>JARWLC010000015.1:56840761-59719511 GCA_033318265.1 Phyllotis vaccarum | reverse complement strand
TCTTTTCTGACCATTTTTGCAGAGATTGGTGCTACTTTAATCTCTGTAATGACTGGTGACACACCCTTACTGACTAGAAATCAAAGCCTGAAGCATATATGTGTGCAGGGACAGACAGTGTAGCATAGTAAAGACTAAATGTCAAGAAGTATTAAGAATAGAAAACAGAGGTACACGAGAAGAAATTTTATGTGTTAATTTAATTTATGGGACTTTTGTACTAAAGCCTACTGAACTGATAAAATTGAAGATGGTGCCCATGTGGCTGGGGATATGTAACTGAAATTAATTATATGTTCTTTACATTCTGTTTCCCCTTTAAAGCTGGATAGGCAGAATGCTTTAGGTCTTCACTTATAGAGGCAGGTTCAAATACTTTACAGTCAATCTTCCAGCTTTCAGATGCCCACCCCTCTGTCTCCAATCCTTAAACATTCCTTCCAGACTTCATTTGGCTTAAATCACAGGGCCCTATCCACAACCTCCAGGCTCCCAGGCCACCCTGGCCGACTTCCCATCCACAGGGTTTCTGTCTGCTTTTGTAGAGGTTTCAGAGGTCTATTCAATAGTGCCTTGGCAAGGCAGACAAATTCATCCCTCCTAGAGACTCAGGGAAAGGGCCAATCAAATTTCTTCACAGGTCCCTGGAAGCTTGTATTCTAGAGAGTGCAGAGAAGCTTTGCTTCTTCCTAGTGAGGTGTTAGGATGTGTAAACATGTTGAACACTATGAGAATATGCTGCGCTACAGTGAAGAGCAGAGCCTGGGCGGCAGTGGAGGAAGAGAGGAAGCAGGCTTCTTCGGGAGCTCTGATTTCTTGAGGCAACACAGTGAGTGTTAATTGTTATAAAGGGGCTACCTCTGCTCCTGCAGCAGGCTGTCCCAGCAGTTCTCAGTGAAATGGCTGAGATGGTTGCCGTATGAACAGTTCCTTCACCTTTCCAGTATGACAGCCTCCTTCCAGCCGCAAAATGTGTCATAAGTCCCATCATTGTTATAGCTAGGCAAATAGGCCTTGATGAATTCCAAAACCAAAATCATTTGAGTAACAGAATAAAATCTCTTTGTTGTCCTAATTAGTCTAGACTCCAAGCCTCAACTTAATTATAATTTATGTACCTGGTTCCTTTTTCTATCCTTGATGACCCCTGAATTTTGCTTCTGAAACTATTAGCTAGTCATATAATTTTGGACAAGAATGTGTGGGTCTGACCTAGTGCTGATGTCACTGAGACCAACCTTCTTACTGTCTCAGAGAAGAGACAGAAACTGAATACACTGGGGGAGGAAGATGTAGTGTTTCCTTCATCTCCATCTCCTTCATCCATCCCTCCTCTTTGTCCCGCCCTCCCTCCCTGCCTCCCTCCCTCTCCATTCAGCACAGTATCCTATACCTTCTATAAGAAATCTGACAGAAATTAATCTACAATTTCTAGATTCTAGACCGGAAATACAGCTGCAAATCAGAAATGGGGTGGAGGTGTTTTATAACACACAAAACAAGCAGGAATGCTCTGGACAGCAGATAATGCAAACTAGCTTTGCTGGAAATGAGCTGCAAAATACCTTCATTTTCTACTACAGTGAAACCCTGATAAGATCACAACTGCTGGGGTCATACAGCATATCAGGTGGAATCACAGCCTTTAGAACTCCATTATTAATGCAGACAACCTCACAATCAAAGAGGACAGAGCACAGTTTCCAGATGCCAATGATTTGATCCTATCTTATTTGGCTGTTTACATTCAAATAATGTGACTGTATAAATTTAAATAATACAAACCACCAACAGATGGATCCCAGTGAAAAACTGTGCTTTCGCTGAGACACTGAATGTACACTATACAGTGCTTTACAATTTATTTGAGCAGAGCTCACATTTAAAAAAAAAAAATGGGAGGGGGATAAAAAAAGAGACTCATTTCTTCTTCCATTATGGAAATAAAAGGACGGCAGCTTTAGTTCGCGCTGACTGTGCCAAGGAAACATGCAGTTCCCTAACCTCTGGTACAATGTACCCATAAGGTAGCAAGCATCAAAGCATATTAAAAGATATTAACTGCATATTTGCTTATGAACAAGATAAAAAGCTGTAGGGCCTCCAGGTTCTCAAGCTGTGAGTGGAACAGCTTTGCAATTTGCCTGCAAAACTGCATTTTGATCTTAATGAATATAAAATGGCTGCCATTAAAAGTAAAACAGATTATTTCGGGTCTTCCAGGGCCCATAGCTCTTTGCCGGCCTTGGAGGGCCACTATGATCTTTCATTAAAATCTCACAGCAGGGCTCCCTCACCAGCAAATCAAGCCTTGCAGTCTAGGAGATTGGCTACATTTAAAAGTAATTTTCAGAAATCTACACAGATTTTCAATTTGGTAAATGAAAGCCATAGGAGAAGGCAGGCGGCGTTTTGTCGAATATTGTTCCTGATCCAGCGCTCACATTCGTTAGAAATTAAACTGCCCCGTAACTACTGCGCTGATGGCAGCTTGCCATTTCGGCTGCATTCTAATCTCCGTCTGTTAATGAGTAGCATGTGCTAATTGTCATCCTTACCACAGGAGCTGTCCTTCCCTAGCTAACTATTGTACCTGCCCAGAGGTGAAATCTTTGCCCCTGACCAAGTTGTAACAGAGACTTAAGTCACTGGGCCTGGTAAGAGAGAGAAGTATCCTTTCACTTCTCACAGAGGAACTGAATCACAACTGGGTGTTTTCATTTCAGTTGGATGGATCTCTTTTTTGTTTTTGTTATTTGTCTGTTGCTTTTCAGCAAGCCTAAGTTTCCTAAAGTTTCAGATTAGACAATACGTTAACTGCAAAAAATGCTCTGAACAAACCAGCAAACACTAAGGATGACTGTGACCCCACCAAATAGAGTAACTGCTTAGGAGCGATGAAAGGCTGTCACACTGGCCCTAAGTGCTCCCCAAGGTCGATGGCCATACATCTCCACCAACTTTGGCACACCAGTTTGACTGGGTTCCTTGGCATATTCCTTAGACACAAAATTGAGACATCTTTGGGATATGCTCCTCTGAGGTGTCTCCCCGTGGGAGCAGGTGTGTGGACTCACAGTCTGTGGCTCCCCTAAACAAGAGAAGGCACAGAAATAGGGATTCCGTAAATTCAATGTCCTGATGTGTGGTACAAACTGACATCTGAATAAAGCATAAGATAATTACAGACGAATAAATAGACAGCAGTTGTTTACATGCATTCCAGGTGGGAAGGGGACCGTTTCGGTTCCTTTATGTATGTCCTTCCTTGATATAAAAATTATAAGGAGTTATTTTTCTGAGATCTTAGAAAAAAATGTCAGATATGCGTCCCTTTTGGAAAATGCATTCAATAAATTTTCTTTACTTGGCAATTCTCTTTACCTGGCACCTTTAGGGCAAAGCACTTCCCTGAACTAAAATGTGACGACAACAAGAGCTGCTCTCCACTTTCTCTCTGACTGGATATAAATTTTTCCTGCTGATACAGAAAGAATCTCCATTTAGAATAGCACTTCTCTCTGGCAGAGGGCTGGCAGCCGTGAGAGCATATATGCAAAAGATATGTTTATTTTCACGGGCCCAAGGCAGGCACTGTGTGGCTGATGCAAGCAAGCTTCTAAGCTTCTAAGGTGTGAGAGGTTTTCAGGGTGAACAATTTTAATTGGGCGGGATTTCTATGATTCTAAAGGAATGACTCAGGGACTCTTAACAAGGCAGCACTGCTAATGTGCATCAGGGTGAGGGGAGAAAGCTCACACCACATCTCTGTCTCTGTGGCCTCAGGAGACCAGCAGAAATAGGTATAAACAGCTTGCTTTTGAATCGGCCCCACTTGTTTGCAGTTCTAATTCTAATTGCAGGAAATGGTTGTGTAATACGTTGGGTTTTTTCCCTCCTAAACTGATATTATAAGAAATACTGCTGAATCCTCCCAAACTCATAGGGCCAAGGCTTCTTTCATTTTACTATTGTTTTAATATTCCTGGGAACTTTCAGAAACATTTGACAACTATATACTTTAAAGTCCCACATCATTATTTCAGCGTATGCTAAGCTATGAAAAGAAGAAAGATTTATTATCAACTTTTACTCTCAAGAACTAAAATGTACTGTATATCAATATCGCTTTATTAACTATAGTGGGAAAAACAGGACTTTTGGCCCTAGAAGTTAATATAATTATTCTTTAGATAATCAAGCTAAGACTTACTAGTAATGTTAGAGCATAATTATATATTTATTTGTTTCAGAAATATAATATGTGGAAGCAAACATAGTCCTTGTCCATCACTTTTAATTTATTAGTTTGATTGAAAAATATACATTTATATACACACATATACTTGGAAACTTTTGCTTAAAAATCAAAGATAAAACACTTATGACCTTTTAAACAGGCATAATAAATGTTTTCTAAGGGTAATCAGCTATTACTTGATAACTGTGTGTTTTCTCACACAATTATATTTTTAAACTAAATGTTAGGTCCAAAATAAAATTTTAAGGAAGAATTTAAAGTAGTAGTTTGCAAATACATACCTACTAATATCCACAAATATTTTATAATTTTATTATTAATTTGGTACCTCTAATTAAAATTCCAGGCCCACATAAAATTCCCGTTGAACAGATATCTGGAAGTACTATATTATCTGTTTGAGTGCATGAGGCTTTAAATTTTGTTATTTTCATGAAAATTTTTCTAAATTGTATGCTATATCCCATAACTTGCTAGAAATATCTCATTCTAGTAAATACAAATTATTTTGAATTTACTCAGCAAACCTCATAGAGCCAGCCCTAAAGGGACAAGTGCATTTCATTCGACTGGCTAATTGATAAAGTACTTCAGAATTTATAAATAATTCTCCCCAGAAACAATAATTATATACCAGTTTGAGAGGTAGACTTCAATCCACAAACCTTAAATCTCAGTACTCAGAAGGCAGAGGCAGGAGAATGGATGTCCGTGAATTTGAAGCCAGGCTGGTCTACGGGGCAAATCCAGACCAGCCAGAGACTACACAACGAGACACTGCCCAAACAAGCAAATGACATCAAACCCAGTTTGGTTCCAGGGTGTGCCTTTAAGAATGACGATTTTGATCACTTGGCTGAGCTACGTTCAAATGACTTTTGTCCTTTGTTTCTAGGAAGCAGAAAACTATGAACTGCAAGAGAATGAAGAATAAGATGAGTAACCAGGGGACTAGAATATGGGTGTGGGAAGGACCAAGGATAAAGTTCTCTCCTGAATCTCCTTTGTCTGTAGGGAAAGCATCCTACACCAAGAGCCTTTTGTCTCACACTATGCCAAGTCTGCACAGATTCGGTTTTCATTACTTCAACATAAACTGCCTTCTCCATCCTCCAAGGCCATTCATCATACTCCAAGTGATTCGAGTGCTATTTAGAGGACGAGGAAGGAGGATAGGCAAGGAAACAAAGAAGTAACATTTTCAGAAGACACTTCTGCTTTGGTTTTAAACAAGAAGGTTCAGAATGAGCATCTTGCACCGTGTGCATGTTCAGTCTACTTAGAGGACTGGTTAAGTGCAGTGTTACCAGGTGCCCTAGCCTACCCCACTACAATAGACTGTGCCTGCAGTAGTCTAGCTGTGAAGAGAAGCAGCAGAGGGATGAAAAGAAGAACCAAGGAAAGCGAAGTGAGCTTGATGCCTGGGAAGTTGGCTCCACAGAAGGTCTTGCTGATTCTGCTGTCCCTCCTTCTTGAGTTCTCAGTAGCACAAATGTTGGATGCAGGGTAGACTTTTATCTTGAGCATTTGATGAGTGTCCTTCCGTGGTTCTAATTTACTGATAAGGATAAAGGTTTTGCATATGGCATTAAAAAATAGAACCCAGAAAAATAGAATGTAGAAAATAATTTGAAGTACTGGAGAAAATCTGAATCTGGTCTCAGAAAAGTAAAAAGAAGGCATTTTAGACTGGCTTCAGTGTGTTATATGGGGCTGAGTTCCATACATAGCAGCTGCATCCTTCTATAAAAGGAGTAACAATCTCTTTACCCAATGTAGAATCTGGAAGGTTTTCAGGACTACATTGGATAAAGACAGAAGTGAAAAGAAAGGACAGGGGATGCCCTACCAAGTCAAAGGCTCATGTTGACACGTGGGAGACAATGGGAAGTGAACTATTTCCAATTGTGCAAATATAAACTGCAGAAAGGTGACATTTGTGTTGTGGTTACACATGACAGTCAATGCTGTCTTCAGGAGACATGGACTTTAGTCATCCAGAGCATCAACAAACTAAGGCTGTTTATATACAGTAATAGGGACATTTGCCACGGGAAAGTTAGGAAATAAGTGTGCGGTGCAATGGGGTTCTGCTCTGTTATTGTTGTCTTTTAGCTATGGTTCCAAATAGCAGAGAGAGGAGGATTCACCTAAACAAGGTGAGGTGTTTCTTTGGAAATTGGAGAAAATGTGTGTGGACAAAAAAATTATCCTAAACCAAACAAACAAATTTATGCTTATACATGAAGCTTAAATATCAAACACTAAATAAAGCTTTCAAGTATGATTCTAAGCTGTATCAGGACATATGATTTAGAAGATATTAAATTGCAAATGAATTGGCTGAGATTTTCCAAAGGAAAAAGCAGAAACAATATATATGGTCTATATTTCATTGATACATGACATTTACAGACTAAGAATAATATAATAAATATGTAATTTCACTTTGAACAAAGAATAAGATACGGATGTTTGAGCCAAAAGTGATGAGGAATTTGGAAAGGAGTCTTCTATTATGTGAGAGTTTGTTATGTTAACAGAAAAATAATGCTAGACAGAATTTATCCTATAATCCAGGAATGCAAGCATCAGTATAGAGAAATTAAAGAAACAATCTCACAAATAAATATTTTCCCAGGGAAAATAAGCCTATTTTTTAAATTTTGACAAAATAATCACTGATTATTTTAGAGGTATATAAAAGCGATAACATGAAAGGAACATTCTTTTCCCCCTTTTAGAGCTATTCAGTGTAGAATATAAAGGAATGTATACCCCAAATGGAAGGCTGAAGACATAGGGAAGAGCCAATATAAAAGTGCTGTGAGAATATTGTCGGGAAGGTTACAGCTTGACTAAAGGCTGAAAAACTGCCAAGGACAACAGAAAGCTATTTTAAGCTGTTTGTAAAGTAGAACAAAGGGATAGGTACATTGATTGGGGCACACAGCAAAGTGTTAACAGATGTCACAGAAAACAGAACGATTCAACTCCTGTTTTGATTCTGTGGTCTCTATCGAGAAGAATGATCTTCAGACTGGAAGGGGTAGAGTGAACAAACGTAATAGAGGCCCAAGATGAGTTCAGACACACTGGCTGTCACTTGGGTGCTCTAAATGAGTTCAAAGCTCCAGCCAGACAAATTATCTCTGCAGTTAATAGGAGAGTCTAAAAAACAAAACAAAAATAATTCAGATGTGACTACAGAAAACCGCACAACATTCTCACACAATTATGGTTGACTATGAATTAATGTGGCTACAGAAGGGAAAACTCAATTTGCCAAACCAAAAATCTAAAGAGAATATGTTCCTAGAAAGTTTCTAGAACTTATGGCAGCAGGTCCTTCATAATTAGAGGGATTTAGAATTACTTGAATAAATGTTCCCAATGAATACTTATTGACTAATTGATACTGTCTGACCATTCTCTCCTGGCATGTGTCCTTTGCACTTTATTTCACCCGTTTGTTCTTTGTTTGGTTTTTGCTTCACTTATGCACAGCTTTACTGTAGAATTTTCCATATTTTGAGAAAATGCATACTCTATGATTTATCCCAATTAGACTCAGAAGTCATGGACATGCACCCATTTAGGGAGCAGGTGGGCTCCAGTGAGACTTTCTGGGCACGTGTAGCCCTGTCCTTTCAGTAATTCAGTGACCAGAACAGAATGACAGAGTAGGTCCACAGATACCATAGCGAGGTACTGGAAAGACATCATTGATTGTACACCATGGTAAAGCATTACAATAAAGCTTTACAACAAATCCTCTCAAAAATCTCCGAGACAGTGTCCCACTGACTCTGATACACAAGAGCAAGTAATAGTACTCACACACACTCACACACACACTCACATAAACACGTCCACATGTACTCACACATACTCACACAGGTACACATGCACATACACACACTTGTAATGGATTTATGATATTCCATTGTAAATAACTGTCCTGCCTACAAGTTTAATAAAATGTGCTGATTGGCCAAAGGCAGACAGGAAGTATGGGTGGAGCTACCAGACTAAAAAAACTCAGAAGAAGAAAAACAAAACAAAAATGCCACAAAGACTCCAGAGTTGCCAGACAAGCCAGAAGATGCAGAAGACAGCTTTCTCCTGCTCTGAGAAAATGTACTGAGCTGCATGGCTGAACAGGATAAGAGTCATGGGTTGGTTTAAGGGTAAAGAGTTAGCAAGTTATAAGCCTGGTCCCAGGTCAATCAGTGTACAATTAATGTAAGCATCTGTGTGTCTCTGTGGAGCTGCGGGTCTGTGGGTCCACACTTTAAGGCTAGGCCCCAAAGTCCAGGCCCAAAACCTCATACTACACTCACTCACACACATACACTCACAAACAGTCACACACACACACACACACATTCTCACACACACACTCATGTACACACAAACATACATGCACTCACACATGCACACACACATACACACTCACAGACACACACAGTCATGCACACACTCTTGCACGCATACACACACGCATGTACGTATATACAAACAACAATAGTAAGAAGATATCATGAAATTGGAAGAAGAAAGACACAAGGTTTGGGGCAGAGGGACTGGCAGGAATAACAGAGATGCAGTGATCAAAAGTGGTATCATCAAAAAAATTATTGAACAAACAACCCGGTCCTCAAAAAATAAAAAACAATAACAAAAATGGTTACATAAGCCTGTTGTGGGCTCACATCTGTAAGCTCAGCACTCAGGAGGTCCAGGTAGGAGAGTCACCATGCATATTCTAGGGCAGCACTTCATACAGAGTGAATTCAAGGTCAGTTGGGGCTAAAGCAAGATGCTGCCAGAGAGAGAAAGAGAGAGAGGGAGTGAGGGGAGGGGAGGAAAGAGAAGGAAGTGCAGGGAGGGATGAGAGGGAGGTGGGGGGAGGGAAGGGAAGGGAGTGGAGGGAGGGATGAGAGGGAGGTGGGGGGAGGAAAGAGAAGGAAGTGCAGGGAGGGATGAGAGGGAGGTGGGGGGAGGGAAGGGAAGGGAGTGGAGGGACAGGAGAGCTAGGAGGGAAGGGAGCAAGGGGAGAGAGGGAGGGAGGGAGGAAGGAAGAAAGAAAGGAAGGAAACAAAAGAAAAAATAAACAACAACCAACTAAAACATTTACAGAAGCTGTGGAGCCAGAACTCACCTTGGATTACACATCCTGTGTTCTATTATTCCACACACAACAAAGGTCCATTATGCCCAGTCTGTAGTGGAGTGCTTGGACACTGCAGAGATGATGCAATACTATCAGGAGCACTTCCCAAAGAAGACAGACAGCACCCTTGGTCACTCTTGAACATCAATCTGCTGATAGATTGTTCTCAGCCCATGTCCAAGGTGGAGCTAGCTGGAGTAAGAAAGGGCATTGTAGGTGTGCCATTGGATGTTCTCTCTCTCTCCTCTGTCTGTCTGCCTCTTTCTCTGTGTGTATTAATGCACACACAGAGACATCCTAAAGGATATATAATATTACATTAAAAACTATTTAAAACATAAAGTTTCAGTGCAAGTTCCTTTGCCAATTTATGACCAGATTTATTCGTAACCATCAATATTCTCTTGCTCTCCACCTTAGTTTTCTCTCTGAAACTTCAACATATGTACTTCATTTTATGCATGAAATGAGTTCTTGTAAAGTTGTGTAATTTTTTTCAGCAAATGAAATATTATATTAAAGATACTAGGGACGTATTCTTTTAAAAGAACCTTATGGCAAATTACTTTGTAAAGCAAATAATGACCCTATAACCAATCTTTCTTTAAATCTAGATTTTCATATATAAGATTTGACTAGAAAAAAAGGTACATCTGTACTCTATTTTTACATCTGTCTGCTAGCTGTACTGCAACATAATAGTATGCCAATTTGAAATACCATAATTTTTATACTTTTTCAGTTCTCACAATGCAATCTTAGAAAATGTATTATTTTCTATATAGTTCTTGCATATCCTTTCTTTTCTTTGCTGGAACTTTGGACTTTAGTGCTGTCTATCATACATACACTCCCCCGTTTGGAGAGATCACTAGCACCTCATCTTTTACAAAGTCATAATAACATGCCATCACTAGTGCTCAGTATTGTATGTTCCTTTGCACATTTAATATTTATAAAAGACTCTTGGATATAAACAGTTGCTTCAATTGTTTTATAGGTCTGTAAACTAGACATCATTAAAACTGAACTTTTGCAGGTATCTTGCCTGTCTACAGTTTATTAATCCATATAAGCTTACATGTATTAACCCTTTTTTACACACGCAGACACACACATGCATACGCATAATTTGCATTTGACAACTATAGCTCAGTGTATGGTGTTTAAAACAGTGCTCTGATATGAATACTATGAGGTGACTCTCCAAATTCATCTAAATAACATCACCACCCAGTTACTTGGAGGGCTTATATGATGTGTATGTTAACACATGATTCATTCTTTTTTAATTTTAGCACATAGTACAATATTAAGCAGAGTTACCATGCAGAAAATTGTCTTTTTCAGAATTTGTTCATTTTATATAATTGAAATTTTACATTCTTTGACCAATTCTCCACATCCCCCATGCATCTTAGGACAGCAATGTTTTAGCCTCTGCTATTCTACCAGCTAAACTTTAGTAGATTACAGTATCATGCAATTTTCACCATTCTGTACTTGGTTTATCTCAATTAACATAAAGTCATCGAAGTTCATCTACATGTTTAAAATAACAGGATGTTTAAAGGTTATATTTGCAACATATTTTGTGTATATGAGTGTTTACCTAAATGTATGTGTATGCACCAGGTGTATTCCTGTTGCTGAGTATAGTGAAAAGGTGGAATCAGATCCTCCGCGAATAGCAGATGTTTTTAAGCTGCTATGTGAGTGCTGGGAACTGAATCTGGGTCCTCTGAAAGAGTACCAAGTACTGTTGAGCCATCTCTCCAGCTCCCAGACAAGATATAGTGTTGCAAAGCTTAATAATATTCTGCTTCGTTTATTTACAAGCACTTCTCACATTTTCTTCATTTATCTGTGAATACTTCAATCTCCACCCCCGCCCCCCCCCCCCCCCCCCCCCGCACACATCTTGATTATGGAAATTATGCTGTAATGAACACAGGATCATAGAGAATTCTTGAAAGGCCAATTTTATTTCCTCTGGATATAAACTAATGTATAAGATTGGTAGGTCAGAAGTAGTTCTTAGTCTAATTTTTGAAGGTTGACATTCTTTTCCACAATGGATGTTATCAATGTGCATCTCATCAGCAGTCAAGAGTTATATTTTACATGCTTTCCTGCCAACAAATTTTTTCTCTTCTTCATTTGACAGTAGAAATTTTAAAAGTTTTGGGATGGCTTTCATTATGCATTTTGAAATTTTGCATTTTTCCCAGGATTAGTGATGTTGGTAATTTTTTATACTTTTTTATATTAGCCCCATGTCATCTATGTATATTCTTTTAAGATGTACATGTTCAGGCCTTTTGCCATTTTTAATTAGGCTGCTATTCTTAATGGCTGTGGAACTGTTCAAGTTTGTGTATTTTGGATATTAACCCCTTATCACGTAGATGGATTGCAAATATTTTCTCACATCTGCAGGTTATCTTTCCACACTGGTTATTGTTTCCTATGCTGCAGAGCAGCTTTGTAGTTCAATGCCATTCCACTTGTCTATTTCTGCTTTTGTTCCCTCTGCTTTCAGGGTCGCATCAGAAACATCATGGCCCAATGTCAAGAAGCTTCCTGTGTTTCCTTTCAGAAGTTTTAAAGTTGTAGGCATTCCATTAGTTTTTAAACTCATATGAGTTGAATTCTGTGTATAACTTTGGGCAGGAGTCCAATTTCATTCTATTACATCTAAGTTTTTGAGTTTTTCTATTTATTAACAATATTGCCATTTCCCCACTGTATGCTTAGATCCACACAGTAACTACTATTGTGTGTATTTTCTTGTTAAAAAAATGCTTTTCACAGAGAAGTCAAACTTTGGGTGACGGTTTGCCAATCAAAGTATTTTTATAAAAAGCCAAATTGATTCTAATAATATCTCTGCTATCCCGTCTTGAAATATTTTCTTGTTCATTTCAGCCCTCAGTATTTTTGTCTGTAGAATGGAATGCTCAGATCCACTCTGACAGACACACAACAGTTTTGCTGGCCTATTCAGATGAAATTCTGTACCTACTGAAAGACCTACTTATATTTCTTAACATTTGTTCCTAGAAATCAAGTTAACATTAACAGCATGTATCTCACAAGTAACCTCCATAAATTGATAACTACATAACCAACATTTTAAAAAAGAAAATGCAGAGTGAAATTAATTCTACCATTGTCTCTATTCTGGATGGTGGAGCTGCCTACCCCAGGCAGGCTTTTCCCAAAACTGAAAACACGATTTCATGAAAAGCAATGAGTAGTATGGCTGTGATCTAGGATCTGAGAAGGATGATGTGGGCCTTCCCTAATTTGGCCAGTTTCAGAGATAAAATTCTGGAGTTCACCACTTTCATTAACAGAGTCAGACCCTTTATATGCCGTATTCCAGCACGTCAGCCTTCCAAACTAGAAACAAATCACCTCTGTTTGGCCTCTTTCCTCTTTTGATCAAGGTGACTTCTAAACAGTTGCAACAAAAATTACTTTTTAAAGCACCTTCTCAATAATATCTTTGAAAAAGCAGAGAAGCTAATAGATACATGGCATTCACAGATTTTTGTCCCTGGAGCCACAAAATGGACATGAGCAATTTCTTCATTTGACCAAAATGAATGGTCATCACAAAAACAAATGTAACTTTGGTATCCCTGATTTGACAGAGACAGCTTAAGGGCTCAAACTTAATAGACTTTTTCTAAGTGATTAGGATCTCTGAGTGGGCTGCAGCACCCAGTCAGAGCATAGCCACATCCAAACCACAGGCACCAGCTGCCCTTGATCCTCATGACCTTAGCAGACAAAATAACGGGCTGCAGAATCTCCTAAGGTTCCTGAGGAGGGAAGTTTGGAGACAGTGTTCCTTTTGCTTGGTGGTCTTTTAGGGAGGCAACTAGGCATTAAGCATAGATTGGTGCTTAAATGAAATGCCTAACAGTAAAAGCACATTTCTATGTTCCGAAGGTCCAGGGGAAGTTTTGCCTAAGAAGGGATTAGCTGCTATCAGATGATGTTATGACTGGATTAACGATGTTTCACATTCACTATATTTATAAAGGAGAGGAAAAAAAGAATAGGAATCTTTTAAGGAGAAGATAAGTGATTTCTATAAACCTTAAAAGCTAAAAGAAAACTCATTTTTATGGAAAATAGTGGTTCTAATAGTATATTTATTTATAAATACTTAATTGAGGTATTTTCCCTTATAAAACTTCTACATTTCAAGTAAATTGCTGTTAACATGGTCTGCGAGCTTGAGAAAAGTGCATGTGTGTCCCTGTAAGAGTGTGTGCACAGAGAGGGCCCTCTTGCATCAATGCTTTATATTCCACCAAGTATTTTAACCATTCTTATTTTAGACAATTGTTTTTGTAATGGATATACTAAAGGTGATGATTTTGCTTTATTGCTAGTCATTGCTGACTGAAATATTTTGCCATATGAAAGTAATTACTGTGACTATATTACTTTTCTAACCTGTTCTTGTTGGGTCCCAAATACTCACAGTATGAAATTCTTTTACCCCGTTTAAAGAAAGAGAGTCATTGCCTATTATGCTCTGACCTTTCTTACAGAAAGACATGGAATAGTTATGCAATTTTCTTTTTTCTCCCATGTGTTTCCTGTATGTGTTTTTATGACTCTAGAGGTTGCAGGAATAGGCTAACATTATGTGGCATTATGAGATGTACACTGAGAAATGAAGTAACTGACATGAATATTTTAAGTGAGAAAATGCAACAAATAGTTTTAGGTCATCATAGTAAATAAACATAACTGATATATTTAAAACAGAAAGGAAGGAAGGAAAAAGAATAAAAGGGGAATGGAGGAAAAAAAAAAGAGGAAGGAGGGAGTACCTGACGGATGGGAGTAGGGAAGGAAGAGAGGGTGGCGTGGGGTGAGGAAAGAACCAGTATTTTCAGGTTTGAAGTCCTGTGTCTCCTCTGTCCCCTTGCTAGATCCTCTATGGAAGACCACACCACAGCTGGAACCCTTATTTGAAAACAAGGTTAAATGGAACATCACAGCGAACAAATAATGCCTGTGCCTTTGTGTCCTAACCATTTGTCACCTGAGGTATTTATGTCCTTCAAGTAGGCAGAAGGACAGCATAGACACATAGCAGATGCACATCGTACAGGAGGGGACTGACTTCCCAAGCGGTGTTCTCACCCACTGATCTTTGCCTCATAGACTACAAAGTCAAACTTCCTTGGCACCTGCCACATCACAACCCATTCTGTGCCCACAGTTAGGAAAAAGTCATCCAGCTCCCCATAGGATGCGGTATTCACCAGAAGAGGAAGAGGATGCGCTTTAGTTGTCAGTCTCTGGGGATGACCATGCTCTCAAGGATACTTGAGGAACAGCTGAGGTTCTGATGGGCTTCTGTCAAGCCTTGGAAAGACTAAGTTCCTAGCTCTCAGGAAACATACAGGTCCTTGGCTCAGTTTTATGAGCCAGGATTCCTTATGAAGATCCTTCTCATAGTTATCTTTTTCCATTTATGTTTATACTTTAATTTTTTATTTCATTGAAAGCATAAACTAAATTGTCTTGAGCCAACATTTGTAGAGACTGGCTGGTTGAAACTCTGCTAGCATTAGTGGTAAGTAATCCAGGAGCTGTGTTTACTGCTGGAAATAAAAGAAAAACCTGAGCCTACAAAGCAACTAATGTACACTGGAGTTTAGTCTTTCTAGAAGCTCTAATGCTACTCTCAGAGTGGACATCATACCCACAGTCTCACATTCATTCTGTCAACTGGTGGGGAACTCTGGGAGTCTCCTTCTAAACTTTCTGTGCTATGAGAGGTGACATTTAGTAGGTGATTGTATCATATAGTGCCAGCATGCTATGAAGTTTACTTTGTCCTAGACTGAAACCATATAAAACAAGTAGCTTCACAATTGTTACAATCTACGGAAATGAAGGTACTTATTTACCAAAAGCAAAGAGAAAGATAGGTGGCTTTCCCAAATCTGGTCACTTTACATTCATGCCTGTCTTTTTCAGAACTCTACACAGGAACACATTCAAATATGTGTTTGTCCCTCTGCAGGTAAAGCAGCCTGTATACACTTGTGAGGATGGAGCCTATGAAAAATGTGAAGAGAAGAGAGCTGGATCTTGGGCAGAGCCCATAACACATCTTCTCCAGGCAGGACGAAGGAAGAGTGAAAAATGAAAATGGAGACCAGGTGGAAGGTCATGTTTAGTGGCCAAGTCCACAGAAAAGCAGAAGCATGGCTTAAAGATGTGATCACTGCTCTCTAGGTTTAACACAAGGTCCATTTTCAATGGCAACACAGTCACATATACGTAAGTTCAGGAAAGCTGAAGACAGTGTGACTCTAAGAAAATAGGAGGTAGGTTCCATCTAGTTTGAGATGTTGGGAATTGACAAGAGAATGCACAGAATGCCCAGAAGAGCTGCACATCCATAAAAGACAAATAAATAAATAAAAATAAACTAACAACAACAACAAAAAAAAACCCAAAAGGTAAGTTATCTACATTGAAAAACTGCTTCTAGCCAGCATCGGCTCAGCTGAAAGTGAGAAAGAGTTGAAGCACTAAGTATGTCAAGTCCTAGCCATTAGGTGGTTCAGAGGGCAAAGGCAGCATCAAGGCATCAGCCTGAGTTCAGTCCTCAGACTCAGCCTAGGTGAAGCAGAGAGTGACTCCCGCTGCTTCCCTAACGATGTCAGTTTCCTACTGCAGCACATCCACACCAAGGACACACATACTGAAAGCACAATACATACACATAACAAAATATCTAAGAACTCATTAATTACAAACGCCTGCAGTGGGAAGAATTCAGTAGACATAGCTTTTATCAGGTGCATTTAACAATTTCATAACTCTTTCCCACATTCTTCAAATTCCTATGAAACAGGCCTTATTGCTACTCCCAATTACATTTGTGATGGTAATCACTGTGTTCTGGGACACAGCTGCTGCGTGGTAGAGCTGGGGCCAGTGTCCACTGTATTCTCATCCTGTTTTCCTTCTATATGAAATTAATTCTTTAACACGAGAAACAGTAACTGAAACTTTTGTCAATACTTAGGACAAAAACAGACTCTAAAATGTAAACAGATCTTTCTTGTATATATCTTAACACCACACACCCTTGGTTTATCCAAAAGATATTGAATGACCACCCAAAAGCTCAAATTTCTCCCCAGGACTGCAGCAGGTCCAAACATAGAAGTTAGATTACCATCTCCTATATGCAACTGCAATGATGGCCGGAAGTGTGCAGCTGGAGCACACCTGTCATTGCTCCAGAAACTGTAGTACACATTCCAACATTATTCTTCCACCAAATATATAAAGACAATTAATTTTCAAAGACACCAGTCTCCCTTACATGTCTTAAGATTGACATCCACATGGCAGGTCACCTGGATCAACATTTTTTATACCCCAAACAATCTAAAGCAAGATTTTTTATAAAGGATAATTAAGCAAGCTAATATTGTAAGAAGTGGAATACACAATAAGAATATGTGCAGAAATACCTGCTTTGTGTAATTCAGAACTGGTGTTTCAGGAGATTAACAATTATGATCGCCGGTCCTCTTCTGATTCTATAATACTCCACACAATCTTTTTTAAATTACTTTATTAACCTTTCCTCCTAGCACAGAAGTGCCCGATTATAGATAATATTTCCAAATCATCTGAGGTGTAAGTGTGTTTGATTTGCTCAGTAATTATTTGTCTACTTTATTACACTGGCCAAGCACACAAGCTCCTTGACCACATCTATCTCAAGTCCAGTTAAGAAGAGGATCATATCCTTCTGTGCATCATTCCCTTTGGGCTGCAAAGTACACGCAATTTTCCTACTGGAGACAGGGCTGATGCATGGGAACACAGTACATTTTAAATATGGAAATATAATTCTGTGTCCTGTTATTAAAGTTTTAAGTGCCCTGGGCTTAATGGAAAGAATATTGTCCAAAATCAAAAGATGTTGTTTATTCCCCACATGACTAGGACACCAGCATTTAAGTTTGAACACACACATGTCCCAGGATGAATCCTAAAAGTCTATCATTCATACACGTCTGGTGGCCTTGCCCCTGGCCTTTATCAGTCCCCTTCTCACTCATATCACACGAGAGAACAATGGTTCCATGTTGATGTGAGTCATGTATGCATTTTGGGGGAACCTACATGAACACAGATAAAAAGGATGGAGGGAACATTGCAAGGCCTACCATTTCCACAGGGACTAAGGAAAAGCAGCCACTGAAAATCAATCTTGGATTTGCAGTGGGACAGTTTGTCTGCCGCAACTTCCTAACTGTGCTTATAGATGACAGTGTAACAGGAACAAGGATGCACTTGGCAACTGTGAAAGGCCACCACCAGGATAAAAATACAAGGCCAGGAGACCTAGTGTATTGTCCACAATTAACAAATTTTGAAATTTCCATATATAAAAGGATTCCAGGGCTGTGACAATAATACAGGAATCCACTGTTAGTTCAGTCACCCATGGAATTACAGTGTAGGGTATGGATGCCAGTATTTTAGACCCAAACCAAGCAAAAAAAAAAAAAAAAAAACGCAAAATAAAATTCGGTGTCAGCACAAAGTTGACAGCGAATGATTATAACAGCTTCGAAGCTTGAAAAAGAGTGTAAATAACTAGTATCCCCTGCGGGTTCACTCAGCCTGCATACATAACAAACCTGATGGACAGTCTCTGTGGTAAAGGCAGAACGAGACACTGGGAAGATGTGAAGATTGTGCTAGCCAAGAGCCTTGACTGTCACTTCCTGACTAAATCAGCTCCTTCCAGCGGGGAGGGAAGACAGCCCTGGGTGCACCTCAGCAAGGCCAATGGCCCTAGCCTCCAAGCAAACATGTTAATTATTGGCTCTTCTGAGGTTATCAAGGCTGCATCCCCACCAGCATTTGCACTCTGAAAATACTCCTCTCTCTGATCTTTAATCCTTGGCACTTTGAGTCCACAAAAGATTGTGATTAGCCCAACTCCACTCATTTCTACAATGCCAAAATAGAGGCAAAAGAAAAACCATCCCGCCTTGTGTGGACTTAGCGGAGAACTTGGAAGGGAAGGGAACGTACTCTTCTTCACATGTATGCATACAAACAGATGTGCCACACTCATATCTTGCTCTGGCACTGGATGTTCACAAGTGCTGAGAAAAGACAAGTGCTTCCTTCTATCTTGGACTCAGCCTCAAGTGACAGACATCAGCTTTGATAGGCAGGGAACCATCATCACCAGTACTTCAAGAAAACGAAGAGGCCACCCAGACCTGCAGAGACCATTCCACAGGTTTGTGGTTCATTTACAAGATAATTCCCCAATTAGCAAATGATTCTTTACTTTTTGTTATGGCAGGAAGGGATCTACAGCTCCAAATACAATAGCAGACCACTTGGATTCAAACTTTGCCCTTCAAACACATTGGTCTTATTTATCTGAACAGAGCAGATGCTTTGCAATGCCAGCCCATTGTGACTGGACTGTTTGCTATTAGACTTGAGTAAGATTTAAGCTAAGCAGAAGAACATAAATATGACATTCTATAGACATTCATGATGATCAACTGTGTTGCATTGTCTCCAGCCACGACTACTTATTAATATAGGAAAAGAGGGAGCAAATGCACTTGACATTGCTAAAAGGGGAACTATAGTCATTTGGAACAACAGCAAAGATGAGGTTCAGACAGCTGCCGCTGTAGAGTATGACTCTGGGTCTTAAAATGCAATTAAATTGCTGCATTGTGTATATCCTGTCTATAGGCTCACACTTCTCATTTCTTTCAGAGACCCCATATTATATGTGACACCTCTTTGGTCCAGAATGTTTGTCAGGTCTCCCAGACAACCATGCTGAGTGGAAAGTCTGACAAAGATACCAATCCTCTCAGATCACACTTGGATCTGAGCCTTGGTTAAGGGACATGGCTGTGCAACCCCTTTTACCTCTTGGACCATAAGGAGCCTGTCCCATAAAATGTGAAAATGGAAAGTAACTGGTCATGCTGACTCATGTGTGCCTGTAATTTCAGCACTCAGGAGGCTGAGGCAGGAGCATATGAATTAAGAGGCCTAAAGTAGGTGAGTCTCTCTCTCTCTCTGAAAAGAAACAAAACAAGAAAAAGGGGGGGGGGGGATATGGAACATCTGTTTTAGGCAGGGTAGGTGGCAGAATCTTTCAGAAGCAAAGAAGTTTCCCAGAATGGTACAAACATTTTGTGAAAATAGAAAAATCCTGTAATTCTCTCCCCCTCTACCCCTTCCTGAGGTCCCTGAAACTAGCCAAGGTTGACAGAGTTTCGGCTTCATTGTATCACTAAATTAGATGGCTGCTTCTCAGAAAAGCTTTGTTCACAGGATTGAAGGCTGCTTGAGACACATCCAGCAGCCTGAGCCCAACCACCTGAGATACTTCCTGAATTCATGAGACCCACCTGGTGAGCAGCTTGACCTTCTGGACTGCACTCAAGCAGGACCACCCAAGATAAGGCCCTGGGACCACACTCCTGATATAGCAACCTGGGTGGGGTCACCCAGGAAAGCCCTACCATGAGAACTGTTAACTGTTAACTGTTAACTGTTTGCCGAGGCAAGAACTTTCTGAAGCTTACACAATTGCTCATCATGACCATTGCTCCAGGAAATGAATGTCTTCAGGTGGTCCTATTGTTTCACAGGAAATAGCTTGCCTGTCTGCCTGCCTGCATTCCTAAACTGTGTCCTAAACTGAACTTTGGCCCCCGCCCTGTTATTGCGCTGGGCCCGCCCATACCTCCTCCCCTACCCAGAGTACTGTATAAGAATTCTGCCTCAAAAATATTTGGGGCTCTAGGCTTCTATACAGTGCCTGGAGCCCACACATATGTGTGTACCAGTATTCATATTCATTAAACTCTCTTTTCTTTAAAATTAAGAATGGTCATTAGCTGTGGTCTTGGGGTGTCTTGGGGTGCTCTAGGGGTACCCGCCTATTACAATTTAATTAGCCAAATAATAAGAAAGTCTGTACATAAGAGTGTACTTTTGAGACAAAATTATGTGTACATTTACTTCTTTGTGCTCAGAACAAAGACAAAATAGTTCATTTTTACAGCTATGGAATACTGAACTCCAGGTATGCACATGGCAGGGAAATTCTGTCATCCATCTCTTCCTTTAGGGCAGCAAATTTCAGCCTGTGGGTCTTGAAACCTTTGGGGTGTGAAAAGACCCTTTCACAGGGTTCATGTATCAGATATTCTGCATATCAATGCACACAATATAATTCACAACAGTAGCAAAATTACAGTTATGAAGTAGTAATAAATTAATTTTATGGTTGGGGTCACCACAACATGAGGAACCAGTTGTATATATTAAATGGTCACAGTGTTGGGGAGGTTGAGAACCACGATCTTAGGAGCTTCAGGATGGGCTTAGAGACCTATGGTCAGTCATTGGACTGAGAACCAACAATAAAAGAAATATTATGTAGAAACTTCACCAGTCCTTAAATCTGGTTTGTTTTGTTTTTGTTTGGTTTGGTTTGGTTTATTTTGGTTTGGTTAGTTTTTTTTTTTTTTTTTTTTTGGAACGGAAACATTTTAATGCTTACAAGAACTGTGAGAATTTATAAATGAGAATAATTGAGAAAGATTATCAGAATATGAGTACTCTAAAAGCAAACAAACTCTGACTCCACAGCTCTTTCTACTTTAAAAAATCAAGAAAACCAGACTGGTCAAATGTGAGCCGAAGCAAATGCTACTTGTTAGTGAAGCTAAACGTAACTGGATTTGTTCACACACAAGAATAAAAATCACAACAGTGAATCTCAGACACATTATTTCTAAGCAAGATTAGCATAACCCAGCACATCTGAACATTAAAATTTAAAAAGGATTTCAAACTGTCCTCATATCATCAGAGTCATGTCACAGACATTTTTTTTATTGGTTCAGCAGCCTAGGTGTAATTGTATTAATATTTTAATGTTTGATACATATTGCCTGTGATACATTGCTTGCATAAATAAAAAGCACCAACATTCAATTGCCAATGAAATAATCACACAGCCTAGATCTTTATTATATCATGCATTATTTAATTATAATAATCAGAGCCCTTTTGAAGGTAAAACAAGATTAAAAAGGTTTTGTTTTATTGGATCTATATATTTGATTTAAACTTTACATGTTAGCTTTATATTAAGAATTTATAAGGCATCAGTTCAAATGGTGCTATTATAAGAGTTTATTTCTTTTATAATTAGTACAGTACTCTTAAAGTACTCTACTATGAGATAATATTTCAGTATTTTAATGAGCTTTTTAAGTGTAATTGATGTAACAATCATTGAATTACACATTTATACCTGAAGAATAATGAAGGAAACATTTTAATGAGAAATTTAATCATTATTAGCAAATGATCTACTAAACTGCCATTTGCTGACATTTAAAAGCTTAATAGAAGAAAACTGTATTTTCCTCCATCGGCTTTGATGATTGCTTTTCTGTTACTCTGATTTCCCAGGTTAACTTTCCACCATCACTAATTTATTTAAAAATTTGAGAAAACTTTCTTTAACCCACCCTTGTCAGCTCCTTCCAGAAAATGTGGGGCTTGACATGGAGAGGGATAATTTAAATAAATTAGCCCCTTTCCAGCCTTCAGCACTTTTCAGCATAAAAGGGTTCTTTCTTGTGACTACTCACACTTGCTTCAGCTTGATTTTGATGAATGCCCTGTGAATTCCCTGATAGTGCCTCAGACAGAGATCTTAGACCAATGTCAACAGGGGTTTTAGAAACTCCTTCATTTCCAGCACACATCTACATTCAAGGCCTGAGAAGCAGCTGGCATAAGGGGAACCAGCTACAGCTGGTTCACTGATGGCTTCAGCAGAACACCCATGCCAACAGGCAAAGGCTTGCAATGGAGACAGTGAAATCTGTAACAATGTGTTTTGAAGCTAGAGACCCCAAGACAACACTAAATGGGTTGGATTTACATAATCCCCTGTAGGTCAGGAGAATAGGAGCTGAGGTACAGGCAATGCCACCTCTGGTCAGTATGCATGCTAGGGAGGCATGATGTGTTAGGTAGGCAAGGATCAAAAGGCACTATGCCTGCATTCCAATCCACCTTCACCAAGGGCAACCTACTTTAGTGTTTCTGTAAGAGACAGTCATTTCCATACTACTTAAGCAGAGCCTTAAGGTGCAGCATGCATGGGTTCCCTGATAGATATCGTCAATCTAGAAGGAAAAAAGTTGCTTAGATAGAAACACACTGTTAATTAGCCGACATAGTGAGACAAATCAATTTCTGCCTCTGCATGGTGTGTATGTGTGCGTGTGTGTATGCGTGTGTGTGCATGTGTATGTGTGTGTATATATGTGTGTGTTTGTGTGTGTGTGTGAGAGAGAGAGAGAAAGACATGGGTGCAAATGCCCACAGAAACCAGAACCAGACCTCAGACCTCCAGAATCTAGATTTACAGGCAGTTGTGAGGTACCCAGTTTAAGTTTTGGGAAGCAGGCTCAGGTCTTCTCCAAGAACAGCAAGTGTTCTTAACTTCTGATCCATATCTCCAGCCCCAAATACCAATTCTTAAAATTGCTCACTTTAACTGTACCCCAGTTTTCATTCCAGTGCCGCATATAGGTATGTACTTGTTTTCACCATGGTACCCCTTCCTCACTCACTCTTTTCTCTTCCACATCCCTAATTGTCCCTCATGTGTCTTGTTTTTCTTTGACTCCCTCACTTCCACATATGAGAGGAAATATGCAATTATTTTTGTTTAGGTGTTGTATTTGGAGTCACAGTGGAAGTGGATGAGATTCAGGAAACAGCAGCTGGAACACACGGTTCCTTCCAGTCCACTGGTTTGATAATGTCCTAAAGTCTCTCTCTTTCCAGAGGTGCACTGTTTAGCACTCTCTCTCTCCCTTCCTCTCCCCTCCCTGCCCATCATTTTGCACGTGCTCAAAAGATTTTCAGAATATATATGTACTTAACTGGTTTTTCATCATAATCGAGAGCTTGGTTCTATGACTGACTATGGAGTAGAGCTCAAGCCCTGATGGCTGTGCAGGACAGCCTCCCCTATCCTCCTGGCTATCTGACACCCAGTCTTCCTAACACACACAAGCCAGTAGATTATGGTAATAGTCGTGAATGACCTGCCGAGGGTTAAAACATCGAGGAGATATGGACAGACCGTCTTTGAAGTAAAAGAAAGAACGGAGAAATGGCAGCTTCTTAATTTGTTGATTTGGATGACCGTGACATAGAACGAGATTACTGGTGTTCATTCTGAGAGAAAAAAACTGCCAACATCAAACACACTATTTATAATGCATTGGACCATTTTTAAAGATTATTTATAAATCACTTATGCTCTTACATTGAAAAATTAAATTATAATAGTCCACTAGTAAGAGGGTTGTTTTCTAATTACAGGATAATAGTTATCCAGAAAACAGTACATGTATCATGTAAGAAAAAATTTTTTGGGTAGTGCAGAAATGTATTTATGCATTGAGGTTCTTTTTGAGATTTAGATCAAATGTGTTTATAGGTATAATACATTCATCAAGAAGTACAATATTTTGAAACAATTTTCTGACTATATTTTGATGTAAATAAACACCTTTTCTTGACACCCCACATCAAAACTAAATTTATAAGAAAATCTGAGGATATGTGGTAGGAAACGCGAGTGTATTTTCAGAGAATCTAGGCAAGAATTAGCCATAAGAAAGTCTTACCCAAATAATATTATAATGCTGTTATTCATCTGTGGGATAATATACTAAGATACCCTGAAGTATTAAATATGAGCCACCAAATTTCCATTAACATACTTTTATGTGTTGCAATAGAATTATAGTTTTACCTGTGCATTGGAACAATTTCACCTGTCTCAAGATGAAAGGTACAGCTTTCTTTAAGATAAATAAATAAATTAGTATTATTTTTATGTGCAGCACTAAACCAATGCGAAACAAAATGGAGCATTTTCTAGAATGTGGAAGAACCCTGCCTCCTGAGAGCATAATGAGCGGAGCTCTGGCAATAACAACTCAATGTCCACAGCAGTGGCAAAGGGCAGTCCTGTGAACTGTGGAATGGTTGTTGATGCAATGTAATTCCTTCAATTGTGCCACAAAATGTTCTGGTACTCAAGAGTGTGCCTCTTATGCAAAAAGGGCATAGGTGGAAATCAGAGAAAACTAGAACAAGAATAGTTCAAAGGAATGCAGCTGTTTTACAGAGTATCATTTTTAATATGTATATTATACTTCAAATAATGTATGGTATACATATTAAATATATATAAGCAGTTTAAGACTCCCTTCTCCTATCACCTTAGTTTTAGTTACTGTATTAGACTAACTCAGATATAATCAAATGGTACTTTTAAAAATGCACCTTTAAAAAGCTCCGTGTAAAGGTTGTGGGAGTATGAGATAAAAACCATGGAGAAGGTTAGTAATGGTTAACCTCAGAGCAGCATCATGTTGCTGCCGACAAAGGCGGTCAGTGACAAGTTCTTACAACAGCTGCCAGGCCCTGATCCCAATTCAGGAGATGCTCCTCATTATACAAAAGCTTACACAGAAGATCAGAAACCCAGTTATGAAGGGAGCTTCCACTTCTTTAGCTCTCATTCTAGATAGTTTTCATACACACACACACACACACACACACACACACACACACACACACACACACACAAAAGAAAGCTCACTATGTAGTCCCAGGTAAATATAAGTCCAATTAAATCTTTGAAGCTTTGGGTTTACTTTATTGGGGCACAATCTGAGCTATGAGAGCCATATTTGAAATGGGTACACACAGACTTATACTTCACACACACACACACACACACACACACACACACACACACACATTTTCCTGGGAGAACACCCAATGCCACCAAACCCTGGCCTTTCTTGGAAGTCACTATATCTCTATTGACCTATTTAACAGGTCCACTGACTTGTGGCTGTACTATTTTTCTGAAATTTGTAATTTGCTATTAATTACTTCCAAGAGGATATTTGGCTGGGATATTTATTTGAAGGGGAGTATGAACTGCATTTGAATCAAAAAAATGTGTTCATCAGAGAATTGAAACATAATCAGGTATGTTTGAAGGCTGATGGTCTCTATTACTTACCAGTGTATTTAGGTAAAAAAATCAAGGCTGTCTTTTGGAAGAGCAGTAATCTGTGGAAGAGTTAGTTAATGAGAAATTCATCTGCCATATAATAGGGGATGAGACACATCAAGATGGACTCGAGTCACTCGCTGTCCAGTAGCTCTGCAGAGTGACTAGAGTCCAGTAACTCTTTAGTCTACACAGGCTTTAGTTATATATAATTCTTTTACCTTCATAATCTGTGAATAAATCCTACTTTCTATTTGTCATTAAAAATCAGATCAAATATTTATTTCTTTGAAACCTGGGGCAGATGACTACAACATAAAAATAGACAAAACCAGAGAGATTGGTTTCACAAAACATCATTCTGGGCCAGTAAATCAACAGTAGTGGTCATGAACACCCACTATTCTCCTGGACACTTCCCATCCCTTGCCAAAAGGCAGGGATTTGGGGTACAGGTGTTGGTTGGTATCAATTGTTCGTGGATGGCACAAGGCGTTAGGCCTTCCTACCTTGGTGCTCTTGGTCAACAGTGGTGTTCTGTGGTGACTATGAGTCCTGCATGGATGAGTGTAAGAACTATCATCTTTACAGGGGTGTGTAGGGATATAATCACAGGAAAACAGCAGCACAAGAAAGAAAAATGGGACATGATCTAAGAAGACTCTGCTAAGAAGCAGAAAATAAGCTGCTGCTTAGAAATGTCTAACACCGGAGTTTGAGGGCAGCCATGCAGCCATGTAGCCATGTAGCCATGCAGCCATGCAGTCATGCAGCCATGCAGCCATGCAGGATGGGTGCTGTTGCTTTGCTCTTTCTCTGGACAGCCAACGCCTGCATAAACAGCATGGTAGAAAGGAGCGCAGACTCTGGTGACTCTGAAGTGGAAACATTAATTCTGAGCTAAAAAAAAAAAAAAATTTAAAGTTATTTTTTCCTTTCTCAAACCTGACAACCATTTTCATGTTAACGTCCTAGAACCTTTCAAAACACGGACTGAGGACTTAATACGGTACTTGGTAATTGCTGGAACTTTTATTAATAATGTTTCATTTCAGCTCTGTAGATCAGTCAGATTAAACTGACTGACAAGCTTAAAAAGCAAATGATCTTATGAAACAAAGTCAGACCCGGGAACAATTTTGGAGCTCTAGTTTTTTTTTTTTTTTTTTTTTTAAGAGTCTGGATGAAAATAAGCACTATGAGCAGTAAAACTTCCCCCTAAGTCCTCAAGATGTTGGTTGAACACGAATTTTGGAGCCTAGGATTTAGCTATTTATTTTGAGAGCAAAGCCATGGGTCTGCTAAGAAAAACCTACACCTATTTTTACGGCGTGACTTTTTATTATAGGAGCCTCATGTGGAGGCAGTCCTGCTACAGAATAGAGCAGCCATTGCTGAGTGGGTGAGAACTATTGGGCCGGCTACTTAGAAGCATTCTTAGATACATCACTTCTGCCAGGGAGCACCAATTGAAAACACATGTGGGTCACTGAGGGCAAAAACTCTTCTGTTCCATTAGAGTTTATCAAAACAGGGAATTTAAAATTGGGTCCCAAGATTTCTGTTTCTGGTGAGAAGCTCCTAAATGAGCAACAGGTCTAAAAATTTGACTTTGCTCTCAATAATAATGAGGGAAACATGTCCACATCAGCCTCTATTTAAAACAAAAACAAGACCAGAAGTTACAAGACAATTATGTATCAGGCACCTAAGGGGAGTGGTCTCCTAGGAAAGGGAAATAAATGTGAACCCCTAGGCCCATCACAGGAGCTCTAAGGGTCTCCAGGCTGTAGAACAGGACGGAGGACTTGCCAAGCTCAACCAAATCTTCACCTGTGGAGGTGGTAGATTATCTCAGAGCTCACTGGGAAGAGGAACAGTGTAGAGAGTGGCTAGAGATTGTGAATTCTCAGCAGCACAGGTGCATGTTGAAACTAAGAGCAACTAGGAGAAGAAACATCCAAAGAGACATGTAGAAAAACTTCCAGGTAGCTAGACAAGGGTGGGACATTGCTCTTTGCAGCACAAAGGAGATAGCTCACAATGGTCAGAACATGGTAAGAGGATGCTGGAGTCCTTACTTTATTGACAGCAGACATCCAGGACTTGGGTCCAACACTGTTCTGAAGTCTCTCAAAATCCTTAAAAGAATTATCTTTCAAAACTCAACATTTTAAGCATTATAGCCATACCTATACCAAGAAATTATTAAGAGAATTAAAAAATAATCTATATGTAATAGAGAAACTCATAATGCCAATGGTTGGCAGACACATAGTTTAAAAAAAAAAATCCCACTCTAAGCCAATCATGGACACAGGCATTTTAGCACAGGAGAGGCAGAGTGGAACCTGAACCCCTACCAATCTCAATGTAATGATAACCAAAGTATAGCCTGAGGAACTATGTTGCTATCAAAACAGATGAGTGAATGCTGGGGAAATAAAATTAACAGCTCATAGTGTGAAAGACAGATTGGACATTCTAAATGTTCATGAACCTAACAGAAGACCTTCAAGATATATTCAGGATTACTGAGAGAGGAAGAGAGAGAAAGAGAGGTGCAGAAGTTCAATATACTTTCTTAATAATTGATAGAAATCAACAAAAACTATTTTATACACAGAGAAAATATCTTACACACCTGAGAATACATATTTTTTCAAATAAATGCCAAACACCAAGATGGCTCATAACCCAAGATATAAAATATTTCCCCATAAATTTAAAAGTACTCAAACTTCAGAAAATGTTTTTAACTACAACAAAATTAAGTTGAAAAATGAAAACAGTAAGATTTATGATCAGTTCTCAAATACTTGGAACTTCAAATAGACTCTTAAATAAACCATAAGTTAAGAAAATAAAAAGAAACTAAAAGTCATCTGAGCTGAATAAAAATAAAAATACAGAAATATATCAAAACTGGTGGGACTCAGTAGAGAAGCATGTCGATCAGAGAAAGGACATTTTAACAGAAAATTAATGAATTAAAAAAATAAGAAACATCTAATTTGGTAAAGCCCAGCTTATACTATAAGAAACATGAACAATGGCCACATTAAAAAGTGAACTATACAAAGGAAGGAAATAGAAAAGATTACAATAAAAATCTATGGAATAGATAATATCGTGAGAATAGCCATGAACCTACCCATCAGCTGAGCCCCGAAGAATGGAGCTCATGGTGAGTACATTGGAAAGATGTGAGGAAAATTAGCACGCCTCATGAACTTACCAATGAAACAAGCATGCAACAGACAAGAAGGGCTGTGAGACATTCTAGAACCTGTGGTTAACCTAAGGTTGTATTGAATGTGGAAACTACTTTTGCAGGAGAGAAGAGGAGAGAGAGGGAGGAACAGATGCAGGACTCAAAGCTGGAAAGAGAACAGAGACAGTGAGCTTTGATTGCCACAACACAGTAGTGCAACTAGATTCTAGTCACCATGGGAAACCATTCGAGGTTGTAGGGTATTGGGGGGTGCTACAAGTGAATCCTTGTTAAAAGGCTGTCTTGGGAAAAGCTGGAAAGACAAACCCAGAGAAAAGAGCTGATAGTCAGCTTTCAGTTCCAATTGGTGCCTTACCAAATGCAAATGGCCCAAGGGAAGCAAGCCTCTAACTTCTGTCCTTCAAAAGCCACCTGGTTAGGTGGCTTGCAGATAGCAATGGAAGAGTCCTGAGTCCTGGCCATGGGACTGTGGCACTGAAAGAAAGATCAGGGGGTTAAAACATTGGCAGCAGAGCCTTCCTTCTGGGGACTCCAGAGAAAACTCTCTGCCTTTGCTGTGCCAACTCCTAGAGGCCTACCTTAAATTAAGCACCTTCTTCAGTCATCAAGGTCAGGAATGATGCCAATCCTTCTCACTGACACAAGCCTTCTTCCTTGTTCTTTTAAAAATACTTCAGTGGTTTGTTACTCCCATATCATCAGATGCTCAGTGATCTTGGTCCCTTCTCTAACTTACCACCCCCCTCCTAGCCCCGTGTCAGCATAGCATCTTGGGGTTTGGGACATGGACACATTTAAGAGACCATTATTCCTCCTTTCTCTAAGACTATTGCAAAATCCCATGTAGGAGATGAAACTCAAAGACAGATAGATGGTGGTGGAGAAACAGAAAAGTCTGAATGGTCGTTAGCCACATTACTACAGGGATAGGGGAATTTGCTTAGTGGGATTGAAGGATATAACACGTGAAAAGAAAAATAGGAAATCTTGATTACGTCTGAAAAACTTAGTAAAAGATGATCTCATTAGCCCCTTGAGTTCAATGTGACTGTCTCTAATACATGACTATCAAGTTCTTAAAGTGCACTTGATCGTAAGCAAAGGACCAAGAGGCAATCATAAAGTTCTTATAGAGTATTAAGAGTGAGCTGTGCCAAGGCTTGCTGGAAATGTGAACTGAAGTGCAGAACTCTGATAACTTGGACATGCACATTCCCAGGTAATTTGAAGTCTCTACCAGAGCCCTTGGCTGTAAGTTACTCCACACAATAAAGCCCTACACACACAGCAACAGACTTGGTATCTGCTAGCTTTCGTGGTTGTTACTTGAGGATTAACATAAGAACTGAAGCCCCTTTCTGGGCACCAGTTTCTCTTTTAAGACTTTGGTGGTTTAGCTGAACACACTGTCATAATGATCTTACTAAAAAAGAAGCCTCCCAGATTCAATTGACCTGACTGGGGCAAAAAGAAGCACAAAGGAACAAGCTTAACTACAAAATCCTAAGGAGAGCTGTTCCAAGAACCTAGGGACATGTCAGGGGCAAAGGCAAAGACCATCAGAAAGGCTGCCCTATGCAGCAGAGGCCTGGGCCATGGTGATGCTGTGACTTGCTAGTGCCACACTGTAGAGGGCAATAGTTTGGATGTTTGTGTCCTTCCCAATATTTGTGGTTAGTTCATCATCAGAACAGCATTAGTGAGAGTGGAGAGTACAAATCATGAGCACTCCTGTCTCTTCAGAGGTGGGAAAAGGCTAAAGACTTTGTAGAAGAAGCTTTGCTGTTTCCCCTTTCCCTCTGTTCTGAATGGACACAGATTCTTATCCTCTCTAGAGAACTAAGCTTTCAAGCTGCCAACCAGAAGCAGAGATTATCCCTCACTAAACTGATATGAAAAAAAAGCTCTGATTTTTAACTTCTCAATCTCTACAACTGTAAGAAAATATATTTCTTTTTTATATATATATAAATTGTTCAGAGTCAGGCAGGTGATTATAGCAGCACTACATAGAATATGCCATCATCTTTTGTCTCATATGAACCTATGAGAACACATGCTTCTTGCACTGGACACCAGGTTTGGTTTAACGTTTGAGGCATCTCTCATTCTGTGAGAATCTTAAGTATAGGCATCACTGAAGGTCTGGTTGAGTTCTCTGCAAAAAGCCTGTGCAGTGAGAATAATTGGGTGGGATGATAATGCTAATACATCCAGAAATAAAGGTCATTCAAAAGATAAAAACTCAAGGCATTATAGAAATCTGATAATTCACAGCAATGTAAACAGTGCAAAGTACAAACTATGAGTCATAGAACATCTCACGACGAAGCCTTCGGGTCCACATACATGCCTGAGAACAGCAGCAGAGACCGGGCGAACTGATGAAGAGTAAACCTTCATACATTTCCTTCGGTTGTGGAACCGTAACAACCCAAAATAAGCTTCATGGCTGTGGCTCTGGTGACATATGAGCAGGGATGTCTGGCATGAACAGAGGTGAGCAATAAAAGTGAAGCAAACGAGCAAAAATATATCAAAAGTGACTAAAATGATATGTTTTCATTGTTAAGAGATGTAGTGAAATTCGCATCTGGTGAATTTCAGTCCAGCATTTCCATGATATATCTTTTATAATTTCCCTCTAATTATAATGAAAATCATTTCTCAATGTAATTTTGCAATAAAAATGTTTCTTTATTTCTCATTACATAAGAACATGATCTCGTACAGTTGTGGAGCGGGTGTACAATGTGCACTCTGTATCTTCTCTTCCTTACCATTTAATCTCTTCATAGTCTACAGATGTCAAGAGGTTCCGATTAAGCTTGTTAAAGATCTGCTTCACTCGAACTCACTGATGATTATTTATTTAGCAGTTTTATGTAACCCTGTCATTGCTAAGCACTCTATTAATTTGCCGAGGGACAAATCAACACTAGTTATTTTTCTGCTGGCTATTAGACTCGGTGCTGCTGTTTGCTACAAACCACTTGCCAGTTAATTATAAATTATGGGTCCTCTTTGCCTATATTAATTGATATCTCCTCTGCCATTGTAATACTAGACAAATAAATTGAAGGCAAGATTTATTAAGCAGTGTATGCCTTGTGTCTCTTGATTAGTATTCTTTACTTTTTTAACATTTATACTTGTTTATACAGATTTGACAGAGCAATGCATTAGAGAAATGATCTTTAGGGTGTTTTGTCGTTAAAGAAAAAAAAAAAAAAAGAAAAAGAAAAGCTCGGAGAGAAATAGAAAAATTTAATAGACTCACAATTCATTGCAAGCAGCTTCTAAAACGCTGCTGACTCTTGTGCTAAGAAATGGTGGTGACAGACTCCTAATTATGCCAAAGCTAATGTTCAAGTGGGTTTAAAGTCTATGTGTCCTATTGTTATAAGATACACTGATAGGACCGTCACCTCGGATCTATCTTGTGTCGCTCACGCAATGTCCTTTGTTGTGAATTTCATCTCCTCCACACACTTCTGTGTACAGAACCTTTTATTCTCTAAGCTTTCATTTTGTTTAAATTGTTACTTGTTAAATTGTTTTTGTGCAGGTTTAATGCATTATGACAAAGATGCAGGGCAGCTATTTTTAATTTTTAGCAGCATGAATTCTAGATGGCCCTAACACACAACCTATACCTTCCCCATTGAGACCATAAAGGAAAGGGAGTTAGAATTTAGGTGATACTGGAGGGAAAAATTGCCACATAAAGTCTTAGTGTGTCCACTTCCTGAACAGCATGAAGCTCCAAAGTACTATAGACTTGGTGGAAGTCTTTACCCCAGCTGGTCTTCATACTCTATTCTGATGTCCAAAAGTGGCAGGCCCAGCTACCCATCAAAGGTTCTGGGTCTCTGACATCCTAGTTTCATACACAATTTCTCCACTTAATTGACAGTTTTGAGACAACTTGCTTTGTGGCATGCTGGATTCCTATTGGTTCTGCATCTAACATAAATAAATGCAGCTGATAGACAGCAAGCTTGTTGGAGTGGGCGGGCTGTGTGCCCATTAGTTCTCCAGGGAAATGAGAGATATATTGGCCAAGCAGATCTAGTCCTATTTCAGCTCACACATAACTGCACCCCCGCCCCCAGTATATTCATATTTGAAGATTGAAGGCTCTCTAACTAGAATGCAAAAAAATGCCTTTGGAGTAAAATCAGCTAATCCATTCAGAAATCGTGCTAATGTGCTGTGACCTTCAGCCACGTTATAATATGATTTGAAGAATCTTTTCCTGTGAAGTATGCTAACTTTTTGTTGGCTATTTCTGGGCACACCTCCCAGTGGATAAAATTGCCTTACGGCCAGGTTTCATTCAGTGACTCAGAAAACATGTTATCAACCATCACTAACAAAATTATTCTGTTTTTAGATCCTCCAGGTTGCTCTTCCTGCCCATGCCCACTTGAAAGCTCAATGTATCAGGAATTATAATTGATCTCAATAAAAACCCAGAGCCAGATATGCAAGTAAATGCTGAAAGATCAGAGAGACAAAAGAACAAGGAGCAGTCACCTCTCTTACCTCATTTCTCAGACAGAATAGCCCCAGCTCCTGTCTCCACCAACATTATAACTTCCTCTCTCTGCCCAGACATATCACCTCCTGTTTCTTCCTCCCAGGTGCTCGGATTAAAGGTATGTGCCACCATTGCCTGGCCTATATGGTGAAGCAGTGGCTAGTACTGCCCTCTGGTCTCAAGGCAATCTTTATTTGTTAAATTTGTTAAAGCATAAACAATATATCATCACACTCAAAATTCCTTTCCCTTTTGGTCAAGCATGACTAGAGGAAGTACAATTACAGTGACTACTTACAACTAGAAACCGCTGTCATTAGAGGAAAATTGGAGTACACACACATATGAGCATGTGCACACACGCACACAAACAAACACACACATACATACACACACACACATGCATGCACACACAAACATACACACACATACACACACATGCACACACATGCACACACACATATACTGAGCTTCACATACACACACACTGAGCTTCACACACACATACCTCTTATTTTTTTGAATTATTTAGATTTCACACTAATTTTTGTCAATTATAATTCAACCCATTGTTTGTTGGACTACTCTGTACATAAAAAATTCCTGATATTGTTTTATATCAACCTAATGGTTTTTGTTAAGTTGGGGCAATTTGCACCCGAGGAAATATTTAACAAAGTCATTGAACACTGTCACTACAACTGGTGGAATGCAGGAGCTGCTGCTAACCTCTAATGAATATCAAACAGTAATGATGCTATTCACCCTACAATGTACAAGAGAGTCCCCCAAGAACAATGAGCTGCAAGTCCTAAATGTTAATGGTGCTAAGGCTGACAAACATCGACTAATTCCCTCAAAATAGGACCAACTCTCCTACTTAAAGGGATGCCAAGGAAAAGAGCAAGAAACATGGTTATAACGTGAGTGTCTAGATCTAGGTCTCCGTGGAAATTGAATGTGGCAGTGAGGCTAGAGGTTATCTTCAAGTGTTCAGACCCCGCGAGTTTTCCAGTGTGCATCCTTGGGAACCTAGATGAGTTTTCTGGTGAAAATACTATTTCTGGTGAGCAATGCATTCATGGTAACAATTCAGTTATATACAATTCAAAATAGTTGAACTGAAAGTTCTAAGCTGGCCAGAAGGGCTACTGTCAGAAGTAGACCCAACTGTGAGCTATATGCTTCACTGGGAAAATGGGAAAGCAACCACACACAGTCACACATTGATAGAGAAGATGAAGGGGGGTTTAGTACACCTGGAAAAGTACTATATTAATCTGAGATATGGGTCTTTTAACAATTATTTACCAATATCCAGTTGCTCACTAACAACATTTAGATATAATGGCTGCCCCAAACTTCTATCTCAATATATTTAATGATTTTAGTACATATTTGTAAATAATAACATGTGTGTATGGCTAAGGCAATAACTCAGAGAGTAAAACACTCTCTTTATAAAGACAAGAACTTGAGTTCCACCTCTGAACCCACAAGAAAAAAAATCGATATAGTGATGTGTACTTGGCATTTATGCTAATGCTGGGGAGTCAGGGGCAGGTTCCTGGGGCTCCTTGGCCATCCAGAATAGCCTAGCTAGTGAGTTCTACGCCCGTAAGTGAAATAGCCAAGAAATAAATGAAGAGGTTGTCCTCTGACTTCCACACATGCACTTAGAGGGTTAGTCCATTGTCATCATGGCAAGGAGCAGGCAGCCATAATGCTGAAGCAGTAACTGAGAGCTTTCTAACCTGATATGTAGGCAGCAGGCAGAGAACAAGACACTGGGGTCAGTGTGGACTTTTGAAACTTCAAAACCCTCTCCCAGTGACATCATTCAACAAGGCCACATCCTAATCTTTTCAAACATTTTCACTAACTGAGGATCAACTATTGAAACGTATTAGCCTATGGGGGAAATCTTGTTCAAACCACCATGCTATCTCAAATGAATACTCCTTAAATTCCTGTACAGTTGTCAGATGACATACATCTGCCCTACAATACTTGGGCCATACCCTTAATACTTATGTTTGTGTTTCCTGCTAAGCTTCTGTGTGTTCCTGCAGGACTTCCTTGTTGGTGTTTAAAAGCAGGGAGGCCAAGCTAGAAAGGAGACATGATCTCACTCCAGATAGGAGGTACTTCTTGTCATAATCATGACATAGCCACCAGGACCCTACTCTGCAGCACAATTTTAATACTTGGTCATTATATGAACTCACAAGAGGTTTTGTACTGTAGAGTCTCTGTGTCTATCCTAACACAAACAGACATCAGAATGTACTACCAGTGTCTTATTAGCCAAGAGTGTTCAAACATCAATCTCTTGTATACAAATTTAAAATTTGTATTATTGAATTATTTGAATTATTATATTATTGACTACTATTGAATAGTCAAATTGCAGGATCTGCTTATTAATTGAACAAATATTAATATGAATCAGATGCTTGGCATACAGAATAATCTATATATTCCCTACAGTAAGAGATATTGTCTCTGCCTTACAGGTACAGGAACTAAAGAGCAAGAGAGGAAATATGTCCTGTGCCAGGTCACAAATGCGTGAAGAGCAGGAACAGTAGGGAGCATTTATTTTGAGGTAAATATACTATGAAGTTTCTTATTACTCAAAAACCCAGTTCACTTTAAAAGCCATTGTAAGGCTGATGGGGCTTTATAGTGTGATTGTGGAATTTTCTGAAAGGGGGTTGTTTAGAGGTAATTAACATGACGAACAAGGGAAAGACACAAGTTTAGCAAAAAGCTCACTTTGAGTGGATGCATTTTTCCTTTTTTCTTTCTTTTTTTTTTTTTTTTTTTAAGTGAGAAGGCTGGGTGAAAGCATATAAAATAACTGCTGACGAGTGGGGCTCTTGAGCTAAGGGCTTGTGCTGTGAAAATTCTACTTTGTCTAGCAAACACTGTCAAACAGAAACCTTGAAAGAGGAACATTTATTCTCTCTCTCTCTCTCTCTCTCTCTCTCTCTCTCTCTCTCTCTCTCTCTCTCTCTCTCTCTCTCTCTCCACTCTGACCTTAGGACTTCCCTGACAATGCTCCAAGTTACAGGTGGTAGGATGGGTTAGAAAAGTCAGAAACATGGCTTGAGCCACTACCATTCCCACACCCTACAGGGCTCACACTGTCCTGCCAACAGCCGTGGTGGATCAGTTTGGAGGTAAGGGCATCTGAGGCACCTTTGAGTGGCAGGGTTCCCAAATGAAAACTGAGTCTGCACCCCAGTCCTTTCCAGAGCTGAAACCCACGGTCTCCCACTGACAAAGCCATAGGATGTCTGACTGTGTGACAAACCTGTCATCTTCCACCATGGCCATGTCCAAGGGACACAGATGCAATTATTATTATTATTATTATTATTATTATTATTAATCATTATTATTATGTGACTTGGATGAGAACAATCATTTCATTTACTTTAAGCAGGTGATGGTCTCATGGTTGAGATCATGAGCTGTGGTAAAACAGGATGTTCTTCATGTGGTAACCCTGTAACCTACTGCCCCTTAGATGATTTTCTTCTCCTAAACAAATGTAATTCTTAGGGTTTTGCTGTCTGTTCCTTCTTGATGTGTTGTTTTGGCTGTCATGGAGTCTTACTATGTATCCTAAGCTGACCTTCAGCCTCCTCTTCATCTTACAAAACCAAGCCAATAAATGGAGTATATATCTTTTGAGATTCGAAGGGATTAAATAAGAAAGCACAGCAACACCCTAATTGACATACACTGAATGGTGAAAACAATGTGAATTTTATTATTATGTAAAATGTGAATTTTAAGATCTTTTAGAAACCTGTGCCAAGAGGAGATTTTGCATGCAAAAAACTTAGAGAAGTATTTGATTGTGAAAGAAAATGAGGAAGAAGTCAAAGAAGCAGCCAGGGATTCTGTCCCCTCACTGCAAGCCCAAGAAGAAAAGAAAGATTGGAAGAAGTTGGTTTTCTCTCCCTATCCATCACCTTCCTCTCCCTCTCTCATGCTCCAGCTCCAAGTGCTAAAACTATAGACATGAACCACCATACTCAGCCGCTAGGCTGTATGTCACAACCTCCCCAAACAATAGTATCTCCTAGGAACAACAAGAGCCTTCAAGGGACATTTCACATTCAAACCGTAGCACTGCCTTGAGTTGACCCTTATGTGATGTTCACTGTCGTAGACTTGTACTTGTGTAAGAATATGATGAGACCAGTGAACTCCTTTCATGCAATACACATATGCCAAGAAAGGAGAGGGTTACAGCTGTAGAGGTCTAGGAATCTCTAAGCCATCAGTGGCAGCAGTTGCAAGACTTACCAGCTCATGAGCAATGTTCAGTATATAAAACTACTAGTCTACAGTACTGTAAGGTATCCTATAGTCCTGGGATTATATACTTCTGTGTTATTTAGGTGACCAAATGGTTTGTTTTATGAGGTTGGTTTACTTTAGCTTGACTCACAAAAGCATCATTAACCAAGTTAGACTGATTGGAGGCTCACATTTAAATAACAGGTTTATGAGGGTAGCAAGTTTGATCTTATTCTTTGTTTTTTATACATATGGTGTGTCTAGATTCAGGGCTGAAATATGAATGCTTGAGTAAATTTCATTTACATCTTAACAATTTTTCATTTAGCATTTTTAAGCTTAATATTATGGCACAATTATAGGTCCAGGCCTGTAAATTCCCATTACCCTACACTTGCTTTTCTCTTCCTTAGTTAATGTTTATTTAAGACATCCTTCCTTCCCTTAGGATATGAAGATGTTCTCCTGAATCTCAGTAATGCCAGAACCTCACCAAGGTAGACAAAAGTGGAAAGGGACACATGAAAAGTCAGTCATCACATTAAATTCCCTCTCAGAAAGATATTACATGACATACCACATTCATCACACACCTTGTGTTAGCCTCACGGGCTACCTGTGCACAATGGACAAGTCTGTTCTATTACAGGAATCCAGCTCTTTCTTCTTGGCAGTGAATGCCTCCAATCACTCGGTCTCCAAAGTGCTTGCCCAGCCTTGCAGCCTTAGCTCTCCATTTTCTTTCCTTTGGAGGTTAGTGCCAACACTTCAACCTAGTATTTTTTTTTTCATGAGTTTAAAGAACATGGCAAGTGACAGAGGTCTGGAAGAATATATTTTTTCCAAAGCCAGTGACCAATTAGTTGCTTGCCACTGACTGTCATTTCCGAGCTATGAGGGCTGTGTTCTTGTAGCCTGGTGATAGACACACTCTTTATTTTCCACTTTACAGCCTCTGCCAATACTGGGAGTCCCACACCGCTGCCTTTAATGCCTCTCTTCAGGATAGCTTGTGACAGGGGACAAGATAAAAGGTATGTGAGAGTGCAAACAGGCAGCTGTGAGCAAACTATGTGGGGTGCACAGCAAAGAGAATGGCTACTTTCTTACCTTTTATTTTAATGCTTCCAAATGAAATCATGGAAAACAGCAAGTGCACGAGGTTAATGCTAAGACGTAAGCACTGTGGCTAAAGACTTTCCGAGGGTTATTAAGCTGTTGACAAGATGAGAATCAGACACATTCACCGCTAGGTCCATGATTGTCTTTCATCTAAGAGCACCCTCCCAACTTTTATGATTCATCATATTTATTTTTGTTTCCTCAAGCAACATCTTTTATTAGTTGCACACTCACTGCAGAAATTTAATTTCTGCCGGAGAACAACAAAGCTGTTGATTATTATTATTGAGAATCTGGTACAACATCGAGTGAAATAAAATCTATAAGGCATTAAAATGACAGATTAGGCAAGAGCTGTATTCATTTACAAGTGTTAGAACATCATGCTAATGCCTCTCGCAAGCACAACATAAAATGAAAATCAACTCTTTCATGCTGCTTTAGGAAGGAACGCTGTGAAGCTCCCAGGAACACAAGCCAGAGCCAAGAAAGAGGCGATGACCTTTTGTAGTTTGCTTATAGGTAATCCCTGACCAACACAAAATAAAAACTCTCCCCCCACTTGAACAGTCAGAAAGTTCTTATCCTTCGTCATCCCAAACCTAAGGCTGCTAATCCTGGTAGGGTTTGTGTTTTCATAGGCATCCTCTTGTTTTTAATGGAGAATAACACTGCACTCATCAGGCAAGTTCAGATCTTTATAGTCCAGCTTAGGAGCCCCCAAGGAAGTGGAAACTAGGGCTCCTCTCTGAAGAGAGCAAGTCGAATTTATTATTTGTAAATCATCCTCTCCCCTGTAATATATGTGCCCAATTGATCAAAGCTGATTAACCCCCATTTGAGATAGAATATCTGTGCTTTTATATCATGTGTTACAGCTTAAGACAGATTAGAATAGGCAAATTACAAGGGTGCTGGAGACCATTGCATTTAACATATGACCATCAGACTAGATGTTCTTCCCCCAAAAAAGAGAATACCATCAGATCTGTCACAATGTTTCAAAGAAGCTCAAGACCATTATATGTAAAACTGTTAGGACAGACAAATGATCTGTGATTAAAGTAATTCAAGCTCCCCCTAACCCCCAAAAAGGACATGGAGAGCTTCAAATTCTAAAGAAGAAAATGTTAAATGGTGAATAGCAAATTCCATCAGCATTGTTAGCTCTCATAAGTACTTCAATAAGGGATCAATTTACCTTTTGGCATTATTAATAAAATATGATGATCATATATTTTTATATAAACTATACATTCAAATAAGCTTATAATATAGACATATGTGTTTTACTAATAATATTAATTATATGCATAACTCCTTAGGTCATACAAATATGTAAATGAAATTTATGAGTTAAATATTATAGATCAACCTCAGATTCATTCATTATTTAACTCTCAGAAGGCTGCATCAGGTGTCACAGGCATCCTTTTTTTATAACTAATGGTGGATAATCTTGACAAGTTTGGCTTCTTTTATCTGCTATGGTTGGTGAGTAAATGATAAGGATTGTTGAAGAGAATCCATTAAACAAAAGAGACAATAAAGTGAGGTCCCAAAGAGGGCAAACAAGTAGCTCTCACCAGGGAGATGTCAGACACATTTGCCTTCTCATACTCATGGAGGATGCACCCATATCCTCCACAAGATGCATTAACTTTGTGTGGCACACACAAGTCTTCTTAGAGCATATGGAAGATTTCCCTTATTCCTCTGTTCTCTTATTTTAATATAAGTCAATGGACTCAGAAACCTTCCCTGCTAATCTTTATTAAAAATACACAAAGATAATCATAGAAAATCTTGTGATATTTGTTGTCAACACCTTCCTGGTGATGCTATGTGGTAGCTGAGGTTTGGGAGAGCTGTCAGGGAAGGATGATACAGTTAGGACCTAGTTAGGATCTTTCAATCCTAGCTGTACAATCCTGAACAATTTACTTTCATCATTAAGACAGTAGTTTTGGAAAGAAAGGATTTTTAAAGAGGACCTACATACCCTAAGAAGCCTAACTGGTATTCTTAAAGTTAATTGAGATCATATGATGTAGAAAAAGTGGAGGGAAAGTCTAAGGTAGTTATAAAATTAAATAAACAACTATAATTCTTGGTTGGCTTTGCACCAAAATTTCTTCCCTTACTAGACTATCACTTCCTAACCTTTGAGTAAGTGTTTTGGAATTAAGAATGCAATGAACCTTGTGTGAAGCAGCAAAGACAGAATGAGAAAAGATTCACTGACTCCTAAATCTTAGAGCTTGGATACAAGTCTAGGAATTAAGAAAATGTAAAAACACTGATATGGGAGACACACACACATTCCAGGCATATGGTGGCACCTAGAGCTTTAATAAAGAGAAATCTATCCACTGAGGCAAAAAGAAAAAAAAAATGAGAAGACATGAATTTGAGTTTTGGCATTCTCCCCACTGTCTGGCTGCTAATTTTTTGAACTTCACCCAGGCTGTGTGTCCAACAGACCACATGGTGATTGCTAAATTGCTCAATGACCACAAGCTACAATCATGAGGAAATTTTCATGAAAATTAACATCCCATTTAATACGTACCACATTTCTAGCCAATACTTTGTGTACCAGAAAGTCCTCAAACTGGCTCCAAAACTTTTCAATTCCTGACAAATGCACTGGCCTCTCTCCAAGGAGCCAGGCAACAATCTGTGCTGTTTCACAGTTTGGTGGTGGTAGTAGAGCTGGTGGAGGAGAGAGATCTTCCCAAGGCCATCTCAAGACCAGTGATCTTGGGACTTCTCCAGCTACCAAGGTCTCCTATTATCATGGCCGGAGGCAGGATCTCAACTGCCTCTAATCTCAGGTAATCAAAGCTGGAACTTGAGTCAGTGGCAAATATTTAATAAATTTCACAAGAAATAAGAGAGCCTATTTGCTTTTAAAGTATGATGGGACTTATAGGAACAAATTCTAATTATAGACTCTTTGAAATTTCCTTAAAAAAGAGAAGAAATGATACCCATTAGATGAGTCTGTCTTCTTAGAAGCTTGCCATGCTATTAAATGAAGTGCCTATCCTATTATGTTGGTGTTATTTATGTTGTATGCTCAGCTTTTATATGCCTACCTATGCCTGCCTTCTCGTGAAAACTTTCCTTCACTGCTCTAAGAAGGCATAGATGCTTGTAATCTTTAAACTCTCTTCAATATATTTTTTGTGCACATCCCATGAAAAAGTGTGCTTTTTAGGAAAGCTGAACACACCCAAGTATCTGTCTGACTCAGGCCTTATTTTCTTTAGGCCATGTTATTTGGGGGTTTGCACAAATTATTACTTTCAGTGGTGAAATCTGAAAGTGCAGGGCTATGTCTTGAGCTCTTCAGAGTTTCTTAGGTTCAGCTCAGTCTTTGTGCACATAGTACATCCCACCTACGGAGGATCATGATAGTAGACTCCTCTACACCATATAACAGTGTCTAAACTTGGAAGTGTACAAAGCTACCAAATGTTTATGGTAAACAAGCATAAAAACCAATCCAGTACCGCATAACTGAAGAAAGACTCAACCATTAGCAGAAGAATTTTGTTTGCTTCTTACATCTGGAATTAGCAAAGTGTCTGAGACCCACAAAGTCCCAACTTCTTTGCTGTCACTTGACTCAGAAGTATTTACACTATATAATTTTCAAGGTCCATTTCATCACTAAATCTCAAGCTGATTTTTTTTTCATTCTATCTGAAAGGAAAATCATCCTTAGAATGACAGGGACTGCTCCATGAGGACCACTGACCAAGACAATACCCTGTTTTTGTTGCTCTGGTACCAGTGATGGAACACCACACTGATGGATGTCAAAGACACAATAAACTGAGATTTCAACATCAACCTCCCTGCTCCTTTGGTTGTTATTGCTGTTTCTGAAACAGGTCTGTGAACATTGCCAGCAGTTTCTTCCTCTCTTTCTAAAGATGTTTGTCAAGTAAAGACTCTCTGAGAAGCCTCTATAAAGTATCACAGTGACTGCAAGCCTGTGCTAAAGAGATCCTTGGGAGCCTATAAGGATCTTGCTTTTGAAATAGCGTGGTTTCTGACACTGGGCACCATGACTCTCCCCAGGCTTCACTATGGCAGAATGCCATTTTTAAAGGAGGCACCTAAGAGAATCACACCATTCAGGTAAGTACACATGCAGCATTCTGGGCCCATCAGATAAGCAACAAAGAGAGTTCTGAGGCACACTCCAAACTTCAGCAGCACTGTAATATGGGCTATAAAATCCTACAACCAGTCTCCATAGACTTTAGCCCGATGCTTGATTTGATCTGATTTACGTTACAAAAATGACTCATTTGGTCATCTCCAGCCTAGACTCTGCTGTAAGACGTTCCCAGAGCAATTCAAAAACAGTTAGAATAAGCAGTGAGCATCTTATAAGGTGTTATGATGAAACTAGACAGTATAAGAAACTGTCCACTAATGTAAATAAATCAAGAACAATTTTGTAGACAAAGTAACTGCTTGAGTCCCCATACCTCCCTTTAATTTGTTTCAAAGGGTTTTTAAATTTCCCAGTTTCTAACCTGAAGCCCCAGGACCTATATGCTTTATTTGTGAAGTCAGGCCATTAACCACCCATATGAGGAGCAACTCAGTAGAATGGCTAAGGTGATAAACCAGGGAGCAAAGGCTGAAGTTCCAACTCTACTTCCTGCTTTTCTTCTTTACGTGTTTGTGCAAATCTGGAGAATGCACTAAAAAGTATCTATCTATCCAATATTATTCTGTACAACCTCCAAGATAGACTCTAAGTTACATACAATCCTTGTACAGCAAAAACATTTAATGTGCAGTGATTCATTTTCTTTATACATTAAAAATACCATTCAAATTGTTCAAGTTTTACACTTGTAACCCCTTTTCATCTGATATATTTATTTGTACACAACATCAAATATGTATGTAGGGGGATTAGGGTGTTCCATTGTAAATAATTGTCCTACTCACTGGTTTAATAAAAAGCGCTGATTGTCCAAAGGCAGACAGGAAGTGTGGGCGGGGCTACCAGAGTAGGAGAACTCTAGGAACAGGAAGAACAGAGCAGAATGCCAGAGAGAAGCAGGAAGAAGCAGAGGACAAATATGCTGCTCTAAGAAAAGGTACTGAGCCTCCTGGCTGAACAAGATAAGAGTCATGGGTTAGTTTAAGGGTAAGGAGTTAGCAAATTATATGCCTGGGCCTTAGGCCGATCAGCCTAAAACTATTGTAAACATCTGTGTGTCTCTTAGGGTCTGCAGGTCTATGTGTCTAAACCTTGAGGTTAGGCCCGAAAGTCTGGGCCCGAAAACTCCAACTACATATGTAAGTCTATAAAACATATAATACAAGTCAAGCATTTACTGATAAATCAAGATTGGGTTTGGAAACAATTCTTTGTCATCATATATAACATTTTACCACTTATAAAAAACAAAAGGAGATTTGCAAACTAATAATAATAAGTTTGCTTAGTTTTCACACAAAGATTAAATCTCATAAGGATTTGATACTGCAGGCTATAGAATATCTATAACTTTGTTCAGATTTCATTGGTAATTTGAATTCTAGAATCACCAAAGTTGAAAATTTTGCTTCACAAAATGTGTGATACGAAACAACAGAAGCATGTTTAGGCAATGTCAGATATTGCAGGAAATTCTGTACAAATCCCAAGCCAAAATTGATTTAGTGATTTTTTTTTTTTTTTTTTTTTTTTTTGTGAAACACAAGTCAGTAACTGAAATAGCAAATTTTAAAATCAAACACTAACTCAATACAACTCAACTACTAATTAATAATGACATGGTGAGAAAATGGTGATAAGGAAATATTAAAAGTCTTTATATTCCATGATTAAAAAATATGTTTTTATAAGAGTAGAAAATTTTGTTTCATAAAACAGATCAGTTCATAGCTCTCAGCAGTCTTAAGTCTCAAGCACAATGATGGGCCTTATTGGCATAAACAGTGGAAAATACCGCTTTGTGTTCAGAACCAGGGCTGCAAAGCACCCAGACTCATCACATGTTTGATTTTGAATCTTTGGATTGTTGCATGTTCTGAAATCTTATACTGTTGCAAAACATTTTACAATTGCCCTCCCCCCAATTCAGTTAGGTGATTCCATATACAGTCACACCCCTCACTTGACAAATCTTGCATTGTCTCATGTGATAGGCACGGGGGTAGGGGGGATCAAGGATTCAGATCCAGCACTCTGAACAAAGATGAGCTCATTGGAGGAGGTAATGGCATTAAGGTTCCCTACTCTCAGTTCCTACTCTCAATTGTAAATGATTTCAATTTATAAAGGAAGATGGCTGGAAGAGCATCTGGGTGGGAGGTGATGGTGTGGGAAAGGCTTTTACAAACATGTCAGGCTCCCTGATGATAACTGGATGGCTGGGAGGGGGCCCAAGGACAGAGAATTCAGAAGGTCTTAAGTCCTAGACAAAGAGAAGAAAAAAATGAAATGACCCCAAGCGAACCTGAGACAGCTATGTATTCGTTATTTTGTATTAGTTATTTTGCATTCCTTCGGGGAAATACTTGACAGAAAGTCCATAAAGATTTATTTTGGCTTACATTTTAAGTCCATCATGACATAAAAGGCATGGTGGAAGTATATGGCAGAAGCTGCTTGTAGGGCCAGGAAGCAGGGAGAGAGAGAGACAAGTGGAAATAACACACCAAAGGACCTGCCCTTCATCACCTACTTCTTACAGCTCATGCATTGTCAAACTCTAGACTAGTGCCACTAGCTAGGATCCAAGCACTAAACAATGAGCCTGTGAGGGACATTTCAGATTCAAACCACAGCAGAGACTATGTTGACTCTAAGAGTATCCTAACCAACTCGTGCAGAAGAGCATTCTGTGCTTAACTGTGGGCTGACAGCCATGGAGGGTAGTGGTCAGAGCTCCAGGTGAGAAGCTGGCTTGGTTAGTTCTGTCACACATTAGCCGTTCACATACAGTTTGTCAATATGTATATTGCAAAGATTATTCCCCAAAGGGCAGGGTCCCTCCATCTCTGGCACAGTACTGGTGTTTAGTTGGCCAGATGTCAGCTCTGCAAAGATGTCTAGCACAGCAGCAGCTATACAGTTTCAAATAAAATTCTGTAAGCTTGGTATTCAGTCAGCTCAATAAGCTACTGATCAAAGTTGTTTGTTAGGTCTCAGTTCCAGGGCTGTGGTGAGACAGAGCCCCCAACAGTCCTCTGTAGGGTAGGCTCCTCTTCTTCTTCTTTTTTTTTTTTCCTTTTTGCTTTAGATGCCATTGAAAGTCTTTTTTAATCCCATCGAAAGCTGCAGAAGAGCATCATTTTCTTTACCATTTAAAATGTGCGAAATTGCTAAGGCTGGGCAGTGACTCTGGGCACAAAGTCCCTTCAGCACAAACATGAGGACCTGAGTTCAGATCTTTTACCAGATAAAAAGATAAGAACCATGTAAGCATGCCTGTAACCTTAGTGCTGAGGGCAGGGTGGGACAAGCAGCTATCTGGAGCTCACTGGCTAGCCAGTTTAACTGAATTAGTGAGTTCTTGTGGGGCTAATGAGATTGTGGGCTGGATAAAGGAACCTTGTGCCAAACCAAACATACTGAGTTGTGAGGACCCCCAGAGAAGGGAGAGGACTCATAACAAAAGTTGGTTCTCTACTATGCATATGCATGCAGTGCAAGGGCACACCCACAGAAATGCAGAAACGTAAAACAATTTAAAATGATTTAGTAATCGTTTTTAAAAGCTATAAAGTAGATAAAATACATCTAACATCAGTCTTCTATATGCACATGCACCCATACTGCCACACATTATATTTATTTTTTCTCATATAACAGCTATGACCTGGAAAAATAATGTTAAGCTCAAAGAGAAAGCACATTAGAGACATATAGCATTGAAAATAAAATAAAACTTCAGAGATGGCAGTGTAGGAGAGTTTTCCTTAAAAAAAAAAAAAAAAAAAAACCCTCACATCATCGTATTTAGTTATTCCTTGAGAAAATTAATGATCTGAACTAGTGGAAATGTTAGCACTTTTTTTTTGACACTTCCCCATACATACTCAGTCTATGTGCTGTCAAAGCTGGATATTATAAGAACAGGCTGTGAGAAAATACGCAGCAAATGTGCCTGCTGGAGGGAAGCATGTCCCTTCAGTGTCCCCAGACTCAGAAAAGTATGTGATGGCCTTTCTGCAGAGCATGCAGTTTATGACTCAAGCAGTTTCTGAATAGACAGAAGTCTGAGGGGAAAAGGGTCTGATTAGCAACTTGCAGTATTATCAATGATGTCTCCACCTCTTACCCAGCTGGGGGAACCAGGAAGTGGAAGAAGATCAAATGTCTGATCTCATTTTCCTTGGTTTACACTGATCCCAAGTAATTCTTCCCAGGGTAGCAACGTGGCTTAGTGGAATCACTGCAAAAAGCCTAAGCTTGTAAGGTAAACAAGGGTATAGATGTCTTGGCCATAACCACATTCTAGCCTCGGACACAGGAACAAGACATGCTGTACACACACACACACACACACACACACACACACACACACACACACACACACACACACACACACACCATAAAATCACACATACATAATGGAGTTATAGCAACTGTTGTTTTGGGTATTATTAGAACATTGTTACATTCCACCTGATTGATGCTACTCAATGTCTGCCTGGGATTTTGGAAGTCGTTTATCTTTTTAAAGTAAAATAAGCTTAAACAAAAGACTTTCAAGTATAGCATGGCTAAGAGACCTTCAAACACTGTTACTGTACTGATCGATGTGTTCATTATCTCCATATGACTTGCAATGCATTAGGTTAGACCATATGAAAACACTACTTTTCTCAAACTCATCTAATCAAATATCACCAGTTTCACGTGGCTCTGTGAACATTCATGTTTCTCTGGTACTTGAAATGATAAGTGCTGTCAGGATTGGGTTCTGTATGCTTACACTGCACTATTGGAGTTGAGACAAGGTATGGCTTTGGGAAAGCTTTTAGACCTACTTACTGAGCAAATGAATGAGTGAATTATGATGCCCACATTGAAAATCTTTGTGCGCCAAGTTCAGTGCTCAGGGAGCGTTTCAGTTCTACTGATAGAAATGGGTTCAAATCAGCAGCTAATGCTGAAGCAAATGACATAGGATACAATGAGGGGAGAGGTAAGAAGACAGTCTGAGTCTGGTTGGCAGGTGGGAGAGACAAAGGGTGAACGTGCGCTTCCCATCAATGATGACATCAGTCCTGGAATCTGAAGAGCAAATGTAATGTCAGTGTAGGAGAAGAAATAGGAATGACCCTAAAAACACAGCCAGATTTTGAACATTAGATATGTTCACCCATAGCTCCATCAACCAGTGAGAATGAAGAATGTCAGCCATTCATCATATGTTTGATCGGCTGGATAAAGTTTTGGAGCCTCAATCTCAGGAACACAGAGCAATACAATGGTATGAAAATCAATCAGACAAAACTAACTGAGAAAATGAAATAATTATATACATACATAACACAGGAGAGGATTTCTTAGGTTAGAATGTGCTTTTCTATGGACTCTTGTTCCCCAGCATAACCATTGTGTATTTCTTCACTATTTCTACATTAAAATACTGCTTCTGCCACTTATCCCTGTGTTTTGGGAGTATAGGTTTCTGAGTTGTTCAAGAAAAAAATGCTACTACTCAAACATTAATTCTAGCAAATAAGATAAACAAAAAAATCCCATTTCTGGGTAGAGGCAAGTTTTTTTGTAAATCCATGGCTAACATGACACAGATATGGAAGGTATGATTTTAGGCTCCATCATTGTCCTCCTGGGAGAAGGGTATAATCCCTGGGAAACATCAATGAAACCACCTAGAATATGATGGCATTGGAAATAATGTGAAGAATGTGATGGGGATGGGGCTGGGGTGATTTGCATGCAATCTTGAATGCAGAGTCTTTCTTTTCCAGACACCTATGGGGAACAATCAGGTCAAACCATCTCTGGCTTCATAACTCAAAACGGTGTCCCCATCTCCTCATTGCCTGGAAAGACACAAAAAGCAACTGTCTTCCCAACCTCGTACTGGGTCCAAGTGGATGCTTCCCTGTAAGAACATCCAGTGATACAGTAAGTCACTTCTTCATAGAGCAGCATTTACCCAAACCGAGTTGTTGAGGATGAAAGGCTGCAAACTGTGGCGCTTCTATCATGAGGCAATTCAATGAGCATTTCATTCTCAGTGAAAATCTCGACTACTTAAATTCAGCCCATACAAGCTGCCTTGCTAAGAAACTGCATCCTGCATTAAAATTACAATTGTTTTGCTGCAGCAGAGGGGAAGGTTAAACTTCTATCCAGGCTGGACATTGTTTCTGTGATACTAGGCTTCTGCAAAGCTGCTATGAGGATGAGCCCAGAAATGATGTGAAATATTTCTAATACAAATTTTATTTTTATGTGAAACTATTCAAATGCTGCTGTACAACATGAACTACCTGAACCAAATCCAATCCTCAGGTCAATTCCTTCTTCCGAGTGCTCCTTAGATAACAAAGTCTTGTTCTGCGAATCTGTTCAATATATTAAAGTTGATTCACTCGGACAGTGTGTAAGATATAATACATTAATCTGGGCCATTTCAATTTCTGAGGCTGGGACTATAAAACCGGTGTGCTGCATATCTAATTTTTTTTGAATACCTGATTTATGCATCCCTCTGATGCTGAGTGTCGATGCTATGGTGGATGCGGCTGCTACATTAACAACTGGCTGCATCAGCACTCAAATCTTATCTTGTTAAATCAGACAAATGTAGCTCAATGAAAAGGAAGGAAGAAATGCCTGGGATGGTTCAAAGGAGTGAATTTTAATCCTGTTTGTTAGGAGAATTTTGTGGTTTGTTCTGGATAACTAAGATGGGGTGTTCCTGAGACATCATGTGCCATGATTTCTATTTTTATGCAATCCGTATAATGTACACAGAACACACATATGAAAATATATAACATATGCAAATTAGCACACACTCTCCTGACAGACACAGTGCTGCAAGAAGCAGTATCTATATTTTACAGATGCCGTAAAATCTCTATTAGATAGACAATCTGTAAAAAATGGGTCTCTTTTTAATATTTCCATTACCACTATAGAAACTGCTCCTTTGTGCATAATTCTCTATATTTTTTCATCAAAAAGAAGTTACCATGAAGGCTAAATACCAGGAGGATGGAATAGCTTATCACAATCATTATAAATATGATGATTCCAGGAACTGTTGTGGTACAGTGAATACTGCTTCCATTCTACAGACAGACAGTATTATTCTCATTGAAGGGAGACGTCCCTGTGTTTGCACAATCAACAGAGCTTTATAAATGATCTTTATGCTATCCAGAAAAAAATGTCCCATCTTTGCATATAACACAAATGGCCAAGACATTCATAATAAATGTAATACACTTCAGAAATAAATTCTTAGGGGGGACTCTGTGATGCTAGAATCTATTCTAGGTCTCTTTTTCTTAAAACATCTATAGTGTTTAGTTTCAGAGTCAATCAAAAGCCTTCATCTACTCAAGAAAATATGCTTCGAAGTGTAGAACCAATGCAATACAGATGTAAAAAGTGCATTGGTTCTTAAAATATAAGCATCATAAAAATGAAAAAATTACAGAAGAGACCATGCTAGAGCTGAAATTATTTAATTGGCTCAAAGATGAACTTGCTTTCTTAGTGACACTTTGGGAAGATAGTATTTAAACATAAATCAGTTCTGCTTTCATTGGCTTCTCCCCTTCCTTAGTGTTTAATTATAGAAGGTGTATGTGTCAGAGATGGGACAGAAAGAAAGCTTATAAACAGGAGAGATATTCATAGCCCCTCCTTCTATGGTGGTATACGCTCAGGGCTCCTCTTTGCTAGTTCAGTGTTGTTACAATTACAGTGACCAGAGCTGTGACATGCAAGCCCCAGTAACCACAGCTGACTACTACTGGGAAGTAAAGGGGCTGCAGTAAGGCTTCCACACACATATGAGAAATACAGCATTTTATTTCTGTTAGAGAAGCTCTTGCCAAGTCTAGTCATTTTACATAAGAAGATATCCAGGCCAGTGATAGAGACAAAAATATCCTAGTCAAGTTTAAAGCCCGGTCAAGGCCCAAGTCACCTGATATTCAATCCACTGCTTCTCCATTTCACTATCCAGCCAAAGTGCCCCACACTTCTCACAGCCTCAACCTTTCCAGCTATAGCCCCAAAGGATAACCCCTCACTTTTGCCAAAATCATCTTCCCCAGACTTCTCATCAACACTAAAATTTGGACGTGATGTTTCCCACAATATCATGAAATTTCAGTTCTTTTGAGCCTTATCTTAATTGTAGGAAATTGTGAAGCATGTCTGAGCAAGATTCAGAAAATAAAAATTTGAATTATTTAACTCTTAAGAGAAGGAAATATCTTCATTAAGGAAATATCTTCATTATCCTCTTAAAGGAACACTAAAGTGGATGTTCAATAGACAGGGTGTAAACATATCTTTCAAATGGAAAGTTCAGAAATAGGTCATGAGGAGTGGGTGTACGACAGTGATCCAATGAGAATGTGACTTCAAGCCAGCAATCTCTGAGCTAGTCAGGCAAGTGGTGTTATGGAGTCTCTGCCTGGGTTCCACCAAGCATGCAGGACAACTTTGTAGACCACAGGTCAGTGTATAATCCATGGAGGAAAGTCTTAGACTCTGAGGCCAGTTTATTGAGTTGGTGCTAGAGTTGGTTGGCACTCTGGCTCCTGGGTGGGCTGAGGGATATGTGAGAACTAGGGTATTTCTAACATATGATCATTTCTAGGAGAAATTTATGGTTATAGCACCACACAATGCTTGAGAAAATATCGCCAGGATCAGCAGACTAGACAGGTGACCTATGACTTTGGTTGCTTAACAGAAAGAAAGGCCTGCAGTTCAAAACGAGCTTTCCTTAGGACTCAGCTTATGCTGCAGATGTATTAAGAGCAAATAATGGGTGATTCAAGTTTCACTAGATGCTTGAATGTATGTCAAAGTAGCTCCATTACATATGTGTACCCCAGGGTCAGACTACATTAGCTGCTTTCCTCATTCATATATGATAAACTGAAGAGTAAATGATGTACATCAAAATGTCTCTGTGTGTTCATTGCACCTGTGTGTGTGTGTGTGTGTGTGTGTGTGTGTGAGAGAGAGAGAGAGAGAGAGAGAGAGAGAGAGAGAGAGAGAGAGAGAGAGAGAGAGGAAGAGGAGGAGGGAACAAACGTGAAATGTCTCTAAGGTCACAGAACGCTGACCTCATTGGCAGGGCTAATTTGATTGTGCGGGAACAATAGCGCTGTACTCCTTTGCCAGCGAAGTGCATGCTAATTATGCGATTTGCCCTTGATAAGACCTTGGTGGGTCATTCAGCAGTTGTGATCTGTCACTGACTTCTAATCATGTATTATCGTCTGGGTGAGTCAGAATGGGACCCTAAGCTTTCTGTCTTTGCAGCAATGTGGCACTCTAATTACCTTATGCCAAGTGGATATGCAGCGAGTGAATTAAGTGATCAGTGCGATTGCCTTCAAAAATCTCCCCTTTCTTCTTTGTGTTTCTTCATGGCAATTTACATGTTAAGATGCCATGAAGCTTCTGTGAGACTGAAATTGCCACTTTTAAAAATAATTGTTTTATTTTTAATTAAAGCAAGATAATATAAAGTTCACACTATGGCAGTGGTTTTTTTTTTTTTTTTTTTTTTTTTAACCTTACTGCAGAACAAAACAATATGTGCCAATCAGAATCCAAGGAACAAAATTGTTGGACCTGGCTCTGGCTTTCCAAAAATGACAATAAAAAGGAGGGCCTTGGGAATGATTTGGGCTGTGGAGAGACTGGAGAAAAAGGAGAGATTTCCCAGACCATTCTGCTTCTTTTTTAGAGTATTAATAATTTGGACTATATAAGCATTATTTTCTGCCTCTAAGAAGCACTTGAGCTTCACTAGAGGGATCTCAAAAGCATAAGCCAAAGAAATTATAAATTGAGCAATATATCTGGCCACAGAAATCTTCACTAATAAGAGTCATTGAGAAATTGAAGTTGTATATATTTGAAGTTCAACAGCAGTTCTTGCTATATTGGTTAGTGTGTTCTAGGACAGTTGTGGGTCTCTGGACTAGCTATGTTAGGGGGCTTGCGTGCTTATCATTTGTATCATTTAACTTATTAATGTATTGTGAAAGCTAGCATAGCAACTCTCCAAAACTACAGAGTAACCTGTTCTGCCAAGCCAGTTGTATACACATCTGGATTTACCTAGAGTAAGATCTAATGTCTTCTGCAAAGAGAAAGCACTAAGATGTTTAGAAATGTAATGAGACGGACAGCCTGATGTGGAGGATCCTTGAAAATATGAACTCTGAAACCCTCCTTGGAAGTTGTCATGAAGCAGACACTACCTTCCAAAAAAAAAAAAAAAAAAAAAAAAAAAAAAAAAAAAAAAAAAAAAGTCCAGCTGACAGCACAACATTCCAGGGCAAGAGTTACTGAGCCAGTAACAGGAAATAGAAAAGGATTTTCAAAGAATTTCTGCCTTGTGTGTCAACATTACTGCAGAATTCTTTTATAGTAACTGAAAAAAAAAAAATCAAAACCAAAGAGGACAATTGAGAGAAAAATTGCAAACCTTATTTTCCTTGAATCACATGATGGGGAAGGAACATTATTTGTTGAATCCTGGGCCTGTTTGGATGGGAGGGGGAGAGAGCAGGCAGGCAAGATAGTGAAAGAAATGGGGTGGAGGGAGAAGGAGGGGTAAGAGAGCCCAGAGAGAGGAGGGAGGGAGAAAGAGAAGAGGCTGGAAAAAGAGAAACCTGAGCTCAGAATATTCTGCATTCCCTGGGTGGCAAAACAAAAGAGCCCAAGGAGGGGAAGCTGCGGAAAGTTGACACAGTCGAGAATAATGGCCAAATCTATCAAGTTTGATCAGGTCTACTATAATGAAGTGAGGCTTCATATTCCAAGCAGGGACAATGAAGACAGGAGTCGGCTCTGGAAATGCACCGCTCACTTTGTGCTTGGAATATGCAGCAGCCAGCAGGGAGCCACCAGATAATTACACAGTATTTGTGCGGTTCCAGGAAGCTTCCCGTGCAGGTTGAATGCCCGTGCTATATTAAAAGGCAGCACAGTAAAATGTTTTTAATGAATATTTTTGTCAGGGAAAGAAAAGGCATTTGAATGATTGTGTGTGTGTGTGTGTGTGTGTGTGTGTGTGAAGAGAGAGAGAGGTGTGTGTGTGTGTGTGTGTGTGTGTGTTTATGCTTACAAATTGGGGAAAGCAAAGCAAAGGTGGAATATCACTGTCAAAATACAGGTACTTTTATTTTTTACCGCATTATTTACTGTTTCAAGAGACTGACGTCCTTTCAATAATATGACTGTCAACATTTGCTAATGTTCTTTCTGGGTAACTATACATAGAACCCCTAAATAATAATTCTAATAATAACTTTCAGTAAAATAGTGCATTGAGAATAGGCTTAAAACTAAAAATTGCAGCTATAAATAAAATGTTTAGCCACAAAGATTTAAGAAGCTACAGAAGAGCTAACACAGATGTTGACACAGACTTGTCGGTAGCCTTTGGCAGTGACAACTCTCAGACATAAGAATGTAATATTTTAGTGTGCTTTAACTCGCACCTAACAGATGTGAACAATCCATTGAATTTTAAACCCACACATTCTATTCATGATGCCCTGTTTAAGTTCAGTTTGCAGGGCAAGGCCAGCCACTTATGCAAGAGAATTCACTCTAAAAAGTGATTTTTTTTTTTTAAAAAAAGCCCCAACCCACTAATATAATGTAACATATATTTCAAATATGTATTTGATGAGAAAACTATTAACTTTATAAAATGCATTTTTCAGATCTGGAACCTCATAAGTAAAGACAGCATGTTTAAAGCTAAAGGATATTCAACAATTAGCAGTAGACAGCACAACTAACTTCTTCCAAATTCAATACATTCAGTACCTCAAACTCTTTGGAGAACAAAACCATCACACAGATATTTTGCCTTTTATATCAAATGATTTTCAGATAATATAATGACACACATACCAAGGTATTAATTTAGGCCTGAAACCTCCACATTCTAAAAGAGGATATTGTATTTCACGTGGCTAACTGCAGATTGGGAACCGTTATCATTGTTAAACAAGCACATTCTGATGAGGTCCAGGATCTCTCTCTGAAGGGAAAGACGTGGTACCACATCGTATAGCCTACGTGGGAGAGGACAGAGGACAGCAATTAAGAACAGTGAGAGTCTCAGGATTGGTTGGTTGAAGGATTGGTCTGATGAGGCAATTCTCTCTCTCTCTCTCTCTCTCTCTCTCTCTCTCTCTCTCTCTCTCTCTCTCTCTCTCTCTCTCTCTCTCTCTCTCTCTCCCTCTTTCCAAAGAATGATTTCAAGTAGGTGTCTCAGCCAAAAAGTCTCCCACTCCCTCTAGCAACTGTCTAAAATTTAATTGCTCTGACCACCCCCCACAAAAAAAAGAAAGGAGGAAAAAAAAACCCCTGAATTCTGCAAAAGAAGAGAACCGAGATTATTGTTTTTTTAAAAAAGCCATATCCATTCCAGATCGCCAAGAATTACTCTCAAGGTGCCTGTTATTAAAATGCTTCCTTTGTAAGCTGTGTTAATAACTACAAATATTTAAATTGAATCATTTAAATGGAAACTGGTTTCTTTTTTATCACAAAGAAGGAAAAATACAAGCCTTTTAGTAAATGGACTCTAAGTCAGTATACACTAAATCCTGAGAAAGGAATTTCAGCAGGAATAAATGGCCATGAGTATCTCGGAAGAAGGACAAGTGATTATCTTGGCATGTCTAAACCTGATTATCAGTCTGTCCTCAAATACTTTCAATATGAAAATGTAAACAACAGGCAGATGTGTCTTAGTTTGAATTACAGCTGTTACATGTAGCACTCTGTGGCCAAGCTGTGCATTCACAACATACAGCAAAGTGAGCTCTAGCCATCCTTTCTATCTTGTTACTGTTGAGTAAATATACTATATTATTAAATTAAATAGTTTGTGCATTCTCATGAAATGTATACATCATACATGTCAAATGGTTTGACGTCTATTTAAAAAGGTTTTGTTTTGTTTTCTGAGTAAAGAAATTTCACTGCAGTATCATTTAACCAGCAGAAGAAAAGTCTTGGGAGAGTGGGCTATGGACTTGCTTTTCCTTGCTGGAATTGGCAGGCATAATTGTACAGGGACAGTGCTCAGCCATATAGCAATGCAAAGGATTTAAGAGGGTGTCTTACAGTTCTGCTCCAATAACGTCTAGTAAACATTAACATCAGAGCCAAATGGGAAGAATGTAATGAAAGTTCTGTTATAAGATGACACTGTTTTCCCCTATGGTGACAACGAAGTATAAATTTACATATAATAGAATTGTTAGAGGCAGTTTCTCCTGTGGATTCTCCTTTAGTTTCCATTTTGCTGTCTGCTCATTGTCCACAGAAACTAGACTCCACAGCAAAGGGGTCAAGCCAAACTCTTGTGCTGGCTTAGGAGAAAGTATGGTGTAGTGGTATATTTTATATTTAATAAAAACCAGTCTGGAATATTAGAGAACATATTCACCCACAGTCAAGCCAGGAGGGTCAGAGAGTGGTAACTCACACCTCTAATCCCAGGAGGGAAATGACCGAGTGGTGTCCAATGCCCTTAATCCCATAACTCCAGAAAAAGAGGAGATCTTTCTGTGTTTCTGTGAGCTCAAGGCCTAACAACCAAAGAGTAGTAGCTCAAACCTTTAATCCTAACTCTGGGATTATGATGCAAAGTGGAACCTGGAAGTGAAACAACTGGGCAGAGAAGGTAAGAGATTTATTCTGTAGAAGTGACAAGAAGCCAGGCTGAAGAAGCTGGAAGATAGCGTTTACCCTGAGAAGTTGGCTGGGTGAGAATTGAAGTGTGGTCTGTTTCCTCTCAGTTTTCATTACATACCAACTAAAATCCAAGTTTCAGTTTGAGGAAGTTAGAGTCTTTGCTTAGGACAACTGCAAGCCACACGTCAACGATTCACCTGTCATTCAAACATGCCCTGTCTACTATGGCAGCTATATTGAGTTAAATGAGAAGATTTGCTCCTATCTGCAGCATTTGTATTGGACTGCCTTATTCTAAAGTCTCAGATTTCACAGGTGTTTTTCATGAAATATAGAGAAAAGTTTTCATTGACTCCCTTAGTCTGGGTCCACTTGTAAAACATTGTTGGATTTTTTTGTTTGTTTAATGATTAAAAGCCAGTGATCATTCTCATGTAAGATATAAAACTATTTTTTTCATCTGCAAGCCCAAGTATTGTTCTCCACAAACAGTGATATATTCATTAGCAATATCTATATATGCAAGGGAGTTACTCCAAGATTAAGTAGTCTTCAGAAAAGCCCCTAGCTGTGTTTCTGCCCCTTTGCATGCAGAGCTTTGTATCACAGCAAAAGGTTCCTCTCGACCTTCATTTTATCCAATTGGCCCCTTTTCACATTGTTATAGCTAGTGAATATAGCAAAGTTGGATTCAGAAGAGAATCTTTAGCGTTATCATAATGCTTAGAAGAAATGGCTTCACACTGTATAATCTATCAAAGGTATCAGATTTACAAAATGCAGATTTTCTGTCACATTTGGGCACTCTGAGCACTGTATCTTTTCACTAAGGTGCTGACTGCTGTTTTAATGAGGCCCTTTGGTGGCTGTAAAAACCAAAAGAAGAGGATTAGAGGGGTAACATAGATATTGTCTATTTGTCTTACAAATTTCACACTAACTACCAATTACATTGCCATAAACCTTTTGGCTACTTCAAGCTGTATGCCATATAATGCATAAAAAATACGCTGTGTTAACCTCCCTTATATTATACATGTTACTATGGCCACTGATGCAAGTAACATATCTAATGAAGCCAATAATGAGGCTCTTTAAAAGTAGTCTTGTTGTAAGAATAATATTAGAACAGTTCAGTTAGAGGCTAAGATCCATTATGGAATTCTTCCTATATACTCTGGTCCAGGGTCTGTAAAGATGCTGACACACTAATTCAAGCTAGGAAAGGGCATTAATCTTGCAACCTTCTGCTTGTCATGCTTAATGGGACATCCTGCCTAGGTGAAATGAACCTGATGTATTCAGGTAAACATAATTTAATAAGGAAAGATAAAAAGAAATAGATGTCTGGCGTGACCCTAGGGAATGAAAATATCTGCCATTTTATTTTAGAAACTAACTGCCTAGAAGCATGGTGTCAGGTATGGAGCCACTACTCAGAGCTACTCATGAATGTGTAAGCACTGAAGAATCAGTGGGGAGTACATGGGATAAAGTTTTAAGATGTCTTGATTGATTTTTTTTCCTCCCTAAATTTTTTGTTATCTGTTTTCTTGGCAGAAAATGGTAATGCCAGGTAGGGAAGGCCACCACATTCATCTAGAAGAAGTCACACATTAATGTGGGGATGAGCGTCTGAGTGTGAAATCAAGATCTGTAACAATACAGTACGACATTTAAAAAGCATGACTGTCAGCTAATAACTGAGCATCCTCCTTCATTTGCAATCAATCACTCTTAAGTATAATAAGCTTCCAAAATTTGTGTCATGGTTTCAGATAAGCTTATAAAAGGCATATGTTTGGGAATGTAGAAGTCCATCCTGGTAAATGAACCATGGCATCACACACACACACACACACACACACACACACACACACACACACACACACAGTGTTTCCTCTGTTGGTTCATTCCTATATACCCATTTACAAAACTGCTTTCAGAGATAATCTACCTTAGTCTCAGAAAGTATTGGCCTCACCACTGCAGCCACCATGCCAAGCAAATATTAAGACCCTCAATATTCTGGCAATGGATGGATCATCTATTCCCCACGTCACTAAATGGAGTTTGATAGCAGGAAGTGGCCAAGCTCTCTTTAATTTGAAGCTAAAATGGAGGTGACGATATTTGATGAGGGTTAAAGCACTGGATAAGTCATAAGTATAGTTCAAATCTATCATCTGAAAACACTGAAATCTGTTTCCTCAGATGCTTCTTCAAGCTATTTTCAAGTAAGTTAACATATGGTTAAAAAAAAGCTTTATGAACAATAGTGTAGCTAAAGCCATTGTTATAAACTTGAAATTAACACATTTTTATATTTAACTAGCCTGGCACTTGCAAACCTACAAAGCTCACTTTTTATTGAAAAATCCATGAATTTTCCCTCCCCCCATTATATTTTTCTCATAAAAATGTATTTTACTTAGAATTTATTTCTAATAGGGAAAGAGAAGAATGTAAATGATTGAACAAATGAATTAAAATTTAAAGGTAAATGGTCCTTTCACTAGTAAAAAGTCTAATGAGACAGTTGGGAAGCTTCCCTGTCCCTGGCTGGGATTCCTCCAGTGTGCTCCCTGGGTAGCATCTTCTGCGTGCACTGGCATCCATTTCCTAAGCGAGGAGCATCCATGATTTCTCTAGCCATGATTGCCCAAGACAGAAAGAGACTCACCCACCCCACGGCACAGGTAAAATTCGGCCTCTACAGGGACATTAGGAGGAACACTGGCAAATAACTCCAGTAGAAGATAGCCACTTGGCTGTGTCAAGGGGACAGAAGTATACAGAAAATCAGGCATTTGGAACACTACAGCTAACTTTTTAATCATATTGTTATTTTTGTCCAAATCTCTTAAGTGTATCGTCTGCAAAGTGTTAAAAGGAGTTACTTATTCATTAAGCACTTTGCATAATCTTTATAAGTAGCACCATGGAAACCAAAAGCACTGCACTACTTTGGTCTTCTCCCTGGTTGAACTCAAAGAAACAAATTCTACTCTGTGGAGAATGAAACAGGAGGAAGAAAAACCAGGAAAGCAGTGTCTGGAAGTATCTTCTTTATGATTTTACTGTCAGATTATTATCTATCCTGTCTCAATTCATAAATTAGCATTCCCGAGTCATGAATAGCCACACTTGGAAGTAAGGAGGAGACCTGATGTAGGAATGCCTTTCTATAGGCTATGAATAAAGGACTGTTTTGGCCGATGACCGGCACCATAGCAGTAGGAAGGAACGGGATCATAGGTAGACGAAGGAGTGTGGAGTCAAACAGAGAGACTGACCCAGCTGTCAAAGGAAGCACAGGTGAGCCATGGGACGCGAGACAGGACAGATGAGTGGAAATGTCATAGTACAGATGGATGCATGGCAGGCAGCGTAAGATGGACAAGGCTGATTCCCCACGTCTCACAGAAGACTCGGTATAAGCAACAAGCTGCATGTGATTAATTTAAAGTTTCTGTTTATATTGGACAAAAAGGAAACAGAGTCAAAGACGGCTTCTTAGTAGCAACATTTTCTTTGCTCCACTCTGTTTGCTGGCAGTGAGCAGACAAGACCCATTTAAGAGAAACTTCCTGACACAGCTTTATCAGCAAAAACTGTGTGGCTCTTTAAGAGGCCCTGTTGCCAAACTCTTAAGTGGAGTGGGCAGTGGTGGTGCTGTACTTGATAATAGTGCAGACTCTAAGATTCCCTAGAGTTTATTCCCACGATATTTAATACTGCTTCCTAGAATTGGGAAGGTAAGCATGGCTCTGGCACCTCTGCCATGTTGAAAAGCCACCAACTGGGGTGGAGTCAGCAGGTAAAGCAGTGCTGCACAGTCTAGCAATTTTAAAGCTCTTCTGGTTGGAAAATGATTAAAGATACACAATAAAACAGATACAGATGAAAAACTCTCTATAAATGGCTTACAATATGTGTAAAATGTACATAGGGTTCAGAGTGAAAAGAAAGAGGATAGAGAAAGTCCCTCAAAAGAAGAAATAGAGTATAAAAATTTAATAAGCCACATAAAAATGGAAAATAGACACAGAGTCTGGATTATGGTTATTATTGTTTTCTTTTAATTGTTTGACTGTTAGTGAGGTAACCGCAGAAAGACAATTGATTGCAAAGGCTGCTAAGTTAAAAAATATATATATTAAAGGTATCTTGACTTTGAAATGCGTGTCTAAGGATATGTTGCTTTAGAAAAGAAGTTCTGCTTTTGTTCCCAGAGAAGATGAGAACCTGTGGATTGCTTCCGGACTTTTATGGCTTCATCAACCAAGACCACTTGAAAATTTTCTGATAGGAAGAGATGGTCACATTAGCTTTAGGGCTAAGATGATCAGCCTCGCTTCTTAATCCACAGGAAGTAGTAATGGGATGCTATTCCCAAAATAATGTTTATAAATATTTGTTTTCATTATGAAAGGCTGTCATAGTAAATCTCTTTCAAAGAAAAAAAGAGGGATATAGTATATGAATGATATTTAAAAATTAGATTATTGAATTTACTTTAATCCAAAAATGAGTTGTTACATCAGTATGCATTTTGGTTTATTGATACAAATTTAAGGTAAATTTTGTTATGCTGTATATATTTTTCTACTCTTGTTTAAGGTATGATTTTTATGTAACTCATTTAAAATTGTAATGTATAATTAAGAGATGCAGATTAATAGTTATCTATGATAACCAAACTTTTTAGGTATACAAAGGTAATTTTAATTAGATAAATAATCTTCAAACACTTCAAAGACGTACAGAATATGCCATTTAAAATATTTTAAGAACTTAGACTTTTCTGGACAGTGAGACAGGTCTATTCCTGGCAGCACCAATCTACGTCAAGAGAAAAAAATGGGCATCGAAGAAACTTCATGTGAAGTTTTCTTTCTTTGTGGCAAAGGTTGGCTACTGGTCAAGAAACTGTTCTTGTATTGACTGCTTGACAGTATGATGTATAAACTGGATATACAGGTTACAAAGGAAAGTGACCTCTGAACTTCGGCAGAACAAGCCAAGATGGTCATTCAGGTTCCTGCTTCACAGAGAAAACTGCCAGACATCCTTCAGGACATAAGGAGAAGCAAGTGAATGACAGAATGGGCAGAGCAGTCATTCAGATTTCCTGCTTCACTGAAGGGTATACCAGAGGCTCTGGGCACGCAGACTGAAGATGGATGCCCCAGCGATACAAAGGAAATTTGGCTGACTGTCCAGGCAGACAGGTGTCATCTCTGTCATTTCTAGATTTTGGAAGTTGCTTGCACTTTCTGTATACTCAGATAATATTATATCCTTCTGTGGTCTTTGATGTAGGTGAAGATGAGATAGTTATAAGTAGTTTTCATTAGTTAGTATAAAAGGTATATTAGGTATGAAACTTTAGACTGACAAGGATAAAGTAGTAGATAAAAAATTTTCTTTATTTTTGTTAAATACAAATAGACTAGATATTGTAACTATAATTCTTGCTTGATAGCTGTTTTGTTATATGTAATTTTGCTATGTTTAAATTGAAATTTGCTATGTGGAAAGTATCTTTATGTATGTTGTGAATAAAGTACTGTATTGGTCGATGACAGGCACCATAGCAGTAGGCAGGAATCAGAACATAGGTAGGAGAAGGAAGGCAGAGTCAGACAGAGAGACTGACCCAGCTGCCCACGGAAGAAACATGTAAAGAACACAGGTGAGCCATGGGCCATGTGGCAGGACAGATTAATGGAAATGGGTTGAATGAAGATGAAAGAGCTAGATAGCAATATAGCTGAGCCATAAGCCAAAGAGCATGAAATTAATATAAGTATATAAGTCATTTGGGAGGGGGCTAAGAGGCAGAGGACAGGTAGCTGCTCTGAGATTGCAGGTCTGTGGGTCTCGACCTCTGACAGCATGGGGCCCCAAACCTCCAGTTACAGAGGCCCTCTTCAAATCCCTCAGGCACCCTCAAGCATTCTCCTTGCCTACCTCTTCTTCAACACACATCCAGATAGAGATTATTCCTGGGAATTTTGCTTCAAGTGTCAATGATCTTGAAGTCCATGTTCACAGTGGAGTCAGGTGATACAGGATTCTATGCGAATATAAGGTCCAGAGTGAGGAAAGCAGAGTTGTATGACAAACACACTTAGAACAATTGGACTCTGCAACCCTAACTCCCAGATATCAGATTTAACATGAAATTTGGAATCATTTTTAAAAAGTTGGTCTTTCTAATCATTCTAATAAAGGTAGCAGGCTTCTCTGGGTCGCTTTATATTAGGAGCTGTGCTCTATTCTATGTGGAATAGACTACGCTAAGCTGGCTTAAAAAAATGTCACCTTAGGCACCTGAATTAATAGTTCGGTTATGTACTCCGTTAAGTCTTTACTATAGATCAGCATAAGTGTGCTAGACAGACAATTCTTTAGAGCTAACATTTTTTAAAGGTGCCAAAGCCCCTTTGAGATCTGTGTGAATTATCCAGATCCAGGAGAAAAAGTTAAAAATACAGCGCTTTTACCCCCTCCTTTTCTTAGTTCCACTGAATAAGTAAAATTGCAGCGAAGTTGGCAAGAATAAATACTTCCTCGGTTTTTCAAAAGCTGCAATTAATGATAATGAAGCCATACCTTATATGGCAAGAAATACAGTACAAATTGGATAAGTAAGAAAAATGATCAGCCATTGTGTGCCTTGGATATAGTATATCAAGGTATCGCCATTATGAGGCTATCCTTATTTTAAACCATTAAACAAAACAATATAAATCTGCAGGCAGGTGTTTCTTGTTGCAGAAGTATTGAAAGTTGTAATGCAAAGAATCTAATTTTAGCATCTATGTAGAGTGTGAAGTAAATTTACTGATCACTGATGCATTGAGCATAGGAAGAAACAAGCAGCGGGAGCCTTCAGCAAGATTATCCTATTAAAGCAGGAAGACTTCCCGTGGCTGTGAAGGAAGTAGTCACAGGCAGGTGATGGAAGTGGGGGTCTGAGGAGTCATCAGTGGGCCCAGTGTACATGTTAGGTTGTTGTTTTCTGCTCAGCTAAGCAGCAGAGAATTGATATGTTGGCAATGAGGTGCCATGACAATTAAATTGTAACTGACCTACATGTTACCGTCATTACGCTTTCTCTTTTTTACTGCTTTCCCTCTTATTTAATCACACAGTATGGGGTTTTTATTAGGCTGTAATGTTAAAATCTTCATCCATTTAGCCATAAATGTGTGACTGGATATCTATCAGACTTTCTTGCACTATACAAACAAAGCCATTTTGCTGAATCACTGTTGACTTGTTTGTGGCCTAATTTAATGAGTGTAATAACTTACATTACTATCCAGTTAACATTTAGGAGCCCTGAAAAGACCAGCTAGCCTGCAGTAAGCCACTGTATACATTCTCTGTTCATATCTCTACTGTTCGCAGTAAATTTTCCAGGAGAATATGCACTGCTTATAAGCCAAGCCCAGCTTCCATCAGCTGAGGGTAGCCCTGGCTGGAGCTTGCTATGCTTGGGGGGTGGGGGTGGGGTCTCCTTATAGTGGCTACTCGTCATGACTTTCTTTCTCTGCTGTTTTATCTGGATCCCATAAAACCAATAGATTCTTGTTAACAGCAGGAGGCAGAAATAGCTTAGCTCTTCCTCATTTTCTCTTATTGTTACTTTTCAACTAATTCCCACTTTACTGTCCCCAAACATGGGAAGGAAAAATAGTTTACCAAGAAGAGAGGGATGGGGAGGGAGAATAATCATTTATTAAGCAAAATAAAGTTCCAGGATAGAATATACCAACTAGTAGTTAGCAAATAAGTTATTTTTATGAGTTAAGATGTCCATCGTCTTGAATTATGTATTATTTCCCTGGAAAGGTACTTCTCCTCCCTCTCAAACTACAGACATCTATGTGCTGTCTTCTTTTCAAACATAAACATATTATAATTTATTTCTGTTTCTGTTATAACACTTTGAAAAAAAGAGTAAAAGACATCTTTTTCATTTCACTCTGCCTTAGTTATTTAACTAGTCTCTCACAATTCAGTGGCTCAATTAATCACCAAGAATTCTCATTATTTTGGTATGAGTCTTATGCATAGATGATGAAATTAAGACTATTCACTGGCTCAAAATAACCATTATTTTAAAGGCGACACACACACAAAGTTGAGAATTTACAAATAAGTATTTCCATACAGTGATTTGAAATAGATTTTAATTTATTTTCTTCCTTTTCAGAGCAATATCATTGCAGTATTTGAGTCAAGATTTAAGTCTTTAATTACTATCTATTATGCAATGCTTCTGACTGGCATTACAGTCTTAGAAGTCTCTAATGATAATACAATGAGAAGAAAATCATGGATGAAAGAGATCCTTTAAATTTTTATCTCTTCCCATGAAACAGACAAAGACAACTGCCAGGCTTCTCACCCCTGGAAAAGTGTCAAGTCACTTGAGAGATGACTTTGGTTATTGTCACAGGTCATATAAGATTCTTGAGTGTGTTAAAAAAAAAAAAAAAAGAATCTCTATGTCTGGAATTGCATCTTCTTAGAAATAGTGGCTTATTACTCTAGTTTATATATATGAATGTGTGCCTGAGTGTATGTATGTTCACCTCATATGTGCAGGAACCTACAGAAATCAGAAGATGATGCCAGATCTGTCTAGAAATGGAGTTATAGGGAGTTGTGAGCAACCATGTGGGTTCTAGGAACCAAAACCTTGTGTCCTCTGCCAGAATAGTAAGTTCTCTTAACAGCTGAGCCATCTCTTCAGTCCTTGAGATTTTATCTTAACAACCACAAATTTAAAAATAACAACAGCAAAAATATACCCCCAAATCTGATATCTCTATGAAAAGTCATCTATTAATTCCTGTAAAGAAAAGAACATCAACAGTAGTGCAGTTGTCTCTCTTCAACTCTGTGCCTTGACTGAATTCCATGCGCTATTCTAAGCTTTGGGTTGGGGGTGTAAATATAAATGATCAAATCCACAAGGCGTGGCTGTAGGGTCTTTGGCATCAGCACTTCTACCAACCTGGGCTACACAGTCAGCACAGTGAGAGCACATCTCAGAAAAGAAGATGAAAAGAGGAATGATCAGAGTTCTGGCCCTTGAAGGATGTATATTCTGGTCTGGGAGAAACAAAAATAAACAGAACCTCAGACAAAATAGCAAGCGGGATGTACACCACAGCACGAGCTTCTGGACAGAAAGATGAAGGAGAAGAAGGAATTGTGGAAGAAAGGTTGGATTTTACATTAGCGCTCCCACTATACATCCACACTGAGAAGGTACTTTCAACGTAGATGATTCGATTACCGAAAGTGTATAATCTAAATCTGTATTGTACATAATAATAATATGGAGCTTTGTATCCTTCACCTGTTGGAACAGTTTAATCCAAGAGATTTAGAATTTATATTCCACTAAAGCATCCAAAGAAAGACTAAAAAGAACATGAGCAGGAATCAGTGTTCCTTTACATATGCCTTTAAGATGGACAGAATTTCTTATCTGCCTCTGTATTCACTAATGGAGTTATGCATATCATTTGAACCTGATGTAAACCATTTGTTTGTAGGGTTTGGAGGGATGATAGTACATCCAGGTTGGGTGAAGATGTACCCATGTCTCCTTGAGTATACTATCCAACAACTAAAAACTGGTATGAGTTTGAGTTTAGAGCACCCACTCCAAGCGAAGAACTTCCCAATAAATATCACTATGAAGTAGTTATGTGTGTGTTCAATGCAAAGGCCAGTGTAGCAGTATTCTGGGATAAGCAACCAACAGCACCAGATCACCCAGCTGTTGAGTAAGAGAGAGAGCATCTTTAGTGTATTGTATCACAGTTCTTTCCCGCACTTACTAGGACAAAATAAAAACAAAATAATTTATATTGTCAACAAAGAATTGCATACACTGAGAATGTCGGTATCTATTTCATGTAGAAGTTTAAAGTCATTTGAAGCTAAATGCTCTCATTGTAGATAGTATCCACTCTAGGTAAAAGTTTTAATGGAACCTGGTAACTCCTTGATGTTTATTTTCCATGTATGGCCTTTCTGAATCAATGCAGCACCTTTGCATGAGTTAGAAAATCAGAGCTTTTGCATGCAAGATGGCTGGTGGGGGAAGTCAGAGGAGCCCCATATTCACATGGCTCTTCATTTCTCTATCTTGGAGCATCATCCTTCTTCAAAGGCATTTCAAAGTTTCACAGTGACAACAATAATTTTGGTAAGTTTAATGAGAACCTGTTAGAAGATATCTTCCTGTATTGTGCCAATAGGATGATCTTGAATGAAAGGATCTGAGGCTGCATAGCACTTTCTGGCCAACTGCTTTCTTTTCATTTTTCCCTCTCTGGAATTATGCCATTGAAGCAGTACACTTTAGAATTAAAGTAAGAGAAAGTGAAATAAAGAAAGATAGAAAAGAAAAAATTTGATCCCGAATCTAACTCTACAAGTGTTGACACTTCCAAACATGATTGTTGGCTAAATTCTTTCAACTGCATATGTGGGGCTTTTGTTGTTTTGGGCTGTTTCATCAAACTCAGGGCCTCATATATACTCATCTCTAACCTCTTTCATCTTTCTTTCAACCATCACTTAAACTATTCATAAAATACCATATAAATAAATGGGATCATAGATTTTCTTTTCAAATTTTGTTGAAAAAGTTAATTTTCAACCCAGGATTTATTTCTTCACTTTTCTATTCAAATGCTGTCTGCAGGACAAGACAGATGTCACTGTATTCCTTGTGCTCCTTTGTTGAAGGCTCTCTCAGAGGCCAATGCAGTTCCATCTTTACACTCTGTCTCTAGTCACCACCATCCTCCATTCCCACAAGTCCCTCCCTGTATTTGTCATCCTCAATTAAAGACAAAATGATTTTAGCTCCTACAAACATTTTATAACGTTTCCCACTCCTGTATTTCTTGGCATACTAGTATCTCTTCTTGGACTGGCTACTTCTTCCAGAGTCTGTCAGTATGGTTTCTAACCATGCAAAAAGCTTAACTCAGTTTTCGCAAATATTAGATATTTTAAAATGCTTTCTCAGTGCTAAGTGATATGACTCAAGCACTGGATGAATGTTAATTCCCTCTTTCTGACACACACTTACTACATAAAACTAAACGTGCTCTTTCTTTGTAAGTCCACCATATACACTCTTTTTATATAGCTCACTTTATCAATGAGCAGCAATATGAATGGCACAATGATGAAAACACTACATTGAGAGTCAACTCTGTGTCTAGTCCAACCCCAGCCATTCCATGTCCCAAATGCTGATGTTTGTGAAAGGTCACAGACCCTCCACAGGCTTAATAAAGAATATAGTATTATTTACAGATAATTTTAAGGACTAAAAATATAGTGACTTTATTTTAGTATGTCATTTTATATTTCATAATTTTACTATATTATTAGTGCACAAGGCTGCTTCCCCATAACTATGTGAATGGGATCTAAAATATCTAATCCTTAAAGTACAAGTTAAGTTTTTATACATCTGGTTCTCAATATAAAAGAGTTGTGAGGTAAGAATGAAATCCAACATTCCATCATGTTATAATCAAACTAGCGCTATGTATTCCGATAGAGTTCTACTGAGTCAACATAGCATGACCATAACTATATGGTGATCACCATGTAATGTCACCACAGCATCCTGACTTACTAGAATCTTTAAATACAAATGCATTCACTTAACATCCTTATCTAGATTTGAAATTAGGAATTAAACAACCTGTGTTCAAAGCTAAGTGAAACTATCAACTTCTGTGACCTTGATTTTCTCATTTTGAAATGACAATGATATAATGGCTCCATTAGAGAAGTTTTCTGAGGTTAGGACAGGTGCCACATGTGAGAGATTCTGGCATCTAGTATATGCTCATTAAAGGTCCACCACCTCACCATCACATGCTGCCATAGGTAATTCTGCACATGCTCACTAAAGATCCACCACCGCACCATCACATGTTACCATCACTAATTTTCCACATATTCTTTAAAGGCCACCACACCACCATCACATGTTACCACAGTTAACTCTCCACATGCCCATTAAAGGTCTACCACAGCACCATCACACATTACTATAGTAAATTCTCTGGTGCCATTGACCTCAGTACCCAGCAAAGGGCTTGTTTCTGTATTATACAAGGCATTCTACCAATCTTTTCTTAAAATTTTAGCAAATCCTTTTAAAAATTAAAGTTTGACACTTAGGTTTTCTTCCCAATTATGGTTCAGTAGCCTTACAGACATCTCCAGATGGTTGAGTGTGAAAAGATCACTCTAATTGGGCTGAATTCCCAAAAGTCAGTCATTTTCTCTACACCATACTGAGGGCCTGAGGCCTCATCACCCACTTCCCTCTTTTTTCCTACTGTCTTCCACCAGAACTGGCCAGCCTCCGGGCAGTTGGCTTCTTCTGTCTCTCTGTCTCTCCCATCAGCCACTGCCAAAGATGCTAGCTTTTTTTGATTGGGGGGAGGGCAGAGCAGCAAAGCCAGCTGTTGTCTGCCTTGTGTTGCCTAGACTTGTAGATGCCAAACTTTCTTCTCCCTGGCTCAGGATAAATCTTTGGCGTCTTTGCTCTTTTCTGCAAATCCCAGGCATGAATCCCGTAGTTGAGATTTTCCTTGCGGGAATGGCGCTATTCTGAAAAGGATAATCCTATCATTCATTCATTTACCTATATTCACTTGTTTGTTTTACTGAAACTAGATCAATGCAAATGTGAGGTGGTACAGTATACTCTCCAGAACTCAAAGAAAATAAACAGATTTAATAAGGTTGGCGGGCAGGGGCAGGGCACCCACTATATCCAGACACGCAGCTTCTGTATCCAGAATCCACACAGTGAGTACTTTAACTCAGCACCTCTCCTGGAATTTTCCACTTGTAAATATGCCGAGCTGCAAGCTGACTGATCTCTCTTTAATGGGAAGTGGAAAAAACAGAACTTAAGTGTTTTCAGAGTCCAGCTCTCCTCACTGCTACAGCTGCTTATCGGACAGGAGCTAGTAGGCCGCCTACACCCGCTTCATCCTAACTCTCCAAACGCTGGCAACAATTAAATGAATTCTTAAGGAGAGAATCAGAAAAGCAGGAGGCAAAATGAATGGCTTATCCAAGTGCTGGGGAACGAGAGAGGCTGTGTATTCAAGATGGAAAGCATATAAATACACACACACATGCATATTATGTTACATATCTATAAAAATGTGAAATGTTATTTATTTTGAGAATACCCAGTCATTTCCATCTGTAGTAAGAATCCATAATAACATTCTCTGTTTATATAACTCTTTTCACCTCAAGAGATCCCAAATGCATTTCAGACAGCTCTATATACAAACAGAGGGCAGGAGCCCTGCCATCTCTACAACGTGGTGATGGGAGCCAGGGAGAAAATGCTTGTGTGGCTGCATTCATCTTAGAGAGCACTAATAGAAGAGCAGAGAGCTGGTGAAGGACAGGAGAAGCCCATGATCTTCTAACATCACCAGAGGGACCTTTGATGTGTGAGTAACACTGGGTGACACCTCAGATTTTGATAGCTAATTAAGAAAAAATGTTTAGAACTCAGTTTATTTTCTTTGTAAGGATGATGGTTGATCCAGGCAAGGATAGTGAAGCAGGGACTCTGAGACTGAGAAATCAGCCTGGCACAGATCACAAAGTCATATCCACCAGTTTATATTTCTGTATGTTCTATAAGTTCCTATCCAATCATATCCACATTTGGATTCAGCTTCCCAATGTTTTCACTCATAATCTGTTTTCCAATGGACTGGAAGGGTCGCCCATATACTCATTGTTGTCCGTCAAGACTTCAGTTGAGTTCAGTGTACTATCTGACTGCTCTGGCTTCCACAGTATGCCCATTTACAAACAATGGGAAATAAAATGGCAGTAACAATCTGTAGGAATTCACATCTCACAAACTAAAGCTTTATGAAAGAGGCTATTCTACATGACTATAAGAATAACACACTACAAACATATTACTACCCAGAAAAAAGTGAGAAACATCTAATCTTTGTTAAAAGAAAATACAACCTACCAAATGCCAAGTTATAAAGACTGTACTTAAAGCCTTAAACAAAGCTTGCCTGACTTATAAATGGGAAACATATAAACACACAGGAAAAACAAAAGTCTGTAAGGGAAGAAGAGGAAGATGGAACCAAGAGACAGCCACTGGAGGGAATTCACAAGAGAGCTTCTGGTATAGAGGGATCTTGTTAACAGCTCCAAAAAAAAAAAAAAAATAATAAAATAAAATAAAAAAAACCCTTCTCCTTCCTTAAAATCACGGTAGACTATTGGTAACTCATTTAGTGCCTTTATGGTATGAGGGTTCTCTTACTGAAGCTTTCTCCCATTAAAAATATCCAATCTCTGAACACTGCCAAATGTGCCTGGTCTACTATCTTGAGACAGATGAGAAGAACCTGCCTTTTCCTAAGGCTATGGGCAGGAGATAAAATCTGTAGGATATTGTGAGTGTTTTTGACACAGTGTTGATGCTAATTGTAAACCTTTATTATAAGAATGACTTTTAACCTTATTTTCCCTTTAAATAAATCAAAATATTGGGGGTGATATGCCTCTAACAAAGTACCCTAATACCATAAAGGCTAATCAAATGGAAGGGCTCATTTTCAGGAAAAATTTAAGTAGCAGAATGACATAAGCAATTCACACCACTCTGTCATAGTTTAGGCTTGGCGGGGGGGGGGGGGGGGGGTAAAACATTACCTTGAAGAGTAGGAAGAGGAGACTAAAGACCAGTGAGCAGTTTAGGAGTTGCCATTAGGATAATTCTTCATTTGACTCGGATGACTGAGCTGATAGTCTGGTATGCACAAGGAGCATGTACCAGACAGATAAGAGCTTCTGTGCAGGACAAGGGACTACCTAGGATAGGAAAGCAGAAAAGCCACAATGAAGAAACTATAACAATGTGTGAATAATCCAGGGACGTTATACAGGTTCTTAATAAAAAGCCTGTGTCCAGGTATAAGACACTTCCACTTGAGCTGTTGGATTCCCCCGAAAATCCACCAAAACAATTGCCCTTGCTCTTAGTTGCCTTCCGAGACACTAATATTGAAGATCCCAAAAACACTTGTCATAGGACATGGGTCATTCATGTGGTCTTGAAGAGGCAGCTTTCTCTCTGTGGGATTGCTCTCATAGGGGTAGGAAGGTGTTGTGAAAGCAGCCAGGTTTGGGGAAGAGCATCAGCTGTCTATCTCTGCTGTGAGCAGTAACAACGGTCAGTGTGAAAGATACACCCATGGCTGATCTGGGAGTAAAAACAATAGGAATAACTAACTGCTTTCTGGTCATACTACTCCATAGGAGGAAACTGCTGTGAATATGGCCAAGAACCCATGGCTGGGGAGCTCATAGCCCCCAAAGATGAACCCAATACTGTTAATTTTGAAAGTGGACATAATAATAAATTGCCTTCTACATTGATCTCTCTCTACTTGTAGGTTAGTGCATACTAGGACCTCGCTGGAAACATTTGAACATACAATGGGCCAAAGTACAGAAATAAGTGGGAGGAGTGTTTAGCCTCAAATGGGACACTTGTGTCACACCTCCACACCCAGGCTCAAGGATCACCATGGAAGATAGGGTAGAAACAATGTAAGAGAAGATGTCTGGGAGGACTGGCACAAAACAGGCCTCTCTAGACATGGTAAGACTGTGGTACTCATGAACTCGCATCGCATGTGGCTGTCTTCACTTGTTCAAGCCAGTCATGATTCTAGCATGGATGGGCTCATGCTCCCACCATACCTGGAAATCTACAGACAGCTGAATGGCATGTAGGAAAGAGAAAGACAGTTTTATTCAGAGGTTTGGCTCTTGGTAGGTAAACCACACTCCAAAAGTATACAGACATCACAAACTGTACTGGATGGGTCATTAATTAAGGTTGTGGACTTAGAGAGTGATAGCAGGTTTGGGTAGATGTTGGGGCCGAATATAATCAAACTATATTCTTCAAAATACTAAAAGAATTAATTAAAAGAAAAATTGTTACATTTTAAGATAATAATGATAATAATAAATAAAATGGATTGATTCTATCATTCCATGAAGATACTTACTCTTTCTAGTGTTTTTTTTTTTTTTTTTTAATTAGTGGAGCCTTCCCAATCAGCCCTTGAAAGGGACATAAGAATAGAGGGACATTCACTTACTTTCTCGAAACCCCAGGAAGACTAATCATAGATGTTGGCTGGCATTGTGTCTTAGCCAAAAAGAGCTAACAGATACTGGAAGGGACAGAGGGGAAAAAAAATCATGGAAAATGACTACAGCCACAGCTGATTGCCATGTGTAGGAGGGGAGAGCCACTGTGCCCTGATCTTACAACTGTATTTTTTAAAAGAAAGGTTCAAGTTCTTGGTATACACACACAACTTCTCATTTTAAAATATATGCACAGTTTTTTTTTTTTTTAAAAAAAAAACCACTATATAAGACAAATAAAGCATTATATATACTAGATCTGGTCAAAGGCCTAATCCAGTTTGTGGCTTCTGCTAGAAAAAAAAAAATATGCTGTAAGTATGGCTATGAAGGAAAATGGAGAAGTACATGGTCTCTCAGATCCTATTTGGGATAATAAATAGCACGTATTTCCTGAATTCTGAACCTGCTTTAAAAAAAAGGACTGAACATGTTGGAGGCAAATTCTACCTTTCCTATTGAGAAAGGAAGGCTAGAAAACATGAGTAATGAGATCTTTGGAACTGTACTCATTTCTACAGTGGCTAAGTTAGGTGAGGCCTCTCTGTTGTCCTTCTGTGCCTTCCCCATCAACCCAAAGATGTACTCCCTGAAGTCATCTGGTTTCCTAAAGAATGACAACAGGAAGCAGCTCCCTCCCTTCACTTGGTTTCTTATACAATAGCCAAACATCAAAAAACTCATTCCCTCTTCCCACCAGTGGAGTTGAACAAATGGGCTCGTGGAAGCCAGGATCTTCCACAGTAGTGATGGGGGAAGACACGATCACCTCACTAATTCTTTTCAGTCAAAGCCACCTCTAGAACAGAGTGCATCTTTGTACAAGCAACAAAACGGCATTCTGCCCTGGCAGATGAATGGCAGAAAGGCCCTTTCCTCTGGCCAATGTAGCCCCAGCCTGGGGCACACAGCTTGGCAAGCAGCAGCAGGGCTAGATTCCAGCCTACACTTGCCTACTCGGCTGGGTGCCTAAGTATAAAAACCCACAACTGCCTGTAGCATCCATGCTTCAGACACTAATAATGCTACCAATTTGATTCCAGACTCTCCAGTCTCCTAAGTCATTACATTGTGTGGAGACACACTCATTGTCCATCTCAAATTGTTAGACTCAATGTTTCCAAGCTGTGTTGAGTGTATGTGTAGGGTAAGAATGGGTGTTCATGGGAGTAGGGGTGGGGTTAGGGGTGAGGGTTAGGGGGTGGGGTTGAACACAGGAAAGGCTGACCGCCTATGCAGCCTGATGCTTTTATAATATTATTGTTCTCCCAATTTCACAATCACCAACTTAGTACAAATTTTCAAAGCACGAACAGGCATTTTTTTTTCCCAGCATGTCAAAATTTAGTGAGACTATAATCATTTTCTCACAACGTATTTTAGTAAAGAATATATTAAGGGAGACATTGTTTTAAAGTTTCCATGTACAACTGTGGCTTGTCCCACATTCTTTCTATTCAGATGTCAGACTATAATTGCTGGTTTGTAGCAGGGTTACTGGATGGGTTCTAAATGCATTTCAAATGAATATCTAAATGCAGTTAACCTTTATTGAAGTTGAGGTGGGTTCTAGTTTTATGCAAATAATAACATAAGCATCATTCAAATCAGTTACATGTTCATGATATAACATCTTTATTTGTAGAATTTCAACCAGAAGGAGAAAAAAAAAAAAAAAAGGACACAGAACTTTAATTAAATAAAAGGAAAAGCAAATAGAAAAGCAGTGGACAACCCCACTAATCAGAAGTGAGAGGCATGCATGCCTAAGAAAGATAACCAAAGATTTCAGTCAAGCTAACTTCTCTTCAACATTTCATAACTAAGAGCTTGCTATTAGCCCTGTCTCCAGAGAGTTGCAGAAGCCAGTGTTTCCCTCCATTCCTTCAGACCCCTACTCAAATTAGGTTTCCTAGGAGAAATAGAAAAGATTCTGTGCTGTTTAGTTTGAAATTCATTCTATACCCTATTCTATTGCCAACAAACCAGAGAGTCTATTTTTGCCAAATGATCTCTAGGTATTCTAGGAAAGGAAAGCAGATCTAGCTATCTACTTGACCAGCAAAGACTGCTGTTTCCAAAATAATTTGAGACCATTCATTTATTCAGTACTTATTAAGGAAATCCCAAACAGCATGTTGATATCTACTGTTTTCTCTACCATCCTTTTATAAGAGTACAATGTATATAGCCAAATCTGCTCTCATGTGAAGTTTCAAATGTTCATATATTTTCTCACTGAGAGGAGGCCACTGCCTCATTTATCCTTTAACGAGGAAAAAACATCAAATAAGCAAATGAATGCAACTCTGTCCCAAATGTAACTCATACATGGAAAAAACCCATTTATTATTGCTTCAATTTTAATGTACAGGAAGACATCCGAAGTGTAGAGGTGAGTTCTTTGGAAAGAGCAAGAGTTAAATGATGCCTGTTCCCAAATGTGCTTACTTTAATCTTGGGTAGAAGGCTGTAGTCCTCCTCTACTGTGGCTCCTACATGGTTTTCTTCATTTATGTTCCTAACACTTTCAACTCGGAGAGCTACAGGGTGAAAAGTCGACTCGCAGATAAACACCCCTAATGTAAGATGCCCACGATTGATGAGCTTGCTTTTTCTTTGACTCTCTCCTCTCACAAAGATAACAAACAGAGACGAAGGCATGGCACACGGGGAAGTGGAGTTAAAATGTACTGCACGTTACTAATCCTAACATAACATTGGCAGCTTGCATCATCCCCCTGCCAAACCCAAATTAACAGACTGCCTCACTGGAAGGCAAAGGCTCTAGCTGTATTTATAGCTCAATTAACAAGTTTCATAACTAAACCTCCAGAAGTCTTAGGCAAACCTGACAAATGTTACGCATCTTAACACCATGGTGACCCTGCCAGAATGCCACCATCTCCTCACAAGGAACAACTCCTGCTATCACCTCTGAGAACAATGATGATTGGCACTGGCTCAATAGATGAAGGAGGCTGGGTGGGCAAATTGGCTCTTGTCAGGGGTGCATTTCCTCACAACTCCTAACCAACACACATACGGTGGATTCAAGCAGACAGCTAATTCTTCCCTTTGCAGACGATAGAAATGCTGTCTTCTCAGGAGCCAATGGCTGAGAGAATGTCTGCCATTCTATGACTCAGGAGCCTTGGTTCCTCCAAGAACAGTATAATGCAAACAAAGTACGTCACTTGGAGGGTACAATTTCTTCAAAACAAAATAAAAAGCTCATCATAAAAATCTTCAAAGCAGGTTATTCTCTGTGAGGGAAAACAGTCTCAGGGTGGTTTTGTAGATCTAGAGAAAATCCTGAAAAGATGATAGCATAGAATGAAGGTGGTAAGTTACAGAGAGGGGCTGTCACTGGACTTATGGAAGAAAGGCTAAGGAAACTCTGCCATCGTTCACTTCTCCATGCTTCTCAAAGAAGTCTTAAAACAAAGAAATTATGACAATACCATATGAAAAGGTCCAAATGTCTTTGGGTGGGTCATAGATGACCTAGTTCATAGCTAACCCTCTCCCTATCTCTTATACCCCAATCTTTTTACTCGTTTGTGATACTTGTTGCTTGCCAGACTGTGTTCTTCCACCAAACTAGAACATTCATTTCAGCAGGTGGCTAATTCTTCTGCAGATAATGGAAATGCCATCTTTGAAGGAGCCAGTGGCTGAGAGAGTGTTCCATCTTAAGTCTGAAGCATACATACATACGTATTACTTCCTGTAACTATATTCTCTATATTTGTTGCATGCATGAACGAGTAAATTTCCCTGTCAACTGCACCCATCATAGTTTTCATCACACTATCCTCAAATTACCAATGGTTTTATTTATCAGAAATTAAGTCCTATAGACTAAGCTACCCAATGATATGCAGGAGACCCTGCTACAAACAGTAGACTCCTGGTCACAAACAAAAAACAAACAAACAAACAAAAAATCCTCACATTTTTGCTCACATAATAACACATTAGTTTCTATGAAGGAGACATGTTTAAAGTATCTTGAATAGATTGATGGGAAAGCAGGAAACATTTTCAGTGTGCCCCGAAGGCAATAGAAGACCATAACCTGAGTAAGGTGGAGTACTAAACACAGAAAGACATGGCTAGACAAACCCCAGAGCTCAAGACACAGACTGTTCAAGACAGAAGAAGTGATCCAGGGAGAGTGGCCATATGCACCCTGGAAGGTGAGTGCCTTTTTTAACCATTGGCACTCACAAACCATCTGAAGAGTTTAGATGTTATTCTACAAGAATGAGATACTGTTAAAGCGTCTCAAACATGGAGTTCCGGGGGGGGGGGGGATGCCACTGAAATACTCTGTAAATTCACAGTAGGAAAGGGCCAGCATGACATTAAGTCAGAAGTTTGACACAGCCATCTATAGGAAAACAACAAGAGCCTAGGAGAGGCCAGAAAGACTCATTCTCTTGGGAGAAATCTAGCGGAGAGAAACTTCTAGCACTGACAAATGAGGTGACAAGGAAGCTAGAGGAAGGTCCAATCTTGTCCCAGCTTCCTCTCTTGGGGGTATTGAGGGGAGAGCAGAAAAGGCAAGTAGCAGGAGCAAAGTTATTTAAATGTTGGTCTAATGGTCAATAGCAATATTTTTGTCAAGGAAGTTTTAGAAAAATGAAGGCAATAAAAGTGAACCCAGGTGATCAAAGAATGATCATGGCATCAACACACAAAGGTCATGGACACTGAGGTTCATTTATTATTCAAAAAAGCTTGACGAAGAAGAGGTGTTGGCAGCATAGAGTGTAAAAACAGAAAACCCACAAAACCCTCTTCTGTGTGATACAAGGACAGGTATATGCCTAGACTGTAGATGGTGCAGCACCAGGGTGAACCCCCAAACACTGACACACTCTGGATTTGGGCCAACACTGAGTGTGGCTCAACATGTGCTCATTGATGGCAATTTAGATGATTTGTGCATCACTGTGGTAGAATACATGACAAATTTCTCTATTAGGTGCTTAATTTTGCTGTGAACTTAAAGTCCCTCTAAAAATTGAAATACACCAGATAAAAGCCTTGATGGGATACAAAGAAATAAAGTGATGTCTTGAGCCAAAAACAAAAAATATGACTCTTACTGTCCCCACAAAATTACAAAGAATTCTATAAGTATACTTGTGTATAAATAATTTATGTTGTGAAGTAGTCTGTAAGGAAAATATTCAGGAAAGAAGATTTATCTTATGCAGAAATGTCCTTGGGAAGGGCTTGGTGTTCTGTGCATAGAGACTGTGAGATAGATACTATGTTATTTTCAGTACTTGATAGCCATTAGTTTCCTCTTTATTGCAGAGTAATTTAGATTATGACCCCAGCTCTGCAATCAGACCATTAACTCATATAATGAAGGATTGTGAATGCTTAAGAGTCTGAGTTACCAATAAGAACTTCACACAACTCCTTGAACAGTATCCTCATTCGATGACACTTTCTTTCAGCCCATCTATTGAGAAAGTGATAGGAGTGATGATCATTTTGGATTTGTTTTTATTCTGAGAATTCTTTAAGCCTTTTTATCCACATGGTACATATTCAGAAAGTGGCCCATGTCCTTAGGGTTTGGATGGAAATGTGCATGTACCCATTATGAGACGCTCAGCTACATGTAACATCATTACAAGTCAAGATGAAGACGAGGAGGGTTAATTGGAGTGATATTTGAGAAATCATCATGACATCAGGCATTGGGTTCTTCTGCCTTTCTGCCCAGCTTCTCTGTTGGTTTTATCCTGTTTTAACATCCTTCAGTGACACATAGTGCCTGTCATACTGTTAGAGGTCACCTAGGGATCATGAGACAGTTGCTTTCTCAGCACCTTTATTTTGAAAATGGAATTTTCCAAAGAACCTCCCAAACACTTGCCAGATACCTCCTCACTGGTTACAATTTTCCCAGAATCCTCTATCTCATACAGTTTTTGGGAGACACTAGATGTAGAATAACCAAAGCCACTCCCCAAGAGATGCTTTTAGAAGCACATGATCTTCAGAAGTGAGGTGATCCTGTTGTATGGTATAGGGTGGATCACAGAAATAAATTTGAGGTTTTTAGAAGTTAATTTTGAGAATATTTGCCAGGCATGTGCCAAATATACAGCAAAAAAAAAAAAAAAAAAAAAAAAAAAAAAACCAGTTTTTTTTGTTTTTTTCTTCATTTTGTTTTTTTAAGACAGGATTTCTCTCTATAGGTCACACTGACCTGGAACTCATAGAGATCCATCTGCCTCTACCTCCTGAATGCTGTGATTGAAGGTTTTAAAGATACGAGCCACCATGTCTGGCATGTAAAACAAAACAAAAAAATTAAATGTACCCATTTAATATGTAATCACCAAATGTGCTTTGGGGAAGCATTTCTTGATCAAATGAATGGTATAATAGCAAATTGTGAATGGGCTTCATATGGTTCAAAATTAGCCCGGGGAACATAAGAAGAAAACTGCCAAAATTTGGAGACACCACAAGTATTAGTGTGCTGTGTCAGGATAGTGCCCATGATTTCAGGAGAGAGTTGTTTGTATTTTTTGTTTGTTTCATTCAGCCTACTGGCATCAGCTTCAACACAATACTAAAATATGAAAATAAATACTAATATGTCAAGATCCTATCAATCAAAGAGGACGTAATCCAGAAGAGAAGACTAAAAGATAAGCCAATAGTTGTAATGCGTGTGTGGGGGGGGGGCATACTGTGTGTACAAAGAAGAGTCTAGCCCCAAGAACTTCATAACAGAATGTAATGTTTGACTTGGGCCTTGGAAATAGACCAGTTGCTCACCAGATGTTCCAGAGGCCAGAAGAAGAAGATCCCTCAAAGAAGAAATGGTATAGACAAAGGGTATATAACCTGGTATCCTGTCCTTATGAAGCTCCAAGTGGACATGGCTGTCTGGAGAAAAGTTGTGAACAAACAGTGAGGGATGGAACCTTTGTGGAGGTTCTGGTAGGCACTGAGTAACGGATGGCCTTTTCTGCATATAGAAAGTTGCCTTTCACAATATGTAAAGCTAGAGGTTTAAACAAATGAGTAGGTATTTTTTTTTATTAACCAAGATAATAGAGTCTAAAGGTGGGTGTTCAGTTTAGATATTGATTCAGTATTTCCTGGGAATTGGCAGTATTGCTTAAGACCAAGCAATAACAGAGAGACTTCTGCAGGAGAAGAACAAAATATTTGATGGATTATGGTAGAAATTTGGATGTAGTAAAAGAAGGAAAATTTGGTAATGACTGAGTAGAAGCACAATGAGTGTCGGGAACAAAAAGATAGAGGAGTGTTAAAACAGAGAGATTGATTAGGAAAGGTCGATTTGGGATTTTATCAATTTATCACTAAAAAGATTTACATACTGGGGAGTCTTTTCTGGGTAAATCAGGGAAGCTTGTGGGAAATGAACAACGAGGGAGTATGATAAGGTTAATTTCAAAGCAACACATTTTAAGCCCATTGTACAGTAGAACGTTCTATTTGTGTTGCCTTGTTCTCAAACAGATGGAATTCAGTGAGAATTCCACTAGCCAACAGGCAGTTTCAAAAGCAAGTTCCTGTGTTCCTAAGTACCGCCTTGAAGGTGTTAGCATGTACTTGATTTTGAAAGTCCCAGCATGGGTGTTGACTGTCTTCTCCACTTCAGCCCAGTGGCTGCAGATTCAACATAAAGAATAATTTGTGAGCATTTTTTGAACCCTTGATGAGAGCTCATTAAAATAATTTTAACGTAATATGTATCATTGTAATGTATGCTCCTTTTCACCAGAGGCTACTCTTTTTAATGCCTTGAATTGTAATTGCAATTCATCTGAAAACAGAATGCTCTATGCTGTATTAAAGTTTGTACTAGGAAGCCATATACATATTCTACATGTATATGGACCAATAATTCATTGTGAAACTTAATTAAAATAAGTCAATAAATGGATATATTGCACTTACCATACACTAAGTACAAAGAGTGATGTTGTCTAACTTCCTCTATCATTTATGAAATTGAAGTAAGACTCTGAAAGCAATGCACTAGGCAACATTACATTTGGAAAGCTGCTCCAAAAAGAGCCTGAACATGGAGCTAAGCTTCGGAAAAAAAAAATCCCGAAACAGCACAGGAAGAAGAAATTTCTCTGTAGACATTTATTTGTACTTGAGATCAATATTATTCCACCAATAGCACACTCTACAAATTGACCCAGTGCTCTGAGAGTCCCCAAACATCCTATTTGAAACAATGGAGCAGACATTGAGGATGGTGTTCAACTCTAAACTTAGCAATTACCACTACTGATTCAAACCAGACCTTTAGTGTTATTTTAACATAGGTTTTGGATTTAATTATCTTAAATGACTCAAAGAATGCATACAATTCCCAAACTGTTTATCTCTTTTATGGTAAAATCTCTTCCCTTATCCCTAGAAATCTGTTTTAATTATTTAATCAGTTTGGCTGGAACTCACAAAGCATTAAATTGTTAGTTGTTACTTAACATTCCTTATAAATTGCATTTATTAATTTCTGGATAGAGACTTGTCCATTGCTACAGTAATTTAAATTAGTACCACATGGTTACCGACCACTGCTGAATGATGATTAAATCTTTGGGGCAAATTCAGTCTTTTAAGATATTTAAATGGCACTTGAGATAAGCTAACCAAATTTGGGCCCAAGAAGTTACAATTTATCAAAAATGTAATAAAGCATGGCCAGAATATTCATTGTAAGCAGCACATAATGTGGTCCATGAAATGACATTTTAGCATCTCGCTCAGTGTGGTCACAGGGAAGTGTGCTGACGCTGCAGACAGTGATGCTCGGTTGATATTTAACACTTCCCATCTACAAGGTGCTTTGCAATATCGTGGCTTTTTATACACTCTAGTTCCCTGATACTCTATCCATCATTTTATTATTGGATACAGTGACATATTTCTTTCCTGGTACTTTAATTTTTCAGGCACAAATAGTCAACAGAGCCCACAATCTTTGGGAATCTTAGCAACAGAAGGAGGAGTTGGTGGCATTTCAGAATGACATAAATCTCTAGGAGAAAGGCTGCTCAGGCTATGGACTCAAAGCCTCTTAGAGACAGATGCTGAAGGCAAAAATCTGGTAAAGTAAAAAAAAAAATGCAAAGATGGGGTGAAGCCCTGGAACATCAGGTACGCACTTGCAGTCCAGAATAACTCTTCAGCCAGTGATGCCAGTCCCTGAGCTTAATCCAACCTTCAGACTCACTTAAGACTTGTGTACTAACCTGATTATTTCTTTCCAGCTAACCAACTGGGGAAATCAAATGATACAAAATAAAATATTGCCTTGAATACAAATTAAAAAAAAAAACAAAATCCAGAGTGGCAAATAAGAGCAGGGCATGAGGGAGGCTGTAAGTAGCCTCAATTGGAAAAACTGGCTGAGACACTTGGGAAAAATAGCAAAATCAACTAATAAAATAATAGATTCATCTTCTTGCAGCTAAAGATAAATATTAAATAATCCTAGGTGCTGCTGGCTGAAAATTAATTTCTGCAAGGTAAATAGTCTAGTACATATATGTGTTTCAATTTCTGCTTGGCAAGGTGCCTATTTCAAGCATCCTATGCAGGCCTTTGAAGTACCTGGACTGCTCTGATAATTCGGATGCTTAAACGAGAATTGTTTCCTCAGGGCTCCTCAGCACTGAGGAAAAGTCTGTTCTGGAGCATCACACTCCAAAGTAATTCCATGTATTCAGCCTAAAACCAGAACATTTTAAAATAAATACATTAGTGATACATTTCAAGCCTTTGGAAGTGAATTGTGCCCAGAAAGAAGCGACGCTCACCTATTAGAGAGCCACAAGTGCTGATCTCCCCAAGTTACAGTCCGGTGCAGGTGTCTGCACGGGCAGGTTGAAATAGGAAATACTGTGTTTCAGATAGAGCCCTCTAGTGATTAATTTACAATAGGAAGAAGGGTCAAAGGGCAAATAGCACATTGTATTCTAAACCATGCAGCTATTACAGTCAGCCTATCTGTCTACTCTTAGGTTACCTGTCAGCTAAGCCTTGTCACTTGTCACCCCGTGATGTTCTCACTGTGTTGCTTTCATTCTAGTGTCTGAACAAAAAAGACAAAAGATCATCTGAAATTTCCAGGAAGCCAAACTATCCATATAAATTTCAGAAATGTTCAACTAAAATGACCAATGAAACACCATCACCGCAATTCACAATCTGAAAAAATCTCAGAAGATTCCTGTATTATCGAAGGCTTTTTATTTTTTAATATTTATTTATTTAGTCTTTAAATTATGAGAGTGCTTTTGAAAGACTCTCCTGAGAGGCAGGGGAATTCAAGTATGTTGTTTTCTGAAGCAAACACAGTATGTTCTCACTTGTCATGGAGGAGAGTGGAAATCTATTGTGAAGTCCATGAATAGCATGCTTCTCACTTCCAAATTTACTCAGATTTTTCTACAGAAAATCCAACAGATTTTAGGGTCTGTAACGTAAGATGCCTTGTTGTGATACCCTTCCAACTTGCCATAACTCTTTCCAGAAGGAACGCACAAGCCAACATTCCAACCAAGTTCTTACATAAGCAGCTGTACTCTGTCCCCTCTGACTATCCCCTGGACCTTCATCTGGTCTTCATTCTATGTTGAAATTCAATCTGAGCTGTTGGAAAACCTTCCTTAAGGTAGGTGCACTTCTGTAGTAGGCAACATGGCTCATGAGTATCTTTAACAGTCAAGTCCATATGCCCTTTTTTGTTAAGCATGGAATGTAGTGGGGATGCCTCCACAACACAATATGGTAGCTATAGGTGGACACTTAGGGAAGATAATGAAACCAGATGCTCTCTCACAATAAGAGATAGGAGTGTCCTGGCTTCATACGAGAATTCCAGGTGGAACCAACTGAAAAACCATTTAGAGAAGCTGAGTATGGTCCTTTTGTACTCTTCATCTATCCATTCATACTTGATTTATTGCACACATCAAATATCAGCTCAGAGAAAAACTCCCTTATTAAGTCAATCTTCAAGCTGAAGCTCTGGATCTGTTCATTCTCCTAACATCTGATAAGAGTTCAATGTATCTGAGGAAGTGTTCTACAAATTTGCTAATATTATGAATGATAGTGACAGAGAACAGGAACTTTTCCTTTTTCAGGAGAACATTAAGTTAAAAATTTCAGATATCCAGGGACTGAGAAAAAGCAAAAATAGCTGTTTGCAGCTCAACTTATGGAGGACCCATAAAAGGAGGGGGGTTTGAGAAACATGCACAGGTTAGAAGGGTTGTTACAAAGAGGCTGGCCAATAAAATAGTCAAATGGTGTTAGTGGAGGAATGGAAGACTGGGAAATGCCTGAGACTCATTCTGGATAGGCCCCAATTTCTACTTTCTGTGGTCAAGTTCCTAAATCTTTAACTTAGTATTATTTATAAACTGCCATAGATTTGGAATTATCTAGCTGTAGTATGTTCCTGATCTGTTGAGATCATAGTAATACGGGAATCTGCTTGGAGAAAGAACTCAGATGGCTTCTGCCTGCTTATGCTTCTATAACACCTTTTGATAGGCATTATGGGATTAATGTATGGTGCTAGAGAAGAGGCCTCAGAAGACCTGAGATCTAATTTCTGGATTTTACGATACAAAGGAACAAAGCTGACCGCCTTTGTTAGTCTAATATCACCACCTTGAAACTCAGGGCTGTCCTCCATTCTCTGACTCATGCCTCATATAAAAACAGATGGAGCACAGGGAAGATAGGCAGAATTTATATTGAATATAAACTGTCATGTGTTCACAATCCAGGGAGGTCCATGCCAATGCCAGTTGAGGGAGATGCACTTCTGCATGAAGCTAGAACTTCTAATGTATGTCTGTGGCTTGAGGACTAACACCCTCCAGGCCCTTGTTTCTCCTCTCTACCATCAGTTAAATGTAAGTCAGGAAATCTAAGTGTCTTCTTCTCTGTGTAGTCTGTTGTCACATGGCTCTTGTGCATTGCTCTATTTGCTCCAAGTTTACATGGCCAGAGTCTTCTTGGCCCCACAACATCTGTTAAAGAAGAAAGAACCTCAAAAGTGAATAGCACTGCTCTCTTGACAGTTGTAGATCATAGTAAAATAAGTGCCCTCTACATACATAGATAACCTTGCCACAAGTGTCTGGATAAGCCAAAAGTCAATCTGGCCTCATAACTTCAGTAAGAGTTACCATTAATTATTACCATTTGCAATATTCTGATAATGCAGAATATTTAGCATGTAAAACTTCAATGATCCAAGTGCTTTAGACTATCCAGTGACAAGTATCCATGTGGCTGGGGCAATCTGCTCTCATGTACAGAGTATCTGAGGAATTTATTGTTCACTTTGGTGGAGATAGGCTGCTGTCGCTTAGACATCGGTTTAATTATGTTCCCCATTTGCCTTTATATGCACTTTCACTCCCGTTGTGGCAATGTTTTATTATTATTATTATTAATCTTGGTAAAAAGGAACAGATTCAATACAGACAAAGAATAAATGTCATAAAACCTGACTGTAATAATGTGTTCAGTGGGAACGACGGTCATAGCCGGGTAACGCTGCCCACCTACTCATGCTTCTATGATGGTTGTGTTTCTACTATTTCAAATTTAATACCTTTTCTAATATATTATATGTTACCTCCCATGTATTTAAGCTGTACTTAAAAGCATGCTAAGAACTGGTAATTCTTTAATGGTTGTTCACTTACAAGCGATTGTGGGTCATTACACAATCATTTAAAGGGCATTAATGAGAACCATTTAATGGTTTTAGTAGAATATCATTGTAAGGGACAGGGGAAAAGTTACTGGCTGTAAATTTTTATGACCATTTCTTACAAAACGTATTACTTTAAAGATTTATGTATGTAACAATGAGTACAGTAAAAGTCGTGCTAAAAATAATTTGAAATCAAAGTAATGCATACAGATAAGTCTTTGCTCTATCGCAGCTGGGACAGCCCCTTAAAAATTCTTGCCTCCCCTCCTTCCCCCTCCCTCCCTCCCTCCCTCCCTCCCTCCCTCCCTCCCTCCCTCCCTCCCTCCCTCCCTCCCTCCCTCCTTTTTCACTCTCTTCCTAGCTTTGGCACTCCTTCCACTTATATCTTTAAACATACTTTCAACAGCAAAAGATATTTATTTGGGGTAAGATGTAAGACAATTACAAATTGAAATCTTGACAAATGTGATTTTAGTTGGAGAGAGAAATGGACAGACTCAGCGAGACAGTGATGCAGAGATGTGCTACCCATAGTCTTTGTATATAGAACCTTTCCTCACAGAGCATTATTTTAAGCCGTTCTCTTATATAGCATAGGACTGAAATAGAAAATTCAATACTTTCTAGGACATCACTCCCTAAGGTAGGACAGAGGACTAAAACAGAAGATGAACTAGTCCTGGCTCTACACTCATGGACATCTGCAAGACAAATGCGAAAAGTGGTTTCAGGCCCACCCAGGGGAGTTCTGTGTGTCTATATACATATAGCTCCTTTCTCAAGAAAGATATGTAGATGTGAGAGACTTCCTGTGCTGGGGAGTAACTGATTGCAGTGTTTTGATGACGGACAAAACAGTCATGGCATTATGCTTGGGTGTGCCTACTTGTGATCCTCGTGAAATACCTAAGAGTGAAATAGTGGTCCGTTCCCGGTATTCTTGCATAAGTAGGTATTTCTAACTAAGCAGGTAAAGCTGGAGAAGTACACATGGTGAGCAGAATCCTATCCCTAGAAAGCTACACTTTTACTGTTTGAATTAAACAATACTTTTATTTCTTTCTAATTTTAGCCCAGTACCCATTATCAATAAGATGAAGATTTAAGATAAATTGGTCAAAAGATGTGAATTACAATTTTTAATTAAAATGTAGAAAATTGTTCCTTTAAAATAAACATGATAATATTTTCACAGTCATTAATATTTTATGGAAAGAACAACTACAGCAACCTGAATATTTTAGGATGTAACATTTTAAATTCAGGCAGAGGATTTTCAGGAAGTTATGGATGTCTCACACTGTAGACTGCAGTGGTACACTTTCTCCATTTTCCAGCCACCCCCCCCCCTCGGAAGTCCCAGCAACATGTAGCCCACACCTCTGCATCTATAGTACTGTGTCCTTCTTTTTTAATTCTTTCAAGCCACTGTTGACTAGGATGGTGAGGGTGACATGGCGAGCGATTCAATAAACAGTTGCTGAATACAAAAGGAAATGGTCATTTCTTAATGTGAATTATGCATCTTGTTATAAAAAATTATCCTAATAAAATGAATGTAAAGTTTAAGCATGTTTTGTTATATCTTAAGTTGAGTGAAGTAATGTAATTGAAAGATTGGGCAAGTGTGTGAGTATGCATTTTGTACATGCTGTGCTTCCCCTGAATTAATACATATTAATGTAGAAATAGCTTTATACCTTCTAAAATCTCCAAGTCTTCACTTACATACATGTGTTCTCCTCATTAGTGTCCCTTGACACAATGTGTAATCTTCTCTCCATGTAGCCAGCCACAAGAATTCTTTCTGGGAATGACTTTTCCTTCACTAGTCAAAGGTTTGGCTTCAAACATCCAAACCTGCCCCTATGTAGGTGAACCCTGATGAGACTTGATGGGCTAACCGAGTGGTTCACCTACTGTCAAGATGATATTGTTTGGGGTCTATTTGTCTTGTTCACAAAGTAAGGAAATGACCACATCTGTACCTTAAAGTTCTGTAAAATTATAATAACATGACAAATACATTAAAAGGCATGTGATCTAAGAGCTTCCTTCTCTAACAAATGGTGGCTATCTATCTACCTCTCCTTCCCAACTCCGGAGAAATTCCTAAACCACTCTAAAGTAATAACTTGTTATATTTATTTCCTTGTGATTTTCAAATTTTTGTTTATGCTTCTTTCTGTCACCTCTCCAAACTAGTCTACAGTTCCCCAAAGTGAAGGGGACTGATTTATGGACCTCTTTGTGGCTGAATCATCTACACAAGTTCCATATATAGTTAGGGCAACAAATATTTAGTAGAAGAATGAATAGTAGTCCCTTTCTCAAATATGTAATGAAGCCCCCAGTTTCTGTATCTTCTGATATAGACCTGAATTTACAGACATTTCAGGATGCTGGGTTATCACTAACACGAGCTTTCTGGTTTCATTAGGTAAAAGGAAGTGCCAGTGAGGTCTGTATTGTACCATCAAGCCCAATCAATGTGGGCTTGTAACTTTACAGATAGAACTTTCTGTGCCTAAGGAGTGGATCTTTGTTCTCAGTAATTACGAAAAAAAAGAGTGTGAAGTTAGTTAGTTAGTTAGTTAGTTAGTTAGTTAGTTAGTTAGTTAGTTCAGCGTAATGAGTATCAACACGAATCTAAAACTCTGCCTTATGCACTTGATAGCCCTGCTACCATGATAGTCAAACAATAGTGAACATTAGCATACAAACTGTAGGTGTCTTAAGATGCAGCTAGCTGTGACACATGAAGGCAGAAGACAGAGCAGAATGCTCTGGGGTCTTGTGCTAGACAGTGCTCCTCTGCTCCCAAATGTGGACAGGACATGTATCCATGCTTTGATTTGGTTTCCTGTGAGTAAAATGAGAGCCTAACAGTGACAGACTCATGTCATTGGCAAGGTGTAAGATGGGAAGAGAAAAACCCAGTGCAGAGAAGAAGGGGTGAGCATTAGCTGTCAGCAAGGGCATGCTGGGCTACTCACCAAGGCTTTTCAATTCTACTCACCAACTCTTCCTCACAAGCAAACAATAAATATGTATATTGGAAAATCTTCTATGAGACTCACTCCTCTTCTGAGGAAGTCAGAAGAAAGCAGAGCCAGCTTTAATTTGGTTATAGGCATCATTTTTGGTGGTGCCCAGAGCTGTGGAGTCTCTTGGTGCTGATCATCAAGCAGATAATCTGGGTTTAGAGAGAAATAAACCCAAAGCAGAATGATAGATGCTAAAGGAACAAAAGATTCCCTGGAGATGAGGAAACTGAAGATCAAGAAACCCTGGGGACCACAGCCTTGAGAAAGTCTCTTCTCAGAAAGCAGTGGGAAAAGCAGCCGACTATGCAATGGAGTCAGAAACAACAAGTTTTAGAAAAATAGAGCTCTTAGAGTCAGGACATCTCTGGTACCTTTAGACATACAGACACACACTAAAGAAGAGGCCACACAGGTTTGAGAAGGTTGTCATTAGTTTGCTGCGTGTTTGAAAGCGACTTAGACATATGTGTTATCTCATTTTGATGTAATTTCTAGAAAGAGAAAGGTAAGTTAAAAATAGAGATTCTTTTTTTTTTTTTTTTTTTTTTTACTGAATGTTTACTCTTGTCTTTGTCTGGAGTCCAAAAAAATGCATTCTTCCCATTTATTGGGCAGCATTATTTATATATAACATTTGAAGCAATGTGTGCTGCAAAGGCACCCATCCAAGACAGTAAGTACAATGTCCTCCACCTCACATCCTTTGGACTTCTTTTACTGAAGAGCCTGTCATCTTGATGGAGAGGAAGAGCCACTGAATACAAGCCATGTGGAGATTAATTTCTTCATGCTGATTGTGACAAACTTAAGGGGACATACTTAACGTTCAACAACAACAACAACACAAAAAGAAGTTTCTAGAGGAAGATGATGTCACTGCTGCTTCAGAAGCCTGAGTGTTAAGATGCCAACAGACAATACAGACTCAGAAGCAAAAAACACCAATCCTTTCTAGGCAAAGGAACCTATGTAAGATCTAAAATATCCTATGACCACCATCTTAATGACATTGTGATTATGATTTTGCTGTGGCTGATGTTACTGCTGTTCTCTTTGTTTGGGAAGATCTCCTCTGGGGAGTTAGTACACTTCACCTAATGGCAGGGTAATCATTTTTTTCTTGGATCACAGAGTATGATTTAGCCAGCTTCTCTGAGTTGTTCAATTGCTGTGGAAACTGTGGGGTTTGGGCTTCATGCCTGAAGGAGACACAGCTGGAGATCTGCTAAGGGTGCATGCTTCCCCCATCTCCCCATGTCCTTTGGGCCCAATTCACCACAACCTGGAAGAGGGAGCAAATTTGCCAGAAGGCAGGCTTGTCTTCAAATTCATTTTAACTACCACTTCTGAGGACCTAATAGGACCCAGGCCTGTGCTTTAGACTGTTGGAAGTAAGATGTTCCAAGTTTTGGAAACAAGTTGAGGTTGAGTTGAATAACAATGCCAGTGTGCACCCACACACAGACATACAGACACACAGACACACACACAAATATGCACACAAACACACACACACACAGACACACACAAACACACATACACACACACAGAGGGACACGCACACAGAGACACACACACACACCCACAGGCAGGCATATACACAAAAAGCCTTAAAGAGACAAAAGCAACAGAAAAGGCATCCAACTCTCCTGTCCTTAGAAATGTTAGAAATCCGCAAAACCCTAGGGAAGGTAGAGTTGCTGGGACATTAAGCAAGGTATTTAGGGATCCCTCTTTCCAGCAAGAAGGAGGGGAACAGGGACAATGTTAACTGCAAGAAAACGGGCAGAGAAGTGGGCTTTAGTTTTCATGTTCTAACAGGGCAGGAGAGGGAGACTGTAAAGAAAGCACAAAGGCAAAGCGTGTGGCCTTCTGCTTCCCAAGGGAGGGAGATGAGCATCATAGGCTTTGCTGCAGATCCCACGGCCAGCACAATCTATTAAATAGCTCAAGTTAGTCAATGTGGAAGAAATTTTTAGACACACATGCCCAACCATATGTGCATGGCCAAGATTTAAAATAGAAAAGTGAGAGACTGTTGGATGACTGAGGATTTTTCCCTTGCCAGGAAGTCCTCCTTAAGGATTTCATAGCTTGCAAAAAAGAATTGCTTGCCAGACAAGCCAAGAAAAAGACATAGAAGATTGGGACCTGCTTCCTTAATGATGAAATGTCACGCTGTTATGTAAATCAACCTGAAGAAAAGAGGCAGGCAAATAAGAAAGGTCTTGACATCTCCTTCCCAAAATTGCTTTAATTCCTCAAGTCACAGGGCTGGAGGCACAAACTGAATTCCATGGTGGCTGTGTAGAGCAAAGTAAGGAAACCTTCTCTCCTGGAAGGACATTTCCTTCAGTAAAAATTATACAATGTGGCTACAGTTAATAAGAGTTTGTAAAGCCCCTGAATTGTTAAGTTTATGGCAGACTGAAGGTGGCCATGTTTCTATGTGTGTAGAAGATGATAACAGATGAAGATAGATCTGTCCGCTATATAAGTGTCAGTATTTTGATATCTGAGCTGCACGTGCAAGACATATCAGCATTACATCTTTGTATGATGTCCTAAAGTAAAACACATACACAGTTTTATCTGTGTAACATGCACTATAAGAAACACATGAAACATTACTCTATATGGCAAAGTGTGTGCTATAACACACACACAACCAGCATCATATCTGTGTGACATGTGTACAATATATATACCACTCAGCATTACTGTATCTAGTCACATGTGCACTACAGCAACAGCACTATTTTACCTTGTAATATGTGCACTGCAACATAATACTTATCATGCTATTATATTTGTGTAACATGTGCACTATAATACACACATGTACCAGAATTATTCATATGTATTACATGGGTACTATAGCACAGGTACTCATTAGAATTGCTTTATAAATGTTGTCATTTACACAGTAATATACATAGGTTGTTTCATCAACAAATACCTATCTTTAGAAGCCTGTGGTACAGTTATTCCTTCTACTTCTCTCTCTCCAAGTCTCTTGTCTTCCTAGCCCATAGAAACAGACTTAGGTTGGGCATCATTCCCTGATCAAATGCAAGGAACACCAATTTATCCTATAATGGCTAATGTTTAGCTATGTAATTTTTCAGTGCCTAACTAAGGTTGAAGATAATCATGTTTCTCCACCCCCAGAAAACAGTGCCCAGTGTACAGTCCAAAACCAAAACTATCTTTAGCTACTTTGACACTTAGCTGTTCCAGCTCTTGGGTCATTTGCTGTAATTTATATGTTTCAGAAGAATTAAAATCATGTCTTCTAGAAGTTCCATAACTCAGGAAGCTTCCTCCTAAATTGTCCCATAAATTTTCAATTCACTTAGATTCCTGTAATTTTATGACCAGAGGGGGCTCTAGGATTGATTTAATCAAACCTTGTCATTTTACAGAAGAGAAAGGTGAGGCCCTGAAATGTCGATGGAGTTGTTAGATACCACAGCTACTTTCTAGGTAAGTGGCTGGGCAATCTGCTCCTCTGGTTTCCATTCTGGTATTTATAACACTGTGACATGTTCAAGCATCATGCTACATAATTATTTTTCTGTAACCTGTGTCTTTCTGGCAAAATTCACTTCCCCCCAAGTCCCCAGTTTCCAAAGTAAAAGGGGCATCTGATGATTCCCTAGAAGACAAGAATTATCTAAGAAAAGAAGTGAGGGAGAGAAGTGTCACTGATAAAATCATAGCACACTGTGTTGCACTATAGGCCACAGGTACATTATTAATCCATGCCAGACACGCAGGCTGTATAAAAACCGACAGTGTCATTACGATTAAACAGCAGTCCAAGGAGCACCCTGAAATTAGGGAGAAGTCACTATGGTGATGGGCTGCTAAAGTCCTCTCTATTGTCAACAACCAAAGTGTGTGTCTTCTATAGGCAACATCAACGAAGTAATAGGAGTTGACAATCTTTGTTTATATCCCAGCTGAAAAGGCAGAACATTCAGCCCATATACCTTCTCCCCTGGGAAAATGAGGGTTTGAGTTTACACTAGGGGATGGAGGGTGTCATAACTTCCTAGGGAATCTCATCCCAGAATCCTCTCTGTACTTGTGCCTCTAACCCCTGGACTATACTTTTATTCCAATCTCAATTGTCAAACTCATTCTGGTTTTAGGGGACCATTAAAATAGTTCTTAACTCCTAACAAGCCAGGGATCCACGGCTGAGGGATTCTACACCAAATATGTCTTTGCTAAGTATTTAAAAGCAAGGGAGACACCTATAAGGAAGAAATTCAAACCAAATTGGTCTGAGCTATATTAAGTTTTATTAATCCATACCAGAGATAATTCGGTATTGTGAAAAATAACCACATTAATATAATCAAAGAACCAACATGGACCACACCAAGAATATGTAACACCCAGGTTCCAGTGCTGGAGTCTAACTCTGTGGCTTTGAAAGAGTCAAGGGATCTTTCTGAGCCTCAGAGTTCTTACCTCTTGACTGAGATTCTTCTGAATTTCTGTGGCTCTAGGAACTTCCAGTGGTGTAGGATGATTGCCAACTAGAGCATATCAGAGATGATAAAGGTCCTGGGAGATATAGTTTAAAATCCCCTTAATTACAGCATCTCTCTGATCCTGAGCCCCCAATAAATAATCAACAACTGTCAAAAGAAAGCATCTCCATACTATTTATTACCCTGAAAGTTGCCATGAAATACTAATGTCAAGCACTGGTGATGGTAGTTGAATTACTGTAGATACTCAGATAATTACTATCTATAATTTGTAAATATGTAACTGCATGTATAAGGTAATGATAAAGATAACAATACATAGATAATGACTTAGGCTTGCATGAAAATAGTTTACTCAAGGTATAAAGTGTTTCCAAAACATCACCATCTTCTTTTCGAAGCCCAATACTGCAAGGTACAGCAGGTGACAGACAGAGGGAGTGGGTGTAGACAGCCACACCTCGGAGATGGGCAAAGCAGGTCTTGACAAAAATGTTGATTTTTGCCCCCCTTGGGGGGGGCACAAAGCCAGGAACAGGCCTGGGAACACAGACCCCATTGTTGACTACACAGACTGCTACCTAGAAGACATCCTCTCCAGCTCTTCAATTTACAGTACGAAGTTTATGACATGGCATTACCCAGACACTTTAAGGTGTCAATTTCCTTTACAATTTTATAAATATCATTTGGAAGGTGGGAGAAATTTATGCTTTTGAGGTAAGAGCTCTCCTGTCTGCCCACCCTCTTGGGATAAGAGTTTGCTTTACCTGAAACAGAGTTGTAAATGTGAGACACCCAGTGTTGTGAAAGCCATGGGGTTTGTTTTTAATTTAAAGAACGGCTCTGATTTGGTTACATGCTTTAAGCAGTCATTGTATAATACACATTCACTGGATTCACTCAAACAGGACAAGTTATGCCCCTAAGACTGACTAGAAACCAGATATGCAGTGACTTTTCCTTGTTTCCTTTTCACTTGCTCCTTCTTGCTGCACAGAATTCCTTCCTCTGATACCTTGATTCTAGAGGCTCATTGTCTTGCGAAATATTCAGGAGCCTCACCAGGATCTACAGTAATAAACCTCCAGTGCAAAGCAAAACACAGATAAAATGTGAAAATGTATGCATATGTTCATAAAATAAAATACAGATATGGTATGAGAGAGTGATTCACAAACACAAATAAAGAGGAAGCAGGGAGGCAGGAAGATAATGTCCTTTCCAACCAGGGAGCAGGGAAATAGAAGGGATGCTCATTAAAGTAGTTTGCTGGGCTCCAATTTCTTCTGTGATTAAGAGGTATTGGTTGAAGGAGATTGGTGAGGGTGATCAATACACTTGTCTTCATTCTTAATTCTTCTGTAATGTCTCTGTCTCCACAGGGAAGGCTGAATCAGAGATGTAGAGTAGATCTTTATCCACCAGGGGCTGAACTTCAGGGAAAAAGAAAACGTAGGAAGGGAGGGAGGAAGGGAGAGAGGGAAGGAGGGAGGGAGGGAGGAAGGGAGGGATAGAGGGAGAGAGGGAGAGGGGCAGTCAGGTCTGTCAGTCTTAGCTATAATAGGTAAACCTATTAGATACCCAAATCTCTTTGTCCTCAAACTCCCTACTTCCGTTCCAGTGCTTCCATGTTTCTTACCAATAGAGCAAACAGGAGTGAGGCCTGAGATTATTGTCCGTTGGAGTCATGAGGTAGCTCTCTGTGGCTTCGAAATGAAATGGTGGTTTGAAGTATCAAACATGGTCTTTGGCATCAAAGTGTCCACCTATTATTCCTTTGACACACTCATGCACAGCCATGCACTAAGGGGATTTCTTACCTAAAACCTACTGGTACAGTCATCTGAAGCTCAGGGTAGCAGGATCTACTTGCCACTCTCCAGGCTTCCCAGACCCACTCTCCCAGTCTTTGTCTCTGTCTCTATCTCTTTCTGTCCTTTCCTCCCTCCCTTCCTACTTTCTTGTGTGTGTGTGTGTGTGTGTGTGTGTGTGTGTGTGTGTGTGCATGAAGAGTCATGTCTGGGCAGATAACAGATGTGCAGAGCTCAGATATCAAGCTTGGTGTCCTTCCTCAGGGTCATCCACCTTGTTTGTTGACACAGATTCTCTTCTTGGTTCACTGATTATGATAGGGTGTCTGGCCAGTGACCATCAGAGCCCTTCCTTCCTCTGTATCCCCAGTAGTCTGTTCACAAGTACATTCCATCACATAGACTTTTTACGTGGGTGGGTGTTGGGCTCTAACACAGGCCTCATCCTTGCATGGCATGGCACTTTGCTAAACACCCTTTACCAACAGAGCTATCTTTCCAGTTCCCAACTTGTTAAATTAGGGTGATTTTACTCTCTAGGGGCCACACACAATACTCAGGAACTCTTGATTCTCACAAAAGATTAACAAAAGCTACTGACATTAATGAGCAGAAGTTAGGGGTGCTGGCAAACACTCCACAGCATGCAGTAGGGCTGCTGACAACAGAGAACTATCTAGCCCTAAGTATGCCTTGTGCTGAACTTCAGTAATAGGGTAAAGTCTGGATACTTCCATATACATAAGGGCCATAGCTGACTGAATTCTGAATCCTAGGCTTTGACATTTAACAATGGCTTCTGTGTCATGGGTATGCTGCATAAAGCTAATTGTAGTACTTTTAGTATTATAATACTTGTTGTGGGTTCTCAAAAGAGTTGGGGATGCTTGGTTTTATGGAATTGGAAGGACTTGAGAAACTTAGTTTTTTTTCATGTCACAGGCTTCTTGTGTTAGTGAAAACCTGATTCCCTCTGCTTCCACCCAGCCTCCTTTACAGTTGGATGGTCATGTAACTGAATTCTAGCCAACAGGAAGTAGGAATAAGTGATAAAAAGATCCTAGACATGCCCATAAAAATATCATGTGATCATTTATGTTGAATCCTTCCCTAACCTCTGGCCAAATAATGGAGTTTCAGCACAAGAAGATATACACGGCCTAGCAGGATGACAGATCTACCCCAGGACAAAGAACCCAGAACTTTGATGGTCCATATCAAAGACTACCTGTTAAACAATAATATCTACAGTGGATTTTATACTAATGAGAAATAAATAAGTGAATAAGAGTTCAAAATTGTTGCAATGTTTGACAATATTTAAATTACAACATATTACACTAATATAAAATTGAAATATAAATAATTAGAAGTTTACAACTTTTTGTGGAATGCTTAGTAGTTTAGTGTCTCTATTCTTGGCTTTCTATAATACCACTGACTTTCTTTTGAGAATGTAATCTGATCTACTTTGTATTACATCTTAATGTACTTCAGTGGTGGTTTCTATTACACTTAATGTATTTTTAAAACTTATCATGGTTGTATGACCTTCACAATTGTAAAAGAAAATATTGCTTCAGAATGTGTTGTTATAAATATATGCTTACCTCTTATTATAGAGAGCCAAGGGCCCACTTACCACACTTCCTACCTGTGCTGGCAAAAGTATAGCCTCAGATAATTTAACATTCCTGTTAATATGATGTATCTTAAGGAAATAAAGATGCAGAATGGGTGAGAATTGATTCTGGTAGAAACACTGCCAACATGGTAGGAATTTAACAATACCTGGAATCCCCTGCAGCAGGACCTACCTGTGCTCTCTTACACTAGGCTTCCTTTAGATATTGCCTACTTCTGAACTGGGTCATTGCTGTTAAGCTTTCTGGTGAACAATTAGAAATTCCCTGCGTGATTGAGTTTACCACTTACAGAGTTTGTTGCTTATAACCTTGAGTCCCATGAGTAATGAAGGAATTAACTGAAACATTGTCAAGATTGTAAGCTCTCTGAGGACAGAGACAGTGTTTGGTGTATTCATCAGTGGATCTCCAGTGTGGAACACAGTCAAGGCTGACTAAATCCTTTTAAATATATGAATGAATATGCACATAGGATATCAGGAATATTTACATGTCAGAATTATGCTCCAGGTATGTACTCTCTTTTCTCAAAAATCAAGAGTTAACAACATGGGAGTTCAGAGAAATAGGGAAGGAAGTAGGGAGAAAATGGCACTAAAGAAAGGCATTGATAAAGAAAGTTATCTATTGCCTCCTGCTGGTCACTGAGAGTAGTACAATAAATATATCTCAAATACTTCTAGCAGTAAGGTAATTCCTTAATTCCATCAATTTCATTAAATTTGTTCAGTCAATTAATCCCCCAAAATGAGAAAAAAGGATTTGTACTGAGCACCCAGACCTCTATTCTCCAAAAAGATAGCATAGCAACTGTTGTTGGTGGTTTTTTTGCACTTTGATAAGCTAACGCAACAATCCAAACTAGAACAAGTCAGAAAAAGCCCAGGTTTAATGGGTACAGAGCAAAGCAATGCTAGGTAACCCTGGAAAGACAGGGAGAGTGTAGTAGGAGGTTTCTTGCCCGGACTTTCGGGTCTAACCTCAAGGTCTAGACCCACAGACCCGCTGACCCGCAGACCTGCAGACCCACAGAGACACAGATGTTTACTATAGTTTTAGGCTGATCGGCCTAAGGCCCAGGCATATAACTTGCTAGCTCTCTACCCTTCATCTAACCCATGACTCTTAGCCTGTTTAGCCATGTGGCTCGGTGCCTTTATTTAGAGCAGCATGGTTGTCCTCTGCTTCTTCTGGCTTCTCTCTGGCGTTCTGCTCTGTGCTTCCTGTTCTCAAGAGTTTCCTTAGTCTGGTAGCCCCACCCACACTTCCTGCCTGCCTTTGGCCAATCAGCGCTTTTTATTAACCAGTGGGTGGGACAATTATTTACAATGAAGCAACACAATACCCCTATAGGAGAGAGTCACACAGCAGATATGGCTACCTGGCCTTATGTGTGGTCTTGAGCATCCTTGGGGAGGGGGTGACTTTTGGCTTCCTTAGAGGTAGGGGACTCCAAACTGGAACTGGAAAGGAGGGCAGCTCTAGGGAAGGGACACTGTTTGGTGTACTTCGAAGGAGCAGGGTCTCGGGAGAGGGATTATGCTCTCCACTCAGTCAGTTATCATGATGTTTATAGCTGTGGGTGTTACAAGTAATTCAGAGATGATGTAGCATATACAAGAGGATTTTTGTTTATCATATGAAGCATAACTTCTCAAGTCTCTGAGCATTTCTGCTTCTAGGCATGTTGGTATTGTTGCTGGGGAGTCAGAAACTTGAGTGACTGTTTTGGAAAGTGGCTCTCCCTGATAATCTGCATTTGGCTCCATCTGTTTCAGCTATCTGGTGCTATGGTTTTGAGAACCTCAAAACCTAATATATTTCATATACTTTGTACACTATTTAAGCCTTAGATTAATATATATCAGAACCATTATAAGTACAATCTATCATAAGAATAACAACAAAAATTTAAACACCCATAATTCTCAATAAAGACACATGGTATGCTACATATTCAGTTTACATTGTAATGATGGTTTTCTTTTCATGGGTAGATATCAGCCATTCTTGTTTGGACTGTTACACAAGAATGAAAAGACAGTAGTTCATAGAGGTAGTGCTCAGGGAATAAAGGTCTGGACAGAAGCCAGGCCAAAGGATGCAACTGAGACTTAGATGATACATTTTCTGTAAAGCTCTGAGGTTTCACATCTGTGCTGTGAGGTCTGATACAGTGGAACCTGCATGTTTTTCCACAAAACTGTTCCCCACTTATGTCACTCAGAACCATCGTCCCTGAGTGTCCTGATGAGGCATAATGGTGACTTCCAGCAGAAGTTCCTTCTGATCCACAGTTTACCTGGGGACACAAATGACTTCAGTCTCCCATTATGCCTACTATTTGAATGGATCTGCTCATGGGCAGAGCAAGGGTTCAAGCAATCCTTCACTCTCTGGGGAAACTCTAAAGCTGCCCTCAGACATACATGTACAGACACTTCATCTAACGTGGTGGGAGCTTCTTTGAGGGTCCCACTAAGATGTATAATTAAATTTAATTTACATCTTATATAAAAGCCCAAGGTTTGTGCATGTTTTATTCTAACTGATACAGGAGAATAAACAAAGAGGACATGAAAAGAAGAAAGTTTGGCTCTAATTCTGGTTATACCATCAAGTTAACCAGGCCCAAACCTGCAACCACTAATCTCATTAAATAATTCCTATAACAAAGGCAAATATTAAAAGAAAGGAATAACAAATTTTTCCACCAAGTTTTATATGTCATAGATACTTTCACAAGTAGAGATGCAGTGGCTCTAGGGGTGGGGAGTATGTTTTTATTCAAGACTTAATGAAAATGGAGAGGACACTTGAGACAGAAGAATAACTAGACATGAATGATTGTGGCTCAGCAGTAATATACAGAGGACAACCCAACAAGGCCTCCTTCTTCCTGGTGTAGCTATCCCTTTCCTGTTGACACAAGGACGACACTGTGATGGTTGCTTTAAATGAGAGATGTCCCATGGAGGCTCTGGTCTTTGAACACTTGGTCTCCAGTTTATGGTACTGTTTGGGGAGGAATAGGAGGTGTGGCTTTGCAGAGGCAAGTTTGACACTGGGTGAGGGGAAGGGGGGGGGGGCTCCTCGTTTCCTATTCCCGCCACCATGCCTGCCACTTCCTTGCCTTGCCTCTCACCACGGTGAATTTGACCCCTCTGCTCTCTCCCTGGTCCTGGAATTACAGCATTGGAAAAATACTAATGTAACACCTGTCTCATAAGAGCTCTGGACTGCCTTCAGGAGCAGTGGGTCATTGAGGAACCTTTCCAAGTGGTATGGCTTGCTTTGGAAGATAAGAAAATGGGAATTGGGGGGCAGGAGGACAGAGTTCCTGTTTCCATCTGATAGACACACTCATTAAGCCAATGGACCATAAACTAGGGTATTGGGTTTGGAACTTTGTTACCATCCTGAAGCCTTTTATCTCACGTATGAAATTAAGAAAGAGTGAAAGCAGACAGGGCAAGTTGAGGAACACATGCTTATCTTACTTGTAATTGGACCTGATTTTGCTTTCAACTGCCACCACACATGTACATTTTTAAATTGTGGGTTCAGAATCTCTATAAATGATGTTCCTTCAATAAGAATACAGCAAATGAGCATCATATTATCCAGCTGTTGCTGGCTGGGCAACCTCATAACAAATAATCTGCAGAATTGTGTAAAACTGCACAGAACAGGGTTCTCAGGTATCAGCAGAGCTTCTGAACTTGCAGGGGTGCCTGTTTGCTGGGCTAGCTCAGTGCAGACCTCACACTCCAGCCTGTAAGCAAAGTCAATAGTCAGGGTGGAGTGAGATATATACAAAAACAAAAACAAACTCAAGATCTGTTTCTTGCCACCACTCTATGTCATCCATCTTCATGAAAGGATCTCCATCTCCAAGAGATAGACATAATTATCAGACTGAAGCCCTAAGATGCATGTTAGGTTTGGGGCCCTGATTTAAAATGTCTTATGGCCTGGGGCTAAGCACCAACCAAACCTAAAGCTTCCACTGAAAAGTTTCAGCCTGTTAGAAAAAGAAGTTCTTGTTTCAACAACTCCAATGAACTGATTAAAAGTGAGCTCCACAAACAGGCATTCCAGAATCATCAAGAGCAAGTCAAATCCAAGCCAGAGCTAACAGGAAACTCAGTGATGGAGAGTCAGGGTGGCCACTGAAACAAAAGCCTAGGCTCTGAATGCCAGCCCAGCAGGCTGTCATTGCTTTTTCAATGGAACTCTCCCTTTGATGTGTGTTTTTTAACCGCAACTTTCATGTGGTGATGGCGGAAGCTAAGAGCAAGGTGGTAGCATTATGTGAAGACCAATGCTTTCAGATGCCCTTTGCCCCGCAACAGCACCAGGCAGACAAAGAAGAACCACAGAGATGGGAGAAGCCTATCTGTTTTTAAAGAATATATCCTTGCTGGCAGAATCTAAAAGGGTGAGGAGTAGCATGCCCTCAATGGCAGAGAAAAAAAAAATAATGGCAGGGCCACTAAGACAGATAGATTGGGCTTAAATAGTAGTTTACTTGAATCACAACCCAAATTAAAGTTATGTGTGTCCAATTAGCTTAAAGTAAATTATCCTTGGGTGTGACAAACATTTGACACATTTGTTTTCAATCGCGGTAGAATAAAGAAGTCGAAAGAAGGGACGTCTTCAGAACCATACAGGTGTATCTCGCTTTACAGAATACGTATGTTCTCAGAAAACCCAGGTGAAGGGAAAACAATATTTTTACATGTATGACACCTGCTATTTTTAAAAGCATATTAGAAGAAGCCAAACATGTTTTGAATAATAGTCAGAACTATTCACATGTCTAAATTTTCCAGGTTGATTTAGCTTGAAGGCTGCTAGACTTTTGTATGGCACCCTCTCACTGTAAGTTATCATACAGGAAAATTCTAAAAACCAACCCCAAGAGGGACTCAGAAATGTCCCTTGCTCACTGAGCAACAGCGAGCAGCCTGGGTATTCAGCTGCTATGTGGAAATCACCTTATAGAACACTAGCTGGGGCTCTCTTACATCAGTTGGAAGGGGGAGGGCAAGCCACACAGAAGAGCAGAAATCATAGCCAGGCAAGTGTCCACATTGCCAATGCCACTCCAAGACCAAGGGTGAAGACAACAGTGGTCAAGTAAGGTTGAGCAGTTGTCATGAAGAAAGCAGGCAGTGTAAAGCCCTCTGCACACACACCGAGGGGCACCAAAGCTGGAAACCATCTACTTAAAGATTGGTTGGTTGAAAGGCAGGCTAACTTGTTAGGAAAATGGTAAATGAGATAGGAAAAAAAAAACAAAACAAAAACGTAGACTGTAGGAGAGATAGGAAAAGTATGTAGCATTCATCATGGCAGACATACCCATTTTCTCTTGCTCTAACAAAATAACAAAAATGCAGTAATTTATAAAGAACAAAGATTTATTTCGGCTCATAGATGTAGAGGTCCAAGAGAACTAAACTAACCTTTCAGCCCTGGTTAAGGACCTTCTTGCTAGTAATTTCTTTATGAACCCCATCCACTCTCATAATCTCATTTTATTCCAATGATGCCCCCAAGGCCTCAACCCAAATATCATGGGGGATTAGATTTCTAATACATAAGCGTTTGGGGACCTGCCTAATCATGACAAAGAGTAGAAACTCAAGGACTTAGGGCTGGGCGCATGTTTTATTTTTTAAAATTATTCCTTTTAACATGTTCCAACAAGTAAAATCGTTACGGAAACCTAAGATGCTGCCGTCTGTACTCATCCCTTGAAGCTTAATAGATGTGTTAGGATCTATTTTGAGAGCAAATAAAAAGAAGGCAAACTATGTTGTCAAGAGGTGTTAGTTGACAGCTGGCAAAAACATTTTTAATATTAATATTTCTCCATTTTATTTAATTTTTATTAATCCATTGCCAATGAACATGGATATTCATGATCAGAGACTGTAAGTATTTATCATATACAAACATTTCTCTGTAGACAGTAGAATGTCCTCTGAGCATGGATCCCTTGCTAGTGTCAATTACATTGTATTATAGTAGTTCTCAGTGTTCCACTCTTAGAGCACAAATTGAGGGCATCCCACCCATCTGCTTAGTCTTCTACCTGGCTTATCAGCTCCATGGGGGCATGGAGAGTAGAATACGGTTCTTGGGGCTCTAAATCCCAGAAACAACTACAATTACTGTTTTCCTCCCTTTCACCTCTAAATAATCTGCTTCACCTTTAAAATAAAGATCCATTGGCCATTCCTAGTTGGCCATGTCTACTATCTTCCTAGAGGACTTCCCATGTACTATCTCAACACTTCATTGGAATTTACTCCTGTTCTAACATCTGTTAAGTATTTAACTGTCCATGCCTTGCTGACCCATGAGCACCTGGAAAGAAGGAAATGAGTCTTATGCATGTAGTTCCAGTGGGTGCCACAAAGTCAGGCAAGGTGCAGTTGCTATCCTTCAAAATGTATCATCTTAGATGACTTAACATTCCTTTGCTGTCTTACCCACCTTCACATATTTATGCTCCACAGCATCAAGTCCACACATGTGGCTGGCATTCTTCTCTTTGCATGTATTTTATAGGCTCTACTCTGAAGGGAAAAAAAGTGATTAGCATAGGAACCTGACCACTGCCCACCTGGATAAAATATCTATATTGGCTTTAAGCAGTTATATAATTTGGGCAACAGGTTTTTTGTTTTTTTTTTTTTTGTGGTTTGAGTGAGGTGAAATAGGAATTCATTTTTTGTTGGGTATTTATATGATATTGCATGAGTTTTATTTGGTATTTAATAAAAACCCAGAGCTAGATATTGGGGAAAAGCTTAAATATCAGAGAGACAGGGAACAAACCACAGCCACTTCTCATCCAGCCAACTCCTCATGCCAAAGGGGTAGGTTCTATCTTCCCGAGTCCTCAGACTGACCGGAAAAGGGAGCACTTTCGCCTTCTCCCATATATTTTTTCCCCACCCAACTATCTCAATTCCTGGTTCAACTTTCCTAGGGATATAATTAAAAGTGGGTGCTATCACCACCTGTTTAGCCTTGAACTCACAGAGATCCAGCCTCCCAAGTGCTGGGATTAGTGGCGTGGATCACCACTCCCTGATCTTCATGTCTTGGTTCTGTGAGTGTCTCTGCCCTCTGCTATTTAAGGCTATTTTTATTAAATATACAATATATCACCAAAAGATGAGAAATATTTATTTTGTATGCTAGTTTGCATTTTCTGAGAAGGTGAGATTAAGTGTGGGGGAGGTTGAAAGGGGCAAATGACTGTGATCAATGAAAAGACAGCTTAGGAAGGAGAGAACTTTTGGTCCTGTGAAGGAGGAGGGAAAAGAAAGGCCAGGAGGAAGCTGTTTTCATCAGAGCTGCAGAATTCCTGGGAGTCCAACAAGGCCAATGAGGAGTATATATTTTCTCCACCCTATTTCTTTCTATGTCTCTTTCCCTGAATCTTTGAGATTTTAGACTGTGTGTGACCTCAAGAAGCTGTCATTGCTATTATTAAAGCCACCATTAAGCCCAGAAGCACCCTGCCTTAAAAGCCATCACAAAGAGAATAAATGTCCTATTCTACCATAAGCCTCATTCTAGAGTCTTAGCAGAAGCTCAGAGTGTGTTGACTGGGAAATAAAAACCACTAACATCTATTGAGTAGCTGTGTCACGTTCCACCCCAGGTACTCTGTATGTCTTAACTTTATTCAGCCCTCACACTAATCCCATAGAATAAGTATAGAGCTTATCACCATTTAAAGATGAAGAAACTAAAGCCAAGATTTTAAAAATTACAAATCACTACAAAATTAGTAAACTGCATAAGATAATTTAAAATCCTGTCACACTTGAAACTTACATTTAACAGTAGCTTAAATAAGTCTGCCTAGCCTATGACAAATGCAATGGATAGTGTAGTTTCTCTTGTATTGCTTTGAGCTTTGAGGGGAATGGTCTCCCTCATCCTTCAGCCTTCCCCTAGTGCTTGTCAATGAATTAGGAAAGGAAGGCATTTCCTTTGCTCTCCTAACTGAATGGCTTCAAGAAGACAGTCCATAATCCAAGAGGCTGTTCATTCCATTGACTGAAAGCGCTGAGGCCCAAGGTCTCAGTGACTATGTGTCACCAACGGCAGAGGCCTTTGAATGACCTGGTGGAGCAGCATACTCGTGTTGACTTGAAACTGAAGAGATGGTGAAGAAGTTTCAGGGATGATGGACCTTGAATTCTGCCCTTTTATCATTGGTTCTGTCCTGATCAAAAGACAGAAATGTTACGTACTTGGGGCTTTCTTGTTCTTTTGGTTTTTGTTTTGTTTTGTTTTATCTGTTTTCTTATTACCTTTCTTCATCTTTTCCACAGATGCCTGGAAACTGTCTTTGAGGGCATAACGGAAACTCCAGTTTATATATTTGAGATGGGATGGAAAGGCACATGAGTACTTCATGGGTTGGTAAACTGTACTGACCAGATTAACAACCATGTCTTGACCTCCTCTCCTCAAAGCCCTAGATGGGACACTCAGTGACAACCCTTTCTTTAGCTTCCTTCTTCCTTCTTAAGTTCTCACCTATAAACCTCTAATAAACTTCTTTCCCAAATTTGCCTTCTGATTTCTGTGAAGTCCATTTTTGAAGCTCACGAGGTGATAGGCCCAGAAACTGCTGAACCAGAATGGTGTTGGTACTCTTGATTGTCAAGGATTCTAAGCACCCTGAATTAAGCTCACTGGAGGCAAGAAAACCTGTCACTTTCCAGGACCCTGGGCATCCCCTTATTATCTTCCTTGTAGCAAAACCAACTTGTACTTGATCTAACTGTGTCTAAGTTGTCTTAACCTGGAAGACTGTGTATCCAGAAATTACATTTCTACCTAAGAAGGAGGAAGTTATCTTTTTCAAAATTATGAAGCCCCTGGCTAAAAGTCACAAAGGTACCCACAGTAGAAATAAAATCCCCATTGACCGCATGGCAAAACTCTTATTCTAGGACTATAAAAAAGGGCAGTCAATGGCAGGGAAGAAATCCAGAGTCTTGAAGTCCTGAGGAAGATGTTGATGAAGCCCACTGCATCTGCAGTCTAGAAGGAGGCCTCAGGAGACACAGTGTGGATAAAGAGCCAAATGCCAAGGAGGAAACATGCAGCTGCACTACAGAAGAACTGAGTAGCAAGTTCATCTGCATTGAAGGAAGTCCAGGTAGCATGTGTGTCTGCAGTGAAAGAATTCCAGCTAGCACATGCATTCGCATTAAAAGAAGCATAGGTAGTACCACGGCATGTGATATCAGGAAGCTGACATGTAACAGGGAATCACTAAGGACCATTATGTGAGGCTGACATGCTGCTAGGGCTTTTCCATGTGTGAGTCTTCTACAATAGAGAAGTTGGATTAAAATAGGGCTTCGAGAGAAAGTCCTTGCAGACAGGGCCCTCGAAACAGAGAAAGGGTCAGATCTGGATGTGTATGTCAATGCAGGCATACATACACAAGGTGCTGCAGGCTCCTTACCTCACTTGGCACCCACAGTTACACTCCCAGAGAGGAATAGTTGTTCCCTATGGGTCTAACTAGCAGGTTTTGGCTACAGGGCACAGAAAGTCTGAAAGTCTTTATTAGAGTAAGGAAGCCAAATTCCTGGTTAATAGATCTTTAAAATCCTGGCTACCTCTGAATATGTTGCTCCTGAACTTCTACATTTTTTTTAATCTGTATCTTTCATCCATGGCCTTAAGGAAGTTCTCTATGAGGCATGTAGAATAAGTCTTGTGGTAGTTAGGGCTCAGGTGTCTAGACCCATCCCTCCCATAGCTCCTATAAAGATTGACTGTCTCTAGGGAGCTTTTGGGAGGGGTAGACTCAACACTGTATGTTTTCTCTGAGAACAAAGGGTGTTGACTATCCAAAAGTACATTGCCTACTCCTTGTATATTGTGTATTCTAAAACATAGAAGTGCTCTTCTGCCTTTGTGAAGACGGTAAAAGCAAGAAAGTGGATGAAATGGACAAACAGCAGCCTACTTCATATTTGGATATTATATTGTCTTCAGTGAAGTGTGTCTAATGTTCTTGAGCCTTGTGAATAATGAAAAGGGTATCCCCCCATTGAGATCCAAGTAAATACACTGTAATTGGTTTAGAGTGCCTTTAATACTAGTGTTCTCATATTTTAAAACTCTTTTTCTCCAAGTTTCAATAACATGTTCTTGAAAGATGTACTCTCTAAGTAATTCTTTGTCCTCAGAAAGGCACTCCAATCACTTTTCTAAACTGATGCTCTGGCATCCTTCCAAAACTGATTTAGAAGTTATGGCTCACACCCCGTGTCTACGCCGTCTAACCTTGGCACATCCCTGAGTCCCATGAATAGGGTTGGCAGTTGGGAAGGATGGCTATAAAAAGAGGGAGAGCTGTTTGTATCTAGCTCTATTGAACAAATTGTGCTTTCATGAAAATCCTAGAGAGTCAAAAAAGAAATTGCTGCGATACCTAAAAGATCTTCATTGGACCATTCTCAATACTGAATACACAGCAAAGAATTTAAATTATAAGGCACTGTGTAGTTTTCAAAACTTCTATATTATCTGTTTTTATTAATATAAGAATCTTGGAAGATGTGCAGAGTAAATTATATTGCTCTCAACAGAGAGATAAAGATACTGAGGCATAGAGGGAGTTATGTCCCCACAGAGCTAATTCTAGACTGGGATGACAATGAAGCACAATTCTCAGTCCTGAGCTGAGTTTTCTTCACATTGTGCCAGGCTACCTGCTCAGAAGCATGTAGTGATGGCCTATAAACTTTCAATCTGCCTCTGACTATGGCCAGATTGTCTCTTGCTCTGGTCACACCAGGCTCAATGAAAAGACTGTTGACTTAGGAATGGACTTCCCAGTAGATCACAAGTAAGGATTAGCAGAAATGTCGGTAGAGGAAAAGCTGCCCTGTCCTTGCCCTCAGCACTCTAATACTCCAGGTCCAGCACTCATTATTTTCACTAATGTGCTATTTCTCTCTTAGCTCTTTAGAGTAAGGGTTTGCTTTGCCTACTGTGAGAAAAGGCAACAGAGTTAAATTGGGCCCTCGGGCATGCACCCAGGTTTCTCAGAGCCTGTTCTGTTTAGAGGGAGTCTTTCCATGCACATCTCCCAGGACAGCTTTCGACAGCCATGAGTATACTTGATTTCCTTTAAAACAAGTAACCTAGAAAATGAAATAACGCATATTAGATTAAGCTCTGTCCCATTTGGCTAATTCAGAAGTTAATGGAAGGTCTCTTTCGGTCATTGGTATTGGCAGAGACACATTTAGTAAATTCTCATGGGAACCTCACACAGGTACAGTAGCAGCTCTTACCCATAAATTAAGGATGGCATTTAAAAGGAGCTTTTCCTCTCTAGGAGGGTGCCAAGCAAATGCCCTCATACCAAACACCCAAGGCAAAGAGAATGGGAGGGGCTAGGAGAGAGAGAGACAGAGAGAGAGAGAGACAGAGAGACAGAGAGACTAATAAATGTATCTGCCCAGTCTACATGAATTTTACAGGAACTAACAATTAATTTTTGCACTTTAAGCTCTATGCAGTTCTTTGCACACTCTTGCCTATATTAGGAACATCATATACAATGATGGTTTATAATTGTTCTGTGGAGTAAATGCTAACTTGAAAAATTAAACTTGAAAAAATTAAATGCAATCAATATCTTGTCTTTAACAGCAGTCTGTATTTCCAAGGGAAAAAAAAATCAGAATGAGATTCCTTCCTGGGAATACACTGTCTAATCACTTCTGTGGTGGTCACTTCTGTCAGAGTTGGGAAAGCTATTCCACCTGCCTGTCACTCTTGCAGCAGTGAGTCCCTTTCAGATTAAAGAACACACAGTGGTCTTACTTCTTCCTAAACACAACACACAGTGGTCTTACTTCTTCCTAAACACTCGCTAACCTAGCTAGCCTGATAGGAAGAACACTTAACTGTGAGAGTCTGGCTACTTCATTTATATATAAGTTCTATATCAGCATTCCCCGTGTGTGTTTGCTAGCAGGTTTTCTCAAAGAATAAGATAGTTAGGCTGTTATACTTTCTACATCAATGCAAAGTTTGAAATCCAAGTTCTTGAAGATCCCAAGGCTTGTTTTGCTGTAGAAATAACTTTTTTTTAAACCACTTCAGACACTTTATAAAACATGATGTTTTTAGTTACTTTATTTTATTATTCATTTAGAATTAATCTCAACCTTGTTGATAATTTATACTTTGCAAGAATATTTTTTATTTTGCTGAGGTTTTCAAATTCATAGAAATATAAGTACAAATTTCTCTAATTTTTTTACCCTCAGATCTTTTCTTCCAGCCCTTGGCTGTTCAAGTCTTGATTATATCATAAATTACAAGGTTTTATAATTTAATGAAGTAAGCAGATACATAATTTATTAAATCACATTGTAAACACGTATATACATATTGTATATTCTGTCTATAAATGTACTAAAATAAAATTTGATATAAATAAAACGTATTTTCTTATCACCTAGAGATTTATTCATCAGTCTTGCTGTGTTTAGCTTCTTATTCTTTTATTTCTGGTTTTTATTTTCTTCATTTACTTTTTCATGGTTCTGTTTGCTTAGTTTCTGGTTCCAACTTCAGTTCATTTGTAGATTTTTTTTCTTAAATTCCTCAAGGAAATGAAATACTTAAGACCTCACCTCTGAATCTAGCATTGGATGGTGCCCACAGGTTTTCAAAGTTTGTTGTTGCTGTTTATTTTATGTGAACACTGTAGCACCCATGCTCTTTGAAGCACAAGTTACAAGAGGACATATTCTCTGTACTTTTTCATAAGTACCCATAACTCTCAGGAAGGTTTCAGCTTTGCTTAGAGCATGCTGGAAAATGTTTACCACGATTTTCAAGAACTTGGAAATAATTTGTAGAACATGTAAACTGAGGAATTAAATACTTTTAAGAGAATGTGCAGAAAAGCTAACTAAACATAAACAAACCTGGGAGTGAGTGAGTCAGCAAGCCCCCCTGTCTTGTTCCAGGTCCCTGCTGACTTCTCTGCCCTGACACCTGTCCAAGGTGGATTGACACCATTTCCAGTGTTTGTCACAGCAGCAAAGGGCAGATATACATATCTTTTCATTAAAGAAGAGAGATCCTTTTCAGTACAGAAGCTGAGAAACTTAGCAATAGAAAAGGAAACAAGAATTAAATGTCTCTTTTCCCTCTGGCCAATTTTTGGATAAACACTGTAAAATTGCTTTGAATTAAATTCTTCAAAAACGGGAGTCCCTGTGTCTTTTTTCTAACTTTCCCATCTTCCTCCCATACTTTTCTTCTCTTTACTTCCTCCACAGCAATGCCTGCAGCCACACCTCATGCCCGCAGCCGCACCTCATGCTCACAGCAGCACCACATGCCTACAGCAGAACCTCATGCCCAAGCTGCATCTCATGCCCACAGCACCACCTCATGCCCACAGCCACATCTCATGCCTACAGCTGCACCTCAGGCCCGCAGCCGCACCTCATGCCCACAGCCACGTCTCAAGCCCAAGCCACACCACATGCCCACAACCGCACCTCATGCCTGCAGCCACACCTCATGCCCACAGCCATACTTAATGCCTGCAGCCCTACCTCAGCCAACAGAGATTGACAGGTTCTGTGGGATTTGTTTCTCATTTATGCAAAAGACCCTACTGAATCCAAACAGCCCTCACTATCAATCTGCTACTATTGTAGTCAAATGCCTCTGTCTTCCAATTCATGGAATGGACTCTCTCCCCTTCTCTGCATCACTATCCAAACTGGGAAGCAGCCCTACCTCCTATCCATTCACATTTGAAAAGGATTGTTGTAAAACACTGGAAGTTAATAGAAAAAATTTAATTGTTTTTGAAAACTTTCAAGAAAAGTTAGTGAAAAAAATTGATAAGTTGTAGTTTGCCAGAGAATCAGATGCTGTGGAAGATACAAGCAGCATTTGGAAGAAATTTCCATGGAAGACAGGCAAAGGACCTGATTCCAAGGCTATTTCATCCACATATTTGTATCATTTGCTAGCACCTTGCAGATCTCCATTGAAAAGGGGTGAATCCCATTTAATAAATAGATGCACAAGCATTAGACAGGTAAAACATTTTTCCATGATGTCTACAAACACTCCACTCACACCAGTTGCCCCATGCTGCCTTCTAAGACTTTACCTCCTAAAAAAGTCTGCTTTCTGACCTGTGCATGTATATTGGTTTCTAGATATTTGAATTAACTTTTGTCAATTTCCCAATTTGATGCAGATATCTAAATTCTATTCTTTTTTCTTTCCAGAAAGGAGACTGTCTTTCCATAGAAATATCTGTCTCTCTACAGCGTCAGCTTCACCTGTTCTCTCCCTAAGCTCAGGCTCAGGTGTCTGCAGAGCTCCATTGGTAAATGAGTCAGCATCAGGGCAGAATGCCAGCCTCTGGAGGGCAATGCTTCTGCATCACTAGACCATGTAGATACATATGTCAATGGACTGTTCTATCACAAACCTTGGATTACTTTAGCTACTAAGAGAAAAGAATGAATAAGAAGAATAACAACATATTTGAATGAAAGTGAGAAACAGGGCAGGTACTGCTACACTCTGTCCACTGAACCCAGAAAGGGGAAGTTGAAGGAGGTGTCAAGACAAATATTCCTAGATGCCATCTTTCCTAAGATGTCACATCTAGTAGGCATGCTTCCTATCAAAATCCAAACTTTGCACCTCTATTTTCATTCTCTGCAAACTCATTTTAATTGCCAAATAGCAACCAAAATTTTCTGAAGGACTACCTACCCAGGTATCTAGTGGCTTTGCAGAATAAATGGACATCTCAAGATTTCACCTGGAAATTGTATTAGACCTGAAACTTCTTGTCACAACACTTTTCTCGTATAATTCTCTGAATTTTCTAATTTATGTACACAGTCTACTAATCATTTTAATACTAATATCACACTTGTGGACTTACAGACTATACAATCTTTCCAAATTTCTCCCATGAAATCATGACAGCCTTTTTGAACTTCCAAAGTATCCATTATGCGTATTTTGTCTCCTTCTTCCCCTGAGCAAAAGAGAAACATATGGTCCCAATCTCTGAAAGCTGAAATAGCGAAAAAGTGAAACACACTATGTCCTAAATTATATATTACTTAGAGGGCCTGATATGTGCCTTCCCAACTTCCCTTAGCCATTTTTTATTGTTATATAAAACAAAGTTGTTTTCATGGATTTCTGACATCTCCTAAGTCTGTATTGTTCTCCTGTGTCTGTGTATAGTTAAACAAATTCCCCAGGAAGCATATTATTTGAAAGTTACAATCACTTTAATTTTTTTCTAAATTTCCCTTCATCCTCTTTGTCGATACCTAGTTTTAAAAGTCACTCTTGCCTTCCAGCTGTCCAAATTTTCTTCTCATTTTTCTCTTAGAAACTGACTTAAAGCAGGAGCTCAGTGTCTCAGTCATCACTAACTTCATGCCTCTTCTCATTTACCCCTTGGTCTTTTTTCTCTTGGGGATCAATTTTTTCTTACTCCATTCAGCCTCTTCTACTAGCCATCTCTCGTATCCTACATTTGTGCTTCTTGTCTTTTTCCCCCATTAGCTTTAATTTGTTATATCTATTTTTATATAGTTTCTGCCTTCTCAGTACCAGGACAACTGTCCTGTTAGACATGGGTCTTGAACAGCCACTGGGGATAAGACATTGTCTTTTTTCAATACTCTTGGAGAAAGAGAGGTCCTTGTACCCTGTCTTCCATCTGTTTTTTTGTAATTCCACACTGCAAATGGAGACTTTTCTGCTTTGTTTATATTCCCAGCTGCTCCTCACCTATCTACATGATATCTTAGTACATATCCCCATTGCATTGTCTGTCTAAGATTTCCCTCCAATGTGCTTCACAAGAAGAAATAGTGTGCCTTGTAATATAGTTATTCTTAATCACATATCTAAAAAGGTGATGGAAGGAATGGAAATGATTTATTCTATTAAGGTAAAAATATTTTCATATGGCTAGTGAATTGCATGCTGGAAGGACTCCAGAACCATGTTTCAAAGAGTTTTTTATACTTCTTAATGTCGTCTTATTCTGTCCTTTTGAAACAGCCCTTCTCTCTGGCCATTTTCTCTCACTAGTGTGGAAGATCCAGGAACACAAGCAGGTGTTGCCACGTAGTTGTTGCTTTGTGAACTAATGTTGTCTATGATATAATTCATCATCTCCTCTGAGCTTTCAGGGCTGATGACAATGTTGACTCCCATAATATCTGACTAAAGTCCTTCATAAATATTTTTCTGGGTGATTGATCTACCCTCTAGTTATTCTTCTCACACTTCTTCTCCTCAACAGATAACAGATGGGATTCCATCATCACAACTAGATGTTGTGATGAAAGTCCCAGGAGCCCACAAGTGATCTTTATGGCCTGGCTTTCCCATTAAATACCTTTGCTGTTTCCACAAAACACTTGACTTCCCAGAGCCTCCATTTCTGTATCTGTAATGTTGAGAGAAAAACTCGTACTTGGGAGGCTCAAGGCAATCAGTGAAGACACACTCAAAAGCGGTCCCTTATACAAAGTTCTTTGATACTTTTGTTTTCTCTTTGCTAACTTTTCATAACCAAACCATGTATAAAATATTCTGTTTTGCCTACCTCACTTATCAGTGTTTTCATACTAACGAACTGACAATTCCACAGCTAGGTCAGTTACTGTGTGAGAAACAGCACATGGAAAACCTTCAGATATTGAAAAAAAGGACCATTTTGGCCCCTTTAGCCCTTCCGACCTTCCCTGGATTTATCTCATTAGCAGCCACATTCACTACTTTTGTTGAGAAGAGGAGGAGAGACCTGAAGGGAGAACTAAGCAGGGCTCTTTGATATCACTGAATTTCACTGGGTGAAGTAAGGTGTTGGGGTTGCCAGTGAATCTGGAAGGCATTTTGGTAGGAAGAAGTAGACAAATGTAAATCTTTAAAATTCAATCATAAGCAAAGTTTCCTTAGTTCAACATAAAAATATAAGCACTAAATCAAATCAGATGCTTATACATTTTTTAATCCCATCATAAAACATTTTGTTTTGACAGCCTGGTAATGTAAGTAGAAACACCGTTCAAAAAAGCCAGCATCCCTGCCTGCCTACTACCTGTGAGTCTAGTCTTTCCTGCATATAAATAGAAAAAAAAAAGTATGTTTATGTAAGGGGAAACCCTGATTTACTAGAACTGATTGCTTCGTAGTCTAATTACTTTTCAACTGGCTGTTCCAAATTAAGATGTCATTGATGGCTTTTGGTGATATATTTCATTTTAAGCAAATTTATTCTATAGTAGAGTACATCATAATGGGAAGCAGACTTCCGACTCTTCCCTCCTCTTTGTAGCCTGATATCTTGACAAGTAAATTAAATTTAGCAGTTAAAATGCTTCCATTAGTAATTTTATTAAGTTAATTAAAGAATCTCTCTTTCTGAATTTTAACTACCTTTCTTCAGAACAATGTTGATTTCCTTCTTTCTTTTTTAATTTCATGTCTTTAAAGACTCTGATATGTCACAGGACCAATCAACAATTTCATCAGTATTGCATTCCCGTGTCCAAGATGCTACCAAGAAAATCAAAAGATGAGCATAGTTCTGAAGTTCTCAAAGGGGGTCTGCTCCCAGTGTCAGAATGTGTATTTCCTCATCTTTAAAATCAGGATGAAGATGGGGGTGGAGATAAAGAAGAAGAACACACTGTATTTTCACAAAGGAGTAGAACTATGAGCCAGAGTCTCCATCAGTGCATGGATGCCCTAAGTGGCGCAAGTGGAGTTCAGTTGACAGGTCGGGAAGAGAGAAGTACTAGCTCCTTCATTCAGTGCTCCGGCTGTCTCAGTAATCAGAGTGCTGAAGTAAACACTGAGTTCTGAGCCATCTCCAGAGATTAGCTGCTTATTTTCTTTCTTTTACTTTATTTAGAATTTTAGAAATGTCTTTTATATGTCTTTTGCATCGTGCATCCCAATCTCATTCATCTCCTCATTCCTTCCTATTCACCCTCTGCCCTTGCAACTCTGCCTCAATAAAATAAAACTTAAAAGAAAAAGAGAAAAAGAACCATTTTGTCAAAGCTGCAGCATGACACCGTGAATCATGCAGTAAGCCCTTTAGTCCATATATTTTTACTTGCAAGTGTTTATTGCAAAGAGTCATTGGTCTGGCTCAAGGCCTCTAGTTACTGCTAGATTATCCATACTGGGCCCTTACTGGGCTTCCTTTTGGATATCCTCTTGTTGCCTTGTGTTATCGAGATTCTTCAACTTTGAATGTGCAAGATCTGCATGTTTAAGTGCTCTAGCAGATCATAGATGGGTGGTTCTGGGCCTGGGTAGTTTCAGGGTTGGTCAACCTGTGAGCTTTCCCCGAGTCCTAATCACCAGGGTGAACTTTCTGGCATTGTCCCAGCTAGTTTAACCTGTGCATCAAGGAGGAAGGGGCAGGCCAGTTCTCCTGCTCTCAGGCCCTCAGTGTCCACTCATCCACAGCTATACAGAAGTGCCAGCTCTACTGTGCTGCCCAGGTGAGGTACAGACCATTCTGTGGAGTCCTGCAAGTGGTGAGATACATAGCCTGCTTCTCTAAGTTGTAACTGGTGAGGGACAGGAACAGATCTCCTGCTCTTATGGCCAGCTCTCCCACCTACCATAAGCTGTGGGGCAGGTGGTGAGGGAGCATTTCCTCATTCTGCCCATACCACCATGGCGAAGATAAAGGGTAGGGCCGAATCTTCTATGCTTACGTTATGTTCTTGGGCCAATGAGTAGCTTTTCCAAATAACCTGAGTAAAACACATGAATTGATACCTAGGACTAGTTAGTGCCTTGCCTCCTTCTTGTGGGAAGTTTTCTTAAACTTAGAAATTACTAAAATTATTTTTTTTTTTAGCAATAGAAGGAAACATGGGGAACTTTTTAATCTTTTCGTTTCAAAAATGAAAAAAAAAATGATTGCCATAATTAACTACCAAAGCCAGAAGCAGCAGCTATGACAGTGACTGTATACCGTTAGGAAGTTTTCTGTATCTTATTTAATTAAAACCTTCTCAGAGAAGATTCCTCTAACGTTTTAATATTATAGACGTATGTCTTAGGGTTTCCATTGCTGTTAAGAGACACCATGATCATGACAACACATAAACAGGAAAATATTTAATTGAGGGGGATGGCATTCAGTTTCAGAGGTTTGGGACATGGTGACATGCAGGTAGACATGGTGCTAGAGAAGGAACTAAAAATTTTACATTGGATCCAAAGGCAACAGGAAATGAACTTTGTCACTAGGCATAGATTGACCCCTCCATAGTGACATACTTCCTCCAACAAAGTCACACCTACTCCAAAGAAGCCAGATGTCCTAATAGTGCCACTGTCTATAGGGGCTGTTTTCTTTCATACCACCACAACTTACAATCAATGCCTCAGTGTTAACTAATCCATGCAAAATGTATGACTTCTTTGTTCTGTGCTTAGAAACAGGGTGAGTTTTTACCTTACATAAATGACTTGATGTCCTAAAGTAGCTTGTGGCTCCTCCTCAGGACTTGGACCTCAGAGATTTGAACATGACAAGCTAAGCCACATGAAGAGATGAGAAACATAAAAACAAACCAAAACAACAGTGACAGAAAACAAACACAAAGGAAAAAGGTGCTTGCACCTAAGAGATCGCAGAACCTTGCTTTAAAGGAGCTCTTTGCCAGCGAACACGTTGGGGTGTTTGTTGTGTGGGAGAAACCTTCGCACTGGGTGCGTCCATGCGTTCAGACCTGGAGTGACATCTCATTTATAACTGGGAAAGCCTGTCTGTCACTCATTCATTGAGGAAATAAAGGAAAGCCAAGAATGCAGTTCATGCCAAGTACCATTAACACCTCCCACCTCCCCCTCCCATATTCTAATAACACCCCTCTGAATATCTCATTCTGTGCACACTCACTGCTTAGTCGCCACATCTCTCTCAAAATCACCACCACAGCTAGTGAAATCCTAACTCCTCATTTTCTGTCTTACCAGAGTCTCTCCACATTCACACTTGGATACCAAGTCCCCTCCAGTCCACTGCTTCTGCCCTTCCTCTCAAGGAGACTGGAACCTTTCATTGTTACATTCTGAGATCATTGCTTTCCCTTGCGAGTAGCTCATCATAACTTTTATTCCTTTTATGCAGTCCCCAGTTTTCAGACGTCATCTTTACAAAAGCCCAAAGAATGAATCTAGCAACTCAGAGACCCTCCTTTGCAGAAAATTACTTAATAGTTTAAAAGAAAATATAAACTTATCTTTCTCTGTCTCTCTGTTACCTCCCCAGCCCCCATCCCCCTTCATGGAACTTTACAAGCTAGGCCATGTGAAGAGAAAAGAAACACAACACAAAATGTCTGTCTCTCTGTCTCTGTCTCTATGCCCCCCCACACACCATGTGTGTGATCTTCTCATATTGGTAAAGCTCAATATCTATCCATTCTTCCTGAGACCCTTTCTGGGAGCCTACCTCACCTACCTTTGTTTTCTGTTCCCCCTTTTCTTTCTTTTTCTTTCCTTACCTTCCTGCCAGCTCAAATATCTATCAAGATAAAAGGCATTAAATCTTTACTGTTCACTTTATCTTGGTCCCATGACATTCTGGAACTTGTTTTGAAAAGACAACTTGAGAAACAAACAAAAAAATGTCAACTTTTTGTCTCTCTATCTGTGTTCTCCCGCCCCTTGCGTTTGTGTGTGTGTGTGTGTGTGTGTGTGTGTGTGTGTGTGTGTGTGTGTGTGTGTGTGTGTGTGTGTTATGGTAGATATAAAGGAAACTCTGCAATACAGCCCTTTCCAAAATGATGTTTTAAAACAGAATCTAGTATAACAATTCTCTAGTTAATAGCTAGCTAGAAACTAACAGATAAAAGAGTATAGATATTCAAGTTTTTGTTCCTGATTTAAAACCTCCAGTGTTGAAACCTCTACCTGAGATAGAGTGCTAGCCTTAGCCTAGAAGAATAGTTTCTGTGTATGTGCCATAAGGAAAGATACTTCTCATTCAAACTCACCTCTTCCGTCCTTGAGCCTGCTGTTTGCATCGCAGATATTCTTTGGTGAGAAGCTTGGTTTTGATGTGAAGTTTAGGTCCAGCAGTGAAATCTGCTTCATGGTTGGTCCTTGCGAGTGAAGGGGGAGGGCGTAGAATGTAGTTATCCAACCTGAGGTTATAGAAGACAAGAGAAGATAACTCAACAGGAAGGACTGTATCAAGCAAACATGTCCTCCCCTCTTCCCCTCACATTCTTGCCTGGCTTTCCTCCTGGACAGAGCTCAATTAAGTGTATAGATGCACAAAGGAGCCATCTGGATTGAGAAATATGTGGCAAAATCCCCATTACTGGGAGCATGGAAGGAAGAATGTGTGATTTGAAAATGAAATACCGAAGACAGAAGTACTGATTTGGATGCAGAACAACAGAGGGGCACAGTTCTGGAAGCTTTCATAAGCCTCTTTCTTGTCCTTCACCCTGGAGGCTTTTGAAGAGGCCTGAATATCTGGCTTAAAGTGAGTGATGCTACTTGAAATGAAAATGAAAGAGACTACAAATAACTCTTCCACACAAGCTCAGGAGAAGCTATGACACACCTGATGGACAATTTAGGTGTTAGTGAGTGTGATTTCCAAGCAACAACTTGTAAACCCTATCCTGTCATTGACCTTCATTGTACAATTGAATATGTTTATGAAGGCATCTGCAACAGAATAAAATGCACTGGGAAGGGTACTGATATTTCTTTTCAGCAGCACAGCACAATTGAGTCATGTGACACCATCAACCTTGGAAAGTAGTCTCACACCTTCTTATGTTCAGTGGCTTGAGGTGAAGCCTATTCCAGTAGAGGAACTTTCTAGTACAGGAAGTAAGCTTCATTAGAAGAGACCTAATGAAATGGGAGTCCAGTGTGTGGTCAAGGCCTTAAAGGGCTAGAGTCAATAACAAAAACCATGATTTTTTTTCCTCTATTTCTTCTTCTCCGTCTTTTCTTAAATCATAGATACCAGGAAGGTGAACTAGGCCCAAATCAAATATTCTCCCATGTGATGTGACTGGCTTAGAAAGCAAAAGCAATGTATCCATCCATAGCCTCTTAAATCAAACACAGCTAACTGTACATCGAAACGTATGGCTCAAAAAGCATGTTAAAGTAAATAGCGGAAAGCCTTCTCTAAAGAGTGAAAACCTCAACTGCATGTTGATGCAGCATGATCTGCTAATATTTACTACTTCTTTGCTAAGGCCTGAGATATTTAGTTCTACAGACACCAAAATCAGGCATGCGTTATGTCCACCAGTCATGCCTAAAGAAAGCTTCTTTTCAATTAATGAGATAGTAGCATTGCCCTTCTTGAGCCTTGTTAGGGAGAGAAAGCAAGCACAACTATGTAAAGACTGCTTTTAATGATCACCAAAACAATTCTCTAATGCAGAACTTGTCCACTGAGACTATTCTGTAAGATGACATTATGTTTTCCTGAGGTTATCTTCTGAGATACATCCTATATATTTCATATATGTATAGTTCTGCATAGGAAGGTGAAGCAATTTCTATTCCAGCCAGTGTAGGAAAAATAGAAATTGAGAACAGCTATTAGTTAAAGTGCCAGCATCTATATCATAACTGTTCTCATTTCTGGAACTCTAGTAGTGAATACTTCACATTCTGCTGATTACATCATTATTTCTATGCACACCGATAGCACTATAGGATATTATGAGGCAGAGACCATCTCATTCAACTTTAAATTGCTAAAACATCATAATATTTGGTATATTGGTGTTGAGTAGTGAAATGATTAAGTGAATGAATGAAGCAGACCATTTATATTTAAATCCAGACAATGATTATTTGTGCTACAGTCACACTATAATGGGAACTGTCTAGAAGTGTTTTCAGAGAGCAGTGGAGAAAACTTGGCTGGCTATTCTTGGAGAATACACTGACTATTTGTTGGATGGAGACAGTTCACTGAGGAAGCAGATTTTGACCCTTCAAGAACTTGAATGTGGTGATGAGTTTATGACAGTTCTAAAAGCCAGCATACGGTTGGTGGCCAGATTGTGGTTCTGGACTTGGAGGCTTCCATTTGGAAGGCAGACAAGCATTTGAATTATGGGTCTAATGAAAGTGTCAATAGCAATCCTGTTACTGGAGGAGCTGTAAAACCCTGCTTAATGAACTAGGCAGGGACACAGAAACACAATGGTCTAAAATGTACTGTAGGAGAAATGATAATTAGCCCAGATTTCATGTACAAGATAAAATGCACAGGGATGATATTACCACCGAGCAATATTATAGCCCTTCAGGGTACTGTTTTGTTAACGGTGTTTGGCTCAGCCTTTTCCACTCTCCTTGTATGAGTTGAGATTCACTGCAGAGTCACAGGCTGAGAGTTAGGGAAGGATGTCAGATAGTAAAATTCCTGTCATAGATCCTGACAAACGTGAATTACAAAGGATTCCAGTACTCTGCTCTCTGGGAATGGTACTGTGAGATGCCTGCTCTACCACCTTCAAGAACCCAGTGAAACACTTGTTCTTCTCATTTAGCCTCTGAGCTAGGAAAGAGCAGAAAGGAGGGTTTTGTTCGATTTTGTGTGCCACCAAGTCACCTTTCTTTAGATAGTTTGGTGTGTGTGTGTGTGTGTGTGTGTGTGTGTGTGTGTGTGTGTGTGTTTCACCCCCAAACTGGAAAGAATGATTGAGGCATTTTAAAAAGTTTTTTGTTGTTGTTGTTGTTGTTTTAAAGTACAGAATTGTGAAGACTATACTTATCATAAAATTAAAAGAAGGAACTGAATCTGGATATGGGACAAGGTTAGTGTCTTAAGGAAGGCTGGAAGGGCTCTTGTACCTGCATTCACTCCATGCTGGCAGGTCTTTGTGGGAAGGAGGATGGACAGACAGCAGGTATATGAAATGAAGTGACACATGAAAGGGGTGTTTGTTTTGGAGAGGACAAGGGTTAAAAATAAATTGTAATGGGAATATTTTTAATATTTTTAATATGTATTGGGCACCCAAATATATGTACTACCAATGAGGTAGATAAAAGGGAGCATACTTTGCCAAGATAACCCACAGGCAAATCCTAGATAACCCACATGCTAAATCGCCTGCCAGACAAAAGCCTATTTGTAAATTACTCCACTTAATTTCCTAGGTCATGATTGCCTCTCTCTGCAAAGTAGTTTATGTCATTCTCAATTAGGAGTTCACTATGAAAATGAATGAATGATGTATTTCAAAACTGCTATGATATTTTAAAGATGAGTCACTTTTGAAAAGTGGTTTTGTTTCTGTGTTCTGGATAATGTGTTTGAGGATGTAGTTTCCAGCTTCACCCATCACCCCACTGTGAAATCAAATTGAATAACTCTCTGCTGTTAGAATGATCACTCATTCAAATGCATTCAATAAATAAAGCCCAAACACAATGGTGCATTTCTGCTAGAGCGTCCTGGAGAGCAAGGCCCTGGTCTCTCCCTTGATGAAGCTGGGACTAAAGTAAAGAAAGCATTACCCCACACTGACTGCACAGCCTCTGTGGCTTCTGTTCACCAAGCTCCTCCAAGTACATCACCTCATTGCCTCTTACAGGGAACCCATAGTTAATTCATTATTCCTATTGAACATAAAATCTAGAACTCAAAGATGACCAGTGTTTGCCCAAATTCACACAGCAATTCACAATCTATCTTCTCTAAAATTCCTGTCTCTTATCACTCCAGAGCAAAACAAAAAACAAACAAACAAACAAAAACCATTTTTTAAACAAATACACAACAGTGTAATTAGAAGATTCATGACCCCAACTGGGCAGTAACTAAAATGATTCAGATGTGTCATTGGTGATGTTGTAAATAATGATGAATACCTTCTCTGCTTTCTGTAATTCTGACAATCCTGCCCTGAACAAAAATGGTCATCCCAGTATGATCTTGTTCAGCATTATGGAAATGGATGCAACATGAAAGACTATATATACCCAATAAGAAGTAAAACTATCTGTGCAACTTCCAGCGCCATTTAATTTTACTACCACAAATATTTTCTGATATTAGACAGATTATAAATCATTAGAAAATTAAAATATAAACTAGTGCCCTTAACTCAGTTAGATATTAGAGGGAATCATGAGCATAGTAATTAGAAGGCTAGTAGTAAAGTAAGACTGAAATGGATATCATGGGCTAGATATGAGGTAGCATAGGGGAGAAAGACAGAGAGAGCAAGGGATAAAGGAAAGAAAATTGTTTTGTGACATTTAAAGTTTTAAACTTATATGTACAAAACAAACTGAAAATTGAAAACATCCCAAAATTCATTTTTTCCCCCCTGAATCTTAGTCTTCTGATTTAGTTAGCCAGGACTGGGAGACAAGAGATGAATTACATGATTAACATTAGATAATTGATGATAATAACATCAGACTGGGCAGTGTCGTATCTAAGAGTGGGGAAGAGGGGACACAGAATGACAGGATGGCTGATACCTAGATGGGGTGACAGAAGTAGGGACAGCTTCACTCTTCAACATGACCTCCAAACATCCTTCTAAAGCAACAAGGAGCAATGCTCGCTGGTCCTCACCACTGTGCTTTTCTCTTGTAGTAGTGAAGGGTTCTGCACTGAGATTCTGTCTTCCCCAGCTTCCCATTGGCTCTGGGACGTTCAGTGCCCTAACTAGCTCCTGACATTAGTTGATGCTCAGGGCCTTTTTTTTTTTTTTTTTTTTGGCAAAATGTCTAATTATTTTCTCTGTTCTATTAAGGTCTATCTTTTCTGTGTATGTTTCTGAGTGGATATTAAGTTGGAGGAATTAATTTTCTTTATTGTAGACTACTGTTTTGTGAGTTGTGAAATTGAAGAAGCCATAATTATAAAGTTTGATATTTGAGACATTGCTTCTCCCACAAACTTCTAATAAGAAGTCTGTCCAATCAACTCTTCTGAAGTATCAGAGTCTTCATGCTTCTGATAAAAACAGAGTGCAGAAGTCCTAAGTCCAAGGTTTAATTTCCAGAAAGGAAGGTGACTCTGAACCAAAGCTAGTTACTTGGTGTTTCTAGGTCTGCAAAAATATATTTCTTGCAAAATTTCTCTATACTTTGAAACATATTTTTAAAAATCCAAAATAGTATTTTTTTTTTTTTACATCCTAGACTTACTAACAACCTTGTATTAAAAGTCATGTTGAGGTCTCTAAGTTGTTCCAACTGTTAAAAACCAGTGGCTTTAGGAAAGAGGTTTTGTTTTGATAGCTCAGGACCTTTGTTGATGATTGAATCCTGGCTTGATGCCTCTATACATCTAAATAATTAGAAAAAATACATTTAAATGAGAAGCAGATGCTGTTTCCAGACTTCTATTTTCACTGTACAGAATAAATAGAACCGTTCATCTCTGTGTTTACTCTTTGAATATGGCACATGCACATGAATCATTATTTAAAGCATGGGGTGTTTCTTTCACAGAGGTAAAGGAAATAGGGGACCTCTGTGGTACTCACTCTTCCAAAACACTTTCTGCTCCAAGAAAACTAAATAAGTTATTCATTCTCCTTACTCTTTTGTGTGCTCCCATGCCTGGTACTAACGCAGTAGACCCAGACAGAATGGGGATGCAGCTGCTGAGGGTGAGGGTGGCAGGCCTGGCTGCTGATCGGGAGCTCGTACTTGGCAAGAAGCAACAAGCAATACTGCAAATGCTCAGCACTTCTTCTATTAGATGCAAAACCAGTCAACAAGGAACCACGCCCACACTAAGGAAGCAGAAGACAGGCTTTTGCACAGTGATGTTCTGGGGCTTCTGTTCATGTCAACATGTCTACAGGTCGAGATTTCTAGGTTATTACTTTAATTAGAAAGTCACATGGTATGCTCTTCAGGCAACACTCTTCAGGTACTTGAGGGGCTGAAGGAAGCAGTTATGTAATGAACAGGGAGGTCATATCAACTCCAAAATACAGCTTGTACACGTGGAATCATCTCACTGCTAAAATGAGAGTAGCCAAAATTACCAAGCCCAAGAGCAATCAATCAACCACAAGTCTGTCACAAAATTGAATGAAGCTGAACTGTCTTTGCCTACTCTGTCACCCGTTCCAGTTCTCTCTCAATCATTCTTTAAATATGTCTTCTCTGCTCAATTTGTCACACCCATGTGGCATAGATTTTGGTATATAAAGTCATCAATTAATCAATATTTGTGGACTGACAATATGAATATAATTTAAATTCTTATTGACTGCCATGAAATAGATGCCACAGTTAATAAATTGATGAATAAAAAATTAAAATCAAAATAGTAATTGCCAATTAAGAAGCACTACCTGTACTACGCATGGCGATAAGATTTCCATGTACCATGTTCCTGGTAATATCCAAAATATTACTAAAAAGTATGTATTAGTTTCTGTGCCTTACAGATAAGAATCAGAGGTTCCCATAAAAAGTTACTTGCCTAAAGTTTAGACAGTAAGTGACAAAACTCAGTCTACTTGCTCCACGATGACAAATTTTTAACCACTGAATGGCGCCACCTTCCTAAATCAAAGGTTCTTGGCAGCTTGTTGTCTCATAGGTTTCAACAGACAAAAAGATTATAGAAATAAAGATGAACAATTCTAATGCATTAGCTTTTGGAATATCAGAATCAGGTCTTCCTCAAACATGTAGTGAATAACTTGTCTTTCAGTCAAATAAGCAAGCTATATAAACAATGTGGTCTTTAAATAGAGAGGGGTCTGAATGACTCAGCTATCTCCATTGCATGGCCAGGAAATAAACCATGAATAATTCATCTGGAACTTTTGACCTGAGCAGAATGCTAAACATTTAAAACTGCTTTTTATCCTATATGCATGCCAATGAGTTCTGAAGAAATGAATGTAATATCAGAAAGAAGAAGATGCATTCTAGTGCCTTGGTTCCTGCTGTGGCTATTGTTACTATGGTTATCAGGCAGAATGACTTCAGAGATTTCTATATACCAAGAGAAGTGGTAAGAGTATCACAGATATTTTCTTAACTTCAAATTCTCCAAAAATAAGTATTAAGTCAATTGTGACAGGAAGCACAAGAAAGTAAGTTAACATATTCATGGCCAAACAGAAACAAAGCCAGATCTTCCTGGGTTAAAACTGAATTCATACAGTGTTGATTCATATACTGTATATAATCCCTCTATCTGTAATCCTGTGGTTTCATTTTATAATGTCCTTTACATATCCCATACCCCAGTGTTATATTCAACATTATTTGGTAAGCAGTAAATCATCAATATGAAGAGTTTGCATTTTGCTGATGAGAGATGAGCATAAACTACATTTAAAAGGCTGGTCCCTACACTCAGTGTGCTCTCTTTCTTCAGAGTAAGACTACTAACTTTATTTCTCATGACATTATAAGGGGAATATAAAAATGCATTATAGTGCTTGTTAATGATAGGTTCCTTTTAGGCAGCAAGTAGTCCATAATCTCTGGCACTGGACATGTCCATGAGAAAATCCCAATTAAGTTTGATAGAGTTCTTCTACATGGACAAGGAATGTGATGAGATATTTACGTGGCAGCACTTTGAACTTGAACATACTGTGTCTTTATAAAACTTGAAAACACTAGATATTTCCACTCACGAAATAAAACATGATGGGACAGATAAAGCTAACTGACCTTTCGAAAGTGTTTTTGTAATTATGCTCTATTTATTTACTGCATGTCTTGGTCCAAGGTTCAGAGTGATATTCATTTTGTTTAGATAGATTTTCTTCTCTGATCATTATAAATGAGAAAGTTGTACAAAAGACAAAAATTCATTTGGATATCTAGAGGCTATGTGTTTTTAGGAACTTGCTGATTCAGTTCCCCCTGTAGATAGGTAAAAATTTGGAGAAGTCATTTAAATTATTCAAGTTTCTGTTTCATATTATAAAATATATATAAAATAGGGCTGTATCTAACTTGTCTCAAAATCACTGTGAAATTCAGACTCAGAGACTCTTTCAGCCTACCTAACTCACTGCAGCCACATGCGCACCAGCACACTGCAAGCGAGCTCCTAGGAAACACAGAAAGCATTTCAACGTATTCCTGGGAAATAATTTGACAATGTGATTAAATTATAAATAGCACCAGTCTTCTAACACATAGAAGAAGGTAACAAGATTTTTCAGCTCAGTGCAGCAGTGATGGTTATGTCAGGCTTTGGGGGCTTTTTCCCTCATTGTCCTGAAACCAAAGCATCAAGGAAATAGGAGGGAGAAATTCTGTGCATTTACGTCTGAAGATGATAACATCTATATTTGGCATTCTAGAATAACAACATATCTAGCAGCAACTAAGATATGCACATTTCAGAACTGAGAAACTTTTAAAACCTCCTTTTAAGCAATGTGGCCACAGAAGACTTCTTAATAATTGATTATAATTGATTTTAACCTCGTCCTAACCTGGGCAAGATGGCAAAGCCAATCATCTTTGTCCAGATGGGATATAAGAAAGAGCCCCCAGTCCACATCTTTAAAAGCTCCAGACATGAGCAGAAGATAAAATATTTAGTCTGCCAAAGCCTTAACCTCCCAATTCCAGCCAGTTTTGAACTTGAATTGATTTCCGACAAGGCATCTGGGAGATGATTACAACAAAACACACTAAAGCTGGGCAGCCTTTATTTTAACACTCCAGCAGTTTAACCTGTTAATAACAGCAATTGTTTTAGATACGATACCAATTCCTGTAACCAACACAGAGAGTGGGGAGTGGTAGGGCAGTATGTAGGGCAATGCAGCAAGGCAAGGCACAACAGGCCAGAACAGGGAGAGCCAGGGCTTTCTGAAGAGACCCATTTCCAGGATCTAGGTTTGGGAAGCCAATTTCTACTACACAGCCAAAAGCCACAAACAAAATAACTGTGGGGTCAAGGAGGTTGCATGCTGGGAGATCACTGTGGGTCAGGGACTCTGGGGTCATGCCTGCCTTTTATAGAGCTGAGCTACATTGAGCAATGTACTTTATACACACATGCTTAATATGCTTTGTCTGCAACAATGCTGATCATTAAAAACATAATTTGGACCACACATGTGAACTCATGGGTAAATTACAATTTTCTTTTAACCATATTGGTAAAATCTTAAAAGGTAAAATGACTTTTAATATATCATTTCACTTAATAAATCCCAAATGGTAACATTTCTATATGCAATCAATACAAAAGTAATAATGTAATATTTTATATTTATTTTCATTTTAAGGCTTCCCAAACAGCAACTTTTTATTTCAATCAGCTACAGATTGAAAACAATGTAGCCTGTTGATTGGTAAGATCAGGATGCTCCAGAGATTGTGCTCACAAGCATATCTTTGAATCTACTAAGACCTGCATTGATGTATAATATAGCCTGTAAATCTTGTCCTGATCATTTTATGCCAGTTGCCCATAAGTGGGAGAAATGGGTAATTGTATACAATTTCATGATATAACCTAAGATTCTCTGATGAATAAAGTGATCATCTCATGGTTTTCCACATCCACATTGCATATGTGAGATCATTTAATCATCTAATCTACCTTTTGATGTGGGAATTAGTAATCTTATTTAACATATCTAATTCTGTGTCTTGTGGAAACTAATTCACACAATGTCATCCTAGTGGAAAATACTGTGCAGAATGGATCCAAGCCTTTCCAGACTCTAAGACCAGTCTCTTAACCATCAAGAGGTGCTGGTTTTACAAACACATAATAGCATTTGATCTCCCATATTTCTACTAGAAAGGTCTCCCAAACTGAGATCAAGAAAATAAAAGGCAGAAATTGCTTTCATTTCAAAACATCTGGAAAAACCAATAATATTATATCAAAAAAAGATAGAATTCCGGTCCACATATATCTCCCTGTTAATCCATCTGTGACGCCCTTTAAATCACACAGAAGGCAGGAAGAAAAGGAGGCAGAAGGTAGAAAGAATGAAGAAGGTGTCATTAAACACTGATGCCTTTCAGTAGAGCTCGAGGCTCAATGTACCATTTTCCACCCTTAAATAAGGGCTGCATAGTCATGATTCTAATTCCTATCAGAATACACATTATACTTTCTAGTGGGTAAAGGCATAATTAGAGTTAAATGTAGGGAACACTTCCATTTTACCTGGAATATTCTTCTTCTAGGTAGTATCCCAAGTGCAGACCTCCACCATCCCCAGGTCTTTATCTGTAGGCAAGTCTTTATTCACTAGCTGTACTTTCAACAATTTGACATAACATATTTATTGATATTTGTTTTCATTGAAAGGATTGCTAGGCACAGAATAGCACAACATACATGTATTGTTTATAACAATGGGAGTTTTCTTTTCTCATGTCTGATAATAAGAGTTCCAATTGTAAATTTGAACACTAGACTGTGTCTGCTAAAACTCGTATTCTAGCTGAGTTGGTAACTGACACAAAACCAATTTTCCCATGAAGACTTAAAAGGCCCCCTAGCTGATCTGCAACAGTGTACAATCTTTAGAAACATGGTCTGCTCATGTGCTCACTGTGTATCAATTAACATTGGGGTAAATTATATGATGGCTGTTAAGTTCTCAACTTACCTACATATGTATCATTCTACAGGTAAGTAATTCCAACTAAACTTAACTAGAGAATTGGCCTAAGGTTATCACAAGTCCTCAGGCAGTTAGAGTCAACTGGTATTTCAAGGAGGCTTCTATGATCAAAGATGACCTCCTTCACCTATACAGCAGTTGGTGTCAACTCAGCAGATAAATCCATGTTTCAATTTTGTTTATTTATTTATTTTATTTTAATTACAATATTTCCACCTTGCCTTTCTTTCCTCCAACCTTTTCCAATTCATGGCCTCTTCTTTGATTAATTGTTATTATATGCATTTATATATGCATTTATATATACATGAATTTGTATTTACATGTGTATTCTCAAATATAACCTGCTGAATACATACAATGTTACTTCTATGGATGTTTTTAAGGCTGACTGTAGTATGAGGTTTCTGGCCTAGCCTCAAGGTTTAGGCCCGCAGACCCACAGACCTGCAAGAGACACACAGATGCTTACATTAATTTTAGGCTGATTGGCCTAAGGCCCAGGCATATAACTTGCTAACTCTTTACCCTTAATCTAACCCATGACTCTCATCCTGTTCAGCCATGTGTCTCAGTACCTTTTCTCAGAGCAGCATAGTTGTCCTCTGTTTCTTCTGTCTTCTCTCTGGCCTTCTGCTCTATTCTGCCTACTCCTAGAATCTTCTAGTCTGTTATCCCCATCCATACTTCCTATCTGCCTTTGGCCAATCAATGCTTTTTATTAAACTCATAGGCGAGGACAATTATCTACAATGGAACAACATAATCCCCCTATAGCTGACCTTTTGGTACTGGACAACAAATTTATGTGCTTTTTCCTGGGGAGGGTCCCTTTCTTGCTCCCAGCATTGCTTAGTTGGCTATAGGTCTTTGTGTAGGGTTAAGGCCTAGTGGGCTTTTTCTGTCCAGCTTGGCATCTTCATTGGTCTTGTCTTCATGTTTGAAGCCTGTGCCTTGTAGCATAGGACCCTGGCTATGTGCCAACTCCTGATTTGTTGAGACTGCATAAACCTTGTGTGTGTCTCAGTTATTGTTGCAATTCTCAGCCAAACAAAGCACCAAGGTCAAGTCCAGGATCAAAGACAGAGACAGATAGACAGGGTCAAGCTTCAGCAGTCTAACACATATTAAATTATTTTAAAACATGGTGAAAAAAGGAACCAACTTAAATACATGTAGAAGACTAAGGAAGAGATGAAAAGTAAGATTTTACAGAAAAGCAAATATAGCGAAATCTGAATTTGGCCTCTGGTTTAAGCCTCAGATGTAAGCAAATATCAATATATATATATTATCACTGAAAGATATTTCCTTGAATAGCATCTTTTGGAAGAATGGCCACAAATTTTGCATTTAATGGAGAGCAGTATTTTATTTGAGGTCACAGCACTTTTAAATATTTTTGACAAATGGCTATTAGATGGTGACAAAAGCTAATGCTGAATTTTTGCCATGGGAACTTTTATTTTATGGAAACACCAAGATTACAATCAAATGTGTTCATCCTATGTTGAAGTAATGAACAATGGTCATCTGAGGAGAAATTCAAAGTGCATCATTTATCTTATCTTCTTTTCAATTAGGCTGAATAAAGCATAAAGTTGGTTCCAAACCACATCAAAGGAACAGGGTGAGTAAATTTATTATACCACTAGAGTGCTAATCTTGGCAGATGGTGGAAAAATATTTTTAGCATGAAATATGCTAAGTATTAAATCTGAACAAGGTGGGCCTTATCAACTAACTTCTCCCCCGTGTGAGGTAAAACTCTTGCAGACAACTCAGCACACTTCAGAAGCCCCAGAGAACATAGCTATGACCACTGATGAGTAACAATGAGGATCAAACACACAAACAAAAAACAGTAGGGGCCAGACAGGTGGTTCAGTGGCTAAGAGCACTTGCTGCTCTTGCAAAAGACTTGAGTTTGGTCCCCAGTACCCATGTTAGGTATCTACCTTACCACTGCCTGCAACTTTCGCTCCAGAGCAATCCAATTCCTTTGGCTACTGTGTGTACCTGAATTCATGGGTATGCCATCCTCTACAAAGACATACAGACACACATAGACATTCACAGACACACATAGACTCGCACAGACACACGCACAATCTAAAAATAAACAACAGATCTTTTAGAAAATAAGGAAACAAGCCACACATCTAGGATAGTCCACTAACTGAAAAAAAAGAAGAGAAAGGGGCAGAGAGCTGCAATTATGCCATTTTGATGCTTTAGGCAAGCTTCTGAAGAGAGTATGAAAAAAGAATCTTAAAAACTGGGCTATCGGGTGTGGGAGACAGCCTGTTCAGTAGAATGTTTATCACACAAAGATCTTATTGTCTCCTTTGGTTATGGTTTCTTTTTGAGACATGATCTCACTATGTATTCTTGTCTGACCTGAAACTCTCTAGGTAAGCCACGCTGGCCTAGAAGTCACAGATAACTACCTGCTTTTTTCCTCATAAGTGCCAGGCTTAAAGACATGTGCCACCACTCTTGGATCAAGCAGAGGAACTCTCCAGCACTTTTGTAAAAATATGGGTATTTCAGCGCATACCTATAATTCCACATCTAGGCAAGCAGAGATAGGTAAAATCTGCAGGCTCACTGGCCAGCCAGTCAAGGCAAACCAGTGAGCTTCAGGTTTAGAAAGAGACTTTGCTTCAAAAAACAATGTGGGGAGCAACTGAGGATGACATGGAACACTGGCCTGCTGTCCTTATATGCATATACAATGTATATTCATGTACACATGCATACACACACACATACACCAACACACACACAGACACACACACACACACATACACACACACACACATACACACACACACACAAACCCTGGACTGTGTATGACTCAGGATAACACCTGAATAAGATCTCTCCTTATTTTTTACTCAGTAGTACATTGCTGCTAAGTCGAAGCAGATAGAACCAGCTGTTCACTCAGAATAGAAAGTATATGATGCTCAAAATTTCTGCCTTTAAAAAATGAATAAAAATGAAGATTAACAGATAACAGACTGGAAAACATTGATGTGCTACAAAAATCTGTTTGAAAAGTAGTTGGATTAGATATTTTCTAGTCTGGCGATGAACTAAATACTTTTTAGCCCTCCTGAATTTTACTACTTTTCAGATCTCAAAGAAGTAATGTGTTAGAATAGATCAAAATGCAGGTGAGTCCATGGTCAAGAAACAAGAAATTCAAGCCCAAGTCTGCCACCTTCCACATGCCCAACCTTCCACATGACTGAGCTCATTATGCAGCTTCTCTTGGATTTCAATTAATTATCTACAAAATAAAGACTTGGAATCTAGTGACACCACAGAAAAAAATAAGTGTGAAGAAGAAGGAATGAATCGGAACCATTAGAACAAGTTGTTTGAGCTGGACAACAACAAACAGGACCCAATGACTCAGGAGTCTAGGCATTCCTCTTAATTAATCCTGGCAATATATCAAATCATTTGAATTATGCCTTGTTCATTGACTTGGATTAAAAAAAAAAACTAAGATGCCAAATGTTGAAAAAATGTAGTCTGAACAAATTAGAAGAAATTATCTTGAGTGGATCATACTTTCCATGGTCTGGTAAGAAGTGGAAGTTGAAAATTAATTAAAAGTTGTAAAGAGTGAAACTCTGCCTTTGGCTAGGTTGAGGTGGATGTGAGAGATGAGAAGAGTTAATGGGGTTCCAGATAAGCCAGTCCTATAGTTTCTCTCCAGTGTTCTCCCTTTCCAAATTTTGTCATTGAAATCTTTACAGCACCAGAGTTGGCATAGCAGAGAAACACCAAAGCTTTAATGTGTGAGGTCAGCATTGCTGTCCATGGTGCTGCCCCTCTTGATAGCAGTTGCCAGAATGATTCTTCTAAGCAAGGGTTGCCAAGAAAGAAAGAACGGTCTCCCAAATGGAGCATTAATGTACATTTGTGTTTGTGTGTATGTGTGTGTGTGTGTGTGTGTGTGTGTGTGTGTGTGGTGTGTGTGTGTGTGTGTGTGTGTGTGTGTGTGTGTGTGTGTGTGTGTGTGTGTGTGTGTGTGTGTGTGTAGAAAAGACTTGATTATAAAGTATTGGTAAAGAAATGTGGGGAGGGAGGCACCACAGGGAAGAAACAAAAAATGCTGATATAATTCTTAAGTAATCATAGGTACTATCCATGAAATTATGTCAAAATGTGGAACTTGTTAAGGAGAATGTACTGTTTACATCCAAAGTGACACCAAGCATCAAGGCAGAGCTGTGGAACAGCAATCTGATAAAAAAAAAAAAAAAATAGCCTACTATGTTTTTCCAAGCAGCTTCTGTGCTTCCCAGCTTAATCATTTCACTCTTGATGGCATTTTAAGAATTCAAGACTTAGACTGCTAGTAGAATAATAACGACATATTGAATGCCACAAATTCTAGGGGTTATGGATCCTGTTTGCTGGTGTAACAGATGAGAAGGCTGCTTATCTACTTGACCAATGGTATATTTTAAAGCAAAGATATCAAGAAAAAAATTATAGTGCTTTTCAAAGTACTTATTGAAGAAAGGAGAGGTGATGGGCCCTTTAGCTGGGGCTGTGTCTTGATCACAGATGGGGTTTATGAAAGAGAAATCTCATAGAACCCCAATGTAGTCCCCTCATTTTCCCATATTAATGTAATCGTTAACAGGACTTTATAGAAAAACATAGAGTAAATCAAGTAGTGCAGGAACAGGTGGGGTGAGGGAGGGAAGAGGGGGGTGTCTCGTCTTACCCTTCCTGTTTTAAGCTTTCACCACTAGAGCTACAAGAATATGTGAGGTTGCAGTCTGCAGTCTAGAAGTGTTGGAATAATAAGTTGGAGGGAGATTGGGGACATGGAACTGTCATGCCAATCCTGTACTTCATTCCTCCAGATTTTCATGTCACATAGAAATAAGCACGTATTTTTCATCCTAAGCCACTGCCCCATTTTTTTTCTGTTACTAGCAGCTGAACCTAATCCTAATTAATACACTATTCATCAGCATTCGATGAATGCACAGCAAATACTGCCACATGCATACCCAATCAAGAAAAAATAATTAAACAAAAATAATAAGCCATTGAGTTTCACGAGGTCCTGTGATTTCTACATGAATCCTCAAATATCTCCAACCATTGCAGTTCATCAATATAAATAAATTAAATAGATTTTACAAAATAATTTATTTACAATATGCTATTATATAGAAAACAATTTTCTGTCTTCAGACATTCTTCCCTGTCTGACTCCTGATGTGGGAAATGTGTTGTGAGCATCACAATAAACTTTTTAAGTGGCTGACAGAGACAGGCTTGAAGACACCATCCTTCAAAAATGAGTTAGCCATCTTGATTTTGAGGTCTCTCCAAAGAGATTTAAGGTTCTATTTACTGGGGGATGAAAGTATGCACTCAGAACTGACTTTTGCACAAAACTTGGTATTTTCATGCAGCATTAGGAATGGCAAGAATCGCATTAACTATGCCCCTTATGGAAATTGCTGTGACCCTTATTTCCTGCATTTGGACCAACTGTCAATTGTCTTTGAATGCAAAGGATAGAAGTGATCTCTGTAGGCAGACAAGCTGTGTTTCAAAATGGACATCTAGTTGTAAGCACATAACAGAAAGAGCCAGAGGCCCCCTCCAAAGGCCCCTTGCTTCCCTTTTCTTATTACCTAGAAAATGCCAAAAAAGTTTAAAATTAATGGTGACCAATTGAGAAAGAAAAGGAAATCAAAGAAACATTTATTCCCTGAGCAATGGTCCTATTTTTTTTCACCTTTATATAAGAATTTGGACAGTCTCTATCAGTTCTGGTTTTGTAGAGGGAATGGGGAAGACAAAAGCATATGTGTGGTAAGATTATATTTCTAAGCCCCAGCAAAACATTTTCTTATGTCATAGAAGTATAAAACAGGACAAATTATGTGAGCATTGCTAACTTTGGCATGTGATATTTATGAAGAAAATCACATTTTTCAGAAAAATAAATACATGGTTATATTTTATGTACCACAACCATAGGAACATAATAATGACCTACAATATTGTGGATTTTTAATTCCACTATATCCAGAAGCCTGGCATGGTCAGAAGCCTAAGGATTGCAGCTACAGGAACAAAAAGGGGTGAGAGAGCTGATGTGGACAGTAGAACCCCTTCTGAACCTGAGCTTATAAGGAAAGTTTAGTTAGGCTTCAGTCTCACATAGTTGATCAGCAGATGTTCTCAAACCAATGCTTAATTTGAGGCAAAATTTTATATAGAGAAGTTGGAAGAGCATTTATAGATGACTGAAGTTAAAGATAATCCCACTGCCAGAAAGACAAAGGTACTTGTTTGTCCAGCTAATGGAAACTGTTATGGCTATCTTTATTTGCACATATGACAGAAGAGAATGTCATTAGCATGGCCATGTCACTAACTGAGCAGTTGGACCCAGGACAACTCCAAGAGATAAAAAAAAAAAAAAAAAAAAAAAAAAAACATTTTGTAGCATTTAAGACAATATATTTTTCTTCTTGCCCAGAAACATAAATAAGAGGCAGAGGTGAGGGGAACAGGTCTGTGGTACACTGTTCAAGGTCAATAGGGCAGAAGAAGTTATGGTGCTGTCTGCTATTCCAAAGGCCAAAGGCTGCCATTCTGCTCCAAGGAAGCTGCTTTATTATGTCTGGTTACCTCTCATCCACCCAACTTGATGCTGTCAGATGTAAAATTAATTTTACTTAAACTCTCTAAGGATGAACAGAGGGAAACACAGACTTAATAAAGTATTTCAGAAATAGCTTTTCTACTTCCCTTTCCTTCTCCTTCTCCTGTTCTCTAAAGGAAAATGGAAATACCATTGAACAATGTGTGGAGATGGTAAAAAATTCTGCCACCTCTACTATAAAAGATATTGGAAAACCCCACTCCTACCAAATCTGCATTTAAGAAAATGTGAACACTCCCATAACTCCATTTACAATTCAGGGTTCTGTGATACTATACCATCTATTTAACTTTATTGTGATTGATCTGTGTCAACTTTAACTATACTCACAAGGAAGTCAATAAATAAAGATCAATAGTTTTTTATTTCTTTGGCTATTTTATTAGAAAGAATAGATGGGCTAAATAACACCGGCAACAGCAGTAACACAGAGGCTCCTTGGTGCTTTCCTTGGTAAAATGCTATATTAAAACAAATCAGATTTAGACTGGTGAATGGGATTGCTTCATCATTTGGTCCGCCACTGGGCTGCACTTGGCATTCTGAGATGGAAACATTGAAGCAAACAGGGCATATGTATATTTGCCATTTCTGAGATAAGTTTTCTGTGTATTATTCCCAGTGAACCTCTTACTCTCTAACACTGCTAGCTTCTGCATCTCTGGCTTAATGTATTAACTATGTACAAAGACTAAATGGCACTCTGTGGAAGAAGAATGCTCACATTAAGATGGATCAGTGAAGAATCCTTCTTCAGAAGAGAGAAGATGAATCTGATCATGCTCTGTGTGTACTAAAAATGTGATAGCTAAGAATTTGGGGGTAAAGATATGGTTGTACATGGAGGTACCATGGACAAGAGATACAATGGGCTGAGAGGGTTCTAACTGAGCAGTCATTCACACTAAGTTGCCTGACTGTAAGGAAAGAAGAGATTGAGGTGAGGTGCTGAGGACAAGTGATCCAGAGGAAAGATTAGGATTGCCTGGGAAAATGATGAGTGAATGGGTCATAAATGAAATAACATATAATAAGGAATGACTTTTAAAAATAGAAAACAAAGTAACACAAACGTGTGTGGAGCAGCTATTGAAGGTCAGCTACCCTGGAGAAAACTACCCTACACACACACACACACACACACACACACACACACACACACACACACCCCACTGCCAACTTTCCTCACATAAGAAATTAAACTTTGTGGTACCTGTGGTGGCTGTAATGAAAGGGAGGCACCTGATAGCCTTCAGACTGACTCTTAGTGGTCAGATTTTCTTTGGAGACTCTTCTTTCATAGAAAATGACTATTTCTCCTCTTACAGGTACTCCAGCCTCACAATGAAAGAATGTGTAACAAATGAAGGATGTCTGTATCTTTGTTTCAAGTTGTAACTTCCTAAGGTCAGCATGGCATTAAGCCCAACCTTGTGTAAAAGGCTAGCCAGTTGACTGGTAGTGTCCCAGTAGAGGCTTGTCCAACTACAGCATCATCATCTCAAAGCAATACTCTCCAAAAGTTCCTGAATTTTAAAATGGAAATGTTTTTCCCACCTCCCTTTGCCCTCTTCCTGCCATGATTCTAATTTACTCAGGAGATCTTTGTTCCCTCTTCCCAGGGTCTCCATGGATGTCTCTCTTGTCACCTAGCTGCTGGTGGGTTGTAAACTATAGTCTGGTTATCATTTGCTTTGCTTCTAAAATCCGCAGATGAGTTGGCACCTATTGTGTTTGTCTTTCTGAGTCTGTGTTACCACACTCAGGATAATGTTTTGTTCTAGATCCATCCATTTGTCTGCAAATTTCAGGAATTTTTTAAAACTGCAGTGTAAATAGTTAAATATATCACTTTTTTAAAATCCATTTTTTCAATTGAGGGCATCTAGGTTGTTTCCAGGTTCTGGTCATTACAAATAATACTGTTGTGAACAGAGCAAAGGTCCTTAGAGTATGAATATGTATCCTTTCAGTATATGTCCAAAAACAGTATTGCTGAATCATTGGGTACATTAGGGGAAGGACAGAGAGGGAGAACAATGAGAGAGATGCCTTTATAGAGGGAGCCACTGTGGATTATAAAGAAAGGGGCATCTATCATAGAGGCTGCTTAGTATGGGAATTTTTTTTTTTTGGATAACCTAGTGTTTAGCTTATAAGTAACTGTTCAGTATCAACTAATGTTCAATGTGTATATCTTTAGGAAAAGAGAAGCCTGGTTGCAAAGGACAAGGACTGAATAAACTCAGTTATATGCAGGTCTCCATACTGAAAACACTATGAATATATACAAGCAACATATTAAGATATGTATATGTGTTGGTCACTTACGTGTATATTTTCTGGGTTTCTGTTGCTCTTTAGACATGTTTATCACAGAAGCTGCTGAGCACCGGACACTGTCCTACATTCCTTTTCTTTTCTTTTGGCTTGTTTCATTTTGTTCTACTGAGAGGTGTCACTGTGTAGCCCAGGTTGGCCTTAAATCTGCAATCCTCCTGTCTGGGTCTCCTAAGTGCTGGTAATATAGATATGAGCTACCCTGGCTATTTCCTTCCTTATTTTGGGTTTGAGTTTAACAGTAACAAATGCTTAGATGCTTGAGGGCAAGTGTTGTGTTTTCCCATATATATATTGACCACAGTGTGTGATGAACATGCTGCTTCACTTGTGACCTGGAGACCGTCAGTGTCTCTAATCATTGACAGGGTAAGTTACTTCAGTGGGTGTTTATCTGGAGGTGCCTTTGCTTCTTACCAGCAGACACAACTTGACTCTTTTTAGTGGGTACAAAGAATAAAGTTAACGGGACTTTTCCCAAAATTTGATCAAGAATGCCTTTCGTGAGAATATACAACCTGGATTGTTCTGAGAGAATTTCTGGCATACCCCATTCTTAGAAAGTGAACGCAGGTGCAAAGGAAATTAAAAATCGAAAGTCTGCAACTGAAATGTCAGGACAATCATTTACTGCAGCATTACATGCTCTGGGTAGTGTTGGTCTTTTTTTGTATGTGTTGTTGACCCTCTCTCTTAGCTTGAGTTTTTAGTTCCCATATATAAACGAAGCATCTCCCTGGAAAAGCTAGATATATTTGCCCATGGGTTTATGACTCATGTTTATATAAGTTGTAAATCCTTTTCAGGAATTATAAGGATACCTTGCTCTGCTTTTCCTAAGCTGTTTATTTTTGCTATTACTTTACATATTGTTCTGTGTGTCCAAGATAGCAGAGATCTGTGCATTTGGCTCAGCAAATGTTCTTTCTACATTCCCTATATTAATGTTGAATACCACAGTTCATAAACTGTAGCAAAACTAACATTCTACCCCATGTCAGGTTTTTAGCCAACTCTGTGAGTCAAGTATTTAACCTTGAACAAATATCCAAGGCATTGCCTTTACACAATGAAATATAACTTTGTGAAGAATTGGATTACTTAGTACCTAAATTTAGGGAAAAAGAAGAAGAAAGAATATAAAAGAAATAAAATATCAATAACTATCCATGTTAGAAGGTTGCTGGGAGAGTTGACCAAATCTTGCAGATGAAGGTATCTTACAAAGTTTCGAATAGTGTGCACAATAATTAAAAACAAGTATTGATTTGATCAGTGTTAATTGCTTTAGTTCATGCCTCTATAATTAACAGTGGGGAAAGTAATAGGCCATCTTCTCTGTGAACTTGTATTCAAATTTATTTAAAAGGTCTTTGATGGAAAACATCCAAATATCCTGACTGTCTCAAGTCTTCTCATCATGAAACCAGATTTCCATTGAAATTCCTTATGAAATGATTCAGCCCAATGTCACAAATGGAAAAGTGGCCCAATCCATCCATAAACAGTACATTTTAGAAGGGAAGGCCTATTCTGTCCATTCCCACAGAGCTATTTCCTGTATGCAGCTTCCTCGGGTTCCTCTTTTTGTGACCACTTCACCATTTATAGATCATTTTCTCCATTCCTTTTGCTTCCTTCCAAAGAGAAATCTGAAAGTGAAAACTATATATATATATTTTTTTTTAGCTGTAAGTCTCTTAGCCATCCTTGTTCCAAGAGACTTCCCTACCAGTCATTTATCCTTAGACCAGGAAGCAAAATGTGTAGGCCAAATTTTGTTAAATATGAATGTAAAAGTCTAATTTTATAAGCATTTTTATTATGCAGTGTAGGGGTATTATGTTGTTTCATGGTAAATAATTGTCCCACCCACTGGTTTAATAAAAAGAGCTGATTGGCTAAAGGCAGGCAGGAAGTGTAGGCGGGGATACCAGACTAAGAAAATCTCTGAGAGCAGAGTGCCAGAGAGAGCACCAGAGAGAAGCCAGAGGAAGCCAAGGACAACTATGCTGCTCTAAAGAAAGGTACAGAGCCACATGGCTGAACAAGAGACATGGGATAGCTTAAGGGTAGAGAGTTAGCAAGCTATATGCCTGGGCCTAAGGCTGATCAGCCTAAAACTATTGGAAGCATCTGTGTGTCTCTGTGGGACGGTGGGACTGCATGTCTGTGGGCCTAGACCTTGAAGTTAGGCCAGAAGCTCTGGGCCAGAAACTTCATACTGCAAATGGCAGCCCAACGTGTGGCAAATATGCCCACATAAAGTCATAGAAAGCTTAAAAATGGTCTAGAGCCAAAAGCAGCCTCTGAATTGTGTCTCCCACATGAGCCGTGGTACAGAGACACCCTGGTGAGGCCTGTTGGCTTGAGCTACAATGGCGGGCTTTTGGAGTGCAGGTGTAAAATGGCTCATTCCTGAAGTCTCACGGGAGCCTAGATGTAAGCAAAAGGTTGTAAATGTTTTATTTAAGGTTTCTGTTCATAAGGAGAAAAAGGGAACAGAATCAAAGATGGCTTTCTAGTGGCAGTGTTTTCTTGGATCAGCTCTGTTTGCTGGAGGCAAACTGTGGCTTGGTTTTAAGAGAAGCTTCCTGATTCAGCATTAGAAGCAAAACACTTGTGAGTTTTTAAAGAGGCCCTGCACTTAAATGGAGTTAATGAGTAGCAGATGGCAAAGCTTTACTTGATAATTATATGGACCCTAAAATTCCCAGACTACCTGGGTTAAAAAGATAAATTCTATAAAATTAAACTAGGAGCTGGGTGGAGCCATCCACCCATCATACCAGCCTTTAATCCTGGCAGATTAAAGGTGTGTTCAGAAACAGAAGAAATAGAAGAAACTGGGTGGAGTCAATCACCCTAGACAAGCAAAGGTGTGGTCAGAGACAGAAAAAGTTAAGAAATAAATATATAGTAAAGACAGTTTTTTTTTAAAAAAAAAAAAAAGTCTAAGTGGTAAAGAGTGTTTTGAAAATATATATACATAGGCGTAAAGAAAGAAAAAAGAGGTAGAGAAAGCCCTTAAAGAAATAGAATAAATAAATAAATAAATGAATAAATGAATAAATGAATGAATGAATGAATAAATAAATAAATAAATAAATAAATAAATAAATAAATAAATAAATAAATAAATAAATAAATAAATAAATAAATAAATAAATAAAACAAACCGCCAAGTAAAAATGGAAAATACAAAGAATGTCTGGATACTGTATATTACTGTCTTATCTTTAAGCTTCTTGACTGAAAATGACTTAGTAAAAGCTGCTAAAAGACAGTTGATTATAAATGTTGTTGGAGTAATTCAACCTATATATTTTGTAAATGAGTTTACTTTAAAATTGAAATGCAAAAATACGCTACTTTAGAGAAGAGGTTTTCCTTTTATTTTCACAGAAAATGAAAGACTGTGGATTTCTTCCTGGATAAAGAACATAAAGTTTGATAGAGGAAGACCCCCCTGAAAAATCTCCAATGGAAATGGATGGACCAGATGATTCAGCATTTCAGAACACCTCTGTTGAAGTTCCAGAACTCTGAATCCAAAACAATTTCAAGGAGACTGGCTGAGATGACCCAGCCTTAGAGACTACTCCACCAAAGACTTGTCCATAATCCTACATTTTTCTTTGGATTCCCATGAGATTGTCTGCGTCCCCATTCAGCAGGAAGTAGCCTAGAGAACGACGCCCACATTCCCAAAACATGGGTTATGGATGTTTGTGTTTATTTACAGTGTTGCTTATAAGCTATTATAGATAAGGGGGGAAAAAATTTTAGAATTGGAGTTCCTTTTGTTTTAAAGAGAAAAGGGGATATGTAGGGGTATTATGTTGTTTCATGGTAAATAATTGTCCCACCCACTGGTTTAATAAAAAGAGCTGATTGGCTAAAGGCAGGCAGGAAGTGTAGGCAGGACTACCAGACTAAGAAAATCTCTGAGAGCAGAATGCCAGACAGAGCACCAGAGAGAAGCCAGAGGAAGCCAAGGACAACTATGCTGCTCTAAAGAAAGGTACAGAGCCACATGGCTGAACAAGAGACATGGGATAGCTTAAGGGTAGAGAGTTAGCAAGCTATATGCCTGGGCCTAAAGCTGATCAGCCTAAAACTATTGGAAGCATCTGTGTGTCTCTGTGTGTCTCTGTGGGACTGCGTGTCTGTGGGCCTAGACCTTGAGGTTAGGCCAGAAAGTCTGGGCCAGAAACCTCATACTGCAATGCAGAATAATGTTATTCCTTTCTTTTAATTATTTTCAATAATAGGTCCAAAGGATTTTGCCTTTCTTTAGAGTTGGGGCTTCTTAGAGTATTCTCCCAACTAAGAGTTATCTTCTTCTAAATCTCACTGTCCTTAGCAATTAATAGATTTTTAATTGTTTAAATCTTCTCTGAGATCCAATTCTTTAGGCAGGATGGTGAGTCAATGATGATGGGAAGCTGCCACTAAAGTTACCATGTTTTTATTTATCAGGGGAGTTTGGAAAGTTTTATGGTCTGTACAAAGACTTGTCTTTGTATAAAACATCCAATATGATAAGTAGTAGATCAGGCATAGAATGTAGGCATATAATTCTTCCACAAATCTCTGAGATTGCATATGTAGTCAGTCACAATAGTCAGCCCTGATATGAAAAGCGGTTTCTCCAAAGCCATGTTAGGTTACTAGAATTCCATGGATAACAGTCATCTTCAAAACACAGTTCCACAGATGGAATATCCAGAGATATAATGAAACCATCTGCCCAGCACAGGCAATTGTGCTTGGAAAGTAACAATGAGTATCATTTTAATTTCCACGAATTTTCTTACAATTATGATAGTTTTAATTGTGTGTAATAGAGAGAGATGTGTGTAAATGTTCATGTATTCACCTGTATGTATGCATATGCCAGTGAAGATCGGAGGTTTATGTTGGATCTCCCTCAGTTGCTCACCATCTTATTTTATAAGATGGGCTCTGTCATTGAGCCTAGAGTTCCGCTGATTGGCTAGACTAGATGAAAATGAGATCAAGGAATCAATTTGTCTTGTACCATACATTACAGATACATGCTTCCACATCTGGTTTGTGCAAGGGTGCTAAAGACCTAAACTCTGGTGTTTATGTTTTCATGACAGGCCATTTATTGATTAAATCATCTTGTTTTTTTTATCATATATGATATAACATTTTGAAGTATATATTAATTGTGAAATTAGCTATCAATGTGGTAGTAAGAACTCTGAAAATTAAAAATAAAGTTAACATACAATCCAGAAATCGTAATGCTGATTGATTCATATAACCATATCTATATGCAGAAGAGATATTTATAGCACTTATTTGCTGTAGCAGTACACAACAACTAAGTCAAGGAATCAACCAATGACTCCCCCAAGATAAAAATAAGAAAAATTGGGGACACAGATACAGTGGAATACTATTTAGTTATAAAACAAATGAAATCTTATCATAAACATGGATGAACCAGAATGATATCATGTTAAGTGAAAAAGGCCAAGGAAGCATAGTTATAATTGTTGAAGGCATGCTATTTCATTGGTTCAGAACACAGCTCTAAAATTATGCATATTATATGTCATTATTCTCTTTTCCAGATACTTGATTTTTCCCAGGAACATCTAGTTAAAAAGTAGTATGGTTTCAAATACATTTTCTACACAGTTCCACATTCTTCTCCCATGTATTTCAGAACCTGACATCACTTGTGCCTATGTTACCTTCAATAATGGGACCTACTACCAAGAGATGTTCCAGAAGACAGGGTATAAGAGGGCATAACTATCACCTCCAACACCAAACTTATAGGTTGACCATGCCCCACTTCTCTTAAGAACCATTTAGAAACCTGCCATTCATAAATATGTCCAACCCCTTTTAAAATCCATTTATATTTCCTGCTGGAATCACCTTTTAGGATAATGAGGTCCCTTATTTTATTACCTCTACATGAATTAGTGTTCTCTTTCATTTGTCCTTAGTTGACCTCCTCATTTGCCTGAGGCTAATGGACCCTTACCCATCCTTAAGTCGTCCATCTAAGATGACAGAAGATTTAGAATATGAACATGATTGAACCTACAGATTCAGTGTTCTTCAACAAACATTAGTAAATGTTTGAGTATGGTTGGGTCTGGATATATGCCCTTTTCTATTTGAATTCAGATGAGTAGGACATTCGGAGACTGAAGACCAAACAGTTACACTCTCAGTAGCCCTTGTCCTGGCTAGATAGCCTGTACTAAGCATATCTTCTCACATATCTACTTGACTCTCTTTCCATGGGAAACCTTAACATGGTAGCATCAGATCAAATAAACTTCAGGAAGAAACAAAGTGTTAGACAGTTATTGAGGTTAAATAAGGACGTAATTTTAAAGACACCACATTGCCAGAGAAAAATATAAGGAAGCTGAATTAAGATATAGAAAAAGGTGCTAGATCTTCCCTAGGGAGAGGACACACAGCAATCACAGAATGATGGGCTAACCTCATTATTGGAACTGGCACATAAAGTCAAGCTGATTTCCAGTCAAGAGACTTTTCCTATCCTTATGAGAAAATCAATATGTATTTTGGCCTGAGAAAAAAATATTCTCAAACTGCATTAAAAGAAAGCAATAATCTCCTTGTTCTATATGGAGCTCATTTACTGAAGTGCAACAACACACCAAGGGGACACACAGTTAATTTCTTATATAGCTGTTTTCTCATTCTACTGCATGTCAGACTCATTTTTTAAAAATTCATTTTGGCAAATAACTGTCTTAATATTAATGTCTTGGTATGGTTTCATAAGTCTACAGTCCATTTTTGTAGTTATAGTGGTTTTCTTTAAAAATTTGTCGATTAGCACAGCTTTAACTTGCTCCATTTCCTTAAGCAAGCTGATAGTTCTCTGCTCTCATTGTATTGGTGTTGAATGCTGTATGGACATCTGATTGGCTCAGTGCACTATGGCTCAGAAATTCTAGACTCTGGTGATCCTCATGCCTCAGCCTTTTGAGTAGCAGGGTAAAAGCCTTGGCCAAACTGCTGTCTAAATATTTATCTTCATACCCATAGACAAATGCTACTCTCATCTTTCATCAAAGAAGCTACTTCCTGCCATGACCATCAGTTAATTCCGAGACCCATGGCAAAACATGATGCTTAGTATAAGTGAAGGTTTTATGCTCATCCCTAAACAGAAGCTATACACAACCCTACTCCACTGCTTAGAGAATATTGGAGAGGAGAAGACAGATGAAAGAGATAAAATTTGGAATGCAATCTTCAGAGCATGACACGGCTATTGCAAGCGTGCTTTCACAGTATCTGCAGCTACCTGCTCTTGACCCGCACAATGCTGAACCTGCCCATATCCATCATTGATCTTGGAGGGACTCATGGGTCTCTATTTCTCCCTGATGAACTTACTTACCAAAGGGTTCTGGGAGAGGGATATCTGTTGTCCCCAGTTATGCACCAAACAGTGAACCAAACAGACTCCAGTGGATAGTTCCAAACTTATAACTACACAGGTTAAAACAATGAGACACAAAAAAGAGTGTGAATGTAGGGAAGAAACCTGTAGGGAAGAAAGAAGGATAACCTGGGTGAAGGAAAATAGTAAGTAGGGGCAATAGAAAACAATATACTATATACACATATTAAATTATCTAAGAATAAATTTAATTGACCAAAACCACTACTATTTATTTTAAAACTTCAATCTTAGGTATTCCTCTAAGTCCCTCTATTATTTGGGCTACAATCATCTATTGTCTTTACCAGTTCAAAATAAGAGAGGGATAGAGAGTCATAAAAATCTCATAACACGGCTATGAGATGAAATAGCTTCCCCTCCCTGGGCCAATACAAACTGTTAGACTTGGCAAACACTATACAGTTCTAGTCATGGTACTATGTAGATGGCAAGGCAGACAGTACCCTGCCCACTAAACAAAGACTTCTGTTATTCTCATGGAATGCCTGGAAACTAGTGACTGTACAATAAATATACATGTTCTGCTAGTTTAATTATATTGCTGTGATGATATTTTGGAAAAAGACCACTTACCAGGGAAAAGGCTCATTTGCCTTACATTTCCAGGGAAACCATCATTGAGGGAAACAAGGGCAGGAACTCAAGTGAAACTCCAGCAGAAACTATGAAGGAACACTGCTTATTTGCTCGTTCAATGGCTATGTTCAGTTAGCTTTTCTACCAAGCCCTAGGCCACCTGCCAAAAGATAGTTCTACCTATAGTGGTCAGGGCCTTCACACAGCACCATACCATAAAGTTTCTCACAGACATCCTCAGGCCAGCCTGATCTTGGCAATCCCCCAGTTGAAGATGCCCTCAGATGAATCTAGGCTTTACCAATTGATAACAGAAGCTCATTAGAGTAGTGGTCACTTTCTACTAATTGACAGAAAAAGAAGTGAATAGACAAATGTCTGCCCCGTTGACCTAGAGAGGTTGCAGGGGATTACTTTTTATTTCTGCCTGTCTTCTGAGTGAGGGGAGACTACTACAATGTGTAATGGGGTTATGCATGTGGGACTTTGTGGGAATGCATTTGTGAGTGCTGTATCTTTAAATAAAGGAGCTGGTTTGGGCCATGGCAGGTACGTAGAATAGGTAGGAGGAGAAATCAGAGCTTAGGTAAGAGAAGCAGGGCGGAGTTAGAGGCAGACCGCGCGGAAGCCGCCCAAGAGACGACATGTAAAGAACACTGGTGAGCTACGGGCTGGGCCCACGTGGCCCGCGGATTAATAGAAATGGGTTGATTTAAAATGTAAGAGCTAGCTAGCAATGTGCCTGAGCCATAGGCCAAACAGCATGAACTTAATATAAGCCTCTGAGTTATTTTTGGGGACCTGGGCGGCTGGGCCGCTAAGCGGTCTCGGGCGGCAGGGCTGTGGGTCCCAGATCTCTGGCTGTCTGGGACCCGAGAAAACCCTTATTACAACAGGACTTGGGTTTTTTTAGTGTTGGATTAGGAATAATCAGTCTGCTAAAGAGACATAACTTTGGTCCTACTGACACTTATTCCCATTCTTTCCATCCTCCAAAAGTGAGCATTCTGGTCTAGGGTATGCTCAACATGTACACATTCCTACACTCAGTCTCTCTATAGCATATCTGTCACCACCACCAAAAGAACAATACTTTTTGAGTTTCATATTCTCAAAAGATTAAAAGGTATAACTTTGAATTTTTCTTGAAAATCACTCGTGATCCATCTTCCTTGTTTATGGTATTAGGCACTGTGTAGTTTATCAATGTAATAATGAACTAGAAAGGTGAGGTCACACCCGTCCGTAGGCTTGTGGAAATGCACATTTTCGGGATATGTGGCTCCCTCCACTAATATCCACAGTGTTCTGCTCAAGTCTATAAATCCTCATACAGACTTGCCAGGAAAGACTAAAATAAACTTATCCTGTACTAGATATAGCTCTGCAGACACATCTAAGCTCCCTTAAACATCAAATTGAACCCATTATTCCAACTGGCAGTTGAATCTGTTCATTGTCTTCAACAATGATTAAAAATATATATATAAAAATCTGCCTAAAACAAAGCCTTCATGGATGGTAACCCCCAGGAGTCAAGCACTGCTTTTATAGAGAACAGTATGTTTTTGCCATTGGTGACACTCAGAAGCATTTGGGACAAGCAAGCGCTGAGTCATTTTCAAACTAACCAAGTTCTAGAGGCAGTTATCACCCTGATACATTATTTATCACCAGGGCCTCCTGATGCCTGTGCTTACTGCGGAACCCTCCTGTGATATTGAAGGCCAAAGCAGTGCCTCTCCCTAACAACACTGTTGTATCTTTGGCAACTCGAGCAGGGACTCAGAAAATCAATACCACTTCATGAGCCAGGTCTTGGTCTTCTCTTTTTATGAGGATTCTGTCAATGCAAGGGGCCATTACTGTACTTTAAAGGCATGATATAAAATTGCTTCGACAAGATATAAGACACACCGTTTGTAAGGACCTGGTGAGAGTATTTTAGTCAACGTTAAATAGTTTCATCACGTAATTACTTCTATTGGCAAAGCTCCAGCTGAACGCATCCTCAGAGGTGTGTGCTTTTGTCATGGGTGGGGACTGTCAGGGAGATCTGAGGACTGAACTCAGGTTGTTCTAAACAAGGTCGAACTGCTACAGTGGAGGCAAAGCCTAGGATCTGATGCCATTGTTGGGAAACCACAACAGTGTCAATGACCTTTTTTTTCTTCTCCAGCTAAGTGGTCTGAAAGTAGCTTTAGTTTTATGGCTATAAAATATTTCATCCTGATTTGCACCCTGGTAATTCATTTTCTAAGGACTGTTTAGAATTTATTCAGGGAAAAAAAAAAAAAAACTCTGTTGGTTTCTTTAACCGATTTTCATTATATGACAAAATTTAACTTTTGTGTTTTATGAGTTTTTATGTGTTCCACTAAAACCATTAGTTAGTTGTCTCCTCATGATAAAATTTAATCACTTACATAATACCTTAAAAACCATGACAGTTCTGGACCTATTTAATTTCCTTTCAACTATTTAAGTTTTCTTTCATTTAAAATATGTTACTGTTATAAAAAACAAACCAAACAGCTCTTACAGGGCAGACATCAGGGGTTGACACCAAAAACAGAAAATCTGTAACTGTTGAGCCTTTGTAATTTACTCAAGAATGAAGAACCCACCCATAGAAGTTGCTTTGGACTCGACAAATGGGTGGATGTTAATCCATGAACTTCATTATATTGCAGCTGTTGACTGAATTTTGTCAGGCTCTGAATTTTGCTTTAGTCCCACAAAACCTACTTGGCTGCTATCAGATATTGCCAATTTAACAAAAATTTCAACAATAACAATGAGAAAGAGGTTTAAAGTACATGCATGTACATCTTGTGAAAAGTTGGGTGGAAACTAATCACGTTAGCCTGTGCTTAGGAGTCTAGAGGCTCTCATAATCCACTACCAAGGAATGTGGCCCAAGTCTGGGTGCTTGCAAGAACTAGAAGCAAAGTGATCCCATTTCCACCCAGACTTCCAATCATTGCATTTCATAATCACATGTATTTATTTTAGAGTTCTTAAATTGCATCATTAATGTATATGTCTATTATTAGAGTCATTGGAGCTAATGACTTGAAGATAAATATCACTTTTCTACCCGAGTCCATAGCCATTTTCCTGAATGGCCCAACTTATTTCTCTCTAAGTGGGAAAAGGGAAAAGATCATTCAATCCCTTTTTGCTCAGAAGGATAGTCTTTCTCCATATACCAGAGATAATAAACTAAAGGCTCTATGTCTTCTAACTGTATTGGATAACTAAATATGGCTAGATCTTTAATTGTTAGGAGTCATGCAAAATGTCATTCTTCATGACACTTTTAGCAATTTAGAGTAGCTGACAAAAATATTTGGTGAATGAATGGATAAAGAGATAGATGAGTCAATCATTCAGTCATTGAGGATTTCTGACATAATTCTACAAATAAGGATAGTGTAAATAAAAGCAGGATTATTGGCAGACTATACCTCCAAATATAAATGTGGACATGTTCCTCATCCAAAGAATTATCTTTAGTCTTATGTACATGTATGGATTCAAATATGCTACCACCATAAGTAATAGCATCAGAGAAACAGAGCTCATTAGCAGCCCCACTCCAAAGTCATCCCAGTCTTTACAGAAATGCAGAAATATACATATACAGAAACAAAGCTTTCTGTCTACAGTGAAATACATGGCAAGGATGAAAAGGCGCCCCCAAACATTATTAGGGTAATAATAGTGCCATGGGGGTGGGGGGGGAGAGACAGCTTTACAATGACTTTGATGAGGTCAGCTGCAAGGGCCCTGAAAAAGGCATGGGTTTCCATGGTCTTACTTTTAAAAAAATTTTTTGCAAAGATAAGCTACTTGTGTGTTCTATTTTTTGTATGAGAATTATGCCTAGCATTGTGCAATTTCAGGACCCCCTTGCACCCCAAATGTCACTCTGAAAATGGAAGTAAATTTATTCTAAAATCTCAGGGACACAATGACTTTCCTGTTTTCCACAGGACAGTACATACTTCTCCACATGGTCATTCAGAGATCCAGTTATCATTCATGGTTTGTGAGTGGGTCCAGCAGTTTTCTTTTGGTAGCAAGCCAAAAACCATGAAAGAAACCCTTATCCTAATTCTAAATAATTTGATCAGAAACTAAATTTAATCTCTTCTCTTCCTAATCAATTTCCAGAGTGAGAGTGGATCAAACTAAAAACAAAGGAGGCTGTGAAAATTTCTGTGTGTCCATGAGGGAATAGATGTGAGAGCTACTCATCTTACCATGTCTACCTTCCAAAGTGTCTTCTGGCATTGTTCTACACAAATGTACCTAAAGTGAGTAATGCTAAAGAGCTTCAGAGTATCAACTCCTTATCTTCAGCATCCCTACTTCAGAAAAACATGTTCTGTATTCTAAAACTCCAGGCAGTGAGAGGAAAAGATGACTAAGACTTGGTGTTCCCAGGGCCCTGCCACTGATCCAGAGGATTCCAAGGTGTTTGGATGTTGAAGGAGTTTTAGTCCCTGTGAGACATCAATCTCTTCAAAAAATCAGCTCCCTCCGAATCCAGTTTTTATTTTGTTTCAAACTTTCTTGCCACACCACTTCTCCAAACTGCAGATAAGCAAAGTAAGTGTGGCTCACTTGGCCTGCACCCTCCTCCTCACTTGGTTTTCTTCCCTAGCTGCCCAACTCCATCTTCAAGTCAACATTCAGATGCTGCCTCATACAAGATGCAAGCCTGCCTGCCAGGTGATGCTGTAATAATGACTTTGCTCTTTCATTCCCTTCTTTTATTAGCCTCCTCCATGCCAGAGTGTCCACTTCAGCCTTATGAAGGCCATCAGAATTGATGGGTTTGCTTTTGAATGCATGAGGAAATGGTGACAAGGAAGCATGGCTCTTATGTGAGATATTGGGATTTCTATTGAGGTTCTGATGCAGATGACCTGAAACAGAACGGGGCAAAGAAATACAAGTGATTCCAAAATTTAAAAGTGGGGCAATAATTTTCTTTAAAAAAATTGTTTTAGTATGCTGGAAATTGCTCACTCAGGAACATACAGCTACATCACTCTGTAGAACCAAATGTTATAATTTTCAATTTGCTGTTTAGTGAAGGTGCTTTCATTACTCGGATGAAGTAAGAAAACTCCATGCTCACTGCACTTAAAAGTCACCTTTCTACCTGAGCAATGCAATGGTCCAGGCTTTCAAAGGTGTCTGAATGACTTTTCCCCAGAGGGACCATGCTGAAAAGGGATGTGCTTTGTAACACTACAGGGTTATTGACCTTCTTTGTAGCCAATCTGCAAATGTCAAAGCCATGAGCCTCTCTAAAGAGACAGCTTCTGTTTAGAAACAGATGTTTAAAATAGAGGGCCTTGAGAGCTGCCCTCTCCCCAGACACACTTGCCTGCAATTCTGAAAAGCACTAAATACAAAACATGAATCATGCCCCTGCCCTCTTTCCTCTTTAAGGGTAAAAACAAAATGCAGAATGAGGTTTCACCTTTGTTTTCCCAGCTTAAGACTGGAGTGAATCCCCTGGGGGGGGGGACCATAGAACAAGAGAAGAAGAAATGTCCTAATGTTGGGGAAAAAAAAAAAAAGAAAGAAAATGGATGTACTTATGCCAAGAGTGGAGTTGGTGCCTATGATTCTAACAGTCTGGACTGGGGGATTGCGTTCCATGAGCCAACTGAACTTGATCCATTAGACAAATGTGAAACTCTTTATCATAGTCACAGTTATAACTCAGGTTAACTATTTATAAAACAGAGGCACATTCCCGAAGAAATAAATCTGGAATTCTGTGATGGAGGGACCCACAGAGTATAATTGTTGTCAACACTCTCAATGCAGGTATGTTATAAGAGAATCTTTGCCCATCTGAAAGTTTATCTGAATTGTTATTCATCAACAGAAACCTTTAGATGTGACATTGAAGCAGAATGCATCGTTACTGAGTGAGTTCCAGGATGGGTGATTATAAAAGAATGGAGTGCATATAGGGCCTGGAGATAGGGCATGAAACTGAGCATCAAAATCCTGGAATCCCTCTTTCTTCTCTTCAACTGAACTCCAGAAGCTTGGCCCAGTGCTTTGCTGTGGATCATTGCATCTTCTTCCATCAGTTAGTAGATGTAGGTTCTATGATGATTACAGGGGTAGGCTACCTTAGGTGGTACCCACTACACTGTTGCTATGAGTCTTAACTGAGGTCATCTTTGTGGATATTTCCCTAGGACCAAGTCTCTCCCTAACCCCACAATGCCTCCTTCTATCAAGATATCTCTTTCATTGCTCTCCCTCTGCATCCCTCTCCCTCCCAACTCAACCATTTTGATCCCTCAAGTTCCCATCTTCTATCCCTTCCCTTCTGCCCCCCAGTTTACCCAGGAGATCTTAATTATTTCCCCTTCCTGGGGCCCTTCATGTGTGTCTCTCTTAGGGTTCTTCTTGTTACATAGCTCCTTTGGGGTTGTAGATTGTAGGGTTTTTTTGGGGGGGGTTGTTTTGTTTTGTTTTGCTTTCTAATATCCACTCTTGAGTGAGTAAAAGCACAGAGATAGCTGACCTGAGTTAGTAGGAGCTCACTGATTTTGGACTGACAGCTGGAGAACCTGCATGGGACTGAACAAGGTCCTCTGAATATGGATGACAATTGTGTGAGTTGATCTGTTTCTGGGGATCCTGGTAGTGGGAACAGGATCTAACACAGGTGAATTAACTGGCTTTTTGGAGCCCATTCCCTATAGAGAAATACCTTGGTTACTCTTGACACATTGTGGGGAGGGTTCCTACTCCAACTTGGTAAGCTAGACTTTGTTGATTCCCTCAAAGAGGCCTTATGTCCTCTGAGGAATGAATGAGGGGTGGGATGGGAGGAAGAAAAGAGGAGATGGGAGGAGGGGTGGAAGGAAGAAACTGAGTTTGGTATGTAAAATATATATTTAAATAAATAAAAAGATTTCCTAGAATCTTGGGATGAAGACTTCATGGAATCTATTTTTGTTCAGGTGAGGACCAATATTTTCAGATGAGTGGAAATCAACCAAGTAATGATCAAAAATAAGTTTTACTCACTGGGTTTAGGCTGCAGGGCCAGGATAGGAGGCCACAGCGGGAAACTGATGCTATGAACCTGGAAATGTTCTCTTCTCCTCTAAGTACACATTTGCAGAGGAGCCAGGTCATGCCTAGTTAGGAAAAGGGAGGCTTTAACTGCTCCCAGCATGGGCGAAACTGGGGAAAGCAAATGGATTCTCTTTGCTTGTGATATGACAAATGTATTTCCCAGGAGAGAAAGTTAATGAGAGAGAATCATTAAGATGCAAATCCTCTCTGAGGAAGAAACAAATGAAGGAGTGTCAGATGACTAACACAGAGCCATGTCTGCAAGGCAGGAGGAGCAGAGGCAAGAGAGGGGGGTGGGGATGGGAGTGGCAGGTAGGGAATCTGGGTTCTGTCCTGCTGTGCACTGCAGTCCACATCAACACCTCACTCATACTGGATAGCTGAGTGAGAAGTCTCACCTTAGAGCAGGCATTGGCCAGCATCTACAAAAGCTATATAATAAATGTTTACAAGAACAAAAGCTAATGACATATGCATATGAAACCAATCATTTTTCAGGCTAACATTTAAAAAATGAAAAAACAAAAAAAGAAAGAAGGAAAAACTACATTGATGTCTTGAGTCCTCCTAACTGCAGGCATTAGAGACTGATTTCAAGATGTCCAGGTCACTAATCTGTGGATGTTTTAGCCCCTTTTCTACAGGTCATGGTGCCGCCTCCACCCCTATTCATAGCCCCCTGTGTTCCTTATGACATCTCTAAACTATTGATACTGCAACATTAATGCTGGATAAACAGTAATTGTATTGCTTAGAGAAAAATGGCAAGAGAAAAAAATCTGTTAATGTTAATGTTTTTATAGACACGGGGGTGATACCCTCAAGTCTCCTCTTGTGGCCTAAAGCATCCATTGACAGGATGTGGAGGGGTGAGCAACATTACTTCTCATGAAATTTTTAAATAAAAATGAGAGATGAGTCCAGAGCCACATTCAGACCTGTGCCTTGAATGGTCATTATCTGTGTCCCCAGAACCAGGGGCATCAGTATCACCTGGGAGCTAACTAACATTGGAAATCACCAGCACCACCACTCTGACCCCTTCTAGAGCAGAAACTCAGTCTTGGCAATCGGTCTTTTTTATTTTCAGTGAGAGAACCAGCCTCACTCCGTTCATGTAGTCCTTTGTTAAAGGCAGGCTTTCAGGATGGGAAATGGTAAGAACTTTTCCTTTGCCCAAACAGAAGGGAAATTCATGATCACTGAATGTTAACTTCCAGAAGATCCTCTGCATGTTCTCTTGCTTGTGTTATGGGCAGTTTTTGTTATGCATCAGCTGACACCAGATGAAAGCAATGGTGTACATGCCTGGGTATGAATTGATCATGGAGAGAATTCCAGAAAATAATAAGAGCAGTTCTGGCGAAGGAGAAATTTGTAGGCAACAAGCTTGTTCTCTTTAATGGAAAACCAATACGCCTTTCTCAGAAAAATGGTGAGCAGTGGATTAAAAGGCATTAAGCTGCCTCCTTTGCCATTTCAAGTATGCATTCAAATTCAAGACAGCATTTAAAATATTAAAATATCCAGTGAGTTTATTACTAGCTCATTTAAAATGGCAACCATGAAAAATTTAGTTTAAGCTACCCAATAAAGGCTCAGGGGATGCTTAAAAACACACAGAGAGATAACTGAATTTTTAAAGGGAGTTCCTCATTAACTTTTCCCCCTCATCTGTTACCATAGCTATTTTCCAGCTGTATAAACAGTCTGGAGAGTATGCCCTGAATGAATTCACCGTTCAGAAAACAACATAATTACAGCCATTCCAGCAAACTGAGTGCCAAAAAAGTTACAAATTAATTGAAGGTTAGCATTGAAAATTAAATCCTAGTCAGCTTGAAGTCATCTTTTAGTTTCCTTCCTATAGAATTAAGTAGAGAATTCACTCTATATCAGTTTGGTTGACAGAGTTCCAAAGATCAGGTGGACAAATGGCCTTCTATCCAGCTACCACTTTCCCATAATCTTATATTGCTAATTTCAAAGGAAGCCTGCCAATAGTATCCCACAACATGCTGCCTATGATTTATGCAAAATGTGGGAGCATTTCCTCCTGTCCTCTAAGTGTTTAGTAATTAGAAAAATATTAATTCATCTTTCTCTGAACTATTTTGATTGAGGCTGTTGAGAGAACATCATTTTTTCTTTTTATTGTATTTTTATATGCACAAAACATTTGTAAAAATAGCACAAAAGGTCCTTTTACAACCTTTATCCAGATTCCCTAAATGTTACCATATGTCAAACATTAATTAGTGTTAATAAGAGAGTTCAATTATCAAAACCAGGGAGTTAAATTTAAAGTTCAGTCATTACATAATTGACAGAGTTTATCCAATTTCACCAGTTGTCCCTTGAATGTCCTTTCTCTGGTCTAAGATTCCCAACAGTGTAATACCTGGCATTTATCATTCATCATTCCTTAATTTCTTCTAGTCTGACGGGGACATCAAAGGAGATCCTATATAGTGACAAGACTGTAACATGTTCCAAGAAGTCAGAGACAATATTTGCCTTTCAAACACCCAAAATTTAATAAAAATCAAAATAAAAGCAGAAATTAGACACTGGAAAATACACTGAAGAGGTACTTCTTTTGGAAAGAAAAGAAATAAACAATATTGTTTAGATTTGGGGGAAAAAAGTATTTTAATGAAGACAATCTCAACTCAGAGGGTCTTTGCTTCCAAAAAGTAGACATTCATGGCTAAGAGGAACACCTGAAGCATGTGTGCCTAGCTTTAAGATTGTCTTTGTGGTCACTGCTTTGATTCTCATCACTTAAACAATGACTGGTAATCAGTCATGGCTCAGCATGTCACACAGAACAGGGATTTGGGGTCACCTGAGAAGCTTACCCTCTGGTAAGATCTGGAATAAACATGCTCTCTCCTGATGTCAGTTTCAAATCTTCTGACAGTGAAGAGCTCACCAAACCACATATTAAATAAAAGTTCAGAGGTTAATTGCCATCTGAGGAACTTTCTCTTTTTGGACTGCTTTGGAACAAAATGTATCAGAACATACTATGAAACACTTGGCAAAGAACCAGAGATTTGAGCTCAAGGTATCAGCTACCAACTGTTCTCCATTTAGTTCATTTCTTTTCATTTCCACAGTTTTACTCAAATCCATATTCTGCTGGATTTATAGACTCTTGGGTTTGAGAGGCCATTAGATGTTTCCAATCTAGCACACTAGCTGACACATTTAAACATTTAACAGATGTGTGAGCATTTTCAGTTTACCTAAGTTATCTAGCTTTAGGAGAGCACTCTGCATAGAACCTTAGCACCCTCTAGCCTCATTTCACAACCGTGACTTTCCAAAGACTGTTCCAAGGCCTGCCTTCTCCTGTTACTTGCAATACTTCAGTTCTTCCATATTTTCTAAAAGGATATTTCTAAAATGACTCAAAGTGGCCCCAGTCTAGTCTTAAGAGGACCAACTGTCACCACTGAAAGACTGGATTTGCATATGTATCCATGGCACAAAAGAGACAAACTGGTGTTTCTTGCTGTGCTTTCAAAATTAATAGACTTGGTCTTTATCAGTTATTTCACTACCATTCAGCTTTACTTTTTAAAATATGTATATATATATATATATATATACACATATATATGTATATGTATATATATACATATATATATGTGTATATATATATATATATATATATATATATGAAAGCCTAAGAATTGGGATCCTAAGGGTGCAAATCTATATTTACCTATTTTAGACCCCCCTCATTTTATTTGACCTATTATTACAGCCTTCAGATAGCTTTTCAATACTGAAGTAAATGCATGAGTCCTCTATCTTTTCTTGCCCTCTACTAACCAGAAAAAATAAGTCATCCTTAACCTTTAGTTAAGTCGCCACTTAAAATAATGGCCAGAAATGTGAGCCACTGTCAGAAATATAAGCATAGTCAATTCTGTGAAAGTAAACTTCTCTTTGTGTAGTACTCTTTTTGTCATGAAATTAAGTGATTTCCAGTGTATTTATCTATCATTCATATCTTATTACTTCTGCTCATCAAGATAATCTAGATCTTACAGAATGTGATACTGAAAGCTTGGTTGACTAGATCTACATCCCCTCTTGGGTCAGTAACAGAATGGAGAAACCTAGCTCAACAAGTCTTGGCATCAGGTTGGGAAATTCAGAATAAGTTGTGTATATATTACATGTCCTACTCAGTGGAGAAAGAACTCTATCAGTCAGCTAGCAAATACCAACATCACCATCATGCTGGCATCTGCACCAAAGTGAAATGCAGCACCCATGTTTCTCTCCTGGTATTGTCTATATTAGCTTCTTTTCCAGTGTTGTGACAAAATATCCTGGCAAAAACAAGGGATAAAGAGTTTGCCTTATTGTTTCATAGAGATGGAGTCTATCATGATGACTAAGATATGCCAATATGAAGGAGCAGCAAGTTAGATGCTCACATCATTTTACGCTCAGGAAACAGACAAAGAATACAAAAGGGACCAGCCTATAAAACCTCAAAGCTTGCCCCTAGAGACATGCTTGTTCTAGCAAGGCTCCTCCTAAAGATTCCATAACCTTTGCAAACAGCATCAACATCTGGGGATAAAACACAAGAACTTATGGGGGCATTTCACATGCAAACTAAAACACTATATCATTATTATTATTACCAATTTTGAGACAATGCGTGACTATGTAGGCCCTGGACAGCCTGAACTATAGCAATCCACTCACTTCAGTCTTTCAAGTACTCTGCAATGCCCATCACATTTTATTTTTTTTTTTAATTTTAATAGGGAATCCTATGCATAACAATTTTACTTATTTTCTAGAATATTTTCTTGGCACGTATCTCTTCAAAAGAAAGTATAACCTTCCTTACCAAGAGCCTGTATTGTGGCTTTCAGTTCACAAAACTTCAGGAGTCTATATGTGGTTATATTTACTTTTGAGTGTTAAAAATACTAAATTTATTTACATTTTTCACATTATAAGTCATCAATAATCCACTGACACACCACACTCTCATTTCATTCCTAGAAATATAAAAATATTGAGTAAATGCCTATTGTATGATTATATATGATATATTTTACATATATGTGTGTATTTGCATATATGCAATATGTACAATACATAATCACAGACATATACAATTTGCTTACTCAAATAATGGACTTCTATTTCATAAGAAAGACAACTTGAAGAGATAAAATACTAGTGGTTCAAATGTGTATGCTCTTTGGAAACAAATTATAAGCACTTTGTGAAAATCACCCAAAGGGCGAACATAAGAGATGCTTTAGTTAATTAGTGCTATGGGGCTGGACTGAACCAGAGATCTTAGGGCTAATGCTAATGAATTGTAAGCTAATATTGCTGAGATGACTGTAGATTTTTAATTTAAAAGCATTTTGCCAACACAAAGTATGGGGATTTCAAATTTCCTCTGCCATCTGCCCCTACGCAAGGTAACAATTTTCGAAAAGCTTAGCAGAATGGAGAGAGAGAGAGAGAGAGAGAGAGAGAGAGAGAGAGAGAGAGAGAGAGAGAGAGAGAGAGAGAGAGAGAGAGAAGAGAGAGAGAGAGATATGTGTGTATATATATATAGAGAGAGAGAGATGTGTGTGTGTATATATATAGAGGGGGGGGGACAGAAAAAGTATTTCTTTGTTTTGATCTCAAAGATTATGTATGTCATTTTCCTCTGAGGTCTACTGAAATTCTGTTTCTCTCATTGCTCAGGTTACGTTGAAGTAACAACTAAATCATAAATGGCATGTGCAAGTGTGGGGTCCACCATTTTAAAACAGTCCCTTCATCACCCACAGACCACCCCCTACAAGAATCCAACGAACAGTTCATCACAGTGATGATTTTTGTTCATATAGCACCTACTTCAGAAGTGTCTTTCACCCCTCCCTTAACAGTTCACTTGCAGAGTGACAAGATAGAACAAGCCTGACATGAACTCCGTTCTAAAGAAGAGAAAACTTAGGTACAAAGTTTAAGCCTTAGTCATGACCCAGGACTGGTCTCTAGTAAGCCTGATACCTTTTCCCTGCAATTTGTCCCCATGTGGTAACACAGGATGTTGGGAAGACAAGAGGTAAAACCAGAGAACAAAGCCTCAAGTGTAATAGCAGTTCAGTCTTAAGTGAGCTGCTTTGTTTAACATCACCTTATGAACCTTCTTTGAAACTTTTTTTTAAACATTGTGTCCTTCCTTTTGCAAAAAAGGCAGGGGTAGTCTATAGATGGCTATGTGAGTGAAACTATTCAAGTCAGGATGTCTATGATCTTTGGTAATATAATATTTTTGTTTACTTTGTTATGTTTGAGTGGGGGAAAGTTCTTTTCCTGCTTTGCTGAAACAGAACATGATGCACTATGAATCATCTTACAGCTAGTCCTTCTTCTTTGTGTAAGCATGAACATTAGCATCTCTGGGTCTCCAAATGCTTTCCAGGAGTCATTTTAAAACCAAGAAGAGAGTTGGAGAGATGGCCCAATCAAGTAAAGTGTTTGCTGAGACAGTTTGATGACCTGAGTTTGGGTTGTAAGCACCCCCACAAAAAAGCTGTGCACAGTACTGCAGACCTATAATCTCAGCACTGGGAAGGCAGACACTGGCAGATCTCTGGAGGTTGTTGACTAGCCAGCCTAGCTTAATCAGTGAGCTGCAGATTCAGCAAGACCCTAAGTCAAAAAGTAAGAGAGATAGTGAATAAAACTGCTTGTCCCACCTTCAAGTGAAAATTCTGACTTATCATGATCTCTTCATTATTTTATATTTCATCCCTTTCTCATCTCAGACTCTACCAGCCAAGAAACATGACTGACCTAAAATATCTTTGCCTCATTTGGAGAAAAGCAACAGTAACCCACGGGTACATATCATTGTATGCTTGGCTGCCCGACCCAGGAATGGGGCTGAACCACACTCCCACACCTCAGAATCCTCCTTTCCTCCTGCACTGGCTGCCTGTTTGCTGTGCAGTAGTTGGAGGACAGAGCCCCAAAGTAGGACTGGGTTGAGCAAATCAAAAGCATATTCTACAGAGGTTGGTCCTTCTGAATTATCACTCTGTCTTTTCCTAAAAGATGAAGGATGTGTAGAGGGCACATAAAAATTTAGTCAATAAGTCCATTATTATGATTGGCTGAAAACCATAAAATGCATCCATCAAGCCATTGTATTGCATCTTGTGTTAAATTATGGTGATAAATAGTCCTTTATCCGTGACGTCACCTACTCATCTATTCCAAAAACTATACACCACCACCATTATGCATCACTCATGTGCCTGCCAGCTTCCTAATAAATAAATAAATATAAATCTCTTCATGATAAAGCAGACAAGATTGTGCTTGCCTCTGCAGACACAAACAGTGCTGTTATTTTCATGTCACACTGTGAAACGACTTCCTCTTCAGTTCCCAAAGTTATCTTACATGTACAGTTATGTCCTAGTGCTCAGCTCCGGGTGTTGTACCTCGTGCACTTTTAATTGTTTATAATTTACACTGGAAAGGGACTGAGGCTATTTGTACTCATGTTGCTTTGTAAGAACGAGGTGACATATTTTTGCCACCTTGCTCTGGGTTGAATTTAATCATATTGACAAGCCCTTAACATAGAAATTTTGTGGGGAGTGCCTTACTATTCTCAGGAGCTATGTGAAAAGAAATGTGGCAGTTGCGATCAGTATGTTGGGATATAGGTCTGGCTGTATACAGAATGTTCTCATGCAATTAGGCATTTCTTGAGCTCTTAGAAAGTGCTATTTATTAAAAATAAAATTAAGAAAAAGGCACGTAGACATTTGAAACTTATTTATATACAATAATCTCTTTAGACACACCCATAAACCATGCACCCCCATGTGCACATACTACATATACACACTCACTACACACTCACACACACACAGAAACTCAGACACATACCTGATACCCTCAGGTAGTATTCTCTCTCACACATGTACACACGTATCGGATACACTGTGGTTCTCATCAACAATCAATTAATAGACAGAAATGACCCCATTTTTTCTACTCAGAGTGAGAGGAGGTGGGATACAAAGTAAAATACCGACTGCTCACTGGAATGCCGTTCAGAAACGTGGAGCTGAATATATCGAATGTACTCTTAGCTTTCATTCAAAGAACTGGGAGAAATTTTCTTGCAGAGCAACACAATGGAGGTGTCACAACTTCTGCTTTTTTTCTAGTCCCATATGATATGACTGGCTTACACAGAAGAAATACTCAAACATACTTAAATTGGTTATACATACATCATCTGCTGTGCTCACTTATATATTTTGTTAGAAAAATTTTACTTTTTTGATAAACACATGGAAACTCTTTGCTAATATGTCCATTGGAGAGAAAAATAATACCAGTTGCAACTAAAGGTACAGTCTATCCAACTATGGAACATATAAAAATATACAACCCCCTTCATCATCCACACTATTAGAATCGGAATGAGTTACATGGTGGAGGGGAAAACAGTTCTAAAATGGAACTCTCTTTAGCCACCACTCTTGACAGAAGTTTGGCTCCAACTCAATACTCAAATAAAATGCTTTCCAGCCTCGTTCACTCTATTATTTGCTGTCATGACTGGTGTCTAAGGGGGCAGACTAGCCGCAGCCTTTAAGGGAGGCAGAAGGGCCTTCATTCCAGGCCACCATTCCAGCTAGTTAGGTAGTCCTTCCCTTCCTTGCTCTCCTCACGCTCCCTTCCCTCTGCCTTCATAAGTTCTCTGCTCTCCAGCCCGTCCTCGTGTTGTGACTGCATTGAGCCCTGAGTAGCATATTTTAATTACTTGTAAACATCAGAATTCCTGTTATTGCTCATGACACACACACACACACACACACACACACACACACACACACACACACACACACACTCAAACAATCTTTCTCACACTCACCTCACACCCTATTCTGATAAGTCTCCAAATCCTCACGATTGTAAAGTTACTGCTGGTTCTCTCCACCTTTTTGCTTCCTGGTGGGTCTGTAATTGTCATTTCATCCCTGAAGCAACATCAGGACCACTCAATAAATTGATTGTCAGGGGATATTTGAAGAAGAGAACAGCTTGAAATCTAGAAGCCAAGTGTCTATGGCCTATGGCCTCCAGCCCAGAAAGGAAAAAAAAAAAAAAAGCGATGGAGATGAACAGCCTCGCCCCACTCCGTTCCTCTAACACACTAGTGGGAGTCATCAAAAGTTGCCCTCCTTCTGCTCAGAGACAGCAAACAGTGATACATAGATAATTACAGAGTTAAATGAAACCTCCGTTGGCTTTTCTGGGAGTTAGATGTCAATGCCTAGACTCTCCCAGTCCACTCCAGCCTTCCTGACATGCATTCATTTTCCACTTTTGTGCAAATACAGTATGTCTACATATAGAAATGAGACCATGTGGGGTGCTCCCCATGGCTGAAGCTCACCTAAAAGATTGTTCAATTGTTGGATGTTCAGGCTTCCAACTTATACTCATTCATTTGAAGTCCTGCCACAAGGATCCCTTTTATCTTGGTGATTTCCATGGAAAGCATGCTGCTCTTGTTAGCAAAGAGCCTAGAGGAGATAGAACTCTGCTTTTCACGTCGCCCCTGAGCAACCTTGATTATATTTATTGAGGAAGATAAGGACTGTGGGACAATTGCTGCATTCTGCTGACATTTCTGTCAGGAGATCATTGCATCTATTAGTGCAAGGGAACCAGGCAAGTGTGGGAGATATAATTAGCCCTGAGCTGATTGTATGTTTACACACTAAGTTTTCTCAAACTGGGAAAATGTTTCTTGCTAGTCCCATTTTACCAAAAAGAAGAGAAATACTTGCAGCCTTAACAAAATTAACAACAAAAATCACTCAATTTAACTCTCTTGTCCATGTTTAAAAAACAAAACCGTGTTCTTTTTCAAAAGATTCCTCAATGTAAGGCAGTGTTCAAACGTGAGGAGGGATGAAGATGCTCTTTGCTGTAGAGGAAAAATCAAGCTGAGCACATTCATCTATTCTAATCTCATAGTGGAGATACACAATCATACCTTTACTTCAACAAGCATCTATTAAATCAACCACATGTATTAGAGATGCTGCTGAGCCTGTGCTGGAGTCACCACAATGTCAAAGACTGTACTCAGATTGACATCTAATGGTTGCAAGAGCAGTGACTGAAGTTTCCTGGATCAGTATACTTTTTTTTTTTTTTTTTTTCTGCAGGCCTAAAGCAAAGCCACATCAAAACTGAATTTTCAAAGAATAATAAGGTTGAGAAGCAGCATAGGACATAGGTAGACAAAATTTATAGACATATGACTGGAAGAGCTTCCAGCTTAGGTGAACTTGGAAAGTCTAATTACAGAGTAGCTTCATTCTTATAAAAATGCTGCCGAAAATGAAAATGTGAAGAGAAAAATCTAGAAGGCATATAGCTCAAGTCAAATATACTGGCGAGTTACATATCTGTGGCCCCAAAGCAAGTGTGGTTCTGAAGCTATCTGTCTCCCACTCTTAGGCTGAGGACCATGGTTCATAGTTCTTGCTTCTCTGCAGGAGTGAAGACATTAGTCTTCACCCTTCACCGTATGCAGGTCAGGTTAGAGCCTGGCTGCAAAATAGAAGACTGACGGGAAAAGGGCTCACACAGTTGCTAGACGGCAATAGGTCCAATTTTGTAGCACTTCAAGTTCAGAACTAATCAAAGTGGAGTGGGGATGGGGTCAGAGAGTGATTGATGAGTCAGATGGATATCATCTCTGGTTTGGTTTCAAGAGCATAGCATCCATGTACAACCAGATAGACCTGGACATAGTACTCTTTACTATACACATGTGCCTGCCCATCCAGGAAGGGGCACATGTGGTAAACAGATTGGCTGCCGTGCAGAAGCAAGCTTCCTGCTCACTGTAAGAATTCAGGCCAGGAGTCCCTCTCTATACCTCACAGCCAGGCCTAAAGCAAAATCCTAAAAACACCTAAACCACACATATTCACTCTATCTCTAAACCACTCTGAACCACTCTGAACAAACCACTCTTCTCTGGGCAGGAGCCAACAGAAGGTAGGGTGCAAACTCCACCCTTCCTGTTATTCTTCCTCACATGATGATGATGATTCTGGTTTTATTGTGTAACTTCATCCAGAACTGCCTCCTCCCAAGTGTGGATGACAAGATTTGAACATAAAGAAAATATAAAGGAAGCAGAAAAAAAAAAAATTCCCAGCCTTCCAAAGACCATTGGAATAAACAATATAAGAGGCAGAATAAGCTTATAGGAGAAAACTAGCTCTCTCTCTTACTCTCTCTCTATCTCTATCTCTCTCTCACACACACTTGTGCATGCAGTGTATAAACACTAGCAAGAAATTATTTGTATATTAGCAAAATCAGTATTTAATTTGTAAACCAGCAGAGACTAGCAGGGTAAAATGTTAGGTATCTATGATCTTCTGTTAAAGAAAATCATTATCCCAAATCTATCAAAGGGGCTCTTCTCTATCAGCAGCTAAGGAGAAGTCATTTTCAGAAAGAGAAACGGTTACACCAAGTAGCCTGGATAAATGGTAAGATCCCCAGATCATAAGAAACTAGGAGACGTGTAAGAGTGACCACCAGGGACAGAGCATCCTGAGAAGAGAGCAGAGCAATGTAGGTACCCAGGATAGCCAGACAGAGGGAAGTCAATTTGATCTGCTGAAATGAAGAATTGGAGCTAAAACAAAATGTCAGGAGACAGAGTATCAAGGAGCTGAGAGGAGAGGATGCTAAAAATTAGGAAAGTGTGAACAGGAAGAAAGGATGGAAGGAAAGAATGGAGGAAGGAAGGGAGGAAGGAAGGAAGGGAGGAAGGAAGGAAGAAAGGGAGGAAGGAAGGAAGGAAGGAAGAAAGGGAGGAAGGGAGGAAGGGAGAAAGGAAGGGAGGAAGGAAGGGAGGAAGGAAGGGAGGAAGGAAGGAAGGGAGGAAGGAAGGGAGGAAGGAAGGAAGGGAGGAAGGAAGGAAGAAAGGGAGGAAGGGAGGAAGGGAGAAAGGAAGGGAGGAAGGAAGGAAGGGAGGGAGGAAGGAAGGAAGGGAGGGAGGAAGGAAGGGAGGAAGGAAGGAAGGGAGGAAGGGAGGAAGGGAGGAAGGAAGGAAGGGAGGAAGGGAGGAAGGGAGGAAGGAAGGGAGGAAGGAAGGGAGGGAGGAGGGGAGGAGGGGAGGAAGGGAGGAAGGAAGGAAGGGAGGAAGGGAGGAAGGAATGAGGGGAGGAAGGGAGGAAGGAAGGAAGGGAGAAAGGGAGGAAGGAAAGAAATAGACACAATCACCTTCATCGAGGTAACGTGATTGGAAAAGCCTGGCAGTGGTAAGCTTTGTTTGGCAGAACAATGGCTATTAGTCTCTCTCTCTCTTCCCTCTTTAAAATGAAGTTAGGTTTCCAGGTTAATTTAAGGAAAACTTATACCTTTTGTTGACTGGACATCAGATTTCCTTTGCAGCTTTGCAAATAAGAACCATACTTGCCTACAGATTGAAAGATGTTGGTATGGTTTTTGCTGTGCTAGGACAATATGGGCATGAATAATAAAATGAAAGTTAAGGTTTATAAATGTTCACTAGAATAAATCTTTACTTTCTTACAATGGAAGGCTATGTAGCTTTTTCAAGATTTAGATAAGTTTCTAAAGGAAGGAATGAGTATCACAAGCTTAGGGGGTTAGTGCAGGCTAAAACTTTGGGAGGACCTTTGGAATTTTTTTAGATAGATTGGCAAAACAGTGAGGCAAAGATGAAGCAAGACTGCATTCCGATCTGTCATGTGTATTGCAAGTGCCAGGTTATTTATGTTTCAGTGCTGACTCCATGATGAATTAAAATGACCTTTAGGAGAATCCTTATTGAGTAACTGCAAGACAAGTCTGAGTCAGTGGTCACCAACATACTTTGTTGAGAAATAAAATTGTTCTAGTGTTGATTCAGAATTAAAATTGTGTACTTGCTTCACTACTTGGATTTTTTTTACTATCTTTCTAAATAATTGTTTTAGTAAATGAGATTCAAGTTTGTACAACAAGTTCCTTTCCAAGTTGTGGTTGCTGGTAGGAGCTAGAGAGTTCTGTGGGGATATGTCTTAGCTTAAAATAATCCCCAGTGTAGACAGGAGAAAAATCACTGTCCCCTTTAGCAACTATATTTAGATTGAAAAGTGAGAATGGCCTGATTCAAACATGACAGACTTAAGGAGTACCAGGACTGCCAGTCAGCTCTGTGCTGTTCACCTCCAGAAGGAGCTATGGATGCTGAGATTTTTGAAGAGGCCTTCCCCACATACCAGATTACCTCCTGTGCTTGCAGAGTGCACCCAGCAGTCCTGGGCTTTGCCTGCAGCTAGACTAGCTCTTAGAAAAGAAAGGTATGGTTTTATTTGAAAAGAGTTTGGTACATCTGTGAGCGTGAATGCTGATATGGACAAGTAAAACAAAGCCAATGTCTCTTCATGTGGAGGTCAGGTTTGAAAAATATATGGACCTATGGTTAAATATCAGCTCTAGTATTTACTAGACTTGTGTATTTAGATATATTATGTCAATTTTATGAGCCTGTATCCTCTTCTATAGGTTGGGGATTAATAATAATAATAGTACCTTTTTAGTAAGATTGTTGGAAATGTGTAGGTGATTTCACAGGTGTTCTTCCAAATAGGTCTGGCTGGATAAAATGTCATCACTTGTCACCATCAGCACCTGAAACAGCAGTAGTCATGGAGCCTCATACAAGTGTTCCTTTATCTAATGTTGTTCTTCTTATTCATTCCTCCAGAAAATTAATATTAATTGGGAGCAAGGCTCTTCCAATGCAGAAGAGTAAGATGAATCACACAGACTTTTACCACTCTGGATGCAGGCAACAGGGCATCATAACTATAGTCAAAGTTCTCACTGTAACTGAAGTACGTCAACTTTTATTGGGTTCAATATCTGAAAATTTTAGGAGGTGGGATCTAGCTGGGAATAGTGGGTCATTGGTGATATGTATTGGGAGGTTATGTCTTGTTCTGATCCCGTCCTATGTCGACATCTGTTTCCTGGCTGCCACACCATCATGCTGCCAACCAACAGGATTGAGTGAGCACTTTGCCTATCTAAACACTAGTGTTCTATGAGGTTCTTCCTAGCCCCAGTCAGAGAAGACAGATCATCATGAGCAAAAACAAAATGTTCCTTCTCCAAGTAATAAATAGATAAACAAATAAATAAGTAATAAATAGTTTTTCTCCTTTTGCACCAGCTTAAAGTTAGGAGCTTATGAGTGAAGGTTTTGGGTTCACTGTCTTGTCTTCGCTGCTCCTTTCTTTCTGGGCCCGTCTCAGAACAATCTCCAGCATGTACAATCTTGTAAAGAAAAAGTATGACAGCCAAAACTAAATGTCACTATAATGAACACAGTGCTTGATAATATCATTTGGAGTACAAATGTAGAAAATATTGGGAAAGTAAATGAATCCCCTTGTTATTGCTCCTTTAATTGGTCATAGAGTTCTGACTTTGGAAGAGACTAAGGCCTTTGGTAGAAAGAACGCACTCAGCTGAATTCTCTAGAAGCTAATGTAGAAGTAGAAAAGCTGACAAGGATAACTGATGTCTGAGTCGGTAAATGGAAAGCCAGCTCCTCTCAGAGTGATGCAGGAAGCAGTCCAATGGAGTAAAACAGCTTGGGAAGAAGTGAAAAGTTAAAAAAGAATTGCAAAGAAAGGGGGCACGCTAACTTCCCTTCAAATGTTGTAGGTTTGATATCCCAAATCATTCCCACCATATCACACATCATCCCGTATGGTAATATCCACCATTCATTCAGCAGTTCCTAAAATTCACCTCTAAAATAAGAATAAAAAAAGAATTGCTTAACTTCATAATAGCTTGAATTAGAGCACTTGAGATAAAATAAAAAACTCAATCTATTTTCAATTAGTTAAACCCACAACAAAAGAAAAATAAAGAACAAAAGATAATCTAATCTTGTTTCTAGACCCATCTCATCTAAATCACATCTCATCTCTTCCCATCACTGTAACAAAAATGAGGACAGAACTTCTCTTTGAAAGTTAGGCATCTGAGGCCGAGCCTCATTTACTCTGCCCTGCATCTAATCATTTGAGTTGCTTCAGTTTTCTATAAACATGAGACTGTTGACTTAGGCAACTGGTAAAAGTCTTAGAACATTAAAGGATGATGTTGCTGTATGAATTTATGGTATCAGTTCTTTCCTCTTTTGTGCCATCATGATAATCACACATGATAGATATATAGACAGAGATAAGGAATTGTTTTCATCAATGGTTCTCCAAATAGGGGCCAAGAGTGGCAGGTTTCTAAAGGGTTCTATAATGAAGTGTCTTCTCAGTTAAATAGACACATGCACATAGATAACACAGTATGTATTTATACTGACAGAATTATACGTGAATGTCTTTTGCACCTGCTGCAGGAAGACCTTTGTTCTCATTGTCCCTCTGAGACAGACAATAAAGTTAATCTTTGAATCAGAGGGCAGAGTCCACTTTCAGCCAGAATAAATCATAGAGTTTTTGACTAACCCAGAATAGGATAGAGAGAAACAGGAAGGCAAAGGGAAGGGCTCATAAAGATTCACTGGCCTCTTCAATTTGAGAAGGTGGAGAGGCAAGATCAACTGATCGTTTCTCCATCACTGTGCAGATCCACTCCCAAGTTCTATTGATAGAACTTCTTCATGGATGCCTCCTGTGATACCACATACATAGCAGTCCTGTTTGTGGTTTAGTGACTTCCCTGGGAGAGTTAGTGTTTAAAAGGTCAGAAAAGAGTTTTCAATTTTGCTGGAAAATATGAATGGTTCTCTTATTCCTAAAAATGTTCTATAACAATATTCCTATATTCCTTCACATGTATTTTTCCTCATTTGTTTAAAAAATAAAAAACAAAATCGAAGTTTCAGAACTAAATCTACACTTAAATTCTAGGCTGGGGAATCACATTCTTTGGCCTACCTTACATTCTTATGTCATTTGAATGACAAAACTATAGTAGAACTGCAATAGCTATTTTAGTAGATATAGTTATATAGTAGAACTTCAGTAGCTATTTTATAAGAAAGATACTTTTTGTGTGACATTCCCCAGTTGGACTGCAAGATGTTCAAGAGAAAATATTATATGCATCCCCAGAGATAAATTAAGTCTTATGAGGGGAAATACGTATTATTACATGCTTATCTGTTTAACATATTATTCTTTCCTGCATCAGCATAATAAATATTTTTAATCATAAAATGTGTGACATTCAAGAAAGACTACAAGAATCAAAATGATCTTTACCAAGAGGTAAACCTTGGAAGGCAAGCATTAGCACTAAAGGAGGAACACACTCTATCTCAAAAAGAAAGAAGAAAAAATATTCTTTTTGTTATGAAGGTCAAGGCACATTCCTGTACACCAGAATTTTATCTCCTTTTTTAGATCTAATACTGTAGGTTTGGGAAAGGGCCACTAACAATTCTGCAATTTTGAAAATAAAAATAAAAACAAATGCTCCTACCTACAAAATCATATCTATTCTGGCATATTCACATGACAATCATACATTTTCCTGCCTCAATGTTCCTTTCAGGTGTTCCAAATTCTGAACTGCATTTCACAGTTCCGATTCTTCTCCAAATGTCCCATCAGGCTGCCCTTTTCCCATAATGTCATCCAGATGGCCTTAAACCCACGTGAAGTTACTAGAGAAACAGTAATAATTCTAAAGTTTTTGTCCCTCTACCCTGTCATGTATGTTCCATTTATTTCCTACAGACTGACTTGCTAAGAAGAGATAAAAATTTTACATAAGTCACAACCATAAGCGAGATCCCTGCTATTTGTGTTGTATGAAAACAAGTGCTCTTTTTCCCATGGAAATAATAAGGGGGAAAAAAGAGAGAGATGCATTGGATTATAGGACACCAGCAGCCAGTAAGGAAAAGATATAGACTACTTCTTGAATTAAACCAAATAATTCACTTTTAAACTACTGATCAACTCTTCAGTATTACATCAAATGTAGGTGAGTGCCAAGGGATACATGTTTCCAAAACACAAACTTATTGATTGTTTATCATAATAAAGCAGACAAGAAAAGATAAGGCACTGCATGGTGCAGGTTCAGCAACAAGAGTCTTCAGCCACGGAAATGAGACTAAGAAGTGCAGCCTACATAATCTTTCACTGTAGGCTCATCTTGACCAAAATATGAGTACAGCTGAATGCTGTGACAGTTCAAAATTCTGCTAGAGCCATGTTTCTCTGGGTAAGAGAATGTGTCTGGCCAGACAGATTTATGAAAAATCAGTAGTTAATTAGTTATCCCTAGAAAATCTGGACATCTCCAGGGCTTTTGATCTTTGTCCCTGGAGGGCTTAAAAAGGCAAGTGTTCATCTTGAGGTTAAAGACAGTGGTGGCAATCCTTCCTCTGGGCTTGCACACACAGCCACTGGTGAAAGTGTAGATACATCTAAGGAGTCCAGTGTCTAAACATGCAGCAAATCACAGAGGCAGGTGAAGAACAAAGTCACAGACATCCCTGCAGTCCTAGAGAGGAAGTTGGGATTCTACAGATGGGCTCATCTTTTAATTTGTTGTTTTTAAAAATGTCTCTGAGCTTAAAAAAAAAAAAAATCAGAAATCAACAATCTCTTACTTTGGCCTAAGTACTGTGGGTGTTCTTCCAGCCCATTTGTTGACATAGAGTTTTCTTGTTAATAATAGATAATTATTTGGCAAAAACAACTAGCAACCTATTTTCCCTCTATCTCACACAAAATAAGTGGCTTCGAGAGAACAGATTTTATATTGAAGTGTTTTTACTTCTCTCTCTAATGAATTACACAGATTTAGGTTCAGGACCAGATGCTTTGACTAAAACCTGAAGACATGCTTTTATGACATTTAGCCTTCACATATTTCAAGAAATATGTAAAGCCTCTTCTTTTCTTTTCTCTTTTCTTATCTTTTACCTTAAAAAAAAACCATAAAGTCAAAACAGGTATGAACTTATAATAAACTGACCCCTTACAAGGGTCTGCCCATCTATCTTTGGTGTGTTAAGGACACACTAGCTTTTTGTTTGTTTTGTTTTTAATTTTGAATACAGGGCCTCCCTTAGGTTCATTTCTGAATAGCTCTTTTAACTTAAACCAACCTTATCTACTTATCTATTTGCCTCAGGGCTTATGCCTTTCTTACCTATGTACCTTCCCTTCACTGTCTCTCTCTGGCTCATGGCTGCTTGGCTTCTGACCCCAAGAGTCTCCCTTGTTCTCTCCTCTTGAGCCTAGATCTTTCCTCCTACATATTTTCTCTGCATGACAGACCTACCTATCCTTTCTCTGCCTAGCTATTGGCCTTTCAGATCATTATTAGATCAGTCAGGTCACTTAGGTAGGCAAGGTTTAAAAATGCAACACATCTTTAAATAATTAAACAAATATAGAATAAATGAAAGTTACAGACCTTTATACAGTTAAACTATTATTCTTCAGGATAAATAAATATAACACATCTTTGCCCAGTTACAGAAATATTCTGCAACATTTTTAGAAAGATTTTAACTCTAACATATTAAGACTATATACAATAAGAATAGTTATTAAGATCAAATAAAAATTACATTTACAATATCAAGTCCATTTGTATTTGGCAAATTCAGAGAAAATACTCCACTACTAATCCTATCTTGATTAGTCCAAAGCTGTGTACCTACTTTTAATTTACCTTCTTTCTTAACTAAGGAAAACTATAAATATCTAGTCTTCAACTTCATCAAGACCCCAGAAGGATATATTACCAAAGTAAACAGGAAGTGCAGAACAAGCCACTTCCAAAATTATAGAACCAACAGAGACGTATGGTTGCCTGAAGAGTCACCAAAAGTTCCTTTGTAACATTGGAACATCCATCTTCAGCCTACAGGCCTAGAATATCTGTCAGACTCTTCCATGAAGAAGTAATTTTAAAAGACTGTCCTGCCTAGTTTTGGCAAAGTTCAGCAGTTGCTTTCCTCATTCAACTATTTTTATTACTATAGCTTTATAGTAGAGCTTGAAGTCAGGAATGTTGATACCTCTGGAAGTTCCTTTATTGTACAGGATTGTTTTAGTTATCTTGTGTTTTATTTTTATTTTTTATTTTTTCATATAAAGTTGAATATTATTCTGTTGAGGTCTGTGAAGAATTGTGTTAAAATTTTGATGGGGATTACATCCAATCTGTAGATCGCTTTTGATAAGATTGCCAATTTTACTGTTAATCTTACCTTCTATGGGCATGGGAGGTCTTTCCATTTTCTGATATTTTATCTAATTTCTTGCTTCAAAAACTTAAAGTTCTTGTCATACAGCAATTTCACTTGTTTGGTTAGAGTTAACTCTAGAAAGTGCATATTTTTGGTGGCTGTTGTAAAGGGTATTTTTGCTGTGGTTTCACTGTCATCTCATTTATCATTTGTATACAGGAGGGCTGCTGATTTATCTGAGTTAATCTTGAATCCAGCGACATCACAGAAGGTACAGCTGTAGAAGTTCCTTGGTACACTTTTTGGGGTCACTTACATATAATATTGAATCATCTGCAAATAGTGAAATTTTACTTCTTCCTTTTCAATTTGTATTCCTTGATCTCCTTTCATTGTCTTATTGCTCTAGCTAGACTCTTGAGTACTATATTGGATAGATATGGAGAGAGTGAACAGCTTTGTCTTGTTTTCGATTTTAGTGGAATTGCTTTGAGCTTTCTCTCAATTTAATTTGATGTTTACTATTGGTTTGCTGTATATTGCTTTTGTTATGTTTAGATATGTTCCTTATATCTCTGATTTCTCCAAGACCTTTATTATGAAGGGGTGTTAGATTTTATCAAAGGCTTTTTTGGAATCCAGTAAGATGATTATATGGGTTTTTTTCCTTCCGTTTGTTTATTTGATAGGTTACATTGACAGATTATCTTATGTTAAACCATCCCTGCATCTCTGGGATGAAGCCTACTCAATCATGGTGAATGATTTAAAAATATACATATGTTCTTGGATTTGGTTTGCAAGTATTTTATTGAGTATTTTTGCATCAATGCTCATGAGGGGTATTGTTCTGTAATTCACTATATTTGCTAAACCTTTGTGTGGTCTGGATATCAGGATAACAGTAGCCTCATAAAATTAGCATAAATATAGAGAAGTAAATCAATAGAACACAATTGAAGATCCTGGCATAAACCTACACACCTGTGAAGACCTGATTTTTGACAAAGAAGTCAAAATTATATGAAAAACTGAAAGCATCTTCAACAAATGGTGCTAGCATAACTAGATGATGTCATGTAGAAAATGTAAATAGATCTATATCTATTATCCTTCATAAAACTCAAAACCAAGTGAATCAAAGACTTCAACATAAATTCAGTTACAGTGAAGCTGACAGAGGATAAAGTGAGTAGTCTTGAATGCATTGGCACAGGAGACAGCTTTTTTTCTTTGTTTAATGTTTATACTCAAATCCACTACTGCTCCACCTCCTTCCCCTCTTCCTAGTCATCCTCCATATCCCTCCTACTGCATTTCCCTATCCATTCCTCAGACAAGGTAAGGACTCCCAGGTGATTCAATGTAGCTTGGCATATTCAGTTGAGGTAGGGTGAAGCCCCTCTCCCCAGTATCAAGGCTGAGCGAGGTGTTCCTCTGTAGGGAATGGGTTCCAAAAAGTCAACTTTATTGACTCCCATTGGAAGCCTGCCCCATCTGAATGGAGACATGGGGACTGAGGAGATGTGAATATGGGGGATAGAAGGGAGGTGGAGGAAAGATAAAGGAGGAGAGGAGGGAGGAGAAACTGTGGCTGATATATAAAATAAATAAAAAATGTAATATAACAAAAACATAATAAGAAAACAGCACACAACTGCAGATTCATATGCTTGGTTCTGACTGGCAGCTGCAGTTTGCTTCCTGTCTAGACATGGTGTAAATGAAGGAGGACAAGGGAAAGATACACAAAAACAGAGTGATTTACTCTCATCTAGACCTTTCTCTTATGCTCTAAGGACTCAGGCCCCTTGGCACTCCAAATGTCTCCTGAGCTTAGAGCCTGACATCATGCAATGCAAGGTCTGAAACTAAGATATATGGAAGCCACATGGAAGCAGATGCTGACCTCTGAACTCTAGATCCCCTATGACCTGGTTCCTAGGGGCTCCTGACTGATGAACTCAATGTCCTCAGTGTCTATTACTCTCTCTCTAATCAAGAGTTCATAAACCTCTGAAATTCTGTGATGTTGGGTGTGATATCTATGAGTGCAGGAAAAGGTTAGTATATAAGAATTTTTGTCTGAATACAGACAAATGCTCTCATCTAGCACCCAATATTCTCAGGGGAATATTAAGACTTCCGTAGTCCTTGCCCCACTATTCTGACGTTTGGCATTTGCTGTTCAAGTTATACTCTCTTTTTTGTTAATGCCTGCTCATTTTATATTCAAATGAAATTTGGCAATCACTGCTAAAAATGATAAGAAATCTACCTCTAATATAGTAATAAATTTTCTGATTAACATATTCCAAAATCCAAGTAGTTTATATTTATATACATTTATGCATTGTTCAATTATATTAAATTATATATATATGATGGTAGAAATATAATATGTTCATTATAAGAAGCACAATTGTAAATTATCATTTAAGAAATATGAGTAAAGTATCATGCTTTTGTCTTATCACAAATGTGACCATCATGTGTGACACCTAAAATGTACATGCTATTTTGGTGAGTATTTTTTTTTAGCACATATTAAAATCAAGTCCCAGTTACTGAATATCTCAAAAGGACTTACAGGTATAACAACCCCCCACCAAAAAAAAAGACTTTCTAGTACTCAAAGAAAACATAATTCTTCTCCTTCTTAGGTCATTAGCTTATTGGACGATGCTTTTCAACTTTTGGCTATGAAAATGAAGAGTGGGCCATCATTAAGTCACACTGAAACCCTATACTTGCATATTCCAAACAGCTCATATTAGGAAGCATTGGTGGAAATGTGGCCTCTGTTGTGTTATTAAAGAATAGTCAGCTGTAGCAATCAAACTGACCACAACTTCCATTTTTCCAAGGTTTATTATTTCTACAGATGCCACATTAAAGAAGTCTTGATGTTGAGATCTATAAAACAGCATACCCAATGAAGTATTTTGTAAATCTTACAGAATTTATAGAACTGATCGAATTAACTCGGGCTTCTGACTAGCACTGTTTGTGGTCAGCCGTCATTCTAAAGTTTCCCATCCTCTCCATGAAGCAGATAGTGGACACAGAGTGAATGATTCCAAAGATAAGTTCAAGTCATTTATGATTCTTCTAGTTTGAACGTAAGAAAAGTGGTCAAATGCAAATAATTTTGTAACACTTTCTGTCTATATGATTTAGGAATATATATTTCATATGTGCTATTGTAATGAACACATACAAACACACTCTCTCTCACACACACATACACAAGCATACAGTATGATGTAGTAACAGAGTCTGATACTAATCCCAGCTCTGGTTTTGGTATTCACTTTCCTGAAGAAGCTCCAGATGTCAACTTGCAGTTTTATCATTCACCTCTGTCTTCTGTGTCTTAAAATTGGAATTTGTAGCAAGTGCATTCAAGTGAGTCCAATCAAAATGTTCCTGAGCTAATCCTTCTAAGTCATGGGAAGATATTCATTTTTATCTGTTATACTTTGCACAAATTGTTATAATCCTTTTGTCTTTTGCCTTTTAATGGAGAAAAATCATTATGAGATAGAGTTAGACATGATAGCTTTTACATAAATTGATCACTTAGAACTATTGCTGCTTGGCATCAGAAAATGATATCTTGTACTTGCAAGGGTCAAAGGAGAAAAGTATAAAGAATAGTTCTCAGGCCTTCACACACACACACACACACACACACACACACACACACACACATATATATACTAGGATGCCCTGCGCACCCATCTGTTTGTTGTGGGGTGTGTTCTGAGTCTTCTGCAGCCACAGGACAACTTATGTCTTTGGTGTTTCCATCCCCTTCTCACCTTCTTGTTATCACTATCCTCACTGCTAATTCATAACAATCACAGATATAGCCAATCTTTCATTAATTTATTAATTCTCATTGCCTTTACTTTTCTTTCTGCTTCTCTTTATCTGTATCACATTTATCAGTTATTGACATGGCTAATCCTCTAAATTACTCTACTATATTGCTATATTAAATGTCTCTAGAATCACCAGAGTTCCCAACTTTGTTTGAAAGAAGGACTTTATTATTATAGAGATAGTAACTTTCATGTGTTGAGCACTCACTAAGTACTAAGCAGTATCCCAAAATTTTACAAGTAGTGGTCTGAAGAATAGGTATTTATGGTTACTAACTCATAATAATTCCTATTGTACATAGTCTTAGTTTAGAAACTTCTTAGACAAAAGGAGGAGATGTGGCGGGATTAAGGTGTCAGCCGATAAGGTCAGAAGACACTTCCGGGACCCTGGAGGGGGTGTGGCCAACCTCATTGATAAGTGCCTGCTGGGACATGAGGAGGCTCTCTTCCTGGTTCCTGGCTGCTGGCTGCTGGACAGATAGAATCGGAATCCATCGTCCTTCCATTGCTTGTCCATCGCTTGGATACGCCAGTCCTTGTTCAGGTGCCACCATAAGCTGTTACTAATATTGTGAGTGTTAATTTATATTCTAATAAATATTAATTTTGGACTGGCACCTTGAAAGTAAAACTCCAACTACAGTGGTCCTCATTGCAATTTTATGAATTAGACAATATAATTAACTTTGTCCATGAAGCCATGGAATTTTAGACTAGTTAGTTTAAATAGCTAATTTTCTATATCACTCAACTAAAAATCAGTTAAATACTATCTCATGGATTTTTTAATTTTTCAATACTTCTAACTAAGCAATTCCCAATGTCATTACTACAAATATTTCTCTTATTAAGTTGAATTATTTTCTTTCATTATACACATTCAGATAGGAATTATCTCACTGGTAGGAAGTCTGTCTAACATATGCAATGTCTTGGGTTTGGTTTGTAGTATCCAAAATCGGATGTATATGCTGTAAGTATGCAAGTAGATGCTCCTGAATCTATCCAGGGTGCCATCCAGATCTGTAGGCTTACTGATAGTCATGCTCTTGATGACTGCCATCCTCTATATTTATCAGAGCAAAGGAATTTGTTAGTAAACTGATGGCTCCCTGCTGGGATGGAAATAATAAAATTGGTTACATGAAAATAATTTTGCTATAATGCTTCGGTAGTACATTGACAACTTATATAATGAACCAGTAGAAAGACATTAAACCATTTAAAATGATATGAAATGAAGTGACTTGATGGAAATATTTTTGTTGTATTTATAAAAATGACATACTGCAATTACATAAATGATAACAAACACCAGCTTTCTTCTAAATCATTTATTGTTTCATTCCTGAAAATAAAAAAAAAAAACAATGGTAATTTTCAGATATTTGAAGATGAAAAGGAACAAAGAACTAACATCTCTTTAAGAATGCAATAATATAATAGTTTTATATTTGACCTTAAATTCCATGATGTTTATAAAGTTCTTTAAATAGTGACTAAATATATATCCCAAGAATCTATAAAGTTTTAAAACTCTTCCTGCCTTGATTTATATTTCATTAATGATATCCAAGTTTTAAGCTGTGGACTTTTCACTATTTCCCATAAATAGGCTTTAATTTTTTTATTCACATATCATGGAATATATTGGTTTAATTACATGATTCAAACCTCAAAATCTGGAAAATTATAATCAATAAAAGGTCTGCTTCTTCCTCTATCAAGGACTAGATGGTTGTTCAGAAATCCTTACATGTTGACATTATTTCTAGTTATTTTCTAGCCAGGGGACAACAGTTGTATATACAGGCCAAACACACACACACACACACACACACACACACACACACACACACACACACACACACACTATATATATATATATATATATATATATGTTATATATATATGAAATATGACATACCACATGTATCTTTCTATGATCAGATCCACCTTACTCATATTTATTGGTCTTTTTTTGAGAATTTTCCTGGCTATTCTTGTTAATCTTCATATGAATTATACAACCAACTTGTCTAGCATGGTGGTGGTGGATAAAGATGTGGTATTTTTATCAGGATCATATTGAATTTATAAATAAACTCAGGGAGGATTAGCATGTTAAAGATGTTGAGTCTTTCCATCCAAAAACGTGCTAAGCCTTTCCATTTTATCATCATTTTGTGGTCTTCAAAAAAATTTAAAATGATTTTTCACATAATAAATTTTATGTTTCTTATAAACTAATCTATAAATTCTACCTTTTATGATGTTTAAACAAGTGTTTTATCTTCTTATCATTCCTTTTACCTTGTGGTTTATTGATGTAAAATCTTTTTATATCTGTATATTAATTTCATTCCTTTAAATTATTTTTACTATTGTAATTATTTCTGTGTGTGTTCTTGGTTAAAATATATTGTTTTATTATTTTAAAAGTAAAACAACTTTTCTATCTTTACACTATCATTTTCTCCCCTCTAGTTGAACTGGCTAGTTCACCCATCCATAGAAAACACTGAGAGTGGGTTTCCTTTGCTTGTTTCTAACATAAAATATATATATATATATTCCTAAAGTTGATGAGCTTTGTGATGTGTGATGACTGATTTATTGAATATTATAAAATTCAAAATGAATATTAAGTTGAGAAATATGCCCTTGAAGCATCTATGAAAATAATTTTCTTACCTTGATATTACATATCATTATGTTGAATCATTTCAGTGCTGTGATTTTCTTCGTATGTAATAGTGAAAACCGATTCTAATATTTTAAGTTTAGAATGAACCAATGAGGTCTTGGTCTAGAACAGTAATTGCCCAATTGGAATGCTTTTATAAATATACAGAGGCTGAAAAAAGAAAAACAAGAAAAATAGTGACTCACTCCCCGCATATACACCTGCTGACAGCAAACACAACACTGGGGAGGCTGGCATATGCCTAAGGCCTCTGTACTTGCCAGGCTGAGGCAGAGGGCCTCATGAATTTGATGTGATGCTAGGCTACGTGAGTTCCTATCTTGAAAACAAAGCAAAATCAAGCAATCTGTAACGCTGTTTTGTCGTTTACTCTAGCATGCCCATGTTGGACCACCAAAATGTTGCTTGTTTTGCTCTTTTCAGGGGCCCACCACCCAGCTCTCAAATAAATCACACTCAAGGGCTTATTTTTTAATTATAAATGCCTGGTTTTTGCTTGCTTTGTCTCTTGCCAGCCTTTCTTATCCTGAATTAGCCTCTTGCCTCTGGACTTTTCTCTTTCTTTCATCCTGTATACCTTCCTTTGTTTCTTACTCCGTGCATTTCTGGGGCTGGGAGGCTGGCCCTACTATCCTCCTCTTCCTCTTGCTTCTTGATCTTTCCTCCTTCTATTGCTTCTCTCTGCCTGCCAGTCTCCCAGTCCTTTCTCCTGTCTTGCTATTGGCTGTTCAGCTCTTTATTAGACTATCGGGTGTTTTAGACAGGCACAATAACACAGTTTCACAGAGATAAACAAATACAACATAAACAAAAGTAACACAGCTTAAAATACTATTTTACGGCACTGTAATTCTATGAACTGGGTGTCTTGGTATCTAAAGCTGAGACCTGCAGACAGTATCTCCTCATGTCTCCATGACCTTTGATATTGCAGCTGTTTTACAATTAGCAATGTGGTTATTTTGAAAAATTCCTTTTACCTATGTTCTAAGCAACATAGTTTTAGTTTAAGCAACAACCATAATTATTTACTTGTTAGATAAGCTTTCTGGCAACACTCCTATGAAATCTTCAGAGCTAGTTTTATTCTAGGAGAAAGGGGATTACAGATACCCTGTCTTGTTCTTGTTTGTTCTACACACCATTCTGTAAAGAATCAAGTACAGTCAAATATTTTACCTATATTTCTTAAAATACTTTTGCAAATCACCCAGCAGTCAGGAAGACTACTGACATTTTATTTAGTAAAATTTTTATTTTACTAATTCTTATTTTTACATTGTTTAGTTTTGTCTTGAAAAACTTAAATAAAGTTTTAAATACTTAACTTTTTGTTTTTTAAATCTAGTTTTCTAATTCATCAAGTTTTCTTTTTCTTGTTCCTTTGATTTCCTTAGCATCATGTTGCTTCTTTTTCATATAAGAGTGTAAGGCTATGGATTTGGTTTGAACACTGCCACCAGCTAATAAGAAGACTGTTTTTTCTTAAATGTATTTGGTTTGCAATTCCTCTTTAGCTCTCAAACGTCTTAAGACATTTTCTCTAGGAGATAGGAAATTTTGCCCATAACTTTGGTCCTTTTTCTATGGGATGAGGAGGACATGAGTTTTGCTCTTTACATATCAGTGTAGATGTGTTTCATTTGGTTGCTTAAAGCATCAATCGTTTAAGGGTTCACAGTTATTAGAAAACAATATTTCTATTTCTATGGATTAGAATTGCATATTTTAAACTTTACCCCTCATATAATCATAAACTATAAGAAGTGAATAATTGTTATTTTATTTTTCTTTGCATATCATTTTACATGTTGATGCTATGGCATTGTATAAAAACTTATACCAAATATATTTATCACAGATTTCATCCTTCAGTGTTACAATGGTTTTTCTCTAGGACTTCTCTTGTCCTTGGTCTTCATTGGCTGTTAATGCCACTACTATCCATCACTGTTGATTATACTTGGATGTCCTTTTAAATGGGTGGCCATTTTGTCTGGTGATATTAGACAATGTCTTGGGAGACTTTGGTTTTTGCTAACTGAAAAAGACAAAGTTGTATACTAACATTAGTGGGAATAATCCTAGGTATAATGCAAAGGACAATACTACTATCAACCATTCAATAATTCTCTAGTTTAAAATGCTATTAGTGTTAAGTTCAGACTGTGCTACATGTGCAGTATGATCGTGGGTGTGCTCCATGATCAAAATGTGAATATAAAGCATTTTAATCATCAAGTGTTCAGTGTTTTGTCATTGCAGAATTCCTTTGTGGTCTATAAACGTATTGGGCCATATACATAATAACTACCTGTGTTGTATGTGGTCTATGAGTGTAGATTAGACACTTTATATCATTGCCTTAATGAACAAATTACATCAGATTATTTTAGATTTTGAGGCAGTTGCTATTAAATATTTTGGCTATGAGATCTTTTTATATGTATAGTTCAAAATATTTTATAATGAAGTTTAGAAACAGATTTAATAATTGTAGCTATCCTTTATGTACTATTTGTGGCTTCTAATTTGGACGTATTTAATTTGATAACTTTATATTTTGAGCAATAAAAATGTATCATTAATTTATGGAAACCTAGATCAGTTGCCACAGTGCTTGCCTTGAAACCACAAAGGCAGGAATTTGAATTCCAAAGAACTCATTAAAAAAAAAATCAGAAGTGATAGCACATAATTGCAACCCCAAATGTGGAGGACTTAGGATCTTTGAGACTCGAGACTCGCTGGTCAGCCAGCCCAGCCTATTTAGTGTAGTGGGATTTAAGCGATCACTCCAGCATTCCATTAATTGTCATAAGTTACTTTAAGTAAATATTAACATATCAATCCATTTCTTTGTGATTATTATATGGTTACAGTTAAGTGAGTTCCAGGCTAGCGAGAGGAACTATTTACAAAAAATAAATAGTGGATCATATCTGAGGTAGGACACTGTCTTCTGTCCTCCAATGTACACACTTACACACACACACACACACACAGAGAGAGAGAGAGAGAGAGAGAGAGAGAGAGAGAGAGAGAGAGAGAGAGAGAGAGAGAGAGAGAAGCTGAGGGTCAAATACAGGAAGCAAACTCTATCCCTTTGCTTTATTCCCAGTCTTGTTTTTCTGTATTTATTTTTGTAATGCCAAGTAATTACAAGTTAATTTATCACAGATTACAGTCATCAATTTGTATACATCACACTTCTTTTAATGTCTGTTTTATTTTTTCTCATAATTTTTTGTATATTATGTTTACAAGGACATTTTGGCAGAAAAGAGAAAAAGAGAAAAGAAAGAAGAAAGGAAAGAAAGAGACAGGAAAGAGAGAGAGAGAGAGAGAGAGAGAGAGAGAGAGAGAGAGAGAGAGAGAGAGAGAGAGAGAAAGAGAGAGAGAGAGAGAGAGAGAGAGAGAACAGACCGCAAATCTATCAAATCTATGCAGCCCCCAGACCAGGTTTTGAAAGGGTAATTGGCGTGTAGAGAGCCTCTACCATGAGCACAGTTTGTTTCTGTGACACTTTCTCCAGCTCCAGTCAGCTCTAGTGCATACCTGGGTGCTCACTGCTGGGCTCTTCCTTAATGTTTTCTTCCAGAAGTGCTTGTTGAAATAGCACACCTTGTTTGAGGATTTGAAATAGCTGTTTCATTGTCTTCACTGTTCATTTGTATTTTTTGTAGGTGCTTTGTAGATTCAATTGTGTTATCCTTGCCAACTGATGATTGCTGTGCAGAGTTTGCTACCGGCTTGATTTTTAATCCATTATAAATATGTGCATGATTTTTGCTTTTGTTTCAAGCCTGTTCAAGTTCTGTGAGATGCGTTTGGTTTTGCCTAAAATTCACCAAGGTTTCTGGGATGTGAGCCCTTTCGATGCATAGATTTATTTGTTTCCTTTGAAGTGAATTTTGCCAAATTGTATCCTTAATTAATCGCTGCATTAGTACCAGGTTTTCTTCCACAAGGAATTTAAATAAGCATAAGTGGCCCCTGCGCCTCCTATTGGTGCTCATTAACTTTCTTCCTAGTTCATTTCCGATGCCTGTCTTTTTCCCCTCCTCTGTGCTTCCGGCAGTGGCTTCCCCAGTGCTCTCCCACCGTGGTGGCCATGCACTTGTGTACGTTTCTGCACCGTGTTATATTTCTTCAACTCCCCCCAGACCTCTCTCAGCTCACTTTCCATTCTCTCTGCCACTTTACCAGTTCCCCGAATTTCTGCTATTTTGGTTTGCTTTAAAAATCAAAGCCAAAGACAAATGAACCAATGGCATCAGTTGCTTCTACTTTAAGTTTTCAACTGTCCTACAATTTGCATGTGATGATGGAGTCAGAAGAAGCTGACACTCTTTCCTCTTTTTAAAATGGTTCCTACGTAGAGAGTCTCTGTCCGTTTTCACTTTTTCGTTTGTGTGACTTGGAGTTTTCTGGACAGCTGTCTAGTATAGAAGAGTCAGGTGTCCCAGGTCAGCGGTGTGCACAGGAAATCTTTCCAGGTAAGGACAGCTCCTTCATGCTCTAAGGCTTCCATGCACAAGCTTTATTGGTGGCACTGGCTGTCCTAAAGCCCTGAGCCTGCCCAGAGCCTTACAACTCCCCATTAACTTTCCTTGCATACAAGGAACTTTGTCTCTCCACATGGCACCTCTGCAAACGCGAAGTGAAATCATGTTGAGGAGTCACAGTTCTTGCTCCTTAAATCTCACTCCCATGTGGCATACATGTAAGTCTTTTTCTGGGTGGAAGCCCCAGAAAACGTCCCGGAGTGTGTACTCTAGTTAAATCAGAGACATACCTTGGGGCTTTAGTTTTCCCTCTCCACATTGCATTCTCAAGAGTATCTAAGAAGATGAAGGAGGCACACTGAGCTTACGAACACATACGTTTCAATTTCCTCATTGTTCCTTAAGAACTCTTTCTGTTAGCACTTCTATATTTTATTTACCATTCACACATGTACTTTACGCCTTTGGATCAAACCTACCTCCCATTCCTTCCATTTAATTTCTCCCCTTCCTCTCACACCCTTTCCCTTCTAAATACAAGTGTGCTCCCCCCTTCTCTCTTGCAATTGGGTCAGTTTAGTGGTGCTTCTTGTGTGTGTGTGTGTGTGTGTGTGTGTGTGTGTGTGTGTGTGTGTGTGTGTGTACGTGTACGACCACCTCCATGGAGCCTCTCAGAGCCTACATCCCTTAAGAAAGCCTCTCTCACTACTGGTAGCCATCAATTACCAATAGCTCCTTAGATGGCGTATGGCTCCCTTCCCCATCAATGCCAGGATTCGGTCAGCTTGTTGTTGTGTGTTTGATTGATGTGGTCACAGCTGCTGTGAGTTCAAGTGTGTAATTACACAGTCATATCAAGCAATATTTTTATTTTTTATTTTTGCCACAGATATCTCCTATTATTTTCTATAATAAGCTTTGAATCGCCTTTCACTATGATCTCAGTACTTCAGTAGGAGGGAGTATCCTGTAGGCCTGAACACTCCAGAGTCTCGTGTTGTCATCATATTGACCTGATATTATCTCTGTGTTACTCACAATCTATTGCAAGTTTCACTGATAGGAGCTAAGAGACAGACACTGTGCAATAGTGGCATGGATGTTATGGGAGTGGCCACACACTTTTTGATTTGATCTATAGCCTGATCCATGTAGGCCAAAGAATTCATGGCTGGCTAGGGCATAGGCACTACAGAAAAACCTTGTAATATAATCCTATTAAATGAGCATAAGAAATAGCATTTTGTCTTTCATACATTTCAGAAATACTTATCTGGCATTCAATCTGTTTGAAGGGCTGTATGTAGACTGAACCTAGCCTCATTCATGCTAGACAAGCATCATGCTTCTGAACTAAATGCCCAGGCACAGCTGTGGTGAGGGTTTGATATACATTTTTTGGAATAAACCAAAGTTCAATCATCATGCCATCAAATCCACTTAATTTTTCCTCTCAATCTCCTCTTTGCTATTAATATTAGAATTGGCTTTTTCTACAGTTTTGTCTATAAATAGTAACATAAATTGCAAAGAGATAGTTCTTATAGGTTAATTTTTTAGATTTAACTTCTTAATTGACCATAAATATATGTTCATGTGTTATTAAAAGTAGATGATTAAATTAAATTTAACTTTTTGGACAACTTTTTTATTAGTTACCCATTTATATTAATTATCCATAAAATTAATACCTTTAATTATATACTTATATAAAGCTTAAGTTCTAGACTTAAATTCTGTTATATCTTGTCCAATTAATTTTATAAAATCTTCATTTTATTATAACATTATATGTTTAATCTAACTTTACCACATCACCTTCATTTCCATCTATGTTATGATATTTTCCTAAATGGTATCCTCAACTTGGAAATATTCACTATAGATTTCAGAAGGTGTATGAGGATATACATATAGTTTAAAGTAAACATATAGGAAAATATGCAATATAAAATGCCTATCTACTTATTCAAGTGTGTAGAAATTAAAAATAAAAGATAATAAATGATGTTAAATATCTTTCCCTCTCTGCCTGTATTATCCTTCATCTATATCACATTTTTTTTTACTTCACTTCAATAATTATGAATTATGGAGCAAAATTTTTCTTTTTAATTTTTAAATAATAATTTTGTTTTTAATCTCTATTTCCTAAACTGGTCACTTAAGTTTTGTTGTTTTTTCTCCTAGTAATAGTTTGGATACCAAAGAGTATTTAACTTATGAATAAAGACAAGCCTAAGGACCTGAATGTAGACTCCACAACCTATCTAAGGTAGAGAGAGATGATTGCGGGGCGTTGTCTCCATCCACTCATGTGAACACCTGCACATCATACATACACACTTGAACATACAATAGTGATAAACTAAACTTTTAAAAAATTAAATGCCAGAGGGAATAAAGAGGCTAAGCCAAAGGAGTGATTAGGTAAATAAAGGAAGAGAGAGGTGAGGATTCAGTGTGTAACAGATCACAAGATTTTCAGATATCTTATACCTCATTACATATTATTTCCTAGATAAATAACAATAGCCAATAACAAGAATTGTAGCCACTAATTCACTGGGTCACTGGGTAGCATTTACTGTTTGTCCAACACTGTGCAAGGTTCAGACAGAATTTCTTCAAATTTTTCACTAACAAAAATGTGGATGGGTGGCAGTCTGCCTAGAGCTCAGTGAAGGCTCACACCCTGGCTAATACGACCTCCAGCCTCCTTTCTTGGCTGCTGTTGTGTCCCTGAGACCTCTGAAGCCTGTTGCTCAGAGAACTGGCCTAAGTGCGCAGACAACAGAGGCACTACCCTACCTGGGTTTTCCATGTGTTGTAGCATCTTCTGCAGACTACCAGCCATCTCTAGCAATCTTCCTTTCCTAATTGGGGCCACATGTCAAGAGACGAGATAAAGGCTACGATGGTGAGTCAGACAAGCCATGAACCATCTAGTCAAAGCTCAAATATATATAATACATATACATACATACACACACACACACACACACACACACACACACACACACACACACACACACACATACACAAGATAGTTAAGCTTGGAACCACCCAGTTTTAAGGAGCTTGGGATTTATCAGAAAGAAAATCACAGAGCCCTGTACACATGATACTTACATTCCAGTAAGGGAGAAAACAATAGTAAACAGCAAATTAGGCAGTGGATTACAATATGAAACAGAGACAGAACCAGAGTTATGGAGAGTAGGCGGCTTGACAGCTCTAGAGGAGGTCTTACCAGGAGACTGCTACACAGTAGACAGCAGAAACCCTAGTCAAATGCTGAAAGTTCCCTGAGCGGAGAGAAATTAAGCTCAGCCTAATCTGCTGCTAAGCACTGCTAAATTCCTAGTTGACACCTGTGTTTCATCATCATATCATCATCATCATCAAAAATTAATTATTATAGAGTATCATTTACTAAGTAAATTATGACTCGCCAGATACCATGGAGTCAACTATTTCATGAACATGATTTCATTTACTTGGCATTTATTTTATATTTTCATATTTATTTTTAACTGATACTTTTGGGTGAATTTGCTTTGCTCAAAGTAATAGTTGAGAATGGGTCCTTCCTTGGCTTTTTGTCTGTTCCTCCCAGGGTGTCCCACAATGCCAGGTCCCCAGCACAGTGCGCACAATGCACAGATACTTGGAGCATATTTGCTGGCAACTGAAAAACAAATACAGATTCATAGAAAAACAGTGTGAGCACCAAAAATATGGATGGAAAAAAATCAAATGGCAGGGCCCTAGCTGTGTGCACACCACCAGAAAAGCTGCGGGAAGATGGGCAAGGGGGTCTCGGCAGGAAACCAAGCAGAGGCACCAAGGAAGACTTTGTACTCCCACTTTCCTCCTGTTGCCATTTTCTCTTCTTCCCCTCGCTCCCGCCCCACCACTCAGAGGGGCCTCCTGCCAAGGATGCTGCTTGAGGGGTTCCTGAGCAGCCTGTGCACCCTCATAATTGATAATGGAGGTGTTTTCCAATAACCTTATAAATCATAGCATGCAAATGGTTATAGCCAGGGTGAAGAGGAGATGGGCTAGGTTAAAGAAGCTATGAAGACCTTGAAAATAAAGAATAGCTCTTTCCAAACGTTGAAGATAATTTATTTTAGCATAGTTGCCTGTGTACATATTAACCAGGAAACTACAAAAAGAACAGGAAAAAACCAGCACCAATAACAGAGATCACTATTTTGAAGGGAATAAAGCTGCCCGGTATATTCCAAACCAGTTTGTGATTATTAAATTACATAATCTGTTATGCTTTAAACTGACACGGCTTGTTTTTCCACTGTGTTTTTAGCCTGTTGGATGCCTCAAATTCACTTGGAAGTAGGTGGAATATGAATCTAAAACTAATTTTTATTACATAAAAGGAGAAGAAGATCACTTGCCAAGCCTAAAGTAGTCAGGATAAAATCATGCAGCATTTGCTACTCTGAGAAACAAAGAGTTAATGCTGAATTTATAAAATAAAAGACATCTATAATTGTGGATTTTTTTTTTATTCAACACGGTGTTCACAAGGGGTGCTTCTTTAATTTCATGGGAAGCATTGCTAAGTATTAAGTATTTCTAAGACTCTTTACAGCCAGAAATTGTGGGTTTTTGTATGCAACAGTCTATTGTTATGATTCAACCTAAAGAAAGCCAAATTAAAACTGATTTACTAACTAGGTTAAGGATAGATCCTCATTCACGATTTCAACCCTATTTCATGCTTAGACAGGCAAATCTTAATTATACACAAAAGAATACAAATGTTATTAGCATGATAATAATTATTTAGGCGATGTGCTCTTTAAAAAAAAAAAATAAACCGGTATTGTCACTTCTGCAGCTACATTTTCAACAGAATGACAGCTTTGCTCGTCACAGATATGCTCAAAGTACATATACAATATTCAAAGCTATGCAGAAGACCTGGCCCGTCTTAGCTAGATACGCAGAGCCAGCACCACACCGCACGCTAATCATTGTGTTTCTACTCAGGCTACTACATGCAAATACAATCCTTTGTGACATTTTGTCAAATATTTGGAGGAATATGTACTCCTTATCACACCTCTATCCCCACGTCCTCATCAATAATCAGGCGCCTAAAAACCAGTGCCACCAATGGCACAGACTCCAGTTCAACACAGGCATTAAAAGGATGCCAAATGAATGAAAAGATTATTAAAGATTGACAGGGATGTAGATTAACAGGCAGGGCTCAGGCAAGGCAAACTGAAGTTTATGTTTACTGCCTTGCTGAGCTACGTGTGACAGTTCCTGAGAAATCTCTGCAATTCCATACTGGATTTCTGTATCCAGAGATGTGAACATTACATACAGTACCCAGTACATGGCATAATGGATCAATGATTGTAAAGTTCCTGCATTTGGAAAAATCTACATTTGAGGTCATATCTATTTTCAGGGAGCCCACATACGATCAGAGGATGAAATGTAGACAAGTCATAAGACTAAAGAGTTGGCTACAGTACAAGCAATGTATTTTTGAACATTAATTTGCCAGAAGTGTATCTGTTGTCTGTTGCTCCAGGCTGGCATTTTTAATTATTTCTGGGACAAATGGATCAGTGATACACAGAAAATCTGTAGGGCTTCTTGTCAAATTAATAAAATAATAATGAAAGTAGTCATCCCCAACTGCAAACTGTCACAGTCTTTGAGGGGTCTGTAGTCATCTACATGGTTAAACAAGCTAAAATCTTCCTTCATTCTATTTGGAATCCTAAATGTGGTGACATAAAGTAGATTGTGTAGTGTCCATTGTATACAATGACACCCACTGTGACAAAACCCGACTATGTTTAATGACCTTTTTAAATCTTATACCTAGAGTCTATAAAAGCATTGTAATTCAGCTGTAAAACACACTTTAATAATCAAAATGCAGCTGTTAAAATAGCATTGCTCATAATTCTATCTTGAGGCATTTTTTTTTTGTTGTTTTTAATGCTGAAGAGCAGACCACAGTTTAAAATTCCTATGAGGTCACTATTGGCCATTACAGTGTTTTTTTGCAACTTAATAATAGATGTTTTAAAGTTTAAGTGCAGCCTCAGGCACTCATAAGCATTTATTACAAATCGCTGGTTGCCTCCCTTATGCAGAGAGGAATAACATTTACATACAGTAGCACGGATTAATAAGATAAAAAATTTGAAAAAGCCGTCAGTCAGGGTGTGAAACTGGTGTTAATAAAGCCCACTATATTCTTCGGAAATATCAAGCCGTCTGTTCCAATATTTTGCCATTCCCCATGAGGTATACAAATCCAAATCAGATAAGTCTCAAGCCATGCCAGAGACATGCTGCGCTGCTCTCCAGTGGCACTCGGCTGAATCTTTTATTTATCTTCAGAGCAATTGTACATTCTAGTACACTAAAGACTGAAATAAACTGAACATCACTCATCAGAAAGTTTCATAAAATGGGGGCCTTCTCCTTCCTTGTTTGCTAAACCATGATTAGCGAGAAAAATGCACTGTGAAGCATGTATCACAGTGAGGAAATGTAATAGCAGGCCTGGGACCTCTGCGAGCAAGGGCTAGTTAAACAGAACAGCGTCTTGCCGGGTTGAAAATGATGCTCACAGGAAACCAGACCTAAAGGACAGCAAGCTGCTTTAGGAAGAGGACTCTCCCACATTTGCTCCTTACTCTTAGGCTCAAACCCAAAGGTGCCAGCAAAAGAGAATGCCAATGAGCACACAGAATTTCACATGATGGTTAAACTGCAAGATCCCTGTTATAAAAATCACTGTGTCACACTTCCAAACTGCGCCATAACAGAACTGCACATGAAATTGTCTCTACCCCTCGGAACACCGCTAATTAAAAAGTACAGCCACCAGTGCTCTGGTTGGGGATGGAACTCCCCATTATTTCCAATCCAAGTGAACACTGATAAAAAAATTATTTATTTATACATAATTATTATTGTTACCCCACTGAACAGTGCTGGGGATTTAGAGAAATGAGACACCATGGTTCTAATTTTTCTTCAAGAAGTCTGCCATATTAACTCTACTGAATAATTACTGAAAAGTAATACACTCGTGTAATATTACCTTATGCAAAATTGCATTAATCAAAAAGTGATCCTGCTGCAATCAAGTAATTTGAGGGTGGGGGAAGGCAAACATGCATATTTTTCACGGGACTTATTTTTCTTGCAGCAGGGTATTACCAAATAGTTTTGTGGCAATAATCCCAAGAAAGAAGTAAATCAGAGAGTTAAAATAATAATAGTAATAACATACAACCTAGCTCCTGAAATGGTGTGTGTGTGTGTGTGTGTGTGTGTGTGTGTGCATGAAAATGGCAAAGGAATGTCCATCTACTATCACGACACCTCTGTCATCGCACCGACTCTGTACACAATAAAATAAATGCCGCTTGACCTCTCCGAGGAGTCAGACCATTGTTCCCCACACAAGGAAGTAAAAGCAGCCGCTTAATTACACCCTGGAAGCCTATAGAACCTGGGGCTTGCAATAGAAAAGGAACAGTTTCTTGTGATGGGTTTTCTTCAGAAATTAAGGAAAGAAAAAAAAGGGGGGAGGGACAAATGTATATGCGGAAAGATCATCCCAGGTGTTCATGAAACGTGGCAAATTAGTAAGGGTCCTTGTGCATGCATAATGTCTCATAAATACGCAAGTTCTGAGAACACTGATGTGAGTGCCATCGTTTTTTATAGCCTTTTGTCTTCTAAGTTTTGCAGTCGAGAGTTAAGAGGTGCCACTCAGGATATAGACTTGTGCAACCACAAGGGACAAACGAGTGCTCATTAGAAATGTGCATTTCACTTCTTAATTTTGGGAAAAAAAAAAAAAAACTGGGTGGCAAGGTGGCAGGCAGGGCTTCTGGCTATTTTGTTGTTGTTGTTGTGAGATCGTTATTTTTTTGCTAGATTTATCTTAGTGGCCGTGCCTGCTCCCACTAGCCTCTCCCAGGCTGGCTGTGAATAGTGCCCATTTTGAGATTAGGAGATTAGGTTATTCATCACTTGAGATGCTCCCTGCTGCGCTGCTACTATCCAAGCACAGCCAAATCAAAACATCTCTGGAAGGCATTTCAGAATAATTGAATGCATCATAATTTCCCTATTAATACATATCTCATATTACAGATTATGCATGAAATGTTCACATTATCTGTTACTTTTTGTTAACGTCTTGCTTCTTGCCAGTAAATTTAATACACAGAGTGAATCAGCATGGTATGATGAAGGGATAGGTTACTGATAGCCATTTTTTAATTTTTTTTTTTATTTTTTTAGGATTCAAGAGAAAATTAAAGTAAATCGATCATTTTATAGCCCCACTGGAATGGCTACGAGGGCATGTTGCTAAGCAAATGGTAATTTAAATGTACTGTGTAATTTTTCTATGCAATTTACTGAAGGCAGATTTTCTTTCTCAGTTAATATCAGATATTCTTTATCTCTTAGTGCATCATGTATCTGTGATGGACAAATTATTAATCTATGTTTTAATCAAATGCTACAACCTGACAAGTGGCCTTGTACACACTATAGGAGTCAAATCCTTTCTGGAAAGAACAAGGTTACTGTTAATACCTGAATGGGAAATGGTGATCAATTCACTTATATAAACATCATGTGTTAAACTCTCATAGAAAAGTAATCAAAGTAAATCCAAATGAAATCTAATAAAAGTGTCCATATCTCACAATAAAAAGTTTATTTAGTATTGTAGAACTGAGAATTTGCATGTCATGACAGTGATAAAACACAAAATATTCATTTGAAATATTTTCTAATTTTCTTCATCTTTTCAGTATAATATGGAAGTATATAATTAACTACTGGGAATATAAGAGACATTTGAAAACAATTATGCTGCAGACTTGTCCTCGAGGCATATTATAATAGTAAATAATTATTTTTCTCCTATAAAAATAAGAGTCATCCTGTATACCAGGGTGGTTTCATCTTTGTAGTGAATCAAACATTCTATATTTTAAGACAAATAAGATCATGAGGAGAATCTCTGCTTGACAGCATCCATCATTTTTATGAAATTAAACAGGAAGAAGGAGGAGGACCCATTTACCCTTCAGGTTGCTAACGTGAAGACAGGATCCTCCTACTGCCAGTACACAGAATGTAGCATTGTCATTAATGAAAAAGTTAATGGGCCATTTTCTTATATATCAATTTACATTTTACAATTTGAGTATACAAATGATATGTACAGCAGAGAGCTGATTATTTTTGCTCAAGGAAATAGTTTTAATGTGTTTTTATGGACATCAAATGTTGTGAATAATGATGCATCCACGAAATGTAAAGAGATGGCAGCTCTTGGGCTGTGATCAACAGTCCTTGGATAAAGGGTCTGCTGGGACAATCATGTTTTGTGGAGGGCCTGAACAGTAAAAAATGGGAAATAAGGAGGAGTCTGGGCTCTTTTAAGGTAGATCAGCAGATGGGATTTGGAGTATCACTCACACACTTAGGTGTTACTCCCAGCTTTGAGAGAAATGCCTTTAAAAGAACGTGCTTGTGTGACATCCAGACAGAAAGATGCTACTGATTCTGGTTGATAAAAATCAATTTCTGAAATTAGATATGGCTTACCACATAAGAAACGAATTTTAATAACACATTTATACCACTGTCCCAAGTGCCCTTTGCTATCCTTGCTTCTCTGTGGAGGATTGCTTTTCTCTTTTGGCCCCCACTGAGGGTAATCACTGTCACCATCAGGCAGGAATGTCCCTAGGAATACTACACAGCAATGTTTTGAAGAAGGGGTTTGAAGAAGTATTTCTTGAAACAATACATGTTGAGTGTCTTTTCAGTGGAGCTCAGAATAAAAGCAGAGTCCTACTGTGAGACCACAAATGCAGACCCTGTCCAGGTTTCTGGTTTTTGTTCACTGGAATGTTTTAATACAGGCCATTGCCATGTGATAGTCCTGCGTTCATTCTTGTGTATTCTTACGTGGGATGCTAACTGAGAGTTTCTCCAGCTGATACACACACACACACACACACACACACACACACACACACACACACACACACACACACACACAGCCAGTAGAATGCCAAGACCTCTGAGAGAGAAAAGTTCAGTCAATCATCTTTTTCTCATTTAAATTTGCATATTGGAGAAAGAAGGTTCAATATTTTTCCCTCTAAGAGAACTCTCCTGAAAAAAAATGTAAGTAAATGTAAAAGCTCTTATAATATAAGACTGGAAGGAGTCATAGTCATCTGAGCAGCATGAACTCTGGGTGGGAACTTCTTCCATCTACACATGGCTGACACTGAACAAAAAGTCTACAAGGTCACACCATCATTAGCAAAAGTCATTTCACAGATATTTCTTTATTTTATTTTAATTTTTAAAAATCTGTTTGGATGAGAAAGGGACCACAAAGAAAAGCAAGAATGAGCTGAAATAAAACTAAACACAAGCTGTATTGGGAAAATTAAATTAAGTAGGGAAAAATAATATCTTTAACATTTTATTCAAACATGTGATTTTCCAAAATAACAACACAGCACAACTAGGAAATTATTTTTAGTACATAGAAAGGGTACTCACTATGAGGAAGTACCCAATCACAAATGAATAAGCAAGAACCATACTGGAGACAATGCATGGGATACATGTGTCAGGGGTGGGAAAGCAGGGCCCAGGGAACCCACACTATCATAGCTTTAATTTTCTTCCTTCTTTTCTTTTATAAAACAATTCCAAAATGAAAAAAAAAATTGTGAAAGCATGTTATTGCAAGCTTACTGTCTGCATTTGGAAGTCACAGTTTCTCCCCTGTCACCTGGGGCTCACCTACTGTCACTGCCTTTTGCTGGTGACTAGTAATGTCCTCAGGCTGCCTTCATATGCAATGCCTGGAAACCTGCAACTTCAGGAAACACCCGCCAAATGCCTGTACCCCAAACAAATGCAACCATAACCCACTGGGAATGGGCTTCCCATGTGTGGGTGTGGAAATGGTGGTCACTGCAATGATGCCAAAACTGAAATTTTTGAATGCTAAAATTATTAAATTTGGAAAGGGTCCTAGAAAAGTATTTTAGCTTCCATCCTTATTCAAAGGGAAAGTCCTTCCCATTCAACCCTGTTCAAAACAAAAGGACTTGCTTAACTTCCATCACTGGCCTAGAAATCCTGCTTCTACTAATATTCAAATTTATTCGCAAAGCTCAGCATCAGTACCTTTAGGCACATGCCGGAGGAGAAATGGTGTAGATCTGCTATCTTTAGCTGTCTTCTATGCATGACTAAAAGCTGAAGAAAATTAACTGACCTCCTATGAATATGAACTAACTTATAACACACCAGTTCTCTTGTAAAAGATAAAAGGGCAGAAGTGTGTATGCTTTTTAATTCTTGCCATGTAAGGGCACACACACACACACACACACACACACACACACACACACACACACACACACACACAGAGAGAGAGAGAGAGAGAGAGAGAGAGAGAGAGAGAGAGAGAGAGAGAGAGAGAGAGAGAGAAGCAGCTAGCATTCAGTTAATAAAAGTTTGCTATAGCATTTACCACTGCAGTTCCAGGGTACGTCCCTAGACTACTTTTAAGATTTCTTTAGAATTGCCAATCCTTCTACCTGATCATCCAGGAAATCAAAAATGCTGTGGATCTTGAATCTATTTCCTCAAATTGGAGTGATGCTAACTTCAATGTATATTGTAACAAAATTCACTTTTTATCTTTCCAGTCAACATGGAAAAAATCTCACTCTAATGTTCTCCATAGATTGGGAATGGTTATCTCCAGTGGAATTATATATCACTTGGAAAAACTCCAACAGTCAAATGATTTAATTCCAACATACCCTAAAATGTAACATAATTAGTCTCAAGCACCCAAATGCACCATGGTTACAAAAATAACGAATGCCCTTACCTCATAAACCATGTTATAAAATAAACAGTCCAACAGTTTATGTCACCTATCATCCCAACTCCTAAAAAGAGATTCATTTCTTCATATTCCAAAATTGTTCATTTCATACATAAGCACACAAACATTTAACTGAAAGCATGCACAACTCACTTCCCACTTAGCATCACAGATCAAGTATTCTCCTTTGTGATGGAATGATCTTTAAAAATGTATCTTTAAACAAATATTTTTCCCATCTAAGAAGTATCACCATAATTTGTTTTCAAGGAAGACATTCTTAATCCTCTGATACAAAATAGAGAAGTCCAGGCCAGAGGATTATTTTGAAAGCTAACATCTTTTGCATGATCTTCAACACTTCTCACTCACAATGAGCTGCAGGTCCTACCTAGGAGACTAAAACTTTTTTATTCATACTCTCCCACTACAAGAGAGCCTAACCAATCAAGCCAGCTCAGGAGTTATACCTGTGCCTGTTCACATGTGAGGGGTGGGTTTCCACTGATGAAATGTTCCTCTTAACAAAAGAACTATTTATAAATTCCAAACTTTTTTTGGGGGGGGGTGATTGTTCTCCAGGAGGTTGAAGCATACAACAGGAGGACCTTTTGTAGTAGGTTTTGTTATTAAATAATAATAAAAAAATACATAGAAAACATTTCACAAAAATGGACCCAGTCGATAAAGCAAACGAGTATTTCTCTCCAGCTCTCAGCAGGTACAGATTCATTTCCCATCATTCTAAAGTAAATCAGCAATCTATCCTGAAAAATAAAAAGAATATTTCACCACAGATTGACTGCATTTAATAAAATTCAAGCTCTTCTGCCCATACAGAGAAAAATTGAAATCAATAGTCAAATTCTCCATGTCCTTTTCAATGAGGAAACTAGCACATAATTTTATTGTTGCCCCACAAATTACCCCGTGGTTCTTTGGGTTGTGGCAAGAACCCTGCCAGTTCTTTACTGTTCAGGTAAGGAAAAGAGACAAAGCACAGGAGATAAATCAGCAAATGACTGTCTCCTTTGGCAAACAGATGGATTGAAAAATAATAATTTCTTTGTTAAGAATGCAGTCAGGATAGCAATCCTTGACACATTGTTGGGAAGCCTATTGTGTGTGTGTGTGTGTGTGTGTGTGTGTGTGTGTGTGTGTGTGTGTGTAATTGGAAGAGTCTTCTCAAATGGATTTTTGTTGTAATTTCTCTAAAACAGCACGACACAAAGGTGAATTGATTAAAAAAAAATAAAGAAAAAAGGAAAGAAGGAAGGAGACAAGGGCGGAGGGTTTGGAACTGGGGAGGGAAGGACATTTAACATGGTGCTTCAGCCACCATCATGGAGTACTGTGATACTGGCACCGTGATGAAAGCTGGGGTAAACACAAGCTGTGGGAGACGGGTTCTGATCCCAGCCATTCCACCATGGTGATGCGTCTGCCAACTTCTTGGGAAGAAGACGTTCTGTTCCTGAAGGGCCAGGGTTTCCTGGCCTTTGCTGTTTTTGGAAATTGTACATATGGAAAGGTCCCAGGGCAAAATCTGTGGCACTTCGGTGCCCCCTTGTGTCCAATTTGGCACCAGCATGAACTTACATCAAATCTATGCAGAATATGAGAATGGGAACTTCTTTCCAGATGAGTGCAGGGTGAGGTCCAGAAGAACTGGTATGCTCTGCTTCTGCATGTGTGAAAAGCCCATTGTTGCGAGAGCAAGGAGAGAGATTTCCAGGCCGCTTTTGTCGCAGCTCTTTGGATGCTCCTATCTGAAAGTCTAGACTGGAATTTATCTTGAGATAAAGCAAAGTAAATGGTCATGCAGCCTGGCACCTAGACCCATGTTCACAGAAGAAAAATCCTTTAATACTGATAGCTTATATTCTTATTATCAATATTTAGGATCGGAGATAATATGTAAAATCTTTTTGGTAAGTCATTGCTTGATCTCAAATCTCTCTGAAATATTGTCCTTCTTTATACATGTTCATGACACCACTTCATTCTGTCCATCGTTATTCTTCTTTTCTACATGCAAAATGATTTTGTGGAAAATTGGGTCACCGATAGATGAAAGAATGTATCTACATTTATTAGCCCTGTTCCAACTCGCTGTCATATACCTCAAAGCATTAAAAGCCAATTCTACATGTACTGTAGCTTGGAAAGATTTCAAATTTGATGCTAGGTTGAGGGCAAAGGACAATTTCCCCATAAATACAAATTTGCTTCTGATGTTTATCTCTGCAGATGGCTTGACTGAAGATCCAGAATTGGATTGCAGTTCTGTCTGCAAAAATTACCTAGAAACCATCTACTACTTCCCAACACATTTATTCACACAGCTCCAAAGACATTAGGATGTGGAGGTTATAGGCTTTCTGTGAAGGAGACAATTGCTAGAGCTCTCAAACTTCATAATGTATCAAAGGATGGGAATTGAGAGAGTCGGTGATAAACCAGAAAAAGAAAAGGTAGAGAGAGCAAAACCACATGAATAAAAAACTGAAGAGACGGAGCCAGACTCTGGATCATAGTCAGAGTTCCTGTCCTGGATAGGGAAACCGAGTGCATGTGTGGCTTCTGTTCTGCTCTTTTGATTTTTTTCTGAAAATAAATAGCAATTCCTATAAGGACAGCCATGCTCCACTTAAAGCTCTCTTTATGGAGCCTATAATACAATGGGTCTCACAGATAATGGATGCTCATTGCAAAGGCAAGTCAAACCCTAGATGGCCCATCATCACTGTCACTCTACTCAAGAAATTTGCTTAGCATCTTCAGTAGGAAGAAACTCTTTGGTGGCCTTTGTGGGTAGTAACTACCATTGAGCAATACTTCCATTAATATTCTAACCAAGATGCTAGGGGCTGGGGCAACAGCATTGAGGTTTGCTTCATTCCCAATTGCAACTGCACCATATCTTCCAGAAGAAGAATCTTTCCATCTTTATTTTCTATCAACAGTACACTTCATGGGCACACGTCTCTCTTTGATAAGAATGGACTAGATTTCTGTGCACATGCTTTGTATAACTAATGATATTTACTTTAAAATAAATCTCACTGTGAGGATAAAGGTCCGTGAGTCTCTACAGGGATACAGGCTCATTCCTACAATTCCTATCATACTGACACCATCATAGTACTATTCATCCAAGGGATTTCAACCCTCCACTGATAGCTATGCTCAGAATACTTAGAAGCTAAGGTTAAAGTGAGTCATGTGTTTTTACCATTAAAGTACAAGTTTTGTAAGTAATTTACATTCCTACACACAGAAATGAGAGGGGCTTCACAGTTCTATACAAAGTACACAAAGGGAAGTAGCAGTTCAGTTTCTCATTTGTGAAGATGGAACAGAGAACTGCTTTCTTGGGGTATAGGACTCAGGCCTGACACCTTGATCTAGACAGAGACAGTCAAGGATAACAACCAGAAAAAGTACACCATCTCTTCTTACAGTTGGTCCTTCAGCCAACAGTTTCCTTGGGAAATAGAGGGTGGCCCAAGGGAAATAAGACAAGAAATTCTGACAAAAAAACATTATCTGAGTCTTATCTGCCTGCAATTCTTCCTTGATATATATTCTCTCTCTCCACATAGTCCTGTAATGTATCCCTACTTTACTGACTCTGATACAAAGTCATTAGAATGTCCTTTTCCGATAATCTTGCCTAAACCACCAATCCCTACTCAAATATTCTTAATAGCTATATCCTACTGCATTTGCCTCTATAGCAGGTACTGTTGATAGCATTATGTTATACTTGTGCATTATCTATCTGTCAATCTCTCCCAGAAGAGCATAGATCTCAGGATAGATAGCTTTGAGCATTATGGTCTACAGAGGGATAGATGCACAGCGAATGTTCAGTGAATATTTCTAAAGTGGCCAACTGCATGAACTCTGAGTGCTTACATTTTCCCACATGTAACCTCATACCTTTACCACAATCACAAACCAGGCGTTGTAGTACACATCTGTATTTTCAGCACTTGTAAGGATGAGACAAGAAGCTAGCAGGTTTTAGACCAACCTGGGTTATATAAAGAGACTCTATAAAAACCCACAAGCACCATCATCACCGTATGCATCACCAACACCAGCACCAGTACCATCAGTACCACACTGGCACCAGTATGAGCACCACAAGTTCCAACATCAGCATCATCAGCATTAGATCAGAAAAAACAACAGTACCAACACCAGCACTAGCAACACCACCATACACAAAAGAGCTAGAGACCCTCTGTTTCAACTAATAGTATTTGCCTTTCCAATGTATGTATCTGAGTCTTCTGACTTACACTTCTTGTATTCTATCAGGAATCCCAGTCACCTAAGGAGCATGTTAAAAGTCAGTCACTAGGCTCCACCCCTAGAATTTCTGAATCAGTGAGGCAATGTCTAAGAATCTGCATTCTTAACAGTTTCCCAGATGATGTTGGTGCTGTTGATTTATGGACCACACTAAACATTACTTTTTCTCTAAAGTCTTGCAGTAATGGTTGTTCAGCATTTTAAAAAGGAGATGCTTGTTAAGTATTTTTGAAAAATTAAAACACAGACATATTATGAGATGCAATGTAAATTTTTCATACATTTTTAAAACAGAAATTGCTGGCTTCGGTTGATTCATTATGCACCAGGAGCTCCACAGGCCTTGAGTACAACTGGGTAAGGAGGCCTGACATAAGCCCTGCCAGTGTTAAGTGAAGCCTGACACATATGTCTGCTCCTGTAGTGCAGTGAATCTCTCCCTAGAATACTCAGTGGAAATGCTGAGGTCTGGTTTAGAGTGGAAGACCCTCTATTTGGCCAGGACAGTTCTGAGATGGCCACAGGAAGCACAGTTCAACTTGGGAGTTGGTAGCATGCGTCCAGGGGCTCTGACGTGCCAGAACTTAGCACAGAGTATGACAATAATGCCATGCCATCTGTTCTCTGGGTCAGCCATCTGGGTGGCCTATTGCTCTTAAACTGTCCCCTTGGGACTTGAGTTTCATCATTCTCCTTCACCTCAAAAGGAAAGGAACTCAGCCAGGCGCTCTGGCTTAAGGAATTGCATTTGGGTTTGTATTTTTAATTCTCCCGAGACTGTCCCAGAAACAAGAATAGTCCAGCTAGTTAGGGTTAAATAATAAGTTCAAGGTCAGCTTGGTCCATATGAGATTTTGTTCCAAAAGATAATAATAATTAAGTGTTAAATTATAACTAATGCCTTTAAGTAATATATAATACGTAGCTCAGATCTCTGCTTTTCATACCTTAATGCTGATTATTGAGCCAAAATGACCCAGAAGAAGCAATGATCAAATCTAAGACCGAGAGTCTTCTAGTTGCAGACTATTGAGCAAGCAAGATCCAGTGGCTCTTCTTCATGTTTCTCTCTGAGGGGACTTTTCTTTATAACTAATGTAGTCCTAAGAGTCAGTCCAGCAAATACTGCTCTAGTCTGCTTGCTGGTTTAAAGGCTAAAAGTACCTACGTTGACTAGTTTTCACAGCTGTCAAAACCAAGGCACAACCTCCATTTATATAACTTTCTTGTTCTCTCCCTCCAAATAAGATCAAGGCCTGTCCCTCTCAGAGGAAGACACCCACTGCTTCCTTTCCTACATCTTCCATGAACTGCTCAGGGAGATTTGTTTATGGTCTTGATAGACAGGAAGCTATCCTCACACATGTGCTATTTTCTAATACAAACTCTCCAGGTAGCAACCCCTCCTCCAATTCTGAAGCTTTATTTCTGTTATTCCAGATGTATGTGCCAATCAGTTTAGCTCCTGCCAATTCTTGTTTATTAATAATGCTAACGAAAGAATTGAAATTCTACCAGATTTCAATCTCTTTTTCATGCCTCAATAATGAGTCCTAGAAGGAATGAATTCTGATATTGTTTCAACAACTCAAAGGACTAGGTGCAGTGGGAAATTTGACTGATTTTTACCTACCTTGCACGAACTGACTCGGGACTATCCGTGGTGCTAACTGCCACTGTACATGTGCAGATAATTTCCATTTTCATTGTTCTTTACTTTATGTTATTAGTTATTCATGAGATGAATATCACATCCAACAACTAATCTATAAAGCCTTTTCTTTAAATAACCACGTACCGTTTTTGTTGTAGGAGCTAGGATGGAGAATGGATGTCCATTTAGAGATCTTGTACAAAGAATTGCAAAATGAATGACATATGGGCTCTCCCTAGCTTCATGAAAAATCAGGATCTCAAAGAGACTTGCAGTAGAGCTGAAAAAATAACAAAATGTGCTATGTAGGTCTATACATATAAGGGCCATATTAGCCAGCTGGACCTATTGAGAAAGGTCTCTCACCAGCCAGCCAAAGGGAAGAGAAGGTCAAGATTAACCATACTACATAACAAACCTGTAAAAGACTAACTATTCTTCTCATCAAACAGCACAATCTGCATGCAAGGCAAAAAACCAACACAGAAAGCATATGAACTCAATTTATTTTCAATTGGAAACAGTCCAAGTTTCATACACATTGGTTTCTACTTCTCTTAATAAAGGCTCATATCTATATTAACATATAATAAAAAGAAAAACGACGATACTCTCAATTTTGGTTCTCATCAAAGAGTATATAATTCAATAAAAGAAAAAAATTCAAAAGTGCTTGTGAGCCCTCAGCTTGAGGAGTGAGATTGGTCAGAGAATGGGTGTTCCCATTGTTGCTGTACATTTAGCTCTGTGTCCCCTCCTGTCTTGATGTAAATGTTGGACATACATAAGCCCTAGATATATTCATCCAAAGGCAGAGCAATGACTTCATTTGTCAAGAGTGAGTTCTTTACTCTGTACTGAAAGTATTTCTCTGTATTCCCCTCTAGGGAGGGGATCCTTCACCTTAGAGGCTATGAACAGCTTGTGCTTCCCTTATGTAGGATGGAGGCAACTATCTCTCTTAGGGACTAAATATAACTATTAAAAAACTCAATTTAAAAATAATACATTTATGAAATTCAGAAATTCTGATAGAAAGATACTGATGCTATAAAATACAACCTAAAAAACAGATGAACTAGAAGAAGGGATCCATCGGTCCTAAGAAAATCAATTGGAGAGAAAGCCTTGGTGTTCTTGCTGTTGCTGTTGCAGTGTTTGTGTCCCCAAATGTGAATTTGGTTAAGTGTCCCTAGATAAGACAGTAGTGATAGTCGGCATTTACAGACCTTCTGTGTGGCAGACACAGCAACATGAGCTTCAAGGTTCCATCCTCTATAATAATAGGTCACATTAGTAGGGTGCCATCATTGACTCCATTTCCCAGATGTGAAAACTGAGATGCAGAGAGTTTAAGAAACTTGATGAGGTCACACGGCTAGTAAATGGCAGAGCGGGAATCATAGTCAAATGGTTTGCCCACATCTATCATATGTGCCCAATTGCCTCACATACTGCAGAAAAAACCGGGGTGCAGGACTGCTGAATCTTGCTGAGGATGAGTTGATTATGTCTGACTGGCAATGTGAACTGGAGCAAAACTCAAAACTTACATAGCATGCTCAATAAACTATACACGAATTCTTCGTAGTTTATGGTAATTAGATAATCATGATATCTCTCTCTCTCTCTCTCTCTCTCTCTCTCTCTCACACACACACACACACACACACACACACACACACACACCACGTATATGGTAGCCATATCAAAATAACACTATAGAACTTGGCCAATTCAATATTTCTAGACACTTCTCAATTGGAAATACATGGGAAGACAAGTAAAAGCGTCAGACAAATAGAGTGTATCATTTGTGTAACAATTTTTCCTTTCTTTTGATGACATTCTATCCTAGGCTTCACACTACAGATGACACTTTTTCTCTTTACATCCTCTGTTCTAAGGAAGTCACATACTATGGATCTTAGTCTTCAGATTTTGGAATTTCTATAGGTGGTGCTTCAGCCTTGACCTTTTATTCAGTGAGGTCATCCTTAGTACCCCAAACCTCAAATGTGTGGAATGAATGATAGAAGGGTAAGAGTGTCTTTTGTCTTTTGTGGGTGATCCTCATCTTGTGATCTCCAAAAGCACTGTAAACCCCAGGGTGTGCCCTGTTTGGTAGTGAAGGTCTGAGAGGAGAATGCACATGCATACTGGAGGCATCTCTGAAGAAAGAAAGTTCAGACAAAGACTTAACTGAAGAGTTCATTTCTGCCTTTTCATGGTCCTCCTGACTACTACCTACAACCTGCAGTTTACCAACCATTTACTGACCAAGCTGCCTAAAGGGGACAAGGAGCAACCTTTCACAGGAGAAGGGGTCTGTTCATTCTGCACTTGACCTTTAGTGTCTTCTCCTCAACATGTCGACACTCAGCAAAGTGCAAAGCTACCACAAACCTAGAGGCCGCTCTTCCTCTGCTAAGGCCACAACCAAGCTAAGAAAATAGGGTGGGCACTGAATTCTGAAGAGCTCCACCTCATGAGTTGGCCTTTATCTCAGGTCTTGCAATAAGACTCCCTCCTGGTGTCTTTTGTGTTCAAAATTCTTCTCACATTAATGACAAGGAATCAACCAGAGTCCCTGGCCACCAGCAATGTAAAAAGCTAATGTATTAGAAGGTAAAGCCAATCTTTGTGCAGGGCCATACCTATTGGCTGTCCATTGATGCTTCCTGAGTGATTCAAAAGCTTTTATTCACCGTATTTGGGGCACACACCTGGAACCCCAACACTCAGATGTCCATGATGTCTGCGACATCATGTGCTACAGGCAAACCTAAACGGTAGTTAGTACAAGGTTTTGTCTCAAGAGAGAAACAAAACCAAACGAAAATCAGAATTTATATTCAATGTAGAACAAAATGCAAAATACAGATAAAGAAAAACCTGGTGATAATTCCTTCTGATACTTTTCCATTAACATATGCTTACAGAGTGAGGTAATGGTGTTTGACAGATTTTGATATATAACCACCACTGTGAATTTATCATATATACCTAAAGCATCAAATGTGGGGTGTAGGATCTTTCCCAGCATTTAGACAAGACAACCCTCAGTTTCATACAGTTATGGCTGCAGCATGAGTCCAGCCTTGGAGTTTAGCTTAGGTCCAGACATGGTCCAAAGCTGCTGAGCCATGAATCCTGGACCCTATTGTTGGTTTCTTATGCTCTCCCAATCCTTGTCTTACCTTGTTTCCAGGAGACTAATTGTAAGAACGCACCTTATCGGGCTGTCCTGAGACTGGTGAGAAAATGTGCAAAAAATGATAAGCAGTGGCCAGCCAATAAAACCTGATTAAGTAACTCCTCATATGATTATTTCATAAGAACACATTCCTAGAGAGAAAAATCGAAGGGTCACAGCACCCAATCCTGATTCCTATCATAATTTTCATCTGCGTTTCTGTCTACCAATTCCCTCTCTAACACTAAGAAAGGTAGAAGCAAAATTCCCTTCTTCGGGATGGTTGTAAACCTTTATGACAAAGACAGCATACAGAATACAGAAGTTCTCTGGGACAATCCAAACTTTGCTCTTTATTTGGCAACCTTGTGTTTTGAATTTAAAGTTCTGTGATTTTTAATACTTTACCTACTAAGAAAAGGGAAGTACAAAGACTGGTATTTAACATGAATGTGTGATAGGGTAAGACATCAAACAGCAGAGGTGGCACCCTTTTCTGGCTCTTTGCAGCTCCCTCATTGCAGATGGAGTTCCCACATGGGACCACATCTACTGGGCCACTACCTACTTCTGGACTCCTCTGATAGTGACTTCTAATCCAAGACATCTGAGAGAAAGCATCTAATGTATCCAATGCTGATCAAACATGGGTGTGAGAAATGGGAAAAGGTAGTGGAATAGTGCAGTATGAAGAAGGGAGGGGACGGGTCTTCAGGAGGGCAGTGTGGCTTACTTAGCAAATATAATCTCAGTAAAAGTCAATTGATTGAATTTTTTTTTAAATTACATTAAGAATATTTTTCACCATGTTTGCAAACTCTCACACTATGATTTTCTGCAGACAAGAAACTGAGACCGGCAAGAATCACATCTATCACAGGAAGAGAGAGAAAAAGGGAAGAAAAACTGAAAATAAAGAAAAAGTAGAAAGAAACAAGAGGTCTCCCTGGAGGGTCCCTGTGTGGCCTGAGTCTCGGGGACATATCCTTAAGCACTTCTGTCTGCACACGCTCTAGGCTCTAGGACAGTGCTCTGTCTGTTCCTTTGATGTTGGGGTCCGATTGAATGGCCAGTGTGAGGAAGGGTGCATCCTGGGCCCTTCTCCAGCGTGCAGAGACCAGGCCTCACTCTTATTCTCGGTCCTTGGGAGTAGGCTCCCGCTCTGTCTTAATCATCTCGGATCTGCTTTTAGCTGACAATAATGGGAATAAAGAGCAGCATGCATTTTGGCATGTGTGTGGCTTTTTTCCCTTAATCTTCCATCCAAAAGAAAAGACAGGGAGGGGGAAGTCTCCTTTTACAGGCCTCTATTGTTTTAGAACAGAATGAAATTAGGACAAGAAGAGTGACCATAATAGGAGACATTTCCTTCATGCCAGGCTGCGTACTTCCTTACCTGCAGGGCTCATCTGAATTTACAGTGGATATCACTGGGCCTGCGAAACTTCTCTGTTAAACATGTAATGAAAAACATAAATAGTCTACCCTTCAATGAACAAACTGACTAATTCCACTGGTGCCGAGTAGCATGTGTGAAGAGATGGATTATCTATAAAACACAATTTCACTAAACACTGCTATGTAATTTGTTAAGCATCTAGTAATAAGTATGTCTAATAAAATATAAAAAAATATTTAGAAAATGAACCATAATTTTAATATAATTTTAATTAATGGGAGTGCAATTGCAGTGGTTTAAATTACATTCCCAGTGGTAAGAAGCCTTTCAAACCTAATTTGTAAGCCAAGATGGTGGCTCTAATGACTGGCAGCAAAGTTTCTTCAACAGATTTCATGGGGCATGATCCAAAGATAATAGGTTCTCAGCCCAATGACAATCCAATTACAATGCCAATCAAAGCCAACTTCATGCACTCTAATTATCAGATTTAGCTGTCAGCTCAAATACAAACATAACACTTTTATTTAAATAAAAATTTAATTTAGAAAAAAAGATGACTTCATGTGTGATTTATTGAGACTGCCAGAGCAATCTAACTTATTTCTCTGCTAATATAATAAAATCAGTCTTGTATTTAAAAAAGAAAAAAAGAGAAAAGCAAAAACTTTTTCTCCCTCACATATTCCTATATCTTCTATGATATATTATTTAGACATTAATTTAAGCAAAAAATCATATCTGGCATGGAAGCAGATAGTTGCCAGCTAGAAAAAGGTTAAATAGAGTATTAAGGTTTCTGTGATACAAAATTTCAGGTGAATAAATGACAAAAGCTAATTAGTATTTTACCAATCGTCAGGAGACATTGTATTTTAAGTAAAATCCATTTACAAAACCTGAAGCTGAAATGGAGGCTTTAGAAAAACAGGAAGGGAAAGCAAGGAAGGTAAGCATGATGCTCTCAAAAGTGCATTCAAAGCATTTGATATTTATACTAAGAACAGTACTAGCCCACACTGGTGAGCTGGCTCTCCTGTCCCACTAGGCCAAAGGACATTAGCCAGCCCACCCAACCATAGATGTTCCATGAGTCACAGATGTGACCAACGAGGCAATCTGGAAGATCCCAGGGGTCACATTTAAAAACACTAAGCGGTTGCAAAAATAATCACTTCAATAATATATTTTACATAACATAGTATTTCCAAAATATCATTTCTACATATAACCAATGCTTCTCAAAAGTATTAATGAAGAAAATATGCAACCTTGTTCTAAGCTTCAAGATCAATGTATAGTCTAACACTTAAACTTCCAATGCTTTGCCAGGTGGTAGGGGCACACACCTTTAATCCAAGCACTCAAGAGGCAGAGACAGGTGGATCTTGTGAGTTCAAGGCCAGCCTGGTTTACAAAGCAAGTTCCAGGACAGCCAAATCTGTTATATAGAGATATCTTCTCTCTCTCTCAAAAAAGTAAAAAAAAAAAAAAAATTAAATTAAAATAAAATAAAATAAAAATAAAAGACAAATTGCCTTTGGGCATCTTCTTTCCTGTTGTTGGATGGATATACTATCAAAACCATGTAGTACATATTGGAAGAGGATTTTAGGAAGACTTTTCCAATATATGTCTATCAGACATACAATGTTTGTATACAATAGCATTTAACCTTTTTGCCATGCAGAGGCACAGATAATGGCAGGCTTTCCAGCTTTAGCATCCTCTTAGGAATGCCCATTGTTAAATTTTGGGGTGATCCAGAAACTCTTGGTTAGGGTTAGAGCTGCTTTATTTGACATTCCCCAGCCTTCTGTGGCTTGCCTAAAAGGCCAAGATGGTAACCTAAATGCCCACCTCCACATCTCCTAGTATCTTCTGGTTCAGAGGCTGCTAACAATTCCTAGCCTAGTGCCTAATGTTAGATAAGAATCTCATTGGGTTAAAACAAAGAGATAATTTATTTCATCTTATATACTTGGAGTTGGGAGTCACTTGAATTAAACATGCAAATAGATGCAAACATATGCAAATTGGGGTTTCTCCAGATAAATTGAATGGGAAAAAAAAGCTTTATAGTATTAGTAATATTCAGGGATTTTGTGGTATTGAAAAACCATAGTCAACTGTGCTTCTCAGAACAGAAAAAAGTAAGAACACATGGCAGGAACATAAGAGTGACAGTGGAATGTGAGGAGGTACCATTTCTTATTTTTAGTAATAGTAACACATATTATAGTGCCTTTGTGTTTATTACCATGCTCTGAACACAAATGCCTTCTTCTAGAATCAATGAATAGCCTTGTGGTGCTGGATTTTGTTCCCGTGGCAAGGTCATGAAGTAGATAATTGATATACTCATTCTCTATTTGGCTACGGTGTCCTGAGTCAGAACTCATGACCTATGTGTCATAAAATTGAACCAGTTCTTACTAACCCTGACTCCATCCTTGAGCGACTGCACCTGGATTCCAGACATTTCCCAACCATGTGCAAAGTGAAGCTCTTCCCCATAAAAATCTGCCTTGTGAGCATTTTATCTTAGTTCCTGGCACAACCATTTCTACAGCTGGACAAAAAGAAATAGAAAAATGTACTTAAAACTGCAGTTTTACATTCAGATTGCAACACAGACCAACTTCTCTACAGGTGCTTTTGAAAAGTTCAACCCACAATCCCTCACAGTAACGTAAGAGGGAGGATCACAAGGGACTAATGTCTGGATATCATGGCCTCCCATTCACACTCTGAGGTATATTTTCTCCTAAGAGCACATGCTAAGAACTGTTGCCTGGGCTGCCAACAGTGACTTCTGTTTTATGATTTAAGCAAAACATGAAAATCACTTTTTTCTTGGGTTCTACACATTCAGCTAAGTCAAAATAGAAACAAGATTATATGAAACAATAATAATAGAAAGGGGGAGATACAGAGAAACAAACGCATCATGATAGTCTGACCTAAAATAGACTCAGCCACCTTCAGCCAGCACCTTCTAATGGGATGTCCTGCTTTTCCAGCTCCTAGTCAGGAAGGTGGTAGTGATCTTCCCTATACTTGGAGGATCTAGCACAAAGCCACTTCACTGAAGACACCTAGAAAGTGCTGGCTTGAAAGAATGAGACAAGAATAAAGTCATTTATTTATCTATCCTGGATAAGGCCCTTATTTGGAACTTTATACTCATATATGAAAAACTCAATTCCCTATATGTCTATTAGAGAGATGATCCTCATCCCTAAGGCACTACAGGACCCAACTGGCTAAGTCTAAAGCACAAGAAACATTTTTCTTCATTCATGTCCAGTGTTTTCAAAATATCTCTCAAACTCTGTTTTCTTCCTGCCACTAGCATAACGGTGACTTCTGGTGCATCACTTCTATTTCCCTTTATAATAAGATCTTTGGATTTTCTGTAATGTCAAAAGTAATTTATATTTTTTTAAGATACCTTTAAAATAATCAGAAATATGAAGATAAAAATGACAATAATCCAATTTCAAACAATATTGATAGAAATGGTTGTCTTGGATCTAGCTCTATTTACAATATTGCTCCTGTATTACATTCACTACAAGTAAAGTAAGTCAAATTTAATTCAGCAAGTAATTTTACTGCCTAGTTCTGTAGCATCAGAGACTGTGAGATATTGCTAATGAGTTAGATCCAGATCCTGTCTTTACAGAGATTAAAGTCATTTTACCACCCTGTTTGGAAACCGGCAGACATACCACTGCCTTTTGAAAACACTTCAAATATCTTAGAAGGATTTAGCTCTCGTACAACACATATCACCAATGATTTGCCCTCTGCATCCTCCTTTGCACTTTATGCTCTAGCCATGGAGCTTTCTTTGTAATTCCGGCAAATATGTTTTTAAAAATGCTATTTCCTCTAGCTTTATCTCATCCATGTGTTCACAAGCATATAGACACATAGATGAACATATATCCCTCCTCCACACAATGCCACATCTTGACACTGGGAAAATGCTGAGCACTTAAGAGATCTATCTATCAATCTATCTGTCTGTCTGTCTGTCTACCTACCAGCATCATTAATTCCTGTGGAAGAAGGGTGTATTACAGGTTGCAGGGGATCAGGGATTTATTGACCTCTAGGTTAAAAATACAAGGGTAGAAATGTTCTATAATTCTGCCAACATTCAACCTAGAATGTAGTTTTCAGGATTTGTGCACACACAAAAAAAGTGTTTTTGGAAGATAGTACAAAGGACAATCTCAAACATAAAATGGAAGGCATTTAAAAACACCAGGCAATATAAGCACCATCTTCAGTTCAATAAATAAAGATGCCATTAAAAAAAGTCAAAAGAGAAATTGTGGCAATAAAGTCTTTAGAGAATGTGTAAAAGGGGACTTGTACTGTGGACTTTCAGCAACATGCTGGTACATTTTAAGTGAACATACAGAAGAGTTAGTTTTTCCTTTGCTAATGGATAACTGTTTAAAATCAATCTAGACATTTGGCCATACCCAAGTAGTCCATAACATTGCATTTATCCACAACTGGAAACGTACCCTCCTCTTTTCAAACTTGCTCCATACTCCAGCTTTGTTGCCCCTATGGGCAGCTGAGCCAGTACTTGGGATTCACTCTGGAATCTCCTCCTTCCTTGTCTGACTCTGCCAATGCCTACTTTGGATTCTGACCAACGTAACTTGATGCTGTGGTCTACGGTTATACTCTACTCCATGGTATAGACAAGCTACTTGTTAGAGTCGCCAGGGCAATCTCACCCTGTCCAAGGTCCCCTACACAAGCTCTAGGCAATGAGAGACATAGAGGGAAAGTCTAGTGCTCTAACTTCTAAACTAATGTGTAAGAGGATACACTTGCTATAGAAAAACAGCTTACATGGTGATGGACAACGTTACTATGGACTTTGACAATGCCTTAGTAGAATTTCACTCTTCCACAACAGGAAGACCCCACTCATTTTCTCCTTGCTGCTCATAATTCCACTCATAGATAATGCTCTGGTCTTCCTTCTTTAGTACATCACACTTAGGATCATCCCTAATCTGAATCTTCACTGCTTTTACTGACTCCTCTTCTTCCATCTACAAACAAGCCTAGTAGAGTCTTCAAAATAAGCGAAGAAACCAGCATATCTGACTTTTCATGTAGCTACCTCTTTTGCTTTTTCTCCATAAGAAAAATAGTGGAAAGCAGCTCATGATGTTTTCATATACATAAAATTTCATTCTTGCCCTACCTCATAGCTCTATGAGATGAAGAATCTCTATCACTTTTCTGAGGGACCAAAATATATTCCCATTTGCTTGCCAGAAAGTTTTTATTGATTATCCTCCCAAAGTTAGTACTTTAAATTAACAGCTTTAGCTTTGACCATCTCTTTTATTTATTTATTTATTGTTTTTTTATTTTAAAAGTTTTTTCCCATACCCACCACTGCTCCCTGTCCTTTCCTTCTAGTCCTCCCTTGGTCTCTCTCTATCACATCCCCCCAGGGAAGGTAAGGACTTCAAGGTGAGTCAGTTCAGTATGGCATATCTAGTTGAGGAAGGACCAAGTTCTCACAGTATCGAGGCTGAATAAGGTTTTCCTCTGTTGGGAATGAACTCCTAGAATCCAGTTCATGCACTAAGAATAAACTCTGGTCCCACTGCCAGAGGCTCCACAAACTGCCCATGCCTTTTGACTGTCATTTATATTCGGTAGATTTAGTTCCTCAGCTGTCACTTCAGAGTCATTGAGCTCCCAATAGCTCATCCATCTCTTTTGATTATAAGTACATTAGTAATATCTACCTTATAGATAGTATCATTTGTTATTAAAACAGCTAATGTATACCTTTATATTGACACCATCTAGACAACAGGATAACCTTCAAATATATCTACTGTGATTCTTAGAAATTATGGGTTTCTATACATTAGCCCTTCTCCAAGTCATGCTATCTAAATGTCTGGGAAACCCACACAGCAGAGAGAACCACCTCCTACAAGTTACACATCTATCATGACATGATAATACACATATATAAACAAGTATATAATCAAATGGAATAAGAAACACAAGACATGAAACAACTCTAGTTTTGTACCTGTGGTTGAAAGGCAGATTTCTTCAACCACATTTCCAAATCCCACTTCAAACTTCAGCTCCAGACAAAGTCCTTCCCTCTTCACAACCTAGGCTTACAGGCAATTTGTCCAAACGATCATCTGTCTTACCTAGGCTAAAAACATGAACAAAATGACCAGGCTAACACTGGTTCTTTTCCTCAAACTTATATCTTCTGGCTTTATATCTGCCATGGACAGCTTGGCCACCTAGTGTCAGAGAAGTGACTGTCACAGTCACCTGTTACTCGCGCCTACACCTGGTGAGACCATTCAGAACTACCATCACTGTCGAATGAGAGGGATGAAGAGAAGGCCTTATATACAGCAGCAAGCATGATAGTGAAATTACCCAAAGGGGATTCCTGACACCCTCACAAGCCCATACACTCTGGCAATTGTTTGCAATAGGAATATGAAAAGATTTGTGGGCAGATAACATGTACACTGAACTAACCATAACTCTGGCCTCTGAACAGCCAGACTATTATTTACCCAATAAACCATGACTGCAGTGGAGGCCCAGCAATTCAGCATCTGAGAGAAATATACTGTATATTATGGTCCATCAGATAAAAAACTAACTTTAAAAAAGTGTCCAAATACAGATGTCCACAATGGGATCTAACTATTACACACCATTTTGCAAATAAAACACATTTTCAAAATCACCACAGCACCTATCATGTGCTTCCTTGTATTCTTATTCCACACAGAAGGGATTAAAGATGTTTTAAGAAAGAAAGGTATGGCAGAAAAGCCATTACTTCAAAACATAAAGATACCCTGCAAATGAACAGAAACATGAAAGTCTAAAATGCAGAGACAAATGTTTTTCCTCTAATCCACATTCTCTGTGTGTTGGAGGGGTGTTAGTATTATTATTATTTTGCCCCCAAGTACCCTCAGTCACAAAGATACTTCTGGACTACCCACTAAATGTTCTGCATGTTGTCTGGTTGTGTTATTTAACAAATCTGAACAAAGTTTCCATCTCCTGGATATTCAGGAAACCACTGAAGTTTGCATAGATGCTGAGACCTTGCTTCTTCTCCTCCTGCATCTCAGACAGCAACAGCCACTCTGTGGTGCGTGTCCTCTGCCATTTTTGTTACCACTGTGTGCACAGTCTATATGGTGCATACAGAACATTCAAGGTTCAGGGTGGAAAGGCTTGAATGTGGTAAATGCCTTCAACTTTACACATAGGTATACAAGGCTGAGACTCATCAAAATTTATTTGTATTTATTAACACTTCTTATTTAGAGGCTGGGGATCACACATTTAATGCAAAATCATCAGAATCACTAACTGTATTTGAGAGTGTATGTACACGTTTGTCCTGGCATTGTGAGTTCTGTGGGCATGTCTCTTTGCCCCTTCATTCCCTCCTTTACCCCACCCTTCCCTCACCTTCCTCCTAACTTGTGCTACCTGTCTCCTCTCAGACATAGAGAAAAACATTATATTCACGTTAGGGTGCCCCTAACTGTAGATCCTTATGATTGAGGAAATGGAAGGGCAAATCCCTAAGCCTGTCTCCTCTTCATAGATTGTAGTATTTGAAAAAGAAATTTCTTTAAATATTTGCGTACTCTTATGACACAGCTTAAAAATCAGAACCTATTTTTTTTCACTTTATTCCCCCCCCCCCTTTTTTTTTTTTATCAAGATCAGGGTTGTTTTTTTCTCCCCCTTCCTTGTCTAAAAATGATCCCTTCAAAAAGTCAGCAAAATATTTTGGCTTTCTTCAGCAGCACTTTGGACTTCTCTGTTACAAATTGTATAAACATTTTCCAGACAGGGGAATTTGAAGGGCTTAAATTATTTCTCAGATGATGTCTGTACTGCAGCAGCTTTGCACTTGCAGGAGAAAGATGGTGGTAAGGAAGCAGCCACAGAGCATAATGTGTCTGGAATCAGGGACTATTGAGCTCATGCAAATCTGGATGGGAAAATATCTTCCTCCTGCATTATCCACTGCAAGGATCTGAGTTCCCCAGACTGAGGAGACACATGCTCTGGATAGATGTGGTCTGTCATTCATATTGAGCTCACATATTTTACTTCCTGAAACCAAACAAATACTGATAACTACTTCTGTGAGCCTTTAATCAAAATTTCAGCAGAACGCAGTTGGCAACAGAAAGATCAGTCCGTGGAGCCGAAAACCCTTTCATCATCAAATATACAGAAATAATAATTATATTTATCTGTTTGGCTCAGGCTGCACACCAAGATTTACCCTTGCCCTAAGGACATAGAAATCATCAGCCATTGTCATCTCTACAGAAAAAAAAAATTCTTAATAACTTAGAGGTTAAATGTTCTCAATATTTGTGGGGCTGAGGGAAAGAACATTATGTTTAGCTTTTTCCTCTATAATGCTACAATACATAATTTTATGTGTTAACCAATTAATGGTTATGATAATGACCTCAAAGGCACTAGTAAACATCTATCTTGTCTCATAATAAAAGTTTGATAAGAGAGGAAGGGTGAAGATATACATAATTTAAATTTCCATCTTGTTTGGATCTGTGTATCTTTGTCAATATGTTTCATCTCAGCATATTCCAAGACATTTGAAAAAATAAAAGTTAACTTCAAAATAACATTTTCTGATAGAAATGGTCTATATATATTTATATTGCCCCAAAGCAAAAATTGAGTCAGAAGTGGAGATCTATTGATCCAGAAATCCTGAGGAAGGAATAGGGAGAATGAATTAAGGAAGAGATGAAAGCAGGTTAGGATGTTTTGAGATGGTCATCACTGCAGACTGTAATGCTCATTTCTTCTCAGGATCCTTAGGAACCAAGCAGAAATACACCTGTGATAACAATCTGAAGGGCAGATAGTGTGACAGGTAGCTTGACCAGGACAGCTTTAAGTTTCCATCCATCAAAGGTTCTGTAACACACCATCCCAGACTTCATGAGCAGAGGAAACTCTGAACAGAGAAGCCAGAAGAGCTCTGCAATGGGAAGCCAGGAGCACCACCTGGACTGCAGAGCCAAGGAGAATTTCTGATCTAGAATATATTGTTTATTTTCCTCATGAAAAGTAAATATGGACTAGAGAGATGGCTCTGTGACTAAGTGTTTGCCATGCAAACATGAAGACATAAATTAGCATCTCCAGAACCAGGTAAAGTCTGGCACTAAAGCAAGTATTTGGAATTCCAGTGCCCCATGGGGAGATGGAAGGCAGAGGCAGCAGAACCAACTAGCAGGCCAGTGTATGTGTATCAAGTATAGCAGTAAATAAGAGAGACTTTGTTTTAGGCAAGATGGAAGGTGAAGATTTAGACCCCAGAATTATCCTCCGACCTCCAAACACATGCTATAGCACAGATCCATCACTGGGGCGGGAAAGAAAGAAAGAATGAGTTAAGAATAGAGTTTTGTATTTCTTGAAGCAGAATAACCTTTGCAAACACACACATGTTCAAAGATAGTTGTATTACTCTTGCTGTTTGCCTGAGATACTCAGCACCCCTTTCGGTCTGCTAATCTTTCTCTCCATGTACACTTCCACCTTCTCACTTCAAGTTTCCTTTTCCTTTGACAACTTCCTTTCTTTTACCTTTCTACAACTTTCTAGAGTTGTGCAACATGCCACTTATTAAATTAAGGCATAAAATTTAACTCCCAACTTCTTTTAAAATAATTTGGAGCATTTGATCTTTAGAATGTTAGCAATAAACAAGATCTTTCTTACTTGTTACAATGATTATTGAACTAAAATTCTATCTTGGTCTTTAAAGTTGGGGAAGAAAAGACAGAGAAATACAGTTGAGGAAAGGAAATAAAAAATGGAGGGAGAGAAGGAGAGAGAGGGAAGGGGGAAGGAAAAAGGGAAGGAGAGAAGGAGGGAGGAATCTTTATAATTTTGGTTAAAATCTTTTCTGGTTCAGTTAGAGCCGAGTAACCATTCTGAAACCCTCTCTGGCTAAACATTCCCACAGGCATCATGATAATTACTAAATCTATGGGTCATTAGGGTCTCTTGCTAGAACTTGCTATGTCTACAGTAGCCACACTGTTAATTTAAGAGGACACACATGTGCTTTAATTACACAGCCCTTGAGAGACAACAAAATTTAAGTAATATGAGCAGAGGACAGCCAACTGCTGACACTCTTTCCAATAAAATGTGTTTAGCTCTAGGCTAAAGCTCACTGACTCTTTTCTCAGGGTGTCTATATGAAAACTGCTACTGGAGATGACTGAAACGCCTCTATCTATTGAGAAGACACAGAAAACAAAGCTCATAGGTGGCAAATTACAATCATCTTGAGCTTTTTGTGTGTCGTCAGAAGAGAACTTGAACCTATGATGACTGAAGTCAAAAATCCCATAGATATTGTCCACCACTTCTATTTCCCTCAGTGGACATCACCTTGTGCAGCAAACCAACACCCTTGGGTTTAATCCTCAGCATGTTTGCTTTCTTAATTTCTGTGACTTTTGTGTAGAATCTTGAAACAACTGAAAAAATGGATTTTAATGGTTTTCAACTTTCAGCATTCCTGGAATATTCAAGAGTTTGAAGGAACATTACTTAAGAAAGAATGATGAAGGAGACATGATGATGAAGGCTGTCTCGTGTCATATCTAGAGTTCCATGGCCTGGTCAGAACTTAGGTAAATCTCTAAGAATGAGTGTAAGAATTGTCATAGACAATTATTGTATGCTCAGAATGCTAGAGTTCTGAAAATACTTCCATAGATCCTGACTGATTTATACATCCAATTTGCTTTCATTTTTATCTGCCTTCTCAACCTCAGAACTCCAAGCTACAACAGAGGGAAAGACTTTGAAGGAAAAGAACTAAACAGTGTCATCCACAAAAACCCCTGTAGCCTCCCCACTCACTGGACAAATTCATGGCGCTGGAAGAAAGTCTCTAGGGAACAAATCACCCCTCAGCTATTAGAAGAAGCAGTTAGCCCCTTTGCTCCATTTCTCAATAACATTATTCTTTATGGCTTCATTAAAAAAATATCCCTAAAATATGAGTTTTTCCATGTTACTTTTTGAGTCTTAGCTTAAGAATATTTTTCATGCTTGTGTCTTTATATTACTTAATTATTTGTGATTTGCTTCTCAGTAGTCTCAGTCTTTGAGAGGTTATTAGTCAAAAAAATTTTTAAAGGGGTAATACTGTGGTCAGTATTAAAAATCTAGGCTTGGGACAATGACAGTTCTGGAGAGGAAAGCTTGGATGGTAGCTCATGCTGTCCACCTTCACCCTTCATCCTTCACAATGACCACAACAATAAAGACAGGAAACACTTTTAAATTTAATTGATCATCATGAATTTTCTTGTTTTTGCTTCTACTTCCTGAAACAAACTGAAGCTGCTCTCTCCTAGCCAAAGTCTCCTCCTTCTTTCTGAATTTGCATCAATGTACACAGTTGCATGGGTAAGGACAGACACAACAATGAAACCATTATTTATCATATATAAGGAACTCCATCGATTACTATTTCCCCCGACATTGACTGTTCTGTGAGACATTTAGTGTAGGCGCAATTACAGTGACTTATAGACGAAGAAGCCAAAGGCCAGAAATGAAGATCCAAAACTTACTTCTCACCTTTGCTGCAGGGCTTTGAGCATCCTCATTTTCATATGGTCCATGCCTGCATCCTTTCACTGAGGCTGCCTGCTGCTCCACTCTACTCCTCTGCTCTCCTCTACACAGCCTCATCATCTTTCTCCCATACACTTCCTTCTGGGACAATCCATTCTCTTACTTCCAGAATATCTGGTTTTCTGAGAATTCCACACAAAGTACCATCAAAGTGTCATCTCCACTGATGCCTTTCTGTATGCTGTGAATATCAATCTTTAAATAAAGGAGCTGTTTTGGGCCATGACAGGCACCATAGAAGAAGTAGGAGGAGGAATCAGAATAGGTAGGAAAGGAAGGACAGAGTCAGAGGCAGACCAAGCCAGAAGCCCAAGGAGCAACATGTAAGGAGCACAGGTGAGCCACGGGCCACGTGGCAGACAGATTAATAGAAATGGGTTGATTTAAGATGTAAGAGCTAGCTAGCAATGTGCCTGAGCCATAGACCAAACAACATATAGTTAATATAAGCATCTGAGTCATTTCTGGGGGCCTGAGCAGTGGTGGCTAAGTGGTCTGATGCGGCAGGTCTGTGGGTCTGGGCCTCTGGCCATCCAAGACCAAGAAACCGCACTGCTACACTCCACCAGAACCATTATCCACAGATGACCTATTTCACATAAGCAAAGCAGAAAATCTAATGAGAAGTTGTATTGTCCAGCATTTATGAGGGCCCATTAGTATCCTCAGGCCATATGGCATGTACCTATTGAACATTTTCATCATTCTGTGTAAAAAGAGGAGCTACCCAGACTCTACCTAAGCTGCCTTTGCTCGACATGCCTTGACATCATAAGACGATAGAGTTTAAAGCTGATATAAGTTCAAATCACTCTTTAAAAGGTTTTGTTATAAATATAAGGACTCAGGAAAAATTACACTCTTACTTTACGCACCTCAAAGTAACCAAAAATTCACAATAATAGCGCAAAAATTGTTATCAGGTTTTAAATAATAACTGAAAACAAAATAAAAAAGAGCCAGCTATTGCCAGTTTAATTTAGTGTCCTTTTGCTACAATAAAACTAAGAGGGGAAAAGGCAATATGGTCAGACATACTAAGTCTGTTTCAAGACTATGGTCCTTTTTCCTGGGCAGTGCATTCCACACAAATAGCTGTCTACTTTGTATTTAGTCAAAGTCCTCAAGTCTACTCCAGAGCTTACTTTGTAGAACAAGCCCCAGTCCTTCTGCCTCTGCTTCTGCAATGTATGCACCTATGTTTTGACATTGCATGTGCTTCCAACACTTATCATCCAGACTTTGAGTTACCTTTTCATCTCACATAGTGGAATTATAGAAATATTTAAGTATTTATGAACTGAATTGAATTTTTTAAAGTACATGAGCTAAATATTTTTAAAGAATTATACCACTTCATATTAAATATGCCTGAACTGTGAAGGCATATTGGAAGAGCAAGTCTAAAAAATCCAATAATGCTATTGTCCTTCCTGCTGTCAATAGACTTTTGTGTGTGGCATTAGGGTGAAAGAGGGGAGTCTGACTTTCCATGTTTATTATCCACATCTTCAAGTCATCCGCTTCCTCAAGCCAGAACCCTCTAGGCTTACAGTTATAATTCTTAAGTATACAGAGCAGAGGAGCTGGTGGGTGGAGGAGAGAAACATGTGCATGAGGTGTCTGAAGAGATGAGTGAGATAAACGCTTACATATGCAGCGGCTGCATTTCACTTAAGGGCAGCAAACAGGAAGACGGGCTTGTGTCCACTAACCCAGGACAGATGCAAACTTTAAGACAAAGTCAGTTCCAGAAAAGTTTAAACTCTAGATGTTTTCAAACTATTCAGAACATTTACGCTAATTAGACTCACAAAGAATCACTGATAATTTGGTCCCTGAGAAAGACTATTAAAAGACCTGGGATGATGTGAAGGGCGATATAAAAGCAAAGTTTTATTACAGACATTAACTTTGCTAAAAGTTTGATTCATGGTAGATTATTTTATTGAAGTCAATAAGTTTAATTACAATTCTTTTAAAATCTTTTTCCCTGTTAAGACAATAAAAGAAGGTATAGTTTATTTTCAAAGGAAAGAGAACCATATTTGCAGGAAGACGACGGTAGAATCTAATTTCATCTCTACAGTTCTTTTAGTGACATCTTCAGGGGAGGAAGGTCAACAAGATGTGGCTGCAATTGTTGGTTCACAATTATAACAAGTACATTGTTAAGACAGGAAAAAGATTTATGTTCTTTGGTAAAATAATATGTGCCATGTGATTAATAGTGGAACACACCAGAATAGAGGCAATGAGGGAAACAAGGGATCAGACTTTCAGAGTCATGCTGGAGAGCTATGTAGAAAGAGATAGACAGCCATGTGCTGCAATGACCACACATGAGCTATTAAAAACTAGTCCTCACCACTCCATGCATCTGTTAGCTTTTAAAAACCAAAACACTACTATATCCACATGTTTATGCAGATATTCTAACATCATCAGTTAATTTTAAAAGAAAGAAGTTTCATAAAGGGAAGTCAATGTCACTTGAGATGCTCAGAAGACATACCTGGAGTACAAGTGGCCCTGAGGGAGGGAATAGTCTGCGAAAACATAAGTAAATGACACACAAACACTCATTTCTAATTGAGTTTGGTGGTTTCTCACTTGTGTTTTGTGAGGAAGTGGTTGATAAAAAGAAAGATAAAATTCAGCGTACAGTGTCCACTGTAACAAAAGCCATGTTATTCATGCTTTCTAGTTTTCCAAGTGCAGCTTCCCATTCTCCTGGTGACCTTGTGTTTTCCTTCCTCACAGTGAAGAACCTGCCATGTTCCTTTCATGTCTACATCAGCCCTTTCCTTATCTGAGATTCCCTGTGGCTCCACAGACAATACCCGACCAGAAAACAAGCAAACAAACAAACAAAAAAAGGTAGGCAATAGTTGAATTGGGTTGCCATTCCTTTCTCATGCTGGTTTGTAGCAAAAAGACAAAAGTTGGTAATCAATTTAAAGAAATATATGTTTGCTGTCCCTGTGTAGGCAAATCAGAAATGTGGAGAAAGGCATTCTTACAGTCAATGTGCATACCAATAAGAATGTCAAGCCCAACAAAAGAATGACTAAACAAGATTTCATTACTGATGTCAGCTTATTTGTCAATTATGATGAAGGGTGATTTGTAGAGTAAAGAGAAATGAGTATGGAAATGATTTGAGAATAGATAACAGAATGTAGGTTGGATTCATAAGACCAAGCTCCAAGGAGCAGATGGAGTTAAAGCCAGTATTTGAAACATGGCAAGTGTGAATATGGATAGAAACTCAAAGGTGAAGAAAGCCACTATTTATTGAGAGTCTGATATGAGACAGGTTGTACTAAGTCAGTATGGTTATTCTTAGTTCATAGTTGAGAGATAAGGGGCTGGGAGAGATTCAGTTTGGCAAAAACAAATCTATATTGATTGGTTTAGGTTGAATGCAAATCTGTGTCTTTTAATCATGGTGTCTAAATTCATCAGGATATGGGAAAAGGAAGTGTAGGAGGGGTGAGAAAGATGTGTGGTAGAGGCAGTTGGAAAATCTGCCTAGCTGCCAAAGCAATGTCTTTGAGACACTGTGGGCACCCGCTTTTCAGTTTTGTAAAGTGGTATGATTTACAGAGAAATCAAAGACAGATCAGCAGAACCTTCAGGCAAGGTGAAGGACACATACATGCTGTAAAAGGATTGTGAAGACTGCTAGGCTTACTAGTCTTGATGTGTTTGCTTTGGGATGGGGTGTAGCCTACATATAGTTTTCTCTCCCAGAGAGCTCTCAATATTTGCTACCTCTGGGTTCAAAAGACCACTAAGATTTTGGAACAAGGAAGAAGGTGATAGGTAAAACACAGATAACTGTTACCTGAACTTGATTATAGCTTCTTTTTAAAACACAAATTCTCGTTGGTATTAAATGAAAACTCAGAGCCAGATATTGGGTAAAACATGAAATATTAGAGAGAGGAAACAGACCACAGTCAAATCTCACCAAGCCAATTTCTCAGGGTAAAAGCTATCCTCAAGAGTCTTCAGCTTGGCTTGTCACTTCTATAGAATACCTCAATGTGTGCCTATGCTTGCTTTAAATATCTTCTTTGCCCCATTATTTCACTTCTGGGTTCAACTCTGTAGCATAATCCTAGAGTTAGGATTAAAGGTGTGAGCTACTACTGTTTGGTAGTTAGACCTTGAATGTACAGTAACACAGAAAGATCTCTGTCTCCTGAGTTATGAGATTAAAGGTGTAGGTCACCACTGGATCATTCCCATGTTGGGATTAAAGGTGTGAGTTACCAGCTGTTGTTCCTGTGCTGGGATTAAAGGCATGAGTTACCAATCTCTCACCCTCTTGTGCTTGACTGTGGGAGATTCTGACATTTGATAGTCCAGGCTGGTTTAATTAAATACAAAATATATCACCATATCTTATAGTAAGACAAAAAACAAAAACAAACAAACATACAAGCAAACAAAAACTAATCCAGGTACCAAGGAAAAAACACTGGGATTGGGAATCACACACTAGGAAATAACACACACTAGGAAATAAAACATTCTTCTTTAAATTCCAGCTAATGTCCATATAGTTACATGCCTATATTTGTGAGCTCTATTTGGGCAACTGTCTTATATAATGTAAAACAAAGGAAAGCACAGGACTCTGGGAGCAGCTCCACAGGCTTCATTCTGCCTTCTGGAGACTCACCTGCCATGTGACCTTTGTTAGGTTACCATTTTGGTCTTGGATTTTCCTCATCTGTAGAATGTAGAAATTCACACTACCTACTGCACAGTGCTTTGCTAGTATTAACTTATATACTGCAATAAAAGATCTTAGACAGTACCCAGAACCTTGTAGGCTTCTAAAAAACAGCAGGAGCTAAGGAGGTAGGGCAGGAGACTGTTAGAGCCAGCACTGTTGGGGTTGGCCGTATTGCTCTATTTTTGTCTTCTTGAATCATGTGTATGTACACTAGTATTAACATGTGCAAAAATGGATTCCTGCTTAATATTATTTTGTTTCAATAGCATTGTAGTATTACTGTGCAGAAACATGTTCAATACGCAAATCATAGTGTTCTAAATTCTGGTTCCTTTAAAGAGCTAAGCTACAATGAATCACTCCATCAGTAAGCTAATATATACTGTATTAACAAATAAGCCCTGACACACACCACTCATCCTATATCAACAACAATCTCTCTGTCTCCTGACTTCTCCCATGCCCTCACACCCTTTGTGCTTTGGTGATTCTTTCGGGTGACCCAGAAATGGAGGTTACTTTCATCTTGTAATTTTCTATCCTTCTAATACACAAATAGAGAAAGGGAGAAAAGAAGGAAAGGAAGAGAAGAGGCATGCAGGGAAAGAAAGATGGAGAAAACTAACTATTTTAATGGCCTTGGAATAGGAGTAACATTTGATTTCCATTTATATCATATCAGTAAAACTCAGTCTCATAAACATCTCCAATGAAATTTTGAGCCATGTGGATAAAACAACTACCATTTTTTTTTTTTCTGTATCACATCGCATGGTAATTGGTCTCTATGAAAGATAGATCTCTATGAAAGAGAAGATAGAAAAATAGATCTCTATGAAAGACCTCCTACCCAGAACACAGCCAGGAGCTTTGTGGACATTGGGCAGCAATTTGGGGTCGATTTTACAGTGAATGCACATTCTTGAAATGAGACAGACAGAGCACAAATGTGGTCAGAAAAAGATCCTGGGATACAAAAGACTCTTTAATATAACCCTTAGTCACTTCCTAACATATGTTATGAGGAACAAAACTACAGAATTTTATGAGGAACCTGATAATAAAAGTTGGAAGCATTTATTCTATGAATGCAAAATGCTACTAAAATAGAGCACATTCTGAGAAATAGTATGAGACCTGGCTGATACATACCCTGGCCTCCGGTGTGGAGGGGGCTGGAACAATGACTCAGTTCGTGGATAACAGCACATGCTTCTGTTATAGAGAACTCAAGTTCAGTTTCCAGTAGCTCAGAAATATCTGTAACTCCATGTCCAGGGGCTCCAACTCTTTCCTGTAGACTTTAAGAGTACCTTCTCAACATAGCATACTCACACAGAGGTACAAAAATAAAACATTAAAATGTATCTTCTTTTTCTTTTTCTTTTTTTTTTTTTTTTTTTACTAAAAATAAGACAGAGTGTGTCTGGGGAAGTAGAATTTTAGGTGTTAGAACAGAATTTGCCATCATCCGAACACAAAAGTCATTAAAGATGGTCAACTACTTCCCTAAGAACTTAAAAATATTTTTCATTAAACTTAATGAAAGGAGTTATTAAAAAGAATATTTTTCCAAATATCTCATTGACTGTTTTCCCCCCAAAGGCCTCATTTGAATAAGTTATATATATTAAATAATAATTTATTTTAAGTATTTTATGTATCACATTTATTACAAGAGTATGTATACAGCTCTCTTAAAGGACCATAAACCACTGGTACATAGGCCAAGAGAGAAGACACCATTTTCTGAAAGTCTTCTCAGAGTATAGGAAAAGTAAGGGTGAGTTATCCCCATAAACCACCAGGTATTTACAAACACACGGGCATGTATGTAGACAGGAATATATATATATATATAACAGAACTGCAGGGGTTTTCCTAGATTTTCAAAAAGTTACCATAGATTGTGAATTAAATTTAAAACAAACTAATAAAAGGGTCTCCTTTCAAATTTAATTCAGAGATGTCTCTAATTTCCATTTCACTTTAAAGAAATTGAAACTGATAATCACATATACTAGTTCATTTGCATACTTCATGAAGGAACACCAGATAAATTCTCAATCATTGGACCTATCATTAAATTTTAATTTATTTTTATGAACCTAGATTTTTATTAACTTTTCCAATCATATGAACAACCCCCATCTCCATCTGAGTCAGGTAGGAAGACATGTACCGTCCCCTATGGAGAAGACTGTGATCAAGAATACTGGATTAAGTTGATTTCCAAAAACATTGAGAAGCAAGAAACATGTTACTGATGTCATCACATGTCTTTCCATCACAGGTACATTAAATTGATAGTTAAGTTTTTGGGTGCAGTCATGACAGCCAACAGACCTCCATCACTGTTTTTGAGGCACTACAAAATCTCCCCAAGTTAGTAAAATGTATATAGTTTCATCAATCAAACAATAAGGTATTTTTTACATAATTCATAAATCTCTCTCTCTCTCTCTCTTTCTCTCTCTCTCTCTCTCTCTCTCTCTCTCTCTCTCACACACACACACACACACATATACAGTCAAAGAACTACTTCCTATAGTTCTATGGGATGATAGTAAGAAATCAAGGTATGTTGGGGCTTAGTTCTTCAGACAGAGATAGCCATCATCATACTGTGTCATAATGGGGGTGGGGGAACCAAAGCCAGCTACCTAGTGTTCTGATCTCCTCTTATAAGGGCACTAATCATTTTTATCAGGCCTCTATCCATATTACTTCACAACCAAATGCTATCCTATTGGAGTTAGTTTCGGGTAACATAAATATTCTATGCATTGCATATATATACATACCTATAAATCATATTAAATATATTTGAAAATTATATGTCCAAGAAAATATGTGGGGGGATGCATGTTTGTACATGCTTTCCTGTTTATTTCTAAATTAGTCTCTCTTTCTTTTAAACTAAGAACATTTTGTATTATGGATTTGGCAGAGTCAGAACTATGCAGGTGAGGCCTATGTTTCTACAGGTTTCCAGATCCATCCAGCTTTCTTGGTGAGAAGAGAGAACTTCATGTTGGAGGCTGATAGTCCTAAATAAGACTCAGTTCCCAAGAATAGTGTCTCCAATGTGTTCTTCCTTTTTTGTTTGTTTATTTTATAAATACAAGCTTGCAGATCTTACCCAGTTGAAATAAGTTGATTTTATGATAATGACAGCTAGTCTCATATTGTTTTGTGAATGCCAGTTTTTTGGATTCAGTCTCCAAAAGTGGTACTCACATCACCAAGAACACCTTTGCTCTGAGATTCTTGCTTTTGTACCAGGCCCACCCACTATGCAGATTACACTGACTAGGCATTTCCCACAGGGCTCTAGTACACACACACACACACACACACACATTACAACAGGGCACAGACTCTGTTCAAGTTATAGTTGTAAGCACAGAGCACACTGGAACAGTAAATGGTAGTGGTGTTTCTGAGGTTCCAGCACAGGAGTGCTGTAGGGCCAGAGGAATCTCCACATAAATATTGATATTTGTTCTGTTCTTTGCATTGAAAAAAATTTCCTTACATAAGAAGGTGATGAGAATATTAATAAAGAACAGAAATTGCTAGGTAAATCATATTGGCCTAAAACTCAGAGATGGATCTGCCTCTATTTGATGAGAGCTGGGATTATAGGCATATGCCAACAGACCTGGCAACAAGTTAATTTTAAGAAGACCTTGGAAGAAGACATAAGAAAGCAGCTCATGACTCTCACCCAACCCTCTCTCCTTAGCCCTCAGCACAATTTCATAACCTGACCCCTTTCTCCGGCTTTACTCATCCCTCCTCTTACCTCTGTACATGCTACTCACAGAGCTCAGAGAGGGGCTTAATTTTCCTACCCCAGAAAAATTTTGGAAATACACACTTTCAGGACCAAGAGCGTAGAAAAACAAAACACAGCACAACAAAACAGCATAAAGAAAAATATTCCATTCCTCAAATTCTTTTCCTATTTCCCCTTCTTAAAAAATACACTTACCACTATGCTAAAGTAGCAAGACAAGTTAAAAAAAAATCAGCTCTATTTAACCTGCCAAAGCTGCGGCTTGTGTTTAAATCCTAGTAAAAAATAAATTACAAGGAAATTGTAAAAGTGATTGCTTGGATACTTTCATTCTATCAAAATTATTGAATATAATGGTACTTATATGATTTGAAAACATTTTAAAAGCAGAGAATCTGAGGCTACAGTATTACCTGGAGGATACTTTGGAATATGGTGGATGTCCATCCTCATCAAACCATGCAGCCTCTGCTTTTGTACCATTCATATTATGATAAGCAAATTGTTGTCTGGGCAGAACACACTGAGAATCGTTGTTGAAGAGCAGCTATTGTAGTAGATATTGTTGGTTTTAATAATTCTGGTAGTTAAGGTTATTGTTTATTAATAATATTCTCAATCTGCCAGCCTGAGCATTTTTTGCTCTTATTTTGATTCTTATACAATTTTGATGAAATATTAGAAACAGGTTCTGATCTTATATGTATAAATTATATTGAGGCAACAGAGAAACTAGGTATCAAATCAAAGCTAAAAACCAAAGGACTATTTATTTTTACATTATGATATGCCAAACAGTCAACTCTTAAAAGGTACCATCCTATGGTGTTCAGTGCCAGTGTGACAAGCCATGAAGTCAACCACTGCTTCCTGAGAGTTCAAGATTTGTCTTCCACAAGGGTGAGTAGTTGCTCTTTAGTCATAAAGACTCATCTCTGAGAGATAGAGAGACATCCTCAGATCTTTTTTCCTGAGAATAAGTCATGGTTTCACAATTAGGCAAACATCATATTCTTCCAATAAATACATTAGCATCATTAGAACTGAGAGTGAAAGCTGGTACTCCTCCTGGATGTTCAAATTCAGCTATAGACATGAAGCTGACTCAAGGAAGCTGTGACATATGACCTGCAACTAATCTTCCTTGGTCAAGCAGATGCAGGAAGAAAGTACGTCATTCTGTAGCACCTGCATTTGTTCCCGGGTCATCTTTGTTTTCTTCTCACAATAATAAAATCATTATCTAGTCTTTCATGATTTTGCTGTACATATCACATCAACATGGTGATCTTTTGTTCTGCATATACTGTATAATAGTAGATTCTGTCCTACCCCCACAAAACATATTAAGCTTAATAAATATATTTATGAGAATTACTTTGTATAGTCCTTATGCAATCAGCCATGCTGGGCATGATGGCCCAAGACGATGAAATCCCATTGACTTTTTGTAGCAAATTAGTCTACCACCTAATCGGTGAACCCTGCTAAGCTTTTGAATTATGACAAGAACCAGCAGCTCAGTTAGAACACTCAAATGAATTATATCAATTCATAAACTTGTTCATGTCCAGATTTCATTAGCCACACATTAACAGCATTTTATGTTTATTACTGTTCTGACATAATCTATAAATAACTGAAATGCTAATCATAGTGTTCTGCCGGGCATCATCATTTAATCATAAAGAGATACATTATTATAAACTATAATAGATAATAACAAGCCTGGGTCAATGGCCGCATATTAAAAGATCACAATTATATCCTATAAAGGTGTGTACCTCATACATTTGATGACACATAGGTCCATATCTAATCACTTGCAAACGTTTCTCCCTGACACACTTACAGTAGAAGGTGACACAATTAAGGAAATACACTTGTAAAACAGGACAATCCTTAAACATCAAAGTAAACAGAGAACAATTAATAGCGAGAGGAAATGGCCTCTTGGCGTAGCCAGTTCAATTAACTCTTTATTGTTAGGTATGTTTATCAGTGGGAAAGGAACTCATGTGCCCAATATCTGGCAAAGCACAGAAATGAAAGAAAATATGTAAGTTAATCAACATATATCTAGAACTACCTATTAAATAAAATTGAAAATCAGCTACAACATCTCTAAAACTATAAAATACTGCCTGATCACTGATCAGATCTCCTCTAAGCTTCATTAATGGTTGTGGGAAGACTGGGAAACAGCAATTCCTGAACCATATAAAATAACTTCAGGAACAAAGATGAATGTTTCTTTGAGAGAGGGAATAACTTCCAAAGTCAGCAGCGCTTCCAGTATTGGATGGCCTGCTGTTCGTGTCCTTGACATGCTGTCAGCACTGCTGAGTTTTGACTGGCAGATGACAGAGTACTGGTCAAGTTTGAATATTGCTTTAACACAATGATGGGGTCATTACCTAGGCCAGTTACATGTTTCCCAGGCCTTTGCTCCAGGAAAATACATGATGAAATACCAGCTACTATGCAAATAATTTCTATAATAGACTATCAGCTGAAAGACTTTTGGATGAGAATCAAAGATGACCTGGAGTCCAAGAATTAATGACAGATTATTAAACTAAAGTATTTTATACCAAGAATTAGCCACTAATTTAAAGCCCTGCTTGAACAGGCTGTGGAGATGGAGTCTGTCCCTGCCAGCACTTGCACCTCAGAGCTCAGGGTGAATTGGGAGAGATAAAGAAAAGAATGTAAAACACTATGGAAACCAACCTCTGGGGACTTAATATTCTGATCAGCTCACCTCCGAACATCTGGCTCTTAAATGTTCACGCACAAAAACAAGAGAGCTAATGAAAGCAGCACATATTATCTCTCCCATCAATGTACCTCACAAACACCTGCTAAAATTAAAACAAATTGAATCTTGATTGCTGATTAAGTACCCCTTCTTTAGCTAGATATTCTGTCATTATTTGCCCTGGCGCACAATGCATAAACTGATGAATGGCGAGTGGTGGGCTGCAGCAGCAAAGGTGGATAAAAGGGGACTCAAAGTAGATGAATATAAATGGAGCAGATTAACTTTGTGTACTCTAGCCCTGCAAAAAAGTGAGGTTTCACCCCCTCCCCACACCAAGAATTGAAGTGAAAATGTTGCATTTAAAACAGAAAGGTGAGCCAGCCATTCAGTGTGGCACACCAGCCCTCACCACCTAGCAACGCTTCCTGCTGCCTCTCAGCCAGGCTGCATGCTATGCTTAATTTGCTCACCCCATCTTGGTGACAAGGCTTAAGAAGAATCCATTGACCAGTATTTGTGATTGTTAATATAAATCTTTGATCTGCTCTTACTTGATTGTTTGTTCGTTCGTTTTTGGATCCATTAACCTTTCTAGACATAGACATGTCAAAACCAGAATCTTCTAAGTCCCATTTGGTTTGTCTATATCTGAAACAAACACTTGTACTGTGTGGGCTTTTTTATTTTTATTTTTTTCTTACACAATTTCCTGCCAATAAACCAAGAGACTATTCAGCATGCACACTTCAGTTAGACTAAAAATACCCATTTGCGTTTTCATCACACATATATAAATACCTTCCTATGTGAACACTGATGACAGATGTGAGGCTGATGTACTATGTCAACTTCATTTGAGAAATTGTAGTTTTATTTAAACTTTATCAGCTAAACTAAAATTGATCCTGATAAGTTTTAACTCAATATTTCACCTGGCTCAAGTATATTTCCAGAATTCATGCAACTCAACAACCCCTCTGTATTTGCAACACATTCACATAAATTTCCTGTGAAAATAATCAACTTATATTTGCTTCAATGTCTTTTGATTAAAAAAACAAAAGTAAGGTGAGGAAGAAATATCAGCATATAAATCCTGTTAACACCACAACCTACACAGCCTGGTTATATTTATTTATTTATTTTGACTGACACCATAAGGTCAGAACAGCACATGTGTTTGGCATATGTATTTTATCACTGATGTTTATGTTCTGTGTGAAAAGTAGCTTCAAATGACAGGTTTTATACAGGGCATTAAACAGAAGGACTGAAATGTCCATGAATCACTTCTTGTTCCTTGACTTTCTTTTTCTTATTGCATTCTAAATTATTTAAATATACTATTAGGCATCATGTTGGAAAAAACAGATGTTTTCTAATTATGAACTGATTTTACAGTGTGATGGTGTCACATATTTAAATTACAAATACACATTTTTAGCATTCCAGCTGTGCTTTACAAGAGTTTAATTTGCTTCTTCTGATATGTCACATTGCACCTGCCTTTTTAAAACTCCTATAAATGTAAAACATTATTCAAACACAATTATTAAGACATGTTGAAGAATTCTAAAGATTCTGGACAAATTATAGAAGATGAATTTTGTATAAAGATTCAATAATGAATCTACCAAATGTGTATTTGGAGTAACATTTACAAATATTTTTAGGGGAATATGAATTTTGAATGATGATTTGTATACATATATATGCATTGCAGTAGTACGTAGAATTTAATTTTATTTTCATAGCACCTTCCAATTAACTATATCTTAAAGTCAATCATGAAAATGAGTTTAAAAGATGCACTGTGCAGTAAAAACATGAAAAGTATAATCAACCATCTATTAAGAACTCAATTTTTTATTGCAAAAGCATGTAAGGGTGCATTTTAACCTGAGACTGAATATTAATTAACAACTATTTTTTTTTTCTCTTCAAGACCAAATCTGTGATATCAGCCACTGCTTCAATACAAAATAGTCAAAATATTGAAAATGAATTAATTGCACTATCATACAAAGTTAATGATCAGAGAGTCCTTAGTGATGAATACATTTGTATCAGACTGGCATCATCTCTAGCAGGATACTATTTCGAATAATCAAATTTCAAAGGGAAACAATGGACACACCAAAGTTCAGTGTTTACATGGGGTTCACATAACCACATTCTGAATATTAAAACAAATTCACACATAGATGTGAATGAAGGTAAACACAAATGCCCAAATACCAGCAACTCAATGGGTCTTAGTAGGAGGTGCTAGGGGAAAAATGAGAAAGGCCAGCATGCTTTGTTTCTGCAATTTTCAGATATTATTTTCAACTTTAAAAACAAATGAATTCGAAGAAATCTAAATTTAAAGAGTGTATAGAGGGAGCATTTACCTAGGCATACACATGCAAATGGTCTTTACTTTCTCATCTCTGCCTTAAAATCCATTTTGAGAAATGTATATTTATATTAAAAGTGACTATGAGAGGAAAGGATCAAGAGGAAATATTCCAGATATAACTTTTACATCCAATCTTGTTTCAAAAACAGAGTGGCAGCAGCTTTCTGCTAACACAGCTTTGAAGAACTGACATGTTTAAATGAAAGTGTGGGGTGTTTCTCCCCCTTTTCTTATTTCACAATAATAGCTGAAAAGAAACCATTTATAACCCTTTCAAATCTTAATATAGCTAAATGATTTATTTCTGTAAAACCTGCCTTCACTATCCTCAGAATAAAATATTCAAGAGAAAGCCAATAAGAACATATATACTGCAAACTGCCCCCAACTTCAGTGTGAGTATCTGAACACAATGGTGAATTGACTTTTTTAAAAGAGAAGTCTAAAGATTAAATGAGGATAGTTAAAGTATTATGGTAATAAATTTTACTAGCAAACAAATAAAATTGCACCGTAAAACCTTAACCAAAAAGAGGGTTTAACTGCAATGCACAATCATATATAAAAACCTAAAATGGAAATCTTTATCCATTAAAGTAAGAACAAGCTAATTCAGAATAAATGGGATGGCATTTGAAACTGTAAAGCATTCAGCTTCATTCTTGGTGAACAAAGACCTTGTTTTAACCATAACGTTATTGATTAAAAACAAATTGTTTCTTTCAAATATGGAACTTTCAAATTGACTCATTTGTAAATCTTAATGCCCTTAAGCTTAAGTGGTCTGTCACTGGTGCTCCTGTCTATATGAGACTTCTTTTGTGAGTCTCTTGACCATCACATCATCCCATGTGGGCTTATCTCTGAGTAAATCTTGATCAGTCCCTTCCAACATTGCCTTCATCTTCCTGTCTCTCACTCTGTTGTCCTAAGCAATCCTCTTTGTTTCTGGTGAGAAAATCTTGTCTCTACAACATTCTTCCTGGTTCTTCTTCCTGGTTTTATGTTTTGATATGTTTTTTAGGGAGATGTGAACAAAATCATCTCTTCATCCAACATTGAAAGGTCACCTGTACACTAATGAAATAATTATTTTCAGGTTCTGTTTAGTGTACCAAAGGATATGGGAATTACTCAAAGAAGCATGGGAGACTCCAAGGCAGCTACCCCACTACAATGTCTCATCCACAGCATCAACAACTCAAGAAAAAGTGCTTTACTGTAGGCTTCCTGAGTAGCTGAAGGGTAGGAGCGCTGCTGAAAAGTGCCCGTGGACAGTCCACCTGCTAGCCTCTTTGATAATCTTGGGAAGCCTTGTTAGTGGTTTTGGAGGTTCCCTGTGCCTTTAAAATTTCATGGATCCCTCAAATAATGGGAACCTTCACTTTTCTTCCTTCTACACAAGTCTTATGTCACAAGGTCTTCTGCAAGTGGCTATAGTTGCCAAAGTCAAGACAGCCATGGTTATCCAATCCAGATAAAATAGCTTTGCAATATTCCAGATTTAGTCCCCATTTTCTGGCTGTTTAAGGGAGGCTTAGACCAAGACCCAAAGAGGTCCTGTTGGACTGTACCATGTAAAGAGCCCCAGAAATCAAATACAGTGAGCCCAAAAGATCCCTAGTTAAAAGCACACAATATCAAGTGATATTTAATTATTTCAGAAACTAACAACTACCATTTGCATTAGTCTGTTGTAAAATGACAGTGACAGGCCTCACTCTAAGTAGGGAAGTCTCCTGCAGCTACAGAAGCAGCTGTGCTATTCTGTACAGGGACAAGAGTGGGAATTCATAGGCTGCATGCATGAATGGGAGATGTCTTTAAAGATTGCTCCCTCAGGATACTCAAAACTTGAGAATAGAAAGATAGTTTTCCTGAAATATTATTCCTAATATACATCTGCGACTTTGATGAATAAATTATTTGACTTAGGTAATAAGAAGGTTAATAAATGAAATTGTAAAGATCTTTGAAATATTACCAGCTGATCCAAACGCTCAGATCCAGATCTCTGGCTTCTTAATATCCTAGGCACTTCTCTCATATATCCCTTTAATTTGTTGTGCATGAAAATCCAATAGATGCTTAAATATGAACACACGAAGAGAATGTTTTGACATATATAGTATCAAGAATCAAAGCTCTGTATCATACGGAAACCTTGAGGTTCAGGGCTCCTTGCATACTCTTTACTGAAGGCACAGTCACGGCTCACTGTCTTATATTCAGCCTTTGGAATCCCTCTTTTAACAGATAATACCATACTTCTGTGTTATTACCGGGGCTGTCATGAGCTTACTTCTGTTAATATGGGAAAAAGAAGTTTTTCTTTTTTTCTTTTTCTATACAACACAATCAGGAAAGTAAAGACACTTGCCACCTTGGCCTGGCTATCGGAGTCTGACCCAGGAAGGAATGGTTTCCAAAAATTTGTCTTCTGATATAACACATAATGCTAGCATATACACAGCACACATGAGGGGGTGGGGGAGAGGGAGAGAGAAATAGATAATTGTCTAATTATCTATTAATTGGTAATCTTACATACTACAGAAGAAATATCATATAATCAATGAATGTATGGAGCATTAAGACAAATCATGGAAATTAAAAAAATAAAATAAAATAAATGGAGATTCCACTTACCTCAACTCTGTAACCCTTTTTAGCAGTGTGAAGACCTTGCTGACTGACCATTGGACCAGAAAATAAGTATAAGTTGCTTCATAAGATAACAGAACTGACCCATCATCACTCTGTCACTCACTCTCAACCTGTCAAACGCCCTTTTTGTAAACTCTTTCAAAGGTATAATTTTCGAAAGATACAATATGTATGAGTAGAACAGCCATTGGACACACTGACTCTAAGTTGGAAGTGTCTGAGTCAAGAAGTACCCTGATAACCAAACTTTTTGCACTTTACACTTTGCATATTACCTCTGGAATGAGAATATCCAAGTGATGCATAAATGATTCCAAGTAAAATGCCACAAACAGCCTAGAAAAATCCCTCTCCAGTGAAAAGAACTTTAGTAGGTCTGGACATGGAGTAGTCAGTTAAGAGTTTTAGAAGATCAGTGAACAGTGAGGAGTTCCATGGATAACACAGCAGTTCAGAAACTTGACCTGAGGAATCACACCTCATTTTTGGGTAAATCACCCAACTGATACACAATTTATAAAAAGTTATATTAAAAAATATAACACAGAAAATAAATAGCAAACAAGAATCAGACAAAACATACACACAAAAATATTTACTTAACTAACGAGGGATTTTTAACATTCTTTAAAAGACATTAAACAACCTTTTTCCAAAAACAAAACAAAACAACAACAACAAAAACAAAGACAGGAGCTGGTGAGATAGTTCATCAGGTAAACGTGACAACCAGAGGCTGATCCCTGGAGCCTACATGGGGAAAGCAGAGAACTGATTCTTGCCACTGTCTTCTGAACATTGAGTGCATACCAACACACACACACACACACACACACACACACACACACACACACACACACTAAATGTGACATTTTTGTAAAGCAAGAGATGAATAAAAAAATATCAGAAAACAAACTGATTTGTGAAAAAGAGATGCTTATGCAGGGGAAATTGAAGCCTTAAGGATGAGAAAGAAATCTAGAATTCTATCATCAAAGAATCTGGATTAAAGAAATGATATATTGTTTGAGCAGCAGAAAATTGGTCTTCTACATAGAAGTTATAGAAGGTAGAGAAAAATGCATACAAAAGCAATTAGTTAAAAAAAAAAAAAAAAAAAAAAAGACCCAGGGCAAAGACCAGGCTGAGATAACTGGAAAGGTCACATGGGTAGGATACTTCAGCATCTTCTTTGCAATTAAACAGAAAGAAGCTACTCACAAAGGAGATAAACAGTAAAGCTGGTCTTAAGCTTTGGTGCCAAAATACAATAGGCACACAATTTTATGAAATCAAAAGTGTGCAACCTAAGAATTCTGTACAAACACTATTGTGGAGTAGAGACAAGGGATGCACTCCACTCCCATACAATTCAGCAGGTGGAGGCTGGGGCATCATGAGTATAAAGTTGTCTAATATGCTCAGCAAGATACTATCTCCAAAAGGATCAAATGGATGAATTAGTGAACAACTGCAATTTAGCTACACAAGCACCCTCCCCTCCCCAGAGGTACAATTAGAAGCCGGGTATGCTTGCTTAGGCCTGTAATTCAAGCACTTCGTAGGTTAGATGTCAGTGGATCAAAGGATCTAGCTGTCCTCAGCTAACAGAGTTTGAGGCCAACCTGGATTATATGAGACCATGACTAAAAGATAAGTAAACATCAAACATAATAACATAATTTTTAAAGATTTTCTCACTTCTGTAAGTGTTCAAAGAATCACATAATCTACATGTCTCTTATTGAAAGGCTTACTTAAGCTAACACAGAGCATTCAGAATCGTTAAAAATTAAAACAGCAGAGTTAAAACATAAATGGTTATCAAATGAACATGATACTAGGTCAATCTTAAGTATAAGTAGATAATAAATCAATAAGGTTAAAATATTTCTTACAAAGTAAACAACATTTAAAAAGTATTCTTTTGACTTTTATTACCTGGCCCTAATGTCCCAGAGTGCATTGTTAAGCTCACATAAGGGAGAGGAGCAGGAAGACGTGACTTCCTGTCTGAGAGAGTCATATGGGATGAAGTTCCATTTACTGCAGAGATAGTCAATTATGCTGAAACTAAGTATATGCCTTGTAAAAACCTTTTGGAGGAGAAAAGTTCTTTTTGGAAGGAAAGAAAAATCTAAAAGCAACTAAGAGAAATAGAGGTAAAGAAAAGGAGAAATGTTTCCTACAGTAAGAAATGATATGAATTATATCATTTATGACACAAAATATGGTATTTATGTTTACAAAGGTGGCTTAGCTGTGATGTAGAACCTAAGGTTAAATGGATATAAAGTAATAAACAATTAGAAAAAAAATAATGAAATGGCAAAAGGAAATTGCCATGTATTGAATGCTCAGAGCCTTGCTCTCACATGAAAAAGTCCAACTCACCTGTTTAAGATGACTCTCATTGAGTCTTACTAACTGCCTAAGATGCCTGTATTCTCTTTCTGCTCTTCTAAGAAACAGATTTGTGAGTCACGCCTAACTTTACAGAACCAGTAGTTGCAAAACTCAGCTGCAGCATCTGTCTCCAAATGGAACTAAAAACAAGAGCTTAGAGAATGTCTGACTATAAACTTGATATAAAAAATACTACGTTTATCCTGTTAATAAAACAATGGGAGATGGTTCTCGATATAAAAAGACATGAAGTACCTAAGGAGAACTGTAGTTAAAATGAGACACTGTGGGTTGGGGGGATGACTCGGGTCTTACAGACACTGGCTCCTCTATCAGAGGACCTTGGTTCCTCACCCAGGTGCTATGGCTGCTCACAACCATCTATAATTACAGTTCCAGGGGTTCTGATGCTCTCTTTTCACCTCTGCAAAAACCAGGCACACAGGTAGGAGAGAGGCACATAAATATAAAACAACCACATATAAAAAACAAAAGACAAGACACAGGGCAAAGTAAAGAGTGCTGCAGACATTCACTAACAATCATAAGAAAAAAAAGGCCTTTCCTGTCTCTAATATAGATTTAAATTTCTGAGAATATCAGTTCTCCATTTTATGTGTTTAAGGGTATTACAATTAAAAGCTTTTCACATTTTCTAACAAAGTTATTTTAAAGTTGGGTCTAAGAAGAAATTTAAGACTCTCCCCAGAATTATGCTGTATGTCTGATGAAGAGAGAGAATATATCTATCTTGCACAGCATCCTTTGCCTAGAGGAGGAACTCTATAAATATTTATTGAATAAAGAATAGCTAAGAAAATTGTGAAAAATATTCTAATTAGTGTTTCTAAGAGAGCATTTCTAGCACTCCTAGTGGTGACTTGTCTTGATGAAGGTTGATGTCTTTGAGATAGAAAAGGTTCAAAACTGAAAGAAGAAACAGAAAAGGATGTTTCCAGAGAAACAACTAGAAATCAAAATGATTTTTAGGTGATAATTTTCATTTTGTGGCTTTTAATGGTTTAAAAAATTGTCTTTACCTAAGCAGATAATTATATCATGTCCATAAGTAAAAACATACAGCCTCCTAACATACTAGTAGATATGTAATGTCTTCTATTCAGCTTATTCATCCAACAAATGCTATAATATAATGAGAAAAAGAAAAAAAAAACATGCATGATTACTAACTCTTTGGGGCCTTGTTCTTAAAACACATAGAATCAAGGGAAAATATCAGAGTCAAGTATATTAAAATACCAGAAGTAGAGAAGTAGTCATATCTGGATAGAGTAACTCATTATATTTTATTTTCTTATTTTTACATTTCAGAATTTTCTATGTTTTCTATAATGAATGTATTTAACTCATACTATAAGAAAAAAAAATCACTCTCTAAAGACTAGTTTATTCAAGGTAATAGAACCAGATTACTGAATGTGAAAATAAATCTGGCCTCACTTTCTATTTTGGTGCTTCCAAATTTTAGAGTATGTCAATTTCCATATGCTGCAAAATCCCAGGGAAAAAAATCTGATTTTCAATCTGTGGATCCAAAATAGGAGCTTCCCCCCAAAGGGTTGTTTTTGCAGTCTCTCTCACACTCTTCACCTGAGACTCAAAACACCAACTTGAAAATATTTGTGTATAAAGAAAAATGTGAGCAATTTAAGATAATTTTAAAATCGCATTTCTCTACTTCAGAATGTTTATGCTGTATATGTACAGAATGTTTCCCTGGAATGAAAAGGAAGAAAAATGTCCCTAAAGCACATATTAAGACATTTAAAATATGTACTAATCAGAGCAAATGATTTCTCTACATGGCAATTATCAAAATGATAAAAACTAATTGACATATGATATTTTAAAAAGATCATATATTTTAATGCCTTTGAAGTTTCCTAATTTTAAAATCCAGAATACAGTTTAGCCTTCTCATGAGGATACTGCTTGCACACTATATCTGGTCATTAAGAATTAAACAAAAGATCATTTCAAAGGATTAAATTGAGTCACCTCAAAGAATATTGGAGTGTGTGAAAATAACAAAATAACTTTGTACTTGTGCCTAGAGTTTGGGGCAAGAAAATGAATGATTTTGATTACACATTCTAAATTTGGAGAAGAAACGAGAAACCCAAATAGCTTCAGTCGGGGGACTGGTAACCTTTTAATAAGATTTTGTTAATCTACATATAACTAGATCTGCATTTCAACACTTGTAGACAAGTTTTGATGCCAATGACTTCATTTTAGAAAAACATAACTTAACAAATTGTCAGGTTTAAAATAGGAACATGTATCTTACTCATGAGTCTTTTATTTTTCATGGATAAAGAGATGTGGGAGCTTTTGAAGCTTCCATATAAGTAATGTGAGACCAAGCTTTTGGGGACTGACTTTCGGTGTGCACTCAAGTGCACAGGAATCACCCTGGCAACAGCTCCAGGGGGATGGCTCATGATGACAGATCTAATTTCTCTGTAGCTATGAGAGTTTGATGTGGAATTATTAAATAACTTAAAGCCAATATTAGCAATACTTAACATATTAAGTGATATGGAACACTTACTTAATATGTTAAGTTACATAATGTACTTGTAGCCCCTCATGCTTCAATAGGATGCAGTTCTCACACCAGTTCTGAGACAGACAGGATAATCACTATTCTCACTTCTTATGAAGCCAATCAGAATCCACAATTTATCAAATCACAGAGCTAAAGCCTCCAGTGAGACTAGAACCTGGGTCTCAGAAAGACTTTTCTAGTATTCTTACTTCTAAATCATGCTGCTTTTCAAGGAAACAATCTTCCACATGAGGCCCTTCCTCGTCTCCCTTGGGTAACTTTAATAAACTCAGTGTAAAACAAACAACAAACTGCCTGTTCCTAAGCAGATGGCGCTGCTCATCTGCTGGTAAGCAGGGAGGCCTCCAACATGCCAAACTCACAACCATTCCTTCCTGAGGACTCCATCAGGCTAGTGAGACAGACATCCTGTATCCTCTTCAGAACAAGAGTCACAGTCTCTGCAATTGCTTTAGTAGGATGGTCCAGTTCTTATGTAGGAGAATTGAATATGAAGATGATACCAAGCCCTGCCCCAAAGGCAAACTCTCAGTTACAAACAGAACAGAAAAAAAGCAATAGGAATCTATTCCCACTGGTTTGCAGCCAACAGGTTTTAGCTAGGGCCTAAAACAAGACAGCTTTAAGATTTTTACAAAATTTTGTTTGTGAAGCTCTATAGAAATTCAATATATGTTACTCAATGTTTTAATTTTTATATATGGTCTAATTTTAAGTAAGCACCATATAGATGTCTACACATCCCCCTCCCCCCGAGTATGTCATGATATCAAGCAAATACTTTATTTTCTATGCTCTGGGGTGATAAAATTTAGTTAAAACTGCAATAGAAGCTGCTTGTAAGTTCTAATGATAGTAAAATATTTCAACAAGGAATCAGGGATATGTGACATTCATTTATGCACTAGCTTATTAAATATACATATTAAAGTCTCCTATGCACTGGGCATAGACATAAGTGGTAAGAGTCAACAGAGGGCCAACACTTAAACTTATGGATTACATTGTGACCAGAGGGAACAGACCGTACAACTAGACAAGTCACTTAAAATGGCAGTAAGGAGCAAGGTGGAAATAAATACGGGCCATCAGGGACAGGACAGCTGAAAAAAGCTTGTGGAGAGAGGTCCACACAGAGGCTGGGAGAGGGGGAACTACAGGAAGAGGGAACAGAAAGGACAGTGTCCTGCAAATCAGATTTTCTTCAAAGCTCCAGAACTGCGGAGGATACCAAGAGTGCCAAAGCTGGAAAAAGAAGAGGAAATAATTGTGTAGGGAATAAAAGTCAGTTATAGGAGATTCAAGCTGTCAGTATCAGAAAATTAAAGCCAAGGAGCAAGCTGAGACATGCTGCTGTAAAGACTCAGGAATGTTGGCCAGATGGGTATGGTCTGTTATCACTACTGTACACAGGCCTAAACACTGAAGTGGTTTTGATACTGCTGTTCAATGAGCCCTGGGTGTTTCCTCTCACCCACATGGGTGACAGCCATTCTCCAGTACCTCCCCATGATGTTCTCAGGAGACCAATGACCCCACACCAACAAGTCTACCATAACATGAGATGGCGTACATGAATTCAAACATGTACAAACCTGACCTCCATGGCAACTCTAAGAATGCTGATTTGCAGTTTCCAATCAGCAGTGTCCTGAGTGGCCTTCCTGTGCACATCATCTTTGTTTATGTGCCTGCACTCCCACAGTGTAATTCTTTCAAGACATCTTCCTTTATGGTTTCTTTAAATAGAAGCCACAGAAGTAAATTTACTTTTTTCGCAGAAGAACAGAATTTGTGCACATTCCCTACAGAACAAACAGGCAGTGCAGTGAAAGAGAGTGACATTAAGGCTTTGTGAGCAAGACGGATCAGAAAACGATTCTACAGTTCTGATGCTGACACTTTCTACACGTCAATGTGAATTGTTGTGTGTGTGTGTGTGTGTGTGTGTGTGTGTGTGTTTGTGTGTGTGTGTGTGTGTTTGTGGTATGTGTGTGTGTTTTTGTGGTTTGTTTGTGTGTGTGTGTGTAGTGATTCTTGTAGAATTATGTTTAATCTATATATTAGGTGTTCCATGGACTACATACACTGATATACAGCTATCCATGCTTTATCTCATTTTGTCCTAAAAGGTCAGGCTATCCTTTGTGTTTTCTGATAGCATCTGCTTCCATCTCACAGATTCCTCCTCATTCTAATTTCCTCCACATAAACACTATCTAATCTTGAATTATTAGATAAAAATAGATTCTCCTTAACAAGCATAGATAAAGCAACCAGCTTCTGAAAAAAGAACCCCTATAAGACAGAGGTGTGAATGAAAACATCTTGTCAGGTCACGTGAAGCCCACAGAATACTGATGGCTGGCTCCTTGTTCCCAGTCTGTGCTCTGTCTCTTAAATTCCAGAGCCCTGAACTGGGGAACATTTGAGGAGTGGCTGTGGAGAAAGTAGAAGGTCACTATGGCAGATTGTCTTAAGAAAATTATTTGCTAGTACATTGCCAAAGAGGTTGAGCATCCCTGCCCAAATAATTAAATAACAATTTGGGCTGAATATTATTTTTTATGTTTAAAGGGACAGAGGAAACTAGAGAGGGAAGCAAGGCTCATGGAGTACAAGACTTTAGTCACAGAGTAGGTGAGGAAAAAGCAGAGTTCATTGGAAGTAATTTAGTGACTACTTACAGAATTACAATGAAAGTGACAGAAATCTCAGAATTTGTAAGGCAAATGTAAATATAAATATAAATCAATTACTGGCTTATTATTTCATTAAATTGAAGATGGAAAGGACCAATTCTTGAGTCACAATGTTTGCCTCCTGGGGTCCTAGATAGCTTTCGCTGTCAAATTAAAATAAAAAAGATAAATAAACATGAGAAATTAAGAATGTCGAAGTGTATGAAGGGAAAAAGTAAGAAAGGGAAATGATGTTTCATAGCTATTATCCAGGCTAAGAGAAACAAAATTACTTGATCATAAATTCAAGATAATCTGGTTTTCTTTATGAGTTCCCATTTTATTAATGAAAGGAAGGCAACACCTTATTGTACCCGGGTGAATTAAAATGCCTATTTGAAGAAGCAATCCTCCATAGGGGTCTTTAATAGAATCTGTGAATGGTTCTAGAGCCAGATAATTTAGCTATAAAATGGCAATATTAATATTAACCTCTCCATGTGCACAGACCTACCTTGAGGGGCACAGGGAGAGGAGAATGTTAACAGAATGAACAAGGCACATTGTTTCTTTTTTTAAAACCTCAACCTCCCCCACCAGTACTATTTCAGGGCAAAAACTGAATAAACCTTTTATACAAAATTGCTTAGGCTATACATTGGCATTCCTTCATGCCTCTTGCTCCTGCCAACACTGACCATCAATTCAGCACTTTCAATGCCACTTAGATTATTATTTTTTTGACTTTGTATTTAGGGGGTATGGCTTGTAAAGAGCCTAATAGCCAAGCATTTAATTGAAATAAACAGAATAAAAAATAAACTTCCAAATGCAGTGCAGGAGCCATGACAACACATCTCTAAATTAGATGCAGGTGCTCAGAAGGGACCCTGGAGAGTATGACTTAATAAAGTTAGAAAAAAATCCCCACAATTTGAGAATAGAGAAAAATGTATTTTAATTGAGCAACTGGTCAGTTTGTAGGAAGCATGGATATAAAGACAAACGATTTGTCTCTTTGCTCCAGACTTGGAACCAGATGTTATATGTGTGTGAACACATTTCACTTTCTCTGTATAGCTCCTGACATTAATTCTATCTTTTGCATCATCACTATCTTCCCGATTACAAGTGTCCTAGCATATTCCTATCCAGCCTTCTCCATTCCATCCTGAATAACCCAGCTGTTCTCCTTTTTCCATTGCCATATCTGTCTACACCATAACCCTCCTACTCAATCACCTTCAACTCATCCAGTATATCTTTTGTGATAAGGTATGACATTTCAGTTTAATTGTCTTACAAAGGAATTGTCTTTATCAGACTGACTTGTGGACATATCCATACAGAATTGTCTTAGTTGCTAACTGATGCAGGAAGACCCTGCCCACTACAGGTAGCACCATCCCCTATGCTGGAATCCTGAAATATATGTAAGTGAAGAAATCAAGCTGAGTTGTAATCACAGCAGCAAAGTTTCATTCCTTTTTCTTTGCCCTTGACTATGGTATGGCACAGCTACCTGCTTAAGTTTCTGCCTTAGCTTCCCCTGTGATGGGCCATAATCTAGAATTGCATTTGGGGGCTGAATAGACCCTTTCTGATCCATGTTGCTTTGGGTAGTGATATTTTTATTACAGAAACTAAAATGTCATTTTAACATGAGAATTCAACCAGTATTTTTTTTTTAAACTTTTAACCCATTCGTCTTCCACCTAGATGGGTCGAATATATAGTTTTCCAGAAGTTCCCGTGATTTTTCCTCTCTAGTTATTTCTCAACCTCCAGACTTTGTTCATTATCTTCACCACCACATGCTAAAATTCTATTAGTTCTTCAAGTCCCAGCTCAAAGACTACCACTTCTATGATGTTCTCCCCTAATTATTACATAAAAATCAGTATAGCAGGATCTACTAGTATTTCAAAAATGCTAATCAAATTTCATCCTACAATAATTTTTTAAAAATGACTCTATTAAGACTAATTTTGTTTTTCTTGTTACTTTTTGTCTTGTTTTATGGCCTTTTGAGATATTGTCTTTCTACACAATCCTGGTTGTCCTGGAACCCACTATGTAGACCATGTTGGACTTGAACTACTAGAGATCCACCTGCTTCTGTCTCATGAATACTGGGATTAAAGACACACACCACAACTAGATTAAGACTAATTCTTAAAATAAATAATATAGTATTTCAGTAAAAATATAGTTTCAGTCTAGCAAAGCAAAATGTGATACAAAAGTATCTGTATGGACAGTACCTTAATTTTCCAGGACCTTGTATCCTCTACTTATGTTGTTATTATTGTTATTATTATTAGTTTTTCAAGACAGGCTTTTCTCTATTTAAATTTGTCTGTTGAAGTTCTAACTCTGTAGACCATACTGGCCTCAAACTCACAGAGCTCTCAGTGCTGGGATTAAAGCCATGTACCATCACACTCATAACAATCTATTAATAATATTCATTAGACATAGCAAATAAGAACAGTAAGCCTTTTACTTGGTAGGAATAACCCAAGTATGTGTTGGGTAAGGACATGAATGAATAAATAACCAAAGAATGTTTCTGGTCTGATCAAATGCTCTCAAGAGTTGGCACACAGTGAGAAGCTGGGGTGTGGGTAGAATAAAATGTGACCCCAGCATTCTTTCTTTGTTTCCACTATCACTATCATCTTTAATTCTGGAGAATTATAAGAGAAATCAGAAAATACAGAATCCAGTTCATCAGAGTAATCCAGAAGTCATAAATAATCCAGAAAAAAACAATTCATCCAAAATTTCTTCAGTCAGATTTTTACAAAGCAGCATTAGACTTTTTACTTCATTGGAGAATATTACTTTTGCAATGACCAAGTTTTTTGTTTTGTTTTGGTCAAATTGTTACAGATGTCTCTCTACTTGTATTTCTTCTTTTCTTCCCTCCATAACCAGAAGTGAGGCATTTACTGAAGATGAGTTTGTTTAATTTGAATATTTACTTCTCTATGTACCTTTTCTCAATGTTGCAAGGATGGTGACTATAAAAAAAAAAAATCTCATTTTTTCAGAAATTACTACAGAGATATTTGGTGCCCTGCATGCTTTCTAAGTATCTTCTCATTCTCTGTGAAGAGATGGAGTCTATTTCCCCTCCATTGAACGTGTGGAAATTTGTAATAGCTCAGACAATCCACTAATTGTCTTGAGCAACACTATATTAACTGGGTCAAAAAGTAAAGCTTCTGCCCTGTCCTCTCATGCCCAAGCCCCACCCCAATCATAAATACACAGAGAAGTCATATGTAGGTTTATGGGTCAACAGCCCCAGTAAGGTTTCAACTTATAGCTAGCATTAACCTCCAGAAATCTTGGCAAACCATCTTCAAATGATTCCAACTCCCAGCTTTCAAGTCTTCCAGCTGAGGCCCCAGACAATGCATTAGGGACAAGCTGTTCCTCCCATGCCCCGTGTGAGTTCCAAGCCCACAGAATCAATGCACCTAATAATGTTTTATGCCAATGAATTAAGGCTAATTCGTTACGCAGCCTCAGTAGCTGGAACAGTAATTAGGTGGCTTGTTGTTTTCTAGGTGCCCAGCTGAGTTGCAGGAGAAAAAAAAAAATGGAAGGCAACAGATGAGTTGGAGTTACTCTGAATCCTTAATCTAGGCGATTAGTACATCAAACATGTGACAAAGTCCATCTTAGGTAGGCAGAAGTTAGCTAAAATAAGGGTCAAAATGAATGAGGTTCTATTCTGCAGACTACATACCAAGAAGAAAGAAAGAGCAAGGTGGAAATAGTAACCCACACAGAACTAGCACCATGAAAATTAATATAGAGCCTATATTCATTTAGAAATTGTAAAAAAAAATCAGTCAATTTTTCTCTTTATCTTTGTGAATGCTTCGATTTCTTTTTCTTTTATAGGAGATTTTAAGATTTTTTAAAAACTTCTTCTCTCATATATTACATCAATGAAGTTTTCCTCCTTATGAGCTTCATGGAATGTATCTTCTAATGCTCAAATTTGCAATGGAGAATGAAGAAAAGGCTTTTGTTCCTTTACAAAAAACTAAAGTGGGTGGGGAGGCTAGGAAAAATTGACTCTCAGCTTCCACCCACCACAGAGAAGCAATGGAGAAAAGCCCATTTCCAGCTTGTTTTCAAGGTAGAAGGTGAGGACAGGGAGGATCTATGTCATCCTCACGCTCACTTGGTCTACTGAGGCTCTGTACGGGGCTGGTCAAGAGAGAACGTTACTTATGTGCTCCTGTTGTCCAAGATATCATGAAATTCATTAATCCCTTGCTGACATCTGATTTTCATTTAGACAATATTTCTTCAAGCCTAGGTAGGGGAAAACTTTCAGACCAACTACAGGTTGAAAATAAATAGAAAACATGTAAATCACACAGGATCTAAATAATGTTACAGGTTTTCAGTGCTTTAGACTTGAAAGTGAGAAAGCTTTAATGGAAAGACAGAAAAGAAGCTACCATTTCAAGTAAATTAGAATCAACCTCCAGGCAACGAACTATACCTGCAAAATCACTTTCCTCTCTACATGAAATTTAGAGCTGAGAACAGAAGGAGCCCGTTTCCAAAAGCAACGGCTTTCAATCCGTTCATTTACTGCTCACTAAAACTCAAAAGTCAGTTCATTGTCGAATCTAGTCATTACACACATAATATCAGGCTTGAGCAAATTGAGATTTCTTTTATGAATTTTGTTCCTCTGTACAGGATAAAAATAGCACTGGGTAAAAAAGCCACTTAGAAACTTAAGAGATGGCAGAGTGGTCCAGGAAGGGAGGCTGGGATTCTGATGATGCAAATGAATTTCAGGAAACTTCATCTCCACACAAAACCTCCTTAACAATTCAGCAATTACCAAAGCCCCAATACACTCTGAATGTACACCAAGTGAATAAACATTGATTAAGTTGAAATTTGTAACAGCTCTTCCAGTATGAAGAGGAAAGGACATGATGCCCTTGTTAATTAGATGACCCACAGTATGGTGCCAAAGGTGTGCTCCAAGTTCACAACTTTGTCCTGGATCCTACCCAGTCCATGAGCCCAAATACTCAGAGAAGTCAAGTGACAGCTCTCTGCCCATCAGTAGTGAACCTTGCCATCTAGCCTGCAAGTCCAGTTTGAAATCTCAAAATCATACAAAGTTCTGGGGTGGTGTGTGGGAATTGGGAAGGGCTGAAACTTGTCAGGTGCCAGATAGTTTAGGTCTCTAAGTGGTTCACCATGGTGACAGATTCTTTGTTACTTTACTGGGCATGTTTTCAAAGTTCTCCAATTTGGACATAAATTTGCTAACTAAAGAAGTCAGAGACATTCTCCTAGTTCCTCAGCACAATATTGCAACATACTGAAACCAGGCAGATGATGATTAGAAATGTGGTGGGAAAATCTAGTTTACTGCATAGGTAACTGGTCAGTCTTAAGCCAGGCACTGTGGATATCATTGGACTGACTTCATGAAACAGAATGGCCAAAGTTTTATTTCCTATCAACTAGATAAATCACCAAGCAGTTTAGAACCAGCTGGCTAGGGAGTTACAAGATCACTTAATTCTTGTGGTTGAAGGACTGCATCCTACAAATACTGTGACTTTATGTCTTCTCAGAAAACAAGAAGGAGCAGAGATACCTTCAAAGCCATGCTTCAAGTAAAAGTATCTCCAAATGAACCATCCAACAAGAGAGAAATTCAAGATAGAGGCATTCCATACACACAGGCTCCAGCTGCCACAATAGCAAGTTAGACAAACACAAGTCCCTAAAGTAGAGGACTCTGCACACTACTGAGAGAAGTTTCCCTTTCCTTTAGAGGGAAAATATATGAGTACCTTGATACATGAGGTATCAAGACAGCTTTATTATAAAAAGAATTTCTCTACAAATAGGCACAGAGAATTAAGCTCTGTTTAAAATCGCAGTGGAGATAGTCACTTCTTTCCTGCTAGTGACTGATAATGAGAGCAATGTTATCATCCCAATGCACAGATGAGGATAAGGACCATGGAACACCACCTCACTAGAGCTACTGCAATGGAAATCTGGGATCTCTTGATTTCTGACCCACACTTCTCTTATAGAGATGATAGCCAATCTTATATTTCAAACTTTTCTTTGTTTTTAACAGTATTTCCAGCAACTAGTAGAGACTTACTAAAATGTTTATGGGTTATCAAACCTTGGTAGGAGAAAAAAATAAATGAAATGATTGAAGCTGAGAATACTGAGTTCTGCTGGATTTTCCTTTAAATCAAGAGCCATAAGTAGCATAGGCTGGCTATATTTCAACACTGATTTAATTTACTTTGACTAACAAAGGATATGGGACCCAAGAACTTCTAGGCCAATATAGTAGGACTGCATTGTTGAGGAATAATCTTTTTGTACACTGTGAAGATGTGTCTCTGCTAAGGCATCTCTGATTGGTTTCTAGCTAGCCAGAAGGTATAGGCAGAATGGCAAGACATATAGGATGCTGAAAAGAAAAAGGAAAGAGTCTGGTGAGTCACAAGAGAGACAGGGAGAAGCAAGATGAACCTGTTGGAAAAAGGTACTCCCCATATGACAAAGAGTATATAAAAAATAAGGGTTAATTTAAAGTGTAAGAGTTAGCTAGTAACAAGCCTGAGCTATCAGCCAAGCATTTATAATTAGTATTAAATCTCTGAGTGATTGGAGAGCAGCTGCTAGGACACAGAGAAATGCTTCCTACGCTGCATAATCTAATATATATATATATATATATATATATATATATATATATATATATATTTCTAGGCTAAAACTTTTCTTTTTTTAAGCAACTCAGGTATTTAAAATAAAATGGCAAGTATTCCAGCAGAAAACACACACACACACACACACACACACACACACACACACACACACACACACTGTGCACATAAAAGTTACAAGAAATAAAAAAGCAAAACAAAAATTGCATCTCTTTGTGCTTTAAGTATGCATTTTCAATACCCTGAACAGCAATACACAAGTGGGGGAGACATAGATGATATAGGACAACCAGTTCAGTCTGTCTTTACCTACCACACTGCAAACTTCTCAGTTTCCTTATCAAGGGTTCTCTCCTCAGAAGTATTCTCAGAACTCTGGTCACAAGAGACTATCTCAATAGTGTGCAATCCTGAATCAAGCATTGCTATTAGCATTCATAGGGCATCTGACTCTTGCATACAATTTGCATGTCCATGTTGATCTGTTCAGGATCAAATGTGGCCTACAGAACAAAAAGAAATGTGCAACTCATATTGAGGCCTTTCAAATCTTGGGGGTGGATTGCCATTGCACATCTTTAGTTAAGTTTCCTGATTTCTCTGTGACTTTGCTTCTTTGACGGAATACTGAAAATACTTCTTCCTCTCCAGCAAATGTACACATCAGAATACATTATTGATGCTTGGAGTGCTGAAAAGGGGCACTAACACACAGAAGACTGGCAACGAGCATCCGATAGCTCCTTAAGAGCATAAATTCCCATGTTAGCACAGCACAGAAAACACAATCACTTCAAATATTGTAGGACTCAATTATAGTGGAAGAGACAGAAAGAAGTATAAAGCCAAAACTGCAATAAAAACAAAGTTCATATCTGGACATATGACCGTCTTGTTTACCTCAAAAAAATAGGAGTGAATTATTCCTGGTTGTTGCTAGAGAAAAGGGGACTGAGTTCTATGTCAACATTTCAACGCAAGCATTTGACATTGAGGCTGGGAGGCGTGGGAGAATGGGAAAGAAAAATGCCAAGATTAAAGAACCTGAAAAAATATAAGGTGGGGAGTCAATGGAGACTCCTGTTTGTATATGATAAAAAAGTTAAGATAACTATACTTCTGCCTTTGAATAAGTGGTTCTAGTTTATTTATTTTTTTAAAAAAATGTATGACAGAAAAAAAAGTTTAAAAAATTACCATAAAACAATTAGCAACTTATCACCTTTGAAAACCAAGTGTCATATAGAATTAACACACAAACACACACACACACACAAACTTTATGTAACACTAAAATTTGGCTATCACAAGTCATTAGCTTATAAAAATATCATCCCAAGTGAGGTAACGCAGATCCAGAAAGACAAACAAGGTATGTACTCACTCATAAGTGGATACTAGACGTAAAACAAAAGATAAGCAGACTTCATCCAAGCTAGTAGGAACTCAAAAACTTTGACTAACAGCTGTGAAGCCTGAATGGGACTGGACTGTGGCTTGTTCTGTTTAAGGGGCCCCTGGCAGAGGGATCAGGATCTATTTCTGGTGCATGAGCTGGCTTTTTGGAGCTCATTTCCTTTGGTGAGACACCTTGCACAACCCTGATGTGGGGCAGAAGGGGTGGAGGAAGGGTCTGGACTTTCCTCAACTGAGTGTATCAGACTTTGCTGACTTCCCATGGGTGGCCTTACCTTTTTGAAGGAAGGGATGGGTTGGGGAGGCTGATAGGGAGCCAGAGAAGAGGGTCTGGACTTTCCTCAACTGAGTGTATCAGACTTTGCTGACTTCCCATGGGAGGCCTTACCTTTTTGAAGGAAGGGATGGGTTGGGGAGGCTGATAGGGAGCCAGAGAAGAGGGGAATCTGTGGTTGTTGTGTAAAATGAATAAAAAGCATTCTTTAAGAAAAAAACTAGAAAATTAAAATTAGAAAACCCACACATACACACATGCACATATGCACATACTCACATACATATGTATATATGTATACACACACACACATATCATACTATAGCTTTCCTGTCAGAATAATGGAACTGAGTTAAGAATTTTTTTCAGATCAATGGATGAACAAGCACATGCTTGAAAGATATGTGTTCTTTTAATCCTAAGCAAAGTTGAAAATATTAAGAAGAGCCAATGACCTTAGAGAGATTTAAACTCAGTTAGTGATGTAATCCAATAAAGATAACAACTTCCTATAGGGACGTCTCTAAGAAATGTATATTTAGAACACTGCTGCATTTTACTGGACTCTTCAGTAGTGACAGCCTCTGTATATAATATATTACTCCCATCTCCTCCTTTCAAAACACAAAAACCTCACTGACAAATTCCCTTTCAACTCTCTCCTAAACATCCGCATGTTAATTTCTCAACAACACAAATTTAAGTAGTCTCAGCATTATTTTCCTGGGGTGCGAAACCCTCCACATAAACAAGATGAGGATTCGTTGTCATGACAACAGAGTGTGACTTTGATCAGCTCCAATGATCATTGGCAGTCACATCCATTTGATAGATACCAAATTGTGAGTTAGGTTTGATTATCCAATTTTTCGGTTTCTCACTCTGTAAGGGGCTACAAGAGGCTATTCCTTTCCAGAGACGGGGCAAGGAAAAGAAAAGAGACAGGATAAACACCGGAGGGTGGCTGCAGTTTTGAGACAGAATCAAGTGCTGGGGAAATGGAGTATCAATGGGGTGGTGAGAACCTTCCAATGACTTGGGCCCGGTTTCCGGCTAACTTTGCATGTGCCCTTGCACAATGCTGGGAAGGAGAGGCTGCTTCCCTCTTCCTTTCATGGCAAATGTAGGTGATATTTAAGGTTGTGTGTGCAGGTGTTGGGGTTGATTTGTGTGGGAAGGATGAGAGGCGGTAGCCTGTAGCTTGACAGAAGAAGAGGGGGAAAAAATCTGAACAATGTGTTGAAAAGACTACAGTCTGAGCTGCACAGGACCAGCTGTTTTTGCTAATTAGAATAACAAAAATAGCACATGCTAAAATGTTTTTCCTTTTTTTCTCCTCTCAAAAGCAATGAATGCTCTAGGAACTCTAAGGAATGAGCTTTAAAATCCATTTAAATGGAGGCACATTTCAGGAACCATATGGGGAAGGAACTGAAAGGGAGCTGGAGAGGACGGGAATAATATTTGATTTGGGGTGAATTGTCTTTGACAGATAATGCACTGGGGCTGTTCTCCTTGTTCCTAATATTAATAGGAAATGCTGTCATCACATCTAAGTTTCACAGAAATGCTTTTGTTTTGTGGTTTACAGCAATGCAATAAGTACATAAGTACTGTTTTCACTCTAAACTAAGAGAGACCCTGACAAAAGCTGCTAGCGTCCCGTTCTACATACTGTGTGTCTCATCTCCTTTGTCACATTTCTGCTGAAGTAGTAAGGAACAACTCAAAAACTTTGAATCTAGGGATAACATTTGTGAAAATGACAACATTCTGGACATCTGCACTGTTATAGTACTTATAATAAAGTCACATGGCCATGGGGAAATTTCACAGAATTACAATCACAGTAATTTGCCAAGGTGTATAACTAGTTTGTTTTTAGCTGTTCTTCTCATGAATAATTATCAAGCAGGAATATCCTAAAGCTACCACAAGCTGTCACTTAACCAAAATATTCAATATTTAACATTAAATTTAGAATTTTATAAGTGAAATTAATTACCGTAAAAAGAAAAATAATGTACCATGTGTATATTTGCATTTATAACACAGATTACATGTTAAAATTCAGCTTCCAAAGCATCCTTAGCACAGGAAAACATGTCTTGGGCTCTGATAAGAAATATGACTTGAAGAAATCTCAGCCACTTTCAATAGAACAAAGTTTTCAGTCCTTTAGGAACTGCCTCTCAGCACGAAGTGGAGACAGAAAAACAGCCTCTGCTTTGTGATTGAAGATGATTACAATCATGTTGGAATCTTTATTAGGGTTGTTAAATGTTTGGAAACAAATGCTATATAACAGTTCACCAGTTATGTTATTAATACAAGTGCATCCCTAAATATTTCAGCACTGAGATCTAGACTCAATATCTCAGATTACTCTTAAGTATCTCTAAAAAATTTACCCCTGCAGTGAGAATGAATAACATTCTTTTTTATAACAACACCACAAACTTACTAAATATGGTGTGCATATAGTTTTTGAATTTCTAGTACCTCTTTATAAATTTTCTGGCTGATGCAAATGGAGATATCATTTTTTTAGTTTCTAAAGTTGATGAGTTACGAGTGTACACCATGGGTTTTGTAACTTGTTTCAGCAGCTCTAGAGTGTGGTAAGGATTTTTGCTATTTTATTGCTCAGTCTTCCATTAGTAAAAATCTCCTCAGTAATAAGCCTGAAAAAATATATATTTTTCAGTTGAATAAAAGATAAATGATTTGAGGAAAGAAATTCAAACATGAGCAGAAAATCTATCTAACTGGATTGTGGGTAATAGGTAGAAATTCCTTTGGGGGATAAATAATTTTTTCACTTGGATAATGCCATTTGGCTCTCTGAATAGATTATTAGTTTCATAGAAACTTTAGGGAAATAATCCTACTTTGTCTCTCTTACGATATATTTTAATCATACCCAAATGAAATATAGAAAAGAAATATATTCATTGGAAATAGGACTTATTACAAGCATAAAAAGTTATGAAATCATCATGAGTTTTCAGAGAGTTACATGACTTTTATTGAGCAATTCGTGTAAAAGAATGTTTGATTGGAAAGCACAAAAACAAGATTTGTTATCTAACCTGATCTAATATGGATTCTTTCAGATCTGTATCAATTTAAGCTTTAGTTTTCTATTCACCAAAACTGTGACTATTTGTCACAATAATAGGATACAACAATGAATACAAAGGGTATAAAATGGATTATTATAATAATGTCATTATTAAGTGAATTTATTTGCTATCACCCAAACAATTAAGTATTAAGTAAATACTCAGAGCAAGCCACCAGCTGCTAAGCTGAAAACGGGAAGACGTAATGTTCCCAGACTGATCACTTTGACCTTTGTATGCGAGACATAGCAGAACAGGGCAGCAGCTGAGAAAAATAACAGAACCTTCAAAATGCCTGCTTCTTCCTTTCCCTCCATTTTCCACCTCAGACTACAAACCCATCATTACACATCTGTTTCTCTGCTGTTCTTCAGTTTCACTCCTTCATTGAGCTGGCCCAGGTTATCTCTGCTCAATAATCTTCTCTTCTGACAATCTACCATTCTCCACCCTTGTCCATCAAACACAGAGACATGGCTTCCACAGTCTTCAGCCCAACAGCAAACACACTATCCCCTGTCTTCCTAATGCTACACTGGTTTATTTCCCCTGTGATCTTCCTTCTTTGAAGAATGGAGGGAATCTATCTTCTCAGCTTTGTACCTATCCCTCGGTTCACTCGTCTTATATTCTCTGTAGAGTTACGCCAGTTTCCAAAGGAAAAATGCAACCTCACCTCTGATATAATAGGCCCCACAACTTAACTCTGTTAGGATCCTGATCTTGCTCATACAAAGAGAGCGTTTCTTATTCTACGAAATATCGGGCATATTTTTTAAAATGTCTGGCACATATTAGGGACTGAATGTAAATAAATTCCTAAGAAAACTAAGCACTCCCAGAAAAAATTCCCTATTTATAATAATCAAATGCAAAATTTCTCATATGTAGTGGTACAAGCTACCAACTACAGGCTCCATATCTACCAGTATTCCAAAATATACACAAGAAAAAAAGTAAAACTTTAACAGAGAAGACCAAAATGGACAGGAAACCCAGAGGTAGAAATAATTAAGAAAAAGTTTGACTGATTATATGACAATGAGTCTAGACAGAGAAAAAAGGAGCAACCCATAAAGGGCCACCCTGTAAAGCACTCCACTGCTGAAGTATTTCCCATACTCTCCGTGATTTGCTGTCTAGCTCGTTCAGAGACTTGAACATGTTTCTACACAGGAAATTGAGTGCAATTCTTTCCAAAATGGGTGCTGATATTCAAATACATGATACTTCTTTCCCTTCCAACTATATTCCTATGGTCTTCACACAAAGAAACTCTGAAAATAGCAATAACATCAGGGGTGGGGATAGGAACCTGAAAGGGTAATTAATTCACCTTGTGTCCTGAGATACACTTCATTCAAGAATGAATCAAGAAAGGACTGAGCCAGATCAGGGATGAACATACCCCAAGTGCTCCAGGAACTTTCACCACTGGAATGATCTGGGAGGGAGGGCAGAAGAAAAGATCTCTGTACAGGAAGATCACATGACTATCAATGAGGAACAGTAAAGCTGGGAATCAGGATGGACATATGGTTGGCCAACAACACAAATAGCATATATATAAAGGCCCAAGAAGGAAACATGAAAAATGATGACTTTAGAGTCAGCTTCTGTTTGTGTGATCACAAACAAAACAAGATACTTAGAAAGCTGTCAAAACCAGCAAACAGAATATCATCTATATCTGTAGGAAGAAAGGAAAATATCAGAAAATACTATTCCACAATTTCAGGTATGATAGAAAATAGACCAGGAAGAAAAGACTATTAAAAGCCTGAATGAAAATTAAAAACTCATATAGACAAATAGATAAGGTGAACTACAAAGTCTGGACACAAACTCTAAGCCACTGATAAAAGGCGCAGCAACTTTAAATATATTTTCAAATCTAATTGAAAATATCAAAAACAACTCCTGTAATGAATAAATCTGTATCTAAAATGGTAAGTATGGAATCATATTACTGAATACATATCTGATTCTAAGGCAGCAGCCAATTTGCTGGAGTCAGTGAAGTTGACTGGGAACTGGAAGCACACTCCTTGTGGGTAAGAAAAGGCCTTTCTTTCTGGACTTGAATATCAGAAAATGAAAGTTGAATGAATGCTTGGGAAAAATAAGAACAAATATTCAAAAAAATAGGAAAATATCCTATTTTTTAGGCTGTAGTGATGGCTCCGTGGATAAAATAATTATCACAAAAACCTGACAACTTGAGCTCAGACCCCCCAAAATCCACATAAAATACATGTACTGTATTGCACACATCTGTGCTTCCAGGATCCCTTCTAGGACACAGCAGGATGAGGAAGGAGGAGAGTCTGAAGAACTTCAGGTCAGTCAGTGTGTGGTCTACACAGCAGTGAAGAACACAAGACAGTTATCCCACTGTTCTTCTCATGTGCTATGACACAGACATGGCGTATGATTTGATATGTGCACACATGTGCACATGCACCACACATATACATATACCCATACACATACATAAAAACACCAAAATCAAAGAGGTTTACATTTCCTGAATCACGAGAGAATATGAAAGACTGCCAAATAAATAACAACCAAACAAAAACAGCACGAATTTAAAAACAAAAGAAATTCAAAACCAAAGGAAAGATAGAGACATGGCTCAGGAGAGAATCAACTTGACAAATTATTCTCTGACCTTCAGAGGGTGGGGGGGGGGGGAGAGGGAGAGAGAAAGAGACATAAAATTTAAGAACCTGAAAGAAATAAATAATAAAATGGGACATAACTAATAAAAATACTTAGATTAAACAAACTTTATCAGTTTTGAAAAAAATCACAAATAGAGAGAACCCTAGATTGAGTGAAAGGCCCTCCCCTGCTGTGCGAGTTTAATTTGGAAGCATGAGTAAATGTTTAAATAAATTAACGAATGGAGATATACCAAACAAAGACAAATAAAAACTAACTAGAGTAGCAATGTTTACTTTGGACACTGTAAGGTTTCAGATTTAAAAAGCAACAGTGGCTGGGATAAAACAATGTATCTGTATATTGATAAACAATAAGGCAGTGAGTCTACAGGGTCAGACAACAGGTTTATGACTCAAATTATACAGTGTTCAAATATACCAAGCTCAGATCAGCAGGAAAGTAAAAGCAAAGACCAGCTTGTCATGATCGATTTTAGATGAGCTTCTCTCAGCCTTGAAGTGATCATGAAAAAGCTGAGAACCTAGAGAATTGGATTATTGTCATTTAAATAATGATAACATGAGTTTGACCAGTATAGTGAATAATAAGGATTGAGCTGTCTCTTCTAAGTGAATTTTTCTTCAATTTGAAGAGTCATGTATAATATATTTTAGAATTGGTAAGATACCAATTCATGAGGGGACGTGCAATATATTATCAGAAGCAGAAATAATATAGATCAAACAATCTGACTACATGACTGCAGCTGCAAATATCTTAATCAAACTGCAATGGCTGCACAATCACGTGAAAATATGTGTGCACACATGGAATTATACATATATACATACACATCTAAATGCATATATACAAACCACACATAAAGCCTACACAAATTATAAATACCTACACATAAATACGTATAACAAACACTTAAGAAAAAGTAAGAAGAATAGAAGCTGATAATAAAAATTTTACTGTATTAATAGAGAGAATAAGTCCTGCTGTAAGCAAAGAAAGACTTTCAAAATGTTGATAGTTGGTGGAATTTGGTGTTAGGTCCCTGAGGGTTGATCAAACTATTTTCTTTATATTCTCAATGTGTGAAATTCTACTTAATATAAATATTTCTAAAACTATCACACATTATAATTTATGAGTTGCTTAAAAACTTGTTACCTGAAGGCAAATTCCTAATCCTAAATGCTATCCACAAAAAAGAACACAGGAAATTTAAAAATAAAGAAGTACAGACAAAAAAGAATGCACAAAAGGAAGAAACTTTAGCATGGGAAAGAAGACACTCAACGGAGTGTCAAGGATAGTCTGTAGAATGGGAGAAAATATCTTCCAACTGTGTCTCAAACAATGGATTAATATATAGAATCTATAGCCTGAGTCATCCAATCAGTAAGTGGACTTAACAAACTAAATTGAATAACAGTTCTCAAAGAAGAAATGTAAAGGGCTACTAAATATTTGAAAAAATAAGTCAGTAGATTTAGAAGTAAGGAAAAGGCAATCAACACCGTGAGATTCCAACCATGCAGTGAGAATGGACAGAGCTGGGAAGATGCTCTGCTGTTAGAGCATTGAGGATCTTAGACAGTATCTGGCTTTTGTTGCCAACACTGAACGGCTCCTATAACTCCTACTTAATGGGATCCACTATTCTTTACCAGTATGTGTGGCCTCCTATTCCTATGAGGTACACAGGAAACCGTGCAGGCTCTCACACATACATACAAAAATGATAAATAAAAGTAGTCTTGTTTTTGTTTTTGTTTTTTTTTTTAAAAAAAGAAAGAACAAAAAATGCTGAAGAAAAGATTTGCTGGAAGGCAGTTTTATATACTAATGGAGGATGTAAACTGGTATAGGCACTATGAAAAGCACTAGAATGAGTCCTCAAATTCCTAAAATAGAGTTATCATAAGATCCAGCTATAACTCATGGGAGTCCAAGTAAGTATATTTCAGTGATAGTTAGACATCCATGATTTTTGCTGTACTATTCACAACAGCCATAATAAGGAACAAGCCTAGATGTCCATCAGTTGATGAATGGATAAAGAAAATGTAGTAGAGATAATGTGTTTTACACCATGGAACTTTGTTCAGCTGTAAAGAAGAATGAAATTGTGTCATCTGCAAAGAAATAAATGGAACTGAGGTTATTGACTCTAATAAATTTTTCTATCATATATAGAATTTAGACTTGTTTGTGTATGTGCATGGGAAAAAAATATATACCTTGAAAGTAGGCAGGAACAATCACTGAATAATGAACAGATAAATAAGATTTAAAGAATGTACAGGGTCTACGAGATGACTTCACAATAACAGACACTTATTGCAAGCCCAAGGATCTAAGTTCAATCCCTGGGAACAACATAATGAAATGAGAAAATTTACTCTTAAAAGTTTTCCTTGAACTCCATACCCCACATAAAAAAATTAAATAAAATGTAACAAGTGCTTTGATAGAAAGCAGAAAAACAAAGCTTTCACAAAATTTAAAAAAGATGAAAATGCTGGCAAGAATGATGTTTTATAAAATTTAAAATTCAATTAGTTCAATCACAAAAAAATGGTACAGGCATTTAAAACTTATAAAGATATTAAATGTGAATTTAATACTCAACAAAACAAAACTGTATAATCAGTAGTAAGTAATGAGCAAACATAATCTGGAGGATAATCCATATAGAAATAAATATACTTTTGGCAGATCAGCAACACAATGAAATAATGGAGTAAATATATAAATATAAATCTCAGTGGATATAGTTAATGATAAAATTTATAACTAAAGCTGAAAATGATCAAAATAAAAACTGATAATCATAAGCAAGTAGGTTTGAAGAAGTACAATGATAAAGACAGAAAAGGAAGAAGGCTAAAGAAATGGTTCAAATTAGCTAAACTCGGACAGTTTGTTCTTAATATGGTAGGAGAATGATGATAACATAACGTGGTGGGGGGGCACTCAAAGGGTCAGAAGGAGTTCATGTTCAGACTTGCTGATTTAACATGCAGCTACATTTCCAGGTGTCAGGCCACAGCATTTACAAATCACAAGATGGGAGAGGGGCTTTAAGATAGTAAGAGATTATAAGTGACTTATGAGCTGGGGTGATAACAGTTACCATGAAAGTTCCCAAGCAGAGAGAGTGAAAGAAATAGAGGATGGGGTACAGATTTAAAACTGGCGAGAATCACCTTTTACTTCAGAACCATGGCAAAGAAATCTGCAAAGGAAAATGAGGACCACAAGACCAGAAGGAAAAGAGGCACAGCAATGGCGAAGCCCAGAGAACTCATGGACAGAAAGCTAGCTGAGCGACTTCTGGTAGACCGAGGTATTGGGGCAGAGTTAGTCTCAGATCCCAAACATGCTGAAACTGGTCTCCCCCATATTCTGCTCCAGTTTGATTTAGAGACAACTGGCAGTTATGAACTGGTCACTGGAATCAGAACAGCAAGAAATCCTGGTATTTTGAATACCAGAAACATACGTGGCAGGTCTTGGAACCTCCTTAGACTCTCAGTGTATCCTTCTGGGCTTGCTAACCACCTCCCACTCTCGTTCAGTTATTCAAACTCCTGAAATATAATGAGCTGATGGGGCTTCAAAGTGTCCAGCAAATCACAATGCCACTCACACATGATGGAGTGTGGACCGGCCCTGACCCTGAAGGACTGCGTTCTAATTTTCCTAAACCCAAGCAATTTTCCAAAAAAGAGATTTTTGTATAAAGGAAACCAAATGGGGAAGAACAGTAGAGAGTCAGTTCTATTACCCAGAATTACCTTACTAGAAACAGACATTCCCAGATAGGGTTTATTCAGTAGTTAGAAACAGGAACATGTCTCTAACTGGACATTATGCCCATTCAATTAGAGGGGAATCATGCCTGGTACTGGAAAACTAGCCAACTAACAAGAAATAGTAATGTCATGAATTTTGCAGAAGAACTTACAACGACCACTACACTAAACTAGCAAAATCCCTAACCACATTTTACTATTTATTCTTATACCCATAGATAAGTATAGTACTCATTCCTCATCAAGAAAACTTCTCTTTGCAGCATATGGAGACCATTACATGAAACCACAGCTGATAAAAATACAGAGCTGTAAGCCAAGACTCATTGTGGGCAGGTGTGTATGTGCGTGTGCGTGTACGTGTGTGTGTGTGGGGGGGGTGTGTGTGGAAAGATGGTAGGAGCCAGAGCCAGAGGAACAGGTAGTTTTCTGTGGTAGTTTGTTTGTATCTTCTAGAACTGTAAGAAGCTACACCCTTAAAATCTCACCAGCATGGTTCCCTGTCAAGAGCTGAACAAAGACAACATCAATAGACATGCTTACATGTTATAGTTCACAAAATCTAGAACAAAGATCTACAAGGGTCCTTCTCTAAGGGTAAGCTTACTGAGGTCATTAGACTCCTTTCCACAAGCAGATTTCTCATCAGCAGGACATAGAAATAGATATGGTCTATATCACATGTACCTAGAACAGGTCCACTTTTGCAAATACACTCAATTTCCATTTTCTTATCCTTCAAGGGCACATTTAAATACAGTGCTATCTGTTTTGTGTTTCCTGATAAGTCCACTGACCTGGCTCCTTTGCCTTGTGAATAAAAATCCATCAAGAGCTGCCAGAACTTCCTCTTGTCATACATTATGGACATATATCTAAGACATAACCTCTACTTTTTGGCATGTGTGTATTCAAAATTTTGAAATGATGGGTTAATAGATATGCTTGTTTGAGTGGTCATTTCCATAATATTGTTTCTGCAAAATTTCTAAACTAGATCTGATATTCAAGTGTTTTTTTCCCAATACATATTCTGGAAATATATTTCTAAAAAACTATTATGCAATTTCATAGAACTAAATGAACATTTAAAATGGGATAAATTACAGTAAAATAGTGCAGTAGTTTCCTGCCACCAAATCGCCAGGATACTATTATACTAATAAATAAGAGTGGATATGATAAACTGTTTTCAATTATGGAGTATTTGGGGCTATATTAAGTATTCTAATAAGAGGAGGAAATGGCAATATAAAAATGCTTATGAAGAAATGCAACAGAATAAACATTTAATGAAAGGTTCAGAGGGGAGAAATGTATTCTCTCCCATTCTTTTCCTGAAAAACAAAGCTTCCAATTCCTGAGACCAATTCAAATAGGGCATGGGGATATACAGGATGAGTAGTCGAGCATTTACAATCTAAGCCTGGTAGTGCACCAACGTTTTATTTATCGTGTTCATTATATCCTAGTAGAAAATGTACATGTCATTTGTGCCTCAGTTTATACCCCTTCATACAAAATAATATGTTACAGATACATAATACAACAGACTTGTTTCCAGAAATTTAAGAATAAACTGACAGAAGCAACACACATATTAAATCAATATCATAGTTTATAACTCAAGTAGTCTTCAACCTTATAAACAAAATACCATTTCAACATGCATACATGTTATTTAAAGAAAGGATTAACTTTAAGCTCAATAAAAAATAGACTATAATGTTTTTTCTAAAGGATCAAAATGTAACAATTGTTTTTCAAAAGCAATACAATATTAATTTTAAAATATGCATCTTAAATTTATTTATTTTTTTAGTAAGCAGCATTGAAATGCCCCTTTACTTCCTTGTGGCAATTGCAGTAGCTGAAATGGCCTCTGTTTTTGAAATACTAAACATTTGCCATACATTTCCCCAAATTGTATTCTCTATTTGTGGTGCACTCACTGACTGAAATAGTAGGGCCTGAGTATAAACATTTAATAGCTTTTCCTTTTTATTCAAGTAGGCTTGTCAACTACATACCATTTAAAAAAGTTGTCAACCACGTATTCCATCCACACTAACAAATTCAGTATGTGTACCACCAGGTGGCATCTTCTTATTTTAATACAAACCTCTGAATATTTGCATAATTTCAATAATTTCATGCACCTGAACTATTTTTAGAACTAAAGGTAACCATTTAACAACTATGCAAATATATTGTAAGTCTGTTGGACAATGTAAGATATAATTGTAGAGATTTCTGTTCCAGAATTCTCAGAATATCGAGTCTTTAACAGAATGATGAGCTGTTCCCACTGAAGACTCACCAAGAACTATCTTTCAATGTTCAGTTTATAGACATTAGCAATGTATAGCACACATTGTAATGGAAGCTTCCTAGGAAAAACATGAGCATGTAAATGGCTGCATACATCACATGCTAACTGTTTTCATTGCACAGAAAAACAAAAGAGATATGACATGAGTTAGGCATTAATTTCAGGAATAAGGTCATGTCATCAGATTAGGGATGCCATGTAGCCTTATAGTTAATGCCAACAGCCTTGGCCATAACCTGTAAGGATGTGGGTGGGATCCCATAGGAACACCTCAGACCAATAACTCACCAAGATATAACTCAAACTGGCACAGGAGGTTTCATATGATATCTTCTTGGGGCATTGTCTCTCTCAGTATATGGTGACTCTATTTAAACCCTTTCAAATATTTATGTATTTTAGGAAGTTTCTGTAGTAGTGAACTTCCACTTATGCAATGCCTACTGAATCCATCTCGAAGACATATTTACCTACCTTTTCCAGAATATTTATGAAAAAAGGGCAGTGAATGTACTCATTCTAAATTTAAATATAGCATTCCAGCAACATATGGATGACTTAGCTTCTAAAGGATTTTACCATCAAGCCCGATGACCTGAGTACAACCCTTGAAGTTCACATGGTTAAAGAGAGAATCAATTACTGTCAGGTTGCTCTCTGGCCTCCAGGCAAGTACTATGGCACACCCATATACTGTAAAGTGTAATAATCTTTTTAAAAATATGCAGCCTAGAGTTTTTCAAACAGCAGTAATAAAAATTGGGAGTGGAACTTGATAAAACATAAAATATATCTATGGCCCAATAATTTCACATACAAAACAGCACAACACGCGATTAAAATAAGCCCTACAAATATTTTTTTTAAAAAAATCAACTTTAGATCTTTGCTAGGGTCTGGCCACATGGGTGTGTCTGTCCCTCCCTTCTATATATCCTCTCAATCCCCCAGATCTCACAAAAATAGCGCATCCATGTTCCCTGGCCTAATCTGGACATCCTTGCCTTGTAATGGATTTATGATGTTACATTGTAAATAATTGTCCTGTCTACTAGTTTAATAAAAATACTGATTGGCCAAAGGTGAAAGGAAGTATAGGTGGGGCTATTTGACTAAGAAAACTCTGGGAACAGGAAAAAAAAAAAGCAGAGACCACAGAAAATGTCACAGAGATGCCAGAGATGCCACAGATGCAGAGGACACCTATACTGTTCTAAGAAAAAGCACTGAGCCGCACGGCTGAACAAGATAAGTCATGGGTTAGTTTAAAGGTAAAGAGTTAGCAAGTTATATGCCATGGGCCCCAAGTCAATCAGTGTACAAGTAATACACGTGTCTGTGTATTTCAGTGGGACTATGGGACTGTCGGTTTGAAAATTTGGACTACAAGGCTAGGCCAGAAAGATCAGGACAGAAACCTAATACTACACCTGCCTAGACATTCAACAGTTTCCCCCAGCCATATCCAACACACGCCTTGCTAGGGTCTGGCTAGGAGTATCCACATGACCCGCCCCTCCACATACCTGGGATAACTCTCAAATCTACCATCAAATGCCAGACATTGAACAGGACACATATCCTACACATCAACCCAGCATCTCTATACCAATCTGACTTCATTCTACCTAAGCCATATCCAATAAATCCACCAATCCTAAGAAGTACTTACCACAAAAATTATGTAGTTGAATACCAGAACACAAAATTTAAAAGAAGTTAAAATCACAAACTTTGCCAAAAAAAAATTGAAGGAGACTATAGAAGATAAAATCAAATAGCTCGATGAATTTTAAAAGATGTCCAACAAAGCAAAAGCATAAGCTTGATTTTAAAAAGATAAAGATAATTCAGGAATTGAAATGATAAAAATTGTAAAGAGATACAATAATATTAAAGATGATTCAAACAGAAACGACAAACAAAATTGAAAAATTCAATAACACAATTAGAATATGTAGGGGGAGCCTTATGAGTAGAATAAATGAAGCAGAAGATAGAATACTGACACTCAATGGTAAAGTAGAGGATATAGATTAAGTAGGCAAAAAATAAGCGAAGAACAGGGAAGGAAATGGGGGCCTTACAGAAATAGATGAGGGGGAATGCCAGGTCAATGGCATAGAGCAAATTTTCAATAGTTCATAGGAGAAAACTTAGCCCCAACTAAGGAAAGACATACAAGAAGATACAAGAAGCACGCGGAACACCAAATATAGAAAATCAGAAAAGAACCTTCCTACAACATATCACAGTTTAAAAAGTCTAAGTATACAGAAAAAAAAATATTGAAAGCTTCCAACGGAGTGGGAACAAAAATCACATATAAAGCAAAAGTAATCATAATAACAGTTGATGTCTCAATGGCTACTTTGAAAGCCAGAGGAGCCTGGAGCCATGAATTTCAAGTCCTAAAAGATCATGGCAGTCAATGTAACTAATGTATCCTGCCAACTCTCTGCCACAGTTAAAGAAGAAAAACTTTACATAGTTTAAATATCCTTAGAATTTTTTATGCTCAGCCATTTCAACCTTAAAGAAAATACAGGAAGCAACTTTAGGTTGAAGAAACAAATAAGCAATAACCAAGAAATCCATAGAAATAAAAACAAAGCTATAATTACTCAAACATGAAGAACGACCTAGAAGACAAATACCGTCACCCAAAATCAATAGCACAGTGACTCCAACCAATAGATACTTTTGACTAAGAACTTTAACTATTAAAGGCCTAATCAAAAGGTTTAAGCTGCCTGAATGGAAAAAGACAAAACCCATCTATCTGGGGTCTAAAAGAAAAAAAAAAAGTTAGCTGTAAGGATAGGCACCAACTTACAATGAAAGAATGGACAAAAGTATTCAGTTAAATGGGACCAGAAAGCAAGTCAGATCTCTACTACATAAACTCATGGGGATTTAATAACTCATTAATATGATGAACGGGTCAAGGAAGAAGTCAAGAAAGAAATTAAAAAATCCTGGTAGAAAATAAAAATAAAAACACAAAACAACAAAACCTCTGGGACATATTAAAAGCAGTCTTACAAGGAAAGTTATAGACTAAACTGCCTATATTAAAAAATAGAGAGAGCATAAATAAAGGACTTAACAATACAACTTAAATATTTGGATAAACAAGCAGAAATCAAGCACTACATATGATAAGAGATAATAGACATCAGAGGTGAAACAAATGAAGTAGAAACAAAGAACACAAGGAACCAATAATCTTGAGAGATGGCTCTTTCAGAATATCAACATGATAAGCATAGCCTAACTAACCAAAAAGAGAGAGAGAGAGGACCCAAATATACAAAATCAGAAATAAACGGGGCAACACTTCAACAGACACCAAAAAAGTAAGAATATTACAAGGAAATCCTTTAAAAACCTGTATTCCATGAAGTTGGAAAACCTAAAATAATGGACGGATTTCTACATCCAGGAAAACCAGTGCAATTAAACCAAGGAGAAATCAACATGCTAAAAAAAGATCTGTCAAAGGAATAGCTTGAAATAGTAATTAAAAAAAAAAAAAGCCTTTGAAATTAAAAAAAAAAAAAGTCCAGGCCCAGAGGGATTCACAGAAGAATTCTACCAAACTTAAAAAAGTATAGCAATCATTTTAAAACTATTAAAACCCAAACCAACAAAACAAAAACAAGAGAAATATTGAAATTCCTCCCATGAAGACATTAATGCTCTCTTACCAAAAACAGGAAAAACACAATAGAAAATGACAGGCCAATATCATGATGAACTTGGAATCAAAACACTTGATAAAATACTTTGTAAACCAAACACAGATATAACCAAAATATTGGAATTATACTTGGATGCATCACTTTGCACAAAACCAAACTGTAAATGGATCAGCAAATTCACTGTAGACCCAAAACACTAGAATTGCCTGAAGAAATAGGCAGTGCCCTTTGTGACACAGGCATAGAGAAGGACTTTCTGAAGAGGACTCCATTTTCCCAGAAATAGAGGCAATCTTATAAAAGTAGGAAGCTTCTGCACAGTCAAATAACAATCATTCAAGTAAAGTTGAAGCAGATTGAAGACAGCGATGCCTGTTATCCTCTGACAGAGGATTAATATCCAGAACACATATAAAGGATGCCAAAGACAAGACTCAAAACAAAACAAGAACAAAATGACCCATTTGAAAAAATGGGTCTGGGATTGGAATACAGTTCTCAAAAGAAGGAATATAAACAGTTGAGTAATATCTTTAAAAATGAGTGTTCATCAAAGCTAGCAATTAAGGAAATGAAAACAAAAACAACTTTGAGATTTCATCTTCCTCCAGTTGGAATGGAAAAGGTCAACAAAACACCTGCTAACAAATGGTACAAAGGATGTCGGGAAAAGAGAAACTTTGATCACTGGAGAGATTGCAAAGTGGTACAGGCACCCTGGAAATTAGTATGGAATATCCTCAAAACACTAAACTGATCACATGGTACAGATATACTACTCCTTGGAATATGCCAGAAGAACTCCACATCCTACTACATAGATATTTACTGAGACACAGTTATTGTTGCTTTATTAACAATAACTAGGAAATGGAAACTACCTAAATGCTCTTCAACTTATGAAAAATGAAATGAGGTACATACTCACTGGAGGATACTATTCACCTTTTAAGAAAAATGAAATAATGAAATTTTTAAGTAAATGGATCAAACTAGTAAAGATTACATTGAAGGAAGTAACCCTGCCACAGAAAGACAAATATTACATGTCCTTTCCCATTCCTCATCCAAGCTTCAGGAATGGAGGCCATTACTGAAAACTATATTTGGTCAAAATACAGATGAGAGCTCTTGTGGTGCTGAGTCCTAAATCATACACATAGCACCAAAGGCTCAGAGGCCATCGTGGGAGAAGGGATGGAAATGTTGTAAGAGTAAGTTTTTTGTGAGAGTATGTCTCTGAGAATGTCAGAGAACCTGTACCCGTGAAGTCTTATCAACATAGCAGACTAAAGAGGACATGAACAAGAATGATACTTGTAGACATGTAAACATATCTAAGGCCGCAGTTAAGGAAAACTGAGAGCAGATGAAACAGTGTTCCCCAAGAAAAAGCACCCCGACTGGTTAGGCAATACCAATGGTCAGACCAGAAGTCATATGCATACAGCCAACATTATATGGCTGAGAAGTTTGTTTTAGTATAGTGAGTAAAAATATGTAACAATGAATAAAAAAAAAGTGAGTTTAGAGGGATAACATAGGAGGTTGAAAGGGAAGAAAGGAAGAAGAAATATAATTGCATTATAATTTCACAAATATTATTAAAATCAACTTTAAGATATTTCCAAAGAATAATCTTTAAAAAAAATCTAAAATACATTGGTAAATTTGTGTTGCAGAATATTTGTTTAACTATGCAAAGATGTGTTGCATTTGTTTATATTATAGAATATTAACTATGTAAATATATTTCATTTTTTATCTTAAAGGATAGTTAACTATGCAAAGATAATGTTGCTATTTTACCTTCCCTGCCTAAGGCACCTGACTAGTCTAATAAAAAGCTGAACAGCCAATAGCAAAGGAGCAGGTATGGGTGGGACTTCCGGGCAGGGAGAGTAAGGACAAGGAGGAATCAGAAAAAAAGAAAAAAAAAAAAAAGGTGACAGGGAGACACCAGGGGCCAGGCAGACAGACAAGGAGGAAGCAGGAGAGTATGACTATAGGATGAATGGTTAAAGTCACCAAGACAAAATTTAGGTGGATAGACACATGTTAAGTTAAAATATATTTAATAAAAACAGTCTGGAATATGAGGGAACAGAGCCACTCACTGTCAAGCCAGGAGGGTCAGAAAATGGGAACTCATACCTTTAATCCTAGCAGAGGAAAGACACAGAAATGGTGACCTACACCTTTAATCCCGTAACTCCAGAAACAGGTCTTTCTTTGTCTCTGTGAGTTCAAGGCTTAATAACCAAACAGTAGTGGTTCACACCTTTAATCTTAACTCTAGAATATGATGCAGAGTTGAACTTGGAAGTGAAACACTTGGGCGAAGAAGGTATTTAAAGCAGGTGTAGCAAGTTAGAGATTTATTCTGTAGAAGCGATGAAGAGCCAGGCTAAGAACTCTTGAAAACAACTTTTACCCTGAGAAGTTGGCTGAGTGAGATTTGATTGTGGTCTGTTTCCTCTCTCTGATATTCCAGCTTTTCCCCAATATCTGGTTTTGGATTTTCATTAAATACCAACTAGGATTCATGTTTCATAAAAGAGCTATTGGGACAAGCCTAAGCTAAGGCCAAGCATTCATAATTAATAATAAATTTTCTTGTCTTTATTTGGTTGCTGGTTGGTGGCCCAAAGAAAATTCCAACTACAAATTTGTGATTTATTTTGACAAATTATGAATATATTTACTTTTCACAATTGCAAAGTCATACCTTTTATATGACCCACCTGAAACTTCATTTCACAGTTTCTTATCCCACATCTAATTAAGAAAATTGATTATAACACAGTATAAAAGTTTTTAAGATATGGTAAAAAAAAAAACATATAAAGTAAAACACTCAGTCAATGTGCTTTTTATATGAATTGTATCTAATGCCTCATCTTTTGATAAGTAATAGAAGATATTCCTTGTGAAGGCACAAATTATATAGTGACAGTTTCATTAGCATCATAGATTGTGTTAAGTAGGGAGTGGTATAATTTTTCTGATTCCATACAGTTACTCACAAGATTCAGTCATTAGCTGATTATGCCCATAAAGTCTCTTGTGAGACATTTACATACACACAAACATATACATGCATACCTGAATTTAAAGACAGCAATCTAGTACTGGTTTATTTGATGTGACCTTTTATTAAAGGTGCAAACATAGTCAACTCTTAAGTCTATAAAATATATATAGATCACAGTTAATCAGATGGTAAACAAAGTAGGAAATGGTTTCCAGAATCCTTACTCCATCCTTAGGCATGTTCTCTGGTATACCTGGTAAAATCCATGGAAATGTACACATGCACACACAGGGACAACAGGGCCAAATGAACATTTAAATCTATTCTTCTGACAGAATAATGAAGTGGTAGAACCACCATGATTTTTCTTGGGTCTACAATATACATAAATTATTCCTTTGTAGTATTTTAGTCTTTTGAATGGCATGAACCTCAAATATAAAAGTTGACAGACAATTCCATTTCATTTTTTTTTGGGGGGGGGGACTTCCTCTGTGTAGCCTCAGCTGTCCTGGAACTTGTTCTGTAGACCACACTGTCCTAAAACTCAGAGATCCTTTGGCACCTGACTCCTGAGAGCTGGGATTAGTGTATGCTACTACCAAATGACTGGAAATTTCACTTGAAATTAAAAAAAAAAAAAAAAAACTGGCTGTAAAATAAACTTAACCTCATAACACACATGGTATTTAATATCATAGAATAATAAAATGGAATAAATAATTTTGTCATCCTTTATGTTGCATTAAGAAAAAATTCAGAAACAAATGCAGCACAGCACTGGATATGTGTGTGAGGATGTTTCCAGTGAAGTGTGACCGAGGAAAGAAAACTGTGACATCAACATCCCATCTGTAGGGTCCCAAACTGAATTTAAAAAACGAAAAACAAGAGCAAGTTGAACACCAACATACATTTATTTCTGTTTCCTAGCTGTGGATCCCACCATGACTCCACAGCCCCATAGTGACTGTATCCATCGAACTGTGAACCAAAACAAGCTCATCCCCCTTAAGTTACACTGCCCATGTATGTGGATAGAGAATTGAGAAAAGTATTTAAGAAAGTGAGGGGACAGGGTGGAAGAAGAAACAGTAAGTATCATTAGTAGGTGCATGTTCCTGGAATGGAAATTTCTTCAATGTGTTACCTAGCTGCATAATAGATGGAAGACAATGGATAGACTGGATTACTCAAAATTAAAACATACAAACTTCAATGTTAAAAAATAGTCAGAATTAAAAGTCAATACCAAAACTGGAAAGTTATTTGTGGGAGAGAAAATTACATATATAGTCATATACACACACACATACATTTGAATAGTATTTTTAGAATATAAATATAAGCCAACAAGCATCAGGTTGAAAACTGGACAAAGTAAGAGATTCACACAGAACCTCAGACATCAGTAGCCTTAAGAAATCTAAAAACAACCTAGAAATCAAAGAAATTCAAATTAAAGTAATAAGATGACATTTTTATCTTTTTGATTGGAATAATTTTTCATTCTTATACTGAATTCTATGGAAGAGGAAGAGGAGAAGCCTCTGTGACACTGCCTTTGGTAATGGAAACTAGTACATTTCTAGAAGGTAGTTTAATAACCTGTGTAAAAGGTTTGGGGATGTGCATATTTTAACCAGCAAATTTGCGTGTAGTAATATATTCAAAGACAACTGTGCAGAGATACAATGACCTTAAGAAACAAAAAAATAAAACTCCAGAGATTCAAATATTGAATTTATTAAATATGACTTGCAAAGAAAATAATATTAATGAAGTGAGAAGGTAGACACACATATGTGAATAAAGAATCATGAAATAGAATAAACAGTTTATTGAGAAAAGATGTAAGAGAAAGACTTTGGGAATACACTTTAAGCCTCAGAAGTGGCTCTTGCGCAAGTAAATTTCTAACATTTACTTTTACCTTATTTCTGTTTCCTAATGAATGTCCTGACTGGTGTCATACAATAGCTAAGCTGAGCTGTGCTTCCCAATTCTTTGGCTACACATCAATATAATCATTACTATGAAAGTTCAGTTGTGAATAACATTACTATCTTTTGACTTAAAAGCAGGTTTACCTCGTGTGAGCTTCATCCAATCCACCCACAACCTAAAGACAAGGGAATTTACACCATCAGAAAGAATTCTGGCTCGAAACTGCAACACAGAGAATGCACCAGGACACTGGTCTTCCTAAGGGTTGCAAACTGAAAGCTACACATCCCTGTCTAAGTAGCCAGTATGTCTGCCCATTTTAGGATTGCTATACACCCCAATCCTGAGAGGAAGGAGGAAGGGAGAGGGCATCTAACGAGAACCTACAGTGTGGGCAGAAGAAAAATAAAGGTTGTAAACTATTCCAAAAATAAACAATAATGTGAGAATGAGAAAAATGAAAAGTGAAGGACTAAATTCTGTTGGAGACACATTAGCATGACTGAGAAAAAATCTGCTGCCTCTCTGCTTATTATTTAAGGGTCACTGACTATCATGCAAGAGGTGGACAAAAATGTGAAGAAAAATGTTCTCCTAGCCCTGCCTAATTACATCGCTGCCATCTCTATTATGTGAGATGACAAAATTTGTCACTTGTCTACTATTTACAGGTGAAATTTTAATAATTTATAACATGTAACCATTTTCTGATAAGATAAACTGCAGTCCTGAAGGTATAGCACTTGAACAATAAGAAACACTTTCCATTTGGTGCCTTTTCATGTTAGTATCTGCTAGTCTATCATGCTAATTAATAAATGTAGCAGACAGAGTCAGTCCCAGGGTTTTTTTTTTTTTCTAATTTTGTTTAATTTATCAAATGGAAAATAATCTAGCAAAGAGTCATTAATTTAATTTCTTCTGAGAGGGAATCATTATGAGATATGTTAAATTTTCAACAATGCAGCTTCAAAACAGCTGTAGCCATGGAAAATTTTTATAGTTTTAATTGAACATCTGTGCATTTTAATTGATTAATTTGAAGAAAATACAGAAGAAAAGAAAGAACAGTAGGTAATATAAATTTAACAAACCATTTTTTGTTCTCTCTGCTTTTTAGTTAATGATTTTTCAGTATAAACAAAACAAGAAAATATCAAACAACATTAAATAATTCCCATGGCTATAAACACAGTCAAATTGATTTAGTAGAGCAGACAAGTGTTTTATGATAGGATTATTTTCAATCAAAAATATATAGAGGGATGCATATGTGAGCACATAGAGCATTTATTTAGGGCTCTGAAAAATGTTGGGCAGCTTACTGAGCAACATTCCAAATACTGCAGAAATACTCAATGCCCCAGCAATCACAGCTGCCATCATGGGCATGCAGGGAGCATGTAGCCAGACACGTTTCTGTAACTTCTGAAACAACCATGACACTGTCCAATATTTCTGTTTTTATATCTATCATTTTCTAATCAACTATCATTTCTTATCAATACACATCTTAACAGCTCACCAATTCTATTGTGAAAACTTTGTCAGAGGCATGACAACAGCCCCAACACTCATATTCCCTTCCTTCCCTCCCCCTCTGTCTGTCTCTCTCCCTCCTTCTCTTCCTCCCGCCCTCCATTCCCTCCTATATACTTGGAGACAATGTGGCTCCAGAATTGAAAATAAACAAACCTCTGCTCCCCTGAAAAACCCCGTAAAATAGCCACACAATTATTCCCATAGACACTGAGTCATCCAAAAAGCTCAGAGTTGTCTCTGCTATCACTGCTGGTAGCTTGTAAGTATGTTCTATTTTAAACAGGGATCTAAAGATATTTTTGTCAACACCATTCAACAGTGATGGAAGGGATAGATGAAAAGTGCCAGTGCACAAGCACATTCAAGTGTTGTCTGGGTTGCATATTTCATACAATGGCAGAGTGATTGCTTAGAAGGAGTAGAGCCTAGGGCCCAGTCCACAGGGCTAGAGTTGAGAACAGCCATTATTAAGAGACGGAGCCAAAGTACAGGTCTATTTTAGATAAAGAGACAAGTGCTAGTCATTGGCCACAACCTTGGATAAGAATAACTTCCACAGTAGCAAGATTTCAAGATATATTCATAGTAGCTCAGAAAGCAGTCAAATTTAAACATTCAGTAACAAGTTTGTTTTTGTAGTTTCTGTATGAAAAAGGATTTACAAAGGGAAATGCTTTCATTTTAGAAGCAGATCTGTACCTTATCTTCTTTTAAAACCACAAGTGCAGGCAGGAATGGTGAGCTCTGTGGGATTGCCAAAGACTTTCACTTTAATGTGATAGACACTTTGAGGCCTTCACTTGAAAGGCGAATGTACTACAGATAGTTTTCAAATATACACTTGTCATGGTAATAAAGGACAGGTATATGAGAACACATTCTTAGCTATCAAGTTTCTGTTTATTTGACTGGAATATAAGCAAATTCAGTATTACAGCAATTGTATTCACAAGACTGTAAGCAGATGACTTTGTCCTGTCAGAGACCTTTGCAAACATCATAGATGTGTGGAGTCACCAGCATCCCGAGTGACACTTCCCATTCCCAGCACTTCATAATTGAAATATTACACATCTGTAAGTCACTCATATTAGCAAGCTATATACGTCAATTGGCACTGTTGAGCAGTATAATAGATAGGTATGTAATGTCTTTCAGAGATATTTATCAAGCCTAAGAGAAGTCTATTCACATGAACTTCCTCAAGAAGAAATAAAATTGTAGTTAAAAGTAAACATTTGATATTTATAGCACAGGACTTGAAGCAGATTTGTATTGAATGGATGAAATATCTGTTGAATGGCACGAACCTCTAACCCAAGTGAATAGAATGAGTATCAGTGAGGAGAAATGAGCTAAGGTCTGTAGGATGATGACTGTCTTTCATCAGTCCTGTCCCTTCTATGGTGTGTTGTGGGGGGGGGGGGCACACCTGTGTGCGTGTGTGCATGTGTGTGCATGTGCCTGTGTGCGTGCCTGCATGCATGTATGTGTGTATGTGCATGCCTGAATGTGTGTGCATGCCTGTGTGCGTGCGTGTGTGTGCATGCTCATGTATGCACACATACATATGCACATTAATATACACATGCCAGGGCAGAGCCTAATTAAGTTATTAAAACTGATGAATGTGTAGGTGTATGAAAACCACTAAAGCTCTGGGCTTTGAGTCATAATTTCTTGTGCTGTTTGAACAAATAGCTTATATTCAAAAGCATGAACATTCTCAGAAAGCAAGAAAAAATAAAGCTACTAGAGATGGGGGACATTTCCTGATTCATGTGATCTGCAAAAAAGAAAATAAGCTCACCACTGGGTCATCATCATATTCCAGACTTAAAGAATACTAGAAAAAATGCCATAGGGAAAATTTGCAGTTAAACAAAAAACAAACAAAAACAGCTTTTAAATCCGTTTCCAAATGGAAAAAAAAACTGAAATAACAAAAAAACCTTACATTCTTAGGATTATGAATCAAACTAAAGAAATGAACAGTAAAGTAGACAAACAGCCACCGAAGAAAATGCTTCAGTGTTGACATCAAAAATGCTTGGTTTTTCCTCATGATACCATGTTTGTATTTTATAGAGTATGTTTTAATCATAAATGCGGGTGATTAATGTTAATAAAATAATTACACATCACTGGGCAGAATTATAAAAATGTAACCACTAAGAAAACATTGAGGAAGAATTGTGTTGAATCCAAACACTAAAAACCCTCCATGTGAAATTTTGGGATCAGTGTTGGTTAAAAAGAGTATCTTGGTGTCAGATGTTATAAGGACCTACAGTTTCCTTTCAATATCACATAAGCATTATTAAGCCGCTGGGCTAGATAATACAATCCCATTAAAAATAAATACATATATTAATATGAAATAATTCAATTCATAAATATTAAAATACTAATATAGCTTATGAACTACCACTATTACCTTTATGCGTCATGGTTCATACTGGTTTTTTCTTTATCTACTTTTCCTTTTGTTATTTATTTAGTTCTGGTGATCAAATCCAGGGTAGATGAAAGCCCTAAACTCAAGCGTTAAAATGAAGAAAAGTAATTGTACATAAAGGTACAATGAGTCTCCCAGTTTCATTATTACAGCAGAAAGTATTACTTGTCAGCTCCCTCTGCTAAAAACAAGCTACACAAAATACAACCCATTGTCAGAACTGAAGAACTTGAAAACCAGAGTGAGCAGCTATTGCCCCATCTTGGGAAGAATTGGGATTCTCTCTCCACAGTCCAGGATCTTGGCACTGAACATTTACTGAAATAAAAGGAAAAACACTTAGCTTCACAAGAAAATCTAGAACACAGACAAACACTGCCCATTTACAAACAGGAAGAGAGGGTCTTCATAAACTAACCTCTAGTAGACTAAAAAGTCCAATAATTAACACTAAACAATAAAACAGAAATTCTCCCTAGATCCTGGAAAAGTTCTGGGGAATGAGTGAATTTTACTTGAGTTTGGTTCAATGGTTAGGAATTCATTAACCATGAAGTTAGAAAAGGTACACACAGATAAGAATATCTTTGAAATGTCTAATAAAAAAGAAAAAAAACGAAAAAATTTTGTAGATGTAAATGTTTACTCCGGGCAGCATGGATGACCTCAGACAGAGGCATTCTGAGACTGAGGGGTCATAACTTATGAGTAAAAATGCATAAGAAACTAAGAGTTCAACATGACTGAACATTAACAGGAAGGACTGACCTTGGCTAGAAAGACTGCTCAGGGAATAGGGAAGCTTTCCTATAAGCCAGGTATTCCAAATTTGATCTCTAGAACCCACAATCCCTATAACACAGTAGAGGAAGAGAATCAAGTCCTATGGCCTCTAAATGCACCTACAAACATAGAAGCATACACTTAGAGAAAAATAAATAAATAAAAAGTAGTTGAAAGGACTACACTTTAAAAATTCCACAGGACTGAAATAGCTAATAAAAAACAAATGTTTAAATCGCTTAAAAATTCCATCAAAAATGATAATTTTAACATTTTGGTAGATAGTATAATTTTCTTGATTGTATTGATTGACAAATCAAGTTTTGACATAACAATTTAGAAATCAATATGCGCTAAAAATAGTTTTTATATATTAATATTAATATATTATATATATAATTTTATATATATTAATATTGATAATAATGTAACTGTATTAGTCTTTTCAGACCCAAAATGTAAACAATTATTTAAAGTTAATATAGGAAAACATTACAATCAAAGTATATTATGTACATGTACAAAAATATCAAAATAAAACTCATTATTTTAATATAGTGCTTTGAATAGAGTGATTCCATAGGTTCATATATTTAAATATTTGGTTCCGAGGTGGTGGCCTGCTGGTGAACAGTTAGGAGGCCTACCTGAAGGAGGTGTGTTAATGAGGACAAGATCTGAGGTTTAAAAACCCACCCCACTCTCATTTAGTTTTCTCTCTGTGTCTTGCTTTTGGCTCAGATGTAAACTCTTAGCTACTGCTCCATTGCTATGCTTGCCTGCTTGATGCTATGTTAACCCCCGGGATAGTCATGAACTCTAACCCACTGTAACTATAAGACTCAAAGAAATAAATTTTATTCTATAAGTTTCCTGGATCGTGGTGTTTTACCACAATAATTTAAAAAAAAAAAAAACTAGTCTTAGTTATAGAGTTAATTTGTGCTAATAATTCTTTTAAAAGAAAGGTAATGAATTTGTGCAATGAAATGAAATAATAGCACTCAACTTATCAGAAAGATGTGGCAAATGTAAATATATATGTACATAATAAAAGAGCCTCAAATACCAGAGAAGATAATAAAGTAAAACCAACAGAAAACCACAGGCTGGTAATACTTATGAAGATAGATAAAAGCTCTATTATAAAAAACTAGCAAGCTAAATACAAGCAATATATAAAGAGAAAATACATTATGTTCATGCATTTATTTATGATAATTATAATTAAAACACTAATGTCCTTTTTATATTTGAACACTAATCAGCGAAATGCATTAAGTTAGCAGAATAAAACAGAAAGGTAACAAAGTAAAAGGTAAAGAAATGACAAAATGTATCATTGAATCATTAATTAAAAATATAACAGAATCAAAACACTAGAAATAGAAGGCAACTCTCTCAACCTGATAGCACTAGAACTCAGAGCTAAGATGGGATTTAGCAGTATGTACTGAAATGCTGGTCAGGAGCTCCTCTACAATGTGGTAAGAGAAATCAATAAGTCCATCCAGTTGGAAAGAGATGTGTAAAATGATCTTTATAAGGCAACATTTTTCAAAAACATTTTTACCAAGAAATTAAGATTCCATTTTAATAATAATTGTGTTTCAAAATACACCCAACAAACTTTGAAAAAATCAATTTCAATATACCAATTCAATTACAATAACAAAATTGAAAATTTCCCAGATTATTTCTCAGATCTACCACTTTCCACAAGCTCCTCTTTCAGGACAACACAAGAAGACAGTGCCAATCAAAACGCACATCGTAATATAAAAAACAGTCTGGAAACACAAATACAAAATTAGGGATTATAACTAACTCTTCATTTTACTCAGCTGTATCTTTGATTCTCCCTAATGGTGCTATAGTTAAATAAAAGGGAGATAATCATAAATTACATCAAGGTAAAAGGCCAACGAGATCTCACCATTTATGTTGCCTGGGCTAGTGTGGCAATAATTACCAAGTAATGTTTAGATTTAATATATCAATATTAATATTCAAATGACAACATGATTACTATCAGATAATTTGTTTGAACATTATAAATACCATAATTATTCTTCCGAGAGAAAAAGAAAAAATGTTATAAGATCTTTCTTATAAATTGATAATAGATAAAATTCAAAATAATCAACAGGGTATGAAAATTAAATTGTGTATCTATTTACAGAGTATGGAACAGTTTTAACTCAGGAGAGTCTTGCTATTCATGCAAGCTTTCTTCACAACAGAATGCATGAATACTACAACAGTTCTGTTATCACATGGAAAAACTGAGCTGTACAGAGCAAAGCAACTGGTGTCAAGTGGCACAGCCAGGGGTGTCAGTAGAAAGATCCAAAATAGGGGGAGTGACTTCAGTCTGTAGTCTCAGTGAATAGGTGTTAAAAAGATGAGAATTTGTATTTTTCTCATGTCTGTATGTTAATCATGACAAACAAACTATTTAGACAATGATAATCTTTGAGGAACACAAAATACAAGGACAGCGAAGGCCATGGGAACATTTGTAGGAAGCATTCAGATGTAGGGAAATGTGAAGGGCTGGGAGTAGGGGCATGTCAAGGAAGTTTTTGATACTTCCTATGCATATGTGACAAGACAGAAAATCAATAGTGAGACATAAATATGAAGTCCCAAGAGACTGTTCATACTGAAGACAGAAGGGTGCGAGGGACCAGTGTGTAAATGGCATTCACTGGTTTGAGTGTCAGTAGGGCAAGCAAAGAATTGAAGTCAAGACAAGAGTAACACCACAGCATAAAAAGTGAGGACTGAAGTGAGCAAAGATGACCAGAAAGAGAAAGCCACTGAGATGAAAACCAGGAGTAAAACAAAACACAGGTCAAGACAATACCCAAACCAGACAAGGAGATGCCCACATGAGCTTAATTCTTTTTGTGTGGAACAGAGCCTTTAGGCCAAGAACTAGTTGCTACAAATCTTTTGTAAATCTAGCTTTTAATGATCCATCTCAAATGGAAAAGCCTGGTACTTTGAATCCAAGCTAAAATGATGAATTTTTCCAAAATAAAGAGTTCATCCTGATTAATAAAATGAGTACTCCTATCTTGTGTGAATCACTTACAAGAAGTGGGACCTGGTTATAGTGTCACATCAGAGGGAGATAAGGGCTAATTGTAGTTTCAGTGTCATGAAAAGTAAGCCATGATATATGTCACACTTCCCCTCCCCTCCTCCTCCTCTCCCTGTATATATGTGTTTACTGCTTTTTTTTTTTTTCTTTAATGCACCACAAGCCAGAAGGTAACACTTTATCCCTTAAAACTAGAGTTACTGATGGTTATGTGTGCTCAAATCAAATATCCCCAACCCCTGGCCTTATATTCATGCTGGCTTTTCATCCCAGAACTCTTATGATAAGACACTGCAGCTAGCATTTATTACATGCTTACTCCATATAAGTGCATCAAATACTTGTCAAAAATCTTATGGATTAGATTATTCCATTATATTCACATTTTAAAAATAAGGACATGACTCGAACGACATGACATGATTTTACCAATCAGCAGGGGTCTATTCGGGTCACATGACTGACTAATCTTTACTCCAGTGCGTCTATTCAGGTCACATGACTGACTAATCTTTACTCCAGTGCTAGCCTTACATATTTGAGACTCTGCCATTAAAATCTGCTCCTTCGCATCCTTTTCAGCTGTTCATCACCCTGCAAACTAACCCCGCAGAATAGGAAATGAGCATAAAAACAACAGAAACAAGAAAAGCTTTAAGAAGAAATGGTAAGGAAAAATGAAGGTAAAATGTCCATGATAGAAGTGACCATGGCTGAGTTTGGGGGTTAACTGGCAGAACAGGGAAGAATTATACATAATGAGTTATAAAATTTTAATTAACTAAAAAAGGAAAACATGCCAGTTAGGCAAAAGACATTTTTTTGGTCTCAGTCTATATACAGAGTCATATTAGTTTCAGTCTACATTACTGAGCTGTATTATCTATATCATATCTTATAGAGTCTATATTATCTATATCATATATATTGAGTTGTATAGACTCTATATGAACAAGAGAACTTCTTATACATGTTGCTTTTAGGCAAACCTAAATATTTAATGGTCAAAGATTTCAGGGATGATCTATTCAAGGAGAAAGGCTAGTCTTTGGTTGTATGCAGTGTGGGAATGTCTTTCTGTATGCTGTGAATATCAATCTTTAAATAAAGAAGCAGTTTTGGCCCATGACAGGCTCCATAGAAAAAGTAGGACGGGAAATCACAACATAGGTAGGAGAAGCAGGGCAGAGTCAGGCAGAATGAGCCAGCCACCAAACAACTTGTAAGGAACATAGGTGAGCCACGGACCATGTGGCAGACAGATTAATGAGAATGAGTTGAGTTAAGATGAAAGAACTAGCTAGCAATGTGCCTGAGCCATAGGCCAAACAGCATGAACTTAATATAAGCGTCTGAATCATTTTGCGGGGACTAAGCAATGGTGGGAGGCTAAGGGGTCTGGGGCTGCAGGTCTATGGGTCTGGACCTCTGGCCACCCAGGACCAAGAAACCACATTGAAACAGATGGTGTCCCTGGGTGGGCCGAATATCTGCTTAAAGCCTGAGAAAGTTTAAAAACAGTTTTAGCATAGAAACTGAGCCAAAGCAACTTCCAAATTCTGTATCGTGAAGTGGGTCATTATACAGATGGCATGGTATCCGGACCACATTCAAAATGGCACCGGAAGACTGGTAGCAGGCAGTGTAAACTGCAACCAGGCCAGTTCCTGAAGTCTCATAGAAGACTCAGTAGCATGTGATTGATTTAAGGTTTCTGTTTATTTTGAACAAAAAGGAAACAAGGACAGTTTCTTAGCAGCAGCATTTTCTTGGGTCTGCTCTGTTTGCTGGTGGCAAACAGAGACGCGGTCCCTTTAAGAGAACTTACTGATTCAGCTTTATCTGTAAAAACAATGTGGCTCTTTTAAGAGAGTGTGAGTATTGTAAAAGCTCTTCTGATAAGAAGATGAATAAGGATTCACAATAAAACCGATTCAGATTTTAAAAAACCTGTAAACGGGTTAGAATGTGTGTAAAATGTACATAGGCTTCAGAGAGAAAAGAAAGAAGGTAGAGCAAGTCTTTAAGAAGAGAAATAGAGTAATAAAAATGTAATAAGCCATGGAAAATAGACACAAAATCTGGATTTTTGTTATTATTATGTTTTCTTTTAATTTTTTTTAACTGTGAATGAGCTAACTGCAGAAAGACAATGGATTGCAAAGTCTGCTAAGTTAAACAAGAATATATATTTTAAAGGTATCTTGATTTTGAAATTTGTGTCTAAGGATTTATTGCTTTGGAAGAGTTATGCTTTTGTTTCCACAGATGAGAACCTGAAGATTGCTTCCAGGCAAATATGGTTTCAACAACCAAGACACCCTGAAAAAAACCTATGATGGTAAGAGATGGCTGTAATCAGCTTCATAGCTGCAGACTATGATCCAGTCTCAAGAACCCATGAGATTTTCAATGCCCCGTAATCAGCAGGAAGTAGTAATGGAAAACTGTGCCCAAATTCCCAAAATACTGTTTATAAATGTTTGTTTTCATTATAAATGGTTAATGTTCATAGTTAATTTCTTTCTAAGAAGAAAAAGGGGATTTGGTATATGAATGATTTTTTTTAAAAAATAGATTATTGAATTTACTTAGATCAGGAAATCAGCTGTTAATCTCAAAATGTTTCACATTGGTATGGATTTTAGTTTATTGATACAAATTTAAGGTCAATTGTGTTATGCTCTACTCTTGTTTAAGGTATGATGTTTATGCAACTCATTTAAAATTGTATTGTATAATTAGGAAATGAAGATTAGTAATCATCTGTGATAACAAAACTTATAGTTTTTTAGTTAGATTTTTTAGGTACATAAAGATATACTTTAATTAGATAAGTAATCTTCAAACACTTCTAAGACCTACAGAATATAGCACTTAAAATTATTTTAATAACTTAGACTTTTTTGAACAGTGAGACAGATCTGCTCTTGGCAGCACCAATCTACTTCAAGAGAAAAAAGGGCATCAGAGAAACTCCATGTGGAGTCTACTTTCTTTGTGGCAACATTTAGTTATTGGACAAGAACCTGTTCTTGAACTGACTGCTTGATGCCATTTAAACTAGACATGCAGGTTCCATAGGAAGATGACCTCTGAACTTTGGCTGAACAAGCTGAGATGGTCATTCAGGTTCCTGCTTTACAAAGAAAATTGTCAGACATTCTTCAGGACTTGAGGAGAAGCAACTGATGAATAGAAAGAGCAGATTTCCTGCTTCACTGAAATGAAAAGAGACTCTGGGCCTGTAGGCTGAAGATGGATGCCCCAACTTTATAAAGGAACTTTGGGTGACTGTCCAGGCAGATAGGTGTCATCTCTGTCCTTTCTAGCTTTTAGAAGTCGCTTGCACTTCTGGTTTACTTGGGTAAATATATCCTTCTGTGGTCTTTGATGTAGTTGAAGATTAGATAGTTATAGGTATAGTTTTTCTTAGCCATTTGAAAAGTATATTGGATATGAAACTTCAGATTCATTAGGATAAGGTAGATGATAAGAGTATTTTCTTTAATTTTGCTAAATACAAATAGACTAGATATTGTAACTGTAATTCTTGCTTGATGGCTATTTTGTTATATGTAATTTTGCTATGTTAAAATTGAAACCTTTCTTTTTGATTAGACAGAAAGGGGGAGGGGATGTGGGAATGTCTTTCCGTATGCTATGAATATCAGTCTTTAAATAAAAGAGCTGTTTTAGCCCATGGTAGGCACCGTAGAAAAAGTAGGAGGGGAAATCACAACATAGGTAGGAGAAGCAGGTGAAGTCAGCCACCAAAGAACTTATAAGGAACACAGGTGAGCCATGTGCTATGTGGCTGACAGATTAATGAAAATGGGTTGAGCTAAGATGTAAGAGCTAGCAATGTGCCTGAGCCATAGGCCAAACAGGATGAACTTAATATAAGCATCAGAGTCATTTTGGGCAGCTAAGTAGTCTGGCACTGCAGGTCTGTGGGTCTGGACCTCTGGTTGCCCAGGAACAGAAACCATATTGTAACAATGTTGTAGTGGAGTTTCTTGGTCCTGGGCGGCCAGAGGCTTAGACCCTGCCGGCCTGTCATGCCAGACCCTTTAGCCGCCCGCTGCTGCTGCTCAGGCCCCCAGAAATGACTGAGATGCTTATATTAAGTTCATGCTGTTTGGTCTATGGCTCAGGCACATTGCTAGCTAGCTCTTACATCTTAAATCAACCCAATTCTATTAATCTGTCTGGCACATGGCCCGTGGCTCACCTGTGTTCCTTACATGTTGCTCCTTTGGGCTTCAGGCTCAGTCTGTCTGACTCTGCCCTTCCTTTCCTACCTATTCTGATTCCTCTGCCTACTTTTTTTTACTGCGCCTGTCAAGGGCCAAAACAGCTCCTTTATTTAAAGATTGAGATTCACGGCATACAGAAAGGCATTTCCACATCATAACAACGCAGAACTTTCCATTAAAAATAGGACAGCCCTTCAGCATCTCTAGAATGGATTGTTATTCAAGGCATGGATATCTCAGTTTCTTAAAACAACTTTGGTAGATGCCTATTGTATTAGGTTTCTGGCCCAGACTTTCTGGCCTAGCCTCGAGGTTTCAACCTGCAGACCCACAGATCCACAGTCCTATAGTCCCACAGATACACACAGATGCTTATATTAGTTGTACACTGATTGACCTGGCACCCAGGAATATAACTTGCTAGTTCTTGCTCTTATTCTAACCCATGATACTTATCCTATTCAGCCATGCAGCTCAGTACCTTTTCTCAGAGCAGCTTAGGTGTCCTCTACATCTGCTTCTCTGCTGTGTCTGCAGCATTTCCGCTTTGTTCTTCCAGTTCCCAAAGTTTTCTTAGTCTGGTAGCCCCACCCACACTTCCTGTCTGGCTTCAGCCCATCAGCATTTTTATTAAACCAGTAGGCAGAACAATTATTTATAATGTAACATAATCCCACTCCAGATGCCTAATCACTGAAGAATCACAACCCTGAACTTTCAAAACTGTCACATGGACTCATAAAATTAAGACATGTTGTAGTCTTTACAAATAGCCTACATCACATCTTTTGAGAGCAACTGAAAGTATATGAAACAAAATTTTAGAAAAAGTTATAGCACGTTGTTTATCACCCAGCTCTTCAGTTTATGTCTCTTTACAAGCAAAAAAAAAAAAAAAAAAAAAAAAAAAAAAAAAAAAAAAAAAAAAACTGTGGGTTTTAACTAATGAAAAACAGGTTTGTTTGTAGAGAAAATCCTCATTCTGTGATAAAATAACAGGAGTAACCAAAAAAAATATGATTTAATATGGGTTTAATGTGAATACAACTTAATGCTTTCTTCTTGTTGATTAGATAATCAAAACTATTAAATGGCATTTCAAAATGCTTTTCATAATCGTGGGGCCATTAATGTTATGTTCAAATCCCTGTGGATTTTTGTTGTTGTTGTTGTTACTTTTACTATTCATGGAGACACAATGAGTCATTGGCACATTTCCAGTGCAAGATGCATCTGAATAATACATGACATGCCCTTTAGCTAGCATCATGATGCCAGATTTAAAACAAGGTAAGAAGTTTCCCCATGTACACTTGCAGTGTTCAGCTGTTCATAATCTATAGTGTTAACAATTTATCATCAAACCCAGTGACTCGCTGCCAACACATCAAAGTGGCCACTGGATGCATATGATGAAGTCTGAGCATCTGGCCTCCTCTATCCCTGACATTAGCACAGACAACAGAATCAGTGGACTATTGAATGCAATTACAGTAAGCGAGACAGACAATAAAGATTGATAGCGCCTTCTCTTTTTATCACACACAAAACTAGTGGGGGTTGGAGCTTTGCCTTGAGCTGCCTTCATTTAACAATGATTGAAAATATGCAATTGTGTTGGTAAAACACTGTAGCCTGTACCACTTCATTTACTGGACACATTATCAAATTAAATGAAAAGTGAACTGCCAAAAGCAACAGTTATTATATATTAATGATGAATATTTACTTAGCATTGTTCACAAATCACACAGAGAACAGAATCCTTCTTGTTATCTTCTTTGCAGGTTCCACTTGAGCGCCTTTTAACATTTCTACGTTTACGTTGTCTTCTGTCTACAAATCTCTGAATACAGATGTGCATGATTGGTTTGGGGACTCTCCATGTGACTACAATATGTAATTAATAAAATGTTCTAGTTGTAGATGAATCCTAATTGTTCAAAACATTTTTCATCCTTTATAACAGTTCCCCTTCCTTCAGCTACTTTTGAAGCAAGGGAAACTGAATCCAGGGTATATCTAATGATGTAAAGGTTAGGCATTTTAGCTTCACTGAGCTTTCCATTCAACACGTAGAAAGTAACAAAGACCCTCAAGATACAAACAAGCCACGAATGTATATTTCATATTTTTCACTACTGAGTAGCTCCTCAGTAACCATCAAGGAATGTAACAGTTTACTCATAATCTGACCTCAAAACAAGAAGTACAGAAGGCGAAGAGGGCAAAACAGAACTGGAGAGAACAAGTGCACTAAAAGGAAAACAGATCATATGCCAGAGCTCTTAGGAGAGGAAACTGTGCTGAGCAAGTACCAGCAGCTCTGAAATGCAAAACCAAGGGCCTCATTAAGTGGACAAACATTTGGTGTGCATACCTACATGTCGGGAAGACAGGAAGCAGGCACTTGGGTTGTTCAGTTATGCAGATTAATTCAAGGTTCTTTTTTAAAACACACACATCTGGCCTTGCTTTCCAAGGATAGACACAGAAAAAGAATGCACTCATATATGAAAGGTAATCATATCTCTCCTCAAAGATTTCAATGACCTGAACACTCTGAGCCGTGTCCCTCACAGAAAGAAAATATAAGACGGAAGGAGAAAGGAGGTAGATAATCAGCCATGAGCTCTCTGATGCTACCCCACAGGCTAACTGTAAACACTTCTGTACAAATTCAGCTGCCACTGAGTTTGAAATTAGAATGCCTATCATATGCAATGTAAACAAGAAACACAGAAGACAGGAGATTCTACAAGCCTGAACACATAGGCTTATCAGAACACTTACAATTAAAAGCCAACATAACACTACAAGTGGAGATATGAACGGATGCCCTCATCATAAATCCAGTAGCTGTCCCTCGAGTGTTTTCAATGTAGGCATATCTTTCTTTTCCATTTATTATAGTTAGTCTGTGCACCTGTTTTATATAACCATAATTCAGCTATTCAGAGTATTCCACAATTATTTTTGTTATTTTTAACTTTATCTTTTGTTTATTTTGATCTAGATCTTTCCAAAGCTATCATTTATAATGGATATAGGTAATTCATATTACAAATAAACCACGGTTGTTTTTAGCACTCATGTTTCCAAACTAGTTATATATGCATATATATATGCATAAGGTCATCCCTATACTTTATCTTCATTTGTATGAATGCAGATATGGAATATAGATTACTAAAATGTAATTTATGTTTCAGATATCTATGCTTATTAATTTTTAAGATATTCTGAAACACCACCCTATCAAAGAGCTATGCCATGTTCTACTCTTGCCTAAGAATATAAAAGGGGACCCATTTTTAGCAATATAATGCATGATGTCTCATTTAGAAATTTCACCTTCAGCTTCATTGCCTATATTTATTAGCCATTCTCATCTCATCCATTAGCTGACCACTCATATTCTATACAATTTTCTGTTGTATAATTTATTTTTTTTTAATGTTTGAAAGCTCTCCACTCTACCTTTATCCTTGTTCATAGTGCATCTACACAGAGTTAGTTTTGTTCTTAAAATAAACATTCTGATTGAAAATTATGAAAATGAACCTCAAGTTTATTTTTAATGTTTTATAAAGAATCTTTGAAGGGCAATTTAAATAGGGAAATATACATGCTTTTCTTTTCCTTTTTTAATGTGTAAGAGAGGGTGACGTAAAATTTCCTCCAGCTGATCCTTATTTCCATCCATGTAGCCATGGACTGTAGTGGAGCTCAGGTACTAGGGTTTGATCCCAACAGTCTTACTCCACTGCTCAGCTCCAACCTGAAGATAACATACATGTCTCAGAGGCTTATGGGAAGAGGATGATGATGGAGCATCAGCCATTTGTCCTCTTCACTATTTGCCTGAGATGCCTGCACTTTGTTTTTTTGTTTTTTAAAATCTGATTTAAAATGTATTTCTACCTTCCAATTTCTCTCAAATTCAAGGGCAGGTTCTTGATATAGATATTCAAAGAATGATATGGAATCAAAAGCTGCTTCAGAAATGTCATTTGAAATTATACTTGTATTTCCTTGGTCACCATTCTATTTCTAAATAAGTGAGTGTCTCAAGGAACTTAAGAGTAAAGTATTGTTGATGTACAGAGATTACAGTACACACATTCTGTGAGAGTTAATGGCAATGCTTTGCCCAATCAAAAAAATGAATATGATTCATTGCAAAGCATTTTAAATGGCCTTTCAGCTATACCAATTGACAGCTCAGCCCACAGACTGAATTATGTATCTGGGCCTTCCAGACTCATAGGCAGAAATGCTGTCTCCAGGAGATGGATAGTCACTGCTGCCTATTTCTGCTGCAAACTACATGAGGACAGTTTTTCCACCTGTGCTGTACAGCCTGAGATTTTCCACAAAAGAGTCACATGTAACCAGAGGCTATCAGAGGACCATCCTTCTAACTTTTCTGCTTTGCAACACAGAACTTGTATTGTGGAAACAAAAGAAGATATGAAAATATGTTGGTGCAATGTCTCTACCAAGGTCCTCTCAAACAACAAAGAACTTTCCACTAGGTCTTGAAAGAGTCTGTAAGCAAAGGAAACCCAGGAAAGACATTGCATTTTATTCAACACTATGATACAATGGAATGAAATTGTTTATGGTTCTTATGAATATTAGATACATGTTTACCATGTAACGATGAAGAGACAGGACCATGTTAAACATTTATATGTTCTATCTCAATACTTGCGGTACCCCATGTGAGTTCTCATATCCAAGATATACAGGGACTGGGTGGAGGTCAGGAAAACCATGTGGCCAAATAATATGTGGTACAGCTGCCTCATGATTGCTCTTTAATCCCCATGTTAAGACTCTGCCAGATTGCCAGACTATTCTAACAGTGCAGAAGGAAAAAAAAAGACTTTCTAAAAGAAAACAAAAATCAGATAATATTTGTTTTAATAAATAAGCTTTCTAGATCCTACTTTTTTAAGACATTAAAACACAACACTCCAATAACTGAATTCAGTACTTTCAGGTATTAATAAGAATACAGAAGAGAACAAAAGTTGAGTAAATCCATAATTAAGCCAGCAAAAAATGATTTGGAAAAAATTCACTGTTGTGCCAATGATTCTGCGGAATAGTTGTTATAGACAGAATGGTGTACTCTCCAGTTTTTTTAACTTGACATCGAGGGACCAGAATCACAGAATGCAACTGTAGGTGGAGATAAGGTCATTCTACACGTGACAGAAGAAGCTTTGTGATTGCTCTTTATGAGGCATGAGGGCCGTGCTTATCTAAAGCAGACATTTACACACGGAGAAAAGTTAGCTACCTGCAAAGCAAAAGCAGAGGCCTTGGGAGATGTCAACCCTGGCAACACGTGACACCACATTTATGGGTCTAAAAGTGAGATGAACTGAGACTGTCATTTATGCCACTGGGTCTGTAGCATCTTGTTATGGTGGCAGCAATCTGCCAAAGTGGCATGGCTGTCCATGAGATAGAATGAAATTCGGAGTCCCTGTATCTGCTCCTAGCCTTTCCTAATGTTTCCAAGACTTTAAATAAGGAATAAAGGGGTGCCTAATATATATTAAACTAACTTGAAAATGAAAGGAAAGCATCCGTCTTCACTTGAGTCTTATACCAATTTTCAAAAATGAGATTTTTAAAACTTCTCTGTACATAAGTGGATTACTGTTTTTCTTCCTCTCCCATAACTCCTAGCTTCTCTCTCCTTAATATTTCATTCATGGTCCTTACTGTGTCCAGCTAAGTTTTCTCCATTGGTGAGGGTAAGACTACATCAGATTATAGAGGAATGAGCAAGCTGGGTACATGGTTCAATATTCTCCGTAGAAATGATCTCCCTAGTATCCAACTCAGACTAGATACTAGTTAAACAGAACAAGTATATAAAAAAAAATAAATCAACTAATTTACCTACTGTAGCTCAGCCACTCACCTTATCCCGTTATTGTAATGGCCTCTCTTTCTTCAGCAGGCAATGGTCTAGGTGCAAAATCAAACATTGGCTGAACTTGAACATACTTGTGATCATAGCCATCCTCGATGGAGGAGCTGCTAGATACTTGGCTTTATGCCAGGAAGCACCAGTCTCCCTCTTGCCTTGCTGCTGTTTGGATCTTAATGACCTCAACATTTCACAAGTTTGCCTCCTGTTTCCCCCTTGACACAGATATAAAATGGAAGATGATGCAGGGAAATAAATAAATTTAGATGTAAAATAAAACTCATCTTCTCATGAGTGGATGCATGCCTGTGTCTCATTGTCATGCACACCAGATTGTACTAAATGGCATGAATTTCCCAAGGGAAGATAACCTCCACATACTGCTACAAAAGCTTTATTCTCCACACCATGCAAATTATTTAATTTAAACACTGCTTGATATGGCTCTCTGAGGAGAAGGGTGTTTTTCCAGATCCCTCTTTAATCTGTTGGTGGATACATGCACATGAGCAGATAGAACAGGCCTATCCTCCTTATTGCGCAGACTGTGAAAGAATAAAGAACCAGAGCTAGTAAGCTGTGTCCAAAACTTGGGAAATGATCAAATGCAAATAGCATCCTCTTCCTATGGGGGAGAGAGCAGGTAGGCAAACGTGTAGCTAACCTTCTGCTAATATTCCCAACACTGTGTAATTCCTACATATTTCAAAGGGGTGTGTGTGTGTGTGTTTACAGACACAAACCCCAGTGATCAGTATACACAACTTAAAAAATAACCAAAAACATCTATGTACTTTATTAAAGTAGGAAAACTGATTGAAAGATTGAGGATCCAGTTGTCATCAGTTGTATCCTATGCTGGGAAATGTCATTTTTAACCTTTCTTTAATCCTTCTGTTTGTTTAACTAGCATGCTTCTGCTTTTTTACTACGTATTAATCAGTTAAAAATACACAATGAAATGAAAATCTGAGAACCCTATTCATGAGTAGGTCCCCAAACTACATCATGAAAACTCTTAACTTTTTAAAGAAGTCTTTAATGGGTCCCATCAAAAGAATCTCCCTCCTAGACAGAAGTCCCTTGTATGAGGTCTCGTAGAAGGAAAGGCTAACTAAGAGCACACACTTGCACAGACAGGAACCCTACTGGAAAGAAGCTAACTTACTTTTTTTTTAAAAAAAAAAATGGCATTGGATAATAATTTCAATATCAATATTACTCATAGTTCTTCTTCATCAGGAAGCCAGAAGGTGATGAGCCCCATACACACACACACACACACACACACACACACACTCCACACTAGCACAGTCTTCCTCTAGCTCTCTCCCTGTGTGGTACTCCCTGCCCTGGGAAGGTGAACACCTTCCTCCTACCAGCCTAGTCATTTATTGACAAAGCTTGCATGCTGGGGCATTATCAACTTAATGCATAATTCAAACTCTATCTCTTGCATGTGGCCTGCACTTTTGCCTTATTCCCTGCAACCTATCGGAGGGAATATTTCCCAGGAGGGCATGTGAAAGAATTCCTGAATTTTGCCACTGACCCCCCCCCCCCCCCCCAACTCTGGCTTGTCCTGACTCAGAAAACTGCATGCCTTGCAGTTCCCACACACTCTCATAAGGTCCCATACTGAAGCAAAAATACTCTGAGAGATGGTCTTAAAGTTGGTACTGAGTGGGAAGCTGTGAATCTTTGCAGTAAGGGGTCTGTACAAGCAGGGTGGAGTGACAATTATTACCTTACTCAGTCCCATTCTGGAATGGCAACGGATGTTTTCAGCAGGGCAACAGTCTCACGTGTCTGTAATTTGAAAAAAAAAAAAATGAAACATCATGTTAGAATTTTCATTTCCAGTGGGGGATGGTAAGAGGTGGGTAACAGAAAGGGACACAATAAGATAAAGAGCGAAAGGCCATGATGAAAGGCTTCTTAGCAGGTTGGAGAGGAAATGTATGAGAATCAAAGCAAGAAAAGGAAGCAAGAAAAGGAAGAGAGAACGTCAAGGGTGCTGCACACTGGTAAGAAGACAGAGACCCCCGGTGCTTGAGAGGGAAGGACCACACGCTCAAGAGAGAAGATGGTAGACATGTTAGGAGAAATTCAGGAACAGTGAGTGCTTGGGTAAGATCTTTACAGAATCCCCAGCATCTGGTTAATTGATTAGATTAAGCAGTTTTATATTTTTAAGATGTGTCAAGAGAAAAATAAGTGATCAGCTAACCTGTAAATATGCAGATCCAGGTAGTCTGGATGCTCTTATTTGAATTCAATGACTATTAACAAAATATAAAATTAACATGCAAACATCACTCAAATACACACTATGCATGTATATATCAGTGTTTATCACCCCAAGAAGGCACGAGTGTCCTCCAGAACACCGACAAGCTTGTTAAACATACATACATACACATACACACATGCAACATATGCTCTGAGTTTTCCTTTCTAGGATCCAAAAATTGTCTTTTTAGAAAACAGTTGTGTGCCATAACGTCTAAATGCTAAACTACAGCACCCACCCACACACACCGTGCCCTGGCACACCCATATGAAAGCCAGATGTGACACTAAATTCAGAAGGTCCCCAATATCATTTATGCTTATTACTAAGTGTGGGGTTCTAGCAGAAGCTTTTTACATGCATTTTGAGTCCACCAAGCAATAATTCCTCTTTTTTTATAAACAGAAAGGCATGAATTATTAAAAAATTAGACATTTAGAATAATGGCCCTCCATACGCAAAGTATTTATTTCAACTTTCATCATTCACAGTTTATTGCATTGATTTTTTTCATCAGTTTACTTAGCATTAAGCTTCCATTGAACTCATCAATAAGAAATGAATTTTGGTAACTTTCAAATCCACTATATTATTTTCCTCTTGTTTGAAGTGAATTTTTCTTCTCTTGGTGATATTGCTGCAATAAGTCAGTCATTATTTCTTTATGTTTTCTCTTCTTTCTTTAGGATTTCATTTCCCTTTACAGCACATCTTGTGATGACAAAGAAAACAGAGACACTTATTTCTTTTAACAGTTGAAATTGCTGCAAGTGATTTAGTTGTCGCTTAATTTGATTCCTGTCTTCTGTCTGTGGAGAAATATGTTTAATGTACTGGAAATTATGTTAATAAGAAAAAGCATTATCTCATTTAATGAAATAAATATACAAATATATCAAAATAAAATAAAGAGGCAATCTTCACTGAGAAAAATGTCTCTTATGGTTTGTGTAAAATAAACAAATAAAAATCATGAATATGTTGAAACACTGACAAAATTGTGCCTATGTTCCAAGAGTAGAGGGGGGTTGGATGGCCAAATAAGCTAAGCTTAATCAAATATAAACATATTAATTATGTTAATGATTACACTATTAATTTCATATTTCTAATGACCTCAGGAAAGATCATTTTACCTATTTAGAAGAGACATGATGTTTTTAAAGGTTTTCTTTGTATTTTCTCCTTTTATTTTATATTATTGCTATTGCCCAAATTAACAATTATCAGAAATCTCTTTGAAAATATAACCAACAACCCATATAACTATAAGAAAGGTTAGAATACCTTTGATTTTCTAATCAAAATAGAGTCAATGAAGTCATTCCATGACCTTTATATATTAAAATTTTTCTAATGAACAAAAAGGTCAAATAAATATTGTTGATGATTTGTGCTAAACGTGAAGCAATTATGTAATAAAAGCATGACCACTGTAACAGAAACACATAATTAGCAATTTAATTACTGGCATAAAGACAAGCTAAAGATGTCAATAAAAAATTTTTCAGTGACAAGCCGATTTTACTCTTTCTTGCAATCTTACAGTAATACTCACCACCTGATGAGAAAAACTCTTTTTGTACAAATGCCTACCTCTCCACAAACTGAAATATTCAATTTAAAACATTCTTACTTCTTATCACTGCATAGTGAGTCATTACATTTTCTCCCTCCTAGATTAGCACATTCCCATCTTGAAAAACAGTATTTCCAGTCAGCAAGTAAAGAACATTATGTTTTTAAGATGAGTTAAAGTAGCAGGTGTTCTTTGTTTCAATTTCACTTTTTCCAGCTTCAATAATATGTTTGATAGCACTATGTCCCTGGGTATGACATTCCAAATACCTGTCTTTCTTACCCCCACGTCTCAGATAAGAAACACATATTACAGTTAGAAAAGGTGATAAATGCCAATCGTAGAAGGAATGAGGAAAATCCAGCTTTTCTCTGTGTCTTTCACAATATCTGTTCATCCCACATCCCTATTATGTAGTTATGGGTAAGAAGGAAATAGAAAAAAACAAGTGAGGTCAGTTTATTGTGAAATGATCCACTTGTCTTTTTCATCACAAGTCAAGTTTCAGACATTTAAACGTTCTTGAACTACTCATCTTAGAAACTTAGTGCCACCTCCCGTGTCTCTGGTATATCTAACTGGTAGCAGAAAACAGATCCCTCAAGATAGAACCACATTAAAAGAACTTTCTGTCTTGTGATAAAAAGTGAATCATCTTGGCTGGTGTACAATAGCCACTTGTACAAGCCCAGTACATAAAATAAAATCATGAAAGCCAGACTAGCTAAGAAATTTGGTCTATAAATATCCTTGAGGCATGATGGGATATACTTTAAAAAATGAATTCAAGCTACTAAGAACATAAAGACAATTTTCCGTGTCAATGTCCTTTATCTTGGTCCCACTAATTTTGATCATTTTGAGATATTGTGACAATCATATGTCCTAATTAAATATTTCAGTCTTAATATAGATTTACAAAGTCATTGTTTGTGTGTGTGTGTGTGTGTGTGTGTGTGTGTGTGTGTATATACATGTGCATGTGTGTGTGCACGCACCTGTGTGTACATGGGCATGTATGAATATGTGTTTAGTACACATACCCACAAGGGCAAGAAGGTCAGAGGAGGAAATTCTAGGTGCTAATTTGTCACTTCCCACTGTATTTCCTTGTACAGGTCTCTACTTTAACATGAAGATAAGCTGGTAGCCAGGAAGTCCCAGTGATCCTCCAGTCTCTGCTCCACACTACAATCTGTAACAAATAAAATGTTCATCCCCAGCCTTTTACATGGGTTCTGGGGATTTGGACTGGGCTTCCCATTTGTGGAACAAGGGCTATTGTGTACAGTATTACTTCCTGGGTCTAAACATGTTCATCAACTCAAGAGCTCCTCCTACATATGAAGAAACAAAGATTCTGAAAGGTTAAGCAGTTCACTCAAACATATCCAAGGGGTGAGTTCCAAGTTTTCCAGCTAACTTTGAGCCAGGAAATAAATAGCACAGGACAAGGATAAATAATCCAGAATCTGTCCATGTACAAACAGAAGGGATCTGTACAGCACATAGAGAAGAAGTGTAGATGACCTGCCTAGAAAGTAATCAAGAATAGCCAGAAAAAAGAGAAAGGAAATAAGAAACATGGAAGCATTAGGTAATCTTAGATGTGTTCTCTGTATAGTGAAGGGTTATGGACAGTTTCCAAACAGAATGAATGCCTAAAGATGCAGAGTGAAGCAAAGAGTGGGGGAGGGATGGGGAGGGAAGAGAGAGGCAGATAGGGCTGATGGTAGATGCCACAGACATTGTATCATTATGCCATTTACTAGGTTTGGGATGCCCAAATAAGAGAATAGTGAAATTATCCATACATAAGACATGAGACATGGGTCAGAGCAGGCCAGTCCTTGCTTTAAAGGGATGTCAGTTTTGGGTTAGCAGGGACTAGCTGAGACCATGGCCTACTTTGCATCCTTACCTCTTTGGTCCTGTTTAGTGCATTATTCCCTCAAGGAAGCCCATGTGTGTAGTTCAGTACTGAATTCATGACCTTGGTGAATGCCCAGCTTTTACTCAGGACTGATAAAACACAGTTCAATGAATATTTAAAGTATAGAGCAATATGCTTAAACTTAAGTTTAGTGAACCTGGCTATTGCCTGCCTCCACCTGGCTCCACCTCCAATTATCTTGGATTTAGATCTGAAGACAGGTAAGAAGCTTGTCTCATTGGTGCAGGTTATAGTAGACCCTGGACTAGATGCAGCTAGGCAGACGTTGAAAGACTTCTAACGAAATGGAACTACCTTGGAACTAACCTTTGTGCCATAGTCTCCTTTCCACTGGCTTCTAATGGTTTGAATAACTGAATCTCAGTGATGATAATAAGGAAAAGATTAAGTCATAAATGTGAGATCAAATTCATCTGGTGGGAGAAAGTAAGGGCTCCCTATGATTCTGAGCTTGGAATTTTGGTACTATAGGTCAGACTGTGACTAAATTAGGCACAAGGATTGATGAAAAAATTCATCCAAAGGGAGGGGGCCCATATGGATAGGAGCTCCCATGCTGCTAGCTCCACCAGGTTGCTAGAATAAAATCCAACCTCTGAATGTGGGTGTTGCTATCCTTGAAATAAACCCACTAACATCCCTTCAATAGATACTGGATCTTCCCTGAGGTCATATTCACTGAGGTTCAGACTTGGTTACAGGAATGCCTTTAAAAATGAAATCACTGGGAAAGTACACAATTAACTAAGTGTAATCAAATGTCTTCCATCTTATTTTCCCTAGAAATAATATAAAGAAATACTAAGGGGAAAAAAATAAATGGCAATTCCCTTTTACTTGGCAAGAGGTGATTCTTCTTCATGGAGATCTATATCTCCATTGTGTTTCAAATGGAGGGAGCCAAAATTCAGTTTTTCTTATTTCTATTGGCCCACAAAAATAAACAATGGAGACTTCTGAGGTGACTGTAACAGTAACAGTTAAGATAATATGAATGAGGCAAGGCATAACATTTAAATGTAATGATAAATTAATACTCAGTGTCTCCCCAAAGCACAGCTCTGGGTAAGCATGATGCAGTCACACCACAATGGGAGTAGTCACACCGCAATGGCTGTATACTTTTGGGTTGTTTTGAGTGAAGTGTCATGCAGAAAGGTATAGTAAGTGGTTTCTGGCCTGGACTTTCATGCCTAGCCTCAAGGTTTAGACCTGCAGACCCACAGACCCGCAGAGACATACAGACACTTACATTAATTTTAGGCTGATTGACTTGGGGCCCAGGTATATAACTTTCTAACTCTTAACCCCATGATTCTTATCCTGTTCAGCCATGGGGCTTGGTACCTTTTCTCAGAGCAGTATAGTTGTCCTCTACATCTTCTAGCAACTCTGGAGTCTCTTTGGCATTTCTGCTCTGTTCCTCCTGTTCCCAGAGTTTTCTTAGTCTGGTGGTCCTGCCCATACTTCCTGTCTGCCTTTGGCCAATCAGCGCTTTTTATTAAACTCATAGGGGGGACAATTATTTGCAATGTAACATCATAAATGCACTACAGAAAGGTACTTTTTTTAAAAAAAATTGAATACAAAAATTTGGCAGACCACATATTTAAAAGGTTGGGAATGCTTGCAGAGATTGACTCATTCCCACTGTTGTGAATCAGTTAGCACACACTTAAGAGAGAATTGAGCTGCCTCCCACTTCTTAAGAAAGACTGCCAATCAAAATGAAGACTCCTAGATGCAGCCCTTGGAGTGAAGCAAAGACACAGGATGAAGCAGCATCATATGGAAGGCTTTGCCTCCATTTGGAGCAGTGCAGGCTATGGGGGCTTAATTCAAGGGGCAAGGTTAAAAGCAGCAGTGTCACTATTATACGGATTCTCAGACAGGGTCATTATTGCTGTTACAGGGACACAAAAGCAAGCTTCATGTTTATGAAGTGCTTCTGGATATTCCTTAAAGTGTGCACTGCCTATTTCATTTAAATGTATATTACCTATTTCATTTAAAGATGATAAAGGGATGAAGATGTATGTAACTTGGTAGTAAAGAATGTGCTTAGCAAGTACCAGGTCAGGGTTTAATCTCCATCAACACAAAATACACACACCCACACCAGAAAGAAAGAAGAGAAAGTATATTTTAAAACACTACTGAAACATATCTAAGTGATTAAGGGGAGCCCTATTTTCAGAAATCTTGTGACTATAAAGAAAAGGTAAATATCTTTCCCTAAGAAAAATATGGAGACACTTTCTTAAAATTAACAAATGTATGAATCCCAGGGGTAGGCACTTGCCTAGTATACATGAGACTCAAGGTTCATTCCTCAGTACCTCAGGAAAAATTATCAATCAAACCAGGACATTTAAAGATCTTTGCAACAACATGGTGTACATAAATACATATACACATGTGCACATATGTATATTCACATAGACACAAAATAAAACAAAAACTCAATAATGGAACAAGATTAATAAGAATAAAAGTTGATAAACTACCCTGTTATGTAAATATGCAAATGATAAACTGTTAGCAATTATAACTGATAAAACATATTTTAAAACATATTTCAAATAACTAAAATAACAGAACAATCAAACAGAATGTAGAGATTGAGGCTCTATACTTTCAGTCTGGCAGATTAGCAAATCCAAATGAAGACCTTTGCTTTACAAAGCCAGAGGCAGGTGAGGGAGTATGTGAGGCACACTCCATTCCTCACACAAGGCTGCTCAATCACTGGCTGTAGTTCTGGAGGCAAGCTCTTGCACACTGGCCCATTACCAAAAGGTTACTTGAACTGCAGAAACCTAGTTGGCTGTGTTAGCATCAGAATCACCTAGAAGAAAATAGGAAAGTGAGGAAGAGAAATATACTCCTTAAACTCTGCTGGCCAAGAGCACACTCTAATAGCAGTGGCTTAAAGGCAATCACACTTGGCTTTAAGATGCCCAATACACCATTAATTTTAATCTGTACTTTCCATAGATATAAATAAGAGCTTTGCTCTCTGGCCTAATGCAAGAACTGTGGCAGTTTGTCACATCAGGCCTCCCATGTATCAGACATATATATTTTCAATTAAATTTCCATACCCATTTCTTTGCTCCACATTAGATCTGATGCTGGAATAGAGTGGGTGGGCAGCTCCAGAACTTTACATATTGACTCCTCTCAATACTGCCTGCCAGAGACAGAGAGGAAACATTGGGCTAGTCTTTGCTATCACATCTATCACCCTAGGTCAGAGATCCCTCTCAGACCTCAGTCAAGTGGTCATTCTCTATGGAAGAGCATTCCAACAGTCATTTTATAACATGGATGCACTTAATTTTCATTTGGCAAAATGTGGCTAGCACAGTGTGTGCTGGAAGACCCTAATCAGGATGAATGTGGATGCTGTTTAATTTAAAATAGTGCTTCTCAGCTCAGGCTTCACAATTAGAATCAGTTGGGGAGCTTTTCAGGAAGCCATCCTTGTCCAGGACTCATCCCCAGAGACCCTGGATTAATGAGCTGGGGTGGGGCCCAGGCACTGATATTTTTTCAAGAGCTCCCCAGGTGGCTGTAATGCACAGCCAGGTTGAGATCCACTGATTTTACCGCCTGGTGCTGCAGCCAAGGGACCCCTCTGGAAGGAAAGAGAACTGATTTTTCACCCAGTCTTAGGTAGATTTATGTTCTAGTAAGATCTTAGTTTTGTATGCAATAAAATGGGAATGCTTACCAAAGCTAATGGATTATGTTAGAAATATTTTCCTCATCCCTCCTAAACCCAAGTTGACCTAAAGATAAAGAAGTTGTTTTAGAATTTTGGAGAAGGGAATATGGTCATGACTGCAAAAGTCAAAAGGGCGAGATTATTAGTACAATTCTTAGAAAAAAAGAAAATGAAAGAAAAGCCCAAACAAACAAACAAACAAAACAATATTCTCATTTTAAGAATAAAATGCATTTGGTAAATACTAGTAAATGCATTTTTTAAACAATTTTAAATCTTATAACAAATTCACATTCATAATTTGAGAATCTCAGAGGCAATGAGTCATTCTGAGCCTTCTTAGAAATACATTTCAAATAGGTTATAAAAATGGCTTAGCCTTATTCAGTTTTCTGTATTTCTAAGAAGTCTGCTAGGAAAGAAAAAAAAAATGTAATGGTTGAGACAGTTGTCAAAACGTAATCATTCCTATGTAAAAAGTTATCTCCAGAATGAGAGCAGGCCACCATTTTCTTTAATCTTTAAAGAAAAGTATTCCAAACAGCAAAGGCATTTGGAAACATTTTAGCTCCACAGATTCTTTTCAGTTTCTCATAGTGTCTGCTTATGTTACTACTGTGAAGTCCTCAAAGTAAAGTCAGTGAGGCAGGTATTTCACTAAAACCTGGGGACCTTTTTAACTTGGTGCTACGATTGCGGAGGGGGCATGATTATATATGTTATATAGGGATTTATTACATTCTGAAATCAGGCAACATGCCTCAGCCTGTATCTGTACCTGTGATATATCAGAGATTTTCACAGACAGCAAGACTAGTACAGAGTGAAGAGGAGCTTAGACAAAGGACTTGACCTAAATACATTATGTAGCACTGGTTGTCTGTTAAATAGGTCAGCCTGGGTGCTTAAAAGTTATGCAAAACTTATTTCTGCCACACGTGAGATATGCCACTAGTCAAGCTGTATAAAAATTAGCTTTCCAGCCAAGAAGGAAGTATTTCTCATCACTGGAAAGGAAAAGAAGAATTCTGGCTATGCATAGGATGTCTTAAATACTACACTATGCTTGCCATATGTCTTCTGGCTGCAGAAGTAATGAGGTCAACAAGGTTGATGGAATGCCTAACAATGCTGGGGTGACTTAAAGTGGACAAGAGGTCTCTGAACACCACTGTAGAAACTCTTATTCTCCAAGCAAAGCAAATGACATTTCAAAGTTGCACACAGGTCATGCTTCCAAACTGAAGCATGTTTGCGCAGGGTGTGGATCTTATGTATTTCTTTAAACAGATATGAAACCCAGAAAGTTTTTCTTATCTGAGGGTGTGGATGCCCACCTTCTCCTCCAGCAGTAGAGTTGCTCTCAGAAGAGATGTGAGTGCCCACCTCTCCTACCACCTGTGTTCATACTGTGGACAAATTAGCATTGCCTTATCTACTGTCTATGTGTTGAAGCCATGCTTAAGCAATATTGATAAATTGAAGATGCACTCAATACACCTTTCAGGATCAAATCTATGATAGTTGAAAGTTCTAAGCTTTCTGTTTCACTCTAGATAAAATCATCAACCAGTCCCAAAGAATGATCTCAGAAAGCATCAGAAACATTAACTAGAAAGTTATCAAGAATGTACCACTGAGATAGACTTGAATCAAAAAACCTGGGATTGGGTGGGAATAATGATTTGTGCATTATCTGGCACTCCAGTTTTAGAACCTCCTAGCTAAGCTATTAATAACAGAGCCCGAGGGTGGATGGACTTCTAACTTACAAGCTTAATTCTGAGGTATCTTTAACAATTAGGGACAAGAATCAGGATAAATGAACCGGAACCCACAAGTCTTGCATTAGCCAGAGCCAAGCTTTTCCTCCACATAAACTTTTATTAGCAATAGACAACTACAGTGTTTATAAGAGGCCCAAACCCTTGTCAGCAGGAACTTGATCCCCACTTAAAGATCTCAGGGAATGTCTCTGCTGCTCGGAATATGAAGAAAAGCAATACATTTGTTAAGAAGTAGGACATAAAGAAAATAGAAGCAGGCAACACAGACATTGGCTCATCTTACTGCTTAATACTTAGAAATTTAAAGAGAATAGTGGCATCTAACAAGAATATGGACTCATAATAAAATGCATTTTGTGGGCTTTTATGAAAATCATGCCTTGAAGAATAAACCTTCATAGAAAGTGAACATAAATTCCCAAGTCCTCTTAGATTCATTGGGATCATAATACATATTAAGTTTGAATATTTGGTCTTAATCGGTAGCTCTTACATGCTAAAATAAAATTAGATTTTTCAGATTCCTCATTGAAGAACTGAATTCTTGCCTCTCACCTCATTACCCTCCACACACTCTGAGTAGGTTTAGCTTAATGTATTTGAGTTCCATTTCCGAGCGCAAAGTCTTAAGATATTTTATGATGGAACGATGTTCGTTAAAGCGACAGTAAATGAAGTGTATGTAAATTTGAATCAAGCTATTAAAAATATTTAAAGGAAAAAACTCCTGCCTCTTCCCTCATAACACACTGAAAGCAAAGCGAAGAGAAGAAAAAAAAAAAACAGCACAGCTGCTCAACTAAACTGCAAAGCACTCTGGGAAATGGCATCCACCTTATCTCACACACCTGTTTGCTGACAGAGAGCTGCAGAGAAGCTTGTATGAAGAAACTGAAGGCACAGCACAAATGCATTTCTTAGTTTTCCTGTGTCACATTAAACTCTCAAGCAGATTTCTGCTAGCAGCTTCTTGCTAAGACATCCAATTTCAGGGTTAGTCATGTTCTGCAGGTAGCTTCTGAGTCAAATCCAGTTCCTCTGGAACGTGTCATTGTTGCCTCCTCTTTCTGACCTACTGAATGCAGAGCCCCTCCCCCCCCACACAGTATTTCTACCCTGAAGGCATTTCTGTCCCACCATGTTACTCCCTCATGCTCATAATAACACCAAAGTGACAAAAATAAGTAGTCTGCACTTAGTTTGCATATTGAAAACAAAATACATACAATTCCACTGCTGCCTTTATTGCTTTGTTATGTCATCATTATTCACCACAGTTCCTGCCTTCATTTGCAGAGTTTGGGTTTTAATGTAATGGCCATTCAATAAAAATGTTGCTTTTAAGAGTTTGCATATCATCCCATTTTCTCTTCAACCCTTCAGCAACCATATGGCAAGCAATCAGGTCTGCAATCACTAGGTCCATATATGTCGAGCATGATTTCAGCATTATGCTATTACCCATCTGTTTCTGTAGAAAAAGACATGAACCCATGTATAAGAGGTCAGTGGTTTCATTGCACACCGTATCCCAGAAATCTATCTCTGTTCACTTGAGATCACTTTTGTGATTTACTTTCGTCTCCCAGCCAGACTTCCTCTCCTGCTCTTTCCATCTCTCTCTTTTTAGAGAAATACAATCAGTACAATTTGTTTGTCTGACTGTTGTATAAAATTATTTGCAACTGTCAGGGTAGGCATTTAAACTTTCTTACTTATGGATATTTATCCCAGGATTTTGCACATTAAAAAATGTGGGTGGTGGAGAGAGCAAAAGTCAGTCTACCTGATTTTATGTTTTTAGCTGTCAATAAAATGATAGAATTTTCATAGCAGAACAGGATAGGAAGTTCAAATCCTTCCCTCAATTTTGGATCTTCTAAGGCAAACCTACAGTATAGACATAATCCTTCCAGACTTGAGGAAAAGAAACTAGTGTACACATAAACACACATATCCAGACTCAAGGAAAAGAAGCATATATGTACCTATATACACATATGTACATGTTTGTTATATGTATGCCTGCCCTGTGGGTTTACATATACAATATCAGACTAAAAAACTCTACTTTGTGCATAATTCTGAGAAATGCCTATTTGGATGTTTATAAACAGCATTTATAATGAACAAATGAACTTCAGATCAAATCAGTTGTGTCTGTTTGAATTCAATATATTTCAGTATGCCAATGGCTCCTGTTAGATAAAACTGGCTACAAGTACATATATAAGTACTCCACATGTATTGGCTTTAAATCAATTTAGAAGACAGGTTAGGCACAAACCTTCAGGGAACCTACAGATACCACTGGGGCTATTTATCGTGGCTTCAAACCCATGAGAGTTTTTATAGCCTGGGCACTGGTTTCTCAAACCTGATGTGGGTTACAATCAGCTGCAGAGAGATATAAAACTCTCAGTACCTAGGTCTAAGCCCCCCAAGATTCCTGCTTAATTAAATGGGGGTGTGGCCTAGACAACTGGAATTTTATATTTTTGCTTCATAACCCAGGCTGTTTCCAGCCCAATAATACATAATTAAGTAAAAGTCATCTTATTTCAATCCATCATTTTGAAAAATGCAATGATAAAGTATGTTGTAAATTAAAAATAAAGCTAAAACCATAAAATATCCCAGGAACAAGATAAGAAATTGTAGACTGGGAGCCATCAGTTATGAATAAATTATACTTTTACTTACTCTTTAAAATTTTCATTTTTGTCCCAGTAACATTCTGGTCAATAGTCTAAGCATTAGATTCCATCCATTGTTTTTCAAACTCTAATGTACATAGGGATCATCCACTAACGTGGATGATTAACAAGTGGAGGTGATGATTGAATAGGTCCAGTGAGAGTTATTAGATTCCATGTTTGCTACCAGCTCCTTCCCAGATGATGCTAAATGCTGACCGGCAGGTAAGACATTGAATATCAAAGACAGATAGCCAATGAAATCAGGGTCCATTCTGTCTACATTGTTGACCAGAAGATTACAACCACTTAAACTCAAGGAGAAGAAAATTGTAAAACCTAAGCATGCCGTACAGCTACACAGCTAACACTGTCTGCCTACCTGTGAGTGGTTTTTGGCTGCTTGTAGGAAAAAATGAAAGCATTCTTTGTGTCCAGTAATTTCACACACTGGTGTTGGTTATTTATTATTACTTTTATTTCTTGTCAGCTGATGCCCTAAGCTTCTAGGGAGAAAGCATCTAGTTTATACATTTTTTTTTTTCCCCTAGCCAGTCATGGTCATTGGCACTATACATCATCATTGAACTTCATCTACAAATCGAGCTCAGTTTCAAAAGCCTTCCATTTATTTATAAATTCATTAAACACTTTATGGAGACCCTCATAACTTACAGTCTGTCATACTTGACAAAAATGAGTAAGTACTAAAAAGAAAAAAAGTACAGTGTACAGTGTTAGTCTGGTTGAATGAGAAATAATGCCAACAGAGAACATGGGGTGGTCCTCAGGCCACAGCATAGTCAACACATAATGGGTGATACCAACAGAGAACATGGGGTGGTCCTCAGACCACAGCATAGTCTACACAGAACGGATGATGCCAACTGAGAACATGAGGTGGTCCTCAGACCACAGCATAGTCTACAGAATGGGTGATGCCAACAGAGAATGTGGGGTGGTCCTACACAGAATGGGTGATGCCAACAGAGAATTTGGGGTGGTCCTCAGACCACAGCATAGTCTACACAGAACGGGTGATGCCAACAGAGAATTTGGGGTGGTCCTCAGGCCACAGCATAGTCAACACAGAGGAGGAAAGGACACATGGAAACATTTCGGCCTCCTAGACTGGAGAGTGCTCTGCCGGCATAGAGTAGTCTAATACATCCTAGAAGCAGTTCAGATTTATGGTGCCCAAGCCCAGTGACTAGGTGCAGCATGTGGGATGCATGGCCCTGAGACAAGCTACCAAAGAAAGTTCACACACAGCACCTGGGATCTTTGATCAATCACTGTCCTTGTGGTTGGAGTACACAGAGAGATCTCAAAAACTAGCGTGAGCACTCTCTAGATGGTGATACATACATGAGGCTGCACTATAAGCTGCTGACATATCAGATATAAGAAGGATCTGATTTGACAACTTTAAATAAAAGCAGTGAAGACATATATATATATATATACATATATATATATATATATATATATATATATATATATCATTACCATCAATCTAACCTGAAACAGCCAGCATGCATATATACCTCAACACAATGACAAAACATGAAAACACAATGCATTAACAGAACCGAGTGCATCCTTCCTTCAAATTATATGCATTTAAAAATGTATGATCTTGCTTTTAGGTAGTATAAAGATCTAAAAAATACATGCCTTAAACCAAGTAAATGTTTAAAAGTAAATTTTTGTTTTACTTGATTTATTCCTAAATGGCATGTTTAATCTTCATGAGTCCCTTAAAGAAGCAGTCTGTTCCATGAATTTTCAGATCTCGAATATGATTCAAAAAAACTTCAGGCTGGAAGAGATGTCAAGATATACCTTTGCCATAGCTGAGGATCAAGCCTGGGGTTCCAATGACACACGTCCTTAACCTGTAAGATGTGGGTAAGTTGGCTTTGCTCATTATTTTTAATGTATGAAACACAGTTATTTGTTTTTTTTTCTTTACATGCACCTACAGTGCCATAAAGTCAGTTTAAATTTAATTTATACTTAAGCTAAAATCAATGTAGTTACAATGATTATAAAGTTCATTAATTGATAGTTGTATAAAATGATAGCTTGACTCCATCTTAAAACACCTCTTCATGTAAGTCAATATTCTATTTTTTAGCAAGAGTAAATTGTATTTCTACGCTGTTTAATCACTATTTCCCAGATTAGTATTAAATGCACTAGGGGACATTTTAGCTTCGATTTCTTATACCAATCAAATTTTATAATCCATTTCATTTGGTTGCCTACATTGCCATTTTGTGACCAGCAATGAATCAGCTTCCCCTGAGTAGAGATATGATTGCCCAGTTTGATGTTCAAAGAGTTTGGATGAACACAGTTTTTCAAGTCCCTTGGATTGTCCATTCTCATGCCCAAGGAGGTACACCCAGCAGGTCAGGAGGGCACTGTTATAGTTAAGCTATTCCCTGCTGCTGCTTCTCCAAGACAGAGAAATAAAAGATGCCTGTGGCTCCTCTATTATTCTATTTTGTCTTATTTTAAATGTGATGGCCTAACCTTTCCCACAAGCAGCAGGGAACTCTGAAATTTTCAAAATTCATTTAAAATATTCAGCTCAGTGTTTGTTAATGATATAAAATTACATCACCAAAAATGTTACTATGAACCTAAGAAATCCACAAAACCAAAAGAATTTCTTGCTTTCAAATTTAAGCATGCAGTTTAAAGGTTTAAAAAAAAAAACAAAACCCTCAAATAAAATCTCTAGATATTGCAGGTAGAGTGAGTGAAAGGAAGCTTAATTCTTATGGAAAGAGGTCAAATTCCCAAGGAAAGAGAAAGCTATACATATGCGAATGTCTCGGGGTGAGGGAGGAAAGCTGTGTGGAGTGCTATATCTCTGCTATTAATGAACATTTGCCACATCTAAACATACATACTTCCATAGCAACTGCTGACCTTAGATTGTGAGCCTAACCTTTATCAGCTCAGCCATCTCTCTAGCCCCATCTCCTAACAACTGGATTGGAGTGTAGTCTTTCCCACCATCCTGTGTTCCTTGTAATTGAACATTTCAGAAAGTAGACTAAAAATTCAAGCAAAAGCTGTGAAATGGATGAGTGTGTGTAAGTACTCACGGCCAAGCCAATGACTTCACATCAGTACCTGGAATGTACATGGTAGGAGACACAGTGCAGGACACAGTCTTCCCTGTCCCTAGTACACCATGTGTGAACAGAGCCCCCCAACAGCAGGGGCTAGAGTGTGAAACACTACAGAAGGTGTCATGATGAGTAACAACTGCAGCTACTGCTCATGTTCACTTAGCATCAGTGAAATTTTCTAACTCAAACAAAAGTATAAGAAAGTGTAAAAAAGAAGACTTGTGCACAGAAGAAAAAAAATGGATGCTAATCAATATGATTATAATCTAGTTTACTCCATTGATACTTTAGTGCAGGCACACAAATAATAGCATTAAATTTTGCACTGAAAAGCACATGGATCATATTTATTAAGATGTTCTTTAAACTACAGCCAGCAGTCATACTTCTAAAATAACTTCCATGACATTAAATTTTAAAAAGACATGAACAAATTAAGGAGTAATAATCATCATCATAACAATAACTATACGACACCATTAAAACAACTGCATCCACTATCTGGCTAAGTCTGTAAGAATGGTAAATACACAGCATGCCCATTGGCCCTCACTTGACTACCATGTTATAGATTGGTGATGATCAATAAGGAGACTTACAGCTAAGCTCACACTTATCTTGGAAGCCTTATTGTAGCATCAGAAGCATCTACTGCCAATCAATAGGATTCGGGATGTGATTTGAAGTCTACGTGCCACTGATGATTGAGAACATGTATTATTTAGAACACTCAATTCAGCACTTATCAATATGGTTCGGGTATTCTATAAGTAGGTATGTGCATACATCCCTCTGTGTGTGTGTGTGTGTGTGTGTGTGTGTGTGTGTGTGTGTGTGTGTGTGTGTGTGTTCACGCATGCATGGTGAGAGAGAGAGAGAGAGAGAGAGAGAGTAGCGAAAGTATGGTGGGGGGAAAGGGACCAAGAGAGTCTCCTGTGCCTTGTAACCTAATTCCACTATCTGTTCTACCAGGAAACAGACTATTTTTCTCCCTCAACACACCCCCAGGCACCCAGCATCAAGCTTGCTCATATTTTTTAACCAACAAACACTTCTTGACTTTTTTCTTTAAAATAAATAAATAAATACTCTGAGGCTAGAGTACATTTCATTGGTAGAGCCCTTGCCTGCATGTGTGAGCCTCTATGTTTGATTCCCAGCTCTGCAAAAGAAGAAACAGTTTAACAGCAAGTTATTTGGACTTACTTGTTTGTTTGATTACAGGAACCCCATTTCTGTCCAAATGAAATACAACTTAGAAACTGTGTCAGCAAAGGTACCTGGAAGGAGTGATCAAGTATAGAAATACTGGCCCACAATCTTCCATCTGCAACTCTAAAAACAAAAAGCTTTAAAAGGCTTTTCATAACTCATGTGGCAGCAAAACCAGACCTGAACTAATTTCAAGAAGATTATTTTGAATCTTTATTTATCCCACTCAGTGTGAATATTCATACATTTCAATGCAGAAACATGAATGTGTTTGATTGTAGGGCGCTGCCCCAGACCCAGCTGGGATATTGCATAATCTGTAGTATGTGTACCATATTACCTTTCTAAAAGAAATTTCCTGAATACAGAGACACATCTGCCCCTGGGGTTCTGGGTGGGACTGTGGACCTGCCTGTGTAAACTCCATACCACTCAGCCTTTGATCTTTGAACTATTGCACAAATAAGCTGCATCACTTAGTCAGAGTCAGTATTTTTTTAAAGAACAGACATTTGGAATACACAATGCCACACACATCAACTTTCACACCAATCAAATCTTTTCATATCATGAAGGGTTAAGATGCTAACTCCAGGCTTCTGAGCCTTTGGGAATCAGCATTTGGAAACATAGCTCCTGTCCTTTCATTCTATATACGATCACTGAGAAACGCATACTTCTGCTACCATATTTCAGAACAAATTACATGGTAGAGACTGCTTAAAGCACAGAGGGATTTTATGTGACATCCACCCCAGTATTTCTAAACACACATAGCAACACACTGAACCTCAGTAAATATCCCTTACTGGTGTTCCCTTGATGACCTCCCTTCTTTGAATGTACTCATAGATACACATGAAAGAAATGCATTTTCATGAATGACTTTAATATCACCAATACTGAAAGACACTGAGCAGATTCTTATCAAAAGCAAAAGAAGAAAAGGTTATCAACACATGATTTTCAGTTATGAAGATGAGCCGCTGACAAAGGGTTTAACAGAATTCCTCTAAAAGCCACAGCAGCATCTGATCCATTGCCAAATACTTTCCTTTTGGGGTGAATTTGCCACCTCCCAGCCACACAGCTTATTGTTGCATGTGATGGGGAGCAGACCTGTTTGTGCTGTCACAATGGCCAATAAAACTGAGCTGAAGACTCTTTATTTTAAGCCTAAAATAAATAACTAGATCTCATTTCAACCTCCTGTGTGAATGCAGCAATCTCCTCCAGTCCTCACTTTATCTGCTTTTAAAGCCTGACTACTTAGGAATCCTGAGTGTGTTCAGTGACTCTGATCCTCCCATCAGTAAACTGATCCGGTGATAAAACAGAAAGGGCCTTGGACTCTCTGCATTTTTACTCAGTTTAGTCACAGATCACAAAATAAATTAGTAAATTGAGCAACAAGGCTTTCCATTTGCAAAACCCCCATGTTCCAAGTAATCATCACTGCTTAGATTCACAAATCCCTGAAAATGTAATAATTTCCCTTCATCTAAAGAAAATAACAGGCTGATCATCCATCTCTCACCACATTTGTGCCAAAGGCCATGGGCTGAATTTGAATCTGAAAATATTAAAGACATGAATGTGTTGTATAGGTGAATGCCTAATAACATCTCTTCAGAATTTAGGGTGTGGGAAGAGCATGGTGTTGAAGAGCAATGGACAGAGGAAGAGCCTGATAACCCAACACACAGACCAGTGTTCAAATCTACTCAAAACTAAATGCATGCTCAAATAATGCCCCATGTATGTCTCTTCAGGCTCAGCTTCTTCAGCCAGTGTAGCAGCCCAAGCAGTCATTACTCAAGACAAAATCTTCACTCATGCCAAATGCTATGGAAATTTTATGCTCAGTAAGCTACAGCTCTTCATTGCTGAAGTGACTCACCCCCTCAATGTGGAGCAGAAACCTTGATCAAGGACTTTAAAGGCTGGTCTGCTGAGAATATGCAAGGGCTTTTCTAAGTGAATGGTGCTCCCAAAAAAGACTTCCCACTGCAGATATGGAGCTTGAGGACAAGATGGGTCAGCAGCATTGAAATTTTAACAGCAGCCTGAGGAACTCAGATGTGCAGATCCTAAAACCAGAGCCTGGCACTTTTCAGTTCTTTATACAGGAGAGATTCTTGGGTGTAATCAATGCAGACTTCTGAAGTAAGAAAGTCTACACTAACCTTTTGACCATTTAAGATGAGGTCATCATAAGACACAGTAGCAAAAAGCCCTGGGTTTGCCCCAGGCTCTACAATAATCTTTCTCCATATCATTACAGCATCAAACAGACAACTGAGAATCTTTGTAAGCAGCATGAGGTAACCAAAGGCAACAGGGGATGGAGCTGAATAGATACAGGGGGGAGACAGGGAGCCAGTACCCACTACTGAGTTTAAAATGTCCATGTTGTTCTGTTTGGGTGCAAATCACTGAATCCCAGAGGAAAGCCAGCATTAAATTTCCTCATCTAAAATTACAAGCACCCGGCCCAACTGCTTTTATTTCTATTGCATTTGATCTCTCCCAATGACTGGGAAGCATCAACTAAGTTAAATCTGCTGACCTAAGAGACACAAAAGAAAGGCTGCTGTGAACACAATGCCACTAAACAGCCCATGGTCTTATCAGTAATACTTCAGTCACCAAATAAACATATATATTTATTATTATTAGATGACAGCCATATAATTTTATTATTATTATATGATAAATCATTTAATTTACTGTTGATTTAAGGAAAAATAGAACACTCCGAGGTAAAAGTGAATAAATAAATTTTAGCCACAGTGTAACTCTTATCTACTTATCCACTGAGGTGTTTTATGTGTCCTAACAGTATAGATTAGAAACTGCCACGTTAGACAGTGTTTCTGAAAACATAGCGAGACTCCACATGCACTCTTCCAAAGAGTAGAACCCCTTATCCAATCCATCCTCACTAAGTTCATTTCTTCACTGCTTTCCTCCTCAATAATGGTGGTCATCTAAGTACTGTTAATCCTTTCGGCAAGCACCAATAATTATGCATTAGTACAAATAACATTAAAGCCTTTTTTCAAATAATTACATATATAATGGATGTGTCTTTTAAAAGTTGTTTACAGCTAATTAACCAATGAATAATTGTTTTCTCTTCCTGAACAAGGAAAGCTTATCTTAGAGTCACAGTTAAAAATGCTTTTTTCCCCCAGTTTTACAGATGTTCTTAGCAATTAAAACTGTTAAAACACTATTAAAAAGAAATTCTTGTATTAAAGGGCTTGCTCGTTTCTATTGTTGTCCAACGATTCATCTTTTAAAAATCACTTCTACTTTGAAAGGGTCCTGGTATCCGCCAACCCCACAGACCCCTCTCTAAACAGTTCAGCCCCTTCGGTATCACAACACACTTTGTTTCTTGCTATATGGACTGGTTTAATTGTGGGCTGTAATAAAGGTCATAATTAATATCCCAACACAGACACTAACAAACAATTTTAAATTGCCAGCATAATCAAATGATGCAAACATCTATGAGCTACAAAAGTTCATTGCTGCAGCTGACAATTTCTTAATTGTATTCAGTCATTCATGGAAATTTTATTAACATCGAACTGATGTATCCTGCCCTTACTCTGTCACAACACCAGGGATCTAATTTCATTATTTTCCACAAGATTTGCTTGACTACTGCCATGATTCCAATATTGCTTTAGTCCAGATGTTTATGCTATTTAAATTAGGAAGAAAAGGCTTTTGGGTAAACACAATTAAAGAAGTTTTTTTTTTGAAAAAAATTTAGTTTAACAAACTTCTTTTAATTAATGCATATAGCTGCAATGTTGAGACTTTTTCACTGATTTTATGTTCATTCCCTACTGTGTGTAACACACATTGAGTATGTAGCTCGCTTTTAATTTTTCACTTACACCTAAGTATTCATCAAAGTGAAAAGCAGAAGCATGGGACTGCACTTTGAGCAGCCTCATGTGTATGTCTGCCTACAAACTATATCCAGGAACAGACTCATTACAGAAATAAAGACAGACCAGATAAATCTGATATTTGTCTTCAGAGTCTATTTATTTCTTTATCAAAATAATCCCATAATAAGTTTATTTGATATTCTTATTATTCTGTAAAGGTGAGTCATATTTTTAATGTTTTGAGACACTTTAAGAAAAACAAGAGGTAATGTGTGGATGGCTTGTTCATGCAATGTGTTTATGGGAGCTTTCAGGACTTATCCACCTCACAGGAGCTGAGCTCCAACATGTGAGCAAAATCTCTGTTTCCTCAGCCATCCTCTCACTCACTGGCTTCCTCATTTACGCGACTATAAGAAAGCAAAATATGTTGTCATTTCATTAAGGGATAGAAAGCTAATAAATTTAAATCATTTTTGAAAATGTATAATAGCCAAAGACACCAGTGCATGGCAAATGGGCACTGATAAACATCTATAGATCATTGTCAGCATGGCCTAAGATATTACTAGACACTCCAGGGAATTCCATCACCTACTTGATGGTATATATGCAGATGTCACCATATAAGTGAGAACTCACAGATGTGCTCCTTCAACACCTTCTAAATACAAGGACTATTCCTCTTCCACTTGAAACCCCAGTATTATCAGGCAAATCAGAATCTCAGAAATACTTGAAAAGTGTTTCAGAATGCCAGTGAGGAGGCCTGTCTTGCTTTTCTGTCTTTCTGCAGTCTGGTATTAGTGCATCTAATTATACAATTTGGACTGACGAAACTCCCCCAAGTATAGTTGATCAAAAACAATAAAATTTCGTCAAATATCAGGGCTTGAAATATCTCAATATTTACACAGAGATATTTACAAACAATCACAATCTCTATTATCTTTCTGAAGTCATGCCTGCTACTATTTATCTGGAAGATGTTAGAATTTCTCAATCCATAACATCTCTTCCCATCAGGAACTCGGCAAGGGCACACTATCACTTTGTAACGGGTTGTTCTTGCTGCTATTATTTCCCCGTGACTCTGTGGATTAAAAGGGACTGTTTCTCGGACCTTATATTACTTGAGAAATCCACTTGCTAACAACTACCTTCAACTACTTCCCTTCCACAGAATAAAGCATGGGGGTCTTCTCCCTGTTCCCCGAAGACTTTAAATAACAATACAAGATTACACTTGAGACCTTGCTTAGGGGTTTTCCTTAGGTTGTTTACTAATCATACTATTACTGTTATCCAGAGGGGGAACAACGGGAAAGCAGTTGGTTCCTCTGGATCTGAAAAATAATTACAGGAATATGGGATGGAGGGAACTTCTTTTCTTTCTGAAGGGTTCTGCAAGGGGTGGTGAGGCAGTAAGGACGTAAGATTTCATGTGGTGGGAAGGAGAGAGAAAGAAAGAGAGAGAAGAGGGGGGGGGAGATCTTGAGAGACCTAATTCATCTGGAATCCTGGGAAACTTTGTCTTGCACTGGTCTATACCTTTAAATGTTATTTCTCTTCCCTCCTGTGCTCTCTATTTTAGACAGCTACATTTGGCAAAGTTTTCGAGTATACCGTGTCAATTTTATAAAAACTAAAAATATTGTTGAAAAAATATTATCCCAAGAACATACGTAAAATTATAAATATTCAGCACATCAAGCTTTTGATATACTTTGGTGCACATGAACTGAGTAGCTGTCAAAATTACAACAGGCAACTCAAGTAATTATGCAGATTTATGCAAAACATTAACAAGAAGAATTAAATGCACAAATGAGGTGGCTACACTTGAATTGTTAAGATTATGAATAATTACCATGAATCTTTTTGCTCTTAATATAACTTGTTTTTGATAAACAAAGCCTTAATTATCAGAATACTTTTGAGAATTTTGGTGACCTTCATTAATCTTACAAAACAAGTCTCTTGTGTTCTGCATTGTAAAAGGCACATGTTCAGAATAAGCACATGGAACCCTAGGAAAAGCATATGCTAATGGCCACTGGTGAAGGATACCTCTGGTTTCCAGTACATGGCATTCTGCACATGTAGCCAAAATAACCCTCAGAACTAGAAGATAGACTCAGGTGAAAAACAACAGAAATTTGCTCCAGAGCTGGAAAAAGACATTGGAGTAACCAGAAATGTTTTCAGTTTTATAAAATAGGGTTAACTTTGAGACAGAAGGAAAATAGAAACCTATTAATCCTTCCTTTCCGAGATGCAATGAGTTCAATAAATCACTTCTAAAATAATAAAATGTTGAAAATATTCAGTCATAACTCTTGTACATGTATCTCTCACCCACTGACTCTACTAAGGCAAAGACCAGCATAGAAAGTATTCTTGCCATGATTTTCTGAACATGTTCTTCACATTCACTCAGCTCCACTGGTAATTTCTACTCTGCCCTTCTTCTCCGAGATAAGCGGTGGGACCTCTCTAGGTTCCCTCCGTTAATTTCAGAATTAATTTGCAATGCTGTCATCAACACTGTAACAATCCACTGATCAAGAGTTGCAATTCTTCATAACACTGTCAAACTCCCAGCTGCCAGAGTGGCAAGCTGCATTGCCCTGCTCCAGACACACTGCTTGGGGATTATGGAAAAAAAGGACTTTGGAAGCATCTAGGCTTTAAAGCTACCCACAATATCTCTTCCCTGGGGAACAAGCTGTCAGAGCATTGGTGTTTGTCATTAAAACACACACACACACACACACGCATGCATGCACACATGTACACACGTGTGCACACACACCACAAGATTTAAATTTGTTTGGGTAAATGTCAAATAGCCTTGGTGCATAAAAATTAACTTTTAGAGGTCACACTCTGACAGGGTGCAAGCTTGCTCTGTAAGAATGGTCATGTACATTATTCCATGATAAAATAGCCCAACTCAGGAAGGTCTGCATATCCCAAGGACAGTACAGATTGTGCAGTGACTCAAAGGAACAGACAGTAAATACTGCTAAATTATGCCTAGACGAGTTAATAATTCTCAAGCATATTTCTGAAGACCATCCTGGCTAAAACACATCACCAGCACATTGCCAAGTCTCTGCCTGCTGTCCCAGAAACTTTGAAGATTTAAAGAGAGTAACTTATTTAAAATGATTTTTCCCCCTAGGACTGTATCCAAGTCAACAGAAAAGTAGCCGCCTGGGACAATCTGTCCTCTTCCTTGCCCATGTGTGACTGCACTCATGGAGCCACACTAGTGGCCGACGCTGCAGAAACACAGAAGGGTTGACCGAGAAAAGAAAGAAAATGACACCCTTTTTAAAATTCAGAACAAAGAGACTTTATTATTATTTTTTAAATTGGAGAAATGTCTCAGAGAACTTGGCTGAGATCAATAGAATAATCACAAAATCATTTCCTCATTCATGAAAACAAAAAAGTCAAAGCTAGACATGCTTCCACCAACGGGGAAGGTTTTTTCCCCCTGCTCTCATCAGTAATTCACCGGTAACATTCCCATCAGTTCTCTGTTCCTTCATCCCAACCTCAGCACGCACACACACTCCACTCATACACTCACACACATACACATTCACACACGTATAAACACTCACACACATACACATATACACATACAACTAGCATATATACACATACATACACACAAACACATACACACATGAAACATACACACACACACACACACATACACACACACACACACACACACACACACACACACACAGAGGAGAGGGTGTTTTGGCTTTTTGGATTTGGGGAAATATTGTTCACTAGCCTCATGTAAGGTAAGAATACAGGAATGCCAGACAGCGCAATGATTCTGGCTGCTCATTAACTGCAACTGGGAAATACAGCTTCCTCAGACAACAGTTAGTAATACTGACCCGTATAGAAGGTACAAACAGACTTGTAGGTGGGAAATCTACATATAGCCTTATATGCTAATAATCCCTTTGCCTGCTCTGAGCAAAAGTACATTTACTATTGTTGATCATCTTGATACAAAAACATAAAACTTTCTATTCAGTGAAATACCATAGATGACCCTTTTTTGTCTTCAACATTATAACAATATGTAAAAATAAAAAAATAAAAGTTGCTGGTACATAATCAAGTAGGAGAGGGGAAAATGCTCAAGTATAACATTCAGCACTTTAGCATTAAAGAAAAGCAAAACAAAAGGCAGGAAGAGCCTCTGTCATGGCAACTGCTGTGGAGGAGGTGGACTGGGAAATGGTCAGTCAGGTCCTGCATGCTGGCAGCCACTCTCAGACCTTTTGAGGTTTTTCTCTTTTGTTAGTGGGGCCTGCCTGGTATTTTCTAGACAAAAAAAAAAAAAAAAAAACGAAAAAAAATTCCACCCAGGGAATGCACAGGGATTTCAGCTTCCTGTTTTCATATAAAATTTCATTTAGAGTCATTTAAAAAATGAATAAGAGTAGATGTCCAAGATAAATTACATCCAATTACAGTGTCTAAATTTGAAGGATGTTTCCAAGAACAATCCACTCATCCATCCAACATTCAAAGCTTTATTATGCACTCGAGAATGAGGTGTCAGTCTTAGGAGCCCACATTTATATGGCACAGTGGCTGCTGCTGTTTGATGGTATCCTGAACTTCCTGTGCTTTATTACATCTGACTTTGAAAGAGTTCGGCAAGAAGAATATACAGTATTTGGTCTTGGCCTAAGATTGCCAAAGAACCTCAAATTCAAACCAATGTTATACAGGTACAGAGAAATACTTGAATGATTGCTTCAAGTAACTGACCTGTGTCTAACTCATCTTTCAAGAACTCTCAACAGTTACTTCTTAGTCCTTTGGAGTCAGGCAAGAGTTAGGACTAGATCTAAATGATCAAAGTGACCTAACACGGCACAGCATGGGTCACTGGATTTCCACGGCTTTCTGCCTTGTCTAGTGTGTGTTAGTGGCAGCAGCCAGCACCATAGTAGTGGGAGGTGAGCACACATGAACAGCCTCCCCAGACCTCATTGGTTTTTCCGGGAGAATTATGCAGATCTGGAGTGGTCTTAACATGAACAGGAAAACAAAATCAGTAAAATGTGGGCTCTGTCTGTTGCTTCAACACAGCTTAGTCCTTAGTGTCCTAAACTGTAGGTAGTTACCACATATGATGACATAGCTGAATATGGCAGTTATAAAAATTTTGGCAACAGTCAAGGTTTTCTGAAAATACAATCACCAAAGTCAAACACATAACAAATCTGAGGTGTTTCTGGCATCATTCACCTATGTCGCTTCCTGACACTTCACTGCAGCCTTGATTTTCAATGCACAGCATGCATACTTTGTACTGTGCATGAAGCAAAATATGGAATACTAACAAACACCGCCTAAAACTCCTTGGTTCAGATTCACCACTTCCATTTGTAATGAACTGCAGTGTTTCCACTATACAGACATTGCAGAAACACAACGGCTTAACTGAGAAACACAAATGCTTTTAATATTTGCAATTGCCATTCTTTGGTATGTAAGCAGCAAATTATATCTGCATTGGGTTAGAGTAATTTTAAAAAGTAAGTTTTGAACTGTCGACTTAAGTTTCATTAAATAAATTTGAGATTAAAATTAGAATAAAATTTCTATCAGTTTCTGAAATAACCCTTGACATCCTTGTGCCTTGTACACTACAGATTTATATAATGCGATATTCTCAGAATTGATGAACATAAAGTCAAAATATCCATCAAATATAAAAATCATTGACAATGCTCTATTCTCTACAATATTGAATATTTAGCCAAGAATTAGTTTGTTATATGAAAATAAACATATGTCATTAGTATTTAAATTTACTTAATGTCTAAATAAGTGATAAAATTATATGTATAACAATCCACTGTCTTAAACTTTTATGATTTATTATGAATAAATGTTTGACTTGTAGATCTATTTTACATACCTCTATTGTTGGGGAAACCTGAAATTTTCTCATGTGAGAGAAGTCACAAGTGGAAAAAGTTTGGGACGTTTCACCTTGGCTTTATTATTCAGAACTGTTATTTCATGTTCTAAATATTGTGGTTTTCACAATAGCACATCATTGCAAAATTGTACCAAGTGCTAGATTTAGGTAAAGTGGGATGAACACGTGATAAGCCATGTACTTGTAAACAATTAAGTACAAAACAACTTAGGGCTGCTATTTAGGCATGGGCCCTACCCACTTTTCTTCTGAAGAGTAAAAGAGCTTGGTGTAGGTAACAGTTCCAGGAACACAGTCCATGGAGGTGGAGGAAACAAGACTGGAAAAACACGGTGAGTGACACAAGAAACTGAAGAGACAGAGTGACTACTTCCACCTGTGAAACTCACTTCCTAAAACTTTGAAACTTCCCAAATACCACTAGCTGCTGGGACCAGCTGTGCAAACACTTGAGCCAACGGGAGACATTTCATATTCAACCCACACTAACACGCCCACCTCCTTTTTCCTTCCCCTTTTTCTCTCTCTCATAATTCTTACCTAAAAGTCAGAGTCTTTCTTCTACTTTTGAGAAGCAATGATTTTGCCCGAAGGATTTATAAGACATGAAAAAGTTGTTCTATAAAAACACTAAGTCACTAGCCTATTGTCACTGATCAAAGCGCCGACCCTCTGAATGGGACTGTGGATGGCTTGGACTTCATATTCTTGATTCATTCGCCAGAGATCTGTGTTGTTCAAGTATTCCCAGAACCACTGTAGTTCAAATTTCCAAGAAGATTTAGAAAAAAAAAAATGTATATTCCTAAACAAGCTTTCCATTTTTTGAGCCCAGAACTAAAGAAAATGATGTTAGAGCTCTAAGCAGGACTGAAAAGCATGCCGTAATTACCTAGCTTAGCCTTAAGCACTTAGCAGAGTAAAGATCCAGCATAAGTCTCAGCACACACAACTTTGAACCCAGAAGTAAAAACAGCAAAATTCAAAATAGGGAAATGAATCAGGAAAGAGGTTCTATCCAGTCAAATCCTCTGTTCCACCACTGACTCTATAATTTTGCATAGTAGGAGGTGGATAACTTGATAAACTAGAAACCTCTACTTCCTAGACATTTTGTATCTAGATGGAATGATGAAGCTAGAAGTTTACAGAGAAAACATGTGTAAGGTGGCTGCTACCTGGAGGTCCAGTCTTCCCTTATCTTTTTGACACCCAGGGCTGACAGCTTCAGATTCCATCACCATCTTTCTACTGACCAGGACTAAAAAGGAAGGATAATAACTAAAAAACAAACCCGTATTCCTGGCAACCCTATGAAGTCTGACACCTATTTAGAACTATCCTCTTACAGGCTTCCTTTCTGTCATAAGGACACAGATGGTCTCATCTCTTATGATGTGCAGAACAGAATTCCTGAGGGACTTGGTGAACACGGATAGATAAGAAGGAAAAGCCAGTACTGCCTGGAGCTGCTTACTTGAAGCTGTCCAGTACCTGAGCCTCTCTTCCACAGCAGGGGCTGACCCAGTGTCTGTTCTGAACATGCATCAGTAACATCAAGAACCATATAACATAAGCACACCATAATGTAAGCTTAGTGAGCTCCACCTTTGCTAACTATGTTTTCAACAAGTCAGAGGTAGTGTGAAAGTTTACTCAGCTAAGCATGGGAAATAGTTCTCTCTATCCCAGTGCTCAAAGAATTAAATGAAATAACAGGAGAAACATAATGAGCACATGGTAAGCTACCAAAGATACAACTTCAGTTATTGAATTGGGCTTACAAGTCTAGTTTCAAATGTTTCAAGACTGTCATGGGTGCACTGCCTCTTAAGACCTAATTCCACGTTCAATACAGCAATATAACCATGTGTGCATACATGACCGGGAAAGACATAAAAAGTCACCAGGGCTCTGAGTCTGCCTAGAAGACCCATGCCTAGCAGGGCGTGGGATCAGGATGCCTTTTCTTCAGCATTACTGAAAAGATATGCTGCTTGAGATGAAATGAATGATTTTCATCTTAGTACAAAGGAGTCCTTTCTCCTTGATAGTACAGGCCCTTCAAATTCACAGCATGGATGACTTTAGAATCCAAAAGAATCATTATGTTTAACAGTATAGAAATATGTCTTTTATAGAGACATGACTCTATAGTTGTCATTTATGTGTGTATTATATAAAAATGTATATATTTATAAAACTGCTCTATACATGGCTAAACTGAAAATTTATACAAATATGCTATTATACACAATAAAACCAAAATATAATAAAGGAGCTACATGTCTTCTTTTTTGTTTCTGTCTTGGTGGACACAGAACTCTCACTTTCAAACATGCTGGGCAAGCATTCTGCTACCAAGTTTCACTTCTAAGACCATGGATGAATATTCTGTTTTGATATTCCATAAGACTAGTAATTTTTAAAAGTAAATTTTTAAAGTACCGTCTTTGAACCCAGAACTTTTTAAGTTTGAAATTCTGTCAAAAATTAATGCTACAAATAGTAAAAAGGCAATTAAAAGTTCCATGCTCCCTGCTTCTGGCACATCACTATAGGATCAATTCTACCCTGTGGCCAGTGCTCTCAGAACATTCAGACTTCATGGTCCTGAATGGTTCTCTCCAGATCTTGCACATGGCTGGTATACAAGGAAGTTTTGAAAATATTAAACATATAAATATGCTGTACTCCTAATTAGTCTTCCTGTTTTTATTTTGTTGTTTTCATAGCTCTCTCTTCTCACTGGTGGGTCCCTAATCAGATAGTACAATTAGAAAATCACTAACTCAAACAGTTTCAATTTCCTACTTGTTCATCCACATCCAGCACAAGCAAATGCTCAGCAGTGTGGAACTGTCCATAGATTGTCCAACTCTTTTTATTTGGCTCTACTAAGAATAATTCTTCTGTGGTCTGTGTGTGTGTGTGTGTGTGTGTGTGTGTGTGTGTGTGTGTGTGTGTGTGTGTGTGTGTTGGTGTGTCTGTCTGTCTGTGTTTGTGTCTGCCTGTTTATTTGTGTCTGCCTGTGTCTATGTGTCTGTAGGTCTGTGTCTTTGTGTGTGTGTGTGTCTATATGTCTGTGTGTCTGTGTATGTCTGGATTAGTGTGTGTGTCTTATGTTTCTGTGTCTGTGTGTATGTGTGTCATCTGTCTGTCTGTCTGTGTCTATTTATGTCTGTGTCTGTATGTCTGTATATTTGTGTGTCTGTGTACGTACTTCTCTCTATATATATGGTGTAGTATAGGAGACTGATGTACTCACGTATACACATGCACAAGCTACAAGAGGTTGGTGAACATCCCTCACTATTACTCTTCACTGCCTTGAGAAGGAGTCTCTCACTGAACTGGGAATCTGCCATTTTATTTAGGATGACAAGCCAGGGAAAACCTGGTATCTACTTGTCATGATTGTCCCCCAAATCTGGAGTAATAGATACAGACACAGCCATGCTTGGTTTTTTATATAGGTGTTGGGGATTTAAACACATATCCTCATCCTTGCACAGGGAATATTCTTACCCAATAAACTTTCTCTCCAGCTTCCTGCTAAGAAGAATTCTATTCTTTATCTTTCAGTCATGGTTGTAACTCCTATTCTTCATTGTAAAGTTCTTGAAAGAGAACAAATTATATTCTTCTTCTTTTTTTGGATTCCCATAACTTCTTGTATGCACATCCCTAATCTTGCATTTTCCAGTATTGTAATCATATACATCCCTGCCACCACCCTCTCCATTATACTAGTAACCTCAAGAACATTCCTATTCCTTATACATCTAGTTGTCATGGTGCCCAGTGATGAATATTATATAAGATGCACTCAATATTAATTGTTGAAAAGCATTGATACATTATCACTCTTTCAGTTGGGGTCTTTGTCGTTGTTATCAATGCTGTTATTCTCTCTGTTCTTCGTAGTCATATTTCAAAAGCACCAGCTCGCATTTTTCTTAGCTTTACTACAATACTAGGAGAAGAGATGCACTAATAAAGTCCTTTCCATTTAAGGTCAATTGCATTTGCAAGAGTTGGCATTTTGTCAACAAATAAAGCGTTCAGCACATGGCAAGTTGTACTAACATCAAACATACTATAGAAACAAAACGTTTGAATCCTACCCTAGAAACAAGACAAATGTATTTTTGGTAACAAGAAACCAATTTTGAAAATAAATATGGCATTCAAGTGTCATAAAAAATTCAAAGACTTACTAGTTTTTTTACAATGTGTATTTTTAAAGTATGTTATTTCAGAGTTCAAGAAGACAACATAAAAAGGCGTAAACATTGTCATATGGGTACCATAAACTTTAGAAAAGATATTTTCAAAGCGTTACATGGAAAGATAAACAAGAATCCAGGGCAGAGGTTAGCACACCCAGGCTACCCCAGAAAGTACTGAAGAAAAAGGTGTCTACACATGCCAAGGAATCACCTGGAAACAAACTTGATTACAACAGAATCTGTGATTCAACAGACTGTGAAAGGCTAAGCTACTGGCCAGAGAAAATGCTTTAGTAAGGAGAAACACTGGCATCTGAGTCAAGAGCCCAAGAGGTGAGAAAGCTCCCCAGAAACACAGTGATGATGCAGTCTTTCAGATTCACATCTTGCTTCTGGAAGCATGAGTAACAGGATGTCCTGCTGGGGCTAGAGGGTAACAGAGAAAGTAAAGTGTTTTCATTCTTGTCTTTCTAGCAACGAAAGGTTTATATACAGAAGTTGAAGCAGGACTGAGCCCCTCCCCCCATATCAAAGCTGAGTAAGGTGTACCCCTATAGGAAATGTGCTCCAAAAAGCCAGGTCATGAACTAGGGATAAATTCTGGTCCCACTGCCAGAGGCCCCACAAATTGCCCAAGCTACACAACTGACATCTATGTTCTGAGGGCCTAGTTCTGTCCCATGCAGGTGCCTGAGCTGTTAATCCAGAGTCAGTGATCTCCCAATAGCTAGGGTCAGCTGTCCCTGTGGGTTTCCCCATCATGATCTTGACCCCTTTGCTTATACAATGCCTCCTCCCTTTGTTTTAGTAGACTGGGAGCTCAGCCCAATGCTTAGTTGTGGATCTCTGCATCTGCTTCCATCAGTTGCTGGATGAAGGTTCTATAATTACAACTAGAGTGGTTATCAATTTGATTACAAGGGAAGGCAGGTTCAGGTACCCTTTCCACTATTGCTTGGAGTCTTAGGTGGGATCATCCTTGTGTATTCCTGGGAACTTCCCTAGCACCAGGTTTCTCTCTAACACCACAGTGACTCCTTCTATCAAGAAATATATTTCATTGTTCTCTCCCCCCTTTTATACCTCACTCTACTCAACCCTTTCATTCCCTCAGGTTCTCTACCTACCTTCTCTTACTTTCTCCTCAATGTTCTCCCAAATTACTCAGGAGATCTTATCTATTCTTATCTATTTCCACTTCTCAGGAGGATCCATAGATGTCTCTCTTAGGGTCCTCCTTGTCTCCTATCTTCTCCGTGGTTGTGGTTTATAGCCTGGTTATCCTTTGCTTCACTTCTAAAATCCACTTAGGAGTGAGTATATTCTGTGTTTGCCTTTCTGGATCCAGGCTAACTCACTCAGGATGTTTTTAGTTCCATCCATTTGCCTAAAGATTTCAAGATGTCATTTTTTAAAACTGCTAGAAATACTCCATTGTGTAAATGTAGCACATTTTTTTTAAATTCATTCTTCAGTTGAGGGGCGTCTAAGTTGTTTCCAGGTTTTGGCTATTACAAATAATGTTGCTATGAACATAGCTGAGCAAATGTTCTTGTGGTATGAATGTACATCCTTTCTGAATGCCATTTTTGTCAAATCAATACCACCAAGCTAAGGAAACCAATATTTCATACAAAATAAAGTTCCACAAAAGATCTTAGTATACTTCCAAGCTAAACTTCATAAAGTGAGACTAAATTTAAGGAGTAAATTTATTAAAATTTTTGGCTACATGAAAAGAAAATTAGAAAAAGTAAAAGATTTGGAAAATGTGGCCCTAGAAGTGAGAGCTTGACTAAAATACACTTAGAAGTCTTTGTTAGCTGTAAGTTCCATATGCACAAAAACATCACAGATGTTGGGAGCTGCGGGCCTCAGCCCCTCAAGATGGCGCCGAATCCGGTGCTGGCCAATCCGCCTGAGTCAGTAATCAAGGCAAGGGCCTGAGTCAGTAATCAAGGCAAGGGCACATGCCTTTGGTAATTTTCCGAGACTGGTCTCTCCGCCTCTCCCGTGGCGTCATGTGGGGTGATGAGCTGCAGCCTATAGAGAGGTGACACGTCCAAGGCGGAGGTCTTTGGTCTATATAAGGGCTGGGCTTTCCCTACCTCAGGGTCTCCATTTTCTGTAAGCTGATGCTCTCCCTCAAGACGCATTAAAGCTTTGCTGCAGAAGGATCCTATGTGTGTCGTGCCTTTTCTTGCGGGCGAGAAGTTGGCGCGGGACACACAATATGGCTGTAAGATGGACTCAGCTGTAAGTTTATGAAGAACAGTAAAATTTCAACATTCTGGATAATGGTCCTACTCTCCTACTAAAATAATGTATCTATAATATTTTGTTCTTTTCTGATTGCTATATTTGAGATACCAATGACATACCAAACTACATTCAGAAAAGAGCCAATTAAAAACATGGAAACTAAAAACCAAGTGACTGAATTGACTATGGTGTGTTTGTTTTTTGCAGAAGGAAACTCAGAAGAGAATTATGACTCTGTCTTTAGGTGTTTACAAGAGTCTAAGGTCGGATCTATATGGGGGCATCTAGTGCAGCTGTGGGAGGAAATCATTTCTAACTAGAAGAGCCATTCTCAAGTGCGTAGATCTCAAAACACCATTAGACTTTCTACTCAACAAATATTCAAGACACTCGTGAATGTGAACTATATCTACAAACATTTAGTATATTTTAAATTAAAAATCTATTATTTCTTTAAAATAACAAACCTACAACATGTATACATAAATAAAATTCTAATGAGTTGTTTTTAAGTTAAATCATTTAATAGAAAAGGAGTCTGGTGTTTTCGTTTTTTAAAATCTCTTCAATGTCACATTTCGTAAGACAGCTGTATTCTCATATCTACATTAACATTCAGTCTGTTAAGATGCCACATGTCATGGAGTCTCTGGAAGACTTCACTGTAGTTTTGTGCAAAATGAGAATAAAAAGGACAAATTGTGTCTCTGTAGTTTTAGAAAAACAGTTTTGACCATGAAGGTCCTAGCAAGAGATTCAGAGTCACTCAGGGTCCTTGGATGATGGTTGAGAAGGGCTTATCTGGTACAAGGAAAAATTATTAATAATTAGAATTATACAAAATGGAGGTGGAACAGGTCATAAGACAAGTTAGGCTTCCGGGAGCTATTGAATAAAAGCCCAGTTACCTAACTTGTCTAGAGTTTCACATTTTCAGAACAGTGTATAACAAACCCATCCCCATTTTAAGTGCCTGACATAACTCTACAGCAACATTAAAACTGAATGTCCCAGTAATATTTATTTTTAAAGAAACTGCCATTTAAAAAATACTTGAGTTTATCACTTAGGGTTGCTGGGAAGTGCTGGGATATGGGGCTCAGTTTTTAGACACCATTGAATGCTCTCTGCTGCAGTTCTGCAAGATGATGTAACATCACAGGTAGGAAACAATCAGTGGTGATAGACATCTCTTAGAAGGAGAGTCACCTATCACGACTTCCTGCATATTACAGATTCTTTCGTTTGTCTCTGAACATGCTTCTTCTAGACCATTCAAAAGGTTTGTCAGTTCTAATAACTTTAGAAAAACCTCTCCTACAACATAGCCTTTCAAATATTTAAAGATGGTGATTTTGTCTAAATGCCTTTTTAATAAATAAGCTATACTGTTATGAGATAAGCATGATTGCACTGGTAGTTTAAGACATAATCTTGTAATAAGTGAACCAAAAGCTACTCCTGGACAAGCATCTCAAATGAAAAAAGGAAGTATTAGCAGAAAGTTACAGTCTTTCTCTCTACAAGTTTTTTTTTTTTTTTTTTTTTTTTTTAAGCAATTCCTTTAAAATACTGTGCTGTGTTTCAAAGCAGCTCTATCAATCACCCAAGTCTCTCTGTACGTGAACAATTAATTTACTAGTCTGAAGTTGACTTGTGGAGGTTTTTTTTTTTTTTTTAATCTATATCAAAATGGAGTTTTCAGTCTGATTTATAGTAGATTAATCAAGATAGAATACAAAGTGATTTTGTGTGTGGTGAAGCTACATTATATGAAATCTGATTCAGTCTACTGAATTGATTATCAATAAAGAAATATGTATTGTGTATCATCACCTGGAGTCCAAGTCTGTTTGTTTTAAGCTGACCCATCAGTTACAAATAAGCTTCCCCACCTACTTCCCACCCTAATCAGAAGAAGACAAGCCGGTCACCAGAAGACTGGGTATCCAGAATACAGGCATCATAGCAGAACTGCGCTGACCAGCATTCCTTTTTCTCAGCCACATAATTCACATAAAATTAAAACCTAGGGTCTGCATCTCCCATCCAAAAAAAAAAAAAAGAAAGAAAGAAAGAAAAAAATGCCAGAGGTACTTGTGAGTGATTAGTCACTGTGGCTGGCAATGTTTGGAATGGCATCTCAATTATAGCCTGCTCCCTGGAATGTCAACCTCCATCTTAGGGTTTTCTGTAACAAACTTCCTTTTTGGGTCTTAAGTATAGAAACTGAATTTGGGGTAACACTTGTCCCTAGCCTTTCAGAATAGGAAATGTCTTCTACTTTCCAAACTGAAGGAGGTGCTTATACTATGAGGTTCTGGAAGCAAGGAGAATGGGCAGGACACAGTTTCTTTTGTTCCTTTGTTTGTTTGATTGTCAACCTGAAGGACAAAGTGAAACAGGCAGCTCTTTTATCTAAACATAGAACACTCTAGTGAAAACTAAGTGAATGCTCCTCCAGGCATTGCTGTAAATAATATCCACTTTCCTGCCCATAAACCACTAACACCCTACTATCTCCCATCAGGTGAGTCCTTAATCCCTCCATTGTCCACTTACTATAAAAGCCTCTCACATTCTCCATTTCCCCTCTATACAATAGGTAAAATTTACATATGGCTAAATGCACAGATCTTAAGAGTGCTATATAATACGTTTTGATAAATGCATATTCTATTTATTCCTAATGAAATTTTTAAGACTCTAATTAAAATATAGATTGTTCCTGTCACTCACAAAGGTTTTCCTATGGTCCTACTCAATCACCATCCACCCATGTCTGAGTCATTCTTCAAGTTCAGGTGATGGCAATCATCACTTTCACTTAATATCGTTTCTGAGCTTTGTCAGTGTTAGCATCTGTGGGACGGTCCTTTCCTTCATAGTTTAGGGTAACATTCTGCTATATGAATGTCTCCAAATTATGACTTCATTCTTGAACATTTGAGTCGCTTTCCATTGGAGTTTTTATACCCTAAACTACCACAAACAAGGCTTTTATTGTGGGTGCCATTATTCATCTGTCTTGGATAAATATCCTTCACAAGAAACTATGTGATGATATATTTAACAAAAATACCCTGAAATATCAGAGAGACAAAGTCACTCACATAGCCAAACTATGAAGGTCACGAGTGGAGTGGTGGCCCACCCCTTTAATCCCAGTATTTGAGAGGCAGAGATAAGACAGTATCTCTGTGAGTTGAAGGCCTAACAGTCAGGCAGTAGGAGCACACACTTTAATCCTAGCTCTAAGATTGTTGTTCTAGGAAATAGATACCTGGGTGAAGGAAGAGAAGGAAAGAGTTCAGCTCTCTCTGCCACTTCCCTGGTCTGCAGAGGAGAGAGGCTGGAATTGGAGGATTTCTGGAACAGGTCTGAGGAGTTGGTTGGTGAGATGTGGCTGTGGTTTCTCTCTCTCTCTCTCTCTCTCTCTCTCTCTCTCTCTCTCTCTCTCTCTCTCTCTCTCTCTCTCATATTTCAGCCTTTCCCCAATATCAGGCTTTCATTATAATACCAAATAGAACTCCTGCAAGAAAACTCCAATAGTTTACATGATGGCTTCAGTTCTCCATATCAAAATCAAGACTTGGTCTAGAATGACCGCATACCACTTTTGGGTGTTTGTTCTTACTTTTTTTTGGGGGGGGTGGGGGTGTTCTTATTGTCATTTTTGGGTAGTGTTGTTACAGTTCCTTTGTTTTGTCAAATTAAACTTCTTGTATTTTAATGACAATATAACATATGTAGATATAAATGTATATATACACAATGTTTTTGACATCCACCAATTTGCCAAAACAGATCTTCTAACTCCCTTCTGAAATATGATAAGTGTACAAATGCTCTCTGATGTTACCCCCCACCTCCATGCCATACACACTTATATGCTTTCCTAAAGATCACCTTTCTTTCACAGTAAGTATATGCTTAGATTTTTAATTAGACTTTATAATCTAAATGTTTCATATAAGATATTCCCTGATGGAAGTAAATTATGATTCATGCTACAGATAAAATTTCAAAAATGAGTCTTTAATATAATCTGCCCAAAACCTAAGTTTTATAGAAGAGGAGCCTAAGACAAAGAAATTTAAGAACCTTTCCAAAGGGAAGCAATTGTAAGTGACAGAAACAGCATCAGTACCATCTCCTCCCTGACAACTCAAGGAAACTACAGTGACATGTAGGTCATTCCAAGGCTGAAATCTCACTGCAAGATGGAAAAGAAGGAATAGCCAAAAAATAAAGCTCCTGCTTGGCTTGCACAAGGCCCTAGATTCAATATCCAGCATACATCCCACTGCTCCAGAACCTGAATCAGTCATATTATCTTTATATAATTTTCCTCTAGAAGCTCTTGATTTATTATATCTTTACACCCATCTCATTAACAATACTTGCTTAGTCCATAAAATTTTTAGAAAACTGCATCTTCTAAGATAAAACTGTGCCCTAGATAAATGTTGTAAATAAGAAAGGACAGCTGTCTCTATTTTTATAAAGAGGACCTAATGTGAAAAAATTGAATAGTGACCACAGTCAAAGAAGCAAAACCCAGTCTTGCCCCTTCAGATACTCACCACCATAGCCAATACTTGTGCTAGACTCTCCAGATGTCCACTACCTTTATTGGTGTTGTGTTTGGATTTTGAGCATGTCAGAGTGAGCCGATTTTTTGACTATAAACCCCTACTCATAGGGACTTTTCATGGAATGTCATTAGTGGGAAGACTGCATGGCATACACTTCTGGGATTACTCTGTCCTTGAGACCAGACAGTAGCCTGCCTGCTCTGAACACATCCCTGGATCTGTTACAATGACCTTTCTGTGGCTTTTGTGTACTTTCACTGCAGTGATGTGAACCAAGCAAGAAAAAAAAAAAAAAAAAAAAAAAAAAAAAGGATTTTGTATAGATTTGTGTCAAAATCAATAATTTTTAAAAGTTGAAAAATCAGTTTCAAAATTTTTCTCAGACATAAATAACACTCAATTTCCTACAGATCAAAGTGTTTAGTACCTTTCAGAAGTATTGAATCAACAGAAAAATGTAAGCAATAAGGAAAGTTAAGATCTTATAAAAGAAAATTCTAAAGCGCCTTTAGAATGGAAAGACAAGATTTATTTTTATATTTCAGAAGCCTAGGTGGTTTGAAAATTCAATATGCTACAAAAATATCATTTTTCTAATATTGTCTTTTCTACACACATTTCCTCCAACATCAAACATTTCTTAAGAGCACTGTTTGGGACAGTGTTTATAAATAATTACATTTACCTTAGAAAAACATGAATGTCTTTTATCTCAGATAGTAAAGCACTTTGGAAAACTTCTATCAAGAGAAGCCAAATACCTATCATGTTTTAGTTAATATCTGAGTTTGCATTTTGCAGGGGCATATTCATGAGTTGGCATCAACTATATATTGTGTGATATGTAAAGTTTGCATGATCTATCAGGCATGCAAATATTTATATCTCCATTGGCTAAATATACCATTCAGCTCTTGAAAAAATGAAAGGATTCTTAAGAAATACTATCAGTGGCTTCCCTTGCACTTAAATTCACAATTAGAATTTGCCTAAAATTTTCAACATTAAAAAAAGCAGATATCTAGAGAAATGATTCAAATTAATAGATCTGGACATAATTGCTAAGCCAAAGTATGCATACACATACAAACACACACACACACACACACACAGGCACACACACAATCACACACACACATACTCACACACATACACACAATTCTTGATTACTTTCAGTTTCCAAACAAATAAAGGATTCTTCAGAAAAATCACATGTAAGAAAATTTTAGAAGACTAATACATTAGACTGGAGACAGTAATAAATAAGTATTGAAATCTTTGCTTTCATAAATGTGCCATACTATAGTTAATAAATTTCTGCTTCAGTAAATGTGGGGCTTTTAAACATTTCACATAATCATAATATCATCCTTGCTTATAAGCACAAAATCTTACCTTTTTGTGCTTTTCTGAGTCCTTCCCTCCCTCCCTCCTTCCCTCCTTCTCTCCCTCCTTTCTTCCCTCCCTCTCTTCTTCCCTCCCTCTTTCTCTCATTTGTTTTCAGACAGCATCTCAGTATATATTCCTGGCTAGCCTGGAACTTTCTATATAGACCAGATTAGCCTAAAAGTCATAGAGATTCTCTTGCCTCTGCCTCCCTGTTGCATGGATTGATGGTGTCGCCACCACAGAGGATCCTTACTTCTTTCTTTGGTGCAGAGTTGGTAAGCAGAATTCATGAATCAACTGAATCAATAATTTTGATGCTTACTAACAAACCTTGGGAATTTAAAAAATAAAAGACAGAATATAATCATGAATTTATTGTCTCTTAACAATGTCTAAGACAAAAGAAATCCTTTCCAAAAGCCTGAATCTCAGCCTCCTGGAGGCTTTTGGAGGGCAGTCCCAAGTTGTAGGCTGGCCATAGTGGAAACTTTTATGAAAAGGTAAAAGAAGAAAACAAAGGGGAAACCCTTGCTTTTCACAGTTTATAAACTGAAGTGCCATGATCTACTGAAATGTGCACAAATGATGTACAAGAACATAACTTAGAGGAAGATGAACAGTTGTTGCCCTTAGGAGGTGGGTCAAAAGAAGCTTCCTGTTTGCTCTTTCCTCTCTGTAGACCCAGCCCTTCATCCATCAGGAGCTTGTCATTGTATTAAGGCAATGAGCCCACAGTCATCATGACTGTGGGAGAAAGAATGAGTATGAACTCTAAAACCTGTGTAAGCACCAGCAACTCATTATCAGGAACAAAAATGTATGTGGCTAGAGATCAGAAGCAAATGGGCAGCATTTGTAATCATATTGTGTGTGTATGCGGAAGTAGAAACTATTTGTGAGAAGTAACTTCCTTAGAGACAGAATATGAAGTAAAAAGGAAAGGATTTAAAATTCTGAAAAGCACTGGGCAGTGGTGGCCCATTCCTTTAATCCCAGAACTCAAGAGGCAGCGGTAGGCTGATCTCTGTGAGTTCAAGGCCAGCCTGGTCTACTGAGTGAGTTCCAGCACAGCCAAGGCTGTTACACAAAGAAACCCTGTCTTGAAGACAAACAAAAAATTTGAAAAGTATCAACCCATATGAATTATATATTCATGATATAAATGAAGAACATTTCAAACAGAGCATGGCTTCCTTTGGGCCCAATAATAATCCCAGATTCCCTACCTGGCCGTTGGGTTCACACCACCAAGCAAGACTGACAATGTGACAATGTAGTCAAGTGTCTTTGCACTGACCTTGAAATACAAGAAGCACAAGGTAGGAACAGTCAAGTTCATGATCTGCTAATCCAAAATGGCCCCTTTTAGACTCATCCCAAATTTCTAATCTGAGTAATTGTTAACCTCTAGCTCCTTTTGATGTGCAAAGTAATCAATTCAGGATTTTAATTGGCATCTTCAAGAGCTAATCATTGAATATCACTTGAAGTTTTCAGGTTGAACAAATACGTTGAAAATTAATCCTGTGCAAACTAGAAAATCTGTTTACATGTGACGCATATAAAAGGCAATCCAAGGTTTATGTTCAATTTCTCATTTGTAAGGACAGACAACAAACAGGTTAGAGGCCATCTCTACAAGTACTTTTAATGCTTTTACTACCTGAAAAAAAAAGTATATAATATAGTCCTGGCCTTATTTTCTTAATAGTGTTTCGCCAAAGTAAAGAGGTTTAGAGATGTTCAATTCATAAAGTAATACATTTTTAACTTGTTGAAGAAACAGAATACACACACATTCACACACACACACACACACACACACACACACACACACACACACACACACACACACACACAATGCCTAGGATGCTATGTAAACAACCCTTTTTTTTCCTACTTTCCAGAAAAAGTACTATAGGGAGAGAGTAATCAGCTGTAATTATTGCTTTTGAAAACTAAAGCTTTAAAACCCACAAAATAGTTTAAAAATAAATGCAGGAAGCTTCATAAAATACATTTTCTCAATTCAACAAAGAAAAAAAATCAAACCAGTTAGGGACACTCAAGTGTTATTTGCAGCAATCATGATAAGTCAATTTTGGCTTAAACCATGATTGTCATAAACACTCACAAAACATATTATTTACCAGATGGCAATCTTACTCAAGCAAACACATAAAACTTATGTTTCATTATTATCAAATAAGGATGAACTTGCCACTGGGATAACCTCCAGGAGTTAAACAAACACATCTACACAGAAGGAGTGCTGTGCCTTCTTCCACTGGGTAAGTACACAGAGTCATCTTAATATTTAATATTGCTTCCTTACATTAAAGAATAAAAGCCTACATATGAATGCAGACAAAAAATGGCTTGCTTGCATATGTGGGTGGACTTATACTTTTATTTTCTTGGTTTAAAAGCAACAACATTTTAGTATATAAAAAAATAAGAGTAGAAAATTTATACCTAAGCAAATATTTATTTTAAGTGTGTGTGTATGTGTGTGTGGGGGGGGGGTATGTATGCAACATGTGCATGAGATACTAGCAGAGATCATAAGAAGGTATCAGCTTCCCTGGACCTGGGGTTACAGGTGGTCGTAAGCCAACATGTAAGTGCTGGGAATAGAGCCCAGGTCCTCTGCAAGGGAGTAAGTGCTCCTAACCACTGAGCCATCTCTCTAAGGCCAGCTAAAGTATCCTTGAAAAGCATGTTCTATTGAAGGGCTAGAAAGATTCAGCAGTGGCTAGAGCTTAGATTGATCTTCCAGGTGACTCATGTTCGATTCCCAGCACCCAGACAGAAGTTCACAACCATCTGTTACTTGAGTCCTAGGGCATCCAACATCTTCCCTCCTCTGACCTCTGAGGTCACTGTATGCATACATGCAGACATACATTTGGGTAAAACACCCACACATGTAAAAATTAATAAAACATGTTCTAAAAACTATCAGTCACTAATATTAGATGTGTAAAGCAGTCAAAAACTTCGGGATACAGTATCAGAATCTGTCAAAACCTATGGATATATGTTAGAAGTGTAATCTGGGTCAATGCTACAAACTGATTAAATGGCAGGATGCCAACTGTCTGTGTGTTTGTTTGCTATTGTCATGATTGTTTACTTATCTTGTAACAGTTTTTTAAATATCCCAGGGTGGACTCAAATTCTCTATCCTTCTGCCTCAGCCTTCTTAGTGCTCAGATTATCAACATGTGCCATCATGCCTGCCTTACTAAAGGTTTCTTTGTAACAAACTCTGCACTGATTTCAGAGAGAGAGAGAGAGAAGAGAGAGAGAGAGAGAGAGAGAGAGAGAGAGAGAGAGAGAGAGAGAGAGAGAGAGAGAGAGAGAGAGTTCAATTGGAAAGTGTCTCTCTTTGGAACTGTAAGGATTTTTTTAATTTTTAAAAGATCATAGAAACTAAAATATAGTTTTAAAAATATCTTTTGAGTTACAACAATTAAAATAAATGGATCTTCTTTTGCCCACTTACTTGGTTCCTGGCCAAGCAATACTCTCAAACAGGCTGTGACTAAGAAGCCTACTGGAAAATATTATAAATACCCCTTAGCTTCATGCGGGTACAAACAAGATGTCAGGAACCATGGCCATAACCAGAAATCCAGGTCATGGACAGATGTGAGAATTTTCAAAAAGAGTAAACTGGAAAGTCCTACCTGCTTACTCTGTCAGGTGCTGCAAGGCCCAACTCAAACACCATGGAATCCAACCCAATATTTGCTTCTGCTGCACAAGGGAAGAAGAGGTCCACAAGTTTCCTAATGATCTCGCTCACTGCAGCATCTCCTTTGGGAATTTCTCCTTTGTTTTGACCCTGGAATGAATCACTGGCTCTCACAAAAGTTGGTGAACTATCATCTTTCTGAACACAATCAGCATGCCACACAGTGAATATTTAAATAAGAAGGATATTTGGAAGAAGACTTTTGCTCTTTCCCAAATTGTCCCCTATGACTAACAATTAAGGGCAGGAGTCCATATTAAACAGCCCCGAGATGAAAGGCAATCTCTCTCTTTTGGGCTGCAGGAAGGAAGCACACCATCCAAAACATTGACAGAAAGATTGCCTTTAGATTGCAGCTTCGTTGAGGGTTGTGTCTCTCTATATATATTGGATTCTATATTGCACCTAAAATGCTGAGTACTTTCAAAAATCATTGTTCTGTGACAGACAAAACAGATCACTCATAATGTACATCAGCACCAAAAACTGTAATGGACTCAAGTGAAGTCATTTCATCACCACCAAGAGGACAAAGAGAGACAACCTTTGATAGCTGTTCCTTCATAAGGGCTCTTCACACCAAGACCCAAACTGAACTCTCATTCTTAAAATACCAGCAAAGTATTTATCTGGCTCATAACCGCTAACACCCAATGAATTTATTTGGGTTGCATTTTTCTTAAGTTCTGGTATACTCATTTCTTAATATTTAGAAAAATAAGTTACTTGTGCACAGGATGTCCAGATACCACTTTCTACATGATCACTTTCTACAGATAATTGATATATCTAGTTTCCTGTTTCCACTAAACTTAGATGAGGGTAGCAACAGTTGTAAAGTTGAAAGTAGTTGTTAAAGTTTAGCAAAGAATAAGCATTTTTATAATTCACTCATGAACACTACTTTTATGTGATATGGAAACATCACAAAATACTGTGGAAATCTGACTTGAAGAGAACAACTGCCCACCATGTCTCCACCCAAGTCTGCTGTGCCCAAGTCTGCTGTGCTCTTTCTAGAAATAATGAGAATGTTACACGAGGAAGTCACTTTTAGCCTTCCCTAAACGGCCTACTGCCCATCACAGAACCACCCTCATACCACTAGTTAAAGACAGTATCTTCTGGTATGAAAACACAGGAAGATATGTTTTCTAAATGAGCCATCTGCATATAATTGTCCATGTATCACCATCTCAATATTCCAAACTGAATTCCTCAACTGTGAAGACTGAATTCCTGTGAAAAAGAAGCCATTTATGACTACAGAGAAACAACAATTTAGCCTTCTCCTAGGCAGAAGGAATTCAATGAACAAGCATTTCTCTTGCTAATGTGGTTTGAAATTCCACAATGCATTGGCACAGGCTCTCCAGCAGGCCACCAAACAATATCCTCTATATACAACTGTGCTTCTAGTTCTCACATCTATCCCTCAGTGTCCCTGGTTAATAATGTGATATTTCCATGGATAATGGAAGGAAGAGAGCTATTACTCACAGAGGCATGATAACAGGACAATGGGTGTCTGACTTTGAAGAGGCAATGACCTTTACTCTGTAGCCAAAGGCTTGCAGCAACTGGGAAAGGCACCATTAAGGACTGCCTATCCTCTTCTGTATACCAATATCCCCTCCATGACAGGCTCCATTGTCTTACCAAACCTTAACTTCTGCATCTCTGATATGGGGGCAAAACCAGTCTTAATTTATAAATTTTCAGCATGTAAAAAGACAGGGTAGCTTCCAGGGGCATATGAACTCTTGTAGTTTGCTAAATTTTGTCACTGAAAACATAACCACAAGTTATTAATGTTAAAATACTAGGCAAGGCCACTGTTTTCTTGGGATGTTTAGAACTAGAAAGATAAGAAAATAAGTCCAATTGATTCCGCAACTGGAAAAGCTGGGGGGAAATGGTCACTTGTAATTAAGCAGTTCTGTTTCTTCTAATTTTTAGAGTAAATGTAACATTATAACTCTTTACTTTTATTAACTGCCAGAATCGATCTGAGAACCCATTTTCCCAATATTCAGAATAAGCAGCACAGGAGTTTGTTTTCATTAGACACAAAGATGTGGTTTCATATACATGCATGCATTGCAGAGGCATTACTTAAGCCATATAATGAACAAACTGTAATCATATCTTTGTCCCAACTCAATTACAAAGGGAACTCATAACTTAAAGCCTTGCAATAAATATCTATTTCCAATTTGGGGCTGATCATTAAATATGGTTCTCTCTGGGAGTCTGTTAAATGCAAGAATGTTAAAATTCACTTACGTTACTTAGAACATATTGATTCTCATGCCTATTAATCCACATAAAACACGTGGTTATCTACAGGGCGAAAAGCATTTCAGCAAAATTCCTCTCAACTCTCAGGAGTTTCTCTCTGCTCATGTCAGAGTTCCAGCATTTCCAGCCCCAGGAATCTCCATTTTGGCTCCCTATTGGCCTTTGAAATGAAGTTTAATTTACTCTTCTTCTTCCCATTCCCCCTCTTCTTCTTTCTAGTCCTTTCCTCCTCCCCCCACCCCCTTCGGTTGTGGCCTCTCGAAGGACATCAATGTTTACTTCCTTCCATTAGCATCCTACCTATCTCATCTTCTTCTCAGGAAAGAAATTGAATAAATTATTGCAGACTTGCTTAGTGACAAGACCTCAAAAATCAAAGCTCCCATGAATAGCTACATTTCACTAGACTATGTTTGCCAAATCAGTAATGTTCAGAGTATAACATCCAGGCAAGTATCCCTACATGTGAAAAGCTATGAAATTATTTTTGCTTGATTTTGGTTTTGTTTATAGGCATGGTCAGTCTCATACTGTTGTGCATATTCATTTAGAACTTATATGTGGCTCAGGATTGCCTTGAACTTCCAGCAATCTTCCTGCCTCTGCCTCTGAAGTATAGAGATTAGAGGCAGGAGCCACCACATTCAACTGGAACTCTGAAATATAAAATCCTTATGTTCTCAAACACTTCAAGTAAAAGCCATTCAAACCATAGCTCTGTTATTTTGAACAAACAAGTCATTGTTCAAACATCTATTTTTTGTGATCAAAGATACTAGAACTATAGGGATTTCTAATAGTCAACCATAAATTAAATTTAAAAATGAAATTTACCACATTTTAACTTAATAGAGTAAGTTATAAGCACAGTTATTGTGGAAAACCAGGTTGCACAAACATGTCAGATTGGAACTGTGAAAAAATTAGGAATATAGGGGCCTACGGTAACCTGAAGAACAATATCTTATCAGAAGAGTTTTACATTAAAACAAACCCTGAAAAAGTATTATACCAGTCAAACTCAATATTGCCAGGGAAACAGCAGCTTATGAATGCCAAGGTATGCTGTGAAGGCTTCTCCACCTATAACACCCAGTGACTCTGTGATTGGCTACAGAATGAGGTTATTAAACATATTAACGTCACCCTTGTGCAGTCTAGAGAAGTCACTGTTGACCAGCTTTGTAGAAATGAAGCTCTGCCTGCCGTAGCCCTGGCCAGACAGGACCTCACACAGGAGTTACTGTGATTAGGAAATCAGAGAGCAAGGAAGATGACAGTGAGCATGACTGGGAAGGGAAAGTCAATAAACTGCCAAATTCCCAATGTGACAGATAGGGAGGTCACTGAGCTTTGCTGTGCCTTCTCCATTCTAGAGACTAGGAGGACAAAAAAGAAAAACACATTCCATAGCATCATCTGTAATGACAGCAGTGAGTTAGTCTAAAACTCGGAGAGTGTTTCTCAACATCTAAAAGACATCTTTACAGAGCTTTTGCATATCATGAGCTCTCAGCATTAACAAGAGAAGAGACAGAAAATCCGAGTCACTCAAGATTTGCTAACCCCACTGTAGGAGTTTGGTTAGGTTAAAGGCATACTCACAATGGGATATGGGCTTAAAAAAATCAATTTCACCCACTTGAGTCACCTGTGGCAGTCTTCATTGACCACATTTACTCAACTGTCTGCTCCATATATCTCACAGATACTCAGGGCTCATTTATAAAAGCTATGCATATAACACCCTTTCTTCAAAAAATAAAAAAGGTTTGAAAATTTCATTTGCTCTTTTTCTTCTCTTTAATGGGATAGTGCCCACAGGTCAGAATGTCACAATATCTAGATCTTTATCTGAGCCTTTAGTGACAACAAAATAGCTATCAGAACAGTACGGATAGCCTTAAAGGTATGTGTTTTACATTCGAAGTTGCATATCAAAGTTTAGCACATGCAGACACAAAAATGGAAAATAAGACTTAAAAACATGACTTATTTTGTCTGTTGCTTGCCTAAGACTCTCCATGGGACCACATCTGGGATCTGATACCTTTTCAAAGTCTATATAAATCGGGAAATATTATTTTGAAGACATGTATACCAGAGTTAACATCACTAATAAAGGGTGGTATAAGACGTCATTGGGATACATGGGAAAATTAAAAAGATTCAAAGTTTCCTACCTAATTATCAAAGCAAATGTACTTGTTTCTGTTTTCTTTCTCTTAAGCATAAGTATTTATAAAATAGGAATGTCTAGAATATATATGTGTGTGTATATGTATACATGTGCATACATACCTATATACAGCTCCAAGCATCATGCCTTCTGAAGAGCATATATCTATAATGACATAATAGTACTTAGAGACTGCCACTTTCATAAACAATATAGTGAATTAAGTTGACTAGAAATGTGATTATCAACATGAAATATCTTTGCCATAAGTAACTTAAATCATTTTTAAAAGCTTCATGATTTCTTTTGGCCTTGGATTTTCTCATGCTCTATTTTATCGAGAAAAGCCTGACCATGGGTCACTGCTATTTACACCACACTCGAATATCTAAATATCTAAATATCTAAAATAGGATGGTAAGTGACATTGATATTTTTATAGGTTTAAAAAAGCTCAGTGTTGTCAAAAAATCTATGAACCCTGTGCAGACTACGATGCTTAGAGAGTAAAGTGGTTGCAGTGTGTAATTACTGTGTTGGCATATGACCTGTCTAAAGGTTCTAACAAGGGTTTCTCAGTTATAAAAATTAAGGGATGTGTGCTAGAGTTTCAAATTCCTCAAGAAAAGCTGAAAATTTGGTTCTTCTCCATATCCCAAGATCAAATGTTTTCAGCTTACCGAAAAATTATGGGGAAAGAGGGATACATGCATAAACATACACATGTATACATATGTACATGCATAAACATACACATGTATGCATATGTACATACATAAACATACACATGTATACATATGTACATGCATAGATAAATACTTAGAGTCTGGTTTACCTCTGGGCCACAAATTAAGAATCTAGCTAACCCAGGCTAATTATTATCCACCTAGACCAGGATAACCTACCAGTTAATTAACAAACCCACTGATAGCTTTTTGATTTGCATTTCTGATAGCCACATTCTTGCTAAGTGGCTTGCTCCTCCATATTTCTGCCCTTCTGGCTTTAAGAACAGATCTCTTCTCAAGTTATAGTCTACATTTCAGAGAGTTTCTCACAGATACCCAAAGATAGACAGATAAATTATATATTTAAATGAATTTAAACAACCTGTGTGTGAGTGAGTGAGTGAGTGTGTGTGTCAATTTGGGGAAATTGCATGTGATCAAGTATGAAGTATGATTCTCATAGTTTAATGACATAAGGCTAGTCATAGGACCACTTTATTACATATAATTTCATTTTTTGTAGGTTGAATAGAACCAGTGCGCTAGAAAATATGAAGTATTGGTAAAAGAAAATTTAACAATATAGAACCCAGAGAGGAAGGGAAAGACCTCCAGGGGACTGATGCAATCCTCCAAGCGTCCAAGCCTGCCTAGGATGAGCTCATTCTGTCAGCCAGGTCAGTGCATCACTGCCTGTGGACAACGGCCCTGTCCATTTCCTCACAGTTATAATTGTGAAATACTACATCCTACCCCTTTAGGATCAATGCCTCTTATATGCACATCCAATTCAAAATTCCACTTCTGGTTCTCAATCCTCCATGGACTCCAGCAGTCTACCCCACATCCTTCTGCTCACTTGAGTCTCTTCAAAACCACCTTCCTCCTCTCCTTTTCCACAGAAACTTATTTTCCTGTCCTGTCTTTTGAACCCTCTCTCAGTGTGTCTCCATCCTGGCATGTCTCCATTTAATACCTCGTTTCAGCCACCCATCCCCCAGAGTTCTGTTCTTCACAAAGGCATCCCAGTGATAATTATTGGCAGTGTTGTATAAGACAGTTGTGCAATGCTGTTCATTTGTCACCTGCATTGCACTGCTGACGAATCCAAGCAAGAAATGAATAGCATTGTGCTTTCTTTTTTTTGTTTGTTGTTTTTTTTTTCCTTCAGACATGTGAAAATGTAATTTTGTGACAGTTTTGTTAGGGGTGAGAATTCCGCCTTCTTTCACTTCCTGCAGTGGTCTCCAGTGTCATCACTGCCTATGAAGTAAGGAAAGGCCCTTAAGTTACAACAACCATATCACTGTTTTTAATCATGAAAGGGTTGGATGAAATCTCCCTCAAGTGTTAAAAAGATAGCAGTTTATTTAAAGAAAGTATTTACACTTCTCGCTAATTACTTAGGTGTGTGTACACTGATACCAGCACAGGACATTACACACTTCAACCATCCTCAATATATCATTAAATTAAATTCATGAAGAGATGCGGATTTAAATCAGAAATATGCTTGAGCACTTGGAAATATAATAGCTTACAAATTTCTCACTTTAAAAAAAAAAGAAAGCAAAGAAAAACCAATTGAATCTTCCTTAGAGGAAAAGAACATTTACACAGCTGGGCAGCTGTTTTCAACATGACTACAGAGGTACTGCCCTCATCTGACTAAAGTTCTGTAGCAAAGAGAGTATCTCAGCATGCCCAAAAAACACATAATTTAATTAAAAGAAAAGTATATTCAGGCTGACCACTTTATAAGAAAAGGTCTTTAAGGTATTCATCCTAGATTTTATAATGGAATATCTTCTTGCAAAATTCTTCTGAGTTTTTGATTGCACTTCTGGAATTCCCTGTTTCCTTTTGCTTGCTTGCTTTCAATCGGTTTAACAGCGTAGCTCTTATGATTAAATAATCAGTTTGGAGCCTGAGTGAAGCCAGAAATGAGGTCTCTACAATCAAGGATTTCACAGTAGCATGTGGATGGAACAAATAAGTTAGTATTTTTCTTTGGTAACACTTTTGGTTCTAATTTTCAATTAGTATTGAATGAGAAAGGATAACTTGTTAGAATAACAAACAACATCAAAAAGACTTGACAAGTCATGTAATATTTTTTTTAAGCAAGCAGAGAGAAACAAAATGCTTGGTACTTTCATGATTAAAAACCCACTACTCTCTGTGCTGATCTAAAGAAAATGAACTTAAAAAATTAAATCAACTAAAACTAAATCAATAAATAAAATGAGAAAACATTCCCACTTGTTGTGGAATGGGGAATCCAGAATAAAGAAACAGTGAGTGAAAACATTAACCAGGAAATGACTGGAAATGAGAGGATCTGGCACTCAGGGAGGGGGCAGGTGAGGTGGAGGAAGCAGGAAGACAGGTAAGGAAGGCATCCTTCTGGATTTGGACTGGGTTGGGAATTTTGATTCTTAGTTTTAAAGCATGGAGATAAAGAAAAATAGCAGGGAATTTGTTTGGAAGAGGATGTGGGATTACCAGTCAAGAGACCAAAGTCTAGAGAGAAGTTCATGGTAGCTTCTTCCAGAACAAGACACTGTGTGAAAAGCAGGCAAAACAAATAACTGACATTGGCTGTTCGAGGAATGTTTAGAACCAAGTGCTGACACGGTAAGATGAATGCTACATTTAAAAAAATAGAAGGTTCTATTGGAGGAATGTTATACAGTTTCTGAATCTTAGTTTGTCCAGTGAATATCATAGAGCTTAACGTATCTATACCACAGATAGACAGTTAAAAGTCATGGGGCAGTGAGTCTATAATACAGAACATAACTAAATTCATGGGCAAAAAGGAAGAAAGGAAGAAAGAAAGAAAGAGAGAGAGAGAGAGAGAGGAAAGAAAGAAAGAAAGAAAGAAAGAAAGAAAGAAAGAAAGAAAGAAAGAAAGAAAGAAAGAAAGAAAGAAAGAAAGAAAGAAAGAAAGAAAGAAAGAAAGAAAGAAAGAAAGAAAGAAAGAAAGAAGGAAAGAAAGGAAGAAAGAGCCCTAAGACAAAGGCATAGAATGCAAAGAGAAGGGCCAGGGCAAAGCCTTGAAACTCTCAACATTTAATGATGGGGAGAAAATGAGTCAGATAATGAATGCCAGATAAGAAGTGGCCTGATTTAGAAAAAGGACCAGGAGCCAAGGTGTCACAAGCCAAGGAAAGACCATGTCTGTTCATTAGTGGAAAAGCAGCACATCTAACGATGCTGAGAGATCACAAAAGAATGCAGCACAAACAGGATGCATATATGTTATGTGTGGTCCTTCCTAGGGAAGAATGGATTTAATAGTTCATGTCATGTATTGAATGGTATGTGGGAAATAAGAAATTAAATGCATCATGGAAAAATTCTTAGGAGTGTGAGATTAAACTTCAAGTGATAGTTTGGGCATGCTTTGATGTGTCTAAATTCTGAAATCACCAGGAGGAAAAATCAATTACAATTTCAGATATTGTCTCCCCATGACTAGAGTCTGTCCCATTCAGAAGAAAATTCCTCTGTCAGGCTTCCCTTCCAAATGTGAGCACACTCATTTCCCACTCCAATAATTTACTCTTTACACCCTGAATATCCTGAGCAGAAATGGGTACTATAGGCAACCTTAACTAAGGGAACATTTTACCATGTCATTGTTCAAACACATTCTGAAGGCACATTTAACTCATGAGTCTCACACACAGTTCAAAAGACTGATGGCTGATAATTTCTTAAGAAAAGGCATAAGGACTTAATTTTTTTTAACGTAATAGGGAGTTAAGTAAAAAATGTCATCGTTCACTTGTGCTACCTCAACCATAACTGTACTGCATTGAAATTGTCCTTATCTATTCAATAACTAACTGTATCTTGTCATGTAAAAGCTCTGACATGACAATTAACATCTCTGTTATTCTGCAAGTAAAATTAAATCGCTCACTAGTAAAATAGAATAAAGACAATGGAAAAGACAGATCTGCTGCCTATCTTCATACCCCACTCTATCCTTATGTGTCTTTTTCTTTGTAACTTACAGAGAATTTAAAATAAAAAACTTCTGACGTTTAGCCTGTGATGTAATATAGCACTCACCTACTCAATTATGACTCAAAGTAGATTTACACTTGGAAAGTCATCTACAGTCAGATGGTTATCACTTCTTCCTATGCAGCTCACCTTTCTAATGCACTGATTTATGTCCTTCTCAGGGTATCTATGAAGATTGAGTAAAGTAATATTGACGACTTCCTTCTAGACCTACTGGACCAAGCATGGCAACCTGTGAATTATTTGGGCTCTCTCCATGGCCACCAAGATGACATTACTGTTTTAATCTCTCAGATGTAACCAAACTTGGAAGTTAATCAATTTCCCAAACACCAGCTAATAATTAAATTGATAAAGGCTAAGTAAATACAAAACTGACAGAGCCATGCTTTTGCACTATGACATACCACTTTCCTAAATAAAAACTATTTTCAAGCTCAAGAGTTGATTATGTGTAAATTAAATAGATAGATAGATAGATACATACATACATACATACATACATACATACATACATACACACATACACAGGTAGATACATAGCTAAATGGATGGGATAAAAAGAAATAAATGGATGATATAGATAGGTGACAAATATAGTTGGATATAACATAGATGAAGATGCATGATGGATAAATAGATCACAAGTGATAGATTATAGATATGATACTAGATGATGAACGGAGGTATGGAAATAGATAAAAGATAACAGAATTAGAGAACTGTGGCCTTCATTGTTAGGATAGTGGAATCTGTGCTTTGGGTTCACATCTCATTTTTTTCTTCATGCCTCAATATCTTCAAATAAAAAATAGATATAATAACACACCAAACTAAGAGTTCTTGTAAGGATTAAAGGCATATAAATGTGTTCATAGTAAAATACACAGTGGATAATAAGGTATTTTTAAAGAGTTTATATTTTATTATGTGTGCATGCATTGCACATATAAGTGCATTACAAGCATATGGATGCTTGCAAAGGCCAGAAGAGGACACCGCATCCCAGGACATCCAGAGTATCAGAGAGAGACCCTGTCTTGAAAACAAAATAAGAAAAGAGAAGTTGATAACAGTCATGTTCACTGTAATCAGGGGGTAAAATGTCAGGTCACAGACACCTTTTTCTCCCTCAGAATTATGTTGCTCATTCTAGCCTGAACCTTGCTTCTCCTATCTTGCCCTCTAAGTACTGGCATTAAAAAAATTCACTAGCATACTAGACTTCATAATTTATTCTCATAGGTATTGCCCACACCTTTTCTAATTCCATGCTCTTGGCACTATTTTGGGCACTAAAGATATGACCCACCATGAAACCAACTGCCTCCTGAGCTGCAGGCCTCCACTGGACGGGGGGGGGGGGGTACAATATACAAAACTAGATTGTACATCCAAACGAAGATCAGCTACTAGATTATTATACAAAAAGGCTGACGCCCCTCAGCAAAGAAGCATCTGAGCATCGACTTGAATGATGCACCCCACACAACACTGACTATCACAGGAAGGAGAACATTCTAGACAAACATTATTACAAAGTTCTTGAATGAAAAATACCACATTGTCACTTTTTTTTTTAATTTGTGTGAAAAGGAAAAGAATCCCTGACCCTTCAGTTCCATCATCAAGCTAGCATTTCTGCCATTTTGAGTGTCAATGGCAGAACCAAAGGGTGGGGGTGAAGTGAAGTTTGGTTTCATACCTTGATTGTATAGCACTGACTTCAAAAGAATATACCAGGGAGTTGAGTGGACCTCTGCATTCACTGGAATCTAAGAGGCAAACAGGCATCAGATTCTTTACCTTCCCGTGTCAAGAAACAGCAGCTGGCTGCCTGCACTGTGCCCAGGAGCTAAGTGATGTGTAGAGATGAAGAGAAGCATGAGGCATATCACTGGCCCCCAGTGACATAACCTCAACAAAAGCACTGCATGTCTAGAATAGTTAGAGACTCTTGCAGAACAGAATACCATTAAGGCTCAAACTGCTACACAGTGACTTTCTCTAAGTGAGTTCAGACCGATTTCATGGAATCCAGAGGCCAGAACTATGGTGGCTATTAGAAATTTAAGGACAGTCGGTGATACAATCTTTTAACCAGAAAAGGAAGCATGCAGGGTTGCTCGGGTCATGCACAGTCTGGCAGAAATAGACTTAGGGCCTGACCATTGCCAAGAACAGAGAGTTTAAGATCCTGAAAGCAGTAAGAGTGTAGTGATGTCACATCAGCTTGATATCAGGGGTGGGAAACAATAGAACTGGATGAGGCTTGGAAGCCAGCATGCAGCAACTGAGCTTCCTCAGGACCCATAATCTGCCCTATTTACTTCTGTATGCAGAGACCCACCCCTTTTCTCAGCTGCGTCCTCAGTACCACCCACCCAGCATTGATGACATCACTGCACAGGTAATATCAGAACGACAGACCAGCATTAAGTCTATGAGACCTTGAGTTTTTATCTGAAGAATGAAAAGCAGAGTGAATATCCCCATTTCTGATTCCAGTTTTCAGGACAGGGTTGAGCTTGTCAGGCCTAGTTGTAGCCAGAGACTTCCTCTAGCTAAGGAGGGACCTGTGACCCTATTGGCTATGACCAATAGAAGGACATGGCAGTGAAGAAATTCTGCCTAGTTCTGAATAAACCAGGTCATGGCTTTCAGAACAAGGCAAAGGCCTGAGCTTCCCAGGCATTTCCAAGAAATATAGAGAAGTACATGGATCCCTCTGCCAATCACCATCTGCTATACAACCTTAAAGGGTGAAGACCTCTTGGTAAAGGTTTTTAGGGGTAGATTTTAAAGCTTTGCGGGACTTTTATGAAGAAGTTTAAAAACAACAATTTCGAAGTACTAAAAAGTTCTCTCACCAGACTTGAAACCAAATTCCCCCTATCCAGATGGCTTCCAAGGCCAAGAGGGAGGAAGCCCCGCTGCCTTTTTATGCTGGTCTTGATTGTTGTTAATGATCCCCAGCTGTAAGGCTTCCCCATCTCTTTAACCTCTCTCTGGTTGGCCTCACATATCTCTGCCTCTCTTGCAGGGAAAATGTAACACAACACAGCATTCTTTTCCCAGAGCATGTGCCATACAACACATGCAGGTCAATTGCCAAATGGACTCCAAGCTTTGCATTGTCAAAACCTTAGGTTGTCCTGGAAGAACTGGGTATTGGCATTCTAACTCCTGAAGCCATCTCACAAGCCAGAAAGAAAGATGAGGTACTAGGTAGCCTATGGCCAATGCTCTGTTGCTTCCTCTTCTGGCGTGTAGGAGTCACTGTATTCAAAGGCACAACCATTGGGGATACAATACATGTTACCGATTCTAATTTTAAAATCAGACCTCCTTACCTCAAAGTTACTTTCCAGTATGTTCAGATAATGCCATGGTATGTTCACAACAGTTTTTCTGGTATTCTTATTCATCACTCAAAATCCTTTGAACTGGCACCCCTGTAGTTGCAGTAGGCACAGAGACAAAACAAGAGCCTTGGCCAAGCCAGAATGAAGCAAAATATATAATGAGTTGTGAGTGTAGCTAGAATTCAAAATAGAGGAACTTCCAGATAGAAACAGCAGCAGTGCAGAGGAAAAGGCTAGACCGGGGTATATGACATTTATAAGTGTGATTCTTCCAGGGCAGGTAAGAGTAGCTAATCAGGATGTTAGCTGACAGAGGCAGGCAATGCCTAGAACAAGGACATAGCTCAGAGTGCAAGAGAAAGATCTTGGATTGGATCCCAGAAAAAACAAAAAAATAACCTAGACATTTCATGGAAACTCCATCAAAGGAACTGATGTGGAACAGGTCTTTGAAGCCATCCCCTCCCAAGGTGCACGCCTAGGCTGCTCTATCCAGGTTACTGACTGCTCCACAATCCTGACCACAGGACCAACACAGAAACACAGGGAACTATTGGCTCTCATGTACTGTAAAATATTAGGCAAAATACTACAAATGAACTTAAAATCTCTGTGTGAAAATGACTTGAAGTCATTTCTACTTTACACAATGTAGCAGCTTTGGTGCCTGTGCGGGACACACACATATTCTCTATAGCACTTCAAGCCCCAGTAGCACCATAAAGTTGTCTGCCCTGGGCCCTTCAGCTAAGTCCAAATGAAATGCCCTGAGTCCAGTTGAGCCTTCTACTCAGGATTTTAAAAATGGACCCAATAAAGAAAATGTGATTTCCAAGCAAGGAATCAAGTTTCCTTTGTTTTTTCATTTGATTCTGGGCCAGAGGGAGCTAGACCCTCTCCATTTCTCTATTATAATTCTAAAGAGGAAGAAAGGGAGAGATTTTAATCTTAACCCTGAAAACCCCGGCCGAGAGCTGTTCAATGACATCCAGCCCATAGAGCAGGCAGGCAGATGCCAGGATAAACTGAAGCATCTTGATATTGAATGTGGCCAATATTCCACCATGTTAGCAGAGCCTCATCCTTTTGTCTCCCCTGCCCTCTCCCACGTTCCCACTTTCCTCTCTTCCAGGTATTTCTAACACTTAAGATGTTTTCTTTTTTGTTGTTGTTGTTGTTGTTTTGGTTTTTTGTTTGTTTGTTTTTCTGGGAACTAGAAGGATCGCTCAGAAGTGAGATATTCCTGTTCTTCCTGGGGACCAGAGACCAGTTCTCATCACCTGGGTCAGGTCAGCTCCAGGGCATCTAACCTACTTTTCTGGCTTTCAGAATCACCAGTGTATACTTAGTTCTTCAATTCATCTTTTGTTAAAGTGAAACCGACAAAGAAAATTAGAAAATCTCTAGTTGTAAGGACAGGGGTGTTAAAGCAGTTCTGTGTGAAGCCTCGTGTTTTAGACAAGTTATCTCTCCAGAAGAGAATCAGTTTTACATTTCCCTCATTCCACTACTTTTATTAGTCATCCTTTATAACACAGAAAATTCCTATGAATCACCAAATACAGCTATTTTGAGCTGAATCTATACCTCTAGCACACCCAGCACGTATACCTAAATGAAGACGCAATCCAAAGAGGAAACAGAATAAAGTTAGGTCAAGAGTTTAGTACAAGGCAGTGTCCTCCACACACAAATCTCCGAGATGATGGTTTGCTTATGCCTCAATACAGATGAGGTTAGGAGAGCTCAAAGATTCATATCTAGATTGAGACTCAGGCCCATTTGCTCACAAGGCCTGTTCTTTCCTTCCACCCTGTGGAGGGGCAAATAAAATCTAGTTCCCAGTCTTCAAAAGTGAATAAAATAAAACAGTTACCTCTGTGGTGGTTTGAATAGAATGGCCTTATTAGGTTCATATGTTTAAACCCTTACCGAGTAGTACGATTTGAAAGGATTATGAAGTGTGGCCTTTTGGAGGAAGTGTGTCACTGAGGTGGGCTTTGAGGTTTCAAATGCCCAAGCCATGCCAAATGTCACTCTCTTTTCCTGTTGCCTGCAATTCTGGATGTAGAACTCTCATTCTCTGTGGCACCACATCTGTCTGTGTGCCTCCATGCTTCCCACCATGAGGGCAGTGAACTAAACCTCTGACCTGAAAGCCATCACAATTAAATGCTTCCCTTTACAAGAGCTGTCATGATCATGGTGTCTCTTCATAGCAACAGAGCAGTGACTAAGAGACCTCTCTGGGGAGGAGATGTGGTTCATACCAAAGTCCCAGCCACTGTGTCAGGGGCCACAGAAACAAAGGGAGCAAACATGGGAGAAGGTTGAAAACAAACAGTTTGCATTTCCAGGCCTCTCAAAACAGGACCATCTGTACGCACAAGCAAGAGAATATGAAACAATGCAAGAGCATCGCTTCAGGACACATATCAGGCCTGCCAAGTGGACAGTTATGAAAATTCTGTCCAGAGAATTGTTGCGATTTTCCTCAAATGCCAAAAGTCAGTCTGTTAAAAAATCACACCCCAGGGACAGATCTGCAATCCATCTCTAACTCTGTGTCATGTTCCCTCGGTTTACTTCCACTCAAAATGCATCTCTTTCCCAGTTCTCCCAAGGCTGGGGTCAGACTAGCTAATGAAAAGAGAGCTGTCTTTTCTCCCTGCTATTCACAATGGTCAAATAACAAAATGCAGGTTCTGATCCTGGCATGTTCGTTGTTGGTGATGATGTAGAAACTGATGGCCGACAGCTTCATTTTCTCTATGCTGGAAAAGCCCTATTGGGAGACTTGGGAATGAAAAACTTTTGATTTTGACTAGAAGTAAAACAGTTGGATAAACATGACATGACATAATGTCAGAGTGCATAATGTCAGAGTGCATAACAATGGGACTAGAGAACTCACAGACATAGGCAGAATACATACAACTGAGATTCAGGAGTGCAGTGGGACTCTCTGTATGCTTCTAGTATTGTGAACTCTCAGAATGGAGTTCTGAAAACAAGTAAAAAAATAAAAAGGTTTAGAAAATTAACTATTATCTTGTTTTTAAACCAAGTTACTGTTAAAAGTAAGACAAAACCCCAAAATCAGTAAGCAATTTAAGACCAAAGGTTGTGTGCCAGCACATAGGGTCATTATAGAAAATCTAAACCTGAAACAGAAAAGGAGCCGAGCATGTTTCTGGGAGAGTGACAGCTGAGTTGGAACATTAAGCAAAGTACAGGGGGCACTAAACAGGGGGGACAGGGTGTTGAAGGGAACAGGTTTTCATTCCGGCTCCACAGAGTACACCAGGCAAATTAGTCAAAGCAGAATCAGTTGCATTTCCAGATGATGTAAATGTGGCTTCTTCACCCCCACTTCTTGAACTCTGCCTCACTTGGATGATTCATCTCAAACAAGCTAAACAGTGGCAGGCCATGTTCTTGCTACTGGAGAGGATGAGGTCCATCTTCTTCATTAATAACAGAGGGTTTTCTGAGTAAACCAGAATACTTTAAAATCTTGCTATCACAGAATCTAGTCAAAATAGCCTTCTCTTTCTAGCCTCATGGAGCAGTGTTTTTGTTTAACCTTTCATAGATTGCAAACAACTTTGATACCCTGATGAAAGAATGGGAAATTATCCCAGGAAAAATATGCAAAATGCCAGCTATAACTTCAGGAGTTTCAAGGATTCCTTGAAATTAAGAGAGTTCATGAATCTTAGATCTGGCAGCAGTAAAAAGGGATCTCAAATCCAATCTGTTCACTGAGCTTCCTCGGCACCACCATTACAGTTCCTAAATTCATTTCCCTATTCCACAGAATCCCTTCTTAGAAGGGATTCCATGGCTTTGGTGGCTGCTTTGTAGCCTCCAGTAAACAGAAAGAATGAGCGAGGGTCCTCCATTTCTGAAGTTCCCGCATTTCTGTTGTCCATAGTCTCCATGCTCCAAGGGAAAGCAGACACACAATGACATTTTCAAATATTCTTAACCCATGGAAAATGATTTTCCTTTGTTCCTCCACTCTCGGCTCTCTGCCTGTCTTTGCTGTACATTGTCAGACTGACATCTTAGTCCCCTTGCCCAGTCTAAGCTCCACACATCTTCATCAGTACCCCACAGTACTCCTGCCTTTCATCTATCCTTGGAGCAGTAAGAGAATGGTCTGGGAGGGTGGAGAGGCAAAAAGAAGAAAGAACCACAATCCCCTGGGGTAGGAGGGGGGGCTTTTCCTTAAGAGCTTGTGAAATGGCAGACAGTGCAGCAGTTGGAGACACATTACATCAATGTTCCCTTGTCTCCAAGACAGCCTTTATTGCTGGAAGGAATATCAGTTTAGTATGGGGATGAGATCAACTGGCTCAGGGCAGGAAATCTCAGCTCCCCTAGCAGAGGGTCAATACAAAAGGGGAAAATCAATTACCCTGTTCCATGCTTTTCCTATAGTCACAATGCAGTGTTCAGGAAGTTTAATCAAGAATAGAGTCACCCTTCAAGGCTGATGGAATCAATAACTAAGGTGCAGTAATCCTTAATTGAAAGTAAGGTTTGGCAGATGGGTTTCCAGCTGGAATCCAAACCACCTTGCTCTCCACACTATCTTCAAAGCTCTAAGACATCTCCAGGCACAGACCTCAAGGTCTTTAGAACAACGTTGATTCTGGATCATGGAGATTGAACCTTACTAACTAGGTAGACTAGCCTCAGCCCAGCTCTACTGAATCAGCATCTACATTTTGTAAATCTCAGGTAATTCCTATGCACATATGTAAATTCATAATTAGAAAGTTTTGTTTTGTTTTTGTTGTTTGTTTGGGGATTGTCTGTTGGTGGTTTGTTGTTTGTTTAGACAAAGTCCAACACTTTAGCTTAAGACTGACCTGAAACTCACGAAGTAGCTCAAGATGACCTTGAACTAATGTCAAGCTAATCTCAACCTCATGAAAGCTGGGACTGCAAGCATAAACCACCAAGCCCAATTTTATAGACATTTTAAAGGATGAAACAGTTTCCAGGGATTTTTCTCACAGCCCCAAAGCATTTGTTCTTTGAAGACAAGAAAGCAAAGTTAGCTAGTCTGTTTCAGAGGTGAGAGTATGATTATCCATGCACACACAACACCCTGAAGTTTCTCCGAAACACCAAAGAAAAACTGCAGAAAAATAGCCTCAGACACATCGGTGCAAAGAGGGGAGTCAATTCAGTCTCATCCACATGAGAGGAAGGCTAACACCCTGGCCTTGTCTGTGGCCGAGGAGCCTCAGGACTGAACCCGGGAGACAGTGATCAGCTGTTTGTGATTTCCATTCCACGTCAGGCCTTCAGCACACTTCCCTAATTAGCGCCTGTGTCCTGTTTCCAGGTGACAGGCGGTGATAGAACTCTGTGATAGGGTACCCTCTCTCCATTCATCACAATGTGCATAGGCTTCAGCAGATCTAACAGAGAGGAAGACATGATATGTGGTCCATGGAACTGTCACTTGTGATGTATGAGTTACACAAGTTTTGAGTGTTTTAAGGACTCCTGTGAAGTGTCAGATCAAATAAAGCCATCAAAAACTTAGAGAAAGGACCACAAAGGAATATATTAGACACTGTCCAGTCACTAATGCAGTGATGACATGTGACTTGGAAAACAGAAGACTCAAATGTTGGGTTGCTGTTTTCACGTAGGAAGCGGCTATAAAATGTGGATTTGCAGTCCACTCTCCAAACACAGTATCAGCTGCATGAATGAACAGAATTTTCACTCTTAGTTGTAAAACGCTTGTCCATGTCCTTTTTTACTGTTTACAGCACAGCATTTGCGTAAAGATTTTAAGATAATTCCTTTTCAGTAAGTTCAGAGAGGCTTATTTTTATTTATAGATATAGGTCAAAAGCCATCTAGCAAAGTAAGCAATGAACCAAAAACAATGCCTCATCTTACACCTGTTTGCAAAGCCTCAGATAGTCTTAGGGAGAGAAACATAAGGGACAGAACTGGCGTGTCAAAATGACTAGGGTGAGCCTCAGATAAGACAAAAACATCAGATCAAACAACACTCCAGACTCCCTACTGAACTCTGAAAAATGGAAAGTGACCCAATACCAGCCACTGGGCCTCTTTAGGATTTTATATTCTGTACCAATTGCAGGGTCAGTGGTCTTTTCAAGTTCCCTACTATATTGTCACTATATGACCATGAGGCCTAATGACTATACAACTGATTCATCACACTATAAACTGAAATGCATAGAAAGTAAAATTGACTTAAATACCTGGCAAGCCAAGCATCTAAGATAAAAATTATAAATAAAATGTTGTAAGTCAAGGCTCCCCTTAATTATATTATTCCTTTTATTTTGTTCAATGCTCAGAATTAAGCCCAGTGTCTCATATTGTGCTACCTCCCATACCTCTTTAGTCCTTCTTAAATGACAATTATCAACACATGACACTGATGCTGATACAGTGTCCTAATAACAGTCTGTCCTGAAGGGATAATCATTTTTTATCTGCCAGCTGACACACTTCCATAATGTTTCTAGCATCAAATTTGGGAGACTGTTTTAAAAACAAAACAGTAGTCAACGTGTATAAGCAGCTAGACCCCTTTCACCCCAGATCTGAAGACAACTTCGGACATACACAATACAATGGACTCTCACAATACAATGAAGACATTGCAGTTTTCCAGGCTCTGGACTACACTGCTGCATAGCATCATTTCTTGTAGAAGGGTAGTTAAGAGAACATTTAAACAGGAATCAGAACATATTCTTGATGCCTGCCTACAAAGTCATACTGTGATAAGACATAACAATAACAATAACATTCTGATCACAATGGGCTAAACTTACCAGCCATTTCCCAAATCATGAAATGGAAACTTCTTACAACTTCTTACATCATTATTAACAAAGGCATCAGAAACAATGTAGCACACCTTTATACAGTTAAAGTAATACTCCTCAGCATAAACAAATATACACATCTTTGCATAGTTAAAGTTCTATTCTACCACAGTGTGTCATTCATAAACTCATTTACTGGAACCATAACTTCTCAGTGAAGCATGTTGGGGGATGGAGTCTAGTTAGGCATCTCCAGGTTATGGGAATGACGCCCCTGCAATTGGATTATGCCTTTTTCTGGGGAACAGAGTCCCGTGAAAGAAAAACAAAACTATGAGTCTTTTTAAAATGATATTACCAAGTCTCACCTATTCTGTTATAATAACTGAAAATGAACCAAACCACCAACTCATTCTGTTATACCTCTAATATCAATTCTTTTCAATAGGTTTGGATAGTTATTAGAAAAACACTGACAAAACCTATTATCTAATAGAGTAGACAAGAAATAGCTGTTGGAATCTAATGACTACATCACTGCTGGCACTGAAGCCCAGTGGTAAGAAAAGCCACTCTGGAGAAGCCTAGGACGAAGTGTGAGAAAATGTCCCATGCTCATCATCCCACTCTCCTTGGGATGGTCACCCTTCATCAGTATCAGATGTTACACAGACACACTGCTACTTGCCACTACCGCTGAGAACAAAGCCTTAAAGCAAGAATCTCAGATGTCCACCTTGATGGAAAAGAAACAACGGAGATTTTATCTGCCCTAACTGTAGAGATAACAGCTCTCCTAGTCTGTATCTCTTGTAGAGATAAACATCACAACCAAAGCAATATGGGAAAGAAAAGGGTTATTTTAGCTCATGGACTATAGTCCATTATCATAGGGAACCCAAGACAAGAACCCAGGACAGGAGCTGAAGCCAAGACCACAGAGCAGCACTGCTTACCGACGGCTTCCGGGCTCATTTCTCAGCTACTGTTTTTACACAGCCCAGACTGACCTTCCCAGGATTGGTGTCACCCACACTGAAGTACACCTGTTAGAATTTAAGACAATGCTCTGATGGAGGCAATTCTTCAACTGATATCCCCTCACTCAGATCTATCTAGTTGACAACCAAGATTAGACACTGCAGCAGCTATTATTTTCAATATATATTTTATAAAATACCAGAAAAGACCTCGGGAAACGTTTAATGTCTTTTAAGTCAGAAAATTAAAAGGTGAAGAAAAGAAAATTGTGCAATTTAGACCCTTAGCCTTCTATGAAGTTCCCAGTAATGGTGTAATCTAGAAGACGGGAAGCTCTCAGGGGTAACTAAATCCAGTGAAAAGAGTTATGGGATACTTGACCGCATATTTCCTTCACATAGGTCCTAATAAGCCTCACTGGTCTCTAGAAAGGAAAAAAAATCACTTTTTTATATACGTGAATTATGGACACCTGTGGGTTGCTGGTTATTTAACAAGTGGTTGTTGCCTATAATTCACTATTCTAAGAGCCTCGGTGGATGTGAGGTGCTGGCTTCAAAAATTAACTTAACGAAGGAATTAGTAAGTAGTGAGTATTGTTTTTAAAAGAACTCAGGTTACTCAAGATGAAGGCACATGAGTCTGTCTAGGCAGCAGCATGAAGATGCAGTGCATTCACGGGAAAGAGGAAAAGCATGAAGACACCAAAAAAACTACAGAAGTCTTAAAGAAAGGCAAGCACCACAGCCCAGCAGCGTGTGAAAAGGAGAAGGTGGAGGCGAAGAGGGAGCTTGATACAGCTGATGGGAGCCAACCATGTGTTTGGACAGAGAACAGTAATGTGTGCACACCTTCCCAAAAGCTGCCAAGGGCGGCCTCTTTTTCACTTCCTTCTGAATTTTCCTAGAGAAGCCTTCAAGTGGCTCCATATTGCATTGATATAAAGGAAGTTTCTCCCACAAGAACTACCATAAGAATTATTTAATATAACCGTCACCAAAAAATTCCTTGCCTGAATTATAAATTTGTGAAACATCATAAGACAAATTAAGGAAAAGTTATGAAGAGTCCACAACTCCCACAATATTCTGTATATTTTCCCAAATGAAAACACTGGGTCTAAAGAGGCTAATTTGCAAAAGATGGCATACTGTGTAAGCACCTTGATTTTATTATAACTGCAATGTAATGTAGTCCTTTACAAAGCTACACCTCAAGTGGTCTTATTCTAATGTATATAAGCTTCAAGAAAAGTTCTGAAATTAAAAAATCAGTAAATGATTAGAGATATTTGCTTGAAAATGTTTATACATTAAAATTTTTGTTACTTTAAAATAAGACCCTATTTACCTAAAACAGTTTGTGCTTTTATGAGTCTCTGTGTTAGCAAAGCCTCACTCTCACTACCATACTAGAAATGAAGTACCAGTCCATAGACCTCAAGCTAGGAACATCACAGAAGCATCACATGTATCAGCTATTCCTAAGTGGTAGTTTAGGACACATAAAACTGTATTTTAAAAACCAGACAAACAAAAATATGAAAGGAAGGTATGTATAAGTCAAATTATTTTCTATATTCCAAACAGCAGGCACTGCTCCAGTTTGAAGTTCTTATTCCCGCACTTCAGTGAACGAGGATTCCTTCCACCCTTAACCGAAACTTTTACTAGACTTTTATTCATATTGTATTTTACCTGTAGTGTCCATGGATAGCTATAATTTTTATAGTTTCTCTAAATGTGTGTGTGTTCCTGCTAGGATTATTTTAAGAGAACTATCCAATTATAATCCAAAGGACAAGCCCTGAGAATATCAATTCTGCCAATGCTCTGATCACCCTGGCTTTGTAAGTCTACAACCAGTTTGGCAAGGAAAGCAATGAAAGTATTTCCTGTACACGTGGCCCCTTGCTGCTATTCCTTCTTACATGCTCAGTTCAACTTGACCTCATCCCATCTTGGATGATCCTCCTAATCCTGCTTGGTGTTCAGGTCTAACTTCATAGGGATCTAAAAATCTATAACATGAGTTCAAAACTTCTTTAAATTACTTTCAAAATATACCTGGTTAGCATAAAGTTGCATAATTTTAACAGCCACTTTGCAAATTGTATTTTAAATTCTCTTCCTCTAAATGTCTTTCTTCTGGTTTGAGAACTCTCCCCAGGTTACATTTTTGTGTTTATGGAGCTCACATCACAGTGAAGAAACTAAGTGACCTGTGATATGAACAGAAGGCAAAATTGCAATAAAGGCTCCCTTCCTAAGACCACGGACCCAACAGTACGGTGATGTCTAGCTTGGCTTCTTCTTACATACTCACCAATATTAATCACCAAAACCAAAATCTAAGCAAAACTCTGATTTCAGTCAACACACCTTTAGAACCAGCTAGTTCTGGACACCTGCACAGTGCAGCTCCACTGTTACATAAGAAGCCAGGAATCTATAGCCGGTCAACCTTGTAGATGTTCCAGATAGTGATAAAGCATGTTCACCATGATGGTGCAGTCACAGGATGATGAGTTAATAACCATGTTAGGAAGAATGGCAGTAAATAGCTGCAGATAAGTGTCTTTGAATGGAAGGAGTTCCCTGCCTTTACTTGTTCACTGTTCTCCCAGCAGAAGGAGTTTGTTGTTAGAGAGAGCCCTTTGCAGAGCAAAAGCAAGAATCCTCTCCATTTGGGAGACAATTTCTTTTTAAATGAGAATTAATTCTTATTTTGAAAGAATGTTATGTATTTAACTAGACAATGTCTCTCTTTTCTACTATGGACCACTTGTAAGAATCAAACTCTGGTGAGACTAATGCTGAACATTTGAAATCCAGCCTAAGCATTAAGAACCTCAGCATAGTCTCTGACTCTTTTGTTGGCTTTTGGAACCTACTCTTCATACTGGGCCAAGTTGCACAGCCTTAGTGCAAATAGGGAGGTACTTAGTCTTACTGAAACTTGATAAGCTATGGTTTGTCGATACTCTTCGGAGACCTGTCCTTTCCAAAACAGAAATGGAGGAGGGGGAGAGGATTGGGAGTGGGGACAATGGGGAATGTGGAGGATGGGCTGGAAGGAGACTGAGAGGAGACAGAGAAAACCATGGCTAGTGTGTAGAATAAATAAGAAATAAAAGAGAAGAGCCTTAGGAGAGACACTAAGGGTTCAGGATTAAATCAGAGAGAGAGTCTGCACCAGCTTTCCCTTTGGAAGCTTCCAGAGCTTAGGTAATTTTTCTCAGCAACTTCAGTGGAGTTCAGGCCATTCTGTTGGTGGGTTGATGTAACAAACACTAGTTATTACTCAGTGCAGTGAGTCTAACCTTGCCCAGTACAATATCACAAGTCTTATTATCTACTCTATATGACATTATCTGTCACTGCCTCAATCATTCCATCCATTAAATGGGGCAAGTAATTTATTTACCTTGAAGAAATACAGCTGAGGAAAATGAGCATATAAATTAAATAGCTGCTGCTCTTTGGAAGGAAGTTGCCTTAGAAACACAGACATATTATTTCTCCATAGAAAAAGCTAAATATATTAGAGTTTGCACAATGTTGCTGGCTGCGATTTTGCTCTTTTTAACCCTAGGCAGAAGGACTACATTAATTCCAGTCCCTAGGTGAACCTTTTATTCCATTTTCCACAAGAGGAAAAAAAAGTTACTTTGCAAAGAAAGGGAAGGGGGGGGGGAATGCAGTATTCCCAAACCTCATTTACGGAACATTCTGTTCTCCAAATTACAACGCAGCAAGCAGGCGAGTGGGAACTTTTAGAATCCTGCATCCAAGCCGGTTCCACACAGCACCCACTAATACAAAATGGCTTTAATTACTTTAATATAAATCCTGAAAATGTGCAGATGGATTGTAATAATTATGCAAAACTACGATGGTCCGTTATAGAAACACAGTGCTTGCTAGCTAAAAGAAAATGAAAGGTACATAAGTTCAACACAATATGTCAGAAAGCGTATCTCCTAAGAAGTCCTGTATTCCAAATGCCAAGCTGTACGTTTCATCAGATGTGGCAGTTGTTATGGAAACTATGCCTTTGATTGAATAGCAGAATAACTACCTACCTAAAATCAGCATGATGGGCTACTGCATGAATTAAGAACTCCCCAAGACAACAATAACTTGGAGTTCTTCTTTGAAATAAATTCGAAAAAAACGCCACACACATATATATGTGTGTCTGTATTAATAAAATCTAACATGAACGTAAGTGTTTTGGAATTGAATTTCCTTCCTTACCTAGAGCAGTGAGATCTGCTTCACACTGTGTGTGAATGACAGTGTTTTATCTCCCAAACACACTCACTGACACCCTTGTTCACTTAAGACTTAACAAGCAAAAAGATCTGATGCTTTGTCAAAAAAATCATTTTTTAAAAAATAAAAAGTCACATTCCTCTGCTTTTCTTCTAAATTAGTTTAAAAGAAGATTTGAGAAACGAATGTGGGGTTATTACAGTTGTGATTTTTAAATCAAGTGGGCCATATATAAATGTGAAAAGTCCCTGGGCACAACATAAAGGTCAGTTAAACATGGTTTTCATATTTTTATGAGTATGATATTACACTATTGCTGGTTCCTATTGATATTAACAGCCTTTCATAAATCATAGTATAAATACTTCTATCTTTTCATGTAGATATAATTTACCTACTTACTGACTTAATTTAAGGACTGCTCTAAGACCATGGATTAAAGCATATCGAGGTTTGTTTTCCCCTTTACCTTCTGCCCAGATGATATGGAATAAAACCAGTGCAACAGGAGCCCTCTCAGGAACTTCCTCAGAAGGGGCATGCATTCGCCCATTGGATCAACATCTTTCAATTTATTAGCATGACAAAGGACACAATTATTTTGGATATGCCTGAATGCAATTTTCATTAACTTTGCAATGATTTATTAACAAAAGTGTCAAGAATGTAATAAAAGCAGCAGGCCTCCTTAAAATGCCAAAATAAGAAAAAACTTTAAAAATGAAGAATATGGGCAGAATTTCCCAACTCGCCTTACAGCATCAGGTCAATAAGGTTGCCTGATTCCATCAAAAGCATCAGCATGGTGACTGAACTCTGCAATTAACAAAGAGTAAGCACAAAAAATGCTAATATCTCATTTGAATGTAATTATGCACAGATTACTGTTCACTGGAACAAGAAAAGGGATTTTAATTGTCATCCAAAGTTACACACAAACCCTAGATTCTTGTTAACTATTTTTTTTTTTTTTTGGTTGGGGAGTTCATGTGCGAATAAGGCTTGCAATTCACAATTCCTATGTTCAGGGACACTGTAAAAGGCAATGCCTTTGTTTAAGAGATGCAACTCAAAAGTTTTAAAATAGAATCATTTCATGTATATTGGCAAGGTTAGTTTGTAATAAGTATCACCATCGTTTGCATTTTAATACTATTTGATCTCATTTACATGTTTAAATTTGTTCCTGTAATAAAATTCATTAGTATGTTTATCATAACTACATAATGAATATAGCCCTTATGTAAAATAAAAAATTGAAAGTACATTAGAGACATTACAAGCTGTTTGAAATTACTGTGCTTTGCATATTATACCTTATTAATTAAATTATAAATTATTTATTTATGTTATTTCTTTAATCAGGGGCAAGCACTAGAACAATATTATATTAGTATAAGAAACACAACACAACTCAAAGCTAAATCACACGTGGACCAATTTTCCTAACAGAGGCACACAGATCCATTTTGCCTTGGGGTGGTGAATGCCACTCCCCCTGCTGTGTATCAAGGGCTGCAAGAGACCTGTTAAAAGAGACTAAGCATGGAGGAAATCAGTGTTTCCCATGCAAGTTAAAAACTCCACTTGTTAGGATAATGTCTCCCTTTGCCTTCTCCTTTTATTAGTATAATTAGATCAGATATGCAGATGGAAGCAAAGAGCAAATCATTACAGGAGTTAATGCCATGTCCCTTTTATTTGGAGTCCATGGGCAAGAAGAAAGTCTTTTCTATTCTTTCCAGTTTTTTTCTCATTCCCTTTGTCAGCCAGCAGTGGTGAAGAATATGAAGGAGTGAGGTAGAGGGGGAGGAGGAAAGAGGGAGACAGAGCAAGAGAAAGAGAGAGTAAAATAGATGCAAAAAGTGACAGAACACAGTAGGGAAATAGCATTAACTTAATTTCCCCTTTTTCTCGTTTCTGTTAAGTGTGTGTGTGTGTGTGTGTGTGTGTGTGTGTGTGTGTGTGTGTGTAGCTGGTTGGCATGGTGGCACATACTTTGCAACCTTGGCATGCAGGAGATAGAGGGGAGATATTGAGCTCCAAGGTAGCCTGAGCTACACTGTCTCAGAAAAAGAAGCAACAATAGAAACCACTTAAATGTACAGAAAACATCTGTGTCCCTTTTCATTTCTGTGGAACTCTAAGCATGTTTCTAAGCCCTTGTTCAATACCTCTGATTTGACAACCAGGACTCACACCAGGTTTTATTATCTTGATAAGCACTTACTTTGGTCTATATATCAAGTATGCAGTGCTTTGGATAGGCATTCCAGCCCTTGAGGAAACATATGTGGGACCCAGGCGAGAGGGGGATCATTCAGGGAGCTGTCTGCTGGGAAACATGTAGGACTATTATCAAAAAGTTCTGGATTTTAGTCCAAACACAGATAATCCTAATGCACAGAGTTCTACAGTTGTTTGAACAAAAGTATAGCAGGTTATCTAGGTTGTGTCCATTCTGTAAATATCAGTTCTTGTTCAACTTTCATGTAAGAACAGAATAGAACATTTTAGCAGACTTTCTTGGAATTAGACAAGCCTGTATGACATCCTAGAACTCATTTCAATAGGAATCTGTCTGGGACATAGAGAAAATACAAGTTGGGTGCTAAGAAAATTACTGTTTGACTCCGATATAAATTCCAACACCAATATGTGGTAAATATAAGTATTTCTTAATTCACAGACTTGATATTATAGTTTCCATCATTTTTGGTTGGAATGCAATTCATTTTACAGTCCACACACTTTGATAAATGCCAAAAGAGAAGTCAGGGAATGCTATGGCAATATAGCAATAGCATGGTGAAAAGGTCTACTGTGCATACTTTGACATTCCAGTTTAAGAGGGTCTTTGGCAAATAACTAAGATCAAACATACCATTCATTCCTCTTCATGACACATCCTTTTGAGCTTTTTGCAGAAAGACAGAGCCAGATGAACTAAGTTCTAGATAACCAACTGCTGGGTCCATAGAACTGATAGGCTCTTTTTTTGTGGTTGATCTCTAGGAGTTGACCAACCTAAAGGCAATTTCTTTGTCCTCTGAACTCTCCTACTTCATGTGAAAAGCATCCGGCTGGGAACCTGAAGGGGGGAGCTGGGATGGGCCACTACACAGGTCCTTTCTACTGTATTATGCCCAGGGAACTTAGACTCCTGTTACAATCCTTACTCTCTTCTTACTAAATCAATGCTATAAAGAAAAGTGAGAAATTTCTGTTTTCTATGAAAGTTCTTTTGACTGAAAATGGAAGTCTAGATATAATTATTTTGATGATTGTAAGAAAAGAAAATGTCTAGAGATTTTTATTTATTTAAATGGAATGTGGAACAGACAAGACAATTCTACAAGACACTTTCAACTAGAGTTCTCTCTAGAACTGTATGTGTTTTATATAGTAATATGTGACTACAAAAATAGGGAAAAAATACCTCTGAATATACATTATGCTCCAAGTAGGAGCTCTATGTAGAACAGGACAGAAAAATCAGTGCAGTTTCTTGATGAAGAAAACCTTATATAGAGATGATCATTACAGAGAAATTAGATTCACTCAACAAAAGGATTCAATCAGGAGCACGTTTCCAATCACTGTGCTGTTTTCCTAAGGGCAAATTTCTAGCCAAAATGCTTCATTAGCAAATAATCACGGCACCCCCCACCTTGTGCTACTTCTGCACCCAGGGAGTGTGAGTGAACTCCATGTGAAGATAGATAAAGGCTGTGTACAGGGGAGAAAAAAAAGGAAGGGGGGGGAGAATATATGGACCCACACAATCATGCTGAGAGAGGAAGTAACATCAAGAGGAGAAACAAAACGATTTTATTATAATTCTAATGATTCAGGAGGTGAAACTAACTTGATATGATGGTGCTCCTTTAATCCCAACACTAGAGAAGCAGAGGCAGTCAGATCTCTGAGTTCAAACAGAGCCTCGTCTACATAGCAAGTTTCTGGCCAATGAGGGTAATATCCTGAGCAAGATCCTGCAGAGAGCAGGTGGGGTTGTGTAAAGAGGAAAGACTCTTTAGAGGACAAGAATTTGATCAGCACATTTTTTTTTTTAATCTCAAAATATTAGTTATAACTACCAAAGCTGAAACATCTTGGTCATCTTTGCATATTAGTGTTTATTAAAGCATATGATTACAAATATGTGCCTATAAGGATGAGGTTCAATGCTGCTCTCGAGTGTTTATACAATACAACTCCCACAATCCAGATGGTTTGCTTTGGCTCAGTGGTTTGTATTGGGACTTTTGAGTCTTACTATGTTCAGGCTGGTCTTGTACCTAGGATCTCTTTATCTCAGCTAATCAAATGCTGCCTCACTCATTCCCCTCACCCATTTAGGTGGCCTATTAGTACATACTCTATAGAGTACTCAGTAGGAAGAGAAAAATGGAAATTTCTTGTCTTAATTCATGAGAAGGTATTTTATGAAACTATTTTAAATGAAAATGCAGAGCCTATAGCCTGTATTGAAAAAAAAATGCAACCATGTTAATATAGTAAAAACACCTAAACCTTTCAATAGCTACTTAAAAATGGCTTGAAATTTTTTATTAGAAGTAGAAAAATGCAGAGAAAGGCAGGACAACTTGGGTTTGTCAATCACAATTGTAACAAGTAATTTTAAAATGCCACTCCACCCCCACACTTTTCACAGGCACTGATCATTTTTCAGGATTTCCCACATCCAGATGATACCTGCCTACAAGGTCCCAGACCAATGGATTTGCAGCACTTCTAGCTCAGTCTTTATTTGGAAAGCCCCACAGGCTGGCAAATCTGAAGACATGCCCATTCAGGTTTGCTCTTCCTGCCTCCCTATCACTGGTCAGGAGTAGCTCTCTTCTTTCGGTGGTTCTTAAGTCCAAACGCAATGTTTTTTCCTGCTTCTTTCTTCTTTCACACTCCACATCTAACCCTGCAGCTTCTGAAACTCCTTTCTAAAACAATTCTTAATTCTGCCAATCTCTTCACAATATTCAGCAAACTTCCAATCCCATTCAGTTAGAAACCAGGATCTGCCCTCAATCTCCTCTCTGCCACTGCCCATTGCATCCTCTCCATGCTAGTGCTTTCAAACACTATAGTTCTACTTCAGGACACTGGACCTTCTGCTATCCTGTCCGGCTCCTTGTAGATCTTCCCCTCTCATTCCCTTAGCAATCCCTTCCTTATTGCTTTTCTCCATAGAACATACTATTTGAAATCATTTTGTCTATCCTATTGAAACACAAGCAACTTAATTTGTTATCTGCAATCATTCCAGCATCAAGAAACTAAAAATATTGGTTAACATACATTCTCAAAAGGACTATATTAGCTCATTAAAATAAAAAAACAAAAACAACTGACGCGCTGAAAGAATAATCAATATGCCTTGTAGCACAGTTAAGAAATAGTGGCTCTGCAGCACATGCCTTTAGTCCCAACACTTAAGAAAGACAGGCAGGCAGAGCTCTATGAATCTGAGACAGGACTTGTCTACATAGTAAGTTCCAGACAGTCAATGCTGTGCAATGGGACTGTCTTTCAATAATAATAATTTTTTTTTAAGAACCAGTAAGTAGTAAAATCCCAGCGCATCTTCTGAGATATTTTATTGTTTCCATGATATGACTAGTTGACATAAAACATCCCACACATTAGGTACGTAAAGTTTTCATGGACTTTTAAAGTATAAGATAAATATTATGTAGTCATTTTTGTTCTTTGTCTATTCCATTTTGTTGAATGTCATTGATTCTACTTGAGTTCAGAAACTCTTGCTGGATGATAAGTGTAAGTTCATCATTGGCTACATGGCAAGTCTGAGGACAGAGTGAGCTATATGGCATCCTTTCTCCTTCTTTAAAAACAAAGTTAAAAGTAAAATGAATGTTACACACACACAAGTGGGTAATAATTATTATTACTCAAATCTGCCTTACAAATCTACAAAATATTTGAAGTGTTTTTCATATGGAATTGTGAAGCTTTATTAACTATAATTCAGCTCAGAGAACAATCTGTAGTTGAGATTCATGTAGAAAATACACCAAGAGACAAGAATTCATAATCCAAACTCACAGAAATGACATAGGCTGTTCCACATATGCTTCAAACATTCCTCTTAAACCTTCTTAAACATCCAATGATGTCCACTGACTTTTGATTCTGAAATTGGCATTATTTCTTATTATTAGCTTATTACATATTTATTCTGTGGAAAGATGCAACCTAATAAATTTAAAAATGGAAGTCCTTATGCCTGGATATGTTTTAAAAATTGAAGATAATAATTTGAGGTAAAGATGGCTTAGTAAGTATAATACAAAAGAAAAGAGAGTTAGGAGAGCTAACGTCCTACCTGCCAAAAACCGGTTTATATGTTGAAAAGAGGGATGCAGAAGTATAACAAATGTATTAACTTCTGCCAATGAAGTGAAGTGCGTGGAAATGCCCTTTGCAGTGCATGGCTAAAGGCCTGGGGGAGTGTGTGAAGCACTGTCTTCCTCCATAGCCTTTTGGGAAACACGTTGACTTAGAGGCCTAAGTAGTCAAGATAAGAACAATCAACACCATGGCAGGGTTCAAGTCCAATAACAGCTCACATCATTTGAGAATCTGACAATGATTTCTCCTTTCTTTCGTTTCTAGTACCTGGGCCTCTGAAAACTCTATCACCACCTATTTCCCCAGTCACCTTCCTACCTTTTTAAACTTTGAAACAGGGTCTCACTTTAGTCCAAGCCTTGATTCCTTCTACATCAGCATGTAAAATGACTGAGATTTCAGGCTGCCGATTTCTCAATTTACAGAAAGAGGGGAAGGGGTGTTGATGGAAGGAAAGGGGGAGGGGAAAAGAGAGGAAATAGAACAGGCCAGAAGAAGTTCATTCTAATTCATCCCATTTCTCCTTAACGATGTCACACTCTTCTGCACATGGTCTGAACAGAGGACCAGTAATTCTTGCTTCACCTGGGAGCTTGTGAGACAAGAAGGCTCTGGTCGTCAGCCAAGACCTACTGAGGCAGACTGCATTTTATCGAGATTCATCTGCACAGTTAAGTCTGTGGAGCATTTATGTGCAGTATTGAGAAATGCTTTTTTTTTAAGTTATAAGAATTAAAGCACTGATGGACTGACCCACAGCAATATGTCATAGCAACAGGCGGCCTCAAAATCAATCTATTCCCCGGGGACCCTGCTTATCTGGTTTTTCACTTTCTATTGGGAGTTCAGAAAAATAGCCCTCATCACACAGCCCAGGCTTCTTAAGCACTGACTCAACTAATCAGAAAACAATCTTCTTCCTCCTCTTCCTCTTCTTCATCTTCTTCTGCTCTGCCAAGAGCATTTCCATTATCACCTGAATAAAAATAATTTCACTCTCAAGTCTAACATTTCAATGATATAAGATTCCACTTTAATTAGGACAACAATAAAAAGCCAGCTAAATCAAAAGCAGGGACAATTTTCTAATGGATTTAAATTACGAGCTTGTGACAGACTATGACAGATGACACATTCACTTTTCATGGGAGATAAAGGAACACCTTAGATAAAATGTGAGCTAAAAACATAGCAAATTTGGAATTAATTAATCCATTGATGATTTAAAACATCCAAGTTTTCTTATAGAGAAAAACAAATAGATGTGTAAAGCCAGTTAGTTAAAATGACAAAATTCAGCACATTAATGGAACTTAGTACCAAGTTGGGAATTTGACTTTTCTTCAGAAATTGAAGATGCTGTAATTAGAATTAGCTGGAAGCTTGTGGGGTGAAGTGTATGCTGGAGTCTCATATGGAGTGTCTGGCTTGCCCCTGATCACTGGGGTTCCTCTCACCAGATACTGCCAGTTCTGCAATTTCAGAGCTGGTCTCAGTGAGCTACTGTTTGCATCATTTCTGGTGCGTCAAGTTTTTATTTGCTGGCCTGGAAAGGAGCCTTTCAGCAAAATGTTTAATAAATTCAAGATCGAGCATCAGACCTAGCCTCTTAGCATGACCTTTACTTCCTTAAGAAACAGAGACTTCAAATAGGACCGCAGGAACTAAATGGGAATTGAGAACTTAAGTGTACGCATGCTTGAAGACATCACAGTGAACTAATAACTAATTACTGTGTGATTGAATACTAATGGAGAGACACATGAAATCAACATGAACAGGAAATGAACTCAATATGACCAATGGTTCTACAATTAAAATCAAATAAATGCCTCATAATAGAAAGACCTAAAAGATATGACTATGGCCAGCCCAATTATTCTTCAGGTTACATGTTACTAAAAAATAAGCACAATGTGAGAGAGAACTATCTGGCTTAATCTCTTTTGAAAAGTTAATGTGTATCTGAAATGTGAATTATAGTATTGTAATTATCTCCAAATTAAAGTATGTAAAACTAGTTCAATAGCAAGCGGCTTATTAAAGCAAATCAGATAAACATGAATTTCAGGAAGGAAACTTGAGAGGTTAACTTTCTGGGATTGCTTAATTAATTAATTATCACTCTGGATGTTTAACTCCTTAGGTCTTAGCAGTCCAGTCAAAAAGCTTCTAACAGAAGCACCAGGATTTGAAAACAAGAAACAAAGAAAACAAACAATGGATTAAAGACTTTCACCTTTAAGCCTGGAAAGCAGATAGAAATTATAAAGAGTTGATTATTAACTTTTCTAGCTACTTTTTAAAAAATAATGTTATACATATTTCCTTTAGTTCTATTCCATTTACTTCCTTTACCATGACCCAATGGCTGCGGGAAACAGATTGAAATGAACTGCAATATTTTCTCTCAAAAAAAATCAACTCACTTATCAGCTGTGGATCTAATCAAGGACCTAATAAGTCCATAATGGTACATTTGCTTCCCAGGAGAAACCACTGCTTCTTATCACTCCAGAAAATACTCTTCTTGCAAGGTGCAAGCAAGAGCCACAGACTCCCTGCAACAGTCTAATAATTTGATTGGGAGCCCTTAGGCAGGGACAACTTAGATGACAATTAGAAAGCCTTCACTCTGGTGCTAACATCTGTAGGCTGAACCATTGTATACTGATTAAAGGTTTTTAAAAGAGAACTAAGTATTTCTCCCATTAGAGCAAAGTCGAGTTCTAATGGCCCTCATCCTTGGTATGTAATACTTCAACATTCCCTGCTGAGTTTCCTGCTTGGAATCCACAGAATGTAAATCTTAGATGGGTCCAATCAATGACTCAGGTGTCAGTGGGCATAAGGGCACAGCCCTGGGAAGGAAAAGAAAGCATTGTTCATTTCATTGTTTTTCCTAGGTAGATTTCCCTTGAGTTTGTAGCTACATAGACAAGGTGATTTGAGTTTTGTTTTCCTGCTGAAGAAGGGAATCCAAGAAAAGGGTAAAACTCAGGGACTTGCCATGGGGTGCCAATTAATGAAAGTCCCCATGAATGAGGGCATGCACACCACATCTCAGTGTCCTCCCTGCCTTGTACTGAATGAGTCCTGCATGAAGGAGAACAGAGTGGGGAGAACACATCTATGGAGCTCTCCCAAGCCCAAGCCGCTCCTCTCCTTCCTCTCCAGTCATTAAGGCCTTTTTCAAGCACATGGCGACAGCAGATGTCCCTGAGAGAACATTTTGTTTCCCCCTGCATCTCAGCTCAAACACCTGGGCTCTGACATGACGTCCAGTGGAAGCTATTTTCTTTTTCCTTTTTTAAACTTTCCTTTTATTTGGTTTGCATACAAGGCTAATAATGAGGTTTAAAAAACTATACACAATCAGTATACAATTACACTCATCGGGAGCCTGACATGTAATTTCTGATAAACCCATATAACTATGAGCAGCAAAAGGAACCACAGAGCGCACACAATGTGTGGGGTCATCAGAACACAATGCCAACACAATCTCTGCGTCATGTCTTGTTGCATAGTATTAATCAGTGCAAACATTGTTTGGGAAATGAGAGGGGAGAGAAGAGCATTTTCCCAGCTGCTAGTGCTTTGCCATCAGATGTGACAGTCAGTTCCATCTCACAGAAGAACTTCACTGCAGAGCTCTGAACCAAGGAATGACTCTTGAGGGGCTTACAAAAGCTATTCAAAATGAAATTAATAACAGATCCTTCTAAATAGACCCAACCAGCTTAATCACCTCACAAAAGATATTTTTTGAATTATTTAGTAATTTCTGCATTTAAGAAATATATTTAAACCTTTTGCAGCTATAGTAGGTAGGTACTGAGTATCCATATAGGCTAAATAATCAGTGTTATTGACTCATTAAAAGACACAATTTTGGTTTTCAGTTCCTACATATTGAATCATGATTATTTTCTTGTTGCTGTTATAGGTAAAGGACAGGGCAAAGTTTCATTAAGAAAGAATTATTCTGAACCACAACATGACAGCTCAGGTCACTGGAAAGCACGATGCAATACTATTGTCAATACTATTGATAAGTCTTAAGAAAAGTGAGGCTGGAAAATGCAGAAATGTCACAAGCTTTATCCCAGCTTCATTTTAATAAAGCGTAGCATGACCCATATGGGAGGGGTTGACTACTTCAATTAGGTTTATATTATGTTCAATAGGACTTCAAATCAGTGCATTTAGCTGGAAAGCATTTCCTGGCTTTATTATTACTGTTGTCATCCTTAAAATGCAGTCTATTTATTTTTTTAATTCACCAGGAGGGGTGGAGGAATATGGGAGCAATAAAGAAAACGAGCCAGTAACATGCCCTTGGGGACCAATAGTAAAGGGAAAAGAATCTGAGAGGAAGAGGGATGGCAAATGAAAATGAAAGACGTATCTTATTAAACCATCATAATTAAGAAGTAATAGGTATTCATAAAGAGACCCAAGACCAAAGGCCGAAAGATGTCTTCAGTAGCAAGAGCAAATGTTAGCTAATGTAGTAATCAACAAATAATCTATATTAAAAAGCCAACAGTAACACAGGAAAATGAGAGGGTACAGATGTGCCTTGATGCAGTCATCCTCATGACGCGATGCATTGTGGGTTGACCTAAACTGAAATTACTACAGAGCAAAGTAGGCACACTTACACAACACAGAAACTGGCAGACACAGGTAAAAAGCATGCACTTTACTCCTTGTTACCTGTGGCATATATTATGGAATGGTATAGGCTTCAAACCCTAAGAATACAATTGCTGCCGTAGAAACAGGGGAATCGGGGACTGATGATGTAACTGACCCCGCATTATTCATTTTGGCACAAAACAGGAATTAATTGGATAGATTTTCCCTTAGTTCGTGTGCTTTAAGTTAGGTGGACCTCAGAGCACAGAGAGACTGAAGGGAAGGAGAAATACGTTTGGTCCTTGGACACCCCCTAGTGTCTATGAGAGTGTGAACACGGCTGGCAGGCAAGTCCTTTGCTTCTCTACTATACTTAAGAGGAAAGACCAAAACAGAATGATGAGGCAGAAGTCCTAAGAAGACACAGGGCTAGAAATCTGCTCTCTGGGCAGAATGTCGATGTCAGAGTCTCAGTCCCCTTCCATATTTCCTAGAGATCGAATTTGGTAGTAACTTTCTCAATGTGTCAAGAATTCGTCTCAAGAAAATAAGGAAATTATATGTGAAGTCAGAAAGGGCCTATAATTTTGTTTCCAATTTTTTAAAGAAATGGATCTCACAGTTAATATAGTGAATCCAAAATGAAAAGGAGAAACAGAGAAAAAAAATCTATTTGGGAGGATCTATGACCATCTGTCCTTATATAGATAACTTGTGAGTGTTTGCAGAAGCACTATGATGTGTTTATGTCTGCCCCTGTGATTGGATATGAGTACTGAATAAAGCCTGGGAAGACTGCTGGCCACTTCTCACAGCCAGTGGTTCTCTGTGCGACATTTCATGTGTCTGGTGAAGATATAATTTAAAAGTGATTTGGAAAAGGTTCAGTGTAAGTGCCTTTGAAGTTTCCTGTACAAATTGTGTGACTTTCTTTCCATCTAAATAAATTAATTTTTGGTATCCTGGGGTTATCTATGGGCTAGGCTTTCTCTGTTAGTGTATTGTTAAAATTATGAAGTATTACTATGGGTTTCATCCACACTCATTTCAAAAGTGTAAATGAGCAAATGTGGCTTTTGTGAATGGCCCTACCTGCCTCCAAACACTCCATAGTTTCGGGAAAACATTCCATATATTACTTAAAAATCCAAGAGGCTTTGTATTTTCCTAATTTTTCTAACATTTTATAACTGGTTATGGTAAGCAATTTGTCATTGTATTGAACACTGAAGACTATATTATCACAGCAAGAAGAAGTTTTCCTTGCTGCTTCTGGGATCTGTCACCTAGACTAGATCTGGATCACATCCTTGTAGAGATGAGTGTCCTAAGAGCATTACACTGTATACTGTAAAGTAATGAGATGTCAAAAGCCTCTTGGCCCAATCCACACCCACCCTGAGCCTCTGAATGAAACTTTTAGTTTGTAGTTTTAGATTTTTGGTTCCTTGACAGGAAATGCTACTGTTTTAAATACCAAACAAAGATAGCCATTTTCTTTCTGGTTATAGCCAACACCAAATAAACTTCCTTTGAAAAGGAATCTTGGCATATGAGAACAAGACCTATATAATTCTCTTGATCTTTAATCCCCTTGCCAATGTCTGTTTTACAGATTATGGCCTCAGCCCCTGACAAATCTGCTTAGTGAATTTTTGGCTGACAAAACCTGGCAACATAAATACTGTCTGAAATGCACTCAAAAGTTAAACATTTTCATAATAGATACTTTACATAGCCTAGTAGGTCTCCCTTTAGGACACAAATTAGACTTTTTTAACGTGACAGTATTAATTTTTGTTATTATACACAGAACTGAGATTTTTATTTAATATGCCAAGCCTTCTTTTAATGCTTTTCAAGGAGATCAGCCTCTTTGCCAACAGACGGGTGTTGCAGCAGGGGTGATTATAGTCATTTTTCTCATAATTGGGAGTCACCATTTGGTTGCCATCTTTTACTCCCTCATTGACTCATCATATAATCCTTTATAACAGGGTTTGGTATGTGTCATAAGAATGTGCCAAACAGCCGGGAAATAAAAAACAGAGCAACCCCCTGGCTGGTGGGGACAGGAAAGATTTTTAACATCTGCCCAGCCCTTCACACTGCAATAAATTTTCACTTAATAAAAGTGACCCAAAAGGGGGACAGAAGAGGTTGGGGAGAGTTTGTAGAGAATCTGTGTTTTCTCTCAGAAGACATCTTAAAGAACAGGTTCCAATGCACATGATGAGAACACAATCTTTAAAGGATAAAAAGGCTTATGTGCTCATTTCAAATAAGAAAATCCTTCTGTCCCTTCCCAGCCGGCCAAAACCTAAACCCCCCTCAAAAAAAAAAAAAATGTAACATGCTGTCCCTCGCATTCACTTATCATTACTTCAGTCTCATTTCACATCGAATCTCAGAGTTGGTACTAAGGCATCAGCAGATGGCCCTTGTGAACCAGCCGGGCGCCCACTTCTCAGACCAGGTCTGTAACCTTGGTAGAGGTATGTGACATAAAATCTCAGATTCCCTTAATGTTCAAGCAGAGAGAAACATTGCTCTGATTCCTGGTTTTCTGAAACTATTCCATGATTTAAAGACTAAATACGAGGCCTTGCAGTTTAGCTTGAAATGATGCTTTCTGTTAGTGTTCTGCCGTCTGTGAACCAGTGAGGTTGGTACAGCCATCTGCAGCGCGCATTCTATCTGACTCTGTGTGTGCAATTTCCCTTGGAATTTTCCAGAAGTATTAGAACTAAGCTGCTCATTTTTGAGAGAAGTATCAGATGAAAAGCCTCCTGCTTATTTGCTTTTAACTGATCAGTAACTGCTTTTCTTCCACGGGAGACCACTGACAGCTATGCTGCCTGGAACCAATAGCTAAGGCAGGATCTGCTGGGCCCAACTCTGGAATACTGGTTTGATAAAGACCTTGAATTTGTGTCTCTCTGCCAACTTTTTATTGTTGTTGTTGTTTTTTGTTTTTGTTTGTTTGTTTGCTTACAATAGTACAGAGAGAATCCAGGAATTTATATGTAATAAGCAAACACCCCTGAGCTACATGCCTAGCCCCCCTAGAATTTTCTTGTGCATGTGTGTATTTGTAGATGATATACGTGTGTGTGTGTGTGTACATGGCCTTGTTCTTCCTCTATATCTCCTCACCTCATTTTGTGAGACAGTGTCTCTCACTGAACCTGGAATTCACTGTTTTTGCTACAAAAACAGTGTAGCACCAAAAAAAAAAAAAAAAAGAAAAGAAAAAAAAAAAAAAAAAAGGCATCTGTCTGGACCCCTAATTCCTGGTGGTCACCACCGCACTCAACTTTCCAACTTTTCAAAGGATGCTGGGCACTGGAACTTGGGTCCTTTAGTCCATATTCTCAGGCCCTAGACTTACTTTTAAATTTAATCATCTAAATTTCATTCTACAACTGAAACACACTGATTGGATTTAAATGACTAAGATCTAAGATACTACTCATATATTAGAAACTAGCCCTAGCAAAAGGACCACTATAAGCTAGACAAAATTAGATACATTTCAATAAACTTTCACAATTTTAAATAAGCGTAAGAAATAAACAAATCCTAGTAAAACAAATGTTTTTCTTATCAAGTTTAACCAAAACAATAACTAGAAAATAAGGCCTTCCTTTTATCACTCAGGAATCAGTGTTCTCCCCCAGCACTGTTTCCAGATGTTTAACTTCACACACTCACTTCCTTCAAAAGCCTCTGCAGGAAGCTCACTGAACAGCAGACCATCAAAGTAGAGGGTTGGAATAACTCAAATATAATTTTATCTAACAATTGCTCCACTTAACTAAAAGTAAAGACAGAATGCAGGAGACAATTTCATCTATGGCAACTGAAACTTTAAATTATTAAACAGTTCATTTTATACTTTCAAAACCTCTAAGCACTGAGACCCTTTGCTTGCCAAAGTTGAATTTGTCCATTTACACAAAAATTATAATTAAACTAACAGTTACATAAAACAAGTCTTTAGAATTAGGTTTAGAAGTTCACTTCATAAATGATAATTATCCTTTAACTTAATCCTATTCTGAAGCTCATTTCTACTATTTAACAGGAAGTTCTATTTCTGTCTTACTCTCCTATACTGTCATTTTGTTTAAAGGCCGAGTCTCACTGAGGCCTGCTTGTTTTAACTTCTGCCTCCCATGTGCTGGGATTCAATGTATACACCACTGCACCCAGCAAACTGCTACTAACACATTTTACCTCACTCCTTACCAGCATGACAAATGAACCCATGAAGCACCAGATTATAAAACTGGCTTGGCAGCCTGCTCTTTTTCTCAATGGAGGAAGTATTTATTTTCATCAGAGTCACATTTGAAAGTACCAGCCATGCAAAGATCCCTCCCCTGTGCAGCTTCACCTTGTGCATATACATTCCTATCCAATGATCTACTTGTGTCTGCTAGAGTACACACTACAAGTAACACCTACCAAATTATGAAGCAAAAATTATACACACTTATATCCCTGTATCAAAAAAAAAACTTTTCTAACTCCTTTAACAAATTTGCTTCACTTTAAAAAAAAAAAGAAATCATTTTCTTCTTTTTTATTTATTTAATTTTTTTAGACAAAGAGAGAGGCACACAGAGGCAATAGGGTGTTGAGATTGATGTAATCTCTAGTTATCCTCTTGAGTATAAAATCACAAACTATGTACTAGTGTGAATTCTTAGGCATAGCCTGTCATATCCATTGTGATAATTAATATAATGGCATACTGTAAATGCCACTGTTGTTAAGGCTCTTATCTTGGTGGCTGCTGTTGTTTCTGACAATGCTATTAATAACATTACTATGTTGATAATGATCCTAACAAACAATGTTAAACACAAATAGCTCAAGGCACAGTCTCCTATCCATACTGGAAGGAAGCACATTCTCTGGACACAAAGCACAGGAGAGTACATGATATATATTGGATAAGAGTGAGTGAGTTTTTGTCAAAGTACTGGTAACACTGTTTCTGGTGAAAATTCTTCACAGAAAACAGTCAAAGAAGAGGATCTTTGGTAAAATAAGACCAACATAAGTTAAGCTAGAGAGAAGAAAAGATTTTAATTTTACAATTCTAAAGAAACACACACGTGTGCATCAGTTTGTATACATATTTTTACAGCGATAAAGCAATAACTTGGAAAAACTTTATTTCCCTAATTTCATTACATACATTATAAACTCAGTTGTAAAACAAAAACAAGAAAGGACAATACAGAGTAGCATAGAGAAGAAAATAAGAAGCATAGATAATACCATCAATGAGTGGGTATTTGAAGTAATTTAAATTTTGAGTACTTTATTTTGTAATGGGGAAGAATCCTGATTAGAACAATTTATCTAAGTGCTTTCAAATATCCCATCATAACCCATTAGTGGAAGGTATAATCAGTTATGGGGTTTATGCTCAGCATCATTTTTACAAGAAAATGAAAGTTTTTACTGGATAAAAGTTTTTCATGAATTTTTATTCACACACACACACACACACACACACACACACACACAAACATTACATGCAGGAAGAGGATTATGATGTAACATGAATTTCTAAATGTAAATCATAGACAAGATACTGAAAATAATGGATAAAAACTCGCTCATTATTTTAGGCTATATATCTGAAAAACTGAAAGGCATTTGTATAACATTTTTATAATATGATATATTTCCCAATAAACTTAATCTTAGTAAGAAAAAATCTTTAAAATGTTATTTCATTGGGTTACAGATGGAGATGTCAACTGCCTTCGCTTGGCTGCCCTCATGTGTGCTGGATGCCATTAAGCAGAAAGACACGTTGCTGTCAGCTTTAGAGAGCTCACAAAGAAGATATTCATCAAGTAAGCAAGCAAATAATCATAAACTCTCAGCAGTGATAAATGCCATGGTGTTCACAAAGTCCAAAACAAGACTATAATCTAACTTACCGAAAAGAAAATTCAGGAAGTGCCTTGCCTCTTGCAGTTTGGGTCCAGAAACCCTGGCTAGGGGCTGTGAGGAAATGAAGAAAAGACAGACATATAGACACACATACAATGAAGCTGGGATGGGGAAGGGGGTCTCCAATCACTGCTACTTAGAACCTCAATGTGTTTATTAGGTAGACCACAAGGAAGAAGCTGCAGTTGCTGATTTTGGCACACACTAATCAATTGTTCATGAACCCTTGTGGACTTCAAAGGGTTCATGAACATTCCTCTTGAATCTGATTTTTGCAAGTTAGCATGAGACAATTGATTCTAGAGTCCTTGACAGGCAGGACACATGTCAAAATACAAATTCATTCAGGACTTCAATCACTTGGGGCTTCCTCTGCTCCCTACAAGGAAGAGTTCTTTGAAAATTAAAATTGGTGGCATCAAAGCCTAAGAGTGCAGGAAGTGTGCAGAGAAGTTTAGGTAATTATGCTTGGAATGGTAATGGAGGAAGGTGGATAGTCCACTGTGTACTGGTATAACACTAAGCCAGACGGGAGATTTAGAATGATGAGAAAGTTGTTCCTCAGGTTTGTAATCAGGGAAGTCTGAGATCAAGACACAAGCCCCTTATTAGGGTCTTTTGGTTGTGCATGTGTGTGACAGAGGGGAGTAAACTTATTCCTTTTATGGCAACATTAATTCATTTATGAATGCTGAATTCTCATGACCCAAACAGCTTGTTTCGCTACACCTTCAAGTACTGCACATAGAGAATTCTATTTCTAGCATATAAATTTGAAGAGACACATTGAAAACAAAGCAGAGCATTGTAGGGAATTGTGCTGTTTCATGGTAAATAATTGTGCCACCCACTGGTTTAATAAAAAGCACTGATTGGCCAAAGGCAGGCAGGAAGTATGGGCAGGGCTACCAGACTAGGAAAAGTCTGAGAGCAGAACGCCAGACAGAGCACCAGAGAGAAGCTACAAGATGCAGAGGACAACCATGCAGCTGTAAAGAAAGGTACCGAGCCGCATGGCTGAACAAGAGACATGGGATAGCTTAAGGGTAGAGAGTTATCAAGTTATATGCCGGGGCCTAAGGCTGATCAGCCTAAAACTATTGGAAGTATCTGTGTGTCTCTATGGGACTGCGGGACTGCGGGTCTATGGACCTAAACTTTGAGGTTAGGCCCGAAAGTCCAGGCCAGAAACCTCATACTACAGAGCATTACATGATCATTCATGAACCTATCAAACCAATTATTTCCTTGTTTTTAATAAAGATTTCTTATGGGACAAGAAGCTGAAAAGACCTTGAGGTATTTTGACCAACTTTCTATACAAGTGGGTATACATGCACCATTGGCAGTAATAGCTATAAACCACCAATATATTACTTGTAATTATTATAGCCTACTACCTTCTCTGTTTAATGGAAAAAGTACTAAAAAACTTTAAGTGCATCATATATGTACTGGCAAGCACATTTAACTGATTGGCCACAAGTATGAATTCTGAAAATCGGATTAGAGGTACATTTTAAGCTCTTCTTCTCTTTTCTCTAGAATTATTTTGCAAGTCATTAGATATATATTCAACATTAAGAATCTTCAATTTAAAAAAGTCAAGATTTCTTCTAAAAAAGAAGAAAAAAAGAAAAGAAATAAACATTTAATTTAAACAGTTCTGAAAAGCTCAGTCATCTTCAGTACACAGCAAAGTAGAAAAATAAACAAAAAATTATAGTAGGTCTCATGTTGTTTCACTAAATGGACATGTTGCTAAGCTGTCTTCTAAACATCTCTGTTCTCAACTTAGTCAAAGAAGTTTCTTTCTACTGTCGGCATCAGTTAAGGACGAGACACATAACGCAAAATACTGATGTAAGTGGTTGTTGGGAGCTCAGCCCCAAATAGCCCTCTATCAACCTGTTTCTCTTGCCTCAAGGCTCAAAGAGCATTGTAGTATCATAGAAGATGGATAGAAAGAATGTAAGAGCCAGAGAATGGGAAGATGCTTTGAAATATTGTCTTCTCCATAAGCATATCATGTGACCTGCCCAATACAAGATCAAGCCAACACAATCAGTCATCACTTCAGAGGACAACACTGCAGCATCACTAATTAGAGTTAATGAATTATGAAAAAAAAATTAAAGTACTTTAAAAGGAAAGGACCTGACTGTGTGAAGAGTGCATGTTGGGGGCCACCTGAAGGGGGTGGGAGGGGAGACCTAGAGATGGATAGACTCAAAGTATATTTTATGGATTATGAAATTGACAAGAATAATATATATATTAAAGTATGTGCCATAAATTTGGTATTTATAATCTAAGATATTTATGGAATCACATTATAAAATTTTCTGACAATGTCATGGTGGTACATGCCTGTAATTCCATCATACAAGAAGCTGAGGAAAGAGAGTCATGAGTTCCTGGCCATTCTGTGCTACACAGCAAGCCTGTGTTTCAATACTACAACCTCAAAATGATAATCATAATCATTATTATTATTTTCAAAATGCAGAGCATTTTGATAGGTTTTTCTGTATTTAATAATGGCTACCAAAAATTAATTTTCCCTTTAAAGCTTCATCCAACATAGTCACAAATGCAATTATTCATGAAACTCATCCCTTCAACTGATTCAAAAAGACATATGTAATTGTGCTTTAAAATATTTATTGCATTATCTATACATCAACGAAACTCCTTCAATTCACTTCCTGCAGACACAGGTATGATTTTACGAAATTTAAATCTACTTACACTATGCAGCTTGTTATATTCTTCCACGTGTTAGGTAAAAATCTAAACTCATGTCATCAAATATGAAACTACAAAAATCTGGTACTTGACTATTTCCTGTCTCTGTCTCACTAGCCCTCAAATGTTATGTCTGGCCACACTTGCCAGTAGGCAGCTCCCACTTGGGACTTGACCAATGGCTATTTATGTATCAGAAACAGCATTTATCACTTCCACCCTTGGCCAGAGTGCTATTTCCTCTACTTCAGCTCCCTACTTACATGTTTTAACAATCCAATGACACATACCTCCCCAGTGAGAACACCTGGAGTTGCTCCTTGAAATGCTGATTATAGTTTACAACTATAGATATTTTGTATGGTTCCTGTGTAGATTGCCTTTCTCCAGTAAACCGTCACCCCAAAGTGCAAAATTAATGTCCAATTCCTTCATAATATGTAGGGTTATGCTCTTTATGTATCTATAGAATATGTTTGCTTTAGTCATAGAGTTATTGTTCATAATTTCACTTGGCACATGCCATTTAATCTCCCTGGAAGCAATTTTATCATCTAAAAATGACTGCAATATTACCTTTCTTTTCTGCTATATTTAGATTCTAAAATTGCCATGTATACATAGCCTGGAATAGAGTGGGGATAAGAAATGAACTCAGTTCTATCTTCACTTGTCTGCATGCACATCATTGCCTCCATGCACATCAAAATGTGTCTCAACACCCTCCAAAGTAAAGAAATGTTCCACAAATCCGGTGTCTCTGGCCGTAAGTTTACTTTCTCACCCTACTCCCCAATTAAGAGAAAGCTCATTCTGAAGCTTAATGGAGAGTGTCACAGGTTCATCAGAGTTCAAATTAGCAGTCTGGAGTGAATCTGTAATAATCCATGACCACAAACCAGTTTGTATATTTCCAATAATAAAACTCAAGAATGGCTATGTTTAAATGACATTTTGCAGGTCATTAATCCATTCCAAGGCCTGTCTCTTTGGGCTGTTTAATTGGGAAACAGTGATTGTAATCTCAGATTAAAAATCTAGACATTTGTAGTAGATAGGTTGGTTGTTTGTTCGCAGTTTGTGGGTTTATTAAAGAATTTCTAAATGAATTAATTGAAAAGCTCTAAAAGCCACTATCATCTGTCTACATCAAAAGGATTTGGATGATAAAATCTAGAATGACTCCCTACAAAACATCAAATTCCTCTGAGGCAGGAATTCAGCTCTATTTTAACCTGTGGAAATAGCAGCTTTGGAAAATGGATTTTTCAGGGGAGGGAGGGAATTGGTAGAGGAGGTAGAGTCTGAAAGAGTTGGCTTAGAACTTTCCAACATTAACACTTCAGCAAGTCATTCTCAGAGTGTGAGTCTCTGATTAGGTAAAAATGAGCCAAGCCAGCACCATGGAGCCCCAAGCCATCCACAAAACTAAAGGATAATTTGAGGCCAAAAGCTGTGATTTCCTGGTCTAAAGTTAACAAAGCTGGAATTTCAGGCCACATAAAATCGATTTTGACTGAAGAGGAACCCAGTACCTTTAGCTGTTTCTTCCCACTTGGCCCATGGGCTCAGGTTCACGTCATCCAGGCAGAATGCAGTTTTCCTGATCATCTCTACAAAGACTGCAAACAGCTCCTTCTCCCTTCTCTTCCCTCTGCCCCCTCCTCTCCCTCCTTCTTCCTTCTCCTTCTTTTTTTAGACTTTCATAGTGGTATGTAGCTACAATACTAACTAACTCTGGAAGCTGAGACATGAAGATTGTGAGCTCAGGCCAGCCTAAGCAGTGAGTCTGTGTCTAAGTCAAATATAAAGAACTCCTACAGGTTACTGGCCCTGGCTCCAATCTCTAGTACCATAAATATCAATAGCAAAAAATAAAAAAAAAATTCTTTTGAAGAAAAGATGCTCATTTTTAAATCTCATACATATTGGTTGATTGGGTAGATACATGAATGCTTAAATAGACAGTTATTTGAGAGATGCATATATGCATATATAGTTAACATATGATAAGTAATGTACTACAGTCACCTTTATCTTTGTAGCTAGCTTTCCATGTGCACCAGTGGATACCTGACCCTGAGGACAATACCAGAACCCATACATGCTATTGTGCTGGATCAAAGATGGTGTAAAACTTCACCATGCTGCTCAAAACAGAGAGCAACTTAAAACTGACATCAATCTTGAAATCTTCTTTTAAAGGTATTGATGACACACCTGACTACAGTAACTGATATTACAGAAAATTAATCCATGGATAAAGAGGACTGTTGTATACTTAATGTATAGTACATGTGCAGATGTACATATCTAATGGATATAATTTTTATGTACTTAGCACATATATACATACATATACTCTCAAAAAATACATTTAGCCATGAGTATTTTACACACATGTGAGTGATGGGTGCAGAGGAGAGAGACAGTAGTTGCTAGGTCATGAAAACCTAAAGCAGGGCTGGAGACAATTGCCAGTCCCCATACATTTCCCATCCTGTGTTTATGTGAATGACTGGTGTTCTTTTTCAAGAACAATGATGAATGAGTTCCGAAACAGTGTTATATTGACTCCATGATCTCCGCAGAAGTTGTAATGACTAACTAGTCCTGTCCCCCTCCCGTATCCATCCGTTACCTTGCGATTGTACTGACTCACCATAGAGTTGATGACTGAATGTCGACAGTGATTTAATATTGTCACCCCGAGTAAGGACACAACTGAAAACTGTCTAGGCCAGAACACTCAATAAATACCAAGTTTCTACAAGGAAAAAAAAATCCCTAGAAAGGGTCATTTAAACTTCAAGTTAACCTACACTTATATTTCTGCTACCAGCCACTCTACAACTACCACTAGCCTGTCTCCATTATTTTTCCCATGTGCAAAACACATTTAAGGCATAGCTTTAAAAGACAAATAAGAAACGAAAAATGTTTGATTTTGCTTCCCCACCTTTGTTGGAAAACTTGATATCTTGACTTCCACAAAATATACTATCCCTGCCCTTTGTCTCTGCCTTTATTCTAGGTAAATAAGAGTGAGTTCAGAGGACGCTCTCCTTCCTGACTGGAGCTGAACTCTGCATGGAAGCTAGTGTGGGGATATTTTCAAATATAATAAAAACAGTTGGAGATTTGTTTGTTTTAATACGAATGCAGGTATTTCTGTTCGCATCTTCATAAACAACAAGCCTTTTTATCACTAGAGACAAAATAAAAAAAGTTTTCTTGCTTATTTGCTAAAGAAGCCCTTTATGACCCACTTCCATCCCTTCTTCTGAACTGATTCGTGAGCCAGAGAGAAATGCACATGTTTTACTATTTAATAGGTAATTATAAAGGATATCAGTGAGATTTCACAATATTAACATACTCAAATTTGTTTTAATGTTATCTTTCTAAAATTTCAGACTAACTTGTTTGAAGAATAGGTAGTCATTTCATGAATATTAACAGTAAAAATGCATACTGTCTATTACAGGAAAGATCTTAAGATATAATGCTTTGACATCTAAAAGTATTGCCAAAATATACCACTAAACACAAATCACATGTAGTAGGATGCTAGTTCCAGAAAAATCTGGATTTAAAATTAGAGCGTATGTGACCTCATCTTTAGGTGACATTGATAGATGGTAAATTAGTGGATATTTTCCATAAATAAATCAACCCATTGCATAATTGCAGCCATAGTTAATCACTGTATCAGAGTACAGGGAGCAACATAATTGTCATTAGGCAACTCATCCCACACTAAAATCCTAGAAAGTAAATTTATTGAGGATCGGTGATTTGCCTGTACCTGACTTTTAAATATTATTTGAATTATTTTAAAATTCTAGGTTTAAACAAACACATGACTTTCTAAAAAGAATAAATAGGATTTAAAAAAAAAAACACACAATTATTTGCTGTTTGTTTAAGGTTTGATCCACTCTCTATCAATCCTCCCTGTAAGTATTACTGAGTTTGTGGACATGCTGCAGAAGTATGCTGGTGTGCAAAAATCAAACATAAAAACCGATCACATGCTCACAGCTGGAGACTGTGTAGGCCTTATTCAGGAAGGCATCAGGCATTATCAGTTAGTGCTCCCACAGCGGGAGGAAAACGGTGGTGCAGAGAAACCATCACATCAGACACACTCCAGGGTTCTCTTCCGTGCACTGGTCCTCTCCCAAAGAATACACAGAGTCATCCCTCAGAACAACAACAACAAACAGGACAGAGAGGTGGAAATGAAGGGGAAGGTGGAATCAAAGCACAAAGGGAAACATTCCTCATTAAGTAAGTAAATATTAGAAAGCTTGACATACACTTTAGTGTGTCCTTAAACATGAACAAAAGCATGCACTCCATAACCATACAGACACAGGAACAGGTGCACACATGCACACGTATTCAGAGAGAGAGAGAGAGAGAGAAGCATGAATATGCTCACACATACAAGGCACTGAATATCTACTTTAGTTCAGATACAGCAGCTTTTTTTTTTTTTCTTGGAAACTGGGCTGTTTTATCATTGTTGATCACAAACAAGTTTCTCCTTAGTAACTAAATGTAAATTCATGCAAGAATAGCTCATTGATGAGAGTTCTGTTTTATAAACCTATACTTATCAAATATAATACCTATTAATACACATTAAGATAATTGAAAGAGTTGAAGACATATGAACTATGGCACCTCTTATTTTTCCTTTTTCAGAGAAGAAATCACCTTTAAACCCTATTATTTCATTCAATTTCCTCATAAAAAACTATAATTTAGGAATTAATTTTAACTTCCACAAATCTCAATTTTCATGTTATTTCTTAATAAAATACTATAATTATTTTATGAAAAAAAGTTGCTACATTTGTAGGTTTATTTTGCCAGAAAATCGAAGTTCATAGGAAAGGTGTAGTTTTAGAAAGCAAGAAATTTCTGAAGAAATCATTGTTTTGTTCATGTGTATAGCAGTCCTTTCTGATGTCTTTAGTGACTGTATGGTCAGCCATCAGCCCCAGGAGGTCTGCAGATGCACAATGCATTGGGAATCTTTTCCTCTATGTATCTGTTACACCCACTATTCATATTGCTGCCTTTGTGGGGATGTGTTATGATGCAGACTGAAGGGCATGCCCTGGGTCATGAACAATTTGTTGTTTACCATGTTTTATTTATTGAGAAACATTTCTCAGATACAATAGCTGAGTAAAGATAGACCATAGGTCAGTTCATCCATGCATGTGTAAACCCCCTAGGATTAGAGATATGTCACCTTATCTCTAGCATTATTCTCTGAAATTTTTTAGTAAATTTATGATATGTTTGGTTATGATTTTGTCACAAGTACAGAAATTAAGCAGCAAGCATATCAGTTAGAAATTAATACTAACTGTAATCCAATATTTAGCTTTTGCATCTAGTTTCTTAAGCACAAATCTCAACTTCCCAAGAGCCCCCAGCCTTGGGTGGTGTGAGTTGTGAGTATGTGTATGTATGTATACATGCATCGACATGGATCTGGGTGCATATAAGGGCCTACAGTTGTAAATATTTGGTATATTATATGTGTATATATATGCATGCATATACATATATAAAGAATCTTTATAAAAATTTTTTATAAATTTTCCTGAAGTAGAAAATTAGAGAAATTCCTAGGTCAAAATAGGAAGGAAAAAACTGAGTATGTGCATTTCCTCTTTAAACAGGGGATCACATCAGCCTAACAAGATGTTTCTCTGAAATACTGGCCTCAAATGAGTCCATTCAGCCATGGCAAGAAAAGGTTTCCAGCCAAAACATTTAATTAGTGCCCAATTAAGACAGCCAGAATGATGTGAAGTCCAGGCTCTGGCCGTGTTCTTGCCTCAGGATGGGTAAGCAGCTTAAGTGACTCTAGTCTGCCTAAAAGCTGTCAACTGTCAAGCTGTCAGTGGACCATATGGGTCAGGCAGCATCTCTCTAAAAAACTCGACTTGTCCACTTATCAGAAAGAACACCTTTAACACCGTCAGGTTGACAAATACCCAACAGTGCTTCAAAGAGCAGAGGAATTGGAGCTGTAGTTCATTTAAGGAAGAACTCAGTGCTATCCCCTATGCTGGAATCCCCCCCCCCCTTTTTTTGTTCCTTGAGCACCATTGAACAGTTTGATGCTCAGTCTATAGGCACATTGCCTTTCTGGGCTTTAGACTTCACTACTGGTACCTCTGACAACAATACCATTCTTTTTTTCTCACTCTGTCCCAAGCAATCACCACTCACTCACACTCAAGTTTATGTTAAACTTGGCTGTGAAACAGAACTGGCCCCACTTAGCTCCTCTACCTCAGCCTAAGGCAGAGAAGAGTCAGTCTCCTAACCCAGGCTTCCTAAGTTCCTCTCCAATCCTAAGGTCCATCAACTCCTTCTAAACCCCATTGCACTCCTTGATTTGTAAGGCCCCCTCCCCAAGAAGTAGAGTTAGCAACAGCCCCCAACCAAGGATTCAGCTGGGCAGAGGGGGAAGGGAGGGGAAGCAGTTACTTAGCTATGTGATCAGGCCCAGCCTGATCAGGGAAAGAATTCCAAAAAGAAGATAAAGAACAAAAGAACAAACAGCAGGCCTGGGGGCGGGTGATAACCAGGTTGTTTGGTCAGGCCGGATGGCAACCTGGGGGCCCTCACCCCTCACCCCTCAACGGGCGATTTCATTCAAACCAGCCAATGGAAACTTTGTAACTTCGCCTTTGCCTCTGTACGCATGATTTTGCTTCCCTAACCCTATAAAAAGGCCCTAAACAGAGGGCTGGGCGCACCAGCCATCCCAAGTGGCTTGGTAGCCCGCAGGTCCTGCGTTATTCAATAAAACCTCGTGCTGTTTGCAGCTGATCTGTGGCTCGGTCCTCCTTGGGTCATGGGGTCTCCTTCCGAGGAAAGGTCCGTTTCGGGGGTCCCAAACCCCCGCGGGTCTTTCAGATTCAGTAAAACTGGAGAGAAGAGGTGGGGCTTCTTTGTCTCTGTTATCTTAGCTAAGGGCCAACAAATTAACCTGAAATGAATGATCAAAGATATATCTTTCCATATTTATTTATTTCTACTGTGTTAAAATACCTTTGATGTAAACAGGTATCATCATGCAACTGTACAGATTTGCCCACATGCGTACAATACACAATCAGTACAGAGATGATTCTCTCCTGCCCTTTATGTCCCCTGAGCCTGCATCACTGGTGACACCATGCAAAGAGTCGTAACAGGGACAAACATTCAGAATATGCTGCCAATCAAGGTCAATGATCATTGAAATAAGAAACTGCTTGTTTGTAATTTTCGGTATAGGGTCATCCATTTTAACCCATGTACTACTTTGGTGGGAGATGTTAATGCAGGTTGTTGTGCAAGTGTCTGTGATATCTCTTCATCTCTTAATTTTCTAGAAATCAGAACTATGCCTTAAAATATAGTTGTTTTTCTAAATAAGAACTAGGCTTGTCTCTAAAGTAAAAATTTGACTTACTAGCTTAACCTCAAATTTACTTGTTTAAACTTAAGCAGTTGTTAAAATATCTGATAAAGAAGTTACAGCAATATTTAAGGAAAGAATAAGCATTATTTATGTTTTGTACACATAGGCAAACTATGTGAGAGGACAACAGAGACAGACAGAGGTGGCTTTGTATACAAAATGAGTAAGAGCTAGCTATTTGGTAGCTCACCTAAAAAAAAAAAAACCAAAACGGGTAATAGGCAAGACCTCAGGTCCCATGGGCCTACCACTGCCACTTAACCAGATTAGGAAGAAATTTACATGGAATCCGAGAAAGAAGTCTGAAGAGAAATCTGGATGCTAAGAAAAGAGGAGGAGGTACCCTTTGATGTCCCTCTAAAGTTCCTGGACTCAAAATCACTTTCTTAGAAAAAGGAAGTTTAATGCAATTGACTCTGATGTGCCTATATTCTCAAGAAAATATGATAGTAAGGATTTGGAAGGTGGTGGCCATGTTGGTTTTCTTGCTAGCCACCCCTCTTAGGTAAGACTTACACTTGTCGCACACAGAAATGGATACCCGAATTCTCCCTCATTTGCATCTAGAGCTTTCTCTCTCCCTTTTGGAGAGAGTCCCTTCTTTATTCAGAATGGAAACATGTGACCAGGTGAAAAGCTAAAGGCATGGGTTTGCTCATGTTCAAGGTCTGGGAAGGATGAGGGAAAGCATGCACAGCTGAAAGGAAATGTCAACAGAATAACACACCTGAGCAAAGACCCTTGTTTAAAAAGTTAGATGCAGAGCTCACATCACAGCCATGATTCTGATTCATATATTTTTGCTGGAACAAAAAAAAAAACTCTAAAATATGTAGTATTTTAGTATTTTTCTGAAAGTTCTGGGAACCCGGGGAGGAGAAAAGACACAGAAGGGCTTTCTCTGATGTTCCCTTTCTACTCAGAGATCAGATCTACCAAAGAAACACAGAAGTCTTCAATCTTCCTGCTGAAATTGCATTAGCCAATGAAGATTCACCTCGTCAGAGAAGAAAAGAAGAGGTTGTGTCCCAGCCGAACCCTTCTTCTCCCCTAAAGTCCATTATTCCATCGGCAAAACTGCCAACAGACTAATTCCTTCTCCTCATGAAGAGCTGTTTAAGGCTGAGACATCGTCCCTCCGTTCATCCAGGCATCACTGCATGCTAGCAGACTTCACTGCCAGACATGAAGAGGAAAGTTTGAATGTCTCTGTCTCTTCAAGGGCTGGCCTGATCACAAAACTAAGAAAATGATGGTATCTACATGTGAATAAACATTAACAGAAACAGGTACAGCCAAAAAAGATAGTTAATATAGTATTTTATAAATCATCTAGATCACAGTTCAAAGAGGGTATTAAACTTCATATAAAATGTAAAAATAATAAAAGAAAGGCTGTTTCTTGGTAATAACAAGAACTTATTAGCTGGGTGTATATATACATGTATATATATATGTATACACACATAATATATATGTATATATATATTATATTAAATATATATATATATTAAAGAGAATATCAAGCACCAAGTCTTTTATCAATTTGTAAATCTTAAATTAAGTATAATCGGTGGAGTGCTTGAATAACAGACAACATGCATGGCACCATGGGTTCAATCTATAATACTGGAGAAACTTGGCATGGGGAAGAGACCAGATGAGAGCCCCTGAATGACAATGACTCCAAGGCCTATGAACTGCGTCTATTAAAAAAAAAAAAAAAAAAAAACTGATGAAAATGACTAAAAATATTAAAATCAAAATTCTGCCAAAGAAAAAATTAACAACTGAAGTTAAACAACACCACCAAAATTGTTTTAGGTGATCTGAGATGACAGATTTCTGCATACTACCAGAGACTATAGTCAATAAATATTTACATAGAGAACTAACATGAAAATTAAAGAGAGTGGTGAGGTAATTGGGCATAGAAAGTAAAAGCAATGGCATACCTAAAATTATTATATATTACCGATATATATATATATATATATATCTTACACATTCAGTTTAAGAAGAAAGAAATGAGTAAATATTTTAATAAGTTATTAGCCACCTAGAATAAAACACGAAGGGCTCTTGTCTAGGATACACATCATGTTCAGTTTCTCAAAGAAGCATGTATGATTTGTAAAAAAGCAAGGAGTTAGACACACAACATCTACATTCCTCTCAATGAATGCTTGAAAAATAAAAAAGGTTTGTAAAGAAAAAAATGTTATCAGGTCATACTCAATTTTCCTAAAAAATGTGTTTAGCCTTTGCTAGGTACTTAAGAAAGGCTCAGAACCAACAACAACATCCAGCATCTTGGATTATAGAGAGCAGGATTGGAAGAGCTCACAAAATGATCATAAAAAAATTGCTGTTTGAATCCTTAGAAAATGGGCAATGGATAAGAGAATCTGCCTTTGAGGTGTGTGACTAAGCCTGCTTAACAAGACTGAACTGAGTTTAGAGTAAAATATGTAAGTTTCGTGAGAATCCTAATAATCTAAAAAAGGAACACGTATTTATAGCTATGAAACCGTAATCCCATACTGGATTCCCAACACTCCCAAAGCATTAGGTGTCACTAAATCTGTGACGTCTACATGCAGAGAATGGGGTGGCAGGGCCTCTTCCATCTACTGTTCTACTGTCCTGTTCCTGCATGGCTCAGGGTCCAGAACCCTGTCTAGGGGGTGACAAGTGGATGAAGGAAGAACTGACACATGGACATATACACGCAGAAGAGCTGGAAGGAGGGAGAAAGGGCTGTCTAGGGGAGAAAAATCAGTGCCGTGAAAAATCAGCATGTTCATTACAGACACAGCTTGATCAGGGAGGTGGGAGAGCAGACAGCTTGATCAGGGAGGTGGGGTTACACCACGCAAATAAGGAGGCAAGGTTATTGTGCACAGCTGTACAAGGAGGCAGGTTTAATTTTGGAAGGTTCAGTCTCATTAGGGGAGCTGTCTTCCGGATATAAACATCCGAGAAGGGAAAGCTAGGGCAGAGGCATTTTCTGGAAACACTGTTAACATTCACACTCAGACCCAGGGAATGCCTTGCCATCTCCCTGAGCCTCACCCTGCGAAGGCTTTTCCCCTTCTATGGGTCTGGAGGACTGCAGACCTTGACAGGGATGTCCGCGTGTCAGCAACACCTTCATTCAGAACTTCACTTATTCCCAACAATCTCCCTCCTGAGTTATTCTGAGTCATAAATAAGATAAAACAAAAATGTTTCCAAAGTTATACTGCTAAAAAATGTAAAATATTGAATAATCTAAAATTGTTGGTTAGTCCAAATTGCTTCCACTTATTCTTTTCAATCTATCTTGTATTTAATTCACTTCTATTTCAAACGTCGACTGACCCTATGTAGTTTCCATCCTTTGATTGCATGTGTGATTCTCAGTCTCCTCCCCAACAACGCCCTAAAATGGAGCCTGGCCCGGATAGTCCTCAAGTCACAGTGCATCTCTTCCCGCCTCTTCTCACTCTGTCACATCCTGCACTTGCTGGACCTTCCTTCTGTTCTTTTCAAATAGAGTGCAAGCATGTGTGTGCCTGTGTGTATGCACGTGTGTGTGCCTGTGTGTGTGTGTGTGTGTGTGTGTGTGTGTGTGTGTGTGTGTGTGTGTGTGTGTGTGTGTGTGTTGACAAAAAGACAATCTGGAGCATCACTTCTCACGCATCACCCATATTTTGAGACAGGGTACTCCCTAGACTGGTGCTTGCCCATTTAGTTAGGCTTGCTGGTCAGCTATTCCCAGGAACCCACCTGTTACTACTTTCTCAGCTGGAATTACAATGCATACCATCACCCCTGGTTTTCTTTTTTCATGGATATTGAGGCTAGAACTCAAAAGGCTTACAGAAAGGGCATTTTACTTACAGAGCCATCTCCCCAGCCCAAATTCAACTTGTACTGTAAGGTGTCCTCTCTCATCCAGGAGCTTCTTCCCTTAAGTCCACACACTGTACTTAGCTATTTACTCTCTCCCTGACCTTCTGTGACCACCGTGTATACTATGCTTCTCTTTCTCAGCAAACTGTAAAATCCCTTTAATGGAGGGATCAGCTTGGTATCTCAGCTCCCTTTTCCAGCAATCAGCACTGCATTGCATGACTGTTGATAAGATCAAGCTTCAGTAAATACTGGAGGTCTTGATAAAAATGCATAGAAATGAATTAAGTTAATAATTCCTAAAGACGCATCCAACACTTACACTGAAGTCTGTATGGCAAAGGTGTTTTTTTTTTGTTTTTTTGTTTTTTTTTTTTTTTGCTTATTTTAAATCTGTCCCTGGAAAATGCTTTAAAGAGCTACAGATAAATGTTCTCTACCAGAAACCAAGAACAAATCTGCCTCTGTCCATAACCTAAGAAGTAGATTTTTAAAAAAATAACTGGCCCATACACAGGACCCAAACTAACACAGTGAATCAAAAATTTGAATAATCCAAAATCTATCCATAATAGATGGTTAAAGGGTGGTTGAATTTTGACAAAGGGAGCACTAAGTTCCACCAAGATTAAACTCAACTAAGTTGTCACTAGGGCCAGGAGAAGAGAGAACTCACCTGATCTGAGAATTGGCACTAAGTGTATCTAATTAAATTCCTGCAAATAGCTGTGGATGCAAATGAACGATGACACTGAAATATGCAGGACACAAAATGAAGAAGGGACGAGGTGAGGGGCAAAGAAATGGAATGTATAGGAGGCATGCCTTTGAGATGTCACCAGGCCCTAGACCTGTTATCAGCTTCTGTTTGCTGGGAACCTAACGCAGCTAACTTTATCATCTCACGCTTAGGCCATTATTGCCATTGTTGTTTTATTTTGTATTCATGCCCAGATTCAAAGTGATGGCTTCATAATAATAAATTAATAATTAAGGAACCCAAGAAAAGATCCAAAAGATATGCCAAGAAGCGTTATAAGCTTGGCTCTATCTCGCTTTTCATTGAGAGACTGAAAATAAGCTTGAATTTGTCTGCCTGGATGGTTGGAAGGAGTGTCAGACATCCAATTACAAAGCTCAGGGGCATTTTCTCTTGCCACCCGTGGAAGCCAGACTGCCTGGTGTTCACATTTTAAAACACTTACTTTTCTTCCAAGACTTTAAGCGACAGAGTCATAGTACCCTAGCCCTTGCAGGGACTTTTCCAGTTGAGATTCTGTGCCTTTCAGCCTTCGCCTCCGGCTTTCAAGACATGACCACTGAACAGAACAGAGAGCTACTGGTGTTCCTCTAAAACGGACATGGACAGTAACTACCAGCTTGAGTTCATGACATGCATTGGTCTCAGCTTATAGAAAGTTCTCAGGTCTGGCCACCTTTGCGCCCTGTGAAGGTGTCAAAGTAGAGACTGTCCTTTGCATTGTGTGAGCAGCGCAGAAGCCCAGCAGGCTAATCAGCCTGGTCTTGTTCACACAGCTGGTGCACTGCCACGCTGGCAATGGAACCAGAGACCCCAGAGTCATGTGGACACACACAGGCTACAAGAACTGAAGACTGTGCTCCAGAGAGCATGACGCTCAGAGCTATGGGACAGAGAAAAACCCTACACCAGAACGGGCCTTAGCAAATATCAAAAGCTAGCTCCCTCATTTTGAAGATAAGGTCTAGTTTGAATGAATGACTGACCTAAACTTACCCATCAAACCCACACAAAGGAAGCTCCCTGTCCAGGGCATTCTTCCACTCAGTGACCTCCTTCTTTAGCATGGTTTTAAAAAAACAAAACAAAACAAAGCCTCAAAGGTGTTTTGAACAGAAAGTCAGCCTTAGAATTCATTTATGGTGACCAAGTAATAGGAGGTTTGATCAAACATGGAATGAAACCCAGCCTGGCAAGTGGGTTAACTAGGGCTGAGGGACTACCACTAATCACTGAAAGCACAGAGGAGGCCTGGGAGGACAGAACCATGGCAATGTCCTTTGCTTGCAGGCTCCTCCTGTGGAGGAGCTGAAAAACTGAAGGGAGTCGGTGTCCTGAGGCCCATCTTTCACTGTGGTTTGTGTCCTGCACTTTCACTTGACCTCTGACAGTATTTATGGGGCCCCTGCTAGTTGTCTAGTATGAGAACTAATGTAGGCACACCCTGATTACAGGAAACAGATCCTCCTTTCTCAGACAAGCATCTTACATGACACAGTTGAGTCCATCACTACAAAACCCACAACATAGTACTAAAAATTAAGAACAATATCTGACATATTACACAGTCATCTGAAAAAAGAGTTGTATATGAAATTAGTTATGCATGACCAAGAACACTTGAGAATACTCAACTCATAGAATATAGATTTTATTAATCAAGCTTAAACCAAATAGAAAGAATAAACGGATTCACAAATAAGTGTTTATCAAGGTATCTCTAATCCTTCCCTATTATATACTTAAATATGTGGGTTCCAAGAGAGTAGACAAGTCCCCAAGGAATCGAATCAGAACTTCAGGACACTGACAATAAAAGCTTCAATCTGATTAAGTCACCTAGGGCAATGGATCATGGTGTCCAGCAGACACAATGCCTGAGCTTGTGGGATTTTTTTTTTTTTGTATTTTACTTTTGTGTATGGGTATTTAGCCTTCATGTATGTCTGTGCACCATATGTGTTCTGGGTACCTTTAGAGGCCAGAAGAGAATGTCAGATCCCTTGGAACTAAAGTTACAGATATGAGTAACCATATGTTGCTGGGAGTTGAACTCAAGTCCTCTTGAAGAACCCCCAATCATATTTTAAATGATCAACTAATAATTAATTGCTTAAATTCCATGTGAAATTAGGTGGCAAATAGCTAGTTCTAATTCTAGTCCCCTCTTCTACTCAATCCCATCATCGTCTGAGGTCTGTAAAATGTACAGCATCAGAGCCCCAGGAACCTGAACAGAGGTCAGTTCCCATCTGTAAAGACTACCTGGGTAGAAAGCCACGTCTCAAGGCACTCAAGACTGCAGCACCAAAGTATTCTGCTTCTGGGGATTCTGCCTCTAAGAAACCTGCTTCTGGAAATACAGAGTACTCCCAAAAGTATGAAGGTCGCCTGGATGGCCCTCCTAACTCCTTTTCTTCCCTAAAAAAGCTTGGAGAGCAAAGAAAGAGCGGCTCCTAAGACCCATACATGAGAGGGTGCCTGTTCCCAGAGTAATGGCACTTACTTCTGCAGACTTGAGCATGCACACCCACAATAAGGCTGTATTGTCTGGCCTAATTCAGTCTCATCAGTCTATAAACTGCCAGTGAACCTCTGGGATCTTCAGGTCTGCCTGCCCTCCAACCCCTACCCACACCCCAGGCAGACCCTCCAGCTTTCACAGAACCACTTTACCACCTGAGCCATCTACCTGTGCTCAGTCAGGATTTTCTCTTTGTAGCCTAGGCTGGCCTGAAACTCTTCCCATACCAATGCATCATATGGCCAGCCCCCAGTGCTAGGGCTAAATGAGTGTACTACCAGACACAGTGGTAATGTTAATTCTTTGTTTTCTATGCAGTTGTGAAAATGTCTGAAATACAAACCAGTGAGACAGTACATTTAAAAAAAAAATGAACTTGATGATTGAGCTTTAAAAAGTGAATTTGTGTACTCAAGGGGGACAAAATTGTAATTAAGTATTTAGAGTTAAAGGAATTATATTACTTTTCAATTAACCAGGAAAAGGCAGTTATTGAGAATCACATATTCCTGGTGCTTTTCAGTTAGTGACAATTAGAAATTTAGTATCAATGTGCATTGGAGTTTGTCACAAAGATAATATGAAGTTGTTATAAAATGTATTATGTAGAGAATGTCAAGGGAATGTGGAGATCGCTGACTGAGCTACAAGAGGCAGGTGATTACCTTGAATGCTGGTTATTTCAGAAATAGTCAAGAGTTAAAGAAGGGTATATTCCACCGCTTAACCTACAGTCCTTTCAGGATGGGATCATGGCTGGACCAGAAAAATGAGAAAGATGTACCACAATAGAGAAATAGCAATTCCTCTCTCAAACTTCTTAATCTGAGTGGCCAATGGCTGGTTGTCATTGCATTAATCTAATTATAACTCTTTCCTATTGAACTTAAAAATACATGAAATGACTGGGGGGGAAATAGCAATGTGTAAAAATCAAAGGCTTCTACAGTTAATGTTACATTCAAAGGTAATTACTTAACACAGGCAAAGTCGAACCACACAACCTACAATTCTGAAACTTTCTATAGGCCGTTTTTCTTCTATTTTAAATAAAAGAAATTCCTTTCATTTTGTCAAGAAAACTTTTCTCTACCTCACTAGTGCCTGACAAGGGAACAGATGGCAATTTAAGGGGAGAATTTATGAGAGCCACAATCTTAATGTTGCATAAAGGAAAGAAAAAGACTCACATCAAAACCACTGACAAATGTACTTGCTAATATTAATGCACTCCCCATTCATCCAATATGCTTCCTAATTGCTTTTCTGTACATAATAATGTGGCACCTGCTGCTCAACATTGCAAACGCATCAGGATTTCTCCAAAGTCAAACAGCTCTGCAACTGGCCCTCTCCCAGTGATAAATGTAGACCACTGTATCACACACAGTTCCTGTCAGTGGCATAATTAAAATTTTATACTTACAGAAAAAGATAGTAAACAATCAGTTCTTAAATGGATTCACAAGAGGAACTCTTGTTACAGCCAACTTTATAATTAGCATGCATCATGTGCTGCTAACATATCCATGACAAGAGGAGGGAAGAATTAGGAACTTCACTTGTTCCCTTTGATGCTACAGCAAAGTACAAGGAAAATAAAAGTCTACTGTCACTGTACCACTGCTCTGCAATCCTTTCCTCAGAGTATATAATGTCCCCCAAATATCTAGTCTATGTTCTCTCAAATGACAAGAATATGAGATCAGATTAGGATGCAGAAAACTTGTATGATCACCCAGGGGTAAAAGCATGACCTCACCTTCCTATTAGTTGTGGCCCTCACCTTCATATTAGAAGATACAGGAGTCTAAACTCTACATCTTGCTGGCCAACTGTAGCATTCAGGTTGTATTGGTAAAGCTCACAGATTAAAAATGGGTTTACCTTCTTAGATACCTGAAAGAAAAATAGTATTTCATTACACATGAAAATAATATAATATTCAAATACATCCACAAATAAAGTTTTATTGTAACACACTCATGCTCGTCCATTTATGCAAGGTTGTGCTCCTTATACAAGGGCATAGTTGAGTATTGCATTACAGATGGTGTAGTTAGCAGAGCTTAAAATATTTACTCCCAGCTCCTGTACAGAGAGAGTTTGCTGACCCCTGATCTAAAGCATTTGTAGTTTATAAATCTATGTAACTGGAATGTGCAGTTATTTATATGTGTTTGCACACCTAAATATTAATGATCAATGAGATAAAAGCAGGGTTAAGCAAGTTTATATCTATGTGTTAGCACATGTATAAGAAAAAGGTTAAAAATTATAATTCTAGGTATAATTAAATATTAATGTCTGAATTGTGATAAAAAATCTAATTATATTAATTAACTATGTGAGCTTTTATCTTGGCTATAATTATATCTAACAAATGTATTCTTTGCTTTTATATCTAAACACTGGATGTTTCTTATATCTAAGAAGAGTTTGTTTAAAAAAAAAATAATAGTAATTGAACTCATGAAAGGTTCAGTCCAAGACTGTCACTTCTTAAGGCCTTGATTTTTTAAAAAAGTCATTTGATAAAATTGCTTGAAACTATACACACACACAAAATAAACACCCAAAGACATACACAGGTATACAAACAAGGGTGTGAGGATGATAAGTCTTCTGTGTCCAGGGTCTGACGTCGCCCCAGTGTCATTTAAAATCTTATCAATGGAAGAAAGCAGGCAAAGGTTACAGGAGACCTTTAGAATCTAATCACACAATTTCCAGTAATTATTCAATCAGTGGTTTTTTTTAAAAAAATGTTTTTGAGTTTTTTGAGACAGGGCTTTTCTATGTAGGCTTGGCTGTCCTAACAACTCACTCTCTAGACCAGGCTGGTCTCTGATGGAGAGTCCTCCTGCCTCTACTTCCCAAGTACCATCACTGCTGAACTTTATTTTTACTTTTAAAAGGCATGTTTTTTAAATGTATGTGTGTGAGAGTGAATGCCAGGTGTGTGCAGGTGCCCCTGGAGGCTGAAAGTGGTCTTGGATTCCATGGAGCTGGAGTTACAGGCTGTTGTGAGGAAGGTGCTGGTAGATGACACCATGTCCTTTGCAATAGCTGGGAAAGCTCTGAAATGCTGGTCTGAGCCTCAATCCGTTTTAACAGGAAAAACACTTAAGTCACTTGAGAACTCAATGCTTCTTCGCTTGCGCATACTCCTTCCATCTGAAATTCTATTTTAACAGAATTACTTTAATTGCAAACAAAAAACAATGGGAAAAGGAGAGAAAAAAAATACATGTATGGGAAGATTCCTGAAGTTTCCCTCTAAGGAAAGTCAGTGAAGCAAATCAATCGATCTTCCCTCATCTCTGTGATGGGGGAGTGGGGGTACACACGTGGTATTTCCTCATCACTGTGGTGGTACGTAGTGGGATTTAGGCATTACTTGAGGAGGCTTAGAGGAGTAGTTTTGGGGTATGAAGACTGAATGGAGCTTGGCCAGACCCCATTGAGGACTTGAAGCATGTTGATTTTTTTTGTATTGTTTTGGTTTTTTTTGTTTTTTTTTGGGGGGGGGTGAATCAGATTATCTTGTGTAGAACAGTTTTTTTTTAATTGTTTTAAGGTTTAATTTATATTAGTGAGTGTTTATATAATCCGTTTTTGTTTTTGTTTTTTTTATGGGGTGGGGGAATGGATCAGATTATCTTGTGTAGGGCAGTTTTATTTTTAAAAATTGTTTTAAGATTTAAGTAATATTTATATAACCCCTTAATGAATATTAATCCTTTATATGTTGCAAGTAAATGATTCTGCAATATCTGGGGCCCATATGGGTTTCCAGTTCTCCATGCTAAGCCTCTAATGGTGAGCTGGGCAAAGAAGGAACAAAACAAGTTCAGGAGGCAAAGCACCAAGCCGGCTGACTCTTGTGTTTGGAGGGGATTGAGCCAGGCTGTTTGAGAGTGTCTGATGGTGACTCTTCCCTCCCCAGCACCCTTTCTCACATCTCCCAGTCACAGCCCCGTCGGCCAGAGTATTTCCTTCCCTGCACAATTACCATCTTTTACATGTGGATGAAAATCCCTTTCTTCTCAGTTGAAGGCTAAGAAGAAGAAATTGGAATCTGGAGGTGTTTCTCTTGCTTTTACTCCACCAGGAGCGCATGCCCTGTAGGATGTCGGATCTTTTTTAAACTGCCTTACCTTTAAGCAAATACTATTAATTCCAATACTTTTTAAAAGTGGGGGTGAACCATCTGTGAATATAAATGAAGCAACAAATTCCACAACTAAAGATCTCGGGGAGATTAAGGTCCAAATCAGAGGCAGATAAAATAATTGGTATCATGAATGGAAATGTTACACACTAACGCCTAGAAAAAACAAAAACCTTGTTTTGAAGATAAAACTGCATAAAAACTGCTGCTGTGAGCGAGGAAACTAAAGTATGTTTTTAGTTTTCATGCCAGGGAGGAGATGAGATTCATTTCTACAGCAGCTTCACAAAGGCTGGCCAGCAACCTGCTTAGAATACAATACAGGGGATTTAAATTTTCTGTCCTTTACATGGCTTGCTCATTTGCATGCTAGGCCCCAGAACGGTCTTCTCTCTCTGCCAATTCACAGAATCACTGCGATCTGAGCGCTAGCAGCAAACTGCAAGGTTCAAGGGTGCTTGTGAGTTCAGCACAAAGCTCTTTTATCAGTGTGTTCGCAAGGGAGAATGTAGTCTCTTCCCCACTTCATTGGGCAACTTTTCCTTTGAGGGGCAGCTTCAAAAATCTCCTCCCTAGAAGCAGCTCTTCAGCCTAGAAAGGACTGGATCCCTCCACAAACTCGCCATGGGGACCGCTAATGAAGGGGTGAAATTAGTGTCACCGGAAGGACTGTAGAAAAAGGCTTCGCTACCGCTATGCACCCTGGTGTCAGTTTCTCAAATTTCTTCATTTAAAAGATTACACGTGGCTGTTATTCAAGCTCCTAAGAAAGTCCAGCAGGGAAGAGACACTGAAGGAAGGGACCATCAACATTTTCCATTCAAATCTATTTCAGGATGATTAGAGTATATGGAAATGTCCCAAATATCCAGGTCAGTAATGAATAATAAGAAAAGGAAAAAAAAAAAAAAACTCGATAAATTTTGCAGCTCAAGTAGAAAATACCAATGCAATCCAATGATTTCAGGTGTTTTTTAGTGCCTGGACAACGCATTCACGGCATACAAGGACATGCTGTTTATAAGGAGAAATGTTCCCTCATTGCAGCATAAAGATCTCAAACAGGATACTGGACAAAATAATAAAAGGACTATATTCATCAACAGAGTTAAAACTGCAGGTTACCTCGGTCAGTGCTGGACCGGTGCTCACAGGGTCTGGGAGAGGTTGGGATGGCCTATGTAAATAAGAGGGAGCATGCCAGGGAGGTCCTTTCTTCAGCCCTGCAAGAGCCCTCACAGCAGGAAATGTTTTATTGTAATGCAAATGTATTTGATTTTCTCCAAAATTCCCTTTCCCTGTCTTTCCTGTCTGAATGTATCATCACCATATTTGCAGTTCTACTAAGCACCATTTTATTTATATTAGCCTAATTTACGTAACCTGCCTAATAGGAATCGGAAACGTTACAGTTATTTTACTGGATCCAATTAGTATTTCATTGTTTTAGCCTGAACACAATATTGTACAATAGTCCTCAATACTCAGCTAAATGGGATAGGATGTACTTCACGTAATACAATAAATGGAAGCATATGTTTTAAGCTAATTAAAACGCAGTTAAAACCTGCCTGCACAGAAACCAATTGCATCCTTTAATATCTGGTGAGTGACTTTTTTTTTTTTAATCTAATAGTGAAATGTCAGATCAGGGTGAACTTAATGGAAAAACAAAAAACAAAAACAAAAGTTAAGTACTGACAATAGCTGGGCTGAATTACTAGCGGATCATTTTCTGAGGGCCCATGTCACTCTGTTCCCTGTCACACAGCAATGCAGAGTGAGTTTTTCTCAAGTTAAATACAAAAATTCAAAAAAATGTATAAATATTTCTTATCTTGCTCGGATGAGAAATGTCTAAGCATTCTTACAAATTAAAATACTCCATCATATTTTAGCATCTGTTCACTTTTATGAAGTATATCAAGTACTGTATATTCTGTGTGTCAGAAATAATATATTTAGCCAAAAAAAGCTACAGAATACATATCAAGAAACGTTTTTCAACAAGAATATTACAAAGGTGGCAAAAAATACCAACATCAGTTGTTAATGAGCATGGCCTGAAGAAAACTGTTCTATTAAAATTATAAAAATAGTAACAGCAACCATTGCAAGTATTATCAGTATAAAGACTTTACCATTGTTTTCCAGTGCAACTCTACATACTGCAGGAAAACACTCTTATTTTAATTTTATAGTTTTATTATTCAGTTCAGTGTGTTACTGTGCAAACTCCTCTCACCTCTCGAAACCATAGACACTGCAGAAATACGAGGAGGACATCTCTACTTCTAGCCAAGAAGAGAAAAAGCTGACATATAACCCAATTAAAAGCACATTTATTCCTAAGTTTTATATTCTCACTCCCACTTCAATGAACAAAAATTAGAATTTAAACACGCAGGTTTTCCAAAACACATCTTCCAGGAAAATATATATATATATATATATATCTATAAATATAGGAGAGGGTTTTGGACATGAAAGAAGAGGCAAAGGTGGAAAACATCTTATTTTTCCTACGTGACCCAATGGTTGAAGACAAGACTAAAGTGAGCTCCTGTGCTGACTTTCCTCACTGTAGCTCAAGATGACCACATTTCACAGGAGGTACTCTGTCACTCCTTTAGACTTTGCCTTTAACTCCATGATAGCTGCCAACAAATACAACAAACTGTGATATAATGACCTTGTATATTCCTAGTAATTAGACAGTTAAGTTGGGTGAATCCTTAGAGTACAGGATAAGTGTGCTTTCTACCTGACAATACATTAAAGGTGACACTCTCTTTAAGATTGTCTAAATTGTATATAAAAAATCAATAACAAAAATACTCTGATTGAAACCACATCTCAAAATTTTCCAAGTTTGACTATGTCCGCTCCATATATGTTTATGATACCTGTCATCTCCATCTATTATTTAAACACTTTTTATGAATTTCTGAGTTATGAAGTATGTTTGTGATAAGCACACTTATAAATTTGGAAGCTTAAATTGTGAATGCTATATATTTTGGTTTCTTGTCAATAAATATATTTGAACAGAAGGCAGGTCACCAAGCCATAATATTTCTTAAAGTAAGACAACAACAGGGCTGTGCTTTAAGGAAAGCACCAAACCAGGCTTTGCTTAGATGCTTTTGGGAACCACATAAACATACTTCTCCTCCAGTGAATCCAGGCATATTAAGGAACTAATTTTTCTTTAGTTAATATTTTAAGATATATATTTTGTACAACCTGGAGCATTATGAGCCATAAACAAATGAAATTCAGAAGGCAGCTACAGAGAGATTTAAACATCCAGGGGCTTGGATTTGATTTGCCAATATCAAAACACCACTGCAAATTATGGAAGGGAGCTAGGAGAGGCGTCAGGATGGGAGCCCTCTCAAAACAAACATTAAAAGTAAAATGGGAGCCATGAAACCTATGCTATACCAAAGAGTAAGGGGTGATTTTCAAAAATGATTAGAAGTGAACTTCAGCTCTCAATAGAAAACTTAAAATGTTTCCACACAGTTATATTTTCTCATTCTGAATACTTTGAAAGAAGAACACAACATATTTTCTTGCCAGGTGATTCCCAGCCCATAATAAACTATGGCATCTTCCAATCCTGTTTTACCCATACAGTTAATGATGATTAAATGCTCCCCCAAACCTTTTGAAATTCTAGAAGGTAGAAGTCATATTATGTTGTCTATAATATATATATTAAAGCAGGCTGACTACTGACTACTTGGGGACATTGACCAATCTCATCACTCCCTCATGTTCTGTAACCAATTTGTATTATTGAGTTTGGAGACACAGATTGGCACAGATTCAAAGTACTTAAGCAGATCAGCCCTAAAAGAAATTAAGCTTGTTGACAGGCAAGAATTTGAACTGAAGTGGAAATTGCAAAATGTAGCAATTAACCGTTACTCTCACAGACACTGGTGATATTCAGAGGATGTTACTCTAAAACTCGACACCTTGGCATAGTGAATATTTTAGGCAGGAGAATTGAGAGGCAGTTCTTATATGAAATCCTTCCTGACCTTCCCCTGCCCTTTCCCTTGAAGTCAGGAAGGTTGTAGAGAACTTATCTACAGCAGTGTTAGAGCAGTGGTAAAGCTCATTGAGAGAATCCTATTTTCTTCTTGTCAAAAGACTGGAAAAGACAGTGGAGTCACTGGTCTGAGTGCAGACCTAACATTCCAACTGGGAAGACCAATTGTTAGGGTTAGGGCTGGGGTTAGGGTTGGCCCCCCAGAAGGCAGATCCATACTAAAGAAACAGGAGAAAGAATTGCCCCAGTTATGTGGCAATACATCTTCTTTTTCCCAGCACTTTTGCCTCTGTCACTACAGAGCTGCTGTGAGATACTGGTGGGGCTGCCCTCTGTACAGCCTCTACAAAGCTTCTGTGAGATTCTGGCGGGGCTGCTGTAACATTCTGGTGGGTGTTGGCCCACTGGAATCTTGACTCAAAGGGGAACTCCTTTTTCTTCTCTTTTCTTGGATTCAGGCCAAAGTCTAAGTATGCTTTTTCTGGCACTTTGGGATTCTTGGGATTTCTTTGAAGCTCCCCACCCCTTTTGCCATGCATCATTTGCCTTGCCATGTGGCTGGTCTTGATGACTCAAATGGCATATCTCTCTCTCTTTCTCTGCAGATGCTGAAATTTACAATTTTTCTGCTGTGAATTTCCTTTTAAACACCAATAAAATTGTCCTTGAGCTTTCTTCCTGCTATCTGCTTAAACTCTTTTATTAGTGACACTAAGAACCCCAACAGGGAATTCTGGTTTCCCTGGTAACACATGGTAACTCTGGAAGGACTCCCCAAACTTTGCAGTAATAGCAGGTCATAAGACCCTTTCTATACTTAAAGAAAAGGTGCACTCCTGTCTCTGAAGACATAGGGTCACAATGACTCTGAATGAGCAGATGCTCTAACTGGGTTATCAGTATAACACTGTCTGTCTGTACACTGTCTACTCTTCCTTAAACCCTCTAAAAACAGTTTCAATTGTTGCTTAGATCTTCATTTCCTTTTGAAGACTCACCTAAAATTTGCATTAAACAAATGTGTATTCTATTCTCTTGTTACTCTGCTTGTTGCAAGAACTTTAGCTAAATAAATCCTAAAATAGTAAGAAGAAAAAATGTATTATGCTCCTTTTTAACATCTACTTCTCATACCACGAGTACATGGAGGCAAAGTTGAAAATTCTTTTTCTCATTTTTAATTAGCAGAAATGTTCTATTCCTTTTATAAACACTTTCAAAGCCTCATCCATCAGAGAATGCCTAAGTAGGTCATTTAAAGTATCATGGAGGGAAGCATGTGCCACTATTGGTGGTAAATGCTTCAGTGTCTCTTGCACTAAGAGCTCCATGGACTGCTGTATAGTGCTTGGGTGTGGCCAAAAGTAGAAGTATGCATTCAGAAACAAGACTAATGTTACTCAGTTATTTCTACAACTAGGGATAATATCAGACTATGGACAGAAGCATCTGAGTCACTCCTTGCCCCTTGGTCCATACCAATCACGAATCACTCCCATCTGCTGCTCCACAGTTACTTACAAAATAATTACTCAGAGGTTTCATTAATTACAAACTGTTTGGCCTATGGCTCAGGCTCATTGCTAACTAGCTCTTTTATCTTAAATCAACTCATTTTTATCAATCTATGTATTTCCATTTGGCCAATGGCTTACATCTTGTTTTGGGGGTGGCTGGATTGCATCTCCTAGACTTCGACCTTCTTCTGTCTCTCTGTTCGGATCTCCCACCTTTCTGAAAGTTGTCTTGCCATAGGCCAAATAGCTTCTTTATTAACCAATGGTAGTAATACATATTTACAGTGTGCAGAAAGACTATTTCACAGCATCAGACTCTAGACTCTTGTTCAGCATTCTCAACTCTTTCTGAGTTAGCTGTATGGTGCTAACACAAAGGATTAATTTGGGCAGTGATCATAATTCATGGTTCAGATAGAAGGACAGACTTGGGAAAACTGTCTGCAAAGTTCTATTGGATGCACATGTTCACAGATACACACATTTGGAACAATGAAGAAACTCACATAAGATCTGTAAGAAAAAGAAGAGAGTATTAATAAGAATGGTTTTTCTTCATGTGTTCAGCAACATAAGAAATCTTAGATCAACAGATTCCTTCTGTTGCCTGGTCTACCTTAGAATTATATACCAGAACAAAACTTATAACTTTGTCATGTTGTCCTATAAATAATAATAAGACCACCACCATCAACATTTTACAAAAAGAAAAATACCTGTAGATAATTTGGAAACAAGATATGAACTGTAAAAAATATTTTCTATCTTACACAATGAATCTGAAGACCAGCACACACCATTAATCTGAAATCTGAACATAAGACCAATTTGCATTTCTCTCTAACTCATAAAATCATAAAGAACTCTCTTTCTATGGCCCAGGCCTTCAAATAGGTCAGGCCACTCTACCTTTGTTCTGGGATGAGGATTTGTATGCAGATGACAAGGCGCTAATGAGGAGCTAATGTCCCCACATCTGGCAAACTTCCAAGCTAAGGATGAGAGGATAAGAGCATTTGTCTGAATTAGCACTGTACAGAGGAGGGATGGGCTAGAAGACAATAATCTCCAGGTTGAAAAACTTGACTATACTGGACTTCATGTCCCATTCCTATTTCGAGGCAACTGTATACTTTCTTTGGGTGGCATGAGTGATTCTTATATTGATACACTTGTCTTGCTTCTCATTGTGAGATAAATTAGTAGAACTAAGCAAGTTCAGAAGGTGTCTCACCTCATCACTATGTCTGGATATAATAAAAATGAAGAGGCAGGTAAAATTCTATGTCTACATTACATTCATCCATCATGAATATAAAGTCAGTTTATATAAGTGTCTAGTCAGAACAATTCTAGCACTTAAAATTTAAGGCATTTTGTTTTATAATTTTGTCATCAAAAATTCACATCATGTGTGTTTAAGTCAGAGAGTTGAGGGAGTAAAGAGCAGAAAGTCTTGAAATTTCAACAGGCTGATTTTGCCTAAGCAGAATAGAATCAGGCTCACTAATGTTCATGTCATAGCAAAGAACCCTGTTAAATTTAAAACCATGTCCATATGCTGAGATAGATTTTCACTTATATCAAGGAAACAAAGAGGAGGGAAGATGAGGGTTTAGGGTCAAGAACAAACTGCCAAAGCCTGTAGCCCATAGTAACCCATTTCCGTGATATACAGGAGTAAGTAGGGAGAGAAATAAACAAAAATCGTGGAGAGGTCTTGTAGAATCATGACACATTTATGACACATTTCAATTGGCTTGCTGGTTCATTGACTCCTCTTTTCATATGTCTACCTTCTGACCACAGTGAAGAAACTTCATCATTACACTAAGCAGTAAGCTTCTGTCTTTGCTCTTTTTAGGCCCAGGCTACACTTGAGCTCTCAAAACCATTCTTTTCCAATGTCTCAAGCATTCTTTCCAACAAATAACTAATAATGGTCATACCATTACCGTTAAACATATCCAAGGACATAATAGGAACAGTTGTCCATAAGTCAGTAGGAAATCTCAGTGTGTGTTACTATCAGAAGATATCTGATTCAAGATGATGAAATGGCTGTAGTAAGAAGACTCAAAAAAGCTTTCAATAAGTACTAAACTGTCAAAGGTCACTTTCAACAAACTAATACTTACTTCCTTTGTTTAAAAAAAAAAGGCATGGAGGGCAGCTGTGGTGTCACAGGAAGAAGAGGAAATATTAAGATTTCTAGACAACAGTTTAAGTGCATGGTGGGTCAGCAGATTTCATAAATGTGCAAAGGTCCATGAAAATGCTAGAACTATGGCTGGAAAGATGGATCAGTGGCTAGAAGCACTGGTTACTCTTCCAAAAGATCCAGGTTTGATTCCCAACATCTACACTGTGGCTTACAACCATCTATAACTCTAGTTCCAGAGGGTCTTAACCCTCTTCTGACCTCCCAGAGCTAGGCTGTGGTGATATTTTGTTTGTGCTCTAACAAATCAAGCTTTCCTGTAGATAGAGGGCAGAGCTAGCCACTAATTAACCATAGAGGCCAGGTGCTGGTGGCTCACACCTTTAATCCCAGCACTGGAGGGGGGGCAGGGGAGGGTGGAGACAAGAACCAGAGAAAGGAATATATAGCACCAGAGGGAACAGAGCCCATCCCCCTCCCCTTTTCCATTTGAGGATACAATAGAGCTAAAACATCTCTCTAATGGCTTACTCCTTTGTCTCTTTGATCTTTCTAAATTTTATCCCAATATCTGGCTCTGAATTTTTAATATTAAAACCAAGTAGGATTAACACTATGTCTGATGCTCAATGTGGGGCAAGAATTTCCCCATAAAGCCTGAAAAGACTTTAAAAAGGATTCTTAAATACAAAAATGAAGCCAAAACTTGGCTCGTTGGTAACTGCTTTTTCTTAGGTAGGCTCTGTTTGCTAGTAGCAAACAGAGGCACAGCTCTTTTAAGAGGCTCTGCTACCAAACATTTAAATGGGCCTTAAAAGCAGTATGCAGCATGCTACCCAATGGCAGCTTGGACCCAGAAGCTCCCCAGAGTTGGGGAGGTGAAATGGCTCTTGCTAATGCCTCTGCCATGAAGCTGGACTCTTATTAGTATAAAGATCATGTGGTCAGAAAAAGATAAACATATGCAATAAAGACAGATTCAGGGGGGGAACCCTCTAAATTGTTTATAGTATGTTTTTATAGGCTTGGGAGAAAGAAGAGAAATGATAGAAAGTCTTAAATTAAAAAAATGATTTAAAAATCATAGTAAAGTCCTTAAAAAGAGAACAGAGTAATAAAAATATGATAAGACTGGTAAAATAAAAAAAAAACACAAGGTCTGGATTTTATATATTATTGCATTGTACTTGGATGTTTTGACTGTAAATGAGCAAATGATAATTGTTGTAGGACATTTGATTGTGAAAGCTACTGAATTAAACCAACCAATATATTTAAAAAATATCTTGACTTCAAAATTTAAGTCAAAGATATGTTTCTTTGAAGGAGAGATTTTGTTTTTATTTCCACAGTAAATGAGAAGCTATAGATTCAGTCCAGATTAAATAAAATAAGGTTGGCTGAGGAAGAACCCCTGAAAAATCTCCAGTGGGAATGAATGGCCCCGATGATCCAATATTTCAGACTGCCTCTGTTGCAGTTTCCTGAGTTCTACATCTAGAACAGGTTCAGGGATTCTCCAGTGAGACTTGGTCATAATCTTGAATTTTCTCAAGGTCTCCCAAAGACTATTAGCACCCCCACAATCAACAGGAAGTAGTCTGGAGAACTATGACCACATTCTCCAAAGATGAGTCAGGGATATTTATTATCATTTAAGAGAGGCTGGGTAAAAATTGTTATTGGTAATTGATGTGGGAATGCCTTTCTGTATGATGTGAATATTAATCTTTAAATGAAGGAGCTCTTTTGGCCCATGACAGACACCATAGAAAAAGTAGGAGGGGAAATCACAGCATAGGTAGGAGCAGCAGGCTGGAGTCAGTAAGACTGAGACAGAAGCCAAAAGGAGCAACATGTAAGGAACACAGGTGAGCCATGGCCACATGGCAGACAGATTAATGGAAATGGGTTAAGATGTAAGAGCTAGCTAGCAATGTGCCTGAGCCATAGCCCAAACAGCAGGAAGTTAATATAAGCATCTGAATCATTTCTGGGGGCCTGAGCAGCAGCGGGCAACTAAGGGGTCTGGGGCTGCAGGTCTGTGGGTCTGGACCTCTTGCCCCCCCCCCCCCCCAGGAGCAAGAAACCTCATTTCAACAGAAGCTAGCTCAGTCGGTAGAGCATGGGACTCTTAATCCCAGAGTTGCGGGCCCCACATTGGGTGCCATCTGTTGTAATGAGGTTTCTTGCTCCTGGGCGGCCAGAGGCCCAGACCCACAGACCTGCAGCCCCAGACCCCTTAGTTGCCCGCTGCTGCTCAGGCCCCCAGAAATGATTCAGACGCTTATATTAACTTCCTGCTATTTGGGCTATGGCTCAGGCATATTGCTAGCTAGCTCTTACATCTTAAATCACCCCATTTCTATTAATCTTTCCTGCCACGTAGCCTGTGGCTTACCTGTGTCCTTACATGTTTCTTTTTGGGCAGCTTGCCCAGTCTGTCTCTGACTCCACCCTTCTCCTACCTATGCTGTGATTCCCCACCCACTTTTTCTATGGTGCCTGTCATGGGCCAAAACAGCTCCTTTATTTAAAGATGATATTCACAGCATAGAGAAAGATATTTCCACATCAGGTAACGGTCAAGAAAAAAGCTGAACAAAGGAGATTAGATTCAGGAATCTTGTAATAACAGAAGGGATATAGAAATGTGGTAATGCAAGTTAGAAAAAAATGAATTAAGCACAATACTTTGGACTCACTCGTCAAGATAGGATAGATAGTGGACTTAATTTGTCAAATACTAATGGACTAGACATTGTTAATGAATTCATTGCCAGTATATATTGTATATAATTATTGTACTTATTGTATATAGTCTTTTTTATATTAGTTATAACCTTTTTCATGTTAGGCACAAAAGGGAAATGTGATACTTTGTTTGTGCTCTAAGAAATAAAGCTTTCGTGAAGATCAGTGGCAAGTTAACCATAGAGGCCAGGCAGTCGTGGCACACACCCTAAATCCCAGCACTAGGGAGGTGGAGACAGGAAGTGATATGTCTGGGCAGAGAGAGGAATATAGAGGAGTGAGGACCCTTTTTGGTCTAAGGATTCACTAGCGGTAAGAAATCTCTCTAAGTGGTTGGCTTCTTTGTCTCTCTGATCTTTCAGAAATTTACTCTGATATCTGGCTCCAGGTTTTTGTTATTAAAACCAATTAGGGTTCCCACTACACTAGGCACACAACTGGTACATAGCCATGCAAGTAGTCAAAATACCCAGACACACAGAAATATTTACACACAGGAACAGTAAGAAAAGCACAGGAAGGAGCATCCATCCGCAGCCGGCTTCTGGCTCTGCTGCCTCTGCTTTCCTCACACATGGACTCAATCTGATGAAATCAGTGTCTGCACGAGAGTCTGATACTTGACAGCCGATAGCAACTGGTGTCTGACTTCACACCGCCGAGATTGTGACCTTATCAGTGTACCCTTGACCTCCACCGATAGCAACTGGTGTCTGACTTCACACCGCCGAGATTGTGACCTTATCAGTGTACCCTTGACCCCCACCTGACTTCCCACCGCCGAGATTGTGACCTTATCAGTGTACCCTTGACCCCCACCTGACTTCCCACCGCCGAGATTGTGACCTTATCAGTGTACCCTTGACCCCCACCTGACTTCACACCGCCGAGATTGACCTTATCAGTGTACCCTTGACCCCCACCGATAGCAACTGGTGTCTGACTTCCCACCGCCGAGATTGTGACCTTATCAGTGTACCCTTGACCCCCACCTGACTTCCCACCGCCGAGATTGTGACCTTATCAGTGTACCCTTGACCCCCACCTGACTTCCCACCGCCGAGATTGTGACCTTATCAGTGTACCCTTGACCCCCACCTGACTTCACACCGCCGAGATTGACCTTATCAGTGTACCCTTGACCCCCACTGATAGCAACTGGTGTCTGACTTCACACCGCCGAGATTGTGACCTTATCAGTGTACCCTTGACCCCCAAGGTTGACCCTTTCACTAGACGGAAAGAAACAGTAAGTATTTTAGTTCCGTCATTTTGGCATAAAAGAAGACTTTGTGCAATAATGCCGAGAGAGAGAGAGAGAGAGAGAGAGAGAGAGAGAGAGAGAGAGACAGCCAGAGACAGAGAAAGGGAAGAAAGAGGAGAAACAAGGAAGGATCCTTCCTTATCTCTTTCTTCCTGTCTTTATCCCTTTCTTTCTTCCCTTTTCTCTGTCATTCCTTACCTATTTATTTCTGCACTGTTGACATTGAACATGGAAAAACTTTTCTGACAATGAAATTTGAATTCTATATGATTTTCATGTGTCATGAAACATAATTCTTTGACTTTGTTTCAACTATTAAAAAATGTAAAGAAAAATTATTTGTACTTCACTGGTTACACAAAATCAGAATCTGATTTCCTCCCAACACCAGTTTTTTAAGCTTGCCCTTTCACTGTTTCAGGGGAAGAGGCCAAAACAAAATAATCTCTAAGACATTCTGTTAAAGAGCAGTCTTTCAGGCCAATGAGATGGAACAGTGTGTAAAGGAGCTGTTGCTCACACTGAGGACCTCAGTTGGATCCCTACATCCATAGAGTAAAAGAAGAGTCAATTTGTGCTTATATCTTTGCACACTTGTGCAGAGGTGCCTGCATAAGTATTCACACTCATGAACACACATACATGCACATACACAAAATAAATAAATAAATGTAATTTTAAAAGTTTTAAAGAAATCTTAGAATATCAGATTTTTTGGACTGCATTAGATCCTTTTATAGAACATAATACCTGCAGAAAAATGTACAGCTCAGTGAATTTTCATTAATCTAACATAAGCATATAATCAGCACTAGATCAACAGACCAAACATTACCAGCATGAGGAGTCTTTTTTTTCCCTGCCAATCACCATGTCCCAGCTCTGGGAGGGGCTCCTCTCCTGTCATCTAAGGTTAGTGGTCTTGATTGTTTAGTTTAGAGAGGGGTTATTTATTTGATGGTAGCTGAATTTTTAAAAAAAATCAAACAACAACAAAAAAACCCATAACATTAAATATGTTGTAAATCAGAAAAAAATTGGCTGATATTTCTCTTCTAAAATCAAACAATCATACACTTCAGAGAGGAAATAAGTTTCAAAGAACTTCCATATTTGCCACAGAATCCCAGAGTCAGAGAACTAATGTTTATTTTTAATTCAGTTGCCTGTCCAAATATTAGTTTGAAATGTATCCTATACATACACACACACACACACACACACACACACACACACACACTCTATAGGTAAAAATCAGTATATCTGCAATAATAACAGGTTAATAATAATAATAATGTGGTAAAAATCAGTAGATCGGTAATAATAACAGGAAATAAACTAAACTAAACTAAACTATGCCATTATTGTCATATCTAATATTTCACTCACTTTTTTTTATTAGGAAGCTAACAAATCTTTTAAAATATGTATTTATTTCTCTGTGTGCATTTGCACATGCACGTGTATGTGTCCCGTCTGCACTGCAAGAGCCTGGGTAGGTCAGAAGAAGCATCAAATCACCCAGAACTGAAGTTGCAAGTGGCTGTGAGCCAAATGTAGGTGTTGAGAACATAAACTTAGCCCTCTGCAAAAGCAGTAAGTGCTCTTAATCGTGAAAACATCACCTCAGCCTCCAAGTTAACAAATATTTAAGTTGTTTTTACATTTAAACATGACTGGCCAAAAACTGAAATTATTAGCCTTTGTGATAAACAACAAAAACTATTTATTGCTTTTATCAGCTCTTTTGTGTATGTACTAAGAGCTGATAATTTTAACTGTGACATCAAAGAACTAACACAATGCTAATTATATTGAAATAATAATAAACTTTCTTTTAAAAGCAGCACACCAAGATTAGACATCTGTAATCACATGGAAAAGCAGACACTTTTCATCTACAGGCTGTGTTTCTAAACTAAGATATGAACCTGAGAAAAGAGTTTTATAAGAGCAAGGTATGAACTTGGAGTTTTGCTAGCATAATCTCAAAGGCAGGGCCTTTCTTTACCAAGCCATTCACCTTCAGATGTTTTCACTACAGTGATTTTAGATTAACAGAAACTTCCTGTTTATTTAATGGAGCAAAATTAAAATGCATTATTATTTGGGTTTAAACAGTAATATGGAAGTTGCCCACAAAGAACTCATTAGTATCTCCATCTGTAAAAAGGTTAATTCTGAGGATCTTTAGACAACCCTGCTCAGCTTGTCTCATTTCTATCAGAGTGCTTTGCACCTTGACCTCTCAAATCACCTAGCTTCCTCATCTAAAACATAATATTTTTATTTTTTCTTACTATCTACATAGGTCACATGTAGTTACAAAGAGAGACTTGCTATATATAGATTAATATGCTTATTATTCTAAGAATATGAAAGTAATGTTCAATTAGAAGAGTCCTCCTTTTCTGAAATGCCTGAACACAGCCTAGTTTAAAGAAATTAAAGTTTAAACATAATTTTCTTAAAATATTATGAATTTCTAAAATATTACGGGGGCTAAACATTAAAATGTTTCAACACTAAGTAATGAGAATTTTTAAATTCCAGGAATAAATTCACCAACAAGCAGTGATTTTTTTCAACTACTGCCCCAACCCTCATCAATCCAGTGTGAAAAGTGAGGTTTCTGTCAGTCTTCCCAGCCCAGAGGGTATATATTCCACCCAACTGAGAGCACAGTGCTAATACGGTAAGTCTCTTTATCAAATGTTTAGTCTAAAAAGTGAGGTTTCTGTTAGTTTTCACCCTGGTTGGTATGCATTCCATCTACCTGAAGCACAGCATTAATATGGGGCATCTAATACTATCCCTTCCTATAGGATTGCAAAAGGATGGCAGAAAGTGGAGTCCCATTGCAAGCATCAGAGGAAGCAATCCCATGCCATTGCTTCCCTGGAGGCACAGCTCCACCACCATGGTAACATTGGAGCAGCAATCTGTACTAACTCATCAGCATGAAGAATGAAAATTTAAAGGGATTCCCGTGTTGCAAATGCACCCTTTAATACAAACACTTCTCTGGTTATCTTATACCTGCATCTGATCAAAGGTAAATGGTGTTTTAGAGGAAATGCAAAGGTCCAAAGAAAGACAAAGACTAAGTTGGAAAACATAACCCAGAGCAGGCTCTCACCTGCTCATACTTTGCTCCACACTCCTGTCACCACGGTGTTGTTACAGGCAATCGCTGACTCTGAACATTTTCATATCATTTTTGTCTCACAATACTGATAACCTATATACCATAAAATTCATTTGATTTTTGTTAATTTTCTCCTGTGAACCACTGTTGGTTAAATACATTATAAATGATTATCCTTTCCTCTGAATATGTCCATTGATTTTCCTAATAAATGGAAAGATCTTGATTTCTTTCGACACTGGCATGTGGGTAAAAAGCCAAGAAAACCTGTGTGTTAGAAAGGAGTTTGTGGACTCTGCCTTTCAATTAATCCTTGTAGTGAAAACTAATTTTGAACAAAATTATATTTGCTTGCCTTCCCTCCCAAATTACTTAATCCATTCAGAACAGTATAACAGGACATTATAGCTACTGGAATTAAATGTAGATCAAGTTCTTTTTGTTAAAGCCCAGATCAGGGAGATCACAGGTTTAGTGTTACCTGCATTCAGACTGGCCCGGGGGCTAGTACAAGGACAAGAAAGGCTTGCAAACATGAACTTGGGCATGCTAGCAAATGTTTACATGCTGCCAGGGTTAGGACAGGGGCATGGTGGGAAACTGTAATACCAGTGTTCATGCTACACAGGCCCGCCTTGACTGACATGAAGTTCTCAATGTGATGACAACAAATCACAGAATATGGGAGACATAGTAGTACAGCACACTGCTGTATAGATTCTTTCCTTGAAGACATCTTGGGAGTCAATGGCCTCAGACTATGGCTAATGATAAAACTTCAGGAACTAACTATGAAGTGATCATTTGGGGTACCCATTACATATTAATATAATTAATTAATATAGCATAGTAATTTAATTTTTAATGGCAAGGGTATTAGGCATTGGGTTGTCAACATTACTGACAGTTTCATAGTTACTTTTTGGAAACCAATACTTGCTGGCTTCAGCCCATCATTGAGTGTTTTATCCTTCAGCTTTGAGCAGTTAAATAGATGTTATGTTAAACATTGCAATGAACTTTAAAATAAGGAAATATTAGACCTGGAGGGCTGGTTTTCAGTCAATGGTTGAAATGGATGTCAGAATTTGAAAAGACATGAGCAACTGTTTCTTACATGATTCATTCCATCTGAAACAAAGACATTAAAAATATTTTACTTAATTTTTTTATGTAGAAAAGAAACTTATCTCAGGTCCCCTGGCTCTGTGAGTTCTTTGGTTGATTTACTCTTTTTGTGTCTTTATTACTTCACAAAATAAAGCTAATAATAGTACACTATTAATATCATGAGGCTTATGCCCTAAGTTCTTCTCAAGGTTTTAAATTCTTAAATACAGCTATAATATATCAATTCCATCCTGCAGTGCAATAATATAAAGGAGAGATTAAGCAAGTCTCTTAAACACGATCCCATAAGCCAGGCTCTCATGGTTTGTGAACTGCGTGAATATACTCTACCAACAGTATTTTCATGAGACTTCCCTTGTAGTTGAAGAGCAGCATTTGACTCTTAGAAGCAGTGCCTTGAGGCACCTTTCCTTCCTTCCTTCCTTCCTTCCTTCCTTCCTTCCTTCCTTCCTTCCTTCCTTCCTTCCTTCCTTCCTTCCTTCCAGTCTATAGTAGATTCTAAATTACAAGCTACAGCAACAGATAAATGTCATCCTCATGTCTTAATATTTTTTGCTATTATTTATTTATGTATGTGTATCTCTGTGTGACTATGCCTATGAGTGTATACAATGCCTGTGGAAGCCAGAAGAGGGTGTAAGTTCCCTTGAAGCTGGAGTTACAGACATTTTTGATTCTCCCAACATAGTGTTAGATTTCAAAAGTCTGATTCTCATGTTAGAGCAGTAAGAGTTCTTAACTGCTGAGTCATATGTCCCTCCCCCACATTTGTGTTTTAGATGTGCCCAGAATTTGTAGTTTTCTTGGTAGGATCCATTCTTTTCGTAGGCTTCTGCCTCAGAATTCTTAATTAGCACCCTACATTCTAAAATGCTGTTTTCACGCTCAACAAAATAAATAAAGATATTTAAATTACAAAATGTTAAGTGATGAGATTTACAGCCATGCTACAAGGCGGAGTCCCAGGTTAAATCTGAGTACCCGGCATATAATTTGGCCTCTGGGATCTTCTTTTTCAATATAACTGAAAATGCTACCAGTAGCCAAGCTTTATGGGGATTAAAGAGGAATTCTAATTTGGATGACTCACTTCCAAATGCCAGGCCCTGCTTCCTGGAGTTCTCTGTTGTGAGAGTATTAAGTCAGATGGTTCATGGGAATGGAGTATTGGAAACAATGCTTGGGGCTTAAAAATAAGGGTCTCTCCTTAGTTCCACCCCTGAATTGATTAAAATGGTCCATAAGATGCCAGAACAAAGAGAAAAAGTTCTATCTAGCTTGCTTGCCAAGTTAACTGTAGACAACTCACACTCCAGAAATCCAGTAACCCATCACTCCTTAACGTGAAATCACAACTCTCCAGAAAGGAGGTGCCGCCATTGTGGTTGCCATTAACTCCTGGCTTCCTACTGGGAAATATACCTTTGCTGGAGGGTTTCTTCCATCCATCCCTCAAAGCATAGAACTATGCCTTTTAGTGACAGTAACTAATAAACTCTTGTTCCTGCTGCCTGCCTCTAGTGTTCTTAAGCAGCTAAGATGCATAGATGATCAGATTTCCTCCCTCACTCATGTCTCCATCTCTCACCACCCCCCCCCCAGCCTTTGAATTTCTCATTCTTTAATAAAGGCTTTGTAAGTTTTCCTTAAGCATGCCATGCCATGTCCTTGTGCTGATCAAATTCTATCAAGCAATGTCACACAGTTCAAAAGCCTACAGAAAAGTAAAAGTTAAGTCTCCACATGGATCAATCCTAGAGAAAAAGTTAAAATAGAAACAGTTTTAGTAGCAAATTAATGTGGATTTCATGAAGTGGAGATAGCCTTGGCATTTCACCTATGCACAGGAATGCTTTAGTGGTTTTAGGAGATCTACAAGACACAGAAAATATATAAGGTGCTCCAAGACACACTTGTAATTCAAAAGTAGAAAATTAGGCTTCATGTATAATATTTAAAATTGTTCATTATTTTTAAAAAAGCATGTCTATTGTTACTTACTAAATGTTTACTTTACAATATTAAATGACTTCATGGGATATACGTATAAACAAAGTGAGGACATGTCCACTCTCAGGTGTGGTTGAGGGCAAAGTTTTTATTGTAGGTATGAGTGGGAATGCAATCAGAGGCATCTGGAAGAATCCAGAGCACAGATGGAGGCTAGTATACTGACCATGGCCAGCAAAGTGGACAAGGCCATGAGAGGAGAGGGGGGACACCAGAAGAAGGAGGTGGGGGCAAGAGACCTTATGGCCTTTATGGCAGGGTTATACAGGAATGAGAAGCTGGGGAAAGGGAAGCCCATGAACTGGAGCAGTTTAGGGTAGGGGGCAAGTGAGCAAAGACAAAGATACTGAGTGAGCCGGGAGGCTAATAAGAGCTTTGATATGTTAAAAGGCACCGCAAATAGCTATTTGTCTAGGGTGTAGAGGTTCTTTGGAACCTGACAGTATAGAATGATCTGGTTGGAAATAGAGAGATTTGTCCTGACAGAGATAATTTTAGAATCTTTAAAGCAACATGTCTCAAAACAAAAAATCCTACAGAAAAGGGTAAAAATCAATAATCTCATTTCCTTATATATTTACAAGTCTTTTTTCATGTGTGTCCGAGTGCATGTATGTGTGTAAATGCGTACACCTGTAGAGGTCAGTAGAGGACATTAGATCTCCTAAAGCTAGCATTATAGGCAGCTGTGATGTGGCTGGACATGGGTGCTGGGAACTAAAATATGGTCCTCTGCCAGAGCAATAAACGTACTTAACCACTGAACCACTTCTCCAACGTTCCAACCCTCATTTATTTCACGAAAATGTTTAAAATAAAAAGAAAGCCTTTATTAAGCTATTAGTATTTCATTATCGTTGTAAGAAATTGTTACTCTAGAGAGATTATTCAGCAACTTCCTGTAATCTTCTCACTCCCTAACCCCTGGCAAACTATTCTCCACCCCTTTTCTACCCTGATGTACCTCAGTTTTTCCTCCAGCTTCCAGAAACGATTTCTTTTTTATCACATTATTCTTTCCAGGAGAGTTTTAGACGTATTTCCCAGCATGTGCTTAAAAGAAGACCCAAAATATAGTTAAATAATGGAGAACTGTTGTGCTCTGGTTGTGAGACCCCTAAAGAGACCACCAGAGATGCGAACTCTCCAAAATGCACAAAAATCACAAGGTTATAGCGATCTTCATATGGATATAATTATGATTAGCTCTTTTTGGGAGGACTTTCCAGATTCCCTCTGTCATCTTGTCTGACTATTTGCCAAAACTTCTTTCCTAGACTACTCCCTCTGTTGGGACATCTTGAGCTATCAAATGGTCCCAGTTAATTAAATGTTATCAGATAACCTCTCCTGTTTGTACTTTGTACCTCAACAGGACTCAGGCCTGTTTCAAACAAACTTGATCTTCAAAAATGGAGGTGCATCTCTGGTTCTTCATTTCCCCCTTCTCATGGGCCTAATGGAACCCAATCATGGGTTTTAGACAGTTAGTTCCAGCTCGTAAGTGTCTCTCTCTTTGTCCCTAATCGCTCCCTCATATATTGGAGTAGTCTATTTATGACACAGGGCCCAAAGGTGATGCCAGGAAAAACAATACCTTCCATGCTGCCAGGTTCATTATAATCCTAGCTCCATGAAAGCAGCAACCAAGTCCCTGAGCTTCTGAGGTAGCATCTGGTGCTATCTCCTCCTGCCCCCCCCCCCCCCCCCCCCGCAACTTTAGATCTAGTCATCTGGTTCCAGCTATATCAGAGCTGTTAAGGTCTATCTATCTGGAGGATGGTCAGATTCCACCTTCTTTTGCACCAGATCCTGTACCCAAACTTGGAGGCCCAAACTGAACTGCAAGGTCTCACTGGATCTAGTAGTAGATATTGTAGTCACTATAGAATCTAGGGCTAACTCCTAGGCGTGGCCTTCAGAGGCAGGTAGGGGTGAGGTGGGGGAGCACTTGGTGCTGTGCCCCTGCAGCTGAGTCTGTCCTTCAGCTCAATACATCAACACTGTCATTCCCTCATCCTAGCAGATCCCTCACACTGGTACTCTAGCTCCATGAAAAAGGAGCTAACAAATCCATTCATTATCATTCAACCAATCCTTAACCAAGCAAGGGGCTGCTGTGCCTCTGCAAACTAGAATATTCTCACAGTACTGGCTTTGCATAGGAAAAGATTTGCATGGAATTGCTGGAAAACAAATCAGTAAGTCGACATGGACCGAGCACTATTATGGCTACTTCTCAGTCCAGGGTCTCAGTTCCACCTTCTGGCAAGCCAGCCAGACACCACCCCAGCACCGTCCTGCTCTCCTCATTCACGCCAACTGTGTGCGACCGCAAGGCTGTTTACACTTTGACCCTAGCTAGGAGGGCAGGAATACTAGCTAGATTTCCGGTCTATGCCCTCTTCTCAGAAAAGGTCTGGGGCAGGGGAATAGTCTGGACAGAAGGGGCCCAGCAGGGTGGTGCCTTGCAGAAGCTCCATCTTCTTCCTCAGACCTCTAAGCAGGGTAAGCAGTGTGAGCAGCTGGGGTCAGTCATTCTCCTGACTTCTCAAGGCAGGATGCTTTGAGACAGGAGCAGCTGGGACCTCTGGGGTCCCACAGCCCACAGGAGGCTGACTTGCAAAGCCAAACTCCAGGCTATAGGGACCTTTTGGCTTCCATGAAAAGATTTGTTATGGGCCGAGAGCAGGGGCGATGTTTCTCTTCCATAACTGCTTCAAGCTGACACTGGGGCATTTTTGTCAGGGCCAAAAAGACAGAAAGTTAGTAAAAGGCTGGGCAAGGGGTCATAGGTCAGAGGCATGTAGTTATCTGGCCCAGCTGTGGACAGGACAACCCATGTTGGTTGGGCTGGTCCACATGAGCTGTCAGCAAGTCCAGAGCTCATACTCTTTTGGAGCAAGTTGTGTATTTCCAAGTGGAAATCTGTTGAGACAGGTTAAAACTAAGAACAAAAGTTAGAATTTATGTGTGTATTTATAAATTTGGGGTCCAGTCTTAGTAATTGGGAAGGGCAAGAGTCCTCAAACCAGGAAAAAAAAAAGTATCATCTTTAGGAACAGACAGGTGGGAAAAACTTAGGCTGTTCTCATCTGGAATCCTTTTGACCTCTGTGAAGTGGATCCAAATTTCATGATTCTCTGAAGCTCATACAAATTATTAAAAGACATAGGAGTTTTAGTTATATCAGCATTACTAACCTGTCTAGTATCTTTAGAAAAAGCAAGGCTTTATTATATATATAAAAGAGCTTGCAAGCTCGCTATTGCCTTGCAGAAGGATCTGGTTAACTGATACTGCCAAGCTGACAAAGTTATAACTAGCCTAGCCGTCAATATTTGCAGAGGTCTAAGAAGTATCAACTATACCTGAGTGCAGACTGAGAAGTTTCCAAATCTACTAAAAACAACAGAGACCAGTCCATAGCCAGTTAGTCATACCCAGGTCTCCATTTAGTTGGAGGCAGAAGTATCCGAACAGCATCAATCTTCGCCTGGCAGGCCTATAAGGTGGGAGTTTTTCCCACAATAAAGGGACGTAGAGAAGATTGACCTTACTTTGTCTAGGAAAGAGGATGCAATCAATGTCCTGCAGCTTGTCCTGAGCCTAGGTCTTGTCCCAGCACTAGGTCTTGTCCCAGCACTAGGCAGGCATTGTACTATGGCATCTTGCTCAGGTCAGCATTGCCACAATCCAGATGGAGATATCCTTATGCCTCATAATCTTCTTCGGAGACCTTGGGTTACTGTTAGGATCTGGGGGTCTCTGTCTGACATTACAAGCTTTTAAATAAATATTTTAAATGCCATATGCTAATATCTCTGAAGTATGAGGGCTGCCCAGGTATATCTGAACAGAAAAACTTTGTTTCTAGTTACTTGTTGGAAGCTCAAACCTGAAAACATACACAGGACTAAATAAAGCTCATCCCTGTAATTAATTACATCAGTACTGTGCATGCTACAATTAGAAGACTTTGACTATTTAAAGATGACTGACTACTTGTGTCTCCTAACAGCCTTTAATATGTTAGCAGCTTTTATAAGAATGGGGCTTCACAATGTGTTTCTGTCAGGTTTAGCCCTAAAAATGATATTGAATTGGAACATTTCCTAGTATCAAAAATAAAAAACTTTTATATAACTCAGTTTATCCAAATATCTTAAGGTTAACAAACTTAGTTAAGACAAGGAGTCTAGACACACATCCTTAAGTCTGAATAGACCTTGAGTAGGGGGAAGACATTCTCTAAGCAGCCATCTGACATGCTGGTGGTTATTGCTGCCCCTACATACATTACACACGTTACTGTTGCCATCTGTAAACCAGCAGGGTGGTGCCTTGCATCTAGCAATGGTGAGTCTAGCAGGTCCAGGTGGATGCAGTGGGCTTGAGCCAGTATCTCTGAGTGGTGACTTGAAGTCAGAGTCTGATAACAGTGTGGCTGGGTTAAGGGCCACGGACACCTGGAATGTTATTCTAGTGGGGTTGAACAGTAAGGCTTGAAAATGAGTCGTTCTGGTATTGCTCAGCCAGCAGACAGGTGGCTGTTTAAGGACTGCCTCCAGGGTTATCTCTGGTACCCAGACATGCCATGGTTAACTAACTGCTATGAGATAGCCCCTAGACTACCTCTCCTGTTTGTACTTTGTATCTCAGCATGACTCAGGCCTGTTTCACACTGAGACTTGAGGTTCAGAATTGGAGGTGCTTCTCTGGTTCATCAGAACCACACACAATGTATGAGCAAGTTTTTGCAAAGAAGTGGGGAGGTGATTGGGTCAAAGCTGAGTATTTCTGTTATTTTAAACAGAAAAACTTTTTATAAACATTTTTTGAAGAACTTGCCCATGTATACTCTGAACAATGACATCAGCACCAGGTACTTCCAAATCTTTTCCTTCACGACACAACCCAAACTTTTTCTGCCCGTCACCTTTCCTAGAAAAGGTCCCAGGAGTATAGACAGCTCAAACTGAACGTGTCAGCTATATAGTAACATTACGAACCAAGAATTGAATAGTTTAAAGAGTCTGACACGGTATTTACTTTATTAGACACATCTTTCACTTTTTCAATACTTTCTTCTATCTACATCAGCCTTAGAGTTCAATACACAATAATATTTTAGCAATTAACAGCAAAGAAAAAGCTATGTTATTTCTTATAATGCTTTGAGTAGCACAGCCAAAAGGAAAGCGTGAAGACTTTATATAGGTTTTATATTACTTTCTGAAGTGTTTCATCTTATTAGTTAATATTTTCCAGTGAATAATTTTGTTTTATGATTTTACTTATGAATTTGCTTATGTATGTAGGCATGTACGTATGTATTTGTTCTGTAAAGTATTGCCAAGGAGCCTAAACCTTCTTAAAATTTTAAAAACCTTCTTAAAACCTGCCTCATCCTCCCAGAAATTGAGTTATAGGCCGATGCCACCACACTCTTTAAAAGCTTTCAGTATGTGTTTTGGTTTCCTTGAGACAGTCCACATAGCAGCTATGAATTTGATTAAAAAAAAAAAAAAAAAAAGAGAGAGAGAGAGAGAGAACAGTAAAGAGAGAGTAGAAGACTCTTAAGTGGCCAGCTATAATGATATTTAACTCTATCCTTCCCAACAATAAGCAAAAGAAGGAGAGAAAAATTTGATGATAAATTTTTATTTTCATACGTTTTCTTATGTGAAATTGGTGATATTATGGGCAACTTTGGTTGAAATTTGAAATGTCATACCCACATGTTTGTGATTGTTGGAGAGATGGCAGTGGTGTAACAGCCAAGTTTCTACTTGGAAAGAGCCATTGTAAATATGGAGATCTCAGGTCAGACCTCACCTGAAGAAACTCCATTTAATTTTGGAGAAATTTTGCATGTTTCAAATAATTGTTTAGCAATAGGTTAGATTTTCAGAGTGGAGATAAACAAAGGGAAAATTATTTACCTTTCCTAATTGGAATTTGTGTTCTGCTTGCATTTTATGCTGTACTTTGGTGGTTGTTCAACTTTATTGGCCCCTCCACAGCTACCAGAGTGCCTCAAGACTCGTGAAGACTGTGTGATGTCCTGTAACTCATAGAATTTCCGGAGGGAACTACCGTGCTCTTGGGAGAACTTTGGAAGTCACATGAAAGCCTTCAGAGGGCACACAGGCCATTCAGGACTCACAGGCCACACAGGCCACACTCACAGGACTCACAGGCCAGTCAGGACTCACAGGCCACACAGGTCAGTCAGGAAGCTTGCATCCTGCATGCACAGATAACTGGTAGAGATCCCTCTGATAAAAGTAGAAAATGTATACTTTGAAAAATGACTGCAGTTCTTCTATTGTGAATTTAATTTCACAAATTATACACATCTAGCATTCCCCAAATGGAAACAAGATGTTGAAGGTACAAAATGGCTCCTAACACAACAAACACCTAACTCTTAAATGCATTTGCTTTCTGATCTCTCTGCAAACTATCTTTCTACTGGAAATTCAGGCTTCTTTCACTGATACCACTAAAAAAAAATTGAAATAACCATAAGAATTTTTCACGATTTACATAGTTTAAGATAAAAAATGGTAAATAAATCACTCATACATTAAGAATGATTACCAGCATGGGAAGTGAAATACAGAATTACCTTAGATATATTACCCACGATGCTTTTCAGCACAGCAGCTAATTACCAGCAGAAAGGTCATACAAAAAATAATGTGATTAGAAGAGGTTGAAGAAAAAAAATAGCCACATATTTGGACATAGACCAAATTCCCTTTTTGCCACTGTAACTGCAAACCATTTCTTCAATATTTAATGAAACGCTTATGCTGCAGCACCTGGTCACATTGTCAGCACAGCCTAACACTGCCTCCCCCGTGGGTCATTACTGCAGCCATCTGAAAGGGGGCAAACTGTTCATCGAGGACAATAATGCCAGTCTTTAAGAATCTACAGCTACAAAACAGCAGGAGACAGAGTTTTGGCTTTGATCTTGGGAAAAATGGCTGGGGGCAAAATGCTGTTTCCTACCATCAGAGACTGTACAGTTAGCAATAATTGTGTAAGTCAAAGCCGTTCTCGGGACTCAACTTGGCTGCCCTGCTTTGCTTTCTCTCTCCCCTTGCAGAAAGCTAGCAGCTCCTGGTGAGAGATCCTTGTCAACAGGAAAACACTAGTTCACGCTACCCTGCTAATGATCCAATGCATCAATACCTCGAACAATCACAACAAGCAGATGTCCTAAGTTAATATAGACTTCCCTGGGATTTTCCTGGTGAAACATGGCTTTAAAAGGCATTAGTCTTTTGTCCTCACTAGAGAACTGCTAAATCCTGGCACCAATTCCTTGGGTATGTGAACCTCAGCCTAATGGAATTTAATTACTTTAGTGGTATTAATCATCTGTACAGTAGAGCAAAGAGTATTTTATTGCCACTTTTAAGGGTTATCGGCACATTTATTTCAAATGAACTGTCAAACTACATTACGTGTAAGGCATGCCAGGTTTGAATTCTGCAGCTCAGGTGAAAATAAATTTACAGTTTAAAATTCTTCCTCCACCATCAACATTGCACCCATTATTAGCAGCAGCACATATGTAAGACTTTCAAAATTAAAAGAAACTAAGTGTTGAATTACCTATTCATTTTTTCACTCTCTGGTTTTATCCTTCACTCCAAGCCTTTTGACTATTCATTTGCAAAGGTTGCTTTACAGCAAAGACCCCAGGAACACCGATTGGCGTCAAATAGGCTGTGACACCATTACAGGCTTAGTTACAGAAAAGCGAGGCTCATCTTGTCCATTATCAGGCAACAAGCTCTAGCTCAATACTATATGCTTCGCCCATCTCATGCTATGCAGCAAATGCTTTTGTTTCTGTTCATGTCCAAGGGAAATGAATGTACATTTCTCAATATTATTGGTTGATTTGTAACCATATCTCAACTGTTTCATAAAGAGGCCTAAGAAACTATGGTATCATTTATAAAGCTTTCCCTCTGTGTGGAAGAGATCCAACAGGAGACTACTGCATGATGACAAACTCAGGTTGATCATGCTCATTTCAGAAAACTTCTTATTTCTGGTGATAAAGCAGACTACAGAAAGGTGACCAACTGAAGAGAGAGCGTGGGCAAAACACAAAACAAGGACCCTATACAAATATGACAGGAAAGGCCTCCAGCTCCAGACTCAATCTTTGGACTTTAATCGCTCAAGAATTAGTTATATTCCAGACTAATTTTTGAACCTCCTTGACTCCCTTATCTGCAAAATGGTAATATACTCGAAGGATAAAGGTTCAAAGATTTATGTGAAAAAACAAAAAAACAAAAAACAAAGATTTATGTGCAAAAAAAAAACCAAAAACAAAACAGCAACAACAACAAAAACACAACTCAGTCCAGCAGTCTGTGTGCCCAGTGAGCCTTACTTGGTACTTGTTGCTGTAGAAAGGAGGCTATGCCCTACTTGAAAAGCATGTTCTCTCCTTTGTCAGGGCTCAGCCAATGGGACACTTTGTAAACTCCAGTGACATTTAAGATACCTTCAATTTCCTCTGTCTCAACCTGATCTGTCCATACAGACATCCTCGCAATCTCTGACCTGTTCCACAGCCACCTGGTTAAGGAATTTTCCACTCATCTCATTTCAGAGACATTCTGCAGCAAGAAGTAAATGAGAGCAATTTGTGACATGAGATGCTGATGTGCAAAAGACACGTAATTAGTGTCAAAATGGATGCATTTGCTTTTTAAAGTCTATTTGTCCTGTGATTTCAAATGAATCAAGCTGCTATATCTCTCTCAACAGCTTCATACTACTCCATAATGAATTAAATGGCTCCCTTGAAAAAAATGTAAGCATTATGAATAAAATGCTCTTTCAAATGTTGGGATAAGAGAGACTTAAAAGGACTCTTCTTTCTCATACCCTTTAGTCTAAAGATCTCTGACAGACTCGGAGTCGTTGAAAGAAAAGCATTCTCTCAGAAAACACACACATACTTTTTTTATCCATCTTTCCAAACATTATAATCACCAGTTGTGAAGAGGAAAAAAGCCACCGTATTGAGCTAAGCATAATAGCAAAGAGCTGAATTTCCTTAGCATGGCTCCATGTCCTAAGCATGTAATCAAGGCCCTAAACCCTTTAAAAGGCATTTCATAAAAGAGGAAAGAATGTTTTACTCATAGCTCTAAAAGGCTTCCACTCTCCTATTTAGTAGAACCCTCTATTTACATTTTGTTTCTATCCCTCTTTCTTATGGGAACCTCTTTGTTCAGTATTAATTTGTCTTACAAGTCAATCTCTGTCACCACTGTTAAAGAAGCATGTGGTTCCTAACATCACAGACCTCGGTCTTCACTTATTCTCTTTGGAAATGAAATAAGAACTTCTTTGCATTTGATTGACAGCAATGTGTGAGAAGGAAAGAAAATCATGGAAACTTTAAAAAAGAAGAGATACAATGGGTTGAAGATGATAGTAATAATAACTGAATTGGGTATAGTCGGGAATGGCTAAAAAACTCACCCTGGTCAAGCAAAATTACACCAAATCCAGTTACTAGTAATGACATGTACTTCAGATTTCATAAGAAAGTTCAAATTAATGCTAAATGTATAGAACTAACCTTTTCCTAATTGAAAAGCAGAAAATAAGCAAAAGGAAAGAATGATCAGGTACCAGGTATGGTCCCTGAGAGTCCAGTCTGGCTCATTGTCATCTCTGAAGACTGCAAACTGGGCTTTGAATAAAAGTCCTACTGTGCATCCTTCTTACTTCTCCAGCCAAGTCTTCATTGTCTTTTGTGAAGTGAAGACAATGTTAATCATTGCAAGAAGCACATGAGGATAAATGAGACAAAATTTATATGCTCAGTTAAACTACATAAATCCAACATGTTATAAAATGACAACTATATTAGAGGCAAATTAAATAATTTTATTTCTTCTCTTGGAGGAAGCCCCGGGCTTTACACTTGTGAGCTCTGGCCATTATTCCTAGGTAACATGCAGAAGATATCCTTGCTGGAGAGAAAGTCTTTGTGTACTCTGTAATCTCTAAATACAGAATTCCTACTCTCATAATGGAAAAGCTGACTGTTTTGATAACTAGAGGGAGGGAAGAAGAACCTTATTTTATACTCTGTGCCACCAGAGGAAAGCATCAACTTGCAACAAATGTTAAATGTTATTTAGGGACGAGCTCTGTAACTCTGGACAAAGAAAAGGAATGCCAGCCCACAGCACCACCCCATCACAGACCTGTTCAGTCTCTTCCCATCAACAGAGGTTACTGTTTTAAACTGTATTCTTCCACTTATCAACTAATGCACTCATATAAACAGCAATAACTCAATTACCAACATTTCCATTAATGTAATGCTTCAGATAAATGTGACTTTGAATTTACAAAAATTTATTTTTTGGAAATAATTTCTTTCTGTGAATTCATCTCCAATTATTCCCTTGCTCCATGCTTCTGATATCTGTCTGCTCATTATGTTTTAAGATGCACTGAATGAAATCAGACTTGGTGTTCTAGATGAAAGGATATCATTTGATGTACCATCAACTCACTATTTCTATATTATTTTCTCCCTGTTTTACTGTACTCTGGAGTCCTGTCTGCCTCTTCAACTACTTTTGTGTGATGGGAAGATTGATGGAGCTCCCCATGATGACTCCTAATTCATTCAAACAGCACACACTGTTTTAATCATATCTGTTTTCACAGTTATAATATTTTTTATGAACTGAACTGTTCTTATAGTAATTTAGCTTTTCTTTTATGTAAAATAGTCTAGGTTGAATGAGTAACACAGTATTCAAAGATAGGATGATAAGAGGGATGTTAGCTCAGTGGGAAAAAAGCAATTATCTCAAACATAGTGTTAATCATTTGTATAAACATATGAGAATAACGTTAAAAGATTTTCAATATGTGTTAATATTGAAATATTTAACAGTTAAGACAAAGATTTATGTGTCTATCTTGTTTTTCATAAATGTCTTTGCCATTTAAGTAATTAACCAAAGGTATCTATGTGTAGACATCCTGCCTCTATCACAGTCTGGGTTCTTTCTGCATCTGTCTTTAGGCAGCCAAACTAAAAAGCTCAGTTATGCCCATGAGTCCCTTTTAGGTTAGGGCAGTGTGAAACAGAAAGATGAGGTCTCTGGATCCCCGGCCAGGCTAGCTGCTCAGTATATATTGTGTGCTGGGACACAGACTGTTCACTCTGTCTACACAGTGCACATATACCTTACAAAGGGACGTGGACCAATGGCATACCTTGCTCAGATCTAGCATTGAGACCTAGCATGCACAAGGTCCTGCTAGGTTCGCTGCTAGTATCAAAAAAAAAAAAAAAGTTTTAAGTACCTTACAAAATGTCACATTTTATTTTACTTCTTAGAATGTGGCTCTTAGTTTTCACCTAGATCACATTTACTATCCTAGTCACATGATTATTAACAGTTACAACTGGCAGGAATGCACCCTAGTCTTGTTTTAGGACTCAACATCATTGCGGCTTCTTTCTGACCAGTCTTGGTATTCCACAATATTCTTGCCTCCAAAATTAAAAGAAGGTATACTTCCCCCCAATACTCATACCCTCCACCATCCCAAAGCCCAGTTTTTCAAATGCAGTCCAATCCTATTTGAAGAGAAGTAAAACTTAACATTTTAGCCTGACTATTTGGTATCGGAGAACAATTGGTGTGCTTTTCCCCGGAGAAGACTATTCTCCTGATTGCAGCATTCTTTAGTTGTTTGTAGTACTTTATGTAGGGTTGAGACCTTGTAATCTTTCCCTTCATTCCTACAAAAAACAAATGAAGAAAGTTCTCCACAATTTCCCATGGCTCATTTTAAATAATTTATCATACAGACATGAGTGTGTCATCGGAAACAAAGGCTCAGCTAAGTGAGGCAGAGGGGAAGTGATGCTGAGATAGTGCTTGCTCTTTCTGAGGGAAGTGTAAAAAAGAGAGCCACACATTAGAGGTGGAGGCAGCAGCACGCAAAGCCATTTGGCCACACTGAAGAGCTGACTTCACACAATGAGACTGGCAGTTTTTGTAGGGCTTTGAGCAGAGAAGTAGCAATTTGCCCTCCTAGAAGAACATCCAAATTTGAGAATGGCATGGGAGCAGCAGGGAAATAAACTAGGAAGTTCTCAGAACCAGGCAAAAGACTGTGGCAGCCTAGACCATTTGGATCAAGTCAGGTGGTAGGAAGTAATCATATTGAAGCTGTTACTACAGATAGAGCTGATGGTTCTAACTAGAAAGAATGCAGAGCAGAAGGGATCAGCACAGCCCAGTGTTTGACCTAGAAAACGAAGGGACTAAGGAATGAAAACAAATTTGAATTTCAGTTTAAAGCATGAGGAATTAGAATTATTTGTTACTGAGAGAGCCACCGAGATGCACAGCTCTGACGTCAGAGGAGTGGTCAAAAATGAAGGTGTGCTTTTAATTTTTAAAAATCATTTTCTATATACAGGTGTTTTGCCTTAATGTATGTCTTTGCACCATATGCATGCCTGGTGCCCTCAAAATTCAGAAGGGTACATCACGCTCCCGCCCGTCTCCTGACCCAGAACTGGAGTTAGAGACTATTACAAGTCGCCATGGGGGTGCCTGAAATAGAACCTAGGTTCTTTGACAGAGTATCCAGTACTGTTAACTGCTGAGTCATGTCTTCAACCCCTTAGGCATAATTCATAGTTTTCAGTTTCTAAATGATAAATAAATGTAATAAATTGCATAGGAAAGTGTCACCTCTATATTACTATATTACAGGGCCTATATTATCGGCAAAGAAGCAAACAGGGCTTAGAACTGAACATCAAAATAGTCTCATATTTGGATGTCAAGAAGAAGAGGATATGCCTGAACTGGTGAGTGCTTAATGAGCAGGTAATAATCAAAGAGAATGCTGCCCTGCAAGACCTAGCCACAAAGAAAGTGCTTCAGAACACAGAGAGAGGTTCACCATGTCAGATATTGCCCACTGTCTATGTTAGAGGGAGCCTGCGGGCCAAAGATCACAGGACTCACTAGTGACATCAGCAGGGACTGCTCTTAAAGAAAAGAGAAGGAGCGGGTTCAAAGAGCACTTTGGGCCAGGGGTGCAGCTCTTGGCACTGGCCAAGAGGCTCTTGGTTTGACTCCAAATATCAGGAAATAAAGGATGGACAAAGGAAGGGGCATAATAAGGAAACATATAAGTGAGATAATAAATCAGCCAAACACAGAAAGACAAGTATTGTCTTTTTACATAATATACAGAAACTAGGAAAAGGAAAAATAGATGATGGCAAAGCAGCAGGACTAGTAAGAAAGGGGAAGGGGAGGGAGAAAGTAGTAAAAATAGCAGCTGTGATGAAAGCCATATGTATATAATCTGATATATATCTATATCTATATCACTTTACAGCTTGTTAGCATGTACAATAAATATGTATCAATAACTTTATAAGCTAGTGTTGGAAAAAACGACCATAGATAACTTTTTGAGATTTTTGTGACTGTAAAACACAAAACTTCAGGTGTATTTTTCTCCGAAGCAAATGACATGTATTTCTGAAAAGTGACACATAAATTATGTGGTTTTAGATGTTGTTCATTAGATACAAATGGCAGGTCAGGTACAGTGGTGTATGACACTAGCCCCATTACATGGGAGACCGTGACAGGAAGAACAGGATTTAAGGTCAACTTTGTCCTACATAGCAAGTTCAATGCCAGCTTGGGCTACATGACTCATCTCAAAATTAAATAAATAAATAATGTGCCTAATAATTACATTAACATAACCCATTTATTTATACCTGTAAGTACTTAGATTTTCTAACTTCGCAATACTGAATGGTTAAGTACAAGTGTAAGATAACATACAAAATGGGCCTCTATGGTAGTCCTAGCAAAGTCAGACAAAACGCTTTGCCCTATCTTTTTTACGAGTATCTCAGTTTATACATTCTAGTATTAACTCTAGACGCTAACTCAGTGGCATGCAATTATATTTGAGTTCCTTCCCCTCTTTGAGTATCTGATTTTTAAAAATTACAAACACAAATTTTTGAATGGAAGTGTCCCCTTGCTTTTGACATTCAGTCTTCAACCTGAAATTCCAGTGTGTTTTCACTCCAGGTAGGTAGGTAGGTAGAAGAGTACACGGGTTGGGCCCCTGCAGTGTCTAAGTGTCTTTACGAGAAGAGCTGGCTAAAAGATGCTTAGATAACCCAGTTCTCTCAGCCTATGTAGCCTTCCTACTTCTCATGGTACAGTTGCAAAGCTCAGCAGATATGACATATCTAGTATGGATTTATAAGCCTCTAGAGCCATGAGAAATTAAAGAAAAGATACCCAGGTATTCTAATATAATGACAAAGGGGGGCTAAAAAATTAGAAAAAATACTCAAGCAGAGAGTATTAATTTCTAGATATTACTTATTACTAATATAATTACTTATATTACTCTAGAGATTAATTGTAGAAAATAGCTTTCAGAGAATTTCTTTGTCTATACTACATGCCATCCTTTTTATGAAAAGTAAACTTATTTTGCTAAAAAAAAATCAAATAAATTTCAAAGCACAAAATTTATGAAAATCTTTTGGGATGATTAAAGTTAAATCAATAAAAACTGAACTGATTCTATATTTTTATGGATCCCATGCACTCAGAGATAGAAGGTTATGGCTTTAGATCTCAAGAGTTTTATAATATAAAAGGAAATATAAAGCAAACACACATGAAATTTACCCAAAAATGTGTAAGTTGGAATAAGAATTTTAGAAGGCCAAAGGAGAGATATCACAACATTGATAATAAATCTGTTGTCAAAATAAGAGCTCAGATAAGAAAAGCATGCCAAGGCAGCAGCCACAGGAGGTAGAATCAAGAAATTTCAGGAAGCTTTCAGAAGAATGAGCCTGGAGTAGGGCTGAGGAAGGAGAGCAGGCAGAACCATCAAGCAAAAAAGACTTCAGGGAAAGAGGGCACGCTACCTGTTGGTCGGAATTCTGACATGTTTGGCAAGCTCTCCATCAAAATGCCCCAAAGCTGTCATTAGAGAGCAAAATAGGCCAAACAATGTCTAAGGTCTCAGCAGAGTGGATGAACAAATTCAAATTAATGCAGAGAGCTAAGTACTAGAAAGTGCCCTCGTGAAGGCTGCCTTCCGTTTCCAGACTGCACAGCAAGTGTTGAACCATCAGGCCACACTGGCATTCTTTACTGGTATCGTTATTCTTCATTGACGAGGCACGGTCCGTTCCAAAGCTGTTTCCCTGGTGTGGCCTGGACTTGTACAGTTAGTGACAACTGAATGGCCCTTTTATGAAGCAACTTCAAAACAAAATGGAGAAAGTGGGTACAGCTATTTAACCTGTGTAGAATCGTGCATGATTTTTTTACAAAGCCATTTAAAAGCCACAGATGTTAATACAATTAGCATTCAGAGTGCAAAGTAGCAAGAAATTTTGCTACCAGCTCTTGTAAGACCCAAGCTAGGTCAAGTTTCTTGAGTCAAAGACAAAAGGAATATAATTTGCATCAAGATGATTAAGAAGGAAAAATAATTACTTTCTGTGTTTATTTCTTTACCAAATTCTTCTAAGTAATAACACCATTAATATTAGAACTAATAAGGTACTAACGTAAAGTTTTCTGGTTATACTAGGTACATAAGTTGGGAGGTACATGTTGTGAGTATTGATATTAATTGATATCAATAGCTTCTTTGATACTTTTCTTTGAATCTTGAAAGGTTTCCAGGCAGTAAGAGGACAGGCCTCAGCTGAACTAATCTGACTTCAGCTCCAGTGCAAATTGTCCATATTCAAAGCAAAGACCCTTAATCAGTGGTATTAGAATTCAAATCATAAGCTTCTAAACAAAATCAAAACTTGAGTTTCATATTTAAAATGTTGCATTTGACATTACTTCTCCTAGACCAGACTTTACTTTAGAATATCAAAGCTTTAGAATATGCTTTTACTTGAAGACTGATACTGCACAACTCCTAACTGGTATTAATAACAAAAACCCAGAGCTAGATATTGGGGCAAATGCAAAATATTAAAGACAGTGGAATAAGTCACAAGTCTATTTTGAAAATTCCTCAGGCGAAAGGAGAAGATCCTGTCTCCACAAATCCTCAGACTGGATAGGGGAAGTGAAGCGAAACAGCAAACTGCCTCCTCCTGCCTTATATTCCTTTCTCTGCCCAGCCATATCACTTCTTATTCCGAGCCTCCTAGTGCTGGGATTCAAGGTGTGTGTCACCACTGCCTGGCTCTGTTTGGCCTTGAATTCACAGAGATCCAGACAGATCTCTGCCTCTGCTTCCCAAACGCTAGGACTGAAGGCATGTGAAACCACAACCTGACCTCTGTGGCTGACTCTGTGGGTGCCTCTGTCCTCTGACCTTCAGGCAAGACTTATTCGATACACAATATATCACCACACACTGAAGTCCTTCTTCTCTTGTAGATAGAAAATGAAGACTTGGACATTAAGGAAGGCTTTCTTTCTGAATACTCAGGGTCTTCAATTGCTCAGTATTGCTCACCAGCACAGTCAAGAGAGGATGGACTCACGACATGTACCTCCCAAACCTCCAGTCCATTCTGGAAAATCTTGAGACACTTTTCGGATCTCCAAATGCCAAGTCCTATTAGATTTGGTTTTCATTTTAAGAGAAGTTAAGTTGGCTCTAATTATAAGAAAAGTAACTACCTATAAATTATAGTGCTCACACATACTTGGTATAGCAAGGCAGGAATTTTCTTGTAATCATTCCGAGTCTGAACCTTCCTCTTTGCAGCTTTTCTACCACAGTGGGGCTGAAATAGAAGGATGAATTACTCAACAAAAATCACCACACGTCTCCTTTGACATGGAAGGCATTTATAATGTTTGTTATATTAGGCACACGGTCGGTCAGTCAAATAATCTAGGAAAAAATCCAAATAAATTTAGGACCAAAGCACAGGCCAAACTCCCAGACCAGGACTAACGCTTCCTCACAGGATCTAGTTTTGCTGACTAGATCAAGTTAGAGGATAAATAAAGCAAGCAGACATTTCTGGTTTGGTTTGGTTTTTTAGATACAGAAAAAGAAACCCATGGGTAATCATAAGCCTTGCTTCACCAGGAAAAAAAATAACAAGATTTAAAATTGTTATAATAAGGCAGTGGTTGAGGATACAACTACATTATGCTAATTATCATGTTTATGCCATTAGCCAATGTAAATTACTACACTTATTAAAGAGACAAAATGACTCTGGTTTAGCAGATATAGATAAGTTACAGTAAGGTTTATAGGCTGAGACTAAAATTATGTCTCCTTTGCAGCAAAAATAATGGTTTTAAATAGAAAATAATAAATAACATGAGTGAATGTGCAAGTGTATAATAATTAGTCTAACTTTTATAGAGGGCAGGACCTCTGTTTTATTATCAATAGTGTATCATACTCGATTAAGTCCTGTACAACTGTGGCCTTCTTTAGTTAAAGGAAATGTTTAATGTGCTATTACAGCTTCAATTCTTAAAGAGCACATTCCTTTATTTCTCCCTTGCCTTTTACATCCAATCAGAAAGGACCAAAATAATCTGCATGACCTTTTGACCTATTTGTTATTTTAAATCATCTCCCCAGAGCCCAAATTAAAACCCTACAAAATATTGTACAAACATACGCATACATACACACACACAAAAGGCGGCACATGCATACACATACTCCACAAACACACACATTCACACAAACACACAAAGGCACATGCACACACACATTCACACACATGCACACAGACATTCACACACATGCACACACACATGCACATACACGCACATATACACATGCACACACAGTCACACACATGCACACATACAAGTACACACATATTCACACATGCACACACATGCACACATACTCACACACATACACACATGCACATGTGCACACACACACATGCACACATACAAGTACACACATATTCACACATGCACACACATGCACACATACTCACACACATACACACACATAAATACACACACAGTCACACACATAAACAAAGCCACATGTACACACACACACTTTTTTTTTTCTTTAAGATTGAGTTTATTTTGCAATGTTAGGCTGGTCTTGATTTTACAATCCTTCCTCAGCTCTCTGCCTGATGAGATTACTGGCATGTGCCAAATCTAGGCTAGGAAATATTCCTGGCATCCCCTCACAGTTGTCAGTTGCTGACAAAGGCCAATGAAGGTTGTACTAACCCATTTTTCTACCTCGTCACCACTCTCCACCACAACTCTCCCAACAGAGTGAGTAGCACCTGAGCTTCCTTCACAGCTACAGACTCCTAGCACTTCAAAAGCCTCCATTTGGCCTGCACTTCTCCCTCCTCCAAGGCTCACTTCAAACAGCTGCAGTTGACCTACAAACTCTGCACCTTCCCTGGATCTGTGACACAACTTTTGTTTCCCTTTGCGTTTCCTATTCCTGTTCTGATGTCCCTGTCTTTTTCAATCTGTCCAGGATCTGTTGTTCTTCCATCTTTCCCTCCTTCCAAGTCAATCTCCCCCAAATGATTTCAGTTTCAGTTTAACAAGATCTTGCTTAGAAAAATTCACAGTGATATCCACACAGGGCAGGTATATAATTGTAAATGACATATTCTGGTCTGCTGTAAAGCAATTATTGTTTTTATTGTGTACATAACCAACATGCCTGCTTCATGATCTATGAGCTCAATGTGCATAAAAATATACTTCTGAGAGACGGGATCCTGCTAGTCGTGTTCTCTATTGGCTCTCTGGTCCCAGAAACAATTCAAACTACATAATATAAAATGCTCAGAAAAACATTGGCCAGAAAAACATTGGCCAGGAAAGAAGACTCTCCATAGACTAAGTATTGGATGTCAATCATGAATCTGTTGAAAATAAACTTGGGTAAAGAGCAACAAAACCTAGTTTGTCTTCTCTGAAAGGATCGTGGCCTTGTTGCCTCTACATTCCATTGTGACTACTAGTAATTTTAAAGTACAGATACCTGCTGGCCACCCCACACAATGTTGTCCAAATATCCTAATAAAAATTGTTTTTTTGCGTGTGTGAATATACTTTATAAACTATAAAGAACTATACTTTATGAATGTAAGTTGGTATTTTAACATGTGTGAATAAATACTAATCCAAGATGTATTTACACAGAATCATAAATATCTGTATGTTACATACTATGCTGTGGTTTTTTTCTCATTTAGAAATTGGGGTTAGCTGGGCAGTGGTGGTATGCCTTTAATCTCAGCAATCGGGAGGCAGAGATAGACAAATCTCTGAGTTTGAGATCAGCCTGGTCTACAGAGTGAGTTCCAGAACAGCTAGGGCTACACAGAGAAACTTTGTCTTAAGAAACTAGAGAGAGAGAGAGAGAGAGAGAGAGAGAGAGAGAGAGAGAGAGAGAGAGAGAGAGAGAGCAGGAGGAGGAGAAGGAAAGAAACAAAATTGGGGAGCTGTCATTATGAAGTAAAGGTGTCCTTTGTTTTTCAAAACTGGGGTGAATAAAGGTTTCTTTTACTGGTATTGAAGTAATGAAAAGGCTCTGCATGCTGTGAATGCTGTGACAGGGTTGGTAAGAAACAGCTAATGAGCACACTAAATGCAGGTTCATTCACCAAAGCCCGTGAATTACCTCCATTTCTCTTTAACAGTCACAGATTAATATGTTGGTTCAACATCCAAGTACAAAAAAAAAAAAATCAAAATTAATACTTGATAGGGAGGGATTTATCTCCATATTTTCCTAAGAAGGAGCTTGGTCAAATACCAATTGGCCTTTTTTTCTTGCAAATAAGTATTAAAAGTTATAGATGTAGCAACATAAATATGAGAATATTGTCTAGCTGCTTACTTTAGAATATATGCTTAAATTTGCCACTTTTAAACACAAAAAAGGTTTTTAAATAGCAATTTTCATCACCTACAGTAAAAATATTAAGATTGTTGATATAAACAGAAAAGGAAATTACAGAACCTACAAAAGCATTATAATCAAACAGTGGAGTGCGGTACAGCATCAGCGAGATCGATGAAACCCTCTAGAGAAGTAAGAAGGGTCCAGGGTTCACATGCACAAGATACAAGTTTATTTTATGAACATATTACTTAAAAATATTGGTGGCTACCCTAGGAGAAAAGAAACATAATATACTAAAATTACAATAGTTAAAAAATCAGTTGTAAACATAAGAAAACTAAATGCCCAACTCAAAGATCAAAGAAAGGTATATCTGACTAGGACATTCTCTTAATGGCTTTTATATTTACTTATATTGGTCTGTGAGTGTTCACACAAAAAGATAAAATGGTGCACAGGTGGACGCAGAGGACTATGTACATGTGGAGGTCAGAAGACAATCAATAGGAATAAGTTCTGTGCCTACACCTGTAGGTTTTAGGGATTGAGCTCAGCTCCTCAGGATCCTTAGCAAGTGCCTTCATCAGCTAAGCCATCTCTCCAACTAGCCTTTTCTATAACATAATTCTGTAACCCAAACACACTGGAGGATAATACATTTAGGAAACTTAAATCCACATAAGACTGTAATTTAAAACCTATAGTCTACAACGCACCTTCAAATTGACAATAAAGTGATAGACATACTTCTCATGTTGATAATATTATGTTAAGTGAAAGAAGTCAGATACAAAAGGTCACACACATACTAACAATTCTATTTATGTGAAATATTCAGAATAAATAAATTCACAGTAACCAAGGGTGGCCAGGACTTGCAAAGGAAGAATGGTGGGCATGACAGGGGGGCACTCTTTAGCAGGTACACAGTTCCCTTTTGGAGCTAGGCATGCGATTCTGAAACTAAAAATCACCAGAAGCCATTGAATTGTTTAGTTTAAAATGATTCATTAAGTGGTATGTGAATTTTACCTCATTTATAAATCAAGGCCATACCACTACACTCTAAAGGTGTAGAAAGCACTGATATACATCTTAAAGCCTAATCCTAATGACCAATAAATGTATTAAAAGATGTTACATCTCTTTAGTAAATAAAAAAATTATAAAGGTTACATTTTGCAAATCAAGTTATACAAAATGAGTCTGTCTCACTTCTGGTGAAGAGTCTAGTAAACAGTCAATTATAAGACTGTTATTGTATTTTTTATTTAATTTTAATTATGTATTTATGTGACTGTCTGATTCACATAAATACGATTGCAGTGCCTGTGGGTTCCGGAAGAGGGTGTTGGATACCTTGTAGTTGGAGTTACAAACACTCATAAACCATCCTATTTGAGTGTTGGGAACCAACTCCAATCCTATGCAAGAGCACTATACTCTCAACTGTGTAACCATTGTACCAGCTTCTTAATCTGCCCTTTTGAAGGGAGGTCCTGGTGGCTGAAGAGAAGGGCCCGGAGGCTATTGAGGCATGTGCTCTTCTTACTACTGAGCCCCACCTCAGCACTGTAAAGCCATTTTAAGGTAGAAAAATGTGAGGTTGAAGTGAGATGCCACTGTATACCAGAAGGTAAACAGGGTTCCTTTCTTTCTTCACAGAAAGCCTTGGTCATCTCTCCATCTGTGAACACAGTTAGAATGTAAGCTCCTAACTGGTAGTGATAGTGTGAGAATCGAGCCGATTCTCAGAGGCTTCTACATGTCTAGCACAAAGTAGATGTTCAGCTAGAAGATCTAGAGCCTCCAAAATAGAAAAATTAGTATTTTCACACCATCTAAATGATCTTTCACCACTGTGATTTTAACGGTATTACACACACACACACACACACACACACACACACACACACACACACACACACACACACACACACATAGAAGAAATAGAAGCCATAAATTTGACAAATAATGGGGTGTGGTACGGAGGATGAATTGGATGGAGGAAAAGGAAAGAAAAAACATGACTGTGTTTTAATTTAAAAAATAAAGTTCTGTGCACTTTATAAAGTACACAGAATAGTCTCCTGCAGATGACATTAAGAAGGGGCTTGCTCCATTCCTAAGATTCATCTCCCCTAGGAAAAGGGATTCTGTAATCCATGCTGGTTTGGGGGATGTCAGCCAGTGACTGCAGGGCAAGTAGGCAGACTGGAACAGCCCACGCAGCTATGAGTCTGTGGCCTAGGAGAGCTGCATCCATCATGGTGGGTCAGGGAGCAGAGTGTAACCTGAACCAGGACACCTAAACTTTCGGAGGTCCACTTCTAGGAATTTATATTGCTCAGCTAGGCACAACCTCTAAATGTTCCATGAGGTAAGAATAAAGACTCCAACCATGAGCCTCTGGGACACAGTTCTGATTGAAACTGTAACACTCTTAACTCCTCACCTAAAACTCAGCACTACTCAACAAACAAAGCCTCTGGCAGCTCACATCCCTTCCTTGGCTCATGCCCTTCCCTCTCTGTACACACATACCAATCCACATATGCTCGATTATGGAAGAAATATAGTAATCACTAGCAACTAACAGAAAGCAGCAGGATAATTTAGCAAAGACTCTCCGTAATCTGACCCTTTATGTGGGATATTACAAATTATGTCCTGAGTTGAGCCCTTCCTTAGCATTGAGATCAATCCTCATAGAATCCGGTTTGAGAAAGAGTCCTGTAAGCTAACAAAAATGCTCACATTAGTATCTGTATGTTTTCAATATCCTAATCCCTCTGTACTATCTCCAGAAAGAGTTCTACTGAGCAACTCCCCCCACTCCCATGCTTTCTCTTAAAGTTTTCCCTTCCACGTCAAGTCTTACTTACTCCTTGGCTATTAATCCTTTGTCCTATCTGAGGTGAGCCTGCTCTCTTCCCGTGAGAGCAAAACCCTATGGCAACAGCCCATACATTATATCTAGTATAGTTAAATGGAGGTAGTAATTGCATAGTGTACATGACAATGATATGCAAATATTTTAAACAGAGATAGAAGCATATATAGAATATAGCAATTACAGATTCAATTTTACACAATAGTCATCTGCACATAGCTTGTGCTCCTCATTGGACAAAGTCTGCTTGCTGTCTTTGACCACATTTCATCTTTTCTTTAGAAAGGAGAAGCGAGATAAGTTTAACATTGAGTTAAAAGCAAGCTCTTTTCTTTCAGATTTAAAGAGAACATCAAATATTTGCGATCATTAGTTTGTACAATTAATGAGTCAGGCAGGAGAGTTGAATTCTATTAGAGTAGATGAGGTACCACACACTAAAATGGTACTTATAGACTCTAGCTTAGGAAGTGGAGCTGTAAGAACAGAGGTATGTATTGACCCAAGAAAAGGGATCATCAGTAATGTGAGGTTACCTCTAATTAGGTAACCTAAATGGAGCAAAGCGTCACACACAAAGGGGGTCTTCTTAACTCTGCACTTCAGATGGGGCTACAGAAACACTTTCCTGAAAATAATTAATGTTGCCCATGACTGTCACTTAGTACCCTTTGGGTCGTGCTCATATGACAGGTGATAGAGCAGGAATATCTCAGGGAAGTTAATAGATGACATTGACATAGCCATAGTGGAATAAAGCAAAAGTTAATACCTAGAGAGATCTAAACTTTTGACTAGGGTCAAAATATAATAATATATAATAAAAATATAATAAAAAATATTCATTAAAGGAAGAAAGAAAATTACATTGATTGAATTTCATATTTTCAAAGGTTTGAGTTGAGACAGTTTCTTTACCATCAAATACAAAATATGAGATATTACAAAGAGACTTTTAATAACAGGACAATGTTTATGAATTTAGAAAATGTAAATTGGAATAGCCTGTGGCGATATATTATATATTTAATAAAAATGCCATGAAAATCAGAGGGACAGCCACACACAGAGCCAAGCCATGAAAAGTAGGGATTGGTGACCCACACTTTTAATCCTATTACTCGGGAGGGAAGATCTTCTGGATCTCTGTGAGTTAAAGGCCTAAGAGATCCAGGCAGTGGTGGCACACATCTTTAATCATAGCACTAGAAGAGTTGAAACAGAAAGAGACAAGGCTGGAAGTGGCAGGATTCTTCACTTGGCCTGTTTCTCCCCCTTTTGGCTGAGGATTTAGAGGTTTGGAGTACAGGATTCATGGAGACACGCCCCAAGAGTTGGCTGGGTAAGAAGTGGCTGTAATTTTTTTTTTCTGTGTCTCTGATATTTCAGATTTTGCCCAATATCTTGCTCTGGGTTCTCTTTATAATGCCAAATAGAATTTGTGCAATAATAGATCTTCTCAAGGCATGTCAATCAACAATTCTCTAGCCTTTGGCCTGGAAGTCATGGTGGCAGTCTCTTGTGCACTGGAGAAACAGGAAACTTTCTTCAGCATCCTTTCCTTCTGGGGGTCTGCACCCTGTTTAGCTGAGAAGCAGGAAGAACCCTGACAAGCGCATAAACAGGATTAAAAAGATGGAAGGTAATTTGAAAGAAAAGTAGAGAGAAATTTAAAAGAGAGACAGGTATATGGGAAAGCTTTAAGGAAAAAATGGAAGAAGAAAATGGTGAATATATTATAATCTCATTTTTTTAATGGAAAAATAGTAAAATCTATATGAGAGTGAAGTCAGGGGTCAGAGGGATGGAAACAAGGTACTGGACAGCTACAGAGAAAACCCTGGAGGAGAAAGTGGGCTGGTTCATGTAGGGCCAGGAAGACCTGCAAGACAATCATGAAGGGCCGGAGGATCAAACAGAAGAATCATCCAGAGAAGAGACGTTACAGTGAGAGATTGGCCTACATTACTGTCACACAGGCACCACTCTTCCTCAGGACCTGACTTCCATTTTTACTTGTTTGAGATGATAACTAGCCTGTTATACTTAAATTTTCCCCAGACCACAAATCCTTCAGAGATCCCCAGCCCGACTGACAGCTGAGGCAATGCTGCCTCCAGCACCATGTTGGATCCTGGATTCCCTCTGAGCTGGGGCCTAGAGGAAATTACCTCTGTTACACATCTTATTTCCCTAAACATGTTCTCTCTCTCCTGGCATTTCTGCTGTTCTAGGCTTTACTTAGTATTTAGTTCCTTGGTCACTTCATCTGCCAGAGCCCTCTCTGAACTCTCTACCTGATTTGGTCTCTGATCAATACTTTGTCCAGGAGCTGGAATTCTTCTATCAGTACTTCCTATTTCAGTTCTGGACCCTTTAGAATAATAATGAAAACTGCATGCACCGCCACCAGTGTAACTCATGACAGAGGCGCTAGCTAGCACAGGCTTCCATCCAAGATAAGATCTCATGGTTTCCATGTCAATCTAGAGTTTCGAATTCCAGTGGCACATATGCCAAGCTACTGTGTGGTAGATACACTGATGAACTGCTCCTGTCCTCGCTGCTGGTATAAGGCCTGCAGACAGGCAACAGCAGCCAATTTGTCCATGGCTGCTGCAGTTTGAGACAAAAGCTGTGTTCAAGATCACATTCTCCATGCACAGTCAACATTCAGTGACCAAATATTGTGAGACTGGAAAATGTCCCGGCTCTAGGGACCCACAGAACATGGAAAGTAAAAACAAACCTGATTAAAGCTTGATTTCTGCTGTCTATCATTCAAGGGATGCTGTTGGAAGTCATTTGGAAGCACCCAGCTTATAAAACACCACCTCAGAGTTTGCAAGCCAGGAAACCCAACTTACACCATGGTTTCTTCTCAGTATGCAAGCCCTGGATTTTTGTTTTGTATTCTATTTTTCATTTCAGCTCAAAGTTAAAGAATAACTTTAGTGGAGTTCACAGCAATTTCTTATATAATGTTTTGGGAGTTTTGAAGGTATCACACCATGTAAAAAAATATTTTTATTTTAAAAATTCTTGGATCTAGAGGTTGGCATGTGTTCAGGTTTAAAATATGTTATGATTTCAAATACCTTAATGTTTAAAACCAATCTTTTGATAAAGATTTATTATAAACAAAAGGACCTGGCTTTCTTCCTTACTAACTGAAATGGAACAGGACACTTTGAACAGTGATCATCTCCTTTACACCTTACACAGCAACTGGTCTCCAAATGGCTCTCAGTGGAAAAGGCTAAAGGGATTTGGGAAAAATGGAGGAACATTCTTGGTTCACATAGTAACAGAGAAGGTTAAATATTATGTTTTGGCATTTAATGGGCTAAGGTTAAAAATGATAGGCAGTAAGTGAGCCAATTCCATAAAACAAACAAACAAATAAATTGACTTATACTTTTCTGATTTTGAAGAACATTCATGTAGACGAAAAATCTGAACCATTATGATAGCTTAGTATATAACTTTATTTTACATATAAAAATGTCACAAGTTTAGCACAAACTTTATTTCCTTGGATTATAATAGCTGTAGAAACAAGAGAAGACTACCCAGTACTTTACTGCGAATTTACCAAGGTGTGGTAATTCACAGTGAATTCACTGAAATGCCCATTATGGGGTAATGTCCAGCAGCACTGTGGAGGCACACTACAGCCAACCTTATCCCATATTCCAAGCTCAGGCTCATCCAGCCAAACGTTTGTGCTCTGAGACATGAACTATCTCCTTTTAAATCATTCCCCCTTCTCTTCTCATTTACTAACAACTTGGGAACTGTGTTGAAGGTGTTTTCTAAAATAACTATTAAATACATATTTTCTCTTTGGATAATTGGGAACTACAAAAAAATTCGAATAAAAAGATTATTGGCCTAGTTAAGGCTAAGAAGCATTCACAGAGACCATTTTACTATCTGCCAAAGATGTTAATTTATTATTTTCATTTAAATAATGTTTTTAAGCAAAGAAAATTCAAGGTTTAATCAGAAAATACTGATTCTAAAATAGGCCAGAATAATTGTTCATATTTTAATTGATGACAATAAAGGGCTCGTGTGAGACAGAAATAAAAAAGCATCTATAAAATGCTTTGTATATTTCTGCTCTGTCCATATTCTAAAGGATAAGTAAAGCCATCTCCCTACAGAGGCAATGCATTACTTGCTGAGTCTTTTTAATTAGAAAATTCTAACATTTAAAATAGTTTTTAGAAAGAAATTAGTAATATAAGCCTAAGGCTGTGGCAGGCAGGACTAATGACTTTCATCTCACAAGTTATTCATTAGGACAAAGTTCCAAAGTGAATGCAGACTCCACCTGTTGTCAGTGACCATGGAAACAGAAGAGTGCAGTCTGTGTGTCAGTATGTCATTTTGTCATCTCAGAGGAATCTATAGCTGCCATACTGGCTAATAATGAACTACGTTCTTTATAGGCCTGACATATTGGGCTCATCCTTTTGCACCTATGGGCTCACCTATGTGTAAAGAAGAGGATGCCAGCCTACTCTTAACAGACCATTATTGTCATTTGAAAGCACAACTTGCTGTCTGATGCTGTATAAAGAAATCTTTTAATCTCACCATAGCATTGATCACAGACTTTTCTTTTTCAATAAAGGGGCGTGGAACAAGACTATATTGACTCATAATACTATGCTTTTCTTTCTTGGTTCTCTACTGTGAGTCATTTAAATAGCCATTTCCCTCCCACAGTCTACATTCTCTCCATCACCCACTCTCAAATAAGGAAAGGAAAAAAACCTTCTGGATTTTCATTGAGGAGACTTGGAAATGGTGTTGCTTTTCATTACTTCAGTGATTTTTTTTCTCTTTGTAAAACAGATTCACTCAGTCATGTGCCAATCAGAGGCAGTGTAGAAGTTTTATATTTTATTAAATATATTTTATTAAATGTTCTGCTTGCTGATTAAAGTACTTCATATCCAATTCTCATTTACGGTAAGTGAAACTTTCTGCAGGATCCACTAGGGGTAAAAACTGTTTACCAGGACTCTCCTTAGTATTATTATCGGAGGGTAATAAAGACCAGCCTTGGGAACTGCCTACAGTCACGAATCAGTCAAATGAACTGAGAGACATCTTATAAACTTTAGAACAAGGAGTTTATGAGATCAAAACAGAGGGTGTAGAGCCCTGGAGGAATCAAAGGCAAGTTTGCAGAGAACCTAAGAATAAAGTGCTGGCTAAGGCAAAGTAAGAAGTGACAGGTAAAGAGGAAAGGATCATATATATATATAAAATCTAAAAGACAGAAGTCTGGCAAAAAGAAGGTCGAAAATGTTTTTCCATAGGCCACTTTTCAAAATCAAGGCAGATAAAGAAAGCCCATGAATGGGAAGGTGTGGCTGGATCCGATTTCCACAGAAAATAAAATATCTGAGGAAAGACTTTGGTCTTTGTGCCTAAGCACCCTGTACTCATTCAAGGATTTACCTCCTTGTACTTTGCTTTATTTTAAGTTTATTTTGTTTGTGATGCTAGGGTTAAACTCAAGGCTGAAAGGCAAGTGATCTACAACCCAGCAACATCTCTAGCCTATTTACAAATAGCTGATAAACTGGCAAATAATAAATGTGTTAAGAATTAAAAGAAGCTCACCAATTTTATAAAAGCAATAAGAAATTCTGCATTTACTATATCCTATAAAAAAACAAATATATAAGCCACGGGTACCTGAAAAATGTTTGTATGCTAATCATTAAGAACCATAAAATGCTCCAGGAAGAATGCCCATTAACAAAAAATAACAAGAAATGAGTCCTGTAAGGATGTTGCAAAAGGTGGTCCATTGCTTAAATGAAATCATTATGAAAACAGTGTGGAAGTTCTACAAAAGCTTAAAACTATCTTAAAAACTTAAAAGACTTAAAACTAGCAATCCCACTGGTAGGAACATCCTCAACAGGAAGAAAAGTCAGTCTAATCAAAAGCTATCACCCATGTTTTTACAGAAATAGTCATAACAGACAAGAAATGGACAAACCTAAAAGTTTCCAGTTTACAAGGGGTAAGAAAATGCAGCATGTAGAATACTACTCATATTCATATCTGTGCATATATAATTATATATATATTTGAGTGAAATCCCATCATCTGTGATAACATGAATGAATTAGAGAGCATATGTCAAACACAGAAAGACACATATGACATCATTTCATTCATATGTGAATATTAAAAAGCTGATGTCAAAGGAGCTCAGAGTAAAAAATGTTGGTTATCAGAAGTGTGAGGAAGGCTTGAGCACTGGACCCTCAGTTACAGTTAAGTATGATTTATGGGTTCTTTTGGTTGCTATGCATTGTGTAACTATAGGGAATGATAATATATACTTCAAAAAAAAATCTAGAAAAATGCTTTCACTATAAGAAACAACTGGGGAGCCCGGTACACTGGCTCATACAAGCATGACTATGACTTGAGAGGTGAAGTGGAAGAACCTTGAGTTCAAGGCCAGGCCGGACTAGCAAAACCCTGTCTCTGAAAAGTTCTCCCAGCCACAAACAGCTTGAGAAGACTGGGGTATCTAATCCAGCTTATAAATTGTGTAATGTAAATATTCATGAAAATATCATATGATAGTGGTAAATATGCATAATTTTGTGTAACTTAAAACATAAATTTAAGATTTAAAATGTTATATAAAGAAATGCAAGTTATTTGTTGTTGGAGAACCTTTAATAATCACTTCATCATTTACAGTTTCAACATCAGCAGCTAGGATTTCATGAGCTCAAGGAGAAAAGAAAGACAGCATTGCATGCTTGTGAAATCCAGTACACATGTACTTAAACACCACATACACACACACACACACACACACACACACACACACACACACACACACGCACACACGCTCACACACACATGCACACACACCACACACGCGCACACACACACATACACACACACCACACACACACACACCACACACACACACCACACACGCACACACGCACACACACATGCACACACACACGCACACACACATGCACACACACACGCACACGCACACACAAGGACAAGTGAGAAAAACAGGAACATGCACATAGAAGAATTAAATGATCTGATTATAAACATGGTGCATTATGCATTCCATATTCCCACTGTAAAATATTTAACATAAAAACAACTTCATCCCATATTAAAATACAGCAGAACATTAACAAAAAACCAGAACTTCCACCAATTTGCTAACTCCTGCTGCACAGAAACACTAAGGTTTAACATGCAGTTTCCCTGGGTTTTGAATGTTACCACTTTAGCCTTTTCTAGGCTAAAATCATTGCTGATAAGAGAGAGAGGGAAGAAACCCAAGTGTTTATCAAATAATAAAGAAATCAAAGTATCTTTTAAGAACTTAGTGGACTTCTCATCTTTGCAGCTGGAGAAGGAAGCCACTAACAAACAAAAGGCCTGGCTGTGCCTCCAAGCACACTGAGGGCCACAATGAAGACAGCGAGGGAGGGGGAGAGGGAGGGAAGCCGGGTTTCATTCCACTACTGATATATCAGAAAGAACTTAATCAATCTTCTTCATAAACTATTAAAGCTGAGCTCACAAAATGAACTCACCTGATGCATTCAACACTGATTGCCGCTTTCGGAGAGCTGAATGGTACTCACATCTACTTCTACAGCTGTGATTCAGTTTTTAAGGGACAAGATTTTTTCCTTCATTAGTTTCTTCAAAATGTCCCCATTAAGGAACACCACTTTTGGTTCTGGCCCACAGAAAATGACTAGCAAAATAAAGACCATAAGCTTGCATGCTAGTCACAGCCTCCAGAGAGAGCGGGGGCCCTAAAGCATGTGTTCATCAAGGAGAATTTAGCACTAGTCCCAAGACCCTGCTGTAGTGTGAATTCTGAAAAATGCTCTGGCAGCCTGAAACCAATGTTGAGACCTTAAGCTCAGATAAATCTTGGAAATTCAAAGGGAAACTCAAGGCAGCAGTAAATCTGTCTTTACTGCATATACATTTCAGCCAGGAGCTTGTCTATGTAGTATTAGCTTATATGACATCCCATTCAGCTTCTAACTGCCTCATCAATACAAGCAGAAAGGTCATTTTATATTTACAGGCCAACCTCAAAAGCGCTAGATGTTGTAAACTGGGGGTGGGAGGAGAGAGGCTCCACATTCTCTTTTTATTAGGAAAGGCTAATAGCACGAATCCTTGATGACCAAAGTATTCCCTTTGGCTCAGCCCTCTGGCTCCTACTTCCCCTTTCCGGGGCTTTCATATTCAGAAACAAAAGACTAGGAGAAGAGGCAACAAAAATTACCTGGAAATATTTCTGCCTGACTAATGCAAAAACCTGTTTTCCTAGAAGCCATAACATATAACAGGAGCTGGAAAGACTACCCAGCCATTAAGAAGACTGGAGTTAGGTTCCTAGCACTATAGCAGATGGGTTCCCAACCATCTGTAACTCCATTTCTTACTGTTCTCTGACGGCACTGCACTCATGTGCATGTACTCACACACCAACATACACAGACCTTAATTAAAAATGAAATACAATCTTAAAAAAAGAAAAGTATCTGATCCTCCCTCCCATCTATGTTTCTATTTCTCCATATTCTCTGCAAATGTCATTTGGTTTGCACAAGCTCCCCAAACATACTCACCTGAATCCTTTACACCATCCCTATGGAACTCACTTTACAGGGCAGGACTGCAGCAAAATACACTCATCTTTTGGAATGTGGGGGGAAGTTCCAAAACTCTTTGTAGACACAAAACCCTACAATACTCAAGTCCCTTATACAAAACAGCATCACATTGCATAGAGCCAACATACATCATCATAGCAATCATCTATTGATTGCTTATAATGGAAATTCAAAGAAAGGAGTGCTTATACACTATTTCTTAGGAAATAACAACAGGAACTGAAGTCAGGTTGGGTGAGCTCAGTGGTTCAGTATATACTTGACATGCAAGAGAACCTGAGATTGATCACCAGTGTGGTCATCATATACATATTTTAAATAAATATTCTAAAATAATGATTGAATCCCCAGATATCAGTCATTGGCTTCCACTGTTCAGAATAAAAACTAGGGTAGTTTCATTAAAACTTAACTATTTGCCTACCCAACTGTGTTCTGGATACTCTTTCAAAGCAGGTTAAGAAGCCTCTCCAGAACCACACAAGCCTGATCTCGCCACCTCTTCCCTCCACATTCATCTAGTTTGGCCCTCCCATCTAAGCAATACAATGACAGTCATCATCTGTGACTAAGATGCTCTTATGCATCTGGACTCCCATAAAGAGCTAGAGGCTAAGGACCTCACTCTACCTAATGAATGTAGGAAGACTGTACAGGATGGAGCCTAGTGTTTATTTATTTTAAAAGTCAAGAATAGCTGGAAGTCCATTAAGAGGATGTTTCAGCAGATTATATTAATTTGTAATTAATTTTCAGTGGTATTTATGAGAAAACCTTTTAATCAGTATAACTCAGACTTTGAAAATTATAATATTAACTAATATTAATTAAATAATAATTTATAAATTCCAATAGTTTTAATTATCTTTTGATTAAATTACCTGTTAGTCAATTCCACACTGCTTTTGATATTAATTAGCTAACTTAAGTATGATCTACTGAAACTACTCCCCTGTGGATTAAGGCATATTGTCTAAACAGGTCAACACTGAGATTTAAGTGTGACAATTTAGATTGCATGATTAGCAAAATTAATTGTTTAAGGTGCTGCCTTTTCCATTCTCAATTTGCCAGTGGGTAAGATCTTTAAAATATGACCTGGCTTTCCCTAGGCCCAAATTCCAAGACATCCCACATTCTGTGACTAGCCCCCCCTATTTCCCCTCCCATTTCTCTATCCTGTTACAGAACATTCTAGTCTTCTGAGACCTAAATTAGTGTCAGCCTATTAATCAGCCAACAAAATATGTCAGTGGAAAATGAAGTTGCAAGACCACCCCCTCCACAGGCAGCTTCTCTGCCCCATCTCCCTACTGGTGAGGCTGGGGACCCCAGTGCTACAGCCCAATTTAGATCTCCTCTGCGAAGTGACAACCAGCCCAGACCTCATTTTTTTCTGTGTTAATATTTAATTTAAAGCCATGTCCCACACAAGTTCCCGTAAAGAATTATGCCTGTGAGTCCACATGTAGATCTTTCATACTAGAGGCTTTTCTCTACCCTGCACTACCCCCAACACTGAAATGCAGAAATTAAGTTCTCCTTATTTTTTTAAGCAGTTATTAAAATGACAGGTCATATTAATCATTAAATCATCAAGAAAATTTGAGGATGCATTCTATGCAAGGAAAGTGAGGAGTTTTCTCTTCACTGTGAGGAACAGAGAGTAAGAATCCCGGCTTCTAAAAGCTCCCAAGAAATACAGAAGATTACTGGAGTCTCTGGGCCTGATTTCACAGGCTTTATTCAAAGATAACCCTGGAAGAGGTTAAACTCCTCCCTAAGAAGGCATCACAGAGGAGAATGAGCACCACGCAAGTGGGCATCTTCCATGATTACACCATGTGTGAACTGTCCTCTAAATAAAGCATCCCCCAAGTCTTTATTTCCATAGATCAATGGCAATTGTTGTTTGTTTGTCGTGCTTTGGGGAAATTCCAGGTCTAGTGATTTCCTTTTATTACTGCATATTTTTGTGTTAAAACAATGAGTCACGAACTGACATAGAAAAGTCTATGTATATATTTGGAAAAATCTCCCGTCGTTTGCACAAGAATTGCTTTGTCTTATACTTAGAATAAGTTTAACTTAACCCCATGCGGCTCTGCTGGGCAGATGACTAATGAAACACCCACCTGACCTCCGTACAAACACAAGTGACAGATCCCTTCTTAATTACTCTGATAAACAGAACAGAAAGAGGAACAACTGACCATCAAATAAAGTATTAGAAATGCACAACTTCATACTCCTAAGATCCCAAAGCAGCAGCACCAGGATGATGCTAGTGTTCGAAAATAATCTCATGTGAATTCAAATTTAAGCAGAACATAGACACAGTGAAGACACAAAACACTTGTTAGGGGACGGAACACGGCAGGAACAGGACCACAAGGAGACACCATATTGTGTGTTCAGCAAATGAAAGGCAGCTATGAACACAACACAGAAGAGAAAAGAGCCAGGAAGCAAGGATGAGGAGAGAAGCAGGCCACAGGGGACTGAGAAGTCTATAGTGTGTGATGGCATGGAGAAGAAATGACACAATCTGGGAGCTTATATTTTAATTATTTTAAAATTTCCTTTACATGTGTTATTGTTTGCATCATTCTCTCCCTCCTTCCGGATCTCAAGAGAAAGCAAGAAGTTGCAGTCTGGTTGATGTATAAAAATCCGCAACACACACTAGTCAATGCGTTGGGTGACAACTGGTCAAAATCAGGACAGACTTTGAATACAAAAGCAAAAACATGCTCATATGTTAGGTGTAGGATATAAAACAAATTAAATACAAGAAAGTCTAACCAAAACATATCATTAATTGATAATATTTTAAAATCTTAGGTGTAATTGAATAATGAAAGACTTTTGATAAACAAAAGTAATACTTGGTGAACTAAGAGTGGGGAATCTTAGACAATTACCAGAAGTTTGGGCAGAAAGCTGCCAGCTACTTAACTTTAGGTTTTTCCTCTGATTGATGCTCAAATACTTGAAGCCTGTGAGTATGAGGGAGGGAGGGAGGGAGGGAGGGAGGGACGGAGGGAGGGAGGGACAGAGGGAGGGAGGGACGGAGGGAGGGAGGGAGGGAGGGAGGGAAGGAAGGAGCTCTCACTCTCAGCATGCTGTCTCAGGATGCTTGTCTAGATGATGAGCAATGCTTTTTCTCAGTGACTCTGTCAGCCAGCCTTCCTCTCCATAGTGAACATTTAGGAAGAAGAGCTGCTTGGGCTTACAGTTTCAGAAGTTTCAGTCCATCATGGCAGTGAGGACATGAGCCAAGTAGCTTATGTCATAGCAGCCAATAAACACTAAGCAATGTGTCTGTGCCATCTCCTCCCCCTTGACTTATCTTCTCCAGGAATGACCCTACAGAAACATCCACACATGTGCTTTACTGAGCTCCTGGTGTACTCAACCGAACCAAGAGGATAAGATTAACCACAGATCATCTTCTAGATAAGGATGTACACTAGGAACTGGCCCAAGTTAAACATAACAGTTGTTTTCTCTTTTCAAAGATGAATGTTGCTATATTACCATGTCATGAAATAATCACATTATTCTTAGACATAACAAAAATCAAATATTAACTATCATCTTAAAAGTTTCATCACAAAATTTCTAGAAATGTTTAAGAAATTTGTAATGTACAACTCATGATAATCATAAATGATTTTGGCCCTTTAATGCCACAGACCTATTTAACTTGCATTTTATTTGAAATAAAATAGTAAGTACTATTTTTGCATATTGTCTGGCCTATCAAATATTAGTAAAAATATGAAAGTAGTCAGGTGTGATAGTCACTCAGATAATCCCAGCACTTTGGAAGCTGCAACAGGGGTTACAATTTTTATGTCAGGTAAGGTCTCAAAAAGTCAAAGGAAAAGAAAATTCTAAAATTGACCTAAATATATTGATATTGAAATAATATTTTTTGCACATAAATGTACCTATATCCATTTCCTTGCATATGTCAAAATATCTCATAATGCCTATGTAGTAAATGTAGATATGCAGGAACTTCTCCTTTTGAGCTTCTGAGGCCTTACATAGCTCATAACAATATGTCAACAAAGGTAACCACTGCACTTTGACCTGTACAATAAAACTCATTTTTAAAGTATCATAAATCTAACAGAGCATGTCTTATATTGTGGTTGGTAGAAAATTGGATACTAAACACCAGGGACAAACTGATCTTCTGAGTCTGGCATGTGAGTAAGTACAGAAAGAAAAAGAGCATGGGAGAAAAATCGTTAGCTAGAGTTGATAGTTTAACTGATCATGATCAATTTGAAGTGCTTATTGCTTAAGTAAATGACCTTTGGGGTGATTTCATTAGCTCACACACTACAAAAGGTTATATCTGAATTCAATCTTATGATTGAGTCTAAGCGTATAAAACCTCAAAATAGTTTGGATGGATATGAAAGTAAAAAGCTCAGATTCTAAAACAAAGACCTACCTGTTAGGATCCTGCCTGGCCATGTATCTTTAATTGTAAATATCTGTGAGAAAAATTGCAATGTGCTGATATTTCCATCCTTTAATGTCTGTAGTGAAAATGGCTTCTTAATTGCCCACCTGCCCCAACTCTGTAATTCCATAAGTGACTACAGAGGGGATTTCCTTTGCTGCTTTGACGAAGTCCCCAGACTTTGCTGAGTTGCTGTATCCTGTAATGACTGGATTTTGTTTCTATCTTCCTTTCCATCTTGAAAACTCAATGTGACATTATTCTTTAACATTAAATTCTTCCTTAAACTTCCTTGAATGGATTTTGCATGCTTCCTTGAAACACACTAAGCAGGAAAACCAAGTAAGTGTTTAAAAACTGGATTGGGCATCGATACTTCTAGTCTTCAAGTGCTTGGGACAAAAGGGAAAAATGGTTTCTCTAAGACTTCAAAATTAAAAATAATACTGGGTGAGAAAAATGCTCAAAAGGAACAAAACGATATGTTTATCCTATTGACCTAGAAGCCAAATAAAACAGTACGTTTTCTTGATGGTCCTTTAGTTCCACTGCTTTCTTAGGCTTTTCCAAGTTGGGGTTTAATACAAAGCTCAGTGATGGAATAGGGATGTAGATACACAGGCCCTAGGCTCAGTCCCCAGCTCCAAAGGAGAAAACAATGTGGAAAAACCTGAGGAGGCTTCTGTCTCAATAAAATCCTGTTTAATAGGTGTGGTTTTCACCTGAAGTTCAAGGCCCCTTTCTGTTGCTTCCTACTCCTTTTTCTCTCCCTGGTTTTCCCCTCTCCTTCCTTACCTTGGTCTTCTCAAGTCTTTGTTGTGAATTTTCTGCCTCTCAAGAACAGGAAACGTGGAAGCAGTCAAAGTTGGGAAAGAGGAAGTCATGTGACCTCTCAATCCTCTCCCCTCTCCCCAAGCTTACTCAGTTCTTATAAGTGAACCTCAAGGTGGAGGGAATAGCTCATGTCTGTAACCCTGATATTCAGTAGAGCTGTGAGTTCAAGGCCAGCCTGAGGTATCTAGCAAGATCTGCCTCAACAAAACAGAAAAGAGAGACCAACAAGATGGTTCAGTGGGTATATGCACCTGCAACCAAGCCTGATTGCCCGAGTTCAATTCCCAAGGCTTCCATGTAAGAAAGGAAAGAAACACTGACTCCCAGAAGTTGTTCTCTGACTTCCACATGTACACACACACACACACACACACACACACACACACAATGTAATTTAAGAATTTCAAAACATAAAAAAACTCAAGCCAACTTCCACTAAACATTGACTCTATATTATAACTACTTTGCACTGTTGAACTTCAGCTTTCTCCCATCCTCCCCCTTTAGGTTTTTGTTTTTGGTCCCAACTGAAATAGACTAAAATGATTTGTTGTGCCCTCCTGACAGCACTGAACAAGTATCTTTTCTGCTTTTTAAACTCTTCAAACAGTGAAGGTTGACAACACAGGATGACCCTGTGGCCCTGTGCTCCTGACTCTGCTCTGTGGGCTCTGTGTACTCGGCCCCCTTTTTTTACTCATAGGACAATTGAGGAAGCCATCAGCTCAGTATTACCAACAGAAAGAAATCACAATATTTTCTCTAATTCTTTTGACAGACTCAGAAAATCACTCGCAAAGTCCTTTGTGAAGGACGCTTAGAATTTACTTGCAACTGTTCTATGGAAAGCATAGGCACTGTACTTGCACTGTTTATTAACGAGCGGGAGACTCTTCCTGCAGAGCAATGCTTCCCAATCCAAGCAGCACAAGCGTTACTCTGAAATATCTGTAATCTTTTGTATGACTTCCACATTTGCTGTTGTTGCTGTCCATTGGTCTTGTTTTGAAATAGTTCTTACCGTGTTGCCCACTCTGTCAGAGAATTCACTTTCCAACTTAGGCTGGCCTCGAATTCCTCATCCTCCTTTCTCAGACACAAGTAACTAAGATTCTGAGCTGCTAGGACCAACTAAATTTTATTTATAAAATTAGGATGGTTTTATTATTAAAAAGCAAACAGGTAGATTGCTAGTAGGCACCAAAACCATCTTCAGGGTTAACAAGGATTCTCTTCTTGGCCTAACTCTCCTAAACTTCTTGAGCTCTCTTCTCACCAGCCCTTGGCATTCAGACCCTTCTGTCTCTATACTGTTCATGCTAAGACATGCTAGGACACTTTAGCCCTCCTTATCTCATTTCAGCCACTCCCTGTGCTACTTCACCTAGTCCCACATCACCTAGTCCCACATCACCTAGTCCCACATCACCAGAATCCTATCAAGTAGCTTAGAAAGAATCTCCTTAACTGAGGTTTCATCTTGTTGATACTCCACCCACTTGCTTCTTGGCTACAAATTCCATGTTTTCTTGTTGTGTGAGAGCTGATCTCAGCTTCTTCCCTCATGCAAAAACCCATATCAATGGTCTCTAAACGTATTTTAGAGGTCCTAAATTTACTCACAAATATTTATTAAATCTTTATGTCTTAGATACTCTTTTTCTGATTATAATGTCATTTAAATTTTTTAAGTAATAAAAATAAAAAAAATATAACTGACAAATTCAAAATTTCCAAATTTAGCATTCTCCACAGAAAATTGGGGATTCTGTATTCTCATATACTTTCCCACCTTGAACAATTGTTCAAGCATCCTTGAACAATTCTCATATACACTGCAGGATGTTGGATTCAGAAACATGAGCCACCTGTGCCCATCATGATGCACAAATGATTATCCACACTTGTGCGCAATGAACTCTACTAACTTATTCCTAGATCTGACATACTTATTAGACTGACTTATGGGTTATGGGATAATTAATTACCATATATTCTGAAGATTATGTAAATAGATAACAATAACAGGAAAGCTTTCTAACTCAAATATGTAAGCTATAATTGGGGGACTGGTTTAATTATTATTTTTATGTAGCCAGATTCAGATTAAGCTAGTCTATATGAATTAAAAATTCATATTTTCTTTTCCTAGCTTATAACTTTGAACAGGTATGACTCAATTTTTGCTCATATTGCCTCTATCAGCACCTCCCATACAGGTGCTCTAGAACCGAAAGTCTCAACTAAAGCTGAGCCTTGCTCTCCCAAAATCCACAAAGTTTTCTTGTTAAACAAAATCTTTGAGTCATTAGTGTGCTTAGAATTAGGTTATCAAGCTCCACCTCTTGTCTGTACTTTAGACACCAACTTACATTCTTAAACCACCCAACAATTACAGTGGAGGCTTTAAGTACTTGGGACAGTGAAGGACTCAGATGAAAGAGCTCACACCAAGAAAGCAACTTCATAAAATTCATTTGAGCTCAGTGATAGAGGAGTGCACATGGGCAGTTGGAAAGAAGATGGGGCTGCTGTTGCTGGACCATAAAATGGGATCAAGGCTTTAAAGAAATAGTAGCTGTTAATGACATCAGTCAATAGGGAAATGACAATTAACTAACATCAAGTAATGGTGTTGGCAGCTACTTCATGCCGAGCATAGGCTCTTCCCTATGCTCTATCCCAACTATTCTTTAAGCATGCTACTATAAAATTCTTCTTATATAGTTGGGCCTGTAGAGAAAAGGGAGTTCCTCTCATGTCACACCTAGCCTGGGTTTAGAGCTTGAGACCACATGCTAAATGACTACTCTGCAATCCAGCACTCAGAGACATGTGTGCAAACAGGACAGACCACTACCTGAACAGCAGAGCATAACTTCCTTAAAAAAAAAACAACAAAAAAACTATGTATTTCTCTTTTTGCTTGTAACAGTGACAAAAACATATGATAGGAGCCACTTACAGAAGGCAATGCTTTATTTTAGATCAGGGTTTCAAAGTCCCTGGTGGCAAGAACATGTAGGGGAGCTACTCATAAGTAGGCAAATGAAGAAGCAACAAATTCTAGACTAGAATGGTGGATGAGTGTCACCATTCTAAAGGGAGGCCCCATGTCCTAACGTTTTCAAAAGTAAAAAAATTACCTGGAGACCAAGTACCCCTTGTGAGGGCACACTTTATATTCAAATGAGGAGTAAATGAGTGAGGGAACAGGCAGGAGCAAGTGTTAATAGGTACCCTCCTCTGCCGAGCTGCTACCCCAGTGCTTGGCTTGAGGTATAGAGATCAGAAAGCATAGAAGTTTGAAATCTAGGGAACAAGGAGCAAAGTATGGCAGTGCTAGTCATATATGTGAATGACCTGAGCTTAGAGGTAAAAAAAAGCTTAGAAATCGCAGGTTAAGGGCTGACAGTGGAAATGTTCCATGAAGCTGCTCTGATGAGGCACAACTAGGCCAGTGATAACAACTGTTTTAGAAATAAGAAAAAATACCATAATGAGAGCAAGCAGACATTCTCAACCTTGTACTCAACCAAGGCATTTCAAAGCAAAAAAAAGTAAAAATGTAAATGGCTCTTTCTATTTTTCTACTTGTTCATATCGAATCTCTGCTGTGCATGTGACTATTTATTGTACCTTGAAGTGTAAGAGAATTACGGAGAAATAATAATATGTCTTACAATGTCTATGGCAGAGCTATATATAGTCAGGAAACAATCTAACTAAGCAAAGTTAAACGCAGTAGAGTTGGGTGAGGCTGTGCTAAGGTGAAAGGGAAGGGGGTTTGGTAAAGATAGCCACTGAGCACAAATGCTTCCCAACAGGCTTTTAAAGAAGTTCTTTCAGATTATTTAGCAACTGTTCACTCATATCAGGGCGCACTAGCAAGTTAATCCACCGTTGCATCTTTATTATGTCCTCTAACCTACATATTGCCAAGAGCACTGTACATGAAACCCCTCAGTAGGGTCTTGAAGAAGGGTGCTGGTAACATTAATAAATGTACAAAAGCAAAAATCAATAACTATGTGGCTAAAAACACATCTCTATCAGGAAGAACAAGGATGACCACTCTTGCCTTCACTCACTAACTGAGCAAGGCTCTAAGCTTCCGTTTTATAATTGATCATTGTCTTAGTTAGGGTATCTATTGCTGTGGAGAGACTCCTTGACCACAGCAACTCATAAAGAAAAACATTTAATTGGAGCTGGCTTACATTTCAGAGGTTTAGTCCATTATCATCAAGGTGGGACATGGTAGCATGCCAGCAGACATGGTGCTGGAGAAGGAGCTACATCTTGATCCACAGCAGGCATCAGGAAGTTTACTGTCTACCACACTGGGCATGGCTTAAGCATATAAGACCTCCAAGCCCACCCCCACAGTGACACACTTCCTCCATCAAAGCCATACCAGCTCCAACAAGGCTATATACTTCCAAATAATGCCACTCCCTTTGGGCCAAGCACTGAAACACATGAGTCTATGGGGGCCATATGTATTCAATCCACCACAATCATATAGTATGTTTCACTCTGCTGAAAAGATCATATAAAAAAAAACCATAGATAACCCTCCATATTTGTTACTCACAGTATATACTGTACCTTCTTCATTTAATCTTGACAAATTTTAATTGTAAATGATTATCTTTTAATACTAATTGTATCATTTTTGTCCTATAAATAAAGAAACAAAAGAACAAAAGAGAGTTCAGACACTTGTTCAGGAACACACAGACCAGACGGTGTGGAGCAGTCTATCTCAGACACTTGTTCAGGAACACACAGACCGTGTGGAGCAGTCTATCTCAGACACTTGTTCAGGAACACACAGACCGTGTGGAGCAGTCTATCTCAGACACTTGTTCAGGAACACACAGACCAGACGGTGTGGAGCAGTCTATCTCAGACACTTGTTCAGGAACACACAGACCGTGTGGAGCAGTCTATCTCAGACACTTGTTCAGGAACACACAAACCGTGTGGAGCAGGTCTATCTCAGACACTTGTTCAGGAACACACAGACCAGACGGTGTGGAGCAGTCTATCTCAGACACTTGTTCAGGAACACACAGACGGTGTGGAGCAGTCTATCTCTGACACTTGTTCAGGAACACACAGACTGTGTGGAGCAGTCTATCTCAGACACTTGTTCAGGAACACACAGACCGTGTGGAGCAGTCTATCTCAGACACTTGTTCAGGAACACACAGACCAGACGGTGTGGAGCAGTCTATCTCAGACACTTGTTCAGGAACACACAGACTGTGTGGAGCAGTCTATCTCAGACACTTGTTCAGGAACACACAGACGGTGTGGAGCAGTCTATCTCAGACACTTGATCAGGAACACACAGACGGTGTGGAGCAGTCTATCTCAGACACTTGTTCAGGAACACACAGACCGTGTGGAGCAGTCTATCTCAGACACTTGTTCAGGAACACACAGACCAGACGGTGTGGAGCAGTCTATCTCAGACACTTGTTCAGGAACACACAGACGGTGTGGAGCAGTCTATCTCTGACACTTGTTCAGGAACACACAGACGGTGTGGAGCAGTCTATCTCAGACACTTGTTCAGGAACACACAGACCGTGTGGAGCAGTCTATCTCTGACTATCTCATTCTGAAGGAAATGGTATTAGACGCTCTGGAATGACAAGGAACACCATGGTGGTCTCAATAAACACAGTGTCTGTTTTATAGATGCAGAGGGAAAAGAACATGTGGTGACAGGATTTGGATAAGCAGGGGATGTGCCTAACATGGCTGTCATTCAACAAGTCCTTCTCAACCCCCAAAACAATAAAAATCATGTGACTCTAGGAAGATATTTACGTATATATAAATACATATATGCACCGGATACAAAACATGTGAGTACTTTCTGATTTATGTATACATGTTTGTATATAAAATAAAGATTTTTTTTTAAGAGAAAATGCATTCCAGTGACAATGGTTATGTTTTTTCCTTGCTGAAGGGAAGGTTGCTGGTGGGAATGAAGTTTCAGCTCAGCCCTGTTGCCCTGTTCAGAAGCAGACAGCCTGTCAATCAGCGGGGAGGTTCCTTACCCAGGAGTGGAAAGGCAGTCACCTAACTGCTCCCTACCAATTTAGTTGGGGATTCATTCTAACTATTATTTGAAGTGCCTAGAAATTAATGTAATATTTCCTGTACTCATTTGCGTTGCCTGAGGGCTGGAGGCGCCCCTGTGAGGGCCAGAGTTGGGTAGGGAGCTGTATCCAGGGCAACTGAGAACCAAGTTGAAGCAGGAGCAGTGCTTGTAGAGTAGGGCTGACACTGGGATTAGGAGCTGTTCTAGGAGGCTGTGCCAGCCTGATAAATTGAAGTGGTAATTTGGGATTTCACCAGAGAGAGCAGTAAATGTAATAGAATGAGAAAAAAAAATCCAAGGGGAGCAAAGACTGAGGGAGCCATCCAAGTTGGTTTGTGAGGTTTGGTTGGGTTAGGTTTTGCTTTTTAAATTCAAGTCCCTCCTTTTGCCTTTGCATTTGAATCCTGAATTTGAGCATCTCTTCTGTTACTGCAAATCTATTAGTAAAGTGGATTGCCTTTGTTAGTCTAAATTGCTGTGTGTTTGCAAATACATTTCAAGAGCATGCCACTCAAGAGGGAGCTTCTCCAGGACCCAAATTGCAGTGTCTATAAGTAACTCTTGACCTTGATGCATCAATGCCCTGTGTGTAATGAAAGTAGGTGCCGAAGCGGCTGACATCTTCCCAAACTATTCATCTCTTATTGATTCACTTGTTCTATTGTGAGAAGAGAGACACCTACACACTAGTTTAAAATTAGGAGCTCCCGAGACCGTGATGAATGAAAGAGACACAGTTTGCCCTGTGGGATTTGAAAGTACAGAATTTTCTCAGCTAGGGATTGTTGGGGACCTTATTGTCCTGGCATACCCCAAGCACATTCATTAATTTATTTCTTTAGTCTACACATCCCTGTATATTTACAGGATTGCTATATTTAACCACAATTTCCTGGTAAATCTTCCAAGTACTATATAGTTCTTAAATGAAGGAAAACTTTTGAACGTTCCAATTAATTGTAAAATATTATGGAGGTAGGATGAGGGGACAAGACTTGAGATTCCGCTCACTGAATTAAAATTTAGTAACTCACAGATAATACTGCCCCATGCATACCAGAGAAAAACCACCCATGTAAGTAAACAATTTACAAAGGGACCATTGGCTGCTTCAAATACACGGCTTAGGCTCTATTTTTCCTGAAAATACTGCTCATGTCTAACACTTTAATTTTTTTTATATGAAATAAGCAGTCACTGAGATGTTCCCAAGAAATTTGTCATCTTACTTTCAGAGCCATGGTTTATTTCTAAATTTTCTCTACCTACATATTAGTGATAGAGAAAGCCAGACAATCCCCTGGTCAATAAACCCTGAGAATGACCCAAATGGCAAAGGAAGAATTACAGGGGTGGGGTTAGGCATGTTATTCATCACAGCAGAAACAAGGCCAATGGCCTAGTTTTACATGGTCTTTGCCTCATGGTAATTGTGGTGATAAACTGTATGTTTAATAGTCTAGAATATCAGATCCAGACTATTTTTATTAAACATACAATATATTCCCACAGGTAATTCCTGGGCTTGAAACAATGATGAGGTTTCCTTTGGTTTTCTGTTCGGATAGCTGGGCATATCTGGTTCATTCTATCCCTTTCTCTTTGTGGACATAGCTCCATTCCTTTCTAACACCTTCCCCAAAGTGCTTATGTGAGAAAACATTTCATGAGTATTTCATAAGAGCTTGTACTGCATTTATGTTCATTGCCATTTATCTTTAAAAAGGCATTTCCAGAGTCTGTATACTTAAGGCCCACCCAAAAGCCTATCATCTCTTATTCATTGGCTAGAATCCTATGTATTTACACACACACACACACACACACACACACACACACACACACACACACACACACACAGGTCAAGCCTTACCTCCTCCTCATCTGAGCTCAAATAGTCTTGTAGAAATTGAAGAGAACAATGAAGTTTGAAACACAATAATACTAGTTTTCCACCAACTTACTCTCCTGTGACTAGCACATGACTATCTAACTAATAAGATGCAGGTTAACCCATAAGTTATAGAAATTCTATATAAACAGTGAGCAATTTAATGCTTTAAAGTCCAATACCACATCTGATTTCATTGAATTGTAAACGTTTTGTCAATGGTGATCCTTTGCTTACATGTAAATACACGTTTGTTTGGTTTTTTCTTTTCCTTTTTGCCTTCATTTGGCCTAAATTATCAGAAAAAATCGATTCTTTTTTAAGTTTTTCACACTATAATCTCAAAAACTGATATTGAACCTAAAGATTAAATCCTATCCACACATGAAGACAAAGATTAAATCCTTTCCATTCCATAGGAGGACCCTCGGCACAATATGCCTGAAATTAACACAGTAGCTCATTCGCTTTTTGCAGGATAAGCTCTTGACATCTGTTACAGAAAAATAATTTCTAGGGTAGTATTTTATAATTCCAGGGGGAAAAGCCTCATAAACCAAAATATTCAGGTGTTTCGAGAGTAATTTGTAATAGCTAAACACCCAATCCCACTTCTCCTGAGAACCAAATCCGGACAACTACATAAAGTCTTTGCATTAGGAAAAAGCCTGGTGGGAAATGCCCAGAGGAAAGCACTTGCTGGCCCATGCTCTGAAGATATGCAGCTGTGTCTCAGTTTTAACTTTCAAGACACCATAAGACCTTGGAGACTGGGGACGGACTAAGCTGGATGAAGTCTATCTGCTCACAAGCTGCCTGGTGATGCTGATGCTGGCCATCGCTGACAGCTCCATTTCTGTATTTCCTCTGTGTGCTCCTTCCTTGCATGTATATTTTCAAATACACAAATCAACTATTCTATGATATTCCTGTCTCAAAATAACTTATCAGAGATATGAATTCCTTTGTAAATACACAATTTTTCAGTGACTTGGAAAATTTTAGTGTGTGAGTGGAATGTATGATTAAGGAGAGTCCGTTCTTAAGCAGAAAGAGAGGAAAGCTAAGAATAATTAGTATATCTAGGATGATAAAATCCTGAAAAGCCACTGAGTATCTTTTCATATATAAAATAAGAATGAAGGACACGATCTCCCTGAGCCCCTGAGAGACCCCACACAATGTTTTTAGATTCAGTAATGTTGGCCATAGGTCTGCCAGAGTTGTAAAGGATCACACACAACATGTTTGTTTGGGTCACTCTTTCAGAATGCACCAGGCAGTGGCCATGCACACAGCTTTAATCAGGCCAGTCTGGTCTACAGAGAAAATCTGAGGGCAGCCAGGCCAACATGGGAAAACCCCATCTCAAAAAGAAACAAACAAACCTGCCAATCTCCAGCCCACATATCCATACATAGTATCACTATGACAACCCTTGGACTAGGGATTAATTGGTAAGACTGTTGGGAAGAACACATTTTTCTTTGTTTCTTCAGTTATAAACTTTTTTTTTTTTTTTTTTTTTTTTTTTTACTTTACTCATGGTAAAGTGTAATTCCCCCAAAGAAGATGATATTTTGAATATAACTTGTCTTCATCACAAGGAGAGATAGATCTTAACACTCACATTAACTCTCATAAAACAAGTTTAGGAGTGCCCAGTCTGTGGAAAGATTATGTGATCCATCAGTTCACAAGAGTATGGAAGGTCCAGGATGAACAGGGATGTGCTTTAGAAGGTTCTAGATGCTTTCCTCATTTTATCCATCCTCCCTAAATTATCAACAACCCAACTCCAGTACACTTTGCATCTTGTAATGCAGACATGTTTCATCTATTTATTGATGGAAGCAGATGAAATATTCAGGGGAACCTCCTCAGCACTGAATGGAGTCACGAACATAGATTTCCTCTGAAGGAAAGTATATTTATTTTAAATAAGGACAATTTAATGATCTAATAGAAGAAAGAGGTGGACAAGTGTCTTCTTTTGTCAGTAGGAGAAAACAAACTGTCAGACCTTGCACAAGTGATAGGCATATGGAAAAAAGATCATTACTTATGAAATGCCAACTTATAGAATATAGAGTGTCAAAGAGATGATAGAGACAGAAAGAAAAAAAGAGAGATTCTCAGAGCTATACAGAATTAACATTTCAATCTCATCACATAAAATTATATTACAATCTGCTGTAGAACATGAGGCTACTAAATTGGGGTTAACTGAACTGCCCAAGGTCATGCAGCTAGTCTCTCGTGTATTCAAACAAATATTTTGCACTCCAAAGGTAACTTTCACTCAAAGAATATTTTCTGCAGAGTAGAAAAGTTTCCTTTTAAAGCAATGTAAACATATGAAATTAAGACTTGAAGGATTAGGGGGAATTGAATGGGTAGAAGAAGGCAGATGGAAGGCAAGTTTAAACAGGGTCCAGGAATGTGAAATGAAAGAAGAGCTAGGGTGTGTGTGGAAATGCATGGGTCACAAAGAAAAAAAAATTGAAGCCAAGAATTTAGATGCCAGACGTAGATAATTAATTCTTTACTTACGGTGACAATGAAGAACCAGTGAAAAGTCTCAAGCAAGGATGTTACAAGCTAAACCAATGATAAGGGATTTTCCTGACAAGCTAGTAGACTGTGCCAGAGAGGAAGAAAGACAAGTAGAAATGAAGAGGCTCTGGGCCCAGTACTGCGACTATAAGTGTTCCAAAGACAGAACTTCAAAGCACTGTCAGCACTTCCAATTTCTTGTGTGTACATGGGCTGCGTCTATAAAGTCTGGTTGCATTTTTCATTTATCTTTTTTTTTTAAATGAAAAAAAAAATACAAAATGGAGCCTTAGCTCTCATCAGTGGACTTCAGATCCCTAGTGGTAATGGGTCAGATCCCCAGAGGGCCCCACATTTTCAATAGGCTGTTTGCACACACGAACAGGGCTCATACATTTTGTTCGTGGGCTTGAAACAATTGATGTACTCCAGTATATAGTGTATGTTTTTTATAATTACACCAGAAGAAGGCATTCTTTATGGAAACAAATGTGCTTTTTAAAAACACATTTCTGAAAAGCAGCAGGCAAGGCATTAATAACAAAGTGAAATGATGAACCAAATGGAGGTCTGAGAAAAATTCTATATTTGTATTATACAGGCATTGTTTTCATTCCCAGCACCTTATTTTTCATGTACATAAAGAGAAAGCGAGCTACAGCAGGGTGAGACAAAGATCGATGCTGAATGTATTACTTGGCACTGGTCAGATGCAGTTTAATAAGAAAAAAATTGATCCATTAAGCTAAACCTAATTTTTGGCTGAAAATGGTTGAAATCTCTTTTTTATATTGGTGCCTTCATAAAGACCTTTAATATTTGGAAGAAACAACTCAAGGCTGAGTTTAATAAGATTAAATGTATTGCAAATATACTTAACAAGAATCTATCAAGTTGTTAATGATTGCTATTAATATCAAACAATTTTTGTATAGAATTTTATATTAGAGCAATTGTAAAATGCGGCCATAAGAAATGCAATATAAAAAGGTTTTCAGGTAATTTGTAGCAACTACAATTGTAATCTCAGAACTCAAATCTCACCCTACAAGATACAGTCATTTATTTTATGAATCCAGTTTCTAATACAAGCACAATTCAATTGCAAGTATTTGGTACTGGCCATTGTATCTATGCAGCGAAATCCAGAAAGACCTCATCTACTTTAGGCAAGTGTGCAGGCTCATGGCAGAGCATTAGGAAGTGCAGACTGTTCTGAGACAAGATTTAGGATGATTCTGAAAAATGAATCTAAGTTTCAGAGAGATTCTTCTAACTCCTCTTCAGTCATAGGCTGTTAAGGCAAACACTTTCTTTCTCCAGGTTTATCTCCACAGATCTTGAAAGCTAGAAGGAAATTGTTACTGTTTGCTTTTGCTACTCCATACGCACATGCAAAGTCTGTACCTGCAGACTGACTGTGAGATCATCGGCCAAGTATGCAGATAGCTCATAAGAAAACAAATTTTTAAGCTTCAAAGTGAAAAAAAAAATGCGACTAAAACATGCACACACACCCCCCCCAAGAGAAATGCAAACCTGTTTTAACGCCCATACATCAACCTGAAACCACACTGGAAACCAATTCTTCTGTCTCAGGGATTTGGATCAGAATGCTCTAATTCTTCATTCCTTCTATTTACATGAAGGCTCACTATTTATTATTCTACAATAAGCCCTAAAACACACACACACACATTTCTAAACTCAATCTTCAAAATTCACCCACAAAAATCAAAACATTTTCATCTATATAAATTTTATAAGCAACTACACTAAGAATGTGTTTTCATAATGTCTGTATTCACAAACTTTGAGAAAGGAAAATCCTGTTCTCGTCTTATTTTCTAAAAAATCCATTCAGCAGGCACCGGGTGGGACCCATATTCTTTTACCTCCGGGCACCAACTTAAATGCCTCTGAATCAGGAAGAACAGAGTATTGCTTTCCTTCTAATGGCTCCTCAGCATTGTATGCAAAATGAATGGAGTCTCAGTACAGTTCCTAGTAAACACATTGGAGATTTGTTACCCACAAGAAAGGACAAGGGCTGAAAGATTATGGGTTTAGGACATATACCTGCCCCATACACTGTACATTCCATGTGTCAGAAGGATATTAGGATACTTAGAAATGCCATTCAGGCCACAGGAGGCTAGTTAAGTACCTCATAATTCTTAGATTCACCGTGAGCTGTGAAATCTGGGCACCTGCATATTTCAATATTTTTCAAACAGCAATACCTGTGACCAAGAGCAAAATTCTACTCAACAAGTGACAAAATTCTAAAACGGTGAGATCACAGGCAGCAAGAAACACTCCCACCCTGGTATTATGGCTCCTAAATATTCTAGCTGCAAAGAATAATATAAGAAGAACTCCACTGATGATTAATTTATATGTTAAGCATATGAATCATGTCTTGGTTGTCATGCTAATGCTGATTTAGAAAAATATACACTTCAGCTTGTATTGATCTGTTTTCTAATTCTTTATCAGGAGGGTCTAATATGGCTGTTTTTGCAATTTACTTTCCAAGTTATCCTTTTAGGAGATGAAGTAACCAAAAGATATTGAAAATCCAAAGTAAATTACATCGTACCAGTTAGAATTCCCTGAAGGAATGGATGCACCCTTCTAATCTGCTCAGCTCACAACTAATAAGCAGGGGATTCGGCTCTGTCTTAATCTTCACTAAACTAGAACTTTCTTTTCAGTACACAACATTTGTCTTCAGGACATCTATCAAATATTCCGTATATCTCTAACAAAATTAAATTTTCTATTAAATTATAATCTATATTATGAATCAGAGCCTTGAAATACATTTAGAAAACACAGTATTTTGTTGTTATGCTTACTAAAGCTCACAGGAAAGGAATGATTTGGAAATTATTGTAACCATTTTTTAAGTTCAAAACATACAATTAAAAAAAAGTGTGCTCATAGAGTTGACATTTGGATGAAATTTGTCAGCAGTGGAAACTAGGGTCCCAATAACCATAAAAAGGAAGACTATATAAACAGTGACAATGAAATCCTAGTCTAAATGAAACTAGAACTTTATTATTGTTACAGAACAGAATCGTCTTTTTATAAGCTTAACTGAATCGTATTCTCTGTGTACACATGCAAGTCAACAAAATATCTGTGCATGAATGGGTGTCACACTATAGAATGATAAAGAAGGAGACATTCAACAACCAAATTTATCAGAATTGTGAAATTAAGTAAATGTGGTATTAGTCTCTAGAGTAGAAACACTGTGAGGTTGTGAAATACTTCCTGGGCACTTATCCTTCATCATCATCTAGAGAAAAATTAATTACCATGCAAATTGTTATCAGTGGACAGACCAAGAGACACCCATAGTCAATGCTTAAGACTTCATTGAGTTATAGGAAAGAAATTAATACAAGAAATCCAACACTAGTAAGAACTCAACCCTATGAGAATGGATGTGAGGGAATCTGGAGGCAGAATGAGCTTTAAAAGGGAAGTGAGCTCTGGAAAGCACAGTTGGGTTCTAAGTTAATCAGCTGTGGGATTTTTAAATTATGGACAGAATCACAGTGTAGAGTAGACTTTTGTCTAAAATAAATGTGAAATAGGAAAACAAATATGAACATTTGCAAACCATCTCTTTCATTGGCATGAAGACACAGAGTTATTAAATGTGTGTCTCCCGTTAAACTGATGATCATCTTTGTTACAATCTTTGCTGTATTTTCTCCGTATGTTTTGTGAGTGATTGTCACTCAGCATGTCTGTGTGTGCCTTTAAAAACATGTAACAAACTTAGAAGAACACATGATACAGCACCTGCCGTATTTACGCTGTTTACTGTGTGTTTCACATAGAACGGTTTTGTTAATTCACACATTTACGTCCCAAGGCCAGAAATAGAACCCATTTTGACTTTTACTTTACCTTCAAAGTTTATTTTCATGCTGCATTCTGTGAAGTTTCCTAATAATATACATCAATATTTAGTTAATCAGGATAATGGAGAAATGGAGGCCATAGATCACCAAAATCATGATTAAGACAAAGCAAATAAAAATGGTTTTAATGGAGTCAATGTAAACCTACTTAGTTAAAATTACATTTAGCTGCCTTATGATGTATTTAGCCAATGAAACAAAGACCAAATCTGCATACATATGCATTTAATAAGTATATTTATCTTATAAAACTAAAATATAAATGCATGCATATACATTAAAATATGGAAATATAGAAATATATTGCTAGTATGAAAAATACTTGCACATATAGAATTTCAGTGTTCTATATAAGTTTTAACATATGAAATAATACTAAAATACAATGCTTGATTATGAGATGGTTCTTTCACCAGTATCATTTAACTTTTTAAAGAAGTATTTGTAACACATAAGATGAAGATACTTCTGATGTTGAGAAAAGCATCTGTCCAATATCAGATAGTCCGTAATGTAAAGGAAGGTGCTGAATCTATCAGTGTGTCCTGTGAAAAATGTCACTTCCTTCCTGTCCCTCCTCCTCCTCCACTTCATGGTCACACCTGATGGTTTAACACATAAGCTTCTTCTTATCCACTTACTGATTATGAATTCCATGCCTTTGCTCATATCTAAGGAGAATGTGCAGCAAAGTCACCTGCGAGTTTAAAATCACAAAACCCTGCCTTGTCTACGGGGAGTAACTCTGTGCTCTCTGAAGCCTGGTCAGAGCAGCATGACTGGGAAGTCCCCTTCAGGTGCCCTTTTCATGCTTTGGGGCTTTGTCTTTTTATTTTTATTTTTGGCATACTAGAGGTCATAACAGTATTCATTAACGTGTTTATACATTTTTAATTTTTAAAAGTTATTTTAAATTTTAACACAGATTTTCCAACACTTTCCTTTTTCTCCTGACCTAATTGTTAAATCATTTCAAGAGTTTTTTGTTGTTACGGTTTTTTTTTTTTCCTTGAACGTTAACTTTTTAGGTCAGATTGTCAATACTTTTGACTTGTATAACCACTCATTCTATAAAAGGCACCACAGACTTTTATAGTAAGTAATCATAAAGCATTATGTAGTATTTATTAGTTAAATCATATTTCTTAAAGATAAGTGTCATCTAATATACAGCATTTGTTTTTATTAGAATTAAAATTATTTCATTTCCCTTAAAATCTAGTAAATCTGCAAACTGCTTCAGTTTCAATTAGTTTTACTTATTTTTTGACTAAGCTGCAAGACTGGTTAAATATTATATAATTAAATTGAGTCAGATAACAGTTACAAGAAAGGCATTTGAAGTGATGTTGAGAATCTTACAGTCAATATTGTCTTTACAACATCCTTAAATTTTTTCTGCTTCCTTCACATTGAGAAAACAATGAAAATGGGGGGAAAGGAGAGTTAGACTCTTAATTCTTAGGTTCAAGTAAAGCATTGGCTCCATCTAGGGCTTGTTAATTATGGTGATTGAGATGTTTGCAGACTTGTATAGTGATGCTCTTTTAAGGCTCTAGACATGGCTCAGCACTCAGAGCTGGCCACTCTTTCAGAGGACTAGAATCCAGATTCGGAACCCATGAGCAACACACACACAAAAATAAAAAATCTTAATAATATTCTCTTTCTCAACCATCCAAATATGGATTTAGGGAATGTTGATGATAAAATGGCCACTGAAAAACTGAGTGTAGACAAAATTTTAGCAGCGACTGTAGCAGGAAACAGGTTTTCCAGGAACATTACCCAGGCTAACCCAGCACTTTTAGGAGGAGGGCTAATTAAAATTCTCAAATGGTATTGCAATTTGTTCCTAAAATAATTATAATCAAAATATGAGTAAATATATATTAATGACCGTGTGTTCAATCAGTACCACTACTAATTTAGTCATCCAACACACAGAAATCTCCATCACATGTACATTTCAATTACTGAAATGCATAGCTACCCTTAAGCATATAGGACTCCACATCTATAAATTTTGCACATGTGTACATATACCTACAGGGTTGTAAATGCCTATACAATATTTTATGATATTTATGATCTTAATTTTGCATAGTCAAGGCCATGAGGCTTAAGTTTTAAAACAAAAGTAGAGATGAAACTTCTTGAACTATGTTCTTGCAAGGAATAAAAAAACATCAGAGGAGAAAAGAACCCTAGCTGCTATGCAGAATGCCTGAAGACCCTGCAGAATAAAAATTAAAGCGGGAGAGGAAATTACATTAAATTTTCCAGTGATTGATCCTTAATGCTTAGTTCTTTTGTGTACGTGTCAATTTTTGCATTGCTGTACATGGAGCAGCATTGCTATGTACCTGTGGAACACGCTGCATGGAGCCGCATTGCTGTCTACTTGCAGAACAGGTTCTATGGAGTAGTGTTGCTGTCTGCATGTGACTCTCTACAGTGTAACTAGCTCATAGAAAGTCAGAGTTTAAGGAGAGAAAACAGCAAGCGAACCAAATGCAAGGGCAGCAAGCAAACTGACCTTTTGGGTATGCTGCTCATGTGACCTAATGAGCTGACCTTACCCACTGCTCATGTGACCTAATGAGCTGACCTTACCCACTGCTCATGTGACCTAATGAGCTGACCTTACCCACTGCTCATGTGACCTAATGAGCAGACCTTACCCACTGCTCATGTGAACTAGTTCGTATTTCCACTCCCCACATCATTGAAGAACTATGTGCTGGTTTTCATTTTTGTAGTTCCAAATTAGTATTCCAACCACTAACTATTAAGGTGATGTTATCATGCAACAGCTATAAGAAAGCTGTATTCCAGTGTCTGATCTGAAGAAAATCCAAAACAAAACAAAACTATAATTGAAAACATAACACATGTGTAATTTTTTTTAAAAAAATACTATTTCCTTATAATGATTTCAGATTTTTATAATCTATAGGGCAGAACTCAAAGGCTCAAATTCTCAAACTACTAAAATACATATATACTCTGCCTTCCTTCGTCTAACTACATTGAAACTACAAAATTATTCTTGAAATGAAGCATTATTTTTCTGTTTTGGGATCAGAGAACTCTGTTTTCTGAAAGGGGACACACACACACACATGCACACACACATGCACACACAAGCTGGGTCTCAAGTGAGAAAGCAAAAGAGAAATTATTTGCAATATTGTGTTTAAAAGCTATTTTAAATATGCAGCCCTTCTTGCCAAGGTCACTCATTGCTGTGTTTATAGTAATGTGAGAGTGGATCTGTCAGCCAACTTTCATATTTAAAAACTCTAAGAAAAAAAAATAAATCTTCCCATACTGCAGCCCTTCTAAAATCAGGTGGGAATAAGGTCTTTTTCTCTTAGGAAAGCATTACAATTTAGAAATGGGAGGAAGCAAGTATGTCAATTTCATTACCAAAGAGAGCAAAGTCCATAGAGGTTTATGAAAGCTTAGGGAAGATATTTTTACTTAAAAATAAAGCCCAAAAGGAAGAACATAGTTGCACTTCTCTAAGAAGCAAGAACATCTATATAGCACAGAGATCACAAGACTGTGAGTGTGAGTTTGAATCTCACTTGTGCCTTCTGCTAGCTAAGACAACAGAGAGAAGTTGTGTATCCCTTCTGAAACACAGTGGGTGAAATGGAATTTTTATGACAAGAAAAAAATTTCAGCTTCTCTACCTTAGGTCTGTTGGGAAGAAAGGCCTCAGGATTTAAGTATTTCTTCTCCTACTTCCACAAATATTCTTATAGTAGAAATATACGCATATAATTTCAAAGAACAAACGTCAAGTGTTTTTCATGCATAAGATAAGGCCATGTCTATGTGTGTATGTGAATACATTAAATATACATTAATATTTCCCTGACTGCATGAGAAATGGATAGCAGTATTTCTCTCTGCACAGGGAGATTTGGAGAGTTGGTGGGGGACACAACGAGGGAAATTCTAACTTTTCTTCCCTCCTGTAATGTTTTAGTCTTTAACAATGTACATAGATGATTATGCAATTCAAAAACAATTTGGAACACAAGTTATTTCAGACAACACAAAGTATCAACTTTTTTAGTATATGAGAGCAGCAAATCTGTGAACCTTTTCTCACCAAGACTAAATAATCCAGGAAACTACTGGTAAAATATGACCAAAATAATTCATCTTGATTGGAGCGTAAATGGTAATGAGTGGCTTTAACTATGCTTTATGAGTATCTGATGCCAAGAGGCTAATGACTTAACATTTCCCTCAAAGATAGTACAGAATTCTTTCAACACTGGAACCTCCCAACTTCTTCAGCCTGCTCTGTATGGTGATGATGAAGAAGACTGCAAACGTCTTAAGAAAACAGAAAGACCTCTAAAATAAGGGAAAAGACCTTTTTTTTTTTTTTTTTTTTTTTTCTCATCTTCCATCTGCATTGAATACCATAATGCTTGGTACATGGCAATCATTACTAGTGTTCAATAACCTAATAAATGAAAAAAATGAATGACTGATATACAATCTACACACTTAACGCTATTTTTCAAATTGTTAGCAGACTTGTTGAAGATGTCCATCTTTTGCCCATAATTTAAATAACGACCCCCCCCCCCCCCGATCCATGGAACAAATATTACCTGCTAAATGCAGAGGTTCCTGGCCTCTGATTAAGCTGACTGAACCAGTAATGGAGACTAATAAACTAATATCCAAAGAGATGCTTTTATATGCCAAGTATTTCTCTCTATTCAGCACATGAATTGGGAAGTTAAGTCTGAGTCACAGAAAACAGAGGAAAGAGTTAGCAAGAGACACAACACCAAGAGAAGTTCTCTCATGTAGCTTACCTACACTGAACCCCCTTAGGATTCCTGAGACCATCCCCCTCCTCACCTATTCTGAGCTCTCAACATTTTTATCAGGTGCCTTTCCACAGAAATAAACAATGAGATTCCCATGGTCAAAGCAACCAAGAGACTCTCTACTGAACGTTTTGGCTTTGCATATAAGTAGCTGGGAATAGGAATGAACTAAACCGTCTTTAAAGACAGTCCCTGCACTTGTCCATGCTATTACAGCCCTCGCCGCTCTGAAAGGTCTTACCTGCCTCACCAGGTTTAGCACTCTGTGGATTAGTTTTTTTGGGACGTGCAAAAAATCTTTCCCCTCCTTTTTATCTGAAAACAAAACTGTTGACCCAGCCACGGCTCATATCAGCTTTTAAGCGCCTGTGTGTATGTATCATTTCAACTCTGTATTCAGAGAAATAGGCCACTAGTAATGGCATGTGACAAAAGCTACAAAGGAGAATACTATTTTTCCTCAAAGAAACATACTTACCAGCATATCACCTTCCTGAGATCATTGCTTTTGCTAATTATCATTCAAATTTTTGATCCCTTTCCTCAACAAAAAATTTATCAAGACAGTTTGCATGAGCACTTTGTTTTAGTTTTTTTTTTTTTTTCTCTCCAGCTTTGAACATACTGTAGTGAAGCTTTTGCCCCCACCATCCAACCGAACCTGTTCCTATCAAGTTCTCAAATCATTTCCAGAATGCCTAATCCACTGGCTAAGTCAGTTCTCAGAAGGCACCATGCACTGGGCTGGGAGCATTCACCCAGTAACCATTTCTTCTCAGTTTGCTTGGCAGGCTCCTTCATTTCCATCTGACTTCTCCATGATGAGGTGCTCTGAGGATTCACTTCTCCATTTGCTGACCATCACCCACCCTTTGATGACACATGGCTTCAAATATCACCTGCCAGATCATGGCCGCCATCTATAGCTCCAGCATAGACTCCCCCACGCTCAGGCCTGGCTATGTCTCCTCTAGAATAACTGAATTCCCTGTCAAGTCAGCAAATCCATGCTGAACTAGCATTTCTACCCACAGATAGCAACACTACCACTGCACAAGCCATCTGACTACTTTCTGTCTACTGTCACATGCTATGCCCCTTTCAGAAAGAAATATCTTTCATTACACCTTCAAGATAGCTACAAAATATTGCATTTATCTATGCTACTTTCCAGGAGCAAGCCTACAGCCTAAATTCTAATATTATAAGTGTGTCTAATAAATGTCTATATTACCACCTGAACACTACACACTTCAATATAAAAACAATAGTGCCCCTTTAAAAATCAGGTCTGATTATGCCTGTTCAAAGCTCAAAAGTATACCATTTGCTCAGATTATATATCAGCAGTCCTCTAAGATGGCCTTCAGTTCCTTCATGATGCAGCCACTCAAAGCCCACATATCTAGCATGTTGAATCTTGCTGACTTTGGGCCTTTGCTCATCTGTTGAATGGACCGAGGCTATCTTCTGACTATGTACTTGGTTCCATTCCTGAAATCTAGCCTTTCCTCACTTCTTCTTTCACCTCTATATATCACAACTTAAGTATCTTCTGCCTGGTCTTGCCTTATTCTTTATTCCTTTTACTTACATTTGTCATTAACATCTTAATGTCATCTTACCTACTTGATAATTTACATGTCATGTTTACTGCCTACCTGTCTGAACTATAATACAAGCTTCCAAACGGCAAGAAATATTGTCTGATTTTTCAGTAACTTGTGTGTCCAGGGTAGTCTGACAGCCAGCAAATTCTCAATACTGTTTACTAAAGAGTTTAGAAACTGACCATTAAATGGCAAAGATTATGTGATGAATTCTAGCATAGAAACAAATCTATGACCGCAAAAATTAGAAGCTTTGACATTGTCTCCCTAATTTGAACTTTATCAGCTTGCTAGTTGAAATTTAAATTTCACAGAAGTGCAGCAGTATTCCCATGAGTATACCTAAGCCTCTCTCATAGCTAGGACTCAAATCTTGGGCTCTTTCAAGAGCTCACGGCTCCAGTGGAGTCGGGCATTTGTCAGTGGGGACACAAATGGGCTGCATAATGTTCTGTATGTGTGCAGTTAACTTTATGCTTTAATATATATGTAGCAGATTTATGATGTTACATTGTAAATAACTGCCCCACCTATGAGTTTAATAAAAAGTGCTGATTGGCCAAAGGCAGATAGGAAGTGTAGACCGGGTGACCAGACTAAGAAAACTCTGGGAACAGGAAGAACAGAGCAGAATGCCAGAGAGAAGCCAGAAGAAGCAGCGAATAAGTTATGCTGCTCTGAGAAAAGGCACCGAGCTGCATGACTGAACAGGATAAGAATCATGGGTTAATTTAAGTGTAAAGAGTTAGCAAGTTATATGTCTACGCCTTAGGCCGATCAGCCTAAAACTATTGTAAGCATCTGTGTGTCTCTGTGGGTCTGTGGGTCTGCAGGCCTAAACCTTGAGGCTAGGCCCGAAAGTCCAGGACAGAAACCTCGTACTACACATATACACACAATATGGCTGAATTCTATTTGCTCAAGGAGCATCACTTTTATTTTACTGACATTTGTGTATTTTAAACCTCTGGCTCAACATAGTATTGAACTAACAAAGGGTTTTTTTTTTTTTTTTTGGTGGTTTAATTTTTACAGAAGTAAGAAAGGGAAAGAATAATTGCTTCAGCATTACACTTCTTCAACTTGAACAATCAAAATTCTCCCAAGTTTAGGAAGTGCATGACAGCTAGATATTAGAAAATGAATGTGAAGTCCCCAAACATCTTTACATCAACTTCAACAAAGCTTGTAACACACTTATCATTATGCCTAATTTGTCTAAAATATGTGACATAAAAGAATGTATGGAACTTGTAAAACAGTTGATGAAATATACTCATTCCAATATGAATTAAAAACTTATTGTAGCCATAGATTGTAGTCATTTCGAGCTGAATCTAATTTTTGCTATTCAGCTTAATCGTATAGTTACGACAACACAAGAAAACATCTGAAAGGGAATGCTTAATTGATTTTAAATATCAATGAAGAATGAAAACAAATATAAGAAAGCTAAAAATTGAATTTGAAAATAAATAACATCACTCAAAATAATAAAGTGTAGGAGCATTATGAATCCATCATGGTAGATCAGTATTAACTTGATTAGTCAGTTGATTAAGGGCCTTCAAGCCTGTACGGCTAACTATTATATAAAATGTTACATATATATATATATATATATATATATATATATATATATATCCACATAGATCAAAGAGGGCTTTCACAAGTTTTCAAGGGGCCAAGATAAAATGCAATTCTATGAACCAGGGTGGCCATAAATAAAATAAAACCAAGTTTATTTAGATAAGCTTGTTTCTGTTTTTGTTCATTTTGACACAATCTTAATCTATAGCCAACAATGACCTGTAACTCACTATCTAAACTTTGGCCTTGAATTCTTCACAATTCTTCTGCATCGGCCTCTCTTGGGTTGAGAGTACAGGTGTAAACCAGCACGGCAGCTGGGAAAAAAACCTTAAAACACTACTTTGGACAGCATTATTATCAAAATTGGGCCTACTAAAGTAGTCAGTGATGTACATTATAACTGGAGTATCAGCATAGGCCTGACTGTTCTGAAACATGCTTGATTTAAAATACTCTGTCTTGTTATCAATTTCCATGTCACACTTTTTTTCAAATATGTAGTTTAAAGATTCTGTCAATTATGCCTATATATTTATTTTTAAAAAAATAGTTAAAATTGATTTACACAAAATCAAAGTATTAGATTTTAGAGGAGAACTATATGTTAATGTAATACAATTTAAGTTTTATTTAGTAGGCATAATTATTTGTTTAAAAGTACTGCACTGGAAACAAGTCTTAGATTTTTGATCTGGTAAAGTTTCTACTTAGGAGTATGAACAAAATGCATTTCAAATAACATTTATAATTAATAATTTTCTTTAACTCAGAGTGGTCTCTCAGATTAGTTTAAATTAAATGCACTATTAGCTTAAAAGCCTGGGCAGTTACCTAATCAAGTAACAAATACCTGAGTAGGCTTTCTATGTTCACCAACACTCATAGGTGGCCCTGGTCACTGACAGGCTCATAGGTGGTCCAACAATCAGTGAAATCACCTGCCTTTGCTATACGTATAGTACATTGCCAAGGGAAAACATCTTTTCTGAGAAGCTCTCAGGTAGGTCCACTTCTATCGTTTATAACTCTCCTTTTAAAAACTCCTAATGACATGTGCACTCAATGACATCAGGGAAACCTTGACTGTGAAGGTAACTGACCCTCCTTAGTCAACTTTACTTTACAACTTTAGTCTGCTAAGAAATAACAACAAACACATACACACACACAAAAACCCAGCCTGCTGGCTAGTTGGAATCTGCACAGGTGGAGGTGAGTACATCCAAAGAAATGTGGGATGATGCAAATGTCATCTGGGAACTTGGGAACTATATGCCCCCCCCCCTTTCTCCTGCCAATGGCTATGGGCACACAGAGATTTGAGCAGTCACCAGTGTAGTAAGAGGTTTCTGGCCCAGACTTTCGGGCCTAGCCTCAGGGTTTAGACCTGCAAAGCCACAGACCCGCAGAGACATGCAGAGGCTTACTATAGTTTTAGGCTGATCGTCCTAAGGCCCAGGCATATAACTTGCTGACTCTGTACCCTTAATCTAACCCATGACTCTTATCCTGTTCAGCCATGAGACTCGGTACCTTTTCTCAGAGCAGCATAGTTGTCCTTTGCTTCTTCTGGCTTTTCTCTGGTATTCTGCTCTGTGCTTTCAGTTCCCTGAGTTCTCCTAGTCTGGTAGCCCCGCCTACACTTCCTGTCTGCCTTTGGCCACTCAGCGCTTTTTATTATACCAGTGGGTAGGAATTTACAATTTACAACACAATCTCCCACACACCAGTGTTCTTGATTCTTGGCTCTCACTTCTCACCTTGTGTTTTAATCTTCATTATTTTGATTAATATCCTGTTATAATCCATTAGGAAATATAGTTCAAGTGTGACCAACAGGTTGAACCAGATAAAGTAATAACAGCCCTACCTTCCACAAAGTCTTTAGGGACTGGATGAAAATTCTGCAGAAAGCACCTAGTATTCAGATTCAGTTTTTCTTTCTGTATCTTTCAGTTTCAAGCCCTTCGGTTTTTGATGTTCTCTATCTCAGAGGGACCCTTTTTTTCTTCTAAATGAAGTCAGTATATGAATTAACCTAAGATAATACAATGTGCCAGCAGTAGAGGTGGATTTAGATTTACAATGACTGGTAAATACTTTCCAAAAAGTTGTATACTGTTTTCTAGTCAATATACATTGATGTGCTTATAAGCAAGCATTTATACATACTTATTTTTAATTCTCTCCATAATGAGATGTAGAATGAATTTAAAAAATAGTATACTTCAAATACAGAAAACAGAAATAAGAAAGATAAAAGGGGTGAGAATAAATAAAATCACACTGAACTAAAATCAGATTTATTTATCAACTTTATTTTTTCAAATTTTACGAAGACTCTACCAAGGGACAGATAAAAAGTAAGGCTCTACATTTGTATTATAGTCATGAGATAGACATTATGCCAGAAAATATACTACTAATAACAAAATCAAAGCTAGGAAATTGACTCACATAGAAGGGCTGATTTTGATATAGTGGTGAAAGAAGATGCACCTGAAGGGGAGACACTAGGGAAGTGCTGAGAATGAGTCAGAGACTCATCTGGAAAATGGCATTCCAGGAAGCATCAGTAGGTGAGAGGCCTGAAGAACTGTAAGAGAGCTAGAGAGATAGACCACAGGCTTTGGTGAGAGTGTGAACAAAGGAACTGGAGAAGGAACTAGGGGTCAAGTTACATGTGGACCCCACACATGTGAGCACAGTAAGTCTCTGGCTTTTATTATATGCATTGTGCAATCCTCGGATGAAGAGCTATTACTTGGCTTTCTCTTCTATAACTCACCAGTGTTTTGGTTGAGAATGATCTGTATATATAAATTACAGATTCAAGTGAACAGTTATGGGGCTAAAACAGTGGAGCCTAAAGACAAATGGCAGGGCGAGTACAGTAACCAGAAAGGAGGGTCAAGTTTGACATCTCCTTGAAGATAAGCACAACAAAATTTACTAACATATTGGATGTGTTTGAAAGATGGAATCAGGATAAGTCAATACAACGATGCCCTATATAAGTAAAATGCGATGGCAGGAGTAGTGTTTTACTAAAATACAATACCTGGAGGAGAGATGTTGTCAGTGCTAACTTGCTAACAGGTGTCCATTACAGGATGACAACAGTCAGATCCAAAAAGAGGTAAATGTCAGAAATACACATTAGGGTCACAGGCAAAAATATAGTATGTAAGCCATGAGTATCAATGGTAAGTGTAGAAAAAAATAAGGGGACAAGGAAAAATGAAACCACCAACAAGTTGAGAAGGCAACTCTCCTCCAAGAGGAGGAGAATACAGCAAAGAACATTCAGGAACATGACCAGACGGTAACCACAGGCATGGTGTCCAGAAATGCCAGCCAACAATGTGTCTTAAGTGCAGAGGATGCTACTGAGAAGTCAAAGACAAATGCAGGGACCTGAGCAAAGTAGCATGTCTAAAGTCTTGGCTAAAGCATGGTCCAGAAGGAATAGGAGGCAAGCATGCAGAGAAAACCAATACCTTGACCACAGTCACTGGCCACGTCAGCCAATAATCACTTGAAATGTGTCTCCTGTTGTTATGTAATTCTCTGCTGCTTAATTTTCTACATGGCCTCCAGCCATTTCAAACTGAACTGAGTTCACTGTTCAGTACTGCAGTAAAAGCTCTATATTGCACAAATGGGCAGTGACTCCAACTTAGCTACCCTGTCATTGCTCACATCGTGTACACTAGTTACCTGAGAAGTACTAACCGTTAATATTTATGTGGCTTTTCCCCCTCTAACTACGTCAAAGAAAAGAAGATAACAGGGTGGCAAACATCCAAAGGAGAGGGTGCTGAAGCATGTGTTGGATTTAACAAATGTTTAGTTAAATAGAAATAGATCTTGCGGGCATGGAGCTTCCTGGGCCATTCTAAAAGGAAAGGAGAGAGGTGACAGATTTCATGTGATTGCTACACTGTTTTCTCTTTCCTTCCTTTCTTCTTCTTTTGTTTTTTTTCCCCCTGAAGAGAAAAGAGCACAATACAAAGTGAAGCCTTATACAGATTCAGGTAAGCGGAATCCTCTCACCAGGAGGAACGCCATGGCTCTCTCCTCCTTTCTTCACTGTGCCTGTTAATGACTTTAAAAGATGTACTGTGAATAAGAGCTATCAGGCATTATAGCCATGAATGAAAATATACGATCTACACGTGTGTAAATGTCATAATGAAACCATTATGGAGAATTAATACATGGTAATAAAAATTAAAAAATAATTTCAAGGTACAGTAAATGAAAAAGTCTTAACATTAGGCGCAAACAGCTTCCTCAGAATGTATATACTAAACTCATTAAGCTGTTTCTGGTTCCTTCCTCCATGAATCTGAATACTATCTTGTCTGTGTTTGTAGAGTGATTATGATCTTGGCTTCTTCTAAAGATCTCAACCGCATCAGAAGATAGAGGGAAGGGAAGCTATTGCTTAGGGAGCTCCGGTAACACTGTATATAAAATCTGTAACACATTATATAAAAATTACACAAGAAATCTGGTAGTGTTGAAATAGTGATGGATGCAGGGAATGTAAACTCCAGGACGAAGGGAACGGGGAATTGGTGGTTCCAGGTTCAAATGTCAAGGTAACACTTCTTGAGAAGGCAAAATCCAAGAAAAAAAGGGGAGGTCAAGGGAGGAGGAAGAAGCCTGGTACAATAAAGAGCCTAGGTAAAGCTATAGATACAGCTGGAATAGTTAAAAGACAGAAGAAATTGAAGAAGAAGAATCCAGGAAGGGATGTGAGGCAGGAAGTAGGATCCAAGGTTCCTGTGCTAAAGAAGAAGATAGTGGCAGAAAATGGTCAGTCACAACAGTGTGAAGCTGCAGAGAGTGCAAAATGACTTTCAGTTAAAAGGAAGCTCACAGTTCGATGAAGAGGGTAGTCAGGGTGTGTGGGAAACAGGTATGAAGAGACAGCTAATACCCCTGTGGTCTTGCAAGCAAAGATGGTTGTGTCCCAGCCCTGGTGCTAGTGGTGACGCTGATAGGAAATGGTTGGAGCATCTAAGATACACATTAAACTTAGGTCATAGTAAGTTTGCCCCTCCCATAGAGTCTAGACTCTACCCTCTTCAAGGTAAGAATTTTATGTACTCCTTTCAACATCTCCAATGAATGATACTTAATATTTTAATGACTGAACGAGGACTCAGTAGACAAAGAATCTGTGTCTCTGGCACACACCCTGTATTTCAAGACATATTTATAAATGAACAATAGCACCACCCAGAGCATCAACTCTGAATAATAGAAGCAAAAGAAGAAAGGAAAAGAAAAGAATAAGAACCTGCATTAATGTGTAACTGATGGCAGAATCTTAGAAAAGGAAACATGTCCTTTACAGCCATGACTTTTATTTAATTTCTGACAAGTTTTTAGAAGTAATCTGCATTTTCTCTGTTTTCTCCTTGAGGTGAAATTGTAGCTAAGGGAGAGAGAAATTTCTAGAACATGCAGACAGGTTCACAGTAGGTTTTGTCATGGAAATATTTATCATTATAAAAGCCAGTGGAATGACATTCCATAATGCTAACCCTTACTGTAGTTAGCACTGCAGGGAAGAAATCTATCTCTGTCTTCAAATTCCATTATAATAATAAAAAAGAAAACAAGAAATGTATATAAAATAAATAATTCCTCTGACACATACACACTTGGCATTACAACAAGCAAGTGATCTGGTAATCTGCTATTAACTCATAACCTCATTATATAGAGAAGTAAATTCCTTCATGAAAAGTGCCCACAATTATGTCTATTCATGAATACATAGCTAAAGAATTCATTCTTAAAAATAAATCTTTCAGCATTTATATATGTAACATCAAATTTGGGGTTGAATCCACAAAAAAGCTACTTACTGCCTGTAGGATTCTTATCATTGGTGATCTACAGAGGAAAAAGTCAGAAGAGGACAGATTTTAATCACTCTCCTAAAAATATACTGTCTTTGGAACAACCATTAATGTCAATGAGTCTTTATGGTGTCAGTAGCTGATTCAAAAACCTGGATTTGGGACCTACATGATTCCTGGAGGGCTATAATTTGGAGAGAAACTTCTTAGTGATGTCCCTCCTTCTTCTACACATTTCCACTTTTGGGAGAAGGCCAAGCTCCATGACAAATCTAATTATAAAATATCAGCATGAAGCAGAACTCAGTGTTCTAAGGCAGTGGCTTTGCCAGCTAATATTTCCACAAATATATATTCAATATTTAATATTTCCTGCCAAAATAAAATTCACTCCACTGTAAAGTTAAAATGTAAGAGAGAGCCTTGCAGTCAAAGTGTTTAGATGACCTGACTAAGTTTTGCTCAGGCTAGAGGGGCCTCGGGGGATCCAGAGACGCCTAGTTGGAGAAGGTCAGGAAAGGCAAGCAAAGCTGGTTGGGATGGCAAAAAGAAAGAGTCCTCAGCAGAGGACAGACATGATCTTATTCAGACATGATAGAAGGCAAGAGAGACTGACATGAAGGCAGAAGGGCCACTGCAGATGGTATGGGAACCCAAGCACGGCCTTGGGAGCTGGAACACAGAAAATACTGGAGTGGATGGAAAGATGAGACAAGCAGGTTCAAGAGCATTTGGAAAATAGACAAAGATGTGTTTGTAACTGATCAGGTGAAGCAAAGGAGAAAAGACTAAAGAACTTCAAGGCTGAATTAATGGAGGCTGAACATTAGGGAAGAAATACAGAAGTGGCAAGCAGATGGGTAGGGTTTAGATTATTTAAATTATTTTCAAATTTTATTATATGTATATGTGTTAGTCAGTGTTCTGTTGCTTGAAAAGACACCATGAGGTGTCTTATGAAAGAAGGCATTTAACTAGGGCTTGCTTAGTTTCAGAGGTTTCGTCCATTATTGCGATGGCAGGGAACATGGAGGCATGCAGGCAGGCACTGGAACGTAGCTGAGAGTTACACTATAATCTGCAATCAGAAAAAGAGATCTAGGGGTTACCTAGATCTTAGAGCTCACCTTCAGTGACATACTTCCTCCAACAAAGCCACACCCCTAATCTCTTTCAAATGGTGTCATTACCTTATGACTGTGAGTTCAAATATATGAGCCTATGGGGGCCATTCGTATTCAAACTATGGGCACTTCACCTGCATGTATGCCTGTGCCTGGCTTCCAAGCCCGTGTCTGTGGAGGCTGAAGAGAGTTGAATCCCCTGGAACTGCAGTTAGAGGTGGTTGTGAGCTGCCATGTCTGAACTGACTAATAGATGCTGAACGTGATCTGAAGGTATTCTACGCATTCTGTTTAGCTAGAGACGTGTACATTACAGAGACACTGCAGAATCCACAAGCCAATCCCTGCCATTCTCTCTGGTAACTGAATCAAGAGTATTGACAAGATGGAGTCCAGCAGACAGGATAGATTTTAGATACTTAGGCCTAGTGAGTATTTACTGATTTCAGAGCTTCCGTTGCACAATCAGAAGATTATCTTCTTTTTCGTTTTGTACTTTTAACCCAAATCTCATCTATACCAGACTGTTCAAACTTTCAGTGAAGCTGAGGCTGACCTTGAATGACCTGCTGCTACCACCTCCAATCCCTAGCAAGTACCCCACACCTCACACCATAACTGCTTTTTGAGCTCTGTTCTATATCTTATTTTAAATTTTTAAATTTAAAAATCTCTATTGTGTTCTAGTGAACTAAGATATATAGTTCAGAAGAGGAAAAAACCAAAACAATATTCTATTTGATTTTATTTACAAAGAACTAGAGGGCATTCTTATTTGGCCTATGTCAAGTTGACTCACTCATTTAAATTTAGATAAATGCCAACAGCCTATGAAATTTGATCATCAAAAATTTTCTTATTATAAAAGATGTGTTATTTCCAATAAGTTATGACTTTTGGGCTAGGAACCCCCCAGCGCTGTGAATATTCACATGTCCAGCAGGATAAATGGGTCAGTGTAAGCATCTGATGTATTCAGCACAGCTCTTTGGAAAAATTTCTCAAATATATGGTGACCACATCTCTGTAATAGTAGATGCTATCCAAAGGCCATGAGTACTAAAGACATAAATTCAAAAACTTTGTATCTCCATCATGTATTTCTGGACTCACAAATAATAAATCAGCTTTTCTTAGAAACAAGAATATTATCTACCAAAAGGTTTCTATTCCAAATGTAACCAAATAGTATCTAGCCACTATAACCCACAATGCCCTGTAAGGCTTAGCTGTTCTTGCCTTTAGTCAAAGCACTTGGGACGCAAAAGTATGCAGGTCTCTATAAATCCAAGGCCAGTCTGGTCTATATAGCATGTCCCAACCAACAGTACATGATGAAACTCTCTCATAAAATAAACAAAGAAAATTTGTATACATCAACAATAAAAAGAAGTTTAAGACTATGATCCACTTTATGAATGTGAAATCAATTTGGTGAGTTACAACTAATTCTTTTATAAAATGAGGTAGGATAACCTTCAAAGGACATGATATTTTATATTAAAAAAGACAGACCTATTTGTGAATTCTTTGTATGAAAGTCTGTGCACATTCAGTCTTTTCATGGAACAGACTTATGGGGAGCCCATTTTAAAAACAAAAGAAAACATTGTGAGCTTGGTTCTGGACACTACGGAGAAATATCAAGAAATTATAACTTAACTATGAAGTTAATATGAATTTCATTAAATTTGAATATTTGTACAAAAATTTGTTTGAAATCGAGCATTTGCTTTTTCCAAACTTTGAAACAACATCTAAGATGGTTCCTAACAATAGGATCTAAGGTGTCCCCCATGTGTTTGTTACAGATCACATGATCCCTCGGCATTCCACCCTCACTATTTGGCCGTCTTGCTTACTTGGCTCAGCGTGACTTACGGGAGACGTACAGGCAGAAGCCTTCTTTACTTGTAGTTGATTTTGTGTTTAAGTAGAATGAATTCTGAAGCTGTGGTGCAAAATGCATCTTTCAACTCCTCAGCCCTGAAGAATCCTTAAAACGTTAAAAGAACCAGCCAGGTGGTGGTGGCAAACGCCTTTAATCCTGGCACTCAGGAGGCAGAGGCCGGTGAATCTCTGAGAGTTTGAGGTCAGCCTGGTCTACAGAGTGAGTTCCAGAACAGTGAGGGCTATAAAGAGAGACTTTGTCTCATAAAGCAAAAGAAGAGAATAAAGAGAGTTGCCATAATACTCAGGAAAAGTATGAGCTCATGTGTAGTTCTACATAGCCTAGTTACCCAATTTCAAAACCTTTCTGTGTGCAAACTGGAAGCTAGCAGACATTTACGTTTTTAGATTTTCATTTTATCTTAAATTTTAATTATGTACATGTGAAGGTGGGTGCCTATGGAAGTGAGAGGCTGAAAATTCCAGATTCCCCTGGGGTTGGAGTTTCAGGTGGTTCTGAGCCTCCTGACATGGGTTTGGGGACCAAATTCTAGTCAGCTGCAAGAAGAGCAGTCCCTCGACTGTTCAGTCACATCTGTAGCCATCATTTTAACTTTCTGTAACTTTGTAAAAATCCTAAAAACACAGAAATCATCCTATATAGGATGCCTCATTTATGCCACCAAATGGTGAAACACTGAGCCTGAGAATCTTAAAACCGCATTTTACAAATATATTTTAAACTATTAATTATCAAGTACCAGAAATGAGTTTTACTTGACTTAAACCCCACCCCTTTTGTGAGAGCTATAGTGTGAAGTTTATATTTTATTTCATTTCTATCACTCCATTCCTTCGGTTCTTTATGATGTTTTAAAAATCCATAATATAATTCTATGAGAGTTAACATAATAGACTGTAGCAGCTGTTATGGTCTATTGTGTAAATAAGTAATTACAGAATTTACAGACTATCATGTAAATATGTAATTATGGACTTTTTAAAATGTGCATTATTTACTCGATAGTCTATCGTTTACATATGTAATTATGGACTTTAAAACATGTATTATTTACTCAGTCTGTAACAGTTCCTTGGGACAGAGTCGTTCTGGCCTATCGGGTAAACATATAATTACAGAAATTTTTTAAATATGTATTATTTATCTGATAGTGCTGCTACAAATTATCACATCCATACGTAATCACAGATTTTTAAAAAATGGGTATCATTATTTCGTATAATGCTTCTACAAGTCAACTCAAGAGACTTCTGAATCATGGATTAGCTATCCAAAGCTAAGGAGAGATTCTACTGTATAGAATTTGCAAAGAGTCCTAGGTTTTTGGTATGTCCTAAACACGTTTTAATTCTCCTCAGTAAGTTAAAAAAAAAAACTAGCCCCAAAAAGAACAAATAATTTTTTAGGGCAAGGTGTGTTTTTAATTGATCAGCTTCAGGATCAGTTTTCTGAATTAACTGTATTACTATATTTATATTTTAATTTGATATATATTTCAGAATTTCCAAGGTTCAAATTTTCAGAATTAACTGTATTACTATATTTATACCAAAAAGACAAAAATCTCTTAACATTTTTGATTTCTCTAAGAACGAATACCTTACATGCATTGTAGATCTTATTATATGTTCTGGGCATCCTATTAGTGTGCTGGAAAATGAGCTGGGATTAGCTGGAGAGGAGACAGGACCTAAATCACCCACAGCAGACTTAAAGCACAGTGGGTTATTTAACTCACAATACCATCTAACTGTTTAAATATCAAAGAGAGTCAGCACCTATTACAGCAACCACTACATCTTATACTGACTTAGGATAGCTGAACACCACCTGATATCCATCCTGAAATGGTCAGGAACGGAGTCTTACTGCAAAGAGCAAATGAATTAAGAGTTAATCAAGATCCTAGACAGACCTTTGGTCTGGCTCAGACAGTTCTTCAACTTCCTGTGGTCCTGCTGCATGTAAACATCACACTGTGAGTGGGGGTGGGAAGGGAGGTCAAGAAACCAGAACACCTAAGGCTCATTATCATAAATAGTCGCAGGATGTTTTAGAAAGAGACTCACATGGACAGACGGCAGGGTTGGGAACTTCAAGAATTTATCAAATGATGCTGGTTTTTGACAATAAATAAGTGGGATTAAAAGTTAAGTACACACTTCAAGAAGCTATCCACAGCTGTGCATAAACGGATTCAACTACCATTTCTGTGCGTACTTTGTCATTTTACCTGAGATTGGAAGTCTGTAAACTAGACTCTATGACAAAAGGGAACTTCAGAGAATATGATCAAAACTAAGGCTATATAGAAGTTTTATATTTTGAAGTTAAAAAAACAAAGAAAAGAAAAACCTTAAGCATTGCTCTAAAAAGACACTTTTGCATTATCTGTTCAAGAATTTTTTTAAGTCGGTGATTAAATATCTATCTTCAGATAGCCCATAAGGATTAATTATGTTTATTATTTCAAAAACTTCTAATTTAAAATTTGTAGAATACTATATAAAATGCAAAGGTTCAGTGTTCATATATAAGATTAACTCTCCCATATCACAGGCTAAACATAGCAAAAAAAGGAATCAGCTGAGCTGGGCTGTTACTCAAGGGTGAAGCATTTACCCTAGGATATGTGAGGCCATAGGTACAATCTCTTGCACCCAAACCAAACAAGACAAGGAAATAAACACTTAGGTAATTCCTATCCAAAAGGAGAAGATATTACATACATTTGTCTAAAGATGCGAAAAGGCTTCTGCTTCATCCTTCACTGAACATCGAGAAAGAAGGCAGGCCCTGTATAATTCTGGACTTTAGATTTTAAGTGTGCAAAGTCTTTAAGACCTGACACTAGAGGCTGTAAACCTTTAGAGAGGATTGTGTTCCCCAATGTTTAAATCCCTGCACAGAGCAACACAAAATATACATTACATCAGGGTATCCCATGGCTGACTCCAGACTAGTCCATGCCAGAACAAAGGGCAGGTGCTGCCTGCCAGAAGCTGCAATTTAATATCTTGCTATAAAAGCAGTAGGAGCCTCCTGTTCATCTGAAACCTAGAACCTATAATAAAAACAATAAACAATTCAAAGCTGGCACATTACCTCCACTGTTGGGTTATGTGCTGGGATTCTGTCTGGTTTTTCGTTTGGTTGTTTTTGTTGTGTGTTTTTCACCAGAATCACAAACTGTAAGCAAGTCGGCTCTTCTCAGGGACAGGGTGAACTGTGGCCAGTGGAGATTTACCAGATCAGGCATTTAATTTTCTTTCTTTTGAGGAAACATTTATAATATATGTCCCAATTGTTATTTGGGGAACTCACCTCTTCTGAGTTTATTAAATGGCTTAAGTATATGATTTTAGATAAAGTAGGACATTAACAGTTAACAGCCAGAGGTGCAGAAAGGAGAAAGGAACACAAGAGCATATAAACAGTTATTTCATCCAGACACATCTCCCTTTAAACAATAAATACATCATTGGAGTGAAGTGAAAATAAATTACCTATATATTTAATGTATTTTAAATTAATCAAGGATACACTTACTTAAAGGAAGTTCATACTTTGGTAATATGGATCAACCAATTTGCAATGTTGAGTTTTCAGATGTCAAAATTTAAAGTAATAGATAGATAGATAGATAGATAGATAGATAGATAGATAGATAGATAGGTAGGTAGGTAGGTAGATAGATAGATAGATAGATAGATAGATAGATAGATAGATAGATAGATAGATAGATAGACAGACAGACAGACAGATAGAGGTATATACATAAATATATCAATGAATATTCAAATAATTGTGTAGTTAAGATCAAAATATATTTAAAACCATTTGGGCTTATCTTGCTCCTCATGTTTTTGAGGTTTTTTTTCCCCCTAATTTTCTAGGCTTAAGGGAGCATTTGAAACATTCTCTTGAATATAGATGTGTTAGAAAAAAAATCAAAACAAAAACCAACCAACAAACAAACCAAAGTTTCTCTGACTGTAGCCAGTTATCTGTGCAGGAACCCTCCATGTTCACTTTACAGCAACAATTAACATGGAGCCATTTTCAAGGAAGGATTATGGGTCCTGGACCCTTTAGGGATGGAATGTTTTGCCCATGTGTTAAATCTGCATTCCCTGTGAACCTAATGAAAAGATTGCAATGTGTTCTGTCAATGGCTCCTCGAGCATGGCGCTGTCTCTTTTACCCCTGGGCACCTGTGCTGAGGAGTATGCTACGTTTCACAGATGGAAATGCAAAGAAGTATGTGCTTACATTTTATTTTGCTTTTTCCTTCTGAAGATTGAGAGACAGAGACATAATATTATGTATGGAGATGCAGGCGGCCTAGAATTGAGAGGACTGGCTGGATGCAGTCAGTGTATTTGTAAAAATGTGCTGTGTTTGGGGAAAATTGCTAATGCTATAAAGTATCAGGGAGAAAGCCTGGACTTCTTCTATAGCATTTTAAATATGGCAGTAGCTATTTTTAACACAGGCTTTTTGGTTTGCTCTTTTAAAAAATGTGACTTATTATTCTAACTAATTTGAATTCACATGTATGACATGCTCCAGACAGAATAAGGACCTGCTTGCACAGAAAAGTTCAGGGGCTGTACTTTAACAGGATTGAGGGCACGCTCACCTCCTTTTGACAAAAGGCAGACTTTTTGAGGATGGCAAATAAATACTTAATAACACTAAGTAACAAAAAATTCTGAGTGGGATGGAGACTGGCAGGAACCATCAGGTCACCCATGCTTAGGGACATTTCAGACTGCACACAATCTAACTTGAGGTTCTCTCAGTTCTTCCCCACATGCCAGAGGCATCAAGAAACAAGATATGAACTCACGGCAGTGTGCATGTTTGAAGCAATTCTTTCTCACACTGTTTTCTGGTCACTGTCAGTTAGGACCCAGGTCCAAGCAAACAAGTTGGGGAGGCTGATCCTAGTCAGCATGAGCGACTCCGTAGCTTTAATTTCTGAATTCTGTTCATGCCTGGAGCCCATGTCTGAGATCTGCACATGCACATGTGTCTAGCAGGGCAGAGATAGCTAGCACATTTTTTTGGTTGTAGCACCATAGAATTCTTTGGGTGGAAAGAGATCTTAGAATTCAGTCAAACTCCTTTTCTTTAAAATTGAGAAGGTTATAGGCCAGAAAATTAACATGATTTTGCAGACAGATGATAAAAGTCTAGTCATAGGTGAGTCTACACTCTACCGAAAAGAGACAGCAGCTGTGCAGTTGTTTGAAGTGTGGCATGGTACCTTGCATGGTCCTGTAAGTTCCCTAAAGAGGAGTCTCATTCATCAGCTCCAGTCAAAGCAGGGTAAGTAAGGTATAGAGCAGCTGACTACCCATTCATGTGAAATACATTAAATTTGCTAAATTTGCCTACCAAGAATTTGTTTTTAAAATATCTATAATCTCTATAGAATTGAATGCAGGAAATAATTAAAAGTTTTAAAGATTAATTAAGTAATTAATTTTGAGATTGGATCTCACACATGCCAAGATGACCTCAAACATACTAAGGAGTTGATGATAAACTTGAACTTGAATCCTTGTGCCTCTAATTCTCAAGTGTTTGAATTATAGGCATATGTCACTGCGGTCCATCTGTGTGACTCTGGGGATTGAACCCAGGTTTTATGGCCCCAGCTCTCAGAAGTTTCCTTTACTGTCACCAGACTGATTTTCACTTTGTCTTCACAGCAACAACTCTTAAGAACTTCAGTTTACTGTGATTCTAATTAATGTACTACAAATTGGCATTCCTGAGAGCAAGGCCTGATATAAAAATCCTTCCTGACGATACAACTTCTCTCCAACCACTAATAATTGTTTTACCTTTTGATTTCACAAACTAGTGACAAGTCAAAAGAAGTAAGAGAGAGAATCCCCAAACTTCTTTCTTAAGTCTCTAATGGATTCCGTCTCATGGGACTGTTCAGGGGCCCTTAACACACTGAAACTTCCTCTTAAGTTCCTCTTGCCCCCCTTGAGCATTTATTTTACTATGCAGGTCACTTGTTAGTCCACATTGTTTAGCTGCTGTTTTGCATGTGTTCCATTTCAGCTGGTTCCAACGTGGTAAGACTGGGCTTTGGAAAGCCCATTTGGTTCATCCAGTTAGCAAATCTAGGAATCAAAAATGCACAAAAGGCAAGAAGCAGAGTAAAACTGACTTGGATTGTACGAATTCACTCCCTTAAGCTTCAGAAGTCTTCATTTTCTAAGACAAGCCCAACACTGCAGATCACAATATATAACTTAATTCCACAACAACAGAAAACTCGGAAAACCACAGAGCACAGTGCTCAGAGGCTAACAAGTTGGTAAAGGCCACAAACCAAGTTAAGAAGAGGAGGGGCAAACATTTGGAAGTGTCCCCAAAGAGCCCATTATTTACACATGATTTGCAGGGGAAGCATGGAAATCATGATAAACAGTCACTTGGCAAGTTGGCTAGTCAATAAACCAATCAGACTTTGGTGAATTTGCTTTCAAGAAGCAATTTGTGAAGAAGCAGCATACAAGGGATGGACATCCACAGCTGCTTCTGCACTGGTCTGCTTTGACCACTAACTGGTGAAACGTGGGCACTGTCTAAGATGTCTAAGATGGCAAAATGAACGGCTTCATCTCTAGTTCCCCCAATAAGCTACATCAGTATTGCAAATAAAACCATTGGGATTGCTCTGTGGGTGAAAGCTCACAAGGCTAATGAGTCAGTCCCAAGGACCCACCCAGTAGAAGGAGAAACCCATCTCAACAAATTGTCCTCTGATCTCCACAAGTTCGTCATGGCACACACCACCACTACCACCACCCAGCACATGGACAAATAAGTAAATAAACAATCCCAATATAGTTTTTCCTTAAATATAGAACAGTAGGATGATTTTTCAAAGCCCTCAAAACTATGGTCTGAAGTTTTTAGGCCATCAAAAGAGTTCCCTTCAAGTGGGTTAAAATACATATTCTAAGTCACACACCAGAGTTCAATGCAAATCCTGAACTGAAATGCTCCAGTAGAAGAGTAAAATACAGTGGCCTTCACTGAAGCAAAGAGTCACGTTTCCTTGCTACCAAGAACACTAATTTGAGCAAGACTCAAACTTTTATATTTATATGATATGGATGTATCTGGCCACGTTAATTCAAACATGTCACTCGATCCCCTGTGCAGAATATCCAAAGCACCAAGGCACATTCCTACAGCCTCATCCTGGAACACCAGCACTCACAATGCAACCTGTACATCTCCACCAAAGGAAACCAGAAGCTAAAGCTCTGTGCCACCACCACGTGTATGTGACGTGACACAGATTAGAAGGGAGTGTCTGACATTGGCATTTTATTCAGGCTCAACCCAAGAAGAGCTGCCCACATCCTCTACTTATACATCTGTGTAATCAAAACAACTGCAAGGCTGCTTAAGAGTCATAGGAAACATTTTTAAAATGTAAATATTATATAAAGGAAATTCTTTAGTTTTTGTTAGCCTTTACTCCATTTCCACAATTATTAAAAAGTTGAAACCACTGTAGGTTATCTGGAGCCACATATTGAGAGTATGTTTTAGTGTGGGAGTAAAAGGCAATTACTTGAAAGTATCTTTATGTTTAAATAGCCTGCCCACAGAAACCTAATGTGAGTCACACATATAATCATCAGTTCTCCAGTAGCTACATGTATTACATTTAACTCCCAGTGTAGTCAAAGTATCATTTCACTAAGTAATTCATGTAAAAATTGAAGGTTTTTTTTTATGTCTTTGAAATCTGTTGTCCTGTTCACTGAGCACAACTCAGCTGAGTAGCCACATGTCAAGAGCTTGGCAGACATGTGTAGCTAATAGTTATCATCTTGGACTGACCATCTCCTTTCAAAGAGAATGTTTCTTTGAAGGTTACAGGGCTGTTTGACTCTGTCGGACTATATGGTGCTGTTTCTTTTTTCGTTCTCAGCATTAGACTGTCACAGGATGTGTGATGAGATGGACCATATGAACACAACAGGACCATCACATTCTAGCCTGTAATAAATATGGAGTTTACCAATAATTAATGCTTCAGTGTTGTGTTTGTGCTTTACTCTTCTTTGGAAAAATTATTTCCTCTACACCTGAAGCCCAGGGGATAAGAAGCTCATTGTGACTCTTCTCTGTCCTGTTCAAGGCCATCTTTCTACTGACTTGTCAGAGCACACCTTCTACTTTCCCTCTATTCTGATACAGAAGGAGTTGTCTGGGCCTTTGTTATAGCTGGTCTCTCTTGAACGCCTGCATCTCTCTGACTGTACCACTCATCTGGCTCCTCATTACCATCTTCAATCCCCTTTGCTTTACTTGGATTTAAGCTCCCAAGGCCAACTCTGGACCCAGTGGTCTTCCTCCATGTTTCACTACAAACACCACGTGCTCTTATGGCACAATGTTCTTTCTCATTGTACCGTTTACCCCATAGTCTTGTCACATCTCTTCACTGGCCCTTTTCCTTAACCAGACAGTGAGATCCCAGAAAGTGTCTAAATTACTCTTTTGGTTACAGTATATAGTATCAAATAAGTACTCAATTGAGATTCACAGAGTTGCAATGTTGAACATATACAGAAAGTATAAGCAAGTATACACTTAAAGACAACTTAGATGATATATCTAACACATAAAATCATAGCCAAAATGCATTCCAAAATATAAGCTATATATCCTGTCCCAGACTACAGTGATAGATTCTGAAGACTCAGATAATGCTCTAAAACACAGCAGTTGAAGTAAGAGTAAAGATTAGCATTTCACTAAAGAATGTGACTGCAAGTCATCTGTGGAAGTTGTTACACAGACTCTGACTCAAGAGGTCAGGAGTGTAGCCTGGCACTTGGCATTTTTAATAAGCTCTCAAGTAGCACCACTGTTCCAAGGACCACACTTTAAATAGGAAGGACTATGGTCGAGCAGTCAGAAGACCTGAATTTCAGTTGTAACTCATGTTGTATGGATGGGAGCGATTTCTCTTAATACTGCCAGATCTGCTTGCTCAGCTCTTAAATTGCCTGGGAGAAGTGAGCAAATGGTTTCTGTATAATCTATAAGCCCTACAACCAACCATGCCTGTGTCGGTCTACAGAGGGTAGCATAGCAGTGCCTGCCCACTGGATTCATCTGGCATTACTTTCACAACACAGCCCAATTATTCCGAAATGTCTGCAGATGAGGTCTGGGCTATCCTTCTAAACTTCCAGGGCTGAGAACTAACAACATATGTTGATAATTAACCCAGCCGACTGGTGTCAGTGAGGTCATGAATAAGCAAATGATGCTACTATCAGATAAATATATTCTTATTTTGATATCAGTATGGAAACTCTGTTGGCTCGAACAGACAGATGAAAACTACTGTGAAGTACTACACACACACACACACACACACACACACACACACACACACACACACACACACACACACACACACAAGTATCCCAGGCCCTTGAGTGCATACCTATGCTCAGATGATGTACGCTAGGACCATAGCAGCTCATTGGCTGTTACTTCTTCAGGCCATGTTTACCATTTTGACTCCTGGGATCAAAATGAAAGCAGAGATGTGTTTCAGACAGAGAAGATTAAAGCCAACCTTCAATGAGCCACTGCATACCTTTGAATTCCAAATGAAGTTCTAGCCTAGGTTCGGTGAAAATTACTTTTGGAAATTTAAAATGTTTAAATGAAAAAGTCCAAATACTTTTAAATTGTACTTCATTGGTTTTGAAAAGGCAAAGGTCTTCTGTTTTCACCTCTTCTCTCCGAGTAGGCTAAGAACTGGGGAAACACGCTGACTTTCAGCCTAAAGTGCTGAAGTACTTTGCTTTAAACATGTTGGTTTTCACCCTTTATCCGGTTGATTGAGGGAATGAAAAAGAGCAATCATCTTGCTTTCATCACTCCACTCCGGGGCCTGGAGCGGAGAGTGGCACTAACATAAAACTCATGCTCCCTTACAGGTTCATTTTATTCACATTTTTCCTAAACAGATTATTCCTGTTTTACAAATACAGCCACACAAAACTGGAAACCTACAGTAAGGTAAACATTCGAAGATGGGGGGAAGACATTCCATTCCATTCAAAGATGTTGAGGCCAATCTGAGAAGATTTAGCTTTCATTCTATGAGATGATAGCTACCATTATGAGCAAAAAGTAATAAAAGCTAAAATAGTTTTTAAAGAGTTCAGAGGCGAGAGATGCCTCACTTCCAGCTGGGATGGGCAAATGGAAACCTAAATAAAGACAGGAAAGGTTTCACCCACACCTTCAAGGATTGCAGAGATTAGATCATTAGCCCAGAAAAGGAGACTTTATGATCAAGAGCGTGAACACAATAAAGCATGAGATGAGTTCAAAAATAGTCACAAGATGAGTAATGAGGTGTGAGATGGGCCAGCGTGCCATGGTCCAGGTGAAGAGTTCCTAGCATCCAGGCTCAGATCCAACAGGGGAAGGACAAGGAACAAAGCAGAGGCAGCCGGCAAAGGCGCTCAGCGGGGGTGGGATAAGGTTGACACACATGGGACTGCAGAATTAATAGTTGACACAGAAATCAGGTCTGTTGAGTCAGAATAGATGTCCCAGGGCTCATCTGTGCACTTTCTTTTAAGTTGCCTAGAGTTAATGGAAAATCAATGAAGATTTTTGTTTGCCTGTCTGTTTTGAATGGCATTTAAAGCTATGTTCTAGAAAACATATTTTGAGGTTGAATATAGCACAAATAAGAGTAGCAAAGAGATCTGTAGGTGCACCTGGCATGAGACAGGGAAATCCCAAAGAAATTCTGGGACACAAAGTAAAAGTGGAACATGATGAAGAATTGAATCTAAAAGACAAGGAAGCCAATCCACCTGGTCCCCAAACCTGACATGAACTTGTCCTCGCCCCTTTACAGGAGAGCTACTTATTGTGAACACCTATGACCATTTCAGCCTGTCAGGGGGAACGTGATTGGCTCATGTGCAGGGCCAGTGAAAACTGTCAGAGAGGTAAAGAAATGAATCAGCAAGGATGCGAAGGACAAATGCCACACTTCTCACCCTTTGTTAGGCTCCCAGACCCACACTCTCCCTTAGAATCCCCCAACAGGATGAAGCTTCAGTGTCCCAATTACTAATAGAGCTTTTTGTGGCTTTATTCCCTAGCTCATTTCCTCACTTGTTACTCACAAAGAAACTTGCAGCCCTGGAATTTTTGTTTCGGTCTATGCTTCTGTAGATATCCACACTAGAAGCATTAGTAGATAAACAATTAAGATTGAATAGAATAATGATCCCCCCAACAGGTGTCCACATCCTCACAATCCATCAACAAAACCATAACACACCATATTTATAATAAGCAAATGGAACTTTGTAAATGTAACTAAATTTAGTGAGCACGAAACTGAGACACTCCTCACCTATCCAAGCATGGTCAATGAAATAGTGTGAATATTAATGTGCAGTGAGCCCTTCCCAGATGTATTTATGAGACAGGACACAGAGGATTGGTCCAGAAAGATGCAAAACTGCTACATTGCTGACTCTGAAGCTGAAGGAAGAGGCAGCACGCATCAAGGAACATGAATGATCTTTAGAAGGCTAACTCCCTAGAGCCCTCAGATGCACATGTGACCCCAATGATAACTTGGTTTAAGTAAAATAAAACAAGGTCCTAATCTACAAAACTGTAACATATATCCTTTGTCTTAGGCCCAACATTAATAGATTGTTTTTTTAAAAGATAATAAATGCGTGTATTATTCAAATTATGGGCAACTAAACTAATCAGGTAATCATAAAACCAAAATTAAAAATTAATTTTTTCAATTTGGATCTCTGGATTTAAAGTTTAGAGTGTTAACCATTACACCCTGGGACCTGAGAGTAGTATTTTTTTAAAAAAAAAGATGAATTTTTTACATGTTCATTAAATGATCAAGACATGAGTTTCATATATTTTTAATTTTTGGTTTTTCAAGACAGGGTTTCTCTGTATAGCTTTGGTGCCTGTCCTGGAACTCACTCTGTAGACCAGGCTGGTCTTGAACTCGCAGAGACCCACCCACCTCTGATTCCCCAGTGCTGGGATTAAAGGCATGTATGCATAGCCACCACCACTCAGTAAGTTCCATATGCTCTTGACTATGTGATATTCCTAGGGTCAAGTTGCTTATTTTATGTATGTTACATTCTTCAACAAACTTTAAGATGGTAAAGAAGTTTAATATTTACTGCTTTTGCTTTGTAGGCAAGGGAGTTACTATAATTTGATCAATTTTCCATAAAGCACTCCAGAAGTTGTTAAAGAAATGTGTTGATGTAAAAAAGGCTGAAACAATCGATAACAGAATGTCACTGTCTAAACTGAGACTGCTTCCCAGTGCTCAGTTTGAACACAGCTATATTTAGAAGCTTTCATTTGAAAAGGGTGACTCCTGACAAACAGGTTGTAGAAATACATTCTTGAATTTTAAAATTTCACCAAGTCTTGACAACACAGAGAGGGTTTCATATGATAATTTTGGAATGTTAATTCAACATAAACTAAAGTAACTTGTGGTACCTTGCTAGAAATATGGAATTCTGAATATATGGTTCCATTTAGGCATAAAGGGGTTTTCAAATTGTAGGCAATTGGAAAGTTGTGTTATAGATGCTTGCACAGTATAAGTTTACAGTTTCCGTGGGTTGCTGCACTATCAGCTGCTGCACGTTTTTTTCCCATCCACCTAATCTTTGCAGCCATGTTGGCTTCCCCTCTCTCCATGAATCACACAAAACAGAGACGTTATTCCCTTGAAGAAGCTGGATTCTCCACAGGGTTGAATCTGTTGGCTCTGTGTAAGCCATAGGAATTGAGGAATAAGAATAAAGAACTTAAGACCACGTCATCTCCTGAATGCCACTGTCCTCCTGACGACCCACCTTCTTCCTGGTTCTGAGCTTGTGTCCTGATGGCATGGAGCAGAGGCCTTGGCCTCTCAGCTCAATTCTGTTAACTCCTGATGCTGGAGGACAGCATTCCCCCAGAGGCTGTGCCAACTGCCTGGTGCCACCTCTCTGAGGAGCTGCTGATGCTCCGCTGAACTGTCTTGACATTTGGCTACAGTGTTCACACTGCTGCTTCTACTGAGGCAGACAGGATTGAGGATTAGGAAGAGAACTGCTTTTGCAGGTCCATATGACTTTCAAAGACTTACTTCAATTCTGTAGCTTACCAGAAAGCCAGCAATTAGTTGAAATTCTTATTTTTAATTAAGCTAAATTTTTAAATCCGTATTTGTTTTTAAACCCATCTGCAGATTGTCATCTGATAAGGCCAAATGTCTTGCTTCTGTTTCTCTTTTCCTCACAGACTATATATACTTAATAAGATCTTGCCAACAAAGCTTCAATAACTCCTTTACATTTACACACCCAAGTCTGCATCCTATGGAGTACTGATTCAGTGCAGTCACTGGCAGAGCAGAACACAAAACACTGCTCTCGTCTCTGGTGGGCTGTAAGCAGATATTTCAGAAAAGAGTCTGCTTTATCTTCTACCTTTGCAAAGGTGATACCAGATTCCCAGAGAAAAACAAATCCCCCAAATATCAAGATAATTTGTAGAATGGCTGTGTTGCTATACACACATATTTTGGCAGGGCTTAAGAAAATGAAATAAAGGTGAAAGCAAGCACTAAGGACATTGAATTTCGAGCCAGCATGAGCTCCAACACTTTATAACCAAAAATAATCTGTGTACCTAGAGCTTGGTGAGCTGGGCAGACCTCAGCCGCGTGGTCCTATGTCCCCCAACAGCAGCAGAAGATGACTCAAGAGGATTACCTGTTGGTGCAGGCTTTAATACTAATAAACGTGGCTGCTTGTGAAGGCAGGTGCGCCCACAGATTTTATTTGCCATAGAGTTTTTAACGTACCTAATGCTATTTTTATTCTGTTTTAACTAAGACTGTTTTCTCTGAAACTTGATCCTGTGGCTGAGAATTGTTCCAGCTAGAGTACCTTTTGACAGCATCACCCTGGGGCTTTCTTATTTAAAATATCTAGTCTAGGGTTCTGACCATACTCTTCCTCCTTGTTCTCTTACAGTCTTGTCTGCATCTCAGCCCTTCAGTCAGGCCACTGATCATCTCTGACAAATACAGCAGCCTTCCATGATCTGGAACATCATTCTTTGACTTTTTCGTCATTCTCTCTAGTACTGGTTTGAAATATACAAAAATATCCCAATTCTCTTTAAGTTAAAGAAGCTTGTAAAATGTACCCACTCGATTACGTGATGGGTTAAGAGGTGCATACATGACTTCAGAAAGAACTCAGTTTTCTGAACCCCCAAAGGAAAGCTATGAATTGGCTGTGAATCTCACGGTAGGTAGTGAACCAGTATCTGGTAGAAGTTCCTTATGGAGGCATCATGATTCTTGAGTTTCAGCGGATTTTTGTTAGTTGCTTTCATTTTCTCCAATACCTGATAGCCAGCCAGTTCAGTTCCAATGACGTTTCATCCAAATCAATGTACACACCTCTTAATTAATTGCATGACTGAATGGAAATGTTTTAAGCATCTCTAGCCACTTCCCCAGCATTATTAATATATTAATTGCCAACTAGTGAGATTAAAGAATGATTACTGAGGATTCCTAAATCACCAGGATGATAATGACCTTGGAATGTTCTAAAACCTTCATGAGAAGAAGACTCAGTTTGTGGATTTAATAATGCAGTCTCCAGACTGATTTCTAAGATATGCTGACGACCAACATGTTCCTCACTAGGACCCAAGATTCATGTGTCCTGGTAGGCAAAGCCTAGGTTTTAACTACTCCTAGCTAACAATGGAGGTCTGTATGTTATCATTTAGTGTGATTATCACTGAAATGGGTACAGAAGGATAGATAATTGGGTAGAGATGCTAGTAGCTCTTAACATGTGTATGTCATTTATATATTTCCTCCTATGATCTGTGTATCCTTGTGCATGTTATAAATATTTCAGCCAGACAGGTTTGCAACCTCAACTCATAAATGTATTATTGGTTTTTATTGAAGGGTCCTTTCAGTTTTTTTTTTTTTTAAAGTAAAACCATAATGAATATTGATTAACCTTAGGAGCCAAAAAGTAAACATAAAAACAATTCCTAAGTCTAAGATCCAGTTTAACAATGTGCTAATAGCTCATAATGAAGACAGGAGCCATAAGTTAATCAACCCATTAAGTTGGGATCAGAAGTGTCAACTCAAGTAGTCTACTAATTTACTGACCCTTAATGGGTCAGCAAGATCTATAATTCCAAGGCTAATCTTTCTGCCTCTACTAACATCACTTTAGAAGCCAATGCACTTCCTTCCAGGATAATGATCTCTGACCCAGTATGGGCAGGAAGTCAACGTAAAATCCATTTATGAGAATGAGTTCAGGGTTACTAAGTAATGGAATCTCACTGGCATGTGAAGCCTCTGGTAGAAGCTTCTTCTGAAGCACCAGCTTTTCCTTATGTCCACACAACTGTGAAAAATTAACAAGTATAGTCTTCACAGAACTGTCTTCACCAGTACATCCTAGACTGGTTTAACTAAGGTGTGTCACCTGCTCCATTCCTGTCTCTTTCCGAGTAAGTAAAGCTTAGTTTTGGAAATAACTTTGGGCCAAAAAGAGAACTGAGGAGCAGGCTAATAAGGTAAAGTGATTCAACAAATCATTATGAAGCAAATATCTTTCACTGCTCAAGAGGAAATGAATTGGAATTGAGTACCTTTGAGGTGCATTGCTTTGCTCAACATTTATCTGGGTTTTACCATGTTAAATCTATTAAATGAGTATCAATTACCATTTTTTTTCACAGTTCCAGATAAAGAGGATCTATGTCTCTTTCAAGAGGAAAAAAAACGGTCTGTGTCTTATTCCAGATAGGCAATCAAGAGGTATAATAAAATTATGATTAAAGACATTATGGTCTGGAAGTGTAGCTCAGTAATAGGGAACTCGTCTTCTGCCCAAGTCTCTGGGTTCAATCCCTAGCAGAAACAAATGATTTAATTCCATTGGATCATATTTATAAAAAGCCATATATGACTGCTATGATAATACAAGACTATTATAATGTCATCAGCATTTTCTTTCTAGATGATAAAGCAATCCACTGCACCATAATCTGTCGTGTCTGTAGGTAACATGTCAGCACAGTGATGTCAGAGCCTCAAAGAAAACAATTGCCCAGCAAACATTCTCTGCTGTGATTTCCCCAGATAGGACAAAGACAAGTACGATATTAATCAACTAAGGTCCTGCAAAGGGCAAACCAAAAGAAGAAAAAGAGGCAAACAACTGGATACACTAAACATTACGGGAAAGGGGGATTCCTGTGAACAGGAAAATTGAGATCCCCTTGAAGGATGGGCAGGGGTGTGGGGGGAGGATCGCTTTTTATCTCAAAACAGGAGCTGTGTCCTTAACATGCCATGATGCTTGATGGATTCCTTAAAGAAAACCCTCTTCTCTGAGAACACAGAGAGCCCCTCTGTAGTTGGTGACACTGCTCTGTGTTTTCCCTACGACAGTGTCGCCTTTGTTTTCCGATCTTCTAAAAGGGCTGTGCCAAGCCCATCACAAAGACACTAGCCTAAGAATCTGGGCAGGAGCAAGAGTTCGGTCCTGCAGGGAAAAGTGAGCCTCGCCACAAAGGCGAGGTGTGCCTCGGTCGGCCAGAGAAGGAGACAACTTGCACCCACTCCTGCCCGGGGCGGTCCGGGGGACGCTAGGGAGCTTGGAGACCCGAAGGGGCCGGAGCAGAGGCGGGATGCGGGATGCAGGCCGGAGGGAGGCGGAGGGCCGTGGGGTCCGCTGGCCGCCCGCCCGGGGCAGGGACTCCGCCCGCACGGCGGCGCTCGGCGGGTCACGGGGTCGCAGCTCTGGGCCAGGCGGAGGGGAGGGGGGGCGGCGGTCCCCGGGGCCACCCGCAGCCACACGACCTCGCGGCGGCGGCGCCAGCTGCGCGGGGCGGAGGCGGGGGCGGCGCGGGGGCGCGGGCGGCGGGAGCGAGCGCGGAGGCCGCGTGGCGCCGCGTCACTTACCGGCCAGGGCGCGGGGCGGTCGCCGAGTCCTCGGGGCGCGCAGCCCGGTGTGCTTGCTCCGCCATGATTGCTTTGTTTCGCTAATTGAACCCGCGCTCGTCCCACGCTCGCGCTCCCCGCTGCCCAGTCCCCGCGCTCGCGCCCATGTCTGTCTTGCCCCCCAGGTCGGTCCGGCTCGCCGGCGTCGCAGCAGCGGCTTGCTCCGGAAGGTGAGGCAGCCCGGTGCCTGGTGCAGGGACTGCGGTAGTGGGTTTTGTAAACACAGGTGAAGCGATCTCCAAATCTCAGGCTGAGGTGCACTTGCTAAAGGAGGAGGAGGAGGAGGGGGCGTCTCGCCCTCCCCTACGCAGGAGAGTAACCTCCGTGGAAAGTGCCAGAAGACGCCCCTCTGGTCACCCCTTACTTCCCGCCAAATTATTAGTCACCCAAGTTTTCTGGCATAGGTGGACTCAGAGGTGGACAATAGGTTCTAGTTTACTTCAAAAACCTCAACTATAAGTAATGCCCAGCTATGGAAGGGCTGCTGAGCACCAAGGGCACATGGGCACTTGAGCTCCCCGGAAGACAGGATCCAAACTAGAACCAAGATTATGGAAAGTTCTGCAGGAGCTTAAGGGCTCAGCTCACCATTTCTAAAAGTGCTAGCGCCAGTGACATTATTGCCCAAGTGTAGACTGAGCTTAAAACTTTAAGGAAATATGTTAGTCCAAAGAGAAAGGCTGGTTAAAAAGTGCATTAGTACCAGTTTTGACTATGGATAATACAGGCATGATTTGGTTTAGGCAAATTGATAATGAGATTCGGGGACTCTAAATCAAAAATGTTTCTGGGGTTGTGGCCTCATTTATCCAAAAGCTAGTCTCCCAATCTCACTTCTATTTATAACTACACTGTTGAGACAAAAATGTTTCAGAATTTGAATTTCTAATTAAGGACAGTTGAAAGTTACCTACATCTTGTAGTAAGGCCCTGTCTCGCGTTATCATTCCATTAGCCTCATTTCAAGAAGTTATTGTCTTACTTGTGTTTCTTTTTGAGAGTAGAGGACTGTCAAATAGAGTATTGTCATCCTCATAAGTTTGGATCAGATGCTCGTAGGTGACATGACATACTGGGCCACCTGATCCAGTCAAGACAAATGGATAATGAGTATTTATACTGATGGAAAATTGCATTCCTTATTCTAGCCCTATGATCAATTAATAAGCAGTTTTAAGTATTGGGACTTTAAAGTGGTTGTCTAGAAAGGACCATATCCATAGTCAAAACTGGTGGTATGCATGCCTTTAATATATTCTTTCAAAAAAGGTCATCAGAAGTTGGAATCACTTCTTTCCCTCACTTGTGATGTTCTTTGCTACATCTCACCAAAGTTTGGCATATTCTCCAAGTTCTACCTTATGGAACATCCTTCATGCTTATTTATGCACCCCCAACTAAGAAGATTCTTCTCTTGGTGTCAGATATGAAATGCTTGAACTTTAGAACTCTTGAATATAAGGCTGATATTAAGTACGTGGGAGAATTTGTATTACACAAAAGTTAATCTGAAAGCACCATAATTTTTTTTAGCTAGATGAAAATACTGCATTGATTTATGTAATAACTTTGATAGTAAGTGGAGAATTGATGGTCCATTTTGATTAAAAAAAAAACTTTATCGTAATATAGTAAAAAAAATTTTGCATTGGTGCCATGTCAGGGTGGTTTCCTATGCCACTGACTCTGAACCAAGTTTTGTTTCAGAAGCTTTTAAAACAAGACTAGTCACAGCTACTCTTAGCCCAGTCCAAATTGTTATCTCCTTCACCTCACGAAGTCACACTGTGTCTATATATGTGTCATCCCACTTTCATTAGTGAACAGCAGTGTCCCCATTCCTAATAAAACGATAATTACACAGAACACACTCATTGGACTTAGGCTGAGAATGTTCAGAACAGTTCCATTGCTGATTCTCCTTTTAACAACTTAGACTCTCATATTGATGGTTCCCAATTCATCACACACACAACTCCCATGTTTATAATTGTCTCTAGTCCTTCTAGGTGATTTGCTTGTGTGAATTCTTCAAGCTCATAGGTGGTGTAAACAGAAATGAGAAACACACATGGGACATTGTCCTTTTGGTCCCCTGCTGCTATGTGTTAAGCAAGTCTAAACTTCCTGCCAGAGAAAGGGGACATTAGGAGGAGAACAGATGCACTGTGGTCCAGCCAGGAGCTGAGTGCAGAGGCAGGAGTGTTCCCAGGCACCACTACATGGTGTGGTATCCCAGTAAATCCATGGAACGTGACCACAAATCACTGCTGTTTCAGAGCACCAAGTTTTAGACTAGTCTGTTATGTGGTAATTACTGATACAGCTTTCTCCCATGTCAAGACCTAAGATGGAGTCAGAATGTGAGAGTAGAGGAAAAGAGAATAGAAAACTGTAACCGTTCCAAAGGGCAAGAATCTCATCTGTACCATCTCCGAGCAGGATGACAACTATTTTAGTGAGGTGACAGCTATGCCAGGGACTGGACTCAAGTCATCACCTTAGAACTGGGCTAGGCTGGTGTGCTCACCTATAGGCAGGACATCTCTATCATATCCTACCCACAAGGCATTGGAGAGGGTAGGAAACCTACAACAGCCAAAGCCAGGGGGGCATCACTGCATCATGGACTCCCAATACAGAACAGAGCTGTGCACCAGGGTCGCCTTAGCCTGAGGAACTCACAGTTGCTGGCTGCTGGAGAACAGACTCATTTTCTTTAAAGATGTGGCCTATGAAAAGCAAGAGGGCTACTTTTTTTTTTGGCTGTAATATTGGTGACAGCACCCTGCAGAATTTAGAGTGAGGAACATGGAAGATTTCTGTGACAACAGCTACCCCCACCCACTTCAACCCCCCCCCCCCCAAAAGGAACAGCCTACACAGTAAACCACCTAAAAGAGCTCTTAAGATGTATGATAGGGCTGCTGAAGTATAGATCCCCAAAGTTGATGGCTTCTGGGTGCTGAGGGGAAGGGCCCTGCTCTAGCTAAAGGGAGGTGACAGACATGTTGACTATGTTCCAGTGAGTACATAGATAACACAAATTGGACTTGATTTTTTTCCTTATTTTTAAATTCTGATTTTTATTTCTACTTCCTTTGGGAGGGGATGTCACCAAGGTAAAGGTCAGACATGGAAAGACTGGGAAGTAAATGTGATGAGGTGCATGATGTAAATTTCCCAGAGAATCTATTAAAATGTTTTGTTAAAAAAAATAGAAAAAAAAATTATGTGGCCCTGGTGTGTTTGATATGCCTCAGTTGATGGCCCCACATTCATGAGTACGTGGGCAACACAAATTATACTCCATGAGTTATTAAAAAATAATTTTACTTTGTGATGTTTTTATTCAAAATTTTTAAAATAATATTTATTTTTTAAAAAAGAAGCAAGTGTAAAATATAATCAAGTTATATTGCATACATGTATGAAATTTTCGAAGAATTAATGTCTTTTTCAAAAGAGAGTCTTGGAATAGGGAAGTGATCAAGCCAGTAAACTGCTGCACAGTCGTAAGGGTTTGAGCTGAGCTCTGAGTGTGGAGATGAAGGAAAGCCAGTGATGCAGGCATATACTTATCACCCAGACACTGGGAAGGCAGAAGCAGGCCGATCCATGCAGCCAGCCTCCCTACATGACAAGCACCAGGCCTCTGTACCAATGAACCCATGTGTACACACACATCCCTTTCTCTCTCTCTCTCTCTTTCTCACACACACACACACACACACATACACACAGGAATATTTATGGACTATGAAAGAGATACCAAGTTCAGTTTGTATTTGAATCCCATCTGTGTCATCCAGGTGACAAAGCACGGTAGAGGAATGTGACTTCTCTTCCACAAGACTATGGAAATTAAGCCCATTTTAAAATACACACTTGCATTGGGCAACTAATCAGATGAGATAGAATGAGAAGAAATGAGTAATTTGAAATTAGAGGATATACAGACTTGAAACTAAAACATGGATATAGGGGATTGTGTTGCTTCATTATAAATATTTGTCCCACTAACTGGTTTAATAAAAAGCGCTGACTGGCCAAAGGCAGGCAGGAAGTGTGGGCGGGGCTACCAGACTAAGAAAAACTCTGAGAACAGGAAGCACAGAGCAGAACACCAGAGAGAAGCCGGAAGAAGCAGAGGACAACTATGCTGCTCTAAGAAAAGGTACTGAGCCACATGGCTGAACAGGATAGAAGTCATGGGTTAGATTAAGGGTACAGAGTTAGCAATTTATATGCCTGGGCCTTAGGTCGATCAGCCTAAAACTATTGAAAGCATCTATGTGTCTCTGTGGGTCTGTTGGACTGTGGAGCTGGAGAACTGCGGGACTATGGGACTGTGGGTCTGTGGGTCCTAACCCTTGAGGTTAAGCCCGAAAGTCCGGGCCAGAAACCTCATACTACACATGGATATAGTATTATGTTTCTGGCCCACACTTTCTGACCTAGCCTCGAGGTGCAGACCCACAGTCCCACAGAGACACACAGATGCTTACAGTAATTTTTCTCTGATTGACCAACTTGGGGCCCAGGCATATAACTTGCTAACTCTTTACACTTAAACTAACCCATGATTCCTGTTCAGCCATGTGGTTTGGTACCTTTTTCAGAGCAGCATAGCTGTCCTCTACATCTTCTAGCTTCTCTGGCATCTCTGTGGCATCTCTGCTCTGTTATTCTTGTTCTCAGAGTTTTCTTAGTCTGGTAACCCTGACCACACTTCCTTTCTGCCTTTGCCCAATCAGCCTTTTTATTAAACCAGTAGGTGGGACAGTTACTTACAATGTAATATAATCCTACTATACATGGTCATTATTTATAACTTAGCAACATGGCTATTGTGGTTTTTGGATCTATATTAGGTATCAAAGAGCATAGACCCTTGAAAATAAATTAATTTGTGTGTGTTCTCAGCTGATATAAATACCACACACAAATACACACACACACACACACACACACACACACACACACACACACACACACACACACACACACACACACTGGCCTTCTACTTTGAGGCCTGAAGCTCTTTTGGGAGCTGAGAAGTTTCCTAACTGCCAAAGCCAAGCATTCAGCCCAACTGCCCAAAGTCCTGGATAATCAAAGAACATTCCAGCGGGCCCAAGGTCCTGGGTAAACAAAAGACATTTCAGCCCAGCCATAAAGTATCTTCTCCCCCTAAGATAGTTAATCAGCCAGCAGCTGCACCTAACAGCTAGCCATAGTAAAGAAGCTTTCCCTGGGCTCCTCTCCTCCCAGTCTGATAATAGCATTTTCCTTAAAAGTCTGCCTCAGAGGAGGGGGAGGGGCATTCACTCCTTCGATGACAGACAGGAGCTGAGTCCAGCTGTACAACTGCAATAAACCTTGCCTTGCATTTGCTTTTGGAAAGAGTGTCATTCTGGGGATCTTTCTGGGGGTCCCTGAGACTGGACACAACAATGAGAGAGAGAGAAACAGTTACTCAGATTTCATGTGCATGAAAACAAGTCAATGTCTCAACATGCCAAAGGACATATTTTCTAAACTTGAGAACACAAACAATGCTTTATCCTTAAAGATGAAGTCAAAATAATTCTGCATATGCCTGTAGATCTAAAATTATGCACTTACAAATTAAGCAGAATCAAACTGATAAAGCCAAAGCAATTTGCCTTAACAACATTAACATAATATAACAATATTTTTCCAACACATAGGTGTGCCTCATGTCCACTATGCGTGTGCACATCTGGCACTCCTAGACTCCTGTGTGCCATGTAACTGCACAAAACCCTCCCACTTCTGCTTGACAAAGTTCTGTGTGGAATGTTCCTTTTCATTATGTCCCCTGAACTTATTTAGACAGACATATTCAGTTCTGATATGCTTTAATCTAAGATAGTTAAAATTGAAATGCCACATATCAACTATAGACAAAATAGAGGCATTAAATTGGTTTATAAAATATATGTTTTAGAGGTCAACATTAGATTATGAATCTGACCTAAATAGATCTCTTATTAGGTAACCAGCCAAGGGGTGACAGGGAACTTGGGTTTGCACCATGTGTTTGAAACTAACTTTTCTAGGACTCTTAGTTCATGTCCTAGAGGAGCTGCTCAAGGATACGCTGTGGCAGGAATATTTTCAGGGTCCTAGCAGTCATCCTTCTAACCCTGCCTATAACTAAGGATACCTTTATATTTCTCTTAAGTTTTCCCTCTCTCAAAGATAATTCTATTAAGTTATTTTACTGAAAAAAAATGTAGGCATGTGGTCAATGTTTCCTTCCAAATTACGCCCAGTGATGGTAAACTAAATCCCTCTTATATTATGCCTCCCACTTGTATATTAGATTCTCAGAAAATAAATTTCAGTCTCAGAAAAAAAAAAAAAAGTGTCTGGCTGAAAAGATGAATTTTCAAATCCAAGCAGAATAAACCTTGGAAAAGTCACACTTTCCTGGAATGCCTGTGGATGCCAGTAGGCAGCAGAGCTAGGAAGTGATCAGATTCTCCTAACTCAGTTTCAATTCCCTTTGTTTACTAGAAAACTCCACTAAGAGCATCCACAGCAAGCCCAGAGCAAAGCCTTTCAGGTCCTGACAGCGCCACTGTCGCACTTGGAGCTGGCCAGGCACTTCTTGGAACAGGCACAGGATCTTCTACAGGCACAGCTGCTGCTGTACTTGAGGGTCCCAGAACCCAGGCACAGCTCTGGGAACAGCCAAATGAGTGTGTTCCCAGCCACAATCACTCACTCACTTTCTGTATCTTGAAATATTAAAATAAGCCCAAAGTGTCTTTAAAATTTAAAATTTAATTATACCCTTTGGAATCCATGCTTTGGAAAGCATTTTTCCCCCTTAAATAAACCAAGAGTTGGAACACATTCCCATACACACAATATATATGTATATTAAAGGGTGCTTAGAAAACTCCATTTACTATAGTATTTGGTTTAGCAGGAAAATGGAGAAAACCACAGTTTATACTTCCATGTGCTTTTGAAAAGATTTTTCAAAACACAGCTAGTAAGCATTTGTCTGTTCACCGATGCATGCACTTGTTTGTGAAGCAAATCTTATCTCTGAGTAGTGACCTATGGGGCCAGATAGATGAAAATGACTTCCCCTGTTAGAGCCTTATATTGTATGCCTGATAAAGAATCCTGGTGCTGCTATGTAGAATAACAAATACCATTCTTAGGAGACAGTGATTGCAACAATGGTTGTTCTCTTGCCAAAAAAAGTAACAAAGGTATTTTAAATGGTTTTTTTTTTTATCATGATGAAGTTCAAATAATTTAGCTAATTTTACCCCAAAACTACTGAGAATTAACGGTGCTATTTAATGCAATCAGTACTTGAATAGAACATAAATCCAAGAAGTAAGCACTAGGGAAGATGTGTAACCGATAATGCTGCAAGATTTGTAATTCTGGAGGACAGAAAAAGGAGAACCCAAAGGAAATTAAATGTGGGATTTTTTTTCTCCAATTGCTGTTCTTATTTCTTAAAATTATACAACAAAGAACATATTTATAACACGTATATTTGTGGTAATTTCTGAAAACCTACAGTGAAGATTATAAATGTTTTCTGCGTAAACGTCTTTCTTCTTTCTCTACCTACAGCTACTTCCCCCAAATTACTGAAACAAACTGTTACTTTCATTTGTTTTCATAGATTATTTGAAAGTATAAATTGTATTTTAAATGTTTAATGCTATAAATGTCTTATCAATATGCTCTATTTAAGAAAGGCATTTAGCATTGCAGTTGCAATTCAGAACTAAATAATCACAATAAAACTTTACTTAATAGAGTCTAGCCTTCCTTCACTGGACACTGGCAAGTCAGACTCCTGTGGAACCAGCGGTTGTAGCAGCATCGCCCTGTGATGCTGGGTGAAAATAGCTACCCTGAAAGAGAAGCGCATCACAGAGAAATTATTCTTCAGGTTTGCCTGTTTCCTAGGGTTCTGTCCAGATTGAACCAACTGGTACAAAAGCATGAACTTGAGGAAAAGCAGCGTGAGCAAGCTCAGGTGTTGAACTATTTTCTCCATTTTTCTCATCCTCACTTGTTTTTCCCTCTGGGTCACGTAAAAAAACAAAAGTAACTAGCATTTTAAAATAAAGCAAAAAGTTATAGAAGACTGTCTCTAAAGAAGATATTTTGAGACTTTTACCTGTAGTCATTTCTCAATTATTTTCTTCTAAAATGAAAATAAACTATGCTGAGTTAGCATATGAAGAGACAATACTTTGAAAGGTCTGTATGGCTGATTTTTGCCTATCATATATGGCATCCATGGATCCCTGGGGGGAAAAATGCATCTACAGACAGAAACTGTTTCATTAATCATGGCCACAACTGAATCTCATGCTTTGGATTCAGCCCAACTTTGAAGCCTGTGATCCATTCAGAGGGTGCACATGTCCTCTTTAGACATCCGCCACTGAAAATAAACCATTTGGAGAAAAGTGAACTGAACAACAAAATCTCAGCCACTTGGGCAACATACATCATCCTGTGAAGCTGTTTCAACATGTTTCGCTTCGAAATGATTTCTTACCACAGTGCCAGTCCTGAAGTTTACTTACATTATAACAATTGCGCAGGCACATACACAAAGTTTATTTTAATGTTTGTAATGTTTAAAATGAATTTTTTATTTAAAACAATTTTAAAATTTGAATATATTTTGATTACATTCTTCCTTTCCTCCAAGTCCTTTCAGATTATTTCTCCCTCCTTATCCACTGAATTTTAAGTTGTTTCTCAGAAAACAAACAAAAACTCAGTACAAGAAAACAAAATAAGACATCACACAAAGGAAAAAAAACTGTAACCAAATAAAGGCAAACAAAAAAATCTTTAAAATATGGTAATTTGGAATTTTATAGCTGGAAGAAATCTGTGAAGAGGTTTTCAAAAGAATGAGAATGAAAAACTGAACCAAGGATGGGAACATTATTTTAATAGCAGATATTCTACATCAGGAACATGATACCTTGAAAACTGATTACTTTAAACTTAAATTTCATTTTGCAAATATTAGAAAATGTGGAAAATGCAACATTTGTCTTACTACCATGTAAATCCTATTTTTTCCTCTTTTCCAATTACAGAGTCCTAATGAGTGAATTTATATAAATGGAGAATATCTGAATGATGATAAAACTATAGATTTTCTTTTCTCCTTCAAAAGTCAGTTCCTTTGTTTAGAAAATTGTATTTGCTCACTTACATTTTGTGGTTTTGCTCAAGTGTCAATTTCCCTGTAAAATATAACTCTATTAAAATATATTTGCCTGTGGCCATGCCATCTTTAAATTTTACTCAATTTGCATGCACTTCATAGCTCAATGAAAAAAATCTAAAATGTCTGACATAAAGTCTATACATAACAATACTTTTGATTGACAGGAAGGTTTATTATACATTGATGTGACATCATATTTATGTATAACAATGACTTTTTGACTGACAACTAAGCAAATGATAGAATTTCAGGTACCTTCTATATACCAATTTTTATAAGGCAAACTAAAATATCCAGATAATTGGCTGAATTTTTTAGTTTTCATGCCAACTGCTTGGCATGGGGTATGAAAAAAATGTGATGAGGTAGTGTCTCATTCTTTACTTATTTTTGGTGCCCAAAGATAATATTTTGTCTCAATAAAACAGTATATATTTCACTGCCTCTTTTTATTTTGGTAATTTCATGTGCTAAAACTATGTAACTTCAATATTTAATTATTGATTTAAAAAATAGGCAGAGTTTACCACTGGTCTTCCGAATATCTTCAAGATCCTGGTGACAGAAAATCTTCATGGCATTCTGTAGTCTGTGTCCTAATGAAGCTCATTCAGCAGCCGCATCCATGTACACCAATGTACACTATGTCAATCTATTAATAGGTATTTTAAGAGTGCTTGTCACATTGTTGGCATTCACCAGGCAATCATAAGCCAATGTTTGAGCACACCATTTTCAGGGAGCATCACCAAATAATTCATAATTATGGGCTAAATAATTCAGAAGACTAAGAGCCCAGAGAAAGGTGGAGCAGTGTGGTTTCTGCTGAGAAATGCAGGCTTGCTCTGACCCGTGTTGACCAGCCAGAGAAGCTCAGGTGAAAAGCTTCACACCTTTACTACTAAGAATCTTCAGCTGAGTATGAGCTGAGTCCTGCCCTCAGCTCTACTCTTTGACTTTACATGATAGGTTGGATAGATGCAGCAAGATGCATGCTGAGCCTGCAAACTGGATGTTAAAGTCAATACCAAGGAGCACATGAATGACTAAGGATGCTCATGCCAGAGAAAAGGCTTTTACCAATTTGAGATGCATGTTACACCACCCTCACACACACAAACAAAACCCTTCTTCTTACAAAGATAGTATTTATTTGACTCAATGGTAGTATTATAGTAATAGAGTACTTATTCATTTATTTAAAGAAATATGCAAAACTTAAAAGGAGAAGAAGACATCTAACTCTTAAAGCCAGCTTTGTTGGCTGCCTATTACTGGTGTAGAATGATTGGACTCTCTGTGACTATAGTATTGTGTGGGGATATTCTCAAATATAATAAAAACAGTCAGAGATATCAGACCCACAGTCAGTCTAGGAGGATCAGACAATGGTAATTCACACCTTTAATCCCAGCACAGGGATTATCCTGGGAGTGGTGACTTTCGCCCTTAATCAAATCTGAGTTTGAGGTCATCTTAGTTTACAGAAGGAATTCCAGGCTCCCAGGCAGTCAGTGGTAGTGCCATGCCTTAACTGAGTGAAGAAAGTATTTAAGGCAGAAATAGAAAGACAGAATAGGCAGAAGAAGCCATGGCTCACACTGTTAGTCCCAGCAGTTGGGAAGCAGAGGCAAGAGAATCTCTGTGAGTTCAATGCCAGCCTGGTCTTCAAAGCACGTTCCAGGACAGCCAGGACTGTTACACAGAAAATTCTGGAAAACAAAGACTGGAAGAGGTAGATCTGTCCTCTGATATCTCCAACTGTTGCTATTTTATTTGAGAATATCCCCACAGTATTGGATCTCTATCTCTAGGCCTAGAGGATAGTGGCAAACAACCAGTCCAGCCGTTATTAGTTCTTGTTTTCTATATGATATATGGTTTCTAAACAGTGGACATTTTTTCCTGTTATCATTCGCTAAAGAAGACACATAACTGGTAATGAAATGAAGCATTTCATCTGACCTCGGCCTTGGGAACAATCAGAAAAGACCCCATGACTGCAGCAAGTGGAGAAAAAGATCAGTTGGCACATGGTGAGGTACTTATCAATGCAAGACTTCTTTTTTAAATTACGGGGTGTGTGTGTGTGTGTGTGTGTGTGTGTGTGTGTGTGTGTGTGTGTGTGTGTGTGTGTGCACGTGCGTGTGTGTATGTGTACAAAAGTGTAACATGGATCTTCTGTGTGGGCCATAGAACAACTTGTGGAAGTCAGTTCTCTTCTCCCACAATGTGTATCTTAAGAATGGAACCTTGGTTGTCAGGCTTGGTGGAAAGTTCATTTACATACCCTACCACCTCACTGCCACTGAGCAGATTCTGATCTTCTTACTAAAAGTAATAACTGGGCCCATGGTGTGTTTGTATATTGCATATTTGTTACCATGGTTTGCATACTACATCATCCTTGAGTCTATTGTTTGTATATTGCATCATCTTTGTGTCCATGGTTTGCATATTAATCATCTTTGTGCTCATAGGTTATATATTTAATTTTTATTTATTCTTAATAACTGTAAGGTTGGGCTTAAATGCTTTCTTTTCTAACAATTGTATATCGAGTTAAAAATATTTGACAAAAAATTATGATTTGTTAATATTAATAATATGCAACTTGTTTGACTTCGCAAGTAAAACAACTTTAGAATAATCTACATTTTTCTATTTGAAAATGCCAGGCCCCATCTAGCTTTGGCCATTGGCAATCAAATTTTATTTTTATTATTAATTAACAATGAAATCGACTTTGGATTTCTTTTCTCAATAGAAACTAAGTTCTATATTATACTTTCAGAAGGAAAAACAAGCTATGATGGAGTCCATTTTATTTCAAGGAAATTCTAATAAATATTTTAATTTAAAAGAATTTTTCTCAATGATATTTTAAGTAAAGACAAAATATAAATAAATGTCACAAATGTTGTACTGTGCTCAAAGATTTTATTTCACAGTGACAGTTGATGGTTTTCTTTTTAAATTACTGTTTTTTTGCAACTATAATATGATTATATCACTCTTTTCTTCTCTTTTCTCCCTTTAGACTTTGTCCATGTACCTTCTCTCCTGATATTGTTCAAATTTGTGTCTTCTGTTTATTTAATTGTTGTTGGCGTTGTTGTTGGTGTGTATGTGTGTTGAATGTGTTGTGTGTATTGTCTATGTGTGAGCTTGCATAACTATATGCACGTTTCAAAAAGAGGGGAACAACTAATATTCCTATACAGAACCATAAGGGTGCAGTAATAGCACACACCTTGGTAACGACCAACAGCTCTCTAATTTAAACATAAGTCTCAACCAACAAGAAGGAAACCATGCCTGGCACTGAAAACCTGTCCAACTAAAGGAGAATAGCAGTCATATATCTTGGAGAAAATTCTACAACTGCCACTTCACTTAATCATTGTAACCCCTAACTACAGTCATCCTCATACCCAGAGGTAAGTGTAGTTCTTAACGATCAAAGAAATTTGTGTTTGTAACAAACAAAACAATCAAACAAAAGGATCATTTTTTTAAAGACAGTTTTAGGTTCACAACAAAGCAGAAAGGAAAATTTGAATTTCCTGTGCATGTTTACACATGGGATGCTTTCATCTGTTATTAGTACTGCATCCACCAAGAAATCTGCATTGGGCACATGTTTATATGGGATGCACTCTCGATGTTCTGTCTGTGCATTTGGACAAATGGGTTAGAACATGTAGCTACCAGTATTTTGTTCTGTGGGTAGATTACTTTCATTGCACTGAAAAATTTCTGATCCTTTTTATTGCCTCTTCAGCTTTTTCAGAATGTTGTTTTAGTTTAAATAATACAGCAAGATGGTCTTTCAGTAAGATGAACTTCTGTCGCAGTAATTTTCCAATGACCAAGACAACTTATAAAAGAAAGCATTTAATTTGGTACTCATAGCCTTAGAGGTTAGAATTCATGATCATCACAATACACAGGCACAATACAGAGGGTATGCACACATGACACTGGAGAAGAACTTAAATCTTGGTCCACAAGTACACAGCAGAAAGAGTGAACTGGAAATGCTGTGACACACCTCCTTCAACAAGGCCGTATATTCCAAGCCTTCCTAAAGAGGTCCACAAACTGGGGACCAAGTATTCAAATATATGAGACCATGGGGGTCATTCTCATTCAAACCACCACAGCTTCTTTCCTCCATATCTTTTTATAGCCTGATAGTTTATTTCTTCTTGTTAAAGACTAATATTCCAGGTCTGGAAGCAGCATCATTGTTGTCCTTTAGTTTGCTTACTAAAAGACATCTTTTAAATCAAACTATGGTAACACTGTTAGTATGCTTCTGGGTTTGTCTTTTTGTGAATGCGTTGACAAAAAAAAAATCATTTGATATGATTTCATGCAAAAGTACATATGCCTTCCAATAACATGGGTTGAAATCTCCCCAAAATTGGAAATTTGGGATTGAAAAAACTAATTTGGGAGGATAGTGAGTTTAAGACTAACTAGTCTAGGCAATACAAAGACCTTGATGAGTGCACACACACACACACACACACACACACACACACACACACACATGCACACACACACACACACACACACACACACTTCTTTTGAGAAGTATATTCAGAACATGAGTTTTCTCTAATGTTGAACCTAACAAGAAAAGCTGCTAGAAGAAATGTGGCATAAAGGTTGTGAGTGGAGCTATTGGAAGTTTATACTTATTCATGAGATCAACTGAGATGATGCTGAAGGACTTGCCAAGAGCATGGCCTTGGGAACTTTCCAAAGCATTCACTGTCTAAACCCCCATCCAAACATCATTTCCAAATTGCTACACAACAAGCAAGTTCCCTTTGCTCTCATTGAAGGGACAAATGCCCAGAGAGAAAATGGGCCAAGCATCCTGCCAAACTCGCATTCAGTAGGTGACTATACTTCAGAGAAAACCAATGCTCATTGATGGATACAAATTATGATAAATGGTACTATTCCATTTGTTTTCAAATTCATTTATTTCCCCACATTAACCTTTTCACATTCTCTATAATATATTCCTTCCCCACTTACCAACAGTTCTTTTTTTATATATATTTAAAAGGGTTTTGTTACATATCCACCACCATTCTCTCTACTTTCTGCCTTCCTAGTCACCCCCCAGTTTCCCTCTACCCCATCCCCCCATCCACTCCTCAGAGAAGATAAGGATTTCCAGGGTGAGTCAATGCAATCTGGCATATCCAACTGAGGTAGGGCCAAGCTCAACCTCTCCCCAGTATCAAGGCTGAGCAAGTTATCATGGGCTCCAGAAAGCAAGTTCTGCACTAGGAATAAATTCTGGTTCCACTGCCAGAGGCCTCACAAACTGCCCATCCCATTCAATTGTTATCCACATTCAGAGCACCTAGTTTAGTTCCATGCAGGTTTCCCCAGCTGTTAGTTCAGAGTTAGTGGTCTCCTACTAGCCTGAGTCATCTGTTTCTGTGGGTTTCCTCATCATGATCTTGACCCTTTGCTCATACAATCTCTCCTCCCTCTCTTCCACTGGAATGGGAGCTCCACCCAGTCCTTAACTGTGGATCTTTGCATCTGCTTCCATCAGTTGCTGAATGAATGTTCTATAATGACAGTTAGGGTGGCCATTCATTTGACTGTAGGGGAAGATCAGCTTAGGCACTCTCTCCACTTGGAGTCTTAGCCAGAGTCATCTTTGTGAGTTCTTGGGAATTTTCCTAGTACCAGATTTCTCTCTAACCCAATAATGGCTTCCTCTATTAAGATACATATTTCATTGTTCTCCTTCTCTGTCTCTGCCGACTCCACCATCCCATTCCCTCATGCTCTCTTCCCGTCTCCCATTGCTTTGGTCCCTTCTGTGTTCCCAGTTTACTAAGGAGATTTGATCTATTCTCCTTCCCAGGGCGATCCATACATGTCTCTTAGGTTCCTCTTTGTTACCTAGCTGCTCAGAGGTTGGAGACTGTAGCCTGGCTATTCTTTGTTTGATGTCTAAAATCTGCTTATGAGTGAGTACACATCGTGTTTGTCTTTCTGGGCCTGTGTTACCACACTCAGAATGTTTTTTTCTGGTTTCCACCACTGCCTATACTTGGTCAAATAAGAATAGTTACAAAAATGAGAATAATTTCTTGTATCCTATCAGACTACCATGGCCTACAGTTAGAGTTCAACCACAACACAAATCACAAAAAGCCTACAAACTCAAGGAAACTCAAGAGCTCTCAACTGAACCACCTCTGGGTCAAGGGAGAAATAAATAAAGAAATTAAAGACTTCCTAAAATTCAATGAAAATGAATCTACAACAAACCTAAACGTATTGGACACAACATTTCTTTCTACCATGCACACACAAAGTGAGCTTACATAGTATTCTTCCTACACACAGTTTTTTTTAAAATTTCTTCTTAGGTTGGAGGCTCATCAATACATCTTTTCATTTTGTTTTGTTTTGTTTTTAAAATGTCATTTTAATATATTTATCCCCCTGCTCCCCCTCCCTTCTCTTCTCCCAATCCCTCCCAGTCATTCTTCAGCCTCGGCCCTCCCATCCACCCATCCCCTCCCCCAAAAGGGCAAGAAGTCCCAAGGTGAGTCAGCTCAGCATGATACATTCACTCCAGGCAAGTCCAATTTCCTTATCCCAATATCAAGACTGGGTTAGGTGTTCCTCTGCAGGGAATGGGCTCCAAGTTGACAGCCCAAGCACAGGAACATAGTCTGATCCCACCCCTCATGGCTCCACACACTGCTCATGCCAATGACAATGACATGACAGTCACCTACCCTTGGAGGGCCTAATTCCTCTTTCTGATGGATCTCCAGTGAACTCCACAGAGCTCCAGTCTGCCATCACTATGGAAACCGTCCTCATAACCCCTATCCTCTTGCTCACACAGACTCTCCTCCCCTGCTCTCAGATGGACCAGGAGCTCTGCCCAGTGCTCAGCCATGGATTTCTGCCTCCACCTCTATACTTTGTTGGATATAGGTTCTGTGATAATACTTAGGATGGTTACTCATTTGATTATAAGGAAAGTCCTGTTTAGGCACTCCCTCCATTATTGTTTGGAGACTTGGCCAGTGAGTTCTTGGACGTTTCCCTAGGACTCAGTCTCTTTCCAACCCCACATTGGCTTCCTCTATAGAGATATCCATCTCCCTCCATCTCCATCTTTGCTCGTTTCACTCAACCCTCTCCTTCTTTTAAGATTTGTTCCCTATTCTTCTTGGTTCCAGCCCATTATGACCCCAATTTGCTAAGGTGATCTTCTCTATTTTCTCTTCTTAGGGGAACCTCTGGATGTCTCTCTTAATTTCCTTCCGATCCCAAGCTGTTCAGAGGTTGTGGTTTGCAGCTTGGGTATTCTTTGCTTTTTGTCTAAAATCCACTTATGAGTGAGTACATCCCATGCCTATCTTTCTGGACTTGTGATACCTCACTTAGGAGGATATTCTCCAAGTCTATCCATTTGCTTGAGAATTTTAGAATGTCATTTTTTTTTCCTGTTAAGTAGTACTCCATTGTGAAGATGTACTACAGTTTGTTAATTCATTTTTCAGTTAAGGGTCAGTCATCTATGCTGTTTCCAGGTTCTTGGTATTACAAATAATGCTGCTATGAACATAACTGTGATAATGCCTTTGGGGTATGAATGTGCATCCTTTGGGTATATGCCAAATAGTGGCATTGCTAGATCCTTGGGGAGATTGATTCCCACTTTATGCACATATAGATGCAGCGATGACAATACGTGGAAATTAATTTTTTAAAGAATTTTAGAATCACATATTATTTGAAGTTATTTTATGTATATATATGTGTGCGTGAACTTTGTATTGCACCATATGAGTGCATGTGCTCTTAGAAATTAAGAGAAGGCATAGATTCCCTGGAATTGGAGTTGTAAGCCATCATTATATAGGTGTTGAAAGCCAAACCTGGGTTCTTTGCAAGGTTATCAAGTGCTCTTGATCACTGATCCATCTTTCTAGCTCCAAGAATAACATATAACTTAAATTTGCATATACTTTATAAAACTTTTGAATGGATAAAAATTCTGACTTGAAAAAGATGGAGAAAATGACTTAAATAATGGGAAAAGTTATAGCTCCATAAAGGCTAATATCTAAGGGTAGTGGTTTTAATAGTTTAAAAGAATATATGATTTCTAGGCAGCAAGAGCACTCCACCACTTACCAAACTAAACAAAAAAATCAGCAGTGATCTACATAGGGAAGTGTTTTCTCTCATAGCATGGTAAATTAATTTTGTTACTGAAATGTCATTATGTTGTCATATTCCCACTCTTGTCACATATTCAAACATATCCATTTTTCTTTCATAATGTTTCATTGCTAGAATAATTGAACTTTGCAATTTTTATCTCAAGCTTATATTACTTAAAAATCTCTGTGTGCATTATTACAAGGAAAAGGGCACAGGCAGAGATAGGCCTTATTTAGCTTGCATGGTTTCTGATTGCATTGAAGCTCACAATTGATTATAGCCTCCTAACCCCTCTTTTCCTACTCATTACCCTCTTCATTTTATACCAGCCTATCTAGCTATTAGAATATCTTTATTTAGGAGGTACAAAAGAAAAACACCAAGGAGGGTTTGAAAGATAATATATTTTTGTTTTGATGTTTGAATTTAATTGTGGTTTGAAAACGCTGAACTGTCTGAGGTACACTAAATATTCATTAGGCATTTTAGCTTTTACTAAATTCTAAATGAAAATGATCCAGCAAAATCAAATTGAAATTTCATAGGTTACTTTTCAAGTATGGTTCTAAAACATACATTAAACGAAATGCATTCATTTGAATGCAAGCTTGTCTCTTTCTCTAGAAAATGTACACACCCTTGGGTCTATTATGCTTTCAGTTCAATGCCTCCAAAATGTGTGTGGTGTGGATCAAATAAATAGTTCAGCAGCTTTCATAAGCAAACAGTCCTACAGGCTGGTATATCCACAAACCTCTTGTGCTGTTTCTTTATGCTTCCCCACTTACAAAGGTTAATGCAAATTTCAGTGGAATTCAGGCAATATATTCTGCATTATTTTCTACATACACAAACCTGTTCAGGAAGAGCACATCAGAATTTATCCATGTGGATCCAACAGCCCTTTATGGACTTATAGAAGCTAAATGTGCTCACATTTAGAAATCAGCCTTTCCTGTCAGCCCAGGAATAACAGAATGCATAGCAAGAAAGAATTCAAATACCATACAGCCTAACCTCCCAATAAGAAAGGTGAAAATTGGCTTACATTCAAAATAGACCCTGCTATTTCACAATGTGTTTTATCTTTGGTAATATTCCTTATCGTGATACATGTTTACTTGGTATTAATTTAAGCACGGTTGCTGCCTTAAATTTATAGATCTCATGATCCACCCTATTCTTTTTAACATTCAGACTGTCTGTATATTTAAAATGCATCAGTTATACATGCGTCCTAGTTTCAATCCTGTCTGGACATCTCTGCCTTTGGAGATTTGATCAGTATAGATAGCACACTTACTTTGGGTTTTTTTTTTTTTTATGTCTATCTTTAAAAAAACAAAATCTTCTGTTTCTTCTTTTTAAATACCCATTCACACTTAATAGAGTATTTTTAAAAGACATTTTACTTTTGAACAGCTTGAAGTTGTTTTTAAAGGGGGAGAGAATGCCAAAATTTGAATCCTATGCCTCCAAGTAAAATTTCCAGTGCTAAGAATGGGTTAGATCTTGTCAAGTCAAAGGCCAAAAAAGTTAAATAAAACAACCCTCCTCCATAACATCACAGGCTATTACCAAGGCTATTGATTGTTCCTCACAACCTGATGGCAAGGCTGTATTGCTTATGATCATACTTACTTATATTATTGAACACAGAGAAGTCAAGCTGGTGCCTAACTAGGAGCTTCATTCCTTCTTTCATGGTACCGGGAGGTACTCTGCATGATACCAGAGGAAAACAGTAATCATCAATATTACACAGGTACAAACTCTGAAACCTACAATAATGATTTGCCTGCAAGATATACTAGTGCAATAGTGGCACAGATATTATGGGAATAACCAACTCCTTTTAAAAATTGAATAAAAGGCCCACTCCATGAGATGGAACCAAAAACTGACACGGCCAATAATGTGAGACTAGATAGGTCATAGGGAAAACCTACTACTATAATTTTACTAAAATAACATAGCAATAAAATAAACCCAGATGACATATTGGCATACCCATAGATCAATGCATTGCTCAACCTTCAGCAAAGTAGCTTCTTTTAGTATATGAGAACTAATAATACAGAGACCAACAGCTGGATAATGTACAGAGAGTGGGAGAATTTGGAACATGCAGTCTTAAATAGATGTGTTCCTAAAACTTTGCTCCTTTGCCCCTCAAGGCTCAGGACTCCATGAAGAGGTCATGCAAAGATTAAAAGAGCCAGAGATGATGGACATCTCCAATGAAATAGCATTTCCTAAGCACAACATATTTGATGAACTCACAGAAACTGGCAGAAGACCACACAGATAGAGTCACAAGATTGGAAAGGGGAAGTACATGTGGGATCTTACACCAACCAAGAAGCTAAGAAGCTATTTGCAATGGATAGTCATTGGCAAAAGAAAAAAAAAATCAGTTTTCTACAATTGAGTATCACTGGGTTTATTATCCATACTCCAGGGAAAGAAGACCCATACCCAGGAATAATTGCCTACACAAAATGTTATCCATGTTTCTTTTGTTTTACATTTTGGGTTTTTTTTTTTAATGTGTGTGTGTGTGTGTGTGTGTGTGTGTGTGTGTGTGTGTGTGTGTGTACTTTGTTTTGAAACTTTTTTGTTTTATCTGGTTTTTGTTTTGATTTTTTTGTTTTAGTTTGTATTTTTTTTTTTGAAATGAAGAAAGAACATAATAAAGTTTGAAGGTAGGGAGGTATTTTATGGGGTTGTGAAGAAATTGGAGTGTAAAACAACATAATCAAATACAGTATATGAAAAAATAAAAACTAAACATAACTCACAATTTCTATATATTTCTCAGTGTTTGTGAACATTTATTAATATAGTTTTTTACTACTGATGGAGCAATATGAATCCATAGTTGTTAGTTAAAAGCTAAGCTTCTTATATGTCTTTACATATTTTTTTTTCTGTCCCATGCAAAATGCCACATTATATTTATTTGGTATGTCTCCTCAAATTACTCTTGACTGCCTTGGTTTCTCAGACCTTTTTTCTTCTGTTTTCCCTGAACATGATAAATAATTGAGTCAGATGTTCTATTACAGAGTATTCTTCACTTGTGATTCATCTTATCTTATACACAATTAGATTGAGATTATGTATTTTGGAAGGAAGATGTGGTGGTTTGCATGTAATTGGCTGCCATAAAGTTATAGAGAATGGCACTATTAGTTGGTATAGACTTGTTGGAGGAAGTGTGTCACTGTGGGGGCCAGGCTTTAAGAGTTCCTATGTTCAGGATACTACCCAGTATGTCAGTAGACTTCCTGTTGCCTACAAGATGTAGGACTTTCAGCTACCACATCTGATGGTATCCCCCGTACTCCCTGCCATGATAATGGACTAAACTTCTGAACCTTTCAGTGAGCCACCCCAATTAAATGTTTTCATTTATAAGAGTTTCCATGGCAATGTTTCTCTTCACTGCATTAGAAACCCTAACTATGACAGGAGGTATGGAGGTTAAGTGACTCTCGGGCCACATCAGACATTCTGTCAACATGACTGTCATTGTTCATGCAACCATAGTATCCTGATAGAAGCAAGACTTGTTCAGCTTCTCTCTCAGAATGATAAGATTCCCCAAGCTCCCTTTCCATAGGAGACTCTTAAAACAGCTCAACCACATATGGTCCATGCCGAAGCAGTGAGAAGCTGCATAAATTATTCAGATACTAATTCAAGAATTTGTGAACATTTCTACACTTTGTGGATATTTTTGTTCTGAATTATGAACCTGTGTATTATATGAAGAGCTCCTTTGCTTGGTTTGTGTGTTGATTTTACATTCTCCATCCCTCCCTTCTGTTACCCTTCCCATGTTCCCTTTCCCCTTCCTTTTTCCATCACCTGTACCCTACCCAGTCCTTCACTTTCACCTTCCTTTTCCTCCTCCTGTTCCTTCTCTTCCCTTTCCCTGTCTTTCACTGCTGACCTTTTTGTCTTTCCTCCCTTTTCCGTTCCTTTCCTTCCTCCTTCTTCCTCCCCTTTCCCTCCCTCTTCATTCTTCTTTAGCCTTTATCGTCTTATCCCTTTTTTCTTCCCTTTTCCCTTTCCTTTTCTAGAATTTTCTTATTCGTAGGATCTACAGTATGATCCACAATTGTATTGTATAATTCTAGATTTAGCCATTTTTCCAAGAAGCTTCAGTTCTTAATGGAATCAAGATCTAGGAAGTAGTTATACTTAGTACTCCTGGGATGTCATTTTTTCCAGATCCCCTCAATTGACCTAGAAAGGTTGTATTATTTATGTGTATTATGTGTAATGTTTATACTTATTTTGTCCACACACACAAATGCACACACACACACACACACACACACACACACACACACACACACACACACAATTACTTACACTAAATATATGAGTTTAAATTGCTGTCTCTAACTTTAAACCATTACTATGTGGAATACTCTGGTCTGTTTCCCTTGTTTTTTATAACTTTGGACTTCAAAACTGAGAATCATGCATGCCTGATTTAAATTTTAATTTTAATTAAATTAAAAACTTAATTTTTCAGTTCCTGTAGGCCTGTATAACAACTTCATAAAATCTAGGCATATAAAATTCATCTTTATTGACTAAGGTATAGTACTTATATATAGGAATATTTGGGTTTTCTTTTGTTTCATATCAACTTATTTAAAAAGTTATATAACTCAACATCTTGTTCTCCCATATTTCTACAGTAGTTTAAGTATTGATATTAAAGGTATATTCTTCATACTTTACACCCCATTCTTGAATCCTACAACTTTCTAAATGAATTTTCATTACACTGTGTTTTATTCTTTGTGCTATGTTGTCTACAGTTATTGGCCAAGGCACTATACTGTGATCTACCATTATAATATTAGTTATTATGATGTCATAGCTTAGTAGTTTATCTTCACTATCCTGGCTCTTTCCACCCACTGATCCTTTGACAATCTCTGCAGTCTATCTTTTTCATGATATGTTCAATTGAAGTCATATAGTGTTTTAATTATGGTTTTTATTGCTGTGAAGAGACACTATGACCATGGAAATTCTTATAAAGAAAAACTTTGGATTGAAGCTTGATTACAGTTTCAGATATTTAGTCCATTATCATCATGGTGAGACATGCTGGTGGCATGCAGGCAGACATGGTACTAGACAAGAAGCTGAAAGTTCTACATCTTGATCTGCAGGCAACAGGAAGTAACCAGAGTGCTGTTCATAGCTTGAGCATAGGAGACCTCAAAGCCCACTTCCGTAGTGACATACTTCCTTCAATAAGGCCACACCTCCTAATAGCGCCACTATCTATGGGAGGCGTTTTCTTTCAAATTATCATATTTCACTCCCTGGATTCCATAGCCTTGTAGATATATCATAATGCAAAAAATGCAATAAGTCAACAGCAAAAGTCCCCATAGTCTATCACAGTCTCAAAGTTATTTAAAAGTCTCAAACTTAAACTTATTAAAAAGTTGTTTCTTCCAAAATTTATGTAATCTCTTAACTTTAATTCCATGTAAAATCAAAACAAAACAGCAGATCAATCACATACTTCCAATATGTGATGGCACAAGATATACATTAGCACTCTAGAACACAGGGAAGGGAGTACAATGAAGAAATGTTGTATCAAAGCAAAACCAAAAGTCAACCAGGCAAACTCTAAACTCTGCATCTTCATAATGTGTGATGTCAAAATGCTCTTCAGATCCCAAACTCCTTTTAGCTTTGTTGACAGCAACACACTTTTTTTTTCCCTCTTGGGCTGGTTCTTCTGTTAGCAGCTCTCCTCAGCAGGTATTTTATAGTGCTAGCATCTCCAACATTTTAGAGTCTCCAAGGCAACCCAGCCTTTCTTAACCTTCACAGCTTCACACAATGGCCTCTCCAAGCCTCCATTCAGGAAAACCCCTGCCACATGCCTGGCCTCAGCAGCTTTCCACACTCACTGAGAAAAATTATATAACCTGTTTTTTCTATCCTTGACTCTAAAGCCAGAACCAAGTGGCCGAAGCTGCCAAGTTCTACTGCTTGCTAGGGCTGGAACCTGGCCCCTTTCTTCAATTATGTCTTCACAGTTTTCTGCTCTTGATGGTCCCCTTCACTGCTTAAGCCTGGCTGTCCTAAACCTTGATCTTAAAGCTGACCTTAAACTTAGAGATTCCCTGTCTGTTTCCTGAGTGTTGGGATTAAAGGCATATAAGCCTAAACCTAAACCGTTCTTTAATACCTTTTCATACATTAGAAGCTTATCTGAGTGGTGTCTTTCCCTGAGGTCACCACTCCCTTTATTCCATTTCTTAGTCTGTTTATTTCCATGAACACAATTCCACTTCCTGGTGCCCCTATACGTTAACATGTATATTTTGTAGTTTTACTTGCTCAGCTCGATCCTTTTCATAACAAAATCTTCATTAGAGTTAACACTGATAACCAGAGGACAGTCTTTACTAGGCTGTTTTGAGATTTCTGTCAATGGAATTAATTGAAACACTTTCTTCACTTTAGCCTGAGGCATACTCTTCAGATAGGGGGGAAAAAACCCAAACACCCCAAACAACAATAACTAAAAACTATATTCTACAAAATATTACAAGACCACTCTCCAGGCTACATACTAACATTCACCAGGTGCCCAGGATTCAAATCACCTTCACTACCACTCTTTGATTTTCCTACAAGGATGGTCCATTAAACCCCACCTAAAGAGTTAACTGCTTTTCTAGTTCAAAGTCCCAAGTTGTCTCTATTCCTTCAAATAAAAACATGGTCAGCTAACTAGAGTAATACCCTGTTTCTGTTTCTTCTCATTTAGTTAGGGTTTCTATTGCTATGAAGAGACACAATGACCATGGCAACTTTTCTTTAAACCACCACATATAGATTATGGCATTTGCAAAGACTGACTTTTTTTTCATGTGATTGTGGGTATTTAAGATTCATCTCTGTCTTTTCCTGCTTAGTATCTTATTTCTTTTTATCATGGAATATTCATGGGATAGATACCACTGTTTCTATTATTTTAAGACTGTGGAGGACATTTACCTTTTTCCTATTTTGTAAAGTTATAAATAAAAGTGTTGTAGTTATATGTGTCTGAGTTATGGTAGGGGCATTAAGTAATTACAGACAGTCTTTCATACTCGATAATAACCTGTATCTCAAAGTGTTGAAACAATTTTGCATTTCATTCACAAAGTTGAACATTATGACTATGTATTTTTGACAACCACCAGTATTGTCATGTTTAGAGGTTTTTGTTGTTGTTTGTTGCTGTGGGATTATGCTTCTGTACACTATAAATATTTGTCATTGTAAATATTGGTTTAATACAATGCTGATTGGTCAAGTAGCTAGACGGGAAGTAGAGGTGGGGCAACCAGACTAGGAGAATTCTGGGAAGCAAAAGAGCAGAGGCACAGATGCCAGAAGACTCAGAGGAAAGAAGACAACAACGCTTCTCTGAGAAAAGGTACCAAGCCACATGGCTAAACAAGATAAGAATCATGGGTTACTTTAAGAATGTGAGTTAGCATGTAATATGCCTCAGCCATAGGCCAAGCAGCTTGTACTTCTTAATATAAGCCTCTGAATGTTTATTTTTTGACCAATTGGCTGCATGACTAGGTGGGTGGGACACAGAAACTTCTGACTACAGTTTGTTGATTATTTTAATAAACTTTGGATCTTCCATTTTATTCAGTCATCTAATGTACCTGTACCAATACCATGCTGCTTTGGTTACTATGGCTTTAAGTCTTGAAATTAGATAGTGTTCTCTGCTGTCCCTGGGTCTTCTGACTTTCTACTTGAGTTTTGGAGGATGGCTGTTAATGTCCAGCTAGCTTCCAGAGAACTTTTAAGGGATATGTTTGATCATTGATGCTTAGTCTTTAGGTTAGCTCAGTGCAGTCTCTTCGATTTGCATTCCAAACCTAAAAGGCAGTACGGAATCACACCCTTTATGCACACACTCTATGAACAAAGAATATCTCCTGATGTTTTTGTATATTCTTTAAGTCACCAGTCTTGTAGGTTTTGAACATAGAACCTCGATATATTTGTCTGATTATACTGAAGTATCTTGCTCCTCATCTCTTGCTCTCCTCCTCCTTTTCTCTTTATTTTATACTAGTATAAATGTTTTCTTTTTAATTAAGTTATTATTGTTCTTAATCTAACTAGCCCAGGCTAGCCTCAAGATTAATATTTACCTTATGCTTGCCTCAAAGTCATGATCTTCCAGTCTCAGTCTCTTCAGTAATTATGTAACACCAAATTAGCTTATATATTTAATTTTTATTTCAAATTTTAATGTTGTTTTTTCTGTGTGTAGAAAACTATTCGCTTTTACATTTACCCTGTGACCTTATTGGTTTCGTTTATTTGATTCACTTGTACGCTTCTGTCTGGATCTTTTCTTTTCATTTTATAAGAGCTTTGAGATTTCCTAGATGAACAGTTGTTTTATATGTAAATAAAGATATGTTTCTTTTCTTCCTGTTCTTATAATTTCTACTTTATTTTCTTGCTTAAATTCATTGGCTTCCCCTCCTAGTTTGGGAGTATAAGATAAAGGATCCTCTTTCTAATATCCAGTATTAAGTGTAATGAAACATGAATTCTAGTTGGTATTTAATGAAAACTCAGAGTCAGATATATGGGAAAATGCTGGAATATCAGAGAGAGGAAGCAGATCACAGCCAATTCTCACCCAGCCAACTGGGTAAAAGCTGTCTTCCAAAGCCCTCAGTCTGGCTCATCACTTCTATAGAATACCACACCCTCTGTCTATACCTTCTTAAATACCTTCTTTATCCAGTTGTTTCACTTTTGGGTTCAACTCTGCATCATAATCCTAGAGTTAGGATTAAAGGTGTGAGCTACTGCTGTTTTATAGTTAGGCTTTGGACTCACAGAAGCACAGAAAAAATCTGTCTCTGGAGTTATGGGATTAAAGATTTAGGCCACCACTTGGTATTTCACATGGTAGGATTAAAGTTATGAGTTACCACTCTCTCATCCTCCTGGCTTGACTGTGGGTGGATCTGGTATCTAATATTCCAGACTGATTTTATTAAATATATCACCACAGTGTAAGACATCTAGCTTTTTACTGTGTAGAACTTCTAAAATGTATGAGGTATAAAGTGTGTCACAGTGAACTTTGAAGATTCCTTTTATCAAACTGGCAAAGTTCTCCTGGATTCCTAGTTTATTTAACGATGTATCAATGGATCATGGGCTATTTTTGTCATTGGTCTGATAATATTATTAAGTTCAGTGACTTATTTTTTTTTATTTTCACACAAGCCTTTCACACTTAGAAGAAATCATAATGGAGCATGCTATGTAATCCTTATCCTCACTGCTCAAATTGGCAAATGTTGAAAAATTTTAATCCATGTTCAGAAGAAACACTAACATTCAATTTTCTTTTCTGTAAAGGGAATATTTGATAGTAGTTTAACTCTTGCACCATACAATGAGTTCCAAAATATTCTTTGTGTTCTGCAAGAGCTTTCAGGGTGCTTGTAAACTACCAGCCTTAAATGTTTGGTTAACATCACCAGAAACATAATACCATCTTGACATGATATGGTTTTCCTCTATTTTCTTCTTCTTTCTTCCTTCTTTATTGCTAAAATGTTATAAATCTCTAATTCAATTTTTAAGATAGAAATTTACTAAGATAATCTTAGCAACTTGTGTCTTATAGTGAGCCAACAGATTGTATGTGTGGAATCTGTGAACAGGGCTTTCCGTAACTCCTTTTCTTTGTCATTTTGATTACATCCAATCAATAGCAATTACTTTTGCATGGGTGGGGCTAGTATTTAAGATTATGTCACATCTATCTTCCCTCAGTCTGTTTTTTGAGGTTTACATATTGATTTTCTTAGGGTTTCTATTGCTGTTAAGAGACACCATGACCAGAACAACTCCTATAAAGGAAAAAACATTTAACTGGGGAAGCTTACATTTTTCAGAGTTTTAATTCATTATCATCATGATGTGACACAAGGTAGCATGCAGGCTGACACACTGCTGGAGAAGTAGTTGAGTGCCCTACATCTTAACTTGCAGACAATAGAAAGTGCACTGTCTCACTGGATAGAGCTGGAATACAGGAGACTTCAAACCCAACCCCACAGTGACATGCTTCCTGCATTAAGGTCATACCTACTCCAATAAAGCCACACTTCCATAGTGCCACTGTAATCTTTTCAAAGAACTAGCTTTTGTTTCATTAGTATTTTCTACTTATTTTTCCCTTGAATTTCATTTATTTCTGCTCTAATTCTCCATATTTCACTAGCTAGCTGTAGACTCACATGCTCTTCTTCTTGAAGGTAGTCTATCACTGGTCTTAAAGAACTAACATTAATATTTTGTATTTTATTTATATCACTTGGTACATTTACATTATTTCTACAGTCTTATTTTGTCCTGTATATATGTCTCTACAATTTTTCTACCCATTTTTGATATTTTAAATTTTTTCTCATTTTGCTTTTTTCTTTCCAATTTAAAATTTCATTTTATTGCTTAATTTAGGAAGTTAAATTCATACAAGTTTGAATCATATGTGCAAAATAGAATACTATAAAGTTAATATTTTGGCTTCTTCTTAAATAGTTCAAGAATTTAGCACTCAGCCTTCCTCATTTCCATGCTATTATTTGGGAGATTTTTTCACTCTGTTTTCTTACTATTTTTACACTTGTTATTTCACATTTTTATAGTTAATGGTGATATATATTTACTCATAAACATAATTTTATTATTTATTTCTCTGAGAATAATTTGTTGTTACTTGTGGGGAGGTGAAAGCATGAATGCACATCTTTTAGAATTTTATTTAACACACTTTTCTGATGGTAAAAACCTATCAGATTTTATATTTTAGGATTGTTTTTATCTTATCTTGAAGAAAATTCTGCTGTTTTGGAATGTAAGCTGGCAGCTGTCTTGTTCTATTCTATTTAAAAATATTTCAGTACTTTTTGATTTCTATTTTTGTCTTCTGAAGACTGTACTGACCACCTAGTTCAGGCACCAATAAGTCTGCTGTACTTGGATCACTACCTGTTTGGGAAAGTGAAGTTTTATTGGAGTGCAAGCCAAGTTTAATCATTTACATATTTCTAGAGCTGCCTGCACTGTGAAGGCATAGTTGAGTATTTGTAAGAGACCTCATTGATCTCTGAACACAATTATTTACTCTCTGACCCATCTCAGTAAATTTCATTGATTCTTGATCTATAGCACCTATTGAAAAAAATCAACCTTATAAGTTGTCATCTCTGTAATTTGGAGCTGCATGATGCTGTGACTTTTCTAAGTGTGGACCTGCTGCTGAATGTCTGTACCTCCAGAGCTTATTAAAAATATATACCATTGTCCATAACCGCTTTTTGGATGCATTAGGTACATTAAACAGGTCGTATAATCTGCAATTGTTAGTTGATTCTCCTGCATTAACACACAGTCTGTGTGGGGAATAGTACCTATCAGCATTTTTGGACACCTGAGGTTTCATTCTCCAAAGAATACCTGTTTGCTTCTGCCAAGTCTTGGGAAGTCTAGCTGGTCTAGGACCATTTGAACAAAACAGTTATCCATTACATGATGTTGAATGATGCAGTCAAGGTAAATAGATCTATAAAGCCTTAAGGCATAGCATTTTTTAAAGCAACTTTAAAAGCAAAAACAATCCTTTCCTCTATTTGATGGCCAAGTTTATGGCAGGTTAATTTCCTTTTGCTCTTGGAGGTATGAAATTTAGTATGAGATGAATTCAAGAAAAATCCTAGTTTGGTTCCCACTCACTTTTTCTTTCTACACAAGAGTTCTTCTATGATCCTCTCTCTTAATTTTTGATGTGATTGTTGGTCATTACCTCATAAAAGGGAGATAAGAATTTCTCAACATCCTTAGCTGTTGCAGCTGAAGGGTACCTTAGGATGCTGTTCTGCATCACTGAAAAAAACAGGAATCCTAACTCTCCTGAGTCTACAATAAAGTAAACAACATGACAGCGAACACAACTGTCTGACTGTTTGGAATAAAAACTTACTGTCTTCTTTCACTTGAACAATAATTCTAACAAAAAAAATCCTCTAAATTAAAAAAATGGAAAATTTTATTTTTAAAAATTAAAATTTCAAGTATAATAAATGAAATAAATGCAAATATATAGCAATATTTAGTAGTATAAATTTCTTATATAACATAACCAAATAAGGTATTTTAAGCATAGATTATCATTTGATTAAAGATTTTAATCATATTCAAAGTCATTTCTGCCTAAAATCAATGTACCTCAGACAAATGTCTTTTTTTCACTTAAAATTTTCTGAGCTGCTCTACCTCCTAAAATCCAGGGATTCCCCATCTGCTACTGAAACACAAACCCTTAGTGTTATCTTTTATTTCAAATCTTTATTTTTCCACATATACTCATTTATCAACCTTAAGGTTTCCCCTCTTGTCAATCCTTGGTTAAGGCCAACTGCTTTCTGATTAGAATATTGTCAGTTTTATTCTGGTTTTCTAGTCTTCAGCATCTATTTTTCAATTCTTCAAAAAGTACACATATTAACTACATAATTATTCTATACATATTTTGGGGGCATCATTTAGTGCAAATGTTTAGACAAAGCTTTCACAATGGTGTTTTCTGAAAGAAAAATGTTCGAAACTTAGGAAATGAAGAATAACAAAGTTTTAGCTTATGAATTATAGTTTTTAATTTTAGCTATACACAATGAGATATTTGTGGTGATATATATTTCATAAAATTAGTCTGAAATATCAGAAAATAAACCACAGAGCCAAGCCATGAAGGTCAGGAAGTAGTGACACATATCTTTATTTCTAGCTTTAGGAATGTGGAAGTTGCTGGACAGAGGAAGAGATGATGGGTTTTTCAACTTTCCCAGACACTTCCTTAGTGGGCTAAGGAGAGAGAAGTTGGAATTGGAGGATTTCATGGAGACAGGCCTGAGAAATTGAAGAATAAGACACGGCTGTGGTTTGTTTCTTTATCTCTCTGATATTCCACGTTTTCCCCAGTATCTGGATCCAGGATTTTTTTTTTTTATTATTATAATACCAAACAGAATTCATTCAATATGTGATGCTCAATTTTGGGGGCACAACTTTGAAAAAAAAGCTGCTTGCAGGTCAGAGTTACACGTGACTGAGGTCATTACCTGACTGGCTATATTTTCTGTTCAGAGTTAGCCTCCAGGCTTAGACAGAGACTGCCACACGTGTTTCTTCTCCATGTTCATCTGGATGAGTTTTTTTTTTTTTTTTTGGATGAAAAATCCCTCTTCTGGTGGTGTGTGTGGGTCTGTATGTGTTTGTGTGTGTGTGTTTCTTTCTGGATGCCCTCTTTGGGCTGCTATCACACTGGGTAGCTGTCCCACTTCACTGTCATCTAAATTATCTTTGACATATTTTGTGAGTAATTGGGAATTTTTAAAAAGGGCGAATTAGTTTAAGGCAGAGAGAAAGAAGATAAATAATATAGATAGGGTTTTAATCATGTCTTTTATAAATATTATTTGCTTGATTATTTCTGTTTTATAATTTAAAAAGTCAGTTAATATGAATGCCAAAATGAAAGTCTTAGAAAACCTTGTTAAAAGAGAACACAGAGACATTCAGATGCAGAAAGAGGTGTTTAAAGAACCAATTTTAGTATTGTTTTATAAGATTATAAAGAAACAGCCTAAGACTTTCAAACAGCCAACCTTATTTAGTAACCTTATATGAATTGTCAAATAACAAAAATTAAATGGACTCTGTTACAAATGTTAGATTTAAGGAATTAATATTCACTTATGCTATGCACTCACCACTTGTAAACCAAATATTAAATTCTTGATGAACCTGTAACTGAATTATCCCTAAAAACTGGTCAGATGAAGTTACAGCCGTCTTGGATGCTGGGCCATAGTCACAGTGGATGACATGGCGAAATGAAGGAAGCAGAGATAAAGGCAGAGAAATATCACAAGACCAGTTTGTTGGGGAGGGAGATAATGCTAAGGTAGAGAAGCAATCTTTATATGATAACAACACCCTGAATTTATGCCAAGTGGTAGCCCTGAATGCTTAGGATAAAATGGAAGAAATAGAAAAAATAATGAATCCTTTACAAGAGTGATCCAAGAGGCAAAATAAACTGTTACAGTTTTTTTTTTTTTTTTTTACAAAGATTAACTGCAGCAGTAAATAAAATGGTACCAGATTCAGAAGCTAGACAAATAATAACTGAATCTGGATTTTGGGACTGCTAACTCACAAAGCAAAAGAATAATTAGGCTATGAAAGGCAAAGTTAGTACCTTCGGAGGATGGTATTCATGATGCAATGAATGTAGAATCTTATAACTATGTTGATAATTTGGTAGGAGAGGCTATTTCTAGAGGTTTAAAGAAAAATCAAAATATCAAATTCTACAACTATAGAAAGCAAGGTCATGTAAAAAGGGACAGTAAACAAGGCATTCCCAGAAACAATGCCTTTGCTAAAAATAAACACAACAGAATGACCTCTTTTCTGGAGTATGCAGAAGGTGTGGAAAAGGCAGGATTGAACTAATGAGTGTAGGTCAACAAGGGACAGACAAGGAAACTTTTTGCTTTTGGGAAGCACCATGAGGGGGCCTTTCACAGGCCCCTATATCAAATCCAGTTCAGTCTTATCCTGCCATCATGGAGGAAGCACTTTCCCAGAGTAATTAAAGAACCTAAAAAACTATTCTTAAAAAACCATAATGCTCTGGACAGTAAAAAAGCTATAGAAAGAAAAAAACACTTAGGAAAAAACCATAAAGTGAATAATTTGGTAACTTCTATAAATGAACAAAGGTCAAAATTAAAAATACAAATAAATGATGTTGTTATTCAAGGTCTGGTAGACATGGGGCAGATGTAACAAAAAAAATTCACCATAATCTTGGTAATCAAATTGGCCCCTTCAAGAGGTAAATGTTGGGTTTTGGGGAATTGGAATCTTATCCCAGGTAAAAATAGAGCACAAAATGACTTGAATTTCTAGAACCAGAGGACAGATAGGAAAAACAAAACCATATGTGGCTAACGTTATTGATTTATGGAGATAAGACTTGTTACAAAACTATAAGCTAACACATGTTTCTGGGGGAAAAAAAAACATTAGAAGGTATTATGATAAACAGTCAGCAACCATTCAGGTTGTACAAAAACAAGGCACAATAGCTGCTGAACTTTCAAAGACACTCACAGCACTACTTTTAAAATGATGACCAGAGAAGCCTATATGGGTTTAGCAAAAGAGAAATTGCAAGTCTTAGAACAGCTGGTACAGGAGCAGTTAAATGCTCAGCATATTGAAAAAATAAAACTAGCCCTTGGAATTTTCCTGTATTTGTTATTAAAATAAATCTGGAAAATGAAGAATGGTAACAGATCAAAGAACAATAAACAAGGTGATTCAGCCAGTGATTTCTCTACAATCTGGAATCCCTTTGCTTTCTCTGTTACCTAAAGAATAGCCTATTATAGTTATTGATTTAAAAGACTGTTTCTTTACTATACTTTGAATTTTCTCAATGCTAATGAGAAAGGAACAACAGCTGCTGAAAGGCATTAGACTATAGAAAAAAATCTGAGCTAAGCCTATCTACTTCAAAGTTGTGTTAAATTCTGAACGGAAACCAGATATGTCCAAGATATGTGTTACATTTGGGAACACAGGTGAAGAAAACTATGGCCATCACTTTTTAAAATATTTTTTAATTTTTATTTTTTTAACAGAAAATTAAAAATACTTGTCCTCAAGAAGTGAAAAGATCTTGGACATCTAGATGTCTAAAGCAGAAGGGAAGGCTATCCAGAAAAAAATGTACAAGCAAAGAAATGTTAGACCTACTGGTACCAATATACTCTACAGGGTAAAATCTTTCTGCCTAATATCTATAGTTTTTTATTTCTAGTAAAAGTTGAAGTCCTAGTTCAATTATAAGCTAAAGCTGGCTTTGGAGTTAGCATGTAGCTTTCTCCTTCTTTGAACACAAGCATGCTTGTTAAAGTAAAATACAAAATCTCTGTTTCACATCAGAAAAGCCACCTGATATGGAACAGAACAACTAAAAATAAGGAACTATTCTATTCTTAATAATCTTATGATGTATAAATTTTTATAGCAAAATTGATAAGATTATATATTTTAAACTTTTTGTCATGATATTACTGTTTATATAGAGTACTAATTAATTCTAGAAAAAAGGGGCTTTATCTAGTTTCTTGTACATTGCGTTGGGTTTGAGTTTTTTTTTAATCAGCTTTCGGCAGTGAACCATGATGATGCCTACTTGCAAACTCTGAAGTCTCTAAAGGGAAAATGGGGCCCCACAATGATGATTTCACTATCATAGTGAATTTCATAGTAGACTATGACAACTCCACTAGGCTGACATACACAAATCAAAGATTGGATTTTGACTACAAACTTCCCAGGAAAATTTCAAGGGCATAGCTGAGATAAACTAGCCCATAGACTAATACAGCTGGGACTTGAGATAAGCCCTGCACTTCCCCACTATACAGAGACTGGACAACAAATGATACAGCTCCCTATCTCAGAACCTGACAATTAATAAAATTATTATTTTCAGGATCCTCTAAAGATGCCATCACCCACAGATAGCATGGAATAAATTTAAGAGTACAATACTCACACTCCCAAGAGGTGGGGTGGGTGGTCTTTCGTCTTCCAATGGATAATTGTCATTATTTAAGATGATTGGTTACAAATTGTTATTGATTTATTGATAGTGGTTAAGAAAAAAGCTAAACAAAGGAGATTAGATTCAGGGTTCTTAATTGAAAAAAAGATGAAAGAAGTATAGATATAATAGGATAAAAGGGTAGATTATTAAACTTAATCTGAGGAAAAAATATAGATATGACAGGAGATGATGGTAGATTATTGAATATACTTTTAAAAAGCAATTACTAGTTTTAAATATTTTGCTTTGGACTGGATTTTTGTGTATTGTATAAAATTATGCATATTGATACAAAGTTGAGATTAATTTTATTACTGCACATACATTTATATGCTTGTTCAAAGTATACCTATGCAGTTCATGTAACAATGTGATATAAATTTATAGTTCTTGAAAATACCAACTAATTGGGATATAAAGAAATGGAAGTTAGTAGTTAGACATTACAATCAAACTTACAGCCTTATTAGATTTGTTTTTAAGGTCAAACAGATATACTTTAGATAGACAGGTCTTCAAACACCTCAGAGACCTAAAGAATATGGTATTTAAGATATTTTAGTAACATAAGTTATTTTTATTTTTATGACAATGAAACATGTCTGCTCCTGGCAGTACCAATCTACCTCAGAGAAGATGAAAGGCATTGGAGTTGATTTTCTTTGTGGTAAAAGTTATCCACTGGACAAGAAAGTACCCTTGCCTCAAATGCTGACAGTATGATGTCCTAAATGGACAAGCAGTGCACAAAAAAATAGAACTGCCAAACCTTGCCAGTATGGTAGGAAGGTCTTTAAGAATATGCTGTTTCACAGAGAAGTCTGTCAGATATGTTAGGACTATACGCTGAAGATGGATGCTCCAACACATCACACAAAAGAGCCTTGGGTCATTGTCCAGGCAGCCAGCTGTTTCATTTTTAACATATTTTGAAAGTTGCTTGCATATCTTGTTTACTTAGTTTATATTATTTCTATCTTTGGTCTTTGAGGGAATTGAAGATGAGATAGTTATAGTTTTCTAGTGACAATTTTAGAAAAGAAACTCACTAAGAGTTTAAAGTGTATAAGTTTGAGAGACATCAAATATGGCTTTCAGTTAGTAATACAAGTTAGATAGAAAATGAATTGGGTACAATCCTTTAAACTCACCAAAAAAGAATATATAATGGAATATTTTCTTTGAATTTATCTATTGTTCCTGGACTGGACATTGCTGATATAATTATTGGTCTTATTGGATATACTATATAGAGATTTTATAGTAGCTATACTATTTTTTTATTTTTGATACAAAAGGGGAAATGTGATGATATATATTTAATAACATTACTCTGAAATAACAGACAGTCAACCACAAAGCCAAGTCATGAAGGTGGGGGAGTGGTGACCCACATCTTTAATCCTAGCTTTAGAAATGTGGAGAGAGGAAGTTAAGAGAGCTGGGTGGAGGAAGACAGGCTTTTCAGCTTTTCCAAACACTTTCTTGGTAGGCTAAGAAGAGAGAAGTTGGAAGAGGAGGATTTCTTGGAGACATGCTTGAGAAGTTGGAGAGTAAGATGTGGCTGTTCTTTGTTTCTCTATCTCTCTGAAATTACAGCTTTTCTCCAGTATCTGGTTCCTGGTTTTTATTATAATATCAAATAAATTCTTGGACCTCCACATCTATGAGCTGAAAAAGAACTCTATTTGCTGTAGGTCTATAACCTTGTACATTGTAAATATTTGTCATTGCTATTTGTTTAATATAACACTGATTGATCAAATAGCTAGACAGGAAATAAAAGCAGGGCAATGAGACTAGTAGAATTCTTGGAAGCAGAAAAGCAGAGCAGAGAAGCCAGCAGACACAAAGAGAGTAAGATGAAAATGCTGCCATTAGAAAAGGTACCGAGCCACACGGTTAAATATAGATAAGAATCATGGGTTAGTTTAAGAGTAAGAGTTACCAAGTAATATGCCCGAGCCATAGGCCAAACATCTTGTAATTAATATAAGCCTATATGTGATTATTTGGTACTGTGGATCTGGACGTAGAGATGTAGGCTGGAACAAAATCTTTTGACAACAAATATAGTCACATACCACATTAAAAAGGCAAGTCAAATATAAAAGAAGCCCTGTGCTTATTGCAGAGTCCGTGCCTCTACTGTCTGAAGCTCCATTGTACCTCTCCAATAACTGCCCAGAGTTTGATCCCAGTTTCCTTTTTTTAACATTTAAGCTTAATTTAAAAACTTAAATCAATTAAAAACTTTGTTACCAAGTCATCATTCTTTATATTTCTATTTCTTTTTATTATTTTTGAGACAAGTTCTCTCTAGGTAGTCATGCTGGACAGTAATTCTTTATGTAGCACATGATGATGATAAATTCACAGTGCTCTGGTCTCAGATGTCTAGCTGGTTTTCCTTCAATTTCTTTTATACCAGCAACTATTTAAAATAAAACAAAACAAATTAAAGTGAGGCATATCCTCCAATCTTTTATCAAGATAGAATATAAAGTATGATTTCTTATAGGTTCTCTTCATTCATGTTAGAAACAATTTCCTCCATCTCCTTCCTGTCTATGCCCTGCTCTCTGTGCTGTGCCAATGCTTTGCATATTATGCCCTCCACTCTACCTCATCTGCAGTCTTGCGATTTACCACACAACCTCTCAACCTGAACTCTCACTGTATTAGTGCCTCTTTCTATTTGTCTTTATCAAATATTTGAAACAGCTGAGCCGAGAACCAATGTAAAATAATGCTCAAAAAAGTACAGAATCCAAAAAGGTCTGCATCAGCTTGTGTAAATGAACCCAAACTAGAGGTCAACACACATGGAGTTACTACATAGAAAGACACAATATATACTCTAGATAGGTATACATATATGTTATATATAAACCTGTCTCTGTCCATCCTCTTATCTCCCTCTCTTTTCCTTATTAAAAATGAGGATCTTATGTTGAAGAAAAAATCTGTTTGATACAAGGAGGCTCAATGGAATCACTGGAATTCTGGAGACAAGGATATCTTCTGGTTGTCTAGGACATCTTCTGGTGGGATAGATGAGAGGTGCTGTGAAGGTGGAGAAAGAGGAATTCATATCTGTTTAGTGGCCAAGACATAGAAAGTTGCTTCCTCATCTCCACATCCTCAACTATAATCCATTTCATGAAATTCATTTATGAACATATTTTCAGCTTCTGGAGATGAAGACACCGACACTTTAAGATCCATGTTTTACAGATCATCTCTTGTCTTATGCTCATTCAAGTTAGAATTACTAAACTTAATCATGGAATTGAAGCAATCTACATTCTGTATACACTGTCCTATACATATTAAATGGTGAGCTTTTCCTCAACTACTGATGTGATATGCTGCTCTCCAGGGATGCCAGGTGTGGGGATTCAATAAAAGCTTCAGAAGTTTCAGAGATATCAGAGGGAATCTCCCCACAGTCTTTGTGGGGATTTAATAAAAACTCCAGAAGTTCCAGAGATCTAACCACAGTCAGTCTAGGAGAATCAGAGAGTGGTGATTCACATCACAGGGACAATCCTGTGAGTGGTGACCCACGCCCTTAATCCCAACTGAGTGAAGGTCATTTTAGATTATAGAAGGAATTCCAGGCTCCCAAGCAGGCAGAGGTGGGGCCATGCTTTAATTTACCATAAGAGTATTTAAGGTAGGGATAGAAGGCCAGGGGAGGAAGCCAAGGGAAGTCAGGCTGAGGAAGCTGGAAGACAGCTGGGTAAGATCTGACTGTCGTGTTTATTCTCTCTAATATCTCCGACTTTCTCAGAGATCTATCTCTGAGTCTCATTTATTCATGCATCAGCTGGGCCATGGCAGCAGGCTGCCCCTCCAAGTAAGCTGTAAAATCATGAAGGAAAGCCCAAGGAGGTTCTGTAGGTTAGCAGCATTACTTGCTTTTATGACTTAGGGCATGACTAAGGGATGAGTTTAAGGAAATATAAAGCAATCATTTGTGAGAAATATTTGTATTCTGTTGAGCAAGGATATTGCCTAACAATTGGTGCTTGAATTTCTCCACACATGATTAAAAAACATATTGAAACAGTACTAAGTTAAATAAGTAAGAAGCTTGAATACTAGTTTACCCAAAAATCCACAAATACATGTTGCAGATCCCTTTGAATGTGAGATAAAATGACTTTATGAGGTAAATTTTATGACAGATTAGTAGGAAAATTGTGTCCATCCTAAAACAATGCTATTTCCTCGGAATGCTTTTCATTCTAATTAAGTCCAAAAAATAAGAATAGGAAAAACACAACACACATAAAATTCTAATCTTCAAAGATCATTACTTCCTGGCTTTTCCAGTTGGGGTGGGGATAGTATAACAATTTTCAGAGGAAGGGTACCACTAAGGACAGGAAAACCAGACATAGCCACCAGAGAAGAAATCTATTAGAGAATTGTTCACACTGGATAACATAATTTATAATAATATGTAGACTGTATATTATGTAACATATTAAAATACAGCATGTACACACATAGATATCTACACATTTTAAAAGGTGTCTGTTACAGAGACTTGACATTGTACAGCTATGGAAGCTGGTACTTTTTTGTGGCCAGTACATGTAGGGGCATAGAGAGCCTTTCCCTCTGCCCTCAGATGTTTTAGTGAAATAAACTGACAATAGGTAGTTGAATAGAAGTGGGCATAACAAATTCATTTGATCATAGTTTTTAGAGACATCAGAGCCTTCGTGTTGAGGACCTAAAGACCTAGAGTGAACTCTTCACTATTATTCTGGGGCTGTATAAAGCAGAGACAACCAAGAGGAAACAGAATTTGACAAAAGGGGACTGAGAGAATGGATATGGACTGACTGAGGAGAGATAGCGAGGCCATCTGTTCAGACTCAGCTTGACCCTCAGCTGTAGTGTTTCTTCCTCACAACAATGGGGCAGGTCCCCACTGCAAACAAGGTCACCATTTTTCTATTGCCAGCTGTTACCAAAAAAGCCAGCAAAAGTTAGAGTCATATTTTTAGGTTCTATTGGATGACTTTGGAGAAAAGGTATTTCGGGATTTTTGCTCTCCCATAGAGAAGAGGAACTATGGCTTGTGTATGTTGCTTTGGGAGAGAATGTCAGGTGAGACAGGGTCAGGGCAAGAGAAGGCCAAAAAGTAACTTTGGTTCTGAGGCCTTCAGTCTGAGGTATTGTTTGCCAAGCCTCGATGTCCTAGAGCTTGAAGTCTGCAGGGAAGGTGGAGTCAAGTAAGGAAGACGTAAATCTAGGGAGTGCAAGAACTAGCTGGAACTCATAAGCTGTCAGTCCCTCATCCTCGACACTGATGGTATTGCTGTCCACAGGGCAAGCTGTCATTCACTGCTACCCAGCCCAAGATTAGGAGATGACAACACATGGAGGAGGAGGCTGCCTACTCCTCCCTAGCAGGGGCTGGGGTTGGCTACTGCTTAGTGTCTGCTGTTCAAATCTTGTGTAGTTGGAAAACTTGTCATACAAGCTAAATTCACTTCTTAACCTGCTGTTGTATAGATTGTGGTCTGAGAGTTTTGTTTGTAAATATTTCATATATATATGCACATGTATATATGAAATATATGTATATATATGATTAACACACCCAGTTGTTTTTAACATTCTTCCTTTGTTTGCTGTGATGTCAATATTGAGATTAAAATTAACTACTATTCACATACTCTGTGATTGGTAGGAAAGGGATAAAAAAGAGGTAAACAAAAAATACTTGGTCAGTCTGTATACAAACATTCACATCAAAATGGAAAAGATGAATGATTTGGGATGATAAAACATAGTTGAGGCTCTTCTTCATCCCTAATAATACACACAAACACACTGTGATGATTACTATCGTCCATCAACTTCACAGGACTGAAAAACACCCAGGAAATCAATCTTCTGGCATGTCTGTGAGGGTTTTGGAGAGTAGGTTAATTTGAATGCAACGGCCCACCCTAAATGTGGGTGGTCCCATTTCATTGGCTGTGGTCCTAGATTCAATCAGAAGAAGAGCTGAGCCCCAGCATTTATGACTCTCTGCTTCCAGGCTCTGGAACCAAGAGACCAGCTGCTTGGCACCAGAGTTGCTGTGACCTTCCCACAATGACTGACAAAACCCTCAAATTCTGAACCAAACCCTCATAATGCCTTTTGTCACAATGATGAGAAAAAGTCACACACACACAGATATACACACACAGACACACACACCCTCACACACATATACACATACACACACACAGATACACACACTGATACACACACCACATACACATCCTCTACACACACACATGCACACACATGAGCACCCCCCACACACACACACATACCACATACAATGTAAAGTACACAAAAAATGTGACCGACTATTCTAATGTCTACACTGGTTACTTGATCACAGTTTATAATGTCCCCCACACATCATTCATTATTCTCATGTCACATTATTCATTATTGCCTTTCCCCCACCCCACAAAAAGCTCATCCCTGCCTGTGAGTGAAACCATACTTTATTCTTGAAGGGCCTGGGCTGTGACTAACCCTGTCTGAATGGAGGTGATGTGGCTTCCCATTTATTTTAATTAAAGATACAGAAATTATGACATAAGAGCTCTTGAATTCCAAGCATAATTCCTCTTTATTTCTACTGGCCTATAGTTAACAAATACTCATGAGTACTCAATACCAATTACCTCAGTTTATCATTTCATATTGATTTATAACCATGAAAGTTTGGCTGATAGCCAACTAGGAGGCCATTTCAATGTCCCATTTAAGGGCATCATTGTGTTACCAGAGACAAGCCATTCTGTTTGAGAGTGAAACATCAAGTCCATGTGTGATCCAAACTACAGAAATGAGAAGCAAGACTTTATCTAGAAGATCTCTGGACTACTAAGGAAAGAAGTAACTTTCACCTTCCCCCTTTGATTTCTAGGCCTACTAATTTTGGCTGTCATGGGCACAAACCATGTATTAGACACCTTCCCATACTCTGGAGGATACTGGCTCAGCCCCATGTGGTGTTCTTACCAGCTGGTAGCAAAATAGAGTTTTCAGATGTCCTTTCCATTCTTCGATTATCCATTTGTTTCAGAATGACAGAAATAGGGTAACTAGAAATAACTTCTGCCTGTCACCCAGCCCCGTGTTTCTGTCTGTTTATAGTAGATCAGGTGTCATAGAGTGGCTTTAACCAAATAAAATTCAGTAAGTTAAAGTCCATGCTGTTGCTTTTATACCACACCTTTACTCTTGTTCTTCATGAACACATCAAGCATTCACAGAGTAACTCCATCTGAGGTTATAAGAAGTGGAAGAGAGCCTTCAACATATATAATCTAATCTTGGCAGTGATGCCATCACTTTTGTTATATTCCATGGGCTATATAGACTTATTCTAGAATAATATGGAAGAAGAGCATACACGATATGAATCTTAAACACAACTTATCATTTAACCACATGGAATGACTGATTTGGGGAAACTGTACTCAGGTACTGTATGATTCATAATGATTGTGATATTTAAACTTTGATGATGTTCTTACCTCATTTTAATGGCCCAGGACTTTCTGTTTGCAACTTCTTTGACAATGAAGGCTATTGTAGTGTGAGGTTTCTGGCCCGGACTTTCAGGCCTAGCCTCAAGGTTTAGGCCCACAGACCCACAGACCTTCAGAGACACACAGATGCTTACTATAATTTTAGGCTGATTACCCTAAGGCCCAGGCATATAACTTGCTAACTCTTTACCCTTAAACTAACCCATGACTCTTATCCTGTTCAGCCATCGGGCTTGGTACCGGTACCTTTTCTCAGGGCAGCATAGTTGTCCTCTGCTTCTTCTGGCTTCTCTCTGGCATTCTGCTCTGTTCTTCCTGTTCCCAGAGTTTTCTTAGTCTGGGAGCCCCGCCCACACTTCCTGTCTGTCTTTAGCCAATCAGCGCTTTTTATTAAACTCATAGGAAGAGACAATTATTTACAATGGAACAACCTTATCTCCCTACAGGCTATCCCTAAATGATTTGTTTCTCAAGAGGTTCTATCTGTGCCAGTTTCAGAATATCGTGACATTTTCAGTATATTGTTAACACTTTTCCAAACACACTCATCTGCAAATGGAATCTCTAATTTCTGTTCTGAAGATTAAACCCAGGGCCTTGCTCATGTTAGGCCAGTTCTTATCGTTGAGTTAGAGTTGCCAGCACTATATTTATTTTGATACAAGTTCTCACTAAGTTGCCCAGGTTGGTCTTCAAATTACTCTAACAAGAACAACCTTGAATTTGTGACCCATCTGTCTCAGTCTCCTAGAGTTTATACCTAGAGTTATAAGTTGTGCCATCTACTTCATCTAAAAATCTTAAAATTATTTAATAATACATAGTTTTAAATTAAAATGAAATTATCTTTTGTGAAAAGCCCTTGATTTCTCATAATAGTTGAAAATACTCTTATCATAAAGTCAATTTTGAAACTAAAGCACATGATCGTGATAGTTCTCTCTCCCTTATCCCAGGCAAAGCTAAGGCTCCATCTGAACTGAATATTTTGTGGGATTCCATAAAGTGATTTATCCAAGCCTTGCTGAGAAGCTAAACTAAAATGGTGGTAGTGGAGTTTAAAAAAAGACAATTGGGATAAATACTTTAAATGGAAATCAAGGGGGAGTTGTAGCAGGTTAGGATGAAGAAAAGGATCAAGTGCTTCAAATAGGGGAGTAGTCATGCAGGTGACAGAGCTAGGAAGTGCAGACAGAGCAAGGTGAATACCAAGACAGTATAGAACCTGCCTAGTGACCACGACTAATGCTGGTGTGAAGAGCTAGAGTCCTGAAGAAGTGTTTATTCAATTAACTTCTTAAGTATTTGGTGACTGTGACAATAAACTTAATAACTATGAGGGTAAATATAAAATAAATGAAGAAGACTGAAGTTGTATAATTGATAGCACTTAACTTGTTTACATCTTTTTTTCTCTGCTACATAAAACCCAGATATTCTCCTTCCTAACACTTTCCATCTTTGATTGGACCCCACTCCACTTAATTCACTGAGTCTGCAACACCTGAGCCGATAGAGCTCATTTTCACATGTGGGCTTTTATGATCCTTGCTTCATGACATTATTTTAGAAGTAGGACATAAACTAGTTATATTGAAGTTATTTTAAAAATTTATTTTAGCCAATACATGAAAAGTATACATAATAATGGGGTGCTATGTATTAGTTGGTTGCATGTTCATAATGGGTAATGTTTAAATCAGGGTAATCATGCCATGTGCCATAATTTATCTTTTGTTGTGTGATGAAAACTTTCAAAGCCCTTCCAGAACATTATTAGTTATAGTCACTCTACATGCAACAGCACAGTGAAACTTCCTACAATATGCAAATTGAATTTATCCATTGATCGGCTATTTTCCATCCCTCCCCTCTTTGCGGTTTGTGTTAACAATGTAGTCCACTATCCAGTTCTATGATATTAACTAGAAACAGCTTTACAGATTTTTACATTGTTAGTGTGTAAACTTGATGAGAACAGGGTCAGGCACACTGTGCAAATCATATGGACTTCAATATTGCAAAAGCAGCTTAATTTAAAAATACAGTGTAAGTGGGACTTACAAAATACAGTATCTTGTAAGTTTCAACCACACCTGGAGCCTTATCACTGTGAAATCCTAGATTCTAGTGTCCATCACTTAGGAATGAACTCTGAAGTTCATTGTACTTCATCTTTGCAAGTTTGTTTAATGTATTATATAAATTTAAATGATATTTGTGTGTATATTCCATCCATTTGCAATATTAACCAGCTATGAGCTCTTCAGAATTAGTTCTTCTGACTTTCTATTATATTTTGTTTAGAAGACAAGTAGGTATAATAAATACAGACACCTCAAACACACACACACACACACACACACACACACACACACACACACATATTTTGGAATTTTGCTAGTTTATTATAGTAATATATAATATATAATAAATGTGTAAAATATATAACAATATATTATTAGCAATGAATTATTTTGAACATAGAAAGCCATTGAAAACAAGATCTTCAAATATCTATATGGAGAGAGGTACAAGTTTTTATTTATTTTTTATTTTATATTTTTCTGTTTCTTTTTTATTTTTTTATTAAAAATGTCATTTTTATGTATGTATCCCCCTGCTCCCCCTCCACTCCCTCCTCCCAATCCCTCCCAGTCATCCCTCAGCCTCTGCCCTCCCCATCCACCTATCCCTTTGCCCAAAAGGGCAAGAAATCCCAATATAATATATCTTTAAATATAATTAATTCTTTGAAATGTATTGTTAACTACACTTTAGCCTACACTCCCATGAGAAGATTTGGGGTCTCAAGGCTGTGTACTTGTTACAAGAAATAAGACAGCTACTATCTCCTTCCGATGTGGTACAAGTTTCTAGATTTACCAGTTGATAGCTTAACTGGTGGTATCCTATAAAAACATTTTGTTATTGTTTGTCATTGTTTGCCTCTATTAGCTAATTTTGTGAAATCAAATTTTCCCATTGCTTATTTCTCATCTTCCTGAATTTATTTAGTTACTATAGTAATTTATACCCAGATGAGTAGAAATGAGTTAAGCTATTATGAAATAGATCATTTTTATGGTTGGAAAAATTATCATAGTTTTATACAAAGTTTAGCTTATAGCCTATTATATCTATAATGAGAATTTGCTTTTTAAGTCCCCAAAAGAAACATTTAAATTTTATACGCTGAAATACATCATCCTTGTTATAATGCTTGCCTTATTTCCTGAAGGAAACATTGAAATGAATTTTCATAGTAGAAGATTTCAAAGTATTAAAATTTGTTACAGATATAAGTATGATGAATAAAAAAATACTTAATGACATAAAAACCCCTCCATATTTCCATTGTGCTATTTAAACTATGCATCTTGGCCTTGACTTGAAGGACTGATTTTTAGTTGATGCTCATGATTCTTATTCCTTTGAGAAAATAGAAGTAATCTCATCACTCAAAATGCAAATTCACCTACATCTAAATTCATATTAATAATCTTGGCTTCCCTGTTACAACAAGAGATGAATGGTAGTTAGGCTGGGGCCTTCTTAGATCTTAACCCTCCATCTGTCGCTATCTCTTCTCTTATCACCATCCTTCACTTGTTCTCTCTGGGAAGGTGGTTCTATCAACTTGCATTTCATTCTAGTTAACTTCTTCCTCCACTTTCATTTCTGTGGAATTCCTTACAACATAAAACATTTGTGCTCACTGTATGGGATTCTTCTCTTTTTCTTTCTTTATGAGCCTACTGCAGTCAAGTTTTAGCCTTACTGTCTTATTACTCCCATCTAAAGTTCCATACATGATATTAGCCTATCACATTAACCTATCCACAGAGAATGCCCACACCCATTTTATTTTGTTTATCTGGTATCTATTGTCTTTCAAATACCTAGTTCTTTAACACACAGAAGGATCCCTTCCAATATTTTTCCCACTTCATGGGCCAGTATTTCTTAATATCCTGTGTGATAGCTCTCTATTTTTTTCAGTCTCTAACTTTGGTGCTACTTGTGGCCAGTTCACTGCTTCTATTCTCTGGGATCTCATATAGTCTTCTGACTTTTGATTTTGTCTCTTACTATGCCCCTCACCCTGCTCAATGTACATTAGAAGTTTCTTCCAGAGCCTACTTTTGTGTATCCACTTGTTTCTATTTGTGGGTCTTCACAAGAACACAAAAGTAAATCAAAGACCAAAGTTTTGGTAACTTCCTCATGATATCTACTACTTGATCTTTGTCTCAGGAAACAGAACCTATAGCTTTCCATTAGCCTAGACCAAGAGAAATAGAATGATCTTTGAAAATACATTTTATGTAACCATGATTTCTCAAAAATATACTTTAAATACATCCAGAGATGATCCATATGCTACCCCTTAATGATACTGCCACCCTTTTGTTAAAATTGATTCTTCTTTGTAATACTTACTAGTACCTAAACATTGTTAGTAGAGTGGAGTTCCTTTAAATGTTACAATGAATTCCTAAGTTTAGTGCCTCAGGATATAACTTTATTGGTAAATAATTGTATTGAAAAACAATTAACTAAGATGAAGTTCTACGGGAGAAGGATGGCATCTAACCCAAGGTGGTTGATACCCATATAAGATTGCAACTAAGTGACTCATGGACACACAAGAAGAATTCAACAAAAATAGGGAAGAGATTAAAATGATGCCAGGCACAAGTCAATGAAGAGAAAACCTGAGTATTGATAACTTAGAAGGAATTGGTGTTTTGCTGCTTTTTTTGTGGTGTCACATTACAGGGCCTATTCATTCCACATAGGGCACTGAAGCAAGAAAGTAATTCCATCTAAGTTCAACTTGGTAAAATGAATTCATTTTAACAACAGAGTAGACTTCTATCACGCAATTATCTACAAGTTATGCACAGGACACCAGTGATACATCTTTCGAGCAAGGGTGAATGTTTTTGGTGATGGAGATACTGGGGTTAACCATTTTTTGGGTAAGTAACCATTCAGCCATGGTACTGTCAAAAAACCCATAAACATATTGATTCATATCCATGTAACTTCCCAGTGACATAACTGATTAACACCTGAACAGGGATGAAAAGAATCAACAATAAGTCTAAGAGGACCAGTTACATGGTCCCTTTTATGGGTGACAAGACATGTAACTGAGATAGGCCATCTCAAGTAGAGTATTTTCTGGGAGAAACATGAGCATGGAAGTCTTCTTATGTGTGGTATGGAATGGCGTATATCTTTAAAGGGGGTCTAGTATGTGAATATAAAGACACCCCAAGCCAGTCTGATGGATTAGAGAGCATTGTAAGTCTCTGATACTAGCATGTAGGGGATGGGATCTTAAATGAGTGTGATGTTACATTGTTTCTCAACTTGACATGATCTTATCATAGAAACAAATCATGGAGTGTATAGCTAGACTGCAATGGATATCTAGACTGGGGTAATGGAGTGGGAGAATCGTCCTAAATGTGGGAAGCATCAATATATTAACTAGAGTCCCAGACTGACTGAAAAGGAATAGGCAAGTATAATCAGTCTTTTTTCTCCTTCTTGACTGCCGATGCTCTGTGACCAGCTGACTCAAGCTCCTGCTGACATGCTTCCCACCATGACAGGCCGCACCCTCAGACTGTGAGTCAGAAAAGAAAAAAAAAAAAAACCAATAAACACCTTTCTTCCTTAAGCAGTAAATAATTGTTGACAGCAAGGAGAGTGTTTGGGGATGTGACAAAAAATGTGGTGTTGGTAAGTCACCATCTATACTGGGGTGGGTGTTTTTCTGACATAGATGCCCAAGTCTCCTGTTCTGCATTTCACTAGTATGCTTTTCGGGATGCGAATGGAATTATTTCTTTGCCATTGCTCTCTCTGTATGGAATAAAGAGTGACAGAGCCTCCATGAAAAATTGTTGAATAAAAAGAAAGCATCCTGTCCTATAGTGCCTTCAAAGAAGACATGGTCCTATTGTGATCTTGATTTCAGGCTCTGACATTCCATGTTTTCATGGAGACTCTTCACTTAATTCTAGGACTTTAATGTCCATTTTATTAAAGAATGTCTAAGTTTTTTTTTTTTTAATCATTCAGGAAGCTGGGCCCTGATTTTTGCCTAGACAGCACAACAGAGGAGAGGATGACCCAGCCCCAATGCTGTGGGCATGGGATAGCTGTCCCCATTGCTTATCTGACATGTGGCAGCATAGGCGGAGAAAAGATGCCTTCCCTTATGTCCCATCCCCACCTATCAGCACCTGAGATAGGTGGAGAAACTGCCCATGGGGTCATAAGAGTGGAAGAGATATCCCTGTCCCTCTCCAGCTGAAGAACCTCAGAGAGTGGCCCCTGTACCTCTCAAAGAAAATACAATAGAGCTGACCCTGATGGTGGGGTGTGAGAGAGCTGACCCTGAGGGTGTGACAACAGGAGAACTATCCCCATCATTTGTTCATTGCTGCAAGAGGCAAATTAGCCAGGACAGTTCTGGAGAGCTCACCCTGGTGGTGAGGACAGGGGAGAACTGGTGGGCAGACCAACTGCAGCTGCCCAGACCCAGAGGCAGGATCATGATATGAACTGTTCTAACATCCACTCCATCTATGATGCGCTGGAGAAGGTGAAGGAACCTGACCCACAGACCCAAAACTGCAGGATCTTCACAACACAGGGCAACAAGAAAACATCCAAGAAGAGTCCCAGTGAGGGCCCACCATTGATAGGGAGTAGAAACCTCAAACCAGACCAATGATTCTTTGCAATAAACACTTGTAAAAATATACGGACAAAGGGCTTTACTGTATGTGTCAGTGTGTCACAGTGCAGCTTCCACAATGAAATATTTTAATCTTTTCCCTTAAGTTTTCTTTTTCTTTTTTTTTTTTTTGAGAGAGAGTTTGGAGCAGAATGGGAAGAAATGAGGAAATGAGTGGGATCAAGATACATATTGTAAAAGACATAGAATAAATAAAATGAGGCTCATTTGCTTGTCTGTGTTTGTAGACAATTCATGTGAATGGAATCCATACAAATCAATCTTTAATATTTGAATTAACTGCAAAAAAGAACTTTGCTTCAATATAAAAAAAAAGTTATTTTAACGTTGTTAAGAAAGACAAATAGAGTTTTGGGGCCAGGAGAAATTGCTCAGTGGTTAGGACACTGGGTACTGTTGCAATGGGGTTTCTTTGTCCCGGGTGACCAGCAGCCCAGACCCTGCCGCACCAGACCCGTTAGCCACCCTCCGCTGCTGCTCAGGCCCTTAGAAATGACTCAGATGCTTATATTAACTTTATGCTGTTTGGCCTATGGCTCAGGCACATTGCTAGCTAGCTTTTACATCTTAAATCAACCCATTTCTATTAATCTGTCTGCCACGTGGCCCGTGGCTCACCTGTGTTCCTTATATGTTGCTCCTTGCGTGGCTTGCTTGATCTGCCTCTGACTCTGCCCTTCCTTTCCTACCTATTCTGATTCCTCTGCCTACTTTTTCTACAGTGCCTGTCAAGGGCCAAAACAGCTCCTTTATTTAAAGATTGTGATTCACAGCATACAGAAAGGCATTTCCACATCACCTCCCCCTTTCTGTCTAATCAAAAAGGAAGGTTTCAATTTTACCATAGCAAAATTACATATAACAAAATAGCTATCAAGCAAGAATTACAGTTACAATGTCTAGTCTATTTGTATTTAGCAAAACTAAAGAAAATACTCTATCATCTACCTTATCCTTATGAATCTATAGTTTCATATCCAATATACCTTTCAAATGACTAAGAAGAACTATGCCTATAACTATCTAATCTTCAACTACATCAAAGACCACAGAAGGATATATTTACCCAAGTAAACCGGAAGTGCAAGCAACTTCCAAAATCTAGAAATGACAGAGATGACACCTATCTGCCTGGACAGTCACCCAAAGTTCCTTTATAAAGTTGGGGCATCCATCTTCAGCCTACAGGCCCAAAGTTTCTTTTTCTTTCAGTGAAGCAGGAAATCTTTTCTGTCCATTCCTGTACTGTTCATCAGTCGCTTCTCGAGTCCTGAAGAATGTCTGACAGCTTTCTCTGCAAAGCAGGAACCTGAAGGACCATCTCAGCTTGTTCTGCCAAATTTCAGATGTCACCTTCCTATGGAAACTTCATGTCTACTTTTAACAGCATACTATCAAGCAGTCAATATAAGAACAGGTTCATGTCCAGTGGCTAACCATTGCCACAAATAGACTCTATATGGAGTTTCTTCAATGCCCATTTTTTCTTGAAGTAGATTGGTGCTGCCAGGAGCAGACCTGTCTCACTGTCTAGAAAAGTCTAAGTTCTTAAAACATTTTAAATGCCATATTCTGTAGGTCTTAGAAGTATTTGAAGATTACCTATCTAACTGAAATATATCTTTGTATGCCTAAAAATCTAACTAACATGTATTTCTTAATTACACATTACAATTTTAAATCAGTTACATAATCATATCTTAAACAAGAGTAGAAAAATACATACAGCATAAGAGAATTGACCTTAAATTTGTATCAATAAACCAAAATCTACACCAATGTAAAACTTTTTGAGATTAACAGCTGATTTCCTGATCTAAGTAAATTCAATAATCTACTCAAAAAAATTAAAAAAAGAGAGAGAAAGAAAAGGTCTGCTGGCTTGGTCTAGTGGTTAAGATTCTGCACTCTCACTGTTGCAACCCAGGTTCGATTCCTGGTCAGGGAACAAAATAAGAGAGAGAGAGAGAGAGAGAGAGAGAGAGAGAGAGAGAGAGAGAGGCTGGCTTGGTCTAGTGGTTAGGATTCAGCGCTCTCACTGATGTAATCCGGGTTCGATTCCTGGTCAGGGTACAAAAAAAAAAACACCAAACAAACAAACAAACAAACAAACAAACAAATGAGATCCCAGCAGCCCCTTATCAATGTGGTTGGCCACTCCCCCTTCAGGGGCCTGGGGCCCTGGGTAATCATCTTATCAGCTGACACCTGAGTCCCACCACAGGGTACTCTTTCAGAGGACTCGGCTTTGATTCCCACCACCCACCTGCAATTCTCACTGTAGGGGATCAGTCTTCTTGGGCACTGCATGCATGAGGTCTGCAGGTGTATATGTAGGCAGAACATCATACTAAAATAAAAACTCAAGTAGAGTTTAAGCGAACAATATAATTAAGTAGTATGATTAGTTGTGTTGTGAAATTATTTTATGTACATGGTAGAATAAATCAAGTGATTTTGTTACTACTATTAGGAACTGGGATTTTCAGTGTGAAAGAAGTTCAAGTATAAAACTCAAAGGCGAGGAGGTTGGAGAGATGGTTCAGTGGCTAAGAACAAGCCCTGCTCTTGCAGAGGACCAGTGTTCAGTTTACAGTACAACCAAGTTTTCACAGTCACCCAAATTCCAGCTCACATGAACACAGGCAAACACAGTCACATGTACATAGGCAAACACTCACATTCACACAGACAAACACAGTTGTATAATTAATTTTTAAATTAAACATCAAAGAATAAAGCTAAAATCTTATAATTTATGTTTGTATTTTAATTATAAAGAGAATGTAAACTCATGAAATCATTTTACAAAATAAGTTCTTCGCTTTATCCATTAATAAAGTCTATAAGTATTAACAATATGGAAAGTATTGGTGCTATGAACTAATTCCCCCTTACATACATTCATGTGTTGAAAATCTAATTACCAATGTGATCTTATTTGTATCTTTTAGAAAATAATTTACTTTTATTTTTACTATTACGTGTATTAGTGTTTTCCTGCCTCTATGTCCATCATGTGATTGCCTGGTGTCTGTGGAGACCTGAAGAGAGCATAGGATCCCCTGGTTGTAAAGTTATAGAGTTGTGGGCTGCCGTGTAGATGCTGGGAATTGAGGCTATTTCTTCTGAATGAGAAGAAAGTTGTCTTAACTACTGAGCCGTATCTCAAGTCACCCTCAATTGGATCCTTAGGAAGATAACTGGAGTCAAATAAGCTCTTCAGGGAAAGTCACTATTCCTATATGACTAGTATCCTTGTAAAAGGACAATAACTCACTCCATCAGTACACACCGAGCAGAAAAGCCATGCACAGACATAGCCAGGTGTTGATTGATAAGCCAGAAAATGAGATCCCACCAGGCCAGGAGGAGAGATCCCACCAGGCCAGGAGGAGAGGTCCCACCAGACCAGGAGGAGAGGTCCCACCAGGCCAGGAGGAGAGGTCCCACCAGACCAGGAGGAGAGATCCCACCAGACCAGGAGGAGAGATCCCACCAGACCAGGAGGAGAGATCCCACCAGGCCAGGAGGAGAGATCCCACCAGACCAGGAGGAGAGATCCCACCAGACCAGGAGGAGAGATCCCACCAGGCCAGGAGGAGAGATCCCACAGGAAAGCAACTCTACTGGAGCCTTGGTCCAGGACTCCCAGCTTCATGCTATGGAACTGAGTACACACCATGTGGATGTCAAACCCCCTGTGTGTACTTTAAGTTAAAAAAGTGACTTTTTTGTGTAATCCTAACTAATCAATATAGTAAACACACTCATAAGTTGCTTTCTCATTAGGGTGTGTGCATTTCCACCGATTACAATGAACACATGTGAAGTGTGTACGTGTTTCTGTCTGACTGTCCGTCTTAGTCCCAGTTACTACTAAATGGGATTTGACTTTTGAAAAGAAAAAAAAAAAAAAGCAAGTAAGGCAAAAAGGGAAAGAAAACCTACTAAGATCTATTTTTAGTAAACATATCTTTACCTGGGATGTCTTCATTAATTGAAAACAAATCTTCTGTTGAGTGACCCAGCAGCCAATATGAATGATCTTACAATAGGCAAAAATGGGCAATTTGAGCATGGATAAGAATAATGAGGTTGGCTGTGTTGCTGTATACTTGTTATCTTAGTGGTGGGGGTAAGGCATGAGGACGGCTTGAAGTTCAGGGTCGTCCCTGAAACACAGTAAGGCCTTGTATTATAATCAGGGAGCCTGTATAGGTCTGATCTAGGTCTCAGCATATGTGTTATGGTTGTAAACTGGGTGTTCTTGTGGGATCCCTAACAGTGGGTCTCTGCCTCTGACTCTTGCCTGCTTTTGGGACCCTTTCCTCCTCCTGAGTTGCCTTGTCCAGCCTTGATGTGAGGGTTTGTGCCTGGTCTTATTTTATCTTGTACCATGTTCAGCTGACATTCCTGGGAGACCTGCTCCTTTCTGCAGGGAAGGGAAGGAGGATCATGAGGAGACTGGGGTTGGGGAAGGGAGGGAGGGAGGGAGGGAGGGAGGGAGGGAGGGAGGGAGGGAGGGAGGGAGGGAGGGAGGGAGGGAAGAAAAAGAGAACAGTGAAAACAGAAAAGGAGAATCTTGTAATGTGGCCCACTGAGTGGCACAGCTCACCCTTCATTTCCTTCATCTTTACTCCCAAGTGTCCGTTGCTATTATTCATTGGTCTGACTCCAGACCTCTGGTTTCTGCTGCAGAATCGATAACAGGCTCTCACTGGGACTCCTCTTGGATAGCCTGTTGTCCTGTGTCATGGAGATCCTGCTGTTTTGAGTCTGAAGGTTCATCCCCTTCACATGCTCCAACACTTCACATATTCGGTGGATGTTGGGCCTAGACAAGTCATAGCCCTGGTTGTGTACCTGGGTGCTAACTCAGTTGGTCAGCCCACCAGTTTTTCCTCATGGTCACTAGCTCGGAGAGAGCTAGTGTACCCAACACAGCCTCCAACAAGGATCAGGGCTAGTTCTCCTGCTCTCAGGCCCCCAGATCTGGGTCATCCACACTCACAGGGTCAACTCTACCGTTTTGGCTAGGCAAGTTGCAGGGGTCTCCCTCCCTCCCTCTCTCTCTCCCTCCCTCCCTCCCTCCCTCCCTCCCTTCCTCCCTCCTTCCCTCCCTCCCTCCCTCCTTCTGTCCCTTGCTGTAGGGGGCATACAAAGGTGAACAGGATCAGCTATCCTGATCTCATATCCTCAGGGCTGGCTCACCCGTGACCGGACAACATAGTCATCGAGCTCTAGTGTGCTGCCCATCCAGGTGGGATACAGGGCCATCTCTTCTGAATGCTGAGCTGGTGAAGGACAGGACTGATTCTCTCACTCTCATGACCCCGGGGCTAGCTCTCTGGCCTGCCACAGGTAGCAAGAGACCGAGTGAGGTAGGCATGTTTTCCTCAACTTATGCCGCCACATAGCAGGTGTGTGTGTGTGTGTGTGTGTGTGTGTGTGTGTGTGTGTGTGTGTGTGTGTGTGTGTGTGTGTGTGTGTGTGTAGGGGGGAGGGTTGTCAGACTCATACATGTTTTAAAAAATATTTTATTTCCTTTTATTTTATTTGTGTGTTTGCCTGTGCCTTTGTGTATGCAGTGTGTACAGAGGCCTAAGGAGACCGGAAGAAAGTATTAGATACCCCGAATCTGAAGTTGCAACTTTTGAGTTGCTGAACTTGGGTGCTGAGGAAGGAACTCAGGTCCCCTGGAAGGCAGCAAGTCCTGGGCCATCCTCCCAGCCCCTTAAGTACAATTGAAGCAAATATGTTATTATCCAACTCTTAGAAGTCTTCTTAATGTCATTCCTGATTTTGACCTTGGTAGCCAAAACTGAGTCGAGTCTTTGATTACATTGTGTTTTATTCACCTGAAGATAGATTTGAAATGTTTTCAACTGTGTAGATGTTTATTCACTCAAAGTTCATATGATTTCATTACATTTTGACATTTAAATATAGAAATTGATACTTTTAAATTATATTTAGCAGAAAAATTCAAACACACACAAAATTAATACCTTTTATCCCCCTAAGCCTTCCACATGGAATATATTGTACTCTCATTTACCCACACTTTCTCAGTCACTCACTGTTATTTTCTATTTCAAGGCAAAGCTTACACATCTGAAACGCACAACCAGGAAGTTTTGATGCATGAATTTCAAAGTATAACCCACAAACTCCAGACTCTCTCCATTATCTGGTAATTTTTGTCACTGTTTAAAAGCATATACTGTACTCACTTAAAGTATAAAGAATAGTCGGTAGAGGCTGCAGCTAAGCCCAACATGCTCAGTTTGATCCCTATCTCTGGAGTCAATGCAATGGAAGGAAAGAGACAATTCCTTCAACCTGTCTTTTGATTTCCAGACCTGTCCACTGTGGTGCACTTCCCCTTCTTATATTCACATGTTTTCATAATTATCACTACTGTCAACTTCAGGATATATGTTTCCCCAAAAGAATTCCTGTACCAGTAGCATTCACATCTCATACCCCTCTCCAATTTCTCCCAGAATTCTGAGCAAATACCAACATACTTCTTTTCTCTATAATTTTATAAGTGCATACATTTCTTATGAGTGGAATCATATGTTCACCATCAAAACTCTCACATTCAAACACAATGTCGTCAAGTGTCACCCATGTTAAAGTGTATATCAGTGTGCCAGTTTCCTTTAGTGCCAATATCAATTCCTTCTATACATTTACCACATTTATCTACTTTTGAAGTGTGTCTCCATTATAGTGACCATCAACAACTAAAACTGCTGTATGTTCTTATGGGGATATGTGTTTCTGTTCCTATTGAACATGAACCTGTGAGTAAAAATTACTGGACATTTGACTAGAATATTCGACACTTTGCAGAACTGACAAACTGTTTCCTAAGTGTCTGAATAATTTTGCATTCCTCACAGCTACACACGTTCTTATTTCTCCACATTTCTGACAACACTTAATATTGTCTCTTCTTTTTATCACAGCCATTCTACAGGGTTGTGTGTGGTTTTCAACTTGTGTTTTCACCAATAGTTGAGAATGTTTACAGCTTTCATACTTATTATCCACTTGCATTGTCTTCTCTGGATAAATAAGAAAATAAGATAGTTTGGCTGTTTAAAAACAGATTGTTTTATTTTTATTTATGTATATGTTGTTTGTATGTAGTACATATTTCTGAGTGCAGGTTCCCACGGAGGTAAGAAGAGGGTGTCAGATCTCCTGGAGCTGGAGTGACAAGCTGTTGTGAACTTCCCAGTGTGAGTACTTAAAACTGAACTGAAACCCTCTGTAAGAGTAGCACATACCTTTGACTGCTGAGCCTTCTCTGCAGCCCCTACTTAGAAACTGTATCTTTTCATAATTACATTGTAAGAATATGTCACGTACTCTAAATACAATTCCCTTGTTGGATATATGATTTTCAAATATTTTCCTGTGGGTTCATTTTCTTAGCATTTTTTGTTATATTATTTTCAGACCAAAAGCTTTTTTTTTTTTTCTGACATAGTCCAGTCTATCTATTTTTCTGTTATTTACTTGTTTGTATCTTAGACACTGTTGCTAACCAGTGTCATTCAGATTTACTTATTTGCCTTTTAATGAATCTTATTGCTTTAGTTCTTCCATTAAAATTAAAATTTTAATTTTTGTGCATGTTGGTAAATTTATTTTTATTTTTATGCATAGGACATCTTCTTCTGCTATCATTTGTTGAAAGTGATTCTTCCCAAAATTTCATGGTTCTTTGGGCAAATTAAACTTACACATATTTTTTTTTTTTGTTCTCCCTAAGCTCAATTCTCTAGTATTTATTTGCACATAATACCCTATGTCCATGCCATGATTATCACATCACCCAACATTTTATTCTTGTACATGGCCACCCTTAGTCTCTTTGGACGCCTTGAAAGGGCCAAGAGCCCCATGAGAATGACTAGAGATTCCTGGGATTTCATGGTGACTTGTGCTGATGTCAATGGGGGAAAGAGAACAGACACATTTGGGGGTTGAGCCTTGGAGTAGAATCCTGTGTAGGAGGTGAGAGATGGAACTGGGAGCTAACAGAAAACTGTCCTGTATGTCTACTTAATTCACCAAGTGCTTATAACTTTTAGTGAGGAAGGAAGCAGGTTTTATCAGTGAAATTCCAGAACTAATTTAAAGCTTGAGCTTATGAGAAATTTTGAAGCAGTCACCTGTAGATGCCATTTGAAGCCTTGGCAATGAAAGAATTTCTGTGACTCAAAATAACAAATCTCAGGTTATATCTAGAAAATTTTGCCTCAAACCTCAGCTTTTTCATGCTCATTATCTAGATCTGAGACTTAGATATTCTTTTCCCAAAGACACTGTCTTAAAGCTCTGCCTCTTATGCTCATCAGATTCTAGCTCCATCTGGAATCTACTCAACCACTGTGCTCAATGTATTCTCCCAATGGCATTTATCACTGTCTGAAATCACGTCTTTGTTTTCTTGTTAACTGTTTGCTTCAGCTAAAATGTAAGCTCCATGGTCACTGCTGGCCTGCCTAATGACATCCACAGGCTCACATTTCATCAACAAGCGACTCAGGCTGACAAAAGACACTTCAGGGAAGCCTGGGTCCTCATAGGCCAACCTACCTGAAGGCATCCATGAGTCTTCCTGGTGCCATTTCGATGAGCAAATATGGTGGAGAAATGGGGGAGAAAAAGAGATAGAATATTTCATATACTGTGGTAAGAGGCAGGATGGAAGAGGCAAGGACAGTGAAGAATGGGCTGATTTGGTGGCCTGATTGCCACCCAGAACTGGGATGACAGGTGGGACTGTCAGACTGCTGCCTAGGGCCAAGTCTGCTTCCATGGTCCTATTGCAACTGAGGTCTGCTGTTATCTATGACACATATTGTCACCAAGGCCACAGGGAAGTCCAGGGTCTAGATTACCATCTGTGTCCATTTTGGTGTTGAGGGCCATGCCATTGACAGGGCTATGTTGATCTGAATGGCCTGGGCTCCCCCCCATGGGAATAAGATGGGGCCTGGTCAAAGTCCATGGTCTGGGTTGATATCTATGGCTCCTGATATTATAAATTGCCAACCTAATTCTAGGGGGTTAGGCCACCATCTGAGGTCATGTTGTGTCTGAGGGACATGATGATACAGAAGCCATGCTGATTTGAGTGGCCTCCACTGCCACCTGGGGCCAAGGTGGCATCTGAGCCTGGGCTGCTGATAAGGACCATGTCTGGGTCTTTGATCCTACCATAACCAAGGTTTTTGTTGATGTCTGTGGCCCATGATACCACAAAAGACCATATGGATTCCCTGGGGTCTGGGGGCTATGCTGACATTGTGGCCATGCCAATTTGGGTGGCCTAAACTGCTATAAGGGCCATGATGATGTCCAGACCCAAACTGCTGCCAAGGGCCACATCTGGATCTGTGTTCCTGCTGTAGTTAGGGTCTGTTAGATATCCATAACTCATGTTACCATAGGGAATCATAGGAAAAATGTGTGTTGAAATTCAAAGGCCCATCCCTCACTGGTCCTGGAATAGCTGGCGCTGCCCTTCGATGGACACTACAGCAGGAGAGCTGGCTCTATATTCAATAAGAGAGCTGTCCTCACTGTACTCAGAAGGTATGACCCAGCCCTCACTACAGGTGTGAGAGAGATAAGCTGACAGATAGGCCTAGGAGAGCTGCCTTTGCCCTTCACCTGAGGGGAGGGGTATCACAGTGGTCTGGATCAACCTGCTCAGCTACCACCCAGACCCACATCTTGGGCCTTGGGTTGGACCATCCTAGCATCTACCACATCTATAAACTAATGGAATACGTGAATTGACTGATTCTATGGAATGATAACCTCAGGATCTCCATAAATCCTGGCAACAGAAGGATACCCCAAGGAGTTTTGGTGAGGGTCTGGTGATGATGGTGTGCCAAGAGGCCTTGAACCAGACAGACCAATGGCTCATTGCAATGAACATTTTGTTAATGAGGCTGATTGGATGCTCTGGATGCCACGAGTGTGAATGAAGAGGTGTTAGAAAGAAGGAGGAGGAAGGGCTTTGTTTTGTTTTAAATTAATTATTGGGGAGGTTCAGGGGTGAGGGGCAGATAGATATGAAGAAACTTGGAGGTGATTGGGATTGGGATGCATGATGCAAAATTCCCAAATAACCATGTTTAAAATATAAGAGAAAGTGACTCTGAAAATTTTTTGAAGGAATTGGAAGAAATGGCAAGAAGGTAGGAAAAAAAATCTGTCAAGACTACTTTTGTTTTTAAGAGTAGACTAAATTACTACTGAGAGGGAAAGTAACTTATTGCTAGACCTGTTGTTAATTCTGTACACATTTACTGAGAGATCATTAAACAGAAACCAGAAATCTGATGGATGAAAGATTCATAAACTATAACTACAGGAAACAGAGCTTTGTGATTTATACAGCATTAGAGGAGTAGAACTCAAAAAATATCTCAAGCTCCTGGGAGGAGAATAATAAAGAGCATTCATACAACAGTTTTTTGAGTATTTCTCCATGTTAATACAGGTTAATAATCTTAGAACAGTCTAGACTTTTTAGAATGAACTACAAATTGTTTCCAGAGTTTTGTATTGCAGATAGCTTTCCCTTGAAATCCAAAGACAATGAACTCCTGAACCCTGAGATGTTCAAGTTCTTTTTGAAAAAAATTGTGTAGTATTTGCATGTAGGCTAAACATATCTTCTAGCATATCTCTAACATGTATGATCCCTAGTACACTGCTGTGGAATATTTCTTTACTGTGATTAGTTTAATAAAGAAACTGACTGGCTGTGGGGATTTAATAAAAGCTCCAGAAGTTTCAGAGATATAAGAGGAATCGAACCACAGTGAGTCTAGGAGGATCAGAGAGTGGTGATTCACACCTTTAATCCCAGCACAGGGAGTATCCTTAATCCCAACTGAGTTGGAGGTCATCTTAGTTTACAGAAGGAATTCCAGGCTCCCAAGCAGGCAGTGGTGGGACCACGCCTTAATTTACCAAAAGAGTATTTAAGGCGGGCATGGAAAGTCAGAAGGGAGGAAGCCAAGAGAAGCCAGGCTGGGAAAGCTAGAAGACAGCTGGGTAAGATCTGACTGTGGTGTTTACTCTCTCTAATATCTCTGACTTTCTCAGAGATCTATCCCTAAGTCTCATTTATTCATGCAAGAACTGCCAGTAATTGAACAGAATAAGGGTAGACAGAAGAGCCAGTATATGAGGGAGAAGTGTGGGCAACCAAACAAAGAGTATGAGATGAGTGTGTCATGCTAATAAAGGTATCACCACATGGTAGAGTGTAAAAAAGAAATATAGGTTAACTTAAAATGTAAAAGTTAATTAGCAATAAGCCTGAGATATTAGCCCAGCATTTGTAATTAATATAAGCCTCTACATTAGTTATTTGGGAAGGGGCAGTCGAAACACAGAAAAACTCCACCTACAGTTCACTATAAATAAATGCTGTGTAAGTAGAAAAATAAAGTTCAGTATAGAAATTCATCATTATAAGTTTAGCTGATGAGAAAATAGTCTGTGAATTTGATTTAGTTGTAGATGAGTAACCCATGAATACAGAAGACCAGTTGATCTACAACTGTCTGCAGCTTGTCTATATATAAATAATATATTTTCTTGATGGTAAAAAGGAAAATTATTGACATTGGGAACCCATTACATAGAACATTTCATAAGGGAAAAATTTCATTAAATATTTTAGGGATACCTAGTGTGTGTTTTCCTTTAATATCAATCTTATGGTAAAGCAAATGAAGTCATTAGAAGCTGTAATGACAAGCATATAGTTGGAGAATCATTGACTTTTTGTTAATGGTATATTGGCCAGAAATATAAGATGGTTAAAAAGGATTATTCTAATCTCAAAACAGGTGCCTTAAAAAAATTAAGATATCATCATATGCTGGGCATGGTGGTGCATACCTTTAACACCAGCACTTGGGAAGCAGAAGCAGGAGGATCTCTGTGGATTCAAGGCCAACATGCTCCACAGGGAGAGTTCCAAGAGAGCCAGGGCAACACACAGAGAAAGCCGGTTTCAAAACAGCAAAAACAAAAGAAGTCAACTAATAATGTATCTTAAATCTCTAGAATCTTCCATACCTTTTAGTATCTGCAGAAAATAGTGATTTTTGCTCTGTTGTGTAAGAAGAGTATATACACTATGGCCTGATTGTCATTTTACTAAGGTTAGAAAAACTTACACCTTAAAAAGTTTGTAACAGAAAGTCTGAGACTGTAAAACTTCTAATATTTGCATTGAAAATGACCCCACTTTCCCCCAAAGAGCAACCCTGGTTATAAAAGTTCTTTTCATGAGCTTTGTCCATGGCATGCATAGTTGTGGGACTATCAGTTACAAGGATGCTTGTGTGGCTCAGTCTCACACATTGTGTTGAACACTTGGCCTGACAAAATGTCTGCAGACATAACAAATATAACAGCCACTGTCAAATTACAGGCTGTAAAAAATATTGCAGTATGAATTATTTGTCAAGAAATAAAAGATGCATTGTAATTTGCTGAGAAACAACTGTCTAATGTGTTTTCTCTTTTTTAAAAAAAATGTGCTTGCTTGCAAAATATTTGGAAAGTAAATTATCTATTACCATTGCTTGCTTGCTAATTGTCAGTAATAATCCTTTTCAATTACCATGGAGAAGTAGGTCAGCCAATTTTTAGAGCTTATGAAACTTGCAATTTAGAACAAGACAGCTTATCAGCAAGTTGGATTTTAATACAATTGAGCAAGTAGACTTCCTCTGTCTTCTGAACCTTAAACAGGAATCCTGACTTGTTATGGATGACACCTGAAAGTAGTATGATATAGTTACCTGTGTTCATACCTGTGTGTCATGATGGTTTAGAGATAATTTCTTTTGTATTCATATAAAATTTAACTAAGTATTTTGTTTACCATATAATGTTATCACATTTCCCATTTTTTATTTACCTAAACTTTTATTTGGATATATTATATTTATGGACAGCTTAGAAATTTGAGATTGCTTTTGTATATTTTGAATAAGATAATTATTCTCATACCCTATACCTCACATAGAGCCCAAACAGCATTTTAGGATTTTGTCCATTTACATAATTCCCTCCTAGCTATTGAAAAACGTAAGAATGTTATAATGATGATGACAATGATAAGGATTGTGTAGTAGAGTTGGTGAGGGACAGAGCTAAGGCACTATAATGGGAACAGAAAGGAGAAGATTTTGAGAATATTTGTGGGTAACAGTGAAGTGACAGAATGATTCCTATGAGGATGCAGAAGAGGAAAGACTTCTCAGGCTCTGGCTTAGTCTAATACATACATTAAGAAAGAGAGAAATATTGGGCAGGAAATACTGACTTGCTAGAGTAAAGGCATCTTTGAGTAAAGATGTCAGTTGTGAGTTGCAATAGGGGTAGCAGATAGCGTAGGAAAGCTCCCAGAACTAATTTAAATCTGTCAGGGTCATCAGCGTACATTGAAAGAGATGTTACTGGATATGGGATACATGTAATAGGCGTTAGTACTTGTACAAAGGGAAAAATTCGTTTAAAGACCACCAACTTCTTGCTTGCTTGATGGTGTTGAAAGTAGTAGAAAAATAAGAGGGTCGTGTTAAAATAGGTGACTCTTTTAAATGCAAGATTTATTATCCAATTTAATAACTTCAGAACTTAGCACTGTGTGTGGTTATATGTATATATCCTTGTCTCTTGTCTTCCCACTGAAAAAGATAATGAGATGATGAAGTTCGCCTATTTTATCTCAATGTCTGTATTTCAGAGATCACCTCACTCAGCTTTCCCTGCACACGAGAACCTGAGGTTCAGAGAGCTTTCCTAAAAGTTCAGTGATGTCTCTGCCAGTGAGTACTGCTCAGGACAACATTCCATGCAATTTAATCTTACTCCATTACTGCTATTACAAGTCGGGGAAGATTCAAAACTCATACGCCCCTTTGACTTCCATTTTAATTTCTGTAAGTGTATCTGGCCCTTTTGAATACCAAAGATTGCTCTTGTCCAAAAACTGAAGAATAAATGGGAACTTCCAGCAAGCTTGCTGTTTTGTGATTAAACCTACTTTAGGTTTTACAAATTCCCTATTCCATAACAGTAGGATGTCTTTGCATTAAAAAGGGAAAAAGGAGACAGATTTAAGTAACCTTCCATTTCTGCCTTTTATGACAGCAATTTTTTTAAAGGTTGAGCAGAGTTACCTCACACCTGTTTCTTTTAAACTGAAAAGGACCCAGCTGTACTCTGTGGGGAAATCACATAGACAACTGGAGATTTTGTCAATTTACAGCCAAGCTTGGCTAGAGAAAAGTGGATGGCTGATTTGGGGAGATAGAGAATAAGTCCATTTTCCTGAAGATGAGCATGGCCTGGCTGAGGAGACCACAGATAATGAGAAAGCTTCCTTTGGTTTTGTGGAAGAAATCTAGATTCTATAACATCAATCAAGGCAGTTTTATCTGATGGCTAAGTTTCAAGAGAACCAGTGAACATTTAAAAGAGCTGCAGAGAGAGAGGGGAAAGGAGAGGGAAGGTACAATCATTCTCTGCTACATAAAGTTGGAAACCAAACTGTAATGATATAGAATTAACATTAAAGTTTAATGCTAGGGAATTAAAGCAGGAGTCCAGCCTAATTGTATAAGAACAAAGCATTTTCTCTTAGGTTTTCAGGCCTTACTTGCAAGATCTTATAATCCTAGCTAATGCTCGTGAAAGGGAAATGGTGGGCTGGTACGAGCAGACTAGGCTAACAAATTCAACACTTTACAACTGAATTTTAAGAATCCCATTAAGAATAAACCCACATTATATATCCTCTTGGATGTTCAATGAATGTAGATTAACGACACCTGCAACATGCTTGTTGTATGGTTTCTGTGTATTTCCTTGTCTATCTGAGGCTAAAGCTGTAAGAAACTCTCATATGCAGTGTGGGCACATGGGATACTGTCAAAGAAACCACTTCATTTCTTCCCCTAAACATACACACACGTAATGTGTACAAAAAAAAGAAGATATTATCTTGTCTTTAGTAATTTGATTCTCATGGGTAGTTCTCTGTGTACCTAACTAACTCATTATTGTTGCCTGGAGGGAATGTTGTAGTTTATAGGATTCAGGAGACAGGGAGGATGTGGGACAAAATGCTTGGGATTGGAGGGATAGTTAAAAAGGCAGAGGATGTTAAATGTCAGGTTGCCTGGACACCAAATAGGACCCAGCTTGATTAACTTTGATTAAATGTGTGTAACAATGCCAACTATGTGCAAAGGATGTGTTCAAGTGTAAATCATCTTTCTTGTGCTCCCTACTCTACAGCCAAGTCTTAAACCTGCACAACTAAGATCTTAAAGCTCACATGGTAATAACAAACTGCTATTCCGGTTCCAAGGACATGGAGCTTCTGGAAATAGGTGTTGAGCTCCACATCCGTACGGGAAAGTAGAACTCAGGTAGCAACTCAGAGGTTCATCTTGAACTGGAGCCTCCCAGATGACAGTTTGAAGGAAAAGGACACTCATAAAAAAGTTCTCAATGAAGGAAACAAGATGGAGGAAATGCAGACATGGAGATCCTGGGAGCATGCTCAGAAATGCAGAAACAACACTGAAACCAGGAGGGAAATTCCTGAATGGTTGAGCATGGGAAAGACAAAGAAATAGAGGGTATGGTCTGCTTAGAAAGGAAAATTATCTGATCCACTTAAGTGGATACCACTCCTTCCTCTACAAAGACCACTCTACAACGCCTGCACTCTGACAGGTCTTCAGCAGTTGGCCGCCTTTAGCCTTTAGAGAACCACTTGCAGAGTATTCATGTGGACACTGTAGATCCTGACGCAAAGTAGGGGACAGACAGCCTCTTGTAGACTGTCCCATCATATTTAACTTCTCATGACTCATCTAGTTCTAAAGAAGCCAAGTGGAAAGAGCTCATGTTTCTGAATACTAAAAAATTTTGACCCATGTGTCTCTCAGTCACCCAACACTGTGTACTTCACACTTTATTTGCTTCAATAGAAAGCACTCCGCTGCTCTTGCGTGTCATTAAAGAAACAGAGAAGCAAACAGGATTGTCTCAGGAATGCTGATAAATGCCCAGACTGGACATCAACTCTGGAAGGACTGCTTGTAAGGACCTTTCTCCCTCCTCCATCTTGTTTCCTGTTGAATCTTCCATGGAAACAGCAAGACACTGTCCTGCTGCCTTGAACTTGGACTTTCTTTTCTGTCACACTCTCGAAAGGAACAAATAGGCCCTTTTTCCTTTCCATTCTCTTTTTGGGCTAATTTTCACTGAATTTATATAATGTTGAGGTTTATGAAAATTTTGAAGTCTTAAAGATTCTCAGAATGGTGCATACTGACCAGGAGTTCTCAACAGTGAGTGCCTAGTGAACAGATAGTGACATCTTAAGTAAATAATCTGCTAAATTAATAAACCTTATAAATTACAAAATCCCTGAGTACCAACTGCAGAAATACAATCACTCTCTGACCTGAACCTAGTAAATGAAGAAGTCTTCTGTGCATAATTTCCATCAGTGCTATGAATGAGAAGTAGCTCTTTAGCAGGGAGATAAAGCACAAGGCAGTCTGGTGGTAGAAGAATCACTGATTTACTTCAGTTCTTATTTATTATAATATTGTTTTATGGGTGACTGAATAATTTTTTTCTTTATTATATTTTTCTTTCAATTGCCCAAATAAGCCACTTTGATATAATATATTTTGCCAGTTGGATATTAAGAGGGATCGGAAAATCATGTCATCATGTTCTTATTATATAGATGTGTTTCCTGGGAGGTAAGGAGTACAACATTGCATAGCTGTTGTTAATGCTATTGCTAACCTAACTCGCCCTTTTGTCTAAAATGTTAAGGTATTTCAAAAGTAGTAACTCAACAGTTGTAGAATGTAGTAGTAAGTTTCTGACCTTACATTTCTGGCCTAGCCCTGAGGTTCTGACCCACAGTCCCATAAAAACACACAGATGTGGGAGAGTATGTTGTTACATTGTAAATAATTGTCCCACCCACTGGTTTAATAAAAAGCGCTGATTGGCCAAAGGCAAGCAGGAAGTGTGGGTGGGGCTACCAGACTAAGAAAACTCTGAAAACAGGAAGCACAGAGAAGAATGCCAGAGAGAAGCTGGAAGAAGCAGAGGACAACTATGCTGCTGTGAGAAAAGGTACCGAGCCCCATGGCTGAACAGATTAAGAGTCATGGGTTAGTTTAAGGGTACAGAGTTAGCAAGTTACATGCCTGGGCCTGAAGCTGATCAGCCTAAAACTAATTGTAAACATCTGTGTGTCTGTGCGGGTCTGGGGGTCTGCAGGCCTAAACCTTGAGGCAAGGCCCAAAAGTCAAGGCCAGAAACCTCCTACTACATACAGACGCTTGGTATTAATTTTATGCTGATCAGCCTGTGGTTCTGGCATATTGCTAACTAGCTCTTGCTCTTAAACTAACCCATGACTCTTATCCTGCTCAGCCATGTGGCTCAGTACCTTTTCTGAGAGCAGCATTTCAACTTCTTTCCTCTTTCTCTGCTTGAAACTCTTCTCTGGTATCTCTGTGGCATCTCTACTCTGCTCTTCCTGTTCCCAGTTTTCTTAGTCCAGTTGCCCCATTCACACTTCCTGTCTGCCTTCAGCCAGTCAGCATTTTTATTAAACCAGTAGGTTGGACAATTATTTACAAGGTAACATAATCCCATTACAGTAGGCATTGGATATAGTATTCACTAGGTGTCAGTCACTGAGTGTATGTGCATCAGTTTGGAGATCTGCCATACAAAGGAGCACCTATAGCCAAGGATATGCTGTTGCTGACTCAAAATCTCCTTAAATGTGTTCCTACCATAGACTGTGGCCAGAGTGATACAAGGATTACCTAGCAGGTGTTAGATATGTCAATAAACTTGACTATATTGATATTGTTCTTAGTGTTTGCATATGTTCAGTGTCATCAATTTGGACACATATTAAATATGATATAAAATGTTTCTGTATCAATTGTACCTTTGTAAATCTGTTAAAAATATTAAAATAAACAAATCTGTTTTTCTCCAATGAGAGTAGATTTGCCATGTCCAACATGCTTGTTAAGACCTGTAAATATTTCTGAACATCAAGATTAGGGAAAGCATAGGTAATGGCATTTAGGGAGCTGAAGTGAGGAACATTGCTGTACTATTCAGAATGCAAACCCACATGAGCAAACTGTTATTGGCCTCATATGTTATAGAGCTGCTGTTGGAGAGCCTCACACTAAAGTGGAAAAAGCAGACACCAACCTAGACTTCTAGGTATTTTGGAGGAAAGAAATCAGTTAATTTCTGCTTGTTTGTTTGGACAGTCTCACCCAGTGTTTTAGACATACTTTTGCCTCAGCCTCCCAAATGCTGGAGTTACAAGCATGAGCCAATGAGCAACTATACCTGGTTTTCTTGTCAGATTATTCTGTGGACTTTTGCTTCAAGAAAACATTCTATGTCAGCCAAAATAAATAGGAAACTCACTTTCTTAGCTCCTCTGGAATTTTGAGTAGAAAGACTAGAAACAGTCACTTTCTCAAAGAGAGTATGAGGGACTTCACCAGACTTAACCCTTCCACAGAGCAGTAATGTGAAGAGAAATGTAGGGTAGAGTATGCACTGTATGATTGTTCCTATGAGAAGGATTTTGAACACAGGTGGATTGAAAGACTTATAGAGATGGGGAAATCCTGTGCTGCCTTTCACGCTGATTCTATTAATGAAATCATATTTAAAATTCCAACTTATGTTTGTTATTTTGGGACTCTGAGGATGAACACTTGCTGGGATTGAGTGATTAAAAGAAAAAAACCAAAGAAGGGCATCTAATTAGGACATTCAGATATTATATCGCTATGTCAAAATACACAGATCCTAACCACAGTGGGTAGGGTTCCATCTTTATTCTTTTTAACCCTAAGTAGGCTTACTTTTAGACATTGTTCAGGAAAATCTTAGCACACAAAGTAGCCACTTAATTATCTTTCATTTCCAAGTTCTAAATTTCTTATTTCCATGTCCTTTAGTGCTATTTATTTATTTAAGGTGTTTTTCCTTCAACTATACCTTCTGTCTATAGCAATATATGATAAACTCAAATTCTGTGGAGTATCATAGCAAAGAATGAGTGTATTAAACTGGAAAATGATATTTAGACCAACTCTACTTTTATAAATTTTATCTATTTCACTGAGCCCTGAAATTGGTGCAGTCAGGTTCTGTATTTGGCTCCAACAGGCTAACGTGTTGGCTTTGAAACATTGTTATTTGCTAAACAAAGCAATATTGCAGATGTGCCTATTACTATTAACCTTCAACTTGACACAACTTAAAATAGCCTAGGAAGAGAGACTTGATCCAGAAATTATCTAGATCAAATTGGCCTCTGCCCACATCTACCTTCATTAATTGAGGTGGGAAGACCAACCTGATTATGGGTGGTTCCATCCCTGGACTGTGAAAGGGGAAAACAGCCAGCTGGCAGGAAGATGCTGGACGTGGACAGCACTGCATGTATTTCTGCACTTCCGACTGTGGCTGTGAGTGCCACTAACTGCTGGACTCTCTGCCTGGACTTTCCTTCAGTGAGGGACTGTGATCTGGAACTTTAGGCCAGATAGAATTTTTCCTTCTCATGGTTGCTTGTTGTCAGGGTTTAGGGGTTTGATTTTTTTCCTACATAGCAACCAAGGGAAAACAAAGGCAAATAATGAGGCAGAGGCAGAGGATGCAGCTCAGGAAAAATGGACACGGATCCTTCCCACGATGAAGAATCAGGGCTCTGCTGTGAACAAACAGAACTGGGTTTGAGTCCCTGCTATGCTCCCTAACAGAGGCAGGGACCTTGAACACTTTCCCTATCACATCTAGACCTCTGTTTCACTGCCTAGAAAAGTACATATAGACTAAGAACAACTGCTCACGGATTCTTTTGTAAGAACTACATGAGATAGTTTACATATAGTATTTTTAATGACATTGATAGTTCCCACTTCTTCATTTTCTGCTGTTTACTTTTATAATGCACTATTTTATATTATGGAGCTCTCGTCTTGCCTTACAGATCCATGACAGACAGAGACACATTCTGAAGCCTTCTGGTAATTCATTCATGCTTCAGATCCCCTGAGTATCTAACTGTCACAGGCCCCCATGGTGGAAGATGTTCAATGTGAGATGTAATGGAAAAGTACCACAATTTATGTAGAAGCTACTTATGTCACCACCATAATCAAGGCTCAGGCTTAGACTGTGGCCCCACTTTCCACTCCTCTATAACTGTCAACCTGCATGAGACCCGGCTTTAGCCAGAGACTCCAACAGGTTTTTCCTTTTACTATAGACGACGTAGGTCTGAGATACTCACTACACTAGATAATAGCTCTCAGGGTGCACTTGGTGTTCACTATGATGGCATTATTAGAAATAAATTCTCAAGTAAACTCTGATCTCTTGAATCAGAAATGTTTTCACAAAAAATTCAGGTGTGAGTTTGAGAGATGGCTGAGAGATTAAGAGGCCTGGCCACTTCCAGAGGTCCTGAGTTCAATTTCCAGCAACCACATTGTGGCTCACAACCATCTATAATGTGTTCCAATGACCTCTTCTGGAATGCAGTACAGGAATGCATTCAGGCAGAACACTACATAAAGAATAAATAAATAAATCTTTAAACAAATTCAGATGCATCTGTTGCCTCTAAAATAATGGCCTTGTTTATCCTCACTAGTTATGGCAGTCCTGGGTAGCATGGTGATATTCTTAGGTGATAAGGAAGTTTCTTAAAAGTTAATTAGAGCTACCAGCCATGTTAACCAGTAATAATTACGAAAGAAAACATACTACTTTTAAAGCTGTTATTGAAATAGTAAACCATATGTTTCTAAATATTATTCTGCTTGAATAAGTAAGAAGATTAATAGAGGCAAATAAGTTTCAGATTCTTAAAGCTTTTAAAAATAGAAAAAGAATTACTCTGCTTGAAAAATAAAAAGAATTAATAGAGTCAAGTAAGTTCAGAGCATCTAGGTTAGACCTTTGAAAATGGAAACAAAATGCTGTACCTGAAAAATAATTAGTAAAAGCTAGTATTCATAGGGTCCCTGGGTTCTTTTCTACACTGAGCTTTTTTCAAAAACATTCAAAGTCTCTACAATTTCCTCAGGTCTGTCTTCTCAAATGGAAATTACACAAATTTTTTGTTGGCTATGAATACCTCTTAATGCATCATATCTGCACTTTGTTATAATACAGTTCCTTGTCAAGGTTTCTGAGTTACACCGTGTCCACCTGGAGCCTTTCAAAATGATTAATGCATTGGTTCTCAACAGTAGCAATTTTGGTTCCAGGAACTATTTGAGAGCCTCTGGAGATATCTTCCCTGTGCTCAGTTCAGATGGGTTTTCTTGTCCCCGGGGAAACAGTGGAGACCAGAGATGTAGTTCAACCTTTTGCACTGAAAAGAACTGCCCCCCCCCAATGAAGACTTCTTTGGCTCAAAAGCCAACAGAGGCATCCTTGAGAAATACTTTACTAGGAAATCAAGTATTTAATGATCCGTTCTGTGTACTCACACACCAAAGCTCAGTAGACTTACCCTCTTCATAATTCCAAGATTGATTACCTTGTCAGGCACAAAGCACAGTGAGTGGGTGAATCTGCTAAAGACTAAGGTGATGGGGAAACTCAGTGGTAGAACATGTGTGTATCAAGAGTGAGGCCTGAGTTCAACCCCTATCCCTGTGTAGGGGGTGGGGGTTGGAGGGGTTAACAGGGTGGATGGGACACGTGAACTTTACAAAAAAAAAAAAAAAAACAAAAAAACAAAAAAAAAAAAAAAAAAAAAAGCAGCAAAGCCTTAGCAAGTGATTCAAAATCCCTGAAAAAAAATGGAGGAAGGAGGCTCTGTGTGACCTTGGTTTGGATGATCATAGCAGACATAAGCCAAATAGGAGGACATGGCAGCCCAGAGAGCTCGAGCAAGGAGGGTATGGCCACGATTCTGGAAGGACAAGTTCTCAGATTTACCCATGTGACTCACCTGCAGGCTTCACAGACTCCCCAATTATCCCCAAACACTGCCACAGCCAGGCAGTAATTGGCAGACATCCTTGAATGGTGGCATAGAAGATGTAAACTTTCATTTTCACACCGAAGTTTTGTTTTTCTGATATTTTCTTAATTTATTTTTTAATATTTTGGAGAATTTCATATAAAAGTACTGTTTGCATTATTTCTGCCTCCCCTTTCTCCTCCAACTCCTCCTAAGTCCCCCTCTATCTCAAATTCACAACTACTTCTATATTCATTAATGTGGTACATGTACACAGGCATTTGACACATACACAGGCACACACACACAGAGTCTATTGAATCCATCTACCTGGTGCTGCTCTGATATACATGTTTAGGGCTGACTCTTAAAAACTACCTTAAATTACTTAAATAACATCTGTTAACTTCTAATAAAGTTCACAGTTCTGCTTTATCGTCCATTTCAGATAACTCTCCCCAGGTTACCACAGTCCTCTACGTGTATCCCAGCCTCACTCTAACCGTGTATTTCACTTATCCAGGGTCTCAGTTTATCTGCCATCAGAGAAATAGCCCAGCACTGGGACTCCTGTGACCATGCTGATCAGAGTGATCCTTTGCTAACAATTAACAAAGTTTTACTCTCTTAATCTCCAGCACCAAAGCTCCCTTCATAAAGCACCTGGGAAGTTCACGTTCCTGTTCAGAAAGTTAGTGTCTTTTACTGAAGCCAATGAGAACTCCCTAGATTCATAACTGGCCTGAGAAAATGGAAGCTTGATTTTTAGTATAAGTGACACATATTACTACAAGCAGTAATGGATGTGTACAGCGTTTAAACATTGCCAAGGTGCTTTGCACTTTTAGTGATACTAATAACAGCAATAATAATAACAAATGCTCACTACTACGTAAAATGTCCTGAGCTATGTTTTATTAAATAACATCAATACCATGGGAAATTGATTTATGCTCATCTTATAGCTTTAGGTGCTTTCTGACAGCCTGAATAATATTGAAGAAAAGTGAGATGTTATTGTTACCAGTCTTTAAGACTCAGCACAGAACTATTTCATTAAGTCTTCCTTGACCACCTCCCCTTGAGCTCCTTTTGAACTCCATCAGTGGTTCTTTCTCCCTAACTTTTCTCAGTCTCGGTGTGTGCACATGGCCTGCATTGCTTCCATTGTTGTCACATTGTTATCTAAATATTTGTGCAATAGAGATTCTAGTCATTAATTGTCTGTATGTTTATCTCATCTCTCCTGAACCTGGCAAATTACAAGCTTGCTCTATGGAGGCCATGTTCTCTGTACTTTACAGCATGTTCCCTCTGTGGCTGGCACCTGGTAAGTGCCTTTGATTTCATCTGAAGAGAGTATTGGATCACACAAGTGCCAGAAGAATGTGTCTCTTAAAACTCCTTCACTATAGGCTTCCCCTCTGGATGCAACCAGAGAATAGCTTTGAAGTGAGGTTATGGTGAGTTTTTTACTTCTTCCCAGGAATTGAAAGCCCTTGTTTTCTACTCTTGCAAAATAAGATCATTTGAATCTTTCTAATGCAAATTCAAATATATACTGTTCTTTGTCACGAAGGTCATGTGCTAGAATCTAAAAATGTCTGTTGGTAACGACTATTTAAGTAACATATTTTTAATCTTTGAAGGAATAGCTCTGTGCTTAAAATTATTTTCTTATTTGTTTGTGGCTGCAACTTAAAACCTCTTTCCTTATATGCACCATAAAAATGTTAATAGCTACATACAGAGTGACTTTACGACTGTAGTGTCATTTTTCTCCGCTTGATCAGCTCTTTTGAATAGCATCATTATGATCAAAGTTGTTTACAGTAATAAAATATGAATAGTTTCTATAAAAAGTATACACCATTACAATTAAACAGAATCTGGCATTTTAGAATGTGATAACCAGTCATAATACTATTGTGGGATAAGCAAGTCTATATATAAACACAACCATAAGAGTGACCCACACAGGTCTTTGAAGCACAAAAAGGAATATGAGTCTGGGGAAGCTCCATGCCTCAAAGTTGGATGGGATTCAGAGTATTCAACCTACCTAAACTCTATTAAAGATACTATGTGCTATTTATTAATATTTTTATAATGATATCCTTTATCAAGTTCTGTTTCTGTAATGAAAAAGATTTTAAAATTAAGACAACATGCCAAATGTCTTAATAAAACTTGGGTCTCAATACTTCACTTGATTATGAAGGCTATAAAAATGAACATATTCTTATTTGTTATTCAGTTTTCTTACCATTTAGTAGGAAAACATGACCTCTAAGGTACATAAAATATAGTATTCCTTTTTTTACTGAGAATAATACTTATTCAAATGCCATAACATTTCTCCATCAAAGTAGTAATTTTTCACATTTCTTTTTTTTTTCTTGTGAATGTTGACCTCTTTATGTCTGATGTATATATTCATTGCTACCCATACTAGGAGAAGGATAAGTAACAAATGTGTTGAAATTCTAGTCAACCAATGTTGCTATTTGTTTGAGCTTCTGAAACAATATTGGGAGGCTATAAGATATGATAGGCTAGCTCTGGAAATAAAGGGACTGGTTTCAGCCATTTTATAAGGTGATTGTCTTGAGATTGTTTAAAATAAGTAAAAAAAGAAATGAGGGTTACAGAAGCAGCTAAATACAATGACTGTCTGCTTTGTTGTAGAAATATAAGCAGTGCTTATTTTCCTGACATATGAGTACTTAGATAAATAAAAATAGCTTAAGTAATTGTACCTAATGCCAATAACACTAAATATAACAAGACGTAATTTTTTTACCAATTCATTCTTTATGTGTATCAATAATGCAAGTATTTTGCTATGTCAAAATAGCTTATCTGCTAAATGAATGGAATCCAAGCTCTCTAGACCTGTATCTGGGCCCTTGCACATACTGATCTTGACATACGTGTACAACTGTAGGATGCTGCAGCCTAGTACATTGTTAACATCCAGTTGACTCATGGAACCTAAAAAAAAATTGTTAAGTATTTGTATGTTCATGACATCTAAAAACACATGTGGAAACACACACACACATCTACTGCCCACATCCAGTTTCCCCTCTAGACATTTACTCCAAGTCTTGTCTATGAGGCTATTGGATTCTCCTGCCTCTTCTGTGACAAACCTCTATGGGAATGTTTTGTATTTTAATGGTCTGTACTATTCACCTAGCAGTTATACAAATCTATCTTGAATTTCTGGTCAGCTACTTTTGGTTGCATTTCATATATTATAGCTCCTGGGATTCAAATATTCATGATAGAGTCTGGTTATAACCGAGCTTGTCAAAGAGTGAAACCATAATTTACCCTGAAGTCATCAGTGTAGTATACATCAGATTTCTCTCTACTTCCTGGCTGTTATGAGATGAGCTGTCTCTGCCACATTCTCCTACTGTTATAATAGTCTATCTCACCCCAGGCCCAAAGCAACAGATCCAGCTGACTTTGGATTGTAAACCCTGAAACTGGGAGCCAAAGCACATCTTTCTTCCTCTTAAATGATTTCTTTCAGTTATTTGTCATGGCAGAAAAATATCACAAACACAGAAAACTGGCAGTGATGAGTGGGGTCACTGTGGCAATTATAACAATGTGCTGAAGGCCTGGCAGAGCATGAGTGTTTTATAAACATGTATAGGCTGCTTGTGTGAGCAGTTTCATGAGTAAATGGCTGAATCTCCCTATCCAACTATCAAGAATACAGAATGGGTAATTTGTATACAGTTTCTATATATTGTACAGAAACAAAAAGACAGTGTAAATCCTAGAGATATTCTGTGCAACATATAGTCTATAGTAACAATATTGAATTTTGTGGTTAAAATAAACTAAGAGGGTGACTCTTCTGTTGGGTTGTCTTACCAAGATAGTGTAACAAAATAGCAACAACAAAGGGGCCATCAAGTTACCATGTGACATGAGATCCAATCATGAGCTATTTAAACCACCAATTCATAATGTAGGATATGCACTCCTGCATTCTATTATTAAACATAAGTAGTTTATAGGAGATCAGACCATAGCAGGTCCTAAAGGCACAAGCAAGTTATGTGAAGAAGTTTCCCAAATCCCTATGGTTTCTACTTCTGTTACAATACTGTCTGGTGCCAAGGATGCACCTCTAACTTTATGTGGTATGCCCTATGATTGGTTGACTAAAGAAGAGAAGACTAGGACCTGGATTACTGATGGTTCTGAATGTTGTGCAGCCACAACACAGAAGTGGACAGCTGTTGCTGAAGACACTGGTAAAGAGAATTCTTCACAGTGGACAGAACTTCGGGTAGTACACATGCTCATATATTTTGTTTGGAATGAGGAATGCTCAGATGTGCAACTGTTCACTGTTCATGCTCACTTGCAGAGCCAAGATCACATAAAATGGCCAGAGGAAAACTCAACAAGGCTTGGAAGGAGGGGCCATGGCAAAACTGCAACTCTGTGTTGCACGAATAAACGAAACTCAGGGCCAGATCACTGGGAAAGATAGAGATATCTGAGAGAGTAAACACCACAGTCAGATCTCACCCAGCTGTCTTCCAGCTTTCACAGTCTCTCTCCTCCTGGCTTCTTCTTCCCCCTCTGTCTTTCTACGCTTGCCTTAAATACTTTCTTCACTCAGTTAAGGCGTGGCACCACCACTGCCTCCCTGGGAGCCTGGAACTCCTTCTGTAAACTAAACTGACCTTGAATTCAGATTGGATTAGGGGTGTAGGTCACCACTCCTGGGATATTCCCTATGCTGGGATTAAAGGTTTGAGTTACCACTGTCTGATCCTCCTAGACTGACTGTGGGTAGATCCCTCTGATATCTCTGAATGCTTTTGTTATATTTGAAAATATCCCCACAATGGTGGCAATTTTATTGAGAGCTGTCAACCTTTTTATATCTTTATCAGAAGCAGAAATTAATGTCAGTTGCCAAGATCAATGAAGTTGTAGTTGCCAGGATACAATGATGTTTGCAAGCTATAGAGGGTACACAGATTAATGTCTAAGACCAATTTCCTGTCAAGCATCTATGTTTCCTTGGCTCCTGGGGGAACATACAGAAATACACACAGAAGCCTGGATGCTTCACTATCTGGGAGAGTGTGCCAGTCTCACAGGAACTGGAAGGCACAATGTGCCCAAGGAGCCATGGATTCTAACCTGTAAAGCCTATGACTCATATCTGTCAAAGCAGCTAAGCCAGGCCAACTCCATGCTTCCCTACAACCAATCTATTTCTAGGTCAGGAACCTAGAAAGAGCAGGACTGGAAAACTGGTGAAAAAAAAAAAAAGACATCAGGGGGAAGTGTGTGGATAAAACTCCAAATGAGTGAAGGATGTGAAGATCCTTGTGTCCTGTGTAAATGCTCATGAAAAGGTGACTTGAGGGAGTTCAGTAATCAAATAGACAGAATGACCTATTCTGTGGATAGTCAGCTTCTTACCCAACACATTCCTGTTATTGCCTCGTGGGTTCATGAACAAAGCAGTCATAGTGGTAGAGATTGGAGTTCTGCATGGGATGGACAATAAAAATTTATAGTTATATTATGTATTTTATGCTATTGATTGATTCATAAGTGTGAAGTTATTCAGAAATTCATCAAAATGTGTGCATTAAATACTTAAAGTGTCTTTGCAGTGGTTGGCCACCAACAGGGCATCTTTATGACATCCTCTACCTGAAAGGCTCAGAAACCATCACAGAAGATGGTGTGAATGAAGATTGTACAAGCCAAATGTTAAGGAGTACTCAATAGTGTCTTCTGCACATGACAATCCCACTATACTCGCAAACTCAAAGCAACAATGAGTGCCTGACTGAGATTTGACCCAGATCAAGCAACCAACATTGTAGTGTGGTAGAAGGGATGGAATGAATCACAACCTCCAAACCCTAACTGAGGAGTTATGAACAGTTGATAATGTCTACAGGGGCAGATCAGCTGCTCCAGTGGATGACCCTATACAGACATATGAATGTATGAGCAGAATAATAGCTATTATTAAAAAACAATAAATTTTTGAAAGGACATAAAATTAGGAGCAGGTTGAGGATGGGGGTGGGTCTGGGAGGCATTAGGAAAAGGCATGCAAGTGGGTAAAGATGATTAAAATACACAGTATGCTTGTGTAAAAATTCTCAAAAAAACAATAAAATACATTAAATTACTAAAATATATGTGGACTTTTATGGGTCAATAATACTTTTACAAAGTAGTTTACAAATAAAAGAATGAGTCATAAAAGAAATAAAGAATTGCAATACCCCTTTCCTTGTATAATCCCTAAACCAATCAGACATTATCAATCAATTAGACATGGCTGGTTATCATTTTTGAGACACTGGACTAATTATAGCTTCATTCAGATAGTTCTTTGATTTCTAAGACAAAGATCACTGAGGGCGATTTTTCTGCCCACCCCTGTGTGTGTATGCCGCGTATGTGTGTTCACAAGTGTGTACATGTTGGTAGGTGTACAAACAGATGTGTGTGGAGGCCAATGCTGGGTATTTTCCTTTATTTATGATGATCTGATATCTCTGAGACAGTCTTTCACTAACCCTGACACCTACCAATTTGACCATGCTTTCAGCCAGTGACCATTAGGGGTACTCTGTCTCTGTTTCCCCAGTTCTGGGGTTACAACTACAGAACTTCACTAAGCCTTTGTGCATGTGGTGTGGGTCAGAGGACCTACGCTTGTAGGGTAAGAACTTTATGTACTGAGTCCTAACTCCTGACTCTCTTACTCTTGTATATAAATATTTACATATGTATTTATCTAAGAATTATTATACAACTATTCATGTGCTAGGCACTGGTATAAGAGATCTGGTCCTACTTTGAAGGAATTAACAACTTATAGAAATGGGCAGATTTTAATTAAATAAATGATCAATTAGACTAAATACACCCCTGCTTGGAGAAAGATTCAACTCTTTTTTATTTTGAGGACAAAGGAAATGGCTGTTTACACAGAAATTATGATCAATTTCAATCCTCTATCTTTTGAACTTTTGTAAAAATTTCCCAACCAAAATTGATTAATATTTAAAACTGAGATAGCCACTGTTATTCTCTTGTGAAAAATTAAGTTGAGTTACTGGTTTGATTAATTTTGAAAGTTATTCTTTAAGGTTATAAGTATCTGACAAAAAAATTGAACCCATGATTGATTAGATGGCACAGTTTAGTGGAAGTACCACAAAACATTGCAAAAGACCTCTGACTCCTTTAAAGATGAACCCCAGTGAAGGCCAGATGAAGGCCAGCTTTGTAGGGTAGGGAAAAATGTCTCTGTAAGGAACTTTCACCTCTGGCCTGCTTCTCCTGCACCACACTGGCTGCCAGGGAGCTTCCTTTTGCGCTACTGATGGATGTTTCTATGCAGAGCAGCTGCACAGAGCACAGGCATTCTCCTCTTACACAATGGTAACAGAGAGCCTCATCAAAGGACTTCAAAATGCAAAGAGATGACAGTACAGTATGAGTTCCAAGCATACACGTTACCTAGTAGGGTCAGAGACCAGCAAATGCCTCCTCTACCCTCCATCAGGACAGACAGTGGCCAGCTGTTAGACATCTTTGCATTTCCTGCAAGCAGAATCGAAGGTACACTCTGGTCATTCCTAGAAATTGCTGAATGTGTGAAGTCTTAATACTGTCTATAACTATACTGGGAGGTCTCCTGAATTGTATTTCTTTCTTTGTATTTGCATTTTTCAAATGTTCTATAATTGTAATAGTTTTTGTCATAACTGGGGATGTAGCTCAGTCATCAAAGGATGGAGCCTTTGCCTAGCATGTGCATGCCCTATATTTGATCCCTATTACTGCAAAAGACAAACAAATTAACCAAAAACCTCACACTGAGTGGAGAAAAAGTTGAAGGCAGTGGAAACATCTTACTGTTAAAATCTTCTTTGGCATCCTCTATAGTTCCACATGTCCTCAAATTGCTGCATTTGTCACTTGTGACCCATCAGGACAGAAACAGGTCTTGGTAGATCAGGCTGTCAAATGTGTGGCTTCCCATTACTTCCTTTTTTGAGTATCATAACTTTTACTGCAGTATTTCCTGTAAGCTTTGAAATCAGAGAAAGCAACAGTGAAGGTGATTGATATTTACCCTGTACTTAGTGAGCTCATGCTCAGGCTACCCAAGGTATCTTTCTGCATTATATAGCAGTGCCGATGATCTATTAGAATATGTGAGTAATCTTTAACCCTATAATTTTCATCATTTCAAATAAATTTGAGTAAAAATTGTGTGTGTGTCATGTAAATGTGTCTTCAAAATAAGTTGTTTATCCCTTAGCAAAAATGGTGCTATCTCAGAACCCTTCCTAGAAAGGGAATGAGTGTCCACCAGTGCAGGGCATCATTGGCACCTTAAGTGTCATCATTTTTCAGCTAAGGACAGAGCATAAATCCTATGCAGAACAAACTGGCTAGGACAATGAGCCTAGGATACTTGTTCCCTTTGCCATGAAGTCAGTCTGCAGCTAGAGAATCTTTTTAGTTAGACTATATAAAACCACAAGATGAAGAGGAGGGTGTCGGTTTTAGAATTTGCAGAAAGGAGACTGTATATCTACATTTTTTTTTTTCAGAACACAGGTGCAATGTCAAGCAGGTGTCTTAAATTCTGGCTAATAGGGATGGAAATCAATCCTTCAGCCTGCTGTGCTAATAGAAATGGTTCTGGTTTTCCTTTGCCTAACTTAGGGCTCAGCCCACTGCCTCCCATTAGCTGATCTTCTTTTGCCTATGGTTCATATCTGTATATTGTAATACTTTCTTATTTTAGGGCTTAAATGCTAATCACAAAGATTTATTCATTTATTGTCCTTGGGGAGCCATTAGAGAATATCCTTTTAGATTTAATATTAATATATTATTTTTTTAACTCTGCTATTATCAGTTACTTCATAGATCCATATAATTCTGGAACACAGAAAAATATATGCTATGTCAACTAGCTCACTCAAATTACTGGTTATCTTATTTTTAAAATTAAATATTAATATTAAAGCCATTTCCAATCTTCTGTTTCTTATGTTTAGAAGGGAGGTTTATACAGCCTTTGCTTTTTCAAAGGAAGACAATCGTTATAATCTGAAAAGGCCTTCTACCTTGAAGCTAATCACATTTGTCTTTAGCATTAGATGGAAGGCAATAGGGGTCTCAGCATGCCTCCCCTGAATAGATAGAAGAGTATGTGTTACCTGAATCCCCAAGCGTCTATTAGAGGCTATCAAGGATTTATTAAGATATAAAATGGAGATAATACATTCACAGATGCAGAACAAAGTAAACAACCTTCATTGTCTTCTGTTCTGACTGGGGGAGAGTGGCACCAGCTGTCCATCTCAGACCACCCCAAGAGAGAGTAAGTGTGAGCGTCCCTTCCTCAGTTTTAAGCGGTCATGTACCCAGAAAAAAAAAAAACAAAAACAACAAAAAAAAAAACACTGCTATTGGGCCAAATACCCCAAGGTTGTTGGTGGAGCCAGTTCCCACAAGTATGTACTGTTTCTGGTCCTCTAAACAGCCAAGAACATTGCATTGAAAACCATCTGATCATCATTATTCTTCCTGTGTCTCTTCATGTGCTACCAGGAAATTCTTTGATGTGGGAATGCCTTTCTGTATGCTGTGAATCTCAATCTTTAAATAAAGGAGCTGTTTTGGGCCATGACAGGCACCATAGAGGAAGTAGGAAGAGGAATCAGAATAGGTAGGAAAGGAAGGGCGGAGTCAGAGACAGATCCGAGCAAGCCGCCCAAGGAGCAACATGTAAGGAGCACAGGTGAGCCACGGGCCACATGGCAGACAGATTGATAGAAATGGGTTGAGTTAAGATGTAAGAACTAGCTAGCAAAGTGCCTGAGCCATAGGCCAAACAGCATGAAGTTAATATAAGCATCTGAGTCATTTCTGGGGGCCTGAGGAGCAGCGGCGGGCAGCTGAGGGGTCTGGAGCGGCAGGTCTGTGGGTCTGGACCTCTGGCTGCCCAGGACCTAGAAACCCCAATGCAACAATTCCTCTCTAAAGTTGCTGCTGTCCCATCTTCCTGACTTTGCTTCCTCATCCTCCTTCTCTTCCTCTACTCTTTCTTCTTCTCCTTCCCCCTTTCCCTCTAAGGCAGTCTTAGACCTTCTATGTAGTCCAGGTTGGTCTGAAACATGTGATCTTCCTGTCTTAACCCCAGGAGTATTGAGGTTACAAACATGCATGACTTTGTTATGTATGTGACAGATACATTCTATAAGGTTAAGGAATTTAAACCAGAGTTAGGGTTAATATAAGATGGGACTTAGATATTGTTAAAATAGGTCATGGAGTATAAACAGAGCATGGTGATAGCTAAAGAACAGACCTGTGTTACCTACTCAGTAGCAGAGTCATATAAAAATGCCATAATTAGCCGGTGAGATGTCTTACACTTGTAATTTGTGACACTGGGAAAGACAAGGCAGGATTATGACTGTGAGACCAGCCTGTACTACAAAGTGAGACCATGGTGAGCATGTCTAAAAAACAGCTTTCTTCATTCAAATATACAAGTATGTATCATGAGAAAGCCATTGTTTCAGTCATAGGCAATATGTTAGGACCCATGAGTCTGTCTGTCCAGTTCATACTCAGGAAAGCATAGCTGAATACAACTCAGTAGCCACAGTGTTATCCACACAATATTTGGATAAACACTTAAAACTGTGTGAAGACAGCAGGAGATATAAAATCCACAGTGTTCTCTATTTTTTTCCTTCATACCTGATCTGGGCATTTCCTCCTCTGTGAAGTGCCAGTTAAAAAATTGGACATTTAACTTGATCATAGTTTATCATTTACTTAGTAATGACTTGTCTGACACTAGTATTATTTCTTATTGGTAGCCGATTGATGTGGGAATGTCTTTCTGTATGTTGTGAATAGCAATCTTTAAATAAAGGAGCTGTTTTGGGCCATGACAGGCACCATAGGAAAAGTAGGAGGAGGAATCAGAATAGGTAGGAGGAACAAGGGCGGAGTCAGACAGAAGGAGCCAGAAGCCCAAAGGAGCAATATGTAAGGAACACTGGTGAGCCATGGGCCACGTGGCAGACAGATTAATGAAAATGGGTTGAGTTAAAGATGTAAGAGCTAGCTAGCAATGTGCCTGAGCCATAGGCCAAACAATATAAAGTTAATATAAGCATCTGAGTCATTTCTGGGGGTGTGAACAGTAATGTGCAGCTAAGAGGTCTGGAGCTGCAGGTCTGTGGATCTGGCCTCTGGCCACTGAGGACCAAGAAAAACACATTGTAACAGCCGATGGACATGAAAGAGCTCCCCTGAAAAACTCCAAGAAATGTTACTTTGTTCTCTGAGAAAAGAAAAAAAATATTTCTAGAAGAAATAAATTATTTTGTTTTGTTTGTTCCTTTTCCATTGTATGTTATATTGGCGTGTGAATCAACACTCCACAAAGGGATAAAGCACAATGACAGACATCAGCTTACCGCCAAGAAGTCGCTGAAGATCTGTGCTGCAAGTGGATGACTGATAGATAAGCAGTATTAGGGTCCTTAGGCACAATATTTAGCTAAGAATTTAAATGTTTCAGTAGCTGTATATCCTTAGGATTCTGTGGATGAATTGGTACCACTACCTACAAATCAACATTTAACATTCTGGGGCTTTGCTAATGGATACTACAGTGAGACACAGGAAGTATACAGATCTCTATGTTAAAATAGGAGAACCACAGACATGAAAGAATATGATGTACACACATGCTGAATTGCAGATATGTGGTATAATTTTGCCTTCACAGGTAATGGGTGTTTGTAGAGAGCTGCAAAGCCGCACCTTAAAGATGGTGCTGGCTTCTACCTTCCACCTTCCCGATGGTGAGTGCTCTCTGGGGTAAACAACTCCTTATTTGGATAAGGCTGAGTGCTTGGTTTGCTTCCGCGTATGTGGACCTATTGGCAAGGCCCACGTGGCGCTAGAAGAGCCTGGTGTCGTGTCTTCCTTGCAGGCGAGGTAGAAGCGACAACTGGTGGCCCGTACAGGAACCGTTCGGCTGTCAGAGGCCCAGAACTTTCAGTGATCAGGGAGTGCGCTGGTAAGTCCTCAGGTAAAGTGGGGATCCGTGTCAAGAATGGGTAAAGGTCCGCGACAAGAGTGGAGGTTTTTAGCTTCACTCTGTAGATAGAGAGGAAGCAGTCTCACGGACTCGTGAGAAAGTGAAACTAAGAATTTGCCGAGCTAGGGCTGTTTGGCCGTGGCTCAGAACAAGCCTTAAAATTAGAGAGAAAAGGGTATAAGAGACTAGAGGAGAGGAGGAAGAGATGGGCGCCTCTAACTGGCACCCAATTTTTTTGGCTCTGCAAGAGCTGCTGCGCTCTAAGAACTTAAAGTTAAAAAAGAATACATTAGAAAGATTTTTGGAAGAATGTGATATGGTGGCTCCTTGGTTCACTGTTTCTGGGAGCCTCACAATCTCTTCTTGGGATAAGTTAGGAAGAGATCTAGACTTTGCTTATGACCAGGGCACGTTAAAAGCAGGGGTGAGACCTATCTGTAGGATGATTCATGGCTGCTTAGAAGACCAGCGGTACTCAGATATGGTTAACTATGGACAAGCCGCCTTAGAGCAGCTGCAGGCAATAGAATATTTTCCTGCAGCTGTTGCTGGTTTAGCCCTAAACGGGATTCAGCAGTCCCTGCCATTTTTTGGAAGATTACCTGCCTCCATTATTGTACCCTATTCGGCTAATCAGGTTCTTACCTTGTGTACAGTTGTGGATGATTGGGCAGTTTTGCGCTGCACATTTGCTGGAAAGATAGATAATCACTATCCTCAGCATCCACTTATGACCTTTTTTAAAGAAAATTCTGTGGTTTTTCCAAAAGTGACTAAATCTCAGCCCATTGCCGGAGCGGTCAATCTGTTTACAGATGGTTCTAAAACAGGTGGTGGGGTGTATATGGTAGAAGGTCAAAAGCCTGTACAATGTCAGTTTCGTCCAGACTCGCCACAGGTGGTAGAGCTACAGATTGTATGCAAAGTGTTTGAAGATTGTTCCTTTCCTTTTAATTTGATTTCTGATTCTGCCTATGTAATACATACCCTTAAGGTGTTAGAAACAGCAGGCCCATTGCGGCCATCTAGCACTGTTAGTGCCCTCTTTCATTAACTGCAGGCACTGATTTTGAGTCGCACTAATGGATTCTTTCCTCAACATATCCGGGCCCATACAGGATTACCTGGTCCTTTAAGCAGTGGTAATAATATTGTAGATCTTTCTACAAGGCCAGATTGGGCTTTCACAGCTACTGCCATTGAACGTGCAATAGAATTTCATAAAAATTTTCATGTTAATGCTAAGGCTTTGCAACAAAAGTTTTCTTCGTCGTGTGCTGACGCATGCCAAGTTGTTTTGAATTGCCTTCAATGTGCTGTTTATCAGTTTCCTCAAGGGCTTGGAGTAAATCCTCGAGAATTATGTCCTCTAAAAATTTGGCAGATGGATGTTACTCATATTTCAGAGTTTGGAACACTTAAATATGTACATGTGTCAATAGGTACTTGTTCTGGCGTTATGTATGCCTCTGCAATGACTGGAGAAAAAGCAAAAAATGTTATAGCCCACTGCCTTGAAGCATGGGCATCTTGGGGAGAACCCCTACAATTAAAGACTGATAATGGCCCTGCTTATACTGGACAACAAGTAACCTCCTTTTGTGAGCATATGGAGGTTCAATTACTTCATGGATTACCTTACAACCCTCAAGGTCAAGGCACTGTTGAGTGCGCACATCGCACTCTTAAAGAATGTTTATTTAAACAAAAAGGGGGAGTTGGCTACGGCCGCACCCCTAAAGAGAAACTTTCCTTAGCCTTATTTACCATTAATATTTTAAATTTGGATTCCAATGGATTATCCGCTGCTGACAGGCATTGCACACCTCGGGGTGGCTGTCAAGGCATGGTAAAATGGAAAGATATCTTGACAGGAGTCTGGAATGGTCCAGATCCAGTGCTGACTTGGGCTAGAGGGTCTGTTTGTGTTTTCCCTCAGAACCGACAGGACCCAATCTGGGTACCCGAGCAGCTGATCAGGAGAGTCCCGTCCTCGGACTCGAAAGATGGCGATGATCAAGAACCCATTGCTGCTCAGCCTGACCAGCCTGCTAATACTTCAAGGAGCAGCGGAGCTACACTGGCGGATTCTATCCATATTCCCAAGACTGATGCCAATTCGTCATGATGCCAGATTGTTTTCATGCTTATTTATAGTAATTGATTGGACAGTTTGACAGCTTAATAGAAGAACTTAGAGTGGCTGTCATAACTGTTAATTCCAGCAGGATGGATGCTGGCTTAGCTGAAGGATTGGTTACCTGGCTTGCAGCTGCCATGGATTATTTGAAAGAGTGGGTGGGACCAGGAGCTATGACCTGCCTGATGGTGCTAGCCGCCTGGGTCTGCCTGTGGTGCCTTTGCCTCATTAGGACCAGACAACACCAAGATGCAGCCATGATCGCCCAAGCCTTTATAGCCATTGATGCTGGACAGTCTCCCAATGTTTGGCTTGCTGCCTTAAAAGATTAAGGTTTTTTTCAGGTTGCGAGGCTAGTGCACTGCAGTTGAGCACCTCAGCTATGTTTTGGAGGGCTCAAGGAGAGCATGTCTGCTTGCATGTGGGTTTCTCACCCTAATGTCCCACCTCTGTGAAAAAAGGGTGTCGAACGAGTCCCATAATCCCTAGGGGGACACCCCAAAAGGAATCTTGGGATAATGTTCCTTGCACAACAGAGAGTAGACCTCTGCACTTACCTGCTGTAATTTTAATTTAAACAAAAAGGGGGAACTGTAGAGAGCTGTGGAACCGCACCTTAAAGATGGCGCTGGCTTCCGCCTTCCACCTTCCCGATGGTGAGCGCTCTCTGGGGTAAACAACTCCTTATTTGGCTAAGGCTGAGCACTTGGTTTGCTTCTGCGTATGTGGACCTATTGGCAAGGCCCACGTGACGCTTGGTGATTGGTTATCCTGAAGGCAGATAGCTGGGCGGGGTTTCCCCAGAGAAGAGAAGATCCATGTACAAGGTCCTGAATAAATCGCTGAAAGAAGAGCCTGGTGTTGTGTCTTCCTTGCAGGCGAGGTAGAAGTGACAGGTGTTAAATGTCTTTCCATTAATGTCATATCAGTTTTGGTGAATACAAGTAGAGTTTGGGGGTATCAGACATTTTAGAAAACTAATTGTTTCTGTTCTCTTCAAAAGAAGGTTATAGGCTGGCAGGGTGGCTCAGTGTGTAAAAGGCAGGGATCAAGTCTGCTAAAGTGAGTTTGAGCCCTGGAACCAACACTGTGGGAGGAGAGAACAGACTTCCCAACATTGTCCTCTAGCTTGCACATGGCCTTTGGCATACTTGTGCTCACATTCAGCCCACATTCATACATACATGCACACAAATAAACAAGTATAAACTTTTAAATTCAAAACATGACTTCTAAAGTCATAGAGCACCAAACAGACATGGGTGGATGGAGATTCAGTGGGTTGTGAAGTTCATAATTTCCCCTAGCCAGGAGCTTCCCCCAGTCCATCCTAAGTCTTACAAGAGTGCTGAAGCTCTCCTTGCAACATTGCCAGACTTCTTACTTCACCCACATCTTTATTCCTTCCCTGACCCAAAACATCTGTAAATATAACTGGTAATTCAGCCATAGTCTCATTAATAATCATTTAACTAAAAGGAAAAGATAAATGTATTAAAGAGTGAGAACTTTCCTCAAACAAACAAACAAAGAAAATGTAGAAAGCACTGCTTGACTACAAACACTTTAGAAGGATGAGTTGGAAATCTAGCAGGAACTAGCCCTGGAACTCTGGGAAGGTGAAGTCGCCCCCCCCCCCAGCACACTCTCTCTATATAGTCTTGTTTATCTCTGTTCCCTATGTTCATGGTGAAAGAATGTATTTGCCAACCCTCCCCCAAATACTTGTATTTGACACTACTTTGCAGAAAAGTCATTTGATGCCAAGACCCACTCATCCCATATCCTGATCCTCAGCTGTGAATGCCTTCGTGACAGGCTGGAAGGACAGCACTTCCAGCATTTGCCATTGTCAGCAGACAGGGTGGTGGTGTCACCCTGTGCATCTTGTTTGCCTCTGATAAAAGGAAACTTCTCAGAGTAAGGTGCCTCCAGAGTGAGTCAGATTTGTCCATTTTTTATTGATAAATTGGAGGTTTCTACTAGCCAACTATAAATTAAATTTAAAATATAACTTGACAATGACCACAAAACTCCTTCCTAATCATAAAGAATGAAAATGTGGACAATGACACATGAGTGTAAAGTTTTCCAAGGTGAGAAATGGTAGTGGATGTTAACATTCTCCAAAGTTCCCTTATCCAAAGTACTCAGTGCATTTACTGTAGATTTAGGTAGCAATGCATAAGCAGATAAATTCTAATAAAATGTATCTTATATAAAAAATCTAAATTCATACCTAGATTGATTATATCCAAGCAACTCAACAAGAAGACTCAGATCCAGATATGTAACGTCAGGAAACTTCAGATAACCAGGTGACATATGATACCTCGGCCATTCCAGAAAATATGTGTATTTTAAGGTGAAGAAAATCAGTAATGAAAAGTTAGGAACACATTATATGTGACATCAAGCATAAAAATGTGAAATTTAAGCCGTGTCAAAAATGCCCCTATGTAAAACAAATTGAAACTAAATGTAAATGAAGTGCACTGTTAAGAATTGTGTAAGTTATAAATATTAACCATCAGATTTTTGGAGATTGAAAATCATGTCTATATGTGTCAACATCAGTATGAATTTTGTTTATTCAAAATGTTTTTCAATTGTCCTAAGTTTTAACAGCACTGTGATTCACATTTGTAAATTCTGGTATGATAGATGGATGTATGAAATAGATATACATTGTATTTGCTGTTACATGTGAAAATATATTAGGAGAAAGCTTAGATAACATACTTTTACAAATTAAAATAGGCAATAATGTAGTTTCTTTTAAAAGGCTTCTCAGAATTTGAAAAAACATGATAAGTTAAAAAGATATTTCAAGAATAAAGGCAAAAATATTTCATAGAGATAACAGGATACATAAGAATGAGATCCCGCAGATTCACACATAGTATAGAAAGGGGTAGCCAAGGTGTAAGCTATTTAGCATAAAAATAAAACTCCGAGCATCTGTTTAGAAATGTAAGAACACCAAACATCACTTACTATGGCAAAAAAAAAAAAAAAAATTTATTCAGAAGATAGGGTAATATTCTTACATTGGTTTTTATTTTCACGAATCTCAGTTTTACCTGGTGTAATAGGTACTTTTCTGTTGCCGTGAGAAAAACCATGAAGGACTGAAGCAACTTTAGGGGGAAAAAAGATTTATTTTGGTTTTATTTTTTTCCTAGTCCATATGGCTGGGAAGGCTTGGAAGCAGGTGCCAGCAGTAGGAAGCTGGGCGATCATATTTTAGCTGCACACAGAAAGGAGGGGGGGGAGGGAGAGAGAGAGAGAGAGAGAAGCTATATGAAAATAATGCCGGCCAGTGACAGACTTCCTCTAGTAAGATTTCACCTCCTAAAGGTTTTGTAACCTCATCACCAAACAGTAACACTAAAGAGAGACCAGATGTTCAACCAGGAGTTCAACATGCACCTAAAGGACACTGTTTTTCATTCAAACATGTGCACCTGAGTTAGTGAATATAGCAAAACATTACACAAAAGCTGCCCATGTTTTGGTTTTATTTGGAATTAGAAATGAAGTATTTTGAAGACTCCTAACAAGACATGGAGTACTGGAGTATGCTGATTTGAGATAAGACAATAAATTTTGTTTCTCAAATGCCCTAAAATTTCTAAAACTATCAGGCCAAGTCTGCCAGGTAAGATTTTGTGTTTTAAGTGAGGTGGAGCAGAGTACTTCCCCTGGGAACATAATCCTTCCTCATGCATCCATCTAAGAGCTAGAGTGTCATTTGCCTGGGGTATCACAACCCAGAATATATCTACTGTAACTTTATCCATTCTCTGCCATTGCAAACATTGTTATCAGGACACTTGAGGCCAATCGGTAGAAAACACACACACCATACACATAAACACACCACATACACCACACATACCACACACACACACAAACACCACACATACATACACACACTCCACATACACACACACACCACACACCATGCACATCATGCCACACACACCACATACATCACATATACCACACACACATCCTACATATCACACACACCACATACACCACACACACACACCATACACATCACATACATCATATATACCACACACACATCCTACATATCACACACACCACATACACCACATACACACCCACTATACACATCACATACATCACATATACCACATACACATCCTACATATCACACACACCACATACACACACACCATACACATCACATACATCACATACACACACTATGCACATTACACCACACACAACACTCATACACACACATACCATACACACACATCATACACAGCACACACCACACACACAAACACACACACTTGAATGAAAGAACCAGGAATTCTGGGATACTTCTCAAAACCAAAGAGCCAGTTCCTTCCTGTCTCTCACAGTTACCATCTAAAGATAATGGGGAAAATGAAAGTTCCTTTAGTTACCTTAGCACCACTGTGCTTGCCATCCAACATCCCAAGAAACTATTGAGTAGCAAAGTGCTTTGACTCTCGGCCAAGAATTGGGGAAGTTGAATATTAACTATCCAGGCAACTTCTCAGTCGTGACTATACCAGGTGTAGGCATTAAAAAAACAAGCAGCAAAACCCAAGGATGAGAGACAGACTAATAAAGGGGCTTATCCAGGTCCTTTCTGAGGATACATAAAGATTTTCTGGGCATTCAGGCCTCACCTCCTTTTCTCCTTCCCGCCCCCACACACAACGTGATCACGGCACCTGTCTACTGCCAGAGTCCTGAGAGTGCTATTTATCTTGTACCTGGAATCCTAATGAAGTAAGACATTATCTGGGTATCAATCCAGCAGCCCACAATAGATTCAGCAGTCCATTTTAGATAACTAGACCAAAGAATAAGGGACTTCTGGCCTATGGGCATGCTGTTCCCAAAGACTGCCAGGATTAGGATGGGATATATAGAATCTACACCCTTAGCCAGTGTCCAGGATGACATTCTTATTCATTTAGTGTTTGATCTGCGAGTCCTTAACTAATTAACTTTGTCTTATTTTCTGTTGTGATATGCTCCCTGCTAAGTGGATAAACAGTGGTTTTTCAGGCTGAACCATGCCCTGAATGACTCCATTTCGTAAGCAGAATGTGGTTCCGTTTTCAGTGCAAAATCAAAAGCAGAATAGCAACTTGACCTTGTACCTTTTATGCTTCTCTACCACTACCCCAGAGGGACAGGCTATAAATAACATCTCTCTATTATTGTTGTTTTTATTGATTTATTTATTTCTAGTTTGATCACAATATCCCCTCCCTCCCGTCTTTCCTTCTAGTTGCTCCCCCAAATGTTCCCCAACCACTTCCTCCTTTCTTTTCAGAAAAGTGCAGGCCTTCCATGCATATCAGCCAGACATGGCATATCAAGGTGCAGTAAGACTAAGCACCTCCTTTCCTATTAAGACTGGATGAGATAACCCAGCAGGAAGAAGGGTCCCAAGATTAGCTAACAGAGTTAGAGACAAGCCCCATTCCCTATTTTAGAAATCCCATAAGAACAAATCCTATACAACTGTAACATGCTCAGGTCAGCCCCCTTCAAGTTCCCCGGTTGCTGTTTCAGTCTCTGTGAGGCCCTGTGAACCCCAGTTAGTTTAGTCTGTCGATTTTCATATGGTGTCGGTTTTCTTATCTTTGACCCTTCTGGCTCCCATAATCCTTCTTTGCCCTTTTTTGCAAAAATGTTTGTTGGGGGGGTCTCTGCACGGGTAAATTGCAGAATGAAGTCTCCCTGATGACAAATGGGCTAGGTATCAATCTATGAGTATAGCAGAATCATTTCATTGACATTTTTCCAACCATATTTGGTTCTATGCTAGGTCTCTGGGCTGTCCAGCTTTTGTGCCAGGGCCATCTAGGCAGTGTCAAGTTTGGGCTCCTTTCATGGTACGTGTCTCAAGCTGAATCAGTAGTTGACTGATCACTCCCATAAATTCTGTGCCACTTTTATCACAGCATGTCTTTCAGGCAAAGCAAAGGTTGCATGGCTGGGTTGGAGTCCTAATCCCTTCCTTGGAAATCTTGCCTGGTCACAGGAGAGTGTTGGTTCAGGCTCCATCTCCCCCATTATTAAAAATATTCGCTAGGGTCACCCACATAGAATTCTGGGAGTTTCCATTGCACTAGGTTTCTAGCTCATCTCAGAGATGTTCCTGATTCCACTTGTCTTTTCCAGTACTCTCTCCCCCCTCCTCCCTCACCTGATCTCTCCTGTTCCCATGCCCAGCCTTCCCATTTAGAAGCACACTCTCATCCATGTATGTTATTCTATTTTCCCATCATAGTTAGATGCATGTGTCCCACTTAAGCCTTTCTTGTTTCTTAGCTTCTTTGAGTCTGTAGATTGAAGCATGATTATTCTTTAGTGCATAGATAATATCCACTTATAAGAGAGTACATACTGTAGGGGTATTGTGCTGTTTCATGGTAAATAATTGTCCCATCCACTGGTTTAATAAAAAGCGCTGATGGGCCAAAGGTAGGCAGGAAGTGTGGGCGGGGCTACCAGTCTAAACAACTCTGAGAACAGGAAGCACAGAGCAGAACACCAGAGAGAAGACAGAAGCAGAGGACAACTATGCTGCTCTAAGGAAAGGTACCAAGCCACATGGATGAACAGGATGAGTCATGGGTTAGAGGAAGGGTAGAGAGCTAGCAAGTTATATGCCTGAGCCTGAGGCCAGTCAGCCTAAAATTATTGCAGGCATCTATGTGTCTCTGTGGGACTGTGGGACTGTGGGTCTGTGGGCCTAAACCTTGAGGTTAGGCACAAAATTCCAGGCAAGAAACCTCATACTACAACATACAATGTTTTTCTTTCTGGGTCTGGGTTACCTCACTTGGGATGATTTTTTTTCTAGTTCTGTCCATTTCCCTACACATTTCATGTGTTTATATATATATATATAACAAGTGAGTAATACTCCATCGTGTAAATGTATCACATTTTTGTTATTCAGTTGAGGGACACCTAGGTTGTTTGTTATGAATTTCTGGCTATTATGAATAAAGCTGCTATGAACATAAGTTGAGCACTATCCTTGAGGTATGGTAGAGTGTCCTTTGTGTAAATACCAGGGGTGGTATAGTTGAGTCTTGAGGTAGATTGATTCTCAATTTTCTGAGAAAACACCATACTGATTTTGAAAATGGCCGTACATGTCTGCATTCCCACAGAAGTGTTCATTTTGCTCAATATCCTCACCAGCATGAGTTGGCACTCGTTTGTGATCCTAGCCATTCTGATCAATGGAACCTCAGAGTCTTTTTGATTTGCATTTTCCTGATGGTGCTAAGGATGTTGAAAAATTTTAAAGTGCTTCTCAAGTGAGGTTCCTTTGTTGAGAATATTGTTTAGGTCTGTACCCTATATTTTAATTAGATTATTTGGTTTGTTGGTGTCTACTTCCTTAAGTTCTTTTGGAAATCAGCCCTCTGTTGAATGTGGGGTTGGTAAAGATCTTTTCCTACTCTGTAGGCTGCCATTTTATTCTTTTTAAAGTATCTTTTGCTCTACAGAAGCTTTTTAGTTTCATAAAGCCCCATTTATTAATGTTGATCTTAGTGTCTACATATTGGTGTTCTGTTCAAGAAGTTGTCTCCTGTGCCAATGCATTCAAGGATATTCTTCACTTTCTCTTTTGTCAGGTTCAGTGCATCTGGTTTTATGTTAAGGTCTTTGACTACTTGAACTTGAGTTTTGTTCAGGTTGATAGATATGGATCTACTTGCATTCTGCTACATGCTGGCATCCAGTTAGTCCATTATTTCTTAAAGATGCTTTCTTTTTATCGTTGTATACTTTTGGCTTCTTTAGCAAAAATTCTGTGTTCACAGGTTTATGTATTTATGTTTGGGTCTTTGATTCCATTCCAGTGAACAACCTGCCAGGTTTTAAGCCAATTTCATACAGTTTTTAATTACTATTGTTCTGTATTACAATTTTAATTCAGGGATCATGCTACCTCTTCATTGTACAGAATTCTTTTAGATATTCTGGATTTTTTGCTTTTCTGTACGAAGTTGAGTATTGTCATTTCAAGGTCTATAAAAATTGTCTTGGAATTTTTGTGGAATTGCTTGAAGTAAGATAGTCATTTTTATTATATTAATCCTACCAATCAATGAGCATGAGAGATCTTTACACTTTCTGATATCTTTTCCATTTTTTTCTCCAAAGTCTTAAAGTTCTTGCCATTCAGGTCTTTTACTTGCTTGGGTAGAGTTACACCAAGATATTTCATGTTATTTATGGCTATTGTAAAGGACATTGTTTCCCTAATTTCTTTCTCAGCCCATTTATTATTTTTATATAGAAAGTCTACTGACTTTTTTTAAAAAAATTATTTTGTAGCTAGCTACTTTGATAAAGATGTTTACCAGTTTTAGGAGTTCCCAGGTAGAATTTTTGTAGTTGTTTATGTATACTATTATATCATCTGCAAATAGTTATACTTACTACTTTCCAATTTGTACTTTCTTAATCTTCTCCAGTTGTCTTATTTCTCTAGCTGAAATTTTAATACTATATTGAATATCAGATAGAGTAGATGGCTTTGTCTTTTCCCTAATTTTAGTGAAATAGCTACATGTAATTTGGTAGTAGATAGCTTTCGGTTTGCTGTGTATTGCCTTTATTATGTTTGATATACTTCTTATATCCCTTATCTCTCCACTTTTATTATGAAAGGATGTTATATTTTGTGGAAGGCTTCTTCAGTGTATAATGAGATAATCATATTTCTTTCTTTTTCAGTTTGCTTATATGGTAGATTACATTGACAGATTTCATATATTGAAACATTCCTGCATCTCTGGGTTGAAGCCTTCTTGATCATGATGACCTTTTTGATGTGTTCTTGGATTCAGTTTTGAGTATTTCATTGAATATTTTTGGTTCAATGCTTATGCAGGAAATTGGTCTGTAATTCTCTTTCTTTTTTGAATTCTTGTGTGGTTTAATTATCAAGGAGACCGTGCCTTATAAAATAAATTTGGTTCTGTTTCAGTTTTGTGAAATAATTTGGAGAGTATTTGCATTAGCTCTTCTTTGTAGGTCTGGCAAAATTCTGCACTAAAACCATCTGATCCTTGGATTTTTTTTCTTTGGGAGACTTAATGACTAATTCTTTGGGGGTGATAGGTTAGATTGTTTATTCGATCTTGATTTAACTTTAAGTGGTATTTATCAAGAAAATTTTTCATTTCTATACTTTCAATGTGTCCCATAAGTTTGAGTATGTTGTGCATTCATTTTCATTGAATTCTAGAAAATCTCTAATTTATTTCTTTATTTCTTCCTTGACCCAGTCATGCTTCAGTGAAGAGTTGCTCAGATTCCATGGGTTTGTAGGCCTTCTGTTGTTCCTGTTGTCATTGAGATCCAACTTTAATCCATGCTAATCTTGCAAAATTATTTCAATTTTCTTGTTTGTTGAGCCTTGATTTGTAACAAAATATATGGTCTAATTCAGAAAATGTTTTGTGAGGTGCTGAATTTGGATAAAATATTCTGTAAATATTATTAGCTCCATTCTGTCTCTGTTTACTTTTTGTCTGGACAACCTGATCATTGGTGAGAGTTGGGTATTGAAGTCTCTCACAAGTAATATGTGAGATTTGATGTTTGATTTCAGCTTTAGCAATGTTTCTTTTACAAATGTCAGTGGCCTTACATTTTGGGCATGGATGTTAGGAATTGCAATGTTCTTGGTAGATTTTTTTCTTTGATGAATATGAAATACCCTTCTCCATTTCATTGATTAATTTTGATTTGAAGCCTGTTTGCTACATCAGCTTGTTCCTTAGATCTATTTGTTTGAAATATGTTTCTAATATTTTACTCTGAGATAATGACAATCTTTGGTGTTGAGGTATGTTTCTTGTATGTAACAGAAGAATGGTCATGTTTTCATATCCACTGTCAGCTTATGTCTTTTTATTGGTGATTTGAGCCCGTTGATATTGAGAGATATTGATGACTAAGAATACCTGCTTGGTCTCTGAGAGTCCTAGTATGGAGTGGCCTCCTGTAAAGCAAAAGTCTTCTGATAAAGTTTTGGGGCAGAATATAAAGCCCATGGGAGAGGGTATTGTCTAGGGTTGTTAGGTGGGCCTTAAGAGGTATTAGGGAGCTGTAGAAACGTCTTACCCAGGGTCCCCAGGACCAGCCTTGACTCTGGTAAAGCAACTGGGGTTTTGGTAACTAACTTATTTCTAAAAGTAAAAAGGGGACAAATTTAAAAGCTTATTGCAGTAGACTAGGATCACATGTTCAAATGGCATTATCAAAACCATTTCAGAAAAAATAAGTAAATCTGGAGAATTTATCTAACACACTAGACTGAAGAATGTTGTAATACCCTCACATGGACTCCAAAATAAGGAAAACATCTAAAAATGCCACTGTTTCAGCCTGCATTCACCTGGTCATCTGACTATAGGTGTGTGCATTAAGAGATAGCCAGATAGAACTCTCAAGTGTCTTATGAATTCAGCTTGACTCCGTTCCCATTACTGAAGCTGAATACTGGAATTCCCATTCATCTGTCCGCATGTGCTTTGGGACAGATAGACCCACTCTTGTGTTTTACTTCTATGTCTCTATAGTCTGCATCTTGTTTTTCCAGATTTGTTGTTCAATAAATTTCCAAGCTTATGGAAACATGCAAATGTGCCTGTACATAACTCAAGCATAGCATACTTACATTTCCACCTGAAATTTGCCTTCTTCTTCTTCTTCTTCTTCTTCTTCTTCTTCTTCTTCTTCTTCTTCTTCTTCTTCTTCTTCTTCTTCTTCTTCTTCTTCTTCTATTACTACTACTACTACTACTACTACTACTACTACTACTACTATCTTCTTTCTCCTCCTCTGTCTCCTCTCATCTCTCTGTCCTTTATGTGTGTCTCTATGAGGGAGTGTGTGTGTGTGTCCATGTTGTGTGCAGCATGTTGTAGGCAAATGTGAATATGATGTATACACATACCCATGCAGAGGCCAGAGGTTAACATTGGGTTATAGATCCATTCTGGATTTAAAAAAAAATAAGTTTGATCAAAGAAGACCAGCTGAAAAAAATCCCCCATGGGAACAGATGGCCCAGATGATCCAACATTTCAGAGCTTTCTCTGAGGCTGCTGGCTGAGATGATCCACCCTCACAGACTATTCCATTCAGGATTTGTCCACAACCATGAATTTTGAAAGGGGGGTCCCATAAGATTATTAGTGCCACCAATCAACAGGAAGTAGGTTAGAGAACTATGCCCACATTCTCAAACAATGGATTATGGATGTTTGTATTTGTTTAGAATTTTGGTTACAAATTGTTGTGAACAATGGTAAGGAAAAAGGCTAAACAAAAGAGATTAGACGTGAGGGTCTTGCTTTAAAAAGGGAGGGAGTTGTGTGATAATGTTCTTGTTCACTGTAAAGATTTGACATTGGTATTGGTTTAATAAAGTGCTCATGGACAGTATTCAGGCAGAAAGTAGAGGCAGGATGACCAGACTAGGAGAATTATGGGGAGAGAAAAGGCAGAGACACCAGTCAGAGGCCAAGGAAGCAAGATAAGAATGTCTTACTGAGAAAAAGATACCAAACCATGTGACTAAGCATGGATAAGAATTATGGGTTAATTTAAGGCTAAGAGCTAGATAGTAATGTTTGAGCTACTGGCCCAGCAGTTACTATAATATTAAGTCTCCATGTCAATTACTTGAGATAGCTACTGGGTATTTGGGAGCTGAGACAGAAACTTCTGACTACATTGGGTATCTTCTCTGGTAATTTTTATTTATTTATTTTTATTTTACACATAAGGCTGTTTTTCCTGCCTGCACATACGTGTGCCACATCTATACTGTCACAAACTGAGGCTACAAGACTAGTACTGAAGTGAAAGATGTCTGTGAGCTGCCATGTGGGTACAGAGAACTGAACCCAGGTCCTCTGCAGCAACAGTAAGTGCTCTTAGCCAGTGAGCCATCTCTCCACCCTACATAGCCACTTATTTTCTGAGACAATGTCTCTCATTAGACCTAGAGCTCACCAGCAAGCTACAGGAGTCCATGACTCTCTGATTCCCCAATATCTGAGTGACAGGCACATATTTCTGACTCATAATTTTAACATAGGTGCTGTAGATCCAAACACAGATACTCTGAGTGCATGGCAAGTACTTTACTGGCTGAACCATTTTCCTAGCCCCTGCATTTTCTTTTATTAATTTTCAAATTTGTTTTTAGAAACTTTTAATATGATTGCAAAGGATTTTCCTTGTATTGGCTGTCATATTTCTCAAGTTTGTTTCAAAGTAAGATGTTTTTCCCTACACATACTTGTTTGTTTGCAATAATCCTATCATAAATATAAAATTTGCATTTTATAGGAAGAGCAGAATCAAGTGATCTTGATCTGTGAGTATCTTGATCACTTCTCTCATCAAAATGTCTTCCTAGAAAGCTCTCAAATGATCTTTCTTATCAATGTCCCACTTCTTTGTTTGTTTGTTTGTTTGTTTGTTTGTTTACTCTGTCTCTGTTGTACCTCTCACTCAACCATATCCTTCTCTCATGATTTGTTCCCAACTCTTCTTGGTTGCGATCCGTAATGATCCCAATTTGTTAAGGTGATATTCTCTTTTTTCTCTTTCTAGGAGAATCTCTGGATGTCTCTATTAAGTTCCTTCTGATCCCAAGCTGTTTAGGGGTTGTGGTTTGCAGCTTGGGCATTCTTTGTTTTTTGCCTAAAATCCACTTATGAGTGAGTACATCTCATACCTCTCTTTCTGGGCTTGTGATACCTCATTCAGGAGGATATTCTCCAAATTCATCCATTTGCCTGAAAATTTTAGGATGTCATTTTTTTCTGCTGAGTAGTACTCCATTGTGTAGATGTACCACAGTTTTTTAATCCATCTTCAGTTGAGGGACATCTAGGGTATTTCCAGGTTCTTGCTATTATGAATAATGCTGCTATGAGCATAGTTGAGGTAATGCCTTTGGGGTAAGAATGTGCATCCTTTAGCTATATGCCTAATTGTGGTGTTGCTGGATCACTGGGTAGATTGATTCCCAGTTTTCTGAGGAACCACCACCATATTGCATTCCAGAGTGGCTGTACAAGTTTACACTCCCCCCAACAATGGAGGAGTGTTCCCCTTGCTCCGCATCCTCTCTAGCATAGGCTGTCATCTGTGTTTCTGATTTAGCCATTCTGACAGGTGGAAGATGGTATCTCAAAGTTGTTTTGATTTAAAAAGTTGTTTTGATCTGATGGCTAAAGATGTTGAGCAATTTTTAAGTACCTTTCAGCCATTTGTAATTCTTCTGTTAAGAATTCCCTTTTTAGCTCTGAACCCCATTTTTTAATTGGATTATTTAGGTTTTGGGGCTCTAGTTTCTTGAGTTCTCTATATATTTTAGAAATCAGTCTTCTATCAGATGTAGGATTGGTGAAGTTCTTTTCCTATTTTGTAGGGTTATTGTCATTTTGTCTTATTGACTGTATCTTTTGCCTTACAGAAGCTTCTCAGTTTCAGAAGGTTCCACTTATTGATTGTTGTTCTTAGTGTCGGTGCTACTGGTGTTATATTTAGAAAGTGATCACCTGAGCCAATGTGTTGGAGGGTATTTCCCACTTTCTTTTCTATCATGTTCAGTGTAGCTGGGTTTATGTTGAGGTCTTTGATCCACTTGGATTTGAGTTTTGTGCAAGGTGATAAGTTTGGATCTATTTGCATTCTTCTACATACTTCCATCCAGTTATGCCAATACCATTTGTTGAAGATTCAATTCCATTGATCCGCAAGTCTGTTTTTGTGCTAGTATCAGGCTGTTTTTTTAATTACTATACCTCTATAGTTTAGCATGAAGTCAGGAATAGTTATTCCTCCTGAAGTTCTTTTATTGAGCAGGATTGTGTTACAAGAAAATGTCTTGGTCCCAGGCGCCAGAGGTCCAGACCCACAGACCTGCCGCCCCAGACTTCTTAGCCTCCTGCAGCTGCTTAGGCCCCCCAAATGACTCAGACACTTATATTAATTTTATGCTGTTTGGCCTATGGCTCAGGCACATTGCTAGCTAGCTCTTACATGTTAACTCAACCCATTTTCATTAATCTGTCCTGCCACGTGGCCTGTGGCTCACTTGTGTTCCTTACATGTTGTTTCTTTGGGCAGCTGCCTCGATCTGATATGACTCCTCCCTCCTTCTCCTAACTATTCTGATTCCCCACATACTTCTTCTATGATGCCTGCCATGGCCAAAACAGTCCTTTATTTAAAGATTGATATCCACAGCATATAGAAAAGACATTCCCACATTGGGTACTATCTGTTATAATACGGCATTTTGACCTTGGGTGCTAGAGGTCTAGACTTACAGACTCTCACCCTAGACTCTTTAGCCGTCTGTAGCTGTTTAGGCCCTTAAAATGACTTAGACATTTATATTAATTTTGTGTTGTTTGGCCTATGGCTTAGGCACATTTTTAGTTAGTTTTTATATTTTAATTTAATTTATTTTTGTTTTGCCACATAGCCTGTGGCTCACTTGTGTTTTTTATATGTTGTTTTTTGGGGTGGCTGGCTCAATCTGATCTGACTCTGCCCCTTCCTTTTTTTTTAAAAAAAAAAAAAAAACTATTTTGATTTTCTACTTTCTTTTTTTATGGTGCCTGCCATGGCCAAAAGGTTTTTTATTTAAAGATTGATATGTACAGCTATAGAAAGACATTCCCACATCAGGATTGTTTTGGCAATCCTGGGTTTCCTGTTATTCCATATTCTTTCAAGGTCTCTAAAAAATTGTGTCTGGATTTTGATGGGAATTGCATTGAATCTATAGATTGTTTTTGGTAAAATTGCCATTTTTACTATGTTAATCCTACCTATCCAAGAGCATAGGAAATCTTTCCATTTTTTGATATCCTCTTCAATTTCTTTCTTCAGACAATGGCTGACCTTCACCTTCTGTTTACCATTTGCCCTGCTGTGGACCCCATCTGTTTATCTGAAGCATCCCCCATTTCTGTTCCACTTACCCCTCACTAGATTCCTGGGTACATTTTCCCATTCACTCAGTCTCTGCTAGGAAGAAGACTCTGCTTTTCCAACTTACATCCAGTGTTCAGGAGTGTAAAAGTTAACTTATAGATAAATAGATTCACAGGAGAAAAGTCACTAGCTATCTTTTCATGTAGCCAGTGACAGTCAAAGCTGGCTGCTCAGTGTGCTGAAGTTGATATCATGGCACTACATTTAAAATAAAGAAAACTTTATTGGGAGAATGTTCAGTGAGGCAACTCTTTCCAAGAGAAAGGTTAGTGGAAACTGTATTTCCAGAGGACTTCAGTCTAATAAGGAAAACAATAAAAATTTGTTTGTATTGTTTTAAAATAGAGTGTTTTGGGGTTCCCCCGCCCCAGAATCCTCCTTTTCCTGTTGGTAGAGGTCTAAGTGCATCCCTATATACTCAGTTAGATTTCCAAAATCTACATACAAAGACTGTGTGACCTAAGCTTTGGCACATGCTACAGCAGAAGTTTCCAGATCTCAGACACACAAAGCCTCTTTGTAAGCGCTCTGGTGCATCTCTGCAGTGCTGTCTGTGATTAGACCTCTAACCACAGCCAACTCTTTCCAGGGCTCTGGTGTAAGGAATTTTTCTTTATGGTGGTGCTTCCCTCCAAGTCACAGCACACAGGACTGGTGTTCACTGAATACACTCGGACCACAGACAAACTTCTCCTCCTCCTTTTAGGGCCATTGATATTGTTTCCTGTCTTGGAAAAGTTCCCAGATTTCCTTTCTCATACTTCAATACAATCTTCCCATGGCTTTCCACAGCTCCTTGTGGGCACCTTCATTTTCATAATGGCAGTGTGGTATCATTTGGCCACTTCACTTTTGACCTATAAAAAGTGATTGTTAAATGAAGGATTGTTCACTGATGAGTATGTGCATGATTGAAGTTTTTGAATACTTTGTGGGGAAATTTTTGTGACAGATGCCATAGTAAAGGGAATCAATCGTACAGAGCAAGTGGAAAACTCCTTTTATAAATGGATCATGCACTGTCAAGTGTAGCACATTCCTTTCAGTCTCTTTATATTTGTTGTGAGGCTTACAGTAAGCAGTTATGGAAGCAAACCCAATGTCATTCTATCCGTGGGTAAATTGGATTGCACTGATGAGTAATTAGCTGGTAGCAGACAGAGCAAGAACTACGGTGCCCAGAAATAATAAGCCATTTCCCACATGTTTTCTCAATTTCCTTTTGCTCTTTTCTTAACCTTGTACTTATTCCTTCCAATAAACGCACACACATTCTCACACTTATTCACACACAATTCACACATACATTCTCACACATATTCACACACATTCACACACACGCATTCTCACACATATTCACACACAATTCACACACACATTCTCACATATTCATACACATTCACACACATGCATTCTCACACATATTTACACACAATTCACACATATTCACACACACATTCTCACACATATTCACACACAATTCACACATATTCACACACACACATTCTCACACATATTCACATACAATTCACACACATTCACACACACACATTCTCACACATATTCACATGACAATGTGCATGTGTAAGACACAGAACTAGAGAGAAACTTTGAAGTCACGAAATTTGCCCCTGTGATAGGGTGATTTTTGCTTTTGTGCCATAAAGAATCAGCATCAGTGCAGGTGACATGGGGAAATGTCCCTGCCACTGTCCTTTGGTTCCAGGTAGTTTCACTATGTGCTCACAAGAACCTTCTGAGCAAGGAAAATAAAAGTTTCAAGGGCCTAGATTCTCCCCCATCCCTAGGCATGATGTGAAGAAAAAGCCACACTGGACATATTTTTACCACCCCCTGATTTCCCACTATGAACAAATGGAAGTAAAATGACAAGCTAGCTGCCCTCTATCCCTACAGTGTCTCAAGAGTCTGGGACACAAGTGGGAACCAAGTAACTAACGAACTGCAGAGATTCATGAGAGCAGAGGCCATTGCAGCAGTCTCTTCATCCTCAAAGCTTCCTGGACTTGACCTTTAAGCACCTTTCCTAGGATAGATGTGCTGTGGGGGAACCAGTATATGACTTCTTTTTGGTTTGTATTTTGCTCCGTGTATCTTTCTTTCCTCATCTACTAACACAGTGATTCCACCACTTATGGAGGCCAGAACAAAAGTTTCCATGTAACATTAATCAGAGAAAGCGATCAGAAATGGTTATGAGTCGCTTCAGAAAGAAAAGCATATCTAACACTAAATCCTGGAAAAGCAAGTGTATGTTACTGAAAATAATAAACTCACATAAGAAGGCACTGACATGCTCAAAACTGGACAGTAAACTGAGTCTTTACTCAGGACTAAGCCATTGTGTATATAAAGAATTACTTGCAAATGGACAATGACATGCATTTGTTTTGTACTCTGTCTCTGCTCTTCAAGTTCCTTTCAATAGTGTTTTTCTGGCATACAATATTTGGTGAAGGCAGATGGATTTATTGTGACTTGATAACATTTGCTGATATCCCTTGGTATGCACAGGCATCTGGGGAGCATTATCTCAGAAAAAGGGCAAGGACACTCAATAGCAAAATTTAAAAACAAAATCATCATGTTTGTAATCTCTTATAATGTAGGATTTGGGTTTTTTTTGTGCAGGTAGGAAAAAGGTTAAAACATAAGAAGTTCTTTTATAATAAATGTAATTCTGCTACCATAAAATTTTAAAAGAAAAACAAGAATATTGTGATGTGTATAAAACAAACATGTATAAACCTGGTACAAAGTGTAAATGTATTATTTTATATTAAAAAATGAATATCTGACTTTATGACAAAAGTTACCATTTTTAAAGTACAAATGACAATTCTTGATTTTCTGAAATAAAAAATTTAAATGCTAAGAGTTCTGAAAGAGTTCTAATAAGATGTCTCAGTGCGACACAGCTTGAGGCCTGATTTAGAATCAGTGGAAATCTGGGCAAGGGCCATACACCTGTAACCTTAGTGCTAAAGGAAGCAGATGGAAGAAGGTAGAGACAAGGAACTCTCTAGAAGCTCCCAGGGCATGCACTTACGATACAAAGCATCAAACAACATAGAATCCCTGCTTCCAAACAAGATGGAAGATGAGGTCAGACAGCCAAAGCTAATCTTTGAGGTCCACATGCATATTATGCATACTGGGGCATACATGTTCCTGTACACACACACACACACACACACACACACACACACACACACACACACACACACGCGCGCCTGTCCGTATATAATACATGAGTATAAAACAGTTTTGAAAAAGGACAAATAATACAGAGCCAAATGACAATTTTATTATCAGAAAAAGCCCAATTATTTATTATAGACAGCAGACAACAGCTACAATAATTCTTAATTCAAATGTTTCATACTTGTAATATGAATTTAATTACTGAGCAGCAGTTTGGTGATGTAACTTACCAAAGTTAACAAAAGCAATAAATGCTGGATATATATTTTAGGCTTAAATAAAACAAACAAAACCGCGAATTTACACAGAGAAAGTGGGATATAGCAATGAGAGAAGCTAGGGTATGCAGCCCAAGGCATCCTTGAGGAAAAGCCCACAGGTCCTTTACAATTTTCCAAACAAGCCAACTCATCACTTATCACTTTTTTCCATTTCAGATATTTGTGACTTGGAATAAAAAAAATGTAGTTTGTATGTATTAATATAAAATAGAAGAACTTTATTGACTCAGTGGCCACTTCCTCTTGTAAATAGCATGCTAATTCCTGTTGCCAACACTGATCTGATTTTTCAAGAGTCTTCAAAGCTGCTGAGTGAAACTGTAGTTGTGTCAATCAAAGTCAAGGCTGTTTTGGAATTAGAATTTTGGGTAGAACATCATCAGAGTGGAAAACAATTAGATATCCTTTTGACCATAGAGCCCTGGGGAAATTGCTTCTAGTTCTTATAAACTGGATCTCATGTCCTCCATGAGATCTGGCTTTGCAAATCTTTCTATGCTTTTCTGTAAGTCATATAAACGTCCAATAATTCTTCCATTTTGGCGTAAATTAGACATAATACCTCTTTTTTTCATGCTTCTAATGAATCCTAGCTAAGACAGTTCTTAGCTTTTTCTCTTTTGTGTATGATTGTTGATGTGCTAAGGATAACGCCCCACCTCTAATGCATGGGATGAGTTTTCATAGGCGTAGCTGTGATGTAATAATAAAAGGTTTCAGTCAAAAATTATAAATCCCTCTCTGGTTTCTGTATTGCTATTCATTGTTCATTTTAAAGTTCCTTAAGATAACTGAGCCTGCTACATTGCTGAAGGTGTTTATCAGCTATAGGAGTTCCCTGGTAGAATTTTGGGAGTCACTTATGTATACTATCATATCATCTGCAAATAGAGATAGTTTGACTTCTTCTTTCCAATTTGTATCCCCTTGATCTCATTTTGTTCTCTTATTGTTTTAGTTAAGACCTTAAAAACTATATTAAATAGATATGGGGAGAGAGGACAGACTTGCCTTGTTTCTGATTTTAGTGGGATTGCTTTGAGTTCCTCTCCATTTAGTTTGATTCTGGCTGTTTGCTTGCTGTATATTGCCTTTACTATGTTTAGGTATTTTCCCTATATTCCTGATCTATCCAGGACTTTTATCATGAAGGAGTATTGGATTTTGTCAAAGGCTCTTTCAGAATCTAATGAGATGATCATTTTTTTTTCCTTTCAGACTGTATATATGATGGATGACATTGACTTTTTTTGTATGTTGAATCATCCCTATATCTCTGAGATGAAGCTTATATCAAAATAATGACCACCCTAGTTGTCATTATATAACTTTCAATCCAGCAATGGATGAAAGCAGAAGTAGAGATCCATAGCTACGCACAGGTTGAGCTCCCGGTCCAGACAGAGAGAGAGGGGAGAGAGTAGATGAGCAAAGGGGTCAGGATCATGAAGAAACCATCAGAGACAGCTGACTGGAGCTATTGGGACCTCACTGACTCTGAAATAATCACTGAGTAACCTCCAGGGAAAGAAATTAATCCTCTGAAGGTAGATAATAATAGTCCCATGGCATGGGCAGTTTGTGGAGCCTCTTGCAGTAGAATCAGAGTTCATTCCTGATGTATGAACTGACATCTCGGAGCACATTCCTTACAGAGGAACACCTAACTCAGTCTTGATACTGAGGGGAGGGACTCGGACATACCTCACCTGGATATGCCAGACTGAACTGACTCACCTGGGGATTCCTTGCCCTCCTTTGGGAACAGATGGGGGAAAGGCGTGGGGAGTCTGAGGAGGACTGGGAGGAGGGAAGGAAGGGGGAGCAGAGGTAGATATGGAAAAAAGTCTTTTTAAATAAAAAAAAAGTCTAAAAAGATAACTGAACATCAGTATAGCCATTTGAAAAGAGAGAATACGTTTTCTGTTTAATTATGTTGACAATTAACTGAAGTCCAAGTTATTTGAAAATCCCTTGTAAGTTGTAAAGCATCATTCACTTGTCAGCTGTTATTATTAACTTTGTCATGTATCTGTGATTAACTGACTTGAGACAAGAATTTCAAAATCATCCACTGGAAAAAAAGAACACATGTTTTTATCAAATGGAATTAGGATAATCTATTAGTCATACACAAGAGAATAAAAGATCTCAGACCATATATAAACTTTAGTGTAAATGAGTTAAAACCACAAATGTAAAATCTAAAACTATACAATGTCTTAGAAGAGAACATGAGGAAAATCTCTGCATCTTCAGATTTGACAATAGCTTCTCAGCTGTAACACAAATGCACAAGAAGCAAGAGAAAATGAATTTAATCATACAAAATACACAGTAAAGAAAAAGAAAAGATAACCCACAGAACAGGAGCATTTATAAACCATGCACCAAGGACTGTATATATCAATAATAAAAAATTTGTAATTTAAAATTACACAAAATAATGGAATAACTGTCTAAATGTTATATAAATAGCTAACACACACATAATAAGTTCAGATTATTTGTCATGAAAGAGTTATAAAGCCATGATTAGATCAGACATTACCCTCATCAAGATGACTAGAATCACAGTTAGATACTAATGTGTTGGCTAAAAGCTCAAGAAACTAGAGCCCTTTAGGAATTTTTGACAGGGAAGTTGATTGACACAGCTGTCTTGAGAAACAGTCTCTGGCTTTTCAAACAGCTAAATATTGAACTACCAGATGCAAAGATTATTCTTAATTGTCAGTTTGATTGAATTTAAAGATGTCAAGATTAGGAAAATAATGCTCTGAGTGTGTCTAGAAGAGGTTTTCAAAGAGGATTAGGCTATGAGGACTCTGACTATACCAATGGCTTGATTCACTGATGGGTCCAAAATCTGAGTAGACTATAGGAAGGTGGCAGAACCTGGGAAATGGGAAATGGATCCTACATGGAGAAAGGGGTTCTCTTGAGTGTATGTCATTGGGTATGTGTTAACTCTAACTAATTCTTACTATTTTCTATGTTACTCAACCACAATGACACAATCTTCTCTTCTTGGTGACACCTACTGCTGCATGATATCCTGCCACATGGTAGGCCAAGGCAACAAATCCGACCCACTGTGCACTGCAACCTGTGAATTCCAAATGAATGGTAAATCTTTCCTCCTTTACATTATTTATGTCTGATACAAGGAGATTAAATATCATGTACTCTAACAATTTTACATCTATAGATGTATAGTGACCAATTGACTAACAAAGTATATCTATGCAGTTAAATATAATTTGGCTAAGATAGTAGTGGCCAATTGGTGTGCATAGTATATACTGTGACAAATAAAACAATTCAACTTTGGCTGTTGTTTAGGGCTGAGGGGGATGGGAATACAGAGGGTCATACCTACAGGAAATGGTTTCAGACGATTAAAAAAAGGCCTAAAATCAACTATGTTTTGACACAATTATATCTATGAGTATATTAAAAATATCAAACTTTTACATTTTAAGTAGAATAATTGTATTATTTCTAACTTAAGTTTTGAAACAGCTATTTTTAAATCTACCCATAGAGAAAGGAAATTTCACATCCCCAAGTAGGGATAGTCAATAAAAATAAGTAATATACTTTTGGTGCAAAAAACATATGATAGTAGGTTCCAAGGTCTACTAAATTTTACATATATTTTATAAAGTATTTTGTGTTTAGTAATAACATATAAGCTCTAGAGCTAATGTTTAGGCATCTTTAGCACAGGTGGCTCCATATATCTGCAAAGGAGTGTACGTTTCAATTAGGATAGATACGGAAGTATGTATTCTTTTTAAAATAATTTGTTTTTATTTTTAGTTATATGTATATGTGGGGAGTGGAATGTATACATGTGAATCAAGATGCCCACAGAGCCTAGAAGAGAGTATTGATTCTCCAGAACTGGATTCCCTGGTGGTTTTGCCCACCCACATTTTGGATGCTGGAAACTGAATTCTATCCTCTAGAGGGACAGCAAGTGCTCCTAAGTGCTGAGCTATCTTCCACCCAGTACCATATACTCTTACATGAGTACTTCTCATGGTGAACTTGTGTACTGCTTTCTGCTTCTTGCTAATGACCTTTCTCTTTCATTCTATATTGCCCAAAACAAACAAAATGAGGAAGAGCTAACCCACAGCTTCTTTCTTAACAGCTTTCGTACCCCTTCTTTACCGCCAGCTTCAGGACTCACTACAGTTGTTTTCTCAGAGAACTTGGCATAGAAAGTGAATCAGAGCTTGCTTTGGTATCCTGAGTTATTTCTGTATAAGTGCTTGGTATCCGTAGTTGAAGATGGTATGTTATCTATTTTACTCCCACTGGGAAATCTATCATTAAGTTTTTGTAGAGGGTTAAAAAATTTACATTTGTTGACTCTAAAAGATGAGATTTTAAAGTAATTAGAACAAAACACCACAGAAATGTGGAGTGTAAAAAAAGGCTTTAGTAAAATTTTGATCCAGTGTCTCAATGAGTTTAATCTTTCTGTAACATTTTTGGGCAATGCCTTATTCAAGGTGCTCTTTTGACATTCCTAATACTTTGAAAAATCCTACCACATAAACTGGCTCATATATCCTTCTGGCAAAAATTCATCACTGATGTTAAACCTAAGCTTGTAGCTTCCACCCTTTGGATATTCCGAGGTCTGTGATGTGTGACTATACATGACTATCTAATTCATCTCTGTGACAGCATATTAATTATTTAAAAACATTATTGGAATCCCCTTGTCTGTCAAGCTTCTCACTTCATTCAGATGTTTCTAATGGCTGCGGTTCCTGGACCTTTCACTGTAGAGACTCGGCTCCTCTGAACACTATCAGATTTCCAATAACCCTCAAGTCATACTTCCTGGAAGCAGAGATCAACGGGTGAGAAATGTCAACTATAAAGATTCCCTTTCCTGCTCTAATCTACACCTGGACTTTTGTTAATGATCTAAAACAATCTGTGTTACCTAGAAAGCCACAACATACTGTAGTTCTTTGGTAAGCCTGCCATAAACTGAAGTCCGACATTTCTTTTGCAAGAGTTCTGTGAAGTCAGATGTTCTGAGTTCTTAAACTTCCAATCAATCTTTTAACCACTCATGCATTCTGCATTGATTTTTAATAATAAACAAAGGGCACTTCATAAACCAGGAATTTAGCTAAAATCTTTCGTAGTAGGCATCACTGAAATACTGATGTGTGTTTATTCTGTGATTCTTGAGAACAGGCCACCACTACATCCTCATTGTGGAGGAAGCTTTCTGCTGTAGTTGTTCAAGGACACTGTTGCCTTTCCATTGTTTGTATTGCCCAGATTCTAACAATAGTGCAGCCAAAGAATTAGTCACTTCAGCCCAAACTGTTAATTGTGTTGACATTATTTGAGACATTATCTTTCTGAGAAAATGCCATAGCCTTAAAATTCCAGTCAGTGCCAAATATCAAAATATGACCAATATTATCTAAAAATCTAATTTGCATCAAGTAGCTATCAGTTCCAGAACACAAGCCCTTCTTTTTAGTGGACACAGTGAGTTCATGTGAGTGGTCTCTACACCATCAGCATTTAATCCATTAGTAGGTTCCCTGGGACTCCTTTGGGAGGTGGCAGATTCAAAGGAAAAAGATTAATGTCTTATTTCCTAGCTTTGCTAACTCAAAAATGTTGATTTGGGTATAAACAATTTGTAGAATATATAATCTATCCTTACCTTGACTAAATTAAGATAAATTCAAGGAACAAATTAAAAAAGAATTCTAGGAACAAATCATTTTTAGATTTCAAAGGTGACATGAATATGCCCTGAGTACCTTGTGAGAAACAAACTTTCTTGCAAATTAAAAATTTTAATTAAAACTTAACTACCCCTGTTTAGGAGTAAATGGGAGCCAAGGATGACTATTTTACATAACAATTTGAGCACAGAATTTCATGAAATAAGGTTAAAATTATAAACAATTTGGCTTTTCCAAAGCTTTTACTGCTCATTTTGCTAGCCTTGTGTTATGGGAAAGTAGCAGACAGGCCTCCTGTTCTTAAATAACACAGCATTGCAGACTTCTCGTGACAAGACACAACAGAAAGGAGACTGTTTATGAGTCAGAGGAATGTGCACTACCAGCACCCCCAGTTAGAAGCATCAGATATTTCTGGTGCGGAAAACCTTTCAGTGAGGTGAAGCAGGCCATGTTCTGTTCCTTTCATTTGCAGAGATGAGATGGATTTGAAAATCATCACCTGGCTTCCTGATGCAAGGACTCGCCATGTGAGCTAATCTCCAGCACATTACTTTGGCAAGCAGATCTTTCACCCCTCTGTCTCCATGCATTACAGAAAACGTTAAATCAGGTTGGTCCACACAAACTTTTGATCCTAGGAATAGCCTAGGATTCCACCATTATCTTCCCGCCCATGTGTAGGTCTGCAGTAGGCACTACTAATTTAATCTCTTTGCTAGACGAAAAGTAGCTGATTTTCTAGATCAATATTTGATTGAATATGTTTGAAATGTTGGCAGATAAAGGCCCCCTTTTCTGGTCCAAAGACTTTTTGAAGCACAGAGGTATAGCGTTCTAGCTCCCCTGGGACTTGAGTGGAAGGAGGTCTCACAGATCTGTAAGAAGCCTTCATGCTTCCCCTTGTGTTCTTCCAGCAAGACTCTCCAAAGGTTGAGATGAGAAAGAGATAAGATCAAGAACGGGAATGTCTTTACATCCATTTTTTTAATCTTTCCCGGGGCTTCTCTTAACTAAAAATAATCGTTTATAGCACTAGTTTACAAAAACCTCCTGTGATAGGAAGGTAGAAAGCCAGACCATCTGATCAGCTGCAAGGACATAACCTGGTGACTGTGGAAAATAATTTGAGACCTCAGACTCTATCATTTATGCCACCAATTAAAAAGAATGTCAAAGTATCACAAAAATCCCTAAAATAGAAATGAAAAGACCAAAGTGCTAGAGAGATTTAGAACTCCAGTCTTCCAGCTAGGTGGGTCAATAAGGTATTTTTTAAAAATTATAAATTGCAGTGATTTTGTAAAATCATTTACAAAGAAAATATGGAGGTTGTGGAAAACTTTCATCTAAATAAAACAAATAATATTTGATCATACCCCCAAAAAACCCTCATAACATATCATGATAATCAGCAATTTCATTTATTTTAAAATGAAATTAGATTAATAGCCCTTTCTTAAAATAAATCAGAAAAGTCAAAGAGCCTACCCCTGAGTATTCTTCAGAATAAACAATTCCAGCAATAGCCATCTGAATCTACATTCCATATTCAAAGTAAGATTACTGAAGATAGTATTTTCCTCTAAGTCTCTCCTACGCTGAAGAACTGGGCCTGTAGCCCTACAACAAAGAAGGAAAGATACTGTATCCATACAGCAAAGGTGGAAGAATGCAGCACCCCTATAACAGACAGAGGAGGCTGCACCCCTACAGCAAAGAGAGAAGGAGGCTGCACCCCCCAAGCAAAGACAGAAAGAGGCTGCACCCCTACAACAAATATAGAAGGAGGCTGCACCCCTACAACAAATATAGAAGGAGGCTGCACCCCTACAACAAGTATAGAAGGGTGCTCGAGATCCCCCTGCTGTTATCCCCACCAGCCTCTCTGGTTTGCCTATAGGTGGCGTCTGTCACCCCAGCCCCCGTCACTGGGGTTGAATGTAGAGGCCCATGTTAAGGAAAGCAGCCTTCACATGCCAAGCCAATTGTAACCTCTAGGAAAGGCAAATTCCAAGGGATTAATTAATTTCCAAATCAATTCTCTTACTTTGAGATGAGAGGACTACAGTAATCTAATTTTTTAAATGACAATTCCTCACCACTTTGATATATTTTTGGTAAAAATCATTTAGTCAATGTAGTGATATCCCCAAAACAAATTTATTAGCCACCCAGGGCATTATATCATATTTCTTAGCTAAAATGGGAAATAAGGAGGTTGTGGAAAAGAATTTTGTTTTCTTTGTATTTTATTTTATAGCATGTTGCACACAGGTAGAAAATAGAAATCCAATAAATATTTAGTCAATTATGTGGATAAATTAAATTTTTGAATTCTGCTTTTAAGGAACAATCAGAATTTGAATTGAATAGACCAACTTTCTGTCCACAAGTATATTATAAACTGCATGGTATCGGACTCACGTGGAATATTCCTTTGTGGTGCTTATACATCAACTGTACATAACATGGAAGAGCTGCCAGAGGCAGAAGGATCTTGAATGCAAACTCCAATTGCCCCATGTCTTTGATTTAGAATCCTTGTGTCAGGGGCTTTTTATAAATGTCTCTCATTGATGGGACTGGTCTTTAATTGCTGCTCGGGTTGTTAATCCTTGAGAGAATTCTGTCTTCTCTCACAAGATGTAAAAAGGAGAAAGAAAAGAAAAACAGTGAGACAGTTATTAGATATGAAAACATAAAGTGTTACTTATAAAAAGTATTCCATGTCTTTCCTTAGTATTATTTAAATAAAAAGTGTAACTCCTTATTTCTCTAAAATGTCATCTTGTGTTAAGACTTGATTTATATGTTTTACATGTCTGTAACAGAATTCCTTTGTTATGCTAAAATTTAAAGTTTTAATTTTCCTGATAATTTATGTGAATGAAATAGTAGGCATCGAACCAGCATACACCCCAGCACTTGTGAGAGCTAATCTGAAAGTTCTGTTTCTCTAATGCACAGATCCTGGGCAACTGCCCAGATTTTCCAATGTGTGAGAAGCCAGAAGCTGTAAGTTTAAATCAAGAGATTTATCTTCTTGACATGACCCAGGGTTTTAGGGGAAACTGTCCTATTCCAAGTTTCTGGCGAGTCACTGGGAAGGATTTCTTTTTAAATTGGAGAGTAAGCAGAGAGATCACTGGAGGGGAAGGTCTTCTGCTAGCATGGGCTGGCAGCAGGCTTGGGGCAAGACCTTCCCTGGAACCACAGGAAGCTTCCCAGGAGCATGGAAACAGGAAGTTCCTGAGGTATGATTGCTGGATAACAGCTCAGGTTTTCTCAACTCTACGCTGTTTCTTTACTGAGAATATTCCCAAGTTGAGACTTTTTCTCCGAGTCTGAGTGTTTTCTGCATTTCTAGTCAATGCAGAAGTCAAAACTGAAAAGTACTTGTTTTAGCTTTGACTGTTTTCTAAGTGACTGAGGCAGAAGGATGGGGAAGGGTGTCCAGAAGGGTCCTTCCATGTTAGAGTCCCATTATTGAGAACATAGAGTTTAGGAGACCAGGCTCACTAACCAATAATGACCAATAGATCTTTATTTGAACAAAGGGAATAGGATTTGAACATTATTCCAAAATAGTTATGACTTTATGAAGGTAAATTAAAAAAACACTTATATATAAAACACAATGATACCAGAAGCAATGTTTGTATTATAGACATTAAGAAGACATTTTCCCAAAGAAACTGAGTAGTTACACCACACTAAATATTGAGCAAAGTGAGAAAGTATATGCTGAGAACTTGGTAGCAGACTTAGGAAGACATGAAGTTTACAAAAGTAACAGGTATGGTTGAAGGTTTGTGACATGCTCAGGATCTGCTTTTGATTGTTTAATTTCCATTTTTCTCATTTATCCTCACTATAAGAAATCTAGTATTGTCTTTTGATGAGGAGGACTTAATGCTCAAAGTAAAATGAAGATGACATACAGTAGGTGGTATGACTTTCCTCCTTAAATTTGTGGTAAAGGAATAAGTACAATACTCACTGGCAACTTAATTAGATAAAGATAAATATGTATACATGCATATTTACATATTACATATACACGTATTTGTAGGGAGATTATGTTGTTCCATTGTAAATAATTGTCCCATCCACTGGTTTAATAAAAAGCACTGATTGGCCAAAGGCAGACAGGAAGTGTGGATGGGGCTACCAGACTAAGAAGATTCTAGGAACAGGAAGAACAGAGCAGAATACCAGAAAGAAGCCAGAAGATGTAGAGGACAACTATGCTGTTCTGAGAAAAGGTACCGAGCCTCCTGGCTGAACAGGATAAGAGTCATAGGTTAGATTAAGGGTAAAGAGTTAGCAAGTTATATGCCTGGGCCTTAGGCTGATCAGCCTAAAACTATTGCAAGCATCTGTGTGCCTCTGCGGGTCTGTGGGTCTAAGCCTTGAGGCTATTAGCCCAAAAGTCTGGGCCAGAAACCACTTACTACACATATTTTATTGTACATACACATGTGAATATACACTCTGTATTTGTACACATATATTTTATACAAATAAAATACAAAGTATTCTTTTTATAATTATTTATTATTTTCCTTGAGATTCATTTCTAGAATTATTACATTATCCTTTAAACTAGCTAGGCAAGTAATCATGAAAAAAAAGAGAAAAGATGAGATTTACCATTCTAGGTGTATGTGAAAGCTGATGACTGAGACATTGTGTTTCCCTGCTTACTAGACAAAGGATTTTCTAGAATCTCAGAAATAAAGATGTGTCTCAGTAAGAGTAGAGGATAAAAGCTTGAGTCAAATACAGCTGGAATTGCTTTAAGATTGTGCATAGACTGACTTCTGTCTCAAGTTAGGTTTTCTATTCTCATGATGAAAGACCATGATGGAAAAGCATCTTACAGAGGAAAAGGTTTATTTCAGTTTACGTATCCCAATCACAGCCAACCATCATGAAGGGAAGCCAGGGCAGGAATTAAAGGCAGAACCTGGGGGTAGGAACTGAAGTAGAAATCATCTTGAGGGATGCTACTTATTGACCTGTACCTCATGGCTTGTTCAGCCTGATTTTTTACAGAACACAGGACCAGCAGCCAAGAAGTGTCACCACCCACAGTAAGCTGGTCCTTACACATCAATCCCTAATTCAGAAAACACACATACAGGGCTGCTAACAAGTCAGTTTAGTGGAAGCATTTTCCTAGTTGAGGTCCCCTCTTCCTAAATAACTCTAGTTATGTTAAGTGGACAAAAGAAAAGTAGCCAGAACAATTTCATTCTTTAAACTGGAAAGCATTGTGTGGTGGTTAGTTCTGGCTTTGAACACTTGGTCCCAAGCTGGTGGAGCTGTTTGGAGAGGTTTAGGAAGCTAATTGGAGGAGATATATTACTAAGCCTGATTTTGAGAATATAAAGCTTCCCATGACTTCCATTTTGCTCTCTGCTTCCCCTTATGCTCAAGGATCTGACTGAACTTCCTGCTCTGGATAGCCTGTCTTCCTCTTGCTGCCAAGCTCCTAAGCCATAATGAACTTTTACCCTCTGAAAATGCAAGTCAAATCAACTCCCCATTCTGTACATTGCTTTTGGTTGTGGTATTTTATCACTGCAACAAGAAAGTAACTAATACAGAGCACAGCTGAAGAATTCCACTCTTATAGCTGGAGTATGGTTGCCAGGCATGAAGATAGCAGCCATTGTCTGGAGTCTCACAAAAGCATTTCCTTTTAAAAGGGTTAAGATTTCATGATACAAAAAAGATAGAATATTTCTGGCTCTTTCACTCAATGGGAATTAGAAAGTCTCTCAAGTCAATAACGACATTGATATTAACATTAGGTAATAGAAAAGTAGAGATGATGCCTCTTGTCTCTGAAAAATCTAACAGAAACAGGCAATGCTTTCGATGTGGAAATGACCCACTGCTACTCATGGAACAAGGCTGAATAAGTTCTCCAAAGGCCACACATCCGGGAGTACACTGGGTAATATCATGATATGACTTTCCACAGAGAAGCCATGATGTGTGATTAAGGATGCAAGGAATATGAATTATGCAGCTCTTGGTATTTAGCAGCATGTGCACTGTGCCTCAGCATTGTGTTACAGACAGCATAAATCATGGGTCCTTCCTGCTTTACCATCTTAGGCTGATGCCAATAACTGCATTGCTTTGGAAAAGCCAGAGGTGCCATCATTTATGAAATAAAAATGAGGAATTTGGTTAGGATCATCTTGAAAATGTCTCAAAAAACCCTTCATGCTTTGTACATCCCTGATAAAATTCCCAAAACAATAGGTCTCATCTCTGTTTTTCTTTTCCTGCATAACTTGTGTGGTCAGGTTACTGTTCAGTATAAAAATGTAAGCTGATTTTCTTTTCTAAATCATTTTCTTTTGAAGATTAACCATTCTCCCTCCATTCCCACAGCATCCTTAAGGAAGCTGATCATATCAAACTGTGATGAGTCACTACAGTGACTCTAAATGAGGAGAAACTAAGTTTCCAGCAGTGATGTTGGATACTCAATAGTCTCCAAAAGGATAAAAGTAAGCCTGGCAAAATCTTTGTTTTGTACCTGCCTTCAGCCCATTTGTGCAGGAGTGCTAATGAAAAAGGAGAGCGATGTTCCCATCACACATTTTTGGATTACTGTGCAGCAACATCAATTGGAAACCTAATGAAACAGAGACCACCTACAGAGGAGGGAGATTGTGCTCCTCTGTCTGCTTGCATCCAATTTACCAAGCAACTGTGTGGAACAAGCTGCCTGTTTGTTGAGCCCTGTTCAATTGATCATGCATTTAACATTGATAATTGCTGCTATCTTTCTCCAGTGGAGGAATGCTGAAGTGCTTCTTCACCATTGTGTAATAATATAGGGAACAATCTATATCTTCTAGTGTGATCTCATCCCTCTGGCAGTGGCATGATTTCGTGATGGTGGGCTGTGGAATCTATAAGAGGTCCCAGAAAAACTAACTCGTCATTTCTCTATTTACTTCTCTCCCCCATCTACTAAGGGACAATGCTATGTTGTTGTGAAGTAGAACAATAAGAAACCTAATAGGTGAGCTCCCACCAAGCATATGGGGCATATATAAAGAGAAAAGCTGATGTTCCAAATGGTAGCATCCTGTTCTTTGTTTTTGCACCTGTTCAAACTGGCATCTGGTATTAAGCTGTGACTAGTCAAACTTCTCTCTGTCAAGCTTGCTGGGAGAAACAAAAGAAAGAATATGGAATAAAATATTAGTCAGTCCTGTGTGTTATTTTGTTACTACATTTCCTTGTCTGGCTCCCTACCTTTGTTTATCATCAACCTCAGCTTTGTTTCCATTTTCCTCCCTCTTAATTTGAGTCCTAGAAGCCATCTGGCATCAGTCTAATTCCCGTGCTAGAGCTCTCCATAAGTCAGTCTGCTGACTGCTTGTCAGGTGACAGGATCAAGTTTAAGGTTTTCTTAATTCGCAGTCAGGTTCATCATGGATTTGATCTATGATTTCTTTCTGAGATTGTCCAGTTGTAGATTTCTGCATGTGATTTATGTTTAGCAGGTGTTTGGAAAGCAAGGGGGGCTTAGAAAGACACCAACACTCACACAAATCGGGAATGGCTTCCCTGCTGAAACTCAGTGCTGCAGAACTATTAAGCCATAAAGACAGATGCTGAGATACATAGAAAGTAGAGAGGCTCAAATTCCAACCCTGACTCACCAGTTGTTCCCCTATATTTTGTGGCACTAAGGGTACTCAGATAGAATAGGTGAGCTTCAAACACAAATCCACTTCCTAGAGATTACTGTAATATTGTGTGTGTGTGTGTGTATGTTAATGTTCTTTTAAACTGTTTAGACTCCTTTGTATGACTTTTGTTTTCCTGGAGTGAACTTTAAGTGCATGATCAAAATATAGGCTTTAATAGAGAGAGTAGGAGGAAAGGCCTGCCTTTAAAGAGAGGGCCTGTTATTGTACATTAAGATGTGTTACAAATATATTGGAATTTATACACAGCCTTGGGCATAACATAGGACAAAATGTAATGTTCATTTAATGGTGAATTTTGATAGAAGCTTTTGAAAACTGTCACAAACATTTTATGTTTTAAGTTACACACATCTTAATAAACCTTCCAGGTTTGAATATTATATCTTTCAAATACTCATCCCAGTGGGTTGTCCATCTTATCATTATGTCTATAAAGTGTGACAATGTCTATAAAGTCTATAAAGTTTTGGCCTCTTACTGCCTCATAATGATGTGCTTGTGTGTGTGTGAGTGAGTTTTAGGCATTTATTATTCATGATCTCATTTCCAACTGTTCAAAAAAGTTTTTATATTAGAGAGGGATAGTGGGAAATGAGGAAAAAGTAGGATACTAAACATGTGGTCACACTAAGACTTAATCAAAATTAACATGCAAAACTCTGTCACACTGAAAAGAGTTATTCATGCAATTTAAAAATATATATATATGACCATCAATTTGCTTATCTTAATATAAATTACAAAACTTGAAATTGGCTACAGCTCCTTATCAGTCAAGTACCAACAGAAAGTATCTAAAGGGTCCAAGCTGTGAAATACCAAAGTAAACAGAAGAATGTTTACCTTTACTGAGCACCAGGCACACAATTCAGAATGTGGTCTTTTGTTTTTGACACAAGGTGTTAGTTCAAACTGAGGCTTATTCATAGTATTTTTGAATTATTAGGATAATTTTTAATATTTTAGTGAAAATTATCATTATAGGGTTCAGATGTGATGATGTCATTTTTAGACACTACATGTTAGGATAAAGTACATAGGTACATACAAATCAGTAAAAGTAATAAAGTCTTCATTTGGGGATTACTATTATTAGGAAGATAATATAGCTTAGTATAATAGCACATTCCTTTAATCCTAGCACATATGAGTCAAAGGCAGGCAGATAAAGCCCTATGAGTTCAAGGCTAGCCTGTTCTACATTAGAAAAACCGTGTGGCATTATAATATGTTTGTATCAGATAAGGATTAAATGAATTATCTCTCTCTTTTAGGGGGAGGTGGAAGATGAAACCAATACTTTGTGAATGTTAGGGAAGAGATATAACACTGAGCTATATCTTAAGTGCACTAAATTTGTTCTAATTTTAGGATTTCTTGATTAAATTTGTATCTAATTTTTATCTTATGTTGGGATCAGTGCATGACACATGAATACATGGCTGGGGAGGTTGGAGGAGGCAATTGGGTACTCTGCCTATCACTCTCCCTCTTATTCCCTTGAGACAGGTCTCCTCGCCAAGCTTTGAACTCACCTTAAGTGCTAGACTGGCTTTTGGCACAGCCCACATATCCTCTTGTCTCTGCACACCCCCTTCCACCACAACACCAGAGTTAAAAGCTTGTATGGTTGTGCTCTGCTTTTCTATGAGTGTGCTGGACATCTGCATTCAGCTCCATGTGCTTGAGCAGCAAGCATTCTCAACTACTGAGACAACTTCCAAGCCGGCTTTTCTCCATTTCTAAGGGGATTATTTTTATAACAAGTTTTGCACAATTTTCTGCCCTCAACTGTCTTCCTCATTCTCTGTCCTCTGTGCTTCGTTGTTTGGTTTCTCACAGCCAGCCTCAGTAGAATAATTAAGTATACTGCATTGATGAAAATACTAACTCCAGAAGATTGTCAAAAGAAAACGTAAAATCCAGAATCTGTTTGAAAAGACTAGCCATCCCACTGAAACTGTAATTAAAGTTGCAGGATTTTACTTACGTATTTGCTGAAGTAACACCGGCCCCTGTAGTGGATTGCAATGGGAAACACTTTCATTGTCTAGTCTATGTAACAAAGCATAGCTCCTCAGGAAGGGACTTTTTCCCTGTGGGATCGACACCACCTTCCTTTTAAATGCTGCTAAGTGTGAAATTAGTGTTGTCCTGTAAAGTGCATAGGATTAATTGTTAGTAATTGAACACAGTTTGGGGGCTAATTATATAAAAATTGATATAAAAAGAATACTACCAAATTGATTGAGTTTTACAGTTCACATGTAGCTTTTAAATTACATGAGTTGAAAGTCAGTGGAAAGAAACAGAAATCTATTCAAAGCTGCTGCAGGAAATTAAGGTTTACTAGTTCTTTGAAAGACAAATTAGTCAAATGCTGTCATGTCGGCAAAGCAGTAAATGATTCTGGAATTAACTATGGAATTAGAAATGAAATGTTCCAAGATTGACCACGTTTTGTGGAGGTGACTGGCTTTCCTTGTGTACTGACTAGTTAAGTTACAGTAAACCAGGAGACAAAGGTAGTCACTAGCTGAACACACAGCTCAGTGGAAACAAGGCAGGAGACATTTGCTCATCCATAGGTCTTGCTGCTGCTGGGAGCCTGTTTGATCAAAAGCCTTTTATGTTAAAGAAAAATGCTGCAAAACCCGTGTGTACATGTGAGGTTTACAAAGCATGGGATGGATGTAAACCAGGGGTTTTAAAAAGTGACCATTGGCCTTTAGACCTCCTTGAGAAAGTACCTGAGACAGACAGGCATGAGTTCTGCTTCAGAGCTTCCTGGCTCTCATTTGATCTGACAAGAAAGATTTCTTTCTTGGAACACTCAACTTTTATATAAGCTACATCACTTATGTGACATCAACCCAGACACACAAGAACAACATCATTCCCACCCTAGTATTTCTTTTGGATTGCTGAAGGCTACTCACATGACTGGTCACAATGCATACCAACTTCCATGCCTGTCACTTATCTTCTGACCCCATTCTCACGTGATCCTCTGTCTCTGCCTTCTGTCTTCAGCTACCTGACACTGAACCCATGGCATTTCCAGTCTCTCTTCATCAAATAACCTCTCTGGTCTTGATCTCACAATTTTTCTCTCCTGAGAACTCTGTGGAATAGCTCCATAGCCTGCTGGGTACACCCTAGGCAGGTCAACTCCAATTATTATATGAGAATTTATATTAGGTGCCAAGTAACAGAGCCCAAATGGCAAAATAGTTAGAGGGGAAAAATTTAAAAGTCAAAGATATTGACAAAGTCACAATTATCCTAAGATACTTAACATAATGCTATGTATCCATATGTACCAATATGGGACAGCTTGGCCAAAGTAACTATAGTATTAGAAAATCAAAACAAAATTAATGGCTCAGAATTTCAAAATATTGAGAAATTATAACATTTCCAGACACTGTAATTTTTTTCTAATACCTTTTGAAATAATATGCTACTGAAATATTTTTGAAATTCTGGACCAAATAATAATAATATCTGCCTCTACAATTATGTACACATAATTCAAAATTTGAGTGATATTAGAGTTTGGGCATAAAATTAGACAGGTAAATGAAACACAAAGATATTTCCAAGATAAAAATGTATACTGTATTGCAGATTAACATTTTAAGAAATTTACCAATTCAGTGGGGATAAAAGCAACAATAATTAGTTTTTAACATAATTATTTGGCAAGTAATATATCAGATCTATTTTACTACTTATTTTACACTATATGTCATAACTTTTAAATTTATCTTTCATAAGCCAAAGATATCATCAATTATAGGGCCAGGGGTATAACAAAGCAGGTAAGAACTTTCTTATTTTCCTAAATTCAAATTTATTATAAGTTCTTGTTCAGAGAAAAGATTTTTACCAAAAGAATTTGCTCTGGGGAATTTTCCAAATAACAAAATATATTTAATGGGCAATATATTTATCATTGAAAAATCCTAAGCAATACAAATAAATTCATAATATACCAACATCAAACACCTAAAGTAACAAGAATTCTTTAAAAAATGTAACAGAATAGAAATATAGGAAAGATTGAGAGATGACTACATAAAATTTAGAACTATCTCTTTATAAAAATAAGTCAAAACAAAAGGCAGTGTCTGTATCACACATGAATTTTAATATACTAGTTTCTTTAGTTTTAGAAAAATTTGTATTTTGGGGAAACAAATTATTTGGACAGTAGGGTCAATGGGAAAAATCCAGGCCAATATCAGAACACTTATTAGTATGAGAAATTTCAACCAACATTTGCAAAAGGGAAGGTAGATGAAAAGGTGGTCAAAGCATTGACGCAAAGATGGCTAGGGCCTGCGATGCAGAGTGGCCTATCTGGTCTGCTCTACTGGATTCCGATTCATCCGGGGTAGAGAGGAAGGACTGGGAAAGAGGCCTTCGCAGAGAGCATACACGTGAAATTCAAGCACTGCTGTAGCTCACCTGTCTACCTTCACAGGGAAAGAACTCTCAGAAGCCATGACTTTATTTTCCAAGGTTAAAAACAAAATCTGAACTTTTGTTTCCAGAAAAAGAAGAAAAGCCTTTTCTCTGGGAAGAATTTTGAAGTGGAAGAAGCTGGCTTTGTTGTCTTTAAGCCTCTCTATATGGTGATCACCACCTTAGCCAACTTACCATAAAGCAAAGGACTGGGATATTGTCACATTCTTCTACTTATATAAAAAAAATCACTTGACATTGAATGAGCCATGTAATAATCAAAGGGAGTGGTTCAGAAATACAAGCAATAAATGGCTTTCAAAGAAAGGATGAAGTCAACCTGAAGAAAATAAACAAAGACAAAGTAAATGGTCTCCAGTACTCCCTTCTGAATATTCCAAACCATTGTAACCATAAAGTACACATAAAATGTTACTAAGAAGAGAACGAGAATAACTCATATAATTTAAACATGATCATCAAACGTTACAGTGAGAGTTCTTGGTCCCGGGCAGCCAGAGGTCCAGACCCACAGGCCTGCAGCCCCAGACCCCTTAGCCACCCGCTGCTGCTTAGGCCCCCAAAATGACTCAGATGCTTATATTAATTTCATGCTGTTTGGCCTATGGCTCAGGCATATTGCTAGCTTGCTCTTACATCTTAACTCAACCCATTCTCATTAAGCTGTCTGCCACGTGGCCCGTGGCTCACCTGTGTTCCTTACATGCTTCTTTTTGGGCAGCTGGCTCAGTCTGTCTGACTCCGCCCTGCTTCTCCTACCTATGTAGTGACTTCCCCTGCCTACTTTTTCTATGATGCCTGTCATGGGCCAAAACAGCTCCTTTATTTAAAGATTGAGATTCACAGCATACAGAAAGACATTCCCACATCACCTCCCCCTTTCTGTCTAATCAAAAAGGAAGGTTTCAATTTTAACATAGCAAAATTACATATAACAAAATAGCTATTAAGCAAGAATTACAATTACAATATCTAGTCTATTTGTATTTAGCAAAATTAAAGAAAATACTCTATCATCTACCTTATCCTTGTGAATCTAAAGTTTCATATCCAATATACCTTTTAAAATAACTAAGAAAAACTATACCTATAACTATCTAATCTTCAACTACATCAAAGACCACAGAAGGATATATTTACCCAAGTAAACCGGAAATACAAGCAACTTCCAAAAGCTAGAAATGACAGAGATGATACCTATCTGCCTGGACAGTCACCCAGAGTTCCTTTATAAAGTTGGGGCATCCGTCTTCAGTCTACAGGCTGTACACCAATCCTTTGATCTTCTTATAGAAAAGATTGCAAGACTCTTGTTCCAGCTGCTCCTGTAACACCTAGAGGAAACAGTGAATACATAGCAATATGGTGAAGAGTCTAAATGACTGTCTACTCTTAAAGGTTTATTATATATATAGGGTTCTGCCTGCATGTATGCCTCCAAGCCAGAAGAGAACACAAGATCTCATTAAGGAAGGTTGTGAACCACCATGTGGTTGCTGGGAATTGAATTTAGGACCTCTGGAAGAGCAGCCAGTGCTCTTAACTGCTGAGCCATCTCTCTAGTTCCGATGACTGTCCACTCTTGGTTTATATTTAGTTATGTGTCTGGGTGGGAGTAGAAATGTGAGTACCTGCAGAAACCAAGAGGAACTCAGATCCCCCAGAGCTGGAGCTATAGGCAGTTTATGAGCCACCTAATGTGAGTTTTGGGTACTGAACTGTGGCCCTCTGTAAGAACAGAAAGTTCTTTTTGCTAAGTCATCTCACCATTCTATGGTCTTCCTTTTTGAAGGCTCCTATTCATGAAACCTGTACATGCTTTCTTTCTTTTTTGTATTATTATAAGGTATGAACTTTATAAAAGGTGGCAACAGATATTAATTTTTCTTCCGTATCTCTATGACTTTTTTCATTCATGGGAGGAGAGAGCAAACAAAGTCCTCCAATACCACAAATTATTCAGTTTTGTTTCCCACATTTGGGAAAATCTTGGGGCCAGTGCATCCAGAGTGCAATGGATAAGCCTCACCCTGGGAAATCACCTTAATGATCATGGTAAGTATTACCAGGTAAGTATTACTTCTTTGTGATTTATGAGAAACAAAGATGAATGGCAAGTGTACATGAAGTGATGAAGGTGAGGAAGATGGGGAATAAAGCTAATGTCTCTGAAGTAGAAGGCAAGCTTATGTGGTAATTAAGTCCAAACAGATACAGGATGCTGAAGAATTACAGAATTCAGATAAGAATGACAGATGCAAAGGTGCTCGGATACTCCAGTCCCTGTTCAGGTGCTACTATAAGCTGTTACTAATATCGTGAGTGTTGATTTATATTCTAATAAATATTTATCTTGGACTGGTGCCTTGTAAGTAAAACTCCGTTTACAGTCTCCACTTCTTCACTATGGATGCAAAATAGCCAGCTGCCTCAGGTTCCTGCTGCTATGATTCCTACCTGATAGACTGTTACCCTGAACAGTGACATTAAACAAACCTTTCTACTTTAAATTGCTTTTGTCAAGATATTTTATCTCAGCAACATAAAACATACTAAGATAGTTATTGTTACTTACAAATGCGAAAGGACTTTAGTAACTAACAAGATATTTATAAAAACATTTTCACAAGTGAAAAAATTTTAATCTATAAAAAAATATATTTTAATATGTCTGAACTATGTTCTGCCTTGCTACCTGGACCCCAATAACAAAGAAAGGATCTCCAAAAAAAACCCTGTTTTCTTATTTATTCATGTGTTAGGCTTTCCAAATAAAGAATCTGTGGGAGGGACAGAAAAGCAGAAGGGGGCTAAGATGCTGAAGAAAGGAATTATAGGGAAAACTGATGTTGAAAACTTCAGAAAGAAAAATACAGCAACAAAAAATTTGGTTGGCTTTAAAACAAAGTGTATGCCTGAGAAAATTATCAGAATTAATTAAATGGAAATTTAAACATTAAACAATTAACAATTAAGTGACATTATTCTGGAAAAGGAGAGTCAAACTGGATGAATTCTTCACACAGGTAGAATGCAAAGGATCGGGCAAGAGTGGTAACAGTGTGTGTGTATATGTGCGTAAAATTAAGTAAAGCATAAAATCAAAAGTCAAAGTACTAAGACTAGAATTTAACTCAACCCAAAGATCCTCATAGTAAAGAAAACAAGAGCAAAATAGAATTTTTTTTGTCCTGAAAGGAAAGGCTTCCAGGAGGTCGACACAATTGTCTGACACTTTGCACATGAGCACTGGCATTTGCTAGTTCAAACCTAATAAAGCCCTCTCTGTGGCTGCACCATTAATAAGGTCTTCAAAATGGTTTCCCTGAACACTTTCCTCTTTTGATTTTTCATGATTTAATTAGAAACATCTTTTTAAGGCTGGTTTTACTGTGGTAGTATCACAGCTGCCTCCTCAGCACTGCTGTTTAACGACAGTGGCGATAAAGTGGAATTCCCTAGGCCTTATTGTACTACCGAGTGGAACCCACACATTTCCTACTTTTAGTGTCCCTGAGTCATCATCTTATATTTGTTCATCAACATTTTAAGTGTCCCTCTTTAAAAAATGTAATTTGATAGTTAATTTTCTAAACTTATTATTCTTTTATTTCTTTACAAAGTAATAACATTTCATATTTGTTGGACGGGCATCATCCTGCACCCAACTCCTTGTTTCTAACAAGAAAAGTTTTTATTCTCTATTTTTATCTTACAATATTTTTTTTTTTGCTATTTTTTGTTAAACTCAATTCTTTGAAGGATTCATGAGCAGCACTAAAGATGAATTAGTTCCTTTGTGCTACATCCTTTTATACTTTTAGGACATACATAAACACTATAGTGGTTATATTGGAATTTATAGTATGAAATTAAATGTCTAAGAGAAAATTTAAATATACAGCTGAAAAATTAAACACAGAACACTTGCTTTCATAAAATTTATTTTTATAATAAAGAATAATACTCCATTTATTTATTATTTACTTATTTTTTTTTTAGCATTCAAAGAATTTTCTAGGTGAAATGTTTATTGAGATTTGCCAGATCCTTACTCATTTGAACAGAATCAAATGGGTACCAATAGTTGATAAAGAACAGGGGCTATTCTCTTGCCTTTTCCTTTCAAGGGGGAACTGTTCAAGACAGCACACCCTGCTTATCATGTAAACACTCACAGAAACAGGAGAACACAGGCCACTGCACTTCATCTACATGTGTAATTCATGAATCTATAGCTTGAAGCATGAGCTGAGGAGCCCAGCTGTGCTGGCTCTTGTCTTCATCTGTCCTGCCAGATTCGTGATTTGGGGAAAATTATTGGACTTTATTCTTTATAGAATACAGTAGTAGTTTTCCACTTACCCAGTTCTCTGAATGTGGCTTTTCCCCCACATTTAAAGTATTTTGGACAACGACTGGCACATAGTAGGAATTTGAACCTTATTGACAGGTATGACTGTCTCTCTATTTGGACTCTCTGGCAAGAAAACTTCTTTACTTTTTATGCTAGTCATCATCCCATCTTTTCAACAAGATACTAGAGGAAAAAATAACTGACAAAAAAGAGCTATGCCAGCTCAGAGTTTCAGAGGATTCGGTCTACAGTCAGTTGATCCCACTGAGGCCAGGTGAAGCCAAGAATCAAGCTGGAAAGCAAGGGTACTCAGCTCACCTCGCTTTGGCTGGACAGCAGTGTTGAGAAGAGGTTAGGAATAGATATATCCTTCATGAGGAAACACCTCCATGACTAGTGCCCCTCAAAATGTTTTCACAATCTTCCAGTGGCACAGCCAATGAGTACTAATCCTCTATCATACAGGTCTGGAGGAACCTCTCAGAACACCTGCCCCTTCTTGCTTTGCTCCTCTTAAATGCAAAAGTAGCTCTTCCCTGGATATGTCCACTAATTAATTATTTTAGTAATCGGGGATTTCTTGAACACTTGCTGTATTCCAGAAACAGAGCTAGACTAGGGAGCCTTAAGGGAAAACTGGAGCCACATGGCCCACAGTGGCTGGAACCTGGATTACCCAACTAAACAAGCCATGTGAGTGGTAGAATAATGAGGAAGGGTGCAAGAGAGCCAGGAGTGCAAAATGACATCTGGTACACAGCCCAGTTGGTGGGATTCCTATCACCTTAGTGAAGAACAGCCTGCACACACTCTCAGTTTTTAGCTCCTCCACTATTTCATTAGACCTCTACAGATTTGCTAAATGGATTTATTTGACCCCAAAGAAAGGTTTGACCTCCAGAATCTGCATAGATAGAGCACTTCAGCTGACTTTGATGCCAAGGTCTAAAAGGACACTTCTTAGACAACCTGGACAAGAATGGATAACGCTGGCACGAAGTTCCAGGGCAGCTCCAGCACATCCAAATTGTAAGCAGGTTGGCACCTCATTCCAATATCACATTGTAAAAGAAGGCCTTTAGGTGTGATGTGTTTCAAAGAGAGATTTATCCTTGAAAGAGCGATTGCTCTATCTGTCACCTCAGATGCAGCATAAATCCTATGCTGGAGAGAATCAAGAACCTCATGTTTGAACACTTTGTAGTAAGGGAATTTTTGTAGTACCCTTGTTCACATTGCCTAAGGATCCCATTGTCAGTGATCACATTCCTGGGGCAGTCAGGAATGATCCTTTCTGCTGTTGCATTTAACTTTCTGCATTTTTTAACCTCAGAGTTCCCTTTAATTCCCTTTTGATGTCTTATTTCACTCTGCCTACAACCCCCCAACATTGGCATTCTATCTGGAAATACCTGGAGCTCATTCTTAAGAAAAGAATGCAATAGCAATTAGGTCCAAAGGATCATCCACCCAAAAGAATGTTTGTAATTTATGGAGAGGAAAGCTTTAAGAAAATACAAAGTAAAGTTTGGAATTTTAGATACAAGATTACTGATGGTGCACAGCTGGGTTTTCTTTCTGTCTCTTAAATGACACCATCCTGGATGGCTATGATTGGCTATGACTGGCAGCCACTATGATCTGCAGGGTATTCAAGTCCCACACACTATCACTCTATACATTTTATTGTTTTACTTAAAGTGCATGGTTCCTGTTCAGAGCTCAAAAACTGTTTCTGAGGTATGGGGGAGCAAAATGAAATTGTCCACAATAGTTTTAAAAGGCAATTGTTCCTCTTTATCCATGGCAGAATAATAACAATAATTGTCACCATTTAAATAGTGCCTTTCATCCTCCGACCCCAAGGCACTTCAACAGGGAGGCTACACATTATTTAAGTGAATCTCTTTTGGGAGACAGGGCAACTGAGAGACACATAATACATGGTTAGCTATGCTAATTTTGTTTTCTTTAACAAATGCAAAATAAATAGCCTCCTAAAAAGCCAGATAATATCTTGAAGATAAACCCTTTCTAAGCAGATGTGCCTTCTTCTATGCCTATGTAATTTAAACATTTTTCACATTCATATACACGCAAAACCCAGACTTGATTAATACTAAATTTTCAGCCTATTTTATCAAACACAAGCAAACAACTTACACACAGAAAAATTGTTTTAATGAACAGAAAACCTACAGCTTTTGATGCTTTGCTGCTTTCTAAATTTTATGAGTAAATTTTGTGGAAACTGTGTAAATAGAGCATAATTATTTTAAAAATAGGAGCCTTTGTTATTAACTGTCTAACTGTCAGAGGTATACAAAGCACCCTGCTGCATAGACAAAGAGCTGAAAAAAGTTACCTGGAGAGAGTTTTTGCTATTGAAAGTATAAAAACTAAAGTAATAAAATGAACTTCTGGTTCACAGATGCAGACACTGAATGCTAAACCTGACCGAGGGAAATCGCTTTTGCCTGATAACCAGATTACTTAGAACAAAAATGGGGAAAATTAAGAACTGAAGAGCAGAAAATTAAGGTAGAGGCAATTTAAAGAGTAAGTAGATGATGTAGGCTTTCATTTTCTTCCCCCCTGCGTTCAGCTAATTAAAATTACAATCAAACTGAAAGAGTCTAAACTTGTAAATATCTTTAGCTAATGATTTTGTCTTTTTAATCATCCTCACATTCAAAGTCTTCTTTTATTCATTTTGGTCTTTACAATAAAATGAAATTGTTTCTCCCTTTAAAAATCCTCTTTGAATTGCTGTGATTCGCTTCTCGGTCCCCTAGCACTTTTGCTTCCTCTTTGAACATACTTCACAAAAGGTAAAAGTTGTATGTTGAGTGTTTATTTTATTTAAACATTTAAATGTTGGGGGCTGAATAAGTAGCTTGGTTGAAGCAGATGCTTCACTTACAGCAGGCCCTGAGTTCAGACTCCAGCTCCAGCAATTATAAAACAAACCAAAATATCAAATTCTGATATAGACACAGATCGTCAAGGCTGCCTCCCACATAATTTCCTTGTTATAATATATACACCACTTGAATAATTAAATGTGTACATCATTGAATTATATACCTTATATATACCATTGAATTATGTACCTTATAATTGCTTATAGAAAGCTGCTATTTAAATTAAGCTTACAGAAATTAATTTAATCCATATTCTATATCATAAATGTTTTGTTATTGCCATTTCTACCAGAAATATTCTTTACATACATTTTCTATATTACCTCATAGCTAATACAAATTAGAAAGACTTACTGATTCTGTTTTTGTTGTTTTAATATTTTCATTCTACCCATCTGCATCAGCAGCAACATCGTAACATAGCCAGCTTATTTCAGAGCATCACATTTTTCCAGCTGCTTTAATGAATGAAGCAACCCTTGAAAGAAAGACCTAGGAAAGCACATTTTAGACTATCATGAGTTATCCAGTTACCCAGTTAGAAGTGAGCAAAAGCAGTTACCAGAGTAGCCTCAGTGGAGCTTAGCCCTCACCCTGGTCCTCCTGTATTGTACAGTGGTGAGTGAGATTGGATAGCCTTAGTGACTACTGAGTGATTTTTATCCTAAGAGAACTAGTTGTAATCCTGTTATTTCTTATAGTCTCAAAATTTCTCACCTTGATTTAGTTAAAAATTCCTCACTTTGACACATTGACTTGAAGATCTTCTGAGATTAAAGAGTTATGTTATTCCTCTTCGGGCTATTCTTTATACAACAATACAACAATTTATTAAAAATTGCATGCAGCTTTTTAACTCAGATGGACACCTGTGTATGTATTGTTCTCTCTTTCTCTCTTCTTTTTTGCTCAATTAAGTCCTATCTATTCTTCCTATTATACTTTATCATGCAGATTAGATCAGGCCTGAGATAGGTACTTACTTTGGCATTTATTTTTGCTTGTCTTTTATGCTAGATACTATAATTGCACCACATTATATCTGCCTCTTCATTTAGGTATAAGCTCCCACCTAGCATGGACTATGCTGCTTCTTGGTCACTGCTTTAGCTCCAGACACTCCTTATTTAAGCAGATTGTCACTGAATATTTTCATAGGAAGAAATCAAAGACTGAAGGAATAAATAAGTGTATCATACTAGATGTTAGCTCTTTGTGGAAGAATCCAAAATGAATCTAAGCCAGAGTAAGATGTTTTGACATCCATAATCCCATTTATCACTAACTAGGATTTGACCAAACATTTATCTTGGTTCTGTTTGACCATCGCTTAAAGTATAATCATCACTGGATTCTGGCATCTGCTGTCAATAAATATGTATGTGGACAGGACCTATTTGTAGGTCCATTCTATATAGTGGTAGAAGCTGTAATGTAGTATAATTTTGTTATTGGTAGAGAAGGTCAGTATCTGTTACTTATGGCTAATTATTATATTTGACAGATTAATGCCAATTACTTCAAGCATAATTCAAGAAAAGACAAATAGGGAATGTAGCCACAAGTTTCTGGCCTAGCCCCAAGGTCTGGATCAACCCACAGCCACTTTGTCCCAAATAATCACACAAAGGCTTATACTAATTATAAGCTGCTTGGTCTATGGCTCAGGATTATTGCTTGCTAACTCTTACACTAAGTTAACCCATATTTCTATTTATGTTTAACCGCATGGCCTGGCACCTTTTCTCAGAGCAGCATTCTTCATCCTGCATCCTCTATGTCTTGCTGCTCTCCTCTTCTACCTCTCAGAATTCTCCTAGTCTGGTTGCCTTGCCTCTACTTCCTGTCTAGCTACTCAACCAATTAGCATTTTATTAAACGAATAGGATTGACAAATATTTACAATGTACAAGAACATAGTCCCATAGCAAAAGAATGCATAAAGCCCATAAGAGATATTGGCCTTCTTCAAAATGCATGCTTCTTGAGTTAATACCCAAGTTAAGGTAGTAATTAACTTTGAACTTTACACTTGCTGGGCTCTAGAGGTGATTTGTTATATTACAGAGCAATTTCCAGTTCAACTGCAATTTGGTTGCAGCATGAAGATGGATCCAGCTCCCTCCTGGATTCCATAAAGTCCCCACATAGCACATGGTGTGGGGACACTCATGGTGATCAATTCTATTGAGTATGCACCTTGGATATGTTAATTGTCTCAAATACTACAATTCACAAGAAAATGAGATGCTCAAAATCATGTAGCTCACTTTTTTATTAGCAATTCTATGACTCTTAAGTTTACTGAAAATTGATAAAACAGGTCAAAATTTGCATATGTGATAATTTATTTAGTAAATATTTGAGTTTCTATTATTGTCAAGGGAGTAGAAAAGCATTGTATTTATGGTAGAATAAAATGCTTCTCCCATGGAGCCTGCATATATCATTGGAAGAATACTGACTATAAGCAAATAAGTACTAGGTTGGTGCAGAAAGAATTGTGATTTGAGGTCACAAGGATTGTAGTGATTATACCTAGTTCAGATGCATCTTTATTAATAAAAACAGCAACCATTACAATAAATGCATTTTCCTATGGGATAAATTTGTTTATTCCAATATCATAAAAATCCATACTTCAGGATTCAGTGAACTCTTGGGAAATATGTCATTCATCTTGCTGGTTGAGGAAGTATTTTCCCATTGAAACTTTGAGATACTCAAAGAAGTGGCAGTTAGATGGATAGAGGTCAGATGAATATAATGGGAGACACAAAACTTGGTAGCCTAGGATGTTCCACTTCTGAAGCATTGTTTCTGTGGCATATGGCTGAATATTGTCATGGAGAATGGATCCTTTTTGTTTGCTAGTGTCAGCTGCAGGCATTGCAATTTTCAGGGTACTCCATCTCAGATACAATAGTTTCATCCCTGCTTTCAGAAAGCTGTAATGGTTAAGACTACAGTGATCATGACTCGAGTTGGTGCCAGCTTGGTTTTGGGAAGTGCTTCAGAGCTTTTTCTCAGGTCAGACACTTATCTGGTCATCATCATGTCACACACAACCCACTAGTCATCACATGTAATAATCAAACGGAAAAGTGTCTCATTGTGGCTTGGAGTAAGGGACAAGGACATTTCAAAATGATAAATTCTATTTTACTTCTGATCAGCTCATAAGAAACATTTATTGGGAATTTGTACTATTTATTACCTACTACTTTTACTAATGATAACAGTAATGGAATGCATAGAGTTCTTTGGTGAGTTCTTGTGTAGTAAGAGGATCTATTTGGATGGTTGTGTTCATCTCATTTTCCAGTGGCCATATTTTTTGCTCCTTATCAGGCTCTTGTGACTTCTGCAAATCTCTTGAACCAGCACTGCACTCTGTGCTTGTTAGCATTCCTGGTCCAAAATGGATTCTTGCTTGGGGTTTCAAGTTGTCTCAGCTAGTTTAGAAACCATCTTAAACTTGAATAAGAAAACCACTCAAATATATTTCTGTCTAATGTCATTTCCATATTATAAAACAAATATTAAATAATCAGAAAGTCATTAGTGAAAAAACAAAAGTGGGAAATTTCATTAAAATGATGTATAACATAACCACTTTTATTAAGAATGTATTCCAATATCAAACAGGAAACCTGAACAAAAAAAGTAAGTGTACAGAAGAAGCAGGCTACAAAATTGATGTAGCAATGTGTTATAATTTTGAACAGTTGATTAAGAGATGCTTTTAAAAGATGCCATTTGAGCAATGACTTGAAAGAAAGGTAACAGATTCTAGAGGCACAATGACCATCATGCCCACTGAAGGGAAAGCAAGGATGTCACTGGCCAGAAAAGTGAATAAGCCAGAGGAGAGATGGGCTCAGAGAGCAGGAAGAGGTCAAGGGAAACGGTACATCTTTGTGAACTGCTTTTGGAGCATTGAGTTTTTACTTGATTGGAATGGGTATAGGACAGGAATGAGCAGGATGGTGACATATCATTCTCATTTTAAAAGGATCTCAGTGACTGTGTTGGTCACAGGAGAGAAAGGCACAATCAGAAGTCACAGGACATTGTTTAGAGAAGTGTTTTTCTGTAAACTTTTTATGTCATAATATTTATAGATATTTCCAAATGGACTGATTTAAGGTTATAGTCTTATTTTTTGACACAGCGAAAGTCCTGGTAAATTGGATTAAACAGAAATCAGAGTTCCTGCCTAACTATTCTTTAAGTTCTGGAAGAGGTACTGTCCTTGGCTTGCAGGGCCAAAGCCTTTCTGGGTAAAAGTAGCCATGTGCTGTTCATTGCGGAAAGGCTTTTGATGTTCTTGTCATTGCATTCAGATCATTTAGAAATTGTGGTATTTAAATGACGTCTCCCATAGGCTCAGGTATTTGAACACTTGGTCCCCAGTTGGTTGTGGGGACATTATAGAATCCTCAGGAGGTAGAGTCTTGCTGGAGGAAATGCATTACTGTATTACAGAGGCATTCTTTGAGTTCATAGCCTTGCCCCACTTCCAGGTCACTTTGCCCCTTTCTTGAGTGTGATCAGCCAGCTTCCTGTTCCTGCTGATTTGCCATGCTGTCCCACAATTATAGACTCTAACTCTGGAACTACAAGCCAAACAAACTCTTCCTTCCGTACCAACTTTTGTCACTATTTAAAAATCACAGTAACAAAAAGACTAATACAGAAACCTATGCTTTCCATTCATAAATGGCAGTTTTTGCCATCATTTCTATAATTACATAATCTTCATATTTTTATGTAATAAAAACCAATATAATACTTAAGAAAGCAGCTAATTTAGTTAACCTCAAAGGACATAGTTGTTAATGAAATAAGAATATTTTTATAGGAATAAAAGTTATTATAACCATTCTATACATTTGTAATATAGTATTGTTTGATTCTCAAAGCTTTACATTTAGAGTCAATATATCAGGCCATCTCACCAGAATTCACACCTAACCATTATTCAAAGCAACAGAATTGACCTACTCATCTACACAGAGAGATAATATTCTTGCTAAATTAGACTCTGGCTATAGAGGAGTATCTACTGCTAGCAGGTGGCATTAGAGATATCCTTTGTATGGATCAGAGAAATGGCTCAGAGGGCAACAACCTTGATCATTTGAATTTGATTCGCAGGACCCATGTGGTAAAAAAGAAGAATCAGTTCACTTTAGTAGTGCTGTGACTGTGACCTTTGTGCACACGCTGAAACATAATGTTCCCTCTATAAATAAATGTAATAAAAATGTCCTTTCTGATGGTTTCTTAAATGTTAAATAAAAACAAAACAAGGTCCACACTCATAAATTAGAAATGGGAAGCAATATTCCCAAAATTTCAGGACTTAAAGTTAAGTTCTAAAGTATTCTACGATAGTCGAAAGGACATGGAAGTCCATTTCAGTAGTAACAAAATAGGAAAATAGTTTATAAACTTTGAATGGTAGTTTGTATATATGTTTGTTAATTTTAAGTTTTGATGTTATATAATTTTTTTGTAAGTACCACACCATCTCATAAAAGTCAGTTCATGGGCCATGGATACTTTTCAGCATTTTTCACACATTATTTCACACATATTATTTACATTTGTAAAGAATATCTTGTCTTAATTTGGTTCTTATGATTCCCCAGCTTTCTATTTCTTCTCCCTCATTCCTATTCCAAAGAACAAAAGGATTGCAAAAATTAGCAAGATCAACTGTGATGGTTGGTTTTAAAGTCAATTTGCCAACAATAAGAACCACCTGAGTAGGAAGTGCCAGTTGAAGAATTGTTCGAATGGATGTGGGAAGAGCCACCTCAGATGTAGACAGCAACTTCTCTGGGCTGACCCATAGATTACTCGTCCTTTGCTTGATGGGCCTTCCATTCATCCCCAGGATAATTTATCCTGTTACTGTTATTACTATTTCCTTCCCAGGTATCAAAACAAGTGTTTTGGGGCTTCATTATTAACCAGGGACCAGTGACTCAAAAAGATCTTGAGGTTTTCAGTGTCAGATTGGGACTGCTGGGACGCTCAGGCCTGTGGGCTGAGCAAATATCAAGTGTCAATATCTCTGGTGTGAGACATCCATCGTGGAAATATTCCAACTTCTAGCAGGCACCTGGTCTCAAGGACCAAGCAACTCTCAGATATGGTTTATCTGTTATTAATATTTTGAAGTAAGCTGAATTAACAAATTACACAACCTCAAAAACTCATTCACATAGTCAGCCACACACTCATGCAAACACACATTCTTACCCACGCATGCATCCGTATTCAGACACACACACACACACATTCTAAAAATATGCATGCACACTTACAAATGCTCACATACACATTCATCTTATGAGTTCTATTTCTGTGAAGAGTGCTAATATACTTATTGTCTAAGATTGTCTGTATTCCTATTAATGCTGAATTCCTCTGTATAACCTTTTGCTAATAAGGAGTCTATTCAAAATCTGTAATTCGTCATGTAAATTATTCTCAATAATCATTTAAAAATCATTATTCTAGAGGAGGAACTGAATGCAGATACGAACACAGTTTGTGAAAGAGAATATACATCTAATTGTTCTAGTTCTAATTCTGCAATGGAGTTTCTGTTTTGGGTAGTGAATAATACATAAATTGGACAGTGAAACTGTAAAATTAAATTCTAATCTTCATATCTTCAGAATGGTTGTTCTAACTGTACAAAAGATCACTAGTATGTGGTCTGATAATTTTGATGTGTTTATTTCATTTACAAGTTGCTTTTTAACAATAATGTTTGTAAAATTAAAAGTATGATCCTAAATGATACCTAAATTATTTATTTACAGATGGTGAAATAAGCCAGCTTCTTAAGTTGCTACTGAACAGGTATTTTAAAATATAATGCTTAGAATCTCTGACACATCTCATAAAATGTATAAGCCTACAGCAAAGAATGTGTTATTTGAGAGTTGTTTAAAAAATAGAGTTTATCAAGCCCTGCCAAAGTCTTATGAACGGAGTAAACAAAGTGTCCCCCCACAGGGGAAATGTTTTCTGTACATTACAAAGCAGCATTTGTCAAAATGAAATCTACTGGAACCCAAGGGGTCAGTTCATAAGAAGGTTCCATGAAAAATGTTGGCATGAAAGTGACAAATAGTGTCAGTACTAACAGAATAAAACAATTTGTGAACTCAACGACACACCAATAGCACTAGAGATTAATTTGCATTTCCTTATTTATTAGAAGTTCAGTAATTTTCTATTACTTTCATATATTTTTCCTGGTATAATATTTTTAAAAAATAGGCTATTGATATCTAGTCCAGGCTGGATGGAAGTTCATGGTGTCCCTACTTTAGCTGGCTGAGTGTCAGGATGACAGCTGTCTACAACCCATCTGGCTACATGTTTTACTGTATAATCTTTATGCATCTTCCTGAATTTCAAGTTAGACTGAATTTTCCTAAAGATGCACCGTATTTGTTCCAAGGGTTCTGGGCTTTACAGTTCACAATTTTAACCTTTTGATCAAAGTTACTTTTATTCAATGTATGTTTTTAAATATTGGAAAAAATCAAATGAAATTCAAACTTTTGCTTTTCATATTCCCAAACCTCACAAGTTCAAATTCATCCACAAAATCTTAGACCTGTCCATATGATTCAAATCAAATCGGATATTGTTGACATTTCATTTGTAACCACAAGCATACTGATGATGAATGCACACATCAGGGCACTTGCTGGTAATTTTTCAGTTTGAGTAAAGAATGGGAACAAAAGCACATAGAATAAGTAAAAACATTTTAGAGACCTATCAATAAAGTACAAAGCAATACACTGCTGAGTCTTCCCATAGTACAAGATTAAAGTGTAGATTACGATGGGTTTAAATTAAGGTTATAATTAGAGTAATTTAAAGAGCACTTTGTGACATGAGTTTTGAATAAGGTTTGTAAAAAGTTTGTGTGCTTGAACTGGCAGATAGGGTTAGGAAATCCAGGAAGTAGAGCAAGGGAGCTGGGAAGGAGAACCCAGAAGACTGAGGAAGAAGCTCTCAGCACCCTACAGAGTGTGTTCCAGTTCTCCACTTTAACTCCCCTTTGTTTAGTTAACTCACTACAATTTTTCTGTCAGTTTATGAAAGAACTTGAGACAAATCATTGCAACCACTGTCAGATACTCACAACATTTCATCCTCTGTTGGTATCCCCAGGTATGGCCACTTTTAGACACTACAGTGTTGTGACCTATGTAATGTTTACTAATGAACTGAACAGAGGTGACCAAATTCAAATTATGTTTCTAATGCAAGTCATAGTCCTACGCTTACACTATGTACTCCATGTCTTTTAATCAGAATCTCAACAATTCATGCCAAACAAGTTACCAATAAATAAAACCATGGTTTCCTGGAGAACAATTGCTAACTGCCTGTCCCTCAAGCTGTGCTTCCAATTAAGGTTACCTGGAACTCCCAAATTTGGATCATGCCTGCCTTTTCTTTCAGTTCTGTTGGGTTTTGCTTGCTTGATTTTGGTTCTGGTTTTGGGGAAACTTTTACCTTCTATCACCTTGCCTCATATTGCCTGCCCTTCCTCTCACCACAGAGGTGAATACAAAACACAGGGCCTTGAGCTTCCTAAAAACTGCTCTACCACTGAATTAAATTTTCAGCCTGTTTTTCTCCTCTAAAGTCAAGAATGCTGAAGAATTTCTATTTGCTCCTGTTTTTGAGAACTTCCTGTATATTGCAATGTCCGATAGTGAGGTAGGAGAAAGGATGGGTGAGGCTGGCAGGCAGTGAGTATAAATATGAGAAATTTGGAAGAACTAAAGAAGGAGCCAGAGTCGGAGGAGGACTCTTGGGGCAGTCACCCAGCTACACAAGCCAGAGAGTAAGACTAAGATTTGTGGAAGAGAATGAGAAAAGCCCCAAAGCAAAAGGTAGACAGGCTAATTTAGGTTAAGAAAAGCTGGCAAGAAACAAGCCAAGCTAAGACCATGCATTTATAATTAATGAACCTCTGTGTGTGATTTATTTAAGAGCTTGGTGGAGGGTCTCCCCAAAAGGGCAAAAACAAACAAAAATATTTTGGCATTCCAACAACATTTTAGCATTCAAATGTGGGTCTTATTTCCATAGAACTTGAGGAAGATTTTAAAAAAAAAAAAAAAATGAAGGAAGGAAGAAAAAAAATAGAGGGTACAACTCCTTTAAGATTTTCTGCCTGGTGATAAGCCCTTGAGTAGCTAGTAGGTTAAGTAGGAACAAAAAAATTAAATGAAAATGCCTACCACAGTGCAAGTATTGGCATTCTAGAGCTCTAGAAAGGTTGAATGCAGCTCCTGGTCAAACCTCTAAATGGGCCACAAACTTTAGGCTTGACTTTCCCCACCCAAGAAGGGGAAAAAGCTAGCTGCCAAAGCCTCAAGCAGAGTCTTAGCAGTTTAAAGTTTGCTTGTTTAGTCAAAAAGACCTGTGATAAAGCAGTAAAAGAGGTTCAAATGGGGGGCTGTAAACAGGTTCCTGTGTTTTACAAAATACATAGGCTTAAGGAAAGAAAGTATAGTCACATAAAAAAAAAGTTTAAAAAATAATAGTCTTTAAACAAAGAGTAAAAGTAATATAAAAGAGCCTCCTAAGATGAGAAATACACAGGAAGTTTCGATAGTGTATGTTATTGCTGAAAAGCAGAGGGCAGTTGCAAAGAGACCTGAAACTGAGAGAATGTCAACCTATAAATTTTAGGAATGCCTTAACTTTTACAAGATACACACACACACACACACACACACACACACTCTCTCTCTCTCTCTCTCTCTCTCTCTCTCTCTCTCTCACACACACACACACATATATACACATATATATTGAATATACACATATATTTAAATGGAAATCAAAAAAGATTTGGAGTTTTGTTCCCACAGGGGAATAATATGGATCAGGTATAATCATGGGAGATCTACTGAATCTTAACAGGTGATATCAACAAAGATTAAACCTAGTCTTCCTAGGATTTGGCCATTATTTCAATTTTTTTTCTCTAGGACCCTAAAGATGCTTCATCCACAGACAACAAGAAGCAGATGGAGATTTCCAGATTCATAAGAGTTGGGAGCTGTGGATTTTGTTGTTGTTGTTTGGTGGTTTATGGATATTTGTTACCATTTAGGGGATATAGAAATGATAAAAGGGTAGATTACTGAATCTATTATAACCTAAAAGACAACTATTAATCTCAGATATTTTGTATTGGCATAGATTTTGATATATTGATACAAGTTTAAAGTTATTTTTATTAAGCTGTACATTTCTACTTTTGAAGTATTGTACTTATGCAGTTCATTTTAAGATGCAATGTATAAATAAGAAATGAGGTTGGTAGTTAATGTATAATTAAACTTGTCATATTAGCTATGGTTTCTAGGTTAAATAAATATATTTTAGATAAATGGTTTTCATACACTTCAAAGACTTACAGAGTAAAGCATTTAAAATGTTTGGTTAACCTAAGGTTTTTAATGATATTGAGATGCATCAGCTCCTAGCAGCACCAATTTACTTCAGAGAAGATGATAGACATTGAAGAAACTCCATATGGAATTTCCTTTCATTATGGTGAGATTAGACACTGGGCAAAAAAATTACTCTTGCCTTTGACTGCTGACAATGTGCTGTGCAGACTGGACATGGAGGGCACATAGGATAAAGAAATGTTGAGCTTTGCCCAAACAAGGCAGGTCAGTTCCTGCTTCACAGAAAGATCTGTCAGATATTCTACAGGACCTAAAGAAAAGTGACTAGTGAGATTTGCCAAAACCACAGGACAATCTTTCAAATTTCCTGCTTCACTGAGAATTCTGCCCGATATTCTAGGCCTATAGGCTAAAGATGAATGCCCCAATGTTGCAGAAGGAACTTTGGGTGGCTGGACAGTCAGATGACTCTTTCATTTCTAGAATTTTGGAAGTTGTTTTCAATGCACTTTTGGTTTGTTCAAATGTTATATTCTTCTGAGCCTTTGATAGATTAGAGACTAGATAGTTATAGTTGCAGTTTTCCTTACTTATGATAGAAAGTAAGTTAAGCATAAAACTTTGGAATTCATTATTTTCTCTGTTAACTACAGATGGTTATCTTTACTTGATAATTGTTCTTATTGTGTACAGTATGTTAAAAGTTAAGACCTTTCTTTTTTTTTGTTTAGACAAAAGGGGGAAATGTAGAATATTATTCTAAGGTGTGCTATTTGTGTTTATGCTCTGGAACATTTGATAAGTGATGCAAAGATGTGTTTGATTAAATAAAATTCACCTGTGGTCAGGAGGCCGAGTCAGGATTTAACGAACAGGTAGTGGTAAGGAGGAGCCAGGTGAAGAAGGGTTTTTAAGGAGGGTGAGGAAAAGCATGGGGGCTCTTTGGAGGACTCCAGCAATGAGGGGATAAAGCTCATTCCTATTCAGCCTCTGAGGAAAATTCCACTTTAACTTTGAATCTTGAATTCTTTGGAAGGATAGATTTAGTTAAGTCCCCTTTGTAGCTTTAAGGGTCTGTGCCTGAGGGAGCAGAATTCCCTTCAACCACAGCTTTTCAGCCAAACTGCTGGTAGTAGCAGCATAGTGTAGTTCTCAGTGGCTTATAAGGTGGCAAATAATAAATAAATAAATAAATAAATAAATAAATAAATAAATAAATAAATAAATAAATAAATAAATAAATAAATAAATAAATAAATAAATAAATAAATGAATAAATGAATGAATGAATGAAGGAAGGAAGGAAGGAAGGAACAAACAAATAAATAAATAAATAAAATAATAATAATAAAAAGGACAAGTGTTTCATCATGTAACTCTGACTGGCTTTGTTACTAGGTAGACTGGGCTAGCCTCAAACTCACAGAGACCTGCCTGCTTCTATAGCCAGATTTTTTTTCAAGGAAAAGCACCTATTTTCTAAATCCATGCTCTGCCTAGTAGGATTTCTGTTTTCCAGTTCCCTAAGAACCAGGCAGCAGTCTTCTTTCATCAGGAACAGGCATATTGTGCAGCTATAGTAAAATTAGACTTAACTAGAGAACGGCTCAGTAGTGAAGAGTACTTTCCACTTTTCCAGAGGATCTGACTTTGGTTTCCAGCACCCATGTTAGATGGCTCAAACTGACCTGTTGACATCCAACACCTTTTTTTTGGTCTTTGCAGGCATATGCACATACACAAACAGACACATACATAACCACATAGCACAAACACCAAAAAAATTAAAATAATTTTAAAATTAGACTTAAGGTTTTACCTCCTCAAACACTTGCTTAAATGAAACTCTCTTTGTTAGGGTTTCTATTGTTGGGAAGAGACGCCACATGCACAGCAACTCTTACTTTAAAAAAGTGTTTGATTTGGGCTAGCTTACAGTTGAAAGGTTTAGTCCATTATCATCATGGCGGGATATGGTGGCATGCAGGCTGACATAGTACTAGAGAAGGAGCTTAGAGTTCTGCATTTTGATCTGTAGCCAGCAGAAGCAGTTTGTGTCATACTGGGCATAGTTTCAGCATAGGAGATGTCAAAGCTCATCCCCACAGTGACCCGTTTCCTCCAACAAGGCCATACAAAGCCACATCTCCTAACAGTGCCACTTCTTATGGGGAGGGGGCATTTTCTTTGAAACCAACACACTCTCTTAGGCTGCAACTGTGAAATGTGCCAAGTAGGGCAGTTTGGAAAAGACTTAGAAACACGGGATCTACACAGCTATTGGATTACAGAGTGCATGGACTTCATGGTTGTTGAAACTAGCTATTCCAGTTCATTACCTGCAGTAAAATCTAACAGAACCCAAGGATAAACAAGTTCCTACAGAGTTAGTTTCAGACCAGAAGTTCCCCATAAAATGTTAACTACTGAGAGGCCCCTCTCTGTTTATCTTCTACCTGTGGTTAACAAGATTCTATTCAGTGTCTGAGTTTGCTGAATAAAGTTCAAATACTTGAAATCATAAGTTATAAAAATCAGTTTCTAGAACACCCTTGACTGAACCCTTAGGGCAGGCACTAAACTCCTATTTCTTATGAGCTCTAAACATGGACAGGCAAAGTCTGCGTATTCTGTAAATGATCAGATTAAGACCTACTCTATGGGATCAAAATGTAGCAGTAGCATGCTCAACTTCCCAGCAAACAAGACTGCACACTAGAGTTAGGGAACTAGTATGTCCCAGATAATGGGATAATAAAGATTGTTTGGGGGGGGGGCTGGAGAAATGGTTCAGCAACTAAGAACACTGACCACTCTTCCAGCGGACCCAGGTTCAAGTCCCAGCACTCACATTACGGCCTACAACCATCTATAACTTTAGCCTCAGGGGATCTAACTACCTCTTCTGGTCTCTGAGGGGGAATGTACACAAATGGTGCCCAGGCATACATACATGCAGGAAAACCACACACACATATAAAATAAAACAAATTTCAATATCCAAAAAATATATACAGATTTTTTTTAGCAAAGATAGCAACTTCTAGTAATTCCTATAAACTATTTGTACCCCAAGTGCAAAAACAGCTACAGTAATAGATTCTAGTAAGATGCAAATATCTAGTAACAGATACAACTACAGTCTCTACTGTTTCATTTTCATTAATCTTCTCTAATTATTTAAGAATCAGATGGTAAAGCCATAGACAGCCTATTAAATTAATATTTAGTATTTTAGTATTTATCTTAGAAAGCAACTTGCAGGGTTTGTTTCTTATTTTGACATGGAAGGAAAATGCCAAGTGCTATTTGGTCTTCCATGATTCCTTATAATAAGAGAAATGGTGGGGATTATGCCTGCTTTCAAAATACCTACTTCAACAAGTAATGCTGGATCTGAGAATATGACTCTTCCCCCGTCCCACCCTTTAACAGGGTTGGGGAGGTTGTTAATTCTGAGCAATAAACTCTAGACACTTATTTCTGTGTTCCATAATTATACCAGCCCCCATAAGCTGTCTGTTGTAGAATTCCAGCTTCCTAAGCACGAGTCATAGCTCTGAGCCTGTATGTGGTATTTCCTAGGTCAGTGCTTAGGTACTCAGTTAACAACTGCCAGAAGCTGTAGAGAGGACAAGGCAGAAGGGCCAGTGTGCCTCTGTGGTGTTAAGCAGGATGTTTCCTCAGAGGTACTGCCCTCTCCTTCACTGAGTGATGCTGGGTCTGTGAACTCCAAATTCTCTAGCACACTGGCTCCAGTGAGGTCTCTGTTCACTAGACCTAGAATAGCTTTGGTTAAATAAATCAAGACACACCTTAATTGGCTGTCTGTCTATTTCATTCCTGGGGACCCCATGATTAATTAGCCACAGTCAGAAATGTCTGCCACTGAAGCCATTTCTGGGTCCCCGAGTGTAGCATCTGGCTATTAAAACAATACCCACTTTGCTTCAGACTGTTAACAGACATCACCTGGGCCAGGCCTTGCATATCCCCATTGAGACTAGGAATACCATTTTTATTGCGGCTTCTTCTACATGATTCCCAGTTCAGGAAAAGGCAAGCCAGTAGAGCACTTTAAATACTTGGGTATTTCCTTTTTCTATTTTTCTTGGCAAGTGAAAGAGTCTTCATGGCCCTGGCAGGATACAGGGGTGAAACACATGATGCATTTAACCAACCTTCTCATCTCCTAAAGTCTTTAAATTCTTTCCTCTACATTTTGCCAAGGACTCTCTGGCCTTTGGTTTCACAAATGAAGCCAACAGTGGGTTCCCATTTGTTTTAGCAAACCTAGAAAACTAAAGCCAACTTTCTGAGCCACCACTGACTGCAGTATGTCTTATGAATGAACATAACAAATAGAGCTCATTTGTATTTCCTGAAAAAGTTTGGATTTCTAGTATATTATTTTAATCAGTAGCATTAAAAATATGACACTTACTATGAGTCCCAACTCTCCCAGACAAAATCAGCCTATCTGGGGCTAGATTAAGTATCTTGAGTTTTGCAGATCTACCCAAGTGGTGTCCACCCTCAGTGAGGTTGAAATCCTACTGGTATAGTTACCATTCACTCCTGAGGTTGCTTCTGTTACTATTTACATGCTATGCTAATAGTATACATTGCAGATCCTTAGAGAGCTATTACTAAGATCAACCTCATAAACAAAATTTCCCTCTTTGCACCCCCAGCCCTGCAAGAATTTGGAAACTTACACAATTTCAATGTTGCCATAGTTATACTGTATGGTGGAAGCTGTGACAAGCTCAGTGTAAACAAAGTAACATTGGCCTATACTTCCTTTGTACTGACATTTAACTGCTGATGGCAGGTTTCTTGCCCTTGGCACCATTGCCATGTGTGGCTAGCCCATTCTTTGTGCCAACTCTCTTGCACACTGAAGAGTGTTCTGCAGTGTTCATGGAATCCATCCATTAATATCCCTCATTCCTTTTGTAACTGCCCCAAATGAATCTAGACACTGCTAAATTTTCTCTGAGGTTTCAATATTGCCTGAAAACTGACTTATGATATTTAATTAAAAAAATTGTTGTCAGGGTCTCACTACATAATCCTAGTTGGCCTGGAACTTGCTATGTAGCTCAAGCTGGCCTTGAATTTACAGAGATCCACTTACCTCTGCTTCCTAGGTGCTAGAATTGAAGATGTATACCACCTTTCCTGCTTACATTTTAACAAGTCACACATTAAATGTATCCAAATTCTCTCTATTATTTCAAATCTTAGATGTTTAAATCTTTTCAATTCTTTACCAATCAGGAAAACGTCTTTTTCCCAGGAATGCTGCAATGCTGCATATCCTTCTATCATTAACTTGTTCATATCAGGATTCCAAGAGGTTTTTTTTTTGTTTTTTCTGCTTTGAGGGTCTATGCTTAAGTCCTTCTTAAGGAGAAACAGTCTGTTCTGCCTTTTCCCTCCTGTCATTCACTGGATGAAGAAACTGAGCCCATCATTCAACTTTTTGTTGACACTCTGGATTGTCAAAGTTATGTAACTTGTTTCTCTGTCCTCAAGTTTTCTGTAAATTAGAAGTTACATTCCCAAACCTGAGTAGAGTCATGCCAAATACCATCACCCCTTAGTACATACTTAGTACATACTGGATGGGGTCCTATTTCTGGTTATAGGTGATTTCACCATTATGAGGTTGACAGCGTTACATCTTGGGAGTAACTGTTTCACAGCAGCCTTTCAGTCAGTAGTTTCAGCACCTGTTAATGCTTGGCACCACCTTGCCTTTAAGAGCTGTGATGTTATCATTTTCTAGAGGTCCATTTTTGATTCAAACTGTTTCTATTATAAGTAGGCTCAAAATGAATAAACAAAAATCTGCAGGTTGGGGCTAGAAAGATAAATTTGGAAGTTATTCACATCTGGTACTGAGCAGGAGGGGCCTTAGGCCCAGTTGAGGACTGCGCGGAGGAGCTGGAAGTGCTAGGAAGGTAGGTACCTCTATCATCACTCCCAACTTTGTCATCAAGTAGGAATGTGAGAACTGTCGCCCTGTTCAACTTATTGCCTCTGCTTGAGTTCTCTCCTAATTACATCTGTCAGACAAATTCCCAGATTAAAACTCTTGAGGAAGCACAAGATGTGTGCTTAGCAGGCAAGAGGTTCTGGGCTTAATGTTTAGGCCAAACAACAAAATCCTTTTGTGTATGTGTATTTTATTTTTGAGACGTAATTTGATTATACTTTCTCTTTCATTTTTTCACTCCAAACCCCTCTCACACACTATCTTCCTGGTTCCCACTCTCCTTTTTCACTCCAAACCCCTCTCGCACACTATCTTCCTGGTTCCCACTCTCCTTTAAATCTTCCTCTTTTTTTCAGGCTAATTGCTACAAAACCGTCTCCCGATATCCTCGACTGGTAGGACACAGCCCCACGTCTACAGTCAGCACACAAGTCTCTGTCTATGAAATTCTGTTCTGCTACCTAACCTTAAATCTTACCTTCTTACCTCTCATTGCCAGCTTCATCTACTTGACACAAATCTAGAGTCAGCTGGGAATATAAAGTCACAAATGAAGAATTCTCCAGATCAAAGTGGCATGTGGCTGGCTGTGTAGTGCTTTCTTAACTGCTAACTGACCCAGGAGGGTCCATCCAGCTGTGTGTGGTGCTGTCTCTGGGCAGGTGTGTTTGGGTTGTATCAGAAAGGTAGCTGAGAAAGTCAGAAGGAGCAAGCCAGTAAGGAACATTCTTCAAGGCCTCTGCTTCTGCTCCTGCCTCCAGGTTCCTGCCTTGGTTTTCAATGACAGATTATGACCTGTCAGCCAAACAGATCCTTTCCTCTCCCAGGTTGCTTTTGGTCACAATTTTATCACTGCAATAGAAAGCAGAATCAGGCACACCTGATGTCAGGTTCCCCAAACATTCCAAACCACTTAATGCTGTTAGGATGTTCAATTGGCATCTTTCTGGAAGAGTTTATTTGGTGAATGCCACACCATATTCTTTGTTTGAACTACAGGAAATGCACCTATAAAATATTTCAGGACCACCAATTAAATACTCTGCTTTCCATGTAGCTGTGCATGTTATAAAATGTGACCTAATGCAATGCTTTACCTAGTGAGCTCAGAAATGATCATTTGTTGCCTTCTCAATTAATAACCTGCTATATGTTAAGTATTGTTCTACAAAATTATAAACTAAAATATTCATGAGCCATTAGTCAAACACCCTACTTCTTGTAAGTACACAGTGCTTGTATATGTTGAGGCTCCCTTGAAGGAAGGAGGGGCCCTGGTACTCATTATGGCTAATGAAATATAAGCAGGAATCACTTTCTAGAGGCTATTAGACCCAATACATGATTTATCTCTTCCTTCTTTTTCCTTTATGGAAGTCTGGGTTGCAATGGAGTCTTTATCAGTCAAGGTCCCTGTGCCAAGAACATGTCAACTTGTTGGAATGTAGCATGAGTAAGAAATAAATGTTGCTTGTATGAAACCACTAAGTTTGGAGATTGTCTGTCAGCAAAGCAGTGAAGCCAATCCTAGCTGGCATGCACAGAGATGGGGGCAAGGGGCTGATGACTGCAGTAAGGCTGAAAGCCAAGCCAAGCTGCTGGGAAGTCAGTTACAGCCTACAGGAGGGCTTCCCAGTCAGGCACATTTTGTGTTTGATAACTCACTTACTTAAAAGAGGTTCGTCCTATGAGTACAGGATGTCTAGCAATGTCCTGGCCTCTGTGATAGACACCAGTGGTATTCACATACACAAAGAGGTGACAACAGAAGTACCTCCAAGCATTGTTATACATTTTGAGGAGTGGGGTCAACATTAACCCACAGATGCTGTTGGTGTCTAAACCTGACTCATGTTGCTGTGCATCTGTAAGGGGAAAGCATCTCTGAGTCATTATCACTCTCACCAGGGAGAGACTGTTTTCAAGATTTGGCTCCTCCTGGCAAGGGAGCCCCATTCTGCCCACCTCTCTTAGGCCACCTGAGAAGCATTAGAACTGGTTCAGATGTCTGTTTCTTGTGGGCTGAATTTACTACCCAAGGGTAGAGTGACTATCAGTTTTTAATTTTGTGAAGTATTTAATGTATATACTTCCAAAAAAAGTAGGTGTTCTGCAGGGCTTTTGCTCAGCATGTCTGGGAGGACTCCAGAGCTGCTCTGCCTCTGGGAAGGGGAATGGCTTCAATGCTTCACAGTAACTTGTTTTCTGTGAACAAGAGAAGAAAGAAATATCTTTACACCTTTAATGTTAAAGTTTTGTACATATCTATTAGGAAACTCACTTGAATTTATTAGATTAGCAAAACAGTAAAGATTTTAAAATATTTTGATGCTAAATCAAATCTCCGAGGCACGCAGAGACTTGGTTACACCACAAGAGACAAAGAATACTGTTGGCAAAACCTTTTCAGATCTCTTAAACAATAAAAGCATGCTAATATTTTGATCCATTAAAGTCATCCATGTGTTTGATAGATTTTGAACAGAAAAATCTTCCCTCATTCCCAGAATAGAGCAGTGAGCCCCCAGAGACAAGGTGAACAGACAGAGGTGGGGGTGGTGGACGGCCATAGCCTCTCAGAGTCCCATCCCTGAGTCAGAACTGCAGAGAGATCCTAATCACAGCACTGAGATTCTCAGGCACCAAAGGCTGCATCTGGCAGATAGGAACAGGGGATGGGGGGAGGATCCTCATCTGGGGAATTTCACCCTTCAGTAGCAAGGACATTTTGACTAAAACTGAATTTCTGGGACTATCAGACTAGCAGCTATCTTTCATCCTACATCACCTGCCTATAAAAATTCAGCTCAAATTATGGAGAAACCACAGTTATCTCTAGTAGGAAAATGCATCGACTGACAATTTTAATGCTTTCTATTGCATCTTTATAATTTTTAATTAAAAATTTAAATATTTCCTTATTCTTGAGATCTTACATATGGCTATAGGTACCCCCAATTTCTTCCTCCAACTTCCCTTTTATCTCCCTGTTTCCCTGTCTTAGTTAGGGTTTCTATTGCTGTGAAGAGACACAATAGAAATGTGGGTGGCTAATAGTTCAGAGGTTTAGTCCATTATCATTATGGTGGGACATGATGGTGTACAGGCAGATATGATGCTGGAGAAAGAGCTGATAATTTTACATCTTGATTCAAAGGCAATAGGAAGTGAAAGGAGACACTGGGTGTGGCTTGAGCATATGTAAGACCTCAAAGGCCACCTCCATAGTGACACACTTCCTCCAACAAGGGCACATTTCCTAATAGTACTCCTCCCTATGAGCTTACATACCAATTACATTTAAACTATCATATACTCTGAACTTTGTTGTTTTTTTGTTTGTTTTGATAACCCACAAAGCTGTTATTGTTGCCCTTATTTATATGTGTGTGGGACTATCCACTGGAGCATAGGAATCCCACCAGTGAGCACATCCTCAATAAAGGATGGTCCTCACCGTGCAGGTGTCCGTGTCAAAGCTTCTTAGTAAGGGGTGGATTATGGAGATCACCTAGGCGATCCATGCCAGGATTTTGGCTGGTGTGAACTTACATAGGTCTTGTAAGGCTGCTGTGAGATCATTGTGGCAGTAGTCATGTCCAGAAGGCAGCATTTCATGGCACTCCTTTCTCTCTTCGGCTCTAGCATACTTTCTGACTCAGATTTGTTGATGTTCCAAGCCTTGGGTTGAGGGCCTAACACAGATATTCTGTCTCGGGTCAGTCAGTCTCTATTCTCAGCTCTGTGACTGGTGATGCATCTCTCCATAGGCTTCTGTCCACTGCAAATGAAGGCTTTTGGCTTGAGGTTGACAGCGGCTCAGGTCTGTGGGTTTAAATGTAAGTGTTTAGAAGGCAGTTGGATAGCATGACCACTTAGCAATGTTAAAAGATAGCAGGTTCTCCCAAAGGACCTATGGCCTCTAGTCAAGGTTTTGACTAGAGCTAAGTGTCAAGCAGAAAATACTAATTCAAATTCTCATTTTAATTTATACTTTTGTACTTATTATTTAGTTGATTTATCATCTCATTTGAATATGCTTTTTATGAATATACTTCCTCTATACCTCTGTACCTATTTTGTAATATTCTCTGTATTATTTCTCTTACCTATAACCTGTACACTTTCCTTCTCATTATTTCCACCTTCCCTTTTTTTCTATTCTTTCCTCACTCTGCTCTGTAATAGTTTATGAGCTATGTACTAAAAATAGAAACAACTATGTTATGTTGTTCCTAGTCCATACATTATTAATACTATTTGTGAAATTTATCAGTGACACAAGTGAACTCCCCAAATGTCTTTTCTTGCAGGTTAAGACTGGGACTCCTGTAAAATCACTGTCTGTGTTACTTCTATGACATCACTAGACTTCTGCCTAACTAGTAGTGCGAATAAGAATTCAAGTAAAGACACATCACCAGGAAGACTCATATAAAACAAAATAAATATGAACAAGCAGATTTGGAAAAACAAACAAATCTGGAGACACTTCATTTCACAGCAGCCATGAAAAACACAGAGAGATATTGCACGAATAAATGAGACTCATGGATAAATCTCTGAGAAATTGGAGATAATGAAGAGAGTAAACACCACAGTCAGATCTTACCCAGCTGTCTTCCAGCTTCCTCAGCCTTGCTTCTCTTGGCTTCCTTTCCTTTTGTCTTTCTATGTCCGCCTTAAGCCTTAAATATTCTCTTGGTAAATTAAGGCGTGGCCCCACCACTGCCTGCCTGGGAGTGTGGAACTCAACTGGAACTCAGTTGGAATTAAGGGCATAGGTCACCACTCCTAGGATATTCCCTGTGCTGGGATTAAAGGTGTGAATCACCACTCTCTGATCCTCCTAGACTGACTGTGATTAGATCTCCAAAACTTCTGGAGCTTTCATTAAATCCCCACAGAGAGATGCACATTTCTCAACAGCAATCTTAAAGGTCAGGAAAGCATAACATAATGTTCTTCTAAGTAACAAGTAACTGTCAATCCAGATCACTATATCTACAACATATCTTTTTAAATGGATAGTAAAATTCAAAACAAGGATATACTAAGTCATCTTCTGACAATCAACCAACACTGCTAAAACAAACTAAGCCAAAAAAACTTCTGGGTATATTCTACACATGAGGAGATGAAGTGTAGTGTTTTATTCATGACAGCACAGGAAAGAATAAGTCTCATAAAAGGAAAAGATCAGGAAAGAATGATCACTACTTTATGTACATTATTGATTACACTCAGATGAAATGAATTAGTTGAAAACTAACTAGGTGGAGCAGAAGTAAAAACTGTTCTGAGGTTCACCTGCCCAGCTTTAACTTTGGGTGAACTCATTTGGTTTCACAAAGTAGCTGTTTAATTTCTGTATTATTCTATATTTACTCTGGTTTTCTTAAACACAGGACTCTAGAAGAAGTGATTTACAATGTGTCTTCTACAAAATTATGCACATTAAAATTGATACTTTTGGAAACTTGAACAAATTTTTAATCCAGAAAGTAACTTTTTCATAAATATAATTTATAATATTATAATATTACTTCTTATGCTATATATAAGTAAGCATATTTTATACACAATATTTACAGACATAAATGAATTATGTTTAAGTAGATATAACCAATTTCAGAAAAGGAATTAAGGTTTTGATGAGTATTTCATTTAGAATAGCTACTTAGAATATTATCATTTTGAAATAACTATATTGCATGTATGTAAAGTTACTTTAATTTTGAAATGTCAACTTAGAATGATTTTTGGATGGCATAGAATTACAAAAGAGATTGTCTGTACCTAGATTTGTAAAGTTTGTATGTTCATCTTAATTATTTTAGAAATTTCCTATCCATAAATCAATTAAATCTTATGCAAAGACAACCTTACTTCAAGTCTTTATTGTGCTCAAACCATATTGCTCATGGTCTTCATCCTTGTCTGTAGAAATGAATTTATAATTTTATAACATCATTTCATAAATTTATTGTCCAATTGAAAATGTACATTAAGCCATTATCTCTATTGTTGACAAAATAAGAGTCACACCCAACAGTGACATTCTACTTTTATTTCACAAAACCATTCTTGAGAAACTGCTAACATAAAATAATATATAGAATATTTGAGTATAAAGAGTTACTCTATAGATGAAAAGAATATATAAAAGATAATTTAGAATAATTATCATGCATATAACACATATTTACATGTAATTTTTGCTTTTAAATCCAATCATTTCTTACAAATTTACTTTTAGAGTTACAAAGAGCCCTAAGGAACAGTGAGGATGCATTTGTAAGATTCGTCTACTATGGGAAAATGCTCCATTGGAAACAAACGAATAAAGAGAGCTACAGAAAAGGAAACAGGATTTTACACTAGTAAAAATCCTCTCAGCTTCGTCATACTAAGATAAATGAAATCTTCAATGACAATACAATCCTAGCTTAACTACCAGATTGGTAGAATTGAAAAAGTTTTATCATATAAATCATAGTAAAATAGTTACTCATAAATTATGGGAGAATAAGTTGGTGTAAGCTATCAACATGTAATCAAGTAAAATTTATCAAAATTATAATTTAACATACACTTGATTTAAAATTAAAGAAATCGACACTAAGAATGCAAAATTTTATGTGGAATATCCCTTAATTTTTAAAACTAGAAAAAGTTATTATGGCATCTTGAAAATAAATTCACATATTTCTTTACAGAGCAAGAAATTGATGCATATTTACCAGTATGCAAGAAACTCTTCATCTATTTTGTAAACAAGTCAAGTATCTGAACTTAGCTTTTTTCACTCCCTGCTCATAGTGCTTCACTGAGTCAGTAGGTGATTGAAATTCTGATAGCATATACATTTCTAAAAATCTTTGCAGTTAACATTACTGTTGAGTAACTTGTTTTACAGAGATAGGCAAATGGCCCACCATTCTTGAGGTAAAAGGTAATTATATATCTTCCTTTGATTTCTTCACTGTTGCTTTTTATAAAGATCAGTATCTCATGTATATTTTACATGCAAATGTAATATACATGTATATAGCTTAGTGGCTTTTAGATATCTTATCCTGTTGCTATAAGCAAGCTTACTGATCATTCGATTGCCTCTATTTCTATAAACTATTTTAGATTATTTGAAGGAGGAGATTATAAAAGAAGGTCATCTTATACTTTTGTTGGATGTAAGCTAATTGCTTTTATTAAGTGTTTGTCTTACACATAGCTATCAGAAGTAGGATTGCATATATCCCTCCACAGATTTGCTAATACTGCTATACTGGCTTTTTTATAGTTAAGAATTTGAAGAATACTGAGACAGTTATTGCTTTTCCACAAAGATACTCAGAATGTTTTTTTATTTTGAAAAACAAAATATAATAAAATTACTTGAGAATATTGAAACAAATTTTAATCAAGGTCTTGGCATGTAGGCATGTCCATCATCTTGCTTAGGATTTTGTGTGCTGGAATTGTAGCTGTATTATAATGGCCACCTTAAAATTGTTTCTTTATTTCTTTCTATGATGATGATGTTATACATTCACCTAATGATTAATCCCTTTTCTCCCTCCCTCCTTCCCTTCCTCCTTCCCTTCTTCCTATTTTTGGCGTGTGTTGTATTTTGTGTGTATGCACACATGTGCAAGTGTGCATGTATGAATACATGACTATGTGTATTTCTGTGTGTGTGTGTATGTGTCTCTGTGTGTAGACAGAACTCAGGGCTTGTGAAAACCCAGTAAGTATCACTGAATTACAGCCTCAGCTTTGCAAGAAAATATAAATCTTTGCAACAAAAGTATAAATTCATAAAATATAAATCATTCCAATGTAAATAAAAACTACATTGAAATTGTGCAAATAACAGGAAAATGTAATAAACTTTTGGAGTTAATAATAATCAGGTTTATGTTGGATTTCCTATCCCTGTCTTTTTTTTTTTTTTTTTTTTTCATTTTACACAGGTTCTCATGTATACCAGGAGATCTTGAATTCAAGTAGCTGAGAATGATTTTGAATTTCTCTGTCCTGGAATTATAAGTGTGTATCACCCAGTGATGGTGATGCTCGGCATCAGTTCCCAGATAAAGTAAACACCCTACCCACTGACCAATAACCTCAGCTCCTTTATATTGGATCTTTAGCCTGAAAATTAGTTATGAATATTTTGTATTCTATTAGTACTGGTAAGATGAAACTGTTTTAAGTCTTTCATGATTGTGTGTGTATGCACATGTGTATGACAGAGAGATAATTTCATAGTATGGAAATGGGAAATAGTATATCTTATCATTTTCTCTAAGCAGTATTTTTTTCAGCATTAAAAAAGCCATCTGTGTATAGGGATGGTCACTATAAGATGACTCATTTATACAGGCCTCTATGAAATTGTTATTATCTTCTCATTCAGGGACAGCCACAGTCCCAGTAGCCATCTTGCCACTTTGAGGAAAGGTTAAAAAGGAATTTTGACTCCCTAAAATATGATCCCAATTAAGGTAGATACTTTTATATTTTTTTCTATTTTTGAAATTAAGGTTATCCTTTTTTAAAGAGTCCCTTTAATAGTTTGACATGTAATAAATTATATTTATTCTGGTGGTTGTGATGGTGCAGGTCTTTAGTCCCAGTATGTGGGAGGCAGAAGTATGTGGCAGGATCTCTGTCAGTTTGAGGCCAGCCTGGTCTATAGACAGCTAGAGCTATACAGAGAAACAATGTCTTGAAAGAAAGAAATTATATTTATTAATTTAGCTTGCATCTGCTAAGCTAACTCTTTTTGTGTTTGGAACTATAAAAGCCTTAGAGCAAATATTCACTTAATTCAAACCTCTCAGTTGTAGCTTCATAATGGATTAAAGGTATGTGTCACCACTGCCTGGTGACTTTATAAGGAATCAAGTATGAAAATTTATATTAGACAACTTACAATAAATAGTTGTCAATAATTAGCTTACATCTGAATCATTTGATAATAACTTAGATTTGTTATATGTATACTTGTTTTAAAGAGACTGATGAAATGTCCTGTGGAGGTCATGTTTGTTTTTTATGGGGTAGATATTCCTAAATCACGCTGACACTGGTCCGGAGACCATTCTTCGAGACCCAATGCCAGGAGTACAGCTTGGAAACATAGGTCTTTAAATAACTAAGCATGATTATGATGTCTGACACCAAATATCAACTATTGAAGAGATTACATACTTCTGGATAATTTTGATCTATCAGCTTATGTTTTCCAAATTAAAAGTGAAGGTTTGTGAACATCTTTTCTTTGGATACACTTTCTTGGGGCCAGAACTGCCTTCTTTCTTTGTATCTATGGGTAAAATGGACTGACTAACCTTAGGGAAACATTCAAACTACAGTCTTTTCTTTCACTGATATTTTTCTGTATCTTTTATTCTTTCCTTAATAATTACTCTTTGCTAATTCTGTGTATTTATTATTCTCTTCTTTGGTGCAGCCTGGAACATTGTACATGTTCCAGGTTTGTACCCCTGTGAATCAGTATGATATGTATTTCTGAACTGTAGTCTTGGCTAAGTGTTAGCATTCTAGGGGATTGCTTCTACTTGTTCATCAAAACAATAGATGAGATTTGTATCCTCACTGATTATTGGATTTCGCTGAATGTAGAGTTAGCTTTTTTCTTGGAAGAGCTCTTTCTGTTATATTATTATTCTTTACATTGCTGAGAAACATTTGCTTATGATTTGAACTGTCCTGTTTCAGAGAGATTCAAAAGTCTTCAGAGACTTTTGAACAACACATCTTCTTACCATTTCTTAATCCTAAAACAGTTGTTCAGTTGTAGTAGAATTGCATGTGAATGTCACTGCTCAAATCTGCCTAGAGCAGAACAGAATCATTACTGTAGACCTGCTGAGGATCTACATTCACTATCTGGGAATATTTCTGGCAAGAAAGTCTTCCCTAAGAGACTTGCACTGCTGTGATAGAAGCTAGAATATCTTCTCAGAGAATCTTTGACCAAACTCAGGCCACAAAAGCAAGCCTTCATAACTTATTTCTCATGAGCATACTGTTGTCAAAGGTTAAAATATAAAAAATACCAAAATTGTTTGCTGCACTACAATTTATGAGCTGCCTGTAAATTTCTGAATAGGAAAATAAAAGGACAAGAATAAAATTAACTATGTCAAGTTAATCAATGTTTTGCAGTAACAAAATTTGAAGACATAATTATGGGGTGTTGCAATGTGGTTTCTTGGTCTCGGGTGGCCAGAGGTCCAGATCCACAGACCTGCAGCCCCAGACCCCTTAGCCACCCGCAGCTGATCAGGCCCCCAGGAATGATTCAGACACTTATATTAAGTTCATGCTGTTTGGTCTATGTCTCAGGCACCTTGCTAGCTAGTTCTTTCATCTTTACTCAACCCATTTCTATTAATTTGTCTGCCACATGGCCTGTGTCTCGCCTGTGTTCCTACATGCTTCTTCTTGGGTGGCTGGCTCGGTCTGTCTCTGACTCCGCTCTTCCTTTCCTACCTATACTGATTCCCCCACCTACTTCTTCTATGGTGCCTGTCATGGGCCAAAACAGCTCCTTTATTTAAAGATTCATATTCACAGCATACAGAAAACCATTCTGTTACAGATGGCTTCCCAACATGGGCCGAATATCCACTTAAAGTCTGAGAAAGTTTAAAAAAGGATTTTAGCATAGAAACTGAGCCAAAGCAGCATCCAAATTGTGTATCTGAAGTGGGTCATTGTACAGATAGCATTACTTCCAGGTCACATTCAAAATGGCGGACTGGCAGCAAGCAGTGTAAGCTTCAACCAGACTGGTTCTTGAAGTTTCACAGAAGACTTGATAGCAAGTGATTGATTTAAGGTTTCTGTTTATTTTGAATAAAAAGGAAACAAAGACAGTTTCTTAGTAGCAGCATTTTCTTGGGTCTGCTCTGTTTGCTGGCGGCGAACAGAGACACGGTCCCTTTAAGAGAACTTACTGATTCAGCTTTATGTGCAAAAACTATGTGGCTCTTTAAGAGAGTGTGAGTATTGTAAATCATCTTCTAGTTGGAAGATGATTAAGGATTCACAATAAAACAGGTTCAGATTTTAAAAAACCCTGTAAACAGGTTACAATGTATGTAAAAGGTACATAGGCTTCAGAGAGAAAAGAAAGAAGGTAGAGAAAGTCTTTAAAATGAGAAATAGAGTAATAAAAATATAATAAGCCATATAAAGATGGAAAATAGACACAAAACCTGGATTTTGATTATTATTGTGTTTTCATTTAATTTTTTAACTGTTAATAAGCTAACTGTGGAAAGACAGTGGATCTTAAACAAAAAAATATATTTTAAATGTATTTTGATTTTGAAATTTGTGTCTTAGGATTTATTGGCTTTGGAAGAGTTCTGCTTTTGTTTCCACAGAAGAGGAGAATCTGTGGATTGCTTCCAGGTAAATATGGTTTCATAAACCAAGACCCCCTAAAAAAACCTCTGATGGAAAGAGATGGCCATAATCAGCTTCAGGGCTGCAGACTATGATCCAGTCTCAAGAACCCATGATATTTTATAACACCCCATAATTAGCAGGAAGTAGCAATGGAAAACTACACCCAAATTCCCAAAATATTGTTTATAAATGTTTGTTTTCATTATAAATGGTTAATGGTCATAGTTAATCTCTTTCTAAGAATAAAAGGGAGATATGGTATATGAATGATTTTTTAAAAAGGTTAGATTATTGAATTTACTTAGATCAGGAAATCAGCTGTTACTCTCAAAAAGTTTTACACTGGCATGGATTTTGATTTTTTGATACAAATTTAAGGTCAATTCTCTTATGCTGTATGTATTTTTCTACTCTTGTTTAAGATATGTTTATGTAACTCTTTTAAAATTGTAATGTATAATTAAGAAATGCATGTTAGTTAGATTTTTAGGTATACAAAGATATAATTCAATTAGATAGGTAATCTTCAAACACTTCTAAGACATGCAGAATATGGCATTTATAATGTTTTAAGAACTTAGACTTTTCTGGACAGTGAGACAGGTCTGCTCCTGACAGTACCAATTTACTTCAAGAGAAAAATGGGCATCGAAGAAACTCCATATGGAGATTAGTTTGTTTGTGGCATAGGTTAGCCACTGGACATGAACCTGTTCTTATATTGAGTGCTTGACAGTATGCTGTTTAAACTGGATATGCAGATTCCATAGGAAGGTGACCTCTGAACTTTGGCAGAACAAGCTAAGATAGTCCTTCAGGTTCCTGCTTTGCAGAGAAAACTGTCAGGCATTCTTCAGAACTCAAGGAGAAGTGACTGATGAATGGGCAGTGCAGAGTTTCTGCTTCACTGAAATGAAAAGAGACTCTGGGCCTGTAGACTGAAGATGGATGCCCCAACTTTATAAAGGAACTTTGGGTGACTGTCCAGGCAGATAGGTATCATCTCTGTCATTTCTAGCTTTTGGAAGTTGCTTGCATTTCCGGTTTACTTGGGTAAATATATCCTTCTGTGGTCTTTGATGTAGTTGAAGATTAGATAGTTATAGGTATAGTTTTTCTTAGTTATTTTAAAAGGTATATTGGATATGAAACTTTAGATTCACAAGGATAAGGTAGATGATAGAGTATTTTCTTTAACTTTGTTAAATACAAATAGACTAGATATTGTAACTGTAATTCTTGCTTGGTAGATATTTTGTTACATGTAATTTTGCTATGTTAAAATGGAAACCTTCCTTTTTGATTAGACAGAAAGGGGGAGGTAATGTGGGAATAAAGGAGCTGTTTTGGCCCATGACAGTCACCATAGAAAAAGTAGGCAGGGGAATCAGAATAGGAAGGAAAGGAAGGGCAGAGTCAGAGACAGACCGATTCAGCCGCCAAAGAAGAAGCATGCAAGGAACACAGGTGAGCCATGGGCTACGCGGCAGACAAATTAATGTAAAAGGGTTGAGTTAAGATGTAAGAGAGCAAGTTAGCGAAGTGCCTAAGCCATAGACTAAACAGTATAAAGTTAATATAAACGTCTGAATCCTTTCTGGGGGCCTGATCAGCAGTGAGCGGCTAACGGGTCTGGGGCTGCAGGTCTGTGGGTCTGGACCTCTGGTGGCCCAGGACCTAGAAACCTCATTGTAACAGTGGGGTCCAAATACCCCATAACTTTCAACTGTTTCCACCTCTTTTTGTAACTTGCCACATTGTAATTTATATTGTAATTTTGTATAGCTCCCCTCTTTTTTCACATGTGACAGTGTTGTGTTCAATAGAATATTATTGTTTTGCTTTTCCAATCTTTTGAAACACTTAAATATTTCCATTTTCCCCCCTAGCAATGGTATTTCTTGAGCTTGGTCTTCACTTCTTTTCTCAGTAGCCTAAAACAATTTCTCTCATTTATCATGCAAAGTCACTGGATGGCAACTAAAAAACGAAGCCCCTGGACAAAGTCAAATATTGATGCCATATAATGGGGGGTAATGAGGAATGACTGGAGGAATAGAAACATCTTGTTTTAATATGAAGACTGGCAATACTTTAAATGTTTTTAAAAGGCCCAGCTTACTTGCTGGAGGATGGAACATTGTAGACCATTTGGAGTTAGCTAGTGAGCTGCGGGCCTCCACAAATAGGCTGCTGAGCATGGCCTAGAACATTTTCTCTGGGATCTCAGCATTAAGGCAGCTGCTGGGGAGCAAATCATATCTGAATATGCCATCTTATTGGTCCTGTCTCTTTATGGCAAAGGTGAGGGGGATTCTAAATCTAAGCAACATCCAACATAGACTACAATCATTTGAAGTCATACTTGGTAACTTAAATCAAGAAGAAATGTGGAATCATATCTGTAAAAACTGCTGTCATTTCTAAATTCTGGAAAAACTACATGGCAAAATCCAAAAGTCTCTGAAATCCTATCCCTAAGAACAATGAATTGGGGAGTTGATGTCAAGTCTCAGTCAAGGCAGCCTATTCAGATACATCCCACTTTGGTAGTAATGATAAAGCTAGAACTAAGGTAAAGAGGAGAGAAACGTAAACGTACATGCTTGAGGAGGTCAAACCAAATGCTGAAGATGATCTCAGGGTATAAGAATGTCTCAAGATGCCTATTCAGCTAATGGAAGTTAAGATAATAGAGAGAAGACCTAGAGCTGACTGTTTTATATCCACTGATTAAAAACATTCTGTTCCTCATACCTATATATGCGTACATAGATACACATAGAAGAAAATAACTAATAATGCACCAGAAAATATAATACTAAGTGACTGAGTATAGCAAGAACTAAGAGCATGTACACACACACACACACACACACACTGAGAGAGAGAACTGTTTTCTGATCACCACCCTTATTTTTTCTTTTATTAACTTTCCCTAAGTAATTACTAGCATTAATATATTATGCATACTTATATTAACATCATCACTATAGTAGTAAACAGAATGTTTTCGTCAGTATTCTATTGATGTGAAGAGACACTATGACTATAGCAACTCTTATAAAGGAAAACATTTAATGGGGGCTGGCTTACAGTTTCTGAAACTTAGTCCATTATTATCAGGGAACACAGTAGGCATGCAGGCAGACACGATGCTGGAGAAGTAACTGAAAGCTATGTCCCGATCCAGAGGCAGAGGCACTGTATGTAGACTTTCTATTTTTTTTTTTTTACAGTGATATATTGTATATTAAATAAATCTGGAATATTTGAGGCTCCAGCCTTTTTTTGGTGTTTGTTTTTGTTTTGGAGTCGGGGTTTTCTGTGGAACTTGCTCTGTAGACCAGGCTGGCCTCAAATTCACAGAGATCCACTTGCCTCTGCCTCACAAGTGCTGGATTAATGGTGTGTGCCACCACTGCCTAGCTTTCAGGCCTTGAACTCATAGAGATCCAGACCAATCCCCCATCCCCACCCCTGAGTGATGGGATTAAAGACTTGGGTCACCACTCTCCAACCCTTATGGCTTTGCTGTGGGTTATTTTGTCCTCTGATATTTCAGGCTAATTTTATTAAATATACAATATATCATCACAATTTTTATTCTTCAAAATGGTTTTGCAAGTTTTTCTAAGTTAGGACATTCTGTTTTCCAAAAGCATAGCATTTAAAGAGTACTATTTTGTGATACACTATACAAAAGAAACACTTAGGGCGCCTCACAGAGCTTGAAACTTAGAGTGGATCCTCATGTAGCTTTTAAGTGATATCTTAATATTTAAATCATAAAAATGATATTTTGGTATATCAACATGGGCTGAATTTCCGTGTAAAGCTTAAGAATGCTGAGGGGAAAAAAAGGATATGGCTGCTTTAAGAGTTTCTGTCTGCTGTCAAGCTCTTGAGCAGTCAGTAGGTTAGGTAGAAATAAAAACTAAGTAAAACTGCCTGCCACAGTGCAAGCATTGGCATTCTAGAGCTCTGTAGGAAGGTTGAATGCAGTTCTCAGACATGAACTTCTGACTGGCCATGAGCTTTCTGCTTGGCTTTCCCTACATAAAGAGTGGGCAGAGTCAGTCACTAAAGCTGCAGGCAAAGGTCCAGGAAGCTTAGCCATTTAATGTTTTCTTCTGTGGTCAAAAAGTTCAAAAGATACATAGTAAAAGAGGTTCAGATAGAAAAAAGCCTCTAAACAGGTTCCAATGTTTTTTATAATATTCAAAAGCTCAAGAAAGAAAGAAAAAAAAAGGTATAGCCATATGGGAAAAATGAATAGTTTATAAAATAAAGTCTTTGAGGAACAAGCAAACTAGAAAAGGCCACATAACATGGGAACTGCACAGGGAGTCTGGATCCTGTATAGTATTATGTTGATTTTGAATTTTTAATTGCTGAGAAGCAAACAACAGCTGCAAAGAGACATGGGCTTGAAAGAGGGAATGCTGAAATAAACAAGTCTAGATATTTTAGGAATGTCTTACCTTTAAAATTGATGTCAAAATGCTTTGGAGGTTTGCTCCCACAGGAGAGACTGTGGATTCCTTTGGGAATAACATGGATCAGGTTTGATCAAGAGAGACCTCCTGAATCTTGACAGGTGATATATATCAGCAAAGGTTACTGCTGGTTTTCTCAGGACTCAGGCATTATCTCAAATCGAAAGATGCTTCATCCACAGACACCAGGAAGCACTTTGGTGAATACTACACCCACATTCCCAAGAGATGTGGTTGGTGGTCTTTGGTTATTTGGTGGGTTATGGATTTTTGTTATAATTTAGAGGAATATAGGATAAAAAAACAACTATTAATCTCAGATATTTTGCATTGGCATGGATTTTGGTATATTGATACAAATTTAAGGTCTTTAAAAAAATAACATACTATATATATGTTTATACTCTTGTTTAAAGAATTTTTATATATTGATACACATTTAAAAATATTTTTGTTACAAGTTAACTTGTATGTGTTTCTGCTCTTGTAGTTCATTCAAAAATGTAAGATAAACTTCTAATTTTTGAAAGCTATTACTATAAACTATATAGGACAATCAAGAAACACAAGCCAGTAGTTAGTCATCTGTAACAATCAAATATGTAGACATAGGGTTTTTTTATTAAATAGGTAAATTTTAGATAGGTGGTCTCCAAATACTTCAAAGACCTATATAATATGACATTTAAAATATTTTGTTAATTTAAAGTTTTTCATGACAATGAGAGATATCTCCTGGCAACACCAATTTACTTCAGAGATTATGATGGACATTGAAGAAACTCCTTATGGAATTTGCTTTCATTATGGCACTGTTCGCTACTGGGCAAAAAAACTATTCTTGCCTTTGACTTCTGACAATGTGCTGTGTAGATTGGAAATGCAGGACACACAGGAAAAAGAGCTGTTAAACTTTGCCAAATAAAGCAGGACAGTCCTTCAAAATTCCTGCTTCACAGAAGAATCTATTAGACATTCTGTAGGGCACAGAGGAAAACAGCTGATGAATTTTGCCTACATACACAGGACAGTCTTCGGAATTTACTGCTTCACTGAAAAGTCTGCCAGATATTCTGGGCCTGTAGGTTAAAGATGGATGTCCAACATTGTAGAGGAACTTTGGATGACTGTCCAGGTAGCCAAATGTCTTTATTGTTAGATAACATTACATCCTTCTGGATCCTTGATGGAGTTTAAGACTAGATAAATATTATTACAGTTTTCCTTAATTATGATAAAGAGTAAATTAAGTATAAAACTTTAGACTCATTAAGATAGGATAATGGAGTATTTTCTTTTAATTTGCCAGAAACAAATGAACTGTGGAATTCACTACACTGTGAATATAATCTTTACTTGATAACTGTTCTTACTGTATATAGTCTTATTATGTTAAAGTTAAATAAAACCTTTTAATTTTTGTTTAGACAAAAGAGGAAAGTGTTGTAAAACATGTAAGGTGTGTTACTTTTGTTTATATTGCATTTTTTAATTCTGTGAAGCTGTGTTACTACTGTGCCTGTCTAAAAAACTGATGGCAAGGCAGAAGAAATGATTTGCAGGGCTGTCAGGCAGAGAGTATAAATAGAAGGAGAAATATGAGAGAAAGAGGAATATGCCAGAGAAAAAGGAATATATCAGGGCCAAACAGCTAGCCACTCAGCAAGCCATAGAATAAGAGAGAAAGATTAATGAAGAAAGAAAGTATCCAGATGCAAAAGGTAGAAGGGCTAATTTAGATAAAGTAAAGCTGGCAAGAAATAAAGCATGCTAAGGCTGGGAATTTGTAATCAAGACAATTAAGAATAAGCCTCTATTTGGTAGGCCCCCTCAAAGAGCCAAAATAATAAAACCAACAACAGTGATCCAAGTAGTTCCTTGGTGTTCTGGGGGTGAGAGTACTGAGTACCTTGGTGTTCTGGGGATGAGAGTACTGAGTACCTTGGTGTTCTGGTGGTCGGGTGTACTGAGTATTCTTTGCAGTTGATTTTTACTGTGCTCCTTGTAGGAACTGATGACACGAATTTTTACTTACCACTCAGCTAGAACACCTCAGCAGAGTGGTTTAACCACTGAGTTAGATAGTCTTTATGTAATAGTTTTTTTTTTTTTGATAAATGGATAGATTTCTTGGCTTTCTGCATTTGTTTTTGAGAAATTCTCACTTAGAAATTTAAATACAATGAAAATAATTTAATAGTTTCCCTTAAAAATAACATACTTAGCAATACTTTTAAAAAAATCTATTAAGTTAATGATGAGAGTTCAGAGACAAGGAGTCAATTGTCTTTGGCTGATATGGATATTATATATCAATGACAGCAATGAGTATAACCTAAGATTAGAGGGAAGACTAATATTGGTGGCAACTCTCCACTGGATATCAAATGTAGAACTTATGCGTTGATTCTATGTACCCTCTTCTTCATAACAACAAGTAACAGACCCTGGGTTCAGAAGCCACACAAATTATGGCACTTCTGTGATAGCAGCCTGAGTAGAATAAGACATTCAACAGTTAATGCTGAACTACAGAATACACTAAATGATTGAGCATAGTAATATCTCAAGTGAAATTCCCATAAAAAGACAAGTGAAATTCCCATAAAGTACATTTGAAGAGGATGTTGGAGAAAGGTTAAATTTTCCACAGGAAAAGCATGGTGATAAGAGAGGTTTAGGTACTGAAAATGGCAAGTCTTTGTGGAAAAGGTATAAAGTACTTGGTGAGATTACACATCTTAATGTTGTATGGTCCCATTGTTGAACAGTCTTAAATATTTCCCCATCACATAGTGCATAGTCTAAGCATTCTTAATAACTAAGATGCATGACTGAACAGATGTTAATTCAGCATGCATTAGAATAATTTGTACAGTTGTTAAAATACACTGAAGGGACTCTATTACTAGAATTTGAAATTCTTTAGGTTTGAATTGGAGTATTTGAAAAACATAGAAATTACTTTCTATCTTTATGTCTGAGATTTATATCACCAACAAATTAGTCAGAATACTAATTCTGACACTGCTATTGGGTATGTGAGAAACTGGAGGCCCACTGCAGCTTTAGCAAGTGGTCGACATCATGATGGCATTATGGGAGGAGAGAAGCTGGTTATCAACGGAGGCTGGCAGTTAAAGTGGGCTGTCGCACTAAGCAGGAGAAGGCATCAAGATTCAACAATAGGACAGTGGATAAGGACACACATTCTATCCTCTCTGTTACTTTGACAAATGTTGCACGTATAAAGAAACTTAGAGCCAGATCTCAGGGAAAGGCTGAGATATCAAAGAGAGGAAACACCACAGTCAAATTTCACTCAGCTGTCTTCCAGCTTCCTCAGCCTCGCTCCTCCTGGCTTCTACTGCCTGCTCTGTCTTCCTATGCCTGCCTTAAATACCTTCTTCACCCAGTTGTTTCATATCCAGGTTAAGATTAAAGGCCTGGCACCACCACTGCCTGCCTGGGAGCCTGGAACTCCCTCTGTAAACTAAACTGGCCTCAAACTCAGATTTGCTGGGATTAAGGGCATAGGACACCACTCCTGGATATTCCCTGTGTTGAAGATTAAAGGTGTGAGTTACCACTCTCTGATCCTCCTAGACTGACTTTGGGTAGATCCTTCTGATATCTCGGACTGGTTTTTATTAAATTTGAAACATATCCCCACAGACAAATAAGTGCCTGACACCAGTGTTTGAAAGACAGACTGAATCCTGGTAGAAAGAGGCTGCTATGAATTTGCCTTGATTCCCCTCAGACCAAATTTGCACAAACCTCTTCATGATTATAGGGCAAGCTATATCATTTCCATATTCTATTGTGATGATGTGAATGGCAGTCTGATGAGTCATTCAAGCACCTTCAAGACTCTAGACTGTTTAAGTCAGAATTTCTTCAGTTAGTTCTATCTCACTGTGACTCTCACCAATTTGGCATTGGGTATTTACAGGCAATCCATGGGCTGGTACCTACACATGTGTCAGTTTGCATGCCTTTATTGAGCTCCCCCTCAAAAGTGGAGTATCTTTGTTAAATATGAGAAAGTATCACCTATTGATCAAGAATATGGGTCTCCTTTGCATCCTGTTTAAGCTGAATGGCTCTTAAGTATATTTGCTGTAAAAATAATTGCTTATGTTGGGCAGCATTCAAATGCTCCCATTTCTCCATGGTAAGGAGAGGGATCCCAGGTCAATGTACATGTTTCTATAAACAAACTATAGCACACTCTTGAGTGAAAATAATTAAGAAAACTTGCCTAGTTCCAGTACACAGCAAAACAACAAATAAAACTAGACTTTACCTAACTCAAAGAATAGTAGGTGCTAAATCAAGGAACACTAGCATCTCTTTTTTAATAAATTAAATGGTCATAAACAAAGCCTTTGTAAGTTGTACACGTTCCCCATAAGTATACTTGATTTCCTTTGCATTTCACTTCTATTTAGCATGAGCTGAAACAAAAATTCCATTGCAGACACTTTAGGAAGATGTGAGAAATTCATGGTGGGGTACAATTATACATGATGATAAAACAGAAAAAAATAGCATGTTTATGACAAGCAAATTAACAAGAAAAAAGCATAAACATTCATGTAATAGCGTTTACATGTCATGAAAAACCTAACAGATTGAGACTCAAAGCACTTTGGAAACCTCAATCTTTTTTTTTTTTTTTTTTTTTTTTTTTTTTTTTTTTTTTTTTTTTAAGCATCATGATCATACTAAGTGTGTATGAACCAATTGTTACAAACTGGGACAATTTTAGCAATTCATATATATCTTCTTTTCCACTGTCTCTGCACCTCCAGAGATAGGGGTATTTATTTATTCCAGGCATAGAGAGGATCCTCTGGGGTGAGTGTCTCAGGATCTTGGACCAGAAACAATTAAGTTGATCTAGATTTTGTTGTTTATTTAAATGCCCAGGTAGTGTGTTCTGAATCCATTCAGCAGGCAAACTTAAGTTTAAGTTGTGGGGTAAAGAAGTCCAAACTCACTTCTGAATTTTAAAAATCCACCAGTCCTAGAGCTCAAAAATGCACCAAAGGCAGGACTTGAAATACCACTAATATTCAAAACGGTAATCTCCATCCTGGAAAACACCACCCCTAAGAAACTCTAAAAAACAAAACAAAACAAACCTGATGCTTTTCACCCAAGCAGAGGCAGCCACCCTCTTGTGTCTTTCCCAATAAATATCTCGTGTGAGGTTTGTCTTGCAGGATGAGTTTGTATGCCTTGATTCCTGATTGCCGGGATAACTTTCTCCTCAGAAGTTTAACACTTATATTGGGAAAACCTTCCCACTCACAGCTATAACACATAAACTGTACAAGTTTTTTAGTGTTGACATGACTGCAATCTGAGTTCCATTCTGAGGGAGTCTTGGCATAGTGGTTCTCAACCTGTGGGTCATCACCCCCTTGACAAACCTCTATCTCCAAAAACGTTTACATTGTAATTCATTACAATAGAAAAAAAAATTATAGTTATAAAATGACAGCAAAACTAATTGTATGGTCTGGGGTCACCAGAATGTGAGAAATTGTATTAAAGGGTCACAGCATTAAGAAGGTTGAGAACCACCATTGTTGTATAACCTAATCTCACCACTACTGAAGCATTGTTTTCTCTAAGCAACCAGAATATTGTGACAAATTCTGCTAAACTATAAAACTTTAAAAATCTAATCTATAATGAGGATAATACGGAAAGAAAAGGGGAATAATATCTTATTCATCTTTGCATAATCTTAGGCATACTACAGTGATATATTAACAGGTTTCTTAAGTTAACACTTAGAGAAAAAGAGAATTCATAACAACCATTCCCAAGTTGGCAAAATGTCTAAGAAAGTTTGTTAGAGGAAAAGTTCACCAATCTCTTTCATGCCTTTGTTGTATTTGTGTTGGCATCGCATTAGAACGGATTCAGGGTTCAAAATCAACTGATACGAGGGTCTTTCCAATATCTGATTAAACATAGCAGCACCCAAGTTACATGGTGCATTGACTGCACTACAGTTATGTGCAGATGCAGTTGTTTAAAGGATATATTGGAAATATGTTGGAAACCTAGTCTAGAGTTAACACAACAGGAGAGACAGTGAGGCAGCTTCAGGGTAATGGCAATATGCTATGTGTGCACCATCCTGGAATTGAAGCAGTCTTCAATAAAATCAACAAGACGCTTTTGTCGTTTTATTTTTCTTACAGTAAAGGCCAGAATAATCCTGATCAGTCAGACCTGTGTCCTTGGGAGTGAGCTTCTTTCTCCTTCTTTGGACTTTATGGTCCTGCAGGGCAGTACAGGCCAATGGTAACCACCTCGGAGGTAACTCCGCACTCCTCCCGCCCCGCCAAAGCCCGTTCCCGCCCCCTCCCTCCACCGACTGCGCATGTGCGGCGGCCATTCCTGAGCGCCATGGCCGGGACAGAAGCTAACCTGTTGCGCTACTTCCCGCTGCTGCTTCCTCGGAACCGAGAGAAAACCGTGTATGAGGGATTCATTTCGGCTCAGGTACCCTGCGGGGTCACCCTCTTGCGCCAGAGCCTGTCACTCGGCGCAGCCTTACCCCAGCCTCCCCCTAACCCAGGGCCGGCCTGGCCGAGCCTGAGCGCCGAGGTACTGCGCTTGCGCGCCCGCGGTGGGCGGTGCCGGCACCAGCAGGGGGCCGGGCGGCTGCAGAGGGCTGGCCTGAGGTTGGCTGTCAGCTGGAGGGTCAGTTTCCTTTGCTGAGCCCCTCCCAAGGTCCTGTTAACAGGACTTTGAATTTACAGATTACTCTGGGTTCAATATTAAGTAGAAATAAAAAAAAAAAAAATCCCAAGCCCACAATTTTATAGTTGAAATCAATTCCTGGGAATTTAGGGAGGCATCAGATTCGTAGGAAATTTTGGCTGTATTTTTTTGTTTTTTGTTTTTTTTAATGTAATTTTCTGACTGTCTGTGGTATAACAAATGACCTTAGTTTAGGATTTCGAGTATGGAATTTTCCTCTAAATATTAAACTCAATTGTGTGTAACTTTCCTTAGTGATAGGTTTCTTTAATTACTATGTGTGTTGAGGTCTCCTTAAAGTACAGTCTCTAGAAAACTGAGCACATTATCAAGTCTTCTTTGGAGTGAAACTTTTCCTCGTCCCTAAACATTACTGAAAGTTATGAAAGTGTGTGATAAGTCAACACACAGGAAGCTTGGGCTTCTTTATGTGTTTTCAAAACCATGTGAACATCTCAAAACGCAGAAGATATATTTTAGTATTGTAGAAGGAAAATGTATTATCAACCTCTTCCTGCTTAATTGTTGAAATATCCAGATAAGCTGTTTTTCACTTTCATGGAGACATTCAGAAAAGTTCATGTTATGTGTGAGGTGTTGGAGGTTGAACCTGTAGCCATTTGCATCCCAGGCAAGGGCTGGACAGGACAGGCAGAGCAAGTGTTTTACATCACTTGTATGTATCTGCAGTAGGCACTTTAGGAAACAGTTACAGTCATCAGATTGGACTGGACACAAATTAGTCTTTGCTTTAGGTAATTCTAATTTTTAGATTCCTTTAAATCTTGAATACTGTCTAAAAACTATGCTGACAACTGGTTTAATCCAGAGTGTGATAGTGGTTGGTCCTGAACACAGGACCAACCTTTTGAAATTAAGTCATAGACATAGTTCTTGCTTTTTTATATAAACCTTTTAGCATTTTACATTTATTTCATTAAAACCAAAGGTCTACTCAAACCTGATTTCAATACTGTTACTAAAACTCCTATCTGGTGTAATTTTCATGTGTATCTAATTATCTCTTTATATTGGAGGAGTTTTCAGTCTGTTTTTATTAACTTGAATTTTCAGTTTTAAGCCTTCAGTTTATTAGGTTTGATATTTTCTCACCATACCATTCAATGCATCAGGGTGGGGTTACTGTGTACCTCCCAAGGCATTCCAAGTCACCTGCTCCCAGTGCTGATAACATCATCCACTACGTTAGAGTGACTTCTGCCAGATTTTCTTTTGCAATTACCAAGTACTTTTGGGTAAGGTTTTTTGGGCCATTACACATTCACACACATACCACATCCCTTCAGTTCATGACTCTTGGTTCCACTCAGTTAATAACAGTGATTGGTACCAAATGATTATTTCCCAACACTCCCACACTTTCCCTAACATCCTCATACCCATTCCATCACTCCATACCCTTTCCTTTTCTTTCTATGGATCTGCACTTGCTATAAGGAATGTGTGATTGTGATTGTTACCCTCTTTATTGTGTTTGCATTCTCCCAAATTAATCAACGAGAGCACATTTTCTATTTATAGGTTTCTAAGGTGCTGCCTTTGATATTGTATTTTCCTCATCTTGCCTTTTTAAAAGTGTCATGTGGATGCTTACCATCAACAGCATTTAAAATTTCTACTTTTAGTTCTTCAGGTTTAGTTAAACGGAAACATTTCTAAACTTTCTACTTTTAATCTTTGTTAGAACTTTTAGTTTTGCTGCATCAAAATCAGCACTGTGCATAAAATATTCACTTGTGGGAATTATGGATACATTTTTTGGTGCTTATCAATCAATTTTTATGTGAATGAATTATTTGTGAGTAGATGAATGTCGTGTTCTCTTTTATTAGGTTCTTTCCTCTTGAGTGAGCTTTGGTTGTTTGTGTTAGTCAAGAAATTAATTTCTAAATTTATAGACTGAATTTTATTTATGATATTCCCTGTTCTTTTTTTTTTTCTTTTTCTAATTCTTTCTCGTGTGTGTGTGTGTGTGTGTGTGTGTGTGTGTGTGTGTGTGTCTGTGTCTGTGTTTGTGTGTGTGTGGTCAGAGGTTTATGTCGGCTGCTGGCTTCGATAGCTCTTCACATTACTTAATAAGGTAGGGTCTCCTGTTGAGCATGGACTTGCTAGTTCCAGGTAGTCTCATTAGTAGCTTTGTCCCTGAGGTTTTGTTTGCCTGGAGACCTGAGATTGTAGGCCACTTTGATCTGGGTTCCAGGGACTCCAGCTTCAGTTCTTAGCACTTGTCACTTTTACAGTTATTGCCCCTAGGGCCTGTACCACTGACCTCATACTGGTTATCTTTTGCTGTTTTGTGTTTTTAAACCTTAAAACAAATTGACAGACTAATGATCCATTTCTGCAGACCTGGGATTTGGAAGTACCTTGGTGAGTGAGTCCTGATCAGGGTCTCTTATGAACTTCCAATAAAGATGCTCATCAGGAGTTTGACTATCTGAAAGTTAAATTGTGTCAGAGAAGCCGATTTCCAGATTATTCACATATTGATTGGCAAGAGGCCTTAGTTCCTAATCTCATAATGTGTGAGTGCCACCTAAAATGGGAGTAATCCATGCTGGTTTTATGCCTGTGTCTCTTAATTTTTCTCCCCATCATGAAGATTATTTTTGTTTTTTGAATGTGTAATGTGGTTTTTAGTATGCCCAACATGAATGTTTTTTGTTGTAAGTGGTAGTTGTTACTTGAGGAGAGTCCAGCTGTTTTAAGGTTTCCTTTATTTTTGTTAAACATGAGCAGAGATTAATTTGGCCATACCAGTGAAGCAATACTTTTCTGGGTACTGTATTTAATGGCTCTTATATTGCAAGTATTTCTACTTTGGCTGGTTGGATTATACCAGGATGGATTAAGCTGGGAGACTCCTTTGTAGACAATGCTGGGGAGTGAGTTCTGTGGTAGAACTCTTGCTAGTGTGTGTAACAGCTTTCTCCTTCTCAAATAAGACTCTTTGCATATCTATGTTTATGTTTCCCAGCTTTCAGTACTTTACTTAAAACCTTATTTAAAAAATTTTTTTAAACGTACACTATTTATTTTGTGTATGTATGTTAATTTATGTATGTGCATACATATATGTATGTATGTTCATGTGTGTATGTGCACATGTGCAGGTACATGCATGTATGTGCATATGTGTATGTATGTGCATGTATACAGGTACATGCATGCTACAATGTGTAGTCTGGAGGTTAGAGGATAGGAGGAAGGCAGTTTATTCCTTCACCATGTGAGTCACAGGGATGGAACTCACTCAGGCTGAATGACCCACTAAGTCGTCTGTCTGGCCCTATCTCCTTATTTTTAAAGTCTACTTTTTTTTTTTTTTCTGGATTATTGTGACTCATTTTGCTCATGTAAATTTGTTTATTTTCATGTGGTGACTTTCAGAAGGTGAAGTTAGGCTGTGATGTAAATGTCCTTTTGGTGTCTGCTGTTGTGTGCATATTGGACTTTGTCTGGTGCTCCTGCTTTATCCTTATGTTTAGTTTTCATGGTCATTTGGCATTTTCCTTGCTTTTATTCTGTTCTTCCTTTGGCACCTTTAAACTTACTCTCTCTTCTCATGTCATTTTAGTTTATTTCATTTTCTTTCTGAGTTTAATCAATGAGTTTATTGTTTCCTTCAGTTTCTGGACTTGGTTTTTAGACATCTTGGTCTTAACATGTCCATTTCCTGACACTCTAGTCTTTATTCTAATTTGTGTGTTCCTGGGTTCTGTTTTCCTGGGGTCCACCATCACCTGAGACACTTTGCTCTTTCCTGTCTGTCTGTGTGTTGCAACACAGATCCTTGGGTTTATGAGTGTTTTGCTATTTGCAAGAGTTTGTGAATTTCTGATTCAAGAACACCCTCTTCTGTTGGTGAGGGAAAGTGCGGGTTATCTAGTGAACTACTTTTGTGTGGAAGGGGGAGTGGTGATATGTGGTGGGCTCTTATTTTTGTCATAGAAGCGTAAGGTTCCCAATGTTGTTTTTTCTTCCTAATGTTCAATTTACAGAGGTGTTTCTGCTAGTCTCCTTTGCTCTGAAATCTCTTCAGACTTCTCCTTGACAGTATCTCACTGTGTGGCCCAGGTAAGCTTGACACTCAACCCTCCTCTGTCAGCTTTTGAGTGCTCAGAGCATGGCTGCCCACTGCCACCTCTCCTTGAGTGTTTGGTTCATATTAGGTGACTTATTTACTGTTATTGCTCCATTCTCCCAGAATTCTTTGTTATTATTATTATTATTTTTTTTTTTGCACTTAAGGCCAGACCCCTCATTCTTTCTTCTGTGATTTTTTTTGGTAGTATTCCTAACTCTCATTGCTGTTGAAACCCCAGAAGAAGCTCCACACAAACGTGATTTCTCTCTTCTCCTACAAGTAATTACAAATTTATTGTGTTCTCCGACTTCTGGTGGCAAACATAGAATTTTTGTCTTTTTAAAAAAATTGTATTATTAATCACTGTAGCTTTTTGGTAGGGTGTGTCTGGACATCCAGGTTTAGACAACTCTGCACTTTTATTGCTTGGAAGCTTGAAAAATCTGCTTTTTGAGAAAGAATAATACTATTTAGCTTCCTTAACTACAGGAAGTCTAGTTTTATATATTTTCTTGGAAAAGCCACGTATGGGCCCACTTATGATACTCACCTTTTAGAATGTCTGGGTTTCCCAAATCTGGGACTTTGAATTTCACTCTTTCAGGGAAAGTAGAATTGCTTTTACTGCTTTCATGACATTGTGCGTTTCATATCATTCTTAGACCTATGTGTGGTGTGTCTGTGAAGTTAGGCTAAAGTTACTACATAATACCTTTTAGTGCTGTAATGAAATAGTGAATTATTGTTACTTGACCTTTAGAAAAGGTCAGTAGTACATTTTGTTTCATTTTTTTAAAGGACATTTAAATGTAATGAAAGTCAGAAGTGTAATATTACCATGAAAGTAAAGGTTATGGGGTACGTTTAATTGTGTTCCTCTGTTTTTGAATCTGCTTTGAGAGAGTCTGCTAAAATTCCACATGGTAATTGTTTTTCAAGAATTTTATTACTCTTTTCATTTTATATTGTTGGAGTAAAAGATTACGTTTCTGTTTGTCTTTTCCTGCTCATTTTTGCTCAGATTTCACTTGTATCGTCCTATTTAAGCTACAGAGTTTAAACTGCTTACCTATCCACTTTTGAAAGAAAGTAAAACCAAATATATTTTTTCAGAGAAAACGCTTTCCTTTCCATAGACTTTTGAGGAAAACATTTTTTTAATAACTAGTGAATATTTAGATTTAAAAAGTTAATGTACTACTTACTTTACTTATTGAAGGTCACTTATATAAATTGTTTCAGAGTACATGTGGAATGTGTGAGTGTGTGTGTGTGTGTGTGTGTGTGTGTGTGTGTGTGTGTGTGCTGGTGTATACTGTGTTGATATATTATATATATAATATGGTTTGCCTGAAAATCAGAGTTCAGAGCCACCCTCAGAGTTAGCTATAGAAGTCAGAGAGTGATGACACATACCCTTAACCCCAGCACTTAGGAGGCAGAGATCCATCTGAATCTCTGTGAGTTCAAGGCCAAACAGAGCCAGGCAGTAGTGATACTCACATCTTTAATCCCAGCACTTGGTATCCCATGCCTCTGCTCCCAGAAGAAAGATGAGGTAGGAAGAGGAGATAGATAGGAGGTTCAGCCCTTAGCCTGTACTTCCCTTACCTTTCTGCTGCTGACTCCGAGGCATTCAGTCTGAGGACTGGCAAGGAGTTGGCTAGGTGAGAAGTGGCTGTGGCTTGTTCCTCTGTTTTTCAGGCAGACTTTATTAGCTATACAATGTATTACCACAATACACAACTGCTTGGTGTGTGTATGATATACACACATATTGCATGCTTATGAACATGTGTAGGTTGCAGAGGATGTTGGAGGTCCTGTTCTGAGACATGGTCTCTTATTGAACTTGGAGCTAGGCTGGAGGCCAGCAGCCCCAGAGATCCTCTTGCTTCCAACTACCACTAGCGTTACAGGCTTTTTTTGTGGGTGCTAGGATTTGAACTTAGATCTTCATGGTTATGCAGCAAGGTGCTTACCTATTGACCCATCTCTCCTGCTTCTAAAATTATCAGTTATATTAAAACACTGAGGTTATATAACACTATTTTCATTTATTAAAACTTAGAAATCGCAAACTTAAAATCTGACTATATTACATGTTCTTATTTTACATTACCATTTTTTTTTTCTCATCCATAGCAGCTCGAAGCAATGTTCTTTTTGGTGAATTTATACTTTTAGAAATAGTTTTTTTTATGTTTGCTGTGTGTTTCTTTTTCTTATGTCTCTTTCTTCTAAGATCCAGACCTTATATTAATGGTGTGGTTTCCCATATGTGTATTTATTGTATTGCTTGTATTTTTCAAGTATAAAATATTTAGCTAAACTTGATATCCTTTATAAATATAGGACAATATGTTTTGTTATAACTTTAACTTTTCAGCATTACGTGAAAGATAAAACTTTGCATTTTTCTTCTCCACAGGGAAGTGACTTTCACCTCAGAATAGTGCTGCCTAAAGATCTGCAGATGAAGAAGGCGAGGTGATGTGGCTTTTGCTTTTACACATGTGTTAGTGGACTAGGTGATCTGACATCAGATGGGCCTGCTGAGGAGAGTCTTGCCTGAAGTGTGCTAATACTTCCCCAACATTTCTGGTTCTTCCAAACCTTTGACATTTACAAATCACTGTCCTGTTACTTTTTAAAGTAAACATATCAATTCTCTATTTGTTTTTATTTAAAGCAGTAAACAATTCTATATCCATACCTAACAAGCTCTGAGTGTGAATTTAAGGAGGCAGTGTGAGGGGTTAAAACACTTATGCAGCTTTCTATAGTCTTAACATCTGGAAAGAGCTCTTCTGTCGTTGGTCCTGGTATAAAGTGTGAGAAAAATTGACTGTCATAGAAACAACTCTTTAGAAAGTAGGATATAAACTTCAGTTCTGCTCTTCAAAGTCTGTGAGTAAAGAAAAGAAACCAGAGCTGTTGAATGAGTAGAAACACAGGAGTTTTATGTGTTTATGTGAATATTATAAATAGAGGTTGTATTGTTTTTTATTTTTAGTGAGTAAATGAGGGAAAAGGAAATTGAGAATTATAAATTGCAGAAAAGATATGTGGATATGGAAGGAAGAGTCATGGAATTCTGTAGCTGGCTGTACTTGAGCAGCTTAATTCATCGAGGAGAAAATACAGCAAGATAAGCTAGGGCACAGCTGTAAAGGTATAGTTCAGAGACCAAGTTGGTGGCAAGGGACGCTGATGCTGGTGGGCGGACAGCTGCAAAGACAACTTTGCTACCAGGGGAAGACGTGGGGTAGGAATGGAATTTGCCAGAGTAGAGGGTGGGGGTGGGGAGGATGTAGTTTGTAAACCTAGTCTTTATTTATTTTTACTTACTTTCTTAATTATTTATTTGTTTTCAGTTTTTCAAGGTAGGGTTTCTCTGTGTAGTCTTGGTTGTCCTGGACCTCCCTCTGTAGATCAGGCTGACCTTCAGTATTGTTTTAATTTTGGCACAGTGGCTGTACTTTAATGCTATTTCAGTTAGCAATTGCAGCTCTGCAGTTACTAGCATGCTTCTCTACAGCCACAGCCTGGCAGGAATTCTGTTCCCCCAGGCATCAGCCCCATCTTTGCCACTAAAGGTAGCTTTAAGTAAATCTCTTATCGTTCTATTTATAAATAAGACTCAAGATTCAAATGCTGGGGTGAAAACCTGTGAACTCAGAGAGTCTGAGTAGCAATTAGCAAACATTCTTTCCTTGCTGGTGTCTCCAAAATACCTATGCTTCTACTCCACCAAACCAGAAAATGCTGTGCCACTCTAAGTCCCTTCTTGCTGCTTCCCGTGTCTCTTTATCTCTGCCCTTTGATGCTCTATGATTACTTTCTATCAACTACTTTCTAACTCAATCTCATGAACCAAGGTTAATTTTATTTGATCAATGCAAATGCAAACTCAGGGTTTATAGTGTAATCGAATATCCCCTAGTGTTTCCCCCTTTTTGTTTAAATAAAAAAAGAAAGATTTTAACTCTAATACAGTGTAAGTATATACAGTAAGAACAATTATCAAGTAAGGATTATATTTACAATGTCCAGTCTATTTATATTTGGCAAATTCAGAGAAACTATTATGTATTCTATCTTGGTTAGTCTAATGTTTTGTATCTAATTTACTTTCTTACTTGTATAACCAACCCCAAACTATCATTTTAGACTTCAAAACATTTTTGTGGATAAACAATTTAAGCTTTTATGTCTTTCAGCCTGTATACCTTATAGTTCTTTTGTGAGTTTCTTTTGTGTATTTGGTAATAAGAGAAACTATAACTATTTCATCTTCAACTCCATCAGAGACCCAACAGGAAATAGGAGCAAAGCAAACAACCTCCAAAACTGTAGAAATGACAGAAGCAGCTGGCTGGCCTGGACAGTCACCAAGTTTCCATTGGGGCATCCATTTAGAGCCTACAGGCCTAGAATATATGACAGGTTTTTCTGTGAAGTATGAAACTTTAAGTACTGCCCTACTTTGTTTTGGCAAGGTTTGGCAGTTACATTCTTCTGTGTTCTACTCATCCAATTTGGGCAGCATACTGTCAGCAGTTGAGGCAATGGCAGTCTCTTACCCAGTGGCTAAGTTTGTCACATTGAAAACAAACTCCATATGGATTCTTTTTGATGCCCATCATCCTTTTTTGAAGTGAATTGGAACTACCAGGAGCAGATGTGTGTCTTATTGGCATGAAAAGCCTTTGGTTTTTGAACCATCTTAATTGCCTTATTCTCTAGGTCTCTGAAGTGTTTGAAAACCACCCATATATTTAAACTATGTCTTTGTTTAACCTTGAAAACATACCTAGCATAACTACAAGTTTGATTATTATAGATGACTAACTACTAACCTGTATTTCTTAATTATACATTACAGTTTTAAATCAGGTGCATAGGTATAATAGCTCAAACAAGAGTAGAAATATATACAATGTAACAAAAAATAACTTTAAATTTGTATCAATATACAAAAACCCATACTAATGAGAACTATTTGAGATTAATAGTTGCTTTATAGTTTAGAGTAGATTTAATAATCTACATTTTTATCCTTGCTCATTCCCCTTATGACCTCAATTTACTGAGGAGATCTTGTCTATTTCTTCTTTTCTAAGGGGAAACATGGATGTCTCTCTTAAGTTACCTAGCTGCTAGGGGTTTATGGATTATAGTCTTGTTATCCTTTCTTTACATCACATCTAAAACTCACTTATGAGTGAGTGTATACCATGTCTATCTTTCTGAGTCTGTAATAGCTCTCTCAGGATAATATCCTCCAGATCCATTCATTTACCTGCAAATATCAGGATGTAATTTTTTTTTTTCTGCTGAGTAGTACTCCATTGTGTAAATTCGTCACAATTTTTTAATTCATTCTTCAGTTGAGGGGCATCTAGGTTGTTTCCAGGTCCTGGCTATTACAAATAATGCTGCTATGAACATAGTTGAGCTAATGTCCTTGGGAAGAATGTGCATCCCTTGGATATATACCCAATAGTGCTATTGCTGGATCATTGGATAGACTGATTCCCAGTTTTCTGAAAAACTGCTATATTGATTTCTAAAGTGGCTGTACAAGTTTACATCTCCAGCAATGGATGAGTTTTCCCCTTGCTTCACATCCCCTCCAGCATAGGCTGTCATCTGTGATTTTGACCTTAGCCATTCTGACAGGTGTAAGATGTTTTTATTTGTATTTTTCTGATGGCTAAAAATTTTGAGCAATTCTTTCAGTGTCTTTCAGACATTTGAAATTCTTCTGTTGAGAATTCCCAGTTTAGCTCTGAACCACATTTTTTAATTGGACTATTTGGGTTTTTGGGCTCTAGTTTCTTGAGTTCCCTATATATTTTAGAGATCAGTCTTCTGTCAGACGTAGGGTTGGTGAAGATCTTTTCCCATTCTGGAGGCTGTTGTTTTGTCTTATTAACCGTGTTCTTTGCCTTACAAAGGCTTCTCAGTTTCAGGAGGCCTCATTTATTAATTATTTGTTCTTAGTGTCTGTGATACTGGTGTTATATTTAGGAAGTGGTCACCTGTGACAATGTATTGTAGGGTATTTCCCACTTTCTTTCCTATCAAGTTCAATGTAGCTGGGTTTATATTGAGGTCTTTGATCCACTTGGATTAGAGTTTTGTGCAGGGTGATAGATATGGATTTATTGGCATTCTTCTACATGCTGCCATCTAGTTATGCCAGCACCATTTGTTGAAGATACTATCTTTTTTCCATTTTAAAATTTTGGCCTCTTTGTCAAAAATCAGGTGTTCATAGGTATGTGGATTAATGTGAATGACTCTGATTTGATTCCATTGATCCACAAGTCTGTTTTTGTGCCAGTACGAGGCTGTTTTTATTACTGTAGCTCTATAGTTTAGGTTGAAGTCAGAGATGATGATGCCTCCTGACGGTCTATTATAGAGCAGTATTGGTTTGGCAATCCTGGGTTTCCTGTTATTCCATATGAAGTTGAGTATTGTTCTTTCAAATTTAGTAAAAAATTGTGTTGGGATTCTGATGGAGATTGGATTGAATCTGTAGATTGCTCTTGGTAAGATTGCCATTTTTACTATGTTGATCCTACCTATCTAGGGGCATGGGAGATCTTTCCATTTTCTGATATCCTCTCCTGTTGCACGAATAATTGAAACCCAGGGATAGATCTCTGAGAAAGTCAGAGATATTAGAGAGAGTAAACACCACAGTCAGATCTTACCCAGCTGTCTTTCAGCTTCCTCAGCCTGGCTTCTCTTGGCCTCTTCTAGCCCTCTGTCTTCCTACACTTGCCTTAAGTACTCTCTTAAATACTAGTTTAGTTAAGACATGGCCCCACTGCTGCCTGCCTGGGAGCCTGGAATTCCTTCTGTAAGCTAAGATGACCTCAAACTCAGTTGGAATTAAGGGCATAGGTCACCACTCCCAGGATACTCCCTGTGAATCACCACTCTGTGATCCTCCTAGACTGACTGTGGTTAGATTTCTCATATCTCCAAAACTTTTGAAGCTTTTATTAAATGTCCATGTATCCCCTTTGGTGTCAAATTGAAAAAAAAAAAAAAAGAAAAAAGAAAAAAGAAGGTGATAGCTAACATAAGAAAAACTATATACAATAGGTACAATAATTATATACAATATATGCAAACAATAAATGAGTAATGTCCAGTCCATTAACAATTGACAATTCAAAGAAAATATTTCATTAATTATCTTATTTTGATGAGTCCAAAGGATTATACCTAATTCACTTCCTTTCTAACTTGTATTACTAACTAAAAACTGTTATTTTGATATCTCTTAAACTCATAAACTTTAACTTCAAAGTTTCTTTTCTAAAACTGTCACTAGAAAATTGTAACTATCTCATCTTCAACTACCTCAGAGTCCCAAGAAGAAAATAATATTTACTCAAATAACCAGGAAGTGAAAGCAACTCCAAAAACTAGAAATGGCAGAGATGATACCTATCTGCCAGAACAGTCACCCAAAGTTCCTTTATAAAGTTGGGGCATCCATCTTCAACCTACAGGCCCAGAGTCTCTTTTCGTCTCAGTGAAGCAGGAAATCTGCTCTGCCCATTTTGGTATAGTTCAGTCACTTCTCCTTGAGTCCTGAAGAATATCTGACAGTTTTCTCTGCAAAGCAGGAACCTGAAGGACCATCTCAGCTTGTTCTGTTAAAGTTTAGAGGTCACTTTCCGAGGTAACCTGTATGTCCAGTTTAAACAGCATACTGTCAAGCAGTCAATACAAGAGCAGATTCATGTCCAATGGCTAACCATTGCCACAAAGAAAGTAGACTCCATATGGAGTTACTTCGATGCCCATTTTTCTCTTGAAGTAGATTGGTGCTGCTAGGAGCAGACCTGTCTTACTGTCCTGAAAAGTCTAAATTCTAAAAATATTTTCAATGCCATATTCTATGGATCTCTGAAGTGTTTGAAGAAGACCTGTTCATCTAAAATATATTTGAAAACATATCTAACATGACTATGTCTAAATGTAATGTCTAACTACTAATTTGCATTGCTTTATATTCTAATTAATTGGTAATAAAGACTTTCATGGACTAACAAGATTGTTAGATGAACTGAATAAGTATACTACCTTGAACAAGCATAGAGATATTTGTACAGTAACACAATTAATTTCAATATACACAATTTGTATACAATATACAAAAATCCAATGCAATGTAAAATATTTAAAGTTAGTAAATCCTTTAAAAATAAGATTCAATAATCTATCCTTTTATCCTATATATCTATAAGAATTAATCTCAATATACAAAATTTGTATACAATATGCAAAAACCCAAATGCAATGTAAAATATTTCAAGCTAGTAAATCCTTTTATAATAAGATTCAATAATCTTTCCTTATATCCTATATATCATAAGAGTTAATCTCAGTATACACAATTTGTGTACAATATACAAAAATCCAATGCAATGTAAAATATTTAAAGCTGTAAATCCTTTTAAAAGAAGATTCAATAATCTATCCTTATATCCTATATATCTGTACGTACTTTTCTTTCTTTTTTTTTTAAACACAAATCTTGAATCTAATAGTTCTTGTTTAACTTTTTTTTAACCATAACTATGAACAATTTTTAACCAATTAACCTAAACAATGACAATCATCTATAACCCATTGAACAACCAAAACCAACCCACCCCACCACTTGGGAATATGGGCACCGTATTCTTAAATTTACCTCCTGCTGACTGGGGGCAAGGACATCTTTTGGGGATCCTGAAAAGAAAAGTTTTGTTAAATGTCAAGTCCTGAAATAAGTAGCTGTGTCATTTGTTGTCCAGTCTCTGCATAACGGGGAAGTGCATGGCTTGTCTCAAGTCCTGGCTATAGTAGTCTGTGAAGCTGGTTCATCTCAGCGAGTTGCCTCAAAATTGTCCTGAGCAGTTTGTAGTCCAAAGCTGATCTTTGATTGGTGTTTGTCAGTCTAGTGGCTTTGCCAGAGTTTATGTAAAACTGTTGTTGTGGGGCCCCATATTCCTTTTGGATACTTCAAGTTTGCAATTAGGTCTTGTCCTGGATCACTTCAGAAAAATGATAAGAGACTAAAACCCAACATTTTACATTTACAGGAAACTAAATATATAACTATTTATTCAGTATAGGATTAGTAACAATAGAATAGTCCCTTATTTTTTGTTAATCTTCTGTCCCATATCAGGTGGCTCTTCTGATATGATACAGAGATCTTGTATTTTCCTTTAACAAATATGCTTGAGTTTAGAGAAGGAGAGAGCCATACTCCAACCCTAAAGCCTGCTTTAAATTATAATTAAACTGGGACTTCAAGTTACAAAATATTTGTAGAGGTAAAGCAATGAGATTTTACCCTATGAAGTATACTGGTAGCAATAGTTAGATATTCTTTTGCTTGCAAAATTTCCTGGATAGCCTCCCTTTTGCTTTATATGTCTAGATGTCCAAGGTCTTTTCACTTCTTAAAGATGGGTATTTCCAGTTTTCTGTAAAGACAAAAACAAAAACCTGCCCCAACCCTTTGTTTTTTCTTACTACTTAAAGAATTGTAATATGGGTGGATGAGCTATCAGTTCTTAGTTTCACGAAGTTTCTCTGGTTTGAATCATGTCTTTATTAGTTTTGATGGTATCCATAACTTTTCTTCATCTGTGGAAACAAAAGCAAAACCCCTTCCCCAACATAGCACATACCCTGGCTTCCATTCAGAGGTTAGTACATCTCTGAAGTAAACAGACTGATTTCGCTCAGCTGTTTTTCTATAGTCCAATGCCTTTCAGTAGCTGTTGTTCCTTTCTCATTAGCATTGAGAATATCCAAAGTCAGTAAAGCACTATGTAGTCTATCACTAGGGGTCTTCGTTATTCCTTTCTGTTTATTTAGCATATCCTTTAGAGTTCCATTTGATCTGTCTATGACTGCTTATCCTGTAGGATTGTGTGATATTTCTGTAATATGCTTTATATTATAATAAGCAAGAATTGTTTCATTTTACTAGAGACATACGCTGGAGCATTGTCAGTCTTTATTTGTACAGGTATTCCCATGATGGCCATAACTTCTAGCAAATGTGTGATTACAGAATCAGCCTTTTCTGAACTCAAAGCAGTTGCCCATTGAAATCCTGAAAACATATCCGTTATATGATGGATATATCTTAATTTCCAAAATTCTGTAAAATGAAATACATCATTCTGCCAGATTTCATTTCTACATATGCCTTTAGGATTACTTTCTGCTGGCAATGGAGTTTGGTTATAGAAAGAAAATCTGGGAAATTTTTTTACATTTTCTTTGGCTTGTTGCCAAGTGATAGAGACATCTTTTTTTTAATCCTTTGCTATTGATGTGATGCTTTTTATGAAATTCTGAGGCCTCTAGTACATTTCCTATTGATAATTTACCAATTTCATGATTACCTTGTGCTAAAGGACCTGACCCATATGGGATTGAATGTGTGTTATATAGAAAAATGATTTCTAATCCTAATTATTTCTTGTAACTGAATAAATAATGAAGTTAATTCTTAAATTAATAATTTAATTTTATCTTAATTAATAAATCAGCCATTTCAATGTGTAGAACAACCCTTTCTACATACTGAGACTCAGTGACAATGTTAAGAGGTTCAGTAAAGTCCATTAATACCATCACGATAGCATATAAGTCTGATGTTTGGACAGAATTATAATGGCTTTGACCCACTTTACTTATATGTTCTGATATGTAACCTGCCTTTCCTGATTTGTTTGCATCAATATAAAATGTAGGGGCTCCAGAAATTGGTTTATCTCATACAATTCGAGGGAGAAGCCAATTAATTTTCTTTAGAAATTCAATTCTTTTGCTTTGAGGATATTTGTTGTTAATATCTCCCCCCAAAAAATTACTGCAGGCCCTTTGCCAAGGTTCACTTTCTACCCATAATTGGTCAATTTCTTCATTAGTTAAAGATACAAAAATTTCTACTGGGTCTATTCCTGTCAATTGATGAAGTCTTAATTTTCCTTTGAAAAGAAGTTCAGAAATCTTTTCTACATATGTCTTTAACCTCTTCCTCGGTTTATGTGGAAGAAATCCATTGCAGTATAACATTTTCCCTTTGCATTAACATTTCTGTAGGAGAATGCTTAGAGGGCAAGATGACTAGAATGCAGTTAAGGTCTGAATTCACAGGATCCACATGTGCTTCCTGTAATTTCTTTTCAGCCAAAGCCAATTCTTTCCCAGCTTCAGGTGACAAGCTTCACCATTTAAGGTTTTGAACAAATTATGTAATTCATCATTTTTAATTCCAGTAGTAGGTCGTAGGTTGGCAGTCCGAGTAGTCTGAAAATCATTAAGTGTCTTCAATATATCTCTCCTGGTTTGTACCTTTTTGGGTCTAATTTTTTGTTGCCCTATTTTATAGCCTAAGTAATTAATGGAATCCCCTCTTTGTATTTTTTCTGGGGCAATCTGTAATCCCCACTCAGGCAAAATTCTTTTTAATATCTTCAATAATTTTTTATATGTATTGATATTTGAATCAGGCAACAACGTGTCATCCATGTAATGATAAATTATAGATTTTGGGAATTTGTTACATATTTGTTCTATTGGCTTTTGTACAAAATACTGGTAGAGTAGGGCTATTCAGCATTCCTTGAGGGAGGACCCTCCACTGATATCTCTTTACAGGCTGAGAATTACTATAAGCGGGCACTGTAAAGGCAAATTTTTCTTTGCCTTGTTCTTGTAAAAGGTATTAAAAAAAAAAAACCAGTCTTTTAAATAAATAAGTATAATAGGCCATTCTTTAGGTAACAGAGAAGGCAAAGGAATCCCAGATTGTCGAGAGCCCATTGGCTGGATCACCTTGTTATTGCCCTTAGGTATGTTACCATTCTCCACTTTCCAGATTTCTTTTTAATAACAAATAAGGGGAATTCCAAGGGCTGGTTGATTCTTCTATATGCTGAGCATTTAACTGCTCCTGTACCAGCTGCTCTAAGGCCTAAAATTTCTCTTTTGTTAAAAGCCATTGATGAAACCATATAGGCTTCTCTGTTAGCCATTTTAGCGGTAGTATTGTGGGTGTTTTTGAAAGATTAGCAGCTGTTTTACCTTGTTTCTCTATAACATGAATGGTCTGTGACTGTTTCTCATAATACCTTTTAATGTTTTTTCCACAAGGAGGAATATTAATCTGTGTGTTCCACTGTTTTAGTAAATCTCTTTCCCATACATTTATAGTCATGTCAGCCATATATGGCTTCAATATTCCTCTCTGTCCTTCTGGTCCTATACACTCAAGTCATCTTGCACTCTGTTTTACCTGAATATCGACCCAGTACCCACAAACTGAACATTTACCTCCTGAAGGGGCCAACTTGGATGCCATGACTCTGGTGAAATTGTGGATACATTCGAGCCTGTGTCCAATAAGTCTTCAATAATAACATCATTTATTTGTACTTTTAATTTTGGCCTTTGTTCTTTGATAGAAGTTTGCCAAACTACTCACTTTATAATTTTTTTCTGAATTTTTTTCTTTTTCTGTAGATTTTCTATCATTCCGTCTAGTATGTCTGTTTAAAAATACGTTATAATCATTTTAATTGTTCTGGGAAGGTGTTTCCTCCACAATGGCACCGTAAGACTTGATTGGATTTGATATGGAGGCTTTTGAAAACCCCCTTATGGAGTTTCCCGCGGACAGAAAGTTCTATTGTATCAAAAATCTCCTTTTGAAAGCCATCTTGGGGCATTTCCCAATGGCAGAAAATTACCTTGTCTGTCCTTTGTTGGTCTGAATTCCTTTGTCCAATGTCTCCCTTTTCCACTCCATCTGCATACTCCAGGAGGGAGGAATGTTCTCTTGGGATTATTCCTATCAAAAGCACTGTTTTGGGGAAGGCCTTGGTTACTCTTTTTATGTGGCCTTGCCTTCCACAATTGTAACACTTAACATTTTGATTTTTTTTCTCATACCTCTTGAAATAAGCTCTCCTACCCAGTTATCATCACTGTCATAAGACTCTGAATTAATTGTCTCACAAATCCAATCCTCCAAAGGTGTTTGCTTTAAAGGTCTAAGTATTGTTCTACATTGTGCATTGGCATTCTCAAAAGCCAGTGATTTAATGATTATTTGCCTGGCTTTTGAGTCTGATACCATTCTGTTTACTGCTGCAGTTAATCTGTGCAAATAGCCTGTAAAAGTTTCTAATGGGCTTTGAATTACTTTAGTGAATGATTCAGTTTAATTTCCTATTTCTTCAATCCGGTTCCAGGCATTTAAAGCTGCTAGGTGACCTAAATCCAGAGTATGTTCATTGTAAAAAGACTGCCTGTCAATATCAGCATAATCTCTCTCCCCATAGAAGTCTTGGGAGACTTCTATGCCTCTGGCCCTGCTTCTTTTTCTATTGTTTTAGCCTCCTCCCTCCACCATGATTTCCATTGTATAAGTGGGTCTGCTTCTAGCACAGCTGTAACCATTTCTAACCAATCTTTAGGGGTGACCCAGTTACAGCATGACCAGGAGTTCACCATTTGTTATACAGTTGGTGAATGCATCCCATATGATACAATTGCTTCCGTTACTCTCCGCAATTCTAACATTTGTACTGGAGCCCAGCTAGCTTCTCTGTCATCTCTATCATCCTTTGTTTTTTTAAAGGTTACTAGGTATATTAATGTTGCCTGTTTTTGTCCAATTTTAGATGGCCTTGCTGAAATTGGTTCTTCATATTCCTCTGTTTGAATCTGAGCATCTTTGTGTTCTCTCTCAACAGCCTTTTTAAAGACCTTTTTCTTTGGATTTATATTAGTTGACTTTTAAGTGATAACAGAAATCAAACAAAAATATTCATAGTAAACAGTATGATAAACATTATGATATTTCTGTCTACCTTATTTATGTTTTCCTTCACTGGTTTTAATACCAAATGGTCTAGTGAGAGGTTACAGTATGACCAAGCACCCTTCAAATTCCCTCTTTAAAAAAAATTGATTTACTCACCAATTGTTGTCTATTGATGATTTAATTGATTGTGAAATGGGGTAGCTACCTAGTGTGATAGCAACCCAAAGAGGGGGTACAAAAAGAAAAAAGAAACAACCCACCAGGAGAAAGAGGCCACTGTCTGAAAGACTTACCCAGATGAGTGTGAAATGGAAACACATGTGGCCGGTCTGCCTAAGGGAGGCTAACTCAGATCAGAAAGTGTAGCCGCTAATAATTACTCCTCTGGCCAAGTGTTGTTCTGGCTGGCAAGTGCGTTTTTTTGGGTAGGGAGGGGAGAAATTCATGCCTCAAAGTTGGTCACCAAGTGTTGCACAAATAAATGAAATTCAGGGATAGGTCTCCGAGAAAGTCAGAGATATTAGAGAGAGTAAACACCACAGTCAGATCTCACCCAGCTGTCTTTCAGCTTCCTCAGCCTGGCTTCTCTTAGCCTCTTCTAGCCCTCTGTCTTTCTACATTTGTCTTAAATACTCTCTTTGCTCAGTATTGGCATGGCCCCACTGCTGCCTGCCTGGGAGCCTGGAAGTCCTTCTGTAAACAAAGATGACCTAGAACTCAGTTTGGATTAAGGACGTAGGTCACCACTCCCAGGATGTTGGGATTAAAGGCATGAATCACCACTCTGTGATCCTCCTAGACTGACTGTGTATAGATCCCTCTTATGCTCTTTTTTCTTTTCTTTAATGACTTAAAAGTTTTTGTTAAACAGGTCTGCTACTTCTTTGATTAGAGTTACCCCAAGATATATAATGCTATTTGCAACTATTATAAAGGATGATATTTTCCTTATTTATTTTTCTTTTCAGCCTTAGTATCCTTAGTGTATAGGAGGGCTATTGTTTTTTGCTTTGTTTTGTTTTGTTTTGTTTTGTTTTGTTTTGTTTTAGTTAATCTTGTACCCTGCTATATTGCTGAAGGTGTTTATCAGCTGGGGGGAGTTCCCTGTTAGAATTTTGGGAATCACTTCTGTATACCATCATATCATTTGCAAATAGAGATAGTTTCACATCTTCCTTTGCAATTTGTATCCCTGTAATCTCCTTTTGTTCTGATATTGCTTTACCTAAACTTCAAGAACTATATTAAATAGATAAGGGGAGAGAGGACAGACTTGTCTTGTTCCTGATTTTAGTGTGATTGCTTTGAGTGTTTCTCCATTTAGTTTGATCTTGGCTGTCAGCTTGCTGTATATCACCTTTATTATATTTGTATTTTCCCTGTATTCCTGATCTCTCCAGGACTTTTATCATGAAAGAGTGCTGGGTTTTGTCAAAGGCCTTTTCAGCATCTAAGGAGATGATCATGTGTTGTTTTTTTTTTTTTTTTTTTTTTTTTTGTTTGTTTGTTTTTGTTTTTTTTTTTTTCTTTCAGATTGTTTATATGATGGATGACATTCACAGTATTTTGTATGTTGAACCATCCCTGCATCTCTGGGATGAAGCCTATTTGATCATGGTGGTATATTTTCTTGACATGTTGTTGAATTCAGTTTGCCAGTATTTTATTGATTATTTTTGCATCAATGTTCATGAGGGAGATTGGTCTGTAATTCCATTTCTTTGTTTCATCTTTGAGTGGCTGGGGTATCAGGGTGATTGTAGCCTCATAAAAAGAGTTCAGCAATGTTCCTTCAGTTTTTAGTGTATGGAACAGTTTGAGGAACAAAGAGGTATTAGTTCCTCTTTGAATGTCTGGTAGAATTCTGCACTGAACCCATTTGGCCCAGAGCTTTTTTGGGGTAAGTAGACTTTTAATAACAACTTCACTCTCCTTGGTGTTTATGGGTCTATTGAGATCATTCATCTGGTATTGATTTAATTTTGGTAAGTGGTATCTGTCCAGAAAGCTGGCCATTTTTTTTAGGTTTTCTATTTTAGCGGAATATACATTTTCAAAGTATGGCCTAACTATTTTCTCGATTTCCTGGGTTTCTGTCATATTTCCTTTTTCATTTCTGATGTTATTTTGAATTCTCTCTCTCTGCTTTTTGGTTAGTTCTGATTCTGTTAATTTGAATAATCTCCGCATTTTGGTTAGTTTGGATAAGGGTTTATCTATCTTGTTGACTTTCTCAAAGAACCAACTCTTTGATTCATTGATTCTTTGTACTGTTCTCTTTGTTTCTATTGTATTGGTTTCAGCCCGAAGTTTGATTATTTCCTGTTGTCTACTACTCCTAGGTGAGAAGTCTGTTATGTGAGTTTTCTCTAGGTTTTCACTAGGCATCTAGTGCTGTGAATTTTTCTCATAACACTGCTTTCATTGTGTCCCATAAATTTGGGTAGGTTGTGGATTCATTTTTGTTAAATTCTAGGAAGTCTTTGATTTCTTTCTTAACTTCTTCCTTGACTCAGAAGTGGTTCAACTGAGAGATGTTCAATTTCTATGAATTTGTAGGCTTTCTGTGATTTTTGTTGTTGTTGAACTCTAACTTTAGACCATAGTGGTCTGATATGATACAAGGAGTTATTCCCATTTTTTCTATCTATTGATATTTGCTTTATGACTGAGTATGTGGTCAATTTTAGAGAAAGTTCCATAGGGTACAGAGAAATGTGTTTGTGTGGAAGTTTCTGTATGTATCTGTTAAGTCCATTTGGGTTATTAAAAACTGTTAGATCCATTACTTCTCTGTTGAGTTTCTGTCTGGTTTACCTATCCAATGATGAAAGTGGGGTATTTAAATCTCCCACTATTAGTGTGTTGGGTTTGATGTGAGATTTAAGCTTTAGTAGTATTTCTTTTAAATGTGTAAGTACCCTTGTGTTAGAGGCATAAATACTCAGGATTGAGACTTCATCTTGGTGGATTTTTTTATGAGATGAATAAGTAATGCCCGTCCTGGTCCTTTTTGATTGATTTTAGTTTGAAGTCTATATTGTTAGTTATTAGGATGGCTCCACTAGCTTGTTTCTTAGCACCATTTGATTGGAAATTCTTTTACCAACCCTTTACTCTGAGCCTGTGTCTGTCTGTGAAGTTGAAGTGTGCTTCTTGTATTCAGCAGAAGCATGACTCCTGTTATTTGTATCTATCATGTTAGGATGTGTCCTTTTGTAGGTGAATTGAGTCCATTGATATTAAGGGATATTAATGACCTATGATTGTTAATTCCTGTTATTTTTGGTGGTAATATGTGTGCTTTTTTCTTCTTTGGGTTCTTCTGTGGGATTATTGATTGTTTGTGGTTTCGTGGGTGTATCCCGTTTTCCTTATGTTGGAGTTTTCCCTCTAGTGCTTTCCTGTAAGGCCGGATTTGTGGATATGTGTTGTTTAAATCTGGTTTTGTCATAAAATATCTTGTTTACTCCATCTATGTTGATTGATAGTTTTGCTGAGTATAGTAGTCTGGGTTGAGAGTCATGCTCTTTTAGTGTCTGTATAACATCTGAGGAGGACCTCTTGCTTTCATTGTTTCCATTGGATAGTCTGGTGTTATTCTGATGGGTCTGTCTTTATAGGTAATTTTCTTTTGTACCTCTTAGTATATTTTCTTTGTTCTGGAGGTTTAGTGGCTTGATTGTTATGTGGTGAGGAGATGTTTTCTAGGCGTTTAGTCTATTTGGTGTTCTGTAAGCTTCTTGTATTTTTTTAGTCATTTTCTTCTTTAGATTGGGAAAGTTTTCTTCTATGATTTTGTTTGATTTTTTTTTGTGTGTGTGCCTTTGAGCTGCTATTCTTCTCTTTCTTCAGTTCTGATTATTCTTAGGTTTCATCTTTTCACAGAGTCCCACATTTTTGGACGTTTTGTCTTATGACTTTTTGGTTTCAGAGTTTTCTTTGACTAATGTATGTATTTCCACTATTGAATCTTCACTCCAGAGATTCTCTCTTTCATGTCTTGCATTCTGTTGGTTATGCTTGCATCTGTAGTTCTGGTTCATTTCTTCACATTTTCTGTTTCCAGCATTGCCTTGGTTTGTGCCTTCTATATTGCTTCTACTTTAAGTTTTTGTTCCTGGGATGTTTATTTTCTTTTTCTTTGTTTTCTTTATTTTCTTTCAGGGATTTGTTCATATCTTCCAATTTTTTTTGTTTGTATTTTCTTCTATTTCTTTAAGGGATTTTATATCCTCTTTTAAGGCTTCTATTATCTTCATAAAGTTGTTTTAAGGTCATTTCCTTCTCCTTCTTCTGCATTGCCATACTCAGTTCTTGATGTGGTAGAATCTCCAGATTCTTCTGGGGATGTCATGTTGTTCTTTACGTGTTGTATGTATTCTTGCACTGATATCTGCCCATTGCTTTTTTGATTCACTGCAGTAGTTGTCTGAGTCTCAGGGAACTGATTTTGGTCAATCTGTTCTGGATGTGTCTGTGTCTCAGGAAGCCACTCTTGGTCCAATATGGGTTCTTGGTCTACTTTTAGTCAGCTCTTAGCTGTTAGTCACTTGTAGGTCTCATAGTAAGCTATAGGCCAGTGGTCTGTGTCTTGGAGGCTCCTGAGATTGCTGTGTTATGACTTGGGTTGGGGTTGGGCTGTGGTTTTGGCTGTGGGATGTCCAGTTTGTTGGGTTTTGGTGGCAGTTTGGGTTTGCAGGGGTCTCCCTCCTAACTTGGTTTTAGGGCAGAGCTGGGTGGGTGTAGGGTTCCAGGGGCTGTGTCCCTGGGCAGGGCTTTGGAGACTATGTCTCTGCTTGGCCTTGGGTGGGGGGTGCCACTCACCTCCTAGTCAGCTGTGGGCCAGGGATCTGTGGGTTTCCAGTTGTCACAAAGTCGGTCACTGAGGTTGCCGTGTGATCTCGTTAACCATTTTAAATGTAGAGCTCTTGGTAAGTTTGAAAGTCAGCAGTTATTATGCGCTGCTTATATACAACCAGAAAACACGGTGCTTCTTTTGGATAATACCTTTTAATAGTTTTCTTAAAAGCATACATTAATTTATGGTTTGTTTCTGAGACTGGAGGAATGTTAATCTATGTTTTCCATTGCTGTAACAAATCACATCCCCATATATTCATTGCTATGTCAGCCCCATATGGCTTTAATTGTCTTACCTGTCCTCCTGGCTCTATACAGTTAACCCATCTTGCATTTTGTTTTTCCTGAGATAAAGTTCCAGTCCCTAGAAACTGAACATTTACCTCCTGAAGAGGCCATTTTGGGTGCCAAGATTTTGGTGAAAATATTGTTCCATCTGCACCTGGGCCTATTACACCCTCAAATTCAATGCCAATTATTTGTATTTTTAGCTTTGTCTTTGAACATATACAGAAATTTTCCAAAATACTTGTTTTATGATCTTTCCTGAATATTTTGCTTTATCAACGAAAGCTGTTCTGTAATCCAGAGCAATATGGTTTTTAATAACAGGCATGATGTCTTTTAATTGCTCTCAGGGTGGGTTTTCCCATTGAAGTCAGGGAATTAACTGAACCAAATTTGACATTAGAACCTTTTATGATGGCTAAAGGTTAACTTGCCTGACCCTTGTTGATCTGCATTCATTAGTCTGTTGTTGGCCTTTGCTACATCTTTTACATATTTCAGGTGGCTAGGGCTTTTTGTTTAGATTATCACTAGAAAAAAACATTGTTTCTAGTAACACCTTGCCTACAATCCCTTTTCAGTTGACCTAGTTTACTATAATTAAAACATCTGATCTTTTGACTTTTCTTAAAATTTTCAGAAATCACTTCTATACAAGTATCATCATAAATGTGAGTTCCAATATCAGCTGTATTTTGGATCCACTCACCAGTGGTTGCTGATCTTGACTTCAAAGGCCTAATCATCAGTCATCAGTTTGCATTCTGTAGTACCATGTTTGATTAATACTTGTAACTTCTGGGTCTAATTTTATTCTATTTTCAGCTGAGGTCAGTCTTTGTTGAATGAGAGAGAGAGAGAGAGAGAGAGAGAGAGAGAGAGAGAGAGAGAGAGAGAGAGAGAGAGAGAGAGAGAGAGAGAGAGAGATTTTTCTGGGTTTTGTATAGTTTTAATGATTCAGCCCTCTTAACTGATTCCTCAGCCCTGTACCAAGCATTAAAGCTGCATATGCATGCACCAAGGTGTTATCATCAAATACACACCATCTTTGCAAATAAGCATACTGGCCATCATCTGGAGGCTGGTCTTAGGAAATTTTATGACCTCTAGCCCTGCTTCCTTAAATCCTTTTGAATCTAGCATTTGTACAGTATTCCAGTTAACTTCTGCATCGCCTTGGGGGTGCCTATTATCTGTTGGTCATTTTTTTTTTTTTATGGTAATTGGATAAGTTAAGGTAAATGTTGTAATGACTTTGGCCCACTCTCCTTCAGTTTCATAACACAGTGAAGCTATAGGTTCTGCTCTAAAGTCCTCTGTCTGTGTCTAAGTATTTTTGTAAGTTTCATTAGTAGGTCTTTCTAAAGCTTATATCTTATCACTATTAAATCCTTTTAAGACTTGTATCTTACCAGCCAATTTTTTAAATTTTCATTGGTAAGTCTTTCTTGTATCTCATCAATACAATTATCCTATTTAGCAGTTATTAAACTACTTTTTTAAGGATTAAATATTAATTACTAAACTGATAGTAGTTGCTGTCATTTCTCCTTCATTTAAAATTTTCATTTTCAAATCATCCTTAGTAGCATTATACAGGGTCCTGCTGCTCTGCATTGTGATATTCTCCATTCTTGATGTGCGAAAGATATTTTAAAAATATTATTTGGCTCTCCTCTAAAGGATTCTGTTGCTATTTTTTTTTTTTTTTTTATTATGTACAACCCCTTAAGCAAAGGCTGTTTTAATCAGTGATTGGAAGTCCACTGCAACTCTTTCAGTGCTATGAAGGGAAACTTTATCTAAATCTAAAGAACTCATGATTCATAGGTTGAGATGGAATTCTGCTGGCTCTGAGAGGCTGACTATCAAGTAGCTAACCTCTTCCTTTTTCTGGCATCTTCCAAAAAACCCAGGGTCCTTCTCTCAGCTCTCACTTAAAAAGACCTTACTACATGTGGTTCCTCTCTACCACTTCCTGTCAGCTACTTGCTTGCAGGTTAATTTTATTTAATCAAACACATCTTTGAATTGTTAACGGAAGCAGTAGGAAAAACTGCAACATGTTTTAAATTCATATTCCACATCAGACTTCTTAGGTATCTCACCAAATCTGCTGACTCCTTACTGTGTGCAGTCTTGGCACTGAACTCAAGCCCTTCCTGCAATTTTCAAGTGCAAGCCTACTTTCTGGAGTCCTGGCAAGTGGCAGCCACTTTCTGTCAGTGCTTTGCGAAAAGGCCCAGGCAGCAACTGCTGAGGAGCTCACTGGCATGACTCCTCTGTCCCTGTGGTTGTGCCCCATGTTGGGTTCCAAATGTTTTAATTTCAGCACATTGGCTGCACCTTAATCTAATGTTATTTCAGCCAGCAATTGCAACTTCACAGTTACTGGCTTGCTTTTCTAGCAGCAGCCTTGCCATACAGGGCAGGGCTTGTTTCCATAGGCACCAGTCCTGGTGCTGCTACTAAAGGTAGCCTTAACTAAATATCTTTCTATTTACGAATGAGGCTTGAGTTTCCACTGCTGGGGTGAAAACCTGTGAACTCAGAGAGGCTGAGTAGCAACAAGCTAACTCTCTCATTGCTGGCATCTCTGCCAAACCAGAAAAAGCTGTGCCACTGCAAACCCCTCCCTACTACTTCATGTGTCTCTCTATCTCCCCAGATGTCCCTGTGCTCTAGTTGCTAATTCAGCCTCCTGATACAAGGTTAATTTTATTTAGTCAAGGAAAATGCAAACTCAGGACTCACAGTGTGATTGAATATTCCCCAACACTTTACCTCTGAGATCCCCCTGCCTCTACCTTACAATGCTAAAATCAAAGAAGGGTGTGCACTACCACACCTGGGCCACTTGCTTATTTTATGTATATAAGTGTTTTGTTTGTGTATATGCCTGTGGACCACACACATTAATGCCTATTGCCCAGAGAGAGAAGTGAAGTTCCCTTGGTACTGAAGTTATGAACAGTTATGAGCTACCCTGGGGGTGCTGAGAATCTAACCTGGATCTTCTGGAAGAGCAGTCTGTGGTCTTAACTACTGAGCTATCTTTGCAACCCCAAACTCAGTCTTTCTACATCTAGATAATTAAAGTTATTCCTTTAAAAAGTTCCTACCAATATTGGATGCTGGGTTGAGAGCTGAAGGTGATGAATTTATCAACAACTATATAATTAAAAATGTCTGTTCAGCTATATTAATCTAGAATTTAGAGAATATATTATCCATAGGCTTTTTTCAACTGTAATTTGATATATTATGATACAAGTTATTTATTATATTTTCCTACTGTGATGAAGCATCTACTTCAGTGGAGTTTTTTTTTGGACATGTTATAGTTTAGAAAAGATGATTGCTGGTGCTTACTGGTAGCTGTTGTCCATGCTTGATGTGATGAGACTCTCAATAGTATAAGTGGTTAATATTTTGATTCATTTGTCAAAATTATGCTCATATGTTTTTTTGATTATATGTACATGTTTGTTTGCATGCAAATACATTTTTCCCTGTAATAGCAAACAATGAATAAGACTTTTTTTTCTGTTAAAATTTTAGATTACTATGTAGCTGGCAACTGAGAAATATACTTTATGAATACCGTCAAATAATCCAACAGGTAAGTCTGTTAAGTCTTACCCTTCAAAACGAGGATAGAAATTACTAAATTTACTCTTTAAAGCTTTGGTTTGTAAATAGGTTGGTTCATTAGTTGCTGTTTTGTAGGTTTCAACTGTATTATACAAGATTGTGTATTACATAGAGTAATTTTTTGAATCCTCAGCAAATATCAAGGCAACACTGGGTTAGAAATTGATTTCCAGCCTTGAGATTTTGTGGTTCCAAATGTGGTCACCCCATCCCTATGTATTTCCTGGTTGATTTCTCTGCTGAACTTGCAGAGTAGTGATAGGAAAAAAAAAATCTGAACTTCATTGCACAAATTTTATTTTGTATTATAATAAAAACCAGGAGCGTGATAATTGGGGAAAACCTGGAACATCAGTGAGATAGGGAACACACCATAGCCAATTCTCACCTAGCAAACTCCTCTGGTTGAACAGGGTAAGTCCTATCTTCATGGGTCCTCAGATTCTGGTTGTTCTGATAGAATGCTGACTTCTACTTTCTCCTTCCTTATATTTCTTTCCCTGCCCAGCTATCTTACTTCCTCATTCAACTTTCCTAGAGCTAGGATTAAAGGTGTTTGCCACCACTGCCTGGCTGTTAGATCTTGAACTCACAGAGATCCAAAAAGATGTGTCTCCTTAGTGATGGGACTAAAGGCGTAGGTCACCACTTTCTGATCTTCATGGCTCAACTAGAGGTGGTTCTGTCCTCTGATATTTCAGACTATTTTTATTAAATATACAATATATCACCATAGAACTGGACTGTGTATGGCAATAATGGATTTGTAATTCTGGTTTATGAAGAAGAAAGGTGAAAAGGAAGTCACTTGAATCCCTGTGACCTTTCATAAAGTGGTACTCAAGGTGGCTAAGAAGGAAACTCAGCAGTGTTACCTCAGGTATTCTTAGTACATCCTGTACCCTATCTGAAAAGTCATTTGAAGATTATAGAAACATTATAAAAGAAATTATTACTGAAATAAGAATATGATGAAATGTCTCTTCCAGAAAAATAAATGTTAGAACTATACTTGTTATAATGATCTTTTCATCTGTGTGATTTTCCTGTATTACATTCTGTGTTAAAGATGAGTTTTGGTGATAAAGGATGGGGATGCTCCCTCTCCACGAGTAAGTGTTCCTAGCTCACAGAAGCACACAGGACATGATTGCTGAGTACAGGAATATAACCTGTTGTGCTGGCTGTGTAAGCTCACCATTGCTTTAATGGAAATGTTGATACTCTGCTCTCTTCACCTGGCTTGCTCATACTTGTGACAAGTGTACATTGTATATGGAAGTTTAAGAATGAGTCCATGGAGTCCTTTGAATAGCTCGGGAAATGTGCTCCTAAGGGCTAAACAAACAGTGGAACAAATATCTCACTTCCCTCTCTTTAGTCTGAAAAAAAAAAAAATAGACCCAAAGTTTCCATCTCTTATTTTCCTCTTGGCTTCAGGATGGTCAGGGAAAATGCAGCATTCCAGTTTTGTTGTTGTTATTTTCCAAGGTTCAATTGAATGAATGTTAGTAATTTTCTCTTATACTACTTTCAGTCAATGTAAACTAAACAGTCAACAGACTTTTTATAAAGGTTGCTTATGAGCCTTGTCTGTAGTACTCTGTTCTTATAGCAGCACCTACAGAGCCATATTTCAAGGACATATGTGTGTGGCTGCATTGAGCTGGGTTCAGCTACTGGACTATGAGTCTCGGGGCTTTGATACAGGTTGTTCCATGTAGAAGCACCAGAAGTGTAAGATTTACTCTACAGGCATGTGTTCCTCAGGAACATGTTATAATGGATGCTTTACCTTCACGCACTGTTTAGCTATCTTAGGCCTTTAGTTTTCACTTCTGAGAATGTGGAGCAACTTTACATTTAGCTCTCTTTAGAACAGTGTGGGGCTAATGCAGTGTATCATAATGGAAAACAGAAACACAAAGCAAGCAGTATTTTTTTTCATGCAGAGAAATGATGTAGTGTTCTGAGAAAGCATTCTAAGATGTGACCATTTATTCTATAGTTATTTTAAGCATAAAAGATTTTGCAGAAATAAAACACCAGATCTCTGATATATTCTTTCTGTTTTATAGGGATAACCATTTTTGCCATTTTATTATAATAGTTTTATTTTAGTTAATGTTTCTCTTTTTCATTTAGGATGACTTAGCTGTGAAAAAATGAAAATGTCTGTCTATGGTCCAAATGGTCAAGAAGCAAAGTATATATTATTACTAATAACTTAGTTAATACATCATCTAGTTGTCTTAGTTAGGGTTTCTGTTGCTGTGAAGAGACACCATGACCATGGCAACGCTTATAAAGGGAAACACTTAAATGGAGTGGCTGGTTACAGTTCAGAGGTTCAGTTCATTATCGTCATGGTGGGGCATAGTGTTATGCAGGTAGACATGCTACTGGAGAATTTGCTTTGATGGTGGTCTTTGATGCTGTGTGGTATCTTGAGCAAAAGAGACCTCAAAGCCCACCTCCACAGTTGTACACTTCCTCCAACAAGACCACACCTACTCCAACAGGGCCACATCTCCTAATAGTGCCACTCCCTTTTGGGGTCATTTTCTTTCAAACACCACACTAGATTTTAGAAGTTAGTGTTTTATATATTATGTTCTTTCTGTTCACATCTTTTTCTTCTGCCTGTCCCCTTCTCTTTTTAAAATGATACTTTCCTATGTTTGTTCCATCTTTTGGTGAGAGGTACTGAAGAAATGGACGCAAGTGTCCACATTCCACCCAAATAGACTTGGGGACAGTCCTGGTTAGTTTTAAATCAACTTGACTGATACAAGTTTGAGCTATTAGGAACAGGAAACTCAGTCAATAACTTGCTTTCATCAGATTTCAAACTGTCAACAGGTTGCTAGGGCATTTCCTCTGTTAGTGATTGCTGTCTACGGCTTCACCCACTGTGATGATACCACCTCTGGTCCTGGATGGCATAATAAACAGGCTGTAAGTGTAAGCAGCGACTCTGCTCTTAGTTCCTGTCCATCAGAATGGACTTCAGCTCTCAGTGGACGTAAACCCTTTCCAACTCAGGTTGCTTTTGGTCATGGTGTTGGTCACAACAGTAGAAAGCAAACTAAAACAAAAGTTTTAGTTACTCATTCAAGATGAAGTTGGCAGGAATAGAAGTGCTGACCAGTGGTTCACTATTTAATACTGTTAAGATTTAGATGGAGTTAATCATTGTCCACATTCACTTTAGCTTCAGTGAGTGGAACATCCATTTCATGAGTTATTAATTGAAAACATTTTCATTTAGAGAATGAAGCACTCTCCTGATCTAGTGAGCTTTATGATGGAGTTGAAGATGATTTTGGTAAGAATTTTTTTCTGAAACTTTTTGTATCTATTAAGTCTCCATAGTTTCTGGAGCTTATTAATGGTATGTATCTGTATTAATGTTAGTGTATGCGCACTTTTGAGGACATATGAACTTGTGGACATACTCATCTGTCAGTTTCCTCAGCTGTGTTCCACTTTACTTTTGATATGGTGTCTCTCAGGGAGCTGAAGCTTGTTGATTTGGCTAATTTGGCTGACCATTGAGCCTCAGAGAGTTTCCAGTTCCTCTATCCCCAGGCATGGGATTTCCAGTATATGCTTTCGTGCCTGGCATCTTCAAATGGTTGGTATGGGTTGAAGTGATATCCTTTTGCTTGCCTGAGGTTGTGATTCAGATGTCAGATGTCACAGATTGAGACTTTGTGTCATTCAGAGAATTGCTAATGGTATAGTTTAAAATTTTATTCAGGAATCATGAATAAGGAATAAGATATGAATACTATGCTTTGGTTTTGGTACTATCAAATCTTACTATGTATATGTTACTTATATAAAATCTGAAAAAAAATAATTCTAAACATTTCCCAAGCAATTTGGGTAAAAGATAATCAATGTATTTTCTTTGTAGTCTGCTGGTCAGATGTCAGTATATTTATTTTGATATGAATACTTGGTGCTTTGTACTTGTTTCTTTAAAGCACAGTATGATGTCTGCTGTTCTTCATTTAGTGAAGGTTGGTCAGGAGGTTTAGATGCATCTCATACAGTTTCCTAGCATTATACTGCCTAGGGATTTTATCCACTGCTGGTTGTTCTATACCCACTATTTCACTGGCATTTAGAATGGGTGTTTTATTTTCTTTTTTTATATTTTACATTTTGTGGTACAGGGCATAGAATCCCACAGATTGTGCAGTGCTTTTTCAAAGAGCAGTGTCCCAAATGATGAGAAAAAAATCAATTATTTAGGTTTATTAACCAAAATATTTGAATAAAAAACCCTCACCATTATTTTGGTTAACATGAAGCACAGCCTATATTAGAGCAACAAGGTGTTTGCTTTTCTTTTAAAAAATTAATTTTACTGTAATGAGTTAGTATCTAACAACTACCACAGGGAACTAATATGTTCTTAAGAGTCATTATTAACTCATGAGTGTTATATGTTTGATTAGCTTTAATCCAGTACAGTCATTTTCTTCCTGATGCTTAAATTGACCTATTTTCGATCAGTTCAAGCTGCTTCGTGTTGGTTCCTGTGGTCTTTTAATATAACTTAATCTTCCTTGCTTTGTGATGCCAGTTGAGCTAGACATACTTATTCATCCTGTTCTAGAACTGTAATCAGCCACTCTAATAAATCTATAGGATTCACTTATAGTAATACTAATCATTATTATCATGGGAAATGGTGTCAGATACCTTGGTCTAGAGAGAGGGGTGTCCACTGCTATTTCTGTCTAGTTCTTTTCAGTAGACAAAGCTGTGGGAAGAGTAATGAGTTCATAATGGTATTTCCAGTAGGCATTATTGGATTTTTCCTTTGCCTTTATGCTTTTGTCGCTTTATTCTGAAATGTTGGTTTCTAATTACATTTACTTATTTATTATGTATTTTGATTATTGTGTTGGCTAACTTTTGTGTTTTAAATAAGACACCTGAGAACACTCATGTGAGAAGGGCTTGTTTCCTTTTTTCCATTTATATTCAGAGGCTTCAGCCCAGGGTCACTAGATCCACAGCCTCTGGATTCCTGCAGGGTGAGGCAGAACATCATGCTTGGGAGGAGAAAAGTATCTAGTGTTGTTCACCATCTTTGAACAATAATAATAAAATAAACCACCATGTGGATTTCCTATAAAAACAGTGATCACTTCAGTTAGGAGATGAAAGGATTATAAAACTTGGTTTTGTAGCCAGTTAATAAGTCCCTTTTTAGTATTCCATAGCCAATTAAATTATTTTTCTTTCAACAGGAAGTTGCTTTAAGGAATAGACAAGAATTGTGTATACAACCACCTTCTCACAGTTTCTGCACAGACCTTCTTAATGAGATAGGAGCTGTTGGTTGGGATAAGTATGTCTATTTAAAAATGTGTCTTAGAAATGCCTTTGTTTTCACATTGCATACATGTATTTTTAGTTGTCACAGCTTAGTTTTGTGCCTGTTTTTAGTTGCTGTTTTGGTGTAGAATATCTGATCCTGATTGCTGCTGTCAGTTAAAGACTGGAGCAATGTGAAATACTAGCCTGAAAAGCTTCATGCAATTTGAAAGGATGACATTTTATGCACATAATAAGATTTATCTTAATAGGAATTTTCATTAGGTGTGCCTAACAGTACTCTATATTTGCTACGTGTTTGATGTTTGAAAGGAACGCTGGGTGTTGGGTTGATGCTCAGTGAGTAGAGCTTTTATAAGTATGAAAACTATGAAAGTACTGAGTGGGTCGATTAGATCATGTGGAACAAATTGGCCAGCTAGACTAATCTCATCAGTCACCTTTGACCACAAGGGTACCTCTCTGTTGTATTAAGTTTCTGGCTTGGACTTGTCCCAAGATCTTGGACCAGCAGTCCTAAATAATCACACAAAGTCTTGTATTAATTTTATGCTGATCAGCCTATGGCTCTGGCATATTGATAGCTAGCTCTTGCTCTTAAACTAACCCATGATTCTTACTCTGTTTAGTCATGCAGCTCGGTACCTTTTCTCAGAGCAGCATAGTTGTCCTCTATATCTGCTGACTACTCTGGCATATCTATGGCATTTCTTCCCTGTTCTTCCTGTTCCCAGAGTTTTCTTAGTCTGGTAGCCCCACCCACACTTCCTGTCTGCCTTCGGCCAGTCAGCATTTTTATTAAAGCAGTAGGTGGGACAATTGTAAATACAATGTAACACCATAATCCCACTATACCTCTCCCTCAAGATGTAAGGTATAGAGCTATTGAAGAAGAAATAGAGCATCAACATCCGGCTTCCACATGCATGTACATACATGTCCATATGCCTATATGCCATATGTGTGTGCATATATATACATATTTGAATGCAAAAATTTAATACTAATGAGTATGAATCAAAATGGAAAACTGCAGTTTTTTAGTATGTTTATGATTGTATACATAGCTATATTTGGCTGTTATTCTTTCCTAAATTTAAATATCCATATGTATTTTTAAATGCTTTTGTCCTTTTAGCAGTAAATCTTGCTTTCTTTGAACAAAATAATGAATAATAAAACTTAAAGGAAGACTGAGTGTAGTGGCATACCTTTAATCCCAGCCAGCACTTGGAAGACAGAAGAAGTTGATCTCTGTGACTTCCAGAAGAGCCAAGGCTATGTAGAGAGACCTTGTTTCAAACATAGGGGGGAAGAAAAGATAATCTTAAAAGAAATTCAGTAGATAGAAATGTAAACTAATAAAACTTTATCCATATATCACCTAGAAAAAAGATGTCTAGTAATTTCCCTGATTTTCAGTTGCTGAGTTCAATTCTCGGTGTGGACATTTTAAAGCATTGCATTCTTTTAGTAAGTGCATTACCTGCTTTCTGTGGAGCTGAAGCATCAGTGAGGAAAGGCAGTTTAGTTCTCAGTGTGTGACTTCCACCAGTTCTACTTCAGAGTTTATTTATTATTTCAGTTGAGGGCTCTTTATTACTAAGATAAATCAAAGGTCGACTCAGTTACCATTTAGAGAAGAGAATTTCTCACCGGCAAGTTTTTCTGAATATACTTGAGACATTTCATTATTTTTATGTGCATTATTTCTTAGCTATTTTCTAAGTTGGCCTTTTGACCACTAATTTAAAGAAGCCAACCATCAAGTAAAATTTTAAGAGAAAACAGGGAGTCCATTACAGGTAGACTCCTATAGGTAGAAAATGTAATTCACACTCTTCTCCAGCCAAGCAAGAGCCCAAAGAAAGAAGGCCAAAGTGAAGCTCCGCTGTCATGAAGAAACAGGACTCTATTTGAGGCAAGGCCTAAGAACTTTGGTCCAAAAGAGATCTCACATGCTTTGTCAAATGACCTACCTATATCAGGCTATAGCAGCAAAGAGACATTCTCTATAAATGGCTCAAAGTACCTCCTGCCATCAGCTAGTTCTCACAGGCCCTGAACCACCAAATAGCTACCCATCTATTTAAGTTGACAGAGCAAAAGAAGCATCAAAGACTGCTGGTCCATGAGGAGAAGAAAGCTTCTGGCAAAGGGAATGTCCTACCTAATAGAACACATGTCCTTCAAGCAGGGGTCAGTATAGTCATCACCTTGGTGGAGAACAGGAAGGCTGAGCTGTTGTGATTGTTCATGATATTGACCCCATTGAGCTGGTGGTCTGCCTGCCCTGTGTCCAATGATGGGGTCCTCTACTACATCATCAAGTGAAAGGCCAGGCTGGGCAGCTGGTCCACAGGAAGACATGCACCTTTGTTGCCTTCACACAGGTTGATTTGGAAGACAAGGATGGTCTGGCTAAGCTGGAAGAAGATAATAGGACCAGTTACCAGTTACACTGACAGCTTGTTGTAGTGAGGTTTCTGGGTCCTGGGTGGCCAGAGGTCCAGACCCCAGACCTGCAGCCCCAGACCCCTTAGCCGGCTGCCACTGCTCAGGCCCCCAAAAATGACTCAGATGCTTATATTAACTTCATGCTGTTTGGTCTATGGCTTAGGCACGTTGCTAGCTTGCTCTTACATCTTAAATCAACCCATTCTCATTAATCTGTCTGCCACGTGGCACGTGGCTTGCCTGTGTTCCTTACATGTTGCTCCTTTGGGCTTCGGGCTCTTTCTGACTCCCTACTTCTTCTACTTATGCTCGGATTTCTCCTCCTACCTTTTCTATGGTGCCTGTCATGGGCCAAAACAGCTCCTTTATTTAAAGATTGATATTCACAGTATACAGAAAGGCATTCCCACATCAACAGCTAAGATGGGAAGGCAATGACCTAGGTCCTAAATCTGTGGCTTGCATTGTCAAACTGCAAAAGGCAACGGGCAAAGAACTCGCCACTGACCTGAGTCAAATGTACACTGCTAAGTTTTCTGTGCATAAATATTATTACAAAATTAAAAAAGAAAAACATTTCTTTTAGTAAATTTATACCATAAACACACACAAATGTGTCCCAAGTTATCGTCATGTAACTTTAAGAGGCAGTAAGAATATTTATTACTGTTAGAAGGAAAAGTTCAGTCCTTTGTCTGTATATACAGCTTCTCATCTTGTTTCTTAACAAATCTTTTAGAAGAGTTTCCCTTCCTATCCACAGATCACTACTTCCTGCACTGGGCTTGAGAGGAGCATAAATCCTCTGGTGTACCTCTGTGTAGAGATGGATTGGCCATTATTTCATGTATCTTATTCAGACTTCTTAATTTTTTGTAACTGCTTCTTAACTTCACTGTCTTTCTGGCTAATAGTGACAACATGTAGATCTATACTTAGTAGCCTTGAAATTTTGACATTGGTCTCTTGTCAAAAAATACAACTTTAACATCCAACTATTAAACTTCACTAAAATTATGATTGCAAGTAACAGTGTTTCAGAACAGCTGGGCTGTTGAAATGTGTAGAACAAAATTATGTTTTCCAAATTGGATTTTAGAACTGAGAACCATTATTGTGAAGTCATTGATTTGCATTAAGGGGTTGTTAAATGCAGCTGCCCTATAAGCTTCAGGAAACTATGTTGGGTACCTTCTATTTATCATGCTATATTTTTGAGAAGTAATAAAGAACACTTTTCATATGGTAAAAAAACATGTTTCTCTGGAATATCTGCCCTTTTATTTAATTAATAATATGAATCCTGTAATTGATTAAATTCCCTGTGAAATGGCTAGTAGCAAGCTTAGTGTCAGATTTTTGGTTCATTTTAGAGCCATCTGGGGTAATTTTTTGGGGGTGGTATCTTAAGACAGGTTTTCACTGTGTAACATCCTTTGCTGTCCTAGAACTTGCTCTGTAGATGAGACTGGCCTCGAATTCACAGAGATCTGCCTGCCTCTGCCTCCTGAGTGCTGAGATTAAAGGCATGTGACATCACTGTCCCACATCTCTTTGGGTAACATATATTTCTGTATACTACTAATATTACCTTGGCTTTTGTATTCCTGCTATTTTTCTGTTCTATATTTTTTTTTCTAAATTACCACAAATTTTGTGGGAGCAATACTGAAAATGAGTATGTTGGATTGAGTGTCCCACTGAAGTTGTCACCATGAAAACTGACATGTCTTTGGATGCGTCCAGTTGTCGTAGTTCTTGACTTTGTCTAGTATTTGGTATTTTCACTAACTTTTTCTTTTTACAGCTCTTTACTGTTCTTGTAAATTTTTCTTTCTTTTTTTCCTTTAATTCCATCAGTACAGTTTAACTGTTCTTTGTTTATTTTCTTTCATGTTCCAAATCCTTTTTGGACCCTTGCTTCTCCTCTACCAGAGAGAGAATCTCCGTAGTTTGACTCTTAAGTTTATTTTGCTTTTCTATCAACTTTGATAGAAAGATTTGGCAATAATGTTTTGAATTTATCATTTCAAACTGCTGTCACAAATACTTAGCAAACACTTTAACCAGAGTTCTCTTCTAAGAACAGGCTTCAGTTCTAGACATGTCTTTAGTTATGTGAGCTAGAATACATCTTGACTCTTTCCATGTATTTATTTCTACTCAGTTGTTTATCTCTTCTGTGAGTTAGGGTGGAAAGTTCTGATAAGTAAGTCTTAATTTTGAGCACCCTTATCTCTAATTTTCTTATTTGTTTCTTCTGACAGGGCGGTTTGTTGTTTTTGATACCCATAGTCAACAGTTAGCAAATATGTTCAGTCCTTTGTGTGCACATCGATACACATTCCTTTATGGATTACTTAGCTGGCATCCTTGCTTGCACAGACTGTTTTTCTAAAGGAAATTATCTGTTTGGAATCTCTCAAAATTCCATGTTTCATGAAATCAGTTCAAGGACTACAGAAGAATGCATCTCTACTCATTTTTGAGTATCCTTGAGTATCCCTTGTGCAAGCCTAACCCTAACCTAACCCTGACCTAGAAGCTAGTTTATGAAATAAAGTTATGGTTTCACTTATATTTCCTTCTTATAGACTCTAAACCCCTGTGTTCACATTCTTCTGGCAATTTCCTCCTCCCTTCTCTTTCCAGCTCTAAACTTTCTCATTTCTTGAGAACCTTTGTTTTCTCTGCTTGACTTAATGATTCTTAAAAATGAAGGGAAGAAGGGTTTCTATTAAGCTCTATTGCATTTTCCCATCACTTTGAACCCAGTCACAGATTCATTGCTCTTTCTCCTCCCAACTCCCTTCTCTTCTCCTTTCTTTCCTTCTCACTTCCTTCAAACATTGCTTCTAGTCACTGAAGTTATTAGTATTTTTCAAAGCATACTGGAAAGTGACTTAATTTGGAGAGAGCTCAATAAACGCTTTAACCAGTGCTTCCTAGTGTCTGAGCTTCACTACTTACCCTTGTTGTTTGTGAAGAATTTCTTAGCTGAGGAGATACTGGGAATGGCTTGGGAGAAGCGTGGTGGGAACCTTTGTCAGCATTTGTTCAGCACAGTCCAGTGAAGTGAGAAAACCTATGTGTTGTATGAGGTATCTGGTCTGGAATTTCCAGCCTTACCTATGGCCAGGACTTTCAGACCCACAGTCCCATAATCCCACTGAAACACACAGTTGCTTGTATTAATTGTACACTGATTGACCTGGGGTCCAGGCATATAACTTGTTAGCTCTTGCTCTTAATCTAACCCATGACTCTTATCTTGTTCAGCCATGCGGCTCAGTACCTTTTCTCAGAGCATCATAGCTGTTCTTTGCATCTTCTGGCTTGTCTGGCAACTCTGTGGCATTTCTGCTCTGTTCTTCCTATTCCAAGAGTTTTCTTAGTCTGGTAGCCCCACCCACACTTCCTGTCTGCCTTCAGCCAATCAATGTTTTTATTTAAACCAGTAGGTGGGACAGTTGTTTACAATGTTAGATAATTCCACTATATCCATGATCCGCACTTCTGTAGTTCTTAGGTGTGGCTGACCAGGATGTGATGAAATCAGACTGGGTCCTGACTGCGCTGGCCTCTGTCACACTGGCATCCTCCTAGGCTTTTCCTGAGCAGCTGGCCAGCTTTCATTTAAACTATTCTTTGAACTGATATACACAGTAATATATATGATTTAAATGCATTTTCAAAAATGTAATAATTTTGATACCATGTTCAAATAACTGTGTTTTCCATATTGAATAAATAATCATGTGGATTAGTCAGTGTGAAATCTGATAATGAGAGAACTATCTTTTTATGGGTAATATAAACTGTACTTTGTTTCGAAATTACATAGTTGGCAGTTTGGGGTTTTGTTTGTTTATTTTTGCTATAAGACTCACACTGTTCCTTTGTAAAGTAGATTTAACCTGTTGTTTCTATAGTAGTTCATCCAATAATGCTAGGTTATATGTAAGTTTTAATTGGGGTAATAATCTAGTTGTAACGAATAATAACCTGTTTTATAACAGGTAAGAAATAAAAATATTATTAAAATAGGTATATTAATAAAAATATTTGTGATTTTATTATAAGTACTCTATGAATGTGTTCAAAGTATTGAATTAATACAGTAGTGAAATTTTTTAAAGATTGGAATATATCTATTATTTAACTTGAACTGCATTTTCATTCAGTTGTTAAAGCTGGTACCCAAATCAATAAATGAGTAGCCAGTTTCTCAATAGCTCTGTGTTCATGCATACATGCTGCATTTTCACATTCATAGAAATAGAAAACTACACATATAGCACATGAAAAGCTTATTTGACTGGCAGACTAACCCAAATGGAAAGGTATGAGTTAGTGTAAGCTAAGGTGAAGCTCAAGTGCTTTCAGTCTGTGAGTACTTGGCCAAGTTCTTAGAGGAGAGTTGAGTGCTCCAAGCTCAGAAGGAGTGGGGAAAGAATTTTCAGCTTGGAGATCAAGGGAGCAGGATGGGCAGTGCAGTAGGTCACTTGCTCACATGGAAAGATGGTGCTATGAGGCTTGACTGCAGTATTTCCACTGTTGGGTCAGAGGCTGCAGGGGAAGGGGACTTGCTGAATATTTGGGACCAAAGGGCTAAAAATATTAAAAGCACGGGTAAATGTTGACACAGAAGATAGCATGGATTAATATCATAAAAAGAACTGAAGTGATAAAAGTGAGCAGAGCGGGAGTTTTTAGTAGTCTTGGAGTAATGTAATTAGGCTTACCAGTAAGAATGGAGCCTTTCAAGTTTTGAAAAAGTACATTTCTACATACCTTCGGTGTGAGCTGCCTGTTGGTACCAACCAAATTCATCTAAAGGGTTAAGAAGAAGAAGCTAAACAATTTAATTTGTTGGTAAAATTAAGTACAGTATTTCAAGAGATTTAAAAAAAAAAACAACAAAATAACGTTTATTGTGTTTTAAATCCTGTTTATGTTCACAAAGTTCAGCGTGCAGCTCTTGCCTCCTGTATTAGCAGTTAGAGATTTTATTGTTATTAATCTTCACTCCTCGTCTTTTCTTCTTTGATTTTCCCACGGTTTCACCTCATCCACTGAAATTGCAGTTCTTAAGTAGACCTACACAGTTTCTGTAGCAGCTACCATTCTTTTTAAAAATCTTTCTAGATCCTAAATGTTATAACTAAACAATTTTTATGATTACATAAAACTTTTTCATTGAAAACTTACTGGCAGAATATTTGTGTCATTATCTAAAAACCTTCGTCTTCTGTTTTGATTTCCTGTGTTACAAGAAATGCCCTTGTTTTCAGCCAGTGTATGGTCCTACTCCATTTTCCAGATTTTCTCTTTTCCAGCTGTCACCGGCCTTGGAGTCGGCCTCCTTTAATCTGCTTTCAGCCAGTGCTTCTAAAGCTAGATAGTCATAAAAGTTTCTATGCTTTTGCTTTAATCAATGCCATTTTTTTTTAATTTTGAAACTGTTGTTCATACTTTATAAATGTTTCTAAAGAGAGGAAAGACAAACAAATGCACATCCTTTTTTGTTGTGGGTCTGAGGAGGTTGTCAGATGCACATGGATCTGAAAAGGGGCATGGAGACAAATGTTTACATTGTTTGGAAATGAGAAGTCTAGGCTTTTTACAGATAGCAGTGGAGAGTAACCACATAGGCAAATATGTTTTCTACCATAATTTTACTTTCATTTGTTTTCAAAGACTCTAGACTTCTACCTGTGATAGGCTGGTTTTACATTTTAGTCCATTGTTGAACACATATATGCTCTTCAGATTCCTGTCGGTCTTCCTATTACTATTCCACGGCTCCAATGCCTAATGTTTCCTTAATTGAACCATTTTACCTTTGTCTCTGGTCAACAAGCAGACGGATTATAGCGATGCTGAGAAGAGGTCACCTGGGTTAGGGGCTACTGTTTGTTCTTACTATCTCTGTACAACGGTCTCAGCCCACTTCTGTCTTTAAGGAGAATAGTATTGTAAAAATGTCCAGGACCATCCACACTCCACGTGCACTAGGTGAACACATTGCCAACTATGAGCCACTTTGGCAGTAGCTTATGATACTCAAGGGACTGTACTTTTACAGAATGATATATTTCAAAGGATATTGGTTTTCATTGTAGAGAATTCATGCATTTAGAGCAACTCAAAGCCAAAACAACTTAGTTTGAGCTCTGTGTTTAAAATATTAGTCATCTTGCCTAGGTTAAATGTCAAAAGCTATATTTTGTGCAAAAAAGGAAATTTATTGCTAAGAGACCAGTCCATACCTGTGTTCATACAGCATTTTCCATAAGTTTAATCTGAGAACTAATATCAACCAGATTGTTGTATAGTAACAGTATTGATAATAAAAGAGAAGTTCATTGAGGAGAAAAACAAATAAAGGAAGCATAAAAACCTCATACTGTATGAAACAACAAAAATGGATCAAAGAATTTGACAGGAAGTTTAATGTGTACATAAGTAGATGCTGACAGAAACATGCTGTGTGTGCCAAAGGTTCCAGTGATGGAAAAGCGAAACATAGTGCTCACTGACCACAGCATGAGCCTTGACACACATTGTAAATAATCCGGAGATCTATGGCTGCATTAAGCACTAGGCTGCTGTATTAACTGCAGTAAATCTATAGCAGGAGGAGAAGCTGGCATGCAGAAATTCCTGATTAATTTCCTCCATGTAGTACTATGAATGGTACCCCCCACACACACACACACAAACACCATAGCCCACCTCTGTGTGATCATTTTTTATTCTCTGTTACTCACCAGACTTGTGTGTGTGGATACTTCCTTCAGTACCGTCAAGTTAAAAGCAGAAGATGCTTCTGGTAGAAAGCATGTGATCATTGTCAAGTTAAAGGCAAAGGTACGTGCCTCGTTATTGTGGTCAGGAAATACTTTGAGAAATGAAATCTGGATGTTTTCAATGTTTAGAAGTGCTAGTTATTTTAGAATGACATAGATATTTTAAAAATTAATTTTAGAAAGACTTAAGGAATTTATTCATCCAGTTTTTGAAAATCTAGATATACTTTTCCTGTCACTAATTTACTCCAAATGTCATCAAAATGCAGACCTTATAATGAAGAAATATTAAAGTACAGCCCCCTAGTACTGGGACATTTGTGCTGTAATATCCTATGTAGAAAAAAATGAGTGGTGAGTCCCATGTCCTAGTAAGTTTTTCTGAGGAAGTCTCCTGCCTCTACTTATGACTATGACTATGAGCTGTTTATGTAGTTCTTATCTCTTTCTTCACCCTACCCCCAAACACACACACACACACACACACACACACACAGAGAGAGAGAGAGAGAGAGAGAGAGAGAGAGAGAGAGAGAGAGAGAGAGAACACATACACACATGCACAGTTTGTTAATTATTTTGGCTAAAGTTTTGGAGAATGTATTTTAAGAATATAGAAAGGTTATATCTATAAGCTTATGTATGACAGTGATCTATAAACAGTCACAAAACATTTTATATTTCATTTCATCTTCATGTTTTAGTTCTTGATTGAGAATTTTAAGAAATAAATAAGAAAGCTGAACATATTAATCATTCCCTTCGTAACAACTGGGGAAACATTAAAATTTGAAGGAAACCAGGACATCTAGATTTTTATTGTCTGTAGTAGTCATCAAGCAGTTCTATTTCAGAAGACTGTAGTGATGAGAAGACCAGTTGTATTTGTCCTTTCTAACAATGTGTCTGGCATTTGAGGTTTCAAAAGAGAAAATAAACATATAAAGCTGTATTGTGCGGCACAGAAAAGTTAATATGTCTTAGTGACTCCAAAGACAGCTTCTGTACACACAGAACCTTTAGGACTAACTTTAAGACACATCCACAACTGATGTTGGATATGAATCTAATTAATTTTTAAAATGAGTTAGAGATTTGTTTCTTTAAAATAGTTCTTTTTTAAAGTTTTTAAAGGTATGTTTCTCAAAAAATAGAAGAAATCAGATTTTACCTTACAAAGGTCCCATTCAGCACACTGCAGTAGCTGTGGCTCTTCACTCAAGTCATCGTTCAGATACGAGACTTGCTTTGCCACTGGGAAGGTCAGAACCCTTGATTTTAATACAACTGTATTAAAGCCCTTGTGCTTGCTAAGCACACAGTGCCTGTGTCTTCTATGTTTGGAAGACTTTTTTTTATTATTAATTTTAAGTATTAGGAGGTTCAGTGTAGCAAAAGATTTTAAATCTAAATATAATATTAACTTCATTAAATGGTGATATGGACATTAATAAGTTCTGTTATGTCTGTTGTTTCAAAAAATAGAGTGTTGCAATAGCTTTGTAATTTTTATTAAAAAATACTTTCCTGTGTGTTTTACATCTACACTTTTCAGAATAATGACTATAGACAGATTGAGATGGGAGAAGATAGGGGGTTGTATTTGAAAAAGACATGGGATCTTAATCTTATGTTGGTGTTTTTCTAAACTTGTCTATTTAGTTTAGATGTATAGATATGCCAAGTGTGTCTTCAGTATGTGGTCTCCCTCCTCTCCCTCCCCTCCTCAGCATCTGGGCCTAGGAAAATCAGTTAAGAAACATTAATCATTAAAGCTCTTAACCACGGCTTTTAAAAACAAGCCTTAGAGGATGTTTTCGGATGGAGACAAACCCTTGTTTTGTGACTTGACATACATTAAAGAAGTGCCTTGGTTTTTTTTTAATGTTTGTTTTGTTTCTTTCATTCTTGAACACGTACTCTTCCAAGTCTACTGCCTTCCTCCCCATCCCCAAACCACAGTGGGAACAATACTGAATTAGGCTAGACAAGTCCTGTTAAAAATAAATGAGTCCTGTGAAAACATCTCGGTGTGTGTGCCAGGCTGACCTTGGGCCTTGTGGTTTGTGTGTATTCACTTGGGGGCAACTTTCTTGGACAGAGCAGACTAGAATTAAACTAATTAGAACTTGGTTAAAATGTGATGTGGAGTAATAGACTATAGAATCTGAAAACTATTGCAACAAATACATGTATTTAATGGCCTATAATTCCTTTCGAATTTATCATTTGGCTTGCTACAAGAGAGATTCAAGAATTATTATACTGAGAAATTATTAAAATTTACACTTAACTTTTTTCTTTTATTGAGTCAGAGTCTTAGTGTGTAGTCCTGGTTGGTCTGGAAGCTGCTGTGTAGGCCTGGCTAACCTCCAGCTTGAGGTGAGCAGGCTTCTTTTTGGGTACTAGGGCTACACACATCACTTTGTCCCATTCCCCTATGCAGAGTATTGTTAATTAGATTTCCAAAATAAAAGTTTTCAGGCTGAAGCTCTAGATCAGGTGATGAACTGCCTACCCAAGACTATGAGTTCCATGCCCAGTGCCATCAACACAAGCAAAAATAACAGTTTAGTTTGTATAACTACTGCAAGTTGCTATTACATACATCCTAGAAACTTAAGAGCCATTCTAACTTAGGCAGGGTGGGTTACACTGTATTTAGTTCAGTATTATAATTTAGCTACTGTAGTCCAGAAGCTTTTAAAAGTAAATTTAGAGATGATGATTCATTCCTGTGATTGTAGCACTTGAGAACTTGAGAAAAAAGAATTGCCCCAAGTCTGAAGATAACCCAGGCTGTACAGTAAGTTGAGTTCTAGTGGTAAGCTGGCCTACAGAGTGAAACCATATCTCAAAAGCCAAAATAACCAACTAAATAAATAAAATGAATATCAATGATGTAAACTTACATTTTAAAAATTCATAATAAGCTAACATATAAAATTGCTTTTTGGTTCTCTTCTTTTATATGAAGGTTCACATGGTTTTCCCTCCATGATTATAGTCCTGCTCTCAAGTGTGGCCTGGAATATTTCTCAGTTATCAGGATATACTCCATTCTCCTTAGCCTGAACGTTTTTTCCTTTTTATTGTTTCATAATTATTATAATATATTTTCTGTGGCTTTCTGTTAATTTTGTTACTAACTTTACATAGCTAGATAGAATTAATTAGTCTGTATTGATACTTCATTTCATTTTAATCACACTTACCTTGATACCTAAATGTTAATTTTTTGGAAAAAAAATTGTATTGACTTCAAATACAGTTATTTTTTTTTTAAAAAAAATGTTATAGCTACAACATCTACTCTTCCGTCCGTATAACTTTCCCCAGTAAAATATGAAAAATAAGAGACTAAAAAGTCTGGAACCTAAAATAGTTTGTCAAAGGAAGCTTTTAAAACTCATTTTCTTTTACGGAATTTAGCTTATTAATGGCAAGTAATGCGTATTTTTAATTATAAATGACTTTGAAGATTTCAGAGTTATATTTTAATTGATTTTGTGATATAATTCTATAATAAGAAATTTAATTTTTTAAAAAACGGTATTTTTTTATCCTTAGTAACTTCAAAACCTGATTTGTTCTTATGACTATCTTTCTTTTTATATAACCAAGTAATTAATTTTCTAATAATTTTACCAATCTTAAAATTTTTTCTTGCTTAAAAGTGTTTTTATTTCTCTTTAATGAAATGGGAGACATTTCCTTATTTTTGTTTTTGGGGTTTTTTCTTGTTTATTTTCCTTTTTCTTCTTGATATGAGTAGTTGCCTGTCATAGGAAGTCACATTTAAATCACAGTCACAGATAATTATTGTTGTATGCTTCTTGATTCCGTTAACAGACCTGTCTTGTCATGTGGTGACTGAGCCAGTTGTGATTAAATTTATGATGAGAAGAAATTAAATAACAGTTTGTTTAATCTCTGAACACTGATAATGACTCAGATCGCTGCTGCTTACTCAGCACTTCTTGGGATACCACATCACTACACTTTGTACCTCCTAAGCATGAAGTGGCTGTTAACTAGCTCCCAACATCATTATAATAGTACAGTTACAATGTGTGTGTGTGTGTTTAATATATTATTACATAGCACTACAGAAGTATATGTTGGTAGTTATAATGCTTTCCTAATGTATCTAGCTTTTCTGAAATACCTCATGTCAAGTTGTCACACACAGACACAGGAATGACCTACTTTCATGCTTTGTCACAGCACCCTAGAGAACCACCAGATTGTATTGTGGACTTTCCAGTTCCATTTTCTGTTTCCTGGACACCAGAGGTAAATAATAAAATTCATTTTAAATAATTAAATATTATATTTTTTTGAATTTTCATTTTAGAGTCTAAAATTATTAAATCATTTGTTTTTAAGGATTTATGTCAGCCTTCCTGTAATAATTTATATTTCCAAAAAAATCAATGCCTGTTTTCTCTGTGTACACATTAGCATGCATACATACTTGTTTAGATTTCTTTATTTTAGGAAGCATGAAGAAGTTCTACTTATGTGCAGTGTTTTACTAAATTTAAATCTTAAAAAAACTTTTTAGAAAGCAGTGAATATAAGCAGAGAGTGTGTGGAATTTTGTATATTGTTAAACTCTTAATATTGATGATATATGTACCCTTTTTAGAAAGAGATGAAATATAAAATGTTTGCACTGTGTCTTGTGTCTGTGCTTACACCCCTTAGGTTAATTCAGTAGTCTAGCACATTGATAGAGATCAATGTCTTTATAATTGTGATGTCAACTGATGTTACACACTTAGGAGATTAGCAGTAAAACATCTTTAAAATCAAAGAATGACAGTGTCATGATGAGATTGTTCACTGTCCTTTTTTGCACCAGATCAGTTTTAATAGTTGACAATACTTAAGAGAAAACATCTCTTTATAATTAACAGTGACCCTTTATAAGTGTTCTCTAGTGGAAGTTATCCATGTTTTTTTTCTGAACTGTTTAAAAATACATAGAAGTTTCAACATTTACAAACAGTTATGCATTGGTTTTTAAAAATGTATTTATTATTGTATGCATTGATGTGTTTATAGGCACTTGTATACTCTGATGCACCTGTAAAGGTCAGAGTACAATTTTGTGGTGTTTGCTCTTTCCATTTATTTGGTTCAAGGGACTGAATTCAGGTTATCAGCCTTGAGTGAAAGTCATGCCCACTGAGCCATCTCATCTGCCCATACATTAATTTTGAAGTGCTTAAGAGGACTAGGCTTGTGAGGGTTTTAATAGTTAATCAGATATTTTAAGTTATTGCTTGTTATTTTTGCTCTTTTAGGGGACCCACCACCCAGCTCTCAAATCACAAATAGAGACTTATTCTCAATTATAAATGCCAGTCTTAACTTGGCTTGTTTCTAGCCAGCTTTCTTTTTAACTTTAAATTATGCCTTTTACCTTTTACCTCTGGGCCTTTCTTTTTCTGTAATCTTAATTGTGCCCTTGCTCTTTGTAGCTGGGTGGTTGGCCCCTAATGTCCTCCTCCTCCTCTGGTTACTTCTCTTTCTTCCAGATTTCTCCTTCAACTTACCCTTTCACTGCCTGCCAGCCCCATATATCCTTTCTCCTGTCCCTCTATTGGCCATTCAGCTCTTTATTAGACCATCAGGTGTTTAAACAGGCACAGTAACACAGCTTCACAGAGTTAAACAAATGCTACATAAGGTAACATACCCTAAATTAATATTCTACAACATCAAATCCTATATTTTTTTTCATTTTCTTCTTTAAAAACAACAAGAACAAATTCCATTTCCTTTACTGGAAATAAAAGAAAAATTCTTTAATTTTCTTCTGGTACTTGCTGTAGCTTATACATTTATAAAAATAATTTTGTTTTTTGTCAACAGTTCATTTGCCTATAAATTGTATTATTATTATTTCTTAGAAACATCTTTTTCATTTGACTTCGAACGTCTCTCTTTCAGTTATACTTCCTTGAGGTCATGAGAAACACTAAATTTGGATTGTATGACTGACTCTTGCCAAGATGCTGCCTGTAATTCACACTGTAATTTTGATCACAGTGATGAGTTTCTTAGTTTTCTTTTCATTGTGGGTACTGTTGAAGTTTCCCTGAAAGGTTGTGAAGAGTATGTGTCACACCAAAATTAGTTTTGACTGCTAACCTGGAAACTGGGAACCGTTTATCTGAAACGTGGTGTTCTTGCTGTCCACAAGCTCTGAGAGCTGTAGGCTTGTGACTGCTGTAGGCTTGTGACTGCTGTAGGCTTGTGACTGCTAACCTGGAAACTGGGAACTGTTTATCTGAAACGTGGTGTTCCTGCTGTCCACAAGCTCTGAGAGCTGTAGGCTTGTGACTGCTGTAGGCTTGTGACTGCTGTAGGCTTGTGAGTGCTGTAGGCTTGTGACTGCTAACCTGGAAACTGGGAACTGTTTATCTGAAATGTGTTCTTGCTGTCCACAAGCTCTGGGAGCTGTAGGCTTGTGAGTGCTGTAGGCTGGTGACTGCTAACCTGGAAACTGGGAACTGTTTATCTGAAACGTGGTGTTCTTGCTGTCCACAAGCTCTGAGCTGTAGGCTTGTGAGTGCTGTAGGCTGGTGACTGCTAACCTGGAAACTGGGAACCGTTTATCTGAAACGTGGTGTTCTTGCTGTCCACAAGCTCTGAGCTGTAGGCTTGTGAGTGGTAATATTGGTCCATTAGAGCTTCAGACTTGACTGTTGCAAAGTTTCTTTTGTAATTGCTTCGAGTAAACAGGATTAATGAGTGGTAAGGAAATGGAATATAATATTTTTAAATTTTTTAGAATATATTAAAATTCTTATCAAAGCTTTAGAAAACTTCAGACTCCTTTAACCCCCTCACAATTGACAGATGTTATTTTGTCACCTCTGCTTTAGATGTGCATCCAGTTCTCTCCGTTTCTGTTAGAAATAAAATGTTCTTGGAGCAGCACTGGCCCTACGCTCTGTTCGGGGCCTCATTTCCTCTGTGTTCTTTAACTTTCTAAACAGGACTCTCTTTCCCTTAAATTCTAAGTATTGCAGCCATGCACATTCTTATGCTCTATTTGCAATTTAGGGTATTTTAAATCAGTATCTTTAGTTGATTTATCTATACTCATTTCTGTATGTCATTTTAATCATTTAAAATGCTATATATTTTTATATCCATCAATCAGTTAATTTATTCACTGTCCTGTTGGTAAAGTTATCCATAGTTTCTTATTATCGGCCTGCAATAGAACACTTCTGTGTACTTCCCCGTGCATATGTATGAGTATTTCTGCATGGATTATTCCTATAACTGTTATATGGAATATGCCTCTTTGAGGTTACTAAATACTGCCAGCTTGCCTTCCAAATTGGTTGTATAAGTCTGTACTTACATCTAGGCACAGATAGCAATTCTTATATTACCATATTTTATTTTGATCATAGTCTGCCTTCTAATTTTTACCAAGAATTGATAATCATTGCGTTGCTTATAATCTTTGCCTGTTAGCAGTATTTTTAGAAGATACGTGTCTCTCATATTGTTTTGAGAGCAGTGCTTTACTTGTTATGTAGCCCATGAACAACTTTTCGTGGCACTGATTTTAGCTCTGTATACTATATGTTTTGTCAAACTTTCAGAGTGCACATTGATATCAGTCTCATCAGTTTTGACTTATTTGTATATCAAAGAAAAATCTTTATCTTTTTTTCTGAAAAAATATAAACTTATAGTTTGTCCTAATGGTTATAATTTGTTCATATCTAAGTATTATAGAAAAATCTATGTTTATCTACATTATACATGCAGTTGGGAGATGTTTTTATTTGCATCAATCTCAGATAATTTCACTTTTTAAAAAAATATACATATAATTAAAATTTTGAAAGTTTCTAAATTTTTGTTTGCATCTAAGTATAGACCCATGTTTTTGTGGTAGAACAGGAACTCTGGTTCTCTTCAACATTAGAGTGAGTGCTGGCTGTGCTAACTTGTTCTGGAAAGTAATGTTCAAGGTACCAGGGCATTGCCTATGGTCCTTCCTCAGAGACTGCCTGGGCACTTCTGCTCCCCCTCCCCCTCCCTCCCTCTAGCCCTCCGAGCTTCCTTCCTCCCTTCCTCCCTCCTTCCTTCCTTTCTTTTTCTGCATTTTTAAACAGTTTGATTCTTAGTCTAGTAATAAAGCTGTATTTAAAACACTGCATATAGAGCCCACATAACTGCTTTTTACCAAGTCTTTGTCTGCTCCTGTACACTTCTTCTCTGGCTTCAGTGTTCCTGGACTTTAAACTCAGAAGATCTTTATTTTCTTTTCTCTTTGTAACATAACAGACATGGCTTTGTGGCATTCATATTAAAGATGGGTAATTTTCCTTATGGTCCCTGTCTTCCTGCTGAGTTGATAATGTTTTGATGTATTTTTCTTTTGCCCTGATGAGAGGTCTGCTGCTGCTGCTCTGACATGTTCATTTGGATGAATAATTATAACGTGCACAGTGTCAAGCTGAAGATGGTAGGTTCTGTGCGTCATGACAAGCCCAGTAGCCAGTGCAGGTGTCTCACAGCATGATCAGCAACAGCCAGTGTATTCTGGCTCAGAGGGGACGTTTAGAGTCAGAAGACTCAGCGGCAAGGGCAAGGCTGCTGCTGCTCTTGCTGCAGGGCTGTGTGCCAGAGAACAGTGTCTGTATCTCTTCAGATGCTCATCATGTTCACTCAGTAAATTTTCCTTATAGGTTAGTATAGATGTAAGAACAGCTCACGTTTTTTATCTCCTTCTTACCACATGCTATGAAATGTGTTACCTTTAAGATTTTCACACACATGCCATACATGTCAATATTATCCACTAATAGATTCCAGTGTGCTAATGTCAGATTTTTAGGACAAAATGAAAGTCATTTTGTCAGGTAGCTGTTTTCTACCTGAAAAATGTGTCATTAGGTACAGATTTGGGGAAGTGGCCTGGCCACAGGCAGTTGGAACATTTAGATTTGCTCAGATACCATGAACAGTGGCCTGTGTATTTCCTGCCATGAAGAATCTGGTCCTTCTGGGACAGTGCCATAGATGAGGAAGACTGTCACTTGTGAGGAAGCCTCTGGCCGCTGATGCTCTGATGACTGAAGACTGTAATTACAGAAAGAGCCCTGTTGAACAGCAGGGCACATGGTCTATTCTCAAAGCTGCAGTCCACAATTGGGCTCCTACTTCTCTTTCGGTGTACATTTCACGTTGTTTAGCGTTTGTTTGCTTGTTCATTTGTTTGTTTGAGGCAAGCTGCACAGGATAGCCCAGGCTGTCTTAGAACTCATTATGTAGCTCCAGCTGTCCAGAAACGTGGGGCAATCCTTCCGCCTCAGTGTTCTGAGTATAAGTTGTCAGTCAGTGGAGAGCTAGTATACTTAGCCCTTAATCTGTATAATTTCATACAAATTTCTTGGCTGCCTTTTGCCTCAGTTCATACATAACATGAACTTTTTGTCTTCACAGATGTTCAGGGAAATATACTTTGTTAAGGAAGCACAACTTCAGCAAGGCACACAGAGCGTAGCTCTTTGCTCCTAGAAGTCTGTGGGCCTTCTAAGCCATGAAACCTCTGGCTTGTGCCAGCAACCCTTTGTGTTCTTGGTTAGAAATTCATAGAACCAGTTTTTCTTTACTTGTAAATTAGCAAGCTCAACATATTTTTGCTTTCTTGGCATATTATTTTTGTCATTGGTAGTATAAAAAAATAAAAAATATAACCAAAGAAAAGGCATTTTTAAGATTCTGTAATATAGAAAAATTTAGGGAAGAAAGAGTCTCAATGTCTTTAGGACTCAGTTGCCTGTAGCTGCCTTTCTCCTTGTCTTTTTCAATAATATCTATTTTAAAAGTACCATGCCTTAAATGAACAAAAGGGGGGGGCATTCAAAGAAACAAAATTAGAAGATTGTAGTCACCTGGTATATCTCTATGTACCATGTGAAACAGTGCCTTGCCATTTCTAAAATACCAGTAGTACAATATACATTTATTCAAATAATCTTTAAGATCACGAGAGTTTTCTTCATGTTTGGGCTTGCATAATGGCGGGCTTGCGTAATGGCCGTGGAAGTGAATACTTTGTATGTGCACAGTCATTTCTTACCTGTTGGTTTCATTAGGTACCTATAGCAATGGTTTTTCTTCTCAATCCAGGTGTTCTGTGTTTGTGTTTAATTTTCTCTGTAGTAGCTAAAGATTTTGTGTTGCAGTTGTAAATATAGGATCTGTCATTGCATCTTGTCAGAGTGTGGATAACCTACGACTTTAGTTTTCTACCAAAATAAGAGTTAAACTTATACATAGTTGGAGTTAGAATTGAAGGTGTAGTTTTATATCTTTTTTCCCCTTTTAAGATAAAATAGCATGTTCTACCTTCTTTTCCATTTATTTCGATTTCTCCAGTGTCCACCACTTTACATTGTTAGTATATCTTTTTAGTATTTTTTGTTATTCAGTTTTCCTATCACTGGAATGGAGAATTCCTGGGATATTTTTTGTTTTGATTAAAGTTTTGGAAATAAGATTATGCTCCAATAGGATCCATTACAGTGGGTATCTGGTCTAGAGGTATCTCATTTTAGTGGGTGTGTAGCTTATGAAAATGAGAAAAAGAAGATAGGTCTTGCCCCCCCCCCCATTGAAATAATGACTCTCAGTGGCCTAAGACCTCTCTTTAAGTTTAGCCTCTGTAGCATGTCTACTACTGTGCAGTGCCACGATCATAGAACATTTGGTATTGAACAGTGGTAGTATTGTAATTTATACTATTACGCATTCATATAATGTATGGTACCATTTTTTAGGCATTATTTGTAATTTTAAACTTTCAAAAGCAGTTAGATATTTTATAAACTATGTATACCCCAAAACATATATATTGTGTAGTGTCTTGATCTTTACCAAATAGTTGCATTATAAATTTGATGTTAATATTAAGTGTTTATATATACATATATATAATATATATTATGCAGAGATAATTGGATGACTATTGGTAGTGATTGAATGGTGGTATTTTTTCCTTTGTTACCTTGGGTTACACACACACATCACATACACAGAGAGAGAAAGAGAGAGAGAGGGAGGGAGGGAGGGAGAGAGAGGGAGGGAGGGAGGGAGAAAGAATTAATGTTTATCTTACTTTTGTAAATTGCATGACCTCGTTTAACACTGACCTCAAGAGACCCATGATATATACGAGTAGATGTCTTTAATGGACAGATGAATGGATATCTTTGACTTGTAAACAGCTATTTTCATAGTAGGGTAAAGATAATGGTTTTGCTTGCTATTGATTTCCAAGATTATCAAAGTTAGTTTAAGCGAGGTAGAATAGTTGAGATCAGTGAGATCAGTCTCCAGGACTTAATAGTTAAAGGAGAGAACTGACTTAAACAAGGTATTCTCTGGCCTCCACCTGTACACTGTGGCACTTGCATAGGCACACTAAGGATGTGGTTTTGGGGTTTGGGGTTTTTCTTTCCCCCTTGAAAGCAACCTAATATATCCTTTTGGAAAATAAACATTCAGTTTGAAGATAAAAATCTCACAGGTTGGAAACAGAATGGTGATCAGTTATGATATGTGTGAGAGACACTAGTTCTTTCTGCTAGGAAATACTACCCCACACATTTTTGGGGAGGGGAGTGATGAAGCAGGATACCTGGTGCTGCTCTCGGGCACACACACATATGCACTACATATGCCATACACACTCAGACAAACATAGACTGACTTAATTTTTAACAAATTGACTCGATTTTTTTTTTTTTTTAAGTTTAGAACATGGGATACCTAAGGACAATATTAAAAGTGCAAAATGACAGACTTTTAGTTTCTTAGTAAAATTGTTGCAGCTGTCCTGTCAAACATGCTTCATTTATCCCCGGAAGTAACAATCTTCTTCATACAAATCGAAAACAGGAGCACACACTTGAGATGGTCAGTTGCAGTTGAAATAATATGAGCACAAGTGATACAGCAAAGTGTTGCATGGATTCTGGTTGTGATAAAGGAAACTCAGAGCCAGATCTCGGGGAAAGGTTGGGATATCAGAGATGACACACCACAGTCAAATCTCACTCTCTGTCTTCCAGCTTCCTCAGCCTCACTCCTCGTGGCTTCTACAGAATGAATCTGTCTTCCTAAGCCTGCCTTAAATACCTTCCTTGCCCAGTTGTTTCACATCCAGGTTAAGACTCAAGTGAGATCTACTACTTTGGTAGTTAGGACTTAAACTCACAGCAACACACAAAGATCTCTGTCTTTGGATTTATGGGATAAAAGGCGTAGGTCACTACTCCCCGTGTTTCCTGTGCTGAGATTAAAGACATGAGTTACCATTCTCTGACCCTCCTGGATTTACTGACTGTGGGTGATATTCCAGAATGGTTTTTATTAAATATATAACATATCACCATAAATCCCCTTCTGTATCAAAAATAAAAAGGAAGATTGTAACTAACATAAAAACCATGTACAGTAGGAACGATAATTATGTACAATGTATACAAACAATATTACATGTTTGTATACAGTTCATTAACAATTGACAAATTTAAAGAAAATATTCTATTATTTATCCTATTTTGGTGAGTCCAAAGGATTATACCTAATTCACTTTCTATCTAAGTTGTATTACTAACTAAAAACTATATTTTGATGTCTCCCAAACTTATACACTTTAACTTTTAAGTGACTTTCTTTTTTTTTAAAGCAAGAACCCTGAATCTAATCTCTCTTGTTTAGTTTTTTTCTAACCATAACCAATAACAATTTTTAACCAGTTATCCTAAGTAATGACAATCATCCATAACCCATTAAAGGACCAAAAACCACCCACCACAACATTAAGGAATGTGGGATCTGTGTTCTTAAATTGACTTTCTCTGTCTGGTGGTGAAGGCATTTAACATCTGGATCCACATGATCAACATGTGCATACTGTAATTTCTTTTTCATCAAAGCCAATTCTTTCTCAGCTTCAAGAGACAATTCTCTTGGACTGTTTAAGTCCTTGTCATCATTTAAGATTTTGAAGAAATTATCCACTTCATCATTTTGTACTCCAATAGTGGTCTGTAAATTGGCAATGTCTCCTAACAATCTTTGAAAATCATTAAGTGCCTTTAGTCCATCTCCCCTAATTTGTACCTTTTGGGATGTAATTTTCTTTTGGCATATTTTGTAACCAAAATAATTAATGGAATCTCTTCTTTGTATTTTTCTCAGGGGCAATTTGTAATCCATAAGCAGGCAATTTTTTTATCACTCCTTGAAACATTTTTTCCTAAGGTATCAATATTTGAATCAGCCAACAAGATGTTGTCCATGTAATGATAAATTATAAATTGTGGGAATTTGTTACATACTTGTTCTACTGGCTTTTGTACAAAATACTGGCACAGAGTGGAGCTATTCATCATTCACTGAGGGAGGACCCTCTACTGATATCTCTTTACAGGCTGAGAATTATTATAAGTGGGCATTGTAGAGGTGAGTTTTTCTTTGTCTTGTTTTTGTAGAAGTATTTTAAACAAAGTCTTTTAAGTAAATAAGTATAATAGGCCATTCTTTAGGTAACAGATAAGGCAAAGTAATTCCAGACTGTAGAAAGTCCATTGGCTGGATCACCTTGTTTATTGCCCTTAGATCTGTTACCATTCTCCAGTTTCCAGTTTTCTTTTTAATAATAAATTCAGGAGGACTCCAAGGACTAGTTGATTCTTTAATATGATGAGCATTTAATTTCTCCTGTATTAGCTGCTCCAAGGCCTGCAATTTTTCTTTTGTTAAAGTCCATTAATGAACCCATATAGGCTTATCTGTTAGTCATTTTAAAGGTAGTACTGTAGGTTGTCTTTGAAAGATCAGCAGCTGTTGGGGCTTGTTTTTGTACAACCTGAATGGTTTGTGACTGTTTCTTATAGTACCTTCCAATGTTTCTCCTGGAAACATGTTAGTTTATGTTTTATTTCTGTATTTGGTGGAATGTTGATCTGTGCATTCCATTGTTGTAATAAATCTGGTCCCCATAAATTTATAGCAATGCTAGCCACATATGGCTTTAATAGTCCACTCTGTCCTTCTGGTCCTATACACTCAAGCCATCTTGTACTCTGTTTTACCTGGAATAATGACCTAGTTCCCTAAAACTGAACATTTACCTCCTGAGGCACCCAATTTGGATGCCATGACAATGAAGAAATTATTACATCTGCCCCTTTGTCCAATAAGCCTTCAATAATATAATTTATTAATTCACTAACTTTGGGCCTTTGTTCATTTATAGAAGCTTGCCAAAATATTTTCTTTATAAATTTTCCTGAGTTTTTTTCCCTTTTCTATAGATTTTCCATTATTCGGAATAGTAGGTCTTTTTAGAATAGGTTTTAATTTTTATTGTGCTGGGAAGGTGTTTCCTCCATGAAGCCAAGATAATATTGAAATGGATTGGCTATGGGAGCTTTTGAAAGCCCCCTTAGAGCATTTCTAGATGGCATAAAGTTACCTTGTTTGTCCCTTGTTGACATGCACTCTTTAGTCCAATGCCTCCCCTTGCCACACCTTCTGCATACTGGAGAAGGGTGGGGCATTCTCTTGAGATTATCCCTAACAAAGGCATCATTTCTGGGAATGCCTTGTTTACAATCTCTTTTTATGTGACCTTGCCTTCCATAATTGTAACATTCAACAATTTGACTTTTTCTTATACCTCCAGAAATAATCTCTCCTGCCCAGTTATCATCACAGTTATAAGGCTTTAGATTAAGTCTCTCACAAATCCAATCCTCCAAGGGGTTCACTTTGCTTTCTAACAGTCTAATTACTCTTTTACATTATGAGTTAGCATTCTCAAAAGCCAGAAATTCAATTATTATTTGCCTAGTTTCTGAATCCTGTACCATTCTTTTTGCTGTTGCAGTTAATCTCTGCCAAAAAAAAAGTCTGTAAAAGTTTCTTTTGGGTTTTGAACTACTTTTGTGAAGGATGGATTCAGTTTTCTTTCCTATACCTTCATTCTAATGCCATGCATTTAATGCTGTCATGTGACATAAATCAAGGGTATTCTCATCATATACTATTTGCTTTTCTATATCAGCATAATCACCCTCCCCAAGAAGTTGGTCTTGAGAGACTTCTATGTCTCTGGCTCTGTTTCTTTGTTCTATTTCTTTAGCCTCCTTCTTTCAGGATGTTTTCCACTGTAAAAGTGGTCCAGCTTCCAAAACAGTAGTAACCATATCTAACAAGTCCTTGGGGTAATCTGGTTATGTGATGACTATGAATTTAACAGTTGCTTTACAAATGGTGAGTGCATATTATATGTCATAATTGCTTCCTTGACTCTCCTTAATTATAACATTTGTACCAGAGCAACTAACTGCTGTACTCTTTTTATCATTTTTAGATTTCTTTAAGGTTGCTAAGTGTATTAATGTTGGTTGTTTGATAACCTTGGGCTGTTTTTGTGTAATCTTAGAAGCCGTTGCTGATATTGGTTCATTATATTCATACATTTGAGTTTGAATATCTTTATGTTCTCTCTTAACAGGCTTTTAAAAGACTTTCTTCTTGGCATTCACATTTATTGACTTTTTAAATGATAAAAGAGAAATCAAACAAAAATATTCATAATAAGCAATATGATACACATTATGATAGTCCCATATACTTTGTCTTTTCCTTAACTGGTTCCAATATCAATTATAGAGTAAGATCACAGAAGGACCAAGCACCCTCCATTGTCTTAAGTGAATTCCCCTTTAAAAAAAAAAAAAGATTTAGTCACTGATCTAGTTGTCTGTGATGATTCAAATGACTGTGAAGTAGGGCAGCTATCTAGTTTGATAGCAGCCCAAGGAGGGATCCAAAAGGAGAAAAATAACCTGCAACCCACCAGGAGAAAGGCCACTGTCTCAAAAACCCAGATTAAAGTGAAAGGAAATGTGTGATAGGTCTGCCTAAGCCTGGAGGCTGACTCAGGACGGAAATCCTAGCCAGCTGGTAATTACTCTTGAGGCCATTTCTTGCTCTGGCCAGCAAGTGGCTTTTTTGGGAGGGGGTTGGAATTCATGCCCCCAAGGTCTGGCAAGGACCCTGAGGCTGTCCTCTGACCTGCACACTACTACCATGACACACACAAATATGCACATAACCATGTATATAATTTAAACACTTTTTAATTTAATGAAATATAGTTATGTCATTTTCCTTCTTACCTTTCCTCACTCCAAGTCATCCCCTCCACTCCTGCCAATACCTCTTATTTCAGCACTGAGCATTTGCTATTTGATAACCACTTAGAGGCTCATCTCCAAGGAAAACTATTGCACATTTTCTAAGCAGTTATTCATTGCCTGTAGTTCTTTGTCTAGAGATGAGTCCCTGGTAGATTTATGCCTTTCATGTTAGCATGTCTGTTGGTGTCATCCTGTTCAGATCATGTTTAGGCAGCCATGTTGTGGAGGTATAGTGGGTTTAACTTCCCTGCCATTTCTAGGAGGCACAGTCTCCAAGCAAGCTTCCTGATCCTCTGATTCTTAGAAGCCTCCCCTACCTCTTCCATAACATTCCTAAGATTTAGGAGTTGTATTGTACGTTTATCAGTTCAGACTAGGCATCCTATGATCAGGTGATATCTGTGGTACCTACATTTTCACACACACACACACAAACACACACACACACACACGCACACGTATACACACACACACACAATCTTTTATATAGAATAACAAAGCTGCTATAAACAGTGCTGTTATGTAAACATGTTTTCATTTCTGTTGAGTACATATTTAGAAGTGACTAGATGTTACAGGAGTTGTATCTTTAACTATCAAAGTATTTTTCTCTGTTATGCTGTCATACATTTCAACACTGGTATTTGAGATTTCCTGCCCAGCACCTTCCTTGTTGACCTTGCTATGCTAAGTTTCTTTCATTTTAACAACCTATTGGACATTTAATGGTATTTTAAATGTCTTTAATTTTCATTTTCTTAATGACTAATGATGAAACATCTGTTGGTGTGCACAGTATCCTGTCTCTACTAAAGTTTCTGCACGTTTTACTCAAATTCTTCGTGGACAGAGAGAATCATACCTATGTGTTGGAAGATTCAATGTTGTTACAATGTCTATTCTTTCCCTATTGACCTGTATAGTCTATGTAGGCCCAATAATCTATTTTTTTTATTCAGGCCTGATAATTATTTTTAAATGATATGAAAACATAAAAAATATTGATGGACAAACAACTCTAAAGAACTAAGTTTGGGGAGAAACCACGTCTGGTCTAAAGACTTGGGGATCCTTTTTTCTTAAGATAATCTGGTGCACAAAAGTAGACAACTACGTCACAGGGAAACACAATGCAGAACAGATTCAATAGACATCTATGTTCAGCAAGGTGCACACAATAGGCACAGGAAGGGCTGTCTTTTCGACCAATGAGGTGGAGACAATTGGAGTCTGTAGGGGTAGGTATTGTGTTGTTTCATGGTAAATAATTGTCCCACCCACTGGTTTAATAAAAAGCGCTGATTGGCCAAAGGCAGGCAGGAAGTTTGGGTGGGGCTACCAGACTAAGAAAAACTCTGAGAACAAGAAGCACAGAGCAGAACACGAGAGAGAAGCCAAAAGAAGCAGAGGACAACTATGCTGCTCTAAAGAAAGGTACCGAGCCGAATGGCTGAACAGGAAGAGTTATAGGTTAGATGAAGGGTAGAGAGCTAGCAAGTGATATAGCCTGGGCCTTAGGTCAATCAGCCAAAAACTATTGAAAGCACCTGCGTGTCTGCAGGTCTGCGGGTCTAAACCTTGAGGTTAGGCCAGAAAGTCTGGGCCAGAAACCTCCTACTACAGGAGTCTCTGTGTCAAAGGTCAAACTTGGACTAATTTAAAAAGATGAACCCAAAATGGATAATAAACATAGTAAAAAGACTGAAATTACAGTATTTCTAGAACAAAGCTAAAAAATATTTAAAGTTTTAGAACAGGCATAGGCTTCTTTGTGTTCAGCAAAAAACAGCTTCCAGCAGCGAACTAGTTGATAATTGGATGTTTTCAGAATTGCAAATTTCTCTTTATGATGCCATTACAAGTGTGGAAAGGCATCTGTGGGTTAAGGAAAGTTGTGTTCCACTCATACCGTAATAATGTACTTGTGATTAGATTATATAAAGAACTCTCAGGTCTTGAAGAAACCCAAGTCATGCAGGCGAGATTCTGCTTTACCCTCTTGTCTGTCTATTGACTGATTTTTTGTGGGGAGTATTTTCAGAAGACACTCAAAGTGAACTGGTATCACTTGGGATTCTTTTTTGCTAACTCCCTCTCTCCCTAGGTACTACACTCAGCCATGTTACTTTCTTCAGCTTCATAATAGAATTTTCCCCCTCTTTCCAGGGAAGTCCTGGCACTGAGGTCCAGGAGTCTGGAAGCCACTAGGGTCTGGCAGGGGGAGGAGGGGAAGAATATTTGAGATTATGGGATTTAATATCCCTCTAGTGGCAGCCAATAGGTGGAGAGTAATAATAATAAAGTCTCCTGGGATAGGGTGGGAGTAGTGAGGACAGCTTCCTCTGTCTTCTCACAGTTGTTGTTGTTATTATTATTATTATTATTATTATTATTATTATTATTATTATTATTACCACAGGACTATTTCAAAAGCTTGCCCTCTATTTTGGCCAATCCCTCCTGTATTTCTCCTTTTCCAGTCCCTTATTTTCATTCCTTAAGATCATTTCTAGCCATTTCTTCCTGCGTAGATTTTGCTTAGGGGCATCTTAAGCTCAGAGAAATAGTCAGTTATATGCTGTAGATAATGATGCTGGAAGCCAGAGTGCGTACACCAAGAACAAGTAAGTCCAGAAGTTTTCCTCAAAAAGAGTCTTGCTTCTCATTTGTTTGACTTGTTTCTCAAGACTGAACAAAGTCTATGCAGTGGTTTATGACCTTCTAAGGTGTTTAGCCACTAGGATGTCTTTTAACTCTGTCCAGAAAAAGCAGGACCCTAGAGCAGTGTAACTCCCCTCACAGCTGTTGTTCATTTGATTTGTGATCACCATGTAACTTCTGTTTCAGTAGCAGTGGGATGGAGGCACCAACAATAGTTCTGCTTATACCCTAATAATGTGTAGAGCAAAGGATATAGAGTTTAGACCTCAGCACACATCACTTCCAGATGATATGACAGCAACCAAAGCACAAACAGGCTGTTCCACGTTAGTCATGGAACAAATAAAATTTTCACCTACTTTCTGCTCATTTGGCTCATACTTCAAAGCTGTAATTTAGAAATGTATTGCCCTGCCTGCCTTTTAAACTTTGTGATTGACTTTCCGATATGCGTTGTGTTGGCTAGTTTTCTGTCAACTTGACACAAGTTAACTTCATATGAGAGGAGGGAACCTCAATTCAGAAACTGCCTCCTTAAGATCTGGCTGTAGGCAAGTCTGTAGAGCATTTTTAAATTAGCTATTGGTTGAAGTGGGCTCAGCCCATTGTGGGTGGTACCATCTCTTGGTTAGTGGCCCTGGGTTTTATAAGAAAGCAGGCTGAACAAGCAAGCCACAGCAAACAAGCCAGGAAGCAGTATCCCTATATGGTCTCCACATCAACTCCGGCCTCTGGGTTCCTGCCCTGTTTCAGTTCTTGCCCTGATTTCATTCATTGGTGAATGTGGAGGTGTAAGCTGCATAGACTCTTTCTCCCTCAAGTTGTTTCTGGCCATAGTGTTTTATCACGACAATAGAGTTATTGTTAGCACTTCTTTTCTGTCTGGGCCCTACTTGATACAAAAATAACAGTCTTTTTGTTGTTGGTGTACATTTCACATGACTCTGTACTGTAAATGTTTTCAAGTGGGTGGAATAGAAGGTTCTTAGCTGTTTCTTGTTCTGGATATTCTTCAGCTTTCTCATAATGTTCTAGTCCTTGCCTTCTTCCTCCTTTTCTTCCTCCTCTTCATCTCCCTATTGTTGTCTTCATATCTGTCTGTGGTGGAGGATCCTGGAAGACACTCTTAGCATTTCTCCTCCCACCATAAGTTTAGCTGAAAACTATCTGTCTTCTTGTTTTGATTCTGAGATTTTATTGATTTGGGTTAGAGGGACAGTTAGCCTTCTGCCTTGAGTTGCATGTGTGCGTGTGTGTGTGTGTGTGTGTGTGTGTGTGTGTGTGTGCGCGTGTGTGTGTGCGTATGAGTGTGTGTGTGTGTGTGTGTGTGTGTGAGAGAGAGAGAGAGAGAGAGAGAGAGAGAGAGAGAGAGAGAGAGAGAACTGCTCATTTATCTTTGCTTCTGTCCCACATCTCTTTTGTTTGAAACAAATTCTTATGCAGACCTTTGTTATAGTGAGGTTTCTTGGTCCTGGGTGGCCAGAGGTTCAGACCCACAGACCTGTAGCCCCAGACTCCTTAGCCACCCGCTGCTGCTCAGGCCCCCCAAATGACTCAGACACTTATATTAAGTTCATGTTGTTTGGTCCATGACTCAGGAACATTGCTAGCTAGCTCTTACATCTTAACTCAACCCATTTCCATTAAATGTCTGCCATGTGGCCCGTGGCTCACCTGTGTTCCTTACATGTTGCTCCTTTGGGCTTCTGGCTCTGTCTACCTGACTCCACCCTGCTTCTTGTACCTGTGCTCTCATTTCTCCTACTTTTTCTATGGTGCCTGTCACGGGCCAAAACAGCTCCTTTATTTAAAGATTGATATTCACAGCATACAGAAAGACATTCCCACATCAGACCTTCTTTATGGAGCCCAGACTTCCCCTGACTCCTAGTCTTCTTTCTCAGCTTTCTTTGTGCTGGGATTAGGTATATGCCACCACATCTGGCTCTGCTGTACATTTTTTATTCTCTAATTTTATATTCTTTAACCATCTTCTTGGAAATATACAGAAGCAATGGCCAGTTACCCGGACATAGGGTTGAAATTGCTTTATTAAGTTAGCCTTAATATCTGTTTTAGCATATTATAAAGATCATGAAATGCAAAGACAGCTAAGAGATTATCTATTCCAGTTTCTACGTAGGCTTTTTATTCTTATGAAAATAATACAGACTTTAGAAAACAAAAAGTGTGTGTGTGTGTGTGTGTGTGTGTGTGTGTGTGTGTGTGTGAAACCATTGTAACTTAGGAAGCAGTGAGAAAATAGAATAAAGTTCAAGCAGATTCATAATGAAAAAGATTGGTTACTTTGGAAAGAGTTAAGGGCACAGATTAAGGTCTCATAGGATCTGCAAAATATTCACCTGTTCCCTGAGGCTCTGCCATAGAGTATGACAGCTAGCAGGGGCACTGCAGATAATGAGAATGGAGTAGACTGTGGAGTGAGCTGTCTGTTGGAGGAAACTTTATTTTAGATAACATAGATATTGTAGGCACTTCATATTCTGAACTCTGAAACTTTTGTTTCTTTGCTTACCACAAAGCTCTGCAATTAGAGACGTGATGTCTAAATTCAGATGATATTTTGTTAGATTAAATGTTTGTTGTTAGGGTATTATTTCTTTCCCATTTTATATTAATGTCTGTTCATTTAAATTTTACTGATGCTTTAAATAACCATTTACATATTAATGATATCCATATTTATGGCCTTATTTGGTACAAATATTTTCCTATTTGATATTTCCTTTATAAGGATATAAAATTATTTAAGTCAGGAACTATATGTCTTAAGATTCTTGCTACAAAACTGTAAAGAGACACTATATATGAGCAGTTGACATTTATATACAGTATCTTCCTTAAATCTTGGAAGCATCTTTGTGGACTAGCAGTACTGTGGTATGATTAACCATTCTCCAGAAGCCTGTATGTTAAAGACTTGGTCTGCAGGGAGGTGCTGTTGACAGGTACAGGAACTTATAGTACATGGAAAGCCTGTAGGTCATTGGGCACCTTTGCAGAGAATTGAGGGAACTTGGTTTCTTCTGTCTCCTTTGCCTCCTGCCTGTATTTAAGATATTTACTCCTCCAGATGATTTTTCTAAAGCCCTTTTGCCAATTGGCTCCCTAATCAGTTGCCAAATCAATGTGTCTTTCCAGTTTGGGACTGGAAACTCCAAAACTGTGATGTATTGTAAACCCTTTTCTCTTGTTACATAATTATTTCACACATAATTATCTTGTGTGAAAGAAAGCTGACAACCACATGAAGCTGATATTGAATTACTTGCTAAGAAAGATGTACTTAGTACAGTGCTGCTCTGGAAATTGACTGTATTGCATGATCTCATCTGCCATAGTGTCACTGATGCTGGACATTACATTTAGTAGATTCAGTATTTGTATTTGCTGTATTGAGTTGGATGAGGAGAGGCACAATTTATTCCTGTGGACTTTGCTTATTTAATTTAATATTGTGCATTATAAACAAAAGAGGGAATTTTGTGTGATATTTTGTTCATGTTCTGACAAATAAAGCTAGTGAACCATAGAGGCCAGGCAGTGGTGGCTCACACCTTTGATCCCAGCACTAGTGAAGTGTAGTGATATATTTTATGTTTAATAAAATCAGCCTAAAATATCAGAGGACAGAATCACCCACAGTAAAACATTAAGGGTTGGAGAGTGGTAACTCATGCTTTTAATCTCCCAGCACAGGAACAACAGATGGTAATTCATGCCTTTAATCTCAGCACAGGAACAACTGCTGGTAACTCATGCCTTTAATCCCAGCAAGGGAATGACCAAGTGGTTACCTATGCCTTTTATCCCATCACTCAGGAGACAGAGATCTTTCTGTGTTTCTGTGAGTTCAAGGCCTAACTACCAAACAGTAGTAGGGAGGTTCAAGCATTGTTCTCAGCACATGGGAAGTTTATGCCCTTAGTCCCATCAATCAGGAGACAAGAATATAAGGCAGATGGAGACAGGATAAGGCCACCCCATTCAGTCTGGGATTTCGTAGAGGTAAGAAGTCTCTGGTGGCTAGATGCTCTCTTCTTTGATCTTCCAGAGTTCACCCTAATATCTAACTCTGGGTTTTATTGTTAAGACTAATTAGGATTGCACTTCATCTGGCGTCCAACTTTTGGGACACAAATTCATGACAAATCCCCTGGGGCTACACAAGGGGGACTATCACCAGAGTCCCCACTTCTCTGGGTAGGGTTTGTTTTTTTCCCAAAGCCTCTGAATGAGTTTGGGTCTTTATGCAGCAAACTCCATAGGAGTTTGGGCTCTAAACACCACCAGAGTTAGAGAAATTCAGACCCAGAGAGAGGACTTTAAAGGGGAACTGTAATAGAAATTTCTGGCCTGGCCTAGCCCATGGTCTAGACTTGCCTACAGCTGTTTATTCCCCTCCCCCCCAAATGACTCATATGTTTATATTAATTACATGCTGTTCGGCGTATGGCTCAGGCTTATTGTTAGCTAATTCTCTTATCTTGATTCAACCCATTTCCATTAATCTATCTTTCCACATGGCCCATGGCGTACCTATTTCTTAAATCTTGCTTCCTGAGAGGCAGATTGCATCTCCCTGACTCTGCCCTCCTTCCCCTTAATCTATGATGAGAAATTCACCTTCTAAGATGCCCTGCCATAGGCCAAAACAATCACTTTATTAACCAATTTTAGTCACAGCATACAGAAAGACATCCCACATCAGAGAACCAAATTAGAGAGTAACAGCCCAAGGTTTTTAAATAGCCAATCTTAATTTACCCAGTTACCTTACAGGAACAACTGCCAAATGACAGATATCCCCAAGGCTATGGAAGCTCTCACTGGATTCCTGTGGAAATGTTAAATTTGAAGAGATTTAAGGAAGCAATAGTCTCATATGGTATTCATTCACCTTTTGTGAAGCAGATGTTAAAATCATGGTCAACTAGTAACAACCCTACAAGATTGGAACATATTGGAGCCTAGTTATCAATTGTAGTGGATGACTTTGGTGGATATATGATGTTAGGTATAGTCTAAGTTTCTGATCTGTCTAGCCTGTGGTCCGGACCTGAAGAAGACCTGTAGCTGCTTAGCCCCATATAATCACAGAAAGGCTTATATTGATTACAAGCTGTTTGGCATATGGCTTAAGCTCATTATTTGGTAGCTCTTTTAGCTTAACTCAGCCCATTGTCATTTATCTGTATATTGTCATGTGGCTCATGGCTTACCTGTTATTCTCTTGAGCATCAGCTCGTAGGGTCTTTGTGTGACTCGGTCCTCCTTATTATCTGTGTTTGGATTTTCTGCCTGCCTCTAAGCTGCTCTGCCATAGGCCAAAACAGTCTCTTTATTAACCAATGGTATTCACAGCACACAGAAAGACATTCCATATCAACTAGAACCATTGAACAGTGAAGTAGGGCTAGAGGTATTGGAATCTCCTGAGACCAACTTCTTGGAGCAGGTGATTATGCTGATGTACAGAGAAAGTCTTTATATGATGAGACCACAACCAGGCTCTATACCATGTAGCAGCTCTAAATGGTTAAGATGGAAGTGAAGAATTGGAGAAAAGAACGGCATCATTTTCTAGGTTATACGGGGCCCAGAAGAAACCATCATTGACTTTTTACAAAGATTAGACTTTAGAAGACTGATACCAAATTCAGAAGCTAGATAAATAGTAATTGAATATTTGGCTTTTGAAAACTGTAATTTTTTTGTAAACTGCAAATGGATAATTAGTCCTTTAAAGGCAAGATCAGCACCCATAGAGGAATGCATCTGAAATAAAGTCATCATTGAATCTCATAACCATGATGATGCTTCAGTAGGAGAGGTGATTTTTTTCAGAGGCTTGAAAAAAATCACGTGTTTTAATTGTGGCAAACAAGGTCACCAAAAAGGAATTGCAGACAAGGTGTCCTGAGAAACAGTGTTTTTTCTGAGAATGAACCAAATAGAAGTACTCTGCCCCTCATTTCATCTGTGGATCCAGAGAGGTTAGGAGGTGGCTGCTCCTTTCTCTGATCTTTCTCCTTTCACCCTGATATCTTACTCATTTTTTTTAAAGACTAATTAGGATTGTGCTTCAGAAGACTATGTTGAATATGATTTGAAATTGACCATTGTAGGTTGAAGAAATGATGTTTTCTTCTATAAATTTATAAATATTTATAAATAGGTTCAATTTTTTACAAGCTACTATAACAATTCCCAAGTTAGAATCTTATAAAAGTTGAAAGTTATGTATCTAATTTCATTATTTTGTTAGTTTATACTTAGTTTCTCCACACTCATATATGAAATAAGGTTATATGTATTTCAAGCAATGGCATTAAAATTTTGAAGAGTACTGCATAAATCCATTGCTAATATATCCACTTTCACATTAACTCTGCCAACCCAGGATTTGTAATATCTTTTCATTCTCCAATATCTTCTTTGACTTTCACTTTTAATGTCTTAATGGGTTTATTGTAGAGGTCTTTCATTTGTTTGGCTAGGTGTATGTTCTTAGGTATTTTTCCTTTATTTTTAAGTTATTTTGAATGGATTTTTTCCTGATTTATTTCTCTGGATTACATTGTTGCTATATAGGATATATTCCTTTTATAATGATTTTGTATCATGCAACTGTATTGTACAGTTTTATTAAATTTAAGAGTTAATTAGTAGATCCCCTGAAGTCTTTTAAGTACACAATCATATTATCGGAAAATAGAGACTTATTTTTATTCATTTTAATGTCTTTCTCTTTTCTAATGATATAGCTAAGATTTTGAATACCATATATATTGATAATGAGGGTAGGGTGTAAGAAGATTTCGGGCTACAGAAGAATAAAATTAGACACATATCATTTAGCTTGTATGAAAACCAGTTTGAAGTGGCTCATATGCCTTAAATTTAAACCTGAGATGTTGAAACTAACTACCAGAGAAAACGTATGGTATACTTTACAAGACATCGGGGTAAGCAGGAATTTTCTATACAGAACTTGGATAGCATAGGAAGTTGACCCACTATCAACAGATGTGACCACATGAAAGTAAAGTTTCCACATAGAACAAAACCAAAAACAAAACATCAATAGAACAAAGAGTCCAGAGAATGGAAGGAAAAAAGTAACAGTTGCACTCCAAATGAATTAAACATCAAGAAAACAGAATTGCCGATTATCAAATGGACTAATGAAATGAACAGACAGGTTTCAAAAAAAAAAAAAGCACAAATGACCAGTAACTTTTAAACAGTGTTCAATATTCCTAGGGATCAAAGTAATTCAGATCAAAACTACATTGAGATATCTCTTTACTCCAGTAAAAAATTACTGTTAGCAAGAAGTCTGACAATAGATGTTAGGAGGTGTGGGGAAGATCAGCCTTTATTCCCTGCTGGTTGGAGTGCAAACCAATACAGCTACAATAAAAATCACTGTGGAAGTTCTACAAAAAATAAAATAAAATATGATCTATATATTTCATCCTTAATAATGTACCCTGAGAAGTCCATATCCTACTGTAGAAATATCTCCACATCTATTATTGCTGCTCTATTTACAGTAGCAATGAAATAAGCCCAACTTAAGATGTCCAAATACAAATCAATAGATAATGAAAATTTGAAAGTTTATAGAAAAAAATGGGTTGTTTTCAACTGTAAAGAGAAGGGAAATCATGAAATGTTCAGGAAAGTGGGTGACCTTAGATCATCTACCATTAAGTGAGGACATCCACTATCAGAAAACAAACATATTTATATGTGCGTAGCTATAAGTGTAGGTCTCCTTGTTTGCTTAGTGTTGCTTATGGTAAACATGACCAAAAGCAGTTGGGGAAATAAGGGTTCTTACTTCAGCTTGCACTTCCAGGTCAGGTGTCATTGATGGTAGTCAGAGCAGAAGCTTAAAGCATGAGCAGTGGTGAGAACCAAGCTTACTTTCTCTATTGCTCATGTTCATCCTGTCTTACATATTTCAGACACACTTGCCTAGGGACATACTCACCCACAGTAGTCTGAGCCTTCCTACATTAATTCGCTAATGAGAGATGCCCCATGTACATGTACATAGGACCCCTGTTAGAAGTAGTTCTTCAGTTCAGATTGTTTATCCCAGGTAACCTAGGTTGTGTCAAGCTGACAATAAAAGCTGTTAAGGACAGTTTATCCTGTGTTAAGTTATCAATGCATCATCGTTAGACCATAACTATTCCTTTCTTATGTTTCCCAAGGATCTCATGTTAATACAATAATATAAAACATTATACCACTTTAGAAGCTCCCACCATTTAAAAAAAAAAAAAAAATCAGTACTTTGAAGGTTTGCTGTCTTTTTTAAAGTCCATAATCTCTCAATGGTAGACTTCTATAAAAGTGAAAACAAATTATACACATTCTTACTCCCAAAGGTAAGTACCAGGACAGAGGAGAAAATTGGACCAAAGCAAAACCAAATCCCAGCAATATAAATCCAAATTCTGTAGCTCAGTGCCTTGAGACAAATGATCTGGGTTCGAAAGGTTTTGAGTGACCTATCTCTCCAGAACTTCCATCCAAAACACATGTAGCTTGTCTTGTGGGCTTAGGATAGCTTCACTTCATACCTGCTACTCTCCCTAATAAACATCCAATGGTCTCATTATCTTCAGTATCCTGGCTTCTCCATTGCAGCAGAGGCTGTACTCTAACCATATTGGCCTTTTCTGGGACCCAGACCCTGTCACATAGTACCAGCCCTCAGTCACTTCTATAACCTCATCAACTTTACCTTTCATGCCTCCAATATGAGTTACATATTACCAACTTGAGATATAGCCTTTTTACCCCCCCCCCCCCCGGGGACCATAGCTTATATTTCTGACCCAGAAAAAAAAGTGTTCTCCCAGATATTTCATATCAGTGTTATTGATCTCTCATTAATCATAGCTGATCTTTTCAGCCCCAGCTGACTAGCATTCTTTTTTCCTACTAAAACAAAAGTTTCAGTTCAGTTCCTGTTATGAAAGATTATTTTTCAGCTTCCATTGACCAGCAACCATAGTTTCTTAACACAAAATATCATACAAACAGCCCTATAGAATTTTCAGTTTTAGGGAGTCAGGCCTACATTATCTGCATTTCTCCCAACATTTTTATCTTCCAAGATTCCACAACACAACCCTTTGAGCTCTGCACTCAGTAGCTTGTAGTTCTTAAAGTTCAAAATACCCCCAAAGTCCTCCCCAAAGCAACTTTCTCAGTACATCACAACAACACCCCACTTCTGATACCAATTTCTGTATTAGTTATTTTTCTGATGCTGTGGTAAAACACTCTTGTCTAAAAGCAACTAAAAGACAGGTTTTTCCATGGAGTGTCCAATTTATGAACTGACCTAACTGGAGTGACATGGGATTGGGTGGGCCATGGACTCTGATGGAGAGGCACCAAAGCACCCTGGAAACTCCTGACATACAGCATGCGGACAGAGGAAGTGTATATGGGTCTTTGCAGACAGGGCTCCACAAACAGGACTGGAGATGGTTAGTAGTCTAGATAATCTCTGTGTGTATTACTGAGACTACACCAAGTCCTCCCTTAGGCCCTTAATGTAAATTATCTTCAAAACCCATCCTTGTGGAAGAAATGCCATGCACTTTGAGAAGAGTTTTGAGATAAGTATGTCTCTTTGTGCATGAGGGATTGTGTTACACCAGGAAACATGATTCAATAGTTGGTGTTGCTTCAAACTTCTAGAGTCTGATACTGGGCAGTTTATTTTATGCATATTTAAGTACAGTACAATTTGGAAAATGTTTCCTGCAATAACAAAATCCTAGCATGTTCCAGTTTGTTCTCGTGACCTTGATGTGTTAACTTGATTGAACCTGTCGTAAACATCATTTCATAGACATACAGTACATGCTCTTTTGTTTATGCTTTGTTCCCCAGTGATTGGTGAAGATGAAGAATTTGTTCCTGTTAGGTTCCTCTCTTCTTTGGCAGGGCCTCTGCACTTTTACAGGTTTAGAGCTTTTATGCAATTGTGAATGTGGTTTTTCACTTGTTTTGCAATGGAATTGCTAGATCATACGCCAGCAATGTCTTCAGTTTGCAAATAGATGAAATTTCCAGATCTTTTGAAAGGGGTGTGACCTTTACACACCCTAAGTCCACAATTTCGGGTTGTATAAGTCCTTGGAAGTGGGTCTGGGTTTGTTTCATCTTAGTGTAGCTTTACTAGCATGTTCTCATTGTTTTTTGACTTGTGTTTTCATTTTATATTGCATATTTGAGGCTAATAGACCACGAAAGTATCAATATCAATATCAAGTTTGGGTGACTTCTAAACTTGTTCACATTACAAAATGAAGAATTGGCTCTTTTATTTTTATTTTTCTAAATAATTTTCTATTTATTTTTTATTTTTCTAAAAAATATCTTGTTTCCCTTGTAATTCTTAATGAGCTTTGACTTTAACTTTGGCTACACTATTTTTTAGTACATCAGTATAAATATTATTGCTAACATTAGAATAACTTAGTATTTTAATTGGATAATTTCAGACTAAGGGCTTATGTGTGATTTGACAATCAAAATGAAGAACTGGAATCTGTTTTCTGGCTTTGGTGGGAACATTTTACTCCAATGTCCCATGTCCCTGGGAGTTGCTAACAGAAATGCTCTCCTCATTGCCTGCTATTGAAGCACTTAACGCTTCAAGTCTTTCTAGTAAAGTCTTGTAATGGTTTTCAGGGCTTAAAGTTCACTTTTTCTGCCACCTATGTCTGGTCAAAAGGCTACTTGTGTTGTTTTTATTTCTTAAACTGCTTTTTTTTTTTTCTCATTTTAAAAGTATTTATTGTTCAAATGCAGTCAGAATTTTTTCTCTCTAGGAGAAATGGTCAGTGTGTTTATAAATATTTTCAGTTGAAGAATGCTACTAAGAAAATGCCTTTTTGTTTCTTTTGAATGGGATTAAACATTAAGTAGACAGTGAAGTAGGTCATAGATTTAAATATACTAGTTTAGCTATAGGTGAACACAGAGAAGGCCAGATGTGCTGATTTTAAAACTAGCTGTCTAGCTGATGGTTTTTAATTCTATTACTTACATTTGTACCTAAGTGTGGCATATGATACAAAACATTCTCCCTTCATGCTCCAAAGTTCTAGTTTCCCTTGTGCCCCAGCCCAACCTTGAAGCTCAGTAGCTGCAAGGGGAGTCAGTGATGCATTGGCTTCTACAGAGTTACTGCAGTAGTGCGAGGAAGTGCTACTCCACAGCATTTGAGGAAAACATTCCTTCCACTGCCCACTATATTGTTTACAGGCTTGGTTCATGTCCTGATATTTTGAAACAGTAAAACCCTAATTCTTTTTAAACTGACATATAAAATCTTTTAGCGAATAGTCATATCTTTTAAATACATAACATTATTTTATGAGAAATGTTTTTTTTTTCTAAACAAAAACTATAAATTGTATTTTAAAATCAACCATATCTTATTTAGTGAAGTGTAAAGAAATGCAAAACTTGGTTGGAGATAAAGTTCATTGGTTGGCAGAGCACTTGCCTTGCGTGTACTGTGTCTCTGATTTAATCCCCAGCACAGAAAAAATAAAATAAAATAACAATAAGAGCAAAGCACTTTCAGACTTTGTACTTATTAGGTCTGCAAAGATTGCTAATTTGCTAGTACCTAAAAATAATCTAATCCACTTATAAATACCACTATGTTTAATTTCATTTTGAAGTGAAAAAATTAGTAAAATTATAATGCTCAATGCATTATATGATAATCATCAATAAGTTTAAACATTTATATAGCACTTTTATGATTTTTATTTACATGCATAACATGCACTGCGTGGTTTTACAAACACACACATAAACATAGGTGGTTTTATATGTATAAAAACCATTCTTGACAATCTGTAAACTAGTGACAAAGGCCATGCTAATTAGGGTAAAGAACATACAGTAGAGAGCACTGATTCTGCTAGGCCAGCTTCTAAGGCCTGAATGGAATGTGTTCTGAGCGGAAACTGATCTGCTTTTGTAGAGCACATGGCCTACAGCTTCTGTCTTTTCACAGAGTTCCTTGGTAAATGTTCATAGTCAGTTCTTGGTGGCACTGGAGTCGCTGAAGGCATTCTGGGATGTTATGGATGAAATTGATGAAAAGACCTGGGTGCTGGAGCCAGAAAAACCTCCTCGCAGTGCAACAACGCGCAGGATAGCACTAGGTAAGGAAGGACGGTGGCGGTGTTTGCAGGGGTCTGATTTTATTTATAATATTTACAAAAATATATTTGAAAATGGCAGTTAAAGTTTTAGATGAAACTTCTTTATATGGAGTTGGCTATTGAAACTGTTGGAAATAAAACCTGATTTCTATTGCTGCACGGTTAAATGTCAATGTTTTAGGTGGAGAGGGCAAGTGCTAAGGTGTTTTACAAGGTGATGATCCAGTGGAAGCCACATTCAGATTGTGTTTTAATTAACATTAATTAGCACAGAAATTATGAGGCAGATAATTCAAAATGTATGCTATATAGAACAGTAGCTGTGTTAGAAATAACAAAGTTCTCATCTTCTATGGAAGCTAAGATCTGGAAATACTTTCTGACAAAAAGTAGAGGGAAGGACACTGAATCAGGTCATGTCACTCGGAGTAAACATGAGGCACCAGTGAGCCCTACAGTGATGGGCACCTTCTTTACAGTCTGTGGCTTCTGTGACATGGCTGTTTTCTTTATGGCCAAACAAAGTCTACTTTAGAATTTAACATCTGTAAAGATTTAAAATTATAAACTATACTCCTGATCATATTATAGTAATATTGTTTATATTCTGCCCATTTAATATTTTCCTCTTTTTAAAGTCCTGTTAAATGTTACTGTAAAGGATATATTCAAATAGACATTTATAGACAGTTATGTGAATCCAACTGAAGTCAGTGAGCACATTCTATGCTTTATATATAGCGTAGTTTGAGGGCAGGGCTGTGAGGATAGTAACTCATCACTTTACTAGCAATAGTTACTTTCCAGATTGAGAAAGTCTAGTAATATTTAATTTGGGATATTTTGTAATATATTTGTCAACAAGTAGATAGATGGTAATACTGAAAACATTTCGTTGTCATCATGGCCCCATTAAAATAATTTTCCTTGAGCCATGTTTTCTGTTATATTTCTTACAGTTTACCTGGAGCGGCCACGCTATGCATTTCCTTTTAGCTCATCTTCCTGCTTCAGGCAATGACTTGCTGTCTTCAGCAACCTCTGAGTTGAAAGATACGTTCCTACAGCCATTGCCTAAGAGACAGCACTTTCTGGTCTCTGGTAGACACATTGCTCAAGGAAAGCTTGTTCTGTGCTGGCAGATGAAGTGGGAAGTTTTAATTTTTCTCACTGAAGGGCTATACCATGTATTACTTTTTATTTTGACCATTTTTGCCAGATTTGTGTATTCAAATTATTTCCAACTTTAGCAAATAGCTTATAGAATTTATCATATCACTTTTGTTTTAAAAATGAGTCCAAACTGATGGTAACTATATGCCTTCACCAATTAGTAGGCAGCTTTGTGGATTTGTACAGACTCAATAAAGTTAGACCTGTAAAGAATCTCTAGTGCTAAGTGAAGTCATTTTTCTTAATTTCAAAAATAGTTTCTTTGATGTATTAAGAAAAACATCGGTTAAACAAGAATTTAAAATTTGTTAACTTACAAGGAAAAGTCTCAGCTTTTTGTAAAGCATAAATATTCACAAAGTTTTTATGTAAGTTTCCTTAGACATGTCAATTTTACCAGTTGTAATGTTATAAAACTAGTTTCTTACTTTTGACCATAATTATATGAAATATTAAGTTTGTAAAGAGAGTTATCTAAAGTAATTTAACTCACTACTTAAGTGTATGATTTTTTATATAATAAATGCCTTTATAGTTCCACTGAAATTTTTTTATTTAAACTTTACTAGAGCATAATTACCAGAACACCAATTTAAGTTAATCAAATAAATTTTGGTCTTGTATTTTGAAACTTGAAGTCCTTAAGTCTTAACCAAAGATATATTTACTGCTACACAAAACAGTTCACTTTTTAAAAAAATCAAAATATATTTAAAAAATGACTAGTTGTTTTCTAGGAATAAATTAGGTGGCCGGGTCAGCAGCATGCTCTGACTTGGTGCTGGCTTTCCTGATGAACTGCCCACATTCAATAGCCTTCTTTCATTTCAGGGCACAACGTTTCCATCAACATAGATGTAGACCCGAAGCACCCTACCATGCTTCCTGAGTTTTGCTTTCTTGGAGCTGACCATGGTATGATATCTTAAAGTTAAAGATCTAGAACAGATTCATAAATCCTGTCTAACATTGTGGAATATTCAAAAGTACCAATGTTTCTATTGTTTTAAATACATTTCTCATTCTGAACTATATACTTTTAACTAAATAGATAATTTAGATTTTAAATCAGAGGTAAACAAATACTGTAGTAATGGTGTCTTTTCAAAACGAGCAACCAAGCCTAAAGTATTAAAACGTTTTTCCTCTTTTTAACATTCAAAGTGATAAAACCCCTGGGAATCAAGCTGAGTGGGAACATACATTTATGGTACGTACCTTGGCAATGTAATTGGTACTGTTCTATGACTTAACAAATTTTATAAGGAATTTTTTTCTGTTTTCAGGGATCCAGAAAATAGTCTGTTACAAAATTTGAAAGATATTTTAGAAATTGATTTTCCAGCTCGTACTGTCTTGGAAGAATCTGTAAGTTTAATTGTTGGGTCTACATTTTGTGAATAAAAAAATTTAAATACTTCTCATAGAAAAACAAAGGTGAAAAAATTTGGAGGAATGTTGTAACACAGTTACACCTCAGTTACAAAGTAGCATTTGTATCTGAACTTTCTCGCTCTGATGGGTACCAACACTGGATCAATGAACTTGTTAACTCCACTGAGTTATATGCACTTCCTTCATGATCTTCAGCAGCAAGAAGTTAATGACAGCTACACTTATGAAAACTACAGAGAGACACTAATACAATGTTTGAGTTTCATACTGTAAAGTTTTCATTAGTTGGCTGCTAGTTTGCACTGTAAGGATAATGAAGGCAGGGTTCACACTGGACTGAATCAACTGCTGTTCAGAATAAATGACGGCGAGTTTTCTTTTAATTTTGCTGTAGAATTGTGCAGTTTGGTGCTCACTAGCTGATGTCAGATATGTCTTTATGTATACACAGACATGATTATGTGTATGAAAAACTATTAAAATGCAAACATTTTGCCAGCCAAAAATAAAACCCATGTGTATTTGAGTGCAATAGGGACACTATGGAAATGCCTAGGTGTTATACCCTGCTCATAATACAGAAACACTGTATAAACAGTGTAAACACAAACACCACGCATCCCTAGTCCCTCTTCCTAACTGTACTATACATACATTAAGGACGTGCTAACAGAAATTTTTCTTTTGAAGCACTTTAACATGGAGTGTGGAATCTGCTATGCCCGCCATTTTCATGGTGCCATTCCTGATCAAGTATGTGATAATCCTCAGTGTGGACAGCCTTTCCATCAAATATGCTTATACGAGGTAAAATTAGCAATGGTGTATATGTGAAATACAGAATCTAAAATCTGCTTACTAAAGTATTTCCCTGCTTTACTACAAACACCTATTCCTAGTTAATTTTACATGCTCACAGGCTTCATTGCTTCATCTTTGAACTACCAAATGTACTAGAGAATCCCAGGGAGACAAACAATCTACAGTATACTCATGAACAGCATACTTACACGTAAGTTGGTGGTAGGTATAATTGAAATCTGCCTACTTTGCCACCACTATGTAAATTCCCTAGATCTGCCAGATAAGGGTGATGGAAGAATGGAAGCTAGGAAATTAGTGCATCCCAGTTCACAGGCTGCATATAAGTAGAATAAATACAAATAATTTTCCTGTGAATGTGCAAAGACTTTTGTGACCTGAGCATCTCTCAGCTTCTCACTTGCCTTTTCTACGTGAATCATGAATTGTGCTCTCACATCTCAGTCATTCCTGTTAGGACACAATGCAAAGCACCTACTACGAGTGGGAAAGGCCATGAATTTTCAGTCTTTCTCTTTTGACATGGGTTTAGTATTGGTATCATTCACCTTAGAGTTGTCATTTTACCTTAGACAATTATAAAACTGCCTGGTCTACTTGGGAAATTCTAATGGAATCTCTCTTTTGTAATAGTGATTACTTATTTCAATTTTTCAAAACGGTTGCCTCATACTTGTAATCAGTGCATTTTGAATTAACCCATTGTTAAATTAAGATAAAAAAATCTGAAAATTCTAATATGTATCTGATAAATTGTTGAAATGTGATTAATTGGCTTAGATATGTGAACCATAGGAACTGTGTGAGTCTTTGTGTGTCTGTTTTGCATGTAAAGTGTTTGTTAACCCAGTTTTTTTTGTTTTGTTTGTTTGTTTGTTTTGGAGCCAGAGTTTCTCTGTGTAGCCCTGGCTGTCCTTGAGCTCACTCTGTAGACCAGATCACTCATAGTGACTAACCTGCCTCTGCCTACTGAGTTCTGGGATTAAAAATGTTCACCACCACCACCACCACTCACAATGAACCAAATCTTAAAGGACCCATAATTTGCTTATACACTAGAAGTTTATGTCCCAATTTTAATAATGATTTCCTAATAATTCAATACAACAATTGGTTATGGGCTCACAAAAGGTTTTTCTTTCATATAACAAAATTAGTCAGAGTCAGTTGGGGTGGCATGTGTGCACTGACACTGTCCCACACTTTCTTCTCTGCAGTGGCTGAGGGGGCTAAGCACCAGCAGACAGAGCTTTAACGTCATCTTTGGTGACTGCCCCTATTGTAGTAAGGTAAGCCAGTTGTCTGCCACATTTCATAAAGTATTCCTGATTCGGGGGAATGTGTTGTAGAAATTGGATATGTTATGCATCATGCTGCCCAAAAGCTTTTCAAATATGTTGTTCTCTATTTAATGAAATTCTCAAATTATCTTTGATCAAAAATGTTTAAGTCTTCTGGATTTCTTGGTCACCTTAAGAAAATTATTTTAAAACTGTGTGGTGAAATATTTTCTAATAAAAAGCCAATAGTAAAATACTATTTTAATTCTTATGAGTATGCCCAACCAAAATTTTGTTAAGATATTCTCTCTCTCTCTCTCTCTCTCTCTCTCTCTCTCTCTCTCTCTCTCTCTCTCTCTCTCTCTCTCTCTAGCCAATTACCCTAAAAATGTCTGTGAGAAAATCCTGAAGAAAGAATGAGACACACCTGTGAAGACATGGAATCCTCAAAAATTGTTTATAAAGAAACAACAAACTGATTTAGTTGATGACTTCAGAGAAAATATAAAGCTAGACAGATTAATATCAGCAGGCAAAATATAGTGAGTCCATAGTAACATATATCTGCCTTTGTATCTTCACTGACAGTCAAGTGGAACTCTGCAGACTTTGGAGGACTCTGCATGTCTGTAACACCCATCTCACCCATGGAAGTGTATCTGTACCGAGGTGGAGACCTTAGTGCTTTATGTCTACTGTTGCAATCTGGAGAGGGCTTATAGTATGAAGTTTGGAAACCCATGTAGCTGGCTGTCTGTGGAAGACTGTGCATTTCACTCAGAAAATCTGAACACTCATATGTATTTCTTCTCCTTGAGTTTTCCTATGGGGGGAAAAATATTTTGTTAGGGTTATCCAGCTATTTGTTGTATACTCTGTAACAATGCTAAATAAACAACACACAAGCAAGTCTGGTCATGAAAATAACTTTGACCTTTGGCTTATCATGACAGTGCAGTGATTTTGCAAGGATGCAGCTCTGCAGTACTGTTTGTTTTTGCTCTTTTGAGGAGCCCCCACCAAGCTCCCACATAAATCACACACCTCCGTGATTGACTTATTCTTACTTATAAATGCCCAGCCTTGGCCTGGCCTTTTTTTTTTTTTTTTTTTGCCAGCTTTTCCTAACTTATCCCCCTTTTGCCTCTGGGCTTTTATCTTTATCTCACTTCTGTAATTCTTACCTTCACTCTTCTTCTATGGCTGGCTGGGTGGCTGTGTGACTGGTTGGCTGGGTGGCTGTGTGGCTGGGTGGCTGGGTGGCTGTGTGACTGGGTGGCTGGGTGACTGTGTGGCTGGGTGGCTGTGTGGCTGTGTGACTGGTTGGCTGTGTGGCTGTGTGACTGGTTGGCTGTGTGGCTGGGTGGCTGTGTGGCTGGGTGACTGGGTGGCTGTGTGGCTGTGTGACTGATTGGCTGTGTGGCTGGGTGGCTATGTGGCTGGGTGGCTATGTGGCTGGGTGGCTGTGTGGCTGTGTGGCTGTGTGGCTGTGTGGCTGTGTGGCTGTGTGGCTGTGTGGCTGTGTGGCTGTGTGGCTGGCCTCTAGTGTTCGCCTCTCCTTGTTCTTTTGCCTTCTTTTTATCCTTTCTGCCTCCCAGCCCAGCATATCCTTTCTCATGCCTCAATATTGGCCATTCAGCTCTTTATTAGACCATCAGGTGTTTTAAGCAGGCACAATAACACAGCTTCAGAGTTAAACAAATGCAACATAAAAGAATCCAACACATCTTTGCATCATTAGACAAATGTTCCGCAGCATAAACAAAGTAACACACCTTAAACTAATATTCCACAACAATTGACTACTTACTATTTAAGCTGATGGAGATCCAAGCCTATTTTGTTTCTGCTTTAGGTCGGTGATCTCTTACATGTTCTCTCCTACTACCAGTCACTGAGTAATTCAGAAAAAGGTAGCTTTGTTTTTAAGAAAGCTCCATCCTTCACACCCATCCGTGGGTCTGCCACTTTCCAAGCAGCTTTTCTTCTCCCCGCCCCCACATGGTCACTTTCAAAGCTCAGAAAGGACTCCTATATGAGATATGGGTAGGCCAGGCACAGTGGCATATGCCTATAATCCTAGAACTTGAGATTTCTGAGTTCAAGGCCAGCCGGCCAAACCACAATGCCACAAACCAAGCAAAAACCAAAGCTAAACTCAGGATACATTCAGGAGAGATGCTTTCTCATTAAATAGAAGCTGGTTATTGTGGAGATCCAGAGGAGAACAACTTTTTACTGGCAGTTTTAGTTACTGGAAGAAAATATGTGACTTTGTTTTCCCTCCAGGAAACCAAGTCATTCTCATATAAAGAGAAAGAAACACATGACCAAATACATTCTCAAGGTGCTAGATCCATATAGTCATATATAGGTAGTTGGGAACAGAAATCACAGTACTAAAACTTTAAGAAGGAATTTCTGTGCCTTTTACAGTGTTGCAGTAACAACTCATGATATCACATAGGAAGATAGTATACTGGTTGGGAAGGCAGGCTGTGATACAGGCTTACAAATTTTCTTGACAAAAAAAATTGCATATCTGTTAACAGCTTTATTGGGAATGGCCTCATCCATTTGTTTATGCATCATCTATGGTTGCTATTTGTGTTGAAATAGCATAGTTGTATAGTGCTGGAAAAAGATATGCATTATAAAACCAAAAATGTTTTCAATCTAAACACAATTTTTTTTTCTTTTTTGCTGGGCTGGAGTCTAACTCCATGATAAAGTGTACAAAATTGTTTTTCGTACATGAGAATGTCAGTTGGTCACCTCTTTTTCTCTGTAATAAATACCCTGGCAAAACTACTTAAAGCAGAAGGGCTTATTTTGGCTCACGGTTCCAGCAGAAAAGATCCTTATGGAGGCAGCCTGGGAAGGCATAGCATAGCAGTAGACAGCAGCCACACAGGGCATGAACAGAGAAGGATGGGTGAGCTTTAAGATGTCAGTCTTCTCCCAATAACACATTTTTCCAGCAAGACCCGAGCTTCCCAAATTACCATCAACTGAGAACCAAGTATTCCAACATGAAAGGTTATAGGAGATATGTCACATCAGGCCAAAATAGAAGGCAAACAGATGATCATGTTAAAATATAGCTCTTTCTCAGGTTGTGGCATATGTGTGGCTGCAATTCTATCTTATTCAAATTCTGGATAACACTGGCCTGGCTGGTTTACATGCGTAGCAAAGGCTTAAGGCAATGTTGTAATTTATCAGTAATATGGTAATATATTGGCCCTCAACCTTGAGTGATGGTAACCCACAGGGGAGATTTTCTGGAAATATTTGGATTGTCACAACTGGGAGGAAGTACTACTAGCATCTAGTGGATACAATCAGAAATTCTGCACATCCTACAACATACAGGACTGTCATCCTACAGCAAATAGCTCAACCCTAAATGCCAATAATATTGCTTCCAGAAGACCATTTTTTGAGCAGTTATTAACTTGAAATGAACATTACAGTCAACTAGGGAGCTGTGAAAATACCAATGCCACTTCTGTTTAGGACATGCAGAATGGGTATCAAACAACTTCTTGCTATTAAGCTGATAAAGTGGACACAAAACAAAATTAGACAAAAGTATACAAAGTCACTATATAAGCATCTCAAACTAACAAGAAATATACAAGGAAGAAAATTAGCCTGGACTCCAGAAAGTCTGCAATTTAAGATTATGTTTAGTGTAGACTACTAAACCAGAAAAAAAAAACAAAAAAAAACCTATAAATAGAAGTTAAGTTTTGATCAAGTTAAGTGAATAAATCTACTTCTAGGGAGCTAGAGAGATGCCTTGGTGGTTAAGAGCATATTCTGCTTTTATGGAGGACCCAAGTTTGGTTCCCAGCATTTACAGCCACCTGTAACTCCAGCTCCAGGAGATCTCATGGCCCCTGTGGGCACCTGTACTAGCGTGCACTTAACCCACATGCAGAAACACATCAGCACGTAATATTTTTTTTAATTAAGAAAAATATAAAATCCACTGCCAAAACAGATTCCAAATACTTTATAGGACTTAGAGGAAAAGTTAAACTTTAATAAAAATGATCTTAAAAGAAACATGAAAATATAATCCAGTTCTACTGAGAAATTCATGAAAAATACAAACCCTTACTGGGTAGGTTTAATTTCTAATTAAAAACTGATGATTTGACAGTACCTTGCCATTGAGACAAAACAATGTCCAAATATCGAGTGACATAAAAAAAAAAATAGTGCCTCAGCTGCCCATGTAGACATACCAAGTAACATGTGCATGTGCTCGGAACGTGGGAAGAGAGGAGGGAGGAGGGAAACAACATGGATGAAGTTAGGTTGAAAACTTCCAATTTGATGACAAAGTAAAGCAATGGATAAAAGAAGCTCAACAAACCCTAAGATCAATAGCATCGTGATAACAGGAGAGATGCCGTTAGAGCATCGCACATCGCAGGGACGGGGCGGCATCATGCACTTGGGCCCAGAGGCGAAAAGCCATGGATTTGCTTCAAAGCTTTAAGAAAACCCAGGAGACCTGCTTGCCCCACAGCTTTAGAATTTGTCCTTCTAGGGTGGCTGTGATGTGACTGTATAGAAATACATAGCCCAGGTGGCCTGACACTCAGGACAGCCATCCTGCAGCAGCTCTGGGGTCTGGACTGAGTGAGCCACCATGCCCAGTCAGAGTATTTTACCCTTGTTTTTGCAGCCTCATCAGAACTGCTTAGAGCATCCCTGGCTTTTCTGATTGTAGGACTTTCATAAGTTTTTTCAAATCGACCCTTTTTTATGTGTAACAATTTTATGTAACCCCATGTATACAAATGAGATAGGTACTTATTATAATTTTAAAATCATTTGTATACATAATATACTGCTTATTAATGATGAAATCAGTTTATGAACTATGATGATAGAATTACTTATTCCTTCTTACAAGAAGATATCAAACACAGATAAATATCAACCATAGAGCTGATTTCTGATAAAGCTACTTAGGTTGTAGAATACTTAAGTGGCAGCATTTCCTTTGTTAGAGAACTGTTGAGATTTAGTGACCACTCACTAACCTTAGTTCATGCTCTTATACACTGCATGGCCATCATGGGTATGACATATAGGAAAATGAATACTACTAATAAAAGTGAAACATTTAGATAGTTTTAAAGGGAAAATATAGCATGTATATGTACAGAAGGTAAAAATTGTTGAGGCCAGCACAAATAGAGGAAAACACCAACTTGATGCACTGTGAGACCATGGTAGGCTGCCTGTCCTTCATCTCCCTTCACAATTATTCTGCGGGTGAGGAAGTTAACAAGCTACTTCTTGATTTTGACAGAGAGGCTAGGGGAGGGTGTACTGAGAGGGACAGTTAACACCAAGGGCCATTTGAGGGATCATATGGAAAACCTCTACAGTAAAGATTCTTTAAAATATGTATGTATGTGTATGAAAGCAATCTGAATGGAATTACCAACAATGTGGGAAACAAAGCCCCAACTAGACATCTCTCATCACCAGGTGAAACCTCCAGTGTCAGAAATGCATTTCATCTAAATGAACTGTTGGCCAAAGGGGCCCCAAAGGAGACTTCCAAAAACTCAAGCTATTGTTAAAGCTACAAGTTGCTTTCCAGGAACTGATGATAAGGCCCCATTGCTAAAGACAACCCCTATATATCTCAGTGAACACAGAGAAGTCGAGCTGGTGCCTTACTAGACACTTCATCCTTACTGACTGGTGTTCATGATACTGGAAGGCACTGTGCATACTACCAGAAAGGCAAACACCAACCTAGCTATAAACCCTGGAGTCTACAATGGTGGCCTGTCTGCATGACACACTGGTGGAACTGTGGCACAAAATCTGTGGGAGTAACCAACCACACTGAATGGGTGTAAGCCACATTCAGGAGATGGAAGCCATGCCTGACACTGTTTGAGTGCCCAAGAACCTGAGACTTGACAGGCCAAGGACCTAGGAGAAAACCAAATACAACATGATGACTCCTGACTACCTGCTCACCCATCAATAGAGAAGCTTCCTCTTTAGTAGATGAGAACTAACTCAGAGACCCACAACTGGGCAATGGTTAGAGACCTGGTACCACTCAGTCCTGAGTGGGATGTCTTCATCAAGCCCCTCCTTTCAGGGTTCAGGGAATAATGTGGAAGAGGATGCAGAAAGATTATATGAGCCAGTGGGGATGAAGGGCCATGGAAACAACAGGACTAACAAACATAAGAACTCGCAGACTGAAACAGCATGCACTGGGTCTGCAAAGGATCAAACCAGATGGGCTGCCAGTACTGAGAGGGTATGTGGATATGAGACCCCCCCCTCCTAAGCCAGTACTGAGAGGGTATGTGGATATGAGACCCCCCCCTCCTAAGCCAGTACTGAGAGGGTATGTGGATATGAGACCCCCCCTCCTAAGCCAGTACTGAGAGGGTATGTGGATATGAGACCCCCCCCTCCTAAGCCAGTACTGAGAGGGTATGTGGATATGAGACCCCCCCCCTCCTAAGCCAGTACTGAGAGGGTATGTGGATATGAGACCCCCCCCTCCTAAGCCAGTACTGAGAGGGTATGTGGATATGAGACCCCCCCCTCCTAAGCCAGTACTGAGAGGGTATGTGGATATGAGACCCCCCCCTCCTAAGCCAGTACTGAGAGGGTATGTGGATATGAGACCCCCCCCTCCTAAGCCAGTACTGAGAGGGTATGTGGATATGAGACCCCCCCCTCCTAAGCCAGTACTGAGAGGGTATGTGGATATGAGACCCCCCCCTCCTAAGCCAGTACTGAGAGGGTATGTGGATATGAGACCCCCCCCTCCTAAGCCAGTACTGAGAGGGTATGTGGATATGAGACCCCCCCCTCCTAAGCCAGAAGCTATCTCTGATTGATAACTGCTTGCAAAGGAAAAATCAATTTTCTCCATGAGTCTCACTGGGCATGCAAATTACACTTAATGGCAGCTCTATGCCCAGTAGTAAATGGCCAACACAATGGTATTTTTGGAATGCATTATTAGGGCACTGTCTTTGTTTTGTTTTGACCTTATGAGTCTTGTGCTTATATAGTAACATTTCTTTCTGTTTTTATGTTTTCATGAATTTTGTGTTTATGCTTGTGCATTTCTACACGTTTATGTGTTTCTTGTACTTTTTCTGTTTATTTTGTTTTATTCAAGTTGGACTGGGTTTTCTTGATATTTTTAATTTGTCAGTATATTTTATAAAGAGAGAGAGAGAAATAAGGTTCGAAGTTGGATGGGTGATGAGTCAGCAGAAGATGAGGGAAAATGGTAAAGAGAATATATTATGTGGGAAAATCTTATTTTAAAAAGTTGTGAGGAAAGACTCAATTACCTTTAAGGTGCTGGCCCCTGGGAGTATATGAGTAACACAAATTGAACTCAGTGTATTTTTTTCTTTTTCTTGGGGAGGGCACAAAGGTATGAGGGTGGACCCCTAGAAGTAATGGAAAGTTAGTATAATATGGTGCATTGCATGAAATTCTCAAATAATCAATGAAAATATTATGTTAGAATAAAAAATCTTAAGGAAGGTACAAGACTTAACTGCTCCAGCACTGCAGTTTCCACAGAAAGCTGCAGGAGTCACCCTCCTAATTTTAGAGTGTGCTGTGAAGCTACAGGGTCCATGTAGTATGGTGCTGATCCAAGGAAAGGCAGAATGGAGGAAAGCAGCCCAGAAATAGTCTAAAGAAATGTGGAGACCTCACCTCCTACCTCAGAGAGTCAAAATGCAGGAAGAGTGAACATACGAGTGGGTTGAGGATAGCCATGTTACAGAAATATGTGAGGATCTTGTGTGTGAACCATAGAAAAGATTTCCAGAATGCACATGCAAATAATAGATCACAGTAGTTGGAAAGACACTTCATTGAAAAAATATGCATGTCCGGTAACCACCATGCCATTAGTCATCAATCATATAACTAGCTGTACTCAGAGGCTGATACTAATATACATGTGAGTGTGGTTAAATGTAAAAGACGGCAACATAAGTGTAAGGATGCTCAGAACACTTGCATAGTTGGTACAGCCACTTTCCACGAGGATTCAACAACATTTAAGCTTATTTATTTGTTTGGGTTGGAGCTATGCTCATGTCATGGACCACGTGTTCAGGTTCAGAGGGAAGCTTGTAGCAGTCAGTCCTATCTTTCCAGAATGTGGATCCCTGGGGTCCATGGCAAGATTCTTTACTTGCTAAGCTATCTGGCCTGCGTGTGTGCAAACATTTTATAACTGAACAAATATTTATTGCACAGCAATCTAGTAATTCCATGTCTCAGAAGAAATGCAATGTCCACAGCAAAATTGGGTAAAATGATTGCAATATATTCCATAAACAAATTAAATCAGAAGTGACATGAGTCCACTTGAGGAAAAATGGACATGAGTTGCACGCTGGCAAGAAATAATTGGTATATTTATGAAAACAGAGAAATCTCAATAGGTAATGACTGAAAGGGGTGAACGTAAAACATGGTCATGAAATTTAAGAGACATACCTAACCCTGAGCTGAAAATCAGAACTGATTCTGGAGTCAGAAGACTGAGGAGGAGGAACAAGGGCTGCTGGAGAGAGTGAGGACATGGCACCACACACCCACAGCACCACACACCCACAGCACCACACACCCACAGCACCACACACCCCACAGCACCACACAGCCACAGCACCACACACCCACAGCACCACACATCCCACAGCACCACACATCCCACAGCACCACACACACCACAGCACCACACACCCACAGCACCACACATCCCACAGCACCACACATCCCACAGCACCACACATCCCACAGCACCAAACATCCCACAGCACCACACACCCCACAGCACCACACACCCCACAGCACCACACACCCCACAGCACCACACACCCCACAGCACCACACACCCACAGCACCACACATCCCACAGCACCACACATCCCACAGCACCACACATCCCACAGCACCACACATCCCCCAGCACCACACACCCCACAGCACCACACACCCCACAGCACCACACACCCCACAGCACCACACACCCACAGCACCACACATCCCATAGCACCACACATCCCACAGCACCACACATCCCATAGCACCACACATCCCACAGCACCACACATCCCACAGCACCACACATCTTACAGCACCACACACCCTACTGCTAGGCCAGCCAAATCTAACGTACCTGGTTATCTAATTTGACAGGACTTCCTTGCCTTGCATGACATAAGATTCCAGTACACACTGAGGGCACAGAATTTCTGCTTTTGTCACCAAGAAGTATTTGTGTTTAACTTTACAAGTGGGACTATAAAATATGCCCATCTGAAGTAGATTTCTGTATGTAAGTTTAAAATAAAACCACAAATAATACTATTTCATACTGAATAAATGTAAAAGGTTCCTTTGAGCACTAACAGCAACATTTCTCTCTGGATAAACTTGTTTGCTGGTTGGATGAGAAATGCATACTCTACTTCTAATTTTTGCCTCAGCTGCCAAGAAGTTCAGAGCCAAATTCAGTGCTCAGTTTAGTGATTAACATCCCAGCTGCCCCATATATCAATTTTTCTTGGGTGGAGGGTGAGAAAGGTGGGGGTATTAAATTATCCTGCTTCACACTGTGAACTGCTTCAAACCAGTGGAGAGTGATGGCGCACAAATCAGATGAAATGCTGGCTATTCTGACATAATTAAGCTTTACTTCTCTCTCCAGATAAATTTTGTGTGCTTTGCTTTCCCATCACAGGATGTCAGCACAGGGAGGACTTTGCTCATGAGTCATTTGCAAAGGGCAAGTCACTTACAGACGTCCAAAGGAGTCCAAACACGGCCAACTGACAGTCAGATACGTTGGATACTAAGGAACAGAGCTCAGGAATCACGTAAACTACAGTTTCTGCAGGGGAAGGGTCCCTAATGGATTGTAGACAATGAAAGAAATCCAAGTGTGCTCCAATACATTCTTAGGGGAACAGAAGGGATGGGATCTATCCACACACTGTGTCTCTCTTCCTGTAACAAATGTTTGACTTTACCAGGTGGACAGGACAGGGGCAGGGAGTTGATATTCCGAGTATTTATTCTAATGTCCCATCAATGGAGCAGCACCCCCAACTCTCACCGGTGCTGCCGCTCTGCTCAGCGGTGCTCGGGGCTGGGCCTCTTCCTGCTCCTTTCTCCATGTTGCAATTGTCCCTCTGTGGACTTTCTCTGTGAACTTATCTGGCAACTCGGCTGCTTTTCTTAAAACCTTTGGTGAATCCACCTGTTAGTATGGAGTAAGAATATATAATGAAATGAAAATTGTAACTTTTTTTAAAAAAAAATTCACATCCATATTCTTTAAAAACCTAAGATAGTGAACACGAATACTGGACTTCGGTTGACAAACAAACAAGAAGCAAAGAATGGCTATTATGTAAAAAAAAAAAAAAAAAAAAAAAAAAAAAAAAAAAAAAAAAAAAAAAAAAGCCTTATCTAGCGAGATCCAGACCATTCCTCATCAGTGGGACAAAAACCAATTAAAATTAGTGTCATTGTTATGCATGCTTTAAAATTTATCTCCACAGAAAACTCGCTTACAATGAAAATTATATTTTTATGGAACATTGTCACATTTTCAAACTGCATGTGTATCCATTATTAACCTTTGCTGTGAATGGAACTAGTGTATTGTAGCTTAAATTCCTATTAATTAAGATCTTATTTTCCTATTGTTGAAGGGAGGCTAATTAATGTGAACGTACACAAGGGGTTATGGTATTGCTTACAGGGGGGTAGGTGGTTTAACCTTTGTGTAAGATGAGTTCATGTCGCCTGGCACTATGTACTAGGACCCGAGATTAACTTCATGACAAGCCTGCTGTCTCTTAGGCTTCCTTTTCACACTGTGGTGACATCTGCGGAATGACTGACTCTCAACAACCTTGAAGTAGACACGGGAATAGAGGGCAGATCCTGGCATATAGGTGGAACACCGAAAGCCACCTAAGCTCCTTGAGTGAAGTGTTTGTTCAGGGGCTTCACGTTTACAGCAGCTCTAAGGACCATTGCCTTTTTCCTTCAGTTAAATGGAGAGCAGGAGACAGAACAGAAGGGGAAATAATGGAGTAGCCAGTGCCAAAATAGAGAATAAATTATGCTGGTTGGGCAAATAAGAGCCTTAATTTGTAGTCTTTCAATTTCCAGCTTCTGTTGCCAAGTGTGTTCATTCCTTCTCTTTGAAATAGGCTGGTCTCTGAAGGTGGGGCTAAGTTGTCACAACACCCTCCTTTATTTCCACCTCCTCCTGGATCTCAGCATCATAATGAATAGCAAAACCACTGCCTTTCACTAACCTGCAAATTGGAAATGTTTCCCAATCACTTGAAGTTTAACATTTTTTTCACCCGCTCTCTAAGTCCTTTGGGAAAGTTGAAGAGATCTAGATGCCACCCTCTCTAATGTCACCTTGCTACAAAATGCATATACTTGTTATTTATTTCACTAGTGTGGAATAAAGGTCCCCACGCTTGTTCCCCCTGGAACACAGGCATAGCAGTCATTGTTAAACATGCTCTCAATCATCTGAAGGGCTTTTTTCTTTCCATATTTAGTGAGATACAATCAACAAATAAATACCTGAGTTGTCTGCTGTGATGTTTTGCCATCTCACATTGTGAAATACCATGATTAAGTTCATGCATGTAGTAAGACTATGACACCTACTTTCTTTCAAGTCCATATGACACATGACGTTAATGAGTATAGCTGCATTGCTGTATAACAGATTCCTACACCTCATTCATCTTATAACTGAAATGTTTGTGTCTCTAACCAACATGCCTATTTTCTCCAACTCCAAACTTTTGGTATCTACCACTCTACTCCCCAATGACTTGTTGGGTTAGATTCCACATAACAGTTACAACTGTGCAGTGTCTGTCTTGACTTGTTGGGCATATTTCACTTGGTGTTAAAGATAAACGGGGATTTCTTTCCTTTAAAACTGGATGGCTTTTCTTACTCAGTTCGCTGCTTTCATTCATTCACCAGTGGATACTTCCTCCTGCACTACAAATAACTCTAAAACAAGGAGATGCACAGTTCTCCATGACATGGTTTTATTTCTTCTGGCTGTTTATTCAGAATTGGGGGCATGGGATTATATGGTCTGTTCTTAGTTGAAATAATTGAAGGCTTTTAGTCTCTCTGATATAATAAGCATTTAAGGTACCAAAATAAGGTACCAATTTTCCCCAAGAGCCTCTGACATACTGAACAGGATTGGCAAAGTATATTCCTCCATCATGTCTGAGGCTTCCTTAGGATCAGGTCAGTAACTTGGGACTTCAAATGCTTTCTACCTTATGGAAAAATCACATTTCTACACAAATTTATGACACTAAGAGAAAGATGCAATAAATAAATTCTTAATTTTGAACAGAGAGAAATGCTCCTATTTACAAAGATATGAAAATAAATAGTAAAAATCCACTCCTGGCATCTCAGAGTATCAAAAGAAATACTTCCCAAATATGTATCATTTTCAAGAAAATTGACTACCTAAATGAGATATTTTACTTAATTTTCCAATGTAACCTCACAATATTCTATAAAACGAGGACACTTTACATTCCTAAACACTAATAAGGAAAGTCTTCTAAACCAGCAATTCATGCACCATTCTTTGCACATAGAAAACACAGAGCAAGACAAGGTCATAGAATTATTTTAAGAATTTAAGCTCCTCCATGATGATTTGTACCCCAGAAACACACATTCTCTTTTGACTTGTTGGATCTCGGGTTCAGACTTTTACTGTGTGCAATGAAGAAAACTCAAACTTCCAATATGACCCATATCCTTCCTGCTGCCTGCAAATGGGTAACTCATCTGAATTCCTTGTTTTCAAGGAAAAGGCAGAGACAATAAAGTGGTGAACTCGAGAAGAGGTGGGACTGGACAGTGCAGTACTCTCAATGACTTTACTCTGAGATCCCTGGAGGAGCAACAGCTGACGTTCATTCATTGCATCTGAGGAAATCACAGAGGGACCAGGGAGATGGCTGAATGCTCAATGCCTGAGACTTAATTCAAACATGACACAAAAGTATGTGAAACAAAACAGACTAGCAAACCCAAATGCTTCAATGGATGGCATAAACAGCTGTGAGGCCAGGGGTGGCTGTTAGAAATGGCCTGTGACAGCAGTCATCTCCAGAGCTGCTGGGTGGTCTTGCAAGTGAAGGGTTTTCTTTTTAGGAGACAAACAAATGAACAAAACACCTCAAACAATAGCATCTCTGCTATATTGAAAAGAATTCATTTCCAGTCTAGCTGTGAAGGAAACCCCACAGTTTACTGTAAATGCCTCACCACACCCAAACATCTACTAGTAACATAAGTCTTTACTTTGAAAAACCATGCTGTGGTTTGCAAAATCCTACTAAAGTGTGCCACTTTCTAAGTCAAGAATCCTAAATTCTTAAAGTTTCATTTTATAATGAAATAATATGCTTAAAAAGTTAACATACATAACTTCTTTCCCTTTGAATGATAAATGGTAAAAGAAGAGTTTATTTGTATATTCACGCTTTCTCAAGTAAAACAACTTATTTTTTAAAACCTGTTTTAAAAAGTAATAATTCATTCACTACTCTGTCAATAGCTTCAGTGTCCCACATCATGGTGACAAAGCAAATGACTGGGAAGAGAGAGATGCTGGGACTTGAAAGAGAAAATTTGTAGCCACCAGGTTGACAGCTCTTGACTGTCAATTCTAGGGAACCATCAGCTGCAGACACCTTCCTGTGCACATCACTCAGCCCAACGGAGATAGATAGGGAACGCAGCATAGTTACGGTATTTTTAGGTTTGATTAATTATAACATTAATTAAAAACCTGTAAACTGTAGAAATGAAAATTAAGATGCAATTTACCCACAGATAGTGAAACTATACTTTTGACATATTTAAATATATATGTGCACATAAAATAGTAAAGAAATAAAGTCATTAATTAAATGTTGATAAGCTATGAAATGTCTTACTAGTTGCATATCTAGGGTGATCACACTGTTAACAGGAATTAAAATGTTAAAGTTACATGTTATTTTTAAATAGTGTTACTTATAATCAAAGTGCTCTAATCAAAAGGAATAAAATATTTTTCATGAAAGCTCATTGGAAAATGTTTGACATTATATTATTCTCTGTGTAAAAAATGGTTTAACAACAAATACTCTTTGATTTAGTGAGCTGTACATTATGGAGGATAATTGGAATGTTATATCAAAAGATATAGTATTTGCTTTTAAATGACTTTTATATTTCAGTGAAGCTTATGAAATTGAAAATTACAAAAAGGGTAAAATTCTTCTTAAATTTGTGCAGATTAAGTGCTGACCATCCCTGTAAGGGGACACTGTCACAAAAATGGTTCTTTGTTTTGTTGAAAAAGTGATAAAAATACAAAAGTCAATAAAACTGTTAGGAGAAGTCTCCATAATTGCTAAGATCGAAATGCAGTGGCTTTTCATTAAACATGAACTTTTGTCCTGCCTTCTGCAATATGTAAACAGTGCTGACAATTGGTTTGTGAGGCACTTGCTACAATAAAATGTAATTGTATCACGAGAGAAAGGTGACAATCAGGGGATCATGAAAAAATTACATATTCTTACTGGTAGTTAATTAGCCATGCAAACCCTCCTCAAACAGATATTCTCTTCTATTAGGAATGATTACTATGCAGGCCTACAGATGTCAATACCACAGTCATTCAAATACTTCTTTTCCTACTAATTGAAGGTTGTAAAGCTCTGGTGCCAAGGTTTTGCTTCCAAAGAGCTAATTTATGACTAGAAGGATATTTTATGTCTTCAGTTGCAGCAGCTACAAAATTCAGCAAATCAGAACCATCTGTGCATGGAGACTTGACTCACCGTTCATCTAGCAGCCTATCAGTCACATTAGCCTGCATCCTGCATTCTTGGCTCACAAGCACTTGTGATGATCCAAAGTTCAGAAGAAATATTAAAGTAAATGGCATTCTAACCCTAACTTGTACCTCCGCCAGAATGCCCTCCACACACACCTTTATTTATTTATTTATTTATTGTAGATAGCCTCAAGTGAGAAGAATCCTTTCCTTCCTTGTCTAAGTTTTCCTAATCACAAACTCAGGTTTCTACCATTCTCTTCTGAAAATCCTTTGACCTTATAATTCCTTGCTTTAATTGTTAATTTTTTTAAGTTGATTCAAGGGCATCCATTTCAAAGAAGCACAATAAAGGAGATAACAAATATAATAACTATGTTAAAAATAAATCTTTCTATAAGCTGAAATATCAACAGATGTATATCAATAAGTTATAAAAACATTATCCAGCTCCATATCATGGTGAAAACAAGAAGCAAAGATACAAAGCAGGAGTAAGATCCACAGGGCAGGGAGAGATCCACAGGGCAGGGAGAGATCCACAGGGCAGGAGGGAGGGATACACAGGGCAGGAGGGAGGGATACACAGGGCAGAGGGAGATCCACAGGGCAGGAGGGAGGGATACACAGGGCAGGGAGAGATCCACAGGGCAGGAGGGAGATCCACAGGGCAGGAGGGAGATCCACAGGGCAGGGAGAGATCCACAGGGCAGGGAGAGATCCACAGGGCAGGAGAGAGATCCACAGGGCAGGAGGGAGAGATCCACAGGGCAGGGAGAGATCCACAGGGCAGGAGGGAGATCCACAGGGCAGGAGGGAGATCCACAGGGCAGGAGGGAGATCCACAGGGCAGGGAGAGATCCACAGGGCAGGGAGAGATCCACAGGGCAGGGGGAGATCCACAGGGCAGGAGGGAGATCCACAGGGCAGGGGGAGATCCACAGGGCAGGGGGAGATCCACAGGGCAGGGGGAGATCCACAGGGCAGGGAGAGATCCACAGGGCAGGGAGAGATCCACAGGGCAGGGGGAGATCCACAGGGCAGGGAGAGATCCACAGGGCAGGGGGAGATCCACAGGGCAGGGGGAGATCCACAGGGCAGGGAGAGATCCACAGGGCAGGGGGAGATCCACAGGGCAGGAGGGAGATCCACAGGGCAGGGAGAGATCCACAGGGCAGGGGGAGATCCACAGGGCAGGAGGGAGATACACAGGGCAGGAGGGAGATACACAGGGCAGGGAGAGATCCACAGGGCAGGGAGAGATCCACAGGGCAGGGAGAGATCCACAGGGCAGGGAGAGATCCACAGGGCAGGGGGAGATCCACAGCGCAGGAGGGAGATACACAGGGCAGGAGGGAGATACACAGGGCAGGGAGAGATCCACAGGGCAGGGGGAGATCCACAGGGCAGAAGTGCTATGGAACTAAGTTTTTGGACACTGTAAGTATTTGCCACTGTAAATATTGGTTTAATAAACCACTGATTGGACAGAAGTTAGGCAAACTGGAAGTGTAGGTGGTGCGACCCAACAAAGAGAATTCTGAAAATAAAAGCAGAGAAGTGGCCTACAAGACTCAGAGGACAGTGGGAGCATGCTGTGCTGAGCAAAAATACCAAGCCATGTGGCTAGACATGGATAAGAATCATGGCTTAGTTTAATAGTAAGAGTTAGCAAATAATAAGCCCGAGCCACAGGCCAAACAATTTATAATTAATAGGAGCCTCTGTGTGATTATTTGGAACTAAATGGCTGTGGGCCTGGCTGGCAGGACAGAGACTTCTGGCTACACATAAATGAGAGAAAGCTTCGAGAAGCACAGAAAGGCTCTCGTGAATCAAGGTGGAGTGGCCTTTAGCTCTGCCCTCGCTGTGCACAAAGCCATCAGTGATTCCTTCACTCTTCATTAACACACAGCAGGCACAGATCCCATTCCAAGAGATAACATACCAGAAGAACTTTCAGGTTTTTTAGTGCTGAGTTAAAACAAAAAGTAGGAATTAATGTAGCAAGCAAGTCATTTGTGACCTGAAATGTCTCCACAGAAGCACTTTCATAGTGTGCACCGGCAAGAGCAAAGCGTTGTGTCATACTTACTTTTTGATGGGTTGGCATTTGCACATGGCCACTCCGTGCCTTAGGGAAAAACTCCAGCGGTCCTAAAGGAATCCCAGCTGGACTCAAAATTTTCTTGAGCTTCTGATAGTCTGGCTTTTCATCATAAGCTAAATTACGGACACACACCAAGAATTGGGCAAGTTCACCTGTGAAGGATCAAAGTTTCCACATGTCACTCATAATTGAGAATTATTAAAACTCTAATGACCCCATAATACTTTTTTACCTTTACACATATACACACACACCTGATATGATTTGCTAAAAATGGTATAAATTGACAATCTTCTCAGCATCTCTTTGCTGGTATACTGACCTGATTTATGAGGTGCAGATATTAACTACTCAAAAACACAGCAGCTCCACACACTTCAGGCTTTTCCTTCGCATTAACATTTAAGCATTTGAATCTGACTTCATGGGGGAAAGCACTGCACTTTAAGTTTTACCTACAGCTTTAATTTTGTCATTTTTTGAATATATTTAAAAGTAAATATGGATTCCATGTTTTTAGTCATGATTTGCTTTAACAGGAGGAACCCTCCCCTATACCTTAGTACACCAGAGCATCCCTGCTATTCTTGATTTTAGGTCAGTAGACCGAGGAGTTGTCCGCTTTCTTTCGAGTCGCCAAAGCTACATAGTACCTCCTCATTCCAGCTTCTATTTATTTTAGTGATAGGCTTTCAAGTCAAGGCCTCAGTGCTGCCACTAAGCTATTTCCACCCACTAGTTCTTAAAAAGAAGACAATTAATTATAAAAAGTGATAAAGAGTTGCCTTAAAATGTCTATGCTCTGTACTTTGGCTTCAGAAGGAGGGTCATACTAAATTCATCGTATTTTCATTTGTTTAAACGCTGTTTATATCTGCTTTTCCCTTTTAAAAACTTATTACTGACCCAGGGTACCTCAATCTTTCTCACTTGGGTGTTTATATTCCATGGCAGGAAGGTCTGGGAAGCTTCATAAGCTGAGAAAACTCCCTAACATTCTCCCTCCACTCAAATACACATGCAGAGGCCCTGGGTCCCGCTTCCTAGACAAAAAAGAAAGGGGAGAATATGGTCTCGTCGTCTCTTTCTCTAAAACCAGGTGACCTTTTTCTTTCTTTTCTTTTCTTTTCTTTTGAGTGTGTGTGGAGGTCCCATGGAGGGCCGCAGAGGCCATCTCATCTACTAGCTCTGGAGCTGTGACTGTGAGCTAGCTCCCCAGTGTGGGGACTGGAACTGAAGTCGTGTCGTCTGCAAGAGCAGTGACACCTCTTACTAGCTGAGCTATCTCTCCAGGCCTCAGAGTGACCACTCTATACACAAAGTTAGAGTTATTATCTAGAAATGAAGAGCTAACATATTTGCAGTCAGAGCTCCCGGCTGTTTTATTGTTGCTTGTTTTCTGCTCTTAGCAATCTAGCCAAGAAGCAACTGAGCTCCCCCTCTTCTTCTCTAATGTAAGAGACACATCTAACATAAGACACAGACTCTTATCCAACAGTTACTTTACCCGATTGCTGTTAACCAGCTCACGTTTTAGAACATAGTTTAACTGGTGTTTTCTGGTGTCTCTGACGGCTTCCTAATTCAGTTATTAAAAAAACACCCAACAATTTTCTGGGACATTTTCTGCTGCTTTTTAGTCTTGCATAGCTGGTAAGCCGAGCTTCGTATAAACTACACGTCTATTAATCAGAAGATCCCAATGGAGAACAGAGCTGAGTTTGTTGGCAACAAATGCCTGTTATAAGACAAAGGAGAATTCCCAGCATGCCACCAACTGAGAGCAGCTGTACAAAAGGCCTCATGGGCCTGAGGTTTAGAAAGTGTGGCACCAGCAAGGCTCAGAAAGGCAAAAAGAAAAACGACCACCCCCATTATGGATTTATTATCATAAGCCTGAAGCTCGGAGCACTGTGATGGAGCACTGGTAGAAACACTAGCCTCCGATCTGGATTTATTCCATGACATACAGTCTTTGATTTACTGAGAATTTCCAGAGCTACTAAATACAATGTATCACGTAGCACAGAATTAGTATACTCTTGAATTACCTGCCTTTTCAACTAGTGACATATTAAGTATCATCTTTATTGAAGACAATAAAGACTTCTGAAGGTACTACACTGAGTTGGACACATGTGCTACAAGCTTCTGTGTTTCTTTATATAAAAAAAGATAGGAAAACTGTTTTTGTAAATCAGTTTATATTCAAGACTGTGCTTGCTCTACAATGTCCTAAGAAAATGTTGCTATTAAACCCTGATCTGTAAGAACAGAAAGAACCCTGCTTGCATTTACAAGTATAGACTAAATTCATGTGTAAGAAAACAAGGGATCATGTGGCTAAAATTCTAGCATCCAGCTAATGACTGAAGTGTCATGGGACACAGACTAGCTCACAAGCACCCAGCTTGTACAATCTGAGGCATCCAGGCATCTTCTCTAGACCTGAGCTGAAAGGACAAGGAAGTTAAGGGAGACACATAATTTGAAAAGGAAATGACATCTCTGATCCATCTTGCTTTCTATCTTACTGAGAAAATATACTCTCTGACTTGATAAGAATAAATTCAGTCCAATCAGTTTCTCTAATGTGGTTATGGAATTAATAAAACAACTTTCGGCTTACTTTCCAAATAAAAATCTCCCCTCTTTTTGACCTTAAAAACACAAGACAAATGTGCAGAATGGGAAAGATGGGGCCTGACTTAGGAAACAGGGGGACAGGCCCGCATTACTCCACTTTGACTTCCTTTGTAAATGACAGCTTTGGTTCAGAGTTGAAGATGATCTGTGACTCCAGGCTGAGAGGGCATCAAGACTGTTCTACTCACACTTACGCTTATCTGATTTTACTAGAGGGCAGCACACACATGCACTTCAAAGTCAGCTCAAGTCAACAGTGGTGGTGCAGGCCTTAATTCCAGCACTCAAGAAGAAGGAGCAGGTCGGTCTTTGTGAATTTGAGGCCAGGCTGGTCTACAGAGAGTTCCAGAAGGCTATCCAGGGCTACACAGATAAACCCTGTCTTTAAAAAAATTAAAAAGATTCACTCTGCTAATCTGCCCCTCATAGAAGTCTAATGATCAAGTTAGCTGGCTTTTCTGTATCTGACAAACCACCTTCATATTGAGTCACACATGCATACCAAATGACAGATACAGACATTGCAAGTTTGTCTAAATTCATACCAATATGAATATCAAAGAACTCAAAGTATTCTACAAATTAAATTTGAAGAGGAAAATTGTTTTTAAAATATCCCTTTATATCCCCAAGTCAGGTGACTTTCCAATCTAAAGTTTCACTGACTGATCATTATAATGTGACCCAGGTGTAAACAGCATTTAGGCATGTGATGATTAAGTTTTTTAAATATACTGAGTCAAAACAGACTTTTTATAATTTGACTTTACCTCCATTCAAAAATGTCTTAATTCTAAAACCACCAGTTGCTCCTGACTAACCTGTGAATTATTCTCAAAATAAAAACCAAAGCTCTAGATAAAAACAGAAAGTCAAAAAGCTAGAGCTCCGCTGCTTTGGCTCTAATGTCAGAGATGCCTTAAACTCTTCTCTAGAAGACTCTCTCTGACCCTGAAGCTTTTCCCTTTGTGGGGATGGGAGTGCAGAGGCTACAGCCTATAGTGGGGCAACTGTGGTGACCTGTGGAGAGAGATTCAACTTACAGCAACTGCTTCCTGGAGGAGCCCACTTGAGCACCGACTCGGGGAGCTCATCCAGCAGACTAAACAAAACAAGGAAAGGACATGGTAAGTTTCTTAACCCAGGTTTGCTGCTGCAGTTTGAACATAAAACTCTGATTCGGTGTTGACAGGGTACCACAGCTGTGCCCTTTTTACCCAACTGTAATGGATGGGAGGAACCATCTAGAGGCCAAGCAACGTAGAAACACAAATGATGTGACTTAAGTTCTATACAATTGAGGACTGCAGAGGTAGGAATGCTTGCCATGATGTTGTCTTAAAAACAACAAAAAATACAATAAAAATTTTTGTGGATGCTGAAGTCATTGTTTTCTTCACATATTGGTTGCTGGAGAGGTGTGTGGGGTCTCTGTAGATGTCATAGCACACAGCAAAACTATCCAAGAGGTGAGAATGAAAACTTAGTTCAAACTGGATCAAAACTTCTGGGAGTCTGACACCAGATTTATTGTCAGCACATTTAAACACAGTGTGTGTGTGTGTGTGTTTGTGTGTGTGTCTGTGTGTGTGTGTGTGTCTGTGTGTGTGTGTGTGTGTGTGTGTGTGTGTAGGAAACAGTCATTCCAATTCCAGGTATACAATAAAGCTTAGAGTATTTCTACTTAGAAATTCATTTGCAAAGTACATGTAACCCTGAAGGTGGGTTCTAAAAGCTAAAGTACTAGAATCTAACTTGGTGTCTGACTAAAAGAGCAGAGGTGATAAAGTACATGTGACATCTTCCCTAAAGATGGGTTCTGTTGACTGGGAGGTAAAGATAATGTCTAAGGAGGGAGAGTCTGAGATAATCATTCTGGGAGACTTGGGTGACAGCAAAGGTCATCAGGTTAATAACAATATCCACTCCCAGAATTCTGGATGGAAAACAGGCCTTTTATCTCCTCCACTGAAGAGAGGCCATATTCAACATTCCTGGTTCCCCTGGTCATCTGTGGTCAAAAAGACCGTTGTGCCCTCCTCAAAATCCTATTTTCCTCATGTATTTACCACTGGAGAGGAATGGATTTTAGTTGTCTGTGTGCAATAGTTCTCTGCTGGGAAGAGTTCATACTAACCAGTGACTGAGTTAACAAAAAATACCAACATGACACAGCAATCAGAACAACAAATGCCTACAAAAGATTTCAGTATTTTTGGCCAAATAAATATGACTCTTTGTAAGTTGCTGTAGCAAAAATATATAAAGTTTCAACAATTTTAGTTGAATTATAGATAGAAATGAATGGTCCACAAAAAAATTCAAGCAGAAAAGTGCAGTATATGCAGTGATCACAAGGACTCCACACAGCAGACGTAGAGGAACATGGTTCTATGGCCAGGTCTGCCATCCACCTCATATTGCCCTTTCACAGCAAATAAAGGACTCTTTCTTACATAAGAAATCTGAAAGTTTTGACATATAATATATCAGCTCTACTAGTGTTTGTATTTATATTATTAATTAAATAAAAATGAGGGTAATAACATGTAAAGTAAAAGTAAGGTTTAAATTATTAAAACTCTATATTTTATACAATACCCTTTTATTATATATGAAATCATATGTATATACTCACTAGTTATCAAAATGAAGGTATCTTTGTGTATGTATTGATGCAAGATTAAACAAGCCATTCATAAGTCTTATAAAAGAAAGCCTGCATGCCAATGATTATTAGAATTAAAATGCTAGCCTTTAACACTACTTAAATTAGATAAACAGCTGAACACTGTATATCAGTACTGCTTATGAATGTTGGTGCCTGTGGGTTGACTTGGCCAGAAGTGTAGAGTATGTCAGTCACACAGAGTGTGAAATGGACAAAACTCTTTAATGAGTCCCAGGTCTGACTTGCCCAAATGTGTCAGGGACTAAGGTAGTACTGAGTCCAAATACAATTATTGCACATGTCAGTTTACAACCATCTGTCACTCCCAACCTTTAGTCTAAACGTTCTAGCTTGAGGATTGATCCTACAGTGGATCGAAATGTGGTGATGCACACCTCCAATCCTAGCACTTGGGACACTGAGGCAGGAAGATCATGAATTTGAGACCACCTTGGACTATAGAGTAGATGTAGTCTAAAATAATTTGAGTTTGAAGATTGGCTTATATGGCTGAGCTGCACCTCTGTGTCCATTTTCATTGTTTGCTATCCTAAAACTTTCTTCCCTTGATACAATGGCCATCTCTCTGTGGATAACTATCTCACCCTATCTCAGTGTGTGAGAGAATGCTGGCTATACAGTGTATGGGACCCCAATGACCAGTGAGAGAACTGCAAAATATAAATGCTGTCAAAAACTGACCTCTTTATGCAAAGAGTCAAGGTAAAAACACTGAATGTATAATATTAGAAAGCTTTATGTAGCTACAAGAGTATTTTCAAATTAGTTAGCAAACAAAACATGGGCTTTCTGAGGTAAGAACATGAGGTATGCTGTCCTCATCTGAAAAATGCAAACCTTACTTTCCTGCCTCACCCTGTTGCTCTGCACAGGCACTATCAATCACACCAAGACTATTTCCATACCCCAGGTACCACACTAATTTGAAAACAGTCCATTTTATAAACACCTCCACCTAGAATCTAAGTGCTGAAAAATAGCATGTTCAGAAAGAGTTCTATTTTTACATATTTGCACTGTAAAATTAATATTATCTATACTTTATAATTTTTCAGTGCTGTCTTATTGGATTTTATGTCTGTTCCTGATTTTATTTTTTTTAAGCAATAGTTTTCATACAAATGATATTTTTGTTGTCATGGTGGCCTGGTGGCCGAGGAACAATTCTGTTTGGCACGTCCCCTCCCCTCCATGGTCTGTCAGTCTTGCTGCATCTTTGAAGGGACAGGATATTTGAGAATCCCTACTTGGTTTTAGCAGTCTGGACAGCCACAGGGTCCTCCAGCTTTGTGTCCCAAGGCAGCTTTCCACAGAGCCAGCGCAGCATGCAGTAACCAAGGATCTCAACATCGCTTCTTCTAGAAGGGGCTACAGAAAGGGGAGGATAGGAAAGTTCATGAAAAATAGAGAAATCTTTGAGTGAGCTCCCACTGATGAAATATGAAAAAGCCAAATGAGCAAAGTGTTGTGTTTACTCAGCTGGAGCGAAGTTAACCATTGGGGCCTTTGGCCTTAGTCCACAGACAGGCAGGACTCGCTGCTGAAGTAAGGGTCAGTTTCCTCACCTCCTCCAACTTCATCTTTCCTTAGTCTAGCCTGTCACATGAACTTGATCCCATGGCCTCTGACATGATCCAGACAACCCATAACCCAGCACCAACACTTTCTCAAAGAGCCAAACATTAAAACAAAGAAATAAATGTCTGCAGCTAAATTGCTAACACATGTTCCAGGAAGTCCATGGGGTCTGCCTCGGTCATGCAGAGACCCTCTGAGTGCAGACTAAACACTGAAGGCCTCTCCTATTCTGTCATACTAGTGGTCACATTTAAATCCAGAAGAATATGACAAAACTGCCATCTAGTGTGCAGTCTTTAAAACCAGGCCCACAAAAACCTTCTGTTTAGTAGAAGCAACTGTGGGCACAGAGCTCCAAAGTGTTACACACAACATCTCCAGATATAGGAAGCCACCTTGAAAATACTAGCCTTAAATCTGAATAGGAAAGCCACAGGGGAGGCAAACATGGAGGGACTGTCATGCAGAGGGGATGATAGGAAATAAGTTCTGAAGCCAAATAGAGAATTAACATAAGATGGTTTTCCTTAAAACATATTCTTAAAAAACATACTCATACCTCAGTAAATATGTATAGCAAACTTTAAATACTGTGGACTAATTTCATCTCAATTTGATATCATTTATACCTTCATACCTTTCATCAAAAGACAATGAGACCTAAGAATTCTTAAATACAACTGACATTTGCTAACAAATCACTGAACTGATGACTAGCACAGTTAGTGAACACCCATAAAATAAAGTCATTTTATAAGCATTCCAAGCTATTATAACAACAATAAGCTGGTATTTATATTTATTCTACTACTTGAATGTTCACCTATGCAGAGATATATGATATCCTGAGCAATATGGGGCTGTTAAAGCTGTTGTAAACAGGTACTCTATTTCACTGTCCTTCATTAAATAAACTCTGAAAAGTCACTGAATGAATGAACTAGGTCTTTAATTTATGAATCTATCCACTGAGAACAATGGTGCCACCACATTGTAGCTACTCTGGGTCACCATACATAAGCTGTTATAAAAGCAGAGTGCACAATTACTCCTATAAATACTCCATCTTAACTGCTATATGGGTACTGGGTTATTAAAGCCCCTTCAATCCAGTAGAAGGCCAGGCCCATGGGTACTGTTTATTTTCTGCACAGACTTCAACAATGTCCTAATGAAGGACTTGGCTCTAGTATTAAAATAAAAATGCAGTCTCTACTATGCTGCTCTGCAGTGATTTCCTTGGTGATAAATCTCCCATTAATAGAATGTCTCCATGTGTACAGATGTGTACACAGTCTTTATTCCATTACAGAAATTCCTGATTAACATCAATTTTAAAAAATCACATCCTTTAATGTTCAAAAAAATGATATGCTGACACTTGTTTGGGGAATACCAGCTATCCACAAAAGGAGGAAAAGCAAACCAATATGAGTTAATGTGGACTGGATCTTCCCAGAGGCTCCAGCCACCCTCCAGCTGAGAGACTGATAGAAAGCTGCAAACACCGACAAGTCACTTAGATTTCTGAAACCAATATTTCATAAAGTGGTCTTCATGTAAAATAGGCCTTTGAGAGTTGAGTTCACTTCACTAATAACTAATTAAACATAGTATCAAATTTTCAATCTTTCCCTATATGCACTAGGTTAGTAGGGTGAAGTTAAGCAAACATTTTACACTCTTCCCACTAAGTCCTCCAAAAATACTTGTAATGTTAAAAAGAACGATTATGTTTTTCTAGCCTAAGAAGTATGACAAAAGCATCAAAATGTTTCAGTTTGTTTCTCTGTCTGAAAATCAATCCCAAAGAGACAAAACACTTGCCTTGTTTTGGGGAAAATAAACTCTTTCAATCTATAATTATCATGTCCACTTTTGATGTGGGAATGTTTTTTTGTATTTGTGAATATTAATTTCTAAATAAAAGAGTTATTTTGGCCCATGACAGGCACTATAGAAAAAGTAGGTGGGGAATTAAAATAGATTTAAAAAAAAAAAAAAAAAGGCAAAGTCAGCTAGCAGTGTGCCTACGCCATAAACCAAACAACATGAAGTTAATATAAGCGTCTGAGTCATTTTTGGGGGCCTAAGCAACAGCGGCTAAGGGGTCTGGGGCTGCAGATCTGTGGGTCTGGACGTCTGGGTACCCGGGACCAAGAAATCTTATTGAAAAACACTTTCTGGCAACAGTACAGACAGGAGTAACTGTAATGATTGCTAATTCAAAAACAATAGTTGGTAAGTTAAGACCTCCTGCTACTGCAGAAGACCAAGGCTTGCTGCCCAGAGTCTAGACCATGGTTCACAAACATCTGTAACTCCAGTTCCAGATGGTCTTATCACCCTCTTCTGGCAGCCGCAGGCACTAGGCATGCACATGGTACACATACATGCCTGCAGGTAAAACACTCATTCACATAAAACAAAAACAAATAAACGTCTGGAAATATTTTTAACCTTGAAGGTGATTGTTGCATTCCAATTTTCCAAATTCATTAGAAAATGCTAATTAAACAAAGACATAAAAAAGAGTTCCAGAGTACGAATCCATACAGCAGGGTGAGTTCCTGCAGCACCTCTTCCAGGCTGCCGGCAGTTCAACATGCAGTCTACTGTCTTCAATACACTGGATCCATTTGGAGAGAAAAAATGTTGTGGATTCTTCTTTCTTGAAAACATATTTGCATAATTCACTGTAGTACATAAGTACATAAAGTTCTCTGTTGCATTTCATAATCATTATCATTTTTATAGGTCTTCATACACATATATAACAACTCAGACATCTACTTTCTGTTGAATATTTTGTTATCAGTCTAAACTTTCTTAAATTAGTTCCAAATACTATTTAGCATCTAATTTTATTGTGCTTACTAGCACGGAGCAAGGCAAATTACTCTTTCCACTGAGAGTGTGTTGTTCCCAATTGTTCAACATTTCAAAATGATAAAGTATTTCCAAGTATAACAATAACAAAAAATAGGCATAGGTGGGGACTCAACTTCTATTTCAAATAAATAAATAAATAAATAAACTAAAACAGATTCCAGAAATAGCTGGCACTAGAATTGAAAATTAAAAGAACTTGTATGATTTACAGAAAGCAGCTCTTGCACCACATACTGTAGTGCTGTAATTGTTGGCATTACTAATCATATTGGCACATAAGAAAACAGAGGCTGAGAAGGTTAAATAATCTGCTTCATATCCGAGCGCATCCCTGACAGAGCAGCACTAAAGGAAGGCAGCATGTGCTCACGCTAACGACTACCTCCATCAGCAGTTTTAAAGCCATCTGGTTGACATGATCCCACTACTTTTAGTCATGGAAGAAGCTCGATGATGCAGGCATTTGACTTAAAATACAAAAAGACACAATACAAAGTTACTTGCTTGTGCAATAATTAAATAAGTAGCTTAAGTCACTAACAAAATTCTCCTTGCGACCACCCATCCTAGAAATCCCTTCACACCACTCCATTATGATAAAAAGGCCTCTACTAAAAATATTTATTTATAAAGTAGCAATAATACATCTAAACTGGTATGAGATCAGCAGAAAGGTCACACTAAAGATCTAGTCTGTACCCTAAAGATAAACAAGGATAATTAAATGGACCAACACAGAAGAATAGTGACGTTTTTAACTTCAGATGCACCTGTCAGTGTAGTATGCTATTTAGTTTCATTCTCATATAGTATGGAAGGTTAAAGAAGACCCAGGACTTGGCAGGAAACAAAGCAAACATTAAAATACTTGTGTCCAGTAGAGAAGATGTAAATAATTGCCTAACATATTACTATACATGGTTGGAAATTAAGAGAAGGTAGAAATATTTGAACAAGAGGCTCACCTAAGGGGGGCACCAATGGCATGAAAATCTATATTTTATACATAGGTTTCCAGCTGGTGATGGTATTGCTGAATGTTTTGTCAGCTCAGATGTATAAAGAGCAAGAAAATACTACAGTGGCTGCTGTTATGGTTTGAGTATGACATGCCCACCATAGACTTGTGTAGTGGGGCTTAGTGGCAGGCAGACTGAGGAGCGTCTGGGGTGTGCAGAAGGTATGGATCTCAAGGGCTTTACTCCTTTGATGAATTAACATAATGGCTGGATGTGGGTAGAGTGGGAAGTGGGCTTATTGAAGGAAATGGTCCCTGTGAGATTGGTCCTGGAGGCTGTGCCATTTGCTCCTCCTTTCTTAGATCCCCCCTTTTTGCTTCCTGTTTGCCATGGTGAGGTGCCTGTTCCATGTGGCCCTATGGTCTGCACCATGTAACCACACAGCTTCCACCAGATGACCCCACTGCTGTGATGTGTAGCTTCATAATGCATTCAGACTGATGAAGCCCAAGACCGTGGAGTGGAATGTTTAAGTCTGTGAACTAACACAAATCTGTTCTCTACAGAATTATTTCAAGTATTCAATAACAAAGAAAAGTCTGACTAATATACTACCACTTATTGTAATTTCAAAGGGGTAGTAGGAGAATGCAGAGTATCATGTTTCAAATAAACAAGAAAACTAGTATCTGGGTTTTGCTTTATCTCTTTTTAGTACCTTTACATTATAATCCCTAATTGGTTTCTGTGCACACATGTGTGCATGTGTGCATTCGTGTATGTGTGTATGATTAATGTAGAGCTATTTGGAGAAGTCATTCAATAAAGCAAAGAAGCTTTACATTTAGGCACTTGTATATTCCTAACAAAACAATTCAATTAAAAACCCAAGAAATATGATTTAAATGTGCAAATGTAACAGGGATATGTGAATTAAATGGCTCAGTGAATAAAGGTGCTTGCCATTTGAGAGTTTGAGAATGCCCAGTATCCACATGGTAAAGGAAAGAATGAAACCCCACAAGCTGTACTCTGACTTCTACATGTGTGCCACAGTACCCCATCCATTCCAAATAAGTAATAAAAAAAATCAAGCGTAAAACAAAATGACATATGTCACACAGATACAATGCCTTCCTTGTCTTCATATGTTAGCCAAAGGCTATATATAACATTCAATCTTACCTGCCCCCCCCCGAAAAAAAAGAGAGAAATTAACAGTATAGTTTTCTTACTCCTTGGGAAATATTTAATGGTATTTAATTTAATAGTTAATGGTATTGCTTAATATCCTGTAATAGAAAAAATGGTGTTTGTTCTTCAGTGTAGAATGTAAGTTGTACAGCATGAAAACACTTTCTCAGTTCCCTTCACATGTGCTTTGTAAGTTGGTGTCCTTAAATGAAATGAAACCATTCAAGAAGCAACACAAGGCTCGGATTCCATGTGCTGTAGCACATAGCATTTTTTTTTAAGTATATATTTTTCTTTGACACCAGATATAGTCCATAAATAGACGTTTAAAATGCAATTTAGATACTATATTTTACGTTCATCAATGATGTCAGACTAAAACAGGTATTATATATCCAGTACCCAGGTCTGAAGTGTTTAAGAAAGCTCTGTCTGTTCAATGAGGTCTGTCTCTAGAGAAATTAGGTATTGACTGCATGCCTCAGTGAGTAGAAAAATCTACAAAAATCCATATCACTCATTGATCCAAATATTGCTTCTTAACATTACGAAGAATGCAACAAATTTTAAAACAGTGTATTTGACATACATATAATTCTCTTTAATTATCTTGCAACAAGAACAAAGTATGTCAGTGTTTGTACATGCTGGATTTTGTTGAGAAAAAATTAATAATGAAGAACTATGTCTAACAGCCTTACTCTTGTTTGATACCAGTGAAGCAAATCAGCTGCAGAAACTTCCCTTAGGTTCCAGAGTCCTGATTTAGGAAAACAACTGCCATGTTTAAGTCATGCCATCCACCATCCTTCCGCCTGTCCTTCTGTCCTTCCATCTCATCCCTGTCCCTCTGCACAGCTATTGGTTTAGTGAGCAACCCAGTAACAAAATGGCCTTTTCTTTTCTCCCCTTTCACCATGTCCGTGTACCTGACTATGAATCAGAACACAAATTGGTAAGAAGACTAAATGGCACCTTAGACAAACTCCTTTACAACTGACTATGTTCTCAGTGTCTGTATGATGACTAGAGTACTCAAGGTCAGGGGCAGCTGCTCAGAGAGAGCAGGACTCTTTGCCTGACTATTCGGAGGCACACTTGCCGTGCAGGGTTCTGTTTCACAGTGAGAACTCTTCTTCATTCCTACTGTTTTCTTTTGCACCCTGGACTGGGATAGGAAAAGTTTCTGACATTAAATCACACACTGGCTGTACTAATAGTTAACGTATAAATATTTATAAATCTGAATTTCTCCATTTCCATAGAGAATTTGAACCCACTTATTCTGCTTTCTAAATATGGTTTAATGATTCTTCTGTTCTAACAAAATTTTGAGCTAAAATGCTTTATTTTACAAAATTCAATGCAGAATATTAGGAAAAAACATTGTTCAAACACTTTAAGAATATCTAATCTTTCATTTTTATACCAGAACAAAAACACATGTATTTAGCACATACATGTATATAGATAGATATATGTGTTTATAAAGATGTTCATATACAAAATGCCTAAAAGGATTCAACTATTTTATAGGAAAGCTCGGCCATCTGGGGTTAAATGAAAACTTACTCAAGCACAAGACCACAAGACTTTCCTGAAAATCTCAAAGTTGTTCGCCTGGATTTCCTGAACATTCTTTCTGATCAGAAGTCTCTGATCACACTCAACCCAGTCTTTTCCCCGAGATCCAGAGCAGGAAAATCTATACTGTATCTCAATCAGTACATACCTTGATTGCCAGAAGCAAGATGTTTAAGTTAAGTACTGAATTGAAATTGGATTAAATATTTTATGAAGACATCACACACACACATACACAAATACTATGCAGAATTAAGTAAAGACTTTCAGAAATACTGCTGTCTGAGCTTTGATCCAAACAACACATGACTACTCTTCCCCCTCCTACAGTTAAACAAGGCCTTTGACTGAATCAACATTAGAACATTAGTAACAGTGCCTAAGAATCTGTGTGAGGAATTACCAGGAACAACCTTAGATAAGGACGACTTTCTGTATCTCTGAAAATTCTCTTTTGTATCACAACGTAAGTCTGGTAGAGTTTCAAGCTAGAATGGACCACTGTCCAGGCTGAGATGACTTAGTGGTTAAGAGCACTTGCTGCTCTCAGAAGACAGGTTCAGTTCCTAAATCAACATGGTGGCTCACAGCCATTGAGACTTCCAGTATCAGGGAATCCAATGCCTTTTTCTGACCTTGCTTGGCATGCACCTGGTACACATGCAGGCCAAACACTCATAAACATAAAATAAGTAAATGGAAATTGTTTTAAAAAACTCTATTGTCAAATTAGCATTATATTTTCCTATTTCCTAATTTAATTAAAGCCATGTCACGTTGTACCTTTAAATGTTAACTACATCATTAACAATGTAAAGAAAAATTACACACTAATCATTATTTCTCTAAGAAAACCAGACTTGACAAAGACATGTTCTGAATTCTTTTCCTGTGTTCAGAGTATAAAAACTGGTCTTCATTTCAGAAGCTGTCCCTAGCAATCTTCTTAGGAAGAATGTGGAACACAATCAATGCCCTGGATCCACCTTCTTGATGGCCTTCCTCAAAAGACTGTGGGTTTTAACTGCTCAGGAAAATGATCAGCACCCTCTGCATTACATGGTCAATGGTCCTTTTAATAGAAAAGGCAATAATATACAGTTGTTTGCACCAAGTAGAACCAGTTAGAAAGTATTAGTTTGGGGTAACAGTCTGACAGCCATAACCAGTGCAGATGACTAGCTGACACTCAATGAAGATGCATCTGTTTCAGAACTGTTTAAAAATTATGTTTGCTTTACCTTGTCTGATAACACTTTTATAAACAAAGTTTGCAAAGAATATAATATTGAAAGACAAAGTTTTTTTAATAATCACCATTTTTTCACTAGCATAACATTAGAATTGACTTTTTGTCTTGCTGACAGAGCAACTAAGAAAGTACAGTTGCACTGAGCATATTGATTGTGAACAAAGCAGCCGTCAGTGGGACTCAGCACCATATATTTTCAATATTGACCTCCTACTTCCTTTTCCATGGCTTTCTGGGTTGGCTATTGGATTTGGACTGCAGAGTAATAAACAGCTAAGGTTTAATTAATGGTAAATGAATACAAGACATAGGTTATGACTTTAACTAATTAGGGAATTGTTGAATTAAGTCTGCCTTGGAATGCAAGGCAGTACAATCAATATCCAATAAAAGGGCTATGTATGTAATTTACCTGCAAATGTGTTTCCAATACCATCAAAGTGAGTTTAAATAAGTAAGATCTATGAAAGGCGACTAGAAGAGATTTCCCAAGTTAACACTTTGGGGGTTTAGAAGATACTGCTGCTGTGGAGGAAGATCTCTTTCAATGCCCTGAGAAGGACACAATGCTAACAGGATAGCAGGTGACCACCACTGATTATGATGTCTCTTCAACACTGTCCAGCAGCCTCATGTACAGACCTGTGACTTCTCAACCGAATGAAGGCCAGACTTTGCTCCTTTCTTGAGAGCAACAGTCTCTGTCTAGTCACATGCTTTCTGGTTTCTGTCAGATATTCACTGGGATAACAGAAATTTACTACTTTCTCCAACAATCTGGCCAGAGTTTTCACCCTTCAGCTGACCATGCTGTAGCTTTGGCACTCTTGACTCAACTATCCTTCAGAGAAAAGAATGTGCACCAGAAAAGAGAGACCTACCTACTCCTTTGTGAGCATCCAAACTTGTAAATTCTATTGTGCCATTATGGCCCTTCCTGGGATTTTCCTGATACTGTTTGTGGTTCCCATTTGGACAGTATCTGTACGAAAGTCCATAGTCTGCAAGATAAATCTGGAATATATGAAGAAGCCAGTGAGTAGTGCTTTGCCCTCTGAAAATATAACCTTTACATTAAGTCTTAAGAAACTCGTAAGTTGTAAGTCAGTGAGAGGACTCAGTGGGTAAAGGCATTTATACCTAAAAACCTGAGTTCAGTATCTGAGGCCCATCTGTAACCCACATGGTGGAAGGGCAGATCCAAGTCCTCCTGACATACATACATACATACATACATACATACATACATACATACACACACACACACACACACACATCATGAAATAATAAATGAATTATAAAGTGTTAAAGGGAACTTGAAAGTTAAGGGAATTCTTAAGACTTAAGATCAACGTTTCACTAAACCAAATGGCGGATAAAATATATATTAGGAACTAAGACAACCAACTTCTTACTTAAATCCTTGCATTTTTACAGGCTTGATGTTTTTATTATATTACAAAATATTCCCACACTCAACCTTATTCCTAATTGCCATCTCAGATAGACATCTAGATGTACTTTTTTGATCTGTTGTCACAGAGGTTATAAACCTTTTAAGGAACTCTTTCTGAAACTTAAACTGTGTTAAGTATATAAGGCAGAGCAGATGAAAGCAATGTTCTTCAAGTTTGAACACGGTGAGTTTCTACTGGTAGGGAGTTTAAATGTAGTGAGTGTGCTTTCAGGGGTAATAACTCAAGCAGAAAACAATGAAATAAAGAGCCATCCCCCAAACCCTCATGAACTGCTCATGGTTAAGCTCATCACCACCACCATCCCTCAAAGACACTCAGACTGAACAGGTTCTCCAAGCAGAAACACAGACTGTCAGAATCAAGTAATAATTCACCAGTGACATTTTCCTCAGTTGACTTTGGTGGGGAGAGTGGTATTTAAGGACACAGTGTGTCCCAAATGAAGCTATTTTGAGCACACATTTCTGTGACATGAAGATGGAGAAGCATTATTTCACAGGTCTCCAATACATTTTCCCATACCCACCATCTCACCAACGACAGCAGTTTCTACATAAAGGCATACTGCTTCATACATATTTCTTTAAATTTCAGGCAATGTTTCAAAATGTAGTTTCATGACAGTAGAGTATTACAACCTTGATTTAAAAATGTAAAAAACTATTGAAAGAAAATTTAGTATTTAGATATTATTTCCTTGAGTGTTTCATTTTAGGATATCTCAAATAGAAGGTATCTGGAATATCTAAACACAAGACGCTTAATTTTTCTTCAATTTTTGGACAATATAGAACTGCTGAATGATCTTAGTCTGTTGCTCTCCCTGCCCCCTCCCGGGAGGCTGAATGACTGATCGCTAGGATTTGCGTAGCTGGGTGCTTCAGATCAAGTGAGCAATCAGTTCTTGCCTTTATTATGACTCATGAACTCTTGCCTTTGTTTCGAGAACCAAATATACTTCATTTACAAAGTAGATTCCTGAAAGATGCAATACTGATGATTCAGCAAACAGCTTTATTTTAATACACCAGAGAAATTTGCTATTTTTATAAAATATCAAGAAGCTTTCCACATACAACATTAGTTCAACAAATAAGATCTAAGTCTTTAAGGAATGGACACCATGCACTATGCTGTGTTTCATCATTGACCAAGACAGCAAGAAATCCCTCAGGTAGGTCATGATGGCTATTTATATGGACCATGAAGCCAAATAAGTGATAGAGAGGGAGCCAGGATCCTAGAGCAGTTCTTATATGCATTATTACTTTCATAGTCATATCAGGCTGATATGGGACACTTCATTCGAGAGAACTGTAACAGAGAAGCATCTAAAAAGAACACTGGAAAGAGAGAAGTCACAGTATGGGTCACAAGCACAAGAGCTTATGCCTCTCAAACTTAAACTATTACCCTGCTCAAAAACTCCCAAATTTCCCAGGCAGATCACTTGTGGGTCCTCAGCAAAGACTCGCTGAACCGCTTCAGAACGAGAGAGACACTGGAGAAAGTGTGAATCTCAAAGAGGAAAGAGAAGGATTTAGAGTCTTACTTTCTCCTGTACATAAGAAAAGAAAGTGAGTAGGTGACAGTCAGGAAGAATCTCTGGCCATTTGGTAATCACTGAGCTCTGAGGCACAAGAATGTGATATGGTGTAGGAGTCACCCTTAATATAAAGATGGAAACCAAAAGTTCAGTGGAGGAGATACATTAACCAAATTTTACTAGATAAATACTTCCAATCTAAGTGATTTAAATCACACATGGCCACAGCTTCAAGCAGCACAGCCATCAGGAATGCTCCTAGAGTCTTAACAGAGTCACATAAAGAAACCAAGTTATCATGAGAGGCATTGAACATAAAATAAGACTCAGCAAAATGAGAAGTCTCTATCCCCCAAACCCTACCTTCACATGTACCTTTTAAAACTCATCTCTGTTTGGAATTTTATCAATTAGGTTAGCTTGTCATTTAAAATATTTATCTATTTCTATAGCTTTTATGGGTACCAAATAGCCACTGAGGGGAAGACAGTGTGCTAGTCACACACAGATGGGAAAGCAGTGTGTCAGCCACTGAGGGGCAAGTTCATCAAAAAACAAACACACACAAACAAACAAACAAAAAAGTTCTTTTTCCTGTAAGGAGTACAGTAAGCTGAAGGTCTCCAGAGAGCTGAAAGGCCCCAGCTAGGTCACTGGGGCTTTTCAGGAAGTTGGCAAGTAAACCCCAGTCATACTATTTCTGGGCAGTCTCCACCCATGACTAATCATGAAGAATACCACACTGCCATTTCTATCCAGGCAGCATCTTCTCTGATGGGCAGTCTTCACCTTGGGGCATCATTACTAGATGTGTTCCCTTCACATATTACTCAGATCTGAGACTCATAAAGCATTCCATCCATTCTGCTTACTCCCTTTCAGCTTTTCATCAGGTTCGTATCCCCCAGAAAGTTCCTGAACTCCTAATTCTCTCTCAGTATCTACCTTCCTGAGAGCCTGATTCGACAGAAGATCAGTAAATCATAGCTTTGATTAATGAATGAAATGAAACTCTCCTTTAGTATAACCACACAAATCATAACTTTCCTGGTGGAACAGGCCCTTTCTCAGAACTCACTTCCTTTGTTACCTGGCCTGAGTGGCCATGCTCTGTGCTATTAAGGCTTTACCACCTGGCACTCTAAGACTTGAAACTGCTCTGGTTTTCCAGTTTGCTGTGTGAAACCACAGGTGATAAAGAACATCTGAGATAATTCTCCTGAAGTAACTGGCGTAGGAAGTGCTTTCCTCCTGGCAGACACATCTCCTCTCCATTCCTCCGCAAAATCTCACACCACGCTCATTGTTCCCAGTAAATCCCACCATGCACAAGGTCCTTTAAAGCACAAGGCAATTTATTTGGGTTCAATTATGTCCATGAGGATTTGCTATTTTAACAATGTAGAAAAAGCCCACTCGCCTCTGGGTTTTATTTTGTTGTTTTGTTTTGTATTTAAATTGAAGTTCTAGGGGAGGAGGCAGGACAAACTGGGCAGACTTCATATTCTACTCTATAGCCCGCTGCTAACTTGACCTGGCAGCACAGAGACAAAATGAACCAAACTATTTTCAGTAGATAGGGGTCAAAATAAGTTATTGGGGACCATAAGGTTAAAACAAAATTCGTATTTATTGGATCCTGGCTAAGAAAGAAAGAGTACATGCTCTAGTCAAATCATTCAAACTTCCCTAAAAGGAAGTCATTTTGAGCCCATTTTGGAGAATCAGAAAGTGGGATGGATGATGTGTTCTGTGCAAAACAAACTTCCAGTAGCTGACTGGATTTCTGAATTTCTATCGATCTGAGCTTTTCCTCTGGCTGACACAGAAGGAAGGGAGAGAGCAATGGCATGTGAATATGGATATGAAGACACCTGCTCTGCCTACAATAAACAGCCTGGGAAGTTTATGATCAAGAGGAGCCTGCACCTCTCCAGGAGACTCAGAAAAAGAAGCAACATTTAAGGTGGGCCTCAAACTATCTCACAAAGTCCTAGAGATGGAAACAAAAGAAATAACACAGGAAGGCAGCCAGGTAGAGGCAGGGTCAGTATGTGCCTACAGCAGACAGGTCAGGGGAGGGACGGGCAGGTTAGCGAGTGTCTGTAGTAGACAAGACGCAACATGACTAAAAGGCAGTATTTTCAGGAGACTTTGAAGGCTGCTCTAAGAGACTGGAACACAGGTTGCTGAAAGGCTCTGGAAAGAACAGAAAGTGGGAAAGTGAAACAGGAAGTGAAAGCAAAAGGCAGTGGGAGGGAGTGCAAAACACCAAGAAAGGATCCAGAAACTGTCGTCATACATGGGAGGAGCCAGGAGAAACTCTGAACGGTTCAATGCACTGGGAGAAGGAAGAGATTTTGAAAGAAAGCAATCACTTCTATTTCACAAGCAAACTGGGCACTCAGTAATGGACACTTCCACACATTTACCTAGGGGATCTGTAATTAATGGGAAAAAAACCACAGAATCTCCTTCCTGTTGAGAGTGAATTCTTCAAGCAGTGAAAAACTTAGAGTACATATGAGCTACATTACCACAGAAGTAAGTGTAGCTTTTAGTTGAGGAGCCTCAAAGATGCACAGTGAGAACATGAGCTCTGGAGTGGACATCATAGGTCTGGAACAGCCCATCTCTTATGCCCACCAGTGTTCTGTTACTTTGCTTCCTTCAGGTCTTTGGTTTTATCATCCAAGAGATAAGAACGGTATTTCCTTCAAAGTGATACTGTAAGGATAAAATGACCTAAAAATAGGAGTCTTCTACTAACATCCAGTACAGAACAAGCCCTTGAAATACTATATAATCAGGACACTGCACGTTTGATAAATACGAACATCTATGGAACAATGTAAAGCAGGAGGTCTTTTGTTGTCCTCGTTAAAATCATAAAAACATTAGTTTCTAGAGACCACTCCTGAGCATTACAGAAGATAACCATCTCACACCCATCTCCTCAGTGCTGGTGGCTCAGTGGTCCCATGCCCTGTTTGTGGGTATCCCCATCTCTTCACATCAGCTTCCCTCTAAAAACGTCTTTCACCCATATGTATTAGGAATGGAATGTCATCTGCTTTTGAAAGAATACATTAATCCAAAGCAGTCCCTACTCTTTGCAAACATATTAAGAAGAGGAAAAAAAAAAAAGACATGCACATTCATAGGGCCAGTGAGATGATTCAGTGAATTGATACACTTGCTGCCAAGTTTGATGATCTGTATTTGACTCCCAGGACACACATAATGGAAGGAGAGAGATGACCCCCTTACACATGGATATTGTGACACATACTCCCTAAATAAATGAACAAATATGTAAATGTAATAAAAAATTTTTTAAAAAAAACACTTATAATCGCTATGAGAAATAGTTAAAAAGTCTTGGATACAGAAGCTAGATCTCTCCCAATAGAAATTTAAGAAAAATACAATTAAACTTAATTAATATACTTCATTATACTAAAACCTGCTGTATGTGGCTGAAGATATTTTTCTTGAACACTACATAATACATTCAATCTCTCATTACTTAGTTATCATTTATTTACTGAATGCTCACTATACCCCATGCCTTGATCCACCTAATGAGAACCTAACCATCTATGACACACATTCATAGTTTGCCTATTTAAAAGACTACAAATTTGGTGTCCTGTTGCAAATGTCTAATTATAAAGCAGCAGTTTTTGAAATGAAGCACGTAGATCTGCTCGTCAATTTCATCAGTGTTGTGACCACACTGCTGGCAGAGCAACCTAAAGGAGGAGAGACAGATTTGAGCTCAGTTTCAGAGGGCTCATCTATGGTAGCATGAATAGAAGAGAAAGCTGGAGTATAATGTTCACATCATGGCCAACAAGAAGAAATAAGAAAAAACAAAGGACAGAAGTATATATAACTTCATGGATAAGTCCCATCTCTGTGTATGATCTACTTTGTCCTGCTAACATCCCTTCTAAATAACACTCCTTGCAACACCATGAGAGGACCAGTTTTTCAAAACACAAGCCTGTTCAAACCATAATAATATTCAAATCATAGTCATAAATATCCAAGCTATAATAATAGCTGCCTGCCTGTCTCATTCAAAACCTGGAGTGATAATAGAGCCCAAGGAAGACCACATACGCAACTCAATACCTGGATGGGGAAGATGTGTAGAAAAAGAAAAAATCCTGTAGTTCAACTACAATAAAAAATGATCACATTCCCAGGCTCTATGAACTTCAGAAGAAACAAACAAACCAACAAAACCCAGAAACTGTATGTGACACCAAGAAATTGTCATCAATTTTGTTAAAAGTAGTAAGGCCATAATTGCCATAATGCCATGATAATAATATAATGAATGGCTTTTGTTCTGTGAAGATATACATATAAATTAATATTTACATAAAATGGCATAGTACCTGCAGTTTACTTTTAATATACTTCTGCCAAAAAATAAACAAAGCAAAATTTTAAGATGTTACTTTTAAGATCAACATGTGAAGTTGATGTTATATGAAGTTCTCTATTTGCCAGTGTGCCTTAAGTTTTCACAAGAAAGTTTAAAATATGTATCCCCCTAGTGGGGAAAGTCTCTAACACTTTCTCTTAGAAGGTATATTTTGTAAACTATTAATTTTAAATATGGACACTTGGGCTTCTAATTTTAAGTTTTTGTGTTCTTACTGTCAATATTTACCACCTACCACTACTCTCCAAAATTAATAAGAAGTTAATAGGCCATATTAAAAGCATTACATTTCTGTACCTTCAAAACTATGTTTTAATATGCATAGGAAACATCTTAATATGCAATGGTAAGAATACCACTAAAGAGTAGGAACACTAGAAACTGGACATAAATTTGATTACTTAAATGATTTAAAAATACTTCAGTAAATAAACTTGAGTTCAAATAACCAGTAGCGTTACCACACCCTAATAGTTAAATGTAAACTAAATTTGGGACTGGTTTGATTTCATTTAACAAATCAGACTAAAAGAATTTCAAAGAGCTTTAAGAAAATATATATATATACACAAAAAGAAGGTAATGTGACATTTCCTGTCGTCTAATACTCATATGCTGACATGTTGCATCCCTGGGAGGGTCATCCTCTCTGACTTGGTAGACAGCTTCAAACAGAAACACATGTAGCACAATAAGAGAGGAGTTTCATACTCTTCCTAAGTTTCTTGGTACTAAATGAGGCAATAAATACTGTATCATCACTGGCCTCATGTCTTGGCTAGTCAATAAAGTATTCCCTGGAGAATTATAAGGAAGAATACAAACAAAGATGCTATGAGAAATAGAGAACAAACAGGAGACCTACCCCAAAACCTCCTAGTTCAGAAAGAAAAATAACAGAGCATAGAAGAGTTGAGTGCTCTTGATGTTAAAAAGCACTTGGAACGAAAGGAAATCAATCATCATCAGTAACTGTCAAAATCAGCAGGGAAGCCTCCACATATACAAGGATATACCAGGCACATGAAAAAAAGAATACAGCCCTGATCAACCAAGGCAGAAAGGGAACAACTGTGCTGACGTTAGCTGAGCTATTAACTCCCCGACTGTGGTACTGGATGCAGCAGCAGCTGAACACTGATCAAAACCACCATGCAGCATCACTTACAAAGGGCCAGTGAGCGCAAAGGCAATAAAATAGGTATATTATTGTGTAAACACTGAGTTACTATGCATCTGCCTACATTGTGAGGACCAACCAGAAAACACTGTCCCATATTGTGTCACCAGTCAGGTTTCATAAACATCTTTAAAACAGCTTAGGAAGTCCATAGTGTTTATATGCTGAAAATATACTTATTTGCATACAAACTATTTTCCTAAGAATATGATATAATGTATATGGCATAATAAATGTTTAGACATTTATGTCTAAAAATGAATGTCTAAAACCTATATAATGTCCCTTCTGAAGATGTCTTTTCTATAAGCATAGGTTTTCAATAAAATGTATTTTAAAATAATTTATAATTTAGGAATTACTTAACTAAGTAAGCACAAAAAATAATATTTCCTATACTGAATACAATATTCCCAAGTACCACTTTTTAGTCATTTTTGTAATATAAATGATTTTTTAGAACTCTTATGTTTAAATGGAGATAGCCTAAGTAGAAAAATCTCAAATTTGCTTTGACATAAAGAAAGAAAACATCACCACAACATTGTCAAGAATTTCCTAAAGCAAAGTCTAAACTAACTAATTTAGGTTCATCTAAACTTAAGTTTTGATGCAAGTCTTCAAAGTCTTAAACATGTAAGAGAACACCACTACCCACAAGCTTTTGAATAATGTACTAGGAGAGCAACAACAGACTCTCAGAAAATGACTAAGAAAACATGGGCACATAGGTGAGCATCTTCTATGGTCTAAACTTTGTCATATTAAAGCAAAAGTGGGGATAAATGAAATGAGAACAAACAGATAACACATTTTCTAAAAAGGATTGTCCCTAAAATATAGGGCAACAGTATTCAGAGAATAGGCAAAGAAAACAGAGTTCATGCAGGGGAAAGACAAAGAAAATAAAACAGAAGATAACAACGAAGAAATAATTACTGAAATAAAGGAAATTTGAAAAATTTTAATAATAAACATTAGAAAAGCTACTAAAAAGATAAAATTGTAGGACCACAAAAGATGACATACCTAAAGCAAGGATCCGACACAGCCATTTCTATTGGGACAAAACAAAAATCTCACAGAAAACAGCAAAATAAGATGGCGTCATCCCAAAGGGCTAAGTAGTTCTTATCCAAAACTAACAGCTGCTGTAAAACAGAAAATGAAGCAAAATTTCAAAATTATTAGTAGGAGGTAAGTACAAAGAAATCCAGACACAGGATGACCATGAAGGGACCTTCAGCATGAAGGGACCACCAAAAATATTAGTGAACACAGAGAACCATATTGAAATCATGAAACGAAAAATTAGGATTTATCACTGAAAAGAATAATAGCATAATTATGAGAAACTTCATAATATACTATACCATATTACTACATCTAAAACAAACAGATGATCTGTTCATTGACCCTAAAACAACACTGAAAAACTTTAGTGTCAGTTTCATAAAAAAAAAAAAAAAACTATTCAAGAACATAAACAAATGCAATAATGATGGAAACAATGACTATCAGGACCCTAGAAGAATTCACTACCAGTCAGCATACAGTCACTACACTCTCTTACAAGCCAGAAGAAACAGAAACCAAGAAACAAAAAACTCACCCAGTCAATACTAGATATGAGCATCTTACAGTCTACCAATCCTAAATGCCTAGATACCAGCATAAAAAAATAATAGTAGTACTATGTCTCCACTAGAGCACAGCAACACTAGAGCACAATCTACAGCAGGCCCTGAAGATTCTAAAATAGTTAAAGCATAAGAAAAAGACATTTGAAAGGCCATTATAAATATGCTAGTGGTCCTTTGAGAGGAAATTAATAAATATTTTAAAGATCTTCCAACCAGTGGAAGAAAGTGAATAAATAACCTAAGACTTGAACATGGAAATAAAAGTCAATAGAGAAAACCCAAACCAAAGAAAATTTAGAAACAAAAGAAAATGAAAACTCAAACAAGAACACAAAGACAAGCCATAGCAACAAAATGAAAGAGATAAAAGGAAGAATAACAGGCACTGAAGACAAAAATGTTACATCTAAAAGACTCCTGGAAAAATAATATCCAAGAAATCTGAGATGTCATGAAAAGGTACAAATTTAAGGATAACTTAACAGAAGGGAAAGAAACACAGGTCAAAGGCAAAGAAAATATTTTCAACAAAATCATACATAAGAACTTCTCTAACCCAAAGAAGAGGATGCTTATCAAGGTATAAGAAGCTTACAAAACACCAAATATCCTGGACCTAAGAATAATAATAATAATAATAATAATAATAATAATAATAATAATAATAAATAAAATTAAAAAACCCTTAGTGCAAGTAACATATAAAGGCAGAAATATTACAATTAAACCTGACTTTGTTGGTTTCACACATGAGATCAGACATACACTATCAGATGCCACACTAGAGTTTATTCAGGAGAATTGCCAAGTGGGAATGAGAGAGAGAAGCAGAAGAGAAACAGACAGACTTTGACTTTAACGTGGTGTCTCCTTTTAAGAGACAGTGGGCACAGATTTACATAGCCATGCCTATGGGAGTGCCTTCTGTACACAGCATGTTCTGCACCTGCCATGTTGGGTTTACTACGTGGCTGCTACATGCCAGGAATCCTTACAGACTTCTCAGAGACAGTTGACTCAAGCTATTGGGAATTCACTGATTCTGGACTAACAGCTCAGGAAACTGCATGGGACTGAATGTAGACAGCAGTTGAATGGTACGGCAAATTTATGGAGCCTCTAGCAGTGGAACCAGAACTTATTCCTGGTGCATGAACTGGCTTCTTGGAGCCCATTCCCTACAGAAAAACACTTTACTAGGCCTTGATACTGCAGAAAGGGGCTTGTTCTTAACTCAACTGGATGTGCCAAACAGCATTGACTTACCCTGGGAGTCCTTACACTTTCTGATCAATGGATTGGGAAATGGGATTGGGGAACCTGAAAGGGACTGGGAAGAGGGGAGAGAGGGGGAACAGTAGTGGATATATTAAAAAAAAACTAAAACCTTTTAAATAAAAAATGCAAAAGTAAAAATAAAAGAATTATACCTTACTTCTTAATAGAGACTCTATAAGTCAGAAGGTTCTGGTCAAATGTTCTAAAAACTTTAGGAGACCACAAATGCCAGCTCAGACTACTATACCCAGGAAAATTTTCAATCACAATGGATGAAGAAAATGAGACATTACATGACAAAAAGCAAATTTAAGCAATATTTACTTACAAATTCAGCATTACAGAAGGTGCTGGAAGAAAACCTCAAACAAAGAGGTTAACTACATCTAAGAAAACAAAGGAGAACACACACACAAACACAAACATGCTCTCACACACACACACACAGACACACCTACAAACACACACACACACACCTACAAACACACACACACACACACACACACACGGGGATACACACATACATACACACACACAGACACACCTAAACACACACACACACACACACACACACACACACACACACACACACACACACACACACACACACACACACACACACACAAAAGACAATCCTGAATAAGAAAAAAGCCATTAGAGGCATCACCATCCCTGATTTTAGTTGTATTACAAAGCTATACTAATAAAAGTAGGACAGTTTTGGCACAAAAACAGATATACTGATTAATGTAATCAAATTGACTATAAATCCACATATCTATAAATACCTGATTTTGATAGAGGACAGAAATACACACTGGAAAAAAAGACAGCATCTTCAAAAATGGTGCTTATGAAACTAGATATCTGCATTTAGAACTATCTGAATAGATTCATACATATCACCCTGCACAAAACACAACTCCAAATTAATCAAAGACCTCAACATAAATGAGATAGACAATCTGAGAGAATAGAAAGTAGGGAACAGCCTTAACCTCATCGTCACAGAAAAAAGACTTTCTAAACAGAACTCCATTAGTACAGATTCTAAGATCAACAGTTAAAAATGAGAGCTATGAAACTGAGAAACTTTGCATAATAAAGAATACTGTCATTCAGACCAACTACCCATCTGATAGAGGACTGATATCCAAAATAAATAAAGAATTCAAGGAACTATATATCAAAAAAATAAAATAACACACTTAAAAACTGAGGTACAAATCTAAAAAGAAAGTAGATTAAAGGTAAAAGAGCTAGTTAAGAATAATACTGAGCCATAGACCAAACAGTTTGTAATTAATATAAGCCTCTGTGTATTTATTTGGGCCCAAGTGGCTTCAGGACACAGGAAAACTTCTGGCTACTCAAATGTGATGGCAAGAATTTCCACCTAAGAGAGCTTAAACAAATTCTAAAACAGAGCCAAGAACAGCTTCTTAGTTCATATGACTCATTACAGGGATGCATCCGTTGGCAGTTATGATGCTCAGTAGCAACATGGCAAAATCCCATGGTGTCTCACTGGCTATTACAAAGAGGCTTCTCCCAGACACTGCCATTGATTTGGAGAATACAGCAATGGGTTTCAAAACACAACTCCAAGCTACTTAATACTGCTTCCCAAAACTGGGGAGGTAAGCATGACTCTTTGATACCTGTGTCAAGCAGAGTAGAGCCAGCACCCAAAGTTACTGCTTTTATACTAGTCACATACCACAACAGTTTAAAAACTCTCCTAGTCAAAAAAGGATTACAGATACACAATAAAGACAGATTCAGATGGGGAAAAGCCTTAGAGGCTTTACAAGTTACAAGATGTTTAAAACAATACATAGGCTTAAGAGAGAAAAAAAAAAGGGGGGGTTAAAAAAAAGTCCTTAAAAAGAAACACAGTGATACTAATTTTAGAAAGACACAAAAAGATGGAAAACACAGCGAGTTGGGATACTGTATATTGTTGTGTTGTATTTGGATTTTTTAAACTATAGGCATTTGATTGTAGGGGCTGCTAAGTTAAACAAACATATAAAATATTTTAAAGATATCAAAACTTCAAAATTTGGGTCTAAGGATATGTTCCTTTGGAAAAGAGGTTCTGTTTTTGTTCCCACAGAAGATAATAAGCTATGGGTTCCTTTCAGGCTAATATAGTACCATCAAGAAAAACTACCTGAAAGGTCTCCAATGGGAGTGAGGGCCCAGATAATCCAACATTAAGAGCAGCTTCAGGGCAAATGACCTGAGATACAGCCTCACAGACTACTACAGTCACGAGTTAACCATAATTCTAAAATTTCTGAGGATCCCCATAAAATTGCCAGTGCCTCAAATGAGCAAGAAATAGTATGAAAAGCTATTCCCAAAGTTCTCAAAACATTATTTATGAATGTTTGTTTTTATATAAAAGGGGTTGATTATAAATGCAATCTCTTTCTAAAGAGGGAATATGATATAGAAATGATTATAAAGAAGATATTGAATTTACTTTGATCCAAAAATAACTGTTAATCTCAAAATACTTTACATTGATAGGGATTTTGCTTTATTGATACAAATTTAAGGTCAATTTTGTTATAGTGTAAGTATATTTCTATTCTTGTTTAAGGTGTTATATTTATGCAACTCATTTAAAATTGTAGTGTATAATTAAGAAATACAGATTAATAGTCATATATGATAATTAAAGTTATACTTATAGTTAAACTTTCTAAGTATACAAAAATATATTTCAACTAGATAGATAATATTCAAACACTTCAAAGACCTACAGAATATGGCATCTAAAATGTTTTAAGAACTTAGACTTTTCTGGACAGTGAGACACATCTGCTCCAGGCAGTACCAATCTACTTCAGAGAAGATGATGGGTATCAAGGAAACTCCATATGGAGTTTACTTTCTTCAAGGCAAAAGTTAGTTACTGGGCAAGTACCCTTCCATTGACTGCTTGACAGTATGATGTACAAAGGGAACATATAGGACCCAAAGGAAAGTATGGAACTTTGTCAAAAAAAAGATGGGATGGTCCTTCAGGCTCCTACTTCACAGAAGAAACTACAGACATTCTACAGATCACAGAGAAAAGAAAATGATGGGTTTTGTCAAAATCGGTGGACAGCCCTTCAAATATCCTATTTCACTGAAAAGTATACCAAATAATCTAAGCCTATAGGCTGAAGATAGATGCCCCAATGTTACAAGGGAACTTTAGGTGACTGTCCAGGCAGCCAGGTGCCTCTGTCATTTCTATAATTCTGAAAATTGCTTGCAATGTACTTTCTGTCTACTCAGGTAATATTGTATCTTTCTGAGGACTTTGATAGGATTAAAGGCTAGATAGTTATAATCATAGTTTTACTTACTTATGATAAAAAAGTAAATTAGATATGAAGCTTTAGACTCACAAAAATATGAGAAAATATTTTCTTTAAGTTTTCCAAATACAAATAGACTAGATATTGCAATAACTGTTGCTTGACAACTGTTTTGTTATAGGTAATTTTACTATGGTAAAATGAAAAACTTTTCGATTAGACAGAAAAGCAGAAGTATTGAGGGATGGTCTTTCTGTATACTATGAATATGTGCTGCTACCACTGGTTAATAAAGAAGCTACTTTAGCCTATGGCAAGACAGAATATAGCCAGATGGAAATCCAAGATACAGGAAGAAGAAAGGTAAAATCAGGCAGAAAATGAGGGCTACTTGAAAGAGCAAGATGTAATTGCACACAGGTAAAGCCACAAGAAAAGTGCTGGGACATAGATTAATAGAAGCGGGTTAATTTAAGATTAAAAAAAAAAAAAAAAGCTAGTTGGCAATAAGACTGAGCCATAGACCAAACAATGTGTAATTAATATAAGCCTCTGTGTGTTTATTTGTGACCAAGTGGCTGTAGGACACAGGAAAACTTGTGGCTACAAGTTAGGAAAGAGAGACAGAATAATTATTGGTAGAGGAGGGAATAGAAGGGGGATCAAGTAGGCGTGGGAAAGGGGTTTGAGAAACAAAATGTGAGAGACAGATAAAATTAAGGAACATTTGAGGTATAGTATGAAAACCTAACACACTAGAAACTTCCTAAAATATATACATATATCTAAGTGAGGTAAATAAAATCATCAAATAACAGGATAGAAAGAGTTCCAACTGGCCATTTCTTGTCATCAGATGAAGCTTCCAGTATTAGAATTGGGTTAAAACTGAGTTGTTGGCCAAAGAGGTTCCATTTGAATCCCAAAACAACCTAGACTGTTGCCAAAACAATAGGTTTCTCTCCAGAAACTAATTCTATGGTCTCTTTACTGGGACAACATCTACACAACTCACTGAATATAGAGAATTTGATTTGGTGCCTATGTAGACCTTCATCCTACATCCTAGTGTCTTTGGTACAGGACAGTAACTCTGCACAGTATCAAAAGCGAAATGTAAACAGCAAGGCAGCACAAAGGCTTTGATCCATAATAGAGTCCTGCCTGCAGATTACACTAGTGTAATGGTGACACAAAGCTTAGGAAAGCCTATGATTCTTGTGTTTGCTTTGGGCTATTTTCCTTCTCTTGTTTTTTCTTGTTCAACTTTGATGTAACGATTTTTGTTTTATCTTATTATATTTTATTTTGTTACATTACTGTTAATTGTCTGAGGATTTCTATTGCTGTGAAGAGACACCATGACCACAGCAACTTTAATAAAAGAAGACATTTAATTGGGTGGCTTACAACTCAGAGGTTCAGTCCATTAACATCATGGTGGTATATAGGCAGACATGGTGTGGGAGAGTCCTACATCTTGATTGTCAGGCAACAGGATATGAACTTAGACACTGAGTATGGCTTGAGCATGAGACCTCAAAGTCCACACCCACAGTGACACACTTCCTCTAACAAAATCATACCTCCTAATAGACCACTCCCTCTGGGGACCATTTTCTTTCAAACACCACATTATCTCCTAGAAGCCTATTCTTTTCTAATGAGAGACCAAAAGGGAGTGGATCTAGATGGAAGGGGTAATGAGGAAGAGCCAGAAGGAGTAGACAGAGAGGAACTATAATCAAGATACATTATGTGAGAAAAGAATATGTTTGCATAGGAAGGAAAAAACTAAGAGAAAAATAAAAAACATAACAATTGTTTACCTAACTTTATAAACACACACGTATACAAGACATCTGCACACATTTGTGCATCTGTACACATCATCTTAATCATAAAGGCAGCATCACATCTAATAGGATATTAGCGCAGGTATTTCCACTAAGATCCCAGAAAAAAAGGATCTCATACTACTTAGTCTTGCACTAGACTTATACTAAGCAACAAAAGAAGACAAATCCATTAGAAATATAGGAACTGGAACATTATTCAATTTGCCTGATATGACATTGCTTGGTTCAGCAGGTAAAAGTTCCCATTTCCCTTGCTGAGGACCTGAGTTTGCTCCCAGCACCCACATGGTGCCTCACAAGCATCTGTAACTCCAGTTCCAGAGGAACCAGCAGTGTCTCTGACCTCCAGAATGCACGTGCATGCAGGCAAATCGCCAATGTATGTAAAGTAAAAATAAATAAATCTTTAAAGAAAGAAAACTTAGAGAATCAATACCAAAAGTACTTCAAACAACTACAGCATCCATTAAAGAACTGTAAACTACTGTATAGAAACCAAAATTCACACACACGTAAATTACAGTAGTCAAAAAATATTGAAGGTGACAACAAAAATTATAGTATTTATGAATAAATATCACAAGAAATAAGAAGAACAAACATGAGGAAAGCTTTGAAATACCCCTGAAAACACAAATACAAATCTGACAAAATATAAAGCTTTCTTTATTGCTGAATGAGCAAGAACTGGAAGAATATCAGGTCAGGTGCCAACTGAATTAATTTTAAAATTTACCAAAACTTCAGTTAGAATATCAAATATTTTTTAACCTATCTAGAAAAATGAACATAGTAAATATGACTACAGTGTCATGGAGAAAGAAAAAAAAACATAATTAAAAAAACAAACAAACATAAATCGGGAAAATAAAAAGAACAAGAGGCAAGAAGAAAGCTGCCAGGGACTGTCAGATCAACCTAATGCTGAAACACAAGATAAAGTTCAAGAAGTCAATGTACCAGTATTGTCCAGGGAACCGATCACATGCACATACACACACACCCACACACATGCACATACATACACAGTCACATGAGCACACACACACACACACACACACACACACACACACAAACACACGCACATACACACTCACTCGCATACACACACACTCACTCGCATACACACACACACACACACGCACACGGGTGCACACACATTCACTCACATACACACACATTCATGCGCGCGTACACACACATACTAGTATTCAATAAAAGAAACGCATGCACACACACAGTTGTATTCAATAAAAGAAACACAGTATTTTGATAAAACACTGTAACTGACATCAACAAAGTGCTGCAATAGAGGAAAAGCATCAGACTTACAGAGGATAGAGTCAGGCTCTATGTCTCAGCATGCAGAAGAATAAATCCTAACCAAAAATCAAATCATGCAATGAAGTGCTTGTAAGCAAGTTCCCCAATTATAACACAAAATATGTAATAAATAAAAGGCCAGTACCCTTGTTCACATTATTAATGATCTTCTGCATGGAAATAAAATGCTAGCTAATATACAGAAGACAGACTTAAAAGCAAGGCACAGTGGCTCATCCCTATAGCCCAGCATTTTGGAACTGAAGGTGGGTGGTGAGGAATTCAAGGCCAGCCAGAGCTACTTGGGATCCTCTCTTAAAAATAAGGGGGGTGGGGAGAAAAGGTTAATTATCAGAAATTAAAATATGTAAGTTATTCAGCAGAAAAATGACTCATATAGTTCATATCAAAACCTTTTCCAGGCAGAAGGGAAAAAACAAAATGAATGGAGATAAGAATGGGCAAATACCAAAAACAAAATTAATTTAAGCTGGCTTTTTGGTTTTAGATATGATGAAAGTAATAATGACTATATTTATATCCCTGCTGTACACAATAATCCTGAAATAAATATGTTTGGAGATTATAAACATTTGACATTGTACTCCTATAAAGAACCACAAATAGGTGAACCCTCCAAGTACCCAGGGGCATTCTAGCTAGAGTTTGTAGTGGGCAACCATAGGAGGCCACAGAGGCTCAGGCAGAACCAGAAGCTGAAGGTTCAGAGGGGAGAAAACCACAGACTGATGACAGAAATCAGAACCTCTTCCAGAACTCAAAGAGTTGGAGATGTTCCACTCCTGGCTGACGAATCCCATGGGGAACTGGCTGGACTCTGGAATAACCATCTAAGAGTAGGCTCTATAAAGCCAGACTGAGGAAGCATGAAACAAGCCTCTACTGGCCACCCCATCTCTAAGAGTTTAATGTACATGTTTGCAGGGAGGTTGTTAAAAGCAAAAGACATAAAAGGCATATGATGCCAAAATCAAGAAAAGTTGTAATGGTCACACCAACAAAAGACAAAGACAAACTTCCAATAAAGATGTAAGACATAAAGAAGACATAAATATCACATAGGCAACCAATGCACACAAAGGAAAGCTGATAAGGATTCTTTAAAAAAAGAGAGAAATTCAAGAGTTTCTAAATTTCAGTAGGAATACTGAAAACTCCAACAAAACTCAACCCATTTTACCTGACATTTATTAAACATTTTACCCCAAACAAAGTAGCAGGATATACATTATTTTCAATAGTTTATGAGATATTCAGAAACTGACCTGTATTTTTAAACTTAAAGTAATTGTCAATAAACTTTAAAATACTAAAGTCATAAAATGTAATTCTTTAACCAAAACAGAATTAAGATTCTGCTAGCCTCCAGCAAGGGCTGGAGAGGTGGCTCCGTGGTTAAGAGTACTTGTTGTTCTTTGAGAGAGAGGATGTAGATTCCCTTCCCAGAATCTCATGGCTGCTTTCAGCTGACCAGAACTCAAGGTCCAAAGGTTCTGAACTCCTCTTCTAGCCTCTGGCAGTACTAAATACACAGGTAATGCACACAAATATATGAAAGCAAATCAGTCATGCACATAAAATGAAAGTAATAAATCCTATTGAAATTGTGAAATTTTAATTTTTCTCCCCAAAATTCAAAAATTTATGGCAGGAGTTGGAGCGGTGACTCACCAGTTAAAAGGACCTGAGTTCAGATTGAGCACCAACATCACATAGCTCAAAACAGCTGTATCCTTTTAGGACCTCTAGAGGCAACTGCACTCACAAACACTTAGACACATACACATAATTTAAACAAAAGAATCAATGACAGAGAAAGATTTTTAAAATGCCCACATATCTGAAATTTAAACATAATCCCATGAAATCATAACCAAAAAGCAAATCTCATGAAAAGTAAGAAAATATTTTGAAGTTAATAAAAGCAAAACAAGAAAAGGGAACATGGGAAGGTCACCCTTTCCAAGGTGAACTGTCCTGGCACCTCCTCAGAATAGTCTACACTATATGGAAATCTATTTACAGCCACCACAATCACAGTCAGAATCCTAACAGGTTTTTCTGGTAAACCTGACAAACTGAGTCTATTATATATGGAATTCCAAAGAAGCAGAGTAGCCAAAACAATTTGTTTTTCAAACAAAAGAACAAAGTTGGACGATGCCCCTGGCCTAATTCTAGCAGTCATAAAATCACAAATATGAAGATAGCGTTATACTGATTATCAATGACATCAGTAAGGAAACCAAAAGCCTGGCCACAGACAGTACCTACAATACAAACATTTGACAAAGCACCTACCCTCAAAACATTATAACATTGCAATTCATTCAGAAGAAAATTTTATTTTAAAATGGCCATGTTCACCAAGAAAACACAGGACTAGAGAGTAAGGACATGCAAACTGTAAGTGGTGACAGCTGACTCATGCAAATGTGAACCACATGCCTAGCAACTATTAGAATGGCTGAAACCCAAAATGAGAAGGAGATGCCATTATCACACATTGATGATGGAAATATGGACATGACTATCTCTGAAGAGAGTCTGGCAGTTTCTACATCACATATATATTATCAAATGGCCTAGAAAGCCTGCTCTCAGTTATTTGCCCCCAAGAAAAGTAAAACACAAGCCTTCACAAAAGCTTTACATGCATCTTAGCTCATGGTTATTTTATTCATAAGTGTCAAAACCAAATGCCCAGGGCCTGAAGAGATGGCTCATCAGTTAAGAGTGGTAGCTGGTTGTTCAGAGGACCTGTGCATTGTTCCCAAACCCATTTTAAATAATAACAAAAATAAATCAAATGTCCAAAACCAGGTAAACAGATAAAATAACAGTATTCTTCAAAAGTTACTAACAAGCAATTAAAAAACATTTACAATGATTTGAACAATTCTAAGTAACTGCAAACAGATATAAGGGCACTTATGCCTGATTTCTTATTCTCTCAGATTTTCTCGAATTGCTGTCTTTAAAGAAGCTCCCCACTATTCCATCTCCGTGACTTCTAGTGCTAGCAAAGGTGACTATTTTCCGCTAGTCTCAAGGACAGTACTACATCTCCCGCCCCCGCCACTTCATTTTTATCACTACAATGAGAAATTCTATGGTCTTTCTTCTATTAACTTCTTGCTTTCTAGGTATTTTCAAATATTAAAAAAATATTACACAGGTACTCATTCTTTATTTATAGGATTAATTCAAAGATATAATTGAATTTATAATTTATTAGTTCTTTCTGTTGATTCTTCTCTCTTATTTAGAATTTTCAATACTTACAGTGGTCCATTAAGGAGCTAATTATACTTTTCTAATATTTTTGAATCTTATTTATTTCTTTAAATCTGCGAGTAGTTGCATATATTTGCTATTTAAAGTTAAAGTAAAATTTCAGGTATTCAGTTACTTTTGTCATACTTTTATAACTTACTTGGGGAATTTTTATGCTTAGTTTAGATAAATGTTGAGCAATGTAGGTAAAACTAAGCACCAAGTGCTCTGAGTTCCCCTATAACTCCAGCCCCTAGACATACAGCTTTCACATCAACCCTGCTTGGTGATACCTTTGTTAAGATGGGTAAACCAACAATGACATGGCAGCATCACCCACAGTGTCCACTGAAAGTACAATGATATATGTGCACTCTTGGTATATACAGACATTTCGCTGCTCTAGACACCATTAGAAATCTGACTGATCGCCCCCTTGTTTTCAATCACAGGCCACTACCAATTGTTTGAAATTGGTATTGTCCTGGCCACATCTCAAGGAATGCTATGATATTGGGTAGAAGATTTCTTCCACAATGAAAACTTCTTTTGGACATGTTTCTTTGCTTGAACTATAGGGAGAAGAAAGGGAGCTCATGCAGCTTTCTTCCTATACACATCTGTCCCTTCTCCCTGGACTGCTATGGAACTTTATCTATATTTGCTTAGAAACTCGAACTTCGTGTGTCCACCAGAAAATGATTTCACTGTCTGACTCTCGATTTCTTTATCCTAATTACTCATTAATCTGGTACAAGGATTAAATCAGGTAAGCAGGTAGGGCAAACTAAAATAAGCCCTTGTTTATAAACTCTTACTAAGTTTGACTACGGTACCCCAAAGAAGCTCATTGGAAGCAAATGTTAATCCTCTCTTTACCCGATCTGGATTTGTGTAACCCAACAGTAGGTTTGCTGCTTTTATATCACCATGAACATATTCATTTTCATGTATATATTCCAGTATGTCCAGCTGTGAAAAGAAATAGATAAGGTCAGGATCAATGTCTTATACTAGAATAATGTGCTTTATTTTCACACATGATAAAATAATATACCTCACTACTATTGATTATTCTTAAATATCACAATTTCTAGTTGCTCATCCCATAAAATGTTGAATGAAATGATCCTCAAACATCAAATATTATACTTGAACTTCTGGCGAAGGGAAATCGAGATTGAACAATACTACTCTTAGAGCCCTGAAAGCCCAATGGCCAGTCCAAAATGAACAAAGGGGAATGTGATGTTTAGGCTCAGTTGTGAAGTTGAAACAATCTAGAATCACATGGGAGATGAGCTCTGGTATACCTGCAGGGAATTATTTTGGGTAGACTAATTTTGAAGAGAAGATTTGCTTACTATGGGTGATATCATTTCCTGCGATGAGGTTCTGAAGTGTATAAAATAAAGAGCCAGGACAGGCACCCATCACTCTTTCTCGACTGTGGCTGCAATGTGATCAGTTTCCCCAACTGCTGTTTGTGACTTAACCTCAAATCATGAAACAACATAAATATCTTTTCCTTTAATTTGCTTTTGTCAGGGTATTTCACCATAGTAACTAGAAAAGCAATTTAGACAGGGAATAAATAGCATAAAAACTACAGGAAAAAATGTTAAGATTATCTATGGTGAAATAGTCATAAAGTTCATTCATCAATCAACAGTTATAATTTAAATTCAGAAGACACTGGAACAAAATATTGTAACTCTAATCATTATCCTATGTATTAACACACTCAAGCATCATTAAAGTCCTAGAACATTGCATGTCAAATATACAGAGAGATATATATAGAGGGAGAGAGGGAGGGGGGGCTCTGCAAACACTTACTAGGAGAGCATGTAGATTAATAGATGAACACATTCTAACCTGGCATGTGCTGTTTCATTCTACTTATGATTAAGGGTGGGAAGATACTCAGGAAAGATACATATAAATGAGGTAAATATGTGGCATTATCAAGAAATGAATGTGTGCATGTGATTTGTGACTACATTGCTTCATAATTTGTGTGTGTGGTGTGTGTGTGTGTGTGTGTGTGTGTGTGTGTGTGTGTGTGTGTGTGATCCACTTCTATAATTAATTGTTGCCACCAACACCCCAACTTAGACTTAAAGTATTTTAAATCAAACTACACCATATTTATTATGAAGACATTTATTTGCAGTTACAAAATGTAACAGGCAAAAGAAAGGTTTTTCTTGCAGCTACACAAGTTGGTTCTAATATTCAAAACCAAGCTGTGAGGGGAAACTGAGTGTAATAGTAATGGCTAAATACAGCATAGCCTGTTGTCTGCAGAACCCACAGTTATCAAATCTACCAAATCCTCTCTATTCTTTGTAACTGACAGTCCTTAAAAATAATTCTCATTTTCTCATAATTGAATGATAAGCAAAACAAGCAAATAATGTAAAACAGAGGCATTTGAAGCAAACCATGTTGAACTCACCACCCTGGTTCCAAGTTGCAGGACAGTCGACTTTTTAAAAACACCATTTTGGTCCGAGAGCTTCTGTAAATCTCTTCCCAGTCTTTCCATCACCATGAATCTGTAACTGCAAAGAGATATCAGAAGAGTTCTTCCTGAAATAATAATTCTGAGATTATCTCTTAATTTCAGAGGAAAACAATGCTTCCCACCTAACATCCAAGGAGAATGAGTGCAAGCCCCTGAACATGCACATGTACACAATAACCCATTATCCTCTGGGAAGTAGCTTAGTGTTTCCTTTACGGTTCATTCCTACCACTGAGCAGTTAGTACTGTCTTAGATAATAGAGAGAGTGGTATTTCAAAATTTCTCTTTTGCTTGTCTACAACAATGGTAATTTCTTGGTAGACATTAGTCCCCATCACCTTGTTATGCTTCCTAAAAATACCACTGCCCATACAGAAAATAGCTCAGTCCCCACCATCCATCTTGAAACATGAATTCTAGTTGGTATTTAATGAAAACCCAGAGCCAGATATTGGGGAAAAGCTGGAATATCAGAGAAAGGAAACAGACCACAGTCAATTCTCACCCAGCCAACTTCTCAGGGTAAAAGCTTTCTTCCAGCTTCCTCAGCCTGGCTCTTCATCACTTCTACAAAATAAATCTGTTTTCCTACACCTGCCTTAAATATCTTCTCCACCCAGTTGTTTCAATTCTGGATTCAACTCTGCATCATAATCCTAGAGTTAGGATTAAAGGTGTGAGCTACTGCTGTTTCATAGTTATGCTTTGAACTCACAGAAGCACAGAAAAATCTGTCTCTGGAGTTATGGGATGAGTTCCCACTCTCTGACCGTCCTGGCTGGACTGTGGGTGAATCTGTTCTCTGATTTTCCAGACTGGTTATCACCACAGCATTTCTCCATCCCCACAATCTTTTCTGCAACTCCACATCTTTCTTTTCTGTTTTATTTCCCCTTCCTAGCACAACAGACCACATTCTACATCCACTATTACATCCAGCCTTTAGGGAGGCATCTTACAAGCCTGTGATGTTACCCTGGACATTCTCGCTGCCCTTTTATTGTTAAGTCGCCACAGGAAGGTATATGTCTCGTGTCACACTTGGTGTTGCTCCTCCTCTGCCCTCCCAGACACCCCTCAGCCTTCCACTGGTCCCTCCCTCACACATCCTCGCTCCTCCTTTCCTGTCACATACATTCCATTGTCTTCTCTCTCATTCTCCTTCCCTATTTCATAATGTCTTCCCCACAGTGCATAGCCTCTTCATACACAGGCACACACACAGAGACACGCACACAAAGACACACACACAGAGACACACACACAAAGACACACGTGCACACAGAGACACACACACAGACACGCACACAAACAGACACACACACACACATACATACATACATACATACATACACACACATGCACTATGTATTTATAAAGTATAAAGTATCTGGGTTTCTCAGATGAAATAATACACAGAAAACTGATTTAGTCTGGTATAGCTTATTTCTCTTCATAAATATTCTCCAGGTCTATCTATTTTCCTATAAATGTCCTGATTTCACTTTCCTTATGGCTGAATAAAATTCTATCGTGTATCACATTTCCACTATCCATCTACTTATTGGGCACCAAAGCTGATTCCATTCCTGCAAATTGCTAACAATAATGAACATGGACATGTAAATGTCTCCATGAAATGACGACTAAGATCCCATCAGACAATCCCAGGAGTAGCACTGCTGGGTCATACGGTAGTTCTACTTTGAGAAAGAGTTACAAAAATTCCATGAGACCTATAAAAGATTCCACAATTCTACCTGTATATAAGGACCCCTCCTTCCCAGCACACTTGATGACCTCACTAGTTTACACACTTCCACCAGTACATAAGGATCCCTCCTTCCTAGGACATTCACCTCACTTGTCATTTGTTTTGTTTGGTTTTGATAATAGCAATTTCTGAAATATAATCTCAAAATAGCTTTTAAGATTTATTTTTGCTAAGCTACGTTTGTGTGTGCTTCTATGTAGATGTATGCTACATGTATACAGATGTAGAGGCCAGAAAAGTGAGTCAGATTTCCTGGAGTTAGAGATTTGGCAGTTATGAGCCACCTAAGGATACTGGGAAGTAAATTTCAATCTTTCACCAAGAAGCACTCCTTCTGAACCACTGAGCCATCTCTCTAACCTTCTTAAATTAGTTTTAATTTGTATCTCCTGATGGCTGATAATATTAAGCACTATTTAAAACTGGTCATTCTTATTTCTCACTTTCAAGAACTATTCATTGAGTTCATTAGTGTACTTGTACATTTAATGATTTAGTATTTTTGCTGTTTGATCTCTGCATTTCTCAATATAGCCCAAATAGTAAGAGTTGGCAAAAGTGTTTTCCTATGCAAAGACTGTCTATTCACTAGGATGACTCTCTTGCTGTGTTGAAACTGTTTAATTTCATGAAACCTCTGTACTGTTTTGAATAAAAAATGTCCTCCATAGTCTCTGGCACTTGGATTTTGTTCCAGTTGGTGGCACTGTTCAGGAGAGGTTTAGGTGATACAGTCTCACTGGAGGAAGTACAGGACTGGGGATGGGCTTTGAGAAAAATGCCCACAGCTCTTCCCCCTCTCTCTCTGATGCTTCTTCCTAATGGTCAAGATGTGAGCTCTATGCTTTCTGCTCCATTCTCAATGTCAGGCCACCTAAGGTTATGTTCTCATGCTGGCCTGCCATTACGGATCCTCTAGAATCAAAAGCCAAAATAAACTTTCACTGATGAGACTCCCTGGTAACAGTGATTCATCACAATAGAAGAGAAATGAAGAGTCCCACTGGTGAACTCCTAGGAAATCTTCCTGGATAACTGGAGTCCCTGCCCATGTCTATCTTGGAGCATTTGCGCAAGACTTCCTCCAGCACTGTCAGGGTATTTGATCTCAAATTAAGGCCTTAATGTGTTTTGAATTGATTTTTATGCACAATGACAGTTAACAACAATTCTCAATCTATGGGTTGAAACCCTTTTTGAGGGTCAAACAGTCTACGCACAGGGGCCACATATTAGATATCCTACACTTCCAATATTTACATTATAATTCATAACAGTAGCAAAAATAGTTATGAACTAGCAACAAAAATAACTTTATGGCTGGGGGTTTGCACGACACAAGAAACTGTACTAAAGAGTCCCTGCATTAGGAAGGTTGCAAGCAAAATTGCATAAAAATCTACTGTTATGAGTGGATATCCAGCATTCCCAGAACCCATTGGTAAATAGAGATTTTCCCAATGTGTCTTTTGATACCTGGAAGTTAGTTACTGTATTTGTGTGGGTTTGCTTCTGAGCCTCCATTCTAGAACACTGGTCTATCAGTGCCTTGCTATGCCAGTGTCAAACTCCTCATCATCATTGGTCACAGTACAATTTGAGATTAAGTGCCACTAAGAACTTGATTTCCACTACTACCAAGATTTCCACTTGGAATTACTTTGGTTGCTTTGGTATTTTTTGTGGTTTCATGTAACTTTTAGAACATTTTTTTCCAGTTTTAATTCTTAAGATCTACTTGAAATTTGATAGGAACAATACTGAACCTGAAGATAATATTTAGTAATAACAATTTCTACTGTACTAATTCTGACACATGCAAGCTGGCTCATCTTTTAGTGTTTTCTTCCATTTCTCTCTTCAGAGTCCCTGGACATCTTCACTGTAGAGCTATTTCCCTTTCACAGATACACTTATTCCTAGAGTTTATTTTTTAAGGTATTTAAATGTGACTCCTCCTCCAGTCATTTTTCTTTGTTACCAACTCATAACCTACAGATTGTTCAGTTCTAATGCTGTGCTGAATGTGTTTATCAGATCTAACAGTTTTAGGTGGAGATTCCTGTGGTCTTCTGTACAGGATCAAAGTCTTTAAATAGGATAGTGTGAATTTTCCCTTTTCTATTTGTATCCCTTTTATGCTTCTCCCCCCCCCCCTTTTGTTTTTGTTTTCAAGTACTGGCAAGAGCAGAGAGTGGAGACCCTTGTGTTTCTGGATTTGGAGAAAATGTCTTCAGTTTACCCCAGTTTGTCTAATGTTGACAGTAGAGAGTCATACATAGCTTTTATTGAACTGAAGCATGTTCCATCACTTTCTATCTTCTTAGGGCATTATCATGAAGAGATGCTGAACATCATCAAATGATTAAGATGGTCATGTGACTTTTTTAAAGCTCAGATTCCCTAGTATTGTATGAATTGTGTGTATATGTATATAAAAAATCATATATATATATACATATATGTGTTATATATATATATATATATATATAAACAAATGAAAAGGAAAAAATGTAAGTTTCAGGGGCTGAAGATAATTGTTTAGCAGTTAAAAACACAGGCTGCTCTTCTAGGGAATCCCTGGTCTGGTTCTCTGTACGTAAATGACAATTCACAATCAGCCACAACTCCATTTCCGTAAGATCCAACCCCTTTAGCTGACCTCCCCAGGTAATTCATGCATGTGGTAAGTATGATGCATAGGCATGCACACAGACAAAACAAACACACACTTTTAAAGCAGCTCCTAATGATGCTTGATGAATTTGTTCCATTTGATAATACATAGTATTCCTTTGTATCACTTCTAGTTTGGGTTTTGAGCATCAGAATAACTTCAGCAGCTGGTCCTAGCTTCCAGCCACTTTCTAGATTGACTTCCCTCCTCTGACTCTCAATCATAGATGTCTTTACCAGTGAGGTGTGTTTCTTGAAGATAAAAATTAGTTCAGTCCAGATTTTTAAATCAAGTCAGACAATGTATTTCTTTTTATTAGTAATCTGAGGTCAGTTATATGTAAAATTGTTCCTGAGACATATTTATAAATTCTTGTAACTTTTCTTGGATGTTTCTGTGTTTAACTGAGTTAATATTTATTCTTTTATTTCTCCATAATGGATTTCCTTACAGCTCTCCTTAATCCTTCTACTGCACTAATGAAACTTATTCCTTTATTCTTGGTGCCAAGACTGTCTTGTTCCTTCATATGTAGTATTCCTTTAAATGCTGACTTCTTGGTCATGAATTTCCCTGGCTTGCCACTGTCTTGAACTCTTATTTCCTATCAGTTCAAAAGATAATTAAATGCATTTAGCAATCCTGGTTGGGAGATATTTACTTTAAGAACATAAAATATATTATTCCATGCTTTCCTAAATTTTAGGATTACTGATAAGAAGTCTGGTGTTATTCTGAAGTGTCTGCCTTCCAAGATGAGTTGGGCTTTTCCCCTTTACAGCTTGTAATGCAGCTTTTCTCTGTGTTTGACACTTTGACTATAAGGTCATATGATTCCTAGTCCTTCAATTTCCTTCTCTAGATGGAAAATCTTTGCTTTAATTACATTTCATTGAATAGATTTTCTATGCATTTGGTTTGTAATCTTAGTTCCTTCTGCTGCTCTGGGGCTTTGCATGTTAGATCTAGTCAGTTCTGCAATTCCGTCCCTCCTTCTTCTCTCCCTTCCCTTATCTCTCCCTCTACTGGTGTCTGAATGGTACATTTCCTCGACTTGTCTGCTGCCCTGATATTCTTTATTCTAACTGCTTAACTCTTTTAATGTTTCTAATGTGATTCATTGAGTTTTTAATTTTCAACATTTTTTCGTATCATTGCTGCTTTTTCTTCCCTGTTATTATGTAATTTATGGTGCTGATTTTCTCATCCATATGCTGACTGTCTCCCCTCAATCACCTGAGTCTTTCCAGGTTCTGGACTGAATTTATTTGTTTGCTTAAATCTTCTTTAAAGTCATTGGCAACTTTTACTAGAAAACATCTGAAATCACCACATGAGGTTTTATTTATTTTAGAGTACTTGAGTTCAGTAGTCAAGAAGTTGTTATGACTTTAGGAGTTGTATCATTTGTGATTTTATGATGCTATTTGCATATCTGCTGGTTTGCATATTCCTCTTCTGGTTTTTTTAGGTAAACTTTATAATGAAAGCCCACTCTTCAGAGATCAATCCCCAGAACCACAGAGAAAGAAGATAAACTGCTCTGACAGCTTTAATGTAAGAGACAGGACAGTACACTTGAAATCAATCAAATGTTTGGGATGCATCACTGATGACCTCAAAACTAATGACCAATGCCATAAAGTTACAAGTTATTTATGATAAATGTTGAAAGTAATAACTAAATGTGATGAAAGGAAGAACCTAGAGAGAGGAGGAGAAGATTAGGACATGAAAGAAAAAGAATGGAGAAGAATGCTGTGGAGAGAAAGGGCAGACAACCAGAAATTAGAAAGAAATGGTATAAAAAAATGAAAAACTCGTAGTCAAAATTAAATAAACATACATAATATGAAAAAAAAAGTATACTTTAACTATTCAGCCAACGAGACTATAAAAACAGTAGAAAAATAAAGGGGGAAATGCAAGAAGCAAGAAAAAGGAAGGGGGACTTTTTAAAAAACTGCCATTAATAAAAAAATATGTATTCAAAATTAAAAGTATGAGCAGACAATAAAATAAGAAATGTAGAGCTAGGTTTGGTGTTGCATGACTTTAATCCAAGCACTTGGGAGGCAGAGGTAAGTGGGTTTCTGTGAGTTCAAGACCAGTCTGGTCTACAAAGAGAGTTCCAGGACAGCTAGAGATACACAGAAAAACCTTATCTTGAAAAACCAAAAATAAATACAGAAAATTTTTAAATGTAATTATCTTAAATATGATAAAGTTAAGACAGGAGAGATGACTCAGGATTAAGATTTCTTGCTTGAACATAGTTTATCACTCAGCACCCATGTTGGATAGCTCACAATTCCAGCTCCAGGAGATCTGAGATCCTCTTCTGGCTAATCACATACTCAACATATTAAACAAGCAGATTCTCACACATACACATACGTAAAAAGAAATCTTTTAAACACAATGTGGTAAAAATGCTGATAAAATGTTTTAGCTATAGGCATCTTTATGGCCTTAACAAACATGGGACTGCTGTCTACATGGCAGGGGTGTAATGCATGGATGCATGTCTTTCTTTTCATGCTGGTACTGAACTTGTGGTTGCTATGTGCTTGACATGTGCCACATCTCCATTCTACTGGCTTCCCTTGTTGGCACACTGAGAGTCTCTTTGACAGCACTTGGTACTTGATGGCTGAGATGGATGCTGCGATTCCTTTAAGATTACCTGGGTTGTAACCCCTGGGCTGGCTAATTATCCAGCTGGCAGGTATCATCTACCTCTTCTACAAATGGAGAAACCAGCATCAGCATTCAGATGATATGTAGGATCAGAAAACCTGTGTTCCACTGGCACAGGAGAAGGATCTCTAAGGCTATCCACCAAGGTATATTCCCTTATTTGACCACTTCCTCCTCCTGAGGCTGCCTACTAGATCCAGTAGGCAGTATTGAAGTTTAGCATCAAAAGCCTGCTCTGGATCACCTAATTAATATACCCAATTAAAATTAAACACCTCATCCTAACATGGGTTTCCTCCTTTTCCTTTATAAGCCACCATTTTCCTATGGGCCACATCTATCTCCCCTCTATCCAGAGGAAATGCTTTGTCCTTCTAGGACAAACTGTTCCCTTCCTCTTCTCCCTCATCCTCTATTTCCTGATCTTGTCTCTTATTCCCTGTCCCTCTGAGAAATGTTTGGGCTGACAACAGGGTCTTGGTGCTCCTAAGCTGATACTGGTCCTTGGTGCTCAGGGATTTTTCTCAGCTGATGAGATCTGCTCTTAGCCATCAAGAGTAGGGATAACTTTATCCATGTATTTCAGTGCTTGAGCAGACTCCTCCAACCTGCACCCTTAGCTGACTCTCCTTCCTCCAGCTTTCCACACCTTTCAAGCTGGTGCTGAGACAGGTTAAATTCAGATTCTCTGTCTTCTAATTACCCCTTCTCAGGTCTCCAAGGTATTTCAATTTTAAGTAACAGTTATTGTTTTATTTTGTTTTTCTCTCTTAAGATTGTGCCTCTCTATTGCCCTATGAATCATGCTGAGTGACAAAATAGATTTTCTTTTTCTACAGTTGACCATTAGAAATATCATCTTACTAAAAATCTAGGTCTTGTGTTAGGTGTTGTGTGACAAAACATTTTCTGGGGAGACATATCTCTCTCTCTCTCTCTCTCTCTCTCTCTCTCTCTCTCTCTCTCTCTCTCTCTCTCTCTCTCTCTCTCACACACACACACACACACACACACACACACCCCTACTCATCCCAGACAGAAAACCCACAACAGACCAAGACATGGGTTACGGACAGGACTATAGACTGGTTACTTAGAGAGAAAAAATGACTCAAAGACATCACCAAAGCTCACCTCGCCATGGCTCACAACTTACAAAATTGAGAACTCTGAGCACACTGAACAGGCTGCTCCAAAGTATCCTTTCTTGGTGCCTCCATTGGTCTAAACCTCTCCAGGAAGCTCAGCTGGTTTCTGCTTCCAGGCAGCTAGACCAGTCTGAGAGACTCCTTTGAGGCTTGGTTTTTCTTCCTCTCAGAAGGGCTTTCAGTTTCTATTATTTGCTCTAGCAGGGAGGAAGTCCCTTTCAGGGACTCTATGAAGACAGTTTGAGTTGTTTACTTTTCCTGCTTAAAGAACTTCATTGCAGGATTGATTGTCTCAGCCTTGGAGGGAACTGTTACACAGGATGAGGATCATAAGGTCTATGGGAGACTGTTTTGAGGACCTGTTTGGGGTTTATTTTGTTTTGTTTCCTTTTGTTTGACCAGAATATACCTGTATTACCTGTAGGGTGAGGCTCCTGCTTCTCTTGTACCAGTAGAGGAAGTATGTGGCTGGGACCCTGGATGTCTTGGCTTCTTTTGGAGTATGTTGCCTGTCTATTGTGGCACACTTTTGGTGTATCCTATCTCTACCTCTGTGAATCTTCAAAGCTCTTCCTTTTTTTTTTCTCTGACAGTTGCCCTTCATCATATCACACCAGCAACTCTACTCTGTCATTTTACTCAGAAACCTATCTAACCTTTATTTAGTAGTAGGTTACATAATTCTTAAGCCAACTATTACATTCTAGATGATTTAACAGTAACATATGCCACAATATGGACTTCTCATGACTCTGCAGTCCATTCAGTACCCTGTAGGAAGCAGTTCACTTTATTCATACTCTTTAAAGGTATTTGAACAAAGGACTGACAACTAAGCCATTTTTTCACATCAAAAGTACAATTACCACCTATCTAAAATTGACAACGTGGGATAAACACCTATGACACTCCCTGCTGCAAAAAAAGGTGTAAAACAAATGACTTTTTCAAAATCATAACTAATAAATTGTGTATGTACTAATAGACACATTCAGGGATAGCTGTATAAATGTTTTGCTGTGTTTCTTCAAGGTTGAGAGTGACTTATCTCCTAGCTTGCATAGGTGGGCCTAGCAACTGACTGCTAGCAAAGGGAAGGTAGCTGGCTGTGTGCTGGGATAGCACGTTTATGATTAGATCATAAATAAATACTGTGATCTCTCTGTCCCCCCCCCCTCCTTCTCCCCACTCACTATCTCTGGGGAAAGCCCTTGTGCTTCCTTATAAAACACAGGTAGCTCCTTGCCTAGAGACACCTCAGGCCCATGAACATATGAGTGACCACTGAAAGCAGATCCTTCCCTGGGAGTCCTAAAGTGACTAAATCCTGGCCAACACCTGATTACATTCTCCAGCAAAACCAGAATCTAGAACGAAGCAGACAAGCTACCAGAGGCTTCCTGATGCCCAGAAACCAAGATATGTTTTAAGTAGTTTGTTACCTGACCAAAAAGAAAGATCAGGTAGATCACTGAGAAAAGGTTACTTGGTAATAATAATTGAGCATAAAAACTTGATATTATTATAATATGCTTTTACCTTCTTTCCTTAAAATCAGTCCGACCAAATCCATAAAATAGAGGAACTCCTAAATAATCAAGCTTTCTCTGTTCTATCCACTTTTGAACTGCAAAGAAAAATTAACAAGAAACATGATGTAGAAAAGGTATCTTTACCTTAGCATAGATGCTAAGACTTAATTATCTTGCCAAACTAAGAATTAGACCCAAGAAGCTAAAAATAGATATACCTATCTCATGGTTTCAAACTTCTTTGTTTCCACAATAACTAGCACCAAATGCTTCCTTTTAAAACAAAATTAATGGTTCCATAAAAGACATAGTCTTACAAAGTACATTGCTATCACTCATAAATATTTTTATTTATAAAACCAAATCATTTTATCACATGCTAAGTTTCTAAATGTAAACCATATATAAAGGAGAGGCACTTTCCCTGCTACTGCCTTAATTTCAAAACCTAAAACCATGTTAGTCCAAAAACATACAAATTGAGCAGAAAAGGTACCTGACTCTGAAATTAAAAGCCATTTGCTCTATAAAATAACTGTTTTGAATAAATTTAGTTTACTAAAAAAATCATAATTGAATTGTTTAATCCAGTTAAACAATCAGGTACTTTAATCACTCTATTCACTTCTCTCCCATATGTGTTTCATGCTTAAGACAGCTTTCCTGATAAAACAATCAAATTTAATGAACTCTATTAGTCACTCTGACATAGTTGAAGCAGTTGGTGAAGACTATAGGCATGATGTTTAGAAGCTTTATTAAGGAAAGCAAAGCTAATTATTCAGGCCAGATCCATCATTCTTTCTCCTAAACAAGATATAAAAGACCTTGACCATTCTACTCATTATGACTCCTCCCAACTTCTGCAGTGTCTCACTTAGCTCTCAAAACCTCTTCCGTGTTCTTCATCTCTACTTTGGCATTCATTTCACATTCTAATCTCCAACTGTACTTTTTATTTATGATATCTAGCCCCACATAACTTCCCAACATTCATCTTTCTAATACTTTTTTAAATATCTCAAGACTTAATTTCCAAATACTTAACCCACCTCAAATCCTTTCCTTTGTGTGTGTGTGTGTGTGTGTGTGTGTGTGTGTGTGTGTGTGTGTGTGTGTGTGTGTGTATTCTACCTACTTTAGGTTTGTCCCTATATGTTTTCTATCTAAGTGCATCTTTATAATATAAATAATTTCATTCCATAATCTCTTATTCCACAAGTCAGCATGTTATCTAAAATAGTAGAAAAACTTTGACTTAAAATATATAACCCGTTATGTGTGCTATATCAAATGTGTATACCATCTGTCTTATTTTTATACGTTATAACAGTTAAGTATATCACTTTACAATAAAATTTCATGTGGAAAAGAATTTTCCAGAAGGCCTGAAAGAGACCAAAATATTAACCCTCGCTTTTAGCAAGCCCAAACATGGCATAGCTGCTTAGCTATCTTTACTTACTATTTTCTCTTTTTGCGGCTCTCTGATAAAATTTAAGTTCTGAAAATAATGGACCATTCTCTTGATATTCCTATGAAAGAAAAATAATAACTTTAATGGGAAAATTACCTTAAATATAAAACAAGTCATATTTCAACTGTGAAAATAAAAGCATCCACATGCAAAATACGTAATAGTTATAGAATTGTTTTTCATCACACAAGCACCAGATTTCTACTAAAAAAAAAAAAACTAAATAAACTTGAAAAGTCTCATTTTAGAGAACATATTGTACTGCTATCCCAGTATAGTCTTAAACATGAAAGCAGTCTTTTGCAAAGATCTTCTTAGGAGCGACGAGAACTGTGTACATAAATAAGCATTGGCTGTATAGCAACACCTCTTCAGGGCAGGCACACTGGACAGTACAGAGGGCTCCCCTCACACGACAGCTTCACCAATGGTCTACTACATGTTACTCATTGTGCTATACGCAGGAGACAGAAGCAGAAGCAGAATCCTAAGCCTTACTTTAAGGTCCTTAGTACCTAAACAAGTTAAGGAAAGAATGTATTTTTTATGAAAATAAAATAGAATAAGGGGGAAAATCAGAAATACAGGACTATAAATGTAAGAACAACACTTACCACTTTTATTACATGTCTTGCATCTTTGTTTGATTTATTTGTGGGAAAAGCTGCAGAAAAAGAAGATATGTGGAAAATAACAGTTATTCCAAATCACAGAGAGATCTTAGATATAAATACACGAACTAAATTATCCCCAAAGCCTCATAACTGCAGCACCATCTCCACTTTATAAAAGGTACACCTCAAGTTGAGGAAATGGAATATATTCCTCACTGAGAAAAATAACTTTCTCTTTTGGACACAGAACATACTAGTTATCATATTCTACATTCAAGTATTCACATATAATAAATGAACAGATAACATCAGATGGTTCAGTGCAGGGGAAAATAGAAAAGTTAAAACAGATGAAATTAAACAAGTTCAGAGTGTTCCAAGGATATATTCTCACATCTATGCCAGAGTGGGCTTCTCACTGATCCAGCTGCCCAAATGACCCATGCTCCTAAGGAGTCCCAGCCCCCATGTTCCTAAAAGTAACACCAACAAACTCATTGGTCTGATAAACTAGTTTTGTGTGGAATCTTTTCCTAGGTCTATCCCTGGCATCATATCTATGGTTTCTCCAGGAAATGGCAGAGTATACATGATATATGAACACAACCCAACAAAACCAGAGATAAGCTAGAGCAGAACAATTCCAATAGATAAGGATATATGCAACTAATGCTGATCTTTGTGTGGATAGAATGCCAGAAGGGAAAATCCTGTTATGGCCTTTCCCCATATTGTATGGGATGGTGTGGCTTCTTCCTGGAGTGAAGGCTGCAGGTTCCCCTGGGAAGACAAGCAAGCTTGACCAATATGAGGAATAAGAGTCCTCAGAAACATCCAGACTGTTGTACTCCTTAATGTGGAATAGGACAGCATGCGTCCTTGATGAATAGGGTCTGTCCCATGCCCCCAAACCACGAACAGACCTGAGAATGTATGGTAATCTTTTTAAACCAGCATGTATGAGAGGCATTCTAAGCCAGATACAGTGTCGGTTGTATAGTCTGTTGTGAACTCTAAAACAACTGAAGCTTACCTTTGTGCCCAGAAAGAACTGGTCCAAGTGGAAAAAAAAAATGTGGGTGCTACTTTAATGTGGAATTAAAGGGGCAGGGGTGAGCATGAAATTGAGGTGTTGGGTGGATTGGACTCCGTTCATGGAATCCAAACTTGGACTCCTGAGAATAATCAGTCTGTTAGAAGGAAGAGGATAGTGTTGAAGTAACAGAAAATATTATATGATGGCAGTCTGAGTAATATGGGAAAAGAAAAATATGTGAAATTTCCCATCCATTCTTGAAACAAAGACTGTACAAACACGCAAAATCAGTCCCTGATGGACCCGCTCTTATGAACCATTAGCCACTTGCTTCTCACTGGCTAAAATCCTGTGAGCATCACTAACTGAAAAACACAGAAAAGGCCAAGCATTCCTGAGGGCAAGTGAGAGACAGTGTTTGTTGCCTTGTTCACTGACCTAATAGAACTATGTTCACAGGAAAGTTAAGAAAGAGATGGATCCAATAGGAGCCTGACAACTGATAACAGGTTTTTATGGACTTTGGTGAACCGATCTTAAGGAGCAAGGAGATGCTCTGGCACTTCACAGTGATTTAGACAAGCATGGAAATAAATCAGGATTACAAGGTCTTACAGCACTTGTTGAGGTTACTCAAGGGAAATGCATCAACATTTACATCAAGTCAGAGTTCTTAGGGAAAAAAAAAAAGTGACAGAAAACCAAATCCTGCCCTAGTAGGTGCCCAGAAACCTTGAGAGCCTGAGCAAGAAGGGCTGGAAGACACAGGGGTCAGAAGGATGCAAGTGGTGCAGCTGTGCTTGTCTCCAAGTAGAAAATAATCCCCTCAGACTGTTGGTGTACTTTCTGCCAATATAAGGAAAAGTAAGGGTGTAGATTGTTCTTCCAACCCAGAGTCCATAGAACAGCCAGGTGTGGCCAACGGAAGGCAACAGCTGTGAGATGTTTGGAGCATATCAAAATCAGTCACTCCAGTAATAGTTACATCATCACAATAGTGGTGCTTGAATGAAAGAAACTCAGAGCCAGATTTCAGGGAAAGGCTGAGGTATCAAAGAGGGGAAACACCACAGTCAGATCTCACCCAGCTGTCTTCCAGTTTCCTCAGCCTTGCCCCTCCTGGCTTCTTCTGTCTGCTCTGTCCTTCTATGCCTGCCTTAAATACCCTCTTCACTCAGTTGTTTCACATCCAGGTTAAGATTGAAGTTGTGGCACCACCTCTGCCTGTCTGGGAGCCTGGAACTCCCTCTGTAAACTAAAATGACCTTGACCTCAGATTTGATCAGATTAAGGATTTAGTCACCACTCCCAATACTCCCTGTGTTGGTATTAAAGGTGTGAGTTACCACTGTCTGATCCTCCTAGACTGACCATGGTTAGATCCCTCTGATATCTCAGACTGGTTTTTATTAAATGTGAATCATATCCCCACACACAAGAGTATGCCCCTCCCTCCTACCCCACTCTTGGTTTTCAGCTGAGCTAAGCAGTGCAAGCTGATCCTGCTGAACCCACCAGGGCTAGGGAGATACACAGCAGCCTGGCAGAGTGTGGTAGGATGAGGAACCAGAGCAGCTCACAGAGAACAACAGTGAGCTAAGGGACTGAGCATTGTAGTGCCTTTCATGTAAGAAACTGCCCAGCGTTACTCTTTTCAGGAAGCATCTAATAGAAGCTACAGTACATTTCCGGGCTTTATTGCATCTTGCTAACTTTTTAAAAGCTATCTCCCTTGCTGCTAAGTCCCAGAACCAATGAACACTCAGTTGGAACAGACGGCAAAGAGCCTTGAGAGAATCTGCTGCCCTGTGAACAAAGGTTTCATTATAGGCTGTGAAAGACTAACCTCTGAATACCTTAAAGATTTAAAAAAGAATCTAAAAGAACTGCTAAAGACAGTAAGTAGTAAGGCCTACTCTGGGTAGAAAAGGCACTTTTCAATGCCATAAGGTTGCTGAATGAAATTCCTATGCCTTGGGCAGGCTACTTCCCTAGGAATTGTTGGCTAGGGTCCCCCTGAGACCTAAAAACCATAAAGACTCTTGCTACTTGTATTGATTACACGCCAAACATCCATGGTAAGTCCCTATTGATGAAGAAATTGTATGCTTTGCTGAAGAAAGTAAAGAAATCGAAGAGCTAGAAACTTCACCACTGTCTGGTGCATAGAACCAGAAGGTGCCATGCGGCTTGTCACCAACAGATTTTCTGGAGTAAATACTTTGCTGGCTAATATGCTGGGCAAGAAGTAACCAGTGGGACAACATAGATTTAAGTTGATTAGAATTTAGGCCCACTCCACAAGAACAAATTCCATGGCTGAAAACGTCAAAGGCCCCAGTGGGAAAGCAATTCTTTTTTTTTTTTTTTTTTTAATGAATGCAATGTACCTATAGAACTGCCTTCGCATCTTATTTGTTAACCTCCACGAAATACTGCAGTTGGCCTGGATCATAACAAGAAACTTGCAGCATTTGCTGCAGAACCATAATAGGTCAGTTAAGCTGCTGAAAACAAGTTGACTGTGACTATAGTAACAAGAGGAAGAGGTAGGTAGAGGGTTGTATAGCTACTGCCATCAAATTCAAATACTCTTTCCTGGAAGATGGGAACCTATAAACAGTAAACAATTGCTAGAAGAGATTCTCCTTGGTGGAGCTGACTGAAAACTGGACAAGGAGCTCCAAGAATGAAGTTTTCAGGAACTGTCATCAATATTATGACCGTTGCCCTTTTATCATCAATTCATATCTTGTATATAAAATATTATGACAGCTCTGTTCTGTACAAAATTACAACTCTCAGTGTCATATCATCTCCAGCCCTGCAGACCACCTATAGGGACCTTCCTTCTACCTCTGCCTCTGGAGACTCTGCAGAGTTTTTTGAAAACCAGACTTCCTCCCTGATTCCATCCCTTTATGTCATCCACCAATTCCCTGAGGCACTCTTTACTTGGAACCCTTTGGCCATGCCAACCATGGAGTAATGTAGGGAGCCAGCCGCACCCTAAAGATGGCGCTTGTATCGGGCCTATGACTAAGTGGTTTAAGGAAGCTCCTTAGTAAACAAGTCACTGCGCATGACACCTTGTAATTTTCCAGCAAGAAGCCTGGCCCCCAGACAGATACATCATATCGGGTGAGGGTGTGCTGACCAATTGGAAAAGCCCACGTCAGAGATAAACAATGTTGCCTATAAAAGCGGCTTGCCTGGGAGGCTTGGGGTCTTCCGTTCTTTGCCCTAGTGTGTGAAGCTTCAATAAACCTGCTGCAGAAGGATCCTGTTGTACTGCGTCTTGTTTGCGGGCAAAGAAGGCGCGGGACAGAGTAAGATCCTCATTTTCCTTCTGGTCTACCACTGCAAAAACCTCAGTCTCCTTAGTACTAAAGCAGACCACCTACAGGGCCCTGCTTCCTTCTCTGGCTCTATTCCCTAAGGAATCCAGAGATCCTCCTGGTAGACCTCGATTTCCTCCTCTCTTCTACCTCTCCTTTCTAGTCCATGTCTATTTCTTCATGTTAGCCCTTAATACCTAAAAATACATTCAACCTGTGATTCAGAAGCACTCCATACCAGGCTACACACAAAACACTCTTTGAAGAACCAGAACGCCAACTGAAAACCCACCAAACATAAACAAAATGATATATCAACACCTAGAATGATAATTTCCCCAAACTCAGATGTCTGAACACAAGGGTAAAACACAATAACAGTGAGGATAGTATATCTCAACCAGAACCCAAGAACCCTACTACAGTAAACACTGAGGAATGTAACAAAGTTGAAGTATAAGACAAGGACATCAACATAGCCTTTATAACTATGCGTAAAGACCTTAAAGACAATATGATTAAATCTGTTAATGGTCTAGAAAACACAAACAGTGGAAGAAAATAGTTCAAAACAGTAAAGTAAAAATAAAATAAATTTTAATAATGCAAACTGAGAAAGGTAATAATAAATAAAACTAGAAATATAAAATTTAGGAAGTCAAAAATTTCATGGTAACCTCATCAAAAGAAGTTAAGATATAAAAGAGAAAATCTCAGGCACCGAAGACAAGATAGAAAATAGAAAATATCTCAAAGAAAAATGTAAAAACTCCAGGCAAAACTACCAAGGAAATCTGGGATAAGACCTAATTTACAAATAATAGGAATAGAGTGAGGTAACAGAGACCCAGAAAGATAAACATGGGATGTACTCACTCATAAGTAGATCTTAGATGTAAAACAAAGGATAGCGAGGCTACAATCCACAACACCCCCAAACAGATAGGTAACAGGAGGATCTTAAGAGAGACAGCCATGGATCCCCTGGGAAGGGGAAATAGAGAAGATCTCCTGAGTAAATAGGGATGATATGGAGGAGGGAACAAGGGGAGGTGAGAAGAGATCATGAGAGAATGGGATGGCTGAATGTGAGGGAGCAACCGGGAGGCAGAACAAAGAAATAGATATCTTGATAGAAGGAGCCATTGTGCGGTTACAGAGAAACCTAGTGCTAGAGAAACACACAAGAACCCACAAGATGACCCTAGCTAAGACTCCAAGCAAGCAATAGTGGAGAGGGTGCCTAAATAGCCCTTCCTTTATAACCAAATGAAAGACCACTCTAATTGTTATTATTGAACCTTCATCCAGAAACTGATGGAGACAGAAGCAGAGATCTGTAGCTAAGCAAAATCGAGCTCCCTTTCAGCTGAAGGTGGTAGGGTGATATGAGCAAAGGGATCATGAGGAGCAGACACCCACACAGAAGGCTGGCCCAAGCTATTGGGAGCTCACTGACTCTGAAATGACAGCTAAGGAACCTTTATGGAAATGAACTAAACCCTCCAGGTGTAGACAACAGTCAAAAGGCATGGGCAGTATGCGGAGCCTCTTGCAGTGGAACCAGAGTTTATTCCTGGTACATGAACTGAACTGGCTTCTCAGAGCCCATTTCCCACAGAGAAACATCTTACTTAGCCTTGATACTGGGGGTAAGGATTCGCTCCTACCTCAACTGGATATGCCTGACAGAACTGACTCACCTTGGAAGTCCTTGCTCTCCCTGGGGAATGGATGGGGGGATGGGACAGAGGGAGACTGAGAGAGATCTGGAAGGAGAGGAGGGAGGGGAAGCAGTGGTAGGTATGGGGAAACACTTAACAAAAAAAAAAAGAAGAAGAAGAAAGAAAGAAAACACAAGAAATAAATAACCACAGACTAGCAAACACAAAGGGAGAGAAGTTGGAGGAGCCTACACCATGAAAAAATTAACAGGAATCAACAGTGTCCATTAATAACTCTCAGTGTCTCAGTCTCCAACAACAAGACACAGACTAACAGACTAGATTTAAAAACAGGATATATCCCTTTGCTGCATCTAAGAAACAAACTTCCGCATCAAGCTTAGCCATCACCTCAAATAAAAGAATGAAAAAAGATATTCAAAGAAAATTAACCCAAGAAGCCATGTAGTGTACCTATTCTAACATCTGACAAAACAGACATCAATATGAGATACTATATACTTATCAAAGGAAAAGTCCATCAAGGGAATATTATCACCAAGCACATGGACATCCAAGTTCATAAAAGAAACACTAATACAGTTAAAATCACATATTGATTCTGACACAGTGATATGGGTGACTTCAAGACCCCACTCTCACGAACATATCACCACAGGTCATCCAAACAAAATCTAAATAGAAAAATGCTGGAGCTAAATGACATGATATAGCAAATGTACCTAGCAGATATTTATAGAACATTTTACCCAAACACATAATAATACACCTTGTTCTCAACAGCTCATGGAACTTTCTCCAAAAATGACCACATAATCTGACAGAAAACAAGTCTCAACAGATAAAAGAAAACTTAAATAACACCTTACATCCTATTAGACCATTACAGCTTAAAGCTGGACTTCAACCACAGAAAGTTTACAAAGTCATACAAACTGAATAATTCAATACTGAATGAAGAATGGGTCAAAGACATGACTTAGGCTTTCTACTGCTAAGAAGATACACCATGACCACAGCAACTCTTACAAAGGAAAACACTTAATTGGATGGCTTGCAATTTCAGAGGTTTAGTGCATTATCATCATGCTGGGATATGTTGACATGATGTAACGCTGGAAAAGTACCTGAGAGTCCTACATCTTGACTCACAGATAACAGAAAGTGGTCTGAGGCACTGGATGTGGCTTGAGCATATATGAGACCTCTAAGTCCATCCCCCAGAGTTGCACATTTCCTCCAGCAAGGCCACACCTACTCCAACAAAGCCACACCTCCTACCAGTGCCCCATCCTATGAGCTTATGGGGGAAATTATATTCAAGCTACCACATTCTACTCCCTGGCCCCCATAAGCTTGTAACTTTATCATAATGCAAACTGTACTTTGTCTAACTTCAAAAGTCCCTATAATCTATCACTGTCTCAACAGTGTTTAAAATACAAAGTTCAAAGACTCTTCTGAGTTTCATGCAATTTCTTAACTGCAATCTCCAATAAAATCAAAATTTAAAAAGAGCATATACTCCCAAGATATAATAGCACAGGATAAATATTACCATTCCAAAACCTAGGGAAGGGAGCATAGTGATAAAGAACTGGGCCAAGGCAAGAACAAAAACCAGAAAATTTCAAACTCTGCATCTCCATGTCTCATATGAAAGCATTCTTTGGATCTTCAGCTCCTTTGAGACTTGTGGACTACAACAAACATTCTTCTTTCTCTTGGGTATGTATTACTCACAGGACTTACAACCTATTATAAAGATGTTTGCTCAACTATGTTCATTGCTGCTCTACTCATAATAGCTAGAAACTGGAAACAACCTAGGTGTCCACTAATCAATGAATGGATGAAAAAAGAAAATATAGCACATTTTCTCAATGCACTCACATGTGTGCAACTGTGTGTCCCAGCTCTGAATGTGTTAAGTGTGGTATTTTATTGGCTCTTTTTCTTTATGTTTTGTTTTACGCTGGTTTGTTTGGTTTATTTTATATTATTATTTTATTTTATACACCTGTTTGTATTCTAACTAGATAGAAAGAGGGTGTAAGTTATAGTGAGTAGAGAAGTAAGGAGGATATGGGGGTAGGGAAACTATATTCAGAATATACTCTATGACGAACATTCTTTTCAATAAGAAATACTGTAGCAAAAATAAAGCTATAAAAATTGTAGATTATAATTTGGCCAAACCTTGTTTAATTTCCTCATTAATTTTCCCAATATTTCCATCAGCCAAGGAATACTACAAAGTCACACCACACAACAGATCTCACACAAGAGATTCATTGAGAGGGAAAAACTCAGGAGTGCAGCTGACTGTTTGGGCGAGAGGCAGCAGTAGACGGGCAAAAGACAGGATTTATAGAGTTTCTTGGGGTAGAGTTTTCCAAGTTTGAGACTGGTCAGATTTTTGTGGCCTGGTCTTGAAGCAAACTCAAGGACTGGTCGGTTTCTGTGGTCAGACTTTGGAGCAAACTCAGGAATTGGTGAGATTCTGTTTCTTGGGTTTCCTGTCAAGTCAGGGGCAATGTGTTTTTCCTTACCTACAAGGTAAGTTTCTTTTCTTGTTTCTTGTCTAAAATAAAAGACCACAACAGCAACTAAATCTTTTAAGCATTTAATATAATGTAAGAAGTTGAAAAGTACAGAAGGAAATAGATTTTTCTTGGATAAATAGCGTATGTTACCCTCCCCTGGAAAGGGGTTGTGGGGGGAATCCAGACTGTTAAAGATTTGAGTTCTGGGTGATTTCATTCTGTGTATTCCCACCACTATGTAATCTGAATTTTTTTTCCACATTGCTTCATATGAACATAATCCTATGTTTAAACACACTGGAAACATCTCCATACCTGTCATGATATAGCTATACAACAGCTAACCTGAACTTCTAAGTGAAGTTATATTAGAGTATTTCAGTCAAAAATCAACTGCACAGAACGTCCTTGGAGACAGATGTTTTACACACACACACTACTCCAGTTATATTAGAATAATCAGCTAGTTAGTTGAAAAAATGAATTATCTGTTTTTAACTGTAAGCCAAACCTATTCTAAATACTAAAATGATGGTAAAATAAAATTCCACAGCATCTGGTGGAAATAAAAATTACATATTCATCAACTACTGGATATAAGATTTAAGTAAAATATTGCAACAAAGAATAAAACCAAAGGCATTGACAGAAACTATATTTAACACTTCTGATAATATAAATGCATTTGAGAACTAATAACATCTTACAAATGTTGTCCAGCACATAACAGCCAAACATAACCATCACTGCCTGTGCATAAACTCAATCCTACAAATTCTTTTCTCAACTATTGATCTTGAATATTGATGGCAGTTTTGCACAATAAATTTGTCACCGAATTGATGTTAACACAAATTGAATAGGCATTAACTAAAATTATTACACATGTAGAAAAATTGATGATCCTGGAATAGAGCAGTAGAAAGAAAATTTCAAATTAGTTGGGGAAAATGTTATCACAACATGACTGTGATAACTGAGTACTCTATGAATTGCACAAATGACCATTTTTAAAGTATTTTGTCAAACTTTAATGGGAAGCACTGAATATTATTAGATCTATAGCAGGTCCCACAAAAAACATAAAAGAAATTACTCAAAAGAAAAATAATGATTCTAAACTGTGCTAGCATCTAAAATGAGTTTAAGATGCACATATGAAATAATGTTTATTATTTAATAAAATTTCAAGATTCTTCAAGAGTTTAAATAAACTACGTTTAACAGCTAAAATAATACACCATGTTGTATTAATCCACACTATTGATAAAACACAAACTTAAACTTGAAAATGGCAAATTTCTAGGTTAAACAGATGATAGAAAACAAACTGATACATCCAAATTAACTGAAATAATAAAGAAAGCTTGAACACGAAACTTAAAAACTGAGGAAAAAAATCAGAAAACAACCCAACCATAAAAGAAACTATGACAAAGATAATATAACTTGAAAAAAGTATTTAAGGAAGGCATAGAAAGACAGAGCAGACAAAAGAAGCCTTGGCACACACTGTTAGTCCCAGCACTTGAGAAGCAGAGGCACGAGAATCTCTATGAGTTCAAACCAGCCTGGTCTTCAAAGAAAGTTCCAGGACAGCCAGGACTGTTACCCAGAAAACTGTCTGGAAAAAACAAAACAAACAAACAAAGACTGGAAGAGGTGGATCTGTCCTCTGATATCTCAGACTGTTTTTATTATATTTGAAATATATCTCCACAGTCTTCCCAAAATCTTTTCACCTATCTATCCACTCAACTTTGTGAGCTCTCAAAAACAAAAAGCAAATAAATTCAAAGGTCAAAACCAACAAATTAAAAACCAATAAAACAAAAGGTACCCCAAAGCATAAAATAAAAGGCATGTATGTGCATGCAAACATGTGGTCTGTTTTCTGTTGGCTTACTGTCCCTCGACATGAAGCCTGCCCTGAAGTAAAACCTGCCCTGATATACACAGTGACACTGTACTGGAGAAAACAGATTTTCCTTATCCCAACAAGTATCAGTTATAAATAGTTTCCTGGTTAGGGCCGGAATTTGTGTTCAGTTCTTGTTTCTCATGCTATACAATGAACACAGAGAAATAAAAAAGGTGCCCAACTATAAGCTTTACCAATAGGAACTAGTTATGGTGCTGGAAGGGACCCTGCACACTACCAGGGGAGAAACACAATCATCACTGACAACCAACTATAAATTGTAACCTACAACAGTGACCTGCATGCAACATATACTAGTACAATAGTGACATAAATGTTATGGGAAGAGCCAGCTGCTTTTTGATTGAATTTGAGACACAATCCATGAGATGAAACCCACTGTTACATTAATCTTAATCGATTTTATAATAAAAAACCCTGAGGCAGATATTGGGACAAATGCTAAAAGATCAGAGAGACAGAGGAACAAGCAACAGCCATTTCTCACTTCTCCAACTCTTCAACTGAAAGGGGAAGATCCTGTCTCCACCCTCAAACTAATGTGAAGGCAACCACAAGACTGAACTTCTGTCTCCTCTCATCTTATATTCCTTCCCCTGTTCAGCCATATCATTTCCCTTCTCAAACTAGGATTAAATGTACTAGGATTAAATGTCTGTGTGTGCTTCTTCCCAAGTACTGAGAGCAGAGGCATGAGATCCCAAGTGCTGGGTGCCACCATGACCTGACCTCTATAGCTAACTCGGTGGCTGGCTCTGTCCTCTGATCTTCAGGCAATCTTTATTTGGAACACAATATATCACTTCAGTCCCCATTATTTGTCAAAAATAAAAAGGATATAATAAATATAAGAAAAATACATACAATAAGGACAATAATATAAATATACATATAAATACTGGCAATAATTATACCAATAATGTCTAATCCATTAACATTAACAATTGACAAATTCAGAGAAAATAGTCCATTATTTATCCTATTACAGTCAGTCCAAAGTAGTGTACCTAAGTCACTTTCTATCCAACTTGTATTACCAACTGAAAACTATCTCAATGTCTCTCAAATTTTTACACTTTATACATCTTTAGTGAGTTTCTTTTCTCAATTTGTAACTAGGAAAATTATAAATGATCTAGTCTTCAATTCCATCAGAGACTTGAGAAGAAAACAAAATGAACTGAGTAGGCAGAAAGTGCAAGCAAGTGGCTTCCAAAAAAAGGTGAGAAATAATAGAAACATCTGCTGCCTGGGCAGTCACCCAAGGTTCTTCTGCAACAATGGGCATCCATCTTCAGCCTAACAGGCCTAGCATATCTGTCAGACTTATCTATGAAGCAAACTTCAACAGTCCTTTATTTTGTGTCATGCTTGTCCATCTTGGACAACATACTATCAGCAGTTGAGGCAAGAACACTTGCTTGCCAAGTGGCTAACTTTTATCACAAGAAAAGCAAACTCCATATGAATTTTCTTTTATGCTCATCATCTTCTCTGAAGTACATTGGTGCTGCCAGCAGTGGACATGTCTCATTGTCATAAAAAAAAAAAAGAAAGAAAAATAACCTAACCTATGTTATTAAAATATGTTACATGCCAAATTCTGTAGATCTCTGAAGTGTTTGAAGACATCCTGTCTATCTAAATGTGTCTGTATGACCTTGAAAAGATAACTAATATGCCTACAAATTCAATCATAATGACTAACTACTAACTTGCATTTCTTTATACCCTAATTAGCTGGTAATATTAACTTTTGATGATTAGAAATTTGCATTACATTGTTAGATGAGCTCTACAGGTACAATACCTTGAACAAGAGTAGAAATGTATGTACAGTAACAAAATTAATCTCAACTTTGTATCAATATACACAATTTATACAATATACAAAAATCCAGTTCAATGTAGAATATTTAAAACGAGTGCTTTTTAAAAGTAGATTCTATAATATACTCTTTTATCCTATAATATCCATATCCTCTTTTTCTTTTCAGAGTAGATTCAATAATCTGTCCTTTGGTCCTATCATATCTTTATTCCCTTACTTCTTTCTCTTTCTTAAAATCAAACAAGAACTTTGAATCTAATCTCCTTTTTCATTTTTTATCCCCTGACCATTAACAGTACAACTTGAAATCAACAACCCTAAACAATGATAATTATTCATAACCCATTGAAATACCAAAAAAACCCATCCCACCTCTTGGGAAAGTCTGCATTGTATCCTAAAATTACATATTGCTGTCTGGGGGTGAAGGTATCTTAAGGGGATCCTGAAAAGAAAAGTTTGGGTTAATTGTCAAGTCCTGGGAGAAATAGCTGTATCATTTGCTATCCAGTCTCTGTGTAATAGAAAAGTGGAAGGCTTGTCTCAAGTCCTGGCTAGAGTAGTTTGTGAGGCTGTATCATCCCAGTTAATTATCTTGAAATTGTCCTGTGAAGTTTGTAGTCCAAAGCCAATCTTTAGGGAGTTTGTCAGCCTAGTGGTGTTGTCATAGTCCTGGTGGAATTGTCATTGTGAGGCCCTATCATCCTTTGGGATACTTCAAAGGTTACAGCTAGGCTTGGTCGAGGTTCACAGCAGAAAACTGATAGAGACTCAAACCCAAAACAATGTATAGGAATCTAGATGAAACCTTTTTCTAGGATTAGTGAGTACTCTATATAACCATTAATATCATGACAAAACATTTAAAATTTATACATATATACATATGCATATAAACTTATAAATTTTGATATAAATTCATTCCTTAAGAAAAGTTTTAAATAGTGAAAATAAGACCAAAAGATCTTGAGTCTAGAATCAATAGAATAGTCCCTTAATCTGTTTTTTCTTTTGTCCCATATCAGGTGGCTCTTCCGATATGTTATAGAGATTTTGCATTTTTCATTAACAAGCATGCTTCAGTTTAGAGAAGAAAGTCATACTCCAACTCCAAAGGAACCTTTAATTTATAATTGATTTGGGACCTCAACTTTTCTTAGAAGTAAAGAGATACAGCTTTAGGCAGTGAGATTTTACCCTGTACAGTACATTGATTGGTACCAATAGGTCCAGTTTTTCTTTGCTTGTAGATTATATCTTATCTATTGTATGGCATACATTTTTAATTTTCCAAATTCTATAAATGGAACACACCCATCTGCCAAACTTTATTCCAAGCATACCTCTAGGATTACTTCTTGCCGATAATGGAGTTTGGTTGTAGAAGGAACAGATGAGACACTTTTTTTTTTTTTGAAGAATTTCTTTGACTTGTCACATGATGAAGAAATCCTTTTTTAAAACTTTTGCTACTGACATGATTTTTTCTTATAAAACTCTGAGGCCTCCCTCTAGCATATTTCCTTTCAATAACTGATCAATTTCATTATTACCTTGTGCTAAAGGACCAGACAGACCCATATGGAATCAGATGTGTGTTATATATACAGAGTAATTCCTATTCCTAGTTATTTCTTGTAACAGAATAAATAATGAAGTTAGTTCTAACTATTCAGGAATAAAGTCAGCAGTTTCAATGTATAAAAAAAAACTCTATATACACAGTCAGTAACTATGGCAAAAAAAAAAGTCTGTAAAAATTCATTAGTACCATCAGAATAGCACATAATTCTGACTTTTGTACAGAATTACAAAAGCTTAGAGCCACTTTGCTTAAATTTTCTGATTTGTAACCTGCCTTTCCTGATTTATTTGCATCCGTATAAAACGTAAGGGCTCCAGAAATTGGTGTTCCTCATACAATATTAGAAAGAATCTAGTTAGTTCTCTTTATAAGTTGAATTCTTTTGCTTTGGGATATTTATTGTTAATCTCTCCCAAAAAATTACGGCAATCTCTTTGGGTTCACTGTCTGTCCATAATTAGTCAATTTCATCATTAGTTAAATTTCTGCTGGATCAATGCCTGTAAATTAACGAAGTCTTAATTTTCCTTTTAAAATCAAATCAAAAATCTTTTCTGCATGTCTTTAATTACTTATTCAGTTTATGTGGTATAAATATCCATTCCAATAAAACATTTTCCCTTTGCATTAAAATTCCTGCAGGAGAATGCTTAGAGGGTAAAAATAACTAGAATGCAATTAAGGTTTGGATCCACATGATCCACATGTGCATCCTGTAATTTCTTTTCCACCAAAGCCAATTCTCTGTCAACTTCAGCTGGTAATTCTCTTGAATTTTTTAAGTTCTTGTTATCACCTAAGATTCTGAATAAATTATTCAGTTCATATTTTTTATCCCAATAGTGGGCTGTAAATTGAAATGTCTCCTAGTAATCTTTGAAAGTCTTTAAGATTTGGCAATCTATTTCTCCTAATTTGCACATTTGGGGGTCTAATTTTTGTAGACCTATTTTATATCCTAAATATTTTGCATGTTTATTAAATTGTATAAAAAATTAAATATTTTATATTCTGACACTACTAAAGTGACCAAGAACCTGGGAACACCTACTACTGTTATATGCTAAAGAAACAAAGCCATAAAATGACCCTTAATGACATATTACTATACCATATATCAGGGCATCGCTCAAACCTCATCATAGAAGACTCTTATAGAAGCTAGTAATTAACAGGGACCCACAACAAAATGTGAAGAGAAAGAAAGACATTGAAGGACTTATCTCTAAATGTAATATCTTCAACAAAACCCTCCCCTCAGGGATCAGAGACCAATGAAAACAGAGGAAGGTGGAAAAGGGCCAGAAGTACTGGATGACTCCAAAGCAGCAGTGTCTTCCATATACAATAGGGCTGTTGCACGTTTGAACTCACAGAAAGTGTGACAGCAAGTACAAGACTTGTCTACGTTCACAAAATAACCCTTAAAAATATTAAGCCATATTATCTGACCACAGTAAATGTTCCCTAAGGAAATGAGAAAGCCTTAATAGAAGCCATGAAGTGCATAAGACCGAATAATAGTGAAACATTTCAAAACTAATTGGAATAGACTTAAATGATAATTGTCTTTCTTTGCCAGAGTATAAACCAAACAATGGAAATAGTTCTTTTTTTATGCAGTTGTGTCTCAAGCACTACATTAGGACCCAGCCACTGTCATTGAATATTTATTAGATGTGCTAATGAATGGACACTGTACTTGGAAATTTACAGCACAGAATATTTTTACTTTAAAAAAAGTATAAAATGAGTGATCTGAATGGTCAATTTAACTTGGAAAACTAAGATACAAACATAAATTTTAAAATCAAATTTTAAAAGATTAAAACTCTCAAACTATACTCTTCATGTAGTACTAAGCATATCTAAGACACACTATATGGTTTCTAAATGTCATTCCTGATTAAATAAACTAAGACTGCTTAGAAAAATGGCTGACTCCAGCGATAGATAAAGAAAGACACGGTACTTAAGTTATAAAATACATGATAGCAATAAAATTTAACACAAAGAAAAATATCCATTGACCATAGTGATACAATTAATTAAATTAACAAATAAAGATAAGGCAGTTCTTTTGAGTGAATTCCATTAATAAATGTAGAATAAATTATAAAAATGCAAAGTCAATTTTTGTAAACATCACATGGTAAGCAAAAGTCATTAATGAAGACTAAAAATTAACAGGAAAATGGATGAATGGATGAGGAGAACCAAGTGTCAGAACCTTTCCTTCTACAATATAGTGGTTGTAAATGGAAACTCATAGCCCTAAGTGAGAGATCTGCAAGAAGCCAAAAGGCAGCTATCGTCAGATCATAAGAATACAGCATAAAGAACAAAGTGTATGGCCAGCTGATCCTTCTTCTGCTTGAAGCACAGAATGGGAAATTAACAGAGCTTAGAGCAGTTCTCTTGCAAGATAAGGAAGGGACAGTTACATGTGGTGGTGTTGACCTTATTCTTGTAGCAAAAAGAACAGATGTCTCTATGGTGCACTGTGGCAGTGCAAGAGACTCCCATATATTTAATTCTTCACACTGAGTTTTCAACAGGGCTAGAAACTCTGAAGAGCAGCCAAACAGAGTGTGAAAGTGTGGGTGGAGTATACCATGTAATATTCTCATCTCTTTCCTTTGGGAGCAAATTATAACTTAAAAGTAGTTACTTCTTTGAACCAAATTAAGACATTTTTAATCCTTTCTGAATGACCCCCAAAACATACTGAAAAGAGGATAGGAAAATAGGAAATGGGGAAATCACTAAAAGTTGGGGTAGCCTGATCTTCTCTAAGAGGAGAAAAGACTCACCCAGTAAGACTGAGATAAGGGATAGATGCTTCAGAGAGGGTTTTTACTCATTCAAGAGGAAGGGAAGTTCCAAAGACCTGCAATGACTAACTAGGAGGCAGTCCATAAACCAGAAACAAAATGACTTGTGGGAGGCAACTGAGAGTCAATGAATTGATAGAGTATTTCAGGCCTGACTTAGCTAGTGTTTGTTCCTTGTATTCCTAGTGTGCTGACACTAAGATTTCTGAATCCTACAAACTAAATACCAAGCAACAGCTTAAAACACAAGGACAAATGCACTAAACAGAAGAATCATTGAACATTGTACATGTATGTGCAATCCCAGATAACCAAAAATAAAGAGGAAGGGTGGGACTTACTGGAATGTTTAAAGTCCAGGAGTAGACTGAGCAGCACTGCAAGACTTAGTCTCAATGAAAAGACCAAAGTGTTAAGAAACTAATTGTGATTGTATCATCCAGGATTTAAGATTTTAAAAAAATTAAGGCACTATGAAAACTAACAAAGTGTAAGAGCCACAAACAAGCTAAACTGTATCACAGTTGATGACCAGGCACTATCTTCAGGCTTTCCTACACAGGCATTCTCTTTTTACAAGGCTTTTATAAATCTGAGATTTAAACTTATAAACTGAAACTTTAAAAGTAAGAAACAGAAAAATAAACAAGAAAATCAAAATTGTTCCTTTTGGGGGGTTTTAAGACACAATTTCTCTATGTGATAGAACTTTCTTTGTAGAAAAATTGTTCTTCAAACTTTTTTAAAGTGATAATTTGTTGCAAAATATTCCTTTACACTGTGTAAAAATGCATTGCTGTCATTGGTGTAATAAAAGTCTGGATGGTCAATAGCTGGGCAGGAAGTATAGGTGGGACTTCAGGGAAGAGGGAACTCTGGCAAGAAAGCAGAGTCGCCAGTTGGATATGAAGGATGCACCATGAGATGAGGTAAGGAACCATGTGTCGTAACATAGATTTAAAAATTACGGTTTAATTTAAATTATAAGACTAGTTAGGAATAAACCTAAGCAAAAGCCAAGCTTTCCTAATTAATATATAAGTCTCCGTGTCATTATTTGTGAGCTGGCAGTCCCAATGAGAAAGTTAGTCTACAATAATTTTCTTGGCAAATTATTCAAAGGAGAATAAAAAGAATAAGATATCTGGAAGAAATTTAGAACAGCAATAACAACAAAGATACTGCTATAACATAAATACCATCACTGAGAAATGCTTAAATGAAGCACTTCAGAAGATAAAATTTATAAATATAGAGGTTAATAATTAAAAAGATTAAGCAGATGGAGGGGGCATTCAACTCTTATCCCTGTCATTGAAAGTGGCTATAGAACTTCCACAGGAAGAAAAGACAGGGGAGGTACTTAAGATGCAACTCTTGCTTCCTCTCAGACCTATTTTAAGAGCTCGGAAGAAGCATGAACAGTCTGAGAAGTCAGTCAGCAGCTCTTCTGAGAACAGAAGGAGAACTTGAAGTCACAGGCAAACTACCTCCACAAAGTGCACCAGGGCATGTGTGCCATCACACACACACACACACACACACACACACACACACACACACACACACACACACACACACACACACACACACACACAGAAAAAAAGAAACAACTTAGTGAAAAGCAATGAGCAATAAAAGCTACATAAAGCAAGAAAATACCAGCTTTTGAGCATAAAACCAATGACATCAAAAATAGAAATCTGAGAAAAGTAATAAATCATAAAAGCTAATTCAAGGCTATACCAGTACATTAACAGAAACAGAAGTTACCTGAGTATAGACCTCTGATATTGATGTAAATTTATATATATATATATATATATATATATATATCCTGGTCAAAATATTAAACGCTCATGTCTTGGAAAGAAAAAAATAAAAATATTAGACATTCAGATAAAAAAATTAATATTAGACACCAATTTTAACGTAAATTTTGCTAAGAGGCACCATTGCTATGCATGGTTCTACACTCCTGGAGTCCAAGGATTTGGGAGACTGAGGCAGGAGGATCCTGAGGCTAGGCTGGACTACACAATGCAACTGTGTCAAAGAAGAAAATAACAAAATAAAGGGAGAGGAGAGACGTGGAAATGAAAAGAAAGTGGGCAGCAGATATAAATGTAAAACATAAAAGCATAGAATTTCTAAAAGGCAGCAGGTGAGGATGAAGGTGATATGGATTTCCAAATCAACAATGTGATAATCGATGAAGGAAACTGAAAAACTGAATGTAATTACATTTTTTTCGGTTCTATAAAAGACACTGCAAAGAGTTTTTTTTTTAAGTCTGTAAGTGTAAACAGCTGGAACAAAGAAGACCCCAGACCCAGATTTCTTGCAAGACAAAAAGAAAAATTTTAATACACCTATGAGTGGGCTTGAGGCAGAAAGAAGGCAGCCAAGAGCCCTGAATGCTTTCAGGGTAGAATTCTTATACCTCACTCTGGATAGAGAAGGGGGAGTACATCTGGGTTTGTGAGATAGGGGGGTTGCAAAGGAATGTTTGCAGTTATCTCGGGTGGTCCTGCCCGAGCAATTACGTGGGGAGATGTAAGTTCAGAAGGTCAGGCTGACCAGGTGTGTCCCAAGGAGGAGGCAGGAATCAAGTCCTGTGTGAAACCATAAATCCTGTAAACAAAGCTTTATCCGAGAATCTGAGTCTTGAGCAAACAGCCATTTGATCAATTGTCTGTCACACAGGGACCGAAACTGAAACTCCGTCAGCCTCAGCTAGTTTCAGGGACCTTGGGAAGGGGGCAAGGGGGGTTTGGACAATTCAGGTGAGAAAGAGTCAAACAGGATTTTTCTATTATTACATAAGAAAATATCTAGGAAGCATACATGTGAAAAACAACATAATGAAATATACAACAACGTGCTGTTATGTTGTCTCCCGAGTAAGTGCCATTCTGGCCTTTAATGGCCCATCCTACTAAAACCCTATGTTTATAGAGGAAATAGGGAAAAACCTGTTTTCCTGCACTATAGACGCTGCCACCTGCTGAGTGCTAGCCTCTTGGGAGACTCGAGACCTTGGGTGTGCCGGATGAGGGGGCAGGGTGTGAAAGAGAGTTAAGGTGATAGCGGAGACAAAGGGGACACGAGGGCAGAAGCGGGAGAAGAGGCAGAAGCTGGGGACAAGCATGGAGTAGAGTCAGTGTGAGTGGAAGGGGCAGAAGGAATCCAGCATGGCGGGAAGCTAGAGGGGAAAAAGCTAGGCAAGATGCAGTGGCAAGAGAGGAGCATGGCTAAGGGACAGACAGGACTAAGAGATAACATGTACTGAATAAAGCTCAGGTCTCTCAGTGTCAGTGAGAGCCTGAATGATGGAACCTAAACGACTCCTGAGTGCAGACTTAATTAATCTTGACGCTCCTCACCTGGGACAAAACTCGGACCACAAAGAAACCGGACGCGGTAAGTGGAGGTCCTAACCGAGATCCACTCGGTACTGTTAAAACCCCAGTGCCCGGTCAGGAAAATCTTTGGTCAAGTAAGTCCAAGAGACCTTGAAACAACACAGGTTACTATCATTATTGTCCCTGGCAATGCATGTTGATCTACACATTGGGGATTCAATAAAAGTGTCAGAAGTTTTGGAGATATCAGAGGGAATCTACCCACAGTCTCTGTGGGGAGATAAAAGAAGCCCTAGAAGTTCCAGAGCTCTAACCACAGTCAGTCTAGGAGAATCAGAGAGTGGTGATTCAAACCTTTAATGACAGCACAGGGAGTATCATGGGAGTGGTGACCTATGCCCTTAATCCCAACTGAGTCAGGTCACTTTAGATTATAGAAGGAATTCCAGGCTCCCAAGCAGGCAGTGATGGGGCCACACCTTAATTTACTAAAGGGTACTTAAGACAGGATAGAAACACAGAGGGAAGACAAGCCAAGGGAAGTGAGGCTGAGGAAGCTGGAAGACAGGTGGGTAAGATCTGACTGTGGTGTTTATTCCCTCTAGTATCTCCAACTTTTTCAGTGATCTATCCCTGAGTCTCATTTGTGTGACATACACACACCTTACTGAGGGTTAGAGCAGTAGGTGCTGTAAGAAAGGACAGCAGAAATTAACTCAAACTGGACTATAGAGGGATTTCTAGTCCTTAGGTAAAAGCCAGCATTCCTCAGGAACATATAGAACTGGTTCAGTTACTGTCTCCAAAAGGAGTCATTTCACTTGCTTAGGGCAGAAGGGACAAAGGGCTCTCCACTGACATAAACATATGGCTGCACATTAAAGCCTGTGATGCCCCCTGGTTCTCTCAGTCCCTATTCACATGTACTTGTTACACATTTCAAAGCACTTCCAGGAGCCTCCTGGCTCTACTCCACTAAGCTAGCCCCCAGGCAGCTCCAGATCCTAGGCTCTCTTTTTTCCACCTGGCTACTCCCTCTATTCTTTCTGCTATTTCCTTCCCTTCCAGTGTTCCCATGCCTAATCGTTGTACAGTCTGCTTCCTTTTATCTCAGCTATGGACTCTCTGATACCATAGATATTTTCTCAATTATCCACAGTAAAAACCTTCCCTGTAACCACAGAGCAGCCATTTTGGTGGTTTTCATTGCTCCCTTTGCATATAGCCATTGTAAGGATGCACACACTTCAAACACAGGAAGTGGAGAAATCACCTGGAAACTGAGCCTCCTCCGTAAAGACTCACTCTCAATAAATCAGAGGGTTCACATTAATACCCATAGGCTCAAGGAACACTATAGAAAGGTTAGAAGAGCTAAAAGACCAGCCAGAATGGCCACTGTGAGACGTCTTCTAGATGTGTCAGGAAAGCTGCATCCATGAAATCTCAACAATATGGTTGTTTCAACAAGACCCACACAACGATGGCACCAGTTAATGTGCCAACAGTGAGACATTTCACAAGGCACCAACTAGACAGGGCACTATAAGCAATCACTGGCTGAGAGGGAAAGTAAGTTCTCCAGGAATGAGGCCCTCGTAGTTGATCCAATCACAAGCATCCAGCCTTAAACACATACATTACGATCAACACTAAATGGAGTCAGTAGTGCATGTGTATGTGGGGGATGACGACAGGGAGAAACAATAATAATCAAAAAAAAAAGATTGTGAATTTTAGAGAGAATAGGGTCATGCATACTTATGTAAGTAACTTCATTAAACCCATTCATTTGCCAGGCATGTAGATCTGGACAGAGGGAGCCATTTTCGGCCTACTGTTCTACCTGGAATGAATACACAAGTGTTCAGTCTCCACAGAAAAACCATGCTGTGAGAACTAAAATTATGTTTTAAGTTTTAATTACTATGGCTAAGAGATTCATGAAGCAAAATGCTTCTAATCTGCAAGTCCCTTGCCCAAGGACAGTCCCTAAAATGCTAGAGGCTGTTTTTCTGTAAGAGTGTAAACCAAGTGTTCTCACTTAACAACTTTGTTTGACCCAACTACACCAGAGGTGCTTAATCACAGGTAGGTGGGAAGTTCACAGGCAGGAAATACATCAGTATGTATGCTTGCCCAGTAGGACGTAGGCCTGAGGTAAACAGGGACAAAGAACATCAGGATGTATGCTCCCCACCACCACCACCATTGGTCCAGATGGGAAATACTTTAAGCCCCTGCAAACTGTGATTTGTGCCACTTCCTGAAAACATGGTCTGGACCTGCCCAGGGCCCATCATCTAACCACTGAATTAAAGCTGCTTCAATCTGACTTTACACTGTGGTAGTGGTCCTATTCTCTCCTGATGAGATTTCCTGAAGGCTCCAGAGAGATTCAGATCACCCACCCACCCACCCAAATACTAAAGTTGGCCTTCACTCCAGAGCTCCTGGGCTGAGGGCCCACTTCAGGAGGCACATGGCTTGAGATGTTCCAAGCCTCCAAAGCTGCCTTCAGTTTGAGGACTATCAGAGTGAACTGCATGCAGAGAAGTGTAGCAAACATCTACAGAGGCTTCCAGGTGAGTCATAGTGTGGTTCTGTTTTGGCTGATGCCTATCTGGGATATGGAAGGGTTTTGAAGGGACTCCCAATACTCTTCCTTCCAGGGCAAATATCAAGATGTTGCCCACCTGCCTAGTTCTAGGTGGTTGGGAGTTTTATCTGCTTATGGTGAAAAGTTTTGTCTGTCTGTGTTTTCTGATATATCCGTGAGTATTGTTTAAGCATGGAGCTGAGATAGAAATGATTTGGATATTTCTGCTGTCTCTGCTGCTGACAGTTACTAGTCACCACTGCTGCTGTAAAAGAAAAATTTTATTAAAATTCCGCACAACTGATAAATCATCCCCCTCCTAAAAACCAAGTAGAGACTTTCCAAAATGTGCTTAAAGTTCAGGAGGTATGAAACCTCAGTGACAGCCCTGGAGGACTCTTTAACCTCCTTATTAGAAGTGGCACTACAAAACAGGCATGGGCTGGATTTATTATTCATGAAAGAAGGTGGTCTATGTGCCGCCTTAAGAGGAAAAATGTTTTTATGAAGACCACTCAGGAATAGTTAAAGAATCAATGACCAAACTCAGAGAGCACCTCCATGAGAGACAGAAAGAGTGGGAAGTGCAACAAAGATAGTTTGAATCTTGGTTTACAAAGTCTCCTTGGCTCACTACACTGCTGTCCACTTTAGCTGGGCCGTTGATTGTGTTGCTTTTAGTAATAACTATAGAACCATGTATTCTAAATAGAGTAATAAGCTTTCTGCAAGAGCAAATTAAAAATGTCAAGCTAATGCTTGTTAGACAACAATATTCAGTCCTAAATAACCTAGATGATTGCTAGGATTAGAGATTAGCACAAGAAGTGGGGAATGTAAAAGAAAAATTTTGTTAAAACTCTGCACAAATGATAAATCACCCCCCTCCTAAAAACCAAGTAGAGACTTTCTAAAATGTGCTTAAAGTTCAGGAGGTATGCTGTTCACCCAGCTCTTAGAAAAACCACAGGATATACGTTATCTGACCCCTGCAGTCATGCACGTAGAAACCCCCATGACCCCTGCATTCCTGCTTGTAGCAACCCCTGTGACCTATAAAAGCTTTGTTCAATTTCAGCTCGGGGCTCTCTGTTCCTGCATGTTCAGTGAGCCCCAGGTATACTTGGTGAATAAATATCCCCTTGCTTGTTGCATGAGAGAACATCTCTTGGGGAATCCTCCTTTTCGTGGCAGATTTCTCGACCCTTACACTGCCATGGTTACTGTTATACCCTACCTAGGCAGAGAAGTTGTCCAGAGTTCTCTGGACACTGGGTTTGGGTTATCAGGAGTTCAAGTGTCTTTGGGGTGGAGATAACTTTGAAGTTGTTTTATGCTGTTCTACATTATTAAAAAGATGGCTCTATTGATGGGTTATGGCTCTTCCTCCTCTGGACCCAGGCGTATTTGAAAGTTTCCTCTATGTCCTGTGTCAGTTGAGCGATGTGACACTGTGACGGGAAAAAGAAAGCAAAGCCGAACAGTCCAAACTTAGACTTGGTTTACGAGGACATTCTGTTTGTCAGAATTTATAAGATTATTTTATTGGACATGATTAAAAATCTGTAAAATCTATGAAAAAAGGTTAACATAAAACTAGTCATACTGGGAGTTGATAGTTTAAGGAGCTATATGCATATGTAATATTAAAGGAACCATGTAGCATGATTGAATTTGAGGATGTAAGAAACATGTGGATTCCCATCATCTCCAAGCAGCCACATGACTAAGAGCCATCTTTGCTAGGGTTGGAGAAGACAGATGCCATGATGCTTTACAACCAAATTGATTACAAGTGACTACCTGGAGAAGACTATCAAAGAAGTAACAACAGTTCTCCAAGAAACCTTGCATTACAATGGATTTTTGTATGATAATCCCTGTCCTGTCCCGAAAACAATGTTTTTGACAGATAGGATTTAAAAACAACGCTTTTTAATAAAATTTTAAAGCTGCACTTCCAAGCATTCATATGCAAGAATGTACCTTATGCTGGCAAACAAACTTCCTAAGAGTCATTCAGGTGATAATGACTTTAAAGATAGGAAGGGGTTATGAGGAACATCTGAGGCTTGCAAATATGTGGCAGGACTTGCGCTCCTAAAATAAGCCCAGTTGCAAGGGTGGACCTTAACACTTTTAAAAATGCTGGTGTCATGTGATAGTCACCAAAGGCACCAGCCACAGTGAAATGGAGCAGGGATCTGAGGCAAGCCCCTAGAGAAAGCCCAAAAGATTGTGAATGAATTCCATAGATTGAGCTTAGAATTGTTTGCACTGTGGGAGCTTGGTTTTACTTTATTAGATTGTGGTCGTGTTCTGTATCTTCTCTCTTGAAATAAAAAATCATACTTTAGTTTTGATATTGCAGGAGCACACAGTTGAGAGATTTTAAACTTCCTTAAGAGGAAATTTTGGAGTTTTATAGAATTTCAATTTAAAAAATTGATATTTTTTAAAAAGCAGCTTTTTTAAAATACTTAAGTTTATAAGGCTATGGGACATTTCAAGTTTATAAAATGTTTTATAATATTAATATTTAAAGTTAAGGTAAATATAAGGGTAAAAATTAGGGCAACAGCTATGAACACCAAATGCTAAACACCAGAACCTGGGATACACATGCATGGTGGATGTTTGAACTGAGGTTAATACCAGTGGCAAAACTGCAGTTGTGAAATAGCAACAGGAATGATTTTGTGGACGAGGGGTCACCACAACATGAGGAGCTGTGCTCAAAGGTCACAGCACTGGGAAGGCTGATAACCACTGGCTTAGAGACAGTCTCTCCTTACCTAAGGTCTAAGCATGCTTAAGAACATATATCTAAAGCCTTGCCTTTGCTAACTATGTTAAGTTTAAACTATTTTGATAAACTAAGTCATATAAGAAACTTATATTCTGTAACGGTGTACTAAAAAAAGGATCAGGAAATTTCTCAGTCTCTATGTAAACTGTGTTTATGAGTTAAAAGTTTTATTTTGATACTAAGAGGAGCTGTGATTCAGAAATTGTTACTTTTTTAATGATCAGACTTAATAGAGATAAAACTATAGAGTACTAAGCTTATAAAATCTTATAATTATAAACTAAGATGATTAAAGATGCATAAGTTAATAGTCACCTCACAAAGGATCATATTCTTTAATGTGTTCAGAAGTATACTTGTAGTCATGCTAAGCACTAATGTAATTAATTAGACGAAAACAATTTAGCCCCATATGTGTTTGTAGTGGGATTATGTTGTTACATTGTAAATAACTGCACTCCTCCACCCCCCACCCCACCCCCACCCACCCCAGCAACTGGCTTAATAAAAATGCTGATTGGCCAAAGGCAGACAGAAAGTGTGGGCAGGGCTACCAGACTAAGAAAACTCTGGGAACAGGAAGAACAGAACAGAATGCCAGAGAGATGCCACAGACACACCAGAGAAGCAGATGCAGAAGACACCTATGCTGCTCTGAGAAACGTACCAAGCCACATGGCTGAACATAAGAATCATGAGTCAGTTTAAGGGCAAGAGTTAGCAAGTTGTATGCCTGGGCCCAAGGTCATCAGCATAAAATTAACGTAAACGACTGTGTGTCTCTGTGGATCTATGGGTCTACACCTCGAGGCTAGGCTGTAAAGTCTGAGTCAGACACCTCTTACAACATGTGTTCTCAAGGTTAAGCCTATTTTTGTTTAGCTCAAATATACCTATTAAATAATGGTTCTCAAACCTGAGATGTGACAAATATGACATTTAAAAATGTTTAGTGGAAAAAGTTTACTTAAACAGAGACTCCCCAGCTTAGAGCAGTGACCCAAAGTTCTCCAAAGAAGATGATGGGACACCACAATGACTCCACCTGAATTATGCTTATATTGACCCCTGGGCAAGACTGCCCCAATGCCTCACCTGCTGCCAGGACCCAACCCAAACTGTGGACAAGCAAGAAAATGAGGAGCTGACTGACCTACTTTGCCCAGACAAAGAAGGGCCAGTCCCTGCTTCATGTTCCTCTGCAAGAAAGCCTCTCATCTTCTAGACCTGTCAACTGAGGACTGATGCTGCCCTGGTACCTCTCTCCCCAATGCCATGGAGATTTCAGGATCCTGGGATGACCATCTTAGGTAATGAATTGGTCTCTATCATTTGAATTGATATACAGGCCATTTGGATTATACTGTTTATTATAATTTCTCCTTCTCAGATCTCTAATAGTATTGATTTGTCAGTAACCAGATTCTTCCCTGAGGCTGCAGCCAGCTTGTTAGTTCATTTCCTATGTAAAATCAAGTCTTGTTTCTTCTAAAACTACTAGGTAGCCTGTAGAGAGAAGGTAGACAAGGTTGCCTTGATAACAGGCTGCATATTAAAGGACAAAGAGATTTCAGATCTAACTCTCCACTAAAGGAACATCGTTTGTAATGAATAGTCTCAATAATAACAACTTTTGTCTCTGGTAAATGATCAGATGGAAAGGAAAAGGGTTAAAGTCTAGCAAGTTTTGAGGGTCTAAAATACATAAAAGTCTGAGGACATAAGAGTCTATGTAAGTTCTGAGGATCTAAGTGTTGTGTTATAAGATAGGTCTGAGGATGTGAGGACTTTACTAAGTTCTGATGGCCTATGTAAATGATTTAAGATGTGTTAGGGCTCTGACCCACTTCCTGGAGCCTTGGCCAAAAGCAATAACCTGGCCTGGCCAGCGCCCTGATATCAAGCATTCCTTTTGGAAGGCTTCCCACCTTAGGTCACGTATGCCTCTGACCCCTCCCTCTTTCCCTCGCTCCCTCCCACCCCTCTCCCTTATTCTTAAAGCCCTTTCATGAGCCCAGCCTGAGTGCCATTTTCTGTTGCCCACATCCATGCCTATCACCACCACCAGGCTGCATGGGGCCCATCAACCAGCTACAGGCACTCTATATCAATCATAACATATCAAGATGTATAAATGCAAGTTTTAAAGGTGTAAGAAAATGATTGAAGGTATGTGAATAATGGGAAATGTTTCAGACTTATTTCCCTTACTATGCTATTGTTACACTGAGATTTCAAAGGTTCCGATGTTTAACATTGACCAGTGGAGTTCTGAGAAGCTGGCAAAGCACTGACTACATACTGTTTAGTCAAGCTCCTTTGGCTATCTTCTACACACAGAAGTAAAGGTGCTTATCACCAGGCCAAAGATACCTCTGTCCAGTCTATATCTAGCTCTCTGGACAGAAGAAAAATGTTCATGTTTTTTAACCCAAATCTATAGCTTTTTCTAGGACTCAAAGGTGTGAGTCTACTTACAGCTTTTTTACAGGCACCTGTTACCTGCTTTTTCTACAATGTGGATTTCAGTACTGGTTGGTAATGCTAACATATCTAAAACTTTGTGTTTCTTTGTAAAATAAAAAATTCATATAAGCTTCAGAGAATCTAGGGTGTCATAAGACTTGGATCCACCTCTCACAGGTCAAAAGGACTCCAGAAAAGTACAGCCTAAGTTTCCCCACCCATCTATTCCTGAGGATGGTCTCTCTCTCTCTCTGTCTCCCTCTTCCCTCCCTCCCTCTCTCTCTCTCCCCTTTATCAACTACCAGGGACTATGCTTGAAAGTTCCAAATGTAAGGTTTTCCTTTCAGTTCCTAAATCTTAACTTCTGTACCTAGTCTGTATCTGTCACAGCAGATTTCTACTTGGCTGACAGATGGTTCTAAGCATCAGTTGTGGACTACAAACCTTCAAGCCCTGGACTTGCTGAAAGCTGATGTAGACCAGTCCAGCCAATGTGATTGCTGCCTGCCTCTTCAGCTGGGTCAGTGAAGCACATGCCTCTGATGAATGCCCCATTGCCAGAATTTCCTCCTTTCCTTAGACTTAACACTCCAACCCTCCTGGGCCCTGACAACATTCTAGTTTCAGTAGGAAGCAGTTACAGAAAAGAGTATGCTCCCCCCTTGTCTAACAACACAGTGGAATGTAAAATCAAAAGGAAACTGACTGGCATGGGGGACAAAATGGCTACCATAACTGCTAAAACCAAACAAACCTAAATCTATCAACAGGCAGATTCATGGCTGAAACAGTTCTATAGTATGATAAGGCACTCAACCTGCTCTATATAAAACAGAAAAGTCACTGTATAGCTTAAAGAGAAAATTATTGTTACTATATAAACCACTCAGGAATCATTACAAAAAATCTGTATACACACACACACACAAAATCATTGCAAAAAGGGAACCTGAAATGAAGTAAATAATTGGTCCCTATTCTCATTTCCAGGTTCCCTCTAGAGAATAACTCAGATGTCAGCCATCACAGGGCCTTTATCCCTTCTGCTTCTGATAGTTCCTTTCTGCTCTCTCATTATTGAGTCCTTAACTAAATAACTCCTGTCTGAGTACCATTAAGCTGATTATTAGATCTCAATATAAACAGGTACCTATCAGAGAGTCAAAGATTTGACTCAGGATACAACTCAAGGGAGGAATGTGAGAGCCAAAGTTATGTTTTAAGTTTTAATTACCATTCCTAAGACATTCATTAAACAAAAATGTCTCTGATCTGCAAGCCCCTTGCCCAAGCTGAGATAGTTTCTACAATGCTGGAGGCTATTGTTTATGTAAGAGAACAAGCCACATGTTTTCATTCATTCCCCTAAATAAGTCTGTTTGATGCGCAACTATACCAGATATCCTTGGTCATATGTAGGCAGAAGGTTCATAGGCAGGAAATGCATCATGATATGTGCTACCTCCTATTAGAACTAATAGGACATGCTTAGAGTCTCTGCAAATCTTGACTCCGGGCCATTTCCTGGGAACCCAGATATGGACCTTGCCAGGGGACACCTACCTGGCCAGTTTTTAATTAGAGCTTGCTTCAGACTTGACTTTATGTTGTGGCAGTGGTCTTATTCTAGACCAGAGGGATTAACAATACAACAGGCATTTATTTCATTTATTTCTCAAGAAATATTAGAATGGGGGCAAATGGAGTATGTACTTCTAACATAAGTTGATCTCAAAACTGCCCTAAATTTTGAAGTAAGTATCAATACAGACAGAAAACTTCAGGAGGCTAGATGAGGGCCCTAGCATTGACTCTGGAAAACTCTGAGGAGACTCAGAAACCCAAAGGTACATGAACTTTGAAGTAAAGGAAAAGCTTTTGTTCTAACCAGATGAACTGTGGTCCTCCAAAAACAGAGTGATCTATTTACACTTTCTGCACACCTTTCTCAGACATGGGTGTGCAGCATGATGATGAAGAAGAAAAGGGACGTAGCTTCCTGGTCAGATAATCAAAAAAAGAAGACCCAGGGAATCAATACTTCAAGAAGATCATGGGGAACTGGGTTTGGGAAAGCCAGGACAGAAAACTACTTATGAACTCCAGTCTCCTGCTCAAATTTCTCACTTGAATAGCTAACACTGAGCAGCATCCAAGCTGGAAAGAGTAAAGTACAAGGCAAAGTGCTAAATCTTGGGTGGGACACCATCAGACAGACCAAAGTAACACTGCTGAAAATGAGCTAACAGCACACAAGAAACTAGAATGCACTTGTCAGGACTTGAGGCTTGGATATAATGAGGACAATTTTTCTGCTATTCATATCCCTAACTATTCATATTCTCTGTTTGAAATAAATAAACAATATGCAAATTCTCAAAATACTCAAGATATCCATAATGCAATCTAAAAGCACCAAGTATAGAAAGAACAAAACCAATAAAAACAAAGAGGAAACAAAGCAAACACATTCACATACAAAAAGGCAGTCAGAAGACACCAGGCTGAAAGGACAGCTGCAGTCTAACAGACATGAAACTGACTGTTAACTGGTCTTAGCAAGAAAATCAGAACCTAGGAAAGATACGAAAACTACCTAGGAGGATGAACAGACAACACTGAACTAAAAGCATGTTCTAAATTATCAAGTGGTCTTGATACAAGTAAAGACATAGTACATGGAAAGTCATTACAAATCGATAGGCATTCTCCATTCTAGAAAACAAAGCCTCAGGAATCTGAGGGCAGTGAGAGAGTAGAACATAAGGAGTCTCTGAACTAGAAAAGTAAACAGTACTGGGGGATAAGGGGAGATTGAATGGAAAGAGATCCCAAGTACACCCAGCACTCCCAAAGTTCAGGGCCTCCCCCGAGGAAAAGTGTGACAGCATTAATGCTCCATAAATTATAGTTGCACTGCTGGGAGCCAAAAGTGAAACTTTCAAAGGGTCTAGAGTTCATCCTCTGTATCAGACAATAACTGAGTGACTGGCTAGTTTTCTCACCAGATACCATGAAGACAAAAGTTCTGGGGAAAAATTTACATCTTAACATTTATCAATAACACCCTTCAGAAAGAGACTATGAAAGAAAAATAAAAATTATACAAGGAAGAATGGACTATCAGGAACAAAGGAAGAAAAATAGTGAAAAGATAGTTAGAGAGGGTAAAGGATGACAAATCTCTTTTCTAGTTTCTTAAAAATATATTTAGTTGAAGCAAAAACATATAACATGTTAATAAGACTTTTAATGAATATAAACAGAATATATAAAACAACAAAATGTCAGCAGTGCTGACACATTAAAAGTATAACACCGGCTGAGGTACAACTGGGAGAAGCAGCACTTGCCTAGCATGCAGGAGGTTCTGGACTCAACCGCTGCCATCAGACACATAAAATAGTGTAACATGGCAATACTACAAATGAGTTGCATAAATTTGACAGTTTAGATAAATGGAAAATATTCTTAAAACTAAAGGTAGAAAAGGTCATAAGATAAGCAAATAGCAGAGCCCACTGGTTTCAAAAACATTTTTAAAGAAACAGTGTTAACCCTACACATTCATTTCCAGAAAGAAAAGGAGGAAATAGTTCAGAATTCACTTTATGAGGTTTATGCTATCATTATCCTAATATGCAAACCAGAAAACATGCTAAGAGGAAGGGGAGAGAAGGGAGAGGATGCAGAGGAGGATGGAGAGGTGCAGGAAAGCTATTCACCAGCAGCTGTCTTTAACATGGATGAAAACAAATCCAGAACTATATGTAGATAAGTAGATGATTGATGGCTGATTTGAAGAACACATGAACACTTCAATATTATCGATTACTATCAACTGTAATGAATCTTAGTGCAAACTTACAGTATCCTATCAATTAATATATAATTTTGAAGAAGCTAATACAATTCCTAATAAAAACTCCAAACTCTCAAGGAAACATCTTCTTAGTTTGGATAAAGAGCATCTAGAGAAAATGACACGGAAAGCACACTACCTGATGAGTGGCTGAACACTTGTACCCAAATGGAGGCAGACTGCAGGGAACCAGAGCGATCTCTCTCACCAGTCCTGCTCAAATGGGAAAAGGGAAGGGACTACGGGAGAGACAAATAGTGATGGCCAAGATCCTAAATATAAAGAGAACACTCTTGACCTCCAAGTATACACTGAGGAAGCAATAACATTCTAAGTAAATAAGTGTAAAAAGACACAGATGAAAACTGAAATGGCATCTGATACAGGGCTAATATCATAAAAACTATACAAAACCTGAGCAAATAAATCTAAGAAGAGAGGCACGCTGGTTTGGAATGCTCTACACTTCTCAGTCAACTCAGCTACAGATTTAATTTCACGTCCAACAATCTCGGCAATTGTTTGTAACTACAGAAACATTGATCATGAACATACAAAGTTAAAAAACTCAGGAGCAAAAGCAATTCTGAGGAATCAAGGGAAGGAATGACACTAACCAGATACCTGTCATTGTCAGAGCACCAAGTGTCCTCCTGTATGATTCCCTTTACCTGAAACAGGCACATACTCAACATAAAATGGGAAAGGCATGATGGCAAGCTTACAAGGTTGGCATGTTCTTATCCTAACCTGTTGGTGATGAACAAGTATACAAACACAAAGCTAATTTTCTTCTGTAATAATTTTTAAATAAGGATACAAGTGCATTCAAAATTTAAAAAATAAGTCAAAATACTATAGAAAAGAAATACATAATGTACAACCTGATTTTAAAAATCTATAAAGAAAACAATACACTTTGAAATGAATGTAGACAATCTGAACAGAAGGAAACGGAGAAAGAGAAAGATGCACTTCAGAACAAGCAGATAATCGTGGAGGTTATTACCAGATTGGGATTTTGAGACTGTCTTGCAAGGCCCTGGGTTTCTTTGTTAAATAACTACACCTCAAATCTTTAAATGAATCTTCATACAGACAAAAAGTCTATTCTTTATAATATCATTAATGTCTCCAAATTAAAATTTTCCCTATCAAATACAGTCAATGGCACAGCTTAGAAATATTTTAGCATAATTATTTATATTCAAAGTCTGTTGGTAATACACTTCTTGGAAAACTGATGCACAGAATGAATGAGACAGGAATGTTTGGTTGCTGACTGGGAGGAGGGTCACTCTTGCCTATAAATCTAGATTTATGAGTAGAGACATTTTGTGACTACTGTGAGGACATTCTGTCAGTTTGTTCAATGTGAAGACATTTTGTTAGCTTATTTATAATATTTATTTGGACACTTACATTTTTTTGTTGGTATCAGCTACATTTCCTTTTCTTCTTAGGATAAAAATAAAACAGGCACCATCCTGGTCATTTAAAACTCTCCCAGTGTCACCTTTGCATTTTGCTCCACTAAGTTTCTTCACTAGGCTTGGCTGTTAGTGAACTACATCTGGAATGAATTAAAACCCAAGCAGTTGGGCACATCTGTGAGGGACTTTTAGTTAACACCTTAAATTTGGGCCACATCTTCTAGTGGCGGCCTTGATAAAGGATAGAGAAGAAGGAAGCTTCTGCTCTTCGCCTACTGCCCTCACTCTCACTGACAAGTTCATTTATTCATACATTAAAGCCTGTTTGTTAGGGACTAGAGCATGTACTGAAGACTGAGACGGCCAGCCTTGCGGACTGACTGAATTCTTGGACTATTCATGGCGGACAACCATTGTTGAAGTAGCTAGCTACTCTGATAAATCGTGTGTACGTGTGTGTGTGTGTGTGTGTGTGTGTGTGTGTGTGTGTGTGTGTGTGTGTGTGTGTGTGTGTGTGTGTGTGTGTGTGTGTGTTTTTATGTGTGTGTCTGTGTGTGTGTCCCCTATCAGTTCTGTTTCTTTCTCTAAATATATATCTTTCTCTCACTAATATAGTCCTCGAAACTTTAATTATGAAATGTAAAACTACAAAAAAACTGTTTATTATTTTATTCTTCACATATATGCAAAACACCTTCACCTTTTAGACTTTGTATTCTTTCATCTTAGAACTCTTCACTTGACAACTATGATTCTGGAATTTAGTGAGTTATATTCTTTTCTGAGGTTTTTATTATTATTTTAAACTAGAAAGGAGGTGCGTGCAGGAGAGCAGGTACCCACAGAGGCCAGAAGCCTCAAGACCCCTGAATCTGGATTAACAAGCAGTTGTGAGTCTTCTACCTGGGCTGCTGCACAGCAGACTCAAGAGCCTCTGGAAGAGCAGTACGTGCTTCTGCCCACAGAGTCATCTCTCAGCCTGAATTATCTTTAATAGAGCTTAGAACTGCTTACCTACCCTGTTAACTGGAAACTGAATTATAATCCAGCACCTTAAGTTTTTTTATTGAAGCTACTCTTCCAGTTATTCATTGATTATTCATTTCATTCAGTAAAATTTATAGTTCAGTCCACTTATTTATCTATTTCTTAAATAATCTTGACACTGATATACTTTAATTTAGCTATCACCATTAGTAAGTATATTTGGAGCTTGTTTAGAGGGTAAAAACATGATGTTTTGGTCAACACTTACAGTTTATTGTCACAGCTCATTGCTATTTTAAAATATAAATTATGTTTAAAAATTATTTATAAATTATTGTTCTCAAAAATTAGCTCTTCAATTTTTATTAAGCTATCTTATATATTTTTATATTTAAAACTAAAATAAAATTACATCATTCCCTCCCTTCTCTTTCCTCCTTCCAGCCCTTTTCATGCACCCCCTCCTTGCTCACTCACTCTCTCAAATTCATGGCCTCCTTTTCTGTATCTGATGATTATATATATAAAACCTGCTCAGTTTGTATCCAATCATATATATATACACACACACACACACACACACACAAGATCTCACTCTGAAACCCAGAGTAGTCTCAAGCTAGTGATACTCCTCCCAACTCAGCCTCCAGAGTGATTATAGGTGTGAGCCACCAACTCTGCTCATATATTTTAATTTGTTTACCTTTTTGATGTCTCAGTCATGTGCTTGAAGTCTATCTTATCTTAATGAGAATCTGTTACAAAATGATATCAGGTTCTCTGCAATCTTAAATAGTCATTTCTATTCCTTAGGAAACAAACTTTGGCCACATAACATACTAGAACTATAGCCCTATGTCCTTAACTATCATCACATCTTTCTATTCATGAAGTCTGAAATAATTTTTGATTCCTTATAAAAAATCTGTATGTTATGTTAAGAATCTATGGGGGAGGGGAGACTGGAGAGATGGCACTGGCTGCTCTTCCAGAGGACCCAGGTTCAATCCTCAGCACCCACGTGGCAGTTTACAGCTGTCTGTAACTCCAGTTCCAGGGATCTGACATCTACACACAGACATACATGTAGAAAACACTAAAATAAAGATTAAAAAAAAAAAAAAAAAACCAAACAGAAGAATATACAGAGCTGGGCACATTGCGGCACACACCTTGGGAAACGGAACTGAGGAACTTCATGAATTCAAGTCAAGCCTGGCCTACATAGTGAGTTCCAGGACAGCTAAGACTACATGGTGAGACCCTGTCTCAAAAAACAGCACAAAAAAGAAGCTGCCAGCAATCACCAGCCCTGTCCCCATGGTTTAAGTCATTTCCTAACACTCTGAAGTCAGATCTTAACAAGCAAAGGTCTAAGTTTGTCAGGTCTTTATCATTTCATCTGACATTCATCATCTAAAATCTGCTAGACATACTGATAACATTCCTGGTACTAATTCTTGATCATTTCTTTACATCATTGGTCTTTGGCTTAGATTCGCTTTACTTAACATTAATAAAATACATTGCTGCTTCTGTTCCCTTGCAAAAGCCCCTCCAGGCTTTAACATCATCTTCTTTCAGTAGTAAAAGGAACATAAAAATTCTCCCCAATAACAATCTCTTCTTTTTGAGAGATTTCATGCTGCATACACTTTATATTAAGTTAAATAATTTAATTTTTAAATTAATAATTAAATAAAGTAAATCATTTATATTAATATAAATATTTAATGTAATTAAATAATTATTAAATATCAGGACATTGAGACATTATATAAGTTCATTTTATTTTTTTTGTTCCTCTTCAAACATATGACATCTTTCCATTAACTATGGATCTTTACTTTGTTTTGTCACAAAGTTTACTGGGTCAGGGGGATTTTTCTTCCTATGCACCTCGTGGTATTTTGTAAAGAGAGGAGGTATACATCACTCATATCCATTCTCAATTGGACACTGTTGATTGATGTGGGAATGTCTTTCTTTATGCTGTGAATATCAATCTTTAAATAAAGGAGCTGTTTTGGCCCATGACAAGCACCATAGAAAAAGTAGGAGGGGAAATCACAACATAGGTAGGAGAAGCAGGGCAGAGTCAGACAGACCAAGCTGAAGCCCAAAGGAGCAACATGTAAGGAACACAGGTGAGCCACGGGCCATGTGGCAGGAAAGATTAATAGAAATGGGTTGATTTAAGATGCAAGAGCTAGCTAGCAATGTGCCTGAGCCATAGGCCAAACAGTATAAAGTTAATATAAGCATCTGAGTCATTTCTGGGGACCTGATCAGCTGTGGGCGGCTAAGGGGTCTGGGGCTGCAGGTCTGTGGGTCTGTACCTCAGGCAGCCCAGGGCCAAGAAACTTCAGTACTACAGTTCATCTGTTATAATACAAGGTCTCATGAAATAAGACTAAGTATAATGAAAACCTTCCTTTCACATTCTACAGTGAAATGAATAACCCCATATCATAGTAGCTGTTTTTTATTTTAATGTATTTGATTTTGTTTTGTTTTTCATTTCACTTTATTGAGAGCTGAGGCTGGCCTTGAACCTGTAATCTTCCTGTCTCAGCTTTCCAAGTACTGAGATCACATAGGTATGCTATGATTCTTGCTACAAATATTTTAGTTTAATGTAATAGCGTGTATTTTGTTCATTATCTTTTTCTTTTTTTACTTGTTTTTAATTTAAAAGTTTGGGGTTTTGTTTTTTGTTTCTTACATACCAACTACAGTTCCCCTTTCTTCCCTCCTTCCACTCACCCACCCATTGTTTTGGTTGTTGATGAATGTGTTGTTGTTGTTGTTGTTGGGTATATACGCTAAATACAAAGGTTTAAAAACTGTCACTTCAATACACAATAAGTGCCTGTATCAAATACCTAAAGTCACATCTACGTGAACCATTAAATTTTTCACAAGAGCATCTGTGTGAAATTAGCCATCATACAATACCTCAAAAGAATTGAATCTTTTTTCAAAGTCTAGACTACTATTGTTAAGTAAAATATGTTTATCTGGAACATATTCTTTAGCAAGAAGTAAATTCATTACAAGACTCTATTTACTCAAGTATTTTTTGGTTTGACCTTTTTAAAGACCTAGTTTATTAACTATGCATCTTTAAATTCCCTCTAAGAAAAAGACAGTTACGAATAATTCAGTCTTTAAAGTTCTCTCTCACAGGGTCTTTCTCACATTTATGTCATAACTAAAGTAGTTCTTATCGTTTTTGTCTTGTTGCTTATTAAACTTAAAACAAACACCAAGGTGATGGTGATGAAGCCTTTGATTCCAGCACTCAGGAGGCAACTCCATGAGTTCTAGGCCAGCCTGATCTATATGGCGAGTTCCAGGACAGCCAAGGTCATACAGAGAAACCCTGTCTTAAAAAAAAAAAAAATCTAAATAAATAAATAAGATATAAAAGCCGTGTATATATATTAAAATTTTAAAAATATGAAAATAAAAATATAAAACATGACAAATTTATTCAGTTTTGAAAAGCCTGAGAATTCATCAAATCTTTCTCATCAGATCAAGCACAACTGGTTGACTTATCTCTCTTTTTTTCATAAAAATATTGTATGACCTAAGCTACAGCACATTTTAAACGTATTTCTTTTTAGTGCTCAGCACTGGGTTTACTGTAAACATCAGATGTTCCTTTACAGACTTGGTGATCTTAATAAAAGCCTATCACCAGTGCCTGTGCCTTGGTTGTCAATCCGAATGAAAATGGCATCATTGTAAGCATCACCACTAACAGATTTCTCAAATTAGCTGCCAATACTATCAATCACTTACTTAGCTGTTGTGTTAGAAATGCACTTGTCACAAGCACGTCACTTGCCACATTTTCTCTGGCTAGCTATAAACTAAAAGTGTTCTTTCACAAGATATCAAGCCAGAGTAAAGAAACCTGTGCTCAAAGGTAGATGGAAATGGTCTTTTAAAATGTGGCCTGAAGGCATCTCACTATCTCCCTAGGCCTCAAGGACATCAAATTCCCCATATGAAGCAATGCATGGAAATCATTTACACCAGCACTTGGCACTCTAAGAAAGATTCCAGGCGCTGAGGATTTCCTAAGACAGTCTGCAAAAGATCATCTTGGTAGTTATCAAACACACTGGACATACCCACTACTCTCATTCTTTGCCATGTTTCTACTGTGTATTCAGGGTCTCCTCAAAATGCTCATTAGGGGCAATCAGAGTATCTGAAAGGGAAGCCACATTCTTCTAGTGCATCTCACACATGCTGAAGCTTCCAATTGGTCTTGTTTGAAATAGATGTGCGGGCACTGCCTTTACTCCACACTAAGCATAGGGGAGAAAAATGGCCAGTGTCTCTGGGGAATAATTAACAAGAGACAGTTTGCTTCATCTTCATGATAAAACACAGCATCCCTACTAAAAGGCAAATTCATCATTCCCCAAAGTTAAATAGAATGACACTCTAAAGTAATTCCAGCTGATTAAATTTAGGATTCTGGAAAAAAATTAATTCATGAATATACTCTGAATCTTTCATTTGATTTTAAAATGTATAAATGTTCATTTAACTTTAGGCCCTTGCCTCTCAGTATTCTATTCTGAGCTAGTCAAAGAAGTGGGGGCTGCTATTCTGGGCTCAATAATACTGCCTCTCATATTTAAATATTCTGCTTCACTTGGACTGCAAATTAAGACAGTTTCTGAACACTGACATATTTCCAATGCCTGACTTCGCAGGCCGTGTTGATTTTCCTTCACTGTTTGCTTCTGTATGTGTCAATTTTGGCCTCCTTTGCTTGCTCCCCTGAAGCAGCACTGTCTCTCTGAAGCCATTGTTGGCCTGATACAGAAAACTTATATTAAACCTTGTGACTAATTATACAGTTAGAAAACTCTGGATCTTAAATATAAACACCCATGCTTGGAGACTGTAACAAAAGCTTCTGACTGTGCATAAGTCCCTCACAGACTTGCTAGGGATATACCTCAGTGACAGGGAGCCTGTGTGTGATTCCCAGCACCACAATAAAAAGAGGAGAGGATAGTTTACTTTCTGTTAAAGTTACTTGTACTTACATTTTTTTGAAAAGTTGTTTTTTACACATTCTATGCCTGGCAGAAAGTTGATCCAACAGGAAACCATAATTTCCCCTAAAATAGTTTTCACTGGTTATTAAATGCACTTCAATTAAATATTACCTAGTGAAACCGTTGTATTCTAAACACAGAAGTGGTTGGACTTAATACAACGGCCATACTTTGTTCAATTCCTCCATACTATGTATTAACAGAGAAAACATTTCCCATTAAGTCCTATAATCTATGAATAAAGTACATGGTATCTAATATTTTGAAGATACATCTGAAAAAAATAAATGTATATGCTATAGCAAACTCCCTAAAATGTACACAATACTGTCTCTAAATATGAAATTAGAATGTCTTACACAAAGACCACACATTGTGCTTAAAAAGAAAAAACCTACAAAAATTAGTTCTCTTTCTTCTAAAATTTTCCTATAGTTTTATCTATATAAAAATTACTTTTTAGTAAGTGTGGTGTGCCTGTAAGTGTGCAAGGCGAGCATGGCCATGTGCAGCATGAAGGGTATTTAGATCAGTATATGAGTAACTGGTGAAATAAGGACCATGGCATAGGAACAAAGGAAAAGCCATGGTTCTCTCCTGCTGTCTCTTCACTTCTGGAGTCCCAGTCAATTGTCCTAGCAACAGGCCTCCTTGACTCCACCCACAAAGTCCAGGTGTCCTCTGGTGTGAGACCAGCTCTCCCCTACCCCTCTGCACAGCACAGACAGTTACCAGTACAGGAAAGAACCACAGCAGAGTTCTAGAGAGCCCAGCAATGCCTGGGCTACACTAACAAACCAGCCCGATGCTGGACAGGAAATTTTAGTTGCTCAAGAACATTTTCTGAATGGAGGCAGGGGGAGTAAAAGGCAAAACCCTCGCTCTCTTCAGAGTCGGCCCCAGGACCTACACAGAACAGGTTTGATGAAGGTCTACAAAAGCCAAATCATAGAATTTCATTGCCTTTGTTGGCTCGTATCACTTCTTTAATTAATGTCACTTTCTCTGGTTTAATATCAGAGCAAGTGACAAGAGTACTTCTGGATGAATTGTGTTTTCCGAGGACTGTATGGCACACTCTCCTGCAGTCTGACAGGGGGACGTGCCAGCTTTCCTTGGCAGTTATGCTGCACCAGCTTTAGTTTTCTAGTTTAATTTGTGGCCGTTATATGTTTTGAATACGTTGAAGTATTCACAACGGTCTCGTGGAATCTGCTCCAGAGATAAAGTTTACACAGTGGAAAAGCAAAAGCAAGGGCTATAAGCAATTAGCAAAGCTGCTTTTGGCCACAGCTGGTCTTATAGACATGTCTATAAACTGAAGAGCACTTAGGAGATAAGATTAAAATGATCACAAGGATTAGCGCACCCTCTTTCTGGTGAGGGCAGTTCTGTGGTGGGTGTGAGACAATCATAAGGAGTATAACGTTTAGAACTCAATTTTATGCAAAATCCATTATTCAAGAAGCAAGGTTTATATACATGATAGACATACAAGGAAATGAAAGTAAGAATAGGAAGTTTAGTTATGTATTAAGTTGTTCCTAACATTTCTGTAACCTATGAATTTATTGATAAAAATATTCAGAAAGAGTTCTGCACCGAGGGAAAAGAACTCAACTTTTTCTTTTGGTTTGTTAAAGAGCTTTCTGTTTCGGTCTGGACACTCGGAGGGTTTTCTATTTAGAGTGTTCCCTTTATCTTCTCCTCTGTACACTTCTGTGAAGCTCCATCAGCTCATGGTGAGAAGAGTTCCCACCACAGAGGTCTTCTAAACTTCGCCTGCCCTTTCTAAATTTAGGGTTCTTTACTGCAGCCGGCTGAAGATCTGGCTTTGATTGCACCTGGCTCTGCTGGAGAACAGAAATATTCATCTTCACTGAGCGCACGCTGCTTAAGTGCTGGAGCGACTTGCAGGGGGAGTCAGTCTCCTCGGAAACTTCATTACAATACTTTCTCTTCCCTACATGAAGTAGTAATTCTCATTCACCAAAGACAGAATTTTGCCTGACACCACCACAGGAGTTCCTGTTTGACTTTCAAAATTAATCACCCTCTAAGCTGGAGTAGAAATGGCATGTCCTTTAACCTTAAGCACAAAAAGCTCTCAACAGACTGCAGTTTTTATATCCCTGGATGGGAGTTTGGGCCCCTGATACTTAAACTTGATTCACATACTGGGTTTCTGGCATGCCTTTGCCCATACCCATCTGCTAGCCTGGCACAGTGCCCATTCAGAAGGTGTGATGCCAGTTTCAATAGGGCATAGGTGCCAATCAAAGATGGGTTTGGAGGGGCAGCATGCAGAACACAGCAAAAGTCAGTTCTTCTGCCAGCAGGTCCTCCTGTTGTCATCTAATGCCACCCAAGGGCCACATGCGTCACTGCCTGCGATGGCACTGCATCTGCAGATCAGTTCCCTGGACCAGAAATGCTAAGGACAAGCCCAGCCCACTTAGCTGTTGTTTGTAAAGAAGCAGTACAAGTCTCTAACAACTGTCCTGAAAGCACTGCTGAGCTTCCCATCTCTTCTCCTAAAACAGTCTTTGACAAAGATTAACTGTAAAATATTCAGGAAAAACACAGTGCATGTGAGAGAAATGGAAGAGGCAAACATTCTGAAGCAACATAATTACAAACCAGTAATATAAATAAAAAAACAAACGGTATACCCCACAGGCACCTTTGCACCATCCAATGTGGGCCCACTCTGAGTCTTGAAGCTTCCCAGACTTCTCATTGTCTCATATACATGGACACCTCTGGGTCGTAAATGAAGGACTACACCTCATACTATTTACTCTTCCTTTCCTTTCTCTTACAGAAGCAGAAGTTCATCCACATTTCATAAGGAAGCCAGAAACTCTCAAACTCAGAGAATTCTTTTAGGGTATGGCAACAGAGGTGAGCTCATTTCATGAGGATGAAACTTCCCCCTCAGCAGTGCTATGTTGAGGGAGGGAGGGAGGGAGGGAGGGAGGGAGGGAGGGAGGGAGGGAGGGAGGGAGGGAGGGAGGGAGGGAGGGAGGGAAGGAGCCTGACCACCACAAAAACAGTAAAATGGCTGCAGTGCATTGGAAAAGACGAGGTGCCTGAATGTGAGGCATAATCAGAGAGCTGATGGACTGCTGTGTGATCAAAGGCTGCCATTTAAACTCTTGAAAATGAAGACACAGAATATTAAATGTTTTTAAGATCAGACTTTTTAAAAAAATTAAAACTACAAATGAAGGGTAGGCCTTGCAACAATCTTCCTCCACCCTTTTTATAAAGAATTTTTTTTGTTTTTGAGACAGTTTCTCTGTTTAGCTTTGGCTGTCCTGGGACTCACTTTGTAGACTAGGATAGCAGGGAACTGACAGACATTCACATGCCTCTACCTCCCAAGTGAAACCACCACCACCCAGCAACAAACTTTCTTAATTACTTGGACTTTCTTGACTGAGAGGGAATGAACAGTATAAACAGTATAAACCCTAAACTAACAGCCTACTGACAGCACATGCAAAATTCAAATACATCTTTTAGATATTTTTACTTACTTATGGCCTAACAGACTAGATAAATTTTAAAAATACAGGTAAACTTGAGCTTATATTTAGTTATGCTTTCTGGTTTATTGTAGGTATACAGACACACACACACACACACACACTATATATATATATATGTTTCTAAAGAAAAGATCTCTCTTTTCCATTATCCCCTTTTCATTTCACAAGACTAACCACCTTCTCTGCAAAACATTGCAAAAATAACATTAATATTGCTATTAGTGTTATGATTTGACTTTCTTGAATGTGATTCTACATACCTTAAAAATCAATCCATTACAGCCAACTAAGTACCAAGCAATACAACACATTCTTTATAACAGAACTACTTTTTTTTCATAGGTAAATAAGTTAAATTTGATAAGTTCTAAAAATCACACCCCAACAAATTCCTTCTGTTTCTGAAAAGCAAAGTCAGGATAATACAACAGTAACATAATCTCCAAAATTTACTTAACTAAATTTAACCACTTATCCATAAGTAATGATCCGTAAGATGGATCACCAAATGCTAATTTTGTTATATAATGTATTATCAATTTATTGTCAATAAAGCATGTGCACATTCTTTAAGAGAAGTGGTTTTCAACATGTGGATTGGGGTCACAAGACCCTTTCAAAGGGGTTGCCTAAAATCTTTGTAAAATAGGTATGTGCTTACATTCCAATCCACAATGGTAGCAAAATTACAGTTATGAAGATATTTTTATGGGGGCTGCAGTATTAGGAAGATGGAGAACCACTGTTTTAGAGGATTTAATGAGAGTTATCTTGAGCAGGTCTCTTTGTCTAGTAGAACACATCTATGACTGCTGACTGGGCTGTGGGTGACATCTGTAGTTACAGCAGAGAACAAAGAAATTCACTTGTGTGTGCTGAGTACCACAGTCTCAGTCTCAATCCCTCCAACTTTTAAACGAATGTAATGGACATTTATCCTAAAGTTCTTCTTCTCTGCATATTTCCATTCATTTTTGGAGTCTGATTCCTTCATTTCTGAAGCATATAGGTAACAGTCTACATGGAAATGTTCAGCACACACAGTTTTACTCTAGTAAATTTCAAAGGGAACAGACACCGTGAAGTACATAAAACACAAAGGTGCCTGTGGACAGTTTGTGTTCTTTGTTTTTATACCATTAGAAGCTAAATTCACCACAATTCAATGCAGAAGAAACAAAAAAGACCACCAATGAAGGTCTCCTCCTAATGCATGATGACACTAGGCATTTAGAATGGGAAATTCTAAATAGATTATACTTACTAAGTGCTTAGTAGGTTCCAAACTGTTCAAAAACATCTCATTTAATCCATGCAATTATTGCTATAACTACACAGAATAGAAACAAAAAGCCCAGAGAATTAATGAGGTGGAACCACTTGACCTGTCAGTGACTTAGCACGAAGCTTCTGTTCTTCTTATGCCCTCCTCCTTTGAGTTGGTGGCATTCATGTTGTATGCAGCATTAAAGGGAATTCAAACCGTCGTCAGTTCTCTCTCTCCCTGGAGTTTCAGAAAGTTTTCTGCTTGGTACTAAAATGACAGTGACTTTCTAGTACCCTCCCCAGCCTCTTCCCTCGCCCCACAGACTGTTCTTGTATTCAGCCTCTCTTTCCCGCTCATGACTATTGCAATGGATGCTGCTGGCACATTATCCTCCCAAAGTAAACACACAACTTCTCTGCCCTTCCCCTTTGCTCCATGTTGCTGACTACTGACAGGCCTGAGCTATTGATCTCAAAGCCAGAGGACAGTCGTACATGCACAATGAGCCAGGCAGAACGGCTACTTTCTTCTCAGCCTCAGCCACAAGCACTGATAAAGGGTCTGCCGAAGCAGTGTGTCTGAGAAGCACACCTGAAAAGAATCACTGGACAGGGTTATTAAAAATGCTTTAATTTAAGTGCTTTGCAATACATTTGCACGACATAAAGAGAACCCTGCTAAACTGCCATAACCAGAGGGCTTCGAGAAGATTTGATTATTTGTAGCTTTGGAAATAATCAGTGAAACCTAACATTAACAAAGTTAAGCCGATTCTGTGCTTCACTGCAGCCTGTTGATAGAACAGTAGAACATTTGTCACATAATTCTGAAGAATGGAGTTTTTTTTTTTTTCTCTCTCAAAATAACTGTTTCTTAAAAGTCTGCCCAAGGATGATGAGTATGTGCTAACATAACACATGCCTCTTCAGGGCACAATTTCTAGAACTCAAATGGGAGGAGGGGATACCACCCAATGCACTGGATCTTGAAATGCACAGTAAAACAAATCTTATTTGGGTAATAAGAAACAAAATAATTATAAATACGTATGACCTGTACTCAGACTAAAGGAACTTTATGCATTTGAATAAGGATATCAATCACTCCAGAGCACAGTGAGTCTGCCTTAATGACCAGACCCAAACATGTGGTGTGAGTATGAATACATACAGATATATAAAACATGATACTTAATCTTCAACGTAACCTGAATTCAAATAAACACAAATAAATATTTACATTTTAAGAAGTGAAAAGGGATAGGACCATCATAGTTGAAGACTTTCTCCAATTCTTAGGATTATTCAAATAATTCAAAAGTTCAAAAAGTATACATGTGGTAGGTAGGGCCACAGTCACATTAGCAATAATTTATTCAACTCTACCTTTAACCTATAGTCAAGACATTATACCAGAGATATTAACTCATTGCTATAGAGTTCACTAACCCATTTCAGATAGCACTCACTCTCTGCAGGTGATTCTACCCTTTTGCATGCCCAGTGCTCACCAGACACATGCCTACATTTCTTCCTAGCCAGCTGTGGTACTAGGCTCTTGATGCGCAATGCTCTCTTGATTTGTTTACTTCCATTCAGATGTAAAGTATTTCACTATTTTTTTTTACATGAGCACGATAAAATGAACTATTTTTTATATTTTAAATTGAATAGGATATATCAGGAAAATAAATCTCACCTGTTTCTCTTAAATTTTTTAATGTGGTTCTTTGAAATTTTTAGATTATACAGGTAACTCCATTATGTTTCTATTGAGATGCTGACTGCCCATTTATCCAATCTAGCATTCAAGCTTATTTGTTTTATTTGGTTAGTTGTTCTGTAACAGGTTCTAGTGTTGCAGCGCTGTCTGGCCTTCAACTAAGAATCAATGGCTCATAGCTCCGGAAGACAGGAGCTGCAGCTATGAGCCACCATACACAGTGACACCCTTTAAACTGAGAAGCTGCTCTTTACTCAGCCCATATAATTTTGGGCCTGATCTTGCTTTCTTAATTATATTAGATGGAAATAATAGGTAGGCAGCTGCTTAGTTACTGAGCCTCTTTCATTCATTTGAAAACTACAGCCAGTTATCACAGCCGAGAAGGGAAGAAACAAGATCAGGAAAGAGTTCAAGGCTAGCCTCAGCTACTTGAGACTTTCTCAAAATAAACAAATACAAAAGGGAAAACATTAAGAGTAATACCTTAATCATTCATGATTCAGAAACATGTTTGGTTGACAAGGAGCCCAGAATTCCCCAAAAGAGGTTCTTTTTTATATTTTTGTTTTGATATTTTGAGGATATTTTTGGTGTGGTATTTGGGGTGAGGGTGCTTTGATTATTTTGGTTTTTTCTTGTTTATTTTGTGAGGATTTTGTTCCTTATGTTGTTTGGTTGGTTGATTGAGACATGATATTACTATATGGCCCTGCTTGGCCTGGAACTTATGACATAGGCCAGCTGAACTTGTCTCCATTTTTCAATGCTGAAATTGCAGGAATAAGCCACCATGCACAAGCCCCAAAGATGTCGACTACAGAAACAGTTGTAGGGTGAATGAATACATGTAAATGCATCTTATGGTGTATTTTTTGTTTAGGGTAGGAGGTGCTGAAAATCATGGTACCCAGAGACCTTTCATTGGCTATATCCCAAACCCAGATTAATCTTTTCTAATCACTAGTATTTTAGTCATCAAACACAATCATACAAGGATAGCTTCCCCATCCCACCATAGCATTAAGAGCCCTAAATGATCTCTTTAAATCCAATGTAATTTCTAAATGTTTAATTGCAGTGTAGTACACCCAAGCAGGGTTCCTTATTGATATCAGAAACACAGAAGGTAATTTGAACAACTACCTCATCAGTTTTCCCAAGAACAATATACTACTAACTCCAGTCACACAAAAGAAGCTCATCCATTCCATGTAATAGACACTTTCTGTCACTATGGCTTAATTTTCCATGGAACACAGTCATGAAATAGTTAGGCCCTAGTATTGCCTAGATACCAATGATTAAGAGTCATAAAGTAGCTCTAGAAGCACACCTCAGCATATGGGTGTCTTACCTCAGCAGAAGGATGTGTCGGCACCTGAGCTAAGTCCCAGGACCCACAGAAAGGTGAAAGGAGAGAAGCAACTTGTCCCCACAAGTCCTTGTGGCATGTCCTACACATATCATACACTCAATGTAAAAGTATTTTTAATATTATATTTATGCAGTTGTTATTTATAAGCTATGAAAATCAGTGAAAACAAGCTCTCAAAAACATTTATATTCTGTCTGGCAGATTGTACAATTATGCTCTGAAAAGACTTCTACAAGTTACTGGGGAAAAAGACAGCAGGGAATATGTAATGTCAGTTATGCCTTGAACTTAAAGTTTAGTTAATGTACTAAACATTAACTATCTTCAAATTACTTTAAAATGATTATGAATTCTGTTATTTCAGCTAGCTCTTAAAATACCAGTGTTGCTATAGTTACAATGATTATATCCAGAATTGTAACTGACAATTTAGTCATACTTTACCTAAGTATATCAGTCCAAACCCTCCAGAGCCAATCATCTTGCCCAGTGTCCACTGGTTTCCATCCATATCATCCAGAATTTTGCCTTCTGGGAGTGGGACCGGAAGCTTGTATTTCCCCTTTTCCCGTGGTGCCATCACATCTGTTGGCAGAGGAACAAGATAAATAGTTACAAACAAAACTCTAGCATTAAAACTTATTTTTTCAATTGTTGCCCCCAGAATTAAGATTAGGATCCTGAAGTCAATTCCAACTAGAGAAGCCCATCCACCATATTCAAGTTTAAAATCCACATATGTGTAATATATATAATATAAACTATGCTATATGTATTGGAGCTGGAGAGACAGTGGGTGGTTCAGTTCTCAGCAGCCCCAGGGCAGCTCACAGACTTCAGTAACCCCAGGTCCCGAGTCAGACACAACTAACCTTTTTCCACTGGTATGGGTACTCACAGGCACAGACCCATACACAGACAAATGCATGGGCGTAATTAAAAATAAAAATACATCTGTTAAAAATATCTATTGTGTTTCATTTAAAGCAATACTTCAAAACTTCACTTAGGGGTTTCTTAATACTTAGCAACACTACAATACTTAGCAACTACAGAATACACCTTAAGAAAGTTATTTCATACACATCTCATTTGTTGAGAAAGCTGTGTTAAAGTGTGACCATTAGTGACTGGGGAGGGGTAGTCACTGTGACCACCAAAAAAAAAAAACACTGGCGAATGACTGTTCAGAGAGCAAGAGTTTCCATGGCTATCTTATCTGGCAGATCGGGCCACTGGCAAGTTCAGGCTATTTCTGTTTTTCTGACTCATCCTCCTACCCATTCCCATCAAAGTGGAAACAGCTTTGCCTTAGAGAGTATGGATGTATAGATAAAGGATAATCCATAAGAAAGCCATACAACTTTAATCAATTATCATTTTATACAGATTAGCAGGGAGCTAATTGATTAGGGAGTTTTTGGGGATTGGCCAAAAAATGCTTCTAGAGGGGTATATAATTAAATTAATAAATATCAAAATAAACTCTTAAGACTGGACGTTAAAGTAACCATGATCCTCTTAGTATTTCTAGACAAAAAAAAAAAAAAAATCCTGATAAACCTAGCTTTTTTTGTTGTCTACTGCTGTGATAAACACCATGGACAAAAGCAACTTGGGACAGAAAGGGTTTATTTCATGTTATGGTTTACAGTCCATCCTGAAGGGGTGCCAGGACAGGAGATCCAGGCAGGTACCCTGGCTCCTTCCCTAGCTGACCCGATAGGCTTTCTTCCACACACCAGGACCTGCCCCGAGGTGACACTGCTCACAGTGGGCTGGACGACTTCCATTCTCCAACCGAGGGCTTGTGGGTCAACCTGGTGGAGGCTTCTCAGTAAGTTCCCTCTTCCCAGACAGCCCTGGGTGCTGGAAAGTTTACAGCAAACTCTAAGCAGGACGGATCGTGAAAAGGATTCATAGATGCTCGCCGAAACACATTTTTCTCGTAAAGCGTCCCATGTTTACGGACCCAGAGCCGCCCGAGGCCGCCCCTAATGTCGGGACTGAGCGGGAAATCTAAACTGCGAACACCCAGGACTCGGTACTGGAGGGCACGCCACCGGGTCCCCTGAACCGGGCAGGCCAGGGTGGCGCCCACGACCAAGTTGCTCAGACTTGGAAGTCTTCCTCCAACAAGTTTTGAGCCGGCTTCTGGAAAAGAGAGACCGGGTGGCGGCCGGTGAAGCGCTCGCCCGTGCAGACTCCCTCCCTCCCAGCGGGGAGCGGCGGCCCAGTCCCCGGTGTGCCGAAGCGCCCGAGCGGGCTCCGGGCCTGCAGCGGTCCGGAGCGGACCCGAGCCTCGGCGGAGGGAGGGGAGGAAAACTGACCTGCGGCCCGCGTCCCTGCCGTGCCAGTCTCCGAGTTCAGGCGGGGCCGAGACCTCGCGGGCGGGCGGGCCGAGCCAGGCGCCTCCCAGGGGCAGGGCCTCCGGGCAGGGCAGGCCACCCGAGGCCGGAGCGGGGAGAGAGGGCACGCTGAGGGCCAGGCCCAGGAGAGACTGGTTAGGAGGCCGCACCCCACCCAGGTGTTCTCAGGGAGCCTTCCGAGTAGCACCTGGTGTAGTAACCAGGACGTGCACTTGAATAGGAAGAACTGAAGACTTCCTGTACCGGTCCTGAGAACCACCCTCTTTCAAATTGGCCCAGCCCTTACCAAGAGCAGGTCCTGACCCCACCCAGCCCCCGGAGACATGGACGGAATGTGTGCACCTCTGGGGGGGGGTGTCGGGGAGGCTCTATCTAGTATGACACTCCCAGGCAGGAGCATGTAATTGTGCCTATGACTTGACCTGGTTGGTTATGTCTGAAACACAATTTAGTACATTTCTACCTTCCCATCTGTAAAATGGGAAATATTAGGAATTGGGTTTCAAGGTTACTATGACAACTAAGAGAAATATGTTAAGTATATTGCTAGCTCTTTAAGGATACACACTGGGTTTCTGTTTAGAGTAAACAAAACAAATCCTCAGAAAACAATTATTTAAACAGTACTTAAGTTCCTTACCTAGAAACAGTCAATAATTACTCAAAATGCAAATACTGAAAGTAAAAAAATGACAGGATCTCTTTGTGAGGACTAAAGTTACGTTTTAAGTTAAATTACTCTGATTAAGAGTTCTATAAAGAAAAGAAAAGAAAAAACAAAACAAAACAAAACAAAACAAAAACAAAACAAAAAAAAAAAAACAACCTGCCTCTAACCAGTAAACCCCACTTACCCAAGGGCAGATAACTTCCTGGTATGGTGGAGGCTATTGTTCATGTAAGATTACAAGCCATATGTTTTCACTTCCATAAACAAATTTGGTTGCTCCAACTGCAAAGAATTCTCCTGATCACATGTGGGCTTCAGAAATTACATTGGGTCATATGCTTGTCCCTGACTGAGGAAGGCAGGAACTATACATAGCTTTCTGGGTTTTGCCTTTATAAGCCCCTGCCTAATTCTCAGCCATACTCTATTAGAATCCCAGGTATTGTCTAGTATTTAATAAAATTTGTTTCAAATTTGGCTCAATTACTGTGGTAGTAGTGGTAGTGACTAGGTGGCATTAACATCTCTTCACTAAATATGATAGGTAAAAATATTGGTACTTTTATCAAGCTCCCAAAATGGAAGATGGCATGAGATTATTTTTTAAAGGTATTGAATCCTGTGGATATAAAAGTATTTTTTAAAAATAGAATTTGGAGACAGGTGTAGCTTCATTGGTGTTTGGCCTCAACACACCCAGCACATTAAATTGGTCAATGGCACAAGCCTATGATTCCCAACACTTGAGAGGTGGAAACACAGGAAAGCCCTGAGGATTACAGCCATGCTTCCTACACTGGAAGTTCCTGTACAGTACGGACTGCAGGAGATACTCAGAAGACTCTGGCAGGAGAGTCTGTTTCCTGCCCACCTATTCCTTTGGTTTTACTTACAACAAACAGCCAAGTTTTCTTGATTTTTAAAAGAGAACAAAAGAAATATAAAACTTAAATGTTTGTTTGTTTTGGGGTTTTTTGCACCTTTGCATTAATCTCTCAGCATGAAGCCCTCTCTAATCTGTTACCTGTACCATCTACCCTATCATCGCTTTCCTTGGATCTGTATTCCAACATCATCTCAGTCCCTTCCAACCAACCTTCCTTAACTTCCAAGACACCTACAAACTTAACAGCTTCCTATCCATTCTTTTCTAGGACCAGCAAGTACACACCATCACATTGTGCCATTTGTTTACTAGCTGCTGCCTGACTTTCTCTGTAAATCTAAAGGTATTTATTGGATAGGCTTATAAAATTCTATCTGGTCAGTCCCACAATAACTGTCTCACACTGGAGAGGCCAAGAACTCATTAGATACTCAGTTTAGGGACAGCTGTCTCATCTGTCCCAATCTGAGGCTGAGGCCTGGAGAATTCTTGGAGAACTGGTTATCTTCTGTCTACATAGGAATCCCAAAAAAGCTGCTCTGATGTTAGTAAAGGAATGCCTCAGCAACAGGATAGATGAACTTGTCAGTGAAAGTGAGGCTAAGCAGTCAAATCAAAGCTGCCATTTTTTTGTCTTGTTTGGGCTGTTACCAGAAGGTCCAACCCACATGTAAAGTGGTTCTCGATATTTCAAGTAGTCTGTTCCAGAAAATCCCTCACCTGAGTGCCCTGTCCATTATATTTTAAGTAATTACAGATGCAGTGAAGGTGACAACCAAGATTAGCATTAGGGCAGCTAATGTAGATGCCCTTTCTAAGTCAAGGCCCCTAAAATGTGTCCAAGAGCACAGCACTCTCTTGTGGATGAGTAAAGCAGGTACAGCAGCCTCATTCCCATCCCAGTGATTGGTATTTAAGAAGTAATCAAAATTTTCTTGAATGTTCTAAAAAGAAATGACCTCTTCCAAGTATTGTTGGCCATGATGGCCATGAGAGAATGACAAATGTAAATCTAACATAACAAAAATAGCAAGGTGCTTAACAATTGTTGTTGGTGGCATCTATAAAAATAAACATTTTTTTAAAAAGATAGAGAGAGAAGAAAAAGCAAAAACCTCAGTCCTTTATTCATAGTTACCCAAAGATTAACATGAAATTGTTTAGACTAAACATAGGAGACAAAATTATAAATTCGGAAAATAACACTGTAACATTTGAGTTCATGTATTTAGAAATTATTTTTAAAGACTGGATATTGAAATTTAGTAAATTATCTTCATCTAAAACAAAACAAAACAAACAAACAAAAAAACATCTCTGTGCTCCAGCAATCTTTCATCCCAGCACTCAGGAGGCAGAGGCAGGCAGATCTCTGAGTTCAAGGCCAGCCTAGATAGCATACTGAATTCCAGGACACACAACCCGCTATGTAATACAGAGACCCTATCTTAAAAAAAAAAAAAGAAAGAAAGAAAGAAAGAAAGAAAACAAATGAGGAGAAGGGAGTTTGACAGAGAGAAAGCTCCTATAATATAAGTGCCATAGGGTATGGCTGAAGAGTTGCCGCAAGCAGAAGCAGCTGAGTCACTGAAGCTCATTGGCCCAGCAGCCTTGTCTCAGAGATGGGCTACAGGTGTAGCAAAAGTTATATATAATAATAATAATAATAATAATAATAATAATAATAATAATAATATATTATATATTTATTACTTTATTTCTTTTTAAAGGACTTTATCCTTTTTCTTTTCTCTCCCAAGCCTATGAATATTTTTAAAACACATTGTAAACCACTTAGAGATTTGGCTTTGTTTTGTTTTCCCATCTAAATCAGTCTTTACTGACTCCCTTTCTGACCCCACCCTTAATCTGCTGAGGCATGGCTAAGACTAAAGGCTGGGCTATGGTGGCTGACTCCACCCAGCTCCACCCAGGTCAACCCAACTCTACCCAGCTTCTTGGTGTGTGAGAGCTTACCTTCCTGGCAGAGTTACTGGCAGATTCACATTTACAGTTCAACTTGAGGATTTTAGAGTCTGCACTGCCACCAAATAGAGCACCTCACCCTATGTTCATAAACAACATTTAAGTGTTTGGCAGCAGGGCCTCTTAAAAGAATCACACAGGGTTTTTTGCTGCTAACGCTGAGTCAGAAAGCATCTCTTATTGGAGCCTAGCCTCTGCTTGCTAACAGCAAACAGAGCCCTCCCAAGAAAATGTTGCTAAAGGAGACAAGCTTGATTTTGTCAGTAAGAACAGGAACCTTGCATCCATCATGTGCTGCTTGTGCTTGTACTGAGGTTCTTGTGAGACTTCAGGAACCAGCCTTGTGCAGCTTACGCCTGCCACAAGCCCAACATTTTGTAGCTCAAGCTGGCACCACAGTATGTTATAACAAGGTTTTTTATTTCGTTTGGCTAGAGGTCTAGACTTACAGACTTGTAGTTTTAGACTCTTTGGTCGCTCATTGTTGTTTAGTTTTTAAAAAATGATTTAGACATTTATATTAATTTTATATTGTTTGGCCTATGGCTTGCACATTGTTAGTTTTATTATTATTATTATTATTATTATTATTATTATTATTATTTTAACTTGTCTCTAACTCCGCCCTTCCTTTTTTGTATATTTTGATTTTTTTATTTATTTTTTATGGTGTCTGTCATGGACTGATACAGCTTTTTTATTTAAAGATTGGTATTTATAGCATATAGAAAGACTTTTACACATCAACAGTATCTCTGTACCACAGATCCCTTGAGAGATACGACTAAACTGCTGTTTTTGGCTCCCTTTCAGAAATTTTCCTTAAACTTTCTCAGGTCTGCATAGATGATGCCCCACTTTGGGTACCATCTGAGTTTCCAGCCCAGCCAAGCCCTGAGATCTGGACAGGCAAATAATCACACCAAGTCTTACATTAATTACATGCTGTTTGGCCTATGGCTCAGGCATATTACTTGCTAACTCTTAAACTAACCTATGATTAGCCAAGTGGCTCAGGACCTTTTCTCAGAGCAGCATTTTCATCCTGCTTCCTCTGTGTCTGCCTAGTATCTCTACTCTGTTCTTCCTCTTCCCAGAGTTTTCTGAGTCTGGTAGCCCCACCCACACTTCCTGTCTGCCTTCTGGTCAATCAGCATTTTATTAAACCAGTAGGAGGGACAACTATTTACAATGTACAAGAACATTATTCTAAAGTATCCAGATTCAGTGAGAGATCCTGTCTCAAAAAATAAAGTTGGAGAGCAACCTTAGGGCTCCACATACACCAGCAAATATGTATATACAGACACATTGACAAGTACACAACATACACGTATACTAACAAGTACATATACACACTGATACTAAGGAGTATACAACATATGTAGACATCTAACAAGTACACACACACACACACACACACACACACACACACACACACGCATACAACCCACTGGTATGATATCCAGTGTTAGGAAGGATGTGGAGGATATAGGGATAGGGCTTTCTTATATAGCTTATCCAGACACTTTGGAAAACAATTTATCAGGCTCTGACTTAGCACTTCCATATTATCCATAGGGAATATATTTCAATATTCGCAGGGAATATCTGAAGCCATGGATAGAGCAAAACCTTACATATTCTGTGTTTTTTTTTCCATAAGATTATGTTGAGGTAAGATAATTTTTATTTTGCCTAAAATAATTTAACTTTTAAATTAGACATAGTCAGAGGTCAATCATAATAATAGGACAGTTATAAAGATAACTCACAAATTTGTACAAACATGATTGTATCTGTTATGTTTGTCATGCTCTGATAAAATACCACCATAAAAGGCAAGTTAGGAAATAGAGAGTTTATTTTTGGTTTATGACTCAAGAGGGAAAGGAGTCTTTTAATTTCAAAGCCTACTACCAGTGGTATACTACCTCCAGGAACAATGCCACCAATTAGATATTGTCTTAGGGCTTTTATTTCTGTAAAGAGGTATCATGAACATAGAAACTCATATTAAGGCAAAAGCTAATTGGGGTGGCTTACAGTTTCAGAGGTTTAGTACAGTATCCCCATGGTGGGACATGATGGTCTGCAGGCAGACTTGGTACTGGAGAAGAAGCTGAGAGGGAGGTCTACATTTTAATCCTTAGGCAACAGAAGTAAATTGTATGCCACCTTGAGCATATCTTGAGCAAAGGAGACCTCTACTTACCCCCACAATGACACACTATCTCCAACAAGGCCACACCTAATAGGGCCACTTCCTTTGTGAACCTTTTATTTTTCAAACCACTATAATCTATTCCCTGGCCCCCAAAGGCTTATAACTATATCATAATGCAAACATTAATTCAGTCCAACTTCAAAAATCCCCATACTCTATAACAGTCTCAAACTGATTTAAAAATCTAAAATTCAAAGTGTCTTCTAAACTTCATGCAATCTCTTAACTTTAATCCCCTATAAAATCAAAATAAAAAAAGCAGAACACATACTTCTTGTGTACAATGGTGCAGAATATACATTATCATTCTGAAATGGAGGAAGAATGGGCATAGTAAGGAAATACTGGTCTAAAGCAAGACCTAAAACTAACCAGATGAACTCCAAACTCTGCATCTCTGTGTCTGATGCCAAAACACTCTCCACAGCTCCATATCCTTTAAGCTTTATTGACTGAAACACACTTTTCTTGGGCTGGTTCTACTCCCAGTTAGTAGCTTTCTTTGGCAGATATACCATTGGCTCTGACATCTCCAACATATTGATGTCTCTAAGGTAATCCAGGCTTCACTTTTCCAGTGAAAGGAGGCCCCTGACACATACCTGGCCTCAGCAGTTTTCCTTAGTTGTGAAGGAATATTCCATTACCCCATTATTTTTTAATCCTTTACTCTAAAGTCAGAACCATGTGGCCAAAGCTGCCAAGTTCTGCTGCTTGCTGGGGTTGAAACATGACCCCCTCATTCGATTATACTTTTCCAGCTTTCTATTTCTCATGGCTTCCTTCACCACCTAATCTTGGCCATTTTGGAACTCAATCTGTAGACCATGATGGTCTCAGATTTAGAGATCTGATTGCCTTTGTCTCCAGAGTGCTGGAATTAAGTGAATGCACCACTATACTCAGTTTTAAACTTTCATTTCTTTTCATAATTTAGAAACTTAGCTGGGTGGGTTATTGCCTTGAGGTAACTATGTATTGTATTTTATTTCTTAATTCGGTTCCTTGAACACAGGATTTAGCTCCATTCCAAGTCCTAGTGTTCTTTTCCTCCTCAAATTGTACATTTTGTGTTTTTACTTTCTCAGTTTGCTCCTTTTTATTATAAATCTTCTGTAGTGTAAACATTAGTAACCACAGGGCATAATCTATACTAGGCTGTTTTGAATTTTTTTTTGTTGCCAACAGAATTAACCCAAAACTCTTTACCTTAGCTTCAGGGAGACTTTTCAGACAAGGGCAGAAAGTAACCACATTCTTCATCAAAATATGTTAGGCAACATACTAAAATTCTTTGCCTCTGAAACCTCTTGATCCAGGCCTCTTCAAATCTCCTTCAATAGCATGCTTTCATGCTCCTGACTGTATGGCTCATTAAGCAGTGCTTAAGGCATTTCATTGCTTTTTTTGCCCAAAGTAGTAAAGTCTAAATTTCTTCATACAAAGCATGATCAGTCCTATCACAGCAATACTACAGTCCCTGGTATCAACTTCCATCTTAGGGCCTCTATTGCTGTGAAGAGATACCATGAGCACAGATGGCATAAAGGAAAACAGTTAATTGGGATGGCTTACTGTTTCGGAGGTTTGATCCATTATCATCATGGTGGGACATGGTGGCATGCAAGCAGACATGGTCCTGTAGAAGGAGCTCAGAGTTTTATATCATTGATCTGCAGGCAACATTGATCTGTGTACCACACTGTGAGAAGCTTGAGCAAAGGAGACTTCAAAGCCCACCCTCACAGTGACACACTTCTTCCTACAAGGCCACACCTATTCTAACAAAGCCATACCTCCTAATAGGGCCACTCCTGTTGGGGGAACATTTTCTTTCAAACCATCACAGGTACCCAGTGTTCAAATTCTTGAAGCTATCTGAAACATGTCTGATTCGAAACACCACAGTGGTCTCACTCCCAAAATATCTCAATGTACCATATTTACTCTTTTTGTGATAATATAAAGTGACATAATGTCTATGTGATAGGACAAAATGAGGTAGAGAATATGAGTACTGTGAGATGACATTGGGCTGTTTTGTAAGAATCATTTGAAATTAAACAGTGAAGTACCTCAATAGTCAATCTGGAAATCCTTACAGGTACTAAATGACTGAGAGTACACTGCACACACTGGTAATGTATACAAAATGAGTGTGTGAGACAAAAGGATTATGGAAGCTCTAAATGTAACAAGACAAGATTCATCAGAAACCTATGTAATTTTTAAGCTTATGAATTATTTACTTTTAGAATTTTTTATTTTATATTACAGGATAATGGCTGACTGAAAGTAAAAGACATCTTATAAGTAAGTAAAGTAAGATGCTAGTATGATACCAAGCATATGATCTCATGTGCATGTTCCTATATATTTCTTCATGTTGGGCAGCTAACAACTACTTGTACCCTATAACTGCAGTTTCTAGGAGTCAGAGACCCTCTTTTAGTCTCCACGAACACTTCACTCACATTTTCACATGCTCAAATGAAGATATACACTGAGAAATACATAATTTAAAATGAAATATACCCTTGGAGAAAGAGAAATGTAGTTCTATATTAACAGAAAAATTTGCATACAAATGTTGATTAGAAACTGAATGCATGAAAACCCCAAACTGGAAACAATTTCCCATTAACCAGTGAATGGATAAACTACACGGAGTATAGATCATATATGATGAAATATCACCCAGCAATGAGGAACAGCAAACTACTAATACAAGCAGCAGCCTGGATGTTTCTAGCAAATGTCTTGTCCCATTAAAGGAAGGAGATGTGGGTGGGCATATATGGGACTAATTCCATTTAAGAGAAGTTGCCAGAACTTGGGACAAAGAGAAGAAGCAGACTAAAGGAGCTTTACAGACTGAAGGAAATGTCTTTACTCATGGTTACATAATCACAACCTTGCCAAAATTCTAATTGTACACTTAAAAATGATGAATTATAAAACTAATTTAGAGGAAGAGAATGTCAGAAAGACACGAAGCCATTACTAACCTACAGAGCCTTCAACCAGCACACATTTTCCCACTTACTATGAACCTTCAATGGTCCTTATCAGTTAAAGCATTTAGCTTGGGGTTTTATGTTCCTTTTGGCCAAACTCTCCCTAACATTCCAATGACGTTGAAGTTTCATAGGTGTTAATGACTTTCACATGACAATAAATGTGTTAAGTATAAACAGCCACAGTAGTGCAGGTAAACAGGCATTGAAAACATTTTCCAAGTGTTAGGATTTAAGGCAGAATTTTATGATTCAGAACATATTGCTGCGTGTATATTTCAAGATGAAAACTGACAGAATATAGAAATACAAATTTTGGAACTAGTGAGAGAACATCTTCAGAATGAATGTGATGAGAAACAAGATTGAGAAGATTTTAGACATTAAAGCATTGAAGTTTGAGTTATAGGAAAAAATTAGGAAAATTAAGATTTCAAACAAAGCTATTTTGATAGATCTTACGGTCTTTTCTGTGAATCACCATCAACACACAAAAAAAGCTTTCTTGGTTATGTGCCAATTCCTAGGTTTGGTGAACTTTCTGTTTTCCAAAGAGCTAGGTGTTATAAAATGCTTATACCAGCTCAAAGAGATTAGGAAAACCTCAGCATTTAGTGAGCATTGTTACAAGGCCAGGAACATTTAAAATCAATTAAGGTGTTAAAGATGTTGCACAGACAAAACATTTAGAAAAAACAATCTTTGTTATTTAATGCTACAGAAGGAGACTACTTCAGTGGAAACTCTTTGCCTGCCAATGAGCTAGGTTTTGTTTTACAAAATCAGAAGGCCTTTACAACTCCTAATCCCACAATCCCTGGAAAGCTAGGTAATTACTGACATAGAAATTTTGAAAACAATACAATTCAAGTAATTAGAATCCAAGCCTTTCAGAAATACAGACTAATCAGACACCTATGTTCTTTGATTTGTTCGCCTAGGAAATGCTGTCATTGGCATAAAAGGTTTATGTAGTGAATGCTTGTTCCCTCATTGTGAGGCTTTTGAGAAGTAGTTGGACCAACAGGATGCAACCTTCGTTGTATTAATTCATTGATGAGTTCATATTCAAATGAATTATCAGAAGGTGGGACCTAGTTGGAGAAAATAGGTCACAGGGAAAAAGCATGCCTTTAAAGAGTGTATCTTGGCCCTTACCCCCTCTCCTCTGCAGCCTTTCTGTCTTTCCTTCTTTGCTTCCTGGGTGCCATGAGGTGAGCAGCCTGCTCTGCCACATAACCTGAAGAAGTGCTTCGATTTTGAGCAAGTCCCTAAACCCAACTTGAAACAGGCCTGAGTTTTGCTGACATAGATTCCAGGGACTCAAAAGTACAAAGTCAAAGTGTCCTAGCACAGGAGATGGCAGAGATAGCCTAGGGCCACCTGATAGCAACTACTTAACCACAAAATGTCCCAGCAGAGTCTATACAAAAAGGGTTTGACAAACCTGACAACCTAAAGGCTAAGATCACAGAGAAATTCTGGAAAATCCCTAAAAAACAAAACAAAACAAAACAAAACAAAACAAAACAAAACAAAAACCAAGCTAATTGGAATTGTATCCATACTGAGCCCCCTAATTATGTGTAACTTTGTGGTTTTTTGCCTTTAAAATCTCAGCTTGCAGAGGGATGGACACCTCCTCTGGCACTCCACTCAGATGGGTGCCTGCTGCGGCTTGAATTTCTTTTCAATAAACCTTGCTTTTGCATTTCAGAGAGTTCGTGTGTCTGGTGGTCTCTTTGGGGGTCTTGCAACGAGGGCACAACAACTCTTTCTATCTTGATATTTTGATCCCAAAGTAACAGAGTCCCTGCAACCCCTGAACTGGTAAGCCAAAATCTTTCTGCTCACTTCAGGTTGATTTCCTTTAGGTATTTTGTCAGAGTAATGGAAAGTTGACTAGTACAAGAACACTGTAAAATGTGAGTGTGACTGCCCAAAAGACATGATTGATTATCTACTATTATTCAAAATGCCATCTGCTGGAGTTGGAACCAAGTTAAGTTCCTAACACAACATTTCAGTGACTCACATGTGCCTATACCTATGACTGTAGGGAATATATCACCCTTTCTCAATTACTTTGGTTCCTGTGTGTACACACTTGCACACACACACACACACACACACACACACACACACACACACAATTTTAAACATATAAAGACTCAGTAAAGCCTTTCTCAGAGACATTATTTTGTAGAATTTGGATAAAATGTGTATTAAATTTTCAACTGTGGTAAAATCCAATATTTTACAATCTAAAAGTAATATATTACCATGTCCATTTTCTTAATACAAACATTATTATAGTTTAACAATATAACTATACTGGTATTTTAATTTCCCTTTCTCCCCCACAACATGTCTGTAATAGTCAAAAGCTTGAGCTAGAAAAGAAGGTTTGATCATTTACATGCACGTGTGTATCCTCAGTTGATACTGAGTTGATGACCTACAACTTTCAGAGACCAGAGAAATACAGTTTCCCCATGTGCCAAGTAAGCTACATAGATCAAATTCTTTTTTTTATGCATTTGCATTTCTATCTTCTAGAAGACACAGGGTTTTCTATTCCCTAAGAATACGTGGGGATTCAACAACTCAAGATGTACCCTAAATAAACCTCATCTACTCTCCTTGCAATAGACCTTTTCATGGATATCTACTGCTGAGACATAGACTCTCAGATCAAATAGGGTGCAAGGTTGCAGGTGAATGAAGCTAGATGTCTTCCACACAGCTCCTTCTCTGTTGCTCTGCTATATGGAAAGGGTCAAAACAAACTTTTATTTTTAGAACTCTTAAAGCATTCAACCTAAGCTGTAGACTATATGAAAATCAAGGATTCTCTTGTCCTTTGGGACACTGCCCCTTTGTCAAAGGGGCTAACAAATGTTTTAGTGTGACAACTTTATTCTAGTTTTCCTCTACGAATCCCTGTCATGCTCAGGACTTAGCGATGCAGTGAGAAGCTAACATGCACATAGCACCAATTATAACTTCATTCTTTGTCCCTTTTACATGAGGCAAATGGAAACTGACTGCCCTGCTTCAGCTCCTTTTGATAAGAGTGCTTGTTATATCAAGCAAGTGCTCCCACAAAATCATCATACTTCTTAACTTTCTTTATTATAAATATACATTTTTTCATAAATATTTGGGGAAGCATGAAGAAGTAGCTATAAGGTGTATGGATACCCAAAGAAAACAATTCAAAGACTTCTGTTAACTCTGTAAATGGATTGCCAGTTGCTATTTTCTTTTTCTTAGCCCAGAGGTTATAGATTATCTGCTTTCCATAGCTGTACTCACACATGCAATGTCTTTATTCTGCTTCTTTCAGTTAGTCTTATAGCAAGCATATATCTTCTTTGTCTTGTAGTGTTCTTCCTACTGCCAAACAGACAGTCTCCCAATCTTAGTCCTTAAAATGCATGCTGGGTCAAGGCAAGGTTATCATGGAACAGTCTTTTTCGGTTTACAAATATGTATTACTCTCATGGTTAATAAAGAGCTGACAGGCAAATAGCTTGGTAGCAAGTTAGGCAGGAAATCCAAACTGAGAATGATATGAAGAAGGAGGGGAGTGAGGAGAGACACCAGCCAACCACCAAGCAAGTTGGACATACAGAAAATGAGGTAACAAGGCATGAGGCATGTGGTAAAGCATAAATAAAAACATGAGTTAATTTAAATGTAAGAATTAGCTAGTAACAATCATGAGCTCGGTCAAGCATTTATAAGTAATATACAGCCTGAGTGGTTATTTGGGACCTGGCAATCAGGACAGAAAACCATTTACTCAAGGTCAGGAAGGCAGGGAACTTGCATAGAAGAGGAACATTTATTTTCATTTTGAGCCTGCTTAGTCCTTAAGGACTGAACCATCTCTCTAGCCCAAGAGGAACATTTATTTAGCTTTCTAAGTAAGGCTAAAGCCTGGCCTGGAGGTGTGGACCTATAATTCTTGCATTCTGGGTGGCTGAGGCAGGAGGCTAAAGAACCAAGGCAAGTGTTGGTCACACAGTAAATTCAAGGCAAGCTTGAACTACACAGCAAGACCTCATCGAAAAAGAAAAGGCTGGGGGTGTGGCTCAGTGACTGAGCTCTTGCCTACCATGCAGCAGAAGGCCTGAGTTCTGTCTTAAGTAACACACACACACACACACACACACACACACACACACACACACACACACACACACACACACACACACAAAGAGAAGCAGGAAAGATTAATTTTTGTCCTGTAGGCTTGGGAGGAGAGCAAGGGAGTAAAGGAGCAGCAGAAAGCTTTTGTGGAGAGGATGAGCCTCAGGTGGTGGACGCCTTTCCTTTCTGGCCATGTTCCAGTACAGTGCAGCTAGAATGCACATTGGTTTTGGTTCTCCCTGGCTACAGGACAGCTCTTAAAATATGATCCTATTATGAGACTCTTTTCAAAATAAGGGTGCAAACTGGCCAGGATTAGGCAAGTTACATAATAAGCATTTAAAATTCTTTTACTTTTATATAAATGGGATAAGACTTGCCTTCCACATCCTGATTGTTGTTGATTCAAGTATCTCACCCCTGCCAGTGGACAGCAAGTCATAAACATTTACTATGTTTTAGTTTTACACATTTTCTAATATTCCAAAACATAGATGGATCTTAATTCAACTATTTTCTTTTGGGTGAATATTATTTATTTTCAACTTTATTACAAATCTCAAAGAAAACAGGGTGTTACAGGATCTAACAGCACTGACAGTAGTGGTTGAATATTCTGAAGGGACTGTAAAATTAAAACAAGACCAGAAAAACAAATTCGAGAAAGAGATTCATGTCCTTTGCTGATGTTGGTTCTTAGTTTATTTTTTTTACCTGCATAAAATCTAAGAGAAAAGAAGTATGAAATCAAAGAAAGTTAGATTTGGGGTCTTATATGTCATTTTTACCAAAGAGTGGAAAATAACTGGATAAAAGAATGCGAGCCGTAAGGCTCCTGGGTGCAGCATTATGGGAGAGTAACTAGGGAATGTACAGTAGTTACAAGTTAATCCTGTAATTGATAATGGCTTGCTATAAAAAAAACATAAGTCATTTTATTTTAGATCTATTTATTTATATTCTATGTAGAAATACTTTGCCTGCATGTATAAATGTGCATCCTGTGCATGCCTGTTCTGCAGAGGTCAGAGAAGGGTGTTGGATACCCTAAGATTGAAGTTACAAATGGTTGGGAGCCACCATGAGTGTTGAGAAATGAACCCAGAGCAAGAAGTATTCTTAACACTTAGCCATCTTTTCAACCTTCAAAGTAATCTTTGTCTTGGTGGAAGCTCAACCTCAGCCCTGGCGCTCTGGCATTCATATACACAAAGAATCTGGAATGTTCTGGTGGAAGACCCACCTCTCTTTCTGCCCAGACTCTGACCCTCAGAAAGTCCTATCAAACACGGCTTCTACTCCAGAGATGCTCAAGACCATTCCCACAGAGGGTTAAATTGCACCCCAGAAAACAGACACACGGTTTTTCAGACTTCCTTTCATGTCTTCCTTCTGGGGGACCAGAAAATCATCTGGGCATGCTTTACCCATTAAACCTAGGCTTTTTCTAATTGGGTCTGACTTGGTCTGATTTGGATTCCTGTGTTGGCGGAGAGGCTTACAGGATGCAGAAAATTTTCAGCTTCACACACAGATTTATGCTACCTTCCCAGAGAGAAAATTTTATCCTGCTTTTATGCAGAAAGGGGAGGTCAGAGTACTCCTACACATGCTCCTTGTCAACTGCTTAAAGATCACAATAACCTTCATGCAAAATACTTTATACTGAGATATCACATTCTGCTTCTCCAAAACAATCTCTATAGACATGCGTACTCATCCGTGGCAATTTGGCAGTTCCTGTGTGTCTGTCTTAGTTCTTCTGTTGCTATATGAAATACACTGACAAAGACAAGGAAGGAGTACAGGGAGGGAGGGAGGAAGGGAGGGAGGGAGGGAGGGAGGGAGGGAAGGAGGGAGGGAGGGAGGGAGGGAGGGAGGGAGGGAGGGAGGGAGGGAGGGAGGGAATGGCTCATTATGCCTCACAGTTTCAGGATACAGTTCACCATGATTGGGAAGTAATGGCGGCAGGAGGAAGGAGGTCGCTGTCCCCACCATGCACAGGTAGAAAGGTGATGTAAATGAATGTTGGAGTTCAAGCTTAAACAGTTTTATGAAGTTGGGGACTCAAACCCAGAGAATGCTGTTAGTGTTTCTTCCTCAAGTGAGCCAATGAAAACAATCCTTCACAGAAAAGCCAGACCCTAGCATAACCCAGAAAATCCTCACAAGTATGCTAAAGGGCTTCTTTTCAAGTGGATTCGAGATCCTGCCAAGTTGGCTGTCAACATAAGCCATCAAAGGGTCTTTCATTAGTTTGGTTTGTCCTGTAAATGTTTATAGTGCCCCTCATTTTTAACCTGAGGCCCAGTTCATTCGTTTGCTCGCTCTTTCTTTCTTTCTTTCTTTCTTTCTTTCTTTCTTTCTTTCTTTCTTTCTTTCTTTCTTTCTTTCTTTCTTTCTTTCTTTCTTTCTTTCTTTCTTTCTTTCTTTCTTTCTTTCTTTCCTTCTTTCCTTCCTTCCTTCCTTCCTTCCTTCCTTCTTTCTTTCTTTCTTTCCTTCTTTCTTTCTTTCTTTCTTCTTTCTTTCTTTCCTTCTTTCCTTCTTCCCTTCCTTCTTCCCTTCCTTCTTTCTTTCTTTCTTTCTTTCTTTCTTTCTTTCTTTCTTTCTTTCTTTCTTTCTTTCTTTCTTTTAGGTCTTTTCATGGGGGCCTTTGGACTTGCTGAGCTCTGAGCTCTTAAGGTTACTCTGTCCTGGAAAACAGCTTCACCCCTTAAACAAGGGGAGAGAAATTATGATGAGGTAGACCAGACAAGTGAGGGGGAAGAGAAGTTTCCATTTTCTGGTCTGATTTCCCTTCATAAATTTTCTTTTCTTCTTTCTTTCTTCCTTCTTTTTTTTTTTTTAATAAAATACAACTGTGTTACAAAGAAATCTTGCTAAAAATAACAAAATGCAGTAAATAACTCAATTTTCTTAACACTCGGATATCTTTGAATACAAAGATAATGGTTCACCCTGTTGAAAATGCTCATTCTCAAAATGCATAGTTTGATCACTGTAATCTGTAAAAACCTTTTATACTTTAAATCTCATGTTATGTATACGCAAATATTTATGAAGTAGAGTCACAAATAACTTATGCTTTCCCACAACCACCACATACACACATATTATAAATATACCCTAACAGACCTTAGGCTCTTCAGGCTTTGCACTCAGGTTAGTGGAACTAAAAGTTGTGAGGTATGAGGTGCTTGACAAAAAGTCTGATGACATTATAGGCTTTGCAGTTAAACAATATATAAAAATCCATTTCTCAGTGTTATGAATCTTGCTTCAGGTACTAAGTAGCCACGTGTAGTTGATGTCTAACCTACTGGAAAGTGAAGTTATAGACTGTTTTAATCATTACAAAGTTCTTTTGGATAGCACTATATAAGGAGATTATGTTGTACTGTAAATAATTGTTCTGCCTACTAGTTTAATAAAAATGCTGATTGGCTGAAGGCAGACAGGAAGTCTGAGAAAACTCTGGGAACAGGAAGAAGAGAGCAGAAATACCACAGAAATGCCACAGTGAAGCCATGGAGACACCATGATGAAATGCCAGCAGATGCAGAGGAAAGAAGAAGTACTGAGCCTCATGGCTAAACAAGACAAGAGTCATGGGTTATTTTAAGAGCAAGAGTTAGCAAGTTATGTGCCTGGGCCCCAGGTCAATCAATGTACAATTAGTACAAGTATCTGTGTGTTTCAGTGGGATTATGGGACTGTGGGTCTGAAAGTCTGGGCCACCAGGCTAAGCCAGAAAGTCTGGCCAGAAACTTAATACTACAGCACTACATATAACATGGAGTTTCCCTGACAACTGGATCATAAAGGTAACATGAACTGATGGCATGAAAACCCTAGGCCTCAGAAATAATAGACAAGTACTGAACTATACTCTCTTTTGGTAATAGAAATTTGCTAACACACTTAAACTTTTTATATTGCCTTGAGTTTTTTTTTTTTTTTTTTTTGAATCTTCATTCTCTACAATGGTTTATATTAATTTTATTTGTTTGACCCTAAAAGAGAATGTACAATGTGCATATGCTCTTGATACTGCTCAACTTGGGTATGCTTGCTAGTGTTAGCTAAGCTTGAAACAAACTAGAGTTACCAGAAAAGAGGTAACCTCAGCCGAGAAAACACCTCCATTAGACCTTGCCATAAGGCATCTTCTTAATTAGTGATTGATGGGTGTGGGCACAGCCTGTTGTGGGATGGAGGTCCTGGATTCTATAAGAAAACAGGCTGTGCAAGCCAGTAATCAGCACCTGTCCATGGACTCGGCATCAACTCCTGCCTCCAGAATTCTGCCGTTTGAGTTCTTGTCCTGGCTTCTTTCAGTGATCACCAGCAATGTGGAATGGTAAGCCCAATAAGCTTTTACCTCCCCAACTTGTTTTTTGGATATGGTGTTCATCACAGCAATAGAAACCCTAACTAAGATCGTGAGTTATTATATTATAGGATAGACTGACAAAAGTAGATTAAGACTTTGATTTAATGTTTGCTTACAAAAACAACAAACCCAGGAACATTATCTACACACAATGAAATTAATGATATGCCCATGCTAATTAGTTTCATGTCTTTGTGACCACAATACCTCCCAACGATTCACTGGTCTTGGTTCATGAATTCAGAGTTCAATCTGGCAGTACAGAGAGGTGTGGCAAAACTGCCCAGTTCACATCATGGTGGCCAGGATGAAAAAGAGAGAATTCAGTGCCTAGCTGGCTTCCTGTTTTACTTCTTTTTCCTGGTTCTGGGGCCCTTGGCCATGGGATAGCATCACTCATATTCAAGGTTCCTTCATCCTCAGGTAATACACACACACACACACACACACACACACACACACACACACACACACATGCATAACCCAAGATGTATCTCACCACCTCCTACGTAACTCTAAACCTCTTGAGGATAACATAAAGACTAACCATTGTATGCAACAATCTTCTTACTACATTTTTTTAATTAACAGAAAAGATAATTTAGTATTATGTGGAATGCAGACACTTTATAGTATTATTTTATTTTCAAAAAAAGTCCTAAAATAATATTCTTGTATAAAATATATTCCATTTGCTTCATGCAAAAGAATAAACAATGTTGTTTACATTCTACCTTCGGTTTATCAGTTATAGTAGATAAATAAAAGTATATAATTGGTACCAAAGTACTACAATGAGAAAATATGTGGCAAGAAGTGAAAGAGAAGGAGAAGCATAGGCATTCATGTGCTGTGGAGAGAGGCAGAACTGGAGACTCAGCAATGGTGAAGAATAGGCTGATGTAAATGGTCTGAGCTGTCCCCTGAGGCCTTGTGATGTCCAGGACTGTGCTGCCACTGAGGGTCATGTCTGGGACCCCGAACCTATAGCAGCTGGGGTCTGTATTGATGTTTGTGGTCCCAGTCACCACCAAAGGGCATGTAGATGCCTATGGGCTATTCTGCTACCTAAAGACATTTTGATGTTTGAGAGCCATACTGAGCAGGCTCTGCCCCTTGCTGACCCTGGAAACGGGACCATTATGGGAAAGGTGGCCCTGATGATGGTAAGGGGAGCTGTCCCTGGTGGGAAGAGCACAGGAGAGCTGGCCATGCCCCTCACCTAGATCCTGGTGGAAGCCCAGACAGAAAAAAATTGTTGTCATCCACCTTACATCCAGGGTTTTGAGTTGGCCCACCCCAACATCTACCCCATTTATGAGCTACTAGAGTGTGTGAAGGGATGGACCCTGTAGAACCAGAGCCACGGGATCTCCATGACTCTGGGCAATAGTTGGATATCAGAGAGAAATTTCAGGAAGGGCCCAATATTGATGATGTAGCAGTAACCAGAGGCCTTGAAACTGACCAACAACTCATTGCAATAAAAATTTGATGGTAATACTCCTTGGGGAAAAGGGTATACTATATGATATAACACGGGTCCAATGTTATTACAACGAATAGTGATGGAGAGGCAGCCAAGACAGAGAACCAAAGTGGGGATATTTTTATTTTGTTTTTGATTATCATCATCATCATTATTTTTATTTGGGGGGGGGGGCTACAAGGACGGAGGGCAGACATGGAAGAACCGGAAAACAGGTGAGATGGGGATGCATGATGTGAAATTCCAAAAGAATCAATAAAATATGGCTAAAGTCATACTTAATAATTTTATGGTAAACATTCTTACTTGCAAGGAAATAAACTACAAAATAACAGACAGAAAATCAGCACAGGACCATTATGTAGAAATTAAGTTATCCAAAGTATTGGGCAATGAAATGTAGGCAAGCTTTAACCTCTTGCCATTAAATTTTTATGGAAATGTCCAATATAATTTTAAGAAGGAAAAAAAATCTGTTAGCAACAGGAAGTAATATGAATTTTGGCCATTCACAAGAAACTTGGAGTCATTTGGGTTGAAAGCACTTCACAAATAGTAAATACCAAAGAAAGGCAAGAAATATCCGTGTTAAACATGCTCTTTAAAAGACCCATCTGCCTAGAATTCCATATAGAAAATGCTGACCAAGAAGCACCATCACACCATTGTGGGGATTTAATAAAAGCTCCAAAAGTTTAGGAGATATTAGAGAGATCTAGCCACAGTCAGCCTAGGAGGATCAGAGAGAGGTGATTCACACCTTTAATCCCAGCACAGGGAGTATCCTGCGAGTAGTGACCTATGTCATTAATCCAAACTGTGTTTGAGGTCATCTTTGTTTATAGAAGGCATTCCAGGCTGCCAGGAAGGCAGTGGTGGGGCCATGCCTTAATTTACCAAAAGAGTATTTAAGGTAGGCATAGAAAGACAGAAGAGAAGAAGCCAAGAGAAGCCAGGCTGAGGAAGCTGGAAGACAGCTGGGTAAGATCTGACTGTGGTATTTACTCTCTCTAATATCTCTGACTTTCTCAAAGATCTATCCCTGAGTTTCGTTTATTCATGCAACACACCATGAAGTTTGGAAGTGTTAGAGCCACAGGGGAACCAGAGGTGTCACATCACCAGAGGCACAAACATAAATAGTGATCAAGACTTTTGGACATTGAATGCTACAAGGTCTCATACTGGCACCATTGGTAGTTATTGCTCATGTAAAGTGAGAGCCATCTTGCACTGGCAATATCTAGTGTAACTTGCTCATAGATTTCTGAAGAAATAAATGTGGTTTCCTGTTATTTTTTTGCTTGTCTGCACTGGGACAATAGGGAGCATAAAACATGGTGTTCATATTCTGAGAGTGAGGTAGACTGATAGAGCAGAAGGTAAGGTGTGATGTACAGAAATAGCTGGAAGAGCCACAAAGGTAGACCATATTCATCCCTTCACTTAGATATTCCTCACCCTGATCTCTACAGAAGACATGGGTTCTGCCTTCTGAAAACCCGAGGCTTATGAAAGGACAGCTATTAAATTATCACTGAGAAAAATTATAGGATTAACAAACTTAAACCAGCAGCCTGGGCCAAAGGAAACCTTTGAGGGAGTAGCATTTAAAAAGGAATATGAATGATTAAGACCTATTAAGAAGCAGTCAGGAAGTGGAGAGGAAAGATCATGTACAAATGTGCTGTGAAATGAAGAAAGTTGGTGTGTTAAGGATACCACACAACAGTGCTGGAGGTTACATTGGACAACATGTTAAAGTAAGAAAAGAGAATTTTGAGTCCAAAGAGTTTAGTTTTATTAAGTTGCTCTTCCTCAAATAAAGAGATGAAAATTCCTGATTATTCTAGGTACTGAGAAGTTAGAGTTTCTAATTAGAGGTGGCAATATGTATTTAAATTTAGAAGCATTTACCTGGAATCTTGAGGGATTTGGAAACAACTAAATTATTTATCTTCATATTAGGGTTCCTTTAATTCCATGATACAATATCTGTAATCCTTGAAATTTGAAACAGATCATAATTGCACCACCAGATCTATGTAGGATTTGAGGTAGGAAACCACAAGCTACCTCAAAGTTTAGTCAGATTTTTTTGGGGGCTGCCAGCTCTCAAATAATGGCATGCAGACTTATCAAATTAGAAAGTTCAGCCTCAGCTTAGGCTTATTCTTGACCACTTCTTATAACTTAAATTAACCCAGATCTATTAGACTATGTTATTTTACATGGCTTGGTTTTTTACTCTGTACTACTCATGCTGCTTCTTCTGCATCTTAGTTGGTGACCCCACCTTCCTCCCAGCATTCTCTCTGCCCGAAGTCCTGCCTAACTATTGGCTGTTCATCTTTTTATTACACCAATCACAGCAATGCATCTTCACAAATATCCCACAACACCAAACCAGCTCTGTTTCTATTTGGCCTCTAAGCAAGTCTAGGAAAACAGAGCTCTTAGTAGAGACCCAGATAAAGAAGTATTACCACAAATGTGGAAATACTCTAGAACTTAGAGACATTTTCTCTAAAAAAGCTACAGCTTCTTTAATTTAAAAGTTTATTGTAACAAAAAAACCATTAAAATGTTTCATTTATGTGTTTAGAAACTTTACATGTGAAACTAAAAATAACCTAATTGATTTTGTATTGCCCTTTAATAAATTTTTGCAGACTTGTGGCCTAAATAGTTATAGAATTTTTCTCTTGCAGTTTGAGGGATGGGGAGGTAGACATCCAGAAATGAAATGTCAGTAACTCCACAAAAGGATCTGTTTCCATGGCCTCTCCAACTTTTAGAAGCAGCCCACTTTTCTTGGCTTACAGCCTCATCCATGTTTAAGGCATAAGTGAACTTTTCTGTGACTCTGACAGCCATGCTGCCTGTTCATAGAAAATGTTCATGATCTCATAAATTCCATCAAGTCAATCCAGAATCACGCCAGGGTTCTTAATATAATGACATCTGAGAAGTCATTTTTGGAAGAAAGATAATAAGTTCTGGACATTAGGACATTCATTTGGAGAGGAGAATATTGATCAATAGACAGATAGATAGATAGATAGATGATAGATAGACAGATAGATAGATAGATAGACAGATAGATAGATAGACAGACAGATAGATAGATAGATAGACAGATAGATAGATAGATAGATAGATAGATAGATAGATGATAGATAGACAGATAGATAGATAGATAGACAGACAGATAGATAGATAGATAGATAGATAGATAGACAGATAGATAGATAGACAGACAGATAGATAGATAGATAGATAGATAGACAGACAGATAGACAGATAGATAGATAGACAGACAGATAGATAGATAGATAGATAGATAGATAGATAGATAGATAGACAGATAGATAGATAGATAGATAGATAGATAGATAGATGATAGATAGACAGATAGATAGATAGATAGACAGATAGATAGATAGACAGACAGATAGATAGATAGATAGATAGATAGATGATAGATAGACAGATAGATAGATAGATAGACAGACAGATAGATAGATAGACAGATAGATAGATAGACAGACAGATAGATAGATAGATAGATAGATAGATAGACAGATAGATAGATAGATAGACAGATAGATAGATAGATAGATAGATAGACAGATAGATAGATAGATAGACAGATAGATAGATAGATAGATAGATGATAGATAGACAGATAGATAGATAGATAGACAGATAGATAGACAGATAGATAGATAGATAGACAGATAGATAGATAGATAGATAGATAGACAGATAGATAGACAGATAGATAGATAGATAGATAGACAGATAGATAGATAGACAGATAGATAGATAGATAGATAGATGATAGATAGACAGATAGATAGATAGATAGACAGATAGATAGATAGATAGATAGATAGATAGACAGATAGATAGATAGATAGATAGACAGATAGATAGATAGATAGATAGACAGACAGATAGATAGATAGACAGACAGACAGACAGATAGATAGATAGATAGATAGATAGACAGACAGACAGACAGACAGACAGACAGACAGACAGACAGACAGACAGATAGATAGATAGATAGATAGATAGATAGATAGATAGACAGATAGATAGAATGAGAGAGATCTACATTTAAATCCAAAAATGAACTTTCATGGCTTGGCTGTGGGTGACTCTACCTTCTGATATTCTAGACTATTTTTTATTAAATATACAATATATCACATCATAATTAGTCATATGAATTAAAGCCCTCTGTGGATAAAAAGCCCAATGTATGTTACAAATGACTGAATGGTATGATTATAGAGAGTTAAAATCCTTCAGACCAAAGCTAAATTATCTTGTGCTATTTATAGTCCTTTTAAAAACCAATCATTGCTCACCCAACTGCACCCTACCTTGTGTCTGAACTAACACCCTCATGGTTATTGACTATCAAAACATTTAAATTGAATTCATAGCAAGCTGCTAGCTCTCACCAACCCAAAAACTAGGAAAGCCACCAAGAAGTATCGAGGCCTCTCATAGAGGCCTCCTACTACCGTACCCCACATGCCTGATGTTTCTACCAACATGTACTAAAGGTGTTTTAATTTATAATTTTCTTTGTTCTGTCTTTATAATTTTTTATGAAAGTGTTGTCACATTGAAACATGATATTTTGGGTAACCCAGATCTGTGTTCCTGGGTTGCTGTCACTCATATTGGCTTCAGAACAAACTTTTATTTCCTTTGAAGTGAAAGTTACATTTGATAAATGAGAGTTATCTGAAAAGCAAAATTAGTTATTTATAGGACAATTATGTAAAATTATCTTTTAATTCAAAAGGAAGAATTAAATCCACATCTCCAAAACTGAGGGCCTCAGGTTCCTTCGTTAGAAATGGAAGAAGGAAGGAATGCGGACCACAGAACTGTGAACACAGTGATGGCACTTAAGAATTGCAAACACAGTCAAGTTATCCTTATGCATGAAAGCAAAAATGGAGATATTTTCAAATATGTAAATGTCAGAACACATATGCTATAGACGGAATGTTTGTGTCCCCCCTAGATTCATATGCTAAATCCTAACATCCAACGTGATGGTATTTGCGAAGCAGGTTCACTGCGCACTGGTTCCCAGCTTATCTAAGTCTGGTGAGACAGAACACCCACACACATAACAAGTTACACGAAGCAGATTTATTACTTACACATAGGCAGCAAGGGACAACAGAAGCCTAGGATTCCTTGAGAGCAGCTTTTCCAGCTCAGCAAAATTGGCTGGGAGAGAGGGAGCACTGAAGGCACATGCTTCACTTGCCCAGCAGCTGAGGGTCTCCCCAGAGCAGCTCATCTAGGCTTTAAGAACCCAGTTGTAGAATATTCTGGGTTAAAGTGCCCCCTGGGGGACATCCTGTGTGGAAAGGGGAAACAGGAACAAAGCCTAGGCTATGTTGACCAGCTCCTGGCACTTCCTACAATCTCCTCCCTTCTCCCTCCTTCTCTCCTATCCCTGCCTCTATTTCTTTCTCTTCTTTCTTGTGCTGGGGAGTGAATCAAGGACTTGGCGTAAGCCAACCAGACACTTCACTACTGAGATAGCCCCAGCTGTTGACAGCACTACTGAGATAGCCCCAGCTGTTGACAGCACTACTGAGATAGCCCCAGCTGTTGACAACACTACTGAGATAGCCCCAGCTCTTGACAGTTATCCTTGAGAATTATAAAGAAGGTGGAGTGGAAGAAGGCCACTAAGAGAACTGTTCTGTAGTTTTGGTAAATAGGAATTTCAAGAGGTGATCAGGACACCCTTTATAAATGGGATAGCTTCCTAATAAAAGATCCCAAGAACTCTGGCTGCTGTCTAAGGAGGGCACAGTCAGAAATAAGCCTTCTATCAACCGGAAAGCGTGCCCTGACATAGACATAGGCCTACCAGAACCTTGATACTGAATTCTTTAAGATCAGAGTAAATTTCAGAATTTAATAAATTTGAGAATAAAATTGCATTATGTATAGTGACAGCATCAATGATATTTACTAACAGCCTCAGCTGACAAAGACATGTCCCTTAGCCTTTCCAGAGAAGATCAGCTAACCCTGGGAACAGTGGACAGTCTGTACATGAAGGCTTCTCTCTGTTCATGATCAAACGGCTCAGTGAAGGGGCTTCTATTCACTAAACACATTCAAAGGAAAACCTGTAGAATTAAAAAACAGTTTGGTCCTCATGAGTTTCCAAAGCATGGGAAAAAAAAAAAGGAGGAAGAACTACACAAAAAGGAAGAGGGGTGAGAGAAGCGGGCTGTGGGACACTGGATGGAGGACAGGACTGGGAGATATAGGCTGTGATGGACAGGGAGTGGCTCCTCTCATCTGAGGCTTGGTTGCTGTAATCACAGCTGACCTCCTAGTCACCTTCCCTTTTCTTCAGGCTACATACTCCACAGCTCAGCAGACAGAGCTGGAGCAGCCTCAGCCCATGAAGAAGCCTTGGTTCAGACAGAGCCAGAAGCGCACAAGGCCCTGAAGATATTGACAAACTGTAGGAAGCTTCTGAGTCAATTTTACTTATAGTTAGGGAGACCAGGAAGTATGGAGTCCTCATCTGGGCTGCACGTGAGTTCAAGAAATTACAGCTGGCAGATACAGCTGGTGATAAGTAACTGTTAGTGAAATCTAAATAATTGCATAAAATATCATTTCAAAATAAACACGAAAATTTTCTTTGTCTTTCCAGCTTCATTTTTCCCTTTCATCTCTGCTGATGAGATTCACTCTGACACACCGCTACCATCTCAATTTCTTTCTTTGCCATTTTATTTTATATACGTAGATGTTTCACTTATATGTAAGTCTGTGCACCACACGCATGTAGTGCCTGAGAAAACCAGAAAAGAGTGTCCTTTAAGCTGGAGTTACAGTGGGTTGTGAGAAGCCACTGGGCCTGGGAATCAGACTTGGGTCTCTCTAGCCCTCCAGCCTCAGTCCTTAATTTGGTGACACCACCCTGTCCCCCAGTCTCAGCTCTTCATTCAGTGATCTTGCAGCAACTCAAGCCATTTTTATTTAGTGTGTTTCTCTACGTCTGAGTCCAGGGTACAGACACGCACTATCTTAAACAGAAGCCAGGAGTTCAAGGATGGCTTACGTGGCCTCAGACTGAATGAAGGTTGTGCTCATCAGGGCTCAGAAACTAAGTGGTCATTCCAGCACTGAAACAAGCACATACTTATGTGTTCAGAGGAGGAGGAGAGTTGGTGTACATCTGCCTTGTTGAGGCATTGTGATTAATTTACTATGGCCACTAGAAAAACCAGTAGTGAAGAAACAAGCAGAACAAAATCAAGCAGGTTCTGACAATTATAGTGCTGCCTTTGATCAAAACCAAGCTAGTTGCTTTTGCCTTTAAATGTTAGTGGAAGTTTCTTTGGTGAATATTGAAACTTCGGGTTTGGCCTGGAGCTTAAATGGCTCTTGTCTAGCATGCACAACAATCTGGGTTCCTTTCCCAGCACTGCATCCACTGAATTGTGGATGGTGCACACCCACAATTCCAGAATTTGAAAAATAGAGGTAGAAAAATCAGGAGTTCAAAGCAAACGTTGGTTACATAGTGTGACGTATGCCTGCAATAAATGAGACCTGATTTTAATAAATGCTACATGGTCCTACTTAAGCAATGATAGAGAGAGAAAATAATCAGAACCTGCCAGGATTCTATTTCAGGGGACAATGTGAGATGACCCATTTAAGGTAGAGACAAATGGTGGAGGCAGGCTAAACAGGAAGAGGGTAATGTGTGTATAAGACAATGTGAGCACAAATTATGCTGATGTCTTTATGCATAGAGATCTGCATCATTTTTCTCTTTTATTTACTATATAATAGGAAGAGAGAATAGCTAACCAGTTTCTTCTGAGCACTTTAGGATTTACAAAGAATTTATCAAAGAGATAAAGAAAAAAAAACCCAACAAACAAAAACCAAAAAATAAACAAACAAAACAACTATCTATTAAAGGAATTGTTGGATGACTGAACTACAATTAGATTTCTCATCTTTCATAACTTCTTCAGGTATTGTTTTGGAGAGGTGAATCTGCTAAGTATTTTAATATATGTGCCCAAAATGCAAAAATCCCGAGAACTATTTTATCAGCTTGCTTTGGAGTAGAATGCTTCCCTTCTTTATATTCCAGTCCGTGATGTGAAGCCACAGGAAACAGGAACTAGAGAATGTGACTTCTTGTCACTCCAAAGGGTCACCTCCTTCTGGGAGCCTTGGCACACAAAGCACTCAATCATGATCAATAGAAACTCCAAGGTAAAAACAGCTTCTCTTGCTCTGGGTCCTGAAAGTAGGTGCAGCCCAAATGCAGTATCCAGACATAGTCCATCCAGATTAAGGTTGAGATTTGGGCTCGTGTGAGCCCTACTTAGTAATAACAGATAATCACATCTTTCTTGCAAGACAACACTTGACATGAAAACCTTGCACAGCATTTCTTCTCTGCTGGACAGATGAAGCGGGCACTGCCAGGCATGAACCCTAAAAGCTGCCCTTTAAGGACATCTTACTGCCCACCACAGGACCACACAAATCCAAGGATGCTTGTGCTCAGAGGGATACCTTCCACTCTCTAGAGCCACTATTTCCATTTTCCTCTTTTTACTCCTTCTGCTATTCTCACTGTTACTGTTCTACAAATCCTGCAGATGGATTCAGGATTATTTTTCTAGTCTAAAACACTTGTAATGGATTTATGTCAATATCTCTATCTGTACTGGGATCAAATTTATATGTATTGACTCAGATGTACAAAAAAGTAATTTTAATTTATGTAATTGACTGACTTTGTAATTTGCTGTTTTCTTTGAATCCATAGATCTACTTCCACACACGGATAACAAATCCACCAACCCTTTCTATCATTTGCCTCAATGACACTATAATGATATGAACCAAATAAAATCATAGTTTGACAACAAGTAGAAACCAGTGTCCTATTGATAAAGAAACTACACTAGTTGCCCACATATAAAGCTAATCCATCAACTGTAACTGCATCCTCTTACCCATTCTTGATGCTTTTCTCCAGATTGATTTAATTTGAATACCTGTGGAAGTTTGCATATAATTATGGGCTATGTGGAAAGACATTTGGTCTTTATATCATGCCCTGAATTCTCAATGGATTCCAGTGAAACGTTCTTCATGTTGTGAATCACTGAACATCCTACTTCAGCACCTTCAATTCTGCAGTAGGATGGAATGGAAAGGCTCAAACTTTAAAGTAGAATAATTTTTAGTAGACTAAGAAACCTTTGATCTGTCCGAGAAGAATTAGCTGTTTAATTTATCAATGTTTTCCTAAATAAAAATTATATGCCAATGACTTTGCTTAAAAAGAAACCACTAAAGCATTCATATTTCTTCAATAGACAACAAAAAGATTTCTTTTAATATTAGTCTAAAATAAAAATTAAGTTATTAGGTGGTCCTGTACTTCACTGTAGTCAATAATACATTCTATTATTTATTTATTTATTTATTTATTTATTTATTTATTTATTTATTTATTTATTTATTTGTTTGTTTGTTTGTTTGTTTGTTTGTTTGTTTGTTTGTTTATTTTTGCTATGGTGAGATAAATCTTTTCATTTTTATTTGCAGCATTAAATTTTAAAAGAATATTAGACAAAGTATGTCAAGATGCAACTTATCCAGATCACATGTATACATATTCAAAAAAATCTCCTTTCTTAAAAACCAAATCAAAACAAAGCAAAATACAATTTCCTGTAGTTTTGTAAGAGATACATTTTAGAAATAATGCATTGTATTTTTAACTTTTATTTTCAAAATCCTTTTGATATAAAAATGCAACACAATATGAAATCTATGTTGGGGTTTCTAAACTATTATTTTAAACATTAAAGCATAGTGTTTCATATTTTACAACAATTGTCATTTTACTTTGTCTCTTTAGTTCTATATACTTCAAAATACTTTTGGATTGCTGAGTTTGTAATCAGTGACCATCTACTTTGTCAAGAGCATTCTTTTGCATAATAATTGATACATTTGGTACTTGATTCACAGGCATCTGATCAGCATTTCAAAAATATTCTCAAAGTATATTATCCTAAATTCAAGTGATTTTAAATTATTTATAAAAAAGTCTTTTTTTATCCATGTATTCCCCTGCTCCCCCTCCCTTTCTTCCTTCCAATCCCTTCCAGTCAACTTTCAGCCTCCCCTCTTCCCATCCTCCCCATTCCCTCTCCCAAAAGAGCAAGAAGTTTAAAGGTGGGTCAGCTCATCATGGCATATCCACTCCAGGCAAGTCCTATTTCTTCATCCCAATACAAGACTGGATTAGGTGTTCCTCGGCAGGGAATGGGCTCTGAAATGCCAGCCCACACATAGGAATACAATCTGATCTCACCCCTTGAGATTCCACATAACTACCAAAGCCAATCCACAGTTGCCTACTGTTGGAGGGCCTCTCGCCTTTTCCAGATGTTCTTGACTCAGTAAACTACCCAGAGCTCCAGCCAGGCATCCATGTGGAAATGTTCCTCATAATCCCTATCACCTTTCTCATACAGACTCTCCTCCCCTGCTCTCAGCTAGACCAGGAGCTCTGACCATTGCTCAGCCATGGATCTCTGCCTCCACTTCTATGCATTGTTGGATACTGTAGGTTCTGCCATAACACTTAGGGTTGTTATTAATTTGATTATAGAGGAAGTACTGTTTAGACACCCCCTTCTGTAGCAATGAGGTTTCTTGGTCCCAGGCGGCCAGAGGTCCAGACCCACAGACCTGTCATCCCAGACCCATTAGCTGCCCACAGCTGATCAGGCCCCCTGAAATGACTCAGACACTTACATTAACTTCATGCTGTTTGGCCTATGCCTCAAGCACATTGCTAGCTAATTCTTTCATCTTAATTCAACCCATTTCCATTAATCTGTCTGCCACGTGGCTTGTGGCTCACCTGTGTTCCTCACATGCTTCTTCTTTGGTGGCTGGGTCAATCTATCTGACTCTGCCCTTCCTTTCCTACCTATTCTGATCCCCCACCTACTTCTTCTATGGTGCCTGTCATGGGACAAAACAGCTCCTTTATTTAAAGATTTATATTCACAGCAAACAACGACATTCCCACATTACCTCCCCCTTTCTGTCTAATCAAAAAGGAAGGTTTCAATTTTAACAAAGCAAAATTACATATAAAAAACCACAGCTATTAAGCAAGAATTACAGTTCTCCTTGAGTCCTGAAGAATGTCTGACAGTTTCTCTGTAAAGCAGGAAACTGAAGGACCATCTCGGCTTGTTCTGCCAAAGTTCAGAGGTCACCTTCCTATGGAAACTTCATGTCCAGTTTAAACAGCATACTGTCAAGCAGTCATTGCAAGAACAGGTTCATGTCCAGTGGCTAACTGATGCCACAAAGAAACTAATCTCCATACGGAGTTTTTTCAATGCCCATTTTTTTCTTGAAGTAAATTGGTGCTGCCAGGAGAAGATCTGTCTCACTGTCCAGAAAAGTCTAAGTTCTTAAAATATTTTAAATGCCATATTCTGTAATTCTTAGAAATATTTGAAGATTACCTACCTAATTGAAATATATCTTTGTATACCCAAAAATCTAACTAACATGCATTTTTAATTATATATTACAATTTTAAAAGAGTTACATAAACATATCTTAAACAAGAGTAGAAAAATACATATAGCATAAGAGAATTGACCTTAAATTTGTATCAATAAACAAAAATTCACACCAATGTAAAACATTTTGAGATTAACAGCTGATTTTCTGATCTAAGTAAATTCAATAATCTAATTTTTAAAAAATCATTCATATACCATATCCCTTTTTTCTTCTTAGAAAGAGATTAATTATGACCATTAACCAGTTATAATGAAAACAAATATTTATAAAGAATATTTTGGGAATTTGGGCATAGTTTTCCATTACTACTTCCTGCTGATTAAGGGGCGTTGAAAATCTCATGGGTTTTTGAGACTGAATCATAGTCTACAGCCCTGAAGCTGATGTGACCATCTCTTTTCATCAGAGGTTTTTTTCAGGGGGTCTTGGTTGATGAAACCATATTTATCTGGAAGCAAATTCTCATCTTCTGTGGAAACAAAAGCAGAACTCTTCCAAAGCAATAAATCCTTAGACACAAATTTCAAAATCAAAATTCCTTTAAAATATATATTCTTGTTTAACTTAGCAGCCTTGGCAATCCATTGTATTTCTGCAGTTAGCTCATTAATAGTTACAAAATTAAAATAAAACACAATAACCAAAATCCAGATTTTGTGTCTATTTTCCATCTGTATGTGGCTTATTATATTTTTATTACTCTATTTCCCTTTTTAAAGTCTTTATCTAACCTCTTTCTTTTCTCTCTGAAGCCTATGTACCTTTTACACACATTGTAAACCGTTTATAGGTTTTTCTTAAAAATCTGAATCTGTTTTATTGTGAATCCTTACTCATCTTCCAACCATAAAAGCTTTTACAGTACTCACACTCTCTTAAAGAGCCACATAGTTTTTGTAGATAAAGCTGAATCAGTAAGTTCTCCTAAAGGGACCACTTCTCTGTTCACTACCAGAAAATAGAGCAGACCCAGGAAAATACTGCTACTAAGAAACCATTTGACTCTGTTTCCTTTTTATTCAAAGTAAACAGAAACCTTATATCAATCACATGTTACCAAGTCTTCTGTGAGACTGTGGGAACCGGCCTGGTTGCAACTTACAGTGCTTGCTGCCAGTCAGTTAGCCAGCAGCATTTTGAATGTGGCCTGGACATTGCACTTTCTTTGTACAATGACCCACTTCAGATACACAATTTGGAAGCTGCTTTTGCTCAGTTTCTGTGCTTAAATCCCTTTTAAACTTTCTCAGGATTTAAGTGGATATTCAGCCCACTTTGGGATACCATCTGTAAGAATAAGGTTTCTGGTCCAGGGGCAGTCAGGGGTCTGGACCCACAGACCTACAGCCCCAGACCACTTAGCCACCTGCAGCTGATCAGGCCCCCAGAAATGATTCAGACACTTATATTAAGTTTATGCTGTTTGGCCTATGGCTCAGGCACATTGCTAGCTAATTCTTTCATCTTAATTCAACCTATTCTCATTAATCTGTCTGCCATGTGGCCTGTGGCTCACCTGTGATCCTTACATGTTTCTTCTTGGGCGGCTGGCTCAGTCTGTCCCTGACTCCACTCTTCCTTTCCTACTTATTCTGATTTCCCACCTACTTCTATGGTGTCTGTCATGGGCCAAAACAGCTCCTTTATTTAAAGATTTATATTGACAGCATACAGAATGACATTCCCACATCAACCTCCAATATTGGTTGGAGATCTATCCGGGGACATACTGGAGTTCTTGGAGGGTTCCCTAGCACACAGTCTCTTTCAAACTCCACATTGGCTTCCTCTATCAAAACATTCATCTGTTTTTTCTCTTCCTCTTTGCTGCTCTTCTCACCCAATCTTCTCTCATGATTTGTTCCCAGCTCTTCTTGGTTGCAACCAATTACGATTCCAATTTGCTAAGGTGATCTTCTCTATTTTCTCTTCCTAGGGGAATCTCTGGATGTCTCTCTTAAGTTCCTTCTGATCTCAAGATGTTCAGGGGTTGTGGTTTGCAGCTTGGGTATTCTTTGCTTTTTGTCTAAAGTTCACTTATAAGTAGGTACATCCCATGCCTATCTTTCTGGGCTTGTGCTATCTCACTCAGGAGAATATTTTCAAAATCCATCTATTTGCCTGCAAATTTTAGGATGTCATTTTTTTTTTTGCCTGAGTAGTGCTCCATTGTGTAAATGTACCACAGTTTGTTAATCCAGTCCTCATTTGAGGGATATCTAGGTTACTTCCAGGTTCTTGCTATTACGAATAATGCTACTATGAACATAGTTGAGCTAATGCATTTGGGGTACAGATGTGTATCCTTTGGGTATATGCCCAATAGTGGAATTGCTGGATCCTAGGGGAGATTGATCCCAGTTTTCTAAGGAACCACCATACTGCATTCCAGAGTGGCTGTACAAGTTTACATTCCCACCAACAATGTAGGAGTGTTTCCCTTGCTCTGTATTCTCCCCAACATAGGCTATCACCTGTGTTTTTGATCTTAGCCATTCTGACAGGTGGAAGATGGTATCTCAAAGTTGTTTTGATTTGCATTTCTCTGATGGCTAAAGATGCTGAGCAATTTTTTAAGTGTCTTCTAGCCATTTGGAGTTCTTCTGTTGAGGATTCCCTTTTTTATCTCTGAACCCCATTTTTTAATTGGGTTACTTAGGTTTTGGGACTCTTGTTTCTTGAGTTCTCTCTATATTTTGGAGATCAGTCCTCTGTCAGATGTAAGGTTGGTGAAGATCTTGTCCCATTCTGTAGGCTGTCATTTGTCTTATTGACTGTGTCCTTTGCCTTACAGAAGCTTCTCAGTTTCAGGAGGTCCCACTTATTGACTGTTGTTCTTAGAGTCTGTGCTACTGTGTTCTTAGGAAGTAGTCGACTGTGTCAATGCATTGGAGGTTATTTCCCACTTTGTTTTCTATCAAGTTCAGTGTAGCTGGATTTATGTTGAGGTCTTTGATCCATTTGGATTTGAGTTTTGTGCAGAGTGGTAGGTTTGGATCTAATTGCATTCTTCTACATGCTACCATCCAATTATGCCAACACCATTTGTTAAAGATATTATCTTTTTTCCATTGAATATTTTAGAACTCTTTGTCAAAAATCAGGTGTTCACAGGTGTGTAGATTAATGTCAGGGTCTTCAGTTCAATTCTATCGATCAACAATTATGTTCTTATGCTAGTACAAGGCTGTTTTTATTACAGTAGCTCTATAGTATAGCTGGAAGTCAGGGATGGTCATTCCTCTTGGAGTTCTTTTATTGAGCAGAAGGATTGTTTGGGCAATCCTGGGTTTCCTGTTATTCCATATGAAGTTGAGTATTGTTCTCTCAGGTCTGTAAAAAATTTTGTTGGGATTTTGATGGGAATTTCATTGAATTTTTTGGTAAAATTGCCATTTTTACTATGTTGTTCCTACCTATCCAGGAGCATGGGAGATCTTTCCGTTTTCTGATATCCTCTTCCAATTTCTTTCTTCAGTGACTTAAAGTTTTTGTCAAACAGGTCTGACATTTCTTTGGTTAGAGTTACATCAAGATATTTTATGTTATTTGCAGCTATTACAAAGGGTGATGTTTCCTTTATTTCTTTTTCAGTCCTTTATCTTTAGTATAGGAGGGATAGTGATTTTTTTTTTTCATGTTTAGTTTGGACCCTTCTACATTTCTGAAGGTGTTTATCAGCTGTAGATGTCCCCTGGTAGAATTTTGGGGGTCACTTATGTATACCATCATATCATTTACAAATAGAGATAGTTTGACTTTTTCCTTTCCAATTTGTATCCCCTTAATCTTCCTTTGTTCTCTTATTACTTTAACTAAAACTTTGAGAATATTGAAATGATAAGGAGAGAGAGAACAGCCTTGTCTTGTTTCTGATTTTAGTGGGATTGCTTTGAGTTTTTCTCCATTTAGTTTGATGTTGGCTATTGGCTTGCTGTTTTTTGCCTTTATTATATTTAGGTATTTTCCATGTATTCCTGATCTCTCCAGGACTTTTATCATGAAGGAGTTTTTCAAAAAAGCTTTTGTTTTTGTCAAAAGCTTTTGCATCATCTAGTTAGATGATCATGTATTTTTTTTCTTTCAGTTTGTTTATATGATGGATGACATTCACGATTTTTTTGTATATTCAATCATCCTTGCATCTCTGGGAAAAAGCTGACCTGATTGTGGTGGATGATTTTTTTTTTCTATGTTGTTGGATTCCATTTGCCAGAATTTTGAATATTTTTGCAGCAATGTTCAGGAGGGAGATTGGTCTGTAATTCTTTTTCTTTGTTGCATCTTTGAGTGGCTGGGGTATCAGGGTGATTGTGGCTTCATAAAAAGAAACAATGTTCCTTCAATTTCTGTTTTATGGAACTGTTTGAAAAATATTGGCATTAGTTCTTTCTTAAAAGTCTGGTAGAATTCTGCATTGAATTAATCTGGTCCTGGGCTTTTTTTTTTATTTAGGAGACTTTTAATAATAGCTTCAATTTCCTTTGGGTTTATAGGTCTGTTTAGGTCTTCAATCTGATCTTGATTTAATTTTGTTAAGTTGTACCTGTCCAGAAAGCTATCCATTTCTTTTAGGTTTTTCCTTTTAGTGGAGTATAGATTTTCAAAGTGTGACCTGATAATTCTGTGGATTTCCTGAGTGTCTGTTGTTATGTCCCCTTTTTCATTTCTTATTCTGCTAATTTTGATACTCTTTCTCTTTGCTTTTTGTTAATGTGGATAAGGATTTATTTATCTTGTTGACTTTCTCAAAGAACCAACTCTTTGATTCATTGATTCTTTGTATTGTTCTCTTAGTTTCTATTGTATTGATTTCAGCCCTAAGTTTGATTATTTCCTGCCATCTACTCCTTCTAGGTGAGTTTGCCTCTAATAGTTCTAAAGCCTTCAGTTGTGATATTCCATCTCTTGTGTGAGATTTCCCTAGGTTTTTTTATACAGGCATCTAGTGCTGTGAGTTTTTCCCTTAACACTGCTTTCATTGTGTCCCATAAGTTTGGGTATGTTGTGGATTCATTTTCATTGAATTCTAGGAAGTCTTTGATTTCTTTCTTAACTTCTTTCTTGACCCCAGAGTTGGTTCAACTGAGAGATATTTAGTTTTCATGAATTTGGACTTTCTGTGATTTTTGTTGTTGTTGAACTCTAACTTTAGGTCAGCATGGTCTGATATGATACAATGACTTAGTCCCATTTTTTGTATCTATTGATATTTGCTATGACTGAGTATGATGTCAGTTTTAGAGAAAGTTCCATGGGGTGCTGAGAAATATGTAAATTTCATTGTGTTTGTGTGGAAGGTTCTGTATATATCTATTAAGTCAACAACAACTGTTAGATCCTTTATTTCTCTGTTGAGTTTCTGTCTGGTTGACCTATCTAAGGGTGAAAATGGGATATTGAAGTTTCCCACTATTAGTGTGTGGGGTTTGATGTGAGGTTTACACTTTAGTAGTGTTTCTTTTATATATGTAGATACCCTTGTACTGGGGGCACAAATATTCAGGATTGAGACGTCATCTTGGTGGATTTTTCCTCAGATGACTAAGTAATGTCTGTCCTGATCTCTTTTTATTGATTTTTAGTTTGAAGCCTGTTTTATTAGATATTAGGATGGCTATACCAGCTTGTTTCTTAGGATCATTTGATTGAAAAATTTTTTCCTAACCCTTTACTCTGAGTCTATGTCTGTCTTTGAAGTTGAGGTGTGTTTATTGTATGTAGCAAATGGGTTGATTTATCTCGGAAGATTTCTCTATTACCCAATGTCTCTCAGCAGCTGATGTTCCCTTTTCATCAGCGTTAAGAAAATTCAAAATCAATAGGCACTGTGCAACCTTTCCCTGGGTTTTCTCATTTCTCTCTTCTGTTTATAAAGAAAGCATCTCTTTCAAAGTGCGGTGAGATCTCTCTACAACTGCCTGTCCTGTAGGATTGTATGGTATCCCCGTAATATGCTTTATATTATAATATCCAAAAATAAGCTTCATTTTTGGGAAACGTAAGCTGGAACATTGTCAGTCTTAATCTGAGCAGGAATTCCCCTTATGGCCATAGCTTCCAAAAGGTGAGTAAGTACAGCATCAGCCTTTTCAGAACTCAGGGCAGTCGCCCATTGCATTCCAGAGTAAGTATCGATAGTATGATGTACATATTTCATCTTTCCGAATTCTGGGAAGTGAAACACATCCATTTGCCAAATTTCATTTCTCTGTGTACCCTTAGGATACTTCCTGAAGGTAAAGACGGTTGGTTATAGAAAGAGCAAGTGTTACAATTCCTTAGTATTTCTTTTGCTTGATGCCAAGTGATGGAAAACTCTTCTTTAGTCCTTTGCTATTAACATGATGTTTCTCATGAAATTCTGTGGCCTCTAGCATGTTTCCTATCAGCAACCAATCAATTTCATCATTACCCTGTGCTAGAGGGCCTGGGAGACCCGTGTGTGCCCTGATGTGTGTTATGTACATAATATGTATACTATCTCTGATGATATCCTGTAGTTGTATGAACAGTAAGGTCAAGTCTGTATCATCAGGAATTAAGTCAGCAGTTTCAATATGTAAAACAACTCTTTCTGCATACAGTTAGTAATTACGTTAAGAGGCTCTGTGAAATCCAACAACACCATAATAATTGCATATAGTTCTGACTTCTGAACAGAGTTATAAGGGTTCTAAGTTTTCCGATTTGTAGCCAGCCTTTCCTAAGTTGTGTGCATTAGTATAAAATGTAGGGGCTCCAGAAATGGGTTTATCCTGTACCACATGAGGAAAGATCCAATTAGTTTCCTTTATGAATTGAATTCTCTTGTTTTGAGGATATTTATTATTAATCTCTCCTAAAAAAAAAAAAAACAAAAACAAAAAACCACTACAAGCCTTTTGCCAAGGTTCACTGTCTGCCCATAATTGATCAATTTCTTCATTAGCCAAAGGCAGAACAATTTCTGCAGGGTCCTTTCAAGTCAATTGGCAAAGTCTAAATTTACCTTTAAAAATCACAGCTGAAATTTTTTTCAATATATATTTTCAGCTTCTTGCTTGGCCTATGCGGCAGAAATATCCATTGTAATATAATGTTTTCCCTTTGCATTAAGATTCCTGTTGGAGATTGTCTAGAGGGTAAAATAACCAGTATGCAATCTAGGTCTGGATCCACATGATCCGCATGTGCTTCTTGAAGTTTCTTTTCCACCAACTCTAATTCTTTCTTGGCTTTATCAGAGAATTCTCTTGGACCATTTAAATTCTTTTCACTGTCTAAAGTCTTGAACAGATTAACTAGTTCATAGTTTTTTATATCAATAATGGGCCGTAGATGAGCAATATCCCCTAGTAGCTTTTGAAAATTGTTAAGAGTCTTCAATTTATCTCTATTCAATTTCACCTTTTGTGGCCTAATTTTCTGTAAACCTATTTCATATCCTAAATAATTGATAGAATCTCTTTTCTACTTTATCTGGGGCAATTTGTAGTTCCCAATCAGGCAATATTTTCTTTAGTTCTTCAAACAATGTTTCTAATGTTTTTGGGTTTGGGTCTGCCAACAAAATATCATCCATATAATGGTAAATGATATATTGTGGGAAGCGCTTTGCAGTATTTCTAGTGGTTGTTGTACAAAACATTGGCATAAGGTGGGACTATTCAACATTCCTTAGGGAAGGGCCCTCCATTGGAACCTCTTAACTGGACATGAATTATTAAGAGTAGGCACTGTGAAAGCAAATTTCTCTTTGTCCTGTTCCTGTAAATGTATGGTAAAAAAACCAATTCTTCAAATTAGTAACCGTAATAGGCCATTCCTTAGGTAACAGGGAAGGCAGAGGAATACCAGATTATAAAGAGTCCATAGACTGAATCACTTTATTAATTGCTCTTAGATCTGTCACCATCCTCTATTTTCTAGATTTCTTCTTGACAACAAAAACAGGAGAATTCCATGGACTGGTTGATTCTCTGATATGCTGAGCCTGTAACTGCTCTTGTACTAACTGTTCCAAAGCCTGAAGTTTTTCTCTTGTCAAAGGCCATTGCTGAACCCAAATAGGCTTTTCTGTTAGTCATCTCAAAGGCAGTGGTGTGAGTGTCCTTTTAGGTTCTTTGGTTATTGGGAAATTCTTTTGTACAACTTGAATGGCTGGTGAATTTTCTTCATAGCACCTTAAAGCATCAGTTTTGGAAACATTATTGAGTCTCCAGTTGATATCAGAACTTGGAGGGATTTTAATCTGGGTATTCTGTTGCAGTATCAGGTCATGACCCAGCACATTCACCACTATGTCAGCCATATATGGCTTAAACAGTCCTTTCTGACCTTCTGGTCCTATGCATTCGAACCATCTTACACTCTGTTTGACCTGAGATATTGTTCCAATACCCAGAAATTGGATATCCACTGCCTGTAAAGGCCACCTTGGATGCCATGATTGTGGGGTTATGATGGAAACATCAGCCTGTGGGAATGCATTTGTGAGTGCTGTATCTTTAAATAAAGGAGCTGGTTTGGGCCATGGCAGGTACGTAAAATAGGTAGGAGGAGAAATCAGAGCTTAGGTAGGGGAAGCAGGGCGGAGTTAGAGGCAGACCACACGGAAGCCGCCAAAGGAGCAACATGTAAAGAGACACGGGTGAGCCACGCGGGCCACGTGGCCCGCAGATTAATAGAAATGGGTTGATTTAAAATGTAAGAGCTAGCTAGCAATGTGCCTGAGCCATAGGCCAAACAGCATGAAGTTAATAGAAGCGTCTAAGTTATTTCTGGGGGTCTGAGCGGTGGGCAGCTAAGCAGTCCCGGCGGCAGCTGTGGGTCCCAGATCTCTGGCTGCCCCGGAACCCGCGAACTCTCTACAACAGATGGCGCATCCAACGTGGGCCGATTATCCACTTAGAGCCTAAAAGATTACAAAGGGTTCTAGGTCACATAAATTGAGCCAAGGCAGCTTCCAAATTGTGTGTGTGGAGCGGGTCTTTGTACAAACAAAGCATGGTCCGGGTCACACTCAAAATGGCGCCAGCGGCGGGCTGGCGACAGGCAGTGTGAGCTACAATCAGGCGGGTTCCTGAAAACTAACAAAAGACTCAGTAACGTGATTGATTTTAGATTTCTGCTTATTTTGAACAAAAAAAAAAAACAAATTTTCTTCGTGGCAGCATTTTCCTGGGTGTGCTCTGTTTACGGTCCGTTTAAGAAAACTTAGTGATTCAGCCTAATTTGCAAAAACTGTGCTTCTTTTTGGAGAATGTATTTTAAAAGCTCTTAAGGTTAGAAGATGATTAAAGATTCACAATAAAACAGATTCAGATAAAAAGAAAAACCTGTAAACGGGTTAAAATGTTTGTAAAAGGTACATAGGCTTCAGAGAAAAAAGAAAGAGGTTAGAAAAAGTTTTTAAAGTGAGAAATAGAGTAATAAAATTATAATAAGCCACGTAAAGATGGAAAATAGACACAAAATCTGGATTTTGGTTGTTATTGTGTTTTCTTTTAATTTTTTAACTGTTAATGAGCTAACTGCAAAAAGACAATGGATTACAAAGGCTACTAAGTTAAACAAAAATGTATATTTTAAAGGTATCTTGATTTTGAAATTTGTGTCTAAGGATTTATTGCTTTGGAAGAGTTCTGTTTCTGTCTCCACAGATGAGAACCTGGGGATTGCTTCCAGGCAAATATGGTTTCATCAACCAAGACCCCCTGAAAAAACCTCTGATGAGAAGAGATGGCCAGAACAGCTTCAGAGCTGCAGACTGATTCAGCCTCAACAACCGTGAGACTTTCAACGCCCCTTAATCAGCAGGAAGTAGTAATAGAAAAACAACGCCCAAATTCCCCAAATATTATTTCTAGATGTTTGTTTTCATTATAAATGGTTAATGTCATAGTTAATCTCTTTCTAAGAAGAAAAAGGGGATATGGTATATAAATGATTTTTTAAAAAATTAGATTATTGAATTTACTTAGATCAGGAAATCAGCTGTTAATCTCAAAATGCTTTACATTGGTATAGATTTTGGTTTATTGATACAAATTTAAGGTCAATTTTGTTATGCTGTATATGTTTTTCTATTCTTGTTTAAGGTATGATGTTCATGTAACTGTTTTAAAATTGTAGTGTATAATTAAGAAATAAAGGTTAATAGTCACTTTTGATAATCAAACTTATAGTTAGGTTAGTTAGGATTTTTAAGTATACAAAGATATATTTCAATTAAATAGATAATCTTCAAATACTTCTAAGACCTACAGAATATGGCATTTAAAATATTTTAAGAGATTAGACTTTTCTGGACAGTGAGACAGGTCTATACCTGGCAGCACTAATTTACTTCAACAGGAAAATGGGCATTGAAGAAACTCCATATAGAGTCTCATCTATTTGTGGTAATGGTAAGCCACTGGAGAAGAAACTGTTTTTATATTGACTGCTTGACAGTATGCTGTTTAAACTAGACATGCAGGTTCCATAAGAAGATGACCTCTGGACTTTGGCAGAGCAAGCCAAGATCATCATTCGGGTTCCTGCTTTACAGAGAAAACTGTCAGACATTCTTCAAGACTCAAGGAAAAACAACGGATGAACTGTGCCAAAATGGGCAGAGCGGATTTCCTGCTTCACTGAAATGAAAAGAGACTTTGGGCCTGTAGGCTGAAGACGAATGCCCCAACTTTATAAAAGAACTTTGGGTGACTGTCCAGGCAGATAGGTGTCATCTCTGTCCTTTCTAGATTTTAGAAGTCGTTTGCACTTCTGGTTTACTTGGGTAAATATTATATCCTTCTGTGGTCTTTGATGTAGTTGAAGAATTAGATAGTTATATGTACAGTTTTTCTTAGTCATTTGAAAAGTATATTAGATATGAAACTTTAGATTCATAAAGATAAGGTAGATAGAATGTTTTCTTTAATTTTGCTAAGTGCAAGTGGACTAGATATTGTAACTGTAATTCTTGCTTGATGGCTATTTTGTTATATGTAATTTTACTATGTTAAAATTGAAACCTTCCTTTTTGATTAGAGAAAAAGGGGGAAATGTGGGAATGAATTTGTGAGTGCTGTATCTTTAAATAAAGGAGCTGGTTTGGGCCATGGCAGGTACGTAAAATAGGTAGGAGGAGAAATCAGAGCTTAGGTAGGGGAAGCAGGGCGGAGTTAGAGGCAGACCACACGGAAGCCGCCAAAGGAGCAACATGTAAAGAGACACGGGTGAGCCACGCGGGCCACGTGGCCCGCAGATTAATAGAAATGGGTTGATTTAAAATGTAAGAGCTAGCTAGCAATGTGCCTGAGCCATAGGCCAAACAGCATGAAGTTAATAGAAGCATCTAAGTTATTTCTGGGGGTCTGAGCGGTGGGCAGCTAAGCAGTCCCGGCGGCAGCTGTGGGTCCCAGATCTCTGGCTGCCCCGGAACCCGCGAACTCTCTACAACATCAGCCCCCATGTTGACTAATCCCTGGATATAAATATTATCTACCCGAATTTTCAATTTTGGTCTTTGATCATTTATTGAAGACTGCCAAAATATTCATTTTGTGATTCTTCTTGGAGATTCTGATTTCTCTCTTGAATATATTCTATTATTCAATGCTGTATGATCTTCTAGATCAGGCATTGGATGCCTTACTTGTCCTGAGAATGCTGGTCTTCCACTGTGACTGGATATGATCTTACCTTCCTCAATTTTGGAGTCTAATTTTTGGGGACTTCCCAGGGGAAGCCCTGAAAGGTGTTTCCCAATGGTAAAGGGTTGCCTTCTTTGTCCCTAGTAGATCTACATTCATTGGTCCAATGTTGTCCTTTGCCACACCTTTGGCATAACCCAGAAGGCAATGGCCTTCTGTTCGAATCAAACCTAAAACGGGTATTATTTCCAAGAGTACCTTGGGTACAATTCTATATTATATGGCCTGGTTTACCACAGTTGAAACAAGTGATGCCTTGGCTCCTTACCCTAACATTAGCAATGGCTTGGCCTACTCAGTTCTCCTCGTCGCAATGGAGAGATTCACATTAATTGTGTACTGAATCCATTCTTCTATTGGTGCAGATCTGATCTTTAAAGGAATAAGCATTCTTTTACATTCCAGATTAGCATGATCAAAGGCCAGAGAAAGTATTAACTGCTTTTTAACTTTTGGATCTGATACTGCTCTATGTACAGTGTGGTAAGCCTCTGTAGAAAGTCGGTATAAGGCTCTTTTAAGCCTTGTTTGACCTTAGTATAATGCTCAAGTTTTTGACCCGGGTCCAAAATCTTTTCCCAAGCATTCAATGCAGCAGTACGGCATAGCAATAATGTATACTTGTCATAAGTAGTTTGAGCCTTCACATCAGCAAACATGCCTTCACCAAGGATTTGGTCTGGAGAAGCAAAGAAACCCCTAATTTTTCCTTGTTGTTCTAAGGTCCTAGCCTCCTCCCTAAACCAGCTTCTCTACTGCAAATTCTGACTTTGGTCCAAGACAGCAGCGGTTAGCTGCATCCAATCAATTGGTAAGATCCGGTTTTTTGCTGCCCATGAATTTAGAAGCTCCTTTACATAAGTAGAATGTATACCATGTAATGATATTGCCTACATAAAATCCTTGATGTCTCTCATATGTACTGACTCATAATTATACTCTACAAATTCTGAGGATCCCCCAAATGCTTTCTTTTTCTGAACAGTAGCTGGGAACAATAGTGGTGGGGAAATCATGTTTACCAACTTAGGTAGAGTATCTCCAGTACCATAATATCCCATCGGGGATTAATCTGAACTGTTTTGAGCATAAGATGCATTACTATCCTTTTCCAGTACTGCAATACTGTCCTCCCATTCCTGAAGCTTGGATACTGCCGGCTCCCATTCCTGAATTTTGGATACTACCAGTTCCCATTCCTGGATTTTGGATACTATTGGCTTCCATTCCTGGAGTTTAGATACTATTGATTTTTCTAGAGCTTGAGTGTCCTGATGAAGCAGTCCTTCCAAAGACCTCACCAAACCAGCAATTTTTGATTCACATCATTAACATAATTAATGATTTTCTTGTTCTTGTCATTAATGTAGTCAACAAGTTTATTGTTTTCATCATTTACTTAGAGCCTATATTTTTCTTTTACAGTGTTATCCATATCCAAAGAGAAAGTCTTATCTGAAAGCTTGTTGTAACCAATTTCCAGAGAGTTAATCTTATCTGCCATTTTAGTGTTTGAAATGTCCATATCACATATTCTGGACATCAACTGTTGATTTTCTAGATTTCACCTCTTTCATCATTCTCATATTTTGAAACATAAAATAGAGAAACAAGCTGAAAAATAGTAGGACTGGAGTATTGAAGCCTTCAAGATATTCCTTTGAGAATTCCTCAATCTCATGGAAAAATATGACCTGAAGTCATTAATGGAATAATTATCACCCATTACCTCAATTCTGGTGCAATAATGACATTTGGTCAGCAGGTGTCACAGTAGTGTCCAATGCTCTGTTCACCAGCATTATGGCAGATGTAAGGACTCTCAGCAGCACCAGGCTACCTACAGACCCTATCCAGTCTTAAGGGGCCTCATCAGGCAGAATACAACCCTTAGAAAAAGCAAAATCTCACAAATTAAGACAGGATGGCAATCAGAAGTTTTTCGGTGGCGCCTGTGGCAGACGCACAGTTTTTTTGCGTGTGCACAGAGGAATTTACACTCACCCGGGTCCTGGCTCGACGCAGGCAGTGACAGCACTTGCGTGGAGGCTGGGCGAGACCTCACTCGCGTTTGCACACTGGCAGCATGGGGTGAGATCGCACTCACGTTTGTGCCTTCCAGCATGTTGTTAGAATGTGTCTTTTTTATAGATGAATTGAGTCCGTTGATATTAAGAGATATTAATGACCAATGATTGTTATTTCCTGTTGTTTTTGGTGGTAACTTTTGTGTATTTTCCTTTATTGGGTTGTTCCTCTGTGGGATTATTGATTTTTTTGTGGTTTCATGGGTGTATCTGGTTTCCTCAGGCTGGAGATTTCCTTCTAGTGCTTTCTGTAGGGCAGAATTTGTGGGTAGGTATTATTTAAATCTGGTTTTGTCATGAAACATCTTGTTTATGGTGATTGACAGTTTTGCTGGGTATAGTAGTCTGGATTGGCAGCCAAGCTTTTTTAGTGTCTGTATAACATCTGACCTGAACCTTCTTGCTTTCATTGTTTCCACTGAATAGTCAGTCGTGTGTTATTCTGATGGGTCTGTCTTTATAGGTAACTTGGCCTGTTTCCTTTGAAGCTCTTAGTATCTTTAATTTGCTTTGTAGGTTTAGTAGCTTGATTATTATGTGGTTAGCAGACTTTTTGGAGGGGGTATAGTATATTAGGTGTCATTTTAAGTTTCTTGTAATTTTATAGGCATTTCCTACTTTATTTTGGGAAAGTTTTCTTATATCATTTTTGTTGAATATATTTTCTGTGCTTTTGAGCTGGTATTCTTTTCCTTCTTTGATTCCAATTATTCTCAGGTTGGATCTTTTCATGGTGTCCCAGATTTCCTAGACATTTTGTGTTATGATTTTTATGGTTTTAGTGTTTTCTTTAACTGACATATCTATTTCCACTATTGAATCTTCCACTCCAGAGATTCTCTCTTCCATCTTTTGCATTCTGTTGGTTATGCTTGTACCTGTACTTCATTTTTTTTTTCTTCAGGTTTTTTATTTCCAGCTTTTTCTCAGGTTTTGCCTTATTTTTCGCTTCTGTTTCAATTTTTAATTCCTGAAATCTTTCTTTCACCTGTTTGTTTTCTTTTTATTGGTTTTCTTTATTTTCTTTTAGAGATTTTTTTGATCCCTTTCAATTTTTGATTGTATTTTCTATTTCTTTAAGGGAGTTTTTTTTTTTTTTTAAATATCCTCTTTTAAAGCTGCTATTATCTTCATGAAGTTGTTTTTAAGGTCATTTCCTTCTGTTTACTCTTAATTATTATGCTTAGGTCTTAATGTTGTAGAACCACCAACTTCTTCTGGATTAAGGATCTGGATTAAAAATATATCTTTTCCCTTCAAATTAAGTAGAAATTTCTTACAGGGTGCTATCTCTTTTAGAACCTTATTTAATTTTAGATGTTGACAAACAGGAATGGCTATCACAGGGAGTCTCTCCATAATGGACTAATATTGAGTGTTATGCATCTAAATTTACATTTATTTATTTGTTTATTCTTTGCATGTGTGTGGTTAGACACATGCCATAGAGTACATTTGGAGATCTGAGAACAACTTGCATGAGTTGGTTCTATCCTTCTACCATGTGGATTTCAAGGGTTGCACTCAGGTCATTGAGCTTGGCTGAAAGCATCTTTACCCTACTGAGCCATCTCCCCCACCAAGGACTATAAATCTATTGACTTTAAAGTTTCACACCAATTGGGGTTTCAATGGATCAAGTGCTTTAATTTAATTCTTACTGGATGTCACAGTGCCCCACAAATCTTCTAGTAGTTTTTTGGATTATCCTGATTTCTAAGCCTTTATGTTGAAAACATTTTTTTTTTACCTTTATGTTGAAAACATTTACCACTGAATCTTCAGACTGTTTATAATTGGACCCATCATTAGTGACTTCAATTCTAGCCTAAATCCATATATATTTTGAACTGCCTTTTGCTTCTTCATCTCTGTACTATTATGGATGTACATATTCACACTGCCCAGTGAGCCTCTGTATTTTGGGAGTTTGTTTGTATCAATGTAAGTATCATCCTCCTACAAAGGCCAGTACTAATTCTATAACAGTGAGCCTATGCTATCCCAAACTGAGCCCTCTTGACAAGTCTGACAGTGCTAATTTGTTTCTATCTTAGCAGTCAGTCCAGAATGAACTCTTTACTTCTAATGCTTATCATTGCATGTTCATCTAAGAAAGCCAGAAACATGAAGGACAGTGTGACAATGTGGGATTTCCTCCATTTAGCGTTCAGACTGAGGATCGTTACATTTGCAGATATTCCATTTTAATTTTTGGTTCATGTTTTTTTCCCAGAGTAGACACTGACATGAAAGTGCAGTGTTAATGTTTTATGTTTTAAATAGCCCTTCACAACTAAATGTAGGATGAACAAAAGCCCAGGACCAACCTCATGACAGAGATGGGGGAGAGAGGCAGGACAGGAGGGAGGTAGAGAGAGAGGGGGAGGAAAGAAACAGAGATGGGAGGGGGAAAGAGGGAGAGAGAACATAGATTTCAGCCACCAAAGGGTAAACATCATGAGACTTGGCTTACATGAGCTATCAAAGTAGTTGAAATTCACAGTCAGAAATAATAGGACAGGATGATAAAGAATAAAGAGTTCTAAATTACAGGACACAGAGTTGGGCATGTCCTAGAGATAGATATTGGTGGTAATGCTGTGGAACAGCACATGCAAAGGCACATATGCCATGATATGATATACTTTAAAATGATAGCTTTCTTGGTATTTATATTTTATCATAGTAAATATTTTGCTCAGTTTTTAAAAAAATCTCATTTATCTGTGTGCAATGTATACTTCTTTCTTCAAAGACTTAATTTTTATTATTTTAAATTATGCTTACCTGTATGTATGTGGTATGTGCATGTGAATGCAGGTGCCCACAGAGGCCAGAGACATAGTCACTGGAAACTGAACTCATGCCCTCTGAGAGAGCCATCTCTCTGGTCACTAGTGTGTGAATTTGGAATCTTTCATTTGTTTTAGGATAATACCACAGCATTTCTAAAATAAACAATGAGATATTTTCACTTATTCTTTATGCATTTATTTTTTAAGAAAGATTCTTCCTTGTTACTTACAATGCTATACAAAATTGACATAAATGTAAAGTGTGAGTCTTGTCAACATCGAGACACTTGGGATTTTGCACCTTCAATTCTGGGAAAGGCATTCCTGATCATTAAATACTGCAGCATTCCAAGCCATTCAATTTTCAGTTTCTGATGGTTTCTCAGAACTTCCCAAGTAATTACTTTTTGAGTATCAAGGGACTTATAACAACCAAAGAGCATGTTGCTCATCTCAGTCATTGTCTGGGTGCAGCGACACCCATTCTAAAGGCACTGACATTATTTTGTGAGCCTGGCCTCATGAATACGATCACATAATTGCAATAATTAGGAAACTCACCTCAGGATATTATCAAAATGACCCACCCAAACCTAAGTCCATATGGTTTGAAATAGCTAATGAGTCAGTTAATGTGCTATGTCCAGGAGTAATGGGTACTCAATATGGATTGCATGAAGGTATAATTTACCAACAGTATGACTGATTAAGGGTTTCAAATGGACATTTTGCAACTTTAAAAGGGTTCAAAGTATTAACATTTTAAACTATTAAAACAAAAAGAACCAATGAATATTTAAAAGTTAAGGGTAGTGGAATGTCAGGTGCACATTCTTGGATTAAAACTCAATACAATATAAAGTCAAATGACGATGTGGTGTTCAGTCATTATTCATTTATACACTGTGAAGAGGTATAGGAGATGCTACTGAGTCTAGTGCATAGAAAAAGAGGCAAGGAAACTGTTAAATATTTAATCTACTGATTTTAGGTTGAGGTGGGAAAGGGGGAAGTTCTATTACAAGCATTTTTAAAGAAAAAGCAAAGACATCAATGCAAGTAACTTAGTGTCCACAGATACAAAAGGAAGACATTTGCTGGATAATTAGTACACTTCTTGTTTACTTATGTGTGGGCATGTACTCAGATGAAATGCTATCGTGCTTTGGAATAATCTCTGGTTTGAGCCATCTTAAAGAGGAAGTATTTCAAATAAATGTATCAGACAGAAGCAGAAAACATTCCACAGAAATAGCTCAACTACTAGTGTGGACTCTGTGACAAAGGGACTTACAGAGAAGCATAATACAAAGTATTCTGACAAAGAGGACTTTTCTGTTGTTGATTATTAAAATGTTTTGTGCATATGTGTGTGCTAAATTAAAAATTAGCATTTTATTAAGCTATACCAAAAATTACATAGTTTTCACATAATCTGGGATTTTTTTTTATTTTTAATAAAAGAAGTTTAAGGTGGCACATATCACAGCAAAGATTTTACAGATATCTTAAGATATTTTTTGCTCACCACTATTACAGAAGCCTGACTGATATTAGACCCACTGTTTAAAAACTGGAGCAGGATGTGGTGGGCCAGATCACATCTGGCCAGATGTTGTGGCCCGCTTCTGTAACTGCAGGATTGAAGCAACAGAGGCAGGAGGACCAGCTTAGAGCATAACTGGATACATAGAGTGCAGGCCAGCCTGCACTGTCTCAAAACACAGAAACAGACAAGCAAAAGCCATTTGATTTCTTTAGATTTCTACTTATTTTATCTTATTCATTTTTAAAATAACAAGAATTCATGGAAAATAGATCCAAGGCTCTTTTTGCCCATTAAAGGGTTTTGTGCACAAAATTCTTTAAGGCTCTCCACTGTGAAGTGGCTTTATTAAGGTCCACATGTCTTACAGTAAACACTAGAGCTTTTAACTGTAGGTGTCTCAGAATTACTTCATATACATATTTTATTTAAAAATTCACATTAAATAAAAGTGTTGAATTGGACAAAAAGTTACACAATAGGAAATAAATCTTTCACCACCTGCTCTGTTTGTCAGAAGCAGCCACAGTTTGCTAGAAACTTTTCACAAATGCCTTGTTTCTGCTTATGTGGATAATACAGGCTTGTAAATGCATAAATATATATTCATATATTTACATAGGAAATTTATTTTTGCTGCCTTTAAAAATCAAATAATACTATATTTTGCATAGAAATATGTATATCACATATAAGCACATAGAATAAAAACTGTTACTTTTGTAATTAATGGTCATTTAGTTTTTAAATTAGAATTAACTGTCAACTTAGACTAGAGTCACTGGAAAATGAGTTTCACTTGAGCACTTATACATATGAGGTTGGCCTACAGGCATCACAGCTAGGGACTGTTTTGATTGTTAATGGATGTAAAAAGGTCCAGCACATTGTGGGCGGTGCCATTTCCTGGGCAAGTAATCCTTGGCTGTATAAGGAAGCTAGGTGGGCATACTCAAGCCTGACAGTAAGCCGCAAGCATCTTTCTTCCATGGTTTCTGCTTCAAGCTCCTATTTAGTTCCTTGCCTGGCTTCCCTCGGTGATGGACTTGTATCCTGCAAGTGTAAGCTTACATATGTTCTTGACAAGCACAGACAATTGCAAAGCAGGATACAACTTTACACCTGAAAACTTTCTTACATTCATATTTTTGTGCTGCTATGTGACAGCAAAGTTAAACCTTTTTTTTTGTATGAATGTTTAACATGGTATTTAGTATTTAGTCCCCAACTTTGTTATTTATAACAATGTTTTAAGGGCATTACAATTACAACTTCAAAGACTTAACTTCTGATCAATATGAATGAGTTTATACCCTAGGAAAGTCATTTAAGAAGACACTTTAAATATCATATTAAAGTACTATTACATAGAAGGTGGGTACACACCTATAATTTTAGTACTGGGGAAGTCAAGGTAGGAGAGTTGTGAGTTCATGGCTACTCTGTCTCAAGCAAACAAAACAAAATAGGTTATTGTCATTGTGATGAACATAAGCAGAGAATAGAAGCCAAGTTTAATGATACAGGAAATTTCCCAGAGAAAGAAAAATATCATCAAGAGATGCACCAAGATCATTAGGATGAAATGGTTTAAACTGCGGAATGATGAGACTTTGGAGATAGAGAAGCATTCCAGGCCTATAGCACAAAACTTCCGAAACAGAGAAATTGCTTCTTACAACCTCATGATAAGAAGTATGTCTGGAGCACAAGGAAAGAGCAGAATGGTTCTTCATAGAATCTGGAATTCCTTGAGGGTCAAGGCCCTGGCTATGCCTGTCTGGGATTGTCTTGATTGCAATAGTTAAGATTGAAAGACTGACACACTGTAGGTTAGCATCATTCCCTGGATGGGATCATGAACTGTATACATGAAGAAAGGGAACTCTGCAGCACCATGTATTGTTACTCTCTGTTCCCGACTGTGGCTGTGACTCAGGCTCCTATTGTCTTGTCCTTTGTACCTTTAACCACAAACCAAAACAAAAGACAAGGAGTAAAAACAAAAAACTGAGTCCAATGTGACAGCTCAGTGGGTAAGGTACTTGCATGCAAGACTTGAGTTTGATCTCTGGAATTTGCATAAAGATGAAAGGAGAGAACCAACTCCACCACATTATTCTCTGACCTCCGCATATACACAGACCACATGTGGGCTATGATATATGCACACTCCCATATTACGCACAGACATATAAAATAATTACAATGACAAATCACTGTGCTTCTTAACCAGACCATATTTCTTACATAACGTAAGCAATATCAAAGTTCAGACATAATTTTTCCACATATGATTTTTTTTAATCTAATTCATTGTATAAGTCAGATCTACAGTTGGTTAGGATGGAATATCAGATTTTCTGCATAATTATTATAACTTAAAAATATATGCTTCTAGGCTTGTGAGTGGAGTACTTTCACAGTACGCATGAGAAACTGGATTCAACCTCTAATATGGTCAAAAATAAATAAAAAGAAGAAAAAAATAAAACAGAGTTTATTATTATGTTATACTAAAATGAAAATACATATTAGAATAGAAGTTTCATAAACATAATAACCTGGCAATTCTTCGATTTAAATGGGACTCATATTTCAAAATGCAATACTCAATCATATAATCCATAAGTGAAATCCCTTAACTAAAAATAAGGTGAATTTTTACTATTAAATTTATTTGTAACATGCTTGTTCTCACTGAGCATGAAAAATCATAGCTAATGTGGTTCTAAAGCTTTTTTTAAAGGATTTTAAGATTTTTCTGATTAGGGGAATAAAGGCAACTGATGGTGGTAAAGAGTAGGAAAGGAGAGGGTAGGGAGGAGGAGAGACATCATCCTCAAATCATATTATATGCTCAAATGTAAATGTCTGTATGTAAGCTACTAATATGTATAATTAATATCTGCTGATAAAAGGGAAGAATGTATAGATTCTAATATAAAAAGATTTTCTCTGTATATGTCATCTCTATTATGGTACTATGTGTTTATATTGTTTATATTATTATCAAGTAGACCTTAAATTCATGTGATCTGTTTCATTTGTTAGGACTTTTTGTTTGCTCTATTTCTTTATTTGAGATAGTTTCTAATCCTTCAGCTCAGCTGGCCTCAAACCACTCTCCTGCCTCAATTCCCTCACCACTGAGATTATAAATGTGAGTTACCATACCTGGATATCTATTACTTAATGAGATGTTAACAAATCTTTGAGAGTGGTTTTGCTATCATTAACAAGAAATCAGGTAACTGGCATCTCTTTCAAGTAGATTCATTATATATTTAGTTATAACCTTCAACCAGTGCCCACTGTATGCTGTAATAAGTACTTTAGGAAATTAAGGCTTCCTCATAACAAAGGAGAGAAAAACTGTCCTGTTCAGGATAGTAATATAACTATGCATGTATGGATAATACCTTCCATAGCCCAAAGAGCTGATCAGAGACTAACTTGTTGTAGATCCTGGAGAGATGGCTTAGTGGTTAAGAGGGTCGACTGTTCTTCTTGAGGAGTGGAATTTGGTTTTCAGTACTCATGCTGGCACTCTTTTGGCTTTCATGGGTTCCTGCACACAAATGACATGCACAAAGACAGAGGTAAAGATGCAAAGATGCATACAAATAAAAAAGAATAACTACTAAAAAATTGAGTGTGGGGAAAATTAAAAAAAAAAACAACAACAAATTTAACATGCTAAAAATCAGAATAGATGTCCATAAAGAAGCCCCAGCTGAAGTTCTCTATAAACCCAATGCATTTTCTTGGTCTCCCCGGGTGGCCAGAGGTCCAAACTCACAGACCTGCAGCCTCAGAACCCTTAGTCGCCCGCTGCTGCTCAGGCCTCCAGAAATGACTCAGACACTTATATTAAGTTCATGCTGTTTGGCCTATGGCTCAGGCACATTGCTAGCTAGCTCTTACATCTTAACTCAACCCATTTTCATTAATCTGTCTGTCACGCGGCCCATGGATCACCTGTGTTCCTTACATGTTGCTCCTTTGGGCTTCTGGCTCTGTCTGTCTCTGACTCCGCCCTGCTCCTCCTACCTATTCTGATGCCTCCTCCTACTTTTCCTATGGTGCCTGTCTGTCACGGGCCAAAACAGCTCCTTTATTTAAAGATTGCTATTCACAGCATACAGAAAGGCATTTCCACATCAAGGTACTTATGATTTTAAATGAAAATGTTCACCCAAAAATTAAGAAGAGGATTTTAGCTATTTCTTAAAAATTCAAAATTTGATCAGAAGGTGGGCATTGAGTTTCCTGAGTGGTTGGGAGTACAAACAAGACTACTTTGCCTATGGTCTCCACTGTTAGATTGGGTTTGAGGGCAGCTATGTAGAAATAAAAACAGATGACTGACATTTCAAGGTGCAGATTTGTTCTTTAAATCAGAATAAATGAGGAAGCGGAGACTGTGCAGTATGGGAAGGGGGACTGAGATTTTGTAGCATTTCAGGGTGAGGATGCAGTAGGTAATTTTCTGGCCTTAGATCTGCCTTTGCAGTTTCAGATAGGAATTGTCTATATGGGCAGCTATTCTTGAGCATAAGGGTTTCCAGGCAAACCTTTGCTAGACTGAGATTTTTACCCTCTACTCACTGGCAGGAAAAGTGGCTATCTGGGCAATGCAGCATAACTACCACGGAGATGAGTCAGCCTCCATGTTGATTAGCCCTAGAAGGCTGAGCATCTTTGGAAAGGAGTCCAGGAGCAGGAAGGAAAACATTGTCTCTTCTTGCATAAAATTTTAAGATAAGAAGGACACGCAAAAAATCGTTGACCAAACATATACTGACTTTATCAAAGGCATAAAATGTCTTACCCTGTAAAATTGAGCAAATATAAAAAAAAAAAAATCTAGGTAAATGGAAATATTTGAGCCACCACGTGGTTGCTGGGAATTGAACTTGGAACCTCTGGAAAAGCAGCTAGTGCTCTTTATCACTGAGCCATCTCTCCAGCCTGAATACAAATATTTGGTATTTCCAGGAAAACAAAATCTTCCAAGGAAGAGCCAAAGATGGAAGCTCACTGTCATAGTCTAGAAAAAAAATAATATAAATCTAGGAAATACGTATAAAAAGGCAACAGTTCAGATCTTTAAAAATTAGACTTAAATGTAAAACTTATTTTAAATTAGAACATGTGATGCAGAATGTGAATTAGAAGTTCTTTTGGGACATTGTCATACATACTTCAGTCCCAGCTATGCAGGAAGATGTTATTTCCAAGCATTGGTGACCAATCTGATAACACAGTCAGATTATGATCTCATGAGAAGAAAATCTACAAGAAAATAGTTGTGGTGATTTAGTGTGTATTTAATAAAGTTTGCCTGAAAATCAAAAAACAGAACTAAACCATATTTAGCCATGAAGGTCTCGGAGTGGTGACCCATTCTTTTAATCCCAGCACTCTGGGGCAGAGATCCTCTGGACCTCACAGTAGTAATGCTATGCTTCCTACTATATGCATGAGGAAACTGAGGTGAAGTTCAGCGAACTTCCCCACATCAAGTTTATGTGACAGAGACAAGCAGGGCAACCTAAAAGCCCATGTGATTAATTCTAAAAAGAGAAAAGGAAATACATACCAGCCATCATGGAAAGCATTGGAAGAAATTTCCCTGTATATAAGACTATTATAAGTGTCTTCACTTATTTTATACAAAGCTAATTACAGGACAAAAACATGATCAGGTTTGCCTTAGAATTAACCTCTCTACAATTTGAATGCCTATCAAGAGTTTCAAATGTTTACAATATTTTATGCATAGCCTAGTTTATATTAACGTTTGATGGCAAGATATTTCTTTTCCCCACTATGAAAGATTAATTGAATATATCAAACATACATCTTCTGAAAATATCCAAGGAAAATTCATCAGACAAGAAACAGATTTTAGTAAAATAAGAAAAATATTACAAAAGGATACTTTAAAAATCTTATGTCTTCTAAAGAATGTGTTGATGTTCACAGCCTATGTAACCAGTGAAGGCCATGGGGGATGTGTAGGATCTGTGCTGCCACCTGAAGCCAGATGAAGCTCATGGCCCATGTTTTAGCCAGAAACCAAGTGGAAGTCCATGGTCTGTCCTGATTCTGACTGTAAAGAGCAAGAGAATTTCTTTTGCAGTGGTATTGATGATTTCAGACTCACAGTTGCGATTGAGAGACATAGAAGGTTTTTGTGACCCCCCCCCACCCCGCAAAAAAAAAGAAAAGAACTGAAATTGTGTAGACAGGAAGTCATTGAAGAGAATTCTTCAAAAGTTTGATAGGGATGCTGAAGTGTAGCTCTTCAAAGTTGAGGGTTCCTGGTGGGGGCAGAGGAAGACTCAGTTTTCTTTAAAAGACTGGCCACTGACAGTTTGACAAGGCTCCCAGTATATGGACAACACAAATTGGACTTGGTATGTTTTTTTTCCTTTTTTTGTTTCATTTTTTCTTTTGTTTTGGGGAGGTCACAAGGTTGGGGAGTAGGAGGTGGGCCTTTGAGGACTGGGAGGTGAATATGATCTAGGTGTATTATGTCAAAACTCCTAATCAATAAAAGTATCAACATAAAAGGAAAGTTATAATGTTTTAAGACAGTAGAAATGTTTGGTGCTAAAGGTGATTACCTCCAAAGCTAATGCTCTGAATTTGCATCAGCAAACCAACTTTCATGATGCACAATGTGGCGAACCCATACCCCCCAATTAAAAATTATATTATAAATAAGCAGGTATATTAACATAATTTTAATACTTAGTGCTAAGATTAAAAGGTGTTTCCAAAAGAGAAGATGTTTTACACAAATTGAGGACTTGTTAAGTATCAGAGGGCTGGAGAAATGGCTCATTGGTTAAGAGCATTGGCTACTCTTCCAGGGATCCTAAGTTCAATTCCCGGCAGCCATATGATTGCTTACACCTTTTATAACTATAGTCCAATGATATCTGATGCTCTCTTCTGCTGTGTGCATGTATATGCCAACAAAGCATCCATATACACAAGATAAATATAAATAAATAAAATAAAAATCATTGAAAGAACAACACCAACACCACAAACAGCTCTCCCAGTGCCAACATAGGGCAGTGTGACTCAGCACAGCCCTCAGATTTCAACAAGCATGGTTCCTATGGTCTCCTATGGTATCTTGGACCACAGAGATGAAAACAGACCCCAGCTACAGCAGATCCATGGACCCAAACATGGTCCTTGGCAGCAGCTTGGGCCCCGATGTCACCATGGCACCAGTGGCAGCCCAGACCACCCAGATCAGTATCACTCCAGCAGCAACATGGCCCTATGACACCACCATGGTCTGACACCACCATGGTCTTGGGTAGCTGATCAGACCCCAGGTACTTACATGGCCCTTGGTAGTAACAGCCATGGACAGCAATGATTTATTCCTTGGAGACAAGACCTCTCAAGGAACCTGAAGCTGTTGCATGAATAAATGAGACTCAGGGATAGATCTCTGAGGAAGTCAGAGATATTAGAGAGAATAAACACCACAGTCAGATCTTACCCAGCTGTCTTCCAGCTTCCTCAGCCTTGCCTCTCTTGGCTTGGCTTCCTTTGGCTTCCCCTTCTCATCTTCCTATCCTCATTTTAAATACTTTTTTGGTAAATTAAGGCGTAGTCCCACCACTGCCTGCTTGGGAGCCTGGAATTCCTTCTATAATCTAAAAGGACCTGGATTCAGTTAGGATTAAGGGCGTAGGTCACCACTCCCAGGATACTCCCTGTGCTGGGACTAATGGTGTTAATCACCACTCTCTGATTCTCCTAGACTGTGGTTACAGCTCTAAACTTTGGAGTTTGTATTAAATCCCAACATAGACTGTGGGTAGATTCCCTATGATATCTCCAAAACTTCTGAAGCTTTTATTGAATCCCCACGTGAAGCTAGGCTGATTTGCTAGTGAGCTCCTGGAATCAGCATGTACCTGTTGTCCCCTCCCCTATGCCCACATTACTGGGATTACAGGCACTCCCAGCCATGTCTGGCTTTTACATGCTGGGAATTCAAACCCAGGTTCTTCACAGCTGCACTGCAAGCCTTCATGCCTACTGAACTGTCTTCATAGCCAACTGATTTTGTTCTTGATCCTGACAGAGAAATACAAGCCAAATACTCCTAAAATTTGAGAATACCTATGATTTCGATCAAAATTCCCAAGTAACTTCTGCACTAGTTTGTAATAAACAATGTTTGTAATAAACAATGAACTAAAATGTAAAAGAACATGGCTATATTGTCTTATAGTTCTGATGGTCAGAAATCTGAAATAGGTTCCACTGAATTCAAAATGAAGGTGGTAGCAGGGCTTTAAGAAAAAAGGAAGTGTCCCCTTTAGTTCCATTGCTTGTTGGTATCCTCTACTGAAATTCACTATTTTGGGACAACTTGTAATCATCCTTTTGACTCAAGCTACCACCAGTAAATCAACTAAAGTACTTTGACATAAAAAATCAGTTGAAGGTAATGTCAGTTTCCTATATTAGATGGTACATTTTTCAAAGACTAGGCTCGTGATTACTATTCACCCTTGGGTTCCCTGGATCAAACAGTGTCTTTTACAAGGTGAGCATTTAAAACATGTTTATGAACCGAAATTCAGTTTCAGAAGTGGTTAAATGGTTCTTTCCCATTCCTTACCTGTTTCTGTTCTTACCTTATATGATCACAACCATCTTATAACACAACCACATTGGATGGAAATTCTGGAATCCCAGCAGGGATTCAAAGTCCAAAGTCTCTTTTGTGCTTCAAGGCACACTCTTAAATGTGCCATCTTAAAAACAAAAAAATGAAATGAATTAAGTATTCAGAATACAAAAGAGAATGGGTGAATATTTCCATTTTAAAAGAGAAAAACAAGAAGTTAGCCAAGAGAGACTGGACCAAAGAAAGACCAAAACCCACAGTTGGACAGTCGGTGCATGTCCAGCTCTTGGAATATATGGTGTCATCATCTGATCTCCATTGAGCTCGGGTAGCTCCACCCCTAATGCCTGTTTTATCTACAGGATGCATGATCTCTCTCTTGAACCAGCTACCAGAAGTTTTTTCAGCATGTGTGCCATATCACTGAATACATAATATCTTGGTGTAAACATGGCTAAAATGGCTTTACTTTCAAATTTTCACATTTTGGCCTCTCAGTATCTCTTTGCAGAAGATTTGAACTTGCTGTGTACTCTAGGCTTTATCGACTACTCTGGAAATGTGATTCAAACCTAATTTAGCATACCTGAGAAACCAATACCCACATGGCTGTTGCTGTTTTTTTCTTCCTACTCAGAATGTGACTGAGCCTCCTTGGGACAGAGCTACAGTTATGTCTTAGTGCCTGTCTAGCAAGACATAAGGAAATGTTTCCCTAGGCGGTTGTGTGGTAGTGTATTCCTGTGGGATCACTGTTTTATAGAATGAAAATCTTCAAATGAGTTTTAATTTTTCACCTGGGGTGGGTGAGCTCTTGCTCTCAGAGACCAGGCCTGTTTGTCACACTGTAAAGTACCGGGTTTCTCTCTAACTATTGCCCACTGTCTGAATCTGCTTTGTCCACTGCCTGCAACTTTACCCACAATCAAGCTCTTTTCCTCAACTTTAAAAACCATTTTTTACACAGCTATCTGCTCTACATTTCCCCCTCCTCTGACTTTCCACTGAACATTTGACTAAAAGCATTAACTAACACCCATTACACAGCCTGGATACTAGGCTCTCTTGAAATTTTTTTGCTAAATAAATTCACTCACTTTTGAATTGATCCTCACTGAAAATTTTAGAGCACAGTTATATGTAGACATTCCTTTCCAGAAGATTGCTTGAGTTCAACTCCTCCCATCTGTAAGCATTTAGTGTTTGAATTTCTGTCAGTGCTCCCATCTTCTGAACTCCCACCAGAGCTTTCTATTAAGAGGAGAATGATATTCAGAACATCTCTTGCTTGCATCTCCAAACTCTTCCACATCCTTCCCACAAATCAGTCCTGAAGGCCCAGAAACTACATGGTCTGTTTTATTACAGCAAGATCCCTATTGATGGCACCAATCTTCTGTATTACTTACTCCTTTTTTTATGCTATGACAAAATTATTCATAGAATCAACTTAATAGAAAATGACTTCCTTTGAATCAGTCTCAAGAGATTTTAGTTCATCTTGCTAAGGGAAGACAGTGTGTAGCACGCTTTCTTTTGGGCTACTCTCCAGTCCCGAATCATGACATGAAGACTTATAATTAGTTATGAATGCTCACACTTACTATGTTTATCCCACTAACTATTATAACTTAATTTAACCTGTTTCCCTTCATCTACATTTTGCCTTGGGGCTTTTAACTTTCATTCTATATGTCTTACTTTTCTGTTTTCTCATATCTGGCTGACTGGTGGCTGTTTGCCTGGCTCGCCTCAGGTGTCTCCTTCTCTTTCTTCCTTATACTCTCTAGATTCTTTCTCCTACTTATCTTCTCTGCCTTCCAGCCCCACTTACCCCTCTTCTGCCTAGCTATTAGCTGTTCAGCTTTTTATTAGACAAATCAGATATCGTATTAGGCCAGGTAAAACAAATGCAGCACATCTTTACATAGTTAAACAAATATTCTGTTTCAAAACAATAGTGGAGCATATAGCCAGGACCCCTCAAATCTTGGAATATATATCATAAAAATAATGTGGAGCCAGAAGCAGGGTTGGGTTTAACTCTCAAAGGCCTGCCCCAAAGTAACTCTCTTCACCCAGGCAGGACCCACAACCTCCCTAAGCAGTGCTGGAATCTTAGCACCAGAAGTTAAATAAATAAATAAACACATGGGAAACACATAGACTCAAAACATAACAAATGATAACTTTAGTTGAGATAGCATGTGAGGATAAATGCTATGTCTGATTTTAATGGTTAACCATTAGGATAATTTTTCTTACACTACAATTAATAAGCAACTAGTTTAATCTCATCTCAATACCATTTCCACATAGCTTGAGAGGTTGTAATCAATGAGTCTGATCTGTTAATAGGAAATAGCCAGATATATAACTATGGTCAAATGACATCACATTAATTAGAGTTGTTACTAACCATATAGTATTGATAATTTGTATAATTATTATCCAGCATCAAGATTTGGTAGTTTATCTTTTTAAGAAGATAGGACAATGTGCTACAGATTAAATTCCAATGAAATACTTGCCATGCTTCTTCACTAATTTTAAATACATGTATCAAATGAAAAACTAATAAAATGAACCAATTAGTAAAGAATTATCTTTGCTAATATGACTTGTTCTTGCTACAAAAAAATGGAAACACTGTGGTATTGTTATTTGCAGTTAATACTTCTTTTATCTTCTGGAATTTTATTAAGGAAATAACCTATGGTATAAGAAAATTTAGGCACATTGAGAATATTTTATATTATAATATAAAATAATTAAGAATATTTTAATTAATTCATCTTGTAGAAAGTATTGTACACATATTTTAAAGATGGTTTATGTCTATTTTTTATTTTTAAAACATAGAAAGGAATTCCTTAAAATTATTAATTGTTTGAAAATATTTGAATAGCTATCATTGAAAAACCATTTTGACTCTTTTAGTATTACACAGCATAGTAACAACTGAAGCATAAAAATATATTCTTTATCATCAAATATTCTACCATTATTGCCTAATTACAAAATGTTATAGTCTTAATAGATGTATAAATGATTGCTGCAAATAAATCTAGATTGATGTTATACAAATACATTATAAATGCGTTATAATGATTAAAAACAGTAATGGCAGTCAAAGATCATTTTACCATTCTGTTTCTATATTTTGTCATTTAAATGTTTGACATTAAAAACAGGAATTTCAACAGATCCACAACCCCTCCAACCTTTGGAATTTTTATTGTTTTGGTTTATTTATTTATTTTCACTTAAGCTGGAAGTAAAATTATTTTTAAGAACAGCAAAAAATAGAAAAAATTTTATTTAAATTCTTCTCTTTTTAAGAAGATTATTCTTTGAACAAACACACCTTTGTCAGTTTGGACTTGTTAAACCTTACACATTTTGAATTTTCAGGTTTTGACATATTTAAATAAGTTTTTGTCACATTAAAATGCACTGGAAGATTTAGATGTTATATTCTTCATTTTAAATCTTGATGTATATGGTGACCAGATTGTGGAGTGTTGTTTAGCTATAGCACAGAACATCTCGAGCGAGTAAATAGAATTTTCCTTTGAGGTACAGTAAGACATATCTGGTCTTTATTTCTGGTAGAAGGTTCAAACACCTAAAGCCCCTGGGATTTCCCCGTTGACAGTTGTCTTTTGTTTTTGTAGGGCCCCTGACTGTGATCACAGCTGTGCTTAGGCCAGGGCAATGTCTGTGGCCTTTCATTTCACTTTTCTCCTCACATCCTGGCAAAGCATTAAGTTCCACTCCCAATGGCCCGAGATTTAGTGAGTTTAAAAACAAGCACCTCCAGAAACAAAGGCTCAGAGGCTTCCATTGTGTGACAGTGAAATGGTAGGATGAGATGCTCAGGAGCCTGCTGACCTGCCTCTCCCACTGGGAGTGGACTCATCTATCACCTGCTTGGCCATTTCTGGGTTCCATCCTTTCTTACACAAGCCATCATACACATGATGCTTTCTAGTTATCTGTGAGTTACACAAGTGGATTATCTAACTATTAATACCATTTTGTAGAACTCAACTTTTATCTATAGAAGACCCCATAACAAAATACCAGGAGAAATGAACAAACTTCTGATCTTAACAATCCAAAATCTATGATTAGAAAGAAAAAAGTCATCAAGAAAGAAAGCCACACCAAACACCAAACGAAGCTTACTTACTTCTACAGTTTAATACTAGAAGAATGGCACCAAGTCCTGCTGATCCTTGTAGATAGAAATTCCAATTCTAGGGACTCCTCAGCTGGCAGTATTGGCAGAAAGCTGACTGGCAGTTCAGAATATGCAGAAATTTAGAATTTAGGAGAAGTTGTGGAAACTCAAAACAGGAATGCTAATATTATCATTAAATCTATCACCAATCAAGATTTTTATCCTGTCCAATCACTGTTGCTGAACATTTGCCCTGGGGGCACCAGGGCAAGAACAGGTGTATATGTGAAATAAAGGTGTTATGTGTCATGACAATTCAGTACTTCTATTGTCTTCACTGACATTACAAAAAAAAAAAAAAAAAAAAAAAAAAAAAGAAAAAAAAGAAAAAAAAAAGCACTTAGCTATTATGGAGGTTTGAAAGAAAATGGTTGCCAAAGGGAGTTGCACTATTAGAAAGGTGTGGCTTTGTTGGAGTAGATGTGGTCTTGTTGGAGGAAGAGTGTCACTGTGGGGGTGGGCTTTGATGTCTCCTAAGTTTAAGCTACTCCCAGTGAGACAGTCCACTTCCTGTTGCCTATAGATCAAGATGTAGAAATCTCAGGTCCTCTCCAGCACCATTTTCTGCCCGCATGTCACTATGTCCCACCATGATGATAATGGACTGAACCTCTGAACTGTATGTAAGCCACCTCATAAGTGTTCTCTTTTTAAGAGTTGTGGTCATGGTGTCTCTTCACAGCCATAGAAATCCTAAATAAGGCAGCTATTAAATGTGAAATAACACTTGGTTTAAAAATAACACACTTGACATCTCAGGTCATGAAGGCAATCAAGGTGCTTTTCCCAAAGCAGTGTCACAGTAAAATATCTCTAAAAACACAGAATAAGGCGAGTTAGACACAGGTGTATGAAAAGCTTTTACTATATTACAATTTCTTATCTGAGGTTTTATTCTGAGCTGGGACGCTGTGGGAGGGGAGGTGTATGACAAACTGAAAGAATGAACTATCTGCCAGGATTAAATGGAATGTTCACAGTCTGGCTCCAGTCCCTGTAGCTGCAGGGACAAGCCTATAGTAGTCAGGAGAGAAGCCCTGCACACCCCAATTTTCTAGCTCTATATCAGTTTGAGGCCTAGTCCCCAGATAGAAAGAATGGCAATGTTTGCCCTGGGCTGGGAAAAGCAAACTTGAGCAACAGTCTAACCCGCTTTTGTTATCTGAGAGATCGAATCTCAGTATGTGGTATGAAGTAGCCAAGGGACAAGTGAGATAAGGGAATCCCAGGATTAAAGTCAGCAAGTCAGAATGAAACTAGAAGACATTACCCAGCATCTTTTGCTGTGAGTTACTGAAAGATCCATGGATCTGCCATGGAATCTCATAAGACTGTGAGACAGATTATTCTCCTTGTCCTTTCAGAGATGTGCTCAATGTGACAAGAACAAAATAAGGCAATTTTCCATGTCATGCATAGTTTTTGAACTCAGGATTTGTGATCTGAGAGTCTAAGTTCTTCCACATCACACACCAAACTGTCTCTTCGTTACAAAGAAATAAGGTTGAATAAATGAGTGAAAGTTTGTACCTCAGTTTTCATGGCCAATAAGTGTTTTCTGGGCACAAAAATTTGGGGGAAGTTCTGTGTGCATGTCTTTTGTTCAAGCTTAAGGTTTGAGAGTGGAGTTTTATTACCTATGATGAAACCTGAAATACATGCTCATAATGTTGACTTATTGCCTATAGGCTGGATATGCTTAAAAACAGAATAATAAGGAAAAAATAAACATACTGCTTTGCACAAAATAAATGCGTATTCTATAGAATTATCCTATGAAGTGTTACATTTGTTTATACTGTGAAACGTTTGTTTTAATGATGCAAAGATGTGTTGCTTTCTTTTGCCTTTGGGAAGCTGTGTTACTTTGCCTATTTAAAACACAAGATTGGTCTAATAAAGATCTGAATGGCCAGAACTGGGCAGGGCTGGCAGGCAGAGAGAATAAATGAAAGGGGAAAAAGAGAAGGAAGAGGATCGAGAAGCACAGAACAAGGAGAGAAAGGTGCACAGAAACAGGGAAAGGTAAACGCACAGAGGCAAACGGCGTAATGGCTAGAGATAAGCCAAGTTAAGACCAGGCATTTATAAGTCTCCATGTGTGATTTACTTAGGAGCTGGGTGGCAGGCCCCCAAAAGAGTAAAGAGAAACAACAATGACATTTTGGCATCCCAGCATGGGGCCTGTAGGGTCTGAATTTTATGGAAAGTCTAAAAAAGCTGAAGAAAAGGATAAAGAAGGAGGAGGCGATGCTGTTTATCCAGCATACCAGTCAAAGCCAAATAGAAAAGGCAAACTATGTAATAAGTGCTGTGACAGCCAGGAACCCAGGCGCCAGTAGGAAGGTTGAATAGAGTTCTCAGTCACAAACCTCTGACCAGGCTACGACCTTTAGGCTTGGCTCTCATGAATCTAGAAGCAGGCAGAGCCAGTCGATAGAGCAGCACCGAGAACCCAGCTGTAGCTTAGCAATTTAAAGTTTGCTCACAAGGCCACAAAAGGTTAAAAGATACATAGTAAAAGAGTCCCAGATTGGGGAAAAAAATCTAAACAGGTTCCAATGTCTTCTATAATGGGTGCAGGCTTAAGAAAGAAAGAATATAGGGATAGACAGTCACAGAAATAAATAGTTTAAAAATAACAGTAACACCTTTAAAGAGAGAGTGAAATTAATATTTTAAAAAGTCACATAAGATGGGAAACACACAGGGCATCTGGATCCTCTATAGTACTGTGTCAAATTCAAATTTTTTGAATGCCAATGAGCAAAAGACAGCTGGTGGGAGACAAGGGACTGAAAAATTGAACCAACATAGATTCTTTAGGTCTATCTTTGTAGCCTGAAGTTTCTGGCCCAGCCAGCCTAGTCCTGAGGTGTGGAACTACAGTCCCACAGCGTTTTATTCCCAAATAATAACACGAAGGGTTATATTAATTACAAACTGTTTGGCCCATGTCTCAGGTCATTACCAACTAGCTCTTATAACTCAATGCGTTTCTATCAATCTGTTGTATTGCCACATGGCTAGATGGCTTTACCTGTGTTCCACTACATCTTGCATGTTGGGTGGCTGCCTGCTCTCAATTTAAAAAAGAAGTAAAAAAAAAATTATTTGTCAAATGGAAATCAAAAATTCTCCAAGGAATAGGTTTTGCTGCATTTCCACAGGAAATTAGAGGCAGTGGATTTGTTCTAAATTAATACGGATTAGGTCTGATGAAGGGAAATGGAAACCTTCTGAAGCATGACGGATGATATCTATCAACAAAAGTTATAGCCAGTCTTATCAGGACTTGGCCATTATCTCAGTTTTTCTCAGGGACTGCTAAAGATGCTTTGCTCATAAACAATAAACAGGAAGCAGTATGGAGAACACAATACCCACATTCCTAATAAATGGTTTGGGTGCTATTTGGTTATTTGATGGGTTATGGATATTTGCTATAATTTAGGGAACTCTAGCATATTGATACAAATTTTAAGTCATTTTTGTTATACCTGTTTCTATTCTTGTTGAGATATTGGACCTATGCAGTTCATTTAATAATTTAAGGTAAAGTTCTAGTTTTAGAAAGTTATTACTATAAACTATTTAGAATAATCAAGAAACATAGGTTAGTAGTTAGTCATTTATAACAATCAAATTTGTATATATGTTAGGTATGTTTTCAAGATCATATAGAAATATATCTAGATAGATAAATGGTTTTCAAACACTTCAAAGACCTGTAGATTATGACATTTAAAGTGTTTTATTAACATAAGGTTTTTTCTTGACAATAAGACACATCTGGTCCTGGCTACATGAATTTACTTTAAAGAAAATGATGGGCATCAAAGAAATTCCACATGGAGTTTTCTTTCAATGTGACAATATTAGCCCTTTTGGTAAGAAATTGTTTTTGCTTTACTGCTTGATAGTATACTCTATAAACTGGACATGCAGGACCCACAGGAAAATGGCTGCTAACCTTTGGCAAAACAAGGCAGGACAGCCCTTGGAGATTCCTGCTTTCATAGAAAAATCTGTCAAATATTCTACAGGACACAAAGAAAAGGGATTGATAAACTTTGCCAATACAAGGAGGAATAGTCCTTCAAATGTTCTGCATTGTTGAAAAGTCTGACAGATACTCCAGGGCTCTAGGCTGAAGATAGATGTCCCAATGTTTGGGTGACCAGACAGTCAGACATCTCTGCTGTTATGTAATATTAATTCCTTCTGGGGTTTTTGATGGAATTAAAGACTAAAAAATTGGAGAGTAATGGCGTTCCTCAGTTATGATAGAAAGTAAATTGGGTATAAAACTTTGGATCCATTAAGATAGGATAGATAATAAAATATTTTCTCTGAATCAGTGAAATACAGATGGATTTAAAAATGTAATCCTTGATAACTGTTGTGTATAGTTTTACTGTATTAAAGTTAAAACCTTCTTATTTAGTCAAAAGGAGGAAACGTAGAATATTATTTTAAGATGTGTTACATTTGTTTATATGGGGGAAACATTTGTGTTAATGATGAAAAGATGGTTTGTATTCTTTTATGTTGCATTTGAAGCTGTGCTACCTTCTCTTTCTAAAACACCTGAGGTCTAATAAAGAGATGGACAGCCAATAGTGAGACAGGAGAAAGGAGAGGTGGGGCTGGCGGGAAGAGAGGATTAATAGAAGGAGAAATCTGGGAGGAAAAAGGAAGGAGCAAGAGAATAATGAGAGGAGGATGTAAGGGTCAGTCACCCAGCCACAAAGCCACACAGCCACACAGCCACAAAGCCATCCAGCAACACAGCTACCCAGCCATCCTGCGACCTAGTCATCTAGCCACCCAGCCACCCAGCCACCCAGCCACCCAGCCACCCAGCCACCCAGCCACCCAGCTACACAGGCACACAGGCACACAGGCACACAGCTACACAGCCACACAGCCATGCAGCCACCCAGCCACCCAGCCACATAGCCACATAGCCAACCACCCACCCAGCTACACAGCTATACAGTTATACAGCCACACAGCCACCAGCCACCCAACCACCCTGATGCACAGCCACACAACTATACTGTGGGGATATGTTTCAAATTCAATAAAAACCAGTCTGAGATATCAGAGGGATCTACCCACAGTCAGTGTAGGAGGATCAGACAGTGGTAACTCACACCTTTAATCCCAGCCATAGGGAATATCAGGGAACAGTGACCTATGCCCTTAATCCCAGCAAAATTGAGTTTGAGGCCTGCATAGTTTACAGAAGGAGTTCTAGGCTCCCAGGCAGGCAGTGGTGGTGCCACACTTTTAATCTTAACCTGGATGTGAAACAACCTGGCAAAGAAGGTATTTATGGCAGGTATAGAAAGACAGGCAGGCAGTAGAAGCCACAAGGAACAAGGCTGAGGAAACTGGAAGACAGCTGGATGAGATTTGACTGTGGTGTTTCCTTTCTTTGATATCTCAGCTTTTCCCTGAGATCTGGCTCTGAGTTTCCTTTTATTGTGCAACAATACACAGCTATACAGACACCAGCCACACACACCCCCAGCCACACAACCACCCGGCCACATGTCCACCCAGCCACACGGCCACACGGCCAGCCATGGAGTAAGAGTGAAAGTAATATATATATATGTATGTAAGGGGGAAAAAGCCCAGAGGGAAAAGGTGGATGAGATGAGATAATTTAAAGTTAAAGAAACAAGCCTAGCTAAGGCTGGGTTTCTATAATTAAGAATAAGCCTCTATGTATGATTTATATGGAAGCTGGGTGGCTGGGTCCCCCATAAGAGGAAAAACAAACAACATGAATATACTAAACATGGATATAAAGATAAATGGGGACACTTACCCTAAGAGGACTTTTGAGAAAACAATAACATTTTAATAAGTGTGATAGTTAATCTTGGTTGCTAAGTTGACATATCTGGGGAAGGGAACATCAGTTAAATAATGACTTCTCTCAGTAACATATGAGCGTGACTGAGGGATATTTTCTTCACTGCTAATTGAAGTAGAGGTCCACCCCGCTGCGGGGTGTCATCCTGGGTTATCTAGTTGAGCAAGACCGTAGGTACCATTCCTCTGACTGCTGCTTTGAGCTCTAGCCTAAACATCTTGCAGTGGCAGGGAGTAATCTGAATGTTGAACTAAAGTCCCCAGGATGATTTTGGTCCTGATGCTTATATCAGCAACACAGAATATGGACACTTTGAGGATGAGCTGGTCTGAAGTGTTGGATTCCACAAATAAGACTGTGATGAGCTGACTCAATACAAGTAACCCAGTTAAAGTGTATACAGAGCACAACTTGGGGGCATTGCAGGAGAAACAAAATGACTGATCTGAGTGTTAGAAGACATTCTAGATATCGTCATTGTGCTGGCCCATGATCAGAAACAGGAAAGAAACAAACATGTATTATTAGATGCTGTAAAACCACCCTGAATAGGGTCATACACAGAGAAAAGAATATGGAAGACTCTGTGGGCCTTGCTAGTCCCCAGTACTTACTTATTTGCTTTTTTGTCTGAACACACTAAGGTGTGCATGTGCCTACCCAATACGTTCTCTGTCTAGTAATTACATTATCTTAAATCATGGAATATATTTCTCAGCATTGCTATTTATAAAAACCTACTTATTCACATATGTCAAAGACTTAGGCACAAAAATTTAAGCAGAGTTCTTCCATCAGAGAATTATTAGTGATTTTTAAAACTTTTTACTAAATGTAAAATTATGGCTGGTGAGATGGCTCAGTGGATAAAAGCTCTTTTGTATAAGTTTAACTGCATGAATTCAATCGATGTGTCCCATGAAAAGAACTGATTCCTGACTGCTCGCCCTCAGATGCTGGACCTCCAGATGCTTGAACACACACACACACACACACACACACACACACACACACACACACACACACACACACAGAGAGAGAGAGAGAGAGAGAGAGAGAGAGAGAGAGAGAGAGAGAGAGAGATACACTAAAAGGTTTTTAAAAATAAAATTACACATTTTAATTATCATGAAAAACAATGGACATGAATGGCAGAAATTTATTGGTTAAATGTAAGCAAAATAAATTAGTTAATACACTGTATCAGAAAGCACTAAACCAATGTTTTTGGACCAGTGGGGCATATTCAAATGAGATATTCAATTGCTACATTTTATTGTTGCAAGTTTTATAAACAACATTTTACAGCATAAAGAGCTTTCGTCTTAATTTGTAAGAAGTATTATTTAAACTACCTGTATTATATTTATTGTGTGCCTTTTAGATGTCTGTTTTGTGCATATTTTGTGATATAGTATACATGTATGGTTTTAAATGAATAAATAGAGATTTACTGTGCCACAGAACAAACCAACTGTGACTTACTTCATTTCAACTCAGGGACACTGACCCCTTAGCCAGACCACCTCGTAAATCATGCTGATGGTGTTTATGAGGGAAGACAGTGGAGAGAGCCTACTTCATAAAGTCTTTTAGCAGGACAGACATGGTCAGTCTCAATTGCTTACTGTAAATCAACCTTCAATTTTTAGATTTATGAGTATGGCTTGCTGAAGAATAGACTATGATAACACGAATATATTCTCTCTGTGTAACTGAGTGTGAAAATGGTACACCACAAAGTAAAATGCTTTCTTGAGAAAGTAGCTTCCATAGCCAGTGTTCAGAATTCACTTGATATCTCAGTCCAAATTGCTCTGTGAGAAAAGGAATGTTTTTGAATGCTTTGATTAAAGCATGCAGACTTTTACAGAATGAAATGTGGCATCTGTATTGTTTTTTGCTTATATCCTTAAGCATTAGGACAAATTTGTACTATATTTGAAAGTGTGTGTGATTAACCTGAAATGGATATACTGTGAAATTCAAACCTCTGGGTGAACTGCCAGATTATATTGTGTTGCCGATAAACTGCCTTATAGGAACTACAGAACCAGTGTAGTGGACACCATAAAGATAACCTCAGGTAGTTGACAATATGTATTTAAAAGACAAAACTAAAAATTTATTTTTGCAGAAGAATAATTATACACAAATAGAACATAAAAGGACTTCCATGTCATGTGGATATATCTTTGCAAATGATAAAGTTCAAACTGATATAACCTAAAGAGAAATTTTGAAGTTCATGCCGGGCTACTGATAATTAATATCATATATAATACGATCAAGGAGGAAAGTGTAAAAGCATATAAAATATTGAGTATAAGAGATAAACAAGAAGTGCCAAGGAAGAAGGCAGTCATACTGCAACCCTGAGTAGAATGGTCAAGGAACGTCTTGGGTAGATAGTCACACCACATAAAAACATAATGGCTTGTTTCAACCCAAACAATAAGGAAATAAAGCCCAAAGTTGTGTTTTTATTTTTTTTTTACACAAAGTCTCTTGTAGACAATGTTGTTCTTGAATTCAATATGCAGTTGAATATAACCTTGAGCTTCTGAGCTCCCTGCTTCCACCTCCACCCTATAATAGGACCATGTGCATTTCCATACCAAATTTTCATGCAGTGCTGGAGATGAAACACAGAGTATCATGTGTGCTAGTCAAACACTTTTACAATTGAACTACATCCCTAGCTCAAGCCACAAGGGTTGGGAGGAAGGATTCTTTCATTGGTAACAACCACAACAAACAGTAACCTTGTCCAAACACCCTGTACTCTTATTCAGAACACACTTCTGCAAGGACATGCCTAGTAGATGTCTACATTTTAACTGTTACCCAGTATCACCTGTGTTATCTATGTAGAACTACTGTCCCAAGATATCTGATGCAATCATCCTCATTTCAACTTCAAAAATGGTCCATTCTTAAATAGGATCCACCCAGTTATTCTGGCATTCCCATTTTCAGTGCAGTGCTTTTATGTCCATATCTTATCATTCTTAGAAGAATCTCTTTAACTGCCATTAAGATAAGAGCTTAACTGGTAAGTCTTGAAGGAGTTAAAGGAATAATAATAATAATAATAATAATAATAATAATAATAATAATATCTGTGAATGAAATGAGGACATGACCACTACAAGGTATGGTTAGGGGAAGAATCTTATTGTAGATGTGAGGAAGAGTACAGCCAGAGGCATCTGCAAAAATCTAGATAAGGGAGAGAAAGAGGTAGACTGAACATGGATACCAGACTCAGCCATGCCATGGGAGAGTGAAACCGAAAGGGAAGAGAAGAGGAGAGAGGTCAAGGGAGCCAAGGGAATGAGCCACCAAAGTGGGAATCAGAAGCTGGGGGAAGGAATCAAAGTCCTTGGGTTAGAAAGGGTGCGAAGAGCAGAGAGAAGGGACAGGTACTGAGTGAGCCTGCTGGCAATCATACACTTTGATATACGAATAGTCACCACAGTTAGCTATTTGTCCTGAGCCTCTATTGGGTTTGTCAATCTGGGGATGGAAGACAGCATTTCAGATAGACAAACAGCTCACATAAGAAAGAGACGGCCAGAACACACCTTCCTGTTCACTGAAAGTCAAGATAGCAGGAGCTCAGCCAGCAAGAGTGGACACCAGGAGGTTCATGAAGAAAATACCACTAAGTTACTCAATGTTAGAAAGGCAAAAAAATTAAACACAGATGCATAATAAAAACAGTATTTGATTAAAAGAGAGTATGGATTAGAAACAGAAAACACATAGGTCTTAAACCTAAGTTTCCTCATAATTTTTGTCATGAAATATAATATGTAGAGATAAGTTTGTTAAGAAGCCAGTAGTAGTGTTGAGAAATTGTCTGTTCCTCTATTTTAGGACATTGCTTTGTGAGTTCAAAAGTTATTTTATTAAATATGTACAAATTTAGAAGTATTGTACTATATCAAGAATTTGTTTCCAGGAGCTGTCTCCATCTCCAGTAATAATATAAGCATGGTTTCAAAAAAAATTTAAAAAGAAAAAAATTAGTTATTTTAAAATCTAAAATAACCAAATAAATAAAAATCCCCAGCCATGGAGTACATTTTATGTCCTCCTGAACATAGGTCCTATCCTGGACTGTGGTTTATTATAGCAGGATAAATCCATTGAAGAAAAGTTTTTCCTTCTCCACCCATTTATCAATTGTTCATAGCTTCACAGGGGTGAGGCTTTGGGCCCACTTCCGCTGTTTGAATCTATGCAGGTCTTGTGCATGCTGTTACAGTTTCTGTGAATTCATATGTGCATCAGCCCCATTGAGTCTGAAAAAGGCTGTGTCCTTGCATCATCTATGCCCACCGTCCCATGTAATCTTTCTTCATCTTCTCCTTGATAGGAGGAGTGTGATTAACAGCCAGTGAAAGACTGAGAGACTCAAAGTCTCCCTCTCTACATGTTGTCGAGTTGTGGGCCTCTGTGTTAATTGTCTTCTTTGAAGCCCCTTTGATTAGAGTTGAGTGATTCACTGATCTATGGATATCAATATGTCAGTAGAATAAAATTTATGGGGTTTCTCTTAGGGCACTGGTCTAGTCCCAGGTTCTTGGTCTCTTTAACAGTGTCACAGAGTAAGCCTTGATCCAGTTAAGAAAACAAAACAACAAAACAAAGCTGGCTACTTTCCCCCATGACATTTGTGCCACTCTTGTGTCAGTGAGTATGTCTTATATCTAGGCCATTACTGTGGCTCGCAGGATTTGTACTTTTCTCTTCTGGTGGTGTTTACAGTACCTTCCTGCATGATGAACACCAGTCAGTAGGGCTGAAGCTTCTCACTGGGCACAGACTTGAACAATCCATGTTTGATAACATAAATATGTACTATCTTCAGCAAAAGAATTTCACCATCAGGTTGTGTAGAGTAACCAAGAGCAGCACTGTCATGTTTAGGGAGTCTAAAACTCCTCTTTGGCCAATTATTTTAAAAGATGTAACCCATTCCTGATAGTAGGTTTTATTTGGTAGCACATAATGTCCAGTTTGAGCATATTATATGGTAAATCCAGTGAAATTTGTTTTATGTATATATTTTAGGAAGTGTCTTTAGCAATAAGTATCTGACTGACCTCTCAAAGGGCTTTGTTTAGTGTTAATTATCCACAATCCCTCTTTTGCTATGTACTCCCATTCCCTCCACTTCTGCAATTTCCTCTTCATAATGTTATATTTTACTGCATGTTAACACAAAGCTTTTGATAAGACACTCATTTGTAAGTCTTCAAATAAAAAGATGAATTCACTTTTCTATTGAACTACTCACTACTAAATCTTAAAACACACACACACAAAGAGAGAGAGAAAGAGGGAGGGAGGGAGGGAGAGAGAGAGAGAATCTTCATATCTTCATATAATACAAAGTAACTTAGTTCTATGGCTTCAAAGACTAATGGTATTAGAATTGGGACAACTTTACGTATATTTGATGGGTCAAAAAGTGTGTGTGTATGTGTGTAGGTATGTGTGTGTGTATATATGTGTGTGTATATGTATGTGTGCGTGTGTGTGTGTTTGTGTGTGTGTGTGTATGTCTGTGTGTGTGTAGTAAGCAAAGGAGAGAACTGGCTGTTAAATGTAGGATTCTGGGTAAGAACCACATGCTGTTTATATAGAAGGGCCTGAAGGACGACTGACTTTACTTATGGATGCAGGATAGCAGGTGAATTAAGAAAGCTGTATATCTCTGCCAAACACAGCAAAAGTAAATAACACTAAGAGCTCAATTTTCAAAAAGGACTTTATAACATAATTAAACTGGTTAGATTTAAACATCTTACTAGGTAGCATCATTTTGTACAGTAAAATATACAACTCTTTATTGCCTTCATACATCCTGACTAAAATTATACATAAAACCATAGGCTAAACACCTTACTGCTTAATAAAGAGAAAAAAATGCCAAGACAACTGATTTTGAGTTTTAAAGGTTAGAATATTGAGAAAAAATTACAGCATGTCTGATTAAGTTTGGATTTCCACAAAGCAAAAATGCCCTGACCAAAAACCCCAAACCAACTAAGCAATGGAACAAAAAAATACCAAATCAAAACAAAGAACCTCCAGAAACAAAAAATTATATAAAGGTCATATTATAATACAAAAAACATTAGGTTTCTTTTCTAAAGAATTTCAGAATAGAAACAGTTGTTTTATTTTTAATTTGTATGTTATATTTGGAAGATTTAAATACATAAAGCTAAATAAAAGAATACTATTGGAAGTTTGTTCTTTTCTTATATATGACAACATGTGGTAGGATCCACAAGGAGTTCAAGTATACCAACAAAATTGCACATCTGAGGAATGAATAAGTTCCCTTTGAGAGCTAATTATTACCCAGGGATTAAGGCAAAAACATATGAACACCTATGAAATATATTAAAAACAATTCAGTTTATTTTTGGATTTAATTGTCTTGGGATTCTTTTATAATTGATAAACTTCTTTGGTATTTTACTCTATCTATAAGAAGTATTTCATAATTTGGGGAATTATATCCATCTATTAAGATATATTATAAATAGAAAAATGAAAAATCCAGATCTTGAAAGCCTTGCTCATCTGCTGTGTGTATTTATCTTCTAGTCTTGATAATCTCAGAGGTCTTTTCTACACAGTCCTCACAGAAGCAAATATAAGTCTGCAGTTCTATTTGTATTATCACTGTCTAATGAATTCTGTTGTGCAAAGGTGTCAGATCATATCTGTTGTTTTGCAGTTGGGCATGAATAGAAGATGTATTGCCATTGCAAGTGAATCTAATATGGAGCTAATGAGTGGTAATGAGCAACTGTTCTGTCGATATGGAGGCAACCACTGAGATGCTAATAAACTCTCATTTTGCTCTTTAGAAAACGCAGTGACCAGGATTTACAACATGGCCTTAATATCCTCAAAGCCTGAGGCAAACATAAATACATAAATAAATAAGTAAATAGTGAAATCCTAAACTGAGAATGATTTAGCCATTTTCTGTATGATGGTCCTTCTGCTTTGTAAAATGAACTCACTGTAATGTCTCTCAAGAACTCCATAACCACAGAAAAGATGAAGAAAGTAAGTCTATTAAGTGAATATGAAGTTGAGAAGAAAAGCACTGTGCCTTATTTTCCTTAATTAAATATGATTTTAGAGTTTCTCACTTGCCAGGTTCTTTGTAGCATAATGAACGCTAATGTAGGCAACATTGTTGCTTAACTGGGTTATTAGAAGCAACACTATTGAGGGGGCTTATTTTCTATAATTAACCTTATTTGTTCCTGTGGATAGCCTGACTTGGTAAATGACCAAATGTATTGTCACACAGTATTCTGGCCCCTGTTTTATATCTTTGATTTTCTACATAGCATAGAGCAGGGAGCTCAATAAATATTTAAGAATGAATGATAAATAAATAATTGAATGAATGGAGAAAATTTCTTTCATTAAATTTGCTTTTTTAAAGGTAGAAATAATGTTGTTTAAAAGAATTGTTAGTGCATATACATTTAAAATGCTCTAAGACCCAACTGGGTTTTGAATACTTTATTTTTCTGGATAAAACGTTTTAGTGTATATAACTAAAACCTTGTTGCTGTATAATTAGTTATCATTAACTCTGAAAAATAACTAATTTTGACACTTTTTTATAGATTTTCCTACAACTCATGTATAAATATGTACTTTAATTAACTAGTTAATTCTTTGACAAACATGCAAGATATTGAAATCTAGATTGATGGTAACATATTTGCCAACTATATAAGGTCTTGGTTTCAATAACCAACAACATAAAAAATGATTGCTCATAAGAATTTTATACCCTCAAAAGTCCACCTATGTTCTTAAATATAAAGATTTATTTTTCTTGGTTATTAAGTAAGTTTTTATGATGTCTACATAACAAAGCCATTCATTTTGAGTTATTCTAAATTGTATCACATGTATGACCTCTTCCTAATTTCTAAAATGGTAATATAGGTACATTCTTAGAATTTTCTTTTAATAGGACATATGACCAAGCCAGATAATGGTGGTGCACACCTTTAATTTCAGCATTTGAAAGGCAGAGGCAGGACGATCTCTGAGTTCCAAGCCAGCTTCATCTCCAGAGCAAGTTCTAGGACAGCCAGAGATATGGAGAAACCCTCTCTGAGAAAAACCTAAAGAGAAAAAAGAGTGAAAAAAGACCAGGAAATATACAAATACAGCATATTTATATTCTTTAGGTTCTACAGATATTAACCAACAAACATAAACAGGAGGTGTGATAGTTTGAGTGTAATTTGCCTCCATAAGTTCATATGGAGTGGCACTATTGGAAGGTATGGCTTTGTTGCAGTAGATGTGGCCTTCTGGAGGAAGTGTGTCACTGTATGGTGGGCTTTGAGGTTTTTTATGCTCAAGCTAGCATCCAGTGTCTCAGTGGACTTCCTATTGCCTGTAAGATGTAGGACTCTCAGCTACTTCTCCAGCACCATGTCTGCCTGCATGCCACTGTGCTTCCCACCATGACTCTAAGTGAGCACAACCCAATTAAATGTTTTCCTTTATGAAAGTTGCTGTGATCATGGTGTTTCTTCACAGCAATAGAAACCTTAATTAAGACAGAAGTTGGTACCAGGCATGGGGTATTACTCTAATAGGCCTGACCATGTGTTTGTGTGGAGGAATTTGGACTTTAGGTGGAATGCTTTAAGCTCTGCTTGATGGACCATAGTAGTAGACACATGGAAGACAATGGTGTTGAATGTGATTTGATGATATGGGAGGCTTGCTCAAGAGTTTACAGAAGAGAAGAATTTTACCTTGGTTTGTGTCTTTATTGCTTCTATTTCAATTTTTAAATCTTAAAATGTTTCCTTCACCTGTTTAATTGCTTTTGTTTGTTTGTTTTCTTGGATTTCCTTATTTTCTTTCAGGGATTTGTTGATCTCTTCCATTTTTTTTTTGTTTGTATTTTCTTCTGTTTCTTTAAGGAATTTTAAAAATACCCTTTTTAAGGCTTCTATTACCTTCATAAAATTGTCTTTAAGGCCTTTTCCTTCTGCTTCCTCCGCACTGCCATGCTCAGGTCTTATTGTAGAACAACCAGATTCTTCTGGTGGTGCCATGTTGTTGTTTATGTTGTTACATGTATTCTTGCACTGGCCTCTGCCCATTGCTTCTTTGGTTCACTGCAGGATGTGTCTGTATCTCAGGATTTTGGTGAAATCTGTTCTGGGTGTGTCTGTGTCTCAGGAAGCCCTTCTTGGTCCACCCGGAGGCAGTACATTCACAGTGACTGCTCTTAATCCAGTTGGTGCTGACACACTGTATATCTCAGGGGGCTGCTTTTGATCCAGTAGGTGCTGAGAAACTGAGGGTCTCAGATAGCTGTTCTTGGTCCAATAGGAATTGAGGAACTCTCTTAGTCACTTAGTCTGATGTGGGCTGAGGGTCTGTGGGTTTCCAGTTGCTACTGAGGTTGTCTGGTGGTGGCCTGGGTTGGGGAATGGGGCAGGTTTTTGTAGCTAGGAGTGTCCAGAAAACTGCGGCTTCTGGCCTGCAGGGGCTTTCTCTGCTGGCATGAATTTAGGGCAGAGCTGAGTGGAAGTGAGGTTCTATAGGCTGTATCCCAGGGCTGAGGCCCGGATCTCTGCCTGGGCTGGGTGGTGTGTCACTCACTTCTTAGTCTGCTTTCAAGGAGAATTTTAGTATGTTGCCTAGATATCATTCTGTTGAGATTTTGGTGAAAAAAGTGGCTGCTCTTGCCCTTGTCAGAAAACTTTGCCTGAGGCTAAAGTGAAGAGTTTTGAGTTAATTCCATGGACAGAGGAACTCTCAACACAACCTAGTATAGAATCTGTTACCAGTGGTAATTCTAATGAAAATTTATAATGAAAAGGTAAATTACAAAATGTAAAATTTAAGAAGAAAAGGAACAGTGAAAGGGAAATGGATTAAGTTCTCTGTTCAAGGAGATAAACATTAAGAAATGAAATAAAGGAAGTGGTGACCTCAGGAGAAGGTCCCACCCAGCTAAGTTTACAACTTGTGAAAAAGAAATAAATTACAGCTTAGAGCTAGATGTGGTGGTACACACCTTTAATCCCAGTACTGGGAGGCAGTGACTGGCTGATCTGAGTCTGAGGCAAGCCTGGTCTACAGATCCAGTCTCAGGACAGCCAAGTTTAGGCATTGAAGCCAACAAACAAAATAGAAAGCTGGTGACAATGTAATTGAACAAGGGACCATGTTCCAGCTCCAGGAAGCCGTAGAACTTGGTAGCTTCAGCCTTGTGGTTCTGACTTTCGAGTTAAGGATGTAAGAAAGGGGCTATGAGTTTGCCTCAGCATCTAAAGAAAGTCGTTGAAGCCAGGCATGTGTCAGGGGTGTCCCTGAGTAAAAGCCTAGTAAAAAGGCCATTATATAAAGTTGTGAGGTTGAAGCCTGGATTGCCTAAGAGATGCCAGAATCATGGGACACCTGCTGAGGAGAGCAGCTAACAGGGAATAGAATGAGCCCAAGAGAAAGAAGTGTATTGCAGTCAACAAATTTAGAAGGAGTTGGAGATCTGAAAAACATTTTGATATCAGACAGGGAGATGTGTAGTTTGAAGTTTACTCAGTTGGTTTTCAGTCTTGCTTTGATCCAATATTTTCTCCCTATGCTTCCTTTCCTGCATTTTGGAATGGTAATGCATATCCTATGCCATTATATGTTGGAAGTATGTGACCTGCTTTTTTATTTCAGTTTTGTTGTGGATTAGAGTTAAAAGATTGCATACATTTCAGAAGAGACTTTGAACCTTTACACATTCTTGAAATTGTAAAGGTCCATGGGTACCTTTGAAGTAAGACTAAATACATTTCGCATTATGATATTGTTACAAGCTTATGGTGTGCAGAAAGTGCAATGTGGTAGTTTTAATATAATTGGCTCCTATAACTCACAGGGAGTGATAGTGTTGGGAGGTGTGGCCTTGTTGGAGAAAGTATGCCACTGTGGGGCAGGCTTTGAGGTCACCTATGCTTAAGCCACCCTCAGTGTCGCAGTCTACATCCTGTTGCCTGCAGATCAACATGTAGCAGGTCTTCTGCCATCACCAAATCTACCTGATGCCACCATACTTTCACCCACGATGGTAATGGACTAAATCTCTAAAACTCTAAACTGCTATTTCAATCAAATATTTTCCTTTATAAGAGCTGCTGTACTCATGGTGTCTCTTCACAGTGATAGAAACCCTAACTAAGATAATATTTGTAAAATTGGAATGTGTGGATGTATTAGGGATTAAAAATAAATTGTGTTAAATCAAGGAAATGTTCCTCTATTATTTTTTAAATAAAATTTACTTATATTGATCATCAATTTCTTATAGGAATTAAAGAGATGGCAATACAGTTTACTGGCAGAATGGCAAAAATGAATTTTATATGTTGATATTACCTCTATTACAGTAATGAATGCATACTGTAAAAAATTAGAATATTACAGTAAGACTGTTAATAATAAGCAACAGTTCACCATTTCAACTCTACCCAACTTTTGACTATTTCTTTTTTAAATTAAGATTCATCTTGTTATTTTTAATTGTGCTTTGTGTACATAGATCTATGCATTTAAGTGCAGGTGCTTGCAGAAGCCAGAGAGTCAGATCCCCCAGAGCTGGAGTTATAGGCAGCTGTGAATCTTCTGATATGGTTGTTAAAATTTGAACTCGGGTCTTCTAGAAGAGCCCTATGTGTTATTAATCACCTGGATGCCTGAGACATCTTCCAGACATATAATAATGTCTTAATTCTTTAAAATTTTTAATTTTTATTTATTTCTAAGTAGTAACCAATGTTCCCTCTTCTTTTAAAAATATTTATTTTTATTTATGTGCATGCATATGTATTTATATGTACATATGTGTGCAGGTACCTATGGAAACCAAACAAAAGGGGGGTCAGATCCACTAGATCTGGAAGTACAGGTGATTGTGAGCTACCCCATGTGGTTCTTAATTGCTAAGCCCAGTTCCCCTTTTTACCATTCAAGACTTATGTTTGGAAGCATGGGCTGTACATAGTTGATGTCCTTAAGATATGGCAAATATTTATTGTACTTAAGACCCCCCCTCCTTTTGAGCAGTATGTCATTATGTATTCCCAGATGGCCTGGAACTTACCATGTAGACCAGGCTTGCTGCCTTGAGTTAACAGGGATCTCTGTGTTTCTGCTTCTTAAATGCTGAGATTAAGTCATATGCCACCACACCAAGGAGGACTCTAGTTTATGGGTTTAAACAAGAAAAAGCAGCCAGTGCCCAGGCCAGAAAATGACTCTACTCATGAGTCAAAACTGTCATAGTTGTTGCTTATTTCTTAGTCCCCTTTCATTTTTTTTATCAGTTGTAAAAGTGTGGTCTGTGAACCCTCGGGTGTCTGCAGTACTCTTTCAGAGGTTGTAAATTCAAAAAACTTTTCATATAACATGAACATATTATTTTGACTGTTTTTTTTGTTATCTTAATGGCACAGAAGTGATGGCAGGGAAGAATGCTGGCATTGTAGCTGGAATCTAGGTAGTTGTACCAACCTGCACTCACAATCAAAGTAGGAGACAAGAAAGGCAGCATCACAGAGTGTTCCTGGTAAAGATGGGAATCATATCATTAGTGATACTAATCAATGCAATCTTAGAAATGTATCATATATTGAAGATATGTGTAATCTGACCATGGCATAATGTTAAAAAATCATACTTGAGTGAAAAGTCTGTTCACAGTTGCATATTGATTCCTGAATTTTATGTGGGGATTTGTTTTTAAGGCCTAATTTTACAAAATCTGTTATTTAGCATGTGTTAGTATAGTGAAAAAGACTCAAAAAGACCATTAAAATACTCCCTATCTTTCTTGTTAAATTCTGTGTGATATCAGATTTTCTCAATGTTTTTAATCAAAACTAACAATGTCATAGCATATAACGTGAAACAACATAAACCAAGCAATAAAGCCAGACCACAAACCAAGGCTTTAACTGTCACAGTGGGTGGGATGGGAAGCTTATAAAATGGGTTGTCTTTACTAATGCAGATGTCAAGAGACTTGCAAAAGTGTAAGGTAATAGTTGTTTAGTTTCTAAAAATATTTTATTTGTGCTATAATAAACTGTCATTGCTTTGAAATATGCTAATAAATATATAGTTTTTTAGTTTCAACTTTTACAATTGAGAATATTAAAAAAATATAATTTATGTAAACGAATGTTGGTTGTGTCTTCATGCACTTTTAAGGTGCATAGGGGCCCAGAGATAAAGTGACAAATTATTGAAGGAAAAACATTATTGAAAGAACAAATTATTGGCTTTTTAAAAACAAAATCTGAAAACTTGCTGTTTCCTTTATGCTTAGTCAAGTCTTTGTTTCTGGGTCTAAAATACTTTTGTTCTTTCATCGTTTAGCTGGATCAGTGTAGAAAACACGACACTGGTCACTGATTTTATTCTATAGCTTATGTAGACAACAGCTGTTCCAGGTTCCCATTTTTAAGAACAAAGGTTCTTCTCTTTGGACACATCACTATCTACTTAATGTGTAGGTTTTTGAGTTTACCTTGCTGATATGAATTGACACCCCCATGTCTTTGAACAAACACGTCTATGTTATAATATTATTTCAGTGTGTTCCCCCTCCCCACCCAATTAGAAAAAAACAGTACTTCCTCACAGCAAAGTAACAGGTTTTATTTTATTTTATTTTTTTCTGCAAAGAAAGGTGGTACCTTTTAAAGTTTCAGTGACGGTAATGTTTTCTTTAAGGATATCAAATAGAATCATCTACAGATTTTTCTGATAATTTCATAAAGTCAGCAGAAGACAAAAGGTGGGAACAGCCTTGGAAAGGGGGAGCATTGAACATGATATAGCCTTGCTTCATTTCTTTCTGTGGGATTTCAAAGGCTGTTTTCAGTAATTTATGTTAATGCTTTATTTTCAAAATTTTCTTTCTTTCATAAGCTCCTCATACTTTGACCAAGAACTGACCTTTCCCCTCTTTGAAGTTTACGCTCCAACCTATCCCCATCTCTAAACTAGCTTTTCCCTAGGAAGCATGGAAGCCATCGCTCACCGCAGTTTTCTGTTGTGCTCTGGTGGCCAGCCTCCCTGACAAAAATCAAAGAGCTGCTAGAGCCTGGAGGGTGAACTCTGTGATCTCAGCCCCCTAAAGAGAAGTGTCTCCAGAGAGAGGTTCAGTTTGTGTCAGTTACATCTTAATTCATCAGAGAGACGGCAAGCAGACAGCTGTCTGAATACTTCTATTGAGAGACGGTTTCCAAATTGCAGATTAGATTGGTGCTTCGCTTACTCCTTTGAATGGATGTAGCCAGTGGCTCACCTGTAATGCAATTTAAAAAAGAACTTTTTTTTAGATTCTAAAATAGATTTTGCTGTGGGGTTTTTTGTTTTGTTTTTTGTTTTATTAGGCTGAACAGGAATGCACCTTTTCTGGAACCCCTTGACTTTTGTGAGCTGCCCAGTGCCTAGAATAATCAAATTTGAATGTAACTGTGCTTGGGTTTTCTGGTGCCCTCAGTGGAGATCAGTGAAGGTGAACTTAGCATGCTACTTAGGTAGCAATCATGGTAAAGTTGAGATGGTGCTGCCTCTGTCTTCAAAGTGGCACCAGATGGAGCCATTATTCTGGTTTATAAAGGACTAAGTTTAACTGTAAAGTTGAAGAACATCTAACCTTCATGGGAAATGTCTTGGGACTTAAAATGTCTATATAAATTGAATATTAAAATGTATCAGTCACTATTTTAACCTACACAGACTCAGTCACTAGAACTACTTCATAGGCACAGCACTTCTGTTGTCTCTATGGGGACAGAAACACTTAAGGTTTAGAATCTTTGTCAAACAGAATTAGTAAGTTTCAGAAATTAAATAAGAAGTCTGGCTTCACTGAGTGTGAATTTAACTACAGCATGTTTTTCTGTTAACAGGTAGCGTACAAGGGAGACAGAAATAATATTAAGTTTTGATGGCAAGTTACAGGATTTTCATATTTTCTTATATTTGGCTTTTCTGGTTTATTTCTCTTACTTTATAGTGACGGAAAGTTTCACACCTTACTACTTGCTAATCAAACACTCTTTCTTACTATTAAAATTCTAGCCTTTAAAAAAATGTTCATTTCAAATTTCATTTTCCTCATGAATCTATGTCTTTAAAAATCACACACTCTCTAACTTTGACAGTTGGGATATAACATGCTAGGTTGCTAATACAGCTTCCACTCACAATAAGTAATTACTAAGACAACTTGGATACTGTTATTTGTCCAGTGGAAAACATGTTGTTAATCATGTCAGTCTCTGTCCTGTTATAAAACAGTGACTATAGCAGTCCTAGGAGGGGAATGACTTATTTTCATCTTCTACTTCTAGGTAACGGTTCATACCTGAAAGAAGTCAGGGCAGGAACCTAGAGGCAGGGACTGAAGCAGAGACCATGGAGGGTGCTGCTCACTGGCTTTAATTTCCTACTACTACATCTCAGGCCCACATGCCTAGGCTGGTGCTGCCTACAATGGATTTGGCCATTTAACATCAATCAGAAGTTAAGAAAATGCTCCAACAAACACACTTATAGGTAATTATTGTGCAGACAAGTATGAATCATATTCTCTTCCTCCATGTGCCAAATTGACAACTAAAGCTAACTATGTCAATGTCTGGAATCTGTTCCTGTGAAGCAGTTTGCCACCATACTGCTTGGGACTATACACATTGTATTGGAACAAGATGTCTATATATCTGGGTTTTTATTTGTTTATTAATAAATTTATTATTTATTAATAAATGTACATTTTCAATAGATTTCATCTTTAAACCTTTACTACTCTTTCAGATAAGGAAAATGACATGATAAAAACTAGACCTATAGACCTGATGAGATAATCAGATACTTTACAGTTATCTAGCCTAGACTAGAAAAGTAGGGGGTGGTTCACTGTCAGAAAAATCTGATTACAAATTTGGAGAAAGAAAAGAATGCTACTGCTTGGAAAAGCAAAGGCGTGTCATGGGAACTGATAGAAATATGTGTGGTGGTTTTGCCTGATAGATGGACTGCTCAAGATATAGAAAGTTAAACAATTTGCCTGTCATTTCATCCACAGAATATACTCTTAAACTGGGGCCAAGAAAAAGCATGCTCATGTTCAGGGGGCTGAAATACTGAAGGCTAGTGTTGGAGAAAGTATGACCATGATAAATGAATATGAAGCATTACATATGGGGGAGCATTGCATTTTCCAAAGCTGGAACTTTGTTTTTTTAAGCTTTCCTCTAACCCAAGAGAATCATTTGAATTTTTTTCCTTGCTATTAATTTGTAGTAATAACTTTCAGAGCTGGTCCGGTGGCACAGACCTGCAGTCCTGCAGTCCCACAGTCCCATAGAAACACACAGATGCTTGTATTAATTGTACTCTGATTGACCTGGTACCCAGGCATATAACTTGCTAGTTCTTTACTCTTAAACTAACCATGACTCTTATCCTGTTCAGCCATGTGGCTCAGTACCTTTTCTCAGAGCAGCATAGTTGTCCTCTGCATCTGCTGGCTTCTCTGCTGGTCTCTCTGCTGGTTCTATTCTGCTCTTCCTGTTCCTAGAGTTTTCTTAATTTGGTAGCCCCTCCCACACTTCCTGTCTGCCTTCTGGACAATCAGCTTTTTATTAAACCAGTAGGCGGGACAAGGTACCAGACCATAATCCCACTACATTAATTTCCTTTTCCTATTGCCAATTTTGTTTCTTCTTGGAGCAACTATTAATATTTTAAGCTTTCTTTATTTAGTTATTTGCACATTTTAAAAGTGGATTTATTTACTTGTTCAATTTAACTACATATTTTGCTTCTATTTGACTCCCTGCTTCTGTTTTAGGGAAACCCTCTCTTTAAGTCTTTCTTGTATACCAAATAAAGGTTTCTCATAATATGTTTTGGGTAGGATGTAATTTCAGTGATTTACTTTTGTTCAACAATTTTACGGAATTGTACTTTTACCTACATTCCACTATTTTAAAATATATTCAGGTAATATGTAAATATATATACTTTATATAATATATTTACAGATATCTTTGTCATTCAATTTGCAATCTTTCAGACATGTGTGCATCTATATATTTAGTCTTCTAACTATATATTTTAGCTTTTAGATACCTTGTTCCACGTTCTTTCTATGGTTTTAAAGTCCATGTTTATGATCTGTAACTCCTTCTACATTATCCATCAAGTGATTCGCTGACTTCTCCAAGTTTTAATTTCAAGGTCTCTATTCTGGAGGACCAAATTAAGTCTTTAGTTACCAGAGAATTTCCAAAATGTTGATAGAAAAAATCCTCAACAGTTAAGCAATAGCTGAGAGTTCATAACCCGGTTCCCTTGTGTGGGAATGCACTGCCAAGCACAGAGCTAAGTTTTGTAGCAGGGACATCTATTTTTTTTTTAATTTTATATATAATATATATTTTTATATATTATTTATATATACATTTATATATTACATATTAGTATTTATTAAGTTATGTTGCAAAAAAGCCATGCTATTTTTATATCTGTGAATATTCTCTGGGCTCTAATTTGGTAAATGCACTGATATGAACACAGTTGACTCCACACAAATAAACATTCATTTTTAGCAATGAACTCCATGGCCTTAGTGCCATGTGGATACAGCATAAAGGTGAGCACTGAAGAAAGTTAGTCATCTCTGAAGACTTACCTCATACTTGAAGAATATCTTGGAGCTATTGCTAAATACAGACTGTGTACATACTAGAAGGAGGTGTAAATAATAGATTTTGTTTTGGGCAGTCCTTGCCATTTTGTTTTAAAAGGACATCTTGATCTCTCTCTCTCTCTTTCTCTCTCTCTCTCTCTCTGTATAATAGTGAAACACAGAGAGGGACATATTACACATAGAGATTTTGCCATGCAAAATATCCTTCGTGGTGTTTTGTAAATAACGAAGCCTTATTGAAGAGCAACATATACTTCTCTCATCTCAGTAGTGCTCAGCCAAACATGAACAAAGCTTTTCATATAATGGATAATTTTTCTCTGTTATTGATTGGTCACACAGTTTGTGAGTTGTTCTGTATCAGTGGACAGTGTTGCTGGAGGGAAGCTGACTTTAATATTTGAGCAGTTTTCTGGTGATATTTTTGATAATGTGTAAGAAGCTGCTTTGCCATTGTGAAAGGCAAGCCTTAGTGTACATCTGCCTGTGATCTGCTCTCATGATGTGTACTGTATTTACCCTGTATAATTCTTTTCTTTCAGCTCAGTGTGACATTGCTCGTTTTTAGTACAAGAAGGGTCATGTTTATCTGTTGCTCTATCTATGGTCCAGTGATCTTTTTTGTAGACTAAAGGGAACTGTATAAAAACTGAACAGTGTCAAGGAGACTAAGAGAGTTAAAGTTCACCAAGAAATCGAGATGAGCCTTTGCAGAAACAAGAGGGAGTTAAAGTTAGTATGAATTGATTTCCTACCCCCTTTTCAGAAATTGTTCTCACATGTTGAGAGCCTTCGGCCATTTATGTTCTGCTCTGTGTTAGGATGGTGACACGACGATGCCAGAGGATGGCCAAGGTCAATGATGTGACCTATTTTTATTTTTCCTTAATAGGAAAAAGTTGCCATTCTTTTCCAGCACTCGCAGAGTCTTTCTGTGTGGTGGCTTTGCAGACGCTCTTTGTGAACATTTCACATCTTTCCCTTTGATTAAGCTTGTTACATGGCAGACCTCCTTGAACTCTAAACTTCTCATTTCCAGCTTTTCCAGTTAGATGTTCTAAATCTAGTGATCTATTATACAATGTTATTAACTTAGCTGTCATTGGGCACCTTCCTTACTCACTTCACATTTATTTTTCTTTTAAAAAATAAAACAAGAAAAAAACATTGGTTAAAAATATTTCTAATGAGTAATTTAATTTACAAGTTTGAATTACTCAAAGAAAATATGAAAGAACTCATTATACAGCCATTTCATGTATCTCACATTATCTTTTAGGTTTGCTTTTGTTGTCTGGGGTTACAAAGAGATCTTATTTCTTGATTAAATCAGTAACACTTTATTGGTTTGGACATGAATCAACTAACTTGATTACAAATGTATTAAAAAGCATTACACCAATCATAATGGAAAAAAAAACAAACAATATATATTAAAGCATGGAAGATTTTGAAGAAAATTGAAGCCACATAGCAGGCAATTAAAATATAAAATAGCTAAATTCCAGTCAAATATTTCTTTTTGAAAATGTGTAACAAAACTCATGCCCTGAACAATTTTTGTGCATGAAGAAAATTGTGTAATGTTAGAATTTGTGTCAGGGAACATTGCTATGGGGCTTTCAGTTAAAACAACAGCCACTTTCTGAATTCACCTATAGAGAAATGCTAAAAAGAATAAGAAAATTTAAATGCAGAATTATGTAGTACAAAAGGGGGAAGTTTTGTTGGCAGAAATGAAGACAGAGATGAGCAGACTGAGCCTCCACTGGAGGGAAGGTCTCTTGGTGCATCTCAAGCCTGGCGATGTGGACAAGTGACGAGGAGTTGGATCCACAGCCATCAGTATACTGGAGCTGATTTACAAGAGATTAGGAATGAAAGGAAATTCTGCTAGAATTGGAGTGGGCAGAAACTGCCGTTTTCTGAGGTTGGAAAAGTCAAGAGCTAGAATACGCAACTCAAGCCCATGCTGTCAATAACTGTGAGGGCCCCATTAATCACGGTTCTATAAAGAAACAGAGCCAATAATATATACATAGAGTGGGTGGGAGAGAGGAGAGAAGGAGGAGAAATGAGTAGACGTTTATTATGAGAAATGGCTCATGTGGTAGTGGTGTCTGAGCATTCCTATGATTCACTCATCAATACTATCAAAGAAGGTCGCCAGCGGAGCAATTCTGTTGGCCAGAGAACCAGTCCGGTGGAAGGCCTGGAGAGCATGGGGAGATGACATATATGTCATAAAGTCTAAAATTTATTTTCAAACACAGAATTTGCCCTTTCAACAGCTTTCTGTATCTGGCCTTTAGCAGATGGAAAGGAGACTCTGTGGGAAAGAAAGCTATTGGGGAGCATTATTTAAGAATATCTGTTTATGTGGCATTTGATTAACTCTGTGAAGCTCTGTCACTGTGCCTGTTTAAAACACTTGATGGTCTAATAAAGAACTGAACAGCCAATAACAAGGCAGGAGAAAGAATAGGCAGGGCAGAGAGAATAAATAAAAGGAGAAATCTGGGAAGAAGGAAGAGGTAGCAAGAGAAGAGGATAGGGGCCAGCAACACATCCACCCAGTCACCCATCTACCCAGTCTCCTATCCACCCAGCCACCAGACAGCCACCTAGCCATCCAGTCACACAGTCACCCAGCCACCCAGCCACTCAGCCATCCAGTCACACAGCCACACAGACACCCAGCCACTCAGCCACCCAGCCACCTAGCCACTCAGCCACCCAGTCACACAGCCACCCAGCCACCCAGCCACCCAGCCACCCAGCCACCCAGCCACCCAGCCACCCAGCCACCCAGTCACTCAGCCATCCAGTTATCTAGTCACACAGCCGCCATCCATCCATCCATGGAGTAAGAGTGAAATGAAAGTAAGATTACTAAAGAATGAAGGAAGCCTGGGGCAAAACACAGACAGGATAATTAAAGTTAATAAAAGCTAGTTAACAACAAGCCAAGCTAAGGCGTGGCATTCATAATTAATAATAAGTCTCTGTGTGTGATTTGTTTGGGAGCTAGGTGGTGGCTCCCCAAAAGAGTTAAAATAAAGAACAACACATAGCTTCTGAGTCAGAAGCTGAGCTCTACTGGAGAAACCCTCACACTCTTAGCCAAAGACATTTTGCTAGCTTTCTGCGCACTCTTATATCAGTCAAGACGACACATCAAACTAACCATTATGGAGTTGATGTTCACACACTTTTATGGTAGAACCCTAAAAAGGCCATTAAAAAATATACTAGTCTTTAACCATTGCTAAGGAGAAACTTGCACAAGAAGTAGAAATCGTAAACAAAGCAAAGGTTTTTTTTTTTTTTTTAAATGTTAACAAAGTAACACAAGAGAAAGCATCAAACTTGGATTGAATGAAATGGAGATGTTTTAGTGCCACCATTTTAATTTAAGCACAGTTTACACATAACAAATTTATCCTTTAAAATATGTAGTTCTGAAAGCTTTGGTTATCACTGCTGTAGTTAATTAACATACAGAACAAACTCCCTAATTCATGCCTGACTCTGGGTTCTCACAGTGTCAGCAGCAATGGGGCTTGAAACATGGTCCCAGAGAAGCTCAAGGAGCCCTGGAAAGGCCTTTGCTCAGCTTCAAACTGAATGTTAGGATGCCAGAGTATGAAGCAAATTTTTAGTTTATTAGAAGAAATTTTAACCTGGATTAAGTAAAGAGATTAGTAGAAATACAGGTGCTTGATGCAAGTAGAGGGCAGAAAGAGTCCTGCTTTATTGTCTTTACACCTGTCTTTCTAACCCACTTAAGAGTGTAATTTACAGAAAAGTTCAAAGAAGAGCAACTATCAAAATTAGTAAAGTTTAAAACTAAGTTAAAAAAAAGAGCTGTCTCACTCTCATTTGAAAAATTTCCCTTTGTAAAGTAAGTTGTATGCTGGGTCTGGCAGCTGTGTCATTTGGTCTTGGAGACAAGGACTCTAAGATGCAGGGTCACCTGAATGCTGGTCTTCCGTGTTCTTCACCATTTTTGTTTGAGACATCTTAGGAAATACATATTATCTATGGAGGTGATTTTGGCTTTCTCTACTGTGCTGAAATTTCTTGACTGTCAGAAAGGGCAAACTAGTTCCCAAATCATGTTTGCTTATTTTTCCATTTTTGCTTAATTATTTTTCTTAACAAATTACATTTTTTATTTTTATTTATTATTGTTATTATTATTTGTGTGTATGTGTTATGCATGAGTACACATGTGAGTGGAAAGTATGTTTTCTCCATCTATTGTGGAACACAGGGATCTAATTCAAGTCATTCTCAGGCTTTCCTGACAACTGTCAGTACACACTGAGCTATGCTCCTTCATTCCTGCTTTCTTTCTCTCTATGGTGCATCAAGAACAACAGGCTTGTGTGATGTCCCCATGGCTTTGTTTTCCCAGAATGGCACCCAAATGCACTCATACAGTAAACTTTGCTTCTCATGTACCACGATGCATTGAAAATTCAGCTGTGTAGCTGTTTTGTGAGAAATATTTTCTTTTCTATTCCTGTGCTGGTTAGATTTTTGCCAGGTTCACACAGAGTCATGTGAGAAAAAGAAATTGCAATTGAGAATATGCAGGTTACAATTGTTTGAAAGGCAAGTCTGTGGATTATATTGATTAATAATTATGTGGGAGGTCCCAGCACACTATGGCTGATGTCATCACTGAGCAGGTGGATCTTGGTTGTCTATAATGGTTAGCTGAGCCAGTTATGGGAACCAAGTTAGTAAGGAACACTTCTTCATGGCTTCTGTTTCAGTTCTGGTCTTCAGGTTCCTGCCTTTCTCTCTTGCCCTGGCTTCCCTTCTTGATTTATTGTATTTCATAAAGAAATAAACCCTTTCTTCCTCATGTTTTTGGTTATGACCTTTATCACAGAAATAGATACTTAACTAAAATAATTATTGAATAATATTTTGTTCATTCCTTGGTGTCTGACACTTATGAATGAGATGCTATAAATATTGCCATATGGGTTGGGCACATACAGGTTATCCTTCCAGTTAGAAAACCGTTGAAGAGTGAAATAAGAAACTTCTAACCAGTTTCCAAACAGGTTGAAATAACCTACATTCCTTCAAATAATGCATGAGGAAGCCTAACTTTTCTGCATCCTTGCTGACAGTTACTACTTATTTTTATAAAGCCCTTCTTCCAATGGTATGTAGTAATATTTAATTATACTTTTAACTTGTTTTTTTTCTAATTATAAATGACCAATACAAATATTAATTGATGAACTATTTGTTTAAAGATATGTTTTTTTTTTATCATATTGGTCTCTTATTGAGTATTTTAAAATGATGATAGTTTGGCTCTTTGATAAGACAGATTTAATACAGAATTTACCTTGAAGGGAGATTGAGGTAAATTTTGAAATTGATTTATGTATTTGTTTAAGGTAATTAAACCCCAAAATCTCAAGAATTTAGGTTGTGAAAAGAACCACCGCTTTAATTTTGGTTGCTCAGAATTCTGAGAAGATATTTAAGGGGAATCTTTTCGGCATTGGTCTGAGCAATGATATTTTGGATCCATCAATAATAACAGGCATCAAAAGCCAAAATAAACATGTGGCTTCTTGTTGTTTTACCTGTTTCCTCTGAATTGAGACATTCATTCCTGGAGAGAAAGGGGGCATTTTGAAGACTAGTGAACATGGTTCAGGCCACATGTGTAAGCTGCAGGAAAGTTGCAAGATTCACAGGTTCTTCCCAGACTGCTGAGAGGAGCTGCCTCTGCAGGGAGCTGGGGCTTCAGCTATCTTGAGTTGTCACCTTATAGGATTTTCAAGGATGCAGTTGCTTTGAGTTTTCCATGCTCCTGTGAGGGATCCATCATCTTTGCTCCTGTGAGGAATCCCTCATCTATGCTCTGTAGTGGGATTATGTTCTGATACAGTGTAAATATTTGTCCTTCCCACTGGTTTAATAAAATACTGGTTGGCTAGAAGGCAGACAGTGTGGGTGGGGCTACCAGAACAAGAAAATTCTGTGAACAGGAAGCAGAGAGAGAGAGAGAGAGAGAGAGAGAGAGAGAGAGAGAGAGAAGCAGACACAGAGGAAAGAGGCCAGGATGCTGCTCTGAGAAAGGGTACCAAGCCACATGTCTAAACAGATTAATGAAAATGGATTAAGTTAAAATCAAAGAGCTAGCTAGCAACATACCTGAGCTATAGGCCAATCATGAAATTAGTATAAGCTTTTGTGTGATTATTTAGGGGTTAAGCAGGATTGTGAGCAGGTCTGAACCTCCAGGCTAGGCTGGAAAATTGGGGCCACAAACTTCTTATAACAATGCTCTGTGAGGAAACTCCACTCATGCTCCTGTGAGGAATTCTTCACCATGCTCTGTGAGAAACTCCATTGAACTCATTGCTTCACCAAGCTCAACATGGATGCAGTTGCTTCTCTAATTTGCTGTTGGCACCTTACCTGCAGTAAACAGATATTTGTTTATGTTTCCCAGGAAAAGGTGAATAACAGGTATCTTAAAAAGATATCTATAATCTCACATTTGTTACAGTATTTTCCACTACAGTCATCATCAACAAAAACCCTAAACAGTGGTCAATGGCTAGGTGGATAAAGAAATAGACTGTATTTACATGTAATAGACTGTTATCCATGGAACTTATAGAAGCAAATAATTAAGATGTGTGGGGATTTTTCAAATACAATAAAAACAGTTGGAGATATCAGAGGGATCTACCCACAGTCAGTCTAGGAGAATCAGACAGTGGTAACTCATACCTTTAATCCCAGCATAGGGACTATCCGCCCTTAATCCAATCTGAGTTTGAGGTCATCTTAATTCACAGAAGGAGTTCTAGGCTCCCAGGCAGGCAGTGGTGGTGCCACTTCTTAACTGAAATTATTTAAGGCAGGCATAGAAAAACAGAGCAGGCATAAGAAGCCATGGCTCACACTGTTATTCCCAGCACTTGGGAAGCAGAGGCAAGAGAGTCTCTTTGAATTCAAAGCCATCCTGTTCTTCAAAGCAAGTTCCAGGATAGCCAGGACTGCTACATAGAAAACTATCTGAAAAAACAAAAAAGACAGGAGAAGGTGTGGGAGATTGTGTTGTTACATTGTAAATAATTATCCCACCCACTGGTTTAATAAAAAGCGCTGATTGGCCAAAGGCAGGCAGGAAGTGTGGGTGGGGCTAACAGACTAAGAAAAACTCTGAGAACAGAAAGCACAGAGTAGAATGCCAGAGAGAAGCCGGAAGAAGCAGAGGACAACTATGCTGCTCTAAGAAAAGGTATCAAGCCCCATGGCTGAACAGGATAAGTGTCATGGGTTAGATGAAGGGTAGGGAGCTAGCAAGCTATATGCCTGGGCCTTAGGCTGATTAGCTGAAAACTATTGTATGCATCTGTGTGTCTCTGTGGGTCTGCGGGTCAGTGGGCCTAGACCTTGAGGTTAGGCCCGAAAGTCAGGACCAGAAACCTCCTACTACAAGGAGGTGGATCTGTCCCCTGAAATCTCCGACTGTTTAGATTATATTTGAAAAAATCCTCACAAAGATGTAATTTTTAAAATTTATTTCTTGAGCTTATAGTATAATTACATCACTTTCCCCCTCTGTTTCCTCTCCCCGGACCCTCTCATATATATTTCTTTTTATTCTCTTTCAAATTTATGGCTGTTTCCATTAATTGTTGTCACATGTGTTTACGTATATAGCTATACAGATAAATGCATGTTTAGTCTGTTTAATATAACTAAGAGGAAAGGTGGCTAGAACATTAGACATGTTGGACAAAGGATACAGATTTTTCTATTAGAAGACATTTTGTAGACTTGATTGTGTCAGGCCTACAGTTAATTATTATAGCACACCCTTGAAATTTCTGAGAGAGTAGATTTTAAGTATTTTGATTTTTTTCTCATGCACAAAGCACATGCACATACATACACACATACACTAACATAAGCTCTTCATCTGTCACTCAATGATTCTTCAAAAATTGTTCAGTATTTATTTTAATGCCAATTATAGGATCTTCCATTTTATTGATTTTTCTAATGAAAGTTAATTTTTTTCAAATATACAGCAAAATATATTACTTTAATTTCCACGTTATTAAATATTATCACATAAATTATTCTATTGCATGAGAATGTGAATTTAAGTGATATATTTTTGCAGTAGATAATGGTACTTAATATTTTTCGTGTGCTTTTTTTTTTTTTTTTTTTTAATCAACTTCACGCAAACTTGACTTATCTGGGAAAAGGAGACTCAGGTAAGGAACTACCTTTATTAAACTGGCCTGTGAGCAAATCTGTGGAGAATTTTCTTGGTTAATGGGCTCAGCCCATTGTGGGAAGAGCTACTCCTGGGTGGTGGGCATGGACGTGTAAGAGCAGTAAACCAGCAGGAGGCTCTCTTGCAGGAACACTTCAAGTTCAGGCCTTGAGCCCTGGATCCCCTCAAGAATAGTCATAATATGTAAATTCCAGGCAGTACTGATCTAATCCTGAGAGGATGTTGTGCATCAAAGACATTCCATATGGAGTTTGTCTTCTTCTTGGCATTAAGCAAAGAACTTCCCTTGCCTCAACTGCTAACAATAAGCCCATTGTCCAATCCAGGTGACCAGGTCAAAATTAAAAAATGACTGCTGATTCTTGTCAAGGTAGAATAAGCCAGTCTTTCAAATTTTTCTGTTTCTGAAAAAAGTCTTTTAAATATTCTAGACCTATTTGACAAATATTCTAGGCCTGTAACTTAATGTCCCAGCATTGTATAAAAACATTGGGTGACTGTTTAGGCAGCTAGCTGTCTCTGTTATTCCCCCAACTCCTGGAAGGTGCTTGTTTGCACTTTCTGCTTACTAAGGCCCTTCTCAGGTCTTTGATGGGGTTAAAGACTAGGTAGCCATAGTTACAACCATCTCATATCTTAGCTAAGAGCATACTAGTTACTAGATTTAGATTGTTGAAATAGGACAAGTTTTGGAGTAATCCCTGTATTTTTCCATTTAACAATGTTCTGGACATTTAGTATATGTTTCTTGCTTGATTGCTTGATGTTGTTCTTGGTTGGTTTTAATTCCACTTTGTTTATTTTTGTCCCCCTCTATTTCCTGGACATTACTTGATAATTATTTCTATTGTATATAGTTTTTTTTTTATTAGGTTTAGAACTTTTTTATTTAGACAAAAGAGGGAGACGTAGTAGTACCACCTTGGCCTTAGAATGCAGCTTCTAGGTTGTACCCTTTTGATGTGGGAATGCCTTTCTGTATGCTGTGACTATCAATCTTTAAATAAAGGAGCTGTTTTGGGCCATGACAGGCACCATAGAAGAAGTAGGAGGAGAAATCAGAGCATAGGTAGGAGAAGAAGGGTGGAGTCACAGGCAGACCGAGCTGAAGCCCAAAGGAGCAACATGTAAGGAACACAGGTGAGCCACGGGCCACGTGGCAGACAGATTAATAGAAATGGGTTGATTTAAGATGTAAGAGCTAGCTAGCAATGTGCCTGAGCCATAGACCAAACAGCATAAAGTTAATATAAGTGTCTGAGTCATTTCTGGGGGCCTGAGCAGCGGCAGCGGGCTACTAAGGGGCCTCAGGCGACAGGTCTGTGGGTCTGGGCCGGGCCTCCTGGGACCAAGAAACTGCACTGCTACACCTTTTGGCTAGTGGAAGATCTGGAGAACAAATATTCTTCCACCTTGATATTGAGGTAATGCCTATAGAGCATGACCTTGGAGCCAGCTTAGGATTTAGGATACATGTATGCAATGTCTCTTACTCACTCACTCACTCTTGGATGGGGAAGACTTGACTGGCAGTGTGAAGCCATGCAAGATCAGTACAGCCTTTCAGAAATGTATTCACTCTTTAGTTATCAGTAAGTTGCTTTTTTTTAGAACCCTTTAATAATCTTTCTCAGTCAGTCATGATTTTCTCACATTATTCTTTCCTCCCCAATTTTTTTGTTTGCTTGCTTTTTTCCCTCCAGCAATGGTGTTTATTACACAACTCACAGCAAACTAATATGGCTTTTACTAAGGAAAACTTTTAAAAAATGTACCTTCAGAATCCAGAAAATTAAAAAGTAATACCCATCTATGCACACTGGCATAATCTGACTTTTTATTGGCCTCCCTAGTATGACTTTTTATGTTATTCTTTCATATATTTCTATATAATTTGATTCAGCTCCCTCCCTTTTGAGATGTTCTTACTGTACAGTCCTGGTTAATTTCATACTTGAGATCCTTCTTGCTTAGGCCTGTGAATACTGAGATAACAAGCATGTACCATCAGAGTTAGATGGTTTTTATTTTCATATCTTAAAACTTTTTTTGTGTTTTGCAGATTTTCCGCTTTCCTTTTGCTGGTATGTAGGAAAGGTATTGAATTTTAAGTGGCTATTTTATGATTATCCCTTGGAAAAATATTAATATTGTTATGTTGTTTCCCATGTTCCCTTTGGTAAATAGTGTGGTTAACTAACAAGCCCCTTGGTCTCCTTCTTAGTAAGGCCCACGTCTCATTGTCTTCATTTCACTGCAAGGATGGTATGAAAACAGTGTCTTGAGCCACCTGCTTTCCCATGGACAATAAAAGGTTTCAATCTCTATGTTACTTACTGGAAGGTATATAGGATTTGAGATCAATGTATTTCTGTGTTAAACAAAGGCCTTCTTTTGTCTAGCAAGAATTTTGCAAACTTTAAAAAAGTGCTTGCCTTTGCTGATAACTGATACAGCACTTTTCAGCATTTAAGACAAGTACATTTTATTCTCTTATAAAAAATAAGTTTATCAACAATATAAGCTAAGTTGACATAGTTTCCATTCCTGAATTCAACAAGCATCTTCTAGTCATTGAGTCTTTTTCTCTTAAAATACTCGATTTGCATTTTATGTGGATCATTGATTGGGGATATTTGGTTATATTTTCAAGTTTTTGTGTGTTTGTTGTTTTTGTTGTTCTTATTTGTGTGTGTGTGTTCTTGTTGTAAGATGGGAGGAAGAATCTCAGGTGTTGAAGATATGATAGAAAAAATAGATGTGTTGTTCAAAGAAAATATTAAATCTAAAATTTTCAAAAGACATTCAAAAAATCTGGGACAGCATGAAAAGCTAACATAAGAGTAAAAGAAATAAGTTTGTAAATCCTGCAATCTACAAGTGCTACCTTGTTCCCCAAACCCACCCATTGTCCTGTTACCTCAGCAACTCCCTTAGACACAGAGTCTACTGGTTCCTATTGGACAAAGAGAAGCTCTTTGTGACAGAGAATACACCAACTCCAAGTCGACCAACATCTCAGATTAGACAAGGAGAGGCTCCCTAGGGCACAGACAGAGTCAGAGAAGATTGGACCAAGATCAGCTCCCTGAGACATAGACAAGTCCTGGGCCAACTCTAGGAAGAGATCGTAGAGGCCAGTACAATACATATAACAACATAAAGAACAACAGGCACCACCAGAATCTAGGTGTTCTACAACAGCAAGACCTGAACATTTCAATGTAGAAAAGGGAGAAGAAAACAACTATAAAATAACTTTATGAAGGTGATCAAAAGCCTTTAAAGAGGAAAAAACTCCATTAAAGAAATAGAGAAAAAAGACAAACAAAAATTAGAAAAAATGAATAAATCCCTTAAAGAGAGCCAAAAGGAAAAAAAAAAGCAATAAAACAGGTGAAAGACAGTTGAAGATTTAAAAAATGAAATTGAAGCAATAAAGAAGACACAAATGAGTGAAATGTTAGAAATGGAAAATCTGAGCAAACCAACAGGAACTACAGATGCAGCATAATCAACAGAATGCAAGAGATGGAAGACAGAATCTCTGGTGTGGAAGATTTGATACTGAAAATAGATACTTCAGAAAAAAACCCACTAAAGCCAAAAAGGTAATAACATAAAAAGTTTAGAAAATCTGGGACACCATAAAAAGACCAAATTTAAGAATAATAGGAATAGACGAAAGAGAAGAATATCAGCTCAAAGGCACAGAAAAACATTCAACAAAATCATAGAATAAAAATGTCCCTATCTAAAGAAGGAAATGCCCATAAAGATACAAGAAACTTACAGAAGACCAAATAGACTAGACTCCACAAAAAGTCCACTTGTCACATAATAATGAAGCCACTGAACATACAGAACAAAGAACGAATATTAAAAGCTGAAAAGAAAAAAGGCCAAGTAACTTATAAAGGCAGATCCATCAGAATAATTCCCAACTTCTCAATGGAAACTATGAGAGCCAGAAAGTCCTAGCCAGGTGTTATATAGACACTAAGCAACCACAGATGCCAGCCCAGACTACTATACCCAGGAAAACTTTCAATCACCATAAATGGGGTAAATAAGATATTCCATGACAAAAGCAGATTTAAACAATACATAGCCATAAATTTAGCCCTGCAGAAAGCACTAGAAGAAAAACTCCAACCTAAGGAACTTAGATACACCAATGAAACCACAAGTAATAGATAATCCCCCCCCCCCCACAAAAACCCAAAAGGGAAACACACAAGCACACATAACCACCAAAATAACAGGAATTAACAATCACTGGCCATTAACATCCCTTAGTAACAATGACCTTAATTTACCTATGAAAAGACACAGGCTAAGAGAATGGATATGAAATCAGGATCCATCCTTCTGCTGCATACAAGAAACGTACAACTTTAAAACAGATACTACTTCAGAATAAAGGGTAGAGAAAAAAACTTTACAATCAAATGGACTTAAGAAAAAGCTTGTCTAGCTATTCTAATATCTAACATAATTAACTTTAAAGTAAAAATCAATCAAAAGAAATCAGGTAGGACATTACAGCAATCACATATATAAAAAAATAAAGCTTAAGTTGTACTTCAAACCCCACACACTTATAGTGGGAGACTTCAAACATCTCACTGTCACCAGTGGATATATCTACCAGACTGAAGTTTAACAGAAACATAAGGGATCTATCAGATGTTATGACTCAAGTGGACAGACATATACAGAATATTTCATTCAAAATCAAAGGAATATACTTTCTTCTCAGCAACCCATGGAACCTTCTCTAAAATTGAGGACATAAGCAGTTATAAAGCAAATATTAATAGGTACAAAAATTGTAATAACCCTTTGTATCCTATCAGACCACCAGGGCTTAATATTAGAGTTCAACAACAACACAAACCAAAGAAAGCCTACATAATCATGGAAGTGAGCAATTTTCAATTGAACCACCACCAGGTCCAGAAAGAAGTAAAGAGGAAAATTAAAGACCACCTAGAATTCAACGAAAATAAACCTACAACATGCCCAGACTTATTGGACTGGTGGAGCGGTGCTAGGAGAAAAACTCCATGGCATTAAGTGCTTATATAAAAAATCTGGAGAAATCTCACACAGATAACTTAAAAGTACACCTGAGAACTCTAGAACAAAAGGAGACAAACTCACCCAAAAATAGTACACAGGAAATAATCAAACTCATGGCTGAAGTAAAGAAAATTGAAACAAAGAACAATACAAAGTATTAGCTCTTTGAGAAAATCAATAAGACGGACAAACCCTTACCCAATAAGAAAAGCCCAGGCCCAGATACTTTCAGCACAGTATGCTATCAGAATTTCAAAAAGGAGCTAACACCAGTACTTCTCAAATTGTTCTACAAATAGAAAAAGAAAAAAAAAAATTGCCAAACTCTTTTGATAAGGCTACAGTCACCCTAATACCCAAACCACACAAAGATGCAACAAAGAAAGAGAATTACAGGTGAATCTCCTTCATGAATATTGATGCAAAAATACTCAATAAATTACTGGCAAACAAAATACAAGAACATACCAAAAAACCCAAAAAACAAACAAAAAAACTCCCATCCCCCATGATTTAGTAGGCCTCATCCCATAGATGCAGGGATAATTCAAATACAAAAACCTGAAATATTATCTAACATATAAACAACTGAAAGAAAAGAACCACATGATCATCTCATTAGAAGCTAAAAAAAATCAAACACCACTTCATAATAAAGGTCTTGGAGAGATCATGGATGCAAGGAACACACCTAAACATAATAAAGGTAATGTACAGCAAGCCAACAGCCAACATCAAAATAAATGGAGAGAAACTCAGTGATCCCACTAATATCAGTAACAAGACAAGGCTGACCACTCTCCCCATTTATATTCAATATGTAATACTTGAAGATCCAGCTAGAGCAATAAGAGAACAAAAGGAGATCAGGAGATACAAATTGAAAAAAAAGAAGTCAAACTTTTGCTATTTGTAGCTGATATGATAGTATTTATAAGTGACTCCAACAGTTCTACCAGGGAACTCCTACAGCTGATAAACACATTTAGCAATGTGGTGGGATACAAGATTAATTAAAAATATATCAATATCTCTTCTATACACAAATAGGGCTGAGTAAAAGGGCTGTAAAAACAATCAGGGAACCATCACCCTTTACAATAACTTCAAATAGCATTAAATATCTTGGGGTAACTCGGACCAAAGTGACATACCTGCAAGACAAGAACTTTAAGTCATTCAAGAAAGAAACTGAGGAAGATATTAGAAAATGGAGAGTTCTCCATTGCTCTTAAATGGCAATGTTTAAAAAAGCAATGTAGAGATTCAATTCAATACCCTTCCAAATCCCAACACAATTCTTGACTGACCTCAAACAAACAATACTCAACTTCACACTGAAAAACAAAAAGCCCAGGATTGGCAACACAATCCTGTTTAATAAAAGAATTTCTGGAGTCATCACTGTCCCTGACTTCAAAGAAAGTAAATTCCATATGGCATTTCCTTGATGTCCATCACCTTCTTAAAATAGATTTGTGCTGCCAGGAACAGACATGTCTCATTGTCCAGAAAAGTCTAAGTTCTTACATTTTAGATGCCATATTCTGTATGTCTTTGAAGTGTTTGAAGATTACCTATTTAATTGAAACATACTTTTGTATATCTAAAAAACTTAACTGACAAGACTGTAAGTCTGTTTCTCATAGATGGTTACTAACCTGTAATTTTTAGTTATACATTAATATTTTAAAGAAATTGTATAAACATAATACCTTAAGCAATATTAGAAATATATATACAGTGCAACAAAATTGACCTTAAATTTATATCAATAAACCAAAATCCATATCAATGTATAAATTATTTTGAGATTAACAGTTGGGATTTTTTGGATCAAAGTAGATTCAATAATTATCTTTTTAAAAATCATTTTTATATCTTATTCCTCTTTTTCTATAGAAAGAGATTGACTATGACCATTAATCATTTATAGTGAAAACAAACATTTATAAACAGTGTCTTGGGATTTGGGCGTAGTTTTCCATCAACTATTTCCCACTGATTGAAAGCCCTGGTAATCATATGGGGGACCTCAAGCCTGGATCATCTTAGCTGGCAGACTTGAGGCTGATGTTGCCATCTCTTTTCATGTAGGGGGTCTTCTTGATCGAACCCTATTTTCTTTAACCCAGAATAGAGTCACAGCCTCCCATTTTCTGTGGAAATAGAAAGAAAACCTCTTCTCCAAAGTAACCTATTCTTAGCTTCAGTTTTGAAATCAAGGCTTTTACAAAATTTATAGGTTAGATTAATCCAGCAGCATTCATAATCAAATGTCTCTTGGCAGTTCTTGCTCTTTTCCCAGCAGTCAGACTGACATACAGTATCTACCCTTTATGTGTTTTCCATCTTTATGTGGCATTTATATATGTAGCTTTCTTTCTTTTTAAGAGAATTTTATACTTTGTTTCTTTTTTTCTTTTCTCTTCCAAGCCTACCTACTTTTAAACATACTGTAAAATGTTTAGAGGGTTTTTGTTTGTTTTTATCAGTCTGTACTGTGTATCTCTTATATTTTTCTGTTTCTGACCACACCTTTAATCTGCTAAGGTGTATCTAGGATTGAAGATGATGGTGGATTTGCAGAGGTACCAACAGGAATCACATTTACCACCCCAACTCTGGGGAATCTTAAGGTCCAGACTGTCACCAAGTAAAGCATTGCTCATGAATTCCATTTAAGTATTTGGCAGCAGGTCCTTTTAAAAGAGCCACATGCTTTTTGCTGATAACACTGAGTCAGAAAGCATTTCTTAAAAGAGCTGAACCTCTGCTTGCCACCAGCAGACAGAGCCCAGAAAAAATGTTGCAACTAAGAAGCCATGCTTAATTCTGTTCCTTTTTTTTTTTTTTTCCTGGAAGAGCAAAAACCTTACATCCATCAGAAGCAGCTCATTCTTCTACTGAGGCTTATGTGAGATTTCAAAAACTGGCCTTGTTGCAGCTCAGGCTATACACAGCAAACCTGACATTTTGTAACTTATGCCCAAATGCCACTCTATATCATGTCCCATGTGAGAGACATAACTAGGAAGCTGTTCTTAGCTCTGCTTTTGTAGAACCCTTTTAAATCTTTCTCAAGCTTTACGCAAATGTTCCACATTGGAATGCCTTTTGTAGCCTGAAGTTTCTGGCCTGTTTAGCCCAAGGAAGATCTGCAGTTCTGTAGCCACTTAGCCACAAATAATGACTCAGATGCTTATATTAACTACAAACGCTTTGGCCTGTTGCTCAGGCTTCTGGTTAGCTAGCTCTTGCATCTTAACCAACTTATATTACTCAGTGTCTTGCTATGTGTCTAGTAGCTTTAGCTGTGTTCCATTACATCTTGTTTTCTTGGCAGCAGCTCACAGCTTCTCTTGACTCCATCCTCCTTCCTTTTATGCTTGCTTGAATTTCTCACCTGCCTATAAACTGCTTTGCCAGAGCCAAAACAGTTTCTTTGTTATCGAATGGCATTTCACAACATACAGAAAGACATCCCACATCAGAGATCATAAAATCAATAATTCAATTTTAAAAATGGAGCCCAGAGCTAAATAGAGAATTCTTAACAGAAGAATTTCAAATGGCTGAGAGAATGCTTAAAGAATTGCTCAAAATCCTTAGCCATCAGGGAAATGCAAATCAAAACAACTCTGAGATATATCTTACACCTATCAGAATGGCTAAGATCAGAAACACTGATAACAGCCCATGCTGGAAGAAATGTGGAAGTTTCTGGCTTGTCCAGCCCATTGATAGTGGGAATGTAAACTTGTACAGCCATTTTAGAAATCAATATGGCTGTTTCTCAGAAAACTAGGACTCAATCTACCTCATGATCCAGCAATACCACTCCTAGGCAAACACCCAAAAGATAAATATTTTTACCACAAGGGAATTTGCTTAACTATGTTCCTGGCAGTATTATTTTCAGAACTTAGAAACAATCTAGATGCCTCTCAACTGAAAAAATGGCTTAAAAAATTGTGGTTCATTTACACAGTGGAGGACTACTCAGCAGAAAAACAATCAGGAAGATGGGGGGAACTAGAAAGTGTCATCCTGAATGAGGTAACACAGACCCAGAAAGACAAACGTGGTATGTATTGACTTATAAGTGAATTTTAAGATTTTAGACATACAGCAAATGATAGCTAGGCTACAATACACAACTTCTGAGCTGTTATGTAACAATGAGGAACTTAAGATCCATGGATCCACCTAGGAAGGGGAAATAGATAAGAACTCTTGAGTAAATTGGGACTGGTGGGGGGAGGGGCAATGGGCAGTGGGAAGAGAACATGGGGGAATGGGATGGTTGAGTTGTGGGAGGGACAGAGAGAGAGAGAGAGCAACAAAACAGATATTTTGATAGAGGGAGTGAGGTTAGAAAGAAACCTAGTGCTAGGAAAATAATCAAGAACCCACAAAGATGACCCCAGCTAAGACTCCAAGCAATAGTGGAGAGGGTACCTAAACTGGCTTTCCCCTATAATCAAACTGATGGTCACCCTAATTGTCATCCAGTAACTGACTGAAGCACATGCAGAGATCCACAGCTAAGCAGTGTGTTGAGCTTCCAAAACAGTCAAAGAGAGAGAGGAAGGATTTATGAGAAAATCCACAGAGACAAATGACCTGAGCTATTGTAGGTTCACTGACTCTGTACTAACAGCTGGGGAAGCTACATGAGATTGAACTAGGCCCTCTGAATGTGGATGACAATTGAATGGTAGTGCCTGTTTGTGGGGCTTCTAGCAGTGGGACCAGAATTTATTCTTAGTGCTTGAACTGGCTTCTTGGAGCCCATTCCCTACAGAGAAATACCTTGCTTACCCTTGATACCAGACTGTATCTTGGCTTGATACCACCCTGGGAGTCCTTACCTTCTCTGAGGACAGGATGAGAACACGAAGCTACAGGAAGCTGGGGGATGTCTGGGAAAGGGGATGAAGGGGAAATAGTGGTGGGTATGTTTAAAAAAATTAACAAAAAATGCTAAAAAAGAAATAATAGAAATAGAGGAAGGAGAAGAATCCTGGTTGAAAGTCCCAGAAAATATTTTCAACAAAACATAGAGAAAAATTTCCTAACCTAAAGAAGAAGATGCCTATAAAGTTAAAAAGAGCATACAGAACACCAAATAGATTGGACTAGAAAAAAAAAATTCCCCTCACCACATCTATAATATACAGAACAGAGAAACAAAAAAGGAATATTAAATGTGACAAGGGAAACAGGCCACATAAATGCAGATCTATAAGAATAACACCCTACTTTCTCATGTGGACTCTAAAATCCAGAAGGTCCCAGACAGATTTCCTTTAGAGACCATAGATGCCATTTTAGACTATCATATCCAGCAAAACTTTTAGTCACCATAGACAGGCAAACCAAGATATTCCATAATAAAGTCAAATTTACAGAAAGTACGAGAAGGAAAACTCCAACCCAAGGAGGTTAACTACCCCATAAGAACAAAGGAAATGATTAATCTCACAGATGGGTGGGTGGGGAGGAGTGAGGCTAAGGGCTGTCTGGGAGGGATTGGGAGGTGGGAGGGGAGGGGGAGTAGGAGGATATATTGATGGAGATGACTTTTTTGTAATGAAAATAAAATTTAAAAAAGAATATAAATTTTACAAAAAGTAGTCTCACAGAAGAGAAATCAAAAAAAGAAAATAACCCACACATACACACAAGCACACACCACCACTACCAATAACAACAAAATAATAGGAATTAACAAACATTGGTCATTGATAATTCTCAATATCAATGAACTCAATTTCCCAATAAAAAGACACAGACTAATAGAATAGATTTGAAAACAGGATCCATCCTTTTGCTGCATGCAAGAAACACACTTAAACACTGTAGGTAGACATTACTTCAGGGTAAAGGGTTGGAAAAAGATTTTTTCCAAGAAAATGGACCTAAGAAACAAGCTGATGTAGCTATTCTTATATCTAATAAAATATACTTCAAACCAAAATTAATCAAAAGAGATGGAGAAGGATATCATACTCATCAAAGAAAAGATCCACCAAGATGATATTTAAATTCTTAATATATATTCCCCAATAAAAGGGTATCCACATTTGTAAAAGAAACATTACTAATGCTTAAATCACACATAAATCCTTAAACACTAATTGTAAGAGACTTTAATACCCTACTCTTACCAATGGACAGGTCACCCAGACATGAACTATATAGGGACATAATGAAGTAAACAGATGATTTGAAACAAATGGATCTAACAGATTTCTACAGAGTATTTCACTCAAACACAAAAGAATATACCTTCTTCTCAGCACTTCATGCAACTTTCTCTAAAACTGACCAAGTCTCAGCTGATAGAAGGAAATTAAAATAACTTCTTGCATCCAATCAGACCACCATGGAGCTAGATTTTAACAACAGACATAACAAAAATTCTGTAAATTCACAGAAGCTGAACAACCCTCTAGTGAATGACTGCTGGGTCAAGTCAGAAACAGAAGAAAAATAAAGACTTGCTAGAACTCAGTGAAAACAAATGCAAAACATACCCAAACTTATGGAATAAAGAACAGGGCAAAGAGGGAAGTTTATAGCACTAAGTGCCTTTATAAAGAAATTAGAGCTATCTCATGCTGGTAATGTAACAGCACACCAGAGAGCTCTAGAACAAAAAGAAGCAAACACACTCAAGAGGAGTAGATGACAGGAAATAATCAAACTGGGGATTTAAATCAATAAAACAGAAACAAAGAGGACAATACAAAGAGTTGGTTTTTTCAGAAAATCAACACAATAGATAAACCCTTATGCAAACTAACTAAAAAGTAGGGATAATATATCCAAATTAATAAAATCAGAAATAAAAAGTGGGTCATAACAATAGACAAGAAGGACATACAGAGAATCATTAGGACATAGTTTAAAGCCTACTGCTCCACACAACTGGAAAATCCAAAATAAAGAGGTATCTTTTCAATAGGTACCACTTGCCATATCAAGATCAGATAAACAGTTAAAATAGATCCATAAGTCCTAGTGAAATAGAAACAGTCATTCAAAGTCCCCCAGGGTAAGAGCATTTTATTTCAGAATTCTACCAGTCTTTCAAAGAAGAGTTAATACCAATACTCTTCAAATTATTCCACAAAATAAAACAAAAGGGACACTGCCACATTCATTTTATGAGGCCAAAGATACCCAAACCACATAAAGACTCAATAAAGAGAATGACCAATCTCCCTTATGAACAAAGATACTAAAATACCCAATAAAATACTTTTAAACAAAATGTTTGATCATATACCATGATCAAATGGACTTCATCTCAGACCTGTAAGGATGATTCAATATATGAAAACACTGTAAGTAAACAAACTAAACGACAAAAAACACATCATCACCTCATTAGATATAGAAAGGGCCTTTGACAAAATCTAACACCCTTTATGATAAAAGTCCTGGGGAAATTATGGACATATCTAAACATAATAAGGAAAGCCTCTAGCCAATATCAAATCAAATGGAGAGAAACTTAAAGCAATTTCTCCAAAATTCAAAACATGACAAGATTGCCCATTCTACTTATCTATTCCTTATAGTAGTTGATGTCTTACTTTGAACAATAAGGCAAAGGGTTACAAATTAGAAATGAAGAAGTCAAAGAATATTTGCAGATGATACTGTAAAATTTCCACCAGCAAACTCCTACAACTGATAAACACCATCAGTGAAATGGCAGGATACAAGATTCAGTAGAGAAATCACTGACCCTCCAATAATTTTTTAGTCCTACAAATTACAGACTGAGAAAGAAATCAGGAAACAATACCATTCACAATAGCCTCAAAGAATATAAAGTATCTTGGGTAACTCCTATAAAGCAAGTGAAAGACTTGTATAAAAAAAAATGTAAGTCTTTGAAGAAGATGTTAGAAGATGAAAAGATCTCTCATGCTCATGAATCAGTAGGATCAACATAGTAAAAATAGCCATTCTATCAAAAGCAGTCTACATTCAACACAATCCCTATCAAAATCCTAATACAATTCTTTACTTTGTGCAGTGGGAAAAAGACAGCATCTTCTACAAATAATTCTGCTAAAATTGGATATTTGCATTACTAGAATGCAAATAGATCTGTATCACCACCTTGCACAAAACTTAGGCCCAAGTGGATCAAAGAAGTCAACATAAAACTAGACTCATCTAACTTGATAGAAAAGAATGTGGAAAATAGCCCTGAATGTATTGCCACAAGATGCTTATTTAAATATATTCATAATAGCCAGAAACTGTGAACAACCTAAACGTCCCCCAACTGTGTTATAAAGAAAATGTCCTACAGTTACATAATGGAGTGGCACTCTGCTTTTTTTTTTTTTTTTTAATGATATCATAAAACTTACAAGAAAATGGTTGTAACTAAAAGAACAAATCATTCCGAGTGAGGTAATCCAGGCCAACAAAGATAAACTGCATAGATTCACTATGTGAATATTAGCCATTAAGTAAACAGTGCAGTGGAAATTTCCTGGAATATATGAGGACGATCCTAGTAATGGGAGATACTGAATCTGAACTGTTCATCTCTTGTAGCCAGGCAAGGCTTCCACTAGTGAGGCTGGGTTGCATTAGGTTGAGTTGCTGTCAGTGGGGTCTTGTGGAAATCTGCAGACAACCCAGCATGGTGCTAAAACAGAGGGGTCCTCTCTGCAAACTGATAGCTGGGACCCATTTCCAAAGACAACATCCACATAGCTTATTGAAAGAGGTTAAACTGATGCCTTCACTCCTCCATTCATGACTCTTTGGTGGGGAAGGTACTCTGCAGGTACCAAAAGGAAAAACTAAACACTAACACAGCCACAAAACCTTTGAAGTACAATTTGATCTGCCTGCAAAATATGCTGAGGTAACGTTAGCATAGTACCTGTGAATGGCCAACTGGTGTCTGATTTAACTTGAGGCCTATGCCATGAGAGGGATCTAATGCCTGACATTGCTCTGATGGCCTGGATAGCCCACGGATCTAGAGTAGAACCAAGCATGACTAGTTTGCAAAAAATCAAGAAAATGATTCCTAATGATGTTCTGCTGTACTCATAGATTGGTGCCTTGGCCAGTTGTCATCAGAGAGGCTGTCTCAGTCAGCACATAGGAAGAGGTGTGAAACTCATAGCCAAACATGAGAGAGAGAGAGAGAGAGAGAGAGAGAGAGAGAGAGAGAGAGAGAGAGAGAGAGAGAGAGAGAGAGAGAGAAACTGACTAAACTTGAGATTCCATAGAATCTCTCCCATCTGAGGTTGTGTAACTCAGTGGAAGAGGGAACAGAAAGACCACAGAAATCAGAGGACACCAAGAGAGCATGACCTACTGAATCAACTAAGTAGGGCTCACATGGGTTCACAGAGACTGAAGTGTCAAGTACAGAGCCTGATGGCTCTTTTCGCACTGGGTCCTCTGTGTGTATGTTATGGCCTTTAACTTGGTGTTGGTGTGAGACTTCCAACTATTGGAGCAGGTGTGTCTCTGGCTTTTTTATCTGGTCTGGGGACTCCTTTCCTCCTGTTCAGTTGTCTTCTCCTGCCTCAGTGTGTGGACTTTTTGTCTTGCTGTATCTTGTTTTGGCATGTTTGGTTGTTGTCTCCTGGAGGCCTGCTTCTTTCTGAAAGGAGACTGAAGGGAATAGGTGAGGGAAGGGGAGGGAGGAGAGCTGGAAGGGGTAGAGGGAGGGGAAGCTGTGGTTGGGAGCAATATATGAGAGAATAATGTATTTTAATTAAAAGACAAATAAACAAAACACCATAAAGTTCAATATTTCTTCATACCCAGTATTGCTTCTAAGAAGTTTTTACCTGTGTTAATGTTGTGATAATGTTTATATATTTTGAGTTTGGATAATTTGGGAATGATTAGACTCAATTAGTCAGATAATCTAGAATAACTTACTTTTAAAATTATAATTTTTTTCTTCATTTCTTGATAGTACCCTTTTTTTAAAAACTGATTGAAGAATATTGTTTACACAAAATTCTATTCTTCTGAATGTTAAAGGACTAGCCATGGTTTGATTAAATGATTTTTATAAATAAATCTTAGAATATAGTGTATAAGTAGAATGTATTTACTATGTATAATTTATGATACTTTTCACAATGTAGTTACATACATCTTTTTAGAGCAAGCTCTTTATTTTGTCCTTACCAGATGCTTAATCAACCTGATTTCACAAACCTGAGTGAAGGTCACTTCATTCATAATAGCCAGACCTAAGCTTTCTTGTGTGTACAATGACTTTCCCTTTCTATATTCTGTTGACATTGCTTATCAAGCAAGTGTGGCTGTCATTCTGTCTTCATTGGAAATTGTAATTTATTAATTTATTATTATATTCCTTATATTTTATATTTAAAATGTATATATGTTTTCAGATCTTGAATCGACTGCTTCCATAGAATTCTTATCATAATTTCCATTTAACAAAAGAGCGTCAGCAGTAAATTCTACCTGGGTGATTGTGGCTGTACCCTACAGAATCCAAAGAGTTGGTATCTTTAGATAACTTTTATAAGAAACTCCTTACTATTTTTAAGAAGTTATATATAATTTATGTTTACTTTTATGTTCTTGGGCCTGTACTAGATGGACATAGCATCTGCTTTCTTGATTCAGTGGGATTTTGCTGTGTGTTTAAGCATGTAGACAATTTGTAAAAAGTTGTTTCTATGCTGAGACAAATACCTCGTGCACTAAGGAAAGCATCAGCATTCTGTGTTAGTTGGTCATCTGATTGTCTGGGTATTAATCTATTGATTTGCGTGATTCATTGTATCTTATAAACTTCATTTGACAACTGTAGAAGAAAAACAATAAATATTGCTCAAGCTGGGTGGGTTCCCTCTCTCTCTCCTTTCTTGTCAGCATATCTCCTCTCAGAGCCCACACTGTCTCTCTGTCCTCTGAAGTACTCCCTGCTTTCTACCCTGTCTTCTGCTCCTACTTGCTGGTCCCTCTCCATCTCTGTCTCCCCCAATTGTGTAGTTTCAGGTAGTTTAATTATTTTTATTTCTCATAAAAGTTGAAGAAAAAATTGTTCTTGAAGAACAATCTTTAAAATACCCTCTCTCTGTCTCTCTCTGAATCTTTAAACACAGGGTTCTTCTGAGACATTGGGGACATGTATCCTTAGTCTCTCAGGAAGCCATCCCTTCTGTGACTCTCTGTTTTCCTTGAACATTTGGCACTTAGAATGAGAATGAGTCTTTGCAACTGTAATGAGTTTCATTCTTTTTCCAGAAAACCCTAAAGTTTATTGTCCCTTTGATAGTACACCTCATAGCTTAGCAGTGATGCTGTGTAATTATTATTCTGTATTTCACATCCTTTCACTTTATTGAGAGGCAAGAAGTTCTGCAAGAACTGTTGGTTATATAGAAATTCAAATTGTAAAAGCTGAAAAGTAATCTATGGAGTATTAAAGGATGTACTGACAAATGTTGTTTGGCCTATTTTGAGCAAGCATACTTATATTTGGTAGACATATGCTATATTAAATTGGTTCTTGTTAACTAAAATTCTTGTTTCTTTGGGACACATGTATGAGCTAATAGGAGATCATGCTTTTCATGTATTTTTATACTTATGTTTTTCTGACCCTTGAAGTTATTAAAAGATGTTTAAATTAATTCATGATAAGAAAAATGGCAATTAAAATTACAGTGAGCAATTATTTTGTTCCTATCAAGTTGGCAAAAATCCAATCATTTGACAAGCGTTGGCAAGGCTTTGAAGTAGAAGCCATTTTCCTGCATTGCTGGTGATATAAATGTAGACGACTATGGGGTAAATTTGGCAATAGCGAACAAAAGCATTTACCCTCTGACCCAGAAAGCTCATTTCCAGGAATCTATCCCAAAACTCCCCAGGAAAAATGTTAAAATACATGCACAAGGCTGTTTACAGGACCACCATTTATCAAACCCGGATCTGGAAAGTTCTCAAATTCTCACCACTGAGAGACTGGTTGAACTCTTGTACATTCATTCAATAGAACTAAACAGTTATGAAAGGAAAAATACTTTATATAAACATAGGGAATAATTTCCAGTATAGGTTTTTAGAGAAAAATAAAGATCAAGTAGGAGAAAATTGTGAATGAAAGAATATAAATATTAAAAATAAAAAATTCACATACTTTTGTATGGATTTGAGTTTGTAATCATGGATATGTTTTGCATATATATTCAAAATTTAAATGCAAGCAGTTACAAACAAAATTGAAATGAAACAAATGAACCTAAACTTATGTAGCATGATCACTCAGAAAAGGCTGGTAGGATTTTGAAATTATAGTGAGATTACTCAACTTCCTTAATGAGTTATTCTAGGACAAAAATAATAGCAGAGATCTATCAAATTATTTCTGGTCATCCTCACTCAGTGATATTGCTCTAGAACTATTGGATGCAGTGTAATAGAATAAAGCAAGTACATATACTGATGTTAAGAACTATTTTTTAAAGTATATGATTTGAGAGGTATAGCTGCAAAATTAATTAGGCTGAGTAGCCTGAAATTCAGTATTTGAGTTAGGGATCTCAAAATGGTATGTTAAGATTTTTTTTTTTAATCTTAAAACTAAAGATTTTAAGTTGCACAAATTCTGGTTATAATAGAGGAAACTCAGAGCCAGATATTGAGGAAAGGCTGAAAAAGGGAAAACACCACAGTCAAATCTCACCCAGCTGTCTTGCAGCTTCCTCAGCCTTGCTCCTCAAGGCTTCTACTGCCTTAATCTGTCTTTCTATGCCTGCCTTAAATACCTTCTTTGCCCAATTGTTTCACATCCAGGTTAAGATTAAAGGTGTGGGCTACTACTATTTGGTAGTTAGCCTTGAAGTCCCAGAAACACAGAAAGATCTCTGTAGGGGATTGTGTTGTTTCATGGTAAATAATTGTCCCACCCACTGGTTTAATAAAAAGCACTGATTGGCCAAAGGCAGGCAGAAAATGTGGGCGGGGCTACCAGACTAAGAGAACTCTGAGAACAGGAAGCACAGAGCAGAACACCAGAGAGAAGCCAGAAGAAGCAGAGGACAACTCTGCTGCACTAAAGAAAGGTACCGAGCCACATGGCTGAACAGGATGCGTCATGGGTTAGATGAAGGGTACAGAGTTAGCAAGTAATATGCCTGGGCCTTAGGCCGATCAGCCTAAAACAACTGTAAACATCTGTGTGTCTCTGCGGGTCTGTGGGTCTAAACCTTGAGGTTAGGCCCGAAAGTCTGGGCCAGAAACTTCCTACTACATATGGCAGCCCAACGTGGGTCAAATATACCCATATAAAGTCATAGAAAGCTTAAAAAATGGTCTAGAGCCCAAAGCAGCCTCTGGAATTGTGTGTCCCATGTGAACCGTTGTACAGAGATGCCCTGGAGAAGCAGGTGGGCTTGAGCTACAATGGTGGGCTTTTGGAGTGCAGCTTAAGGTGTAAAATGGCTGGTTCCTCAAGTCTCACAGGACTTCAATATAAGCAAAAGGTTGTAAATGATGTATTTAAAGTTTCTGTTCAAAAGGACAAAAAGAGAATAGAGTCAAAGATGGCTTCTTAGTTGTGTTATTTTCTTGGATAAGCTCAGTTTGCCAAAGGCAAACTGAGGCTTGGCTTTTTAAAGAGAAACTTCTTGATTCAGCCTTAGAGGCAAAACACTTGTGAGGTTTTTACTTGTGAGTTTTAGGCCCTGCTGCCTAATACTTAAATGGAGTTAATAAGCAGCACATGGCAAAGCTTTACTTGGTAATTATATGGACCCTGAAATTCCCAGAGTACCTGGGCTAAAAAGATAAATTCTATGAAATTAGACTAGGAGCTGGGTGGAGCCATCCACCCATCCTACCAACCTTGAATCCTGGCAGATTAAAAGTGTGTTCAGAAATTGAAAGAAATAGAAGAATCTGGGTGGAGTCAATCACCCTAGGCAAACAAAGGTGTGGTCAGAGACAAAAAGTTAAGAAATAAATATATAGTAAAGACAGGGTTTTATTGTAAAAAGTCTAAGTGGTTTAGAGTGTGTTGAAAATATATATACATAGGCTTAGAGAAAGAAAAGAAAGGTTAGAGAAAGCCTTTAAAAAAGAAATAAAGTAAAATAAATAAATAAAAAATAAGCCACGTAAAGATGGAAAATAAAAGGAATGTCTGGATACTGTATATTACTGTCTTATCTTTAAACTTCTTGACTAAAATTGAAGTAGTAAAAGCTGCTAAAAGACAGATGATTATAAATGCAGTTGGATTAATTCTACCTATATATTTTGTAAATGAGTTTACTTTAAAATTGAAATGCAAAGATATGCTATTTTGGAGAAGAGGTTTTCCTTTTATTTTCACAGAAAATGAGAATCTGTGGATTTATTTCTGGATAAAGAACATAAAATTTGATAGAGAAAGACCCCCTGAAAAATCTCCAATGGAAATGGATGAACCAGATGATTCAACATTTCAGAGCACCTCTGTTGAAGTTTCCAGAGCTCTGTATCCAGAACAATTTCAAGGAGACTGGCTGAGATGACCCAGCCTTACAGACTGCTCCATTAAAGACTTGTCCATAATCCTACATTTTTCTTTGGATTCCCAAGGGATTGTCGGCATCCCCATTCAGCAGGAAGTAGCCTAGAGAATGATGCCCACATTCCCAAAACATGGATTATGGATGTTTGTGTTTATTTACAGTGTTGTTTATAGATAAGGGGGGAAAAGAATATTAGATTTGGAGTTCTTTTTGTTTTAAAAAGAGAAAAAGGGATATGTAGGGGATTGTGTTGTTTCATGGTAAATAATTGTCCCACCTACTGGTTTAATAAAAAGTGCTGATTGGCCAAAGGGAGGCAGAAAGTGTGGGCGGGGCTACCAGACTAAAAAAAACTCTTGAGAACAGGAATCACAGAGCAGAATGCCAGAGAGAAGCCAGAGGAAGCAGAGGACAACTATGCTGCTCTAAGGAAAGGTACCGAGCCACATGGCTGAACAGAATCAAAGATGGGTTAAATGAAGGGTATAGAGCTAGCAAGCTATATGCCTGAGCCTTAGGCTGATCAGCTGAAAACTAATGAAAGCATCTGTGTGTCTCTGAAGGTCTGTGGGTCTGCAGGTCTGCAGGTCTGAGGGTCTGCAGGTCTGCGGGCCCTAAACCTTGAGGCAAGGCCCAAAAGTCGGGCCAGAAACCATCTACTACAGATCTTCTCTGTATCTGAGTTATGGGATTAAAGATCTGGCACCACCACTGCCTGCCTGGGAGCCTGGAACTCCCTCTGTAAATCAATCTGGCCTCAAATTTAGCTCCACTGGGATTAAGGGCGTAGGCCAGTGCTCCAAATTTGGTGTAGGTCACCACTCCCAGTCTTTTCCCATGCTGGGATTAAAGGTGTAAATTAGTTACTCTCTGATCCTTCTGGATTGACTGTGGGTAGATCTCTTTTCTGATATTTTAGACTGGTTTTTGTTAAATATGTAACATATCATGACACCAAACAATTTCCATTACCTAAAACAAATTCCCCCTTAAAAAATTGATTTACTTACCAATCTAGTTGTCAGTGATGATTCAAATAACTGTGAAGTGGGACAGCTACCTAGTGTGACAGCAGCCCAAGCAGGGGTCTGAAAATAGAAAAAAAATCCCCGCAACACACCAGGAGAAAGGAGCCACTGTCTGAAAAACCCAGATGAAAGTGAAATGGGAACACATATGGCAGATCTGCCTAAGAATGGAGGCTAACTCAGAACAGAATGCCTAGTCAGCCAGTAATTACTCCTCCAGCTACATGTTGCTCTGGCCTGCAAGTGCCTTTAGAGGGGAGGGATTTCCTGCCCCAAATTGCATGCCAAGTGTTGCATGAAATCTGCTTGTAGGTCACCACTCCCAGTCTTTTCCTATGCTGGGATTAAAGATGTGAGTTACCACTCTTCGATCCTCCTAGATGGACTGTGGGCCTTCTCTGATATTCTAGACTGTTTTTATTAAATATATAACATATCATCACAGAAACAAATATGAAACTAATGTATTTAACTGTCTACTAAAATCTCATGAAAGGTGAGAAAGATCCTATGAAGTACCCCCCCCACACCATGTTAAGACTGTGTGTGGTCAGAGACAAATTAGCTGACACAATTTACCCTTAGAGTAGTGGGCTTGTGTTGTGTTGTTTCCCCTTAATTCATGTCTAAGACTACATTTCCCTAATAAGAGCATCTGTTATGCCTAAATACTTTGAATGGACTTTGTGGTTCTTGGAGACCCCCTGCCTTCTTTTTGAGAATCTTTCACTGTGGCATGTTTCATACAGAAAGTGCTTTGATGACCATTCTCTAACTAAAATACTGAACTCAGAGTCTCTGCTGAGAATATCTGGTTCATGGCATTGGAGTATTCTGTAACTTGCTGCTGGATGAGAACAGTGTGATTCCACCCAGGAGATGCCTCTTGAAGCTTGTTCTGCTCTCCTCAGACATTTCCCCGTTTTTCTGTAATAGACCATAGGTGACCATATGTAGAGTTCTGTGAGATGACCCTATGAATCACTGAAACTGGGGATCCCAAAGGCTCAACATCTTACCTCATTTGCAAGAAATACCCAGAACAGAGAAGCAGCAACATCACCAAAAGATACAACCAACAGAATCTAGACCCTGGATGGCTCTAGAGATTTTAATTTTTCATTTTTAAATGTCTATTTATTTATTGTGGTTGTGTGAGCAATAGCACACAGGACAGATTTGGGGAGCCAACTCTCTGCTTCCACCATGTAGAATCCACGGATCAAACTCAGTTCATCAGGCTTGGCAGTAGGCACCATTATTCACTGAGCTATTTCATAATGCTCTGGACCTTCTTTTCAAAATTACTGGAATAAAAGAAAAAGAAAATGTAAAAGTCTATTGACAACTAAACTAATATTATGGAATATTTGAAGAGGAGAAAAACAAATAATGTCTATGACTTATTTTTAGTGTAAATTTCCATTGTTACTGGAAAAAAGAGAATTTTAGATAAAAGAAGATTGAACTAAAGAAGATGAAATTGAGGCTTTTGAAAAATTGATAGTAGGTTAAATAAATTTGTTATATTTCAAAATAATACTTAGTATGATAAATTTAGTATGTATGAAATTTTAAAGGTAAATAATACTTCAGAATTTTATGTGCTAGTTTCATGTTTTTTTGCACATATATTCATGTGTGAGATATTTAATTTCCCTTCATCATTTTGGCCTGCCTTTAATATTATATTTATGTTTCATATGTTTGCTATTCTCTGAGCAAAATATATTTTAAAAGTATGGTTTGTTATATAAAAATTAGAATATAGCCCATGAATCACTTAAACAAAAGGGGTTTTAAATAGATTGTGGCAGTGGGGTTTCTTGGTCCCAGGCAGCTAGAGGCCCAGAGACCCACAGACCTGCCGCCCAAGACCGCTTAGCCTGCCCACTGCTCAGACCCCCAGAAATGACTCAGACGCTTATATTAACTTTATGCTGTTTGGCCTATGGCTCAGGCACATTGCTAGCTAGCTCTTAAATCAACCCATTTCTATTAATCTGCCTGCCACGTGGCCCGTGGCTCACCTGTGTTTCTTACATGTTTCTTCTTGGGCGGCTTCGGCTCATCTGCCTCTGACTCCGCCCTGCTTCTCCTACCTATGCTCTGATTTCTCCTCCTACTTCTTCTATGGTGCCTGTCATGGCCCAAAACAGCTCCTTTATTTAAAGATTGAGATTCACAGCATATATAAACGTATTCCCACATCACTGAATGTTGAATAGTCCCACCTTATGCCAATATTTTGTACAACAACCACTAGAAATACTGTGCAAGCGCTTCCCACAATCTATCATTTACCATTATATGGATGATATTTTGTTGGCAGACCCAAACCCAAAGACATTAGAAACATTGTTTAAAGAACTAAAGAAAATATTGCCTAATTGGGGACTACAAATTGCTCCAGAAAAGGTACAGAGGGGAGATTCTATCAATTATTTAGGATATAAGATAGGTTTACAAAAAATTAGGCCACAAAAGGTAAAATTAAATAGAGATAAATTGAAGACTCTTAACGATTTTCAGAAGCTACTAGGAGATATTGCTCATATATGGCCCATGATTGGTATAAAAAACTATGAGCTAGTAGTTAATTTGTTCAAGACTTTGGAAGGTGACAAGGGTTTAAATAGTCCAAGAGAACTATCTGATGAGGCCGAGAAAGAATTAGAGTTGGTGGAAAAGAAACTTCAAGAAGCACATGTGGATCGTGTGGATCCAGACCTAGAATGCATACTTGTTATTTTACCCTCTAGACAATCTCGAACAGGAATCTTAATGCAAAGAGAAAGCATCATATTAGAATGGATATTTCTGCCACATAGGCCAAGCAAAAAGATGAAGACATATATATAACTCTGTTCAGAAGTCAGAACTATATGCAATTATTATGGTGTTGTTGGATTTCACAGAGCCTCTTAACTTAATTACTGACTCTCAATACGCAGAAAGAGTTGTTTCACATATTAAAACTGCTGACTTCATTCCTGATGATACAGACTTGACCTTACTATTCATACAACTACAAGATATCATAAGAGGTACAATACATCCTATGTACATAACACATATCAGGGCACACATGGGCCTCCCAGGCCCTCTAGCGCAGGGTAATGATGAAATAGATCGGTTGCTAATATGAAGCGTACTAAAGGCCACAGAATTTCATGAGAAACATCATGTTAATAGCAAAGGGCTAAAGAAGAGTTTTCCCATCACTTGGAATGAAGCAAAGGAAATAGTAAAAAAATGTAACACTTGCTCTTTCTATAACCAACCATCTTTACCTGCAAGAAGTAATCCTAAGGGTACACAGGGAAATGAGATCTGGCAAATGGATGTGTTTCAATTTCCGGAATTCGGAAAGATGAAATATGTACATCATACTATTGACACCTATTCCTGAATGCAATGGGCGACTGCCCTGAGTTCTGAAAATGCTGATGCTGTACTTACTCACCTTTCGGAAGCCATGGCCATAATGGGAATTCCCAATCAGATTAAGACTGACAATGCTCCAGCTTATGTCTCCCGAAAAATAAAGATAATTTTTGGATACTATGATATAAAGCATATTACAGGGATACCACACAATCCTACAGGACAGGCAGTTGTGGAGAGATCTCACTGCACATTAAAAGAGATGCTTTATAAACAAAAGAAATGAAAAAACCCAGAGAGAGGTTGCACAGTGCCTTATTGACTTTAAATTTTCTTAATGCTGATGAAAAGGGAACATCAACTGCTGAGAGACATTGGGTAGTAGAGAAATCTTCTGAGTTAAATCAACCCATCTACTTCAAAGATGTGTTGACTTCCGAGTGGAAGCCGGAATATGTGCTTCGATGGGTAGGGGTTTTGCTCTTGTTTCAACAGGGACAGAAAAGATATGGGTACCGACAAAACTAATAAAAGTCCGCTTCGAAAAGGAGTCCCTTCCTGAGGAAGAAAAGTAACTGCTCATCCTTGATATGACAAACGGATACATGGTAAGGAAAACACATTTAACAAACTTGGGGCAGGCTCTCAATTTTGTATTTACAGGAAAACGGATACAACTATTTTTAAGGCATTGACTAGACATTGAATAATTACTCACCTGCAATCGAAGACAGACTGATGATGAAAGAATGTACAAGACTGACTATGAGACCAACTGATACACATATGCACTACTGGGTAATTTCTCATTTTTACTGCTTTACATCTTGCATCTACACCTCGAAAAAAAAAAAGTGGTCCTGATTTGACTATTAATAAGGCTAGATTTGGATTGGGAGTGAGTGGCTTTCTCCCTCTCTAAACCCAGCATATTGGTAAAGAAATGTGAAAAATTCTCTCTCATATCAGAAAAGCCACCTGGTGTGAGACAGAAGACAGACTATTTAGGGACCAATATTATTGTGACTTCATCTTAAACCATGTTCCTCTCTGTTTCTGTACCTCTCAAACATCTCATCCTGTCTGCATACAGTCTCCTAAAGTCATAAAAGATATAAATATCTTTTGAATATCAACAATGCTTAAGTTTTCCACTGTAAATAACATTTCCTCCTATCAGCTATATACAAAGAATATGGAACCAAGACGGGGCCCCCACCGCAACAACTCCTACTAGTGAAACAAGAATAACAGAGAAAATATGAGAGAGAGAATAAGAGGCAGGTAGACAGACAGACAAAAAAAAAAAAAACCCAAAAACTCAAGAACCTGGTGCGCACCAATCAATAATTGTTTTCAGGTAATAGACAATTCAAAAACAGCTGCAAGATAGCTCCTTATGATTATCCTTCAGATCACACTGCTAATTAAGTTTCCAGATGGAGTTAACCACTATTCTAAGAATGGTTATAGATGTATGTGGTCAGTCCATTAAGAACTAACCATTGTTTTAGCTTTTACAGGATCCCAAAGAGATGCCATCGCCCTTAAGTCAGCAGGAAGCAACCTTATGAAAGACTACACCCCCTTTTCCCAATAAGTTTTATGCTCTGAAGGTTGTGGGTAACTATTATTCTAATAGAATAGTTATAAGTTAAAACTGTGTAAAGGACAAAACTATAATATAGCATCAAAGATCTCTTTTGAAGAAGAGAAAGAGGATAGATAGGATAGATAAAGGTAGACTGTTCTACCTACCTATATACCATTCTAGCTGAATGTATGGGCTAAGCTAAAGACAATTTGCACTGTCATAGATATTTGTATATTGATACAAATGTGAAATCATTTTATATGTTTAATTGTGATAATTTGTACATTGGTACAAAGTTTAATCTGAGATTGCTTTATATAACCAAAGCAACTTGTACTTCAATATAAATCTGAATCTGTAACTATTATGTAAAACTGAATCTGAAATTGCTATATTTTATATATGCTTCTACCTTTGTTTAAAATATTTGCACATCATTGTCATGTATGCTATACAATTACCACCTCCATTTAACTATACTAGATATAATGTTTGATTGCACTAGTTATGATATATGCACAAGATGTTTTATATACCTCTGATTAGATGATATATATGTATTTACATGTCTAAAATGCTGTGACCACTTTACCTGGTAATATACCCCTGGCTAATGTTCAATAGTTCTACTAAGGATCATTGTTCAGGGATTGTACACCCTTATATAGGTATTCTAATTTTTAGTACAGGGTTTATTCCTTAAGATGATAAGATCTGCAGTCAACATTATTTAAGGTATCATATCCCAGTCATATCAGATACAGGTTAGAATATCATAGATAGACAGGAATCTTCAACCATTTCATAGACCCAGAGAATATGGCATTTAACATTTGAAATTCGGCCATGAGAGACATGACGACTCCTGGTGTCACTGCTCCCTTCACGAGATGGTGTTGAGCATTGAAGATACTCCATTGGAGTTTGTCCTTTTGGCAGAGAATAGCTGGCTGAGTAAGGAACTGTCCTTACCTTGATTGCTGACAGTACACACATGGTGTCAAGCTGGATGAACAAGTTGATAGATGGAGACTGACGAAACCTGCCTGGACAGGATAAGACAGTCCCTCCAAAATTGCCCTGCTTGTGAAAAGATCTGTCAGATGCCATAGGCCTGTAGCCAATATGATAGATGCTCTAATGGTACACAAATCCAGAAGTGATTGTCCAGGTAGCTGTGTTGTTGTCCTCTCCCAAATTTTGGAAGTCACTACTTCCATGTACTTCTGACTTTCAGGTGATTCACCTTCCTTCTCAGGTCTTGAAGAGGTTGAAGAATGGGTATTCAAGGTTATCACCCTATTATCCCTTAGATAAGAACACTCAGGTGTTAAATTTTCACTTTCCCAGATTAACCCTTTAAAATAATCTATACACCCTACTATCTACCAATATTCTAGAACTATTTGATGTACCTTATATAAGTTAGGCTTTGATTAGAAATTGTACTTTGTCCTCTCCTAGATACTACCTCATAGTAATTCCTACTGTATGTAGTCTTAGTTTAGAACCTTCTTAGTTAGACAAAAGGGGGAGATGTTGTGGGATTCAGGTGTCAGCTGATAAGGTCAAAAGACACTTATACAGGGCACCAGGCCCCTGAAGGGGGCGGGGAAAGCCCATTGAAAAGGGGCTTTTGGAACACGAGACGCTCTCTTCCTGGTTCCTGGATGTTGGAGAGAGGATCGGATTCTATTGTCCGTCCATCACTCGTCCACCGTTCCAGACTCCAGTCCCTGTTCAGGTGCTACTGTAATCTGTTACCTGTACCGTGAGTGTTGGTTTATATTTTAATAAATATCTATCTGGTATTGGTGCCTTCTAAGTAAACTCTGCCTACAATAGATTTTTTTTTTTTTTTTTAGTATGACTTTTAAGTTCTCTTTTGTCTGTGGTTCTGGGAATTGAACCCAGAGCCTTGTGCATACTAGGCAAGCACTCTACCACTGAGATAAGTAAGCCCTTACCCCCTTCCATTTTTTATTTCTATTTCATATTGAAACAGTACTTGGTTCTTTCTCAGCTATGTAATATTTTATATTTTTATAGACTATTTTTAAATTTTGATATAGGGAAACATACTTAGCCTTATAGTATTTTATGTGAATATGGATTCATATATACATAACAAATATATATTAATATTTCAAGGGATGCATTTAATATGCCCTTTGACATTATAATTGTGTAATTTTTCCCTCCTACATTTAAATAAACTCATGTCTATACTCCATCGACTCTTGTGAGATAAAGAATTTTGGGAAAAGTTGTATGTAAGAGAGGAAGTGAAGTGGAAGCGTGTCTGTTCAAGGTCAGTGATGCTCTTTGATGGTGATGCTGAAGGACCTTGGCCTTTGGACAGTGGACCTGTTTGAAGTTCCTGGGTGGACAGTGGAGCTTCCAAATCAAAGCATGAAAAGAGGTTTCCTAAGTTGCTTAGGCATAGCCGCAGCTGGTTCCTCCAAAGAAATCAGCTCCAGGCTTTATTCTTGTGACTTGCTGTACCCTTTCTGTTTTACATTTCACATGTGTTTGATCTGACTTTGAAAATCTCCTTTCTCCTCCTTTGCTCAGGCCTTCTTGAACCACCCTCTCTGCAGCCAGATCCTCTACCACTGAGCTATACCCTCCAACCACTTGCTCTAAACTTTTGAAATGAAGTTAGGCTAATTTAATTCTTACTCTCTCTTTTAATAAAATTAGTATGTAATTTGAGAATTTATTTTTGATGTATCATTAGATCTCTCTCCAAAGTTTAGATATATAAATAATCCTCAGTTTTATGATGTTTCAAAATTATTATTTTTAAAATTAGTTCTGTGGATAAAATAAGAATTACATTCATGAGATATATATTTTTTTACCATCAACCTTCACTTAGGCAAATGTATTTACATTTTTAAATCTTTGATTTGCAAAACATTAATTATAATTAAAAACACAATGCCATTTGACTTCATCATTAGAAGGTAGAGACTCTTGCATCTGTTTCATTGCTGTCTTCTCGGAGCCCATTTCCTCCTCCTCCTCCTCAGTGTTTCTGTAATTTTTGCATTTTGTGTTGTGTGTTATGTATATTCATCATTAATATGCAGGATAGCGTTCTTTAGTCTGGGAGTCCTATGACACTTTGCTCTTTTTGATTATGTCCTGAATGGAGGGGTCTGATGGTAAGGGGCTTACAACCCTGTCAAGCACAGCTCCCCGACATTGATGTTGAAGGCACTTGGGAACAGATTCATACATCCTCAGGACTCATGTGCGGGAAGATGCACTATGTGCATTTTATCCAGTGTTCTTGATCATAGAATATATATATCTTGCCTACAACAGAACATCACCCTTATGAGCTTATTTCTAAGTTTTAAAATGACATAAAGTCTTCTACTTTTTCTTATTTTATTTTTTATTTTTGATTAATCTCCTGATGACAGAACAAATTGTCAAAGATTTTGTGTATTTGTGAAAAGTACAAAACAATCTCTTTCTGATATGTCTAAATCTGTAAAAACAGCATTTTTATAAGAATTACTGGCTAGTGTCTAACAACCTTCAAAGTGCTACTTGTCTACTTTGCATTTGCAGACCAGCTGACCTGTGGTTACTCTGGAGCAATCCGTCCTTATACTATAGAGTCTGATAGGTAACTAGGATGCATCTTAGAAAGTACCTCTCGTCCAGATTTTTTTTTTTTTTTTTTTTTAGCTGTGTTGGGTTCCTCAGTTTGTAGATTTAAATCTTAAGATGAGAAAGACCTTTAGTGCTTACTTTATTTTTTTAATCATTTGTTTGAATTTCCTTTCATTGTGCATATTTTTAAAATTTGTGCTTTTTTTTTTTTTAAAAAAAAAAAAAAAACCTTTTTTAACCTAATCCACAGCACTTTATTCTCTTCTTTAGCATACCAGGAGCACTTATTTTGCATATCTCTTATGCATATAATAATTCAAAGTTTCTACAGTTAGAACTTAGCTCTTCTGTTGTCTCTAAGATTTGGCAGTTTTATTTGGGGGCAATTTCTTTCGATTGTATTTCTTCCACCTAAAGTTAGGGCTTATCGCGCGCACACACACGCGCGCACACACACACACACACACACACACACACACACACACACACACCTCATTGAGTTCATTTAGATTTGTTTGTATATACATGTGTTCAGACCACTTGAGATTAGAGAACCTCCGTGGGAGTTCATCCCTGGAAAAAACTGATTCTCACTTTCTCAGCAGACGTTGAGCACTTGGAGCTTCATTTAGGGTTGGGAACATGACTAATTTTCTCCGTCCACATTGGCACATCAACTGTGTTGTCTCCTGGTTGGTCTTATTCAGGTAAGTATGTTGAGCATTTGTGCTTGTCAATGACCTGTCAAACACTGATCTTCTGGCTTTTAGAATCCTTTAGTCCCTCATTCACAACATTTCCTGAGCCTCAAATGAAGCGTTGCATTTTAGTTGGGGTTCAGTACTCCACAGTCATTTACTCTCTGCCCTTTGATCTCCACAATAGACCCATACACTGGAAAAAGGAGCCTCGAAGATGAGGTACATTTTTCTGTGGGAATAAGGCTAAGTACTTAGAATGCAGTTAGAAATTATGTTGGCTTAGGAAAATGGTACTAGTAATTTTTCTTCTCTGGTCTATGGCCTCTCCAGCCATGGCTAGAGGTTTACAGAACCAGGCAGGAATTCCCTCCCATTGGTGGCACTCAAGCCCAGGCAGATACATGTCAGTGGCAGAGGTGTCACAACCACACATTGCCGGTATGTTCTCATTCCCATCATTACTCATGGGTAGGATGATAGAGAGCTGTTACCCCTCTGGCAACTCACACAGTACCTTGTGATGTGAAGAGATCCAGCACTCAGGAAGTCAGCTTCATCTTGATTCTTGCAAGCATGAAGTAAGTCCTTAGCAATAGGGTCTTCCCTTCAAGTTCTCAGAGAGAACCAACGGCAATGGCAAGAGCCTCTGTTGCTCCAGGAGTCCTTTGTACACCCTGACCAACAATTAAAAAGGGAGGCTTTCTATGCTTTGCACTGAGTATTTTGTTAGATAGTCTATGACTCTTGAGAAAACATTATCCCCCCACCCCCACAAACTTTGTCTTAAATGTAATTCCATAGCATCAATAAATATTTGGGTTTTTATTATTGTTGTCTGTGTCTCACTTTCTACTCTCTCTGGTTATTTGACCCTGGCTGCTTTATTTTCTCTGGAACGCTTCTATACATTTAATTAATGTTGTTGTTATATAATTATATAGCAGAAGAAATAAATTCCGGATATTTATGGGTATGATAAGAATCATTGAAGAACCACAGATGACAATATTGTTTAGGGGAAATTTTTAATTTTTGACCTGGATATTTTTTAAGAGAATCAAACCTTAAGGCCTTCCCTGGGGCTTAAAAAAGAAAGAAAAATAAGGCACATAAATAAACAGAAAGCACAAAATACATGATGTCTGGGGGCACTAAATACATCTTATACTTGTTCATGTAGTGGAGGAAGTTGTCTAAGGTTATCAAAGTGAGGTTTATTTCTTTCTCTCTACAAAAGGATTAACTCCTGATCATCTTTTCTTCAACTGCCTCACAACTCAACGGTGTGCAAATTAGTATTCAGACATCAGAATCCCCCAGAGGACATGGGGAACTCGGTGTCATGATAATTCACCTTGTTTTATTGGCTTGGAGTAGTCATAAACTGTTGCTCTAATGCAAGTCTGATTGTCTACTTCTGCAACATAGTTATTTCTTGCTGTTTGCTTTAAGACTGGGGTTGTTGCTTGACACATTTTAAAGCTTCTGAAGGTATGCCCAATGCCTTAACTCTAACTTGGGGAAAATATGTTTAAAACAACTTATAAAATTTTAAACTTTAAAAGTACTTTATAACTGTAGTACATTTATGTCAATGCATTTTTTATTAACTAGAATAAAAGACCCATTAATATATACCTATCGGAATGTGGCCCAGTGAACTCTGGCCTGTCATTATTGTGACAGAGCCTCTGTGTCAATCATCTAATTCAGGTTCTGGACTCAGATTTACAATCTTGTCCATTAATTTTTGCCACAGGCAGAGGTATGGTAACATTTTTCAAACCAGTAAATGTCATGTCTAAGTCAGAGATACACAGTTAACTGTAAGAAATACCCCTTTTAGAAATGAGGAAGGCAGTATTTTCTAAACAGGAAGAGACCCTTCTCCCATCAAGAAATCCAAGAAGGCAAATTATAATCCAAAGATTGTTCTTTAAGATAGAATTGGGCAGGGAAGGTGCTAGTGAGGTCTGAAGAAGAGCTGCATTACTGTTCCTCAGATGCTTTTCTCTCTAGACCCCTGCCAGACACGAAAACTCTGGGTCTTTTTACCTTTACTCTCTGATAAATAATAAATATATTTTCCCATCAGTTGTTTAGAGTGAGATGACAAATAGGTATCTCCAGAGGTCAAAATTCTACTTGACATACGTGCCACCATCTCAGTCACAATGGACATGACTGCTTTAGGGTAACTTGGTTAGCTTTCCCTCCCTTACTTTCCAGCCTATACAGCTAAGCAAAAGCATTAGAATAAAATGTGACACTTTATGACAAGCACAAAGAATGTGCCGGGTGTTTTTCTTTTTCTTTTATTAAAAAGGTGTTTTTTTTTTTTTAACACACCAACCACAATTCCCCTTTCTTCCCCCCCTCACTTACTCCCAAGCTTCCCCTCACCACACCTTAGCACCCACTCTTCAAAGAGGATAAGGCCTCCTATGGAGAATCACCAAAGTCTGGGATATCAATTTGAGGTAGGATCAAGCCCCTCCCTCCAGTATGAATGCTGAGCAAGGTATCCCTCTCTAGGGAATGGGTTCCAAAAGGCCAGTTCATGTACTAGCTATAAATTCTAAACCCATACAACTGTCATCCACATTCAGAGGTCTACGTAGATTCCCCAGCTGTCAATCCAGGGCCAATGAGCTCTCAGTAGCTCAGGTCAGCTGTCTCTGTGGGTTTACCCATCATGATCTTGACCTATTAGCTCATATTAGCTTGTGATAAACCATATCATACTAACAACTTTATGTGTCTCCTTGTGATTCCAACTGGTCTTATTGCCACCTAAGATAGTATTTTATCAATATGTTCCCAGTAAATTGTATTCTGTGGAATTATGGACCTTTCTTCTCCTACGGAGTAGGTTATTGCAAAACAACAGGCTTTACCTTCAGCTATGGAGGAATTCCCTTTCTTTAAAGTGACCTGGCAAATACTTAGTTTTATATATGTGTGTTTATTATCTTTGTATAGTTATAAGATTAATACATTATACATGTTTATAAATATATGCACGACTGAGTATTGATATGTTTTAAGTTAATATACTGTGTATGTTTTTAAAAATATGTAAAATGGATTAAAATTTATTTAAGCAATATCTCTCTCTCTCTATATATATATATGCTATATACTCAAAACTGTTAGGTGTTTAGAAAGTCAAACCTCCTCTGACTGAATGTATTCACAGTGAGGGTTAACTGTTATGGATAGGAAGGACTGGAGAGATAGCTGAGTGGTTACAAATATTTGTTGTTTTGCAAAGGACCTGGATTTAGTTCCTAGCAAACACATGATACCTAACAACCATCTATAATTCTATTTTCAAAGGAACCAACACCCTTTTTAGGCATCTGTGGACACTGTGTATATGTGGTATATAGACATACATACAGGCAAAACATACAAACATAAATTAAAAATAACAATGGTTATATGTTATGGCATCATTTCATATAGCAATAAGTTTATGAAAGGGGAAAAGCCAGTCAAAAACTGAAGCAGGATTTGAGGTGGTTGTTTTAGATATCAGGGTAATTTTATAGAACACTAAAGATTATCCTGTGAAGTAATTAAACAAGTAGATATATTTGCCATTTCTGTGGTTTTCAGTCCAAGATGTTTAGATGATGATAATATAAGCAAATCATTACTTAATAAACGGATAGCCCCTCACCTTTGTTATACAGATATAATCATTGGCTGGTTATAAAGAGAATAGGAAAAACTTTCCAAAAGCAATCAGTATAATCACTTTAACGATGGGGTGAACAAGATTGATATTTGAATGTGTGATAAAGTGGAGTAGATGCTATAGGAATCCAGATAAATATGAGAATTTATCCAACTTCAGTTAGTATATTAATCTTCTGTTCTTTCATAATCTATAAAAAACATGTGGCATACGGTAATATGGCAAGATTTTTTAAAAAGCCTATTTATGTGTCTAAGTTCACATAGATGCATCTTCTTTTGTGTATTACATAATGATGCTGAAACATGAGGCCATTTAAGGATTTGCCAAACGTGGAGAAAGAAATATATTTGCAGTTTTTACATTAGGATACAATTATGCTGTGGAAAAGTACCATTGCCTAAATACATCTTGAAAATCCGCTTCTGAGAAGCAATGAATAGCTCACAGATTCTGATTCTTCTAAGTCATCTTGAGAAACAGATTATAGACAAATGAGCTAAGCTTTAATAGAGTGTAAATTAGGAGCATATGCCACAGTTTGAAAAGTAGCTCCATGAAACACAGAAAGCTGAGCAATAGAGGACAGGGACAGAGTTTGAGGGCCACACTGACATCTGTGGGCTGGCCTGATGATGGTTCACACCTTTGGTGAGGACATAGTGATGTCTATGAGCTGCCCTAATGATGATGAACATCTGTAATGCTGAAGGGGATTGTGAGGATTTGTTCAAATCTCCATTTGTAGAAATGGTAATTTAGTATGGAAAGTGACTTGATCCAAATCACCTAGAAAGCTGTTCACTTGGCAAATGAATTCAGGCTTTTGGCCCAACCTGCCTCCCACCCCACTTCACTTTTAAGACATCTGGTTGAACTTTATAAAACCAAGGATTAGAAGGAAACTCTCCATGTGTATGTTATTTTCCTTTTCTTTATGTTTAAACACTGTCTCCCTATCTAGTTAAGACTGGTCTCAAACTCCTGATCCTCTACATCCACCTCAGAACCATTAGTCATACAGAATAAACTTGTCTGCTGCTGCCAGCTGGGTTAGCAGACCATCTCACCAAAGAAAATGATGACATCAAAATGAGCAGTAATGTTTAAAGGTTGCAGATGCTGATCCCCACTCACATCTCACCACAGACATTTTTACAGTTTGTAAACACCAGTAAGAAGACACAAAAACAGGTTAGGAAGATGGGAGTGGGCCACGGTTGGTAGGAGACTAAAGAATGACAGATTGAAGTGGAAGATTACAGATTCCAGATCATTGAGGATGTGTCTGAATTGGAATGGTATTAATTCTCCTAGGCTTCTCTTTGTCTAGAGAACGGAGACTCTGTTTATGTAACTGGTCAAGGACTGGCTGTACATTCAGTTTTCTCAAAGTACAGGCACATGCTCACCACAGAGCCACAGCCCAGCCTTGTGTGTGCTTTTTGGCTGAACCTGTTGTTGCTCTCTACTCACAACTAGGAGACATGACATGGGTCCTTTTTCAGGTAGAGACAGAGCCTTCCTGGGTGTCTGTCAGCACATTTGCTGACTTGGAATTACATTCAACTACTGATTAGTGGGTTAACAAAAGAGATTCAGAGAGAGAGTTTTAGGGATCATAAATCATGTGCCAAACAGAGTCCTAGCATGAAGGCTCAGTATAGAATGGTAGTTAAGGGCATGTAGATCAAATCTTAGCTCTATGGTACCTTGCCACGTAAAGTCTAGCAAGGCTTCCAAGGTTGTGCCTGGCCCGTGATCATGTCTACAAAGGAGTGTCCTGCCTTCCTAGCTCTCTCAAGTTTTTGTTTATTTCTGCCCCCAAACCTTCCTCTGCTGTTCGGTGGTCAGGTGAAACATGCCTCTGTCTCAGGACCTTCCTCATATATACTCTCAATCTAGTAATCTTTTCCTCTGTATGAAATAAAACTCTTTTGCTTCAGGTTTGTCTTAAATATTAAGTATTTTAGAGAAACTTTACCTTGCTATGATGATAATGATATAAATTAAGATTTCCGCAGGTCTTCTGCATAATATTTGCCCATAGTTATTCACAGCACTGCCACATATGCACCCTGCCTGCGAGTCTTCTGCCTAATTCATGCTACTGATGAAACTTTCAAACACTGTCCTCTCTTTTCTTTGTCATATAACCAGGTCTAACATAAGGTCCTTCAAATTGTTATTGCCCAGAACATGTTTATTAGACAAACCCACACCAAAAGGGTTGTATTGGGAACAGCTACACCTTATCTTTCTGGGGAGGACAGTAATGACTGGGGATAGGTGCCTCACTGCCCATGTACTACAAAAGCTTTGCCCAATGCATCACGTTATATATACATTATTTTAAAGAAACCTGTTGTGGGAATGCCTTTCTGTATGCTGTGAATAGCAATCTTTAAATAAAGGAGCTGTTTTGGGCCATGACAGGCACCATAGAAAAAGTAGGAGGAGGAATCAGAATAGGTAGGAGGAGCAGGGGGGAGTCAGAAACAGACTGAGCCAGAAGCCCAAAGAAGCAACATGTAAGGAACACAGGTGAGCCAGAAAAGATTAATAGAAATGGGTTGAGTTAAGATGTAAGAGCAAGCCAGCAATGTGCCTGAGCCATAGGCCAAACAGCATGAACTTAATATAAGTGTCTGAGTCATTTTTGGGGCCCGAGCAGTGGTGGGCGGCTAAGGGGTCTGGGGCTGCAGGTCTGTGGGTCTGGACCTCTGGCTGCCCGGGACCAAGAAACTACTACATTGTAACAGAAACCATGGCTAGAATATGCTCTAAAATATACTACAATCTTACAGATCTGATCTGTATTTAATTTCATGTCTTCCACTTCAGTCTCCTTTGCTTCTGATCATAAATGAAAATGAGGTAGCGGAGGTGAGACACCATCTTTCAGTGAGCATCCACAGGAGTCAATGTTCTGTAACTAGAATGCTGTGAACTCTCACTAATGACCACAGCTACAGACTTAGGAAAAGACTTTGATGGGAATTAATTGAAACATTTAAAACATGTTTAATATGAGTGGGAATGAAGTTTAAGTATGAGGACAGTCAGCTTCAGTGAATGCTCAGAGCACTCATGTGGCAATTGTTCAAACCCCAAGAACTTCAGATACTTTCTGTCTATGTCTAGAATCATTAATGCCCTTTCAAAAGCTTTACCCTAGCATGGAAGAATTGTAGTGGCATAAAAATTCCATGGCGTGCTGGACAACAGTGGAGGAGAGGCCTTACTGTCACACACAGCAGACTTCTTCTTGATTGTGACTTCTGGCGGTGCTTGTTTTAAGATGATGCATTTGGAGGATGCATTTTTTTTTTCATATTTGCACTTTCTTAATTATGTGATATTATAGACCTGAGAAACAGACATATAACGAGGGAACTTCTTTACAAAAGCATTTACATCAGTAAAAAAGTTAACAATAACGTTTTTGCTTTCCTTTCTCCACTCAACTCCTCTTACCCTATCACAGCTGATCCTCGCGTGCATGCGAGCACACACACCCATGCACACATCCCGGCTCCTCACCCCAGGACTCAGATGATCAATGCTCAGCTGGGCCTTCCTCCTGCCGAAGTCACAAGTGAGTTCTAACAAACCTCTCTAAAGCAGCCTCCTACCGTCCGCTCTTCAGGACAGGAGAAGCACATCCGCAGAAATCATGTTTTCTTTGCATCCTAACTGAAACAGCATTAAAGGGGGAAATGGGAATTCAGCGCCGCCAGCTACAGTATCTCTCCCATCAGTTCCCCAGTAGGGCCTGGTAGGGACCTGCCGAGCCTCTGGATAAATTGTATTTTCCAAGGGTTAATTAAGCTGTCTTGAGCTTCTGCATGAAGAGGAACAAACTGGCACTTGCAGGGCTTTCTGAAACCTGCTGTCGACATTACAGTCCCTGCTGCTTTTAGCTGTATCGATCCGATGCCTGACCTGTGAAATCCTTGATGGCTGCTAACACTAGAAGCTTACTGGAGCTTTCCAAGGGAGCTGGGGACAGCGTGTGTAGTCAGGTACAATTACCTATCCCTCCAGGAAAGCCAATTAGTTCACAAAGAGCTGGAGCAGAACAAATGTTTTGTATGTGATTTAGAATCCTAAAAAAGAAAGGGGACAGAGGAAGAAAAGGCTTTGTTCTGTTGGATTCTTTTGTTCCTAATTTTATGATTATTGTTCAACTCACTGTGGTCCTCACATTTTCTCATATGTTTCTGAAAGAATTATGAGAAAAGAGTAAACCAGGTTTACTATAGTCTCTTTGAGCTATGAAAATTGCCTTGTGCTGTTTAAGATCCAGTTTTTAGACTAATTGTGTGAACTGAAAGGTAGGAAAACCCAAGTTTGGTCTACTTTCTACATTTCAGAAACTTTCTCTAAATGGCACAGTAAACTTCATCACGAGAAAAAGAAAAAAAAAGTTGAGTGATAACACTGGCTAATACTTGCCTTTGCAAGTAAAATACAGGAGGAAGAGATACTTAGGTAGGTATATGTTGTATATAATCAGGAAAATGTAGACATTAGCTTGGTTGGTTCAATAACTTTGTTCATTGAATAAAGCTGCTAAGACTAATGGACATTTACGAGTCTACATCAAAGCCTGTTCTCCTACTAAGAGATGCCCATGCTCCAGGGATAGCCACATCCATTGACCAGTGCCCTTTGTGACCAGCGATCTTAATTTCTGAGCTAGCTGCAGAATGTGGTCTGTCTATTAAGTACTTTTTCTTCATTTGAATTCTAAGTCATATAGAGAGCAATAGTTATCTCTTAAAACATAATGTACCACTAGAATAAACTAAAAATGAAATTTAATGTACTCAAATGTTAAAAAGCTGGCAAAATGAGGAGAAAATAGAGACCAGTTATTTTGAATACAAATAACCTCAAATCTTTTGGTAAAATCAAATCTTATGACTGCGTACACTGATATGCATATGTATGTAATATATGAGTCAAACAGCATGCACACACAGAATACTATCAAATAAACTTGGATCAGGAGTTTTTGCACAAAGAGAGGGTAAGGAAGGAGAGAGGGAGGGAGGAAGAGAGAGAGACAGAGACAGAGGCAGAGAGGCAGAGAGACTTGCCATAGAAGACTTTTCCCCAGATTTAAAGAAGCTAATGTAGACATTTGATTCCCATTCTTAAAAGAAGGGTAGTAAGATTGACTAGCTTCATTTTACCTTAAAAATAGTTTCCTGGTGGAGTCAGAAGTTCAACAGCAACAAAAACGAAATGAAGCATAAAATTTAGTCAGTTGTATTTTGCATCAGTTTTTCTTATAAACTGTGATTTTTATGGTATTATAAGGAAATAATTGCACAAAATGAAGTAGAGGCCTGTTATGGTCTTTCAGAGTGACTCAGCTTGCTCTACAGCATGGTATGAGGTAGTGGGGACCTGGATGAATGTCAGTGTCTGAGCCTGAGAACTGCCTGGGTTCTCTGTAGGCCTGATGTCTGTATGATCACGACAATGTAAGTTGCTTGCTCTTGCTCTGGCTTCTTTACCAAGAGTGTCACTGCAAGGAACAGGAGACTCCTTCTTTCCTCTGTGTGTTAATAAAATGAGTTGGGGACTTGATGACAATGTCAGTATGCTGTTTCAATGCTTTTCTCCCCACTTATTAATGTCAAACCATGTCAACATCACTTCAGTTGGGGTATTGGAAAGGAATTGGTAACAATTTCCAGCACTAGACAGACCTGGCATAAGGAACTGCATGATTCAGGGCTAAATTCAGCATTTCACTTGGTAAGAGGACTACAGATGGTCCATTCTATTTGTGGTCAAACCTCTCTCTTTCCCTCCCTCCCACACCCCCTGCTTTCTGTATATTCTGTGTGTATCTGTGTCTATGTTTTGTTGGTGGTGGTCAGAGAATATTGTTCAGAAAATGAATTCTAAGCTAAACGCTTAATTTCTCCAGAGTCTCTACTTTATTGCAGACACATTGATCATGGTGTCACCTCTCTAGATGATTGTCACAGTTATACATTGCACTCCACTATTATTGGAAAGGCAATCCAAATTTGGTGTCAGCACTATGATCCTAAAATATTAACTGCATAACATTTATTTTTTAATATACCTTCTCATAAAACTAATATTTTTCAGAGAACCACTGAAAGTTCTACAGACAATTTTTCTACAAAGCCATTTTTTGGAAGCGATAGTAGAAATTCACTAAACTTCCCTGATTTATATATTGTTGTCCTGATAGAATATTGCTGCCATTTACTTCAATTACCAGGAACTGTGATCAAAATTTAACCTGAAACCTAGAGAAAGCAATGAATACATTAATAAATTTGACAGTCTACCTTTTCACTATTTGCTTGTATCAAGTCTCCTGCTCAAGAGGGAAAGAATAACTTCCCAAGAGTTCAACTTGAAAAAATTTCCATCTATTTAGAAGAATGACTTTGTAAATCATGAGAACCTAGAACTAGATAGAAGTTATAACACGATGGCAAGATAACCAATTATTTTTCAGTTTTTGCAGTAACAGTGTCTGAGATACAGAAAAGAAGCAAATGCTTCAAAACTGCATCTTATGGAGGAGTAGATAAGCGGAGCTCAGGATTTGTCCTCACAGCTTCATCTCTAAGGCATTTACAACCTTTATCCTGGAAACACTGCTGCTACAGTTTCTTCTCCAGTCTGAGTATAATCTATGCTTTGCCTGAAAGTAAACTACATGTGCTTCTTTTAACAAAGACCTCAAGGAAGAGAAAGAATGTATTTCTCAAACTTGATAAATGTAGTTATTTTGATTACCAAGTGCATAAAGGAAGCACATATATGGGAAATTAAGAGGATGAAATATTTGGCAGGAGAGAATTGTACTTATTCATATCCAAATGTTTTTTTCTTGTTATCTTTTAGTGCTTCCTCAAAGGAAACAGCGTAAGAAGAAAGCTGATCAGAACAATGCTTTTCATGTTGTAGGAAGTTCATAGGTTGTTACACATCAAATGATAAACAGCAAAAACATGAACTTCTTAGTTTTCTATATTAATGTAAGTTCATCTTTCTAGAACATCTCCCCTTATAATACTTAAAAAAAAAAATCTAATACCATCCACTCAAAAGAGAGGAACTGACCCAAAGGCATTTTTACTTTTGCCTTTTAAAGTTTGCATTCAGACCTTATTTCACTACAGGTATCGAGACCAAAATTATTCTTGGTGTGTACTAGCTAATCAGAAGTCATAGTTACACGTCAATGGTTCTTTCATTTATCTGTTATGTATTTACAAAATATTATGTTTTTTGTAGTTATTTATTTATAGATAAAGCATCTAGGCTAACCTTGAACTGATGTACAAACATATATCTGAATAGACTTTGTGTATATGTGTGTACATTTTTGTATATGTGCATCTCTCTGTGTGTGTGCACGCATGTGCGTGCATGCATGTGTGTGTGTGTGTGTTTGCCCATGTAGGCCAGAAGTCAACACTAAGTATCTTCCTTAATAACTCACTACTTTGTTGTTTTAAAATAGAGTCTCTCACTGAACCCGAAGATCACTAGCCCAGCAAGCAAGTCCTTAGGAACCTCTTGCTGAGATAAAAGGCATATTCTGAAATGAACTTTCTTAGGCTTTTCAGCCCTGGATGCTGAGAAATGCAAACTCAGGTCTTCAAGCTTGCACACAAGCATCTTGCTGGCTAAGTCACTTTGTCCACTCCCTGTACTGGCCTTTTATCCTGTTAATCCCATAAAGAATGGGATTCTCCGTTCAGAGGATATGATGACAGGGCTCTATGTGGTTTTAAGTGGCAGAGCTGAAAAGCCTAAGAAAGTTCATTTCAGTGTTGCAGAGGTGTTACCTGTGTAGTGTCATAGCTCAGCTTTTCTTTCTTTTCTTCCCCCACCTTTCTCTATGTATTTTTCTTACCTCTCTTATGATGTTTTTTTTTCAGTGTCAGGGATTGAATCTAAGGCCTTGGGCATATGAGGTAAATACCAGGAAGCCACTTCCTCATCTCTGGCTGGCTGCCTTTCAAGTTCATGTTAGACACAGTTTAAACTCTAAACTTAAAATTTAAAACAAAAAATTGCCTTAGTGTGGGAGATTATGTTGTTCCATTGTAAATAATTGTCCTACCCACTGGTTTAATAAAAAGCTCTGATTGGCCAAAGGCAGACAGGAAGTGTGGTGGAGCTAACAGACTAGAAGACTCTAGGAACAGGTAGAACAGAGCAGAATGCCAGAGAGAAGCCGGAAGAAGCAGAGGACAACTATGCTGCTCTGAGAAAAGGTACCGAACCACATGGCTGAACAGGATAAGAGTCATGGGTTAGATTAAGGGTAAAGAGTTAGCAAGTGATATGCATGGGCCTTAGGCCAAACAGCCTAAAACTATTGTAAGCATCTGTGTGTCTCTGCAGGTCTGTGGGTCTGCAGGTCTGTGGGTCTGTGGGACTAAACCTTGAGGTTAGACCCAAAAGTCCGGGCCGGAAACCTCTTACTACAACTTAGAAAATAAATTATTAATAACGATTAATTAGAATTCTGTTCTTTCTGAATATATTAGGACAAACAAACACAATAATAAAAATGTATCAGTATATAAAAGTTAGAGGACTTGGTAGATGGTTTCTTTGGAAAACAAGGCTACATTAATTGTCCTCAAATATTTAAGATAGACAAGTTACAAAGAGAATATGAAAGTATATATGGACTGACATCCTAATCTCATGCTGCTGTAGAGTATTATTTTAAGATGTTACATTTGTTTATGCCAAGGAATATCTGCTTTAGTGATGCAGAGATGTGTTGCATTCTTTTATGTTGCTTTTTCAACTTTGTGAAGCTGTGTTACTTTGCCTGTTTATAACACCTGATGGTCTAAAAAAGAGCTGAACAGCCAATAGTGAGGCAAAAGAAGAATAGGTGAGCCTGGAAGGTGGAATAAATAGAAGGAGAAATCTGGGAGAAGAGGAAGGAGGAGCAGAAAGAAGAGATGGAGGGAGGACACTAGGGGTCAGTCATCCTGCCACACAGTCAGCCATGAAGTAAAAGTGAATGTAGGATTTACAGGATTAAGAAAAAAGTGAAAGCCCAGAGGCAAAAGGTAGATGAGCTCATTTAAAGTTGTGGAAAGCTGACTAGCAACAAGGGAAGCTAAGGCTGGACATTTATAAGTAATAGTGTGTGTGTGTGTGTGTGTGTGTGTGTGTGTGTGTGTGTGTGTGTGTGTGTGTGTGTGTGTGTGTGAGATTTCTTTGGGATCTCTGTGTCAGGACCCCTGAAAGAGCAAAACCAGACAACTACATTTTGGTGTACAAACATGAGTCTCAAATTTCCCCAAGGCCTGAGAATAAAAAAGGAAGAAAGAAAAAAAAAGAGAGGACACAGCTACAGCTCCTTAAAGAAACCCTGAGGGATGACTCAGCAGTTAAGGGCACTGACTTCTCTTCTAGATGACCTGGGTTCAATTCCTAGCACCCACATGGCAGCTCACAACTGTCTGTATTTCCAGAAGACTGAACACCCTTACACAGACACACATGCAGGCAAAATACCAGTGTATATAAAATAAAAATAAATCAATTTTAAAGAAGAAACCCTGCTGCACAGCAGAGTACTTAAACGTTTTCCCCAACACTAAATAGAAGCAAACAAATAAACAAAAACAAAAAAAATGAAGTAAAAAGTACCTGCCACAGTGCAAGGTATCAGCATTCCATAGCTGGGGTGTTAAGTACAGTTCCAGATCAAACAAACTTCCAGCCAGCCCTTGGGCTTTAGACTTGGCTTTCATGACCTGAGGAAGTGGGGAGAGCTGTTACAATGTAGTAGTTTCTTGGTCCCGGGCAGCCAGAGGCCCAGACCCACAGACCTGCAGCCCCAGATCCCTTAGACACCCGCTGATGCTCTGGCCCCAGAAATGACTCAGACATTTATATTAACTTTATACTGTTTGACCTATGGTTTAGGCACATTGCTTGCTAGCTTTTTCATTTTAACTCAACCCATTTTCATTAATCTGTTTGCCACGTGGCCCATGGCTCACCTGTGTTCCTTACGTGTTGCTCCTTTGGGCTTCTGGCTTGGTCTGTCTCTCCTTACATGTTGATCCTTTGGGCTTCTGGCTCCTTCTGTCTGACTCCACCTGCTCCTCCTACCTATTCTGATTCCTCCTACTACTTTTTCTATGGTGTCTGTCATGAGCCAAAACAGCTCCTTTATTTAAAGATTGCTATTCAAAACATACAGAAAAACATTCCCACATCAGAGAGCCAGCCAAGGAACTTCTCAGAGGATTCGGGGTAGCTTAGTAGTTTAAAGTTTGTGCCTGTGGTTAAATAAGACTAGAGATTCACAGTTAAAGAGGGTCCAGATAGAAAATAAAAGAAAAAAAGAAAACCTCTAAACAGGTTCCAGTGTGTTTTATAATGTATATAGGGGTAAGAAGGAAAGGATATGGAAAGAGTTTAAAAATAATATAAAGCCTGTAGAGAGAGAGTTTAAGCACACACGCACACGCACACGCACAAAAACAGGGAGTCTGGATTCTGTACAGTATTGTGTTGATTTTGAATTTTCTAATACCTCCTGATGGGCAAGAGATAGCTGCAAAGAAACATGGGGCTGTGAGGACTGCAAAATTGAACCAGCCTAGATATTTCAGGGCTAGCTTTCTTCATTTTTAAAAATAACTAAAAAATATATATTTGTCAAATGGAAATCAAAAATGCTTTGGAATTTTGTTCCCACAGGAGACAATAGGCTGTGGATATGTTCCAGATTAATATGGACCAGGTTTCTTCAAGGGAGGCTTCCTGAAACTTGACAGGTAATCTCTATCAACAGCTCATAGCTGATCTTCCCAGGACTTGCTTTTTATCTCAAATTTTCTTTTTGGGATCCTAAAGATGCTTTACCACAGACAAAAAGAAGACATTTGGAAACAATACATTCCCAAGAGGGATGTGGGAAGCTTTTGGTTATTTCGTGGGTTATAGATGTTTTTTATATATAAGGGAATACAAGCATCTTAAGATAAGAGAATAAATTATTGAATCTATGTTAACTAAAAAGTAACTATAAGATGTAAATATTTTGTATTAGTATTATTTTTTGATGTTCTGTATATATGTTTCTATTCTTGTTTAAAGGATTTTTGTATATTGATACAAATTTACAGTTATTTTGAAACAACTTATTATATGTGCTTCAGTTCTTGTTTAAGGTATCATACTTATGCAATTGATTTAAAAATGTAAGGTAAAATTGTATCTTTTGAAAGCTACTATTATAAGCTTTAGAACAATCAAGAAACACAGGTTAGTAGTTAGTAATTTATAATAATCAAACTTCTAGATATGTTAGATATGTTTTCAAGATCATATAGAAATACATTTTAGATAGATAAGTGGTTTTCAAACACTTCAGAAATCTACAAAATATGGCATTTAAAATGTTTTGTTAACAGAGGGTTTTTCATGACAATGAAACATGTTTCTTGGCAGCATCAATTCACTTCAGAGATGATGGTCAGTGAAGAAACTCATTATGGAGTTTGCTTCTTTGTGGGTAAAGAAACTTCTCTTGCCTTTGGCTGCTGACAATGTGCTGTGCAGACTGGGCATTCAGAGCACACAGGAAAAGACTGTTGCACTTTGACAAATCTAGGCAGGACAGTTTTTCAAAATTCCTCCTTCGAAGCAGAAGAGTCTGCCAAATACTTACAGGACTCAGAGGAAAGCAACTAAAGAACTTTGCCAATATAAAGTAGGACAGTTCTCAGTGCCTTACTGAAAAGTTTGATAAATGTTTGGGCCTGAAGTCTGAGGATAGATGACTCAACATTGCAGAGGAACTTTGGGCACTATCTAGGTAGCTAAATGTATCTGTTCTTAAATAATATTACATCCTTCTGTTCTTTGATGCAGCTGAAGGCTGAAAAGTTATAACTGCAGTTTTCTTAGTTATGATAGAAAGTTAATTAGATGTAAAATTTGGATTCACTAAGATAGAATAAATAATGCATTATTTTCTGTGAATATGCTAATTACAAATGGACTGGATATTGTAAATGTGATTCTTGGTAACCTTTTTGTTATGTATAGTGTTACTATGTTAACATTGAAACATTTGTATTTAGATAAAATGGGGGACATGTAGAATATATTTTAAGATGTGTTACATTTGTTTATGCTGTGGAACATTTGCTTTAATAGATATCCTGCATTCTTTTATTTTCATTCATTTAACTCTTTGAAGCTGTTTTGCTTGTCTGTCTAAAACACCCGATAACCTAATAAAGTGCTGAATGACCAACAGCAAGGTGGAAGGAAGGATATGTAGGACTGGCATGCAGAGAGAATAGAGAGGAAGGGAATCTTGGAGGAAGAATGATCTAGGATCAAGAGGAGAGGAGAATGCTTGGGGCAGCCACCCTGCCAGATAGTTGACTACAGAGTAAAAGTGAAAGTAAGATATACAGAAGAGAAAGGTAAAAGCCCAGAGGGAGAAGGTAGATAGGGCAATTTAAAGCTAAGAAAAGCTGGCTAGCAACAAGCCAAGATAAAGCTGGGTATTTATTGTTGCAGTGTGGTTTCTTGGTCCTGGGCTACCAGAGGCCCAGACCCACAAACCTGCTACAGACCTCTTAGCAGCCCGCTGCTGCTGCTCAGGTCCCCCAGAAATGACTCAGACACTTACATTAACTTTATGCTGTTTGGTCTATGGCTCAGGCACATTGCTAGCTAGCTCTTACATCTTAAATCAGCACTTTTCTATTAATCTGTCTGCCACGTGGCCCATGGCTCACCTGTGTTCCTTACATGTTGCTCCTTGGGCGGCTTTCTGGATCTGCCCCTGACTCCACCCTTCCATTCCTACCTATTCTGATTTCTCTGCCTACCTTTTCTACGGTGCCTGTCAAGGGCCAAAACAGCTCCTTTATTTAAAGATTGATATTTACAGCTTACAGAAAGGCATTCCCACATCAATTTAGAATTAATAATAAGCCTCTGGGTGTATGATTTATTTGGGAGCTGGGTGGTGGGGCCCTGAAAAAGCAAACACAACCAGCAACACCATGCCAATCTCTTTGAACAATAGAAATAAAGACATGTGGAGCCTTGCACTACTATTGTATTGTTACTACCTTTGATTATTGCGAACATGGGACCTACTAAAATTCCTTTAGTATTGTCCACTTTTATTTTACTAGTCATAAAAAAGATGAATTAAGTCAACAAATTCTTCTGAGTACTAATGTCATTCCATATACACAGATTTGTATCTGAGACATGAAGTTTGCACCCCAATTCTCACAGTTATTACTCTTATCCTTAGACTATAACCAGTATAATTTTAATCATGTCAAATTTTTCTTGCTTTAATTCAGATGCTTTGATGGTGCATGCTATAGATGCTATAGTGTGTTGAAACCTGTAACATTAAATGGTGGAGACCAGCCCCATTCTTCTGCTCTGCTTTCTGCAGCTGAACTTCTCGAGTGTCAGACTGGACTCCCCAGTTTTCTTCCTTCTTTCTCCTTAATCCTCTTCTTCATAATTTATCAAATTCCTCTTTTTAACCTAAACATGAAAATAACACTCAGCTTTCACTGTCCTGAGGTCTGAGCTTTTGACCTTAACTGTAGACATATCTCTTATTAATATTGGTCTGATTCCTGTTGTGTTACATGTTATTTGTGACCACTTAGCATTATCTTCTAACCGTTTAAAATATTTCTTTTAAAAGATTAGAGGATTCTTTTAATTTCTGGTGTGCTGTTTTATATCAAAAATGAGGATTTTACAAAAGACAGAAGTTAAATTGACCCACATTGTTAGAGGTTGGGACAGTCGGGAGTCAGCATGTTACCCACACCTGCCCAGCATTCATGAGGGTCTTCGTGTTGTGTTAATGCATGAGTGATGACATCATTTGATGTAACACCACAAAGGTGCTACCTGCTTGGCTGTCAGTCTCTTCTACTAAACCACTTTGGGTTGAGGTTACCTACGTGACTTCATCTAACCCTACGCACCTCCTGGGGCTCCTCTACATCCTAATAGCACAATGTGGAAACTGTTGTTGATATACAAACTTTTATAGAATCCTCAAACTATGCTTTTTTCTACTGTGGTAGAACTGAGTGTACATGACACATACCCTTACTTTTTATTTATGAGGATTGCACATTGTTTTGTGCTGTGAACATAGACATGATTGTATGACTTGATTTGGCTGGAGACATGTGAGGAAAACCTCTATTACTTATGAATGGTGTCACTGGAGTCCCTGTAATTGCTTGCTCTACTCTCCTCTCTCTCTTTCCTCCAGTGTATGGTATTCGGCAACAGCAAAGTCTCTTGGGTCATTTGAGGTGGTGACTTATGTTTGGTGGAGCCTCTGATAGGTTTAAGTCACTGAGCTTCAACTTTTCTTGTTAACAGAATATCCCCTGGACTTTCACCCTGATATAATTGATTGCAGTTTGAATTTGAACAAACACTGACATACATTTTCTATAAAGGTTCATAAGGTAATTAGCATTGATAGCCTTTCCTCTTTGCAAGATCCAGCCTCTATAATAATTTAACATTTTTCCTCACAGCTTCTGTCATCAGATAATCTTGTTGAAGTTGGAATGAATTTTTCCACTGTTTTTCTTAAACCTTAACTGCTTTATGAATCTTGACCATCACATTATGCCACTATATTGTGTTTGTTATCAATAATTAGTTTACTCTAAGTCAAATAGTTCAGATTACTTTATTAGTATAAATGTGAAAATTATCCACCAGTGAATTTATGTTATAATAATATTTCTAATGTTCGATGATTCTTGTTACTTCTTTTTCAAAGTAAAAAACAACCCAAAATACAGTGATTTGTGTGTGTCTATGTGTACATGCATTTGTTTTTGTTTGTTGGGGTTGTATATACGAAGGTGTTCAGGGCAGAGATCAACACCGAGTACTGTTCTTCAGGTTCTCCCCCACCGTTGATGTAGGGTCTTTCACTGCAGCTCACTGAGTAGGTTAGTTAGCTGGCTAACAAGCTCCAGAGATCTGCATGGATCTGCCTCCCCATTGCTGTGATTACAAGCACATGGCACCACATCTACCTTTTTCTTGGCTACTGGGGGGTCAAACTTGAGCCTTGATGTCTGTACATGTACAACTTGTACAGTTTTACCAATCGGACTGTCTCCCTAGTCCCAGTGATCTTCTTTAATAATTTGTTTGAGGTTCCCATAGGAAAAAGTAATGCACTTTTTTATTGTGTTTGAAGCTTTGTTTCCCCTGTCAATTAGATTCTGTCTTGGTTATGTGAATTACCAAGAATTTTTTCAACTGTTTTTCTATGTCTTGGCATTATTTCAGTGGGATTTGAAGAGCTGATAGAGATAAATCCATATCATAGGAATTTAAATGTAATCTATAGCAGATGCTTCATTTTTGTATCCTCTTACATTCTGCTATTTGAATGAGCTTTTTGTTTCTATTATTCAGGCAGTCAAAGACTACATTATGAGTAACACTTAGTCTAAAGTCCTGTTAAAGTGTTTATACTAAGCTGAGTGGTGGTGGCAAATGCCTTTGATCCCAGTACTTGGGACGTAAAGACAGGAAGATCTCTGTGAATTTGAGGTCGATCTGTTCTATAGAGTGAGTTCCAGGACAGTCAGAGCTGTCTCACAGAGAAACCTTGTCTCAAGCAAACAAACAACCAAAAACCAAAAGTTTACTTTGTATATTAAACAATGCTGAAGCAATGACTTTCTTAAAGAGCATGAAGTTTCTAGATGATTTGGAAAGATGTGTGTACTACCTAACAGCAGTTAATCTTTCTGAGGAGTGAATTCTTTGAGGAATCACGATGTTCCCACCACTGATACAAGGACTGGAGTGATGGTCTGCCAAGGTAAGAGGGAGAACAGAAAGAGAAACAGAAGTCTTGGACAAGAAGAGCTAGAATCAAGTTATTTTCTTATGTAGATTACATTTTCTACAATTCCTTGCTGTGATGGAACATTCCTATAAAGTATAGATCCCTTCATGGCTCAGCAACCTTAGATGATAGAGTAATACTAGCTCACTTTTATTTATTAATCACAGAGAAATGAACTTCTAATTAGAAGACAGTTTCTCCTTTAAAAAAAATTCTTCTTTTATATAATCTGGTAGAAACTTTATTCTCTGTAGTGTGGCCAAACAAGTTGTTCTCATTTCTCAAATTATTAGAATATCATATCTGTCACATTCAGCTTTCCTATATTACTGAAACAGTATGAAAAAATAAATGTGTGTGTGTGTGTGTGTGTGTATGAGGAATTTCAGGAAATATAAGCAGAAAGTTTTTTAAAGTATATAACTGTAGATATAATACCTTTTTAAAAATTTGCCAGTAGTAGTCACATTTTCATGGATAGATTTGAAATGATTTTCTTTACTTTGTGGTTGGACCAAGTAATTCATTTGTGAGCGAATGAAGCAAAAAGACAACTCCATCAGCAGAGCCCTGATAGAGATGCAGAAACAGTGGGAAGCAAATCCACCAGAGTGCAATGGTGTAATAAACACTTCAAGGGAGCTGAGTGAAGAGGCACCACGAACATGAAGGTTAATGACATCAATTTCAATAAACTGCTTAAGAAATATGATGAAATATTTTTCCTTTAGAAGCATGTCAAATTGGCACCATAGATGGTGAAATAATTATACAGTACTCTCAGCTTTTGAAATTAACATTATATTAATGTCTTGTTCCTCATTATCTTCTTCACCTTCTGTTCCTGAGATTTCTAAACTCTAGATCTTTAGGTATAATTTGTATGAAACAGATACGATCACATGTCACTCTGTCCTCAGTGAAGGTAACTGAATTAGATCATCCCACAACATTTAATGAGAAGTTCAGAAAATGAAATACATGAAACAACCAGGTTAAAGGTTCAAGCTCTCAGAGAAAAAATGAGAAAAACATGCCACAGTAAACCCCTCTGAAAACTTTCAGTTTTTAGTGGAAAGGCTCACACCATGTCTGGGGCTTATTGGACAGTGTGCTATTTGAGATAGCTCTTCTTTGTTTTTGAATTTTCAGTTTCCTGGTCCATAAAGCATGCAAATTCTTTAACTCCTAAACCTCCTAAGATGCAAATAAGATCACATATGTGAGAATACATCGAAAGTATTCTATTGACTATCTGTGGAGGTATTATGACGTTACATTGTAAATAATTGTCCCACCTACTAGTTTAATAAACATGTTAACTGGCTGAAGGCAGACAGGAACTGTGGGCAGATCTATGAGACTGGGAAAACTCTGGGAACAGGAAGAACAGAGCAGAGATGCAACAGAGATGCCAGAGATGCCACACATGCAGAGGACAACTATGCTGCACTGAGAAAAGGTACCGAGCCATATGGCTGAACAGGATAAGAATCATGGGATAGTTTAAGAGTAAAGAGTTAACAAGGTATATGCCTGGACTCTATGTCAATCAGCAAAAAATTAATATAAGCATCTGTGTGTTTCTGTGGGACTGTTGGACCACAGGCTAGATAGGCCAGAAACTTAATACTACAAGCATCACAAGTTCTTAGTTTTAAACATGAAGTCTTGCCTTATTAGCAATTAGTCTTCATGGCAATGATATCTGCTTATGTAGCAACATCTGTCATTTGGTGCTTTTGGATTTTCTTAACATTTGTTAAATGTTTGTAGAATGTGGAGTTAATCCCAGTACTCAGGAGGTAGAGGCAGGTGGATCTTTATGAAGCTGAGGCCATCCTGGTCTATTTAATGAATTCCAGGAGAGCTGGGACTACATAGTGAGATCTTGGCTTAAAAACAAAACAAAAAATACACACACACACACACACACACACACACACACACACACACACACACACAGAGAGAGAGAGAGAGAGAGAGAGAGAGAGAGAGAGAGAGAGAGAGTTAAAATAAACAAAAATAAAAATAAACAATTAAAAAAAACACCATCTGGGGAAAAAAATAATGTCTAAGTTGCTTCCTGTTCTCTTTCTTTCCTGGCCTCTTTATCCCATCTCATGTTTAGCAGACTTTTTAATCCACTGAAAATAACTGTGGTCTTTCCTTTCTCCCAGTGGAGGATTCTCAGTTCTTCCCTCCCTTTGTATCTCTTCATTCCCTTTTACAGCATCATCAAGGCTCTTCTATAATCTGCAGAATTTTCCTTGATTCTTTCCCCCCAACTATTCCCTAATCCTCTTGCCTCCCCATAAAAGTTCAACCTGCTAATTGTGTTGCCTTACACGGCTGCTCTGCTTCTCATCGTCAGCGTCTTCAGGCTGTTCAGTTTCCTTCCATCACCTTAGGCTCTCACAGCTGTTCTCAGCACAGTGACCAGGAGATCCTGACATCACGTCTTGTCAGGAGCCCTGCCTTACTGGCTCTTCCCCTTTCAGTTTACCTCACCAGCCTCTCCACGTTGTTGGTCTTCTTCATGTCTCACTTAGCTTTAATGAACCATAACTTCTTAGACTTTTCAAAACCTCTAACTTGTTCAGACCCTTTCTTCCCCCTTTATTTGCTCTGTGCACTCCTCCATTCCTTTCAGACCCTTTTCCCAAGAAATCTTATGTGTGTTTTATTATTACTATGCAGATTCTTCCCAAAGAAAACTTCGTTTTCTTTATGACCTTTATCTATCCTAATAACAATTCTGATAACATATGAAATTTACCAAATTAAAATAGTATATTACAGATGCACAACTAGAGGCCTTTCAAAGGCAGAAACAAAGACTGTGCTTTGCAATCACACTGTCCCCTGAAGATGTGCACCTCAGGGCTAGTGCACATTAATCACACTGTCCCCTGATATTTTTAAATTTCCCCCAAGAAATCTGTGTGGAATGGGTGAATTTTACTATATATCCTAAAGGATGTAATAAGGTTGAAGATGCCAGGACCACTAAAAAATAAGGTCAAACAGAAGATGAACTTGTCATTGGAGGTGCTTCCTGTAGGAGGGATTGATGTTTAAAGGACTTCTGTTAGTACCCTTGAGACCAGGTTGTTATTGAAAGAGAAGGGACATGGTATGCATATATCCATGCAGACATGAACACACACACACACACACACACACACACACACACACACACACACACACACACACACATCTTTAAAAAGAACTGTATATGTTGAGGGCTTGAATTATAATTCTATCAAGCAATATTTTTTGTAGATAACATGCACAGCTGTTTTCATTTTGTGTGTTAGAGCTCTAATGTGGAATCCTGTGTGTTGAGCAAATGTTACACTTCACCTAAGTTCTCAGCCCCACAAATCCTCAGTGTAGGTGTGCATTCATAAGAAGTAGGAATTTCACAGGTAGCAGGGAAAACGGTTCACTAAAGTTGTTCTGAGTTTATTATACTGCCTTTTACTTTTTTACAATCACCTAATGATAAATAGAGTATCATTACAATCACTGTTTTGATGGGGGTAGTCTGGCTAACCAGAGTTTATAGTAGTAGACATTTTCATGAATATTTTAAATCCACAACTGAATCTTAAAACATGAATACTTTGGAGTTTGGGTCTGAATAAACTATGTCTCTACTACTGATACAGACATATTCACAATCTTGCAGAATATGTGTATAAAGCTTGCTTGTAGATTAATATGTCATTGTTAATTCCTATTCTCTTCTATTTGGATATTGCAAGCACATAGTTAGAAGGCCTTGAGAGTCTTGCCTTTTCTTAAATTGTAAATACTTCTCTAAATCCTTTGTTACTACAGCTTACTATATTTCCCTGTAAAATCTTTATTTGTGCAGCAGTATAAGTGGCTTCTATTCAAGATTTTTTTTAACCTTATCTTGTCTTTTCCCTCCAGTAAGTAGACAGAACTCAGGATGCAACAAACAGAGTTATTTGGCTACTGCAACAGTGTCTCTGATGTTTATTTAATATTATACAAATGTAAACTTGCTATAATTGGAAGTCCAATGGTATAATGTATGCCTTAGCTTCACTAACATAATTTCACCTCACATTAAACAGTATTCTCAGTTTAACTCAGTATGGATCTATGTTAGAAACTGGACCTGGCAACTATAAGACAATTTGACTAAATATAACTGTCATGTAGCTAAAATATTTGGGGCTATACATTACTTTTTAATGGGGTGTTAATATAAACCCTGTCAGTTGCCTAAATTAACTGATATCATTGTTTGCCATGGACCTCTGTGTTGCTAATAGATACTATTTTAGTATTTATAATATAATGTTATAACCTTGTTAAAAGTACAGTACTGAAAAGAACTTTGACAATTGTCCAGCTCTTTACCACTCTGGGACTGACCATATTGCCAAGTAGAGGCACTTACATTCTAGGTTTGAAGCTATAATGTATTTGAAATAGTATATTTGATATATTTGTTATTAAATATACACCATATAAATATTTTAGGCAATTAGACAACACTGTTTATAGTTAAGCAGGGTTTTATGTCAACTTTATATAAAATGCACAGGATCTTTTGGCTAATGCCTGGGTTATCTCAAATATTCCCACCTACACTATATTGACTGGAGAGTGTAGTGACAGAAAGTCCATCCACAAGAACACTGGGGACAACCTGGATTTGTTAGCTGACAGCACAGCAGTGAGGAGTCAGGCATGGCCACACTATGGATCAAGTACAGACTTGTCACTCCAATTGCTTTAATAAAATGCTGACTGGCCAGCAGGCAGGCAGGAAGTAGAGGCGGCGTGACCAGACTAGGAGAATTCTAGGAAGAGGAAAGACAGAGAAGCATTCATCAGTGAACACAAAGGAAGCAAGATGAGAATGCTGCACTGAGCAAAGGCACCAAACCATGTGGCTAAACATAGATAAGAATTATGGGTTAATATAAGCAAAAGAGCTAGTTAGTAATATTAGGATTCTGTTCTAGTCCCGGAAGTCAGACCCCACTCTGAGTTCTGACATCAAGCTCCATTTAAAAATAATTCCCACTGCGTCTCTCTCTTTCTCTCTCTTCCCATTTTTCTCTTCTCCTTCTTTATTATAATAAAGTCTTTTTACCTAGACCCTGTTTAAGTGTCCTGCTGCATGCCATTGCCTCCCACTGTGTATACATGGGGCATGAGGTCTCCATCCATAGCCATTCGCCAGCACCCCAGGCAAAACTCATATCATATATCATATCATATCATATCATATCACATCACATCACATCACATCACATCACATCATATATCATATCATATCATCATATCATATCATATCATATCATATCATATCATATCACAACAAGTAATAAGCCTAAACTACTGGCCCAGCATTTGTTATAATATTAGCCTTTGAGTCAAATATTTGGGAAGTGGCTTCCAGGTATCTGAGAGCTTTTTGACTGGACAGAAACTACTGAATACAGCTCTACTTATTTCTCTGTTTTGAGTAACACAAGGATGAAAACAAAGCATGACTCTTGTGGAGGTTTCTGGAGGCATCTGTTCCAAACAGGCTTATACTTGAACTCATGTCTTTTCATTTGCAGAGCCAAGGTTTTTCTGTTTGCTTAGTCTGCTGGGGGCTAGTGTCTGTTTCTCATGCTTTATCACATGCCCAAGTACAGCAAGGGTGGGTCAAATTCTTCACAAGTGGCGTCTTTTCTACTTCCTCTTTGCTCTTCCCCACTGACGTCTTTTGCTATAGTTGGAAAAATTCTCGAAGATGTTAAACTCATGTAACTGGGTTCATCTCGATAATGCAGGGTACTCACTTAAACTCAGGGTTGCTAACCTTAACCAGCTATGTGAAATTCCTTTGGCTCCATAAAGTACTATGCATAGATTTTTAGGACCTGGAACTTTGGGGACCATTGAATGCTCTAACACAGAAACATTCATATACTCCTACAGGAAGCATGAGAGTCACAGATGTTTTTATCCTAAATATGAGGGAGGTCAAGAACAGAAATGGGGGAGGCACATGCTAGAGTTTATGTAACCAATTAATGAGACCTCTGCCATTAGAAATATGGAATCTTGAATTGTAGAACAAGGGTTTTTCCTAAGTATATTATTTTTATTTTAGTTTCATAAAATATTTGTAGTCTGGGAAGCAATAGAATTTTAACTTTGTCTATAATAAGCTAAATGGAAAACTGGAACTAGGCAAAAAAGCTGTGATTTATTAACATTCTAGGCTATATTATAGATAATAGTGCTGAGGTATTTAGGGATTGTTTTTTTCTGTTGCTCTAAGTTTTGGGTGTTGTTTAAATCCAGTCTGAAATGGAAACTTACTGAAGTGAGTCACACATTGAAAAAGAGAGCTTCAGATAGCTTTTTCCAAAGAGAATGTCCAAAAGCAAAGCCCCTGTGATTTGCTGAAAGTTCAATTTGATATTTATCACGACTGTGCTTACATAAGAACTCTGTGCAACCATTATTTATATTATCTTATAAATTCTATTGTGGAACTGTGGCACACAATCTCATACTTCCAAGTGTAGCAGTCCACGCAGGTGAATCTATAAACTCTGTGCCGGTGCATCAAATTAACCTTACATCACGGTGCTCTAGTGAAGCATGTCTTGAATTTTTCAATAATTCTTCAGTGTATTGAAGGAAGGCACTAACAACAGGAACCCTTCAGAGACATGGAGATGTTCAATTCCTAAAGGACATAAATTTACTTCAGAGAGGCTTTCGCAAAATGCAGATAAGCTGCTTTTGGCTTTTGTCCTTTTATCCTGTAGATCCTTTGTTCTGCTCTGCTTGCTTCTTGGTTCTTTTTCCTAAAATCTCTGCCCCCACTCCTTTCAGCTTTTAAATAAAATGCACAATGAGATAACCAGAATAGCATACAAAGCATGTGGCTTTAAACATTCTTAAAGGAGGGTTGTGGACATCACACAATCTAGCCATCCTTCTATGCTCGTCTCTCTTTCATTTGGATCTGTGTCCTGTGGCTTATCCAGTGATGTGGAGTGATACATGTCACTGCCCTGTCATGGCAGTTAAACCCGTGCTTTCTCCCTGTTTTTTGTTCTACCAAGGAATACCAATGACAATGAAATGGTGATGCCAAAAGATGGAGGAAGATTGATGAGTCTTAAGTAAGCAAAACCTAACCCAAACTAAACCAAACTAACCCCTAAGCCCCCTTTTGTATGAACTTAACAAGATACTTGGATATAGTCTAGCTCATCAAGCCTCATCCAGAATTTATGACCAGATATGGATATAGTTGCCACAATAATCTAGTATGTGTTCCATGAACTAAACAGTTGAGAAATTTAAAAAAAAAAAAAAAGTAGATATTAGTGGTTGGAAAAGTTGGCCACTCTGAACTACAAATTTGATAAAATCATCAACAGTAATTTGGGAAGCTGACCATGTCTGCACTGAGCTGGCTGGGAGCTCTGGGTGGAAGGCTCTCAAGAAGAGAATATCAGTAGTTCTGGTAAGCTGCCATTGCCGTGTGTGTGTGTGTGTGTGTGTGTGTGTGTGTGTGTGTGTGTGTGTGTGTGTGTGTGTGAGAGAGAGAGAGAGAGAGAGAGAGAGAGAGAGAGAGAGAGAGAGAGAGAGAGAGAGAGAGAGAAGGTAATACATGCTACCACAGAGGGGATGGGAGAGATAAGATGGCAAGGGGGTGAATGTTAAAATACATTATATACACCTATGGACTTTTTATTCTTTAGGATCAAAACTCAAATGACCAAGAAAATCTTGATAGATAAAATAATTATGGGCAAAGGCAAATTATGTTGAGTCTTCCCATTTAGTTTTAAAACCTTCAGAAGGACTGCCCTTGTCTTGGTTGTGTTGGTTTTCACTGGTGTATAACAAATCAGCATGAAGGCGTAGAACATATTCATTACTTTATCTAAAGTCTATTTATTTATTCTTTGAGAATTTCGTACTTGTATACAATGCATTTTACTTTCTTTTACCACAACTGCCTCACCGTCTAGACTTTTCTGGTTATCACCTGCTCTCTTCCCAATTTTCAGTCTGTATAAAAATAATCCACTGAATTCAATCAATGTTGCCATGTATGAGTATGAATGTAGGACCCCACTGGAGTATGGGCAACTTACTAGTAGCCACATGTCTGAGGAAAACCAACTCTTCTTACCAGCAGATGTCAAATACCAGTTCCTCATGTGGGGCCCACTGAGCCTCTGCTCACTTGTGCTGGAATTTTGACTGGCTTGGTCTTGTTATACCAAAGCTGCTGAGAGCTCCTGAATGAAACAGTCTTGCCATGTCCAGAAGACGTTCCTCAGCCTCTGCCTTGTAAAGTCTTCAGTCTCTCCTCTGTGATGTTACCTGATTCTTAGGGTGAGAGGGTAGAATGCAGTTGTCTTTCTTAGTGTGGAGCACTTCCCCATTTCTACCTTTTGGACAAGTTGTAATTATCTGGTTAACTGATTTCCACTGCAAAAAGAAGTTTCTCTGGTGAAGGTTGAGAGCTGTACAAATCCATGGTCATAAAGCTCAGTATATAGGAGGTAATTTAAAAATATGCTGTGGAGTGGTTTTCGTATCTCCATAATATTCATAATATTAGGACAATCAGCATATCTTGACAGGCTGGTCATTATTGCAGAGTTCACAGATGAATGTGGTAGATTGTTACTTTAACCTAGGCAAAGATTACATGTTTATTCTGCAGAATATGACTTTAACTGTGTAAAGGTGTATGACTTTTTTTTACACTGCATTTGTTTAACTATGTAAAGATGTGTTGTATTTGTTCACCTTGCCTGCCTAAGGCACCTGATTGGTTTAATAAAAAGCTGAATGGCCAATAGCTAGGCAGGAAAAGGATCCTCTGGTCTTGCAGACAGAGAGTAAAGAAGGGAAGGAATCTAGGTTCTAAAAAGAAGAACAAGGAAGAAGAGGAGAGAACAAGGGGCATGGCCAGGGCAAGAAGCCAGGCAGCCTCCTGCAAGTCAGACACAGAGTTCCTGAAAGTAAGTTACATAGAAGGAAAAAGTAAAAAGCCCCAAGGCAAATGATAAAGAGCAACAGGTTTTTTGTTTGTTTGTTTGTTTGTTTGTTTTTAAGTTAAAAGAGCTTCAGCTAGGCAGAGTGTTCAAATGTGATTTTCGAGGTGGTTGGTGACCCAAAAGAAAAGGCCTGGTACAGCTGAATAAGATTATTGTTGACTTTTCTCTCCTAGGATCCTGTCTAGCAACTTCCATTACCATTAAGCTAGCCACCAGAAAGGAAGTTTCCAAATCCGGCACTGTTGTGATTTCTGTATGCCCTGAGCCCTAAGTGTGTGGTGTCCTGAGTAATCAGGTCTCACCCTTGAATTCTGGTGGCAATTAAAAATGTTTGTATTGTTTTGGTGTCTGTTTGGAGGTGAGGATGCAGGTGAATGTGGGGAGGCGCTGACAGCTAAAAGGAAGGTACCAACTGCTGGCCCTGAGCTTTGTTTGTTTGTTTGAAAATATATAGCATCTGCATAAAGTTTCACATTACAGATACAGATACAGAGAGACAGGCAGACAGACAGACAGACACACACACTTATTTAGGAAACTTATATAATAATAGGTTTCTGTGTGACTGTTTTTTCACATATTCCAGTGTCAATCACCCCCCCCCCCCCCCCCCCCGCCGCATGCTCCCTCTGCTCTAACCTGTCACCCCCTTCTTCGTGTAAGTCAGCTGGCTCACCAATGTTTCTCTTTCTCTCTTATACCCCTTGCGCCATACTACCCCCTCCCCTATAGCATAGCCTCTGGCCCCCCGTACCCCCTCCCCTATAACATGGCCACTGCCTCCCACAGCCCCATTAATATTTCTGAATTTTCCAGATACTTCACGTTAGAAACACAAATCTAAAGATTCAAAATCAGGGATCCACATGTTGAAGAGACTATGTTTATCTTTCTGGATCTGAGGTATTTACTCAGTATGCTGTTTTTCCAGTTCCATCCATTTACCTGAAAATTTAATTTTTCTTTCAGGTGAATAAATTACATTGTGTACATGTACTGCATCTTCATTACCCATCTATTAATTGATGGATCTTGGAGATGTTTCAATTTTCCATTATGAACAAAACAACAATAAATATGGACAAATACATATTCTGTAGCAGGATGTAGTACCTTCTGTAAATACGCTTAGTAATGGTATAGCTCAGCCATATGGTAGATCTATTTCTCGCTTTTTGAGGACCTGGCACACTGATTTCTGCATGGTGGTACCAGTGTAGTCTCCCAGCAACAGTAAATAAAGGTTTCCATTTCTCTATGTCCATATCAGCATTTAATTTTTTTTTTCTTAGCCTTTCTGTTTGGACTAAGACAAATTCTCAAAGTAATTTTAATTTGCATTTCACTGATGATTGAGGATGTTGAACATTTTTTAAGAAAATATTACTTCATTGTGTTTTTTTCTTTTAAAGGTTATTTGTTTAGTTTTTAAATTGAGTTGTTTTCTTGTTTTGCTTTTGTATGTTCTAGATACCAAGTCCCCCCCCCCCTTTTTGTGAGCTGCCTCCCCAACACTGATGGTCTCCTTTACCTCAAAAAGATTTTTAGTTTCATAAGATTCCATTTGTCGGCTGTCAGTCTAATCTTCGTACTATCAGAGTGCTGTTAGAAAGTTTTTACCTTTAATTTGAAGTGTGTCCCCTGTGTTTTCCTTTGTCAGTTTAGGGGATGAGATGTTCTGCTGAGGCTGTTGACCATTTGGGTGTTGTGCAGGGTGGGAAGAAAGGACCCAGTTTTCTCCTTCTACACTCTTAAGAACCACTGGTGAAGATGCTGTATTTTCTCTATATTTTTGACATTTTGTCAAAAATGAGGTGGATATAGGAGCATATACCCCAGCTGGATCCTCTGTTATAGTCCATTGATCAGTGTGTCCCTCATTATGCCAGTACCATGCTGTTTTTTTATTATTATGACCCTTTTGTTATTATTATGATTTTTATTATTATGACATCAGAATGGTGATACCTCAAGCAGTGTCTTATTGTTCAGGATGTTTCTTTTTGGATATCTATTAACATATTTATTTCTTTATAAATTATATTTTACTTGAGTTATGTAAAAAACAATTTTTTCACAGATTCTATGTTTCAGAAATTCAGAAATGACTTAGCTGGATTATTTGACCATATCTCATGATGCTGCGTCTGGGGATTAGGCAATGCTCTGGTCCTATCTGATGTGTTCTTTTATGGGCATCTATACTTATGGAAAACTTTATGGCCTCAAAGCCTCTTCTTTCCTCAGGACCCATAGTAGGGAACTTTTTAGTTAGCCCAGTCCTTTCAGAGTAATTTCCCTGGTTATTAACTGAGTGAGTATCATAGTTACAATTACAAAAATTTCATCACTTTTCCATGTACTACAAGCAAATCACAAGGGTGATAGTCATTGCATTCAGGAGTTCTACTCACCGTAAAGGAGAGACTATGGTCCAGGATCAGTATAGCAGGATGGTAATTGGGAGCTGTTCAGAGTTCTATCCTAGACAAGGATTTGGGGGAGAGGAAGATGGAGAAAAAGTGATGATAGGGTAGATAAGATATTTCCGAAGAGTAGAAATTAAGTAAATTAGAGAATATTTAGGTCTTAACAAAAAGAAGCAAAGCAATGACAAACCTCATCTATTTGTAGAGAAGGGAATTTTCAATAGGATCAAAAGGCATTCAGACCAGTGGCCGCCATGATGACATTTGGTATACGCTAAATTGTGTTCACTTTCTTCCAGTTTCATATGTTGAGTTTCTAATCATTTTACCTTACAAATTGGCCGAATTTTACGATGACTAATAAGAAGGTAATTAAGTTAAAATAAGCTATAATTCAATCAAACTGTTTTTTTTTTAATAGGAAGACAAATATTTGGATACATAGACACAAGGAAGAGTACACAGAAATCTGAGAAGACAGTAGGAGGTGGTTGTGTTAGCCAGGAAGGGAGCTCTTACCCAGGAACTAAGTCAACACCTTGTTTTCAGACTCTAGTTTCCAGGACTTTGAGAAATAAATTTCTAATATCTAGGGTCCTCTGATGGTGCTTTGTGGTCAAGCCTAGAAAACTAACATATCACTCCATTGTTTTGGTTGTTTCTGTTGTCTCCATTCTTATGTGTGGTGGGAACAGGTATGGGTCTTGGAAGAAGTGTTTTCATTTGATACATATTAAGACAGAAGGAGAGAAGTTCATACCATGCAGATACCATACGGAAATGCTCCTGGAGTACAGGTGGAAGGTGATGAGGAAACTGTAGCTCCCTGGAGAGGCCTTCTGGGTATGATAAGAAAAAAAATGCTGTGATTTGTTCTAGTGGCAATAAAGCTCACCAGTTTCCTATGTGCTTCTCTAGATTTCCTAGCTAAAGTTTTTTCCCCAAGTATCACTGCCCTTTTCTACAGGAGAGGTTTGGATGTGGCTGATGTTGCTGACGGCTGGTGGTACAGTGCAACCTGAATCTTGATTGTTCTGAACAAAGGGTATGCATCTGAGGGGAGATGAGGTTGTCCTTGTAGAGCAGAAACTCCTAGAGCCACTTAGTTTTCCATCCAGTAGTTTCATCTGTGAAAGGTCCAAAGAAAGACTTTTGGCAGGAGAGTAACTTGAGATGTTATTAGTGATGTTTTATTGGTATGGGGAGCAGAGCTCACTGGTAGAGTAGGTAGTCATGCTGGAGAGAATGTTCTCTATGCACACTCATGCATGTGTACCCTCAAGCATACATACTTCATATAATCAGAAAGTGGCTACTATGTGCCAGACTACTCACTCTTCAGATCATAGGTTCTATAAAGGTGAGAGTAAAGAAAGCCAAGAGTGAAAAGGGGAAACCAATAGAGCTGTGATTGAGGAATCTCCAAGCACACAATTTTAGGAAGCTAATTCAACTTGATGTCTTGTTAAGGCTTTTAATCAGAATGTAAAGATAAAATAGAGTGAATTTCATATAAGTATTATCAAATTTGAGGGCTGGAGAGCTGGTCCAGTTGGTAAAGATGCCTGTTGTTAAGCCTAACCACTTAATTTGATTCTCAGGACCCACATAATGTAGGAGAAAGCTGGCTCCTGCAAATTACCTTCTGATCGCTACACTTGTGTTATAGTATGTGCAAATGCATGCCCATGCACATACACAAGACCACACACATAATACAGAACTTTTAAAAATCAAAACAAGGTCTTAGTTATATCTCAGAGTATTTGTCAAGCATACTCAAGGCCCTATATTTAATGCCTAGGACTTAAAAAGGAAGAGAAAAAGAAAGAGAAAGGAATTAAAAACATAATATCAAAGAGGAAAAAAAGAAACCTGAGGTAGGACCCCAAATCTGACTACAGATGCAATTTAATGAAAAGATGGCTGCCATTAAGAAGAGAGGTGTGAGAGAGAGCATTTACAGTTACATTGATAGACACTAATTTTGTTAAAACATGTTAATTTTTTTTCATTTAAACCACCAAAATCTGTGAGATAAATCATGCCCAAAACTTGTTTTGTTAAATAAACTTTTATTGAATAAGGTATGCTCATACCATTATTTCATTTTTTTCTATGATGGCAGAGTCCTCCCATTGCTACATATACATACAGCTATTAACAGTATCACTATATGGCCTTTACAGACAGACTTTGTTTATCCCTGGATTAAAGGATGAAGCTCTACATGGAGAAAATGGAATTTGTTTAACCTATGAGGCAAACCATGCCAGATTGTTTCCTCTTGACCTAAATAAGTACTATGTGTGAAGAAAAAACAAAAACAAAAACTTTTTTTTCTTTTGTCTCCCCTTTCACTGACTATTATACACAGCCTATGTAGTCAGTTTTGTACCTACACGATTATACACTCCTTTCTAACCATACATAACATGTCTACAAATCTGTGGAGAAATCCATCCTCTTAGAAAGGCCCACTGTTCTGATATCTATAGATAGTCATGACATAAATTAGGGATTCTCTTCAAAACTTTAAGAGAAATCATGGCTTTTAACTGTGATTTTGAAACAGTACTACTGTTATATCTAGAATCTGCTCATGAATGAACTTTCCTCATGTAGTTGGTTGGAGTGAAAATAGACGAATACAGTATGCTATTCACCATGAAATTGGGAAGTAATGAAATCCACTTGGATGCCTTGCTTGAAATTTTCTTCCTAGACATGTTCCTTGTGGTGTGGTCTGCTGGATATGTCATGCCTCATACACTCTCTTGGATATTTAATGATAAAGAATGGTAAGAAGTATTCAAGCACTCAATTTGATAGCTACTGTAAGTGGGAAGGTTAGAAAAACAGATTTAGGGTCTTGCTTCAGTTTATAAAAAAACGTGTGAATTTCCTTTGAAACACTGAAGGTTTTAATTGTTCCTAATGCCTATCTGAAGTGATTATGTGAATTGGATTTTTTTTTTCTTGCAAGTAACAATTAAAAAAAAATACATGTATGAAGGGGGAAACAACTCAGAGCATTGTGAGAAGTGCTATATTCTACTTTATAAGCCCTGAAGTAATGGACCTCAAAGAGGTATATGTAGGAGCCTGCTACCAACTGTGAAGACATTTTGTACTGGTTGACTCTGAACTGAAGTATAATTTCCCCTATCATCCTGGCACCTGGATATTATTACATTGGAACCTTTGATTCGATTGATATGTCTTGGCAGCAGGACATTTAGACACTTATGTCATAAAGTCAAAATGAAATATTGTATATTATTGAACACAGCCCTGCAAAGTATGGTAGTTAAAAATCAAATGAAGTTAGCATCAGCTTTCCAGTTAGTGACAAAGCACACACAGAGTCTCACATGTGCATGTACACATACAAGCTCACCATAGAAATGGCCCTTCCTTGTTTTGGAATGACATTTAGTAAAACTATAAAGTTTACCTAAAGAAGCAGAGGTGGCAGCATTAGATACAATAAACAGGGACCTACTTATATATGCAAAACAGTCACTCACAGGTGCGAGAAAGGTAATTGCTGGTGCAAAATGTGCCATTACCTGTTTTACATGCACAACTGCCTGATTGTAAGGGCGGCTAGCTGGTTTTCTCTCCCTGTGCATAATTTTTATGCACAAATTAGTTGCTTTGAAAAATTTGGCACTCATGTTTCTCTGACCTTGAACCCAAGATATATTACGTATTAAAAATAGAAGCTTTTGACAAAGTCAGTAAAATATATTTTCTTCCTGCTTTTACCCCATAAAACCTAAAAGATAAGAAACCTCTTCTGGAATTACATTCTCTTCCCTCGATGCATGGTAGGTTTTATTTTATTCTTATTCTTTTGTATATTGAGCTTCATTAGTGCTTTAAAATCTGCTGAATCCAGTCTACAACTTGCCGATTAGTTCAACTGAAGACCCATCACAGCAGTTGCATTATGCATTGTCCTGGGAACAATTAAGACATGCCATCCCCACAAAGCAGTTTTTAAGTGGAGAAAACATATTTAATGGTAGGGCTTGTGGCACCCAGAATAGAAATGTGATAAAAACTCTGGGGAATATGTACTTACCCTAACACTAAAGAGATTCCCTGTAATTCACACATATACTTCTGGGATATAGCTTCCAATGCAGACATCCTAAGTGTTGCTAATGAAGTGTTTATCATCTATGGCTGCCTAAGCAGAAGAGTGTAATCTGTGGCCAGCTAAAGGGCATCATTAACCAACAGCAATAATGCAAATTTAATACATGCATAATTATTGACTTTTAGTAAACAAACCTTATGAATAATATTCCTATCTAGGGTAAGGAACTAAAGTACCTGGGGAATTAGGCATCAACAGCCTCGTTATTGATGGGCATATGCAGCTCACAAAGTCAGTCTAGCAGCAAGTGATCAATGTAGGCAAATGTGTCACAGGGGTGATTTAACACATATTTCTATAATACATCCAAAGACTAGATTCAGTTTCCCCTATTCTTAAACTAATCCATACATGTTTGTTGTAGAAAATTATCTTAGGATATGTTACTTTTGTTGTACTGTGGAATATTTGTTTAATAATGCAAAGATGTGTTACATTTTTTTCATGCTTCATTCGTTTAACTCTGTGCAGCTGTGTTACTGTGCCTGTCTAAAACAACTGATGGTCTAATAAAGAGCTGAATGCTCAATAGTGATGCGAGAGAATGGATAGGCGTGGCTGAAAGGCAGAGAGACTATGTAGAAGGGGAGATCTGGCAGAAAAAGAAAGGGCAAGAGGGATTAAGGAGAACACTGGGGCCAGCCATTTAGGTACGCAGCCACACAGCCATACAGTCACACAGTCACACAACCTCCTAGCCACACAACCACACTGCCACACAGCCACACAATCACACAGTCACCCATCCTCCCAGCCACCCAGCCACCCAGCCAGCCACAGAGTAAGTGAAAGTCAGATTTACAGAAGTAACAGAGAGGCATAATCCCAGAGGCAAAAGGTGGACAGGATAATTTAAGAAAAACTGGCAAAAATTAGCAAGGCAAGCCAGGCTTTTATATTTACGAATAAGCCTCTGTGTGTGATTAATTGGGGAGCTGGGTGGTGGGCCCCCCAAAAGAGCAAAGAACAAGAAATAAAAGAGTAAAGAGCCAAAAAGCAAAAAGAACCAACAACAGGTTTCCAAAGCAACAGTGTTCTTTTATTATTTCTCTTTCGTGTGCTCACGGTGGGCCAAATTCAAGCACATCATGTGTTTCGTCTGAGGCTCTCAATATCATATGAAATGTGAAAAATATTGAGTAGGGTCAATGCAGAATTTGCAAGTCTTAGTATATTTTTAAAGCACTGACAGTTGGGAGACAACTGATCTAAGGATTTTGAGAACTCCTTTGGATCAAGTCTTCTAGCACTTGGAGAAGCCCTATTTCTTATGACCGAAAAGGGTCATTTCAATGACCAGATTTCTCCAAAGGGAATGAGTTTGAGTATTCTCTGGTTTTGACTTAAATCTAGATTTTTACTCCAGGAGTCATTATTATGGGGATCAAAAGTGGTACTAGCTCCCAAGGGACATTTGAATCCATCTGTTACAGGCTTAGTCTCCCTTAAGATCGGTAACAATAAATTGTGTAAAATGTTATTGATGACTACCTGTTAAGTAACTTTTACTTAGCTATTTTTTAAAGAGTAAGATGTAGATGAACTCTAAAATGTGAATTCAGTTTCTCTGTGGTGCATTTTTATTAGTTATATTCTGTCTTATCATCTCAAGTGGAGGCAGAAGTTGGGTTTTATTTTTAGCCTAAATAACTAACAGAGATACTTAATGCTTTTTCTATGTGAATGAATGTATGTAGGATAATATGGAAGGAAAGGGAGAAGAAGAAAGACTATATAGAAAGCTTTAGATGCTTTTCACCCATCTTATATCAGAAAACTAGCAGTGTATTTAATTCTCTTCTAAATATACCATAAAGTGGTAAATTATGTCTCAACTTGACAGAGCCATAAGATGCTAGATTAGATATTACTTCTGGGTGTGCTTATAAGGTGCTTAAGAGTGATAAATTTGGTAAAACAGATGTGCATCAACACCCTCTATTGTTAACTGAGGGCCTGAAGAACAAAGTTGTAGAGAGAAGCCTCAGAGTCACCTCTTGAGTGTCTCCCCCCCTGAGCTGGGCCACCAATCTTCTGCTCTTGGACTATGATTTCCCCTGGTTTTCAGGCCTCCACATACAGCCTGGAATTCTGTCATCTTCTTTGCTGGATCTCTACTGCACAGGCAGTGTATTATGGCCTCCACGCCTCTATAATCCTATGAGCCAGTTCCCTGTAATGAATATTCTCTGCCATTTATCATCCATCTTTTTATATCTGTGGCCTTTCATTTTGTCTAACAAGACTTTTGACTGACACAACTATATTCTTGTTTTTAACTGCATATTTATTTTTAAACAATTTCTTAATTGATTTTTGGTATTTTTACATCATGCACCCCAATCCTACTTATTTACCAATCTCTCCATATCTATCCATCACTCTTGTAGTGTTCCCCCCACTAAAGAAAAACTAAAAAGACATAATAATAGTAAGACAAAAATAAAAAATAAATTAAATTAAAAAATAAAGATATGCAAGTAAGAGTATTAATTAAAACACAAACAAACCAGAAGACAGACAACACTAAACACCCACTTCCCTTCCTCATCTTCGCTGCCTCTCCATTGTCTCTTCACTCATCCGTGGTATTGGGAGCTGCTCTGCACACCGTGCAGCAGACCCTGTCCTCCACACAGCTTGACTTACAAATGTTCATTATGGAATGTGTTGTTAACAGGTCAAGTTCAAGGCCTCTGGTTTCTGCTACACCATCATCACTAGATCCTCACAGAAACTCCTCTCTAATATCCCGCAGTTGTCTCTAATCATGGAGATCCTGAGGCTATGGTTCCATAGGACCAGTTTCTTCACACACTCCAGCAGGTCATCGATGGGTAGATGTTGGGAAGGGCCCACTCAAAGCCCTGGATATATCTGGGTGGTAGCTGAGTTGGTTAATTTAAGCCATTGGGACTACCCACCCTCCTTACGTGAGAAGCAGAGCTAAGTCTCTCATGCCCATGGTGAGGGTTGGAGCCTGCTTTCCTGTGCTGTGGTCATCCAGGTCCATTATACCAGAGTTTTTATTCCTGGGCCAGTGAGGGTCAGGCTGGGATCAGTTCAGCACAGTCCTTGTACTTCACTGGTTCAACACATAGTTCAGATAGGCTCCTGTGGTAACATGGGCATTGGACATCAACACAGACTGCAGCTGTTTCAGGACCATTGACCCAAGTATGGCTATCAGCAGCAGGCTGGGCCTGGATGTCACCATGGCCCTGGGGTGACAGTGCAGGCCTCTCAGATCTGCAAGCACCTGGCAGAGCGTGGTCCCCGACTCCTCCAGTATGACCCCAGTTGGGGGCCCAGACCTAGGACATCCTCATGGCCTTAGATGGTAACTGAAACAGTGGATATCAACACCCTGGCTGTTGTAGGGTCATGAACCCAGACATGGCCCTTGCCAGCAGTCCAGAATTGAACGTCATTTTGGCCCTGGGTGGCAAGCAGGAAGCAGGCCACCTATATCAACCTTTGCCTCTTCATATCTACATCTCTCCATAGGATCATTCTGCCTCTTTTTCTCTCTCCCTTACCCCACCATATATATATATATGTCTGCTCATCAGAATGGCGCCTGATCATAATGGTGTCCTAATGAACCTTAGCAGGCTTGTCCCTGCAAAATACACAGCTTTGAGTGGGCATGTGTGTGTCTGCCTTTGCTCACTCAGTCCTAATGCATCAACTATATTGTTTCCAGTACAAAACATTTAAGTGAGATAATCTGCATTTTAAAAATAATATTTAAAGTGACATTTTATTTTCAGTACAAAGGATACAATGAAATCTGTACTGATTAATGAAATCATGGATTAAAGATGTTTAGGAGAAAGAAAAAATAAAAATAAAAATCTAAAGTCCCAAGAACTTATCAAGAGCCAATAAAAGATTGATACTTCTTGATAATCCAAATTAATTATATTAAACTTTTCTGATATATTTAAGACATTTAAAAATAAATTATTAACTTCATAAAGTATAAATAGAAAAATATACCATTAATGCAAAAAGTTAAAGACAACATTATATGCATCATTTCTGGAAGTTATACATGGTTTTTGCTAAATATGCTTTATTTCTTATATATCTTCAGGCTTTTCAGTGAACCCCCTTTTATATGCCACAAATGTTATTTAATTTTTCTAGCACTATACAATGTTTAAAGTGAAATTTCAATAAGTATACATAAAATAAGTTTATGTATGCCATTTTCATATATGTGTAGTGCTGTGCTCCATTCATTTTAACTGTCCACCTCCATCTCTTGCTCACTTCCTTTCCTTAAATGGTCCCTCTGTGGCTTTCATGTCAGATAAGCGTATCATATATACATTTACAGTGAAGTTCCACATATAGAAGACACTATATATTTACCCTTTTTCTTTTTCGTTATCCTTTTTTATTGCCCCTTTAGATCCTGTCTTCTCCATGAATAGTGCTCTGCCTCCACATTACGTATATGCACATCTATGCACGTACATTGTGCATGTGTGTACGTGTGTGTGATTTAGTTGTACTACATGAGTATTTATGAAAAAATAAAAATAGAGAAAACATTTTTATTTGAGACAGGGTTTTTCTGTGTAGCCCTGGCTGTCTTGGAACTCACTCTGTAGACCAGGCTGGCCTCATACTCACAGAGATCAGCCTGCCTCTGCCTCTGGAGTGCTAGCATTAAAGGCATGCACCACCATGTCTGGCTGGCAAATAGTCTTTATAGAACTCTAGTTCCTAGGTTTTTCTTGGACTCATGAACATCCTATATATAACCTGTATATTAGGTACAATCCTGGTATGGAGAACCACAGGTTTGCTTTGTTACTTTAAGCAGCTGAAGATGACATGGAAGGAAATATGGAGGTGAAACTCTTACAAAACAAGAATTGGTTTTTGAGGGAGTCAATGTGTGTTTGCATATAAAAATCACACCTATATTGGCAAATACAGTGACAAAACTTAGGCTGGAAATATTTCACAGAAAACGAGCACTTGGGAATGTGGCATAAGAAAGAGACTTAAGTGCTGAAACACTGTGCTGAAAATATTGATTATGATTCAATAAAGCTCAGAAAATTGGCTCCAAATGTATAGATGCTGTTAAGTTGCATATGCTAGCTTCCCATTCTTTCCTGCTCTACATTTCACCTCTGCTTCTGACTTCCAGTGTAGCCGTGGGCTTGGTGGCATCTGCCTTCTGTGTTTGATCACATGTCTGCAGTTTCTATTCATGTTGTATATATTACTGCGTCTCAGAGTGAGGCATCCTGTTGGTGAGTAAAGTTCCCTTGGTCAGCAAGTACTGTTGGAAGGAGATGGAAGCCGTTTCTTCTTCCAAAGTGTCAAGGTATTTAAAAGGCAGAAGAAAGAGCAGGGTTTCCATTGTGGTGATAAAAAAAAAAAACCATGAACTTGGGGAGGAAAAAATGGGGAAGTCTGGACAGAAACACCAGTGAGGAACCCAGAAGCGAGACTGAAACACAGGATGAGGACAGGACTGCTTACTGACTCAGGGTTTGCTCTTTCTATGCCCCTGCACCACCGGAGGTGTAGTACAAGGTTTCTGGCCGGACTTTCCGGCCTAACCTCAAGGTCTAGGCCCACAGTCCCACAGTCTCGCAGACCCGCAGACCCACAGACCTTCAGAGACACACAGATGTTTTCATTAGTTTTCAGCTGATCAGCCTCAGGCTCAGGCATATAACTTGCTAGCTCTCTACCCTTCATCTAACCCATGATTCTTCCTGTTCAGCCATGGGGCTCGGTACCTTTTCTTAGAGCAGCATAGTTGTTCTCTGGCGTTCTGCTGCTGCTTCCTGTTCTCAGAGTTTTAGTCTGGTAGCTCCACCCACACTTCCTGCCTGCCTTTGGCCAATCAGCGCTTTTTATTAAACCAGTGGGTGGGACAATTATTTACTATGAAACAACACAATACCCCCACAGCCCGGAGCTGGCACTGCCCATGCTGAGCTGGCCTTTCTCACAGCAATCATCACATCTCCAGGGGCTTGCCCATGGGCCAATCTGGTGGAGCCATTTTCTGAATTTAGGGTCCTTCTCCCAAATGATGGCAGCTTCTCATAGATAAGCAATCTATGAGAAATGAGCTTCTCCACGCACACCCACAACCTTTAATTGTGCCTCTGTTCACTAGGCGCACTTCACATATGTATGGTACATGACGATTGTTATTAGAGAAAAGTTCCTCCCGAGGGGCATTTTGTAGATACTATAGGGGTAAATGAAAGGAAAACAGCAGTAGTCATGAACAGAAATAGTAAAAGTTAATATTCAGAAGGGTAGGAATAAAGGGTTACAGCAATTAGTAGCAACAATATATTAAATGGTACCTTATATTCTGAAAAACCAGTAATTACAAAATTACTCACTTTATATTAATCAGCTTACTCTTGGGAAAGAATTTTTATTTCATTTCTTATAACTTCCATATGCCTACCTTTCTTCTACTGTATTTTAAGTTCTTGGAAGATTACAAAGTTAGTTTCTCACTGATTATTTTCCTAGTATAAACTTTGTCATCCTGCAAAATAATGCAAAAACAATATTGGAGATTTCTGCATGAGAACCTCATCTTTAGGTCAAATTAAAGTTTTATAAACAATTATTCTGTGCTTAATATTAGCCACTCATACACCCATCATTCATCTAGTCAGCCTTTAGTGACTCATATAAAGGTATAAAATCGAGGAGGCAAGCACAATAAAAATTAAAAATACATCATGTGCCATGGTATAAATTAATAAGTGTGATAGGAATAGAAATAAAGGGTCTATAACTTTGCCACAGGGAAGATTTGGGAATGTTTCACAGAAGATGTCATCTTTGAATTTGATCTTAAAAGATGCAGAATTCAAGGAAGAGGAGAAAGGGCATTTCAGAAAGCAAGAACTGAACACTGAATTATTTATTTTTGCATACAGCGATGCATATTTCTGTGCTTCTTAACTGTGTAACTTAGTAGGTCTTGGTAAGAAAAAGTGAACATGTGGTTATGTTTTTATACATTAATGTTTCAAAACTTATCTCTGTTTGTTGGATTATATAAGCGGAAAAATCAGACAAGAAGGCTCAAAAGAAACTTTGCTTAAAAAGTTACAAAACAATATATCTATTTTGTAGAAACAGATAAAAATGAGGCATAAATGGATAGCTAAAGGTGTATTTCTGTCCTTGGATTAATTCTACATTCAGAAACATATTTGATGGCCTAAAATGGGAATTTGAGTATTTAGTGAAGTTATTAGCAGTTGCACATATTAATAAAAATGAAGGGAATTTCATAATGAGTAAGTGGAACAGGAATGTTCTGCCTCAAGCTCACAGGAGTGTCAATTTCAGACACGCCTTTGCTGGAATTTTGGAAGACCAACAAAGTTTGGAGTAAACACCAGCAATCACAAATACACTAATTAACACACTGTAGATGGTAAGAAAATATCTCACTTTATCTTTCACATCTCCAAGGAAGAAAGCATGATGCCAAGAGCCACGACGATCCCAGCCTGTAATTTTCCCCCTGGAAGAAAGTAAGAGCATCTTTTTATTTTTTTTTAAGCTTAAAAAATATTTTCCCCCATACGTACCACTGCTCCCCCTTCCTGCCCTCCCTCAGTCTTCCCTCACTCCATCCCCCACCTGTTCCACAGGGAGGGCAAGAACTCCCAAGGTAAGTCAATTCTGCCTGGCATATCCAGTTGAGGTAGGACCTAGTCCCTTACCCCAGTATCAAGGCTGAGTTAGGTGTTCCTCTGTAGGGAATGGTCTCTGAGGTGTCAGTTCATACATCAGGAATAAGCTCTGATCCAGCTGCAAGAGGCTCCACAAACTGTCCATGCCTTTTGACAATTGGGAGGGTTTAGTTCCTTTCCATGAAGGTTCCTTAGCAGTTATTTCAGAGTCAGTGAGCTCCCAATAGCTCAATAGCTAGGGCCAGCCTTCTGTGTGGGTCTCCTTCTCATGATCCCGATCCCTTCACTCATATATTCTCCTCTCTTCCCTCCCTGCCTCCCTCTCCCCCCCCCCTTCTCTCTTCAGCTGGATCAAGAGCTTGACCTGGTATTTAGCTACAGATCTCTGCTTCTGTCTCCATCAGTTTCTGGATAAAGGTTCAATAATAACAATTAGGGTGGTCTTTCATTTGATTATAAAGGAAGGGCTATTTAGGCACCCTCTCCACTATTGCTTGGCGTCCTAGCAGGGGACATTTTGTGGGTTCATGGAAGTTTCCCTAGCACCAGGTTTTCTTTAAATCTACAATGGCTCCCTCTGTCAAGATATCTATTTCTCTGTTCTCCCTCTCTGTTGCTCCTCTAACTCAACCATCTCCTTCTTTCAGGATTTGTTCCCACCTTCCCTTACTTCCTCTCCCATACAATTCCAATTTACTCAGAAGATCTTTTATATTTATCCTTCCCAGAGGGATCCCTGGATATCTCTCTTAAGGTCCTCCTGTTACTTAGCTGTTCAGGGGTTGTGGATTGTAGCCTGGTTATTCTTTGCTTTATGTCCAAAATCCACTTATGAGTGAGTACATACCATGTCTATTTTTCTGGGTCTGTGTTATCACACTTGGGATGATACTCTCTAGATCCATCCATTTGCCTGCAAATTTCAGGTTGTCTTTTTTTTTTTTTTTTTTTTTTTTTTTTTTTTTTTTTTTTTTAACTGCTGGGTAGTACTCCATTGTGTGGCTATACCGTAAATTTTTAATCCATTCTTCAGTTGAGGAGAATCTAGGTTGTTTCCAGGTTCTTGCTATTATGAATAATGCTGCTATGTACGTAGTTGAGCAAGTGCCCTTGGGATAAGAATGGGCCTCCTTTGGGTATATGCCCAATAGTGGTATTGCTGGATCCTTGGGGAGATTGATTCCCAGTTTTCTAAGGAACTGCCATATTGATTTCCAGAGTGGCTGTACAAGTTAAGTAAAAGCAATTTAAGCATACACTTTACCCAACTGCCCCCTAAACCCATTCTCACTTGCTTGGCCCAGATTAGTAAGGTTTCAGAACTACTGAGATGCAGGAAGCAGGCTAAGCACTTGTTGGAAAGGTGGTGGTGCCTTCTCACCACTGTGGATTCCACCAGGAAATTTCCCAAGATTCTTGAAACGCTTTGTTCAGTTCACTACATCAGTGGGCCCACGGACACCCCAAACACTCACACAAACATCTCAGTCTTTCACTCTCAGAGCTTGTCCCTACAGATATAGTGAGCAAGTATTTTGCAAGGATAACAGCTCTAGACAGGACCTGAAGAAGCTACACCAATGTGACCATTCCAGGTGCCACACAGAGAAAATAAGTAAGGATTTGTTTTTAAAGCTTCTAGTCTGACATTTTAGGATCAAAAAAAGGAATGTAGTTTTTAGGAATTTCTGCTGATTTCTTAGCACCAGTAATGATAAGTAAACAGTAGGTGCCAAGCAAACACAAATGTAGAAAAAGTCTGAGAGAGCTGCCTATCTTCTAGCAAGGCTAACCCATGAATCTCCCGACAGTGTTGAGTCTGCCGGATTCTAGGGGAGACATATTGTGCTGGCTATTATTGACTGTGTTTTTACGTCGGCATCTAAGCACTTGAATTTGGGATGATTGTCATTCAAGGTTCTGATATTTGATCTTGTCTTTGATAGGTGGGTGTTTTATTTATTTGTTTTCGTTGTCTTTTCTGGTTTTCAGGAGGATGTGGAGGCTGTGTGTTGCCTGGTAGGGAATTCTTCTGAGATTCTGCTAGGTGTAGGTACTGTGGTTTGGGGGTAAAATGTGTTTCTGAGTATTGAGGGCTGACACTTGGGACGGAGCATGGGCTAGGATAGGGTTAAGGGAGTCCACAGGAGGGAAGAAAGCAAAGTGTTCCACACAGAATCTGTTCAGTTTGCAGGGACTGAAAGCGAAATGCAATCTGTTCCAGAGCTGGTGATGAGACTGGAACCTGGCTTTAGAGAAGAGGTGGGAAAGTGAAGAACTGAAGCTCACTTACTTGGTTCACCGGCCTCCTCTGCTCTCTGATAGGTTTGACTGGTAGGTCCCCAGGGAACACCTGCTGGAGATGGGGCGGAGATAATAGGATGACTGGGGGGAAGATCTTCACAGCCCACTGGAGTTGGGAGAGGGAAAGAACCACCTCGGGTGTTCTGCTACACCATGTAGGGAATGGGACTTGGGGTTGGAAGTGGAGCAGGAGGAGGTGAACATCAGCAGTTAGCTTACCTGCTTCCTTATTCTGAGTCTTGTATTTGCTTTCAACATGCTGCTGAACTACTCTGAGTAATTAGCAGTGGATACAAAGAGTAACAACTATTTAAATTGACCAAGAAAAATGAGATTGTGCCTGTAGGCATGATTTTTTAACCCAAAAACTTAGAGTACTTTACCAAAAATATGTTAGTTTTAATAAACCAATTCAATAAAATTATAAGGTGCAAAACCAATAAGCAAAAAAAGAGCTTCAAAATCCCATTTAAAAGACTTCCAAAATGCTTAATAAAATTTAGCTAAAGAAGTGAATAATTTTTATACTGAAGACTAAAAAACAGTGATTTAAGAAATTAAGGTGGATATAATAAGTGGTAAGATATCATGGTCATGGATTCGTAGAGCTAATGACAAAAAGTCATTACTACTTAAAACAAACTATAGCTTTAATTTTTATCTATTATAATTTAATGATACTTTTCACAGGATAGGTATAATAGGTCTAAAATTTGTAGACTCAGAAAATATCTTGAGTAGGTAGAGAAAAGCACTAAATATAATATTTCTTGTGTTGTCTTACAAGTAGGTAGTAGTTAAAATAGCATATCAGGACCATAAGATATATGTATGTAGATATACATTAATGTATCTGTTCTACTGTGTGTGTGTGTGTATGTACTGAATAGAAGTACTAGATATAAACTTATCAACACATATCCAATTAGTTTCCAGCAGTTAACAATGGGAAGAACTTACTGTCCTCAACAAATTCCATGAGAATATTGGACAACACATAAGCAGAACTTGAAAACAAATCCCTATCTTATGTGTTATACAAAAGTCAATGTAAACATCATATGTGGAGCTATAGAGTTCCTAAGTTAAAACAGAGAGAAATTTTGTGACATGGCTCTTGGCAGTAAAGCACAGAAAGAAGCAGGACGAAAGTAGTTCTATACAGAAAGGGAAATAGCAAAATGCAAAGGCCAGTTACAGAAGATATTTACAAGTCAGAAAGCTGAAGTGATTTATACCAAGATTTGTAAGAAACACACAACACTCTAAGACATGCCAATAGTTTGTAAGGAAATGGACTCAATCTCAGTAATCAGGACAAAGGAAATCAAAGCCACATACTTGCTAGAATGACCACTGTCACAAAGCTGAGAAAATAAATATTGATAAACATAAAAAGAAAGGAAGCTCATTATTGCTGAGTATGAGGAGTCTTAAAAACAATTGTTTGGGCATGGTGATGCTCATCTTTAATTCCAACACACGAGATGCAGAAGCAGGAAAATCTCTATGAGTTTGAGGCCAACCAGCTCTACAAGTCCAGGACAGCCAAATCTACATAGTGAGACCCCGTCTCAAAAAATATTTTAAAATGTTGTTACCACATGATTAGTAATGCCAGTTCTATGTGTGAAAAGAGATAAAAACATTATTTTGTAGGGATAACTATACTTCTGTATTCTTTTTAGTGTTAGTCATACTGGCTGTGATCTGAAAATGGGACTCAGTCATTGAATGAGTAAATAAAGAAGATACGGATTATGTAGACAATGTAGTGATAATATACAATCTTAGAAGAGAAGAAAATCTTGCCATGGATAAACTTGGAGGACAGTAATGAACTAAGGCAGGCACAGAACAAATACACTGAATAGTATCATATATGTGCGGTCAATTAAAAATGTCTACTGGTAGAAACAGAGAGCTACAGTGATGACCAGAAGTAGATGGGATAACGAAGAGTAAGGGCTATAGTCTTGTCTTCAATGAGGAGATGAAGCAATTCTGGAGACTTAATTTATAACATGGCAATTAAATAACAATGTGTTAAATACTTGAAATTTGTTAAAAGAGTAGATTCTATTTTCAACACCCCAGATCAAAGTGCCTATGTGATAGCTATGACAATTATTTTTTTATTGTAGTTATTTTACAATGTGTATATCAAGACATCACTTTATATATCTTAAATATATGCAATTTTGTCAATTACGCATCAACAATTCTGGAAGGATGATGATGATAGCCATGTGATGATGATATTGTTTTCATATACAGTAGTGTTTGATAGTTTCTATATTGTTTTTATTATTTTTAATTTAGAGACAATGATACAATTCTTGATGGGTCAGCTGTCCTTATAAGAGGGGATTGTTGGGCTGTTTTTAAGGGTCCACATCCACTCAACTGATTTAAATCCACTTAGACACAAGTAGCCTTAGGAAAATCCAAAGTTTGAGCTAATTGGGTTGTATTGTATATAAGATATTCAGATGAGGTATTGAAAACAAGACTTTAGAGTTTACCAAGGATACTAAAACTGGAGGCCGAACAAATAATGAGGAATGAAACAATCAGACGCAAAGGATTCGGATTGTATAAGTAATTGGATCAGCAGATGGCAAGCGCAGTTTGGTGCAGGAAAATGTAAAATAGACTTGAAGCAAAAGAAACAAACTAGAGAATGTGCGCTAAATGGAACAATCATCCAGAATGCTGACCAGGAAATGAAAGGGAGGGGCCATCATAAAACAAAAATCACAGCATCTCTTTGCTTGTGGCCAATTCTGTTGTTTTCCAATTTTATCAGAAAAAGATGCACATGTGTATTATCTACGCTGGGAACTAACTGTCCCCTATAAGAACTGGCAGGGTCTTGAAGTTTTCAATCATTTCACCTCCCAGCTTTGTAAAGACACCTTTAAAAAAATGTTCTAAGGTGTTGCTTACTTCTCATGCCCATTTTTCTTCTTTGTTTAGGCTCATGCACAGGACTCTATAATTACCCTTCTCGGACATTGCTGAGAAGATTCAGAACAATGTTTTCAGGTTACTTGCTAATTACTCTATATTTCACCTTGTCAGAAAACTCCCAAGAGGGACCACTTAAGGACATCATTCTCCATTTGCCCCATTCCCTGAAGATACAATGTACTTTTGCAAGGGTTGAAGATCAACTGCTTGGTTGTGGGGAATTCTTGGGAATTACAGGAAAGGGGTGGGAGTTGGGGGCAGAGAATTATTTGGACAATCTCTTTTAAAAGAGAAATATCTAATATCTTTTCCAGAGACTGACACAGTACTACCAAGGAAGAACTGGTAACTGGCACTTGTAGAAAGTTCAGTGATGGATCTGCTGTAGGTCATCTTTGAGTGACATTTTGAAACAAGTGAGTGAAGAGAAAAGAGCAGAAAGAACAGTCCTTGTTCTTCAGATTGTCTGATTAACTTGTCAACAGTCACAGACTCGGGTCTCCAACTCTATCTGGAAAACGACTATAGTAACTTCCAGTGTGCTTGTCAGAGGGACGAAATGATACTAAATTTTATTACACACAAAAACCAGCTAAGGCAAAAGCTTGCAGGAAAAAAAATGAAAGAAAGAAAGAAAAGTAGCCAGCGAACTGCTCTACTCCTGCAACAACATGCTTTTAAATGGATGATTGAAGCAGCCACGGACAGCCCACCAGAGTCCATGTTTCCTTTTCATATCTTACCCCAGGGACCTCTCACCCAGAGCTGATCTGTGTAACCAAGTAGGTTCTGAAAGTAGTAGGTGTTTTCTTTTGTGTCTATTGAGAATATGCTAACAGAAAGTTACTAGCAGTGTCCCCCATGGACTTTTTTTACTCCCAGGGAACAAAATTTTGAATAGCAGTCTTCAATGTTTCCATTTAGTAGCTCACCCTATGGTCACTATACTCAACTCCAGCTTTTGTTGTGGAGAATGAATATGACTTCCTCTGGTCTAGCAAGTACATAAGAATCAGCGTTTCATCGCCAACTACTGAGGTCTGTTTTTCATGTGCAGAAAGTAGCACTGAAGTCTGTTTACAAATCATGAGTAAGCCCACAGAGCAAAGTAGCCTGTGAAATCAATTCATTTTGAGAATATGTGAAATGGCCATGGCTCTTTCGTATTGAAATTCTGTACGAGTTAGGCTGTTTCATCTGACTCTGACAGTTGAGTGAACTGAATTAAACAATGAAAAAGTCCCAAACAATAGGAGGCAAGAAGGCTGAGGCTCTAGAATGAGACTTAGCATAACCTCAGCAGCACATGCGCACTTGCTGACATGGCTACCATGCAATTAGCTGAGCAGAGATTTAGCATGACCTCAGCAGCGCATGCGCACTTGTGGCATTGCTACCATGTAATTAGCTGAGCAGGAAGTTAGGTGTTTAAAAATATTTTTTCAGGTGCTTTTTTGTATTCATGATAGATTCCCAACACCAAAAATCAATCTCAATCAAAGCGGCAACTGAGTTTATCATAAATTATCATGGAAAGGTTTTCTACTGAGTAGATGGTTAATTACTATCTAATTTGAATATTTTTGCATATTAATGAGAAATGGATGAAAATCATTTTCAGATTCTTAACTTCAGCTGAGAAACCCATGGAGATAATGGCTCCTTTTAAAAGGCATGTGATTTCTGTTACTAAAGAAGGTGCTTGATTTCTTTTTTCAAAATTATTGACTTGTTTTATGTTGATGAATGGATTAGTATTTTGCCATTAATATACTATATCCAAACTAAAGATAACTCTATTATTTGACACTGTAGCTGCCAGGTAAGAAAAATGGAAAGTAGATAAATAACATGTTAAGGAACAGCATAACCTTGCTCTGCCCTTCATAGTATCTAGATGCAGACATTTTTGCTTCCAGTTATGAATGTATCTTTATATCTTGTATTTTTTGCCACATGAAAGTCTATGCATATTTGTTTACAAAAGACATTCAAATCTAGAATATGCATATGGAGCTGAAGCAATATATATACTCTTAAGATTATTACTGTAGTCTACAAATTGAAAAAAAAATGACTGACAATTGCCTCAGGCTTCAGAAATTATTGCTATCCACAAGTCAAAAGTCACTTTTATAAAGTACCCTTGAAATGTTTCTTGACATTGCAAATAAAGGACAATATTTCTTATATTTTTACATACTTAGCGAAAGTAGTTCAAAGAACAAATATTTCTCTTCTTCCTGTTTTTTACCTTCACCTCTTATTTCATATGTAAACCCATTTGTGAGATAAGTTTAAGATGTTTTTCTTTTTCCTCTTTGGTCACAGTCTGAAATTACCAATGATTCCATGAATCCAGTCAATTTTATTCAAGATGTATTTCAGACAAGTGAAGACCAGTCATGATGAATCAAACTGCATAAGTATTTTTATATTTTGGAACTCAGATTTCATTCCAGTTGGGCAATATAAGCAAGACATTAGTTCTTATAGGCCAATGCCATCTTAGTACAATGTTGATTTAGAAAGGCCTCAGATAAATTAAAATGTTCACAAATATATATTATACAGCATTGTATTTTGCTGTGGAGAGTCAGAACTAGATCGGAATACAAAACTTTAGGCTCATAGACTTTAAGACGACATGATCATAGAGTTCAGTGGATACCTGAGAATTATTTAACTTAATAGAAAAGAGTAAGAAAGAATTTTCTCTCAGAGTCTGAAGAACATGCTATTTACAAAAACCCGAACATCCAAACAAGCCCATACTCTAAAGAAATCACTCTCAATCTTGTTCAGTCACTTTATCTACCATCATGATCAAGACCTTTTGGATCAGAAAGTGGAAGGAATTTTCCAATCCAAGAGTGGTAGGTTCTGAAAGTAGCAATGATTGTACATCTTTCCGGGGGAAAAGTCTGTAAAAGAAGCAAGCCATTTTAAAAAGAACTAAAAACCTTGATGTTTCCAATTGAGCCATATGTCAGGGTAACTCTCAGGATAAGAAATGAACTATATTTTTTATGCACAAAGTGGGATTTAAAAAAAAAAAATCAAGAGTGGCATTAGCATGAGCTGTCCACTCCCCCTCTCCTCCTTCTGGTCTCTTCCAGCCTTATTTTTGCCAAAGAACTGAGAATGAATTTTTGAGAGCCAAGGATATGGAAAGGAAGACAAAATAAAGCTGGGAGAATTTTGGCGGAACTACATGCTTAACATACTGTTCCATTTCTTTAATATGTTTCAATAGTCCTGTGTCATCAGTTGGTAGCTTTCCTTTTCGGCAATTAACAATGTATTTTGTTTTTCCTTAATTAAGCTTAACATGCTGGAATTAATTACTGCTGGGTAGTTAAAATCTGTTGGGCTAATTTTCAACTTTAGCTAATAGAACTTAGTCTATATTCACTATTGAAATTATCAACCTTAGCAAAATATATTTCTTTCTAGATTATGAATATGCAGTGTGGCTGAAAGGTGTAGTTGTGGTATGTCTTTTTGTGAGACTCATGAGTCTTTTTCAGTAGGCTCTTTCCTGTGTAGAAAGATATAAAATTTGATATCAATGATGGAGGTTGCAAATATATCTAAAGAACATCAAAAGCCATCTCTTTCCAATTGTTAAAAATAAGGCTATACAAACATATATTTCAGTTGCCCAAAAGATAATATGAAAATTATCTGTATATTAGTAAATCCAATATATTCACATAAAATAATTCAGAAATATTTAGATACCATGATCCAAAACTAAATGTTTTGAAGTTGAAGGGGATCAGTCCAAAACGGGAAAGCAACATAAAGTACAAAGCAAGCGTCCAGATCTGGTATCAGACTTTAGAGAAACACACACACACACACACACACACACACACACACACACACACACACACACACACAGAATAAATTTCACATACACAATGAGGCATATGAAAGCACACACACACAATAAATTTCACATACACGATGAGGCATATGAAACGCATTATCTTTTTTTTGCAGATTAGAATGTTAAGGATATTTATTGAGGTATCAGATTGCTCTATGAACAATTTATCTGAATGTGTAAGCTCACTTTCTGTTACTGTATAAGAGGAAAGCTGGAGGCAGGAAAATGGTGGCTGATAAAGTGAAGGAAAGAACAATATCAGTATAATCCCATGCTCTTTTCTCAGCATGTTTTTTTTGAATTTAAACAAATTCTCCACAATATTGTTATTTTTTTTCCTCCGATGTATCCAATTACCTGAATTACTAGTTGACAGTAGGCACAAAAGGACTCTCTGATCTAGCTTTGGCAGTAATGACTGTGCTCCTGATTTGACCCTTAAAGAGTTGCTCTATAGTGCTCTGCATAGGTAAAAATGCCTGTGTTGTTTACATGCTCTTAATTTCCCAAACCTTCCCCTTCATTCTTCTGTTGTTTGATATATTATCACAACAGCCTGATCAAGCAGGTACCACTGAGATTCCAATTTTACTAAATCAGAAACAAAAGATCAGAAGATTCATGTGACTTCCACAAGTTTAGGAGCTAGAGTCCATGGTCACATGTCCAATTTCAGAGACAGAGGTTGCTTGCCCCTTTTACAAATGGCCTACCTCTTCCTGGACTCCATGAAGCAGCCGATTGATCTTGCCTCCATCAGTGGGCTATGTCACTTTGGACACAGTACTAAATTATGTAAGCACTTGTTTCTCTCCCTTTGTCATACAGGTTTAGGGACCACAAATTTTATTTAATTAATATTATATGACAAATAATATAAAATGTTTTTAGTATAATGCATTTATCACAATAATTAATGTTGGGCTCAGGAGAATGAGTGGATTCTGTAAATACCATGAATGTATAGTCTAACTTGAAATTAGGAACAGCTGCTTACAGGGATAAGGACCTATTAGGTGTCCAAAAGATTTAGGTTGGGGAATTGCTTGCCTCACCTAGTAAGAGATTGATGGTGATAAAATCCATGAACACAGACCGTCACTTTATAAGGAATCAGCCACAAGTGGATTCCCACCAAGAGTCTTGTCTACTAGTCTCTCATTTTGTTTTGGAAAGAAAGACGGGAACAATGGAATGTTTTAAAGCTGGACTTCCCATACTATTTTAGCATACTAGTAAAGGTATATTGATTTATTTCATTTCTGTGTTTCAGTCTGTTCACTAAATTTTAGTAATTTGGTAATAAAATATAACAAAATTTGGTTTCTTAAGGTTAAATCTCAGAGTGGGGTAGTTCTATGCCTTATCTTTATTGACAAAAATAACAGAATTATTATTTAATTGTTAGGTTACATAAGTTTCCATGTTTACAGAATATTTTTACCTTTCTGTGCTATCACATGTGATGAATCACCATACTTTTTTATAATTACAAGTTCTTATTTCATTAATTTTTAGTACATTTAAACTAGGCAACGTTTGATATTTTTGATTTTAGGTAACTACTTCTATTCGGAGATACAAATTTTGAAAAACAATGACTTTATTTTTCTATTTCTGATTTTGTCCTTTTGATGTAAATATATATTGTGGATAGCTCATTCTACAATGAGGCTCTTTATCAGCACAATAGAAATAGCTCTGCAAACTTGTACCTTTTTCTTTCTGTGAAGATCTTTAAATAAAAATAATCAACAGTAAATACCCAAACTACAGCTGCAGTTTTAAATATTTTATAATCCAATCAAATTGTTTGAGTAGTAATGCATTTAAATGTTGTTATGGAATCCCCTCTAGACATTTTAAAATGGTTACTCTCTTCCTTGATTTGCTAGTTTTGAATTTCATAAGAGATGACAGTTTTTAATAATGGAGCATCTGACTTAGAAAGGAGTGCTTCTTTTTGCATCTCAATATGATCTATAACTTTCTGGCTTGACTTTCAGAGGGACACAGCTACAAATTATCATTTATTAATGAACACATATGCATCCACTGTCATTGCCATAATTAAAATGATCTTGAATGAGAAGTTTCAGCGGAGTCATTTAGCATCTTTTTAGGTATTTAGAAGTAATTTTACCTTAAGAGAAAATACATCAGGCTGAAATTCAGTGCAAAAAAATTCTTTCATGAAAGTCTCAAAGTAGATGCCACCCTTAATTAAATACATTGTGATATTTGAGACTAGATCTTTGTCTAGATATAGTTTAAATTATCTTTAAATCACATGGGTTGAAAGTGGAATTAGGAAAAGTTTCTATGACAAAGCTAATATTACCTAAAGGCTCTGTGTTCTGTATTAAAACACATTTCACAACTCATGCCACAATTTATAATATAATTTCCACCTTTTAAATAAGAAATCTAAGACAAAAAGAGATTAATAACCACAAATACCAAACCCTGAAATCTGGGCTGTGTCCTTACTACTTCACACATGTCAGGTACAAACATATACTTACTTAAATGTATAAACTCATCTAATGTAACTAATGGGCAAAGGATATTCATTTCTAAATCAAAGTATCTTAACTATTTGAAATATGAATATTCCATAATATGGTTTTCTAATTTTAAGGCATTAGATTTACTTGATCTAAAACATTTATTCAGGCCACATTTTGTTTGACCTATAATGAAAAGAGTAAATTGTCATCAGCATCCCTTCTTTCTGGCATCCATGATGATCCGCTTACCCTTTAACACTGCTCATTCAACTAATGGTCCAGAGGATGCTCACATGTAAGTACTGTTAGACAATCTTGGTGATATAGTGTATATTTAATAAAAAAAAAACAGTCTGGAATATCAGAAGACAGAGCCACCCACAACCAAGCCCTGAAGGTCAGGGAGTGATGACCCACTTTAATCCCAGCACTCAGTAGACAGAGATCCCTGGATCTCTGTGATTTCAAAAGTCCAACAGATCCAGGAAGTGATGGCACACACCTTTAGTCCTCACACTGGAAAGTTGAACCAGAAATTGAGGTAGCTGTGTGAGAATAAGAAAGATAAGGAGGGAGAAGACAGAAATTCTGTGTCCCCTACTTCCTCTTTCAGCCGAGGACTCAGGACTTGAGTCTGAGGATTCTGGAGGAGGACCTACCCTTTGTGGCCTGAGGAGTTGGCTAGGTGAGTAGTGTCTGTGACTTATTTCTCTGTCTCTCTGATATTTCAGCTTTTCCTCAATATCAGTCTCTGGGTTTTTATTAATAATACCAAGTAGAATTCATACAATAGACTATTCTAAAAAGTACTTTCATCTTTCAGTTAAAATATGATGTAGAAGTTATATTTGAAAACATAGATGAAGAAAGAATAACGAGGATTTGTGTAACTAGGTTTTACTAAAAGTAAGATCTGACAAAAAAAAAGAATTTATAAGTCCACTTTGATGTTATAATATTCCATGTGTACTCTGAATTGTCACAGGATTCAAGCTGCAAGCACATTTATGAAAATAACTTATTGTCATAAGCTAAGACTGTAGGACAAACATTTATCAGATGTACAAAAACACAGGCATGAATAACAGTACTGTAGCAGAATGCAAAAATTACCATAAATATTTGGGTGCAATATGGTATGAGTTAGTAGGAGGGGAAGACTGAAGGCCAGGGTGAGGGTTATTATCTTCCTCCTCTCCTTCAATTTATTTCCCTATAATTTATTGGAAAAATAAACCTTTCATTGAAAACAGAAAAAGAAAATATAAATGTGTTGGATTAGTCTTTTCAGATAAGATAATTTCTAGAATAACTTTTAGACAATGAGATATTTTTTAAACTGTTTTTAACATGTATTATAGGGGAAAAAAGAAGCTAATCACTTTTATAACCCTGTGTTTTTAAATAATATAATTTATAATTCTTTGAAGATTTAATCCCAGTGAAGGCTGGGTGCTCCACAGTCTTTTGAAATCACATTGACCACTTCAGGATCTCTGTGATAATTTTCATCTACTTCAAGAATAAGCTTCCTTGTTGAGGGTTGAAACAGGTTCTGGTCAATGAATATAGTAATACGTAATTAGGAATTGTTTTATGAATTTTTTTATTTTATCAAAATGATAAAAGTAGGTTCTCCCCCTAGGCCCTATGACCTATCTACCATGAGTTATTACTTCTGTTAGTGGTGTCACGTATAGGTGTCATCCTAGGCATGTGCATAGGTCCTGTCAGAAAGTGGTTGGTTATTATCATAAGATTATTGCCACTACTTTATGACAGGATGGGCATAACTTGTCATGCTAATCATATGAAACATCTTTTAACCTTCGTATGATCTCTATAAGATATGTTTTCAATAAACTGACTCTCAAAAACTCAATAAATTGAGTTTCAATAATTGACCTAAGGTCAATTAATAATTAATAAATAATAGGGCCAAACATGAACACCAGGTTTTCTAACCCATTTGGTTAAATTTTATAAGCTGGCCAATTGGTAAAGGCCAAATATAAATAAAACTATACAATGGATGACTTATAAAAACAAAAGTACTCTTTACAGTTCTGGAGGTTGGGAAGTCCTAATTGGGGGCTGACAGACTTGGTGTCTGGTGAGTGCTTACTTTCTGTTCATAAACACATTTTCTTGTAGGATTTTCATGAAATAGAGTAAGAGATCTGCAGAATCCTTTTAGAGGGTACTAATCGCATTTATGGGAACTCCATTCTCATGATCATGTCCCATAGGTCCCATCTCCTATGATTAGCACATTAGGGGTTAGGATTTCAACATAAGAGTTTTGGGAGGACATAAATGTTTAGTTCACAATACTCCAGAAAGATAAATGCATTTCCTTCTTGATCCAAAGCAATTAAAATGATTAATTTTTTATTTTTATTTTAATTTCTCTGTGTAAGTTTTGACTAACCCAAAGTATTGTAATAAAATTCACTGATCTGTAAGCAAATCACTAATATTTAACTAAGTCACAGGAACCCTTTCTACACAACTTAGTATTATAGATGTGAGATTCCCAGCTCTTCTGAGTTCCTCTCTACTTCGTGTTGAGCATTGCTCCAAGTTTAGAGGCCACTCTTTTAATCTGTATCACTTCATTGATACAGTTCTCAAGTGTTGACCCTTTTTACTACTTCCTCATGGAAATTGCCCAGTTCTGTGATGGGCGATAACCCACATTCCAGTTGACACTTAGATCTTTATATGCATGTGCCGTTTTCTTATACTGACAGGCTTCATGCTGTGCCATCCATTCAATCTACAGCTCCATATGTCTGACTTATTTAGATCATTTACATGGTTTGTTCATTGTAGACTTAGGCCACAGTTGCAGAGTTTTGTTTTGTTTTGTTTCTAATTTTACTTTTTCAGGAAAGGGCCTCATTTAACTCTTTTTTGATATTTCTTCTTGTATACAACGTGATCTTAGAACTCAAATGAAAATTTGATGTGATATTTATATATTTACTTGTTGTACACGTAAGTCAATTACTACTAGACACTAGTAAACAGTGTTTGCATTATATTCTTGCTTTTTGTATGTAAATTTGGCTGTCATATATACTTAAATACATTTCTGTTTAAATGTTTTCTTTATATTTATCAAGTATATACTTAGGGCTTGTTTGGAGTTGTTGGGCACTATTCTCTGAGGAAAAGTATGATACTTCCAGTGAGCAGACTTTTACTCATCACAGGTAAATTGATGGAGTATGTTACTTTACTAGGTCCTAAGACTAGCAATAGCAACATATTCTGGTTCCCTCTGGAATAATTAGATTTGCTGTGACTTGACCTTCAGATCTGAGTTTAATTTGTCCACAGTTCATAGATCATGTCCATACATGCATGTGATTATCAGTGTAAATTATCTATGTTTAGTGATGTATATATGCTGTATGAATGTTCCTTCTGAGTTTCTCAGTATCTTGAATGTGTCACTTCCTTGAGTTTTGGCTGCTTTTAGCAAATCACAGCAACTGTGTAGGATGAAACAAATGTGGAAACTAGTTTAGTAGTTACACAGCAGATTCTCTTGGATTCGCAGAGAACCCATGACAATGGATGAGGGCTATTCAGAGCTAGCCTTTGGAGCTACTAGAATGCGTCACCATCTGGATATCTATCCTGCTTAGAAATCTACATTCTTAAACTGAGTACCAAAACTTAGCTAATTTGAGAAGGTAAAAGTAATTGTATTGCCAAGCATGTGTTCCATTAAACACTAGCCTCAAAAATACTATGAATAAGCAAAATTTCTAGGGACACATATTGAATACTTTGGGATGTACTAACAGGGAAATCATTTTTTTACTATTTTATTTGTTTATTTTAATAATACTTTTCAATCTTTGAAAATTTTACACATTTATATAATGTATATAGATAATATTTATTCACTACTACCTTTTGCCTACTCTCTCTGAAGAATATTCTATTTTTCTCATAACTCCAAGTCTTTTAAAATTTCTTTTATTATCAATAACTCTGAGTCTATTTAGTGCTGCCCATATATACATGGGTATGTGAATATCCAGTGAGGCATGAACAATATACTACAGGCCATATTCCCAAAAGAGGGCCGCCATTTCTTCATGAGAAGCCATTACTACCAACAGCTGCTATGTCTGGGATGTGACCTCATTAGTTCCTCTCTGTGCTTGAATTTTGACTGCCTTTATTTTGTGCAGGTAGCCCCAGCTATTGTGAGTTGATAAATGTAACAGTCATGCCATGTGAAAAAGTCCGTTTCACAGTGCACCCCATCTCCCTTCTTTGTACTTCCTCTTCTGTGACTTTCTATGAGCCTTTGATGTTGGGAGTTGATACAGGTGAACTGGCCACAGCTGTACACACAAATTGTTTAGAGTCAGCACTCTGACCAGCTGTGAGTTTCTACATTAACCACTCCAAAAAAAAAAAGAGCTTCACTGTTCAATGATAAGAGCACTACAAGTGTATGGGCAAAACTATAAGTATTTAGAGTGCAGACTAGTAACATAAGTATTTAGCAAAATCAACAGCAGTTAAGTTACCACCCCAGAGCCACAATCTTCCCAGCCATGGCTTTTGACCGTACATACACCAGACCTGAAATTCTCTCACATAGAGCAGACCCTATATCCAACCAGGAAGAGGTTGGTTACCCCCATAGATTCCATACTACTGCTTCCCTAGTGACACATTTTCAGCAGACAGAGCCTAGTACGGCAGGCATAAAGTCACTGCTGTCTTTTCCTGTCAGCAACTAGGCAAGTGTTATCAGGGGGAGAGTTTTCTGGTCATCTTGAGGTTTATTTCTCTATGTTTGTTAGCAGCAAAACCTTGTGTTGTCTAATTTTCTTTACTGTAAATTTTCTCGAGAATTTTATTCAATATTAAGTGCGATTTTTTTCTAAGAAATTCAAAGTTTTACTTTTCCAAAATAACTCCCTCTTTTTTCATATTTTCTTAAAGTATTTTTCATGACATGTGTTTAGACATATATAGTTTGGGAAACTCTGAGAGAGGAGCAAGCATGGAGAGTATACTGTCTATAATCTAGAGTATATCCAAGAATCTTCAGCAAAACTATTATTAATATATGAAAAAATAATGGCTGTTGAGTTAATGTTATGCCATCATACTTTTCATCAGAGGCACAGAAACGGTTATAAAACAAACTTTCTCTCCGTTATTCTGTTGGAAAGTATTACAAAGAAAAGTATATCCAAACCAGACCACTTTCCCAAAAAAGTCCTAAAGAAGCCAAGTTTGCATTGTCTTCCTCTCAGTTGTTCTTACAGGGACATTTAGGATTACATCTCCCCTGATTTGGCTGCTTTCAGAGTTTCTGCCTTTGAGGACTAAGATCTTGGCAAGGGCTCTCTTGGGGGCTCAAAGTCATTTCTCTTTTCTTTTGCAGGGAAGAATTAGAAACCTACAGAAGGCTTAACTGTCAGTACCACAGCCAGTGTGTGTTAGTTAGGATGGGAGTAAGTGCTTATCTCAGTTCCCTCCAGTGTATAAAGTCAGGATCATAAAATAGAGGCTTAGAGAAATTACACAAATGATCAAAAGTCAAACAACCAGCAAAGAGAGGTGCCAAAGAGCAAATGCAGATGTGATTGACTATAAAAGCCATAGGCTTTTGATGATCTATTGTCTCCCAATCTACAGAGATGCCTCTTCCAAGCATTTCTCCCAGGGCATGAAGGGATCAGGGTGCCAAAGTGTTATACACTTCCTTTCTCTATGTATTTGTCTATACCTAAAATTAAGCATTGTCCTTTAAAATCATAATCCAGAAGACAATCTCTCTGGGAATTCTAGTCACTCTCTGGAATGCACTGTACACTAGAGATGACCTTTCTATGTCTGTAAATTACCGCAGAGAAGGAGAAGGGATTATTTAAGTAATCTATAAAAATAATGGCAGCATTCTGTGGAGAAGGTAGATCAAGACTAGAGTCCTTCTAAGATTGTTTCTGTTCATTTGTTTAAGAATAAGTTTGTGTTCAGCCCTTCTTCCAAGGTTAAATGCTATAGATTTACTTTACTTATAATTCTAATTATGAGTGATTTGTCGTTTTAATCTGGAATAAAATTTTGCAGTTCTTTTATAAGTGGACTTTGTGGGGAAAATGGTTTCCTTTTGCTTCCCCATATTCCTAAAATAACAGTACCAATAATGTTTTCATTGCACAGGCTTCTGAGAAAATCTGAACAAAGACAGCAGCCAGCAAGGGACAAAGGCCCAGATGAAACTATTCAGTGGGTCAATAATATAACAAGTTTAGAAAGTGTGCAATATCAGTTCTCACACAAATCTGTAAGATAGATTTCTTCATTAAAAATCTATTAAGGGATAGAAGAAATTTATTAAACAAATTATTAATATTCCAGGGCACTGCTAACTAGCAAATTAGAACAAAGATAAAATAAGAAAAGGAAAATATACTTCATGATTAAAAATGAACTTCTACTTCACAATGGATTTTACCAAAGGCTAATCATATCTCAAACATTTCAGTTTAGGAATATAATTTTTTCCCTTTCTGAATCTTGAGCTAACAAGTGGTCTATGCTTTTTCCCCTCTCACAATGCAAATCCTACAAACTATAGCAAAACAAGCAAACAAACAACAAAAAACCCCCCAAAACAAAAAACTGCACATATATTTTTTTCAATTATAACAATGTCCTGAGTCCCCAGTGACCTCCAGTTTACTTTCAGAATTTTAGTTTGTAATTGCAAGTGGGAGCTTTGCATTTTTAAATAATACTACTGAAAGTGTTGATCTTGTGGTCGTTTTAAAGTCTGCAAGTTGTGTTTGCTTTAGTGGAAGTCAAAAAGATTTTGATTGTAAACTGCAAGTTATACCGTCATCAAAAACTGATGTGAAAAACTATTCTTTTTTCTTTTCCTTTCAGTCAAATATTTGGTTCAGTTAGCTAACAACCCTATTAAATGCATTTTAGAACACACTCCATAGAACTTAAGACTGAACTTTGTCAGGAAAGCTTTTAAAGGTTTTATTATGAGGCTGTTGCTTGTCATTTGAATCCAGACACTTTTGAAGGATTGCTTATATACTCTGAAATAATGAAACTCGTTTTGGTTTTAATGATCTAGCTATGCATGCATGCCTGCGTCTATCAGATATTTTTCAATCATACTTTTTGCTAAAGTTTCATGGAAGGGAGTCTACACAAAATTGGAACTATCCTTTAAAAAATGACAGATTAGTCAAGAGACTATAAGGTTACAGTTGCTGACTTTTGACTTTGGCCAGTTGTATAATTATAATACTTGAAAAAATGATCTTTTGCATAGGTTGAATTTTAAGAAGGAGTGAAGCATGGTGAAGGTACTACCAATATGTAAACACTCTAGTCCAAGCAAGATGGTTTCATCACAGAATCACATGGGATGGAGAACTCTATTTTCAGAAGCCCTCTAGCTCCAGACCATGCCTTGAGAGTTCTGATTTCAGCTCCTTGAAAATTTCTTGGCACCAACATGTGAATCCTTTGTATGTTCATTTCTTAGAGAGTTTGTAGGATCTACATTGATAAAATTGCTTTCTGTACTTTGCTTTGCGTGGCCAGAATCAGAAAGACTTGCTCTCTGTTACAGACAGCATAGTACAGAAAAAGAGTTGCAGATTTTACCCAGGAGTTTGGAGTACTACCCAAGGAAAATGAGGAAGGATTATTGGAGAAAGAGGCATTGGGGTTGGCTCTTAATGAAGGAGAAGAATGCAGTTTTGTGAGGTTGGTTCATTTGGGAGCTTGTTCTTGGATGAAGAGCATGGATAGTATCTCAGCCACAGAGCTGGAGATCTAGACACAGCCTGGGGGCTTCAGAGATGACAACCTGGGTTTGGAGAAAGCCTTGGTTGCTGAGCTGCTCCACTCAGAAATGTGAGTGGTTTACTCAGGTACAGGGCAAATTGTGGCAGCATCTCTTTGAAAATGACCTGACAGGAGATACATTGAGTTGTTGATTAGGAACAGAAAACTGTTATGGCAGTCACAAAGAAGTTCCATTGTAGCATTGTGACAAGTTTTCAGGAATGTTAGAGAATGAAGCACTAAATGGTGGGGGAAGTGGGGAGAACAGACAAAATCTGAAGGTCCTTTCTAGTCAGGAGTTTAAAAAGTATGGTTGAATACTAGGTTCTGAAACCACACCATGTGGTGTATGTTGGTTTTATGATGACTTACTGTGACCTTGAGTGAGTTCTTCAGTGTCCTATGGGAATAATATTTTAACACGTTAGTGGGAGATTTAAATAGAAAACGCATGTGAAACCCTTAGCACAGAGAAAAACAGGAAAACTCCAGTAAGTGCTTGCTTAAACTGCTCAATTTCTTGACATGGCAATGCTAAAAAGAAGAAAGAGAAAATAGGCTTGGTGGAAGTTTTGTTGCTGAGAACTCGTTAGTTGCAGGTGAGTGTAGGGCAGAGGACCCAGAGGAGGGAACAGCCCCTCAGAATGTTAGAAGTGACTACTTCAAATTAGAAAAGGAGGTTCCCTCCCGCCCCCAAATTTCCTGAGTTCTCTTTTCAGAATTGACATAAGTTTTTAAAACTTAAATTTATGAACCAAAATTGGTTTTTTGAACAGAATTATTTTTAAATTGTCTGCTTCTAATTTGAGGAAAGCAGAAATTTGACTTTTTTCCAGCGAGGTAAATATCTTAGATAAGCTTGTGATCTTTCCAACAGGCCTAGGGGCCCTGAAGTTAAGTTCCGAACTTGGTCCAACAGCACAGACTAGTGGTAGGAAGGCCAATTGTAACAGGGAGGAGTGTGCCTCACTATCTGGATTTCATCCTGGGTTTTAAGCTATACTTAGAATCACAGATATCTGTAGCAACAAAATATTAAATAAAACTTGCTTTAGGTGTGAACATTTTAATAGCACAAGTCTTGCTTATTAGTGATTAGAATATCTGAAAAATACAGTTCCCTTTCTCTTTTGTCTGCTGAAATAAGTGCATTTACAGCAACAATGGTCACGTATTCCTCTAACTGAAGGATGCAGCTAGCTAGCTAACTGAACAGGATGATGAATACAAGCTCCCAGAATATGACCGATAAATGTGTGACTTTCTTTATCCATATAAGATCAAAACATAAGTCAACAATCAAGAACATGTAACATAGAATTTGTAAATTAATAATTGAATATTTAAACAATGCATACAGTATCTGAAAAATAAATAAATACTACATATCACATCTAAAGACCCATCAAAGAAGATGAAAAGGTTAACTAAACTCCTTTGAGGGAAACATCTCTGTAGGATTCAGATCTCAAGAGACTGCCAAGAAAAAGGTGCACATTCAATAAGCACATTAACAAATGTGTCTATGTATTTCCCAAAACTGTGGTTGAAAATAACTACCGTTCTCCATTTCTCATAGATTTCCTGTGGGCTAGAATTCGAAAGCATCTCAATTGGGAGGCTGTCATTCATGTATCTCAGGGAGGTACAGCCAGCGCCAAACCTAGAGATAGAGGCTGAGTACCTGTGGGCATCCATCACCTCTTAATTTGACCTTGTGGCCTCAGAAAATAGTTTCTCCTTTTATTAGTTTGGGTTTCCTTATGTCTTGGTGGCCTCAGAATTATTCTTTTTTATAGATTTTATTTTATTATTTAAATTGTCGTGTGTGTGTGTGTGTGTGTGTGTGTGTGTGTGTGTGTGTGTGTGTGTGTGTGTATGGATATACTAGCTCATGTGAGTACGGGTGTCAGCAGAGGTCAGAAAAGACCAGAATTACTGTTTCTAGGATGGAATTACAGGCACTTGTCTCCATGGGGACTTGTGCTGAAAACCAAACTGGAGTCCTCTGCAAAGGCTGAGCCCATCTCAGGCCCAAGGTCTCAGACTTCTTCGAAGGCTGCAAGAATGAGTATTTTATTTTAAAGAACTACATGTACTTGATCAGTACACCCTATTGGGCAATGTCAGGACCCCCTCCCAAATTAGAGGAAAAAAAACTAGATTTTACCTCTTCATAAAAGTACTATCACAGTGACTTTTAAGAAGGAACTTTTAAAAGATACAATTTTAGACAAATTTTGGAATTTATAGCTGTAAGAGTGAGTTCAGTATTAGTTTAAACACTACAGATTTCAAATATCTTAAGCTTCTTTTTGTCTTTTTAACAAATACTACAGAAAAATGCCAAATCCTCCTCAGTCTGAAAAGGGCTTCTTCTAAACATATCATTTAATATGTAAAACTCCTATTTAGAACACATTTGATTATATGTCCAGCACCCGCAAATCAAGCAACCATCTAGTTAGATCACTATTACGGCAAACATTTAATCTATCAGCTTTAGTGTTTAACATAATATGGGAAAATAAGAATAATAACATCAAGGATCAAGTTGAAACAGAGAAACATATATACACAGTATCCAAAAAGCTTGCCATGTGAGTGATTTGTTTTTCTTATGAGTTAAAAAGTTCTCAAGACATAGTGCAGAAGATAAAGTTTTAGGTGACAAGGAATTTATCTCAGAGTAATGCATCAAGGTTCCAACCAGAGAAGTTGTTTTATCTTGAATGCAAGTAAACATGCTCTTGATGCAAGTTGCTTTTGGGTTACAGAAATCTCTCAAGCTTGGACAATACCACTTGGTGCACCTATATAAGAAAAAAAAAATCACCATTTATTTTAGACAAATATGCACACAAAGAATGTAGAGACACCTAGAAGCCAGCCTTTCTAACGGGTAGAAAGCATGGTGGTAACTATCTTCTGCCTACATATCTCTTGAGTTATTCTGGGGACTCACATGTGTTCCAGGAGTAGCCTCTCACTTTTGGAGTTTGCAACTTGCAAAGGGAAGTGTCTATCATTGCATGCAGAGTATTAGTATTGAAAACGAGTAGAGTACAGTAATGTGATTTTGAAGTGGGCTTCAGCATGCATGAAATAATAAACATTCATTATTGGAAAACTAACTTTTCATACTTTATTTCTTAAAAGTAACTATCTCATATGAAACTATATAGTCAGAGTTTAGGAATGAGTTACAAAGTAATGAGGAAGTGTTTTCTTCTGGTCCCTTTGTGATTGTTGGTGTGGGAAAAGAGGACAGCATTCCAGAGTGGTCTGAACAGAAACACTAGTGACACATAAAACACCAATTTTAAGCACACACTGATGCATAATAAGGTATAGCACTACTAATGGAGCCTGATAGTTGTTTGCTGTTTTTATTTTCCGGATGTGTTTGTGACATTGCAAATACCTTGTAGCATTGAAAAGACTTCAGCTTCTGAGATCTGATTCTTCATCCAACTCTTGCAGGGGTTCTGAGCTGCTGCATCCAGACCTGGAGAAAGTATTTTTCTTTCAGAAGTATTTCTTGCTTTGTTTTAGTCGCCTCAATAACTGTTTTTCTATGTTCCACTGTGGAGAGTACAGGCATTGAATAAGTCCACAATCTTTTTCTATCTGAGTCCTAGAGAAGTCTTAGTATTTTCTCAAAGACACATTTATGAAATTTAGGCAGAAAACACACAATAGTTTAGCTAAAAAATCAGAATCTGATCCTTTTGGGGGGAAACAGAATGACGTTCGGGGAAGAACAGAAAGCTGAATATAGAAAATCGGGTGAAATAAAATTCAATTATACATGTGCTCTGGCTCATTCCTTATGGTCTCAACACTGCGCACACATGGAGGGATGGCTTTCCTAGTTCTTCACCCTCTGTTTCTCAATGGCACAAAGAAGCCAAGCAAGGCAGACTCACCATTCATTTGGAATGCCAGATCTGAAGAAAGAAGAATCAGGATGTATACAATGAGAGTATTAAAAGGGGGTTTTGTCAATAGTCAATTTTTTATTAGCTGAGATTTGGTTCTACTTCAGTTGACTTGCATTAAAACATCACTTAATTTTTATCAAAATATTGTTATGTTTATCAAGTGTAGCTTTGAACTACTCTGCCATTAAATTAGCAATTGAGTTTTAAAGTGCCTCCAGTCACTACTATTGTAATTTGAGAGAAGAGATTTACAAACTATTGAATCTTAATTTCAGAATCCCTGTCAGTGAACTGGAAAAAAAATGGATCTTGGGGTTTCCTTTTACATATGAAAATATACCTTATCTTTTTAACAATCAAAAGAAAATAACTACAGAAAGAAATTTTGACAATTCTGATATTTGGTTAATCAAATGTTCATATGCATTATTAAAAACTCAGTAATTCTGGGGAACAAAAAGGATGAATGTTTCTATTTGAAGTAGTACTGTACAATAAAGAACATATACAATATAGACACATATGCACACACTTAGTATATTTTATCTCCGGCATTTTCAAAACTTCCTCTTTCTCATCAATGTCTCTATCCAGAATTTATATTGATTTGCTTTCTAAAATGGCCACTTCTGTTTCCAACTCGTTCATGTTAAGCTGTCACGTGTCACTCGGTATTAGTCACATCTCCCTATGAGCACAGCCTCCTCAAAAGTTGTTATTCAACCAATTTTTGTCACTAAATAGTCGTTTGAAATTGGTTACCCCATAGTTATAATGTCACACATGGAATTGGGTCATTTTCTACTTTAATTCCTGGACTTGGATGCTATCATCATCAGTGATCAAATCAAAGCTCACTTACTTTCATAAAAGCTTCCTCAGGGTTCCACATGTCACAGTTGCTAGGCCAATGCAACAGTGCAGATACTGATGGTGTCATCCTCAACCTGTCCCAACATGCAAAATAAAGTCACAAAATATGTACAAAAGCCAAACCTGTTCTTTAAAAATTAAACATTCATAAGCAACACTGGTGTAAATTATTGAACTTTTCTTGCATTTCAATGATAAAATTTTAGCAATATAGTGAGCCAACAGCAAGGCAGGGTTAGATTTTTGGTTAATAAAAAAAATGTCTACTAGATTAGTGTAAATTTTACTTTCTCATACTCCCCCTACACACACACACACACACACACACACACACACACACACACACACACACACACACACACACACACACTGATCAACAGAGCAACAGATACATATAACCAAAGGCATTTCCAAACTCAGTCTTCCCTGTACCAGCCAATATCCATGATTGAATGCTTCTCAGTGTCCCAGTTTAACTAAAACTTGATTTTAAAAAAGAGGAATAAAATTGTAATCAGATAATTATTATTGTGTGTATAATGTGGTTGCATAAATCCAGGCTTGTGTATGGATATCAGAGGAAACTGTTGATGGTTTTCAAATTTTACCTTTATGATGGAACTCATGCTTCTCGTTCTTTCCCAACTATATTAATATAGAACTCAATGTGGAAGAGATTTCCTGTTCTCAAAAATGATCCATTCCTCTAAAGATGACAGTTAGGCCCCATGCATGGTGGAATTTGGATTCTTCAACTTCAAGTGTAGCACATGACTGCTTCCTTCCAAGTACCGAGTTCATTGGCTAATATGCCTTCCAAATTTTATTTTCCCAAATTAATATAGTTTTTAAAAAAAATAATTGAGGGAGTGAACATGCCATCTTAACTAACTGGTGTTTGGTCCAGTACGCTACTTTTAAACTGTCACCTGATGTACTTGCATTTCTGTGTTTTGTGTCAGTCCTTGGGGCTGTACTTCCAGCTAATTAAGCTCAATCTACAATCTCAGAAATGATTCCTGAGAATTAAATAATGAGAAAATAAAAACAGACTGCTTCAGGCCTCTTTTCATCTTGAGATTTCCTTCTACCCTGGAAACAAAAATCTTATGAACACTGTTGTAGGGATTTCTCTGCTTCTACCCTTTGCCCTTTACCAGGTTCCTTTGATGGTTCTGTGTTTCTAGTAGGTCTGCACCTTAAGCAGTTCTTTTCCTTGTTGACAAGTTTAATGATAATGCCAGTGCAGTAGCCATGATGCAGGATTTTCAACCACATTCATCTTTTGGGTCATATATGTGTCTCAATTTAATATTTTGCAACACAGATTCCATTTTTTAATGTACACAGATCCTCCAGGTCATCAAAATTGGATATGTACTCACACTCCAGTGTCCTTCTCAAAACATTCTCTACCCTTTCCATCAAGGGGCAAGCTTAAGTGATAGGCTTAGAAATTCTGTGCCATTATTGTCTGCATTGTTTCTAAAAGTCCAATATATATTTGCTGAATTTAAATATAGATTTCTTACATCACAGTACAAGCTCCTCTATTGTGCTAAGCAGGATGAAACAGGCAGAAGAGTCTATGCATGACATCACTTACATGAAGAAGCTAAGGAGGAGAAATTCAAACACAGAATCAGAATCTGTTCTTTGTGTGGGGTATGAGTTGGGTAGAGGATTGATATCAAGATATAATTATGTAGAATGAACAAGTCTAGACATCTACTGTGTAAAAGTTATAGTTAATAATATTACTATATTATAGTTAAGACAGTATTACTAGATAAAATTTAATGGAATAGGCTTTACATATTTGAACACATGCACAGAAGATAAGTATGTGAGATGATTAATATGATACTTTGCTGTTATAATATTTCCTATCATCTATCTAGATCTATATATCATCTATCTAAAAATATCATGTTATTTATAAACCTTAAAATTATACAATACTACCTTTCTCATATACTTTTTGGATATGGCATAAACCTCAGTACAGCTTACATACATCCAGTAGTGACTAGTTTTGGATGTAGTTTTATTTTTCATATTTGCTTTAATAAACTATGTTTATAAAAGTTCCGATTTATTATTTGTTCAAAGTGTTATAAGATTCAGTAGTTCCTCAGTGGGTCAGTGGTTCCTTTCCGACATGACCATCCAGTGTTGGTTCCTGTAGCGCTGTGGAAAAACGTCTGTCCAGTGTGCCTCTGTGTAGGACTAACTGAAGGGCAGAGATGTGGCACTTGTTAGTTTTTAAAAATGGAAGGAAGGGGGGCTTTTAATTGTACAGGAAATTTAATTAGATTTAAGGCTAATTAAATTCATTTTTTATATTAACATGTTCACAAATATTATTGCATCTCGTTAGATTTCATTCTTCTGGCCTTACTGAACAATATTCAGTAGTAGTTTCTGATTACAATAAGTTCATTATGAAGATAAGGTGGAATTAGTGTAGAAGCTCAGCTGGTTGAAGAGGTCTGTACTTTAATTACTGCAGAGGGTGTGCATATTAATTACAACACAAGTGATATTTACTGTACCTCAGGAACATATGACAGGGTAAAGATACTGACGGCACCAGCTAATAAACTCAGTATGATAATGAGGAGGAAAGACCATAAAAATAGAAGGAAATAAAATTATTCATAAAGTATATTGATCCCAAAGTAAAGACATTAAGCTCTGATGAAGGGCAGCAAAAGGGAAGCTCTTCACTTTATCAAACAAATAACCAAAGTAGAGAAATGTTAGCAGGGAGACAGATTGTCATTATACTGGTCACGTGCTCACACTCCAGAGAGTACGCAGGAGCCATAAAATGGGAGATTTTTAATAAATCAGCAGAAAGCCATACTGTCACCTGCAGGAGCTGACATGGTAGTGACTAAGAACAACTCTACCCCCTGAAGTCAGATATGACACCGAGTAAATGGGAAGGAACTGCACACATGAAAAATTTTGTTTAAGAGTGACCCTTGCTCCTGGAGAAGCAGGACTTGCAGAGGGATGCTGGGACAATTGCTCTCAGTGGAGACCCCAAGGTCATTACCACATCTCCTCTGGGTTTGAAAGTGCTCTGATTTTGAGATTGTAAGAGGAACAAGTGGGCTTTGGTTGTATATTTTCCTCAGGAATACTTAAAGGTGCCTTGAACCTCTCACAGTCCAAAAAGCTAAAAGGAAAACTCAGATTTCTTCTGTAGTCATTAAATTTGAGGGTTGGATTTTATTGTATTGTGTTTCATATGGGCCTTTGAAAATGGATGGTCATTTTTTTTTGTTAGTCAACTACAAATGCCTTCTAGGAAACAAACAACCAAAATGCTAAATTTTATTTTATATCAAAAAAAATCCGTATATGGTAATATAGTAATTTTTTTGGAGGACTTGTCACTTGGGGATTAGTCAACATCTGCCAAAGACTGTGGTGATAGCTGACTAAAAATGAAAGGAATCACGCTCTTGCCTGCTTTGATACCTCAGCAGGATGAGGTTGGTGATTAAACCCTTGGGGCTGTTTTAAGTTATTTGGAAAACAGGAGATGTGTGGATGTGTGTGTGTGTGTGTGTGTGTGTGTGTGTGTGTGTGTGTGTGTGTGTGTGTGTGTGTGTGTGTTGGGATTTTAATGTATATCAGATATACACATTATATGCATTATATATATCATATATATATATATATATATATATATATATATATATGGATAGGTATGGTTTTAAGTCTTGTAATCACAGAATATGGAGGTAAAACAGGGAATGACAAAGAAAATAAAGACTATAGAATGTGGAAAGTGGCCTCATTCTATAGTCTTTATGGAAAGGGGACCACATGATCTAGACATGTAATTTGGTGCCATAAATACAGTTACTTAGGGACAAAAAAAAAAAAAAAAGGTGTGGGTATTTTTCACTTCAGTTGAAATTTAAAAAGTCATGAATTAAAAGGATTAGACATTGAATTATAGAATAAATTAGTGGCAACTCTAGTTTGCAACTTGGGAAAGTTAAATAAAAGGGATAATGAATTCTTTCAAATTTGAAGTGGTTTTGTTTTTTTATTCTGAGGCAGATGTGGTGATGACTGAAGCAAAGAGTTGACTCATTTCCTCTTTCTCATTTTGCCCCCTTCAGGTTCTTACTTTCCCCTAAACATCTTCTTCTGGAGTTGCCACACTCTTTGAGTAGTAGAGCTAAAAGCTGAATTGTTTATATTCAGGTACATTTCATTTTATTTTAGGTGCTTAATGTTTTATGTAGACTTTGAGGTTATAGCTTGGATATTAGTAAAGGAACTATGTATACGGTATTGAATCCACCCGAAATTAATTAAATCTACCAAGTGTTTCTGAATATAGTCTATATAAAAATTCCAGGAAGAATCAGAATATGCAGTGGAGGTGGTATGAGTTTTATAATCATTTCTGGAATGTACTGGGATATAGCCACCAATATACAGAACATTATGGTGTTATGACACCAGTGCCTCAGACATAATGAGCAGGTCATGATAAATACTTGTTAACAGAATGAAAAAATAAATAATTAAACGTTTGTGGGGATCCACTTTGGGTGGCTGGTTCTTCCGTTCATGGTTCTGTTATTTACTGAGCTGGGCCCTGTCTGTAACACTGACATCTCAATTCTTGCATTAGTATTGCTTCATCCCAATTGCTCTCATCCTTTGAAATGCACATGGTTTCATTGTCTAATGTCTAGGTCCCTGTACCATATTTGGATAGGAAAGATGTATATAATGGAAGATTTGGGCACCTGAGCTGAAATATAGATGATTGAGCTGCCTAAAGCTTATCTTCTAGAAAGTTCAAACTGTTTTTTTATGAATATAAATACCTTTAGCAAATATTAAATTATCAAAATGTTAGGGCATAATTTCTTATTTAAAATTTTTTGATATTTGGAATCAAAAAAGGGAGTTAGGCACACACAAATAACAAGTACTCAGTCCTTCAGGAATGGAAGTCCAAATCTGTGTCTCATCAAGTGGGGTGGGACTAGTCTTTGCGAAAGAGTGATGCACAGCATGTAACATTGCAATGAGAATCATTCTGATTTTCTGCTAGGGCTTTATGGTTGCTGATAGACACTTTGTTTATCAAGGTTTTAATCTTTTCTTCATATTGTCATTGTTCCTTTCCCCTATAATCTCACATAGCTTCACGCATCTTGTTTGGCTTCAGCTCTTAGCTTTTCCTCATATACACCACTTCGCTGGCCTATAACTGAGTGTTCGACAAGACTGTTGTTTATCATCCTCCTGTCCAATTTGGTTCTAAAATTTATTTCTACAAGCAAAGCTTTCTCTTGTCCATGTTCTTCCTTTAATGGCTAGGTTTTAAACTTGACATTCTGGGACTGTGCTTTGCTTTTCCAGCAGAGAAGAATTGAGTATACTGAGAATCTGTTTGGGTGGCATCTGTTAATGTATATGAAAGGAAGAAGAGTTTCCCTTATTTGTATTTTGCTACTAGTCGATAAAAGATAATGTTTGATCCAATAGCAGACTGACACAGATTCTGATGTTCATACAGATTTTGAGAAAATGGAGCCTTGAGGCACTAAAATTGGTTGTATGTCACATGAAAATTGAGGTAATAATTTCTAATGTAAAGTTTAGGCAATGATTACCTTAAGTTTGGCATAGATGTATGGATAATCTTGTTTAGGATAAAATTAAATATGAAAATTTAAACAAAACAAGTGAACTTTAGCATACATATATTACAAGTACCAGTAAAATTATTTTTTCCAAGCACATCCTTGATTTTCATTGCAAGGAACAAAACCTATGACAAATTCCCAATGTACTTGGACCTCTGGGAAGTTTAATCCTTTAAGAAGTCCAAACTCTGAGTTATTTTACAGATTAAAGTTTTATAAGGTTATGCTTCAGTTATAACAAATTTATATTTGTGTATGCTGATAATTAGAAAAAAGTATTTTGTAAAAATCCAAGAAAGTAAGATTGAATGGATAATTAAAAAATGTAACATTATAATCAATAAATTAGATGGATAGGATTGTTCTTGCCCATTCTGCTTCTTCAACCATGTAAATCTTCATCAATTCCTTTCTTTTGTGTTCCAAGACTGAGTTAGATGCATCGTTACCAAGTGGGAATCATAGTCATTTTCCTGCAAGTCTCAGGTGATGCTGATCTAGAGTGTATTAAAACAATAATTCATTGGGTAACCTCACAGGTGCTTCATAGAGTAGTAGTAGCGGTGATCAAGGAACAGAAAAGGCAACCAACGAAAGTAAATATGGAAATCTCACAGAAAGGGTCAAACAGACAAGCATCACCAAGAGCTCTATGGAAGAGAGCAGACATTCATTAGTATCAAATAGCAAAATGAAAGTGATTTCATTTGGAAACAATCATTTCTTTAGTTACATCATCATCATTATCATTATTATTATTGCTACACAATCCATACTCTCTCTTTCCTTGTTCCAATTGGTCATTACCTACTGTTTGCAGTCTCTTACCACAGTCTTGCTCTGAGACAGATAGATTCTTCCAGTCCATAGACTCATTCCTGAATCTATCCCAAGTGAACACACACACACACACACACACACACACACACACACACACACACACACACACACACAAAGGCCACATGCCCATATTTCCTTATTCTTGCTAATGTGACAGCACTTTTTTTTTTTTTTAAATCAACCTCTGTTTTGTAAAGTTTGTGAAATATGTCTCCCTCATGGAATGGTTTCTGACTCTATCCACACAGACTGTAGAACCAATGTATGCTTGTTTACTGCCATTGCTTTTACAGGAGACAATTCTGATGTATATTTAAGTTAAAGAAGAGTAGTTGCTGCTGAGCTTACAGAACAGCATTTGCAGATACCCTGTTGTTTGTACCCACACACACATAGATGTGTACACAGCACCAAGCCTAAGTAATCCCACTAAAACTCACACTGCTCGAGTGTTTCAGCAAAAGAAATTATAGCTTTGCTGCAATCAAGTTAACAGTCAGAGAAAAATATATGCTTCATAGCCCTTCAAATTTTATGCATTTATACATACATATATATGTGGTATGTATTTTGAAGTGATATGTATGCTGAAATTTCTCCTCACTTAAAACCATGTTGCATAATTGATTGGAAGTTACTCTCATCATAGCCTATTTTTACAGCAAAGCAGAGACTATTTGAGATGCTTGTGATTTTTTTTCATTTTTCTCAAATGCTTTATTGCAAGGCAAGAAAAGCCAGCTATTAGATAGAGGCTATTATTCATTGTTGCTTTGTCCCCAACAGTGCTGATTAAATGATGCTGCTACATGGCAACATAATATGTAAAAGAAAAACTACAAAACATTTCCTTTCTTAGCTATGGGTTTCTCTGTAGCTGGAGTCAGTGAGAGCTCCTGGTGACTACAGCAATCTGCTTTCTTCTCCTTCCACCCATTCTCAATCTCTCCATCTCTCACCCATGAGTGGTGCACACACTCATGAAAGACATATTAAAAACACGCAACGCTTTGACTTTGCTCTCTTAGAAAACAGAGAAACAGCTTGTTTCTTAATGTGTACAAACTGGCCCCCTTAATAGTAAAACCTGGGGCCGCCAAACTCCCAAATTTAGATAATGTGTTTACCTTTGAGGAAGAGATGTCTCACTGTGTGCTGAACAACTGTGGGACCCTCAGCAGGCTTTATTCTTAGATTCTGAAGCACCCACTGCTTTGCCATGTGTTCCCATCTGAGGAATTAAGGAGGGACTCTTTTGAGGGATTGTGGGAAATTACTAGTGTCTCTTCTCAAACAGACATAAGATAGTCATCCTGAGAAAGTTACTCTGATGAGAACCTTTTTGTACAATCACAGTTGTAGTGACTGTGTCACTATGCAACATTACAAATAAGTTCACATGGCTGAAATGGAGTTGAAACAATTCACAAATATACAAAAGCCCTGGGGGGCAATAGACAGCACAGAGAGCAGGAAGTTGTCAAAGGCATGTGTTTATATTCTAATTGATCTTTCCACTAAATCCTTTTATAAGGAAGGGAGGTTATGGAAATGTAAGATGAAGTATAAGCCTTGGCAATCAAGAAGTCAGAAGTGGACAGGCCTCGGATGTTTTGTTACGGTCATTTGTTTTCATAATTGTTCAGAACAATTAACATTATAAGCATTTTCTATGATTTTTAATAATTTTATAATTTTCAGATTTAAGATTAACATTGATTTGTTTTTAACATGAATTCATTATGAATGGACCCTGAAGACTTTACTAGATCTGAATAAATGGTGGGGGTCACTTAATTTACCTTTCTTCTGGTAAATTACTATATATGGTTCCAGTTATCTCATATCGGAAGTCCTATAAAAGAGCTTTTCATGTATTTTATCCATGATAAAACCACATTTGAAATATATTGTCATTATGTAAGAAGTGACATAAATACATTTGATGATTAATATTTATTCAATCAACAGTGTGTACAACAATATGACTTGTAATTTGGACCCAAGTGAGCTTCCTCTGCAGCAATCCTGCCTCTCAGAGTGTTTCCTTTGCTGCCTCACAGGGTCATCTTGGAAAGACATCTGGTTAAATATATATTTCCCTTTTTCTTCCCTATTTAAACTGTTGAAACAGAAAAGTGAACATTTTGCCCCATTTTCCCAGTGAATGATACTGAAACAAGGAAAATATGTAAATTATGAGGGGATGTGGGAAGTCATGAACTCCAGGGCAGGGACTGGGAGCCTAGTCTGATGAGCTGTCCTATGAATAGAAGTCCTGTCGATTTCTATCTGTAATCTGCAACCTGTTTCCACACCCACAGACTGTGAGCATGACAGTAAGGGTATCAAGAAGAGCTCTCCCAAAGCTACATGCTACATGCAGTTCCCATTCTCAGCTGTATCATCATTCTCATTGTTGTATTTCTATCCCTCTTACTAGTAGTGTCCTTTGCGGTATTTAGCTGTGATGAGGTGGGTGGGTGAGCAGCCTCCTCCAGAATTGATGCCAGCTGGTTTGAAAGACTGGCAAACCCTCAACTTCCCTCTATCTACTAAGGTTGTTAGAGTGCCGTACTATGCCCAGCTCGTGCTCCAAAGGCCCAGGATGCAGTCACACAACAGCTCAATTCACCATGGCACTCATTTTTATTTAGTCCTAAGTTCAGGAATTGCTTTTTAACAACAACTACAAAAAGTGAGGGTCATCTACTTCTAATGCTGGAAACCTTGTGCTAATCTGTTCCATGCATTCAAATGAAAATATGACTTCTTGGCAGAGAATAGCATTATAATGTAAAATCCCATATGCTGTTATACAGTATGTTGCAATCTGTTTTACAGCTGCCTCTATTCTAACGAGTGAATACTGCCAATAAAGCAATTGAAGATAACACTAATTGCTTATTTCTGTGATCCATAATTTTTATGGCTGCCTTATAGCTCTTTAGTCAAATAGATGCTTTTTGGCCTTTAAGATCTAGAACTCATGTACTGTAGCAGCCCAAACTGGAAATGTACATGCTGGTCTGAGAGACTTTTCTGTGCTTGATGAGTATAGGAGGAAACAGAAAATTAGGTGAAAAATGAAAAAGAAACACACCACTGTTAAGTCAGCTTTCACAGACGAACATTAGATTTGAACAATATTTGGGTAATTTTAAACACATACATACGGCTGCATATGAAACTGAAGCTGTCACCATTCCCTTGGCTTTTCTGAATTTGGAAAACACAGAATGAGTGCACTGGTGACCATAGAAATCATAGAGCTTGAGCACAGCTCTTCAGAGGTGGGAATTGGGCTTGATTCTGTTCTTTACCGAGGAAACCTTTGGACTAGGCAACAGTGAGATGAGTCTGACTTTGAGAAACAGACGCTTTTTTGAAATGGCTTATTGACTAAATGGGTGTGAAGTGCTTTGCTTCCTGTGAAGGGTACACATGTTCACAATGTGCTTGACTGTCCTTTGAAGACTCTCTAGTATGCTTCCTCATGGATAATCTCATTGAGACTTCAAATCAGTTATCCTCAAACTCATTCCATCTTTGTGCCGCCCACGGACCACCTTCGGGGTCATCTGGGAGCTTGTTGAAAGTGCATGCTTTGGGTCCTTTCCTAGGCTTTCTGATCATGATCGTTCTTATCAAAACCTTTTGGTAATTAGTATGCTTATGACAGACTGAGAAGTCTCACTTAAGGACAAAGAAGTTGTAATTCAGCAAAGGCATGTGACTTACAAGTGAGCCAACACGAAAGCTGGGTCTTCATACCATGAATCTAATTCATGCTGTCCCAGAAAATATGGAGGATTTCATTAACATGTGACTGATTTTTAGATACACAGCCTTAAAACATGGGTCATATATTTGTAGTTTACAACAATACAACTCAAGAAAGTCTTGTTTTTTGTCAAGGGTTGAAAATAAAATTCAGAGCAAATAGCCAGTAGGTTATAGCACAGAACTCAAACTGTATGCAGAAAGTGTCAAAAACACCCACAGACTTCTATTCATGAAGTTCAGAAGCTGTATTCTTAAACTGAGAAATGAACAAACTCTGAAATTCAAGGTATATGGGCAAAGACCACAGGAATCTAGTATTCATTTTGTTATTCTTGTATCCAGATTCCTGGCTATTATTTCTGAACTTTTCAATAAAAAGAGGAGATGTCTCTGTGATTTGCTCCTGTTAAAATCAAAATATAAAAAGCCCCAAGTCCAAAAATGAGAGGCCAACGGGTTTCATTAGCAATAATATTAAAATTTTTACAATTCCCTTATGATGGTTCATCATTAAATCTACACTTATCAACACATACTTTTCACTTGCTATCTGAGAGACTGGTATTTTTCATTACGTTTACCAGCACCTGAACATGAATCATATAAACATTATTTAATTTAATCTTAACCAAAATTCTGTGGGCTTCTATTATTTTCCTCATTTAAATTATAAGTTTATTTTACTTGTTTTAAAAACAAACATAGAAAAACTCACCTGTGATTCAAAGTCTGTAAAATGAAAAAATAGTAAAAAACTGAATTATGAGGTGTTGAAAGGAGACTTCAGATTAATGCTGTGACTTGGAAATAAGATGTTTGATTCAACTCATGAAGATCTGATTTTGCTAGATCTCTTTTCTGGACTGAATTTCTACCATGACTTTCTGCAGTATGGTGGATATGCTGACTTCTGTATCAAACACACAGATAAATGCATAGAAAAACTTTTTTTTCTTTATGTTTTTTTGTTTTTTGGTAGAGGTTTTGTCTAGAGAGGATTGCAACAAAGTGTAGAAGACATTGCCCTTATGAATGCTTAGTCTAGGTTTTGATTCAACAAGATTTTATTGCTGAGATGCCAACAAAACCTGAATTTAAAGCCCGGCATATTGAGAATTGAGAACATTCTTACTGAAATCAGCTGTGCTGGCCTTGCATGAAAATGATGTAGCCAGTCAGACCTTGAAATACAGGAATTCTGGGCATAGATGTGAGAGGTGACGTGATTGGAGAAATGCTTACACAGAAAGGCTAAGAATTTATACCAGTGACTACACAGACCATCCAAGAGACTGAAGTAAAAAGGGGGTTGATAAGTACATGCACATGATGAAAAAGTTACAAACTGAGAGGTTACAGTGTTCACCCTATTGCATATGGTATACTGAGTCCCTTACTGGGGAAGCTCAGAGACTTGGTTTTGACAAATGTTACATGCCAGTATGTGTACAAAAGTTGTTATGAAAGGTATGTGACTAGATCAATGACTATTGCACTAGCTGTCACCTATAGCATTCAAGTGTTATTATAACAAACAAGTGTTGATTATTTAATTTCAACACTTTGTAATACCTCAGAGTGGGAGATGCTCAGAACGCTCTAGGCCTCTCCTCTTATGCTGGGTGGATTAGGTGACTAGATCTATGCCTTTTCAGAACTCATGGTTTGACCACCTGACATTTTTTCTTTTTTAAAAAATCCTTGCTAAAGCTCTAATTTAAAAAGCTCCAGTCTGCATATAATGTCTTTTGGACACAGTGCAGTATTTATGATACTTGTCTTTGTTACTGAGAGTTTCTAGAGAAAAAGAAAGTGTTGGTTGTTTCTTGTGTTCTTGGGAGAAATCTCACACAGTGTGCCACCTACATAAACAGAATCACTCTCACTATTGAAATATGGTGTGAGTTTTGAAAACTGCCTGCTTTACTTCAGGGGTAGAATCTTCTAACATTGCCTTTTGTCAGGATTTGATCGGCTTGATTTTTCAGCTATGCTAAGGGATTTATTTCCCTTTTGTGAAATTGGCTAGTGTCCCAGAGTCATTCAGCTTCAATACATGAAGACTAGGGAAAAAAAAAATAGAGAAATCTATCTGGTGTCCTTTTATTACTACATGAAACTCAAGTGTCAGTGTGGGGAACACAGGGAAGTTAAAGCTGAGTAAATGATCATAGAGGAAGAAAACCAGAATTGTACCTCAGTATATGTTCCTCGGTATTATTGTGTATGCATGTGAACATATAAAAATTGAAGACATTTTTTTTGATAAACAAGTAGGACAGATATCCAAACAAAAAGGTGTCTTGCTCCCTGTTCCCTTCTGTCAATGAAGTGCTATTACAAGAAGAAATATGAACAACTTAACCCTTTTATAGCTTACCACCATGAGGTGTTAGGGCATGAAGAATTCTAGTATTGCCAGGTAGGGGCAGAGGCAAAAAGGATGAGAGGATGGAAATAACAGAAACCTCTTTCGTATATTGACAGGCGATGGGAGATAATTCCAAAGCGTGACATAGTGATGACCTCTGCGTTGCATCTGAAAGCAGCTTACTTCTTTTATGGAGAAACGCTGGCATGCTCGACTTTAGAGAATCAGGATTGTTTGGCAAATAACAGTGACGGTGTATGTCCTTGTCTGAACACCTGCTGTATTCTCCCTGCAAACGCTGGGGCCACAGCGCCTCTCCTCTACTGACACCTCATCAATCCGCTCCTATCAATGTCCCAGCCATAGAGGTGACTTCGAGTGCTCACAAGCCTTAGAAAATGTCAACGTTTGGGGAGAAAAGGTCAGTCACAGCTTCCCCCCCTCCACAACTCCCCTGCCAAGCCACCGTGGGCCTGGCGTTCATTATCCTAATTAAATCCAGCAGCTGAACATCTTCTTATCTGTAGGGGAGGAGAGCAGGGGCATGATGCAATAGGATTGATTTGCATATCCAAAGTTAATTAGTGCGGAGGAGCAGGTGTACAGTAATAATAATTATCACACATGACAATCACCTGTGACCACTTCCCCGCGCTCCTTCCGGGATTCAGCACAGTGATTGTTGGCTGTTTTTTTCCCCCCTTACTTCATACCCATCCTGAGCTGTTTATGTCCTTGTGGCTCTCTTCACAAACCTGCTGTGAGTACCTTGTCTGCTCCTTCACAGGCACTGTGTTTTCCTGTAAAGGTATATTTTCCCATTTCATTCGGAGGCAGAAGAGACTATTGTAAAGCAGCTATTTTCAATTTTGTCTGGTGAAGTTATCACATCCTAGTGGAGCCTGGGTATTTATTTTTAGATTACATGTAAGTGGATAAGGGGGAAAAATGCTCAGGATCATAATTTGAAAATCCCACTCTGCACCTTTTGAAGATTCTATCTTGAGCATATGCTGGGAAATCAGTCTGACCCAAAATAAGCTTCCTAGGCAGTAAACACATGAACCAAGTAACAATTCGATGTTTGCCCCAAGTTTGAAGAAGGTATGGGGACCTGAACTAGAACCCTCAGTCTGGGCAAGGCATGCTCACCAGACACAACCCTACAGAAAGGGAGAGAGCTATAGTGGGCTGTTAGAGCCTGGCAGAATAGGGACAAACAAACAACCCCCTGATGATGCCTCTGTGGGACAGCTTCAACAGTGGCTTCGAAGATTCAGTGCAACCTCCAGGATGACTCACTCTCCTGATGCCTCCATTGGGGAAAGCTTAGATGGATTACACTCTATGGATTTAGCTTGCACATAAATGTGTAGGTTACGCAGGTTGCAAAGTGTTTTCTCTGTCAAACTGGGGTAATTTTTTCAAATTAAGTCAAAAAGCATGCGCTGGAAATGGGATGTGCTTTTGTAGAAATGAATTATTGCTGTATGCTATACAGGAATTTAACACTCAAAATGGTAGGCTAATGAGTAGCTAAGAACAGAATATTAAATACAAAGAAATTTTTTTTAGGGAAAGGGGAGGCATTAATGTTAAATTAGCTATGAAACCGTGAGTGTTTTAATTTTTTTCATTTTGACTTTTCTCTGTTTCACCGGCATTTGTCAGGGTGCACTTTTGCCAATCATGTCAAATATAACAGGTAGGCTTTCCTTTCACACAGCTTTAATGATAAGTGACAGATTCTGTGAGAGGCACTCAACTGCCTGCAGAATGCATTAAAAATTCAAAACTTTACTTATCAGTCTTTTATTAAAACTTTCTATAATTGTGCAAAATTATTTTCCCACTGAGTTAGCTTTCAATATGGAGTACAATTATATTTCTGACACAAAATAATTATAGTTAAAAAACCAAAAGAGAAAAGAAGTATTTATTTTTAAAGCAAAATTCATCCATTTTATATCCACAAAGAAGAATTACAATGAAAAATTAAGCAATTACTGAGCCAAAGCTCCAGTTTTGAACATTTAACTTCCAGTAGTAGACAGCTGGGTGGAAACCCAGGCAATAGAACTGAAAAGAATTATGGATTGTGAATGAAGATTTTATAGTCCTTGTCTGCTTATGAAGGACTTACTTTTCTGCATTTTATCTATCAGCATTAGGTTAGTGAACATAGTGGACCCAAGTGTTTTCCAACAGAGTAATACTGAGCATTAGTAGGTGAATTTCAGTGTGTTGCCTGTGTTTTTTTGTTCTGTTTGAAGTATTCTTAGTTTAAGATTTTAATCTCAAGAATGAATTGCTCTGTGTACTGATTTTCTGTGTTTAGGACAACATTAAAATAATCTCCAAATTTCTAGTCTTGCCATCTTTACTTTACAAACAAACAAAAAATGAAACAAAAATCCTAGTAAGAAAATTTCTATAAAACAGAGTTGTGTCGTACATAGATTCCCTTAAAGAGCTGAGGATACGCTTCAGTGGAATGGCACTTTCATATCATGTCAAGGTCCAATTGCCCACACTGCAGAAACAAAACATAAGAGTTATTTCATCCCTTGAACATAGCACATAGATAGAGTGCTGCTTAGGGAATAGGAAGTCTGGGCTTAAGTCCCCAGGAACACAGTTATACTCACAGACAAATGCAAACAAAAATTTAAAGAGTAACATATCTTTTCTTCTAAAGAGAAGTCTGTGTATGGTTTAAGGTATGTGTGTATATGTGTGTATAAAACTTCAGGAAATCTAGAAACATACATTTATGTTTTAGACAAGAGTCTTTAGGATCAGCTCACATTTTCATAAAATCTGATATCATTGCTTATTACTTTATTTGTCTCCTGCCTTAGAGGTGCCTTAATTTGGTGGTATACTATCCCGGGGAACACTCTGTGTGTCTAGTAAACACTCAGTAGAGTTTTAAGCAAGTACAGGGGCATCCAAAGATTTTTGCCTTGTTTGAATCTCTGTTCTTGTCCTTGAGCTAGCTGGTAGTCTAGCATTAGAGGAAGCCAGACTTTAATTCTATGTGAAAAAAATCTGAGACATCTCAGAGAAAGGCTTCATGAGCTCTACTGATGGTGGAGAAACCCAGAGGTTTCTCTGTGTATTTGTATTTTAAATTCATTTTATTTTTATATTTTATTTAATGTACAGAGCATAAATATATGGTCTGGTAGCCTAGAGATATCAATTTAAAACTTAAGTGGGAATTTTCATAGAGTATGCTCATCTCTCAATCTCAATATAAAACTGGAGTCCCATTGTTATGCTGATAATGTTCATAGAGGTTTATAACTTTAATTATCGCTTTGGTAATACTATTCGCTGGTGTGCCCTTATGTAATTCCATATTTAACATGTCTGAGGTTCCGTATCTTACCTTTCTGTTTTTAATTCCTCCTCATTGAAAACACCATGAAATTTTTGAAAAATCACTTTGAATGAGAACTTTCCCAAGCATACCCATTTGTTGCCCAGAGCAACTTTCTGAGGGTAATTCTTGTATCCTTTCTATACTAGAAATGAATAAACTAAAGAAAGATTGAGTAATATGCCCTGTGTGACAAAGCTGGAAGGTCTGAAGGTTGGAGGGAGAATACCTAAACTAGTTTTAAGTTCTAAACTCACTCAATTTCCTACAGTAGTGCCAATTATTTGTTTAACAATTTATTGATGAATTTTTAAACATCTGCTCTATGACAGATATTGTGCTGGTTGAAAGTATCTCCAAATGGAGAAGACTGTTGGGAACATAGTAATGTAATCATTTAAGTAAGAAAACAGCCAAGAGGAAATGGTCAGCAATTGTCAGACTAAAAACATCAGTGTGAAGGCTGATGTGGGAGAATGGCTAACAGGATACCTGGCCAAATCGGAGCAGAGCAAACATTAGCCACAAGTGAACACTGAAGAGAACATGACAGTCACTTCCCATGGTTAGAATCCATGTTAGGCACAGGAAGAATAAGAGGAACTTGGAAATAAGATAAAAACCTAAAATACTTTTTATTACACGCAAATTTTAGCTTACCATGGAGTTACTGAAAAACTTATGGCTCGGAAGTCAATGGTTCTATGTGCTTATAATCTGTATTGTGGTTCAGGTGTGGGATCACAGGAAGTATATTGTTAGGCTTGTGACTAGAAGACATTTTAAAGGGCTGAACTTGCCTGTTTACTTATTCATTCATGGAGTTCTTTATTTTCTGTGTTTCCATTGTGCATGAAAAATTGTTCTTGATATTCAAATGATAAACATGGCAAAAATCTAGCCCTTAAATTGTAGTTAAGTTTAAATAGAATTACAAAGAAGGACCTGTTTAAAGAGATCATGGATTTAAAAAGACTTGTAAGGTACTTAGGAGGCAGCACTCAAGGACAAGGACCACTGATTAGGACGGAATGCCAACTCTTAAAATCTGAAACCAATAGAAAATCCATCTTGAATAACCAAAATTTGTTCCAACACATAAAAAGGAAGTTTACTATTGAAGGGGTCTATGACCAGGCTAGCAAACTGACACCAGAGTAGGTGGATGAATGGCCATTAGGGACATTCTTTGAACCATCAAGATAATTTATCAGATTGATAGGCAATTGCTCAGAAATTATTGTCTTTCAACCTCAAGGGTCTCCAGAGCAAAGCACCCTCTTGAAAGCTTTGATTTGACATGATAGACAAATAAACGGTCTGGCACTGACCATCGTGCCCCTAGAGGAACCGCATAGAAAAGAATAAGTAGACATACAGGTCTTATCATGTCAGCCCCTGAGGTAAGAGTTACATCCAGCTATGGGAAATAATGTTAATTTGAGTTAGATGCAATAAAGGCAAGAGTTAGACTCATCTCACAAAATAATATGTTAAGTTGGATAGACCCAAGGAAGGCAAGAGTTAGACCCACCTATAGAAAATAATGTGTTAATTAGAAGAAGTAAATGAAATAAGAGTTTGAATCAGATTGTATATTTAGCAACAAAGCTTAACAGGTAACAATACCACTATAACCTGTGTTCTTCTTTGACTGTAAGGATGGCTAAAGCTTTAAGGATTAACAAAGGGTATCTGCCAACCAGTTGATTAGGACATCTCTCCAGAAATCAACAGGGTTCTTTCAAGCCTTGTGATGGGCTCCTTTGAGGCAGATGAGGGGTCAGGCCTTGACTCTTACATTCCTCTTTGTCTTTTGGAGGAGAAAGAGAAAGGCAACACTTGGTTCCAGTCAAGGCTCATATAGTACTTGAAGAGGCTAAGTTGAAAGGGAGCCACATGAGACAAAGTGCTCAGTACTTTATTTTTGTTTATGGCATGAATAAGTAGCATAGGTGGTCAGACTGGAAGAGTCTGTTTAAGAATGGCTGTCGGAAGCATTGAAGGCAAACAGCGTGCACTTTGCCCCTAGCCATTGTCTCTTGGCGTCTAAAATAGACTACTGGAGCTGGTGTCAGATCCCATGCACTTGGAGGTATAGGAGAGGAGCGAATCGGAGAGCTGCTTCCACCACTGGGGCCTCATGAATACACTGCTGACGTAATTTTAAGACATTGAGAGTTTAACACACATTTAAAAAATAAACAGGCTTGGTAAGCAATGGATAGCAAACAAGAGGGCCAGTTTTTTAACCCTGTTCTCGATGTATGGCTAAACAGGTCAGACACCTGTGAGAAGAGGGTGCTTCAGGGACACCCTAGGACTCAAATTGTCCATGGGTGTCTTAGAGATTGCTTCCTCTCCTTGTGTAGTGATTAGCTGCCTCTTCACACTGGTGAGGCTGGCAGTGTAGAGGGGGCCTTCACCTGCAGGTGTTGCCATGGCAAAGGACACTTGGCATTAAAAGGGAAAATGTAAATGAGGGTGGAAAGGAAATAGAAGCTTGATTCAAGTGGATCAGGTCACCTCCTTCACTGATTCTTTGCCAAGGACCAGACCAACCCTACCTTTGGCCACATGTCCCCTGAAGATCTGAGTCCTGGAAATAGATAATACATAAATCAGCTTTGAAAAGATGCAGCTAGTTTTAATGTTAACTCTCTGCAAAAAAATTCTAGAAAATATGGGTAATTTCTTAACCCTAAGAGGATTAAGACATTGAAGGAATTGGTTCATGAACACTGTAAATCATTTCTCCTCCCTAATGCAAAAGTTGGCTACAAAGTAGCTTGTTTTATCTGCAATTCTGATTTTTCTTTCGTTGCTACTTTCTTTATCATCCACATGGTTTTTCAGGACAACCAATGCTCGTTTCTCTAGTGTCAATCAAGGAGATTTCTGTCTTAACTTTCACTTGATTTCCACACTGAATTGAATTTTTCTTTTATTTTTCCACTTCAAGGTTTATTTCTATTATCCTATTTAGTCATTAACGTTCTTTTATGATTAGAGTTCATATATGTGACTACATTCGATAATTAGAAAATAATCTATTTATCATCTATCTGTCTATCTATCTATCAATCTATAATTTTTAGGTTAGGCATAACATAGCCACTTCTCCATTCAGACTAGTTGATTTACTTTGTTTCTTATCTAATGGTGATTAACAATAATGGTAAATAAACTACATGTTGACTGCAAAGCATTTGTCCTGTAGTGGACCTAGAAAGAGGTTCTTTCTAAGATCCCCAGCCTTAAAGAGATGAGTGCTGGTGGTTCAGATTTATGGCATGATGGGAAAGAAGAAGGCAGTATGTGGTGCACACTGAGTTTCTAAATTTTCTGTGACTCTAAGTGCCCACTGCCTTTATCAATGTAGATGAAATATGGCTTGGGCCACGAACATGTTCTGAGTACGGGGGAACTAGGCTTGCATCAACATCTGTGAGTTTCCTAAGCTTTTCACATTGATTAAGAAGAGCCAAGTGTTAGGTGTAGTACCAACTAGGAAAAGGCTTTGAAAATAGGATGATGTGCCTTAAGTGGAGGGGCTTGTAGACAACTCAGTATATAAGGAGACGATGCATCATTAGTAAACACTCTCATTTCCTCCTCTTTCCCTACCCCCTCCTCCTTTCCCTTCCCTTCTTTCTTTCATTTTACAATAATTAAAAATTAAAATTATTTATTACTTTGTGTCTTTCTTCATGTGAGTTCTGAGGCTAAGCCAAGGAAATTGGGCCTGGCAGCAAGCATTTTATATACTGGGCCATTTCATCTCTCTCTCTCTCTCTCTCTCTCTCTCTCTCTCTCTCCCCCACACACACACACACACACACACACCTGCTGCAGCTGCTCTTTTCTTTTTGGAGATCAAGTCTTTATGTGCCAGGCTAGCCTTGAACTTATAACCTTTTTACTTCAGTCTTGCAAGTTGAGATTCAAGATATTCACTACAATGTGTTTTGAACAAATCTTAAGTAACCGAGTAAAAGATGAAGGACAGAAAGAGAAGTTTTTAATACTGGATTATGACTCTCTTACATTTGAGCTAAGTATTATTTCTAAGTTTGCCAGGCACAGAGACAATAGCTTCTGACTGTGCCCACATTACTGGGTGGTTTGAAGACTCGTTAGTCACATTTGTCAAGCCATTTTCTAGATAATGTTGTCTATCTGGAAAAAGTTATGCAGAATGATTGTCACAGATTTTTCTGAACATTCTGATCAAATTTTGATCTTATTGTAAAGTCTAACGTTCTGTCAACATGTCAAAGCCTTATGTAAGATGCTCAGACAGGAGCTTGATTATTCCCCGCCCAGCAGCTCTTTAGCTCTTTTATTCCATCCTGTCTTACAGGGAGTCCCAGAAGTTCTTTGATGGGACAAAAGAATTATGCCAAAGTTGAGTGAATTACAGCCGCTACTATCTAATTAAAATGATTTTGTTCCAGTTGCTTTTGTGGGGCTGGTTCCACACATAATATAACTTCAGTCCTGTTTGTAGGCATCCTGAGATCAGCATTGCCTTTTAAGAGAGGTTAATCAAGCATGGTATATGCAGCTTCTGCCTCTCTATCAAATGTGAAAGGTGACCGGTGCTGATAGGTTACTCTGGCTGGCTGCTTCCTTTGGTAACTAGGTGGTCCAAGTGTTGACCCAGCTACTGCCTCAGCCTCTCTCTGCCTAGTCCTTGGAATAATGCAGCTGTTGTCAGTCACAGAGGAGAACTCCAGTTATGAACAGCTTTGCTTGGCTACAGCAGCATGCCTCCACACAGGGGAGGGAGAAGAAGAAAAAAGAAGGGGGATAAAGCCTTACAAAACCAACTCACCTAAAAAGCAAACATCATTTTTATATGACTGGCTCTGTTTATGTATATAAAATGGACATTATGGTGGAGTGAAAAAGATCCTCATAAAAATCCTTCTTGAAAACTATTGTTGCTGACAGCCGTGACCTCTGTGCGTCTGCATGTTTACCCATAATTCATAATTAACAAAGACATTAGAACTGCCACAAGAGAATTCTGGGCTTTATTTCTTTCTAACTGGGCAGTACTAATGCTGGAAGTGCTCCCAAATCAGTGATTTAACATTTCAGGAAATCTTGGAGAGGCAGCAGAAGCCTCCTTATATAGCTCATACGCTGGGACTTCGGCGATATGGATACGGCTGAGATAATTATTCAGCTCTCGTTATTGCTGTAGCTCCGCACCTGATCCCCGAACCATTAGAGCACTCTGCAGGTTATTACAACTATCAAACATCAAGGTCTCTTTTCTAGTCTCTTGACTGTGTGGTTATCATTTTACTCCCTTTAAATCCCCCATCTGCATAGAAAGCCTCTGTGTTTTTACTGAGATCTGCTCACAGCTTCCCCCCACCTTCTTTTTTATTGTTTCCCAAATGGAGCCCTTTTCGTACTAGCACATTTGCATAAAAACATAAACCTATAGAAGCCTCATGCCTTTCCACTTGTATTGTTTATATCCTTTCTCTTGGTTGATTTTCTGATCCAGGCCTTGTGAACCCTTTAATTTGGGCAGCAAAGAAGTCAGTAGAAGGGAATTTTCTTGAGCTCAAGGAAACCATGATGATATAATTTCAGATTATTGGAGTTGTTGGTGTAAATGCTTAATCTTCCTCTCAGTTGATGTCCTTCTGACTTTATTGTAAGCTTCTGCCTGTCTGTACTATATATGATACCCTATTCCAGAAGCATATAAAAAGATGTTAGGACAATTTGGATAAAGAAATCTTTTTTTTTTTTTTAAAGCATTGTATGCTTATTTAATGGGTCATTAATTTTAATATTGTTTTACCATATCTAGGAATTTAAAATGAATCAGTTTTTGGTTGAAGTATATTTTCAGTTTGGATCACCATCTAGCACTGTAATATCTTTGCTTCTAATACCCTTCTAGACAAACTAGAAGTTGATCAAAACCAGACAGCTCCGCATATTCTGGGCACTGTGTCAGCTGTCTAGGGGCAGACAGTCACTTATCATGATATATAAAGGTACTATTATAAATGAAGAGTCTGGAGCAGACCTCTGTGGGTTGCATCTTAAGTGAAAGCAAGATGCTGTCTCTGGATGTCTTACACAGTTTTTACTCCCCGTAGAAACCTTTATTTTGCATGATCTCCACCAAACACCTGTAAAAGAGGCATTCTACCCACTGTAGGCCTCTCTGCAGAAAAGCTAATCCACAAGGGGAGGGGTGAGCAGCCACAGTCGGTATGGTGGGGCTAAGAAACATATGGCCTCCTCACTTAATATCGCTGCACAGTTGTCCCACACCATATTCCCTTAAATGGGTATTAGCTTCGTAGCCAAATTAGCAGGCTATAAAACATATGAAAATCAATGCATTTTTTGATGTTACAAAAAAAATGAAACATGGCTTAACATTTTCTGTGCATTATCAGTATGTATGTATTTTGTGGTATGTGTGTATAGTAAGTGCATTGCACTTTTTAAAGAAAAGAAATACAGAGATTTTTTTTTAAAGTTTTTTATTGTAAGCTGTGGAAGCCAAGAGGCTATATGCTTTACTTCATCAGCTTATGTAGATTAACCAATTAATTTTCTTAAGTTTTAGAAGAGAATAGTTCCTTTTGTTGACCTGAAAGAGCCTTTAGCTGTTTAAACATTCTATTAATCTCTTTTGTCCACAGTGCATGTAGGCTTCTACACCAAACATATATTAATTAATATAAATGCATGTATATTAATCATAAAAAAATAGGAGGGCAGCATTTACTGTAAATATTTTCTTTACAATGACCACAGTAAGAATGCTTCACTTCAGTATTCTTCTGTTACTTGTGGGGTCAACAAACATTGTCAGAGACACCCCACTTTGTGTGTGCCTTCTTTTGCTATACTGTATGTATCGGTTATTCTTCACCATATGGTGAACTTCAGTATTGGAAAGTTTGACTTAAAATCTTATTTTATTTCTACAATTCTTATTACCCAATATTGCTTTCTTATTAAATAAGAAAGACAGACCCAGGCAAGCCAAATAGCTTGCATAATGCCATATGGCAATGGAGTTCATGACACCGTTCAACTTCTGATCTTTTGACCACATCTTCTTGCTACTATACTAAGTTACTGCTTCCCATGACTACATAATTTCTGATATCATCAAAGCAAGGAAAGACATTTTTCAAGCTATATTTCTAGAAGAAATAGTGGTTTGGTTGTAACCATTCATTATTTGGATTGGTGAAAAGATGCATAAATTTGCAAGATGGTAGAGCAGTAATATGGCAAAGGCTTTTTCTTTGTATGACAACCAACTGACCCCTAAATGAATTGAAACTATGACCTCTTTCCTCATTAGTTCCAGAAAAAGGAGACAACTACCCCAGAAACAATCGTTACAAGCAAGCTACAACACAAATCCCCCATGTTATTCCTTTGAGACTAATTAGAGAGCTAAACAATGCTCTTTGAAAGACATACAAAATCATATTGCCATGTTCTTCTGAGTTGTGAACCTCTTGATTCCATGCAAGATTTAGTGTAAGAACACATATACATTGCTCTGGGGAAAATTTTTCAAGTTTTTGTAAGATTTATACAATGTGGGTGTGTTATCCAAAATAGGCTAAAGTAATTTTTTTTTTAATCCCATGCTCCCTTGGATTGTGATGACATCATCATTGGTCTTGATGTTCTATCCCAAACAAGTGATTTGTTATGTTTTAGTGATTATATTAATGACACATCATATTATTTTATATTTCTGGGGAAGGGAAAAGGAGTAGAAAATAAAAATATACATGTGGTCCTTATAATTAACTTTAAATAAGTAAACTATTTGGGATATTATAAAAGTTCAGCAAATGCTGTTTTGAGTGGAGATGAATGTCACTCAAATCTTGAATACTTTTATGCACAGTGAGAAGATTATAATCTTTGGTATGAGAATAAAATAAAAACCATCCAAGATAAAAGAGAGTGGACCCAGTAAGAATAAAATTGTCACATATTTGAGAGCAACTTTGAGTTAGATGATTATGAAAACCAGTGTAGCTTTTCTAGTAATCATGTGGTTAAAGCACTATAAAGAACCTTCCAGATGCACTTTGTTATCCAAGAGACAGATAGAGAGATGCCGTTCTACTGGTATATTACATAAATCATGGTGCCAGCCAGAAAAACAACAGATGACCAATTTGTACAAAGCATTTTTCCTTATGTTACATTTATTTAAAATACATTAAATCGTTGCGTTAAAATTGAGGCAGCTGGCAGTCCAGGCAACCTTATAAGATTTGTTTTTTTCTGGATGCAGGCCCAGTCACAGAAAGGTGAACCTATTGGGCTAGTATATTCACTTAATTAATTATATGACAAGCCCTTGTATAGCACAGGTAGTCCAGAATCTAACATGTCATCCTTTTCTTTTTCTTTTGTTCCTTCCTTCTTATTTTTCCTTTTTATACTTTACTCCTCTCCCGCTCTTCTTCCCTCCTTATTTCTCCTTTCCTCCCTCCCTCTCCCCCTCTCTCCCTCTCTCCCCTCCTTCCCTCCATCCCTCCCTCCCTCAGTCCCTCCCTCCCTCCCTCATTTTTCTCCTTTCTTCTTAAAAATCTCCTGGAAAATAGGAAAAAAGGGGTTAATATCCACTTTTCCCAAGTGAAGTCACTAATTAATGTTGCCAAGACTCAACCCAAAGAAAAGGACGTACCTGATTTTAAAGTGGAGAAATTTGGCCATTTTTCAGGGACTTACTTTTTCTCCTACATCTTGCCACTGCTGGGATGCTTATTTGACTTTGGGGATAAATATCTTGTCTGAATTAGATTAATATTAATTGATTAAAAAATAACCTTAATTTGTGAATAAGAAATAAATATTTGTCGCATGTTTAGTCTATATTTATATTCAAATTCTTAATGTGTGTATATATATGTATATATAATATGTATATATATATATATATGTCAGAGTTTACTATCAATTGCTTTGAAAACCATTTCTGAATAACCTCAGTCAAGACAGAGAAATGTTTGCAGAATTTCATTTTTATTTAATGACAGCTTCATATCATGGCATGCAGTGTTCTTCATCTTAAAGAGTTCTGATAGTTTGTAGTACTTAATTTTTTAATGAAATCAATTATCCAAATGAGAGTTTGCTAATTTCAGTAAAAATTTCTTCTTCATTTGTTAATAATCAGAGGATTGGAGTGGGCAATTCAGTTTTCAAGAAGTTGAATTTTGAAATTTGAAGCTACCAAGATGATAGAATTCTATTTAAATTGATCAACTATTTTTGGGTCACTACTGTGTTCACAACATGCTAGCAACATATTTGGTAAATTTTTAAGAACTTAAATATACTTTTCTCTTAGGAGACTAAATTAGAGCATAAGAAAAAATACAAAACAAAGTCTGTTCTCACAGTTTATGATCTCTATGGAGAGATTTGTATTTTGGGGAAATATGTAAACAATTAAAGAACAATTCCAGACCTCGGGTGGTACCAAGCTGAGTCTCAAACATAATACAGACAGATAGCCCTGACCGTTTAGAAGAGAGAGAAGTTATGGAAGGTCTTTGCATCTGAAACACCATTACAAAGTTGTCTATAAGAAACCTTCATAGAAGATGTGAGAATTGAAATAAATTCTGCACTGTAGAGAAAAATTTATTGTTTAAGATTGTTGGAACATTTGGTGTTAACTAACAATGAGACCATCCAAATAGGTTCGTTTACATACTTAGGATGATATGAGACAAGTTTAACTTGTGAATACTTAAAAAAAATTCTAGGGTAGTAATTGTCAAGATAGATCCTTCATCCAGCAACTGATGGAAGCAGATGCAGAGACCCACATCTAAGCATTATGTCAAGCTCCTAGTCCAGTGGAAGAGAGGAAGGAGGAATTATATGAGCAAATGTGTCAAGATCATGATGAGGAAACCCACAAAGCTATTGGGAGCTCACTGACTCTGAACTAATAGCTGGGGACCTGCATGGGACTGAACTAGGCCCTCTGAATGTGAATAACAGCTGAATGGTGTGGGAAGTTTATGGCAATGGTCATGAATTTACTCTTAGTGCATGAACTGGCTTCTTGGAGCCCATTCCCTATAGAAGAACACCTTGCTTAGCATTGATACTGTGGGAAGGGGCTTGGTCTTACCTCAACTAGATGTGCCAGACTGCATTGAATGAGAGTCCTTACCCTTTCTGATGATGTATGGGAGAATGGGGTATTGGAATCTAGAGGATGATTGGGAAGAGGGGAGGGAGGGGGAACAGTGTTGGGTATGTTAGAAAAACTTTTAAGTAAAAAATATTTTTAAATAGCTAGGGTGGACATAGTAGCACATACCTATTTTCCTAGTACAGGCAGGAAGGCAGGAGGATTATATATTCAATTCAAGTTTGGACAACATAGTAAGACATTGTGAGGAAAATAAGGATTAATGAATTTACACATAGAGGAAGACAAAAATATAAAACATGAAAAAGAGAATTCATTTTTATTTTTCAAATTAATAGTGTGCTTCAAAGTATTTTGGGTATCCTTGTGGTATGAGCACATTTCTATCAAGAGTGAACTCTAGCAAGGGCCAAGGTAAAATATACCCAATCTAAGTGTGCTGGAATTCTCATGGTAGAGGATATTCATAGCAGAGTTCTCAGGATTTAGCACCTAGAGCAAAGGGATGCCCACAGAGGCTAGTGTGCTTGACTTTCAAAGTATTGTTTTGAAATGGCCTGATAGATGCATGATATTATATCCTGTCAGATGATAAGCACTTCCATAATGTATTTAGGGAAACATCAGCATGGGATAGGATAAGTTAGATAATATATGCTCAAAGCATATCTGTTTTAATTCCTCTTAGTTGGAACAGCATAATATCATGCAGCAGAAATACATAACTCATAATTCTGGAGCTTGGTAAATCCAGCATTAAAGTTTTAGAAGATTAAGGTATCTGGTGAGTAAAAGCAATGGATGGCACTTTCTGTCTCCTGTGTCCTTATGGGGTAGAAAGGAAATATGCTTCCTCAAGGGACCCATCTTATTTCCTAGTTATCTAAAGGTCTCTTCACATAATTTGACTACTGTAAGTTAGGATTTCAACACTGGAACTGGGGGAGGGCATAAACATTTAGATCATAGCAGCACAAAAAATTTAGTAGCCATAAACCCTTTATAGATGCTTATCACATTTTTTATTTTTAATTTTTAATCAATTTGAAATTATGCCTAGACATTTTTCTTATTTGAGTGTGAAAGTCTTAGAATGATCAATTCTTTAATGGCAAAAAGAAAAATATTAAATGATCTGTCTTATTTAAAATGACCAAAATTAGAACTGTGGCTAAGTATGTGTGTCTTTTTACCAAACCAATGGTTTCTTCTTTCTATTCCCTCCCACCAGCTCTCCATTATCTTTATTTTCTCTCTTTAACCCTTCCCTTTTCCTTCAATAAAGAGTCTGAATTCTTGAATTTCCAGGACTCATTTTCTCATCTAATGAGTATGTCTCTGTACACCTGTAAGGGTTGGTGGTGTACCGAGTCCTCCACTTGTCCTGTTAATATACACCAAGCATGGCTGAACTGGGAACAGGACAGATATATTAAGGACTCAGGCTTTACATGCAGGAGGACTTGAATTCTGGATCCGTACCTTCTGCTCTTTGTGATTATGATCAAGTCGTTAAAACTATATTTTAGTTTTGTTAACCATTAAATGGGCATAATAATCCACATTTCATAATAAATCAAATAAAATGCACTGTATTAATATGATGATATAGCAAAATAGTTCACATGCTACCTGAAACACAAAAGGGTTACAGTAGCACTTACCTTTGCTGTGATATGGCTGAGGCTCAGCACACACTATCCCTAAATGTGACTGTGGAGACCAGAAAAGACACTCCAAAATATACTTGTTAGGCATATTTTGAGCAGATTATTTTGAGAAAATGTGGACATAGTAGTAACTCTGCAAAGCTGCCCTTTGCAAAGGAAATTTACTTCCAAAGAGCAAACCTACATTTTAGTAAAATGTATTTACATTAGGATGAAGGCTGCTTTGAGACAACTTTCACGATTTTATAGAAATTTTTCCACACGACTAGGTAAATGTTTATGTACCATGTCTTTCTTCCCTTTGATTTTTTCATAACTTATGTTTATAATCCTCCAGAAGACACCATTGTTTTCTGTAGCTCAGTACTGTCTGAACTTCAGTCATCTGGCACTCTTGGATCATATTTTTGTGGGACTCCTATGCATGCATACATAATGACATTTGTCTTTTCTGTTGTTTGTCTTGTGTTTAACCTTACTAATGCCACAAAACCTTTAATTCAGTTGCTCATGTTGTTTTGTTTCTACTTTACAATTTCAGTTTTACTACTGTTGTGAATTGTTATGTAAGCATCTGATATGCAGGATATCTGATATACAGCCCCCAAAGAGGTTACCTCCCACAGGCTGAGAACCACTGATTTAATGTATAAGCCAGCTAAAGAACCTATAAGTCTATAGGAGAAAGCTATTTTTCCTCCCTTATAACACTCTCTTATATAGTAAATTCACTTGCAGCTGTTATATAAGCTAAGCCAGTAAAACATCCCAAAGATAGTTACTATCACATTATTTTTTAAAAATTGTACAGTAGACCTAAAACTTTAGGAAATAAATACTATTCAAGTAGTGCCACATCTTTGGAAAATAATTATTTATAGTAGAGACTGAACCTTGTTCTACATCTGTTCTTATTTCTCCTATCCCTCTTTGTCATCAAGGAGCAACTGAGTCTTATTGAACTGGCTGTGTCATTTTGGAATTCCTGGGCAATAAATTCTTTGAAATTAAAAATGAGTACACATAATAGCTATATTTTTTCTGCCACTTCCAATATATATTTTATTATGTGTAACTCACTTCCTAAATACTAATTGGATAAACTGGAAACCAACTAAATTTTTTAGGTGTAGGATGCATATTTTAAGAGAAATTTTCAATAAGGATTTTCCAAACAGACTCATGTACTTCTCTTAAGTATGGATAAAATATCTGTCTTTTGAATTGGCTAACCTGGATATTTATTTAATTGACCACAACTGTCCTCAAAGACAAATCATACATAGATCTAAACTCTAAGTGGAAGGTGGGGATTGAACCATTAAAGTCAATGGGCATCGAGTAACTAAAATGTACTATGCTGTAAAAGTAAAAAGCTTGATAAAAATCAATTTATCTTCATCTAAAACATCATGAAAAATCATCCGGTCGGTCTCCTTGGTTATACAATGTATACTGGCAGAAAGAAAACTAAATATAGTTTATAGGGATTGAGGGCCATCTGATATTATGACTAGGTAATACCATGCTGAGATTTTTAAAAGTAACCAGTATACTTGTTTATTTGACAATCTGAAATTCTTCAAAAAGGCCATTAGGCTCTTTCACGGTCTAATGTGTGTGTAGCTAATGCACAGAATGAAGTTTGTAGTTATGTCCTAACATATCTCTTAGAGAACATGACATTCTCCAATGACTATATAATTATCATATGTCAACTTTTGTTTTTACCTTAGATTTTTTTTTACTCATTACTTCTCTGCTTCATTTTTGTATTTTCTATTCATACTCTCCAAAGTAGAGTGTTTGATTTTCAAATGTATTCTACAGTAGCCAGACATTTTTGCAACCATGCTTACAGGGAATCACTGCCTAGAAAAAAAAAAAAAAATCAAAGGATTTTGAAATGGGATCCACAATGTTTTGGCCCTTCCACTGCACATCAGGAAGCAGAATCATAGATCTGTCTTTAACAGGTTTTATAGCCAAAATGTTGTGCAGACCTACTCTCTACTTTTATAGTGGAACAGAGGAACGTGAGTCAGTAGAGTTCTGGTTTATTGTCCCTGATCAGTGTATTTGCGTATCTTCTTGGAGTAATAGCTTAAAGGTAGTAACTACCATTTGGGAGACTGCTATTATTTGGTCACTTTTTTTGTGGAGGGTTTTAAAGAAGGGTCTGAAAGCTGTAGGAGTCTGGCTGGCTTTGCCCTTCCTAGCACTTTTTCCACTGCCTGTCTTTTGCATCTTTGCTTCATTGCCTACGTGTCACCTGTGCTTAGCCATGAGGCGACATATCCTCTCCCATTCCAAAAACATTGATCTAAGTCTCCCCACTTTCATTTTTTAATAAATCTTAGTGAAGCAATATAACATTCCAGGTCAGTCCTGTAGTGATGTTCTGGCTTCGCTGGAGTGGTTGCTGCAGAGCACGGAAACTTGCTGGCACAATATTGCAAAGTGACTCTGTGGGGGCTGGATGACTTCCAGCCAGCAATGAACCACAGCCAAGAAACGCCAATATGGATAATGCAAACAAGAGAGATTTGGGGCACATTTCGATTTAACCATCTGATTTAATTGACAGAATAAATGCACCTGTCAACGGGTAATATTCTTGTGATTAGTTTTGGCTGTGATGATGAGATGATGTTAAAAGAATGTCAGAACAACCTGTCCTGGGACTCTTACAGGCAGTTTTGAGCAAGAGAAGGTCAGTTTTTAGCTGGTTGAAAGAAGCAGGATTATCCTCTTGTAATGTGAAGGTATTTTATGGAGACGGTGAATGTTTTATTTGACATTTTCCCTCTGTGATTAGCCTTCACCACAAATCAAAGTAGGAGACAAAGGCTCATAGAAGACACTGACATTTAAATGAGTCTCTATGGCTACTGGGGTAGTCTTCATTTGGAAGTGGTATTAATGCTAAAGCTGCACCTAGTGGTCTCCTTTCATTCCAGTTGTGCTTTCTTCATGTCCAGACAGAATTTTAGTTGGAGCAGTTGTTTTTATTCTGCTATTGTTTTTGTTTTTTAAAGAAAAAATGCTTGACCTTAGAACAAGCTTCCTAATTAATGCTCATTCATCCTGTCTGTAAACCTTTACTACCCAACATCAGGCTCTTCCTTAGAGACTGGGCTTTACATTGGCTCTGGAGAACTGTCTCAGGGCTCTCCAGGGCCGACCTCTCTCCTTTCGGAGTTGTCCCTTGTCTTGCTCCTATGCACATGCAGAAAGCGGGGGAGGATTTGGGGGAGTCCTGCTCCATACATTTTTCACCATTTTCCTTTGAGCCAGGATTTCCCGTTAACCGTAGAGCCAGCCTTGTTTTTTGCATGCCTGACCCCTGTCTCTTCTTCAACCACAGCATGATAGTTATAGTCATTCACAGCCACACTTTGCTTTCTAAGTGTTGGGAGCTGCGAGTTTTAATTCAGAGCCTCCTGTTTGCACCTCAAGCTCCTTAAACCTGATCTGCTCTTTCCCCAGTCCTCAGTTTCCCTTATGAAGTCACTTTATCCTCCACTCTTATTGAGTACTCCTCATCTGTCCATGCATGCTTCCTAAATTTATCTTCAGAACAAATTTCATACCAAATTTCTGGTCATATTATCAGTTCGCCTAGAGAATGTATCCCAGGCTAAATATGCCATTCTGCGTTTTCCATTTTTGTGTATAGCAACTGTTCCTTTTATAATCTATGACTCATGAAGTTGAACTGTTTCAAATAGATATTTAAATATCTGATTAAAGCTGTTGATTTTTTTTCCTTGAAAAGCGCCATGCAAATTAATGCTCAAAGGTGGTTTTTGTTTTGTATTTTTTTTCCAAAGTTTCACTGTATATCCCTGGTATCCTGCAACTTGTTCTGTAGACCAAACTGGTTTCAAATTCATAGATCTACCTGCTTCTGCTTCCCAAGTTCTGGCAATAAAGGTATGTACTAGCATGTTTAGCCTTCAAGGGTGATTCTTAAGTTCTGTATTTATCAGTTAATTTGTTAAAGAATTTTTAAATTTAAATTAACACCTCATTATCCTGAGGATCCTACATTATTATTATTTTTTTTAACATTTTGTGCTACAGCCTGCAGCAACCAGGTCCCATATTCTCAAAGCCTGGATCCTAAACTAAATCATCACTTGTATTGTCTATGTCTATCTTCCTTGATTTGGAATCTTTTTGAATGGGAGACACAATTATATTGTATTTAAAAATAGTCTGCTCTTAGTTGAAATTCTTCACTTCAAGGTGTGGTTTTTCTGGAGAAACCTCCCCCGCTATCCCTTTGTGTTCTAATGGCTGACACCCTACTGTAGTTTTCTTTATGTTTTTCCTGGACAATAAGAATAACTGCTGCACAGTTGAGCCCACTTAATGCGAGGTAACTTCTATGGACTTCATTCTTCTTTAGTTGTGGAAGACCACCTAAGAACGGTAAAATAAATTGTTCAAGCTTACTGAGCTAGTGAGGGATATGCTGGAACTCAAATATAGATCACCAAAGTTCAGATGCTTCTTGGGGTACCCACAGCTTCTGGGTGGTAACCTTTATGCCTTTTTTCTCTTCCTGTTACTCATCAGTTGTTTTCAGATTAATATTATGAAATGCCATTTCTACCAACCTCTAAAAAATGTATCACATTTATTTCTTTGGTCTCTCTATTGAATTTCAGGACCCTGAAGTTCTTGAATTATGTCTGATCCAATTCAGAGGTAGAACCCAAGACACATTTTGAGAACTTCTTTTCTCTTGGCTACTGAAAGAGTTCTCCCTTGCCATGCCAGGTTCCACTAAAGATCAGACCCGGCTTTGCCTCATCTAAATGTTCCCTGTGTGATAGGCAAGTATAGTTTCCCAGTTCTGTTCTTTTCTCATTCAACCTTTTCCCATTTTTCATGCTCTTCTCCTAACTAAGGTTTGTTTATGTTGCACTATATTATTGTGTACACCAGCTTCCAGGATAGGCATAAATTTCACGGGAATATGATTGTCTAAAATCTATACATCAGATTTATTTTTTTAACCACCTCAGTTTGGTGCCTCACATTTTATCTTCTAACTTCACTGTTTGTTTGTTTTTCAGTTTAATCCAGGATACCCAAACAGTTTAGGAAACAGGACAAGGATGAGAGGTCAAAAAATGTAAACTGAGTTAGCTCCTTCATTAGTGGAATTTTAATGAGGAATAGCTAAAATAATAGCTCATATTATTCTTATTTTTAAATATTGCTTTAAAGTAAAATATTAAAATAGGATTTTAGAAATGTGCTCTGCTAGTATTCTACACAAGGTTGTACAACCACTAAAATACTTTTCTGTCAATGTTCTGACTAAAAGTATGCAAAAGAGAAGACATTAACAGCCTACTAAGTAACATGTATTCAATATGGCAGAAATAGTCATTTTAAATGAAATTGGAGAAATTATTACTTATAAAGTATCTGAATTTTCATCATTTCAAAATCCAAGACAGGATCTTTGGTATTCATTAATCATGAAGATACAATGTTAGTGGATGTTAATGGAGTGAACCACATTTTCATCTTTGTTTGGACCTGTGGGTAGATTCCAGTCCTAAATGTATTTCAATGTACCTTTATATTATGTCCTGTAATTTGTCAATCTTATTCATGAAATTATATGAGTTATTTTTTATCATGTGAAAAACAAAATTTTAATCGTAATGTAGTTTAATCTTCAAACACATTATTCCTAATTATTATGGAATAATCATGATTTGACAGAGGAAGGTGGGATATGGAAAAATTCATTTTTTTGAAAGCTCTTTCTGTGTCTCTGGCTTAGTAGACTTGGAAGCAATATCTTTCTGAAGTCCATGTCAGTGTGACTTTGGGGAAATGGTAAGAAGGGAAAAAGATATTGGACAATGTTGTTCAGTTTACATAGACAGAAAGGCAAGCCACCCTTTTTCCTTCCCAAAGTATTATCATTTTTTCATACTCAAATCCTCTGATGGTCTAGTATATCCTTGGACATTAGCTAACACAGGTGCTAACTTTGCTATTCAAGGGATTTTTTAAAAAATTTCATAGCAAAAGGGTCCTTTCAAACTTAAGAACATGAAAATAGACAGCAAAATGTGCAAGTTGGTAGTTTTGAACAACCTAGGCCAAGATATGACAGACTTCTCCACAACTTAAGATGCGTACATTCATTCTTCACAGTATTTCAAATATCTTAGGAAGTGTATGTCTTTTAATTGTGAAATTCCAAGAATAATAAGATATAGAAAAGAAGGAAAAAGTTACCTTCACATGAAGTACATACTTAATAGTCCCAGCAGCTGTAGTTCAGTGTTGAGCCTCTATCAGGGGGTGGCCTTGTCTCTAGAGCTGTCTATGGCTCCAGCAGCATGGCCTCAGGAAGATAAGAGCAAATGGAGGAGGCAGAGATTCAAGGCTTGCCTGGGTGTTTTGGGGAGGACAGTGCAAGCTGCTCTTACAGTAAAAAGGACTGGAAGAACAATGTGTTAAATTGATTCCATACTTGAAGCTTTGAAGGAGGATACAAATCTATCCTGTTTATATTCCCAAAAGCCAATCCCAAATTAGTTTGTGGGATTAGTGCCACTGTTTAGTAAATCACTTATTGGTATTTGAGGCATTTTCATGAGAAATAGCTTTTCCTGTGATGTGTGTGTGTGTGTGTGTGTGTGTGTGTGTGTGTGTGTTTTCTTAGATGTTTCTACATGTTAAAAGTTGCCACAATATTTTAAGGACCCAAGAGAAAGTATGATAATCTAAATATTAAAGGGAAATTTAGGACTATCTAGTATTATGTATTTTAAAAGATAATTAGCTGGGTAGGTGGACCTCCCACCCACCCCACCACTTCTCTGCCTCCTGTAATAGCACTTAGGCCACCCCCGCCCCCAGTACTACTTCCCTCCCACCCAAAGTAGCACGTTCTTAGCTACCTTTTTGTAGTTTACCTTAACTCATTTGTAAGTGTTGATCTGGTATCTCGTGTTTGTCATGGCCTCTATCTCTGAGAAGCTCCTATTGCCAGCTTTGTGAATGGATACCAGTCAGGAAGGCTGTCTATAGGAAATGTGGTTTCTTTTACATTTGAGATAGAACTATTTGTGTTGATATTTATATCATTTTCCATGGCTCATCTTTTTTAATGAAATTATATGAATGTTCTAGTTTGAAAAGTTTAATGTCTAATTATTTTAAAACATTAAATAATTTTGTATTTGTCCATAATACTTTAGTAATTCTTATATTAATATAGCTTTTGGAAATTAATTTATTTCAGTGATAGTGTGTTTATTATGTGTGTACTGATGGATGGGAGTTTATGTAACTAATTTAGTGAAAATTTTGGTATTGTGAGTTGGTTCAGTGTGTGACAGAGATTACGGCCCAGTACTATTGACCTCTTTTCAATCACTGGAACCCTCTTAAATGTGGGAGAAGAAGACTGCACACATGTACACACACACACAGACACGTGCACACTTATGAGAACACACACACATATGATTAAGTGCATACAACTGAGAATATCTGGGTTTTTTCCCCAAGGTTCCATCCCAGAAACAAGGGCCTAAATTTTATGATAAATCATCTACAGATTCCACAGCACAAAGTCTTGATTTTTCATCCTACATTTTTCTTCTCTGTATTTCTTATAGCTGTATACAAACAGCTCTCTCTGTCAGTAGTATTTTGCTTTTAACATAGTATAGTTTATTTGGCTAATTTTTTATATTTTTGAGGGTTTATGGTTTTTAAAACAAAATTAGCTTTTCTACAGTTATTTTTGGGTTTTCACAGTTTTATTCGTCAAGTTTAATAGCAACCAAGTTTTTTAAAATATGCTTTAAATATTACATCAATAGATGTACTGAAAGTGTCTAGAGTAGGGCTTTGGTGTCATATTAAAATTTGATCATCATTTCCAATGAGAAACTTGCATGTTCCATATAGTCTATTTGTACCAATAAAATACATTAGGAGAGGGCTTGTCAGATGTAGTTGCAGAACACATTTCATGGTGAGGTGACAGTTTTTCATTTGGATATGAGTCCTGCACTCATTTAATGGCATAAGTAATGCTTGGGACCTTTACAGGAATAAAGACAATGATCAAAACAAAAGAAAATATAGGTGATATTTTGGATGAGAAATATTATAAAAATACAATCATTTCCTGTAGTGGATTTATGATGTTACATTGTAAATAATTGTCCTGCCTATAATAAAAAGCACTGATTGGCCAAAAACAGACAGGAAGTGTGGGCGAGGCTACCAGACTAAGAAAACTCTGGGAACAGGAAGAACAGAGCAGAATGCCAGAGAGAAGCCAGAAGAAACAGAGGACAACTATGCTGCTCTGAGAAAAGGTACCGAGTAGCATATCTGAATAGGATAAGAGTCATGGGTTAGATTAAGGGTAAAAAGTTAGCAAGTTATATGCCTGGGCCTTAGGCCAATCAGCCTGAAATTATGTAAGCATCTTTGTGTCTCTGCGGATCTGTGAGTCTGTGGGTCTAAACCTTGAGGCTAGGGCCGGAAACCTCATACTACAATTTCCCACTTGATAAAGCATTTTGCAAACTTTTATAATTAAGTAAAACTAAAGCAAATATGTATACTCTAGTGTGAGTTTTAATATTTTAACAATTCTTAACATTACTTCATTTGCTAATTCTTTCAACTTTGTTGATTTTGATACATACATGATTATATATGCATCATTATAATTTAACTAATTATCTCATATTGATAACTTTAATTATCTTTTAATTTGCTGATTATTCATTGTGACTCACTTTTGCTTAGTATTTCTTCCTATCTTTTCCCAGTTTTCTGCTCTCTATAATTTTACATTGTTCTGCATATGGTTCATATGCTGGTTCCATCTGCGGATCATAGATGTATTGCAAATATAATTTCTTATTCAGTGTGGTGTCTTATAGTATTTGGAGATTTTTTATTAAAAGTTCACAATTCAATTTTATAACTGTGGTCTTTTTCTTCATGGTTAGTGATTTTTGGCCTTTTTTTTTTTTTTTTTTTTTTAATGGCGAAACTAGGTATAATGTTGCTTGTTTATATTTCTAGAATTCCAGAGGCTAAAAATGGAAGATTCCAATTTTAAATCTATAGCTACCCTCAGCTACACAGACAGACTTTATTTCTAAAGGAAAGTAGAAAACAGAAAAATTCTTCCTGCCAATATCTTAAGATATTTTTCATGTCTTATTATTTTACCTTTCTATTTAGATTTTCCCATTAATCTAAAATATTAATATGTATTAATAAAATATTACCTACTAACCTTACAGACTTTCATTTCCAATTTTTATAGAATGAGTATTTGAATTAAGAAAGTACACTCAACTATAGCAAATTGAGTCTACAAATACCATCAGTCCTTATGCTACATAACAAGTTCTCAGATAGTGTTTGCTAACTGAGAGGCACAGACTACTGCCTAAAAGCGATGACATGCTGGATTACTTAAAATATAAATTAGTGAGTCAGGGTGTATGACCAATCACAAAAGGACAGGCTGTAGATAGTAGACACAAATTCCACTAATGCTTCTCTCACTAAAACATGGACTAGTAGAAAAGAAATGCCAGAAATTATTCATCTTCATGCAGACAACTGCTGACAACAAAAATATTGCCATGATGTGGAGGACAACATTGTTACTTAAATATCCATGTTATAAAAGTGAGCCAACACCTCTACTTAAACAAAGAGTATTTCCAATGGGATTTAGAAATCACTGGATGGAAAAGTTAATAGAAAATATTTCATTAATATGTGTATTAATATTTTAGCTTAATGGGCCTCTAACTAGGACAAGTATAATAATAAAAAGGAAAATATGCTAAATGAAGTCTAAGGGTAAAAATAGATCAAAATTATTCTTAGAACTTTCCTGTAAATTTTAAACTGCTTTTTTAAAAAAAAAACTCAGTAATATTTTAATACAAATACATGCTTTGATGTATAATATATGTAGTATAAGACATAATATATTAAAACAAATAAGGTATGTTATTAATTTTATAAAGCTTGTTTCTCAGTCAGAAATAAAATGGACTTTAAAATATTTGTATTATAATAAAGAAGAGAATTAAAGTCAACTCACTATAAACACTGTACTTGGTAAAATATCAAAGTTTCTATTTTCTGTTGAATTAAATATCTGTTCCTTACATTATCTTCATGTTAAATAACACAAAATTCACCCTTCCCTCCCTACTTCAATACTCTTATATAAGTTCCAGCTTGAAAAATTGAATCTCTTGGAAATAGCTAATTCCATGGGTGTAATGGGACAACTTAAGAGGTGACTAGGAATTTTAAGGTCAGGAAACAGCTATACAATAGATCCTCTGGTAGTGTTAAAAATAGAAAAAAGGTACAAGAGGTCTTCCTTCTAGCACATGGCCAAACAGAAGATGCAGAAAGTGCACAAGTGAGAAAGGCATTAATTTCAACCTGCAATAAGAACTCACTCCAGCCAAACTCAGCAGTAGACTACAGAAACCAGTAGTTTTAAGCAAACTGTGAGATAACATGATAAAATAATTTCAAAGCTACTATAACAAATATAAATAACATAAAAAGGAACTATTTTGTTAAACTAAGGAAAATTGGCTCTTACTATTTTCATGGGGGGGGGGGTGGTTCCTGGTCCCAATGACTGTCATCCAAGTCTTGGTCTAAGCAAACCCTACCTATTTACAAGTCTTTTTTTCAAAAGATGGGAAGAACATACACACTCTTTCAACCCTACTCATGAACTTCCCTTTTGTTGGATTTGGCGACAATTTTGATGCCTTGTTCTTTTTACACCTTTTTTATTTGCATGTCTTTAAAAACATCCTTCACTGGAGTGGTTCTAGCTTAAGCGGGAAAGAACAGTTTTCTAATATCTTCTATATTTGTTTTATACATATTTAAATGTGCCAGTGAGCTGTGGGTCAGTAAATTTATATTTCTTAAAATAAACTATGTGGAATTTAGTAAACTAAAACATAACTTTTCAGTTTAACAGCTGTATAAATTTTTAACTTATAATACATGAAAATACGAAATCATTTTGAAGTTATTGAAACATGGCATAATAAAGGATTTTAAATTTTGAGAATCAAGGGCAGAATATTCTTACTGATAGATCATAATAATCTCAATTTGATGAGGATGAAAACACTGATAAACTCTGACACATCTATACAAGATAACACCATACAGCAATAAGATAGGAACCATCGAGTCACAAGAAGACATGACACTTTAGATACACATTGCTAAGTAAACAAGGTGAGTATTAAAGGGCAACATACAGCATCTCCCGACTACATGATGTTTTATAAAAGACAAAATTGTAGAAGCAATAAATTGATCAGAGGGTCATAAGAACTTGGCAAAAATGGAAAGAGCTGAATAGTTCAAAGGATTTTTATGGCAGAAAAATTATGTTTTTTATACTGAAATGACAGAGATATGGCATGCATTAGTCAAAACCCACAGAGTCATACAAAGCAAAAAGTGAAACATGTTTGAAAATTAAAATGGAACATTCACAACATTGGAGATCTGAGCACAAGATGAAAATTTTGTTCAAAAATGTAATAACTAAAAGTGGATGAAATTTCTCTTGGAAAGGTGATGAAGAAGCATGGCTCTAGCACAAGATGAAAATTTTGTTCAAAAATGTAATAACTAAAAGTGGATGAAATTTCTCTTGGAAAGGTGATGAAGAAGCATGGCTCTTGAAACAACTTTCTCAACAGACTCTGCTCCTGTTTATTGAGTTTCTATTTTTATTAACTCAAGAGATTTTTACCTGTTTATTTTTTTTTTAACTCATCCTATAGTCAAGAACGTATTGTTTTTGTTCTACTTATTTCTAACTATCTTTTCACAATTTTCTAGCTTCATGTACTTGTATCCATAAAAGATGGTCAAGATAGTTTTGGTCTTCTGTAACTTGTTAGGCCTTTGCAGTCCAACATACTTTATCATGTGTGGCATCTACCCATAGTTGGAAAAATTACATATTGTCCATCCTCTTGTTGTATAGAGTATTCTGTATGTGTCTGTGAAGCCAACTTAGGCTCTTTGGTTTTTCACATTTGATCTTTCTTTATTGATTTTTTTCCTTCACAAATAAGCTATCCAGTGTTCATATATCTTACTGTGTTAGATATAGCTTTCTTAAAACTCTGTTATTATCTGCTTTATATGTGTTGATGATCTATTCGGTATGTGCATTTTTTATACCCTGTTGTTTAGTTAATTTTCTTGTTTAAAAATAATATTTTATTTTCTTGATAATTTCATACATATGTACAATGTATTTTGATCACAACAATCTCATATTTTCCTTTTTCCAGCCATACCTCTACTCATTTTCACCTTTTGACTTTATATAGAAACTCTGCTTTTGAAAATGAGTCTCTATGTACAATTAATGCTGTTAACAAATACAAGTGTTTGGGCTGTTCACGGAAACACAAACCTACCCAGTACCACAACTCTAAAGAAAACTGACTCCCCCTCCTAGCAGCCATCACCTGTCAGTAGGATCCTAGTATGTTCTCTCTTTTATCTGTGTTGGAATGTGACTGGCTTTGTCATGTACAGACAACCACAGCTGGGGAATCCATAAGTGCAATGGCCCTGTTGTATCTAGAAGACAACATTTTACAGCAATCTTCCCCAACCTCTGGGCTCTTAACAGTCCTTCCATGTCTTCTTCCACAATGTGGAGGAGCTGTGGTATATGCCCCATTGATGGCTGAACTGTTGAAAGCTGATGTTTGTTCTTTGCACATTGGTGCAGTTGTGAGTTTGTAACAACCACTCTTCACTGTGCCGAAGTGTTAGCTTTCTCTTTTTACTTTTAAATTTAATTTTGTTCTTTGACATTTTATGCATGTATATATCCTGATTATTCTTCCCACCCCCCTTATCTCTCTCCGAAGCCCCCTCCTCAACATTATGCCTCTTTAATATGCCTCAAACCTAGTTTCTTTTTCTCTCTTTTGGTTATTAATGTTGGTACTATCTTTTCCTACACCTTCAGGTTCAGCCAGGATGCTCCTTTAAAGAAAAATAAATGCCTTATAGGAAACATGTACTTAAATATTGCTTGTTTCCTGTACAGCTATTAGCTGTTCTGTCTTTTAACTAGAGCCCTCAGTCTAACATGCTTATGTAATTATTGGTAGGAATAGACTAAGTGTTGCTGTTTTATCACATGCTTATTTTCTTAGCTTCCGTTTCTTTTCATCCTTTTTTGTTGTCTTCCCTGATTATTTTATTGTTTTTCTACCATTTGTTTAACTAGAGACTCTATCTCAGTGGTCACCATGAAGCATCTGTAGTTATAACAGTCTGCTTAGTTGAATAATAATTCCAGCCACACACAAAAACTATATTCTTCTTATCTGCCTCTCTTACTCACGCTACATTTACACCTTTTTATGTTGTGTATTCAATTTCAAATTATTGTGTCTATAGTTATTTTTAATATCTTCATCTTTTAACTTTTACACTATAGTTAAAAGTATTTGTTTCCTTAATGACTACCATTCTGACTGGCATGGGGTGGAATCTCAATATAGTAAAAGTAATTTACTTACTACTGTTATAGTATGTGTTAAATTTGGGAGCTGGTTGTGTGCTAACCTTTAAAATGAGCTACAAAGCTCCATATCCTTTAATGTTACTGGTTAGCATTCTTACATTCCACCTGAGTTCCCCCTACCATTTATTGTGTGAGAGGTCTGGTGAAGGCTGATTCATGCAGCTTTTGTTCCTGCTGTAAAATATTTATTCTCCTTCACTTCTGAAGAGCAGCGCACAGGTGTAGCAGTATTCATAAATTTGCTTCTTTAGAGTCCTTGAGCATATAACCCCACTATCTTCAGACCTAGAAGATTTCTGCTGAAAAATACATTTTTCTTTTCATCTTGAATGCTGATAACTTCTGAGACAATTTTGAACTTAGGCCGTTTCATTTGTCTTTTCTTTAATATTTGATAATTTCAACTTTCATTGTTACATGAAAGCTTTAGTACAACAATAGATAAATTTTAGGTTGCTATTTTCCATACTTTATAATCAGTTTTTATGGATTCTTATTTTTCTAATTTTTTAAATTTGCATTTTTATTTAGGCTGGCCATTGATGCTGAACTCTGAAGAATGAGTAGATAGATACCTTATTTAAGTAAATACATGCTGAATGAACACAGGAAATTAAATTATTGCTACTATTATGTTATAAAATGTACTAGCTCAAAAATGGCTTTATACAAAAATGTTATTTTTGTATTTTTATTTAATGTTCTTTCTCATATGTTACTATATTCATTTAAATTTAAAATGTGGCATCTTATTTGGAGAATGTCTCTTAGGTACACTTTTAATGAATAAATATTTATGGTGCAATTAAAATTGTTTTAGGCTAGTATTTATAAGACCTGAATTTTACTTTTTGTTGTTATGTTTAATCTAATGTCCTCAAGACTCTTCTTTCTCAGAGCAAGAAAAAATAACTACTCTGCTACAAAAATATTTGGTTTTCATATTTTGTGAATTATCTTTATTTACTGAATTTCAGAGGCTTAGAATAAAGCAAAAAATCACTGGAAGAAAAACACAAATAAGTTCAAAGTCATTTTATAATTGATTAGAAAGAATTAGATTAAGAGGACTGTATCAGGGAAAAAGTCTACCAAATTTATTTTGGATACTAGTTAATAATCTAAATATTGGTTTATTTTTACACATTTCTAATGACTACATCATCATTGCCAAAATTCCCATGGCCCTCTTATTGAAATAACTGTCATTAAATTTCTTACAGCCTTGAAGCTGCTGATGCTTCCAGTGGAAATCTCTCCCCTGACACCATGATTCATCTGAGAGAGTACATTGGAGCGCAGGAACACAGTCACTCTCTGAAAGCACTCCTGGCTGGGATATTTCTTTCTGATTTCAAGTTTGTAAATCCCAATGACTTCCAAGTGAAGGTTGAGTAGACAAAATTAGAACATCAATAAAGTACATGTGGTTGCTGTTTGTCAACTATTTATGTTAAGGAAGTGTTATCGGTCATCTCCTACATTCTCGATGTCTACATTGAAGACAGTGTTACACGCTGGTCATTCACAAACAAACTTTCTATTCAAGACATTCCTTAGTCCCCGTGCATATAAGAAAGGATCATAAAAATCTAGATATTGTCACCATTTAGAACCTATTCCCTCCACATATCCAACTAATTACCCAACCATGAAAATAGAACTGTTGGGAAACAGGGGAAATCTGGAGGAAAGACTCCTAATTTTGGCTCTTGGCAAATAGCCTAAGGTCACATGGGTGATACATATCATTAGTGACTTACAAATTATGAAGGTAGTGACATTGTGGACATAGTCACATTACATCATGAAAGTCTCTCTGACAGAGTTTTTGGTTTAGTATTCATGGATAAGTTACTTATAATAAACATTTCTCAAGATTATATTATTTCCACATTAAGCACAGTGAAATAATTTCTTCTAGTGTGGTGCCTAGCCTTGTGTCAACTTAACACACAAACTAAAGTTATCGGAAAGGAGGGAGCCTGGGTTGAGAAAACACCTCCATAAGATCCAGGAGGCAGGCATTGATGAGTGTGGGCCCAGCATATTGTGAGTGAGGTCATCCCTGAGATGAGCAAGCCATGAGGAGCAAGCCAGTAAGCAGCACCCCCCCACCCCCATGACCTCTGCATCTGCTCTTGTCTCCAGATTCCTGACCTTCTTCAGTTCCTGTCCTTACTTCTTTGGTGATGAACAGTGATGCTGAATAAACCCTTTCCTTTCCAGCTTTCTTTTTGGTTATGCTGTCTTGTTACAGCAATAGAAACCCTAGCTAATACATCTGGGTTGATTATTATATAGAATTTCATAGAATAACCTTAATACTGAGAAAAATACTGTTTTATATTATAAAGTTTTACTATGAGCATTTACAAAGCAGAGGTATGTAGGCGGAGTTTACTTAGAAGGCACCAATACCAGATAGATATTTATTAAAATATAAACCAACACTCACGGTACAGGTAACAGATTACAGTAGCACCTGAACAGGGACTGGAGTCTGGACCGGTGGACGAGTGATGGACAGACGATGGAATCCGATCCTCTCTCCAACATCCAGGAACCAGGAAGAGAGCGTCTTGGGTTCCAGAAGCCCCTTTTCAATGGGCTTTCCCCGCCCCCTTCAGGGGCCCAGTACTCTGGATAAGTGTCTTTTGACCTTTTCAGCTGACACCTGAGTCCCACAACAGAGGTATATTTGGTTTATGATTATATAAGTTTATAAAGTCTGATTCTTTGAAGGATTATTTTGACCATCAGCAGCCAGCTTCCCATGTTCTCTCTCTCTATCTCTCTCTCTCTCTGGTATAAAGCATATTCTCATATGTGGCTTAGACCCCAGTCTCTCTTTATCTTTCAAAATACTGGTCTTTCAAAGTACAATTTGATAATTCCATGTAAATAAGCTGCAACTAAATGAAGCATCTTTCTAGAATTCTGTCTATACTTGGGCAAATATATAGCTATGGATGCATTCTAATTTAAATACCTATGAAAATTAATTTCTGTACATTAAAGGGCAAAGATAAAAATTCTTGATAAAATAAAGAAAATAAAAAGTTTACTAAAGTACTTTGTCATTACTTTAAATAAATTTAGGTTAGCAAATATTCCTAATGTTTATAAACAACTTAAAAGTTTATTTTAGGCTCATCTACTTATGTCACTAATAGACATAAACTTGTCTGTTATATTTTATCTAGTCTTCCTCTAGAGTTTTATATCTCATTTGTGCTCTTATATGTATTTGTATATCTTAAATGAATATTTCAGTGTATCAGGCTAAATTATATAAGATTATCAATAGGTAAACTGTGATCTACATATTAGAATTTTTGTAGGTCAATATGTCATCTATTATCTCTGTTAAATGGTACTTAAATCATTTTAACATGCTTGCTGTTTGAACCACTAAAATTGTAGAAAGGCTAGAGATACAACAGGTTGGTGAAGAGGAGTTTAAAATGTGTTGGGAATGATTGTGTAAATAACCATATGAATAAGTAGATGGATGAAGATATATGACAATACATGTGGGAAGTCTTAAGTCTTCATTCTTCAAGGTGACATTCCCACATGACATGATACCTTTTAATTTTCTAGATGTTCCTTTTTCAGAGGCTATTGGAGTCCCAAGACATGCTACAGTTCTTTTGCTTTCTTCAAGGATCTGTTGACAAAATGGAAAATATCAACAAATACCTTACAAGATATTTTATCAATGTTACTAGAGATTAAAAAACATAATTTTTTAGCAATATGTTTGAAATGATAGAGAATCTAAAGCATTCAGCTTAGAGGGATGGGTCTTAGGCCTCCAGTTTTCACACTTCTTTCTCTTCCCAGATTAGACCTGTTCACTTATCTGTACTTGAATTGGATTCCATTGGGCCCATCAGCAGGTCAGAAAGAGATGTTTCTTAAAAACTGAAATCCAGAAAAAAGTCTTCAATTTGGATGAATCTTTGAATACAGGGATTATTAAAATTAAACTACCTAAATTTATCCAGAAAAAAGAATGATGACAAAATATGAGAGGGGGAAACATTGAAAGCCCTCTGTTTTGAGAGCTATGTGTATGGAGCAAAGAAGAACATTGCAGAAATTATTTAAATTCATGAGATGTTTCTAATTTTCTTTAGACCCTTTCTCCCCCGCCCCAAGATACTACACATAATTATGCAGGAGGTAAGGACAATTCACAGATATAAGTCTCACTAAACCAAAATTTAACTTCTATCAAACTCTGGTATGGATGGGAACTCTGGCTTATAGCTGTTCTACTGGTGAGGTTTAGTGGTTTGTCCATGGAACATTGATCTCAGTATCTTTGGGGATGATGAGGAGCACAGATCTCAATTTACAGTTATATCCATGAGGGGTCTGGTCATCTGGCATGGAGAGACCACCCTACTGCTTGTCCTTTGAGATTTTGCAATCTCACCTACAGATTATGTTGCTTACCTGCTCGCTTGTGCCAACACAAGCAAGACCTAGCTTCTATCACTGACCTTGCTAGTACAACTGTACTGTCATACAAGCAGCTAAGAATGACGTTGATTGAAACTAGGGCTGTTCCTTTGCTTTCCATTTATCATGAGATAATTTTTTTCTGGGGGAATTTGAGTAGTAAGAGATTGGGTAGAAGGGAAAGAAGACATGGGTAATTTGTGAAAATAGATTCCTATTTTAAAATATATTTCATGCTCTGATAAAAATGTTCTGTGGACTCTCTTTCCCACCAAACTACTTGAGTACTTGTATGCCTAAGATAAATCATGTACAAAGGCCATGATCCTTTCCCCCTCATTATTTTTGAAGAAGTCATTAAGAGAGAAGATCAGATGCTACAAACAGATTGATTTGTTTTGTAATTGACCACAAAGTTGAGTTTTAAAAAACAGACTAGCAATGGTTGAGCATTATCAGCAGTACTGGGTTTTGCAGCATGGCTAGAAGCATAATAAGAGTCTTGCTATATTCCAGTTCTCATTAAAAGCCGACTCTTCCTCTAATGCTCAGTTGAAGGTCTCCTCTATCGCGCTGGTATTGATAAAAATGGACACAATTCTGTTGCACCTGATTTTTAATATCTAACTCTTTTTCTTGGCCCTTCACTATTGGGGTTCATCTAAGTGATAAAGCTATTCTAATTTAGCCACCTCATTCAGAAATTTCATACTCAACCATCTTTTGTAATTAATGTGAATCTTGGTCAATATTGGTAGCTTTAAATCAATACATCTAGAGAACTCCTATGCTGTTTCTTCTTTTGTTTCATAGTCACTTAGGCAAAGCTGTGCTAGTTCTGACTTGGATTCTTAGTCTGATCCATAACAGAGCTTCCTCTCCTCTTTTCTTCTCTTCTTCTCCCCTTTCTATATCTATCTATCTATCTATCTATCCATCTATCTATCTATCTATCTATCTATCTATCTATCTATCTATCTATCTATCTATCTATCTATCTTCTTTCACCTCCTTCTTCTTTTGGGTTTCTCTGTGTAGCCCTGGCTGTCCTGGTATTCACTGTGTATACCAAGCTGGCATCAAAATCAAAGATTCACCTTTCTCTGCCTCCAAAGTGCTGGGATTAAAGACATGTGCCACCCTACACCTGGCTTTAAAAAAGTGTGTGTGTGTGTGTGTGTGTGTGTGTGTGTGTGTGTGTTTACAGACAGAGCTTTCTAGGAATTATCATGACAGCTATTTCCTAGTTGAGAAAAGGAAAGTCGAAACTGGTAACAAGCTTGGAATAACATCCTTGAATATAAAGCAACAACTTATTCTCTTTTACATACAAGAAAATATGAAATATTAGTTTCATAATTTATAATAATTTTGACACGTTAGATAAGTCGTGAACTATATCTTCCTCATGGAGTGTTGACTCTTAAAGTTAGCTAAAACATTTGATTGTTAGCTGGCAAAAGCGCTTGGAGCCAAGCCTCATGACCTAAGTTTGATCCTTAGGACCCTATGATAAAAGGAAAGAACCAACTTTAGCAAGTTTTCCTTTGAACTCCACATATGCATGGTGTGTGTATGTGTATAGGCGTACACACAATAAATAAATGTGATATTTTTAATGAAGTTGAACCACTAGTGGCTAAGGTCTTAGGAAAAAGGGCATAATGAAGGTGTTGAATAGATGAAGAGTCAACTTCAGAGAAAGGGTTGCTCACATAGCATTTGCTACCGCAGAATGAGTATGCCAGTAGCAAGGATTGGTAACAATTTTGTCTTTTATTGTCACCACCAAATAGTTGTATTAAAGTCAAGACAAAGGGACATATCATTAACTTAATCATTGGATAAGAGATTTTTAAGTAATGAGATTTAAATGTTCCGTGCAACATTTGCATCAAAGAATTAGTCTCAAGCCATGTCCACTGAGCACTACTCAGGCTCTCATGTGTCAGGCTCTCATGTGTCACTCACCAGCTTACGTTGCCTTAGTGAATTGTATTCACAATGGGACATAAAATAAGGCTGCCTTGAACATCACTGTTACTACAAAGAGACCAGGAATGCTACTGACATTCATTGACCTAGGTAAGATTTAGCCCAAGCCCTATGACACAGAGAAAGTAAATGGCAGCTGGGCATTCTGGAAGGTTTTAAAGCACATCCCTCTTCATCCAGTACAGTTTTATTCCTACTCCAAGAATTCTGTACACCCGTTATAGGGATCAGGAATAAGAGAACACAGTAATGATGCACTTATCCCTAGAAGTTTTGATGAGTTTCTGTACACTATAATCCTTTAATAAAACATTGTGTCATGTTACCCCAAAACACCTAACATTCTTCAGTTTATAAATATTTGAAACAATTTAATCAATTTAATCTACACTTGTTCTTTAGCATTCTGTCACTGTATTATGAAATAGTCATATATGCCAATTGATTTTTTGATACTCCATGTATTCTTTGATCATTGAGGTTTTTGTGTAGAAAATCCATCTTTATTCATATTATAAAGCATAGATGAGGATATATTCTTGAATAAAAAAATTCACTCTTGGGTCTTGATAGATGACTCAATATTAAATAGCAATTGTGTTTACTTCTCTTTCATAGAATCTGGATAAAGTTCCTAGTATTCATACAGTTACTCACAACTGCTGACATAGTATCAGTATATTACACACTCTTTTCTGGATCCTGGACTTCTGCATGCATGTACTCTACATAAATTCATACAGAGAAATATGCACATAGATAAAGCAAATAAGAATAAATCTCAGCTTTATATACAATAGTTACTGTTGTTTTGTTTTTTCCTAGTACAATGTTTTAAACTTTGAAGATTCATAGCTCTTACATTAAAAATTTTTCTTTCCAAGTATTTAAAATTCTCTATTATGTAGTCAATAAAATGTTTCTAGACAGAAATGAAGTTATTTAAGGTACATTGAACTAAAACTTACCTTTGTTATTAGGTCACCATTAAAACTGAAATCTTTCTTTGAACTTTCATGGAACCAAATCCCAGGGTGTTAAAATTGAATATGGAGACATTTTCTCACATGGCTCATGAAACAAATTACTTCATTTTTTTAATGCAGTGAGACAGGAGTGAAGCTGGGAGTTGCCAGAGCTGTGTTAGTAAGAAATGATCTGTTCCTTCCAGGAGCTCAGAATCTATACAAGGAAATATCTACTTTAGTAAGTTATTAAAATAAAGGATAGTGTGGAGAATGCGTATTGTGTCAAAGGACACAAGACTACTTATACTGGGGAGGGGACCAGAAAGGCTTCAGAGGGGTTTTCAAAGATACTCTCTAGTTTGAGAAACACAGAGGATTAATGATAATCTAAAATTTCAATTTACACTTTTAATTAAGAAATTGGCATACTTGCAGTCACTCTAGAAACTTATTTGGATGGGTTTACATGTATGTGAGGTGTGCATGTGTGTGTTAGTGTGAGTGCATTCACATACATGTCAAGCACAAAGAGGAATCTTAAACAGTGAGAAGGAATCAAAATGCTGAACATAGAAACGAAGGAGACTAGGACTCCATTCCAGGTGAAGCTTCTGCATAGATGTAAGGTCTAGAAAGAAGTTTGGGAACTAGACTCTGCAGAGACAGTGTCATAGGAAAGACTGACATTTGGGAAATAAAACTGCTAGTCTCTGTAAGAGACAAAAAAAAAGAACAAAAACAGAATTGATAAAAGAAGCCTAAGCTCTTAGCTCTGATTCTCATTAAAAGTGCTTCATGTTAATGGCAATATTGACTGGACAGTGACTGATAATACAAGATGTCACTGTCGTCTAGCAGAATGGCATTCTGGCACAGGACGTGAGAAATGTAAATGGGTGCTGAGGGACCATGATTCTATCTCTGAGTACTTGTGGGACTAAGAATCCAAGAAAAAATATTTGAGGAAACTGGATAGTTCAAAGAGCCAGTGGTGTTAAAACATTTCTATAAATGAAGCATCACTTCAACCCCAAATCTGTGGAAGCCTGAATATACTCAGATTGCTAGAAGAAATTTACATGTAACACAGATGTGACATAGTAATGGTGCACATACTCAGAATTCCAGCATTAAGAAGACTGAGGCAAGAGAAATATAAGTTTGAGGCTAGACTGATGTGGGAATGTCTTTCTTATATGTTGTGAATAAAGGACTGTTTTGGCCATGGCAGACACCATAGAGGTAGGTGGAGGAATTGGAGCATAGGGATGAGAAAGAGGGTGGAGTCAGAGACAGATAGAGTCAGCTGCCCAAGAAGAAACATATAAGGGACACAGGTGAGCCACGGGCCACGTGGCAGACAGATGAATAGAAATGGGCTGAGTTAAGATTCAGGAACTAGCTAGCAATGTGCCTAAGCCATAGGCCTAACAGCATGAAGTTAATATAAGCGTTTGAGTCATTTTGGGGGCCTAAAAAGCAGTGGGTGGCTAAGCGGTCTGGGATGGTAGGTCAGTGGGCCTGGACCTCTGGCTGGATAGGGTCAGAAACCTCATTGTAGCCCTAGACTAAACTACATGAATGAGACCCTCTCTAAACAAAAATCTTATCAGATTGGCTTCCTTAGATACTAAAATGGATCCTGTGCATGGAAATCCTATAGTCCGTATGTATGAGGGGTCTAGCATGTTTCTGTGTAAATTTTCAGCAATAACAGGACTCTGAGTAGGATAGCTTTGGGAACAAGGAGGTTATGCTAGCTGTGTAGCTTGAGCAAATTATGTCAACTCAGTCTCAATTTCTTCATTTATAACACAAAGAGAATGTCAAATTTGAAAATTATTGTGAAGATTATGTTTGTCTAAAACCTGACAATGTAACTGTAGAATATCTCTTTGATATATAATCACTATGAAACTAATAATTATACTGTTAAAGTTATATTCATTTTTAGCTTTGCATTTTTTGAATATCCTTTGTCACTCAATTCAGTCTATGCCAGAGTTATAATCCATAACACAGATTAAGACCTCAGAAGATTTTTGTCTTTTTATTGTGTTCCCAAATAAATTATGTTTTGGAGAAATATATCTTATCAATATTTTAATAACTTTGGCTCCAATGTTGTGCTTTTAGTTTAATATGCATTATAAATATTTGATTCAGAATATTTTAGTTAACAGTCTGACTACAAACATCATTTTAAAATTTATTTTTAACATATAAAAATATATAACTTGCACATATTGATAGAGTAATGCTCAAGTCAGATTTAACAATGAGTTGCCTCAAGCATTATCATTTCTCTGTGGTACAAACTCTATCATCTCAAAGTGTCCAGTGTGTCTGGTTCAACCCTTATGGCAGTTATCTTTATTGTAAAATTGACTGAATTTAAAAACCACCATGCAAGCACACCTATGTTATGTGTTTGTATGTTATCTTTAGAAATGTATAACTGAGAGCACAGAATTCACACTGAGTATGAGTAACATCATCCTATGTTCTGTGATCCTGGGTTGAATATGATGGAAAAAGTGAGCAGTGAGCTGAGCACTGGAATTCATCTTTCTGACTTCTGGCTATGGCTGCAATGTGACCACCTGCCTTATACTGTTGCCTCTGTGTTTTCTCTGCCATAATGGAGTGTGTGTTCATTTAAACCATAAGCCAAATGAAACCTCTCTACATGTATATTGCCTTTATTAGATATCTTGTAAGAGCAATGAGAAGCATAGCTGATATAATGGACTATACACTAGTGCATTAGAACCTGTTTCTGTCAACAGTGTACATCCTCCTTCCCCTTATAACCTAGCAACCAATATTCTACCATCAGCTATAATGAAAAGAACTGTTTTATATTCCTTATGAATGAGACCATTCACTTTTTGAAATCCTGAGCCTAAATTATTTCACTTAACATAATCACCCTTTCTCACATTATGGTTGCTACAAATGACAGAATGCTGTTTATTTTTATGGCTAAATAGTATTCCATTGTATATATGACATGCTTTCATATCCATCGAGAAAATGATGAACATTTAAGTTCTTTCCATTTTTTTGGTGATTATAAATAGTACTGTAGTGAATGCTGAGTGCAGATGTCTCTTTGATATCCTGATTCATATTCTTTGGATCTATACCCAGCAATGAGATTTTCTAGATCATATGGCAATTCTATTTTTAATTTCTGAGGAACTTCCATGCTGTTTTCTGTAATGGCTGTGCTAATTTATATTCCTACCAGCAGTGTATAAGAGTTCCTTTTACACACCTTACCAACATTTGTCGTCAGTAACCTTTGAGAACAGCTACACACATTATACTTTTAGACTGCGTTTCTCTAAAAATCAGTTATGCTGAGAACTTTTGATAAAACTCTTGGACATTTGTACATCTTTTTTTGAAAAATATCCATTTTGATCTATTAGACATTTTTCATTAGTTTTTAGGTCACAATTTTTTTGTTGGTTCTCTGGGGATTTCACGCCATGCACTCTGATTCCACTGATTTTCCAGTCCTCTCATTCCTGCTCCCACACTTACAGCATACCCCCGAACAAAAATTTAAAAATTAATCAAATCAACCAAACAAAGAAACCCTCTTCACTTCTTCAGTCTCTCCTGCCTCTTCAACACCTCTTCATTCATCATAGTGACATCAGAAGCTGTGGTGTGTCAGACCATGTACCCTTTCTTTCAATCAGCTTTACTTGCAAATGGTCATTGAAATAAGCCATTGGTCTGGTTCAAGACCTCGAGTTTCTGGTACATCATTATTACCAGGATAATGGTAATTATTTTGAACCCTCCCCAAAACTCCTTTCATATACACCCTAGCCATTTCAAGTTATTGAGATTCTGCAGCTACTGCAACACAGAACCAGTCGCTCATGCACTCCAGCAGGTCATAGATGGGGTAGATGTTAGGGTGGGCCAACCCAAGGCCCTGGATGTGGGCCTTAGTGGTAGCTGAGCTGATCAGTCCAGCCACTGGGTCTGCCCCCCTCAGGCAAGGGTTGAAACCAACCCCCCTACACCCATGCCAGTGTGTCAGTTCTCCAGTGCCTGTGGTGTGGGATGGGGACATTTTTCACGAGTTGGAGAGAGCAGTTCTTTACTCAAGATACTTGGGACACTTGCCCAAGACACTCTATTGCTGCAGTGTTCAGAGAGGGGCAGGACCTTTTCCCCCAAGGCCAGTAAAGCACTGGGAGGCTAAGCATGCATGGTTTCTGTGGCCCTGGTGGTCACACAGGTCACATCAATACAGACCCCAGCTATATCAGGACAATGAACCCACACATGGCCCTCAGCATCAGTCCAGTCCATGGCCCCCAGGTGGCAGGGCAGGTACTCAGATCTACGTAGCTACCCTGACATGTCTAGGGTTTCATTGGAGTCATTCACCACCTCTAGTTTTTATACTTTTTATGCCTCCTTTCTGAAATGATCCCTGAGTCTTTTAAAGAGGCAGTTCAGAACAACAGCACACACACACACACACACACACACACACACACACACACACACACACACACACACTGCATTAAACATTCTGGTCTCTTATTTTCTGTACCTTGGCCAGTTGAGGATCTCTGTTGATCATTATCTATTCAAACAGAAGCTTCTCTAATGAGGGTTGGTTTCCCCAATCTATGAGTGTAATGAACTATCTTTAGGAATCATTTTAATGCTATGTCCATTTAGTAGAATACTAGTAGTAGCTTCTGTGGTGGGTTCTATAATCTGTCTAGATGTAAGTTCTTGCTTATAGTTTTTTATTGATCCATAATTTACAGATTTCTGATTGTTATGAGACTACAAAACCATTTTGTTTATAAAGACTATTTTTGGATGATAATTTAACAATCATAAAGACAAGAACCAAAGTGTAAGAGAAAACTGACTAAATTCAACACTCATACTATATCTCTCATGCATTTTCACTTTTTGAAGTTACATGTTCTACTTTTATATATTGCCTATCACAGAACATACTGCTTTTGTTTATTAATTAAAAAATGAGTAGATTCATACAATCTGGTTATAATAAAGTACTCAATTTTTCTGAGTTTTTTTTCCTAGCAAGCTTTTACCCCCATGTGTTCTCTGCTTACTCTTTAATTTCTTTTTTCAGTTTAAAGGACTTCATTTGGAAATCTCATATGTTTTTGAATACCAATAATTTGAACATTTTCTCTTTTTATTTAAGGTTTTTTTTTTCCTTTCACATACTCTCTACTATTCCTCCTCCCTCCTCTTCTACTGCTTCCTCATTCCTTCTCCCCCCACTCCTCAAAGGGATTAAGACCTCCCTTGAGTAGTCAACATAAGTTAACACATCAAGTTGAGGCAGAATCCAGTCCATTCTCCCTGAATCAAGGCTGAGCAAGACATCCCTCAATAGGGAGTGGGCTCTAAAAAGCCAGTTCATGTACCTGGGATAATTCTTGGTCCCATAGCCAGGGGTCCCACTAACAGATCACTCTATGGAGCTCTCATCCCCATTCAGAGGGCCTACTTCTGTCCCATGCAGGCTCTCTATTTGTCAGTCCAGAGTCTGTGAACTCCTATCAGCTCAGGTCAACTGTCTTTGTGTTTTTCTCCATTGTGAGAGAAAATCGCATTTTCTCTTTCAATACAGTATAAAGAAGCTGATAGCTTTCTTCATTTTTTATTTTTTCTTTTCTTCTACCAACTTGTAGTTTCAGATTGCCTGTTATCATACTCACTAGTTCTTTGATCTCTCTTGCCACCAATGTTTTCTTCTGGTATGTCAATATCACTGCATCTAATTTTAACTCAAGAATTTACTTTATTTTTTTTAAATGCTGTCTATTATGTTGTTAAATTTGTCTTACCATACTAAAAAATTTCTCTTTGTTTTCTTAAGCTCATTGAATTATCTTTAAAATGGCTATTTTTATTTTTCTCAGAGTTCTCATGTACTGAATATTACCTGGCTTGTTTCTAGTATCTTGCTATATAGAGTTATTGTTTCCTGGAAGCTATTATCACATGGAATCATGGGACATTATGGGATTTGATATTAATCTCAGAGTAGTGGACTGTTTCTTTTGTCTTTCTAAAAATTCTCATCAGGCAGCTAACTTTCTCAGAGCCCATTGTAACTTCTGCTATTTCCGCACTGAAAGGTGCCCAGGTACAGAGTTGCCAGGAGACATTTGTTTGTATTATTGTCACTATTTCAGGGGTAGAAGGCCATTCAAGCTTAGATTTGTCCTAAATATACAATTTGTGTGTTGTATGTAAGAAATGAATAGAGAGCAAAGTATAGCTGTCCACACAAGTCTCTGCCAGGGTCCAGGACAGGTTGATATGACTTGTTTACAGCTGTCAGTGTGCACTGAGAGATACTGATGGGCTTTAGACATTCACTGTGGATAAACCCATCCGAATATCCTATGTTAGACTTATGACTACTCAAAGGCCAAACATTGTCCTACCTTGAAACCCATGGACAGTCAAGAGCAATACAACCAACCCTTAGGAATAAAAAAGGGCCTTCGCTTTTAGAAGTTACTTATTGTTTATGTAGTCTCATGGCCCAAGGCTTCTCTAGCCAATTAGAGGTGATTCAATCTGGAAAGCAAGTCTGATGGACTGGGGTCATTTCAAAGGCTTTATACCTATGTAAGTGTGGGACTTAGATTTCATTAGATCAAAGTCCCAGGATTATAGTCATGTTAGATCATGAGTGAATGGAATCCTGTGTCCTGTTATGCTGATTAAAGTTGGAACACTGTTGGTAAGAAAGACTTTTGACTATCCCGGTTGACAGCAATGTCGTTTTCACCTGAGTTTTACAGTCATGAAGACCTACACAGTCTCAGGAACACCTATGTCTATAGGTGTCGGTGATACTGGCTATAGTGGGAGTATGTTCCAATGGGCAAAGTTTTGTCCAATGCTGAGACATTTATGGTGCTCCGTCTTTAAATACTCTACTAGCCATAGTTGTACAACATGACACTGGGGATATCTAATGTAAGCAGTAAAATAGGCATATAATCCAAGGCCAATGCTGAGCTACCTATCCCTAGTCTCTTAGCCACTGGGGCCTTCATAGTTTCATTAATATGAGGTATGTGTCCCATAAAGGCTAAGAAGAAGGCATGCTGAAACTAAAAGGAGTCCTATCAGCCAACACACAGCTTTCTTCTAGAGGTCAGGATGGTCTAAATGATGCATCTATAACCATTCCTCATTTAAAGGGGTGTTGGTTTCCATGAGGTGTCAATCTCAAGATAGCAGGCTCTGTCTGAGCTTCTCTCCTTAATGGCTCCTACTGTGCTGACACTGAAGGAGGGGTAGGAGGCAGCCACTTCTCACCTTAAAGTTATTCCAGTTGATCAGTCCATGGGTATTAGGATAGAGGAGTTGTGCATTTTGTCCTATACTGGGCTATCCTATAGTTGTGAGTTTTATGCCTTTGTTAACTTTTCTTTCTCTTTACCTGGCTGATGATGCTTCCAACACTGGGCTACATGGAGTTGGGGAAGAAATAAATTTTTCCACATTTGCCTTTTTTAAGACATTTTTTTTCCGTTGTATTATTAAAAATAAGCACCATGAACTCACCAGGCTTCCTGGCTCTTGTGAAAGTAGTTTTGTGGATGACTGTTTAGCTTTTTTCCCCCTTCAGAAACAATTGTGAGAATCTTTGGTGCCACCGTCTAGCTTGGCCTCTTTAAACAGACCTTGCTGAGAAAGTCTGTGTATTTTCCAACACCTATCACTCTTTTCATAAAGTTCTTCATGTGAGTGATCTAAATGTAATTTGAATATTGCTGTAGGAAGATCCTGGAGGCCACAAATTCCTTGTTACTAATGAATTCTGACTGCTTGGTGTTCAACTCAGAGAATTCCAGCAAAAGAATTGATGGCTTTATTTATTTTCATAATAAAAAGAGCCACACAAAATTATTCACTTGCTAGTATGTAAATGTACTATTCAAAATGAAAAAAATTTCTAAGATAGAAGAGGCATAGCTTGTTTTAAATACACATATGCTCAGCAAATCACCTTCTTTTTGAAAATCTGTATATCAATATAAGCTAGATATTTGAAACCTCTAATTATATTCACTCAAAAATCACAGTAACTGTAATGCTGGAAATATTAATCCTTGGTTTTCATCCACTGAGAAAATTAAAATTGGTAAAATAATCATAAAGCTATATATTTTTCAGGAGCCATCAAATTAAATTTCACATGGAGTTAAGTCAGAGGAAAGAAATGTACTTATGATACAAGCAGGGATATTGCTCAGAAATTAAGGAAAAAAGTCTTGCTGTAAAAACTTTTATGAAAAATACAGACTTCTAAAGATAAAATTAAAATCTATGGAAGTTTTGAGGTTATTTTTGTACAACTTTTCTATTACTCTGTTTCATAGAACCTAAAACTTTTTTTTATCTTAACTGAATTTTAGAAAATCGTATTTAAAATCTAAAGCACAGGAAAGAGTGTGAACTGAGTCTGTGAACATAACAGTGTTTTGCTGCCCCCTCCACTCCCATGTTTTGGAAATGCGGACCTGGTGTTGCTTGCCAGAGATTGGACTGATTGCTTTTAACATGCAGAGGTCATATTTTATTCAGCAATGTCGGTACCACTAAGCTCATTGATAAGCACTCACTGGTGAGAATAAACATTCCTTTGAATAAATGTTTTGCTCTTCAATAATTGATATACTCTTTATTTTAAATCCAGGAAGTAAACATACCCATGAGGTTAATTCAGCCCTCCTTCCTGTCCATAGAAATCATCAGATCAAACGTGTACTGTTGACTATACAGAGACATCTTGGGGACACTGAATTGGGATGCCATCAGCAAGACTCTTAATATCTTAACCCATATAAGATATGTCAGACTTTTGGGCTATATCCTGTACCAAAATGATTATTAAAAGAGTAAAACTTATATACAGTGATTCTAGATTGATACAGCAAACAGGAAGGATAAAGTTGTTTCTTGGTTACTCAAAAGTATTTTTGACAACTTATTTTAAAATAATTTAAAACTCAAAGAAAACTATAAAAATAATATAGAATTTTGGTGCAGTCTTCACCCAGCTTTGCTAATGTTAATCTCTGACATGACGGGGTGACCTAAACTGTCAGGAAATCCTTGGGTAATATTTTGGGTAAACTTTTAATTAAGATTGAAATTTCAAAAAAAATTATTTCAAAGTTTTGTAATAAGGCTGCTCTCAGATTGACAGTTCTCTTAGCATCTTCTGAGGGTTACAGATGCACATCATAATGCCTGGTTCAATATTTTTGAAAAATTGGATTCTTTTCAGTCTAGAGTTGTTCAGATTTTCCTAACACATGATGATGAGGTAGGTCTTCTTGAGTCTCCTCCTCAATGGAGGCTCCTCACCATAGCTTTGTAATGTGGTGACCTTCACCTCTTGAGAGGCTGATTCACCTTTGTAAAGTAATCTTCAGTTTTTGCTCATATGAGATGTTCTCACATTTATCCCAAGGTAGTTCCTTTTATATCATGGAAACTTCAGGAAGTGTTATGCCTTTCTCAGATGAATTATAGGAAGATATGTGATCTTGATAAATCATGTATGGTGATTGTAAAGTGTCATGTGAGGAATTTTGACTATAAACTTACCTTTTTCTTGATGAAATTATAGTTAATTTTGGAGAGTTTTAAAGATTCTTCAAATACAATGTTTTATTTAAAACATTTGTCATTTAGTTTTAGGGTTCACTGATGGATCTAGATAGCAGGAATAATTGTCATTTGATAGGGACTTTTCTATTATGTATTTTTCCATGCTTAGCCTTTCTATTCATCTGGCTACTTATATCAGTAAGGACTCACAGACCCTCGCCCAGTTGGTAAGAGTGTAATATTGCTATTTTTTTTCTATTAATTATTTTGCTACCACTTTGACCCAAATTTGACCATGAAGAACTGTTTCACACTAACTTATACCATTCCAATATACTGCATCTAATATGAAAATTTTTACATATGGGACATAACAAGATTTTCTAGACCTATGTTTCAAAATTTTACGTGTGTGGTATGCATACAAGAATATGTGGGCACATGGGTGAGCATTTGGGTATTCAGAGGCCTGAGGCTGACACTGAATATATTTGTCTGTCTCTCTCCACCTTGTGTAGAGAGCAGGGTCTTCACCAAGCCAGAACTTGCAACTTAGCTATTCTGTTAGTAGCTTGCTCTAGGAATTCTTTGTCTTATTGTCTCCAGTGAGGTGAGGTTATAGGTGCCACTATTCCCAACCCTCATGTTTGTGCTGAGGATTGTAACTCCTGTCCTTACATTTGAGTGTCAGACACTTTACCTGCTGAGGCATCTCACCAGTTCCTAGACTCATTTTAATGGTCTCTGTTCCAGACCTCTGGATATCACTTCACCAAGAAGATATGGTTTATTCTATTGAAAAACAGGGTTCAAGAATAAGATCTAGGTACTGTGTTCATGTTGTTCACGTAAGATTGCTTGTATCTTTCAGTGGCCAGAACTAGAAAAATATCTGTGAGTAATAACATGGATATACATTAACATATTTCTATTTCTCTATCATTTTTGTAGGTATACACTGTGTGTGTGTTGATACATATTGGGAGGACCTTCTGTTTTGAGACAGGGTCAGACTATAGCACAGTCTAGCCTTGAATCTGAGATGTTCCTTCTTCAGACATTAGAATTCTGGGATTGTAGCAATAAGCCATTACATCAGATTTATAAAACATTTTTTAAGTGAGCTTATAGACACGTCTCTAATTTCCGTCTAACATTCTGTTGCTCAGGCTAGCCTACCACTTTATTGTTATTGTTATTAGTAGTATTCTTTGTAGTAGTAACAGTAGTGCTATTTTTACATCTCGAAAGCAGTTTTTTCTTCCTCCTTCCCTCCCAGCTGCCTCTAACCTTCCCTCTGCCCCTCCCTACTTCTCCCTTGGTTATCAACCAAACATGGCATATCAAGTAGCAGTAAGACTAATACCTCCCCGAATAGTAATGCAAGGTGACCCAGTTTGAGGAAAAGGGTCCCAAAAGCCAGAAAAAGACTCAGAGACAAACCTGCTCCCACTGTTAGGAATCCTACAAGAAGACCACGGTACATAAGTGTAGCAATATGCAGAGGGCCCAAGTCAGTCCTTAGAGTTCCCCAGTTATCAGTTCAGTCTCTATGGACTCCTATGAGCCCAGATTAGTTAATACTGTGGGAGTTTTCTATAGTGTCCTTGACCTCTCTGGCTCCTATGATCCTTTCTCCACTTATTCTGCAGGATTTCCCAAACTCTACCTAGTGTTTAACTGTGGTTCTCTGAATCTGCTTTCATCAACTACTGATGAGAATTGTTCTAGGCACTGTCTATCAGTATAGTGGAATATCATTGGGAATCACTTCACAGACTATTTGTTTGTTTGTTTGTTTGTTTACTTATTTATTCTTCCCAGTCATGTTTGGTTCTATCCTAGGTCTCTGGGCTGTTGAGCCTCTGGGTCCTGGCCCTCCAGGCAGTGTCAGGGTTCCCTCTCGTGGAATGAGTCTCAATCTGTACCAGTAATTGCTTGGACATTGTCATTGTTTCTGTACCACATTTACCCCAGCACATTTTGTAGGCAGGACAAACTGAAGTATGGGGATATGTTTCAAATATAATAAAAACAGTTGGAGATATCAGAGGGATCTACCTACAGTCAGTCTAGGAGGATCAGACAGTGGTAACTCACACCTTTAATCCCAGAACAGGGAATATCCAGGAGTGGTGACCTATGCCATTAATCCCAGCAAATCTGAGTTTGAGGTCATCTTAGTTTACAGAAGGAGTTCCGGACTCTCAGGCGGGCAGTGGTGGTGCCACATCTTAAATGAGTGAAGAAAGTATTTAAGGCAGACACAGAAAGAGCAGGCAGACGAATTCAGGAAGAGTGAGGCTGAGGAATCTGGAAGACAGCTGGGTGAGATCTGACTGTGGTGTTTACTCTCTGGTATCTCTGCCTTTCTCAGACATCTGGCACTGAGTTTCCTTTATTCATGCAACACTGTAGGTCAAAAGTTTTGTGGCTAAATTGGTGTTACAATCCCTCTTCTGGAAGTTTTTCCTGGTCACAGGAGGTGGCCAACTCAGGCTCCATACTGCCTCATTGCTAGGAGTCTTAGCTAGGGTCACCCTCATTGAGTCCTAGGAGTTTGCATTGTACAAGGTTTCTTTCTAGCTCATCCCAGAGATGCCCCTGACTCCAGTTGCCTCTCCCAGTACTTTCTCCTTCCATTCTCCCCCAACCTGATCCCTTATGTTCTCATCCCCCACCCCATCCACCCTATATTATGTTCTCTTCCCAGGGAGATTCATGCACATCCCCCTTGAGCTCCCTGTGTTATTAGGTGTCTCTGGATTATAATTAAAATCCACTGTGTAAATGTGCTACATTTTCTTTGTCCATTATACAGTTGAGGGACATCTTGGTTATTTGGGGGTTCTGGCTGCTATTGAAAACAAAACTGCTATAAACATAGCTGAACAAGTGTCCTTGTGGCATAACGAACATCCTTTGAGTATATCCCCAAGAATGTTGTAGCTAGGTCTTGAGGCACGCGAGTTCCAATTTTCTGAGAAAATGCCATATTGATTTCCAAAGTGACTGTATAAGTTTACACTCACACCAGCAATGGAGGAGTGTTCCTCTTGCTTCACATTCTCACCAGAATAAGCCGTCATCTGTGTTTTGATCTTACCCATTCTCACAGGTGATTTAGAATGATTAGAAGTGATTTAGAGATTTTGATTTGTATTTCTCTGATGGCTAAGATGTTGAACATTTCTGTAAGTGCTTCTTGACCATTTGAGATTCCTTTACTGAGAATTCTTTTTTTTTAAAAAAAAAATTGTACCCCATTTCTAAAAATTGAATTATTTGGGGGCTAATGTCTAGTGTATGTGTGTGTGTGTGTGTGTGTGTGTGTGTGTGTGTGTGTGTATATATATATATATATATATATATATATATATATATATATATATATAATGGAAATTAGCCTTCTGTAAGATGTGAGGAATGTTCAAGACTTTTTTCCCATTCTTTTGGCTCCTCTTTTGTACTATTGATGGTGTCCTTTGCTTTAAAGTTTTTTGGTTTCATAAAAGCCCATTTGTTAATTGTTGATCTTAGTGTCTGTACTCTCTGTTTTCTCTATTCAAGAGCTGTCTCCTGTTCCAATGCACTCGAGGTTATTCCCCGGTTTTTCTCCTACTGTGTCTGGTTTTATGCTGAGGTCTGTGACTCACTTGGACTTAGTTTTGTTAGATATTCACATCCTTCTGCATGCACTATTTGTTGTTGATGCTTTCTTTTTATTGTATTTCGTATTCTTTGTTCGTAGGTATGTGGCTTTACGTCTGAGTCTTAGATTAGACTCCTTTGATCCACCTGTTTGTTTTTATGTGAATGCCATGTGGTTTTTCACTATGGTAGCTCTGTACTAGAGCCTGAAATCAGGGATGGTGATACTTCACCAAGTTCTTTTTGTATAGGATTGTTTTGACTATCCTGAGTTTTTTGGTTTTGGGTTTTTGGTTTTTTTTTTTTTTTTTTTTTTTTTTTTTTTTTTTTTTTGCTTTTCCATATGAAGTATTGTTCTTTGAAAGTCTGTACAGAATTGTGTTGGAATTTTCATGTATATCTCTCTTCTTATCTGCAAATTTTTAACCAAAAAGTCTTACTCTCATCATCCATGTTATATCATGTTTGATTAACCTTAGCATACACAAAATGCTGTAGATTGTCTCTCACATTCTCCTATGAAAATGCATGATATCACTAATAGAGAATGGAATGTGTGTTGGGTTCTTTTGAGCTTTACTGATAAAGAATACCTTTCACCTCTACCCTCTTAAAAATTAGCCAAAGTGCTGCCTTGTAGACTTCTTTCAATTTCTGTGAGGTTTTATTATTAATCTACAATATAGTTTTCTCTGATATGTAGTTTTTGGTTTGTTTTGGGGGGGTTCTGCATTTCCTGGTTGAATATGAACTTTTTACATATTAATTTTATTGATATACACAGGAGTAAAGATTTTGGAGAATCAATATTTTGTTAACTTTGTATGATCAAGTACGGTTCTACTGCTTGAATGTATCACAAACTGATTATTCATCTACCACAGATGAATAATCAGTGTTACTTCTGGGATCTGTCTATATTTGCCTTCTTGTGTTATGTGTGTGTGGGGGGGACACACCCAGCTCCAGCATTTCTGGACATGCAATAAATGTGTTTTGCTGTGTAGGAAACCTTGGAACAGTGTGGTAAGACGTCTGTGTCATTGTGCATTTTCACTAGCAATGCAGAAGCCTACCAGCAATTAACTATCTCATCCCCCTCATTATAGACAGAGAAATGGAAAATAGAGATATTCCAAACCATACTTAAGGTCAGAAAGACCATCTCAGAGCTATAAAATGAACTTGTGGCCTACACACTCCAAATCAATGACTTTTCTACTGTGCCTTTTCTTTTATTAAAAAAAAATCCCCCCTTATTTTAATATACGTACACAGGATGATGGCAGGTCATTTCCCAGAGAATATTGCCTTGTATTCTCTGAATCAATCATTTTGAACAAATGGCTGTGTACATTTGTCTTTCCATTCAGGAGCATGAGTTCTGAAGGAGCTGGTGACAATTCCTGTGATCCTGTGATGGACACAGTTAGCATTGGCCATTTCCTCTGGGGCACACACTACGAAGAAGGCAAATATTCTCACTTTTTTGTGACAAATCAATATGTTTATATTCCTTTTTTTCTTCAAATAAGAGTCTCTCTTTGCTTTTAAAGAATTGGCTTGTAAAATGCACATCTCCAAATTATTAACAGAAGTGCATGGGAACATGGCATGTCATGGGGATATGGCATGTCATGGGGACATGGCATGTCATGGGGACATGGCATGTCATGGGGACATGGCATGTGATGGAAGATACTGTCAGTGGAAGAAAAGACAGAAACTGTGTGCGCGTGCACCATCAGCTCTGTCTGTAGGAACTTTAGACAAAACTGGAAGGCATTCAGATGGCTTGGCCAGCCTCCCCCACCTCTTCTTTAAAATTCCTTTTTTTTCTGGGATACTCTGGCCAAAGACTAACAAGCAGTGAAATGGCAAAAGGCAGGCAGCCGGTGAGGAGTGGAGGAGCAAATGGCTGGGGTAAAACACAAACTGTGATTGGGCTGTGAATAATCAAGGACTGGATCGGAGTTTGTTATGCATATTCCATGGTCATAATTTGATATTTTCAAGAGAAAGGAAAAATGAAGAATCCCATTTAAAACAAAAACCAAGAAAGAAGTGAAAAACAAAGCAAGTATCTGCCTTTCTAGCTCCAGATATTAACAGTGCATCTTTCAGAAGGATTCCTGCTCAGGGCTGGAGAGCTACACACAGCACACTTAAGGAAAACAGAACAACACAGAAAATAGTGGTACCACTTTAATGGTGCATGGTGCATGGAATCTTTCATTATGTAGTTGGTTCACATACATCAACATTTTAAATTTTGGACATTCTAAAATACATTTGGCAAGCGGCTGAAGAGAAAACCGTCTGTGAGCTGAGGGAACTAAACCTGGTGGTGTCTGAGGCAGTGTGGGCGCCCATTTGTGCTCTCCGTGTGTGCAAGTCTTAGAGCTTTGGGTGACCTTTTTAAAAAACTCAAACAGCTTTGGAACACTGTTAAAAGGTGATCAGTAGCAATTGTCTTAGTGGTGTGCTCATGTGTGGGGAAATGCCATTATATAGAGCCCCTTCCAAACCCCTGGAATGAATTGTAAAGACTCTTTAAGGAAAGAAAACTTAGGCATTTCCAAGTAACATTAAAAATGTAGCTCACAAAGGGCTTTAATTTCATGACTAAATTTCTAAAGTGTAAAATAAGACCCGAGTAGCTGTTACTTATTTGTAGATTGGCTCCATGATTTGTGTATTACTTGCCTCTTACTTTGGCTAGGAGGGCAAAGATGGGGAGACAGAAGTACACCGACTTCTTCATTCTTTAACAGCAGCAATAGGAGACTCATTTGACCCATTATGATGAACAATTTGAAGCACATCATCATTGAAAGGGGGAATCTATAATTATGATTAATTATTAATCATATATTTAACCATAATTAATGTATTATTAATATACTAATGTATTTACCATAAAATTCATGAAGAGCTTTGTTAATACTATCAAGTTTTCTTCTATATGCTGTATTCTTAGGGTTCAAAGCAACCACACTTATGATTTGTGGTTATCTTTTTTATGCCAGTGGAAACAAGGCTTGGGCAGCTGAAGGCACCACATCAAAAATGATGTGAAGGGCAAGGCTGAAGTTAAAATGTCCTTCCTGTCATCCATGTTGCTTCTATGGAAATGGCATCTCTACTGTAACTGTCCCATGATTCATTTTTTTTTCTCCTCTCATTTATTTAAAACATTTGCATCAAGAGTTTGTGAAGTAAATTTCATACCATGAACCTTGCTATTTTATAACTTTGTGTGATAAAACAGATATTTTTGTATAATGTGGAAGAAATGTTCATAACCCTTAAACCTAGGAAATGTATGTGTTTTTTATGATTTTCAAAAATTAAAGTACAAAGATATTAATTTTGATACTATTTGTAATAGTGTGGAGTTCTAAACCAAACAAATGCTTAGCAGTTAAAAAGTAAATGAATTATAAAACATACATATTTTGATGTCAAATATAATCATTAAAATGTTTAAAAGAATATTTACTACCAATAAAAAATTCTAACTGTAAATTTCAGATGCTATATAAATGTGTTGAATAAATAAAATACTAGATTTGGGATTATGCACATCATAAGATTTAACATTATCCAGTAAGATAGCATGAAAGCCTACTACTTTTGAGTTTTGCTAAAGATTTTATTTTTAAAGTAAAACATGCATGCACGAATCCTTAGAACCTCACTGAATTCTTACAGCCCAGAAAATTTTGGTGAAGGGAAACACCGAATGACTGTAGCTCAGTCAATATTAACAGCACAGAAGGCCCCATGTCCCCAGTAATGCACCTTGCATCATGTATGACGTTTGTATAGCTGAAACATCCAGCTGACATGGCTGATTCATTGGGTATGCTTTTGTTTCTTTATAACTTTGTTTACAATGCATTTATGCTATCTCTCTATGAGACTGCATCTAGGGACATTTTGATAATTAGCTAAGCTACGTAATATCCTTCATTTATGCATCACTATGTTGGATATTTTAACAAACACGTCAATGAATATTCTAATCCATGCTTTTTTGGTGCACACATGTATGTTTTCCATGTGCTTGCTTGTCTCCAGTCCACAGCTACGCAGCTGTAATAGACACCTCTACCATTTTGAACAGTTGTCGTCTCAGTTTGTTCATGAACACTTTCGATTGTATGTGTTTGGAGAGTGTGGTGGTATTGAATTGAGTTAATTTGCATTTCTTAATGACTAATGACATTTTTCATACCAACCTCTTTATTTGTGACATCTTTATTCAAATTACTAGCCTGTTTTTAGATTGTTTCTCTTTTATGTCAATGCCATTTAAGAGTTAATTATGTCATTAATGGATAAGGAATTTTATGGTTTTCCTTCATTATGTATATAAATATTCATTTTCTATATTACTGATGCAATATGGTTTTCGACCTGGTCCGGCCAGAGGTCCAGACCCACAGACCTCACATCTCAGAACTCTTAGCCACCCACTGCTGCTTAGGCTCCCAAAAATGACTTATATATTTATATTAGCTTTATGCTGTTTGGCCTATGGCCCAGGCACATTGCTATCTAGCTCTTTTATCTTAACTCAACCTATTTCTATTAATCTGTCTGCCACATGGGCCATGGCTGACTATGATTTTCTGGTAATTTATATATTAGTTTAAATTATATTTTTTCTTGCTCCATTTTAATATACATGAATATCCAGCTTTTCCATAATTTTTGCTTTGTTTAATTTGTACTAGGCAAACATTTTACCAATGAGCTAAAATCCTAGGCCAGAACCAATTTTAGGCAATACTTTCCTCTCCTGATTGTATGTTTTTGACAGCTCTTTCAAAGGTGAATTGATGCAAATACATCTGGCTTGTTTCTGGGGATGTATCTGTTGTTAACATTTTACTTCAGATACACTATATGGCTTTGACTACTGTGGCTCTGTACTATATTGTGATGTCTGAAAATTTGATGTTTCATGTTTTGGTTAGTCTTGCTCAACAGTCCTCCCTCCTCTTTTTAAGAAGGAGAGATTTATTTCTGCTCACAGTTTCGGGGCGCATAGTCATTTATGGAGAGGAAGGCATGGCAACAAGAAGGTGAGGTAGATTGTCACATTGTTTTCTACACTTATCTCTCCCAGGACTAAAACATATTTTATAATAAATATTTATTTTTTATCTACTCTTTGATAATTTCGTACATGTATATAATGCAGTCTGATGATACTCACCTATCTCGATGCTGCACCCCCTTCCTTGTAACTTAACTATGGCTCTCAACTTCTTTCCAGTGTTGTGAGAATATCTGTCAGTTTGTGTTCATATTTTAACTGGAATATTTGTTACTCCTGTTTATTTTAAGAGCTTCTGTGTGTTCTGGACAATAGGATGCTGTCCTTGCTCCCAAAACATTCTCTTTCCACTTTGGGCCCTTTTGTTTTATTTATGTCATTGAATTTGATCAGGGCCAAAAATATGGGCAGGGATGGGTTTGAGTTCTCATCTGCAGTGTGGGTAACTCACGTTTATCTGTGGCTCCATCACTGACGTCAATGATACCCGTTCCTCCAGAGTCCTAAGAACAGGGCAAAGGCCCCATGAGCCCCTGTTCCTTCCATTACCATTCAATAGTCTTTTGCAAATTTGGGTAGTTTATGGTCTCATGTAAGTTTTAGAAGTATTTTTCTTTCTTTTGTATGTGCAAGATGTCATTTTGCTTCTGGTGACAGTATAGAGATCTGAGATATCTCAAACAGTTCTAATAAATGCACGTCACAGTAAATCTGTCTTAGCTAATTATGATTTCTATTGCTGTAAAGAGATACCATGACCACAACTTTTATAAAAGAAAGCATTTAATCGGGATTGCTTGCTTGCAGTTCAGAGTTTTTTCACCCATTACCATCATGGAAGAAAGCAAGACCTAAAGCAGGCAGGTGTGGTGGAGCTGAGAGTTCTACACCTTGACCCAAAGGCAACAGGAAGGGAACTGTCTCACCGGGCATGGCTTGAGGATAAATGAGATTTTCACAGTGACACACTTCCTCCAACAAGATCATACCTACCCCAACAAGGCCACTTCTCCCCTTGGGAGCCTTATACATTTAAGATGCCCTTACACATCTATTCTGTTCACCAGTAGCTTATCAGCAATGCAACCTAGAGTCTTAAAGGGCTACCTTCCTTGTCACTTAACTATGGCTCTCAGCTTCTTTCCAGTGTTGTAAGATTATTTGTCAGTTTATGTTCATATTTAACCAGAATATTTGTTACTCCTGTTTATCTTCAGAGCTTTTGTGTGTTCTGAACAACAGAAAATTATCTGAATTCTCTGTTGACATATTTCTCCCCAGGTCATGGCTTGTTCTTCTTTCTTTCAGCAATGTCTGTAACAGACATGACATTTTAGTTCTAATGAAAGTTGCATAACAACTCTTTCATAGTTTATGCCTTCCTATTGCAGTACAGTTTTACCCTGACCCTAGTTCACAGTATTTTCAGTATCACTAAAGTACTTTAGAGAATATTTGCATTACATATATTTTGTGCTCCATTTTCTTTTAACTTTTGATGAAATGTATAAGGGCTGTGTCTTATGTGGGGATGTGGGGATATGTTTCATATTTAAAAACCAGGCTGAAACATCAAAGAGAGGAAAAACCGTAGTCAAATCTCACCCAGCTGTCTTCTAGCTTCCTCAGCCTCATTCCTTGTGGTTTCTACTGCCTTCTCTGTCTTTCTATGCCTGCCTTAAATACCCTCTTCACCCATTTGTTTCACGTCCAGGGTAAGATTAAAGGTGTGGGCTACAGCTATCTGGTAGTTAGCTTTGAACTCACAGAAACACAGAAAGATCTCCTCTGTCTCTGGAGTTATGGGATTAAAGGCCTGGTACCACCACTACCTGCCTGGGAATGTGGAACTCCCTCTGTAAACTAAGATGGCCTCAAACTCAGATCTGCTGGGATTAAGGATGTAGGTCACCACTCCCAATTGAGTATATGTCACCACTTCTGGATATTCTCTGTGATGGGATTAAAGGTATAAATCACCACTTTCTGTTCCTCTGGCATTGACTGTGGGTAGATCCCTCTGATGTTTCCTCTTTGATATCTCAGACTTTCCCTGATATCTGGCTCTGAGTTTCCTTTATTTGTGCAACACATGGGCATGCTCTCTGTTTCTGGTTTTGTTCTTTGTCATGTTCAATTGACCAACTGTGGGTTCATCCTGAGGACTCTGTCTGCTTAGTTCTGTCTGTGTGGCCTTTCATCAGTACCAGACTTGAGCAAAATAAGAATACCACTGTAGTATGAGGTTTCTGGCCCGGAATTTTGGGCCTAACCTCAAGGTTTAGGCCCACAGACCCACAGTCCCACAGAGACACACAGATGCATACGATAGTTTTAGGCTGATCAACCTAAGGCCCAGGCATATAACTTGCTAGCTCTCTACCCTTCATTTAACCCATGACTCATCCTGTTCAGCCATGGGGCTCGGTACCTTTACTCACAGCAGCCTGGTTGTCCTCTGCTTCTTCTGGCTTCTCTCTGGCCTTCTGCTCTGTGCTTCCTGTTCTCAGAGTTTTCTTAGTCTGGTAGCCCCGCCCATACTTCCTACCTGCCTTTGGCCAATCAGCACTTTTTATTAAACCAGTGGGTGGAACAATTATTTATAATGTAACAACACAATCTCCCACATATCCCCTTTTCTCTTCTTAGAACAAAAAGAACTCCAAATCTAATATTCTTTTCTCCCCTTATCTATAACAACTTATAAACAACACTGTAAATAAACACAAACATCCATAATCCATGTTTTGGGAATGTGGGCATCGTTCTCTAGGCTACTTCCTGCTGAATGAGGCATTGGCAATCCCATAGGAATCCAGAGAAAAATGTAGGATTATGGACAAGTCTTTAGTGGAGTAGTCTGTAATGCTGGGTCATCACAGCCAGTCTCCTTGAAATTGTTCTGGATACAGAGCTCTGGAAATTTCACAGAGGTGTTCTGAAATGCTGAATTATCTAGGCCATCCATTTCCATTGGAGATTTTTCAGGGGGCCTTCCTCTATCAAAGTTTATGTTCTTTATCAAGGAATAAATCCACAGCCTCTTATTTTCTGTGAAAATAAAAAAGAAAACCTCTTCTCCAAAGTAGCATCTCTTTGAATTTAAGTTTTAAAGTCAACTTATTTACAAAATATATAGGTTGAATTAATCCAACAGCATTTATAATCAATTGTTTTTCAGCAGTTTTTATTAAGTCATTTTCAGTCAAGAAGCTTAAACATAAGACAATAATATACAGTATCCAGATATTCTTTGTATTTTCCATCTTCACATGGCTTTTTATTTATTTATTTATTTATTTATTTATTTATTTATTTATTTATTTATTTATTTATTTAATTCTATTTCTTTTTTAAGGGCTTTCTCTACCTTCTCTTTTCTTTCTCTAAGCCTATGTATGTATATATATATATATTTTCAACACACTCTAAACTACTTAGACTTTAAAAAAAAAAAAAACACTGTCTTTACTGTATATTTATTTTTTAACTTTTTCTGTCTCTGACCATACCTTTGCTTGGCTAGAGTTATTGACTCCACCCAGATTCTTCTATTTCTTTCTGTTTCTGAATACACCTTTAATCTGCCAGGATTCAAGGTTGGTAGGATGGGTAGATGGCTCCACCCAGCTCATAGTCTAATTTCATAGAATTTAGCTTTTTAGCCCAGGTACTCTAGGAATTTTAGGTTCCATATAATTACCAAGTAAAGCTTTGCAATCTGGCTGCTCATTAACTCCATTTAAGTATTAAGCAGCAGAGCCTCTTAAAAAACTCACAAATGTTTTGCCTCTAAGGCTGAATCAGAAAGCTTTTCTTCAAAAAGTCAAGCCTCTGCTTGCCTCCAGCAAACAGAGCTGATCCAAGAAAATATCACCACTAAGAAGCCATCTTTGACTCTATTTTTTTTTTGTCCTTATCAACAGAAACCTTAAATACATCATTTACAACCTTTTGCTTATATTGAGGTCCTGTGAGACTTCAGGAACAAGCCATTTTATACCTTAAGCTACACTCCCAAAGCCCACCATTGTAGCTCAAGCCCATGTGCCTCACCAGAGCGTCTCTACACCATGGTTCATGTGAGAGACACAACTTAAAAGCTGCTTTGGGCTCTAGACCATTTTTTAAGCTTTCTATGGCTTTATGTGGGTATATTTGCCCCACATTGGGCTGCCATTTGTACTGCCATTTGTAGTAGAAGGTTTCTGGCCAGGACTTTCAGGCCTAACCTCAAGGTTTAGTCCCACAAACCCACAGACCCACAGAGACACACAGATGCATATGATAGTTTTAGGCTGATCGACCTAAGGCCCAGGCATATAACTTGCTAGCTCTCTACCCTTCATCTAACCCATGACACATCCTGTTCAGCCATGGGGCTCGGTACATTTTCTCACAGCAGCATGGTTGTCTTCTGCTTCTTCCAGCTTCTCTCTAGCATTGTGCTCTGTGCTTCCTGTTCTCAGAGTTTTCTTGGTCTGGTAGCCCCGCCCACACTTCCTACCTGCCTTTGGTCAATCAGCGCTTTTTATTATACCAGTGGGTGGGACAATTATTTACAATGTAACAGCATAATCTCCCACATACCACAAAAGTCCAACTTGATGATGAACCAATGAGATTCATTGGGGTTACTTCAGAAATAGGATAGGTTACTTATGAGAGCATAAATGACTCAAAGTCAGTTACATCACTCAGAATCCACATTACATTGGCGATAGCTCACCAAATTGAGAAACTTGGAGTGTGCTGCACAGCAGCTCAAGAAAACAATCTGTCTTTTAGGCAGCTCAGAGAGTCTCAGTCTCTTCCTAGTGGTTCAATTGGTCTCTGCCTTTTTGAAACATTTTGACTTTTCTAAGAGTGTATCTTAATAATCCTTACTATCTAAATGAGCTTGAGTAAAAGGGGACTTGATGAATCCAATCAATTTCAGAGACTTTTTGAAAGTTCTGAGTTTCTTAATTCCCTTTACAACATCTAGAGTTTCAATAAGCTTCCCCACAAAACAGAAGGTGGGGAACTTGCTGCACAAATAGATTAACCTTGTATCTGGGAACACTGTCATAATTGCCTAATAATCGTAAGAGATTTGCTTTGTTGACTCTATGAGGTTTTTAAGAAAGGATAATATTAAAGTGCTAAAGGCAGATTTCTTTCTAATTTTCTTGTATGTATTCATTTACTTTCCTGATACATTAGATAGTATCTACAGTAGAAAGTTGAAAAATAGTACTGAAATGGACCTTTTTGGCCTACTTTTAATCTAGTGTAAAAGCCTCAAATATCTTATTATAACTATGACATTAGCAGTAGATCTTTAGAAAAATAGATATTATCAAATTGAAGAAGTTTCCCTCTACTGATAATTTAGTGAGAGTTGTAATAATGAATGAGTCTTCTATTCTGTCCAATACATTTTCTGAATGCATTCATAAAAGCATGCCATTTTTCTGCTTTAAATTGTTGGTTTGATAGATTCATCCATTGATTTTTCTAATGTTAAACCAGTCTTGCATACTTTGAATAAATCATACTCGTCCATGCTGTCTAATTCTTCTTGTACACTGATGCATTTGATTTTGTAGAAGATTTTTATAACTATATGTTCATTAGAGTCTGGCCCATGGTTTTCTTGAACTATCTGCCTGGATTTGATATAAGTATGTTTCTAGTCCATAGAAAGACATGGGAGGGGCTTCCTCTGCTCCTACATTATGAAAGAGATTGTAGACAATTTATACAAACTCTTTCTTACATGTTTGATAGAATTTACTAATAAATTTGTGAGACTTGGAGCTCAGCTGGATAATTTTTATGCTCGCCATGCATCCCTGAGAGAGAAAACAACCTGTGTTCTATATATTCTTTCTTTAAAGCACCCCTCACTTTATTTGAATTACTGTTTTAATGTTCATGATAGTTAAAGTTAAGCTGTATGTTTTCTTTTCCATAATGGCTTCATGATGCTTGCATTTTAAGAGTAAGCTGGTTTGTGTTGGAGAGGATGTGGATCAAGAGGAACACTACTCCACTGTTGGTGGGAGCACAGCATACTTAGTGCAAACTTTTATGGTGACTTCTCAGAAAAATGGAATCAATCTACCTCAAAATCCAGTGATACCACTCTTGGATGTATACCCAAGGGATGCTCAATCATACCACAAGAACACTCGCTAAACTATGTCATAATGGCATTATTTGTAATAGCCAGAACATGGAAATAACTCAGAAGTCCCTCAACTGAAGAACGAATAAAGAAAATGGGATGATACACACAATGGAGCATTATCTGGCTGTAAATAAACAATGACATCATGAAATTTGCAAGGAAATAAATGGAACTAGAAATATCATCCTGAGTGAGGTAACCCAGACTAAGAAAGACAAACATGGTATATATTCACTAATAAGTGGATAATAGATGTAAAGCAAAGGATAACCAGACTACATCTCACAGTTACAGAGAAGCTAGCTAACAAGGAAGACCATAGGAGGGATGCATGGATTGTCCTGGGAAGGGGAAATAGATGAGATCTCCTGAATAAACTGGGGATAAGGGGGCAAATAGAGGGGAGGGGATAAGGGATGAGAAGATAAGGAAATAGGATGATCAAGCTGGAACAGGGATGGAATAGGAGAGCAATGAAAGACGTATCTTGAAAGAGGGAGACATGGTGGGGTTGGAGAGAAACACGGTGCTATGGAATTTCCCAGGAATACTCAAGGATGACCCCAGGTTAGACTACTAGCAATAGTGGAGAGGCTGCTTGGGCTGGTCTACTCTGGTAATCAGATTGATGAATACCCTAACGATCATCGTAGGACTTTCATCCAAGGCTCTATGGAAGCAGATGCAGAGATTCACAGTCAAGCACCAGACCAAGCTTCAGGAGTTCAGTCAAAGAGAGGGAAGAGTGATTATTTGATCAAGTGGGGTCAAGATTATGATGGGGAAATCTACAGAGAAAACTGAACCAAGCTATTGGGAACTCACAACTTTAGACCAATAGCTGCCTACATGGGACCTGACTAGGCCCTTTGCATTTGGGAGGCAGTTATGTAGCTTGGTTTGTTTAAGGGGCCCCTGATAGTGGGATCAGGAACTATCCCTGGTACATGATCTGGTTTTTTGGAGCTTATCACCTATGGAGGAACATCTTGCACAGTGTTGATGCAGGGTGAAGGGTCTTGGACTTGCCTCAATTGAATGTACCAGGCTTAGATGATTCCCCATGGGAGGCCTTACCTTTTCTGGCCCAGGTGATGGGGGGTGGGTATTAGGGGAGAGGACTGGGTGGGGGAGTGGGAGGAAGGATAAGAGGGGGATCTGTGGTTGTTATGTAAAGTGAATAAAAATTTCTTAATTAAAAAAAATTAAGGTGGTTACAGCACATTCTTTATCTGAAGGACTGTTAGAAGATGAGTTATTCCTGAGTTGTTTATTAGCATTGAGAGTAAAGCTATATAATGAACATGACCTTGGGACAGTGTTCTGGAAGGAGGTGCAATTTCTTTAGCATAACTAAGTATATGAAGCTCAAGTTTATCCTTATGTTGATTTTGAAGCTGTCTTAAAGTAATTTTTCATTTCACCTAAACTGTAAGTTATTTGAAATCTTACATGACCACCTCTTAATTTTGTTTTTAAATTGTATAAAATCTACAAAATTTATAACATTCTTTTTAATAACTTTAATATATTTTTTAAACCTCCCATTGCAATTATTTTTTCCAAGAGGCAAACTTTGGCTTTCGTATTCATTTTTCTTTCTGTTCATCAACTTACCACCATATAACGAATGCTTTAAACCAGCACACATTTGTCTTCTAACAGTTCTGGGGGTGATATCCAAAATGCTCTCCCTGGGCTGAGATCTCTACGTCTGTGGCATCACACCCTGGGAGTTGGGAGGGACAATCCATTTCCTTGCCTTTTGCAGTTTCTTGGCTGGTGGCCTCTTCCTCCATCTTCAGAGCCAAAATCATAGCACCTTGTATCAGTTGTCATGTTGCCGTCTGTCCCTGTAGTCAAGTACTCCCTTTCCCTCTTACCAGACACTTGTAATTGCATTTAGGGACCACCACGATAATCTAGAATAATCTGCATTTTCTCAAAACATTTTTTTGTATGCAGCCAGAAATGGGACAGCTGGATCATATGGCAGATGTATTTTTAGCTTTTTGGAGGAACCTCCATGCTGCTCTCCATAATGGCGGCACTCATTTCCATTCTCACCAGCAGTATGGGAGGTTTTCTTTTCTCCATGTCCTAGCCAGCATTTGTTTTTCTTGTGTGTGTGGTTTCAATAATAGCCACTCTAACTAGGGTTAGATGACCTCTCATTGTGGTTTTGATTTCAATTCCCTGATGGCTATTGATGCCGAAGAATTTTTTCATATATTTGTGGGTTATTTGTGATTCTTATTAGAAATGTCTATCCAGGCATTTTCCCATTTTGAAAGTAGATTAGTTTTGTTACTGTTGACACTTTAAGTTCCTTTACTATTCTGAATATTACACCATTGTCTCATGACTGATTTGTAAATAATTTCTTCTCTACGGGTAGTCTGTTTGCTCTGTTGACTGTTGGCTTTGCTATACAGACCCTTATTTTGATTATGCCATTTCTTCATATTTTCTTTTATTTTCTGTTTTATTATTTTTATGATTTGTGGTCTTATTATTCCCCCTTTGACCTCTTTTGGTAGAAAATTAAATAAGTGATTTTGAGGTTTTGAATTTTCCAGTACATGTATTCATAAAAAATTTCAGGTCCATTGGAAATATCTGACTGCGTTCAATAAGTTTATTGTATCATGGTTTGGTGAAATATTTTAAATTTAGGTTAAGTGATTATGGTTCACATTTTTCATCATTTAAAGTGAACAATTTAGTTTCTAAACATTTTGAAGTATTTATGCTTATCTGTTTCTGACTTTAACTTAATTTTCCTTGAGCCAAAGTACAATTTTAGTCTTTGATTAGCAAGCTTTTGGTGTGCCTGCATATTCAGATGCATGGCTATGTGTATGTGTGGGATGTCATGCAACTGTGCATGTACATGTGAAGACTGGAGGTCAACCACAGTGTCAGGGTCAAGAGCTATCCACCTGGATCTGCTGAAATAGCATCTCTAATGGGGGACCTGGTTTTATCAGTTAGATTTGGATGGCTGGTCAGTGACCCCCAAGTGACCTTTTTACCTCTCCAGTTAACTAACTTTTAAAATCAACTCAATAAGCCACCAATTTGATGCTTGAAAATACCATTTTAAATATGTGTCTACATATTTAGAAGTATCTTATTTAGCTTTACTATTTGCTAAGAAATTGAATTTGAAATAAACTACACTGTATACAAATATACATTTGTATATTTCATTTTAATCATATTAAGTTTGAGTTTATATAGTATAAGATATTTATTTACTGGACACAAACAGTATTATTATGTATTTTTGGTAGAGTAATAATTTTTATATAAATGCTTATATATTAAATGTATAAAGTTTTGTATTGTATAGCTCCACAATCTTTATTTTAATGAATATTTACAAATATGTTTTTGCTATATTTTACATCAGTTTTGTATCTGATTACCTGCATTTCTCCCTATGTTTAAAATTATAGCTTACCTTTTATCAAGAGCATATCTCTTTAAAAATGCTACATGAAAATCTCAATGACTTTTTCTCCACTACTATTAAATATCATATTGTGCAGTATTTATATTATTCTTTCTAAGTGGTTAAATTCTTAGATTAGAAGCATCAGGAGTTCTATTTTAGAGTATAAGTATTTAATTATTGGCTTGATTTTTATTAGAATCATGTGCTTTATAAAGTTATGTTCCTTTTTTGTGGCTAGTTTTAGTAGTAGTGGTTTCTCCCATTTACTCTTTAGAATGAGAACATGTAAGACTCATGGTTATTTAGAATTGTATTCTTTAGTCTAGATGTTGGATTCTAACTTAATTACATAGTGACTTATGTAATTTAATGATTTAATCATATAGTTTAATTAATTCCATTTTTTGTAGTGTTTTGAGACTTATTTTACAGTCCAGAATGAATCTGAGCTAAGCTGACTACATATATTTGTTTAATGTGCATATGATGTAGTGATTATATAATTTCCTATGAATACTGGTCATGCTACTAAAACCTTCTGCATCTGCCAAGGACCCTTGTGGTTGTATTGAAATCTCTTTTGTCTTTCGTATAATGTGACTTAGTAACAACTGTTTTTGAAAATGAGATTATCTTTTATTTCTTTTCATTTTGAAAGTATAGAATTTGCTGCATATAAAAACTTCGGTTGATTTCCCCCAAACTCTAACATACACATTTTCTTGTCTTTTGGCTTTCATGGCTAAGGATGAGAAGAGGCTCCAGTTTTCTGTTGTCTCTTAACCAGCAATGCGTTCCCTCTCTGGGATTCTTGTTGCTTTCCTGATTTAGTCTTCCTCTGGTTCTCACCAGGCAGATTATTATCCACCTATGTGCAGCATTCTTTCTGTGAGTCCTTCTATTGACTCACTGAACACCTGGAATCTTTGGGTTTGGTGTTTCTTCACAACATGAAGGAAATACCATTCTTTAACTATCAGTTTATAAATAACTGTCTGCTCCCTTCACCTATGGGACTCCACATTTGCATTTCCAAAGACCCAAAATAACTTTTATAATTTCATTTTTTCCATGTATATTTAATTTAAAGATTTTTCTGCTGACCAGCCTTTGAATTCACTTACCTAACATTTTATGCTATATAGTTTATTATTAACCTATCAGTGAGTACTTTATTTTAGTACTTTATTTTATAAATCTCCCACATGTAGGCAGTTTTACATCTTTTAGGCCTCAGTTAAAATGTGTCATATTTGTATAAAATTTCATGCATTTCCTCAATTGTTATCATACTTTTATACTGTAAGTCTTTATGCTTTCGGCAGCATTTGAATCACTTTGGGGCTCTCACCCACCAGTGCCCCTTATACCAGCCACTTCTTCGTGACATGCTCAGTAGTTTCTTCCCTTGTATGCTTTTGGTATTGTAGATGATAGATTTGAATGAAATCCCTTGATTTTTATCTCCTACCAACAAGTGTTGAGCTTTGTTCTGAATGTGCAGATGCCCTTTGACTTACCTCCTAATAAATAATTTTAAGTTTTTTACAATGTTGTAAAAAAGTATTTTAAGTAGAATAATCCCCCTTATTTGTGGTTTTAATTAGCATGGTTTCAGTTAGCTGCTGTCAACCACAAACCAATAGCGTTACTTCTTCATTACTTAGAGACTCACATTCCTGTAACTGTTTATTGCATCACATTGTTAGATATTCTATCTTATTAACAATTATCCTGTTCTTACTAGTTCTAGCTTATCAGTTATAGATATGTATGTATTGAAAAGGCAATATGCCTAAGATCTGGTAGTATCCATCCAACCTGCTACAGATAATAGCAGTGTTACACACCTGCCCACCCTTCCAGCTAGGAATGCAGGCCCGCTAAACCATAGCTGCTAACCTTGCTATTGTAGAGCTGACAGAAGTATAGCTGCTCAGAATTAAATGCTCACATTATCACAAAAAAAAAAAAAAAATATGCTACTTACTGCTAGCCCAGGAAAGGATCAAAGAAAAAAATGCACATGCTTTTCTGCTGAATGAATATAAATTTGGTACAATCTAATGTCAGAAATTTTGAGATCAAAACCATCTTAGATGAAGGACTGTATGTTGAGTCTCATAGTCTAAGTCATGCCAGTGTCTGCCCTCATACTCTACTCTGAAATATCTAACAGTGTCCTTTAAGCTTATCTACAGGAATGTTCAGAGTATGAAATTCAAGACTATAAAATAATTTTCTAGAGGATTTTCTTCTACTTAGGGTCAATAGTAGGTAGCGAAATTTACTATTTTTAGTATCTTTTGTATCATTTCATGCATTTTTCATTTTGTATAGATTGCTTTGTTTTTTATTAGCTCCTTTCTTTATAATTTGTAACATAAGCTATTTATTCTCATTCAAAGAAATGTTTTCCTAACATCTCAGTATCTGCTGTTGCCATCTTGTCTTGCTTCAACTTTCCACAAACTTGTTTTAATTGTCAACTTTTGGGGAAATATAACAGTCTTAGTAATTTTTAGTCTTCTAATTTCATATACACATCCAATATCATCAGTACTCCTCTAGGTGTTGCTTTGAATACATATCTCATATGTTTCTATCTAGTACTCATTAATATTCAATTTCAAACAATCTCGTCTTTATTATGTTTAATAATTCATTCCATAAGTTACTTAGAAGTGCTTTAGTTTAAAAATACTGGTGATGTAACAATTTTGTTGTTAATTTCAAGAAAAGTTACATTTCTATTTAAAGAGATTTGATTAGCAGTGTATAAGCTTAATGTTAGTTTCTTTATCTATATTCAGTGTTTAAAATGTACAGATCAATCAGAAGATCAGAAGTCAGACAGTAGCTTCTGTGGAAACTAGTTTACTTCTGATTCACTTTATCCAGCAGATGCATTCCTTAGCAGTCCCAACTCAAAGAGGGATTGGTTTATATGCATCTTTGCCTTAAGTAGTAGCAAAACCCTAACCTCCAAGACCAACCAAATCTCTTTTGCTTTCTCTGTCACCACCTTAACACGGGCTAGTGACTGTGACTAGAAGTTCTAATGCCTAGCTCTCATCATGCAAACTGGAGACGTTATGACCAACTAAAATTCATTATTCTCTTGTTAGCTACATGATGTTTTTGAGAGGACTGAAAATATATAAAGTTACTTTTCCGGTTAGTGTTCTATGTGAAGTTAGTTCAAAATTCTCTCTGGTGGAAACTAAATTTTACCCATTTTGTTCCAGACAGAAATTCACATGATTCTATGACATTCATGAACCCTCTAGTCTCCACATACAATCATAATTACAACTTTTTCTAAGAACAGAATCCATTTTTATTCTATTTTTTCTAACATTGACGGCATGTTTTTCCTAACTTATGATGATAAATAGGTAGCAGAGTCAATCTTTGTTTATTCATTTTTATTCATATTTAGTACAGATCTTTGAACTCTCATTAGTTTCTAAATATTACTATTGGGTTGGATTGTTTTGAATTGATATGATAATCTGAGATTGACTTTAAAAAGTATTTAATCTATTCATATAAGAACATTGTGTAATCCTTCATATAATTTTCATACTGTTTCTTCTATTTTATAATATCTTCGAATTTAAAATTACATCATTTCTCTTTTCAGGATTCTTAAAGTCATCATTTTTGTAATTAAAGATATATGTAATTTCATATTCTATTGCAGATATTATTTGGAAGCTTGAGTTTCTAGTTTTGTGTTGTTTTTAGATAGGATGTAACTAAATTTATAACATATTGAGTACAGATAAATGGAATCTGATAAATTTACTTATCACTTTTACGGTTACCTATGTATTATTTTGCATTTTCTGCACACATGTTCACATTTTTAGGAATGCTAGGAACTTTGCTCCCAAACAGTTCATAGGCTCTTACTTTGCTCTCCTCTCCTCACAGACATCCTTTGAATTGAAATGGTAGCAGTGTGCATCCTCAGCTCATCACTGAAAGCCAGAGACACCAGCAGCATTCACTTCCACTGTTTTTATAGCCACAGCCTGTAACCTTTCAAGTGTCCTAAGAATATTTACCATGATTGAATTTTTCTCTATATCAGTAACATGGTCATAGAAGTGACATACATTTTTATTATTATTATTATTATAATCATTTAAACCTGGAATTACCTTCTTTGCATATTGGTGAACTAATTTTGCATATCATTGGTTTAAATTATTTCATCTATGACTAGGAGTGAGACTGGAAATGTGAGTTTTCTACCTTTGCTCTGTTAAGCTACTGTCTTATTTTGGAGACCATCTTACTTTTGTTCTTGATACATTTTATCCATTAAGGTAGATATTAAGTATCTGATTTCTTCATGTGCTTTACCATTTTCTAAATATTTAGATTAATATTTTATTTGAATACATTTACTTGGAAATGTTTACTTGCTTTTCCTTTAATGGCTTAAATGATACATATTTCAGGCTTTATGGGCCATACAGTATGGTACAACTACTCCACATCTCTTTTGTGGCCCAGCTCAGGCAAGGAAGTTTGTAAATAAAATTTAGATATATTTTAAGGAAAACCACCCAGCCTGGCCATTTGAATTTCAGATAATTTTTACATTATGATGATATATTAATCTTAGTTTTTCCTATTATTTAAAAATAGGCAAGTCACCATAGATTGTGGATGTACAAAATATAATGGACTTGCTTTGGCAGCAGCCTGTACTTCACCAGTCTTCCATAGAATTGTTCTTCATAGGGATGTGCTGAGTTTTGTGGAGTCATTGATAATATTCACAAATTTATTCTTTCTTTCAGTTGCTCTATTATTAAAGTATGTTCTCTTGTTACTTCTTCACTAGCTATGCATTCTGCTGCAGTAGTGTAGACAACATCATCTATTCTGTCATGGCTGTGGCACCATTCATTCACACTGTAGACCCCAGACTGTGCAGTATCCAACATAGTTACAAAAGGCTGTCTGGCTAAAGACTGGTGCTGCTTCTGCTCGCCATTGATGAAAAATCTCATCAAACATGATATTTCCATGATGTTTCAGGTTTTTCTCCTTCTTTCTGTCTTCATGGCTCCTTGAGGACTTCGATGATCAGGATATAGACTGAAGGTATCACCTCATCTATCTGTTCTGAATGATGGTTCACTGTTACTCTAAGACATTTACAATCACCAGTTGCTTTGATGATGTCTTCACCAACTGTTTTTGAAGATATAGGATCTTTAGGTCTAAAAGAGCTGTGGCACCAATCTCTCCTTAGGTGTGCCTCAGGTACATGTCTTGGATCTTGTTGGGAATTACTTTGGGCATTATGGTGGAGGTGGCTGGTGTTGGATGGACCTGGATTCAGGGCAGCTAGATAAAGTTTCACTGCTAAAAGCCCCACAATCATTCTATTGTTGCTAAAGGTTTTTATTTGTAAAACTGATGAAGTATTGTTGGGGGGTTTTAACTTTAAATACTTAACATCCAAAATTTTAGCTTTTGCAACTCTCCGAAGGCTTCTTCTGTGGTGTTCTCTTAGCCTTAGAGAGTATGGGTTTGAGAAAAGTTAGTGAGTACTCAGTAGTCACTTCCTGTCAACAGTCTGAACACTGATGAGACTCCATATTAGCTACTATCCTCTGCATAAAAGCTTCTCTGACCAAGGTTGAGAACTGAACAAGCCTATGGATATAAACATATTTAGAAGACAGTTTGATAATGTGACCTTAAAAAAACAAACAGCATCTGTAAATTCTCCCCTAGAGCCTATGTCTTCCCTAGCTAACATAATTCTCTTCTGTGGAGCAGGCTTCAAAATATTTAAGAGAGCTATTGATTCTCCTATAAATAGTTTTGTCAATATTGTGCCTGTGGGCACATCTTACCTGGCATGTTGGTATTATGGCATGTGAGATCCAATGCTGGGGGAGACCATTTCTCCCCCAGCATTCTGCACAGAACCTTTTAGCACTCTGAAAACCAGCCAGTTGGGAGAGAGGTCCCAAGACTTACCATGTAGTTGCAGTGGGCAGCAAAAAGCAATGTCAACAGCTTGTGCTATTTTGGAACCTCTGAGGACTCAGATCAATAATTCATTAAGTAGTAACCCATTCCTGGCACTAAGGCTTCCATTTAATTACCTATGACTCCTAGAAGCAGTTTCATGTTGGATACATTTCAGTTTCAAATGTTGGATACATTTGCTCAAATTCATTTTTTCAAACACATATTTTAAGTAGCTTGCAAACTTCCGGAATATTAGAAGGTTTCTTCATATATCCTTAGTTTTGATGAACACACTTCCATACCTTTCTTTATGTCATTGCTGTATAAGAAAGCTCTGTAGTAGGAGGTTTCTGGCCCTGACTTTTGGGCCTAGCCTTAAGGTTTAGGCCCACAGACCCACAGACTCACAGAGACACACAGATGTTTACAATTGTTTTAGGCTGACTGGCCTCAGGCCCAGGCATATCACTTGCTAGCTCTCTACCCTTCATCTAACCTATGACTCTTGACTCTTTCTGTTCAGCCATGCGGCTGGGTACCTTTCTTTAGAGCAGCATAGTTGTCCTCTGCTTCTTTCAGCTTCTCTATGGCATTCTCTCTGGCATTCTGCTCTGGGCTTCCTGTTCTCAAGAGTTTTCTGAGTCTGGTAGCCCCGCCCACACTTCTTGCCTGCCTTTGGCCCATCAGTGCTTTTTATTAAACTAGTGGGTGGGACAATTATTTACCATGAAACAACACAATACCCCTACAAAGCTCTGATTTTTAATGTGGTAATTTCATACCCTGCAAAATTACCCAGTGTTAAAAATGGTTTTGGTGAAGTCATTATCATCTCATAGTAAAATCATATCATCTTCAAATAGGGATATTTTGCCTTTTCTTTTTTGTTTAGTTGTTTATTTATTTATTTTATACACTTAGCATGATATTGGCTGTAGGCTTTTTCTATAGCTTTTATCATAGTAAGGTAATATCTTTCTGTCTCCAGGCTCTTCATGATTTTATCAGGAAGAGATGATAAATTTTGTCAACGGCCTTGTATGCCTCTAATGAGAAAGAAGATCATATAGGTTTTTTGCTTTGTTTTGTTTGTTTGTGTGTGTGTGTGTGTGTGTGTGTGTCTATATATGTGATGGAAAACAGTTATTGACTTGAGTTGTTGAATTATTCTGCATCTCTAAAATGAGGCCACTTGGTCATGATGAAGGATCTTTGTGATGTAATCTTAAATTCAGTTTGCCAGTATAACATTGAGAATTTTTGCATCTATGTTCATCAGAGACATCAGTCTGTAGTTTTCAGTTTTTGATTGTTGGCTCCTTGTCTGGCTTTCTGTCATTGTAAAACTGTCTTCATAAGAAGCCTCCTTCCTTTTCTGTTTCATGGAATATTTTGAGTGATAGTGGTATTAATATTTTTGGAAGTGCTGATAAAATTCGGTTAGTGAATCTATCTAGTCTTGGGTTTGTTTTGTTTGGGGGACTCTTTATGTTACTGTTTCTGTTTCATTGATGGGCGTGGATCTATTTAAATTATTTATGTTGTGTTATTTCATTTTGGTATGCTGTATGCATCTAGGAATCTATGAATTTCATTTAGACTTTCCGATTTTGTGGAACAATCATTTTTAAAGTCTGTCATTATATTTTCTTCATTTCATTGATATCTGTTATGTTTCCCTTTTTGTTTTTGTTTCTAATTTTATTGATTTGAATTTTCTCTCTTGTGTTTAATTTGAATAAGGATTTGTGAGTCTTATTTATCTTCTCTAAGAACCATCTTTTCATTTTATAGATTTATTCATTTTATAATATAATCTCAGTCTATTTTCACTATTTCTTCTGTCTACTATTCTAGGTTCCCAGCCCCCCAGGCTTTCAGGTGCATCATTAAGTTATTAACTTGAAAGATATAAAAAATTTTGATGTAGCTACTCACCACTATATTTTAGGACTGCTTTCATTTTGTCCCATAGGTTTGTTTATGTTATGTTTCATTTTTACTCAGTTCTAGGAATCTTAAAAATTTCTTCTTGATTTGTTCAGTGTCCCAACTATTATTTAATGCTGCATAATACAGGTGTCATGGGATTTTGCACTTTCTTTATTTTCTATGGTTGTTGATATCTATCAATATTTCATTGTAGTTAGGAAGAATACAAGATGTTATTTCAAATTTCCTAATTATTTTAGACTTGAATTATGTTTTAACATATGCAAAAAGTCCCGTGGGCTCCTGAGAAGAATGGGAATCCTGGCTTGTGTTAGAAAGCAGGCTGGGGAGCTTACTGAATCAAAAACGATCACTTGGAAATCTTCAGGAAAAGGAATTAAACCCTCCAAAGGTAGATGACTGTTGAATGGCGTGGGCAGGATGTGGAACCGCATTGAATAGGATCATACTATGTTCCTGTGCATGAGCTGGCACCTTGGAACCCATTACCTACAGAGGAACACCTAACCCAGCCCTAACATTGGGATGAGGGAATAGGACATACCTCAAATGGACACACCATTCTGAACTGACCCTCCTTGGGGAGAGGATCGGGGGATGAGGTTGGGAGAGGCTGAGAAGGATTGAGAGGGATTTGGAGGAGGGAAGAGAAGGCAAGCAGGGGGATACACGAAAAAAAATTTAATTAAAAAATATAAAGGAAAGAAAGCTGAGCAAACCATAGTGAGCAAACTAGTGGGCAACATCCTTCCACTGACTCTGCATTAGCTCCTTCTTCCAGGATCCTGCCCTGATTGATTTCCTGCCCCAGCTTCTTCAGTGATGAACTGTGACATGGGAATGGAACACAAATAAAGCCGTTCTTTCCCAATTTGTTTTGGCCGTGTTTCATCACCGCAATAGTCATTCAAACTATGAAAGTGCAGGTATGACTGCAATCGTAATATCCTTTGATGAGTATGAAGTATGAAGTGACCCTCCTTATCTCTTCTGATTAGTTCTGGTTTGAAGTCTACCAAGTCCAATATTGGAGCTTCTGTGACCGCTGGTTTCCTAGCTCCACTTGCTGGAAATGCCCTTTTCTACCTTCTTCCCTCAGGTGTTTTCTCTCATTGTTGGTGAGGTTTATTTCTTAAAGGTGGTCAAATGACAGATCATATTTTCTAAACCAGTCAGCTAGTCTGTGTGTCTTTAGAGGAACTGAAACTTAAAATTTGGTGTTTTTATTAAAAGGTGTGTATTTCTTCTTGTCACTTTGTTGATATTTTGTTTATTTTGCTCAACTTTCCTGGTATTGTCTCTTTGCTCCTATGCTTCTGTATGTGTCTATTTCTTCTCTTCAGTCTGAAGTATTCCTTTCAGTTTCCTCTGTGCAGTTATGTTAATAGTCATGTATTCCTTTCATCATTTTTTAATTATGGAGAATTATTATTTCCTCTTATATTTTAATAGTTTTATTTGGGGTATATGAATCTAGTAGACAGTTGTGGTCCTTCAGAATCTGGAATGCCTCTTTCCAAGCCTTTCTGAATTTTGTAAAAGTTTGTGTTGAATAATCAGATATCATTCTGATGAGTGTGCCTTTGTAAATTACTTGGCTACTTTTTCTTGCAGCTTTCCATAACTGATGTTCTGGATCTTTTACATTTCAGAACTCAGAGGTAGTGTATGGCAGATGTATAGCCTGAGAACTCAAAGTCAAAGAAGTCTCATCTCTCAGTACCTGTAACAAGGGACAGGTATGGTGGGTGTTTGGGGTCTTGTCTCAGGTGTCTAACTAGTTTATAATTGACCAGATAGCTCTTATTTATGTGTCTTTAAAAGTACATATTCTGAACTGTTTAGTACAGCCTTTCTTAATATATGTCTATCTGATCAAATTAGTTAATTTTATATTTCAGGAATAGCCTTTAATTACTTCCTTTTAAAATTGGTTTTACGGTCATTGAATTTCTCCCAATCTCTCTGTGTCTGATTTGTTTGTTTTTTTATAACCTGGAACGAATAGCTTTTTCTTTATGTATTTTGGTGATGTTTTGAAAAATAGCTAAATGTATAATTGGACTTATTAATGTATTTTTAAATCTCCATGAATGCATTTATTTAAAAAGTACATTTTGATTAGTGTTAATTTACTTACACTAAGCTACTTTCATGTTAAAAGGAGATATATTTCTAATTCTTTTCCTTTTATATTTTGTATTTTTGCAATATTACTCTTAGTATAAAACACTGCAGATTTTTCTCTTTAGTATTTTATGTGTGTGTCAATTTATATACAATATAACATTGATTATATCTGGGCTTCTATTGGCCAGTTTTTTCCTTTCCTTTCATTCATCTGCTTCTTCTATGTTCCTTTAACCCCATTCTTACCTCCTTTTCTATTTGTTTTTATTAATTTAAGAAAATTGGGTCTGGAGAGATCGCCCAAAATCAAAAGTGTTTGTTGCCTAAACTTGATGTCTGGCATCCACACTGAGTAGCTCACAACTACATGTTACCTATTTGCCCAAAGATGGCATAGCCAGGCCCAATTATATTAACTAGCAATAAGAACTTGTCTTACAGACATGCCTATTGGCCAATCTGATTGATGTAGTTAAATTATTATTTGGGTCACCAACTAGCTCCCATCCCAAATCAAGACATAGAGACTTACTGCTAATTATGAATGCTTGGCCTTAGCTTGGGCTTGTTCCACAAGCTCTTTTAACTTAATTTAATCTGTTTCTATTCATCTATATTCTCTTCAGGGCTTTTGCCTTTTTTTATTGTACTGTCTTACTTTCCTGCTTTCTTCCTTTCTGGCTGGCTGGCCCCTGGCATCTTCCTGCATTTTTTTTTTTTTAATTTTCTTTCTTGAGCCTATTTTTTTCTCCTCCCTGTTCTCTCTGCTCAGAAGTTCTGCCTAGAACTCCTCCCTTGCTATTGGCCATTCAACTTTTTATTAGACTTTTCAGGTGCCTTAGGCAGGCAAGGGGAAATAGCAACACAGTTTTACATAATTAAACAAGTGCAACACATCTTTATACAGTTAAACAAATATTATGTGATAGATTGAGGAATTCCACCAATTGAAATTCTCGCAGTTCTGAGTTGGATTGACATCTGAAGCTAACCAGAAAAACCATTTTTTGTTTATTTCACTAAATAATATAGTACATTTTCTCTTCTAAAATCCACTCTGTACTTATGTATGTATTATTTTCCATTTAGATATTATTCAATTAGATCTATCTATACATTTCTCCTATTGGTTGTGCTCATTGTGTTCTTTATAGTGCCACCACATCTAACATAACTTTATTTACTGAGTAGCTAGTAAATTTACTATGTGTTAAATGTTTTTAAAATATGTTTAGCTTGATTATATCTTTACTAAATATACAATTTTCTGAGTAGTTTCTTCTGTAGCATAAATACAATTGTAATTTTTCTGCATTACAGAATTTCTGTTTAGTAATTGTAGTAAGAAGTTTCTGGTCTGTCCGGCCTATGGTCCAGACCCACAGACCCACAGTCCCACAGAAACACACAGATGCTTGTATTAATTTTATGCTGATCAGCCTATGGCTCTGGCATATTGCTAGCCAGTGCTTGCTCTTAAACTAACCCAAGATTCTTATCCTGTTCAGCCATGAGGCTCAGTATCTTTTTCAGAGCAGCATAGTTGTCCTCTGCATCTGCTGGCTTTCCTGGCGTCTCTGCCCTGCTCTTCCTGTTTCCAGAGTTTTCCCAGTCTTGTAGCCCTTCCCACACTTCCTGTCTGCCTTTAGCCAACCTGCGTTTTTATTAAATTAGTAGGCGGGACAATTATTCACAATGTAATAGCATAATCCCACTACAAGTAATCATCACTTTCCTCATACCCTCAGATATTTCTGAATCTTCTCTGGGTCTAGAACTGGAACACTGTCATCATGTCTAACTGATGCTTCTGTTCTCTATCCTTTTGTGCATTTATAGTGCAATCTTTGTGTTTATGCTGTTTTGCCTCTCAGATCAACATTATTTCCTTCATTTTTATTCCATGATGAAATCTGGTAAGTTCTTATTTTCAAAATACTAAATATTTAACTTTAGAATTTCTGCTCCTCTCTCTTTTCTATTTGTAGGTTAGTACATTCTTGCTCTTCTCAATAGTCCAAAGTCTAAGTACATATTCCATACAGTTGCATTGATTTGATTTCAGTGTCTATAGGGGAGTTTCCTAGACACACTTTAACTCATTGTTTGTCTGACTTAATTTCTTTTCTCTCCCTCCCTCCCTCCCTCCCTCCCTCCCTCCCTCCCTCCCTCCCTCCCTCCCTCCCTCCCTCCCTCCCTCCCTCTCCCTTTCTCTCTCTCTCTCCTTTCCAGGTTACTTTGTATGCTGATTTTCTTTCTTTTGCTTTTTATTGTGTGGTTTAGATGATGTCTTTCTGTGTTTCCCAGACTGGTCTCCAGCTCCTGGGCTAAGTGACCTTTCTGTTTCAACTTTCCTGGGCCACAGAGTTCACCACTCTTCTCAGCATATATAAGATTTTTTTTTTTTTATGATTTTAAATGTACCTGGAGCTCTGGATGACCTCATCTTCCAGATAATGTTTACCTTCACTTCTAATTTGCAGAGAGGAGAGACATTAATTTGAGCCACCTCAACCCAATGCGAAACTGAAATGTGATTTGAAGCTGGGCTTTAGTGTTTATGAAGAATGGCTTATTTCCAGATTTTATTTATTATGAGAAGAGAACCTTTGGAATCCAAAGGGAATAAAGATTCATCAGGGCATCTTCCCCTGAATTCCAATGTTTGACTTTCAGTTTTGTACTTCTGCTAAAATACCTGCTCAGTGTCTCAGTCCCTGCCTGGAACTTGTCATCATTATGGTGAAAAGAGTTTCATATGCAGGACTCACCCTGCATGGCTTTCTTTCTGGATGCTGGTATCTCTCCTGTGTCTTGAACTTTATATATGTAAATGTAGAATTAAATTTATTTTCAGTGAGAGTTGATTAGAAATAAGGTCATCTGCTGCTGGTGGCAGAACTCCTTTCATTGGGTTTTACATATGGATTTTTCCATTTTAGAACTTTATTTCAAAGGTGGCTTTTATTTCTTTAAACATAATGTTGTTTTATAAAGTATATTTCAAATTTTCTATATCCGGTCCACACCTGTAGATTGTTGTGGGCCTGGCTGTTGGTTCTGGCTCATAGAAGCATATGTCTTTTTGTGCCTTAAAAACATCTTGGGAACAGCAATTACTCTTGAAAAGTACAGTTGATATGTCTCACTTATTTGCTTTTCTTCTAGTTAGCACATGAGGTTGTGATGCATAGAAAATATTTTTAGCCCAACATAAAATTCGAAGCTCTCTAGTACATGTAGAAAGTACTTCTACTCAGGGTAATGCTCTTCTGTCCTTGTAGAAAAACCAGGTTCAATTCCCAACAACCTGAGTACTCACAACTGACTATAACTGTAGTTGGGAATCTGCTGCCCTTTTCAGGCCCCATATGTACACGGTATACATATAGATGAACAGCCGCACACATATACTCATAAACCAAAATACATGGTTTTTAAAAGGAAAACATTTCTATTTCAAGACCACTCAGACATAGAGTCTGAGTAAAGGATACTTTCCAGCTTTTTTCCCTCCAGTCCTTTCCTATCAAGTAGCCATTGCCTTAGATTTGCTGTGATTGGAAGTCACCTTTTCTCCTCTGTCCACATCACATTTCAGCAAATCTGCTGCACACTCTAGGATGAAAGCATCCTGCTATTTGTTTTAGTCCCCACGAGCTGGTAACAATGTACAGCACTCATGGTAACTTACAAAGGGTGGAAAGTGTCTGGGTGCTCAGAACTCTAAAACTCTGGAAAGTCTTGTGTCTGTTAAGGACTTCTCTTTGCTTCCAAGACAACACCAAGCTGCTGTGACTTCCAAAGGAAATATATATCTTCTTCACATGGTGCAAGGGAGGATAGGGCTGACAGGATGTAAGCTTGCTGCCTCTGTTCTTTTGTGAAGCGGCTTTGTGCTCCAGACTTTGTCACTTCCTCAAAAGCCTCATCTTTAATACCATCACAATAAGATTAATCTTCTGTATGAATTTAAGAAGAAGACACAAACCGCCAAGGTGGTGGTTCTCTTGTGTGCACCTCCACTTTTTCCTTCCTTACCCTTTTGACTTCTGTACTCTCCTAATATTTGTTAGCTCTTTATGATTTTAAAACATTCTAGGCAGAACCAATTATTATCATTAGTAGATTTTCTATAAATAATCATCCATCATTCCGAAAACACTAATTTCCTTTTTGTTTTTAATGCATAGAAACATGAACCTCAGATTTGTGAAATCTACTGTTGTTTTCTTTGTTTGGTATAAACACATGGTCAGAAATCTAAGTTCTTGAGACAAGTGATCATTGTTATTTTGTTGCACTAAGTGCTAATTATATTTATTGTCTTAGTTATATAACTATTACAGAAAATCAATGTGTTTTAGTGTTTTCTACATGTATATATAACATTTAATATCTTTAAAAACATGTATTCTTTGTAGTTTAAATATTAATTTTAATGTACATTAATGTATTTGATTATTTTGAATTTCTAAAAAATACTTAAACACATTTTTCTGTACCTAGATATAGTGAACTGGCTGAAAATGGAATGAGAAAATAGCTAAATATTTTTTAAGCTAATGTTAGAATTGGCTGTGAGATAGTATATGAAGGTGATGGTAGCTTAAGAAATACTTATGTGTTTGAATTTTGCTGTATTTAGAACATGCAGTTATCTAATCCATTAACTAGATTCTAACATACATACATACATTAATCTTGTTTCTTTTACATGCTTTTCTGGATTAAAAAAATATTGCCAAGTTGAGTTTCTTTAACTCTTGTAAAAGTTTTTAAATATGTATAATTGCATTATAAAAAATGAATTTATGGAGGAATGTATTTATTGTTTTATGCAGATCTCCTGTGGAAGCCTACAGATGCTCACATAAGATACGTTCTTGTCTACTCTTTTGAATAAACATGTTGCAAACCCAGTGTATTTGCATACACAAGAGAATAATTGTTTCAAAGATATGGGCTGTGAACACATGTGGTTGTCTGCCAGATTATGAATACCAGACAAGAGAAATATTTTTCAGGTGTACAGCTTGAGGAAACTATTGAATACTTTGAGTAAATGCCATGTCTTGGGGAATATTTGGAGAAATGTAGGTGTGACTATATTTTGAATAATCAGTCCCTCTAGTTCCTACTGTGACTGATAGAAAATTTATCTCATTTTCTGTTGACAAAGAGAAACAAAACTGTAGCTCTCTTAATGCGTAGTTTGTTAAGCAATTTCCATTTTGTAGTTATATCTCACAGATGTTCCAAATAGTTAAGCTAAAAAATTCCTGAGTAAGTGGCAACAAAATACATTTCCATCAGTTTAATGCAGACAAATTCTTGTCTATTTGTGTATATGCATGTACATATATAATTTATTTATATGACCCACATACAGAAAGAAGCATATTTAAAAATAAATTATTATTTATTTATTTGAATATATGTGCAATAGTATAAATGTGGAGGTTAAAAGATAACTTCTCCTTCTGCCATGTGGGTCCCAGGTCTGCAACTCAGTTTCTTAGACTTAGCTGTACTTGTCTTTGCCTGATGAACCATCTCAATAACCCAAGAATCATCTTTAGAGACCAGTAAATTTCTCTCTTGATTCTGGTCAAGAAGTTATAAAATTATATGCTAAACCCAAGTGCTTGATTTTTCATTATATTTTACAATTTATTTTTAGTAGAGATAAGCAGTTTCAAAGTGTTTACATATAGTTGTAACCAGCAGCTCCCACATCAGAATTCATTGTAATGATTGCTTGTTATTTTGGCAATTGATATGAGCTTCCAGAGAGTAGTACAAAAGAAATAAACTTCCCAAATTATCTCTTGTTATATCCATACCTTGAGTAGACTGACATTACAAGTCAGCCTCTCTAAGCAGGGTACCCACACAGCCTGGTTTGTCAGACCCTTCTGCTTTAGGCATATTTTATGGCAGAAATTATTACCTGTGTCCCCTTTATTCTCACAAAATTGTTTTGAATGATTATGCGGTCATGCTAGATTTTTAAGCTAAGTGACGTTCCAAAGGAAAGCATGGTCTAATGTCACTTATTTATGTTGAACCCTTTCACATAGTGAAAGAATATCTGTGCTTTAAATCCTCTCTCCTGTTTTTAAGTTTAAGTATGTAACTGACTTAAGGTTTGGCTAAAAGTGGTTAATGGGTTTATTATCTTGGAAGTTATAGAAAATATTGCCACCTTTCATACAGACTGAGGGAATCTATGATGTGTACACAATTCTAATAGCATTCTTTATTACTATTTGCTTAAGATAAGTCTCAAACACAAGCAACTCTTAGAAAATAATGTTTGCTACATTAATTGGATGTATTTAAGTGAGGAACAGATACTTATGTGGATACCAGCTGTGAAATGTTTCATCATAACCAGTGGGTTTATATTGATCCCATGTCTTTGGTCACTGGTCTCTTATTTTACATGCAGTTCTGATCATATTGTGTCATAATTATTGGTGACTGAAAGGAATCCTTGAATTAATTTTTCTGCTTCTTGTTAATGATTAAAATTTCTGATTCTTTCATAGAAGTTGTATAACCAGAAAGTTTATTCTACACTTGAAGGAGTATGTACTCAAAGTTCCTAAATTCTGATGTACTTCTTCCCAAACTCCTAGGTGCATGTTTTTATTCAGAGCTGAGAAAACTACAACTCCAAAACCACATAAATATTACTGAACTTAAAGTAAGTCAATCATCCATGTCATCTTTATATAGAGTACATTCCTAATCCTAACCAGAGTGGTGGTCCTGAGAGTCCACAGGGATGTTAAATAGCATTTCAGAGTCACTGACATGGATGGCATGGAAACTGAGTTCTAAAGACTTCGAAAAAACTATGAGCTCTCAGAGATAGATCTTGATTAGCTGTCACAAAATAAAATGGTAATAGCTGTCAATAGATGTTATCATCTCATGTAGGAGGCGTGGTGAGAACATGAAGTACAATAGAGATTCTTCCAATTTTTGTTACTGCAGCTGAGTGGCATTCATTATCAATTTAGGACTGGCTAAAGATGAGGACTGTATGTAGTCTTTCAACAAGCTTTATATTTTTCCTGCTTTACACACAGCACGTTCAGCTTTAGATTATGTATCCACAGCAAGCAGAAAATGGAGTTCAATGTTGTACTAGCACATGAATTCAGAAGTGAAGAGTCTGACTTTCTCATTCATTTCTTTTTTTCTGCTGAAAATCTTTGATGATTTTCTCCTTGCCAAGGAATAAAAATTGTTCACAAATATGTTGAAAACAGTAATCATTATCACTTCATTTCTCCCTATGACCATTATAACTTTAAAATAATCCATCAACTATAATCTTATATGATTTACAGCCTTAAATGCTTTAACATAGATACACATATTTTATCCATGAATGTAACAGATGTATAGTTGCTGAGTCTAGTCTAGGTCCATGGTTGCCCTGTCCAACACTTCTGGCCTTCAAATCTCAAATCTCAAGGATCCTCTTTGAGTCTACTCTCAACCATATACTCATCATGACTTTCTTGTTGGACCAGGTGCTTCACAAACTAAAGTTAGTTATCTCAAGAGGATCTTGCTTTAGATACCAAGGAAACATTGAACCTCCATGATGCTATTACAAATGAATCCATCTGTGAGGTTTTTGACATTTTCTTTCCTGGTTGAGTTTGAAATGTGAGATACATTTAGCTATCACTTGGCTATCAGACACATGTGGAATGAAATATTTCTAAGGTGTGAAGAGTTTGAGGTAATCAAAATGTAATTGAATAGAGAAGAAAATATAGACAAATGAGCTTTTTCATTATTATGTAGAATTGTTCTCTTAGCTGTGGTGGATATGGGCTTGATATTGAGATATCTCACATATCTTCCTGGGGAATGCTTCCTTCAAAGTAAATGTATGTCTGGTGTGAGTGTGTGTTGATGTGTGTGTGTGTGTGTGTGTGTGTGTGTGTGTGTGTGTGTGTGTGTGTGTGTGGTGTTTATAGAGTTCTTTTATATTTCTTGATACAGAGTTTGCAATGTTAATATGATATTTCATTCTAAAAATTTGTTTGACATGTATTTAAGCCACAGATGAAAGATAATCATGAATCCAAAACAAGCAGGTATATTGCAGAGAAGCAGCAGGAATGTGCAAGTGTACCATTTAATAATTTAAATGATATGGACATAATTTTGAATAGATAGGTTTTTTTGGCACCTGGTAGATTATCCTAAAGAGAATAAAATCCACATATGTTAAATTATTGATTAAGCCCCAGCTACTGGGCTTTGTTCTTGCTATTTTGGGTGTACATTTAAGGCAGGAATAACATTACTTTAGAGGTTAAAACACAGAAAACATTTCACTTTTGGAGTTTCTAAATATTTAAGAATTACATAAATGCAACCCATAGTTTCCTTTCAGCATTTGTTCCAGAAGAGCAGATAATAGACCCCCATTGCACATTTGGATGCTTCCTTTATTTCTAAGTGTACTTGCTCTTCAATCTTCCTTTCCACAGAATTTGGAATTTTGTTTCTCTCGTGTTTTATTTTTGAAAAGGCTCTCTGCTATTGTACCGTTTTATTTTCTGGTTTTATCCTTTTGTCTGGAGGCTTTTTGCCGCGTTCCTGGTCTGGGACTGTACAGTGAGGGAGATGGAGAGCCATGAACGTGTATCTAGTCAAGGTTGAAAGAGAGCAGGGTTTCTGAAATGAACGCTGCCGTGAGTGGGGGACATGTAGGTTATTGCCATGACAATTCTAATTGTTGGAACTTTATTCTTATCATGGTCTTTATTCAGGTGGATTCACCCGAACGGCACACATAGATGAGCCTCTTTAATTTCTGGGCTGGTTTTTGGAGAACATGTAGCCAAGAATCATCATCTTTTTGTTGCGATAACAAAACACACGGTCAAGGGGACGTGAATGGAATTGCATTTTCTAGGCATGCAGAGATCGGTATGAAGCGAGCCCTGCTCCCTGTGACCCCTGGACGCTCTCTCTAACAAATGATGGGGCTACATTTTAAATTACAGGAGATTCCAATTACTGTGAAATTATGGGGCTCTAGGAGCTCCCTCTACGGGCTAATTTAACGTCTGCAAATGATATTTCTTCTTTTTCCTTTCTCCCCCCTTCTTCTTCCCATTTTTCCCCCAACAAAGCCTCTGTGTGGCCTCCGGGATGGGGTGGCCGCCTAAGGGCCCTGAGGTTGTGCTCCTTGGAGCGTGTGCAAGATGGCTGCCCAAGGCTGTTTGAAGCCGGCGCGTTTGAAGCTGCGGCGCGTGTTTGAAGCTGCGGCATTTGAAGCTGTCGGGCTTGAAGCTGGCGCGTGTGTTTGAAGCTGCGGCATTTGATGTTCCTGAGGACGTTTGTAAATTTGAGACAGACTTTAATATTGTTAGACGGTAGGGGAGTCCTTTTCAACCCCCTTTTCATATATTTTTTCACTTGAACTTTTTAAAAAGTTTTATTTAACTTTTTTTTTCAACTATTTTAACTACTTATGTGAGCCGAGGAATGCTGTGATTCACAGTCATTATTGTAAGGAGGCTGTTATGTATTTTTAGTGCTGCTGGGACCATAGGAACTCTTGAGTGGCTTTGACTGGATACAACAATGTAGAGAATAAGCCCAACTGTGAAAAATGCCACCGTGGCCACAGAGCAGCACTGAATAATTTTGAAAGAGGGCACTCTCCTTCTTGCTTTTAGAAGAAGGGTAGTGATGCCTGCTGTTGGATTAGCAACATTAATGAATGTTCAGGTAGAAGGCACATGTGAAGTAGAGGATGTGGGTGTAGAGACTGTAATTTTCCTGAGCAAAGCATTTTCTACTTTCTTCCTATTATTTTTCCTCTCCAATTTCTAAGAGAACTGGGGGAGAAATGTAGATGTCATTGCAAACATCGCTGCCAACCTTTGGACTCTATTGTCAAATGATGGGGGCTGTATGGGAAGAGAGACGGGCTGAGCGTTGCTGATGCCCAGGAATAAGAGAAGACAGACGGATGCTTTAGAGCTTGTAGATGATGGTTCTGGAAATGTCTTGTTTGGAGGAGCCTCACTTGTGGAAATGAAAGTTAGATGAACTTTGGGAAGGAACCAGGAGCTGACAAATGTATGTGGACTTTGATGCACATAACTTTCAGTAGGTTCTTGTCTGGATGAACAAACCTTTGACTGCAGAGTTGATGAAGTAAGACATCTATCGTTCTTTGTGCTTTTCTCCTCATGGTGACTTGGGTGATAGACTACTTAGATTTTCTCTTTTGAGGGAGGACATACTATCCTTCTAATGATAACTCTCTTCAGAAATATCAAATGGCATCTTGGCACTGGCTATTCATTAGGGCTGAAAACTATTTATTTGTATGCCTACTCTCAAATCTTTCATTGTCAAGACATAGATTTCTACAGGAGTGCTTCTGTTATTCAAATGGATTAGCCTTGATCCTTCCAGGATCCAGATGCCTGGCTCTGGGCCTCATTTGTTTGCTTTGAATACCTACTACATGTCCTTCACTTCCAGAATAAGTTACTCAATGGGTATCATCAAAACGAAATGTACTATATCCTAATAAATAACTTAAGTAGGTCCTCTGTTTATTTCAGAGTAGATTATGTCTTGCAAGTTTTGGATGATTAAGGCATTTATTTCCCATTTCTTCAGATCACCTGGCCTTGGTCTCTAATTTTTTTTTTTTTTTTCCAAATAGCTGGCTTGAAGTTATTTCTCTTCATTAACTGAAAATATCTGGTGTTGGAAGAACAGAAATGTGGTAAGTATTTTTTTTTTTTTGACAGCATAAACCTATTTTCTTTTAAAATACTTTATTTACTTATTTGCATGCTTGGGCATGTATGCTGTGCATGTATTGAGTCTGAGGACAGCTTTCAGGAATTAGTTTTCTCCTTCCACCATATGGAATCTCAGGACTGAACTCAGGTCATCAGGCTGAGCACTAAACACCCTAACCTGCTGAGCCGACTTGCCAGTCTTAGATCTAGTTTTAATTCCAATTTGTTATTATTAACTTGTTTAATGGTACTCTTTGACCCTTCTACTTTTTCCATTTTGTCAGCTAATGCTTAATCCTCCAGTACCCTTTTTTCTTTAAACAAAAGTTTTATTTTTAGTTTTATATTAACAATATGGACATTAATTTATCAAGATCTAAGTCCATACAGATTGCCAGTATAATAAATTAATAAGTTGTTCTTAAGCTTTTATAAGTTATTAGACATTAAAACAAAATGTCACTGAGAACCCATAAAATTAATTGTTGTAGATTTAGACCCATGGCGTTTGCAAAACTCCAATGAAAATACTATAAAGAGAAAAGATATTTGGCATGTATGTATGAATGTATACATGTGTGCACACAGGTACAAATACACAAGGGTATAAAAGCATAAGTACCTGCGTGTATGTGTGCATGTTTGTTTATTGCTTTATACATTTTTTCTAATAAATTCATATATTTTCTCACTTCTCAACATGAGTAATGCTCATTGGATGCACGTCATTGCTTTGTTAAACTTGAAGAGAATACTACTAAGTTTTTCTATTCTTTATCAAAAAAGATTGTTTGAGGATAATTGAATATGTGTTTGAGAGAGCTCTATCCATTTTATTACATGTTTGATTGAACATAATAAATCAAGTGGTGGGTAGACACTGACAACAGGTATATATTCCACAGTAAGAAGCTTGTGGAAAGTTTGATAGATCACATTATCGCTCATGAGGCTCCTGTTCCATACTGCTTTATGCTAAGAAAATTTTCCATATTTTCTAAATAGTCACTGTGATTTTATTTACATATGGCTTCACATTTTCTGTTCTACCTCACTTAAATAAAATTAAAATTGAAGATTACTTTTTAAGTGGCATCCACACTTGATGTTCTTCTTATATCAAACTTGTCTATATAGAGGTTGTGGTTTACCCCCAATAATTCCATCCCTTGGCTTGTTAGCTCTTGTTCCCACTCTCTAATTTCTTGTGCATACTTTCTCTGCATCTGGCAAATTTCTGAGTTGTGTTATCATGATGAAGTTCACAATTTGTTTCTTGTAGTTAAAAAGATGAGAAAATCCATGGTGAGAAGAGCCCTCCATTACATAGCATTGTGTACTCTACAACATCTAATTCTAAACTACTCTTAAAGTGTTATAATGGATGTTTATTCATCTATAATGTTGCATTATTCATACATAATGTTTTTAATTTGATTCATTATTTATTGTGAGGTTTGAATACACATTACTTACATTCTCTTCATGTATAGTCATAAAACTTTCTGTTTTATCACTTACTTTCCTGTGCCCATGTGTCTGTGTACACATAATTCACATGTACACACAGACACATACCACATATGTGGTCCCTGGGAACCACTGATATTTATTTTACCCTAGTGATAAAACTTCAAAGTTGTAAAGGGAAATAGTGCTAGTGACACTTTGCAGCACATGTTCTTCCCTAACTGGCCTTTTCATTTAAGGCAATGATTAGCTATTGATGATTAGTATTTCTGTGTATGGACATACCACAGCATGTTTATTAGATATTAGTTGACATATCTTAGGTCATTCTAGTTTATATGTATATAATCATGCATATGTATATATTAGCACATATACACATATATACATATATGTGTGCATAACATTCACGTGTATAATTTTGCCTACATAAGTTTTATAGCTTGAATTTCTTTTGCAAATATATCTAACCATGCAATGACCAAGGTTCATGTTGTGAACCTTGAATTTATATAAATGGTAAATTAATTATAAATTATAATTAATTAATAAATCATAAATAATAAGCCCTGAGTTTATTATTTCACATTTCTACTACCAACATATGAGTATTTCAGATATCAATATATGAAATATTTACTATGTCTTCACCAATACTTGGTGTGATTAGTCTTTTTAATTTTAGTTGTAGTAGTGAGTAAATATATATTTCTTTCTAAGATGCTTTTCTTATGAGAATCTCTTAGTTTTGCCTCGCTCAGTTTACTTTGACTACTTCATCTACAGGCTTAAGTAATCATTTTATTTCTTCATGTTATGCTTTTCATAATCTTACTCTTCTAAAGTTTATAAACACTTTTATCATTTATCTTTGTTGCTTTCAGTGCCTGGTAAATATTAGAGTCTTGGGTGCACATTTTGATAAATGATTTTTTTCCTTTATTTTCTGAGAAATTTTATATTTGAAAAAGAATATAGCTAACTTGCGACCTTGGGTTTTACTGGCATGTATCAACAATGAATCTATAAATTTTAGATTTTATATTCAAAACAGTTTGCAATCTGATATTTCAGAAGCTAATCTTTTCAAAACATTTTCACAGATATTCAACAACTACAGAATCACTATCAATTCACCTCTGTCACTTTCTAAAGTGCCTGTTTTTATTCTCTGCCTCATTAGTCAACCTAGAGAATAGTATGCCATTGTGCATTAAAGAAACCAGTTTTATTTAACTCGGTACCTACTCACATTGGTCAGGATTGATGATTTCTAAAACCATCTTCTTCCTTTTTTTTTTTTTTTTTTTTTTTTTTAATAAAAAGCATTGACTGTTCTCAGATCTCTGGCTTTGTTCTCTGGATGTTAAAAAGGCACACAGCCACTTTGTCAGGCTTTCAAAGACAGTAAATGAGAATGGTCACCACCACCGAGTGTTTCATTTGAATATATGCCAGAGCTCTGATGCTTTTCTCTGTGGCTCAGTTGCTATTTCAGCAAAACTACTCGGTTAGTTTTTATTTTTATTCTTTTAATCAAAGATTTCTTACAGTAAACTAAGACTAATGAGTTGCACCTGCACCCATAAGCTCCCAAGGACTCTCAGCCAGAAAGTCAGCCTTTATTTAAAAAAAGAAAGGTGATCGGGTGCCTTGACAGTATTAATTAGTCCATATTAATTCTGGTGTAAGTTATCTTGTGGAGTTTGTGTTAGAGGACAAATATGAACTCTGAACGAAGTTCTCAGTGATGTCAGACTTCTGTAGTGTGAGACAGGATGGCCACCTTTATGGAAGCTTTTCCTGTTCAGTGGGAGGCACTTTTTCCACATGGGCTGTCCATTAAAAACAAACAAACAAATCTCATGCCTTTGATTTTAACTATGATGGTGTTATTAGTAAATGTAGACATCAGGAATGCTTACAACAGAAGACTAAATGATGAAGCTAGGAAATTTTAACTATTTGGGATAATCTTTTATAGTCTGCAAGTACGTAATTTTTTTTAACTATTTATACATTAATTTTGTTCTATTAAATTTTTTAATTTTTATTTTACCTTAGATATTCTGCCAAGAGCGGGAGATTAAAATGTTGCCTATTGCTTGGGAGAAAAACACCAATAAAGCAAGCCAATATTGAAAAATTTAAATTTTACTCCAATAATCATCAACACATCCTTACTTTTCTATAGTATTAAGATTTGAATCAAGAATTTCCTCTTGCTAAAATTTCCTTTTAAAGGTATTGACAGGAAATTTCATTAATCATTGCTTTGAACCTATTTTGTTGTTGTTTAGTTGGTTTTATTTCTAACTAGTCCTCTTAAACCCTAACGCAGACCTCTCCTAAGCCTGCACTCCAGCCTTGCTGACCTTTTATATTTGGTTCAGGGTTAATTGAGTTATTTCAACCACTTGTTCTTAGGCCATTAATAAGTGTACAAATCAACTTACTAAACGCACACATCTTTACACTGATTTCTTTTATTTCTAGAAAGTCACGCTGCATTTTCTAGAGCTGTGTACAGTGTATTTTTCTGATATCAAAACCCTAGTATCCAGGAGTCACTCCTAGTGTTTACTTCATCATCTGATCCCTAAGGAATTCTTGCATTTTACTTTTCTTTAGTAACTGTACTCACATTCTAGCCTTAATCCTCTCTGGTAATTTGCATTGTAGGAATCCCACATCTGTTAGGGTCAAATCAGGGGATTAAGTGCTCCCCCTTCCATCTTCATTCATACTTCACAGAGGGATGCCGGCTGCCTTCTGCCCAGCCACCACTCTGCTCCCTGGCCAAGGGAGCAATTCTTTGTAGTGTATGGTCCAGAAAATGTATTTTTTAACTTTAATACTTAAGTGTGGTTTTTTTTATAAACCAGAAAGAGCACTGTGGTATCCTTCAACTTTGTTTAAATCTTCCTTTGTGAATTAAAGCACCATCTAGTGAATTTTTTTTTCTTAATAAGATGAGTTTAAAACTTCACTTTGAGATTGTTTCTTATTTTGGGGGGAAAAAGTGTCTATGAAGGACTCTTAGACTTTTTCTACTGAATGTGAGTGTTTGTCATAACATACTTGTACCTTGATTATTCGCAAGGTCTACTCTAGATTACTTAATAATTGTTATTATAAAATGTTTATTCTTGGATTTTATATCAGAGTTGATCTTTAAAAATTATTGAGAAAAACTTTATCTCAATTGCTTTTCAGTTTTCCAACTCTTTACAATATTGTCCCATTTAACATACAATAAAAACAGAAAATGTCTTGATATAACATTAAGAAAAAAATACATGTAGGGACTATGTGAAAAATATGACAAAATTTTGCTAAGACCTGAGACAGATTTATCCAATGAAATCTAAATGTCCTAGAATTTGTCATCCATTAGCTCAGAGAATGTATGTGGTCTCATAAAAAATTACTTTGCCTTAATTTGGAATTTTATTCTAATATGTAGCTCTCAGAATGAACCAATGCAAATGGCCAGTACAGTGGTGTTAGAAAACTATTCCTGGAATTTAGGATGCACTACCCCAAGTGTGGTCCATGCTTGTCTCTCCTGAAGGAGGCTCTTAAAAAACATTCGAACTTTCTCTTAGAGTATCCAAAAGACCCTCCTTGCAGAGGTATGTTCTCTGAAGACATAAAGACCCAGATACAAGGACTTAAAGTTGTTTGAGGTCCCTCGTTTTTGCCCCATCTCCACTGCTGTCCCTTCCTCACAAGTTTAAAATTAAAAACTAAAACTCACAAGTTTAACTGCTTGATTTTCATTTCCATAGGACTTTATGTTGCTTAGAACTCAAGTTAAATGCACCTATGTATGTTTCTCATGTTAGAGGTACTTAAGGTGAAGCCTGAAGGGGAAAAAGATGTTTCATTTTCTATGTAACTAATGAAGCAGTAGAAAAGAAGGGATGTCAAGACAGATTAAGGAATGTAAAACTCATTAGGTTGTTATACTACTTAATAGTATAGTAATGAACTATTTAAGAAGGTGATTAAAGACAATTTGTTCATGAGTATTAGAAACAATAATATTGGATTTTGATTATCTATGTATCATATACTAAGATAAACTCAAAATTATACAATCAATAAATATAAAATAAAATGTCTTAACTTTGGGAAGCACCATACACATGCACACAAAATAAATAAGTAAATATAAGAAAATAATCTAGCATCTAAAATGTTTTATTATAACTAGTAATCATGAGTCTGTATCTATAAAAAGAGTCTGCTGATATTTTGGTGAATGTCTTTCCAGTTTTCATAATCTGTGTCATCTGTGAGAATGCATGATCCATCCTTATGCTTATTAATTTTCCTCTTACTCTGCATCCCTTCAATTATCTACCCTCCTATTATATTTAAAAAATAAATATAACATGTATTTATATTTGTAGTTTTTTCCACCAATATATTTTTTAATCTCTTTCCATGTCACTGAATATTCTTTAGCAGTATGTTTCATCTCTGAGTCATTTCATACCATATGGATGGACTGTTACTTAATTTCTAAAACCCTCTCATTGGCCCTGTCAATTGCCTAGCTAATGGTTGAGGATATAGTTTAATAGTTGATGTGCTTCGTAGCATGCATGGCAGCCTGGGTTTTAACCCCCACATATGTCATGGGTGGTGTCACTTCTTGTCATCCCAGCACTTGGGAGGTGGAGGCAGGAGGATCAGTCCTATCCAACCTCAGCTACATAGTAAGTTCTAGGCTAGCCTTAGCTGCATGAGATACCTTGGCAAATTGGACCTAAGGAATGTCAAAGAGATAGCATCACACAATAGATCTTATACAAGAGATTTATTGCAGGGATGGCAAAAGGCTATTTCTGAACAGTAACATGATAAAGAGACAGAAACAGAGTGTGTATGTAATGACCATATTAAGGGTTTGCACACGTCATGACTGGTAATGATGTTGTGGCTGACTGATGCAGGCTAGGGGAGATCTGGTTTCTAGCAATGGTATTATTTTTTAAATGCTTATAAACTTAAAAAACATAGTTAAATTTTACACTAGTGAAAATTATTATTTTTCTTTATGGAAGATGGTAAGGTAAGGCTTATTTATTTGTTTATTGACAACATATCATGTATCCCAGGCAGGCCTTAACTTGTAGCTGAAGCTACCCTAGACATTCTGATTCTCTTCTTAACTCCCCAGTGCTGATGTTATAGACATCTTTTATAACACCTAACTTACTAGGAGATGGGGACTGAACACAGACCCTCATCTATACTATGCAATCATTCTACCAACTAAGATACATAATCCATATACTCTTTTTATTTATTACCAAAATATTACTGTAGGAGCAGTTTACCCACAAGGACACCAATATCAGATAGATATTTATTAAAATATAAACCAACACTCACGGTACAGGTAACAGATTACAGTAGCACCTGAACAGGAACCGGAGTCTGCAGACGGACGGTCGATGGGATCCTCCCTCCAGCAGCCAGGAACCAGGAAGAGAGTGTCTCGTCTTTCCGCAGCCCCTTTTCAATGGGCCTTTCCCCCGCCCCCTTCAGGTCGGGGGGCCCGGTGCTCTGTATAAATGTCCCTTGACCTTATCAGCTGACACCTGAATCCCACAACATCTCCCCCCTTTTTCTAACTAAGAAGGTTCTAAACTAAGACTATGTACAGTAGGAATTATTATGAGGTAGTATCTAGGAGAGGTCAAAGTACAATTGCAAATCAAAGCCTAACTTATATAAGGTACATCTAATAGTTCTAGAATATTGGTAGATAGTAGGGTGTATAGATTATTTTAAAGGGTTAATCTGGGAAAGTGAGAATCTAACACCCGAGCGTTCTTATCTAAGGGATACTAGGGTGAAAACCTTAAACATCTATTCTTCAACCTCTTCAAGACCTGAGAAGGAAGGTGAATTTGTCTGAAAGACAGAAGTACATGGAAGCAGCTACTTCCAAAATTTGGGAGAGGACAGCAACACAGCTACCTGGACAATCACCTCTGGATTTGTGTACCGTTAGAGCATCTATCGGATTGACTATAGGCCTATGGCATCTGACAGATCTTTTCACAAGCAGAACAATTTTGAAGGGACTGTCTTATCCTGTCTAGGCAGGTTTCGTCAGTCTCCATCTATCAACTTGTTCATCCAGCTTGACATCATGTGTGTACTGTCAGCAATCAAGGTAAGGACAGTTCCTTACTCAGCCGGCCATTTTTTGCCAAAAGGACCAACTCCAAAGGAGTATCTTCGATGCTCAACACCATCTCGAGAAGGGAGCAGTGACACCAGGAGTCGTCGTGTCTCTTGTGGCCGAATTTTAAATGTTAAATGCCATATTCTCTGGGTCTATGAAACGGTTGAAGATTCTTGTCCATCTATGATATTCTAACCTGTATCTGACATGACTGGGATATGATACCTTAAATAGTGTTGACTGCAGATCTTATCGTCTTAAGGAATAAACCCTGTACTAAAAATTAGAATACCTATATAAGGGGTGTACAATCTCTGAACAATGACCCTTAGTAGAACTATCGAACATTAGCCAGGGGTATTTTACCAGGTAAAGTTTCCACAGCATTTTAGACATGTAAATACATATATATCATCCAAACAGAGGTATATAAAACATCTTGTGCATATATCATAACTAGTGCAATCATACATTATATCTAGTATAGTTAAATGAAGGTAGTAATTGCATAGTATACATGACAATGATGTGCAAATATTTTAAACAAAGGTAGAAGCATACATAAAATATAGCAATTTCAGATTCAGCTTTACATAATAGTTACAGGTTCAGATTTATATCGAAGTACAAGTTGCTTTGGTTACATAAAACAATCTCAGATTAAACTTTGTACCAATGTACAAATTATCACAATTAAACATATAAAATGATTTTGCATTAGTATCAATATACAGATATCTATGACAGTGCAAATTGTCTTTAGCTTAGCCCATACATTCAGCTAAAATGAAGTATAGGTAGGTAGAACAGTCTACCTTTATCTATCCTATCTATTCCCACTCTCTTCTTCAAAAAAAGATCTCTGATGGTATATTATAGTTTTGTCTTTTATCCAGTTTTACCCACAAACTTTGGAGCATAAAACTTATTGGGAAAGGGGGCGTAGTCGTTTATAAGGTTGCTTCCTGCTGACTTAAGGGCGATGGCATCTCTTTGGGATCCTGTAAAAGCTAAAACAATGGTTAGTTCTTAATGGACTGACCACATACATCTATAACCATTTTTAGGATAGTGGTTAACTCCATCTGGAAACTTAATTAGCAGTGTGATCTGAAGGATAATCATAAGGAGCTATCTTGCAGCTGTTTTTGAATAATCTATTTCTTGAAAGCAATTATTGATTGGTGCGCACCAGGTTCTTGATTTTTCTATTTTTGTCTCTGCTGTCTGTCTATCTGTCTCTTATTCTCTCTCTCTCATACTCTTTCTTTTATTTTTGTTTTACTAGCAGGAGTTGTTCCGGTGGAGGCCCCATCTCGGTTCCAGATTCTTTGTAGATAGCTGATAGGAGGAAATGTTATTTACAGTGGAAAACTTAAGCATTGTCGATATTCAAAAGATATTTATATCTTTCATGACTTTAGGAGACTGGAAGCAGACAGAATGAGATGTTTGAGAGGTACAGAAACAGGGAGGAACAAGGTTTAAGATGAAGTCACAGTAATATTGGTCCCTAAATATTTTGCCTTCTGTCTCACACCAGGTGGCTTTTATGATGTGAGACAGAATTTTTCATATTCCTTTACCAATATGCTCAGGTTTAGAGAGGGAGAAAGCCACAAGTTCCCAATCCAAATCCAGCCTTATTAATAGTCAAATCAGGACCATTTTTTTTTTTTGAGGTGTAGATGCAAGATGTAAAGCAGTAAAAATTGAGAAATTACCCAGTAGTGCATGTGTGTATCAGTTGGTCTCGTAGTCCGTTTTGTACATTCCTTAATCATCAGTCTGTCTTCTATTGCAGGTGAGTAATTATTCAATGTTTAGTCAATGCCGTAAAAATAGTTGTATCCATTTTCCTGTAATTTTGCTATGTTAAAATTGAAACCTTCCTTTTTGATTAGAGAGAAAGGGGGAAGTGATGTGGGAATGCCCTTCTTTATGCTGTGAATCTCAATCTTTAAATAAAGGAGCTGTTTTGGGCCATGGCGGGTACCATAGAATAGGTAAGAGGAGAAATCAGAGCTTAGGTGGGAGAAGCAGGGCGGAGTCAGGCAGATCGAGCTGAAGCCGCCGAAGGAACAACATGTAAGGAGACACGGGTGAGCCACGAGCCACGTGGCCAACAGATTAATAGAAATGGGTTGATTTAAGATGTAAGAGCTAGCTAGAAATGTGCCTGAGCCATAGGCCAAACAGCATGAAGTTAATAGAAGCGTCTGAGTCGTTTCTGGGGGCCTGGGCGGCGGTGGGTTCCTAAGCAGTCTCAGGCGGGCAAGTCTGTGGGTCCCGGACCTCTGGCGCGCCCGGGACCCGAAACCCACTACTACATATTACTATATTTCTTGGCCATTTTGTTTTTCTTTGAGAAGTTGATGGTTATTTACTCTCATTTTTCTCATTATGTATTAATCTTTTCATTATTTTATATAAAAGTTACTTATTTATATAGACCTTTGAATTATGTAGGTTTCTATACAAAGACCTTTTTAAAATTAATTAGTAAATGTATCAAGTATTTCATTGATGGTTTCTAATTTCAGCATCATGACTATAACCCCGTAATGGATACCAAGATTATATTAAGTAGAATGAGAGAATATTTTAATTTGTCTATTACATTTTCCTCTAGGTTTATAGTTGAATCTTTCATTATAGAAAGCATGATCAATGGGAATTTTCAACATAAAGCCTTAGAGGAAATCTCAGGACCACCTGGTTTTTAATTAAACTGAATTCTGTGGAAAGCTATTATAAATGCGACTTCCTCCCTTAGTATTTAGATTAGGCTCATTGAAGGGTTGTATTATGTTCTATGAAAGTTAGAAAATTATTGTTAAGGTTAAGTTTCTGGAGTCATAGGAATGAATCGTTCTGCTTGAGTATAATCTACAGTTAGGAAACCTTGGTAGTTTTCTTAGTGTGTCTTTGGGGGAATATTTCTTTAAATCTTAGAAGGCTAGATTACTCTAGAAGCTACTGAAGTAACTTAGGGAAGAATTGATGGGGTGAAAAAGTCTCTATGGAACAGATGACAAACAGGAAACTTACACAGTGAGCATTCAATAAGTAAGTAAGTTCAAGACCCATAAACATTGCTGAAGATTATTAGGGGAGCCCCATTTGGAGATGAGATTTGTAAACACCATGGTAATTGTAAGTGACACAATTCCTTCCGTTCCACCCTGAAGACATGGCTACATTTTCAGTTCAATGTGTTTGTGCTGAAAAATGCACACATATCAAGTGCTGCAGGGACCAGAGCACTGTATTTCACCACCTGGATCCCTTTCAAAGAGCAGATTTATGAATCAGCAAGTTTTGACTAGGACTCAAGATTCTGCGTTCTGGTTAGGCCTCTGGGTTAAACTACTGTTCTGGTTGTTTGACCCTCTGTGTATAGCAAAATTTTTTCCTGATGCTTCCAGTTATCTAGAAATAAAACTGCAAATTAAATGTATGATTATTATACTACAGTGAAGTAGTCAAGCATTTTCTGAGTACACATAAAGTCTGCTATCTGTGTCTTAAAGGTCTGTGATAACCAGTAGGTCTAAATGAGATCCATGGAGAGATTGTTTCCTGAGAAACAAGTGGTTTGTGATGATGCTCCTGGGCCTCAGCACATACCTCCAAGGGTAAGGTTGACGATTTTTTTGCAGTTTCATGACATGCTATCCTCTGACATAATAGCTTATCATATTGAGTAGTTTAAGCAGAAGGATTTTTAAGAATGACAAATATAGGGAAGGACTCTGATGTTTCTCAGAAGCAAGTTTCCAGGCCCTCATGTGAATTCTCCCTGCCTGTAGATTCATCTGCAAGACAATGACAAGAGTTTGCATGGAAAAGTCTAGATAAGTTTCCCCCATTTTATTATCCTTAGTTCTTTGCAAACACTATTTTCCCCACACCTCACCAGTCTTCATTAAACCATTTTTAAGAAGACTAGCATTCAATCTTTCTTTAGCCCTTAACTTCTTTATAAAGTTCTATTACACAAAATCATAGTCATTAATGATACGATTATTTTGGTTAGTCTGGTTTTCTTGTTTATTTATTTGCTTGTTTGTGTTTAGTTGTTGTACAGTGATTGAGGAGGATATGCCGAAAAGCTATTCTGAAGGGAGAGCTCCTCAGAACTGAAGCTTTGTGGTTTTTCTTCACCTGTAGCCCTTGCCAGGAATGTCATTGTGAAAAAAGCAGGGGCCACCATTTGGGGTAGCATTTAGCTGTTTTCTTAAGTGTCACCAAAATAGCTTTACCCCATTTTTGTTCATTTTATGGGGTTAGACACAGAAATACATATTTGTTAAAAGTATTAAACCTCTTGAAATATATTTGAGTGCTAATACATTAGAATAGAATGTTGTCCTGAAGTATCTGCTGCAAAGGTAATCTGAGCTTGTGTTTTTTGTCTGGCTTGAGCTTTTCAACACCCAGGAAAATTGATGACAGATACTTGAGAACCAGGATGGAATATCGTGGCTTAAAGTGGTGCGTTTGGCTGTCAAACCTTCATTGTCAACTTGATAGAATTTAGAATCACCTTTGAAATATACCCTCGGACATGTCTATGAAGATCTGACCACAGAGAGTCAACTGAAGAGGAAAGATCTTCCCTGAATGCAAGGATGAGTATGGACAGCACCATTCTGTGAGTTGGAGTCCCAGGATGAGTATGAAGGAAACAGTGAACTGGGCAGCTGCATTTCTCACTGTGTGCTTTCTGACTGTGGACACAACATGATTAGCTGCCTCATGCTCCTCTTACTGCTTCTTCCCCATCATGATGGACTGTCCTCTCACATCATCAGCTGCTTTGTTGGGCATTTTGTCACAGTAATGTCAAGACTAGCTACTGTAATTATTTGTCGTGATTTTATATTACAATGAAGCCATTGGATAATTTTAAATTCTCCTCTTAGATTTTATATTTTATAATTAAATTATTTTGTAAAGCCCAAGCTAGATTAATGACAAACTTTTAAAGTCCAACTCAATAATGTGTCTCATCTCCTAAAACTATACTATAATTGTTGGTATATTTGTGTCTGTTTTATGAAGAATTGGAATAATTTTCAAGCTAAGTAACATTTCTAGTTTCAATTTTACTGTTTGAGAGCCACTTTGGTGTTGCCTAGTTCAGGGGCATTTATATATTATAATAACCATATTATAACCAATCCCAAGTAATATAATTTGTGCTTTTTCAAATTTATTATATTTTCTTTTCTTTGGAAAAATTATATATTATACCTGGTATTATATAAGTCCTAGGGTAAACTTACTGTCAGTGAAATATTGTTGGTTTCGTAGATTGTGAGCTCCCAGAGAGTATCTACAAAACATGGGTGTGTCTGCTCTACTCCTCTGGCTTTCTAAAATGCTGGGGATCCTGGAGACTCACTATGTATATTCAGTGCACCTGTGGAGACTCACTGTGTATGTTCAGGGAGCCTTTGGAGACCCACTGTGTGTGGTCAGGGAGCCTTTGGAGACCCACTGTGTGTGTTCAGGGTGCCTGTGGAGACTCACTGGCTTTCAGAGCTGGCCTTCTAAAGCTCATGACACTGCCATAGTCATAGAGTGGGAGGTGACCACTACTTATTCAGACAAAGTGTGTATTTATCCTCTCTATTTTTTTACTCTTGTCTAAAACATTGCACAAGGCCCATCACCTCTATATACTCATAAAATGTTTTCTTTATATTGAAATTCTGCTACTTCCTTAACTTGACACAATAGAAGATATTACGGTTTGAGTCATGTTGGAGCTCCCAGGCTCAGTCTGGCTTGTTTCCTGTTTGTTTTAATAAAGCTAGTTTTCATTTGTATATTATACATAAAAAATATATGTTTATTCATTTTATATAGAAAGTAGTCACTTTTATCCACTTGAGTATTATCTGTGGCTGCTTTTGTACTAAAACCCAGAGTTTGTAACTGGGAATGACAGGAGTAAAGAGCCTAAGACATTTCTAGTCTGACCTTTGCATAGGATAGAGGGATGATGCAGAGGAACTGGGCATTGAGTCACATGTCACACATCTAGCAACACCAGATAAACCAGTAGAAGGAGACCAGGATCTTGAGTTCCTTTCTGTAGCTAAAACAGTCTGAACCATATTTCTAGTAAAATATTTAAATATGTGTAAAAATAAAATAAAACTCAAGCATTAAAGTAAAATTGGCCTTCTCAAACTCTAGAAATAAAGTAAATGTGAGAACAGGTGGAAGTAGTAATTTGGGTTTTCAGAAAAGCTTTTCCCTATAACTACAGCCATGTCAACAACTGGTTTTGATGCCTTTAAAAGATTAGTAAGGTACAGAGAACTTGAAGCAAATCTACCTGCACAAAAAATAAGAGGTCTTTAGGCAGACCTGTGCATGACTGTGGTGTTCCAAAGGGCTACTTTTTCTTCAAGAGAAGGTTTCTCTGTATAATTTGGCTATTCTGGAACTCATTTTTGTAGACCAGGTTGACTGAGATCCACCTGCTCCTTCCTCTTGAGTGCTGGGATTAAACATGTGTGCTGCCACCACTCAGCTTACCCTTTCATATTTAAAATGAACTAATAATATATTTTCACAAGCAGGAGAATTCTTTGTAGAAAATTTGATGCTAGGTGGAAGATGGTGAAATTGTCAGTTCTGAGAATTTTTTAACACTGGTTTATTTCACTGATTGTGAATCAACAAATCTCTGTGGCACAAAAGTAGGAATTTATTTTTATTTTATGATTGGTAACATAATTTCATTATTATAAATTTATTTACAGTCCAGGCTAGCCTTGAACTTGTGATTATTTCTGCTTCAGCCTCCACTGTGTTGGCATTATCAGGTATGCCCCACCCCACCCAGTGCAATTATTAATTTTATTGAGTACTCATTATACACTAAGAAGAGTTGAGATTACACCAGATCTATGGTTTCCTTCAAGATACATAAAGAAGTGACAGAAATCATTCCTTTTTACAGTTTAACAAAGACCAGTGCAAGAAATTGTGCAAATCAAGAGCAATGCTGGTCTTTGTTGTGATCCTATGAGGCACCCGTGCACAACCACACATGTACAGAACTGTGCTTTCCTGGTCACCCAGGAGTTTATTAGTTTATATGTTCTAGTCTTACTGGAACATGACCTGCAGTTTTTGTCACAAAGAATGTGACCATGAGTTTTCTATGTGAACCAAAATATGTGCACATTTGCTATATTTCTGAGGGATTACTGTGTGGATAGGCAGCCTTTGTATGTCTGTAAGTGTCCTAAGCAGTCCCAAATTACTCTATAATGCTGTACAAGCTGTTCTTGTACAGCGAGGTTACAGAGGTCTATTCCCCATATCCATATTTTCACGTTGTAATATATCGCCATTTCTACAGATTCTATAAGTATTTTTGTAATTTTATAGTGAGACCAAATACTATTTCCTGAATGTTTGCTGACCACATTTCTTTTTTCTTCTTCCTTCCTTCCTTCCTTCCTTCCTTCCTTCCTTCCTTCCTTCCTTCCTTCCTTCCTTCCTTCCTTCCTTCCTTCTTTGTAGAAGTCTTGTGCTTGTAAGACAAATGTTCTACCACTGAGAACTATGTCTTTCAGCTCTAAGCCCCAAAACAGTTGTTCAAATATTTGGCTGTTTTTTAATTGGGTTGAACTTCTCTCATAGAGCGCAGTTGATATATAGCTTCTGTACATTAGTTCTTTGTTTGTGTGTGACATTTTTCTGACCAGGCTCTTTTTATCACTTTGGTAACTTTTGTTGAAATTCTGTGTTGCACAGTAATGACACTCGTTTCAGATGGTTGTTTTAAGACTTTTATTTCTACCTTGGAATAATGAAGATTTCCCTCTATGTCTGTTCCAAAACTATTTTTCCGTTTAATCTTTAGCATTAACATCTTTATGTCACCTGTGTTAATTCCCTCCCCACCTCCACCAAATGGGATATCTATCAGTTTCAGCTAGGTGTGCTCTTTCATTCACTCAATCCTCTTTACTTCTGAATTGATTTTCTGGGATAACCTGATCATGAGCCATATCTGTCAGAACCTTCACTGGTTAATGTAAGCAAGTGTGTTCTTTCATCTTATCTTTTCTTTCAGCTCTGCACTTTCTTCCGGTCAATGATAATTGTGGATCTCTGATACATTTACTTTGACTTTTTGTTTCATTTCATATTCATATTTTATTGATTATTGGGGAATTTCACATCATGAACCACGGGCATATTTACTTTCCAGTCATCTGAGGTCTGCTCCAGCTCTTTGTGACCATCCCTACCCCTAAGATAAGATGAAAAAGAAAAAAAAATATAATTTGTGTTACCCATATACATACTAGAGCATGGTCAAACTTTCAGTGGCCAACTCCTTAAAAACAGAGCCCTTCTCTACCTGTACCCCTCCAGAAGCCATCAGCTGTGGAGGGTTATACGTCAGCATCCTTATCACAATTTTTAAGAGTTCTCTTCAATAGCTATCTTTCTAGGTTGTCACTTTTTGGTGGAGGGGGTGGAGAGGTTGTCACAGAGCCTTCCATGTTACCCATTCTCAGCTGTGAGTTTGCAGCCATCAAGACCATATCAAAAGTAGATTTTTTTCTTTTTATTGTTAATGGGAGCTTGAATCATGGACTTATATGTAGTTTCTGGAGACAGCACAAGACCATTGACATCCATATGATCCCTCATGGTGGTTCACATCATTGGCATCAGTATTGCCCTTTGTCATTACACCAGCCAAAGACACTATTATAGCCCTCAAGGCATGGCCCTCAGTGGCAACAAGGGCCAGAGACATCAAAACAGACCCAAACTAAGGAGGATCCCAGACTCAGACATTGTCCTCAGTGGCAGAATGACCCTGGCATCACCACGACCTCAGGTGGAAGCATAGACCATTCAGATCAATATGACTTTCCATGGCAATCTGAACCAAGGCTATCAACACAGATCGCATCTACAGCAGGACAGTGAATATCCACACAGCCCTTGGTGGCAGCATGCACCCAGACATCATGAAGGCCTCAGGTGACAGCATAGGCAACCCACATCAACAATGTCATTGGCGGCAGCAGGCCCATTAACACCAACATGGCCCTAGGCAGTGTCCCAAGCTACGGACATCTGCATGGCCCTGGCTAAAGAATCAGGCCACAGACATGCATGTAAGTCCCTGGCCTCAACCTGCCCTGGGGGAGTGGTCCATAGATATCAAAGTGGCCTCCAGGGGCAGCACAGACCATAGAGGTCTTTCAAGGAGGTCCAATTTAGAAAATGAACCCTTCTTCATCTAGGACATCCTGTTGTTGCTCAGAACCAAGGTAATCATGTATCTGGGCAGGGTGCTGGAGGCTGAAGCTGAGAAAGCTTCAGGCTGCTGCCCACCAACCTATTGTTGTCCCTACTCAGAAACATCTCTCATCCACCAGTTTCTCCCATGTCTATTCCTCCTGTCTCTAGTTTTGCCTCTCTCCACAACTCACTATGCCTCTGTTCCTTTATCTTTCTCACCTGTCTATCAAATATTCATTTGTCACTATGGCATTGGAAACTATAGTGTGTCATCTCTCCATCTCTCTCTCTCTCTCTCTCTCTCTCTCTCTCTCTCTCTCTCTCTCTCTCTCTCTCTCACACACACACACACACACACACACACACACACACACACACACACTCACACACACACACACACACACACACACATTGCCCAGATATCTGTACATACAAATATTCATTGCTATGAGTTGTTAGTCAGGTTCAAGCTTTCTGGTTTCTGAAGCACCATAAATACTGGGCCATTGCTGAGACTTGTCTAGGGTATTAACTCACAGTGATCTTGCAGCTTTGGTTCTGCAGGATCAGCTCCTTCACATGCTCTAACAGCTCATAGATAAGGTAGATTTTGGTGTGGTCTAAATCAAAGTTCTGGATCTAGGGCCAGTAGGCTGCCAGCCAGGGCTAACTTCTGCCGCTACCAGGATAAAGGCCTCGCTTCTATCTAGGGATATTTATTTTTAAGAAATGGATGCATCTGTTAACGGGGTGATTTCAAATGACAGTATTTATGACTTTGGGGGAATAAAAGCAAAACACTTCCTGAGAGAAGAAAACGTAATCCAAATGGGTATGCCTTGACTGCAAGCAGAATGCACATGGCACTGTACAGAATTGTTACATCTTATATTCTTTAGCTAGCAGCCATGATGGCAGCTTAGGCCATACCCCCAACCTTAGTTTCTATGAAGTTACCGTTGAACTTAAAAGGAAAAATGGGTTAATTTATTTGTTGAAAGATATTTAAAAAATTAAAAGAAATACTAAATTTCAACATAAAGCAAGTATACATGTAATAACAACAATAATATGAAGGGCTAGATGTGTCAGATAAACAATGAATAATGTCCGAAATATCAAAGTAGTACTGAAGATAGAAATGCCTATGAAATAAGTCATAATATTCTGATGGAATTTTCTAGCAATTAAGATGATGTAAAGACTCTAAATTTCATGTATCTCACATTACGGGTTTAAAAGACATGAAATCTTTAATCAAAACCTACTAGGCCATCACACTCTCTAACAACAATCTATAAACAATTGTTCTTATATGAAGAGGCAAGTAGAGTTCTCAACTCGGTCCTCATAAAAACTTCTCTGAAACAGAGACCACTACATAAAACCACAACCAATCCAAATGCAGAGCTGTGGAGCCCAGTCCCATTAGATACATCTCCAGAACACTCCTGTATCTAAGACTCAGGGAACATCGCTAAAGCACGGAATGAAAGACTCTAAGAGGCAGGAAGTTTCCTGTGAGATTATGTGTCCTGCCTAGAAATATCAGAAGCTATGACCAGAAAGTCTTACCAACATGGTTGTTGAAATGTGATCTCAACAAGGACGACATCAATGGACATGCCAGTGTGGACTGAAAAAAGCCCTTAAGGCCTCAACATTGCAGTGGAGAAGCAGGAGGGGTTCCTCCCCAGTGTAGAACACACAGCAACTGACTGTCCAGCGCCAAGTGGTCAGCTCTGAAAACATACATGCAAGAAATGTACAGACTGAACAAGTCATATTAGGCATAAGTAATGGAAAAAGAAGCCAAGAATTTAAAGAACAGGGAGCGGCTTTAGAGGAAGGAAAAGAAATGAAGTAATATTGTAATTATATCATGATCTCAAGAAGAAAAGCTATATAAGATCTACAGGAAAGCTACACCATTTCAAAGACATCCCTTACAGGTGATGTTGAAATAAAGTTGGTGGTATGAACTTGTATAGACAAGGTGTACAGAGAATACCACATCACTAACTAAAAGATATATATAACATTTGAGAAATTTGATCATCGCAGTCTCAAAACAAGTATAAAAAGCTGAAAATAAATCTAAAGAGAAAAGAAAGCGTGTATTATTTGAAAAGAAGCATAATAAAGTACTGACATAGAAATGGAAACAAACATAAAGAAATTTTATTATCTGAAGAAAAAGTAATACTGATTTTTTAATTAACACTGTTCAAGAGAATTAAGTGGATAAAAACGAGGATTCTGTGGAAAGATCAGAAAATAACTACAAAAACACTTAACAGTGTTTAAAAGATAATAAAGGAACATTAAAATGCCTCCATGCTGTCAAACATGAGATGATGGACTAGCAAATTCCTAGCAGGAAGGAAAGAAATGTGGCCTGTGATTGCCTTGCACCACTGGAGGAAAGACAAGCAGCCAGTCTTCCCTTCACAGACATCATTGTCACCATGCCATTTGTTGCAGTATTTTTTTTTTTTCACCAAATCCTTTAGCAAAATTCCCTTCTTACAAAATTCTTCCAGATGACAGGAAATAAAACTCTACTCTCTAACCTATTTTCAGAGATAGAAAATAGAAGAAAGGACATTTGTAGGCTGTTGTCACAGAGAACATAGATTTAAAAATTTAAATGGTGAGAATGAATCTAAAAATATGAGAGCTTTGCACTGAAATCAGATAAGAATGAGAAGACATGGTGTTAGATCACCTTGGGGACCCAGAAAAATCACACGATAAAACTCAGTAATAAAAGATAATGGTAATTTTTATTAAAAGAGATAGAGAAGACTAATAAGAAAGAGGATCCTAAGAGGGGAAAAAAGACAATGAATCATGTTTAATGGTCAGCTTTGGGAAGCTTTGTGGTTAGATTTGTGCTTTTGTTGTTGTTTGGATCATTTTTTTTTAAATTGCTATAGCAGAATACCTGAGACTGAATAATTGATAAAGAAAGAGGTTTTAATTTTGGCTTACGGTTCAGCAGAGGGTTGGAACACAGTATTAAGTAGCTAGTTCCAGGAGGACCATATGCTTTGTAATGCAGCACGTGGTCTTAATATCAGGATGATGCTTAAGAATGGCAAAAGAACCTCTGAGGAAGAGAGGGGGAGCAAAGGGAATGGAATGCTTCGTAACCTCTGAGAGAACCCATCTGGTCCCTGGAGACAGACAATATGCCCTCTCAAAGACTCACTTCCCAACATTGCTACAGTGGCAATGAGCTTGATGTCAACAGAACTTTTAGTGGGACCCGGATGGTGTGACTCTAAAACGTATGTGGGAGAATTGAAGAAAGTCAAGAGAGATGAGAGCACAGTTCCCAACACGTATCAATTCTAACTATAGAGTTAAAATTAAGCTGTATATGATTTGTAACATTTTAGACAAATAGATGTAGGATAAAAGAGCACCAATAGATGATCTCATTCTTAAAGACTGTGTTGAGTTTACAGGTCAACAAAGGAAAGCAAGGATTGAAAAGATGGGTTCTGAGGCAACTCCTATTCGGCAGAGGACACAGAATCCCTTTATCTCATTTATGTCATGCCAACTTCCATGTCCTGAAAACCTGTCTCAAGGTGAAGCTCCTAATATTCTGGTAGACAATACAAGCAGATATCGCTACATCTTTGGTAAGGATTTACTAATGAGAACACAGGCTCAGCAACCTGTAAAAGCGAATCTACCATCTCAAAATTATGAGCATCTGTTTTAGTTCCTATCATACAGTAAAAGCAGAACACAGGGGAAGGATGTATTTACCAGATAAATACATTGACAAAGAATTAGAGTCTGTAACATAAAAAATTATGCACATTTGTACACAAAGCATAATAATGGCAAAGGAAAGGTGGAATTTTCACTCACACTAAAGAATGCATGACTAGAAAGCAAAATACTGATTTCATTACAGTCAAAAATACCAGTTGAAATAATGGAATAACACCCATCATACTGGTCAAAAGTCCATCATATGTTTCTGGATAGTTTGGCTTAGTCAGTAAAGAGGTTTTTACCTTGCCAATCATTCTTCATACTGCTTACAAAGTTAATTTCCTACTATATTAATCATATAATACAAAATTCATGTCTCCCATCTGTAGTCATAAAGGCTTCTACACATCCAGTGAAATCAAGTACACAGTTGTATTGTGGTCTTGCTTTCCCAGCATGCAGTCCCGCCAGCCATTAAGAACATCTGCATCTACCCCATGCTTCAGTTTCTCTCAACAAGCACAGACTCTTGAGTGTACCAGATATTTTTATGGGTCCATCTCTTCTTGCCTTGGTTTGTAATGTTACAGCTTTGACTATAGTCTTTATTCCACGTGGCCTCTTTTAGCTTTATATGCACGTTTACTCAATTAGAGCAGAGAATGAGTATTCTACGTGACCTCCCTTGTACACAGAGTATCTGCACAACAAATGATATGTTTTTGCATATATGATTCTTCATCATATAATATTATGTTTGTTTGTTTATATTTAGGGTTCTATCATTTATTCATTGTGTCTTCTACTACAACTTAAGTGCACAGTTTTGGGGTTGCTACATAACCATTATTCTTAAGCTAATCACTTTCTTTGAGCATGGTTACCTCATCTGTAAAACACAAACTAAAATATGATATAATCCATAGGTATGAGTTCTGACAAAATAGGTACATGCTAGCAGAACTGCCCTAGATAACACTATTAAATGTTAGAATTGAAATACTGTTTAACTACTTCAAATTAAAAGATAGTCGAAACATTTAAAAATGACTTATGAATGTAGTAAGAAGTTTCTGGCCCTGCCTAGCCCTGAGATCCAGACCAGCAGTCCCAAATAATCACACAAAGGCTTATATTAATTATATGCTGTTTGGTCTGTGGCTCAGGCATATTGCTTGCTAACTGTTATTCTTAAACTAACCCATGATTAACCATGTGGCTTAGTACCTTTTCTCAGAGCAGCATTTTTGTCTTCTTTCCTCTGGGTCTGTTGCGATCTCTTTTCTGCTCTTTCTCTTCCCAGAATTTTCTTAGTCTGATAGCCCCACAAACACTCCCTGTCTGTCTTCTGGCCAATCAGCATTTTATTAACAAACTAGTAGGAGGAACAAATATTTTCAAAGTACAAGAATATAATCCCACAGCAAGCATTTTCACTAAGCCATAAGATTACAGGAATAATGAGGACAGTTCACTGCTGTAGTTCATCATCTAGAAGACATCCTCACATGCTGTCAGGTGGAGCCACTCGTACAGGGAGTAGCAAGAGGCCTATAGAGACTGGATAGACTTAACTGAGTGGACCTTGCCTTTTGACAACAGAAGAATTTATTGAAAATTCATCCTACAGCCAAACATTTCACTGGGGAGGGACTTTCCCTATCAATCTTTCTGTTATGATGGTGACTGTGAATTTTCACTGAGTACCTGTTTGCATTGTATGTATTTACCGGCAACATTGTTGTAGTCGGATTGCATCCTGTTCTATTTTAAATAATTGTCACACCCACGTACTGGTTTAATAAAAACGGTGATGGCTGAAGACAGACAGGAAGTGTAGGTGGGACTGCCAGACTAAGAAAACTCTGGGACCCGGAAGAGGAGAGCAGAGCTGCCAGAGAAACCAGCAGAAGCAGAGGACAACTATGCTGCTCTGAGAAAAGGTGCTGAGCTGCCTGGCTGAACAGGATAAGAACCATGGGTTAGTTTAAGAGCAAGAGCTAGCTAGCAATATGCCAGAATCATAGGCTAATCAGCATAAAATTAATAGAAGCGTTGGTGTGTTTCTGTGGGTCTGAATGTCTGTGGATCTGCGGGTCTATGAGTCTGTGGGTCTACAGGTATGGACCACAGGCCAGACAGGCCAGAAACTTCATACAACACAATGTGTTATCAAGCATTGCATGGTCCTTATTGTTCAAATCATCCAAACCCTAAAAGATATGACTATTTATCACATAACTAGCTATAAAGTAAGACAGATTTTTTTTCTTGTACTGTTTCATGTTGCTGAAATTTAAACAGCCCCATATCAGCAGAACAGTTGATTCTAAGTCCTAGAATTCACTTCTGATTAATCCTGTATTGTAGCTTCTCTTGTACTTTTTTGTGACTCAGGCCTCATCTATGCATTAAGGCTAAAATTGACCCCAGATCATTGGACTGTTTGGCAGTTAATAGGACAGTGTCAACCTTTGCCACAGTCCATAACTCACAGCAAGTCTTCATTTTACTCTTAAATGAAGCTGCTCTTATGTTTGCTGTTTGTATTTAACTATCCTCATGTGTTTTTTATGGTCTTCTGACATACAGAAGCAGGTTTTCTAAGATTCACCTCATGAAGTCTTGCTGTGACGTTTCCCTCTCAGAAATTAGCCTATATAGACATTCACCCATGCAACACAGAATAAGCTTGTCATGTTAGAGCTTCATTGTGTAGACTCCATGGGATCAATTAGGTAGAAGCAGAATGGACAGACAGGATGTTTCTTTGCCACAATTTAATTTATCAAGGAGCTTCTAGAGAAATGAGCTGAGATCCTGCATTAGAAGATAAAAATAATAACTTGCAAACTATAGGAAAAGAAGTGTTCATGGCCTCACAGACGTTTCCACTTAGCTGCACTCACCTTTTTTCTCCCTCACATGTTCTCTCCTGTCTTCTCTCTGCTTTCTCTTGATTTCCCTTCTCTTTTTGTGGTTCAGCCTCATGTACCACCGGCAGTGTTTCAATTTCTCAAACGTGCTTTCTAGCTAAGGATGACCTTGAATTTCTGATCCTGTATTCCCTGTCTCCTGAGCACTAGATTGTAGCAGCAAGCCAACATGGCTGGTTCCTAGAGTTTAGAATTTAATTTAGGGCATCGTGAATACCAGTTGAGCACACTATCACCTGAGCTGGGTCCTCAGTTTGATTTAATTTTTTTTAGTGCATAATTCTGAGCTAAAATTTTCTAGTTATTTGGCATTTTCTTCTTGTTTTGAGATTATAATATAATTATATCATCTTCCCCTTTTTTCTTTCCTCTCTCCTGTATAGCCTTCTTTGTTCTTTTTCAAATTCATGGCCTTTTCCATTAATTATTATAATCATGTATGTATACATATGTGTACATTTGCATTCCTCAATATAATTTGCTCAATTCTGGCTACTTTAAACGTCTGCAATGCTTTTAAATAGTGGGCTCTAATGATACACATTAACCTGTATAATTCAGAGGTCTTTAGCATTTCTTTCTATGTTTACTGGGGTCTCCACTAGATGATTTATTCTGTCAATACCACGGAATGAGGTCTACACAAGATGCTGGCCACACTCTTTCATAGATAGATAGAATGATAGTAAAAAAATTGATAGATAAAATGATAGATCCAGTTATTTTTTTAACTGAACGTCATCAGGAGACCCTCCCTGCCTTTGAACAGCAAATCACTCAATTGTTAATATTCCCTACCTAGTCACAAAATGTACCAGTTCTGTATAATTTTGTCTTAGATAAAAGCAACTGTTTACTTGGAACATAAACCTAATTCCATCTTTTGTTGAGCTGCCCAATTTAGTAAAAGCATTTTAATGGTGCTCTTTAAGTGGAGTAAGACTTAGGATACTGGAAGCTGCCCAGAATGTTTAAAAAGAAGAATAATTTATATTTAATTGGTCTAAACCCACCTTTCCTAGGTCAATAAGAAGGGAAACCAGCAGCATTAATCAAGATAAAATGATCAGCTGATTAATCAGTGCTCTAATTACTGCATAGTGCTTTACCTTTTCGGTTTTAATTACTAGACCCCATTGTCTTTTCCATATGGCTAACATGTATTTACCAGTGTGTTTTTTCTCCTAGCACACTCGTTAAGATAAAAATATACATTCTAGACATGAAAACATCAAATGAAAGACGGTTGTTAGTGTGGCTTAACAATCTCCCCCAGAAGGTATGGCTAAGCTATTGGATTATACAAGAAAGGCAGAATAACTTCATAGATATTTCAGCAAAATATAGTGCTGAGAAATTCAGCCATGCCTGTGAGCTGTAGGTCTGAGTCCCACCAGAGTTAAGTTAAAAGTAGGAAGATCCAAATGTTCCCAGTGAGCCTGGCTTTCTTGACCAATTTCTAGAATGCTGATTATAAGGTGAATGTATTTCTTCATGCGATTTTGGTTACCTTTTTTTTAAAATTTATTCATTTTTTAACAGGTCAGGCATTTTTATAGAAAACTACATCAAAGAACAAATCCCTAGACACTTCTCATGGTGCTACGGCAGTGATGATCAAGATGCAGATGTGATAAAGGTCCTCTGAAGTCCCACAGCAGGCGTCGTGCAAAGGTGTTCCTAAGCATCACCTCACTGAATCTTCATCTCAGATCACCAGTGAGGACAGCCTTTGCACTCCTGCTACACTTACGAGGATTTTGTTCACCCAAGTTCCTGTGTACCCAGTTACACTTCCCTAATTTTATTTAATGAGACAGTGAATGAAAGTGACAGTCCCCGTGGAGATCATGAAGTTTCCAGTGGGTCTTAATCCTACTTTCCATCTTTGGTAGTTTAGGATGGGTTACATTTTCAGTTTGTCAATATTTAAAGGGTTATAAAAACTAACAAGAAATATTCCTAGTTTATTTAAGTGTTGCAAGAGGATGGTCTTAAAATCCCACATAGACATTTTTGGAGTTTATCTGAGCAAACAGTTATGTAAGAGGTACAGCATTGTAATTATAATCATTATAATCAGAATATACAATTTTTCTAAAATGAAGATATTTTCTTTGCAGGTTTTTTATTTTTACCGCTTTCCTCTTGATCATTTCTTTCCTTTCTACTTTTTAAGAAGTATAACCTCCGTTATATCTCATATATGCTAGAAATTGGAAAGCCATTGAATTCAAGCCAAACAACTTGAATACCAATTCTGTTTACATGATAATATTTATATATAAACACTAATGTGACAAAGATTTGATTGTAATATTACCATTGTTATGTTGTTCTTTACTCCTATGTATGAACTTAACTTGTGTCTCTTCTGCTAATATTACTAATTGTTTATATTTTGGATTTTGGCTTCGACTTTCAATTATTTATAATTCTTTTTATTATTTTTTTTCAGATGGTATTCTAAAAGTTAGACTGAGTGTGCTGGGACTTTTCTAGTGAGGGTTCTAGAATCAGAACTTGTTTTAAAGCACATGGCATGCTTATATATAGGACTCTTCAAAATTTTCTTTTGAGATAAAGGCACATGTAGCACAGGCTGTTTTCAAACTCAACACATAATGTAGATGACCCTCACTTCCTGATTCTCCTGTCACCACCTTCCAAGTGCTGTGTTGACACTACACATGGCTGATATAGGACTTTCAAATGCCAATAGTCCAGCTCTGAATGAGTCTTGCAGCCAGTACAGTTTCCTTAGTGCATTATAATAGTATTTATTGCTATTTATTCTTTAAAGGGAAGATAAAATTTGTAAAGCCAGGATTTAAATAAATCTATAATTTTTATATAGAATTTATGGCTACAGTGTTTAGCATAATGTTATATGTTCCTTAATCATAATGTCATTGGAAAGTTAATGTCGCTAATGTCTAACCTATAAGACAAAAATACATTTAGAATAATCATTTGCTAAGCATGACATCATTATACTGTGAGTTATATAGTAATCATGACCGACATTCTGTTTTTGCCATGCTAGATCAGGACTGTGAACAGAAGTCCGGTCTAGGTAAAGAAAGATAGTACAGGGAATGAGGGGTGAAGATTTTGGTTTTTGTTTTGTTTTGTTTTTAAAGTGAGCTTCCTCATCAGAGATCAAGTTTCTAGAACACTTAACTAGATATAGGGATAAAAGCAGGAAAAAAACAGTAGATACTTAACAGAAAAATGAACAAAGTAACAATTTATAAAAGAAGAAATAAGATTCTATTTAAGGAGAACTTCATCTTATTGGTAAAAATTGTAAAAACCCGAAAATCACCACAGTGTTTTATGTTCATGACTAACATATTAGCAGATTATGTAAAACAATAATCTTAGCATTGGGTATGGTTGATACAGTTGTCCTTATGGGGATTCATAAGGGGACACACACACACACACACACACACACACACACACACACAGATTATATTTACATTATAATATAGGTTGTAAATGTGCAAATGTAAGGTCATTTTGTTTTAGCTATTTATTTTTTAAGGAATTTTTCTCAAAAACTTAATGTAGGCACTTAATTGTGCACTAATATTCAACAATTGTATTTCAACTACAGTTTTATGTTAATAAAACTTGTCTGTCACTATTGTAGAGTTAATAGGTCAAAGTAGCTGCTAATGTAAGAAAGAAAATAAATGTAGAACAGATAATCCAGTTGTGTATATTTAAGGACAGTATACTATTCCTACATAATACTCTTGTCAAAATAAAATAACCTAAATCTGAACCACAATCTTGCTCCGAGAAGTGTCAGAAATCCAGTCAATAGAGGAAGTTATTAAGTAGAATTATTTAAATGTTCATTTTTACAGTCAAGAGAGAGAAGAAGATGGATTTTCAAACAATGCTTGGGTATCTGAAGATGCGGAAGGATGGAAATATTTTGTGGTATTGTAGAGGTTTTGCACTTACGTTTAGCATTTTTCTTATCTTTTAATGCTGCACAGCGAAAAGTGTACAGATAACATTATGAGTAGATTGTCTTCCCAGTAGCCCAGGAGTAAAAATAATAGTATAAAGGGAGCAACACCTACCACAGATTGCTAATGGTTGATGCTGGCTTAAGGCCACACAGTGCTTTGTTATGTCAGTATTGTCTAAAACTGCCAACTTCACATATGTATTAAATGACTTTATATTGATAATCTATAACTTGTCCACAAGATAAAATACAGCTCTTAAAATTATCTTCATGCAATGAAGAAAGTTTAAGATTCAGGCATTTAAGACATTCATAAAAATATGCATTTATAAAACGGCAACAAAGCAGGAGTGGAGAATCCCTTCAAATGCAAATAGTAACATGGAAGTCCCTCAAATTAGTAGCAATTATATTTAAATTAGAGGATTCCTGGAGAATTTAATTTTCTTCTTTATGGTTTTTAGTATATTTTTAAAATTTCTGAAGTTAATATCTGTACATTTTGCCATGAATTTTATAACAATTTAAATATCATAAAATGATGGAAATAACAAGTGTGGTTTAGAAAACTTTTATTAATAAATTATAGAAATCATACTTGTATATATTTAACAGAAACAAATTTTTTAAAGATAAAAGAGCACATGCTCCATTTTAGTTATTTATTATAAGATACGTGATTATTCTAGCTCAGCTAAGCAGAATCAAAGGAAATTAATTTAGTTACTTGTGTCTTGTTTAGAAAAATAGCAAGATAAGTAGTTCATATTTACATTTGCTTTTAATAAGTGAAGGGGGAGAAAGCTGGCATTCAGTGTCTGACTGGAGGTGTGTACATAGTCCTTCAAGTCCTCACTAGAGCATTCTGAGCTTTCCTGATACGCTCATTTACTGTGTGAGACACAGAAGCCTGATGTTCCTCAGCGTTCACCTGCTCCAGCTGAAAATCAAGATACACATGCTAGCTTCTTCTAGAGTAGTGGTTCTCACCCTTTTTAAGCATGCAGCCTTTTAGTACAGTTCTTCATGTTGTGGTGACCATCATCATAAAAATTATTTTCGTTACTTCACACATACCTGTAATTGTGTTACTGTTATGAATAGTAATGTTGATATCTGTGTTTTCTGATGGTCTTTGGCCACCCCTGTGAAAGGATCATTCAACCCCTAAAGGGTATGACCCAGAGGCTGAGAACCACTGTTTTAGATCTTCCATGAAGTAGATTTGTTTGTTTGTGTTTTGTTCATTTTATATTTTTGGACCAGGGTCAAAGTATGTTGCTGTGCATTTTGATCCCACCATGTTATGGAAATGGAAAACAAACTAACTAATATTTGCATTGAACTGTTACCAGCTTCAAAGATATTCTCATTAAGTAGAATGAATTTTTAGATTTTTAAATTTATGAATAAAAAGAACATGAAATGATTAAAAAGAAAAAGAAAAAAATTCTAAATCAGGGTTGACAGCTAAATAATGACCACAGTGTGCATTGGCTCTTAAAGTTCTCTGCTGGTGTATCCTTTTAACATAAGAGATGAAATGTGAATTTAAGAATTTCCTACTCTGTGTTCTTATTCTATATTTAAAAAGACAGAAGATAAAGTTAAATTTCAAATAACAAATGCTGCTCATTTTTTCATGCTCCCATTATGAAGGTCACTCTTAGAGACTGGGTTTCCATGGATTTCTCCATACCTTTCTTCTCTCCCATCGCCCCCTTTTGCTCTTCCTTCGCAAGGGATATGTCCACATGCAGTGGAATGCACTAGAATGTACTAGCCAACAGGAAGGGTTAATTGGCTGGCAAAGGAGGAGAAAGGATGTACTTGAAGACCATGTAAATGGCCAAGATGATTCTTTTTGGTGGGCATATGCACTTCCTTGCTCTCTAAGTTTCAACTGGGCACGAATCATGTAACAGGCTATCAGTTTGTTAAAAAAACAAAAATACAAAACTTATAGACTTTAAAATTTTTGTATAGTGAACTGGGTTCTTTCATAGGTACCAGGGAGTGGTGAACTGAAAAAAGAATAAGAAACAGAACAAAGGCACAAAGCATTGGTAACCCTTCTTCCCACCCTCCTTGAGACACAACACTCACACACACATGCATATATAAGTGTGTGCTTACATGTGCATCTGTGCACATACAGACATGCATATTAACCCAACAAAATATTAATATATTTTCATCTAGCCTGTTTTAGTACCGGTCAGATGCAGATACGGTGGTTGATAACAATGTGCCTTTGAGACAAAGAGCTAGAGCGCTCACATAAGAGTGTAATGGCAATTTAGAGCGCTACTGGCTTTATTTCCAAAATATATTAGCAAAGTTATTATCTTGATTATCATGACCCTTAACATAGATCACCCTTTTGTTACAGTCTTTGTCACAGCATAAAGAGTAATCTCTTGACCAATCAATTTACTTGTCCTTAGTCTAATAATTGTATAAAACTTGTGAAAAGTGGCATCTGCTCATTCTAAGGATTAAAAAATCATGAGCCATTGTTCTTTATATTATAGAGGAATTTATATCCTGCGTTCTTCTGTTTCTCAAGTAGATGTCTTAATTTGAGAAACTCAAGTGTCAAATCCATTGTGTTTTCGCATTTTCTGAAAATTAAATGTTCTGTGGCCACTCTCAAGTTACTTTCCCATTCTCTTTCTAATTACACCCATTAGTATCGTTTCCCAAATACAGACGCAGCTGAGATTGTCTAGCTCATGTATAGAATCTGTAAGATTGATGGATAATTATCTGGGTAACGTACAGCTGTCCTTTATCATATCTGAGCAGTTGGTGAGTGTGTTACCTTTATGGTTTTATTCACAGCCTACTTTAAACCTCAGATGCGCTAGATACACTTGTCTATGTTACATCAAAGGTATAGAGCTGAAGGAGTTTGGTATGTTCTCCAGAGCTATGGATCTGGCACAGACATATAGGAAGTACTAGGCAGAAGTGAGAGTCAGGAGTGGATAGGGTGTCAGGGTAGCATAGCTCCCTCTGGTGCTTTGATACGGACTATGCTTTTTCCTTGACTGGCATCATAAGGTATTTTTATGGAGGAGAAAGACAGAGCTACTGGTTGGTTTGCTGCTTCCTACCTCTTTGTGAATCAGAGTTTAATCTTATTTGATTTAATAATGTTTGCTTTTCTGGCATGTAAAGAATGTGTCATTTTCTATTAATGGCAATGGAAGGATTTATTATGCAGTCATTTTCCTGACACCCCAGTACAGCATGAGTAGTTATATGAGCTGTAGACATACTAGGAATTGTACAGACCAACAAGAAAAGGGTTAATGGGTTTCTCATTAGTGAGGAAAAGTACCTTTGCTTCAATATTTGACTCCTAGGTCTTTTTTCTTTTCTTTTTTTCTTGTATGGAGACCTTAGTAAAGAGTGAGCCCTGAGCCTTAATAATTTGGTGTTTTCCAGAGTAAATCAAAGAAATCTACTATTTGCCCCCAAGGAAGAGGGAAGGATGCCTGTCCATTGCTTTTCTTGAAGTCTTTGTGTAGTTGGAGGCTTCTGGCCCAGACTTTCGGGCATAACCTCAAGGTCTAGGACCCACTGACCGCAGACCCACAGTCCCACAGTCCTACAGAGACACACAGACGCTTTCATTAGTTTTTGGCTGATTAGCCTCAGGCCCAGGCATATCACCTGCTAGCTCTCTACCCTTCATCTAACCCATGTCTCTTGTTCAGCCATGTGGCTCGGTACCTTTCTTTAGAGCAGCATAGTTGTCCTCGGCTTCCTCTGGCTTCTCTCTGGTACTCTTCTGGCATTCTGCTCTCAGAGATTTTCTTAGTCTGGTAGCTCCGCCTACACTTCCTGCCTGCCTTTGGTCAATCAGCTCTTTTTATTAAACCAATGGGTGGGACAATTATTTGCCATGAAACAACACAATACCCCTACATCTTTGTGATGACATCTGGAACATCTGAAGCAAGGCTTGGAGAGTAGGCCCTTGCTCCACACTGAAGGTGTGGAGGGTCCTCTGATCTTTCATTTTAATCCTGCAGGAAATACTTTCTGTGTCACAGCTATATTGAGGACATTAAGACTTGCCACTTGGATCCAGAATAAGGGACAGTGGAGGGTGACTACTGTGTGCCATTGTGGTTTCTGCAGACTATGCTAAGTTACTTAATAAAAACAAAACCCACTTTACCCTTAAGACCTTAGGAATAGGTGTTTTTGTATCTTTACAAACTGATTTTCAATGTAGTTGGATGTTACAAATTCACCTCAGTTCCCAACAACTCAGAGAGGGTCAACCTGGCGCGGCTTTTGGCTCCTTTGGAATCCAGTCAGAAAGTCTACAGATTGTTCTAGATCTCCATTCTCTTAAGCTTGTCACTCCATCGTATGGTTACCTCAGATCTCTGTACCTTTCCTCTGTGTCCACATGCAAAACTGTGGGTTTGCCTCTTGTTATGACAAAGAAAAGTGACAGATCTTTCTTCAATAACGTCATTACTCTAATGCTTGTTCCCAATACCTCACGTGATGTTTGCCTTTTTCCCTTTGTAGCCAAGTGGCAGGATCTATGCCTCACACAATTATCTAAAGGCTCTTGTCCTTCTTAAATGTGCCAGTCTTTCTGCGAATTCTCCCAGCCTTTCCAATCAGATACATTCTTTTCCCCCAGCCTTCTCCTGTCGCCTGCATGTCCTCTGACCTTGGAGAACTACCCCACCATCTTATTAAAGGGTTTTAAACTACAGCCATGTTTATGTTTCAATTTCTCCTGGAAAATACAATGAAGATGTATGTGAAGTCTCTCCTCCCTTCTCAGCCTCACCTTCCTCCTTCCTCTTCCCCTCATCTCTCTCCTTATCTTCTTCTCACCTCTTCCTTATATACACCAATGAGCTAATAGCCACTCCATTTAAGTCTACTGCTTTTTGGATACCAAGATCTCATCTTACTTAAGGATGAGATGGTCAACTTCTTTGTTCAGGTCAGAAATCTGGGTCAACTATGGGACTTGTGGCAGCTCTTGACAGGTTCACTTTTCAGCAACATACAGTTTGCTATTTCTCCCAGCTGAAATCCCGTGGTTATAATTTATCACCCTTTTAAAGGTGTAGGTGTGCTTCCTGCTCTAATGCCCAGGAACTGTGCTCTGACAGCTTCTGCTCTGCTGTCTTTGTGGCAGACACTCTGCTGGAGGTATTGTCTCTGATTCCATACCTTTTCACTGTCTATCCTTCCAATGACATGGGAGTAGTACTGTTTTGCATTTGTCTGCTTAAACCCACTATTTTTTTTAACCCTCCCTAGCAGCTCCTCCTCTAAAGGCACGTGAGTGACTTTTGAATACTTGTAGGCCTGTCTTCCTGCTTCCCTCTCAGCTTCTCATCTTTATTAACAACTGAGGCACTATCTGAAGTTCCTGGAATGTTATATCCTCTAGCATTTTTGCTTGACGTGACCTCAGAGCTGAGTTGAATTTCAAAATATACCCTTATTAATAAATATTTTACAAATTATATCTATTTAAGGCTTCCAAAATAGTGCTTGATTTACACAGTACAGTAATTGTTGCCACCATTTTGTAAATTACCTACAACAGCTGACACTTGATGTGGTTATTTTTCTGTGTGTTGCATGTGGTAAGAACACCTTAGACCATTCTTAGCTCCACTCATTGTTTTATGTTTTTGAATATTCTTCATGCAGAGTACTTGATCTTTATACTTAATCTTCTTATATAACCAAACCCTGCCTCATTAATCTGCTTCTCCACTTTTCTTCCCTGTCCTGCTCAGCTCTCACTTTTGTATTTGATTTTTTTTTTTTTTAAATTTTGTGTAGGATTTGTCTTTTTATCCCTGGATCACTTGATGTTCTCGTGGTTCATCCACTTGACAAATGGTAGCATTCCTCTTCTGACTGTCTCGTAGGTCGGTGAGTGTCACTGTTTCCGAATCAAATCCATCACATTCTACCTCACTCTATCACTGTGTTGGATATTCAGTGAGTTCCTGGACAGAAACTTGTGGACCTGGGCTCTGTTCACAGTGCCTAACACATTGCTGGTCAGTAAGAAGACGCAGCTCTGGGTGTGTGGGGGGGTGTTCCCATCACTAAAATGACACATTCAGATGTGAGTTACCATGCACTTCTTTTAATTTTTGTGAAGTAGAAACTATACCGAGCCCAGAATAATGGAGAAGTGAAAGTGGGAACACTGAAGTGGAACACTGTTTCTGTGACCAAGTGGGGAGAGTGGTCATTGAAGGCCAGAGAAGTAACCTTTCTCCATTTGAGGGGCCTCCTGTAATAAAGACTATGGCAGAAAAGCATCCGTGTTTCAAAGACACAGGTAAACTTGTGCTTGCTTGGCTTGGTCGGGGGCACCTAGAGAAGTATGACTCAAGGATGCATCATAACTAAAAGCCACTGAGAAGCAAAAGACCCCACAAGGTCCCTTCAGTTTCTCCTTTATTTCCTTGGACAGTGCTTGCCCAAGAAGTCTCTGGAGTGACTTCCCTGCTTCTGGCATTTTCTAAGTCACCTGTAATAAGAAGTTCTAGGGTTGGTCCTATTGAGTAGTCTCCATTTTGTCACAAGCAGCCCTTCCTCCTTATTCTGCCCCTTCATGCACATTCAAAGTGGGGTTTCTCTACTGCCTCTGAATGCTTCTCAAATGTCCTAATTTTCCTTCCCACGATGGACCAATCTTTGGTGTTATCATTCTTTTCTTGTAGGTGACTGGAAGTGAAGCATAAAATCCACGAATTATTTTTGCTCTTGCCAATACTCTTTAGAGTCATCAGAAGATAAAATTAACCTCCAAATTCATGAATTTAATACTTCTGTAACACATCTAGAGAAGATTCTCTTATAGAAAAAGAATACCCATCAATTATTTGCTTAACTGACGAGAAACGAAAGGCCAAGTTTGGAAAATGTTCAAGTTTTCTATGAATATTCATAAATGATTAACTGCATCTCAATTTAGAACCTAACAACAGTTCATTTCAATTTTTTTTTAAAAATTTCTGTGTTAATTATCCATTGAGGTCTAGTTGTGGGGTCTTCTCTCCTAATGGTAACTGATCGCTTGCTGTTGCCGTGTTTATGTGGCTTTCCGCACATTTCGGTGTAGTTAGAAGGAAGGTCCTTTCCGAGCAGTGTTCCTTGAGGACAGCTGTCTCCTTAGGGGCACTGTCTCCTCTCTCAATCTTTTCGTGTGGGGGTAAATTTATTTCTTGCAGATTTCTCACCAAAACGAAGTAAAGCAAGTAACAAAGAAAAAACACACACAAAACCAAACCGGCAGGGTGGGGTAGGGTGGGGTGCTGGTTCAAAGTGCACAGAAGAGAGGGGAAAAGGGAGATGCACCCGAAGGAAAGCGTGAAAAGCAAGCCTCCTGTCTTCTGGAATTTTCATCTGCTGGGTAGCCATAGGCTTTACCCTGTTAGGGACGTAGACATGGCAATCCCCTTGGGGTTAGAAAGACAGCGGAGAAAGGACTCTTCCACCCTGTGAAAGGAAGCCCAGCAGGCAATCCCCAAACGCTGCTTGTCAGAGGGAGGGAGGCCTTTGGTGGACGGCCCCTTTTGTGTCTTTAGCCTTCCGGCAGCTTGGGCATGAAGAAACTGGACAAAGGGCCTGCACTGTGGTAGGGTGTGAACTCTTTAGGCAGCTGCTTTGAGCTTTAATTACCCTACCAGCTTTCTGCCCAGACCTTCAGTCCGGGTCCAGCCAGGCCCTGGGGCAGACTGCGGGGTAACACTGCCATCTAGTGGTCGTCCCTGCCCTGTGAGCCAGAGTCTGTGCCCTCGGGCTGACTCCGTGGCTCCCTCTTTCTTTCGCTCTCTCTTCCTCTCTCTCTCTCTCTCCTATGCACTCCTCTCTCTTCGCTCTCTCTCTTTTAAAAAAGGTTTTTATCGCGTCAAGGAAAAAAAAAAAGACCTGGTTCTTGGAAAACAACCAACTCTGTTGGAACTCAGAGATAATAATCAGTTTCTCTGGGCTTGTGAAATTGGCTCATTAAGCGTGCTTTTTAACAGAAAATATTGGAAGCGATTAAGTCTGCTTTACTGAGTGGGCATGAAATGGCCAACCTTCGGCCACCCACAGCTCCTAGGTGCCTGGCGCCGCTCTGTGCATGCGGCGTAATGTCTTTACTTGAAGTGCTGTTTATTCATCACCTGCTTATTTATCTCCTCGCGTTTGGCAGGCACATCGATCAATGTTAAACTGTCACACAAGGTTATTTTTCTTTTACATAACAGTATAGGCCTAAGGTAGTGGCATATTAAAAGTAATAACTTTCTAACTTGTAGCTCAAGATGACAGCCCCATTTTTACCCGAATATATTACAAGGAATTCCTCATTCTGGTCCCCCACTCCCAGTCCACACTACTGTAGTGCTCAACCTTTCCAAGGTCAAAGGCTCTTTCTGCCTAGCTGCCCTTCCACTTTGCATACACTTCTTTCCCCCTGCATCTCCAGTTATCGCCAGCTTTTAGGCTGATAAGCCCACAGCGAACATTCTGTCCACCTGGTATACACATCTCCTGGTCCCTGTCATGATGACATCTGCTCCATTGCATAAAGATGTGGCTGAAGGAACAAGGGGAAGAGGGGGAATCTTCTTGTTTGTGGTAAAGGCCCTGCTGAGCAATTTCTGTGTCTGAAGCCATATCTGCAGAGGTAGGGATGCTCCTGCAGCTTTAGCTTTCAAGTTGTAGTAGACAACAGCAGTGACAGACCCATGGGATTGGGGGGAGGGGGAAACACCTACAAGAAGCCAGCATTGCTTTGAAGCAACCAGGATTGGCCCAGAGCTTTCAAGTTGTGTTGTCTCCCCCTCCGTTCTTTGGCTAGAGGTTCCTTTGTGGTGCCTTGGAACTTCTCGCAGTTTGCGATGCCTCTTTTCTTGGCCACAGGCCAAGCAAGCTTTCTCTGTACAAACAGTTTTTCTTCTTCTCCGCCCCCCCCCACTCCTGTCCAGCCTGAAAATGCCTACAGATAGAATATCAGATCTTTTTAGTTTCAAGTTTCAAAGTGGCCCTTAGAATTCCTTCCTGCCCTTGATCTCCCATTTTGGGTTTTCAGCTGCGACTTGGACTCTGTTGTTAATTCCGCCTCTTCGCACAGTGGCTTTCTGCCACAGTGCTTTGATAATCTTAGGTACACAAGAAATAAGTGGACATAGCTATTGCACAACTATTCCTGTGATAGAAGATGCCACACCCACTCTGATAATGTGCCTTTGTGTGGACCAGGTAGCTCCCCAGGAAATAGGAGGAGGTTTCCACAAGTAATTAAGAAAATAAGCTCGATATTCTGCCAATGTACCTAGACTACATGTTCACATCCTTGACATTGAACTTGGCCTATCTCTTGGGTGGCTTTTGCATTCCTGTATGTAGAGAGATGGTAGAATGCTCATCTACTGGGATTTATTTTTATCATGGGCAGCACGGCCCTAAGAAAAAAGCATGTTCATTAAAAAGTGTGGTGTGTGTGAGTAAGTGTGAGTGTATGTGTGTTTGTATGTGTGTGTTTATGTGTGTGTGCGTGTCTGTGTGTGTGTATGTGTTTGTGTGAGTGTGTATGTATGTGTGTGTATGTGTTTGTGTGTGAGTGTGTGTATGTCTGTGTGTATGTGTGTATATGTGTGTGTGTCTGTGTGTATATATATGTGTATGTGTGTGTTTGTGTGTGTCTCTGTGTGTGAGTGTATGTGTGTGAGTGCATGTGTATGAGTATATGTGTGTGAGTGTGTGTGTATGAGTGTATGTATGTGTTTTTGTGTGTGTGTGTGTGAGTGTGTGTGTGTGTGTGAGTGTATGTGTGTGTGTGTGTGTGTGTGTGTGTGTGTGTGTGTAGGGAAGGAAGCCCTGTCTGTGTCCTTGTTCCTGAGATCAATATTTGCATTAAAGTGGTTTAACTGTATGTCCATTCTTTCAAGCTGACCTGTGCAATGATTAGGGCTGGTGATGGAGGAAGAAAGAGGAAATGGGTGAGGAAAAGAACTGAAAGGAAAGGTAGAAGAAAATGAAAGCTGATGCTCTGGGTTGTGCTGGGACAGACTTTAAGCAATCTCTGTGTGTGCTGTTTACCCAGCCTACATTGCTGAGGAATGTACCCGCTCTGCCTCCCCCACACAGTTATTTTGTCTTTCAAAAACTAACAGAAGGAATTTTAGTTACTTTTCAGACTGCAACTTTAACAGCCAATAGTCCAGGGCACACTCTAAACTTTGTTGTTCTTTGTATTTCCAGAAGTCGTACTTAAGAAATATAGTTGTTTTATTGAAAACTGTATTACAATCAATTATAGCCTCAAGTTAGTAAGTAGTAATTTACATCAGACATTGCCACGTGCTCCACTGTGGCTCTGAGTCTTTAAAAAGTGAGTTTGGTACTGTCAACTTGATTTCATTGTTATTTCTGTCAAAGAAAGGTGAATTCTGATGAGTTTTAGACCACTGGTAAACGTCTCCAAATCCAGACTTCAGGGGACAAAATTCATCCCCTTACATTGGGCTGAATTTGTTTCTTTCTATAAGGATATTTTATCAGACTATACATCTTGCTTAGCGATGGTCCATGAGTGAAGCAATATCTTGCTGACTTTATAATGATGTTACCCCCAGAGACTCTGGTACAGGTGGAATTCTTCTGGCAGGATTGACTAGGCAGTCACAAGATTAGAGTCATCACAGATTATCACTTGGTTCACTTTTTGCTATGGCAAAGAAATGCCCCGTAGACTTCATGTGAGAAATACTCTTGAGGAAACTGTGAAATTGCTGACCACTTTGGCATCCTATCTGAGGGGGAGCTGTATGGTTAGGCAGTGGAGAACACGTATGGCTAGGCATGCTTCAGGTACTAGATAGTCACTCATATGTTATCCAAGAAATGTGTCAGGAACTATTGCTGAGGACTATGCTGTATGAGTCGCTATCCTTAGAAAGGATTCTATAACTAAAGATGAAAAAGATACCTGAAATAGTCATTTTTTTTTTCTCACAAAGTGACAGCATACCCTGTGCTGTAATGAGTCACGCAGACTACAGGCAGGAAGGGATTGAGAAAGTGATGATAATATTGATAACTGAGATGTTTAAGAAGGCTTCTAGACCTGGGCTTGTAGGTATGAAACACATATAGAAAAACAAACACTTAAGACAGAACAATATATGGAGCTTTTGAAATGGGCCCCTGTTCAAATTAATGTTTGTTAGAACAGACTGGGTGAGGCCACAAAGACCCCGAAGATCAAGATGGACAGCTGAAACTTTTGCATTAAGTGTCTTCGTCTTCTTTTATTATTGTGGGGAATAAGATAAATTTGTATGCTGAAATTACAGCTTGGAAATGTGACCTACTTAGGACATTGCTTGGAGCACTGGATTCTAAGACACAGCCTTCCATCTAAGGCTTTTGCTGTTTTCATTTTGTCAAGAATGAAAATTAAAAGTTAACATGTGAAGAATTTACTCATGAAGCAAACTCACTTTTAAAGAATTACCTCAAGGATGGAACACAAACATGAGAGCCATGTTCCACATCTGCAATAGTTTGTGTGTTGACAGATTTGCTTGTTAACCAAACTATTATAGGAAAGGCCAGCATATCTGGGTGATGAATCCATGTGCAATAGTTATTCATACTAGGACAGGATTTTTCTTTAAGATAGGTTTCAATAGATGTCCCTTCATACATTTTTAAACATGTTCTGGTACACAAAACAACCAACCTGTTTGCCAAACAACAAAACATATATCTTGCTCTATAAAGAAACAAAATCTCTATTTACAGTTTTTTTGTTAACCAATCCAACAAGACTAGTCCTACTCATGTGTACATAGAGGTTCACTCAGAGGCCTCTCCTACAACTTGGATTGAGGTGAGCAGTAATGATGCATGCTATGAAACAGATATCTACATGGAAGGGCACGTGAGTTTAGAAAATGGGTTTCAGAAGAATGTGGTTATACCTGTAGAAAGTCAGCTTTTAAATGAGAACTTGCTCACTGCTGGATGCTTTAGGGAGATCCTACCTTAAACTACAGACCCACTTAACACTGGCTCAGGCTTTCTCTGTGCCTCTTTGTTGACTCTTATTTTCCTGAAATGGCTCCTCTGCTCATTGTTTCTCACAGGACCCCCCCCCCACCCGACAATTGCCATGCACATGTCTTAAAGGTTCTGTCCTTGGTTTGACAGCCTGCTATCCCTTCATGGCTTTTGTCTTTGTGTTCCATGACACCGCTCTCTCCATGTATTTCTGAGAGTGGGTTCTCCTATTACATCCAATGGGGTGCCTCTTGCTACCCAGGCAGGGTGCTATCGGATAGACATTTTTCTTCCACAAATTTTTCCCTTTTTATTTTAATGGTACTTTGCCATTTTGGGAATTTTTTTCCCTTCAAAACCAATTTCTGTATTTGAAGTAGTGTTCTTGGTAGGTTAGAGTACTTGAAGTTTGATCATTACATAAGTTATATGATATTTATATATCACTTGAAATAAAAATTCTTTTAAAGTAGATGAAAATTGGTAAGTCTTAAGATAATCTTCTTTAGGGATCATTTAATTTCATTTGGCTTAAGATGCTATTTGTATTAAGTTAACAGGGTGCTAATTTAACATAGGTTTATTGTCATTTAAAGCCATTTTCATTCATCAAGAAAAAAATATCTCTCTAGATTAGATTATTATAAGGGTTTGAATAGCAATAGGGATTCCTCTGCTAGGCCTGAGGATTTTCCAGATGAGTGAACACCCTGTTTCACTGCCCTACTGAGAAGTGCAGACTTGCTTCTTTTTAAAGCTACAGAGCAGGGCACCGACAGTGGTGACTGGCTCTGCCTTGGGCAGAAAAGAAAAGGGAAACAAAAAAAAAATCAATACATGATGATTCCTATATTGGATCTATATTTTATTATGATTCATAGAACTTTTATGTCCTAATTTATAATTTTCAGAACCTTTTATGCAAAGCATGAATGTCATTACTTTCACTCCTGAATTGGGTTCCTAAACACATCAGTAAGTTTGGTGAGATATTTACAGCTTGATCACAGCTCATAGATGAAAGTCCATAGGGAGGATGTGACTGTCCATTAAACTTTCCAAGGCATGATCTACAGTTTCTTTATGAAGTTCAGAACATTCCCCAGCTGTTTTTGTACGCTCTCTATGCCAGGGTGTCTTGATCCTCCAGTTACCTCTGAAAGGGGCTGAATCATACGCCTTTCTCTTATTCCTTCCTGGTTTTTCCCCCATCACTTCAGGTTCTCGTTCTCTTGTTTCTAGCTTTGGTGTTAAGGATTACTTAGACTTAGGAAAAAAAAAAAAAAACTCACCTGTGGCTACTTAGACTTGTCTCGTGCATGCTTGGCCTGGAGCCCAGTACTCTCAGTTCCTTGAGGAGCACTGGAAGATGAGATTAGGTCAGTGCCAAAAATGCAGAGTGGACTTTTCCATGCATGCAGCAGCCCCATCTACGTCTTCCAATGCATCTGTGTTTCAGAAAGAAAGTTGCCACATTATAGAACTCATATTCTATATTCTTCTGAGAGAGGGTGTGGCTGTAAGTAATTGTACAATTTTTAACTGTCTCATATGTAGCAACAAAACTGCTTAAGCAGAAAGAGTTTCAAATGATCTTTCTTGCTTTAAAATTCTAAGCAAGAACTCCTAATCATGTACCAAGAATGCCTGAATTGGTGGAATTCCATAGTGATTCTTTCTGACAGTGGCCATGCTGAAGTAGAAGAGAGTCTTAATTTTCTCTGAGCTTGGTAGATGTAAATTGCTTAAGATCTGCATGTGGATATGTTATTCTTTTCCAATGACAACACTGTAGGTTTTATGTAATATAAATCTATTTCTGAGTTTCAACAAAATGTTACTAAGATATGATACTTTTAGCAGCCTTTCTGACTGTGGAGGAACAGTACATTCCCTTAAAGAAATGCAGGCTTCTTTGAGTGAGATTCTCACTTCCATAGATATGTGCATTCAAAGTTTGTGAAAAATAAGAAAAAAAGTTAAGATTAATCACTTCCAGGTGTCATGAAGACAATTAACGGATGCTGAGTGGCTGTGAGTAGTCAAGCCAATCTTGAGGTTTTACCCTTTTAACTTACTCGGTACTATTTACCTGTCTCTGATTGCCTCACCTCTTTTACTTTTCAAAACATTTTGAGAAGTATCTTAGATACTAAAAAATGCTAAAATATTGTCTTTGTTTCTAGAAAAAATAATCTTCATCAAGTACTCACAGAATAAGTTGGATATAAATGAATTATTTTCATGATACCATAAATGAGATTAGGCATAACTGGAATACAGATAATATTTCTTACTAAGTATACTCATATAACTGAGGCTTACTAAGTATGTTATAGACCAGTGGTTCTCAAGTTCCTAATGCTGAGATCCATTTATGCAGTTTCTCATGCTGTGGTGACCTCCAGCCATAAAAGTCTTTTCATTGTTACTGCATAACTGTAATTTTGCTACCATTATAGATCATAACGCAAATATCTGTGTTTTCTGATGATCTCAGGTGACCCCTATTAAAAGGTCATTTGATCCCCAAAGCGGTCTTGACCTACATGTTGAGAGCTGCTGGTGTAGACCAGATGCTGTCTGCCTCCTGCTTTTGCCATTTCACTGTAACTGAGTTGTTCTTATTCAGGTGACCTATTATATAATGACAACTTTCACACTTCAAAGGGAGAATTACTAACTTTGAAAGATTGCATAGTGCAGAAAAATATTTATCTGTCTGGTTCTTCACACACATAATATTAACCAGCTTGTATCAAAAACAGTTTATTATTGATCACATGATCACATTTTTAAATGTTGTAGGCTTTTGAAAATTCAGAGAAAAATTCAGACTCACATAGTTAAGAGAAAACAATATTTAAATTAGAACTAAAGTCCTTTGTGTCTATATCCCCTCTCTCCATCTGCTACAGAAAGCGTCTCACCCTGGCCTTGCGATTCTTCTATGTAGTAAAAGCAAGTTGGTGTAGTTGATATCTGGGGTTCCTCTCTCATGAATCTGTCCTTTGTAATTTACTGTTCGTTGTTCCTAACCCCTAATCCAGCCACCTTCTCATTCTTCTGGTAGGTCATGGGATAGAATCATATGTTGTACTGTGATATATGTTTCAGTTATGCTGTATTGTTACATATTCTTTCTTATCCACTTTTATTCTAAGATTGTACATATGGATTATGCATATTTATATCCATATCCTAATATAATATTATGAAGTACATGATAGATAACTATTGATTTGATTTCAGGGTTAAGATAAATAGGAAGATTCATAAACAATTACTCCACCTGTCTGAAAAAAATATGAACTTCAGTGCTATATCTGCTCATGTAAAAAACAGTTGTGGATCTTAGAAGAAGTCACTGGAATGGACAGATAGACAGACACGAAGTACAATGAATGGGAACAGTCCTTAGCCAACAATTTAAAAATATAATGAATTAATATTCTGACTCAGTGGGAAGGAGCTGCAGAAACAGTTGTGGTTGATTGTGGACCTGTATTGTAAATAAAACATTTAAATAATGATCCAGACAGAAAGGTATAATATTTAATGTATAGGCAAATGCAAAAATAGTATACAAGGATTCCTATATTGTAAAGACAAAGCCATTGACTCATAAAATGTTTGCTGCTGTTAATAGTTATGGTGTTCTGCAATAACTTTAGACTTTATTAGAAAATCACACTCCTGTCACTGCACTAGGCAAGATACAGCCATCTTTCTGTTCCAACTATGGGATTTTTAGTGATATTGAAGTAATATCATTGAAATATTATTAAAACCATTGGAAGAATATCACATACAACATAATCATTGTAGTATTTCTCTGTGACGTCTGAAATAAGGAAGATCATTTGGCTGCTATTGTAGAGGCTTGGTTTTACAACTGAGAGATTTGATGCTAGAAAAGAGTATAGAACTGGCCGAAACCTTTCTGTGAGAACTGTGAGTTATTTGAACTTAGTCTAACACTAAGGATGGATGTTTAATATGAATAATGAAGGCCTTTCTTCCTCTTAGTTGGCCTACAAACTTCTCATTAATGCAATCAGAACTCTGCATTACATGTGGAAAGCCTTACATTCATTTGTTGTGACTTTTTATTATTTTTATTTAAAATTATATTTATTTTAACTAATTTATTCATGGAGGGGACATTTACTCATGTGCTCTGGCATTCATGTGATCAGAGGACAACTTGCTGGAGTCAATTTTGTTTTCTACCCTGTAGAGCTTGGAGGTTGAGGTCTTGTCCTTAGGCTTAATGGCAAGTGACTTTACCTGTGGCCAGCTCTGTTGTCCTCAAATTTCATTTTTGCAAAAGGAGTGGGGACTTTGGTTCAATGAATGATATCAAATGGTGTTTCAGCCTGCTTTATAAACATAGAAGACCCCTTCTGAGCTTTGAGGATGTTGTGTTGACATCCTTCCATGTCCTTTTCTTTCACCAGATCCACGAAGTGTCCCAGGAGAGGTCCTGCACCAAGAACTCCTCCCAGATGCTGTGGCTATGGATTTGATGCAGGAAAACAACACAGCACACTATGTACTCTCAAAACCACCCCCACCTTTCCACATCATTAAAAACATGTGCACAGAGCTGAGTAGACTTATTATAGCAATACTTCAAGTTTTCACTAAAATTACATCTTCATGATAGAATAATTTTCAATAGTCTTTAATGCATCTCAAAAATTTCCCAATTCTCATAGTCTACAGGTTTGTAACCACCAAAGAATAATAAGGATCTTTCAATTTGAAAGACTTGATAAGTGCTTTGTCATTTTTCACCCAGAAATTTGAAGACAATATGGACTGTAATAAACTTGTTGTGTCATTTAGATACTGAATAAAATACTTGCCTAGAATTTAAAGATGCTAGGGTAATTGTCTAGAATGTAGGGAAGCTAGGGGTAATTGAATTAATGGAACATTCAATTAAAAATCTCATGCCACTTAGAAAATGTCTTAGCAATTATTCAAATAAGAATCCAAACCAGTTAATATGACTTGACTGTGGTTGAACAGGACAAAGGAAAAGTACGGAGGAAACAGGGCCTTCTGACACAATGGTCGGACGTACACCAATGTGCTGAATTAATTTTCCATTTGACTTCTAAATGCAAACATGGCAATTAAAATAGCACAGTAAATAAGTATCTATCAATTATGAACAGGAGGCTGAAGTAGAGAGTTTTAAAAGTCAAGAAGGCTAGATGGCGCAGTGGGCAAAGGAGCCTGCAGCCAAACCTGGTGACATGAGTTCAATGCTTAGAACCAACACGATGGGGACATATATATTAAGAATAAATAAACAAACATGAATATGTGGTACTTCATATTTATGATACAGATGAAAGAATCCCTGCCTTCAAATGTTTCTTCCTTTGAAATGGGTTTGTGGACACCCAGGCTAGACTCAGAAGCCAGACCCTAGGACACAGATTAAGAAGTTGTCACACCTCCTCCGTATCCTTCTTCTCACTATTGGTTTTCTGTCATTCTAACATGTGTGGAAACTGAGGAAGCCCTGGCTACGGGACTCTTTCTTATCTTGGTGCATGTAGCTGTTGCCACCTAGATATAGCAAGGGACATCATTCTGTATGTTTCTCAATCCCCGAGGAACTGCCCGAGCTCTGCCTGTCATAACAGCAAAAGTCAGTTTTCAACCCTCCATTCTCCAATTGATGGAAGAACAAAATCATTGAGTCATAAAACTCATCTGGATTTCTAATCTGTCTTTGGGAAAAAGTAAACTGTTGTTCTTGGATGAGCCCCAGGGACTGCTGTTTAATTTCTCCGTTCATTTTCCTCTCTTGGCTAATGTATGTGTATGGATCCCTCTATAGCTCCCTTTTGAAAATGTGCATTTTTAATACTACAAAAGCAGAGAAAAATCATTCTTTTGGTAAATATTCTTTCAGTCGCTTTGCAATCAATGTAGTTGGAGCTAACAAGCAGATGGATGTATTTGAATGCCATTATCTTGTGTACAACGATATTATCTGTTTCATGAAAAATTCAGCAGTTTGGGCTGCTTTAGTGAAGGGAAGATGGAAGTTAAAAAAATAGCAAGAAAAACATGATCAGACTCTGAATCCCTGAGGGGTCCCATTGCATCATTTAGCAGGAGAATGAGCAGTGTGGGAGAGGCAGCCGTGGTGGGGCTGCTGTCTGTGTTCCTTCTGCTGTTCTTGGCTCCAGGTCACACACAAACCCCACAGCTGTGGGTGGGAGCTCCTGGGCCTGCTAAAGCATCACACCGTGACATTTTTATCATCCGTCTAAGAGAAGGAAATAAATTTGCTAACAGAATAGAGCTGGCAGGCTCATACTGCCTTGTCAAATTCCAGACATCTCTTGGTCTAGCCTGAGCCAGGGGAGACTGGAGTATGGGCCAGAAGGCAAGTGATGGACATGGAGGAGACTTGAAGAGTCTGTAAGAAGAATGTGAGGTTTCTGAAAGAAAAACATGGACTTTTTTTAAATTAGAAATTTGACAAATGAAGACAGTTGGGCTGTGGCAAAGATACTTAATTCCTTTTTTTTTTTTTTTTCTCTGTGAGCCAAGCAGACTTTGACATAGACAAAATGAAGTTGAAAGTTGTTCTGATTTGGGATGTGTGTGCTGAAAAGTGAGGAAGGAAGTGAAAATAAACTCTATCTAAAAGCATTTTTTTTAAGTTTGAGATTATCTGATGATTAAAATAGAACTTCAAAGAGGCCCTATTTGAGATGAAAGCTAGGGATTTTTTTCTAAACAGGCTTTTCTCTTCTTCACTGAATATATTTTATGTCTGTGCCTTCATTTTGGGATGACTCATCATATGTTTGTGTTTGTTCACGTGGATCCACGTACATGTATGTACATGCATGTGGTGGTTAGAGAGCAACCTCTGGTATCATGTGTAGTTTACCTTTACTGCTTGACCGGCTGATTAGCGATCCCCAGGTTTCTACCTGTCTCTGTCACCATAGCAACTGCCATCATGGGTAGCTTTTTCAAGTGAATTGTGGAGACTCAGGTCCTTACTTTATCACTGGCACCATCTTTACAGCCCAGTCTTGGGTCTTTGTATAAGAGCATATGCAAAGCTCCATGTTCTAGTGAGGGCTCCTGAGTGCGTGCATACTGGATAGCTGTTAAGTATGGATAGTACTGTGTACATCTCAGCGCACAGTACCATCTGATATTTCTCCTGACATTTTGACTTTCCAACGTCAGGCTTGGAATGCCCCGAAGTTAATCTTCATGGCTTCAGCACCTGTAAGCTGATTTAAACACATTCCAACACAGTCAGAGTGTAATTTATTGGCAATATTGATTAAGAATGTTAATATTCAGCCAAGCGGTAGTGGTGTACACCTTTAATCCCAGCACTCACAGACAAAGGTAGGCAGATCTCTGTGAGTTTGAGGCCAGCCTGCTCTACAAAATGAGTTCCAGGACAGGCTCCAAAGCTACAGAGGGAAAAGGTATCTTGAAAAACAACAGAAAGAAGAATGTTATCATTCATGCATATATAATAGCATGGACAATGATGTGGATATTTGCAGGCAATAAAAATATTGATATCTCACATTTCTTTATAAAGTATTCCACTGCTCTTAACATGTATTTCTGGTTTATAGATTATGCTTGTTTTCTTTCTCTGTTTTATCTCAGTTATGTGAACTCACGATTTACTTGGCAAAATAATACATAATGGACAGTTGACAGACAATGGTCTCAGTTAAGTCTTGAGAGGCTATTGGAAAGTGGAGAAATGTTCTGCACAAGGATAAACACAGGTATGAGAATAGCATGCTCTGTGGTAAAAAGCCAACATTGGTATTCAATTCATTGCCTTTAGTGTAGTTATCCAAATGACACTGTATGAGAACAGTTTTTGATTTTTTTCTGACAGGAGTGCTGCAGAGGGGTGACAGTCAGGAGATTCCATAACGGGAACAAATTTGCTAAAGTAGGTTCCATAGACATAATCTCCTCCTCGACACATTCTATGGTCTCTTCCTTGGTGTTTCACTTATAGAGTGTTTCCCCATTTTGATCTGTCTCATCCCACCTTCTTCCTTTGTTATCTGTTCCCTTCTTGGCTGCTATTGGCCATAGGTTCTACCACACATAATCATTCAATAGTTTTATCAAACTAAATAAATGCACTTAGAAATGACTCTACCAACATTTTCCTTTTAGTATGCTACATATGTCTTCATGTGTTTCATTAGTCATAAAACTAACACAACTGTCTTTTACTCTAGTGTTAACAGTTTGAAAGAAGCATATCTTATTCTTTTTACCTCTGGAAATAATACATTGGGAGTTCTACAATAAAAGATTTTCCCACATGGTAAAATGTGGTAATTTTTCTGAAAAAAAATCTTTATTATGGTAGAAAACTGAGGCTGAAAGTCAGATATTTTATAGAAATTATTCTAGAATTTTCACTTAGGTAAGAGTTCTTTACTTAAAACCATGCCAAATATGTTTATAATATCTAAAAAAATAGCCAATCAAAATGTTGTTTTGTAAAAGTCTCTGATCTATGTAAAAGTCTACTAATCAGAAAATTCCAAAGAATCAAAGATCAAATAGTAACTCAGATTATGGTCTCTTGATGCAGGGCTTAGGAAGGAGGGGCATTTGCTCTCTATTGAGTATCGACAAATATAATAAAACATATCTGCACTCAATGTGAAAAACAGATATTTAACATTTGTTTTTTGGCTTACTGACTTCCAAATATGTTAGGGCTACATTTTTCACTTGACCCGGTATTAGATAGGACATACAGTATAGCCCTTCACAGAGTTAGCAAGCAGAAATGAAAGACCTTGAGATTAAATGAGATTTATACTAAGGACATGGCCATTGTTGCAGTGATCATAGTTGGCACCAATTAAGGCTCTACAAAAACATGCCATCATATTTCTTGGTGCAGATTTTAAATAATTGTACGTTTTAGGAAAATGTGACTGTTGTTAATGTTGTGACTCATTGTTCTGACCCTCAGGCTCTGTGTATGCTGCTTCCTGTATCTCTAGCTCCCAATACCAGGGAGACCACTAAATATTTCCCCTTTTATTGATACTAGCTTTAAAAATAAAGACAAACTTCTGTAAAATGCTAACTATATTCCAAAATAACACAGAATATCTTTAGACCTTGGATCAAGAACATTATGTAAGTGTGGTATTTAATGTTCTCTATTACTGTAATAAACTGAAATGACTACATTGGCACTGATATACCATTCATCCAGCACTAAGAACGACAGCTTTCACCCCCCAAACTCACAAGCATTGTTACCCTGCCTATCCCCATCTCTATGAATACATTAAAATTCAAAATTTGGATATTTTTTATCAGCCAAGGAAGCTGCCAGCTATTTAAGATAAGCCTATATTTCATGATCAAGCCAGATTTTATTCTTTGGAGCAAAACAAAAACAATAATATAATAAAAAAAAATCCAATTTTATATTTGTAATTTGATCTTACCTCACTGTTTTTGAGGGGCTCAAGGAAGGTTAGAAAGAAAGGTATGGGATTAAAAAAATATTTAATCTAGGTTGTAAAGGAGCTTGGAACCACACCGCAAGCATCATAATTAACTTTAATAATTATAAATGTAAATGCAGACAAGCCACAAGGTTTTAATGGTGTGCCACATGCTTCTGCTAATTATTTTAGAGTTTGGACACATTCAGTGCCAGCTAATTATAAACCCTGCTATGGAAATCATCTGTTTATATTAGACTTATTGATCTCTAGTGTTTAAGCAATATGAAAAGGGAAATCTACAATGCTGGACCATCTGCTTTGTATTCCTAATTGCTTTTAAGGAATCAAATATACAAATAGCTTTTTATATATTGGGCTTCAAACTCCTTCAAGAAACATATTGCATAAACCCAAGTGATTTTTTTTTGAAGTCCACTTGAAATATGGCTTTTCTGACTTCCTTCAAAGACCGTGCACCTCATGCCTCTCTCTGACCTTCCTGAAGATCCCCCAAAGCACTTTTACTTCTAAGCCTCTGTCTCACAAACCAGTCCAAGATGCTTACCTTTTACTACCTATGAAATGAGCCTTTGCTTTCATTGTTTAAGAAAACATGCTTTTCTTCAGCCAGCCTTTGATAACAATGGATATTTATGACTATTTCTCACTGTGTACACTGAGGAGGATGGAGAAGAAATTGTTAAGGTGTACGATTTTTCTTCTGTGGGAAATACTTAACGTTATGACATATTGAACCTAATGGAGTGTAAGGTAGATGCCTCTTGGGACTGGGCAGCATTGTTTCTGATGACTAGTCTCTTAGGTGGATCTTTCAAGCTTGCGAGAAGAGCTGATTTCTTAGAATGAAGATTTTCACTTTACCGATTTTTATCTAGACTCTATTATTTTTGAGATTTTTAACTCAGTGGATAAAAATATTCAGATTTCTTTCAAATACCCTTACTTAGAATTTTAAGAGATTGGTACTAAATAAAAATACTGTCTCAAAAATAACTATTCTACTATGTTCTGTCATTCATATGATCTCATCAGCCATAAATATTATAGTATGTATCTAATATACACTTGCTATTACATGTATGGAATACAACTGTCAGTTTAGAGTACTGGATACCTTTTGTGAGCATCATGTTAGTTAGAACTGGGCTATAATTTCAGAGAAATTATATATAACAAAACAAAAATCTTAGTGTATGTAAGTTTTGTCTTTTGCTCCTATTAAACATATAATTGATGTGTTAGGTTGTTTTGTTCTATCTTGCAAGCTTAAAGGCCCTCACTGACGGCTTAGGGCAGAATGCAGTGTGAGGGCTGTCTGTCAGTGGCCTAAGTCAGAGTTATGGTGGGAAGTCTGCCACTTTAGTTATAAGAATCTAAAACCAAATAAAGACACACGAGTACTCATTGACTTTTGGTGCATTTGGTCATACTCTAATTACACAATACTCTAAATACTCAAATTTAAATATTTAATTTAAAAGCTATGTAAGGCCCCTCAAGCAACACACATGCACACACACATGTACACACACATACATACACATATACACACATATTCACATGCACTTACATATATATATATATAATACACACATGCACACATACATGCACACACATACACACACACACACATGCATAAATTTAACTTGTTATTGTAGATGACCCCTTCTCTGACTGAGGACTCTCTTCTTGGAATCTCTTACCTCTAAGATATTTAAGTCTCAAAAAATTATGAATTCTGCTTTTTTGGGTAGCTCTCATGTGTGTTCTGTTCCACATTAGGTGGGTCTCCTGGACTACCCATGTGTCTGGGTTTTGATCATGGCACCTGTGGGATTGTGGGGACTCTTTCTGTGTTATTGTCCTTCATTCTAGCCATAGTTACAGGTTTCTGTTAGTTCTACAGTGAAAACAAAATATTCAAAGTCAGTAAGATATTAGGCTCTTTCTTAAAAGGTGCTTTAAACAGCTCACGTTCCCCAAGCCCTCAAAGAACGTTACAAATCAAGGGAACACAATTGGCAGCTACATTATCAAAGACCTTCTGATAATGCAACCATTTAAATTGAATAATATTGTTTAATGGGCTTTTTAAAAGCGTCCGTCCTTTGGATCTGACACTTCAGCATGATTAGCTCTCAGTCTCATTTAAGGCTACAACAATCCAGTGATAATTACAGTCTTCCTGCTTTTCTGTCTGGAGTTCAGGAGACTCACACAATGAATATGGAAAGCAGAATATCTTTGGTTTGTAAAGCGGACAATAATTTTAAATTTGTGAAACCTGCCATTTTGGGGGCCCATTTAAAATACCTCCTTCCAGGTCTCTTCCTGGCAGGATGGTGTAGAGGCTTTCCATGTGAAGTGGCTTCCTCAAATTGATTGCCTGTACACAATAAAAAGATAAAAGTAAAAACATTTTCAATTCAAAATTCTATTTCTGTAAATCACATAATATTTCTTAGAAGTGGACATTGGCATAGGGAGAGGGGAAATACTATGACATGACAATCAAAATTGAGCACGTATAAAAACACCATTATTCAAATCTATTGCTTTGTGTGCTAATTTAGAAAAACCTAAATATACTGCTTACTTGTCTTCTATTTATTATTATAATTACTAATTAATAGGGACAAGCAGTATTAATATTATTTTAGTGATTATTATAGTATTAATAATATAATAATAGTTAATTACATAATTACTATAGTGTTAAACTATTATGATAGTTATTAATTATAACAATAATTAATTAACATAAAATTCTGTTCATTTCTAAATCTCTCAATTAGCCCCAACACAAATTACTATTAGAAAATATTTGCTTTAAAAATTTATGAACAGAGATGTTTCTTGAAACAAAGACGTTAGTCAACATATAGAAAAACTTCAAACACTTGCCAGAGGTGTTTTAATAGTATTTATTAATAAATACCTAAACATTTTACTCGAGTTTTAATTTTTAAGCCACATGAAACCATATCTTAGGGGGTAAAAGAAAAATGGTTTCATATATTTCAATATCCTTCTCAGTGTCAGGATGGGCCACACAACTGGTTCCACCATGGTTTTTTGCTCTGCAACAGAAAGATGGCTTTTGTGATTCTTTTTAGTAAATGAAGGATTTTTATTAAAGGGTAAGTTGGGCTCAAGTCAGTTTTTTTTTTTTTTAACCAAGCAGACACTCTTAAGATCAGTCTAACTAAAGAAATGATTTCCACTGATTAATCGTATATTTTACCAACCATAAAATGAAAAATTTGATATGCTTATCCAAATTTTCCGTTTGATAAGCCACTACCTAAATTCAATAACTAAAGCCCCAGCCTCCTTATTGTGTATTTTACATCAGAATTTGATATTAACTTCTATTTTTTTTTAAATAATACTTTTCAGAGGAAAGTGTGGGGTTGTCCTCCCTCAGGAAACCTGCAAGTCTAAGTTCTATAGGATTGTTTCTTGTTTGGATTGGGGAACTTTCATAGTCCCATTTTGTTCTACAGATTCACCACCAGAGCCTTCCAAGTACCTGGTTCTTAAATGGGAGCAACAATCTGTGGTGAGAAGATCTGTTCATGATCTATATTTCTGGTCCAAATTCTTGAGATAATATAACTATGGTGGATTCATAAAAATCATTTTAAAATGTTCTGCAAATTTTGTGTAATACTTTCTACCTGTACTACAACACAGTGTTCATAATGAAGACAATTTGAATTGACTGTCCTATAACCATACACTCACACTGGTTATACGCTTACCAGTCATCTGTAAGACATTAGGATAAGAATGTGAGTGTGAAATTCATTTTCTATCTGTCTCTTGCCATCATGTATGTCGATTATCTTTTAATTTGCTTTTCTATAGCTGAATAATTTAGACCTATAATTTTGTTTGCATTAATGTTGGAATATCTTCAAGTTTGGGGGTGAAAATGTTGGGAAGAAATGGAAGTTATTTTTTGTCAGTTCCCTCAATGTGGATAAAATATCCTTATTCTTAAATTTTATCCAGTCTTTGATGCAGCTACAATGTCCTCCAGATAGATAAAAGCACAGAGAGAGGTCATTGAATTTGATCCCAGGTGTTCTAAGAGCAGGGCATCATGGGAATGCATAGCATCCTCCAGAGACGGAGACAAAGTGACACTCCTATTGTTCTTCTAATTCTTGTTTTATAAACTCTAGATTACCAGAAATAGCATATTTTAGGTAGTGGAAACACATCACTTATTCCTCTTTTATTTTAAATTGTTAGTAGAGGATGGAGTAAGGAATGAATGGTTGTTTATTTTACATTGGTGTGTCACCGTACGGCAGGAAGGAACTCCCCCACTACATTTTGAGTGTCAAGCATAAAATGGCCAAGATACTGAACTATCTGAGGTTGGGGACTGGAAGCCCTAACCTCCAAGTCTGGCTCTTCTGAGGAGCCACAATGAGTGTTCATGATATGAGGTCAAGCAACCTCTGCTGATGTGTGGCAGTGCAGGAGTGTTAGTGCAGGGTAAGGTAAGGAGCCAGCTGAAGACATTTTAGAGTCATAAAGTAAATGTTAGAAGTGAAACTTTCATCGTCTTTAATTACATGTGGGAAAGGGTTAAAATTCTTTATGTAGATCGCTGAAGTTTTATTATATAAGATGACCTTTGGAACTATCATCTCCTTTGAATTTATACAAAGAATTTAAAGCAAAGGTTTTCTAGGTTCCACTTCCTTTTTCAACCCTTTGTCCTGTCAGCTAAGTCCTTGACATCTTCATCTGCCGACATGCCCAGATGTGCAGTGAATGTTGATTTGAGCTGGCCCCTCAACCCCTCCCTGCTGGTGTCATTAAAACCAGGGAGGCAGAGGCTCCCCTGGCATCTTTGGCACGGCGTGGCTTTACACTGTGGACTAAATTATTGATGAAGAGCACTTCTGTCGCAGTGTGTTTTACCCACCTTTAAATGAAACAGTGAGGATTGAGCTGTCACAGCCGACTCACTCCCTGCAACTTCTACATGACATTTATGATGCGGTTCAGATTGCACCGAGGCAATTAATTTCCAGTAGAGTCTGCACTCAGAATGAAGATCCCTGACAATTACCGAGGGCTGGCTTCTCAATGAGCACACGCCACACTCATCAATACAGTACACAAAAGGGAAACATCAAATATCGGTGGAGGGGTCTCTGGAAATTTGTGATTCTTTCCTTCTCTTCAGCTGGAGTTCTGGACTCCAGGACTCAGTGTTTGCATTGTGTGTGTGTGTGTGTGTGTGTGTGTGTGTGTGTGTGTGTGTTTTCTGAAAAGATGGGTGTACTTAGCTTCTCAGCACACGTTTTTCAGATGCCTGCCAAAATTTTTATAAAACTTTACTGACGATAAGTTATGTTTATCCTATCAGAATTTTTTGTGATTTTTATTGCCAGAGAAAATAGTCATTGATAATTGCAGATGTTTCTTAAAATGAGTCTACAATTCTTTCTTGTAATTAAAATTTGTTTAGTTAGCAAAATGACGGCAAATGTATACATTTTTGTTTACATACATGCAAAGCATGTTTGGGCATGTGTGTCCCCATGCACATTTTTAAGAACACAATAAATATTTCCAAATGTATAAAATTTAATGTTTGATCAATATTTATAAAATTTATTCCCATTTATTTAAAAATATTCAATTTTATAAATTGAAAAGTAGATTTTATTGTATTATGTCTTAAAATACATATAGTTCAGTAGTTTTAATTTCTTCTGAAGGCATCAATGTAAAATATTCTCACAAGTAAATAATCCCCTAGCCTCCTACTTGCAATATTAATTTCTATAGTAGCCTTTCTTTAATGAATTGACTTTGGTTATGTTAAAAATATTTATACTCAGCAAAAGTGTATTCTAAAAATTTTATTTTTTAATTTAATCCTGTTTACATGCCATGGATTCGAAACCAGTGGCTGAAATATAGCATGCAAGTTTTCTTTATTGCAAAGACCCCATGTGGCTAGGCATAGAGGAGTGGAGACTTCCAGTGGGAAACTTTGAAGAGGATTCAGGAATAATGTAAGAGGTGATTGTATTTGAACAGGGTCTATAATGTATCAACCAAATAACTGAGGTAGTGAATGACCCCAGTTAACACTGCCACACTCTTAATCCAACATTGGAGTAGAAAGTACTTTATATGCCATTGTGTATTCTTTTATGACTGTCATCCTTTGTATATATATATTGCCAGTAGTTTAGTGGCCAGTGATAGGCAAAAACTTCTGTATTTGCTTATCCTAAACCTGGAGTTTTCTAACCCTTGAATGGCAATTTAGAAAGAACCTAGAATTTATCTTTTTAGTATTCATATCTGCTTTGTCATTAAAGACATTTATTACACAAAATAAGTCTTTCTGTATTTCAAGAGATGGTGTTTTAACAAGACAGAATTCAGGAAAGGAACTTCATCTGCTGTAGTAGATCTTGCCTCACAGTTTACGTAATTTAGAGAAAGATGAATTTAGTAGAGTTTTGTGCTATCTGATTTTTATAATGACCAGAATCTTATCCTTTCCCACATATTCTTCAAAATAAAAATAAATTCTATTGATTTTGATAAAAATCTTTGTAGTATTCTTGGGCATCTACTTTTGCCCAATTATAGGCATAGGAATTAATTATGTTTTACTACTTGGGGATGTCTTTCACTAAACCATTTAAAGAGACATATTTAAAATTGATAGACTTTAAGACATTGGGAAATTCTAACTATTTTGTACAGAAAATGATAAGGTGGTTTGAGCTCTTACTCCACTTCCTACCATGGTTTTCTTGACTATTCAGAGTAAATTTTTTACACCCTCCTTATTCTCAATTTGGCTGGTGAGAAGGGCAGACCTCAGGAATTCAAGGCTTTTCCAAAGCTATAGAGTTACATGGTGATGGGGTAAGACTCAGTCCTCACATCTAAATCCAAGCTCCTATTAGTTCAACACACTAGAACCTCTGTGTTTCTTTTAGGATTCAGTGAAACAACCTGTCATTTCTGGTGTCTAAAACTTCATTTTTGTTTTGAACTTATTAATTTTAAGGTCACATACTTCTATTAATTTGTAAAAATGCTGATTTCACTTATGTAAGAAAAAAATGCCTATGCAAGTTAACTCTCTGGTTATATCTTTATCTTTGTAGTTTGAACCAAGGGCAAGCAACTTACTTTTTTTTTTTACACAGCATATCATGGAGCTTGTGGTATTATCAGTGAACATATTAAAACAAGGTCGACTCTTGTAAACCTGCACAGTTCACACTTGAAATGGTATTGCTCACTTATGTGAAGAAATCAATTGTAAAATATTCTAAGTTTAGACAGTGATAACTGTATACATAATTCATATTGTCTCATTTTTAATAGAAAATAACTCTTCTTCATGGGAGAATTTAGGTCTCTAGTGAGACATCAGATTAACTCTTTTTTGGGTTCCTCTCCATCAGATTAACTCTTTTTTGGGTTCCTCTCAGTAATCCGTTCCACTCGTGTGGGTGTGTCCTTAGCTTCTTTTGATCAGAAATGAATTTGACAAAGGCTCAGGAAAACATGTCCACTCTGCTTTGTTTATGGGGAAGAGGGACTCCTTTCTTTGCTTTCTCAGTGCCATCTTGGCAAAAAGAATTTATACATCTTTTGATAAATGAAGTTTCAAAATGAGCAATGCTCAATACACTGTTCTCTATCTCTCTAAATTTCAAAGTTAAATATTCTAGCTAATAAAATTAAATGTTAGAAGCTTATGACATGTGAAGTATCTCTGTATCTAATAAATTATAGATAATTATTACCCTCCATCCTTTTTTTTTTATTTATCTGATGATATTTGAAGCTTCCTTGGGATGAATGACTTTCATTGAAGTCTTAACTGGTTAATAACCCTTCTCATTAAATGTAAGGCCCAGTGTTTCTCCATTCTCAGCCAGTAAGCACAGGCATATGTATGAAGTTCTGTCATTGATATTTCCTTTTAGATCTTGAATCTGAGAAAAGCAGCAAAGATGCTGAGCCTCCCAAGGGGATGACCAGGAAGGTGGAGGGAAGGCCAGACTACCTCATTGTGTAATGTGTTTGTGGCCTATGCTATTGACTTGCCCTGTGGCTCCTATGCAAAGTCTCAGCAGCCTTTCCACTTATCCTGTCAGTTCCTCCAGGCAGCATCCTAATAAACTCACTTTTTTGTTTTCAGTTAACTAAAGCTTGTTCCTCACATTGACAACCAAAGGTTTTGCTTAGCTCAAGGCACACCATACAATGAAGACAAACAGTGTCAGAAATATAGGAACCCTAAGAACTGACTACCACCATTTATGAAATTAAATGTATTTCATTATTATTCGGAGATACAACAGAAATGGTGGCTGCACTACTTTCTCATTTTCTTCTGATTATAATTTTTGCAAATATGCATGGAACATATAACTAAAAGTCATATTTTAAAGACTCATTTGACGTACCAAATGTGTTGATTTATCTTTTGGCACATTGAGGAAAACCTCAAAGATATACACTCATTTAGTATTAGTGAAAAAAAAAAGGACCAAGGAATTAATCCTCTTGATTGTACTGGTGACACTGCTACAATGACTAGTATAGTTGTCCACTGAGAAAAAATGAAATGAGAAAAAAATGAAATTTGAATTATAATTTTCAGATATCTCTTAATAATAAGTCTTTATAATTATGAAAAAAGGCAAATATTTCCTTTACCATATGGCTGATTTTTCACTTTGCTGGCTTTCAATATGATGGGAGTTGTGGAAAGAAAGACAGAGGCAGACAGGGAGAATGAAGTAATTTTACATTAATAAAAGTCAAAGAGACAAGACCTTACACATACATTTGAGGAGTGCACATCTTCATATATGTTAAGCATACCCAGCCATTGGTGCCAACAACTTTGTTTCTAGCTCCTGCATCCCTGAAGTATAAACTGTGAGTCCAATGTTTCCTTCTTTTTATGATCTTTTGATAAAAATCACATTCCAGATATTTCTGTAAATTTTAACCTTTGGAAAATTAAAAATTTTGTAGCACATGTCTCTTTCGTAGGCCCTATGTATTGAAAAAGGGCCTTTTATCAAGTGAACATTAATTTTCCAAGTAACTGTGCACTGTCCTCATAGTGATTTTTCTAGAAATTGTTCAGGTTCCAAACTTTAAGAGCCCTTAGTGGGATAGAGAAACCCTCAAAGTACTTAATTTCTAGATTTTCCTTCCCATCCGCAGATCCTGTGCTCATTTCTATTGGTTGGAATCTAATCTCCAGCACCTCACAGATCTCCAGGCTGCTTTCCATTGGGATCTTGTGTCTATTTTTCTCAGGACTTGCCTTGAGTACTGTAAGATACTTCTAACCCACCTCTGAGTAACTTATCTACCGATTTCAAAGCTTACTTCCATCTGGTTGAGCTTCATAAAACCTTATCTGAATGTACCAACTCATTGATTAAAACACCATGTTTTCCAATTCCAGACACTTCAAATTTTCTTTCTACTCTTCCATTCAGACCTTTACTCTTCAGTTTCATTAGAATGTTTAGCTTTCTCTGACACAGCTCATAATCACGCTCTCACCTCCCTGGCTTCCCATGCCACCTTACAGTAGAGTGTTATTTCCTATTGGTCTTCTGGTACTGACAAGCTCTTATGAAACTGTAAGCTGCCTGCTGAGGATTTTCTGATGACAACACCTTGGGTCACTGCCACCTCCTTTCCCAGTCTCTAGCTATTCTTCAGTAAATTCTCTTTAGAGAAATGAAGTCTCTGAAATCCTTTATTTGCCATACATTCCTCTGGCTGAGAATTCACTGTCCTTGTATAGTTTATACAGTTTTAAATATTTTTTGATCTAATATTGTGACTATTATATTAGTTCTCATATCATGTCAATTTATTCACTTTTTTATATCAAATTAATGTATCATCAAGTGAGAATGGCAGCATTCACCTTTAATCTCACACTTGTTGTGAAGAGGGAGGTATATCTTTGAGTTCAAGGCCAGCTTTGTCTGGTTTACAAAGTGAGTTCCAGGAAAGCTAGGGCTACATAGAGAAAAGTTGTGCAGAAACAAAACAAAACAAAACAAAACAAAACAAAATCAACGAAAACCAAAACCAAAAACAAAAATAACAAAATCAAAACAAACCCAAAATTGAGCTATCCTCAAAAAATTAGAAACTATTTTAAAGTGTATTTCTGTACATAATATTCTCTTATAAATAGGCTCAACAGTGAGTTGCCTTGAGGCTCTGGAAATTCATACTCTTTAGCAAGTCAGAGCACTCTTTATTTAGGTGGCACATCTGGCCACAGCTTGCTGACCAACATGTGTTCTCAGGAAATCCTTCTCTCCTTCTGCTGCATTGTTATGGGATGAAGCCTCCAAGATGGTCCCTGACTTGGCTTGTGAGAAACAAATTAAAATTCTTGTAATTATTGACCATTAAGTTATGGGACAACCCGTTTTAAACAGTAGACTCATGTTGAGCTTGGTAGCAAGACCTGTAATCCCAAGTACATTAAGCTCTCCTAAAGTTACAGAGTGAATTTGAGGTTAGCCTGGGAAATTTAGTGAGATCCTATGGTTAGAATTATTTTAGAAGTTGAAAAAGGGATGGAGGATGGAGTTCAGGAATAGCATGCTTGCCATGCATCAAAAGGCCCTGGGGTTTGATCCCTGGCACCACAAAGCACAGAATCCTAGGTCAATTGTTAACTAACATTGTGTTCCACCCATTTTATATCTATTATAAGCGTACCAGTTCTAATAACTACCCTTTTTATTATCACATCATTAACTTGCACTAATTATATACATTATGTGTACTTTGCATTGTCTATATGTGTATACATCCTGTATACATTCAGCTACCCACCTGTTCTAATTCTTCATATTCTTCTTTCACCCCCCCCCCCCAGAAACCTTCCTATTTCTTCAAATTCCCTACAAATACCCTTTCCCAGCTACCATTGTTCTTTCTGTCTCTACTCCCATAGGATTACCAGTGACTTCCCTAAATGAAAGAAAACACATATATTTGCCTTCCTGTGTCTAATTTGTTTCACTTAACTCAAGGTCTTTAGTCACCCCTAAAAAGTTACAAATGGTAGAGTTTTTTTTTTATTTTGATGCATAAATACTTACTTTATTCATCTATCAGCTGAGGAGCATCCTGGTTTGTTCCATATTTTGCCTATTGGAAATGGTGCTGTTATAAAACATGGAGGCACAAGCAACTGTCCATTCAGCTGTTCAACAGAACAACTTCACCCCCTTTGTGCCAATACCAGACAGAGTTGCTAGCCACATGGTGGTTCTGGCTCTTGTTTTTAGAATCTCCATAGTATTTTATTTAATGCTATACTAATTTACATTCACATAATGCTAATAACTAGTTACCGGCTTCCTAGCTGTGAAAATGTTCTGCTCTCCATCTCTACTACTATGATAAGTAGTTGATGACTTTCATATTGTGTATTCCTTCCTTCCTTCCTTATTCCTGTTCTCAGGGAGATAGATCCCTTTAATGGTATCAAATGTTTCATATCTTTTTACATTTCTTACAAATTTAGAACTTGAGCATAGTTAGAGATTAATTCTTGATTGCTGAGTAAATAAAACAAAGCTGGTTAAAAGTTAAGTTATAAATTTAACTAAATTTTTAACAGAACAGAGGCATCAGGGCTCTTTTGGATGAAGTAAGTTATACAGAAGCTGGAATACCCAAGGAAGTCATGAGATCAATTAACAACTGGATGATAGACAAGAGTTTATAAAGATGTACAGGTGAGCAAAGGGATTGTGCTAACTTCCTTGGGTGTTTCCATTTGGGCCATGTGTACTGGTCTCTATTGGATCCAGGAGACAGATACAGAAGGAAATATGTAGCCAAACAAAGTAGAGCAACAACATTCTTGGTTGAATATTTGATTGACCTTGGAAAGCAAAGCCAAGAAAATAATTTTCAGGTTTTACCTGCAATTATTAACTTTATAGGAAATTGGAACTTCTGATGGCTTTTGAGCAAGAATATTGTGTCACTCAAGACTGTTCGAGTAGGTTATGTATGTAATTAGGTGAGAGTACTCTCACATGTAAAGGGAATTAAGAAGCAAATAGCTGGGTCGAGAAGTGGAGTTGACTAGTTCCTCCTATTAAGTAAGCTATTAAAAATACTCTATTCATTAAATAATAGGCTTTCTTGAAACATGTCATTAAAGTATTGACTTTAAACTGTGGAATTCTTAAAATGGCAATGAATATCTTTGTGATGTTTTTATACTAGTACTTAACTTTTTAAAATAGATTATTCATTATTCATGTATGTGTGTGTGTGTGTGTGTGTGTGTGTGAGAGAGAGAGAGAGAGAGAGAGAGAGAGAGAGAGAGAGAGAGAGAGAGAGAGAGAGAGAGAGAGAGAGAGAGAGTCTGAGATAATGGAGTCCCTGGAAGAGCCCATTCTCTCTCGATCACATGTGCGACAGGGATCTAAAATCAGGCCATGAGGGTTGTGCAGCAAGCACCACTGAGCCATTGCCCAGATCCCACACCTGTACTTTTAGAGAGGAGATAAGTTAGAAGGATACCATTTTAATGCTGCTGAATGGGATTTAAGATGTCAGAAACACAATGAAACGATTGTGTGTATGTGGGATCATTTAACATAGGTCACGATAATTATGTGCAATAATAAGTTTTTGGAAAATTTGCAACCTCATCAGGACCTTTTGAAGGCTCCTTGGTCATCAGGATTCTCTAGAGCTCAGGGAGACTCAATAAATACTATCTTGTTGTGACAAGTCAGAGCACAGGGGGACAGCTATTCCTAGTCACAGGCTATGGCTTCAAGGCATTGCTTCCAGTCTAAATGACTGGGAGATAAAATATAATTAAAAGCTATTTCAGTGTTACTATTTCACTGATGTTTAAAAGTGAGAAATTTAGAAAAATAAGAATCCATAGCTGTATAATGAAAGAATGGAGAGTAGGAGATAAGAGAGAAGAAAGGAAACCAGAAAGTGGCAAGGACAGCTCTGGGGGGAGGGGATGAAGCACAGGGCTGAAGGATCAGAGCGACAGGGGTCAATGGGAGCCAAGGCAAGAACACAGCAGCGAAGAAATGAGCCAGTCTGAGGAGAAGTAAATTGATCTGTGATAAAGCAGAGAAGGACAGTAGGAGAAAAGAAAAGACTTCCTGTTTAAATGGCACGTTTCATTTTCAGAATGCTTTCTAAATATTAACTAATTAACCCTCATTGCAGTCCAGGGCATAAGCATTATTATCATGGTTATTATTATTAATAAGTAATGTAAAAGGGGTCAGGAGGGTTAGACACACAATGCTTTAAATCTTACACAAGCATTTATTTCTCTGACATGAAAGCAGTGGCTGGAAGGGAAGTTTTGTTTGGAATTCTTGAATCCGCTTCTGCTGGATGAGTATCACACAGTCTTGAGACTTTTACATTGGTGACTTTAGAATGAAGAATCTGATGATGCCATCTGCATCCACCAGTCACCCTCATCTATGGCTCAGCCTTGACATTGGGACCAAAGAACCTTTGGTTTAGTTTTGACACTTTTGATTGATAGAATTATTGTAGCTAGTGCCATCCCTTGTAAGAAGAATATGGAATGCTTTTTGTGTGTACTATGACAGTAGACCCAGGTGCCAAAATGGTACTCAACATGGTTTTGTAGACACTTTTTATTTTGATGTGGTGAGAGAGGAGAGCTTTCCTTTCTGTTCAGGAAGCTTACAGTTATGTTCTGTTAATGCCCCCCCCCCTTTTATTCTGGATGGATATTAGGAAATAGATGGACTAAATCTTAAAATATATAAAGTGGGATTCACTTTTTATTCCAGTCACAAAAAGCAAATGATCATAGACCTTTAATAATGTAAAATGTGCTTCCATATTGACATTCACAAGCTAATTACTGCTCAGGTAGGAAGCTGGGATTTTCTTTGTCAACAGTAACAAGAGAGGCTGTGTGGTCATGTGCTATTTATTTCTGGACCTCTTTTACATTCTCCAAGATGGTCCTTGTTTCAAAAGTAAATTTTAGCATGGATTCAGGTTCATGTTGGAGTTAACAGTTTAGTTCCCTGTCTACACTTTGTCTTTTGTTTTCTTTTGTGTAAAGATAGTTTATAAATGCTGATTTTTAAAATTGAAACATAAGTGAATAGTAACAAATTCCTTAAATGAAGCTTTCTAATCCTTATAGTTTTTCAAAACTTTGCAACTAAAAAGGATTTTACATAATTTTTGCATTTTCACATTTATCACAATTTTGTATTTATTTATTTTGCATGTGTGGGAGTACATATGTCACACTCTGTGTGTGTGTTTGTGTGTATGTGTGCACATGCGTGTGCATGCCTGTGCATGTGTGCGTGCATGTGTGCGTGCATGTGTGTGTGTGTGTGTGTGTGTGTGTAAGTCAAGGGCTATGTGTAGAAGTTGTTTTTGTTTCTCTCTATCATGAGGGATTAAACTCAGACCTTCAAGCACAGTGACAAGCAAGCCCTCTACCCACTGAGCCATCCAGCAGATGCAAATGTTACAACTTTAAGTTCACATACATAAAATATTATTTTACTCATGATGCTTAGTAGGCCAAAGCTTCTTTGTTACATGAAACAAATATGTCCTAAATTTGAGAACATGAACTATTAACACATCGGCTATTTTATGTTTGTAAAAAATACCTTTGTCACTTTTATATTTCTTTAAGATTTTACAGTTTATTTGGGAGAAGAGTTATTAGTTGCAAAATAAAATATCTACCCTTCTCATTAATATTGTACTACATCGTGATTTTTTTTTTTTTAAACAAAACAGATGTAGAGTAAGGCTACCAAGGTATACCTCTCCGTAAATGGAACCACCATAGATATCGTCATTGTTCAATTGTAAATTTCACCAAGGAATTATGTTCATGTTTTCAAGATTATTAACTATTGATCCCATACAGCTTCTCTAGAGCAGCTGCTGTCTTTAACAATGTTAAGGAAATTCTATGAGAGGATGAGGAAAGCATGGAAGGGTCAGAGGGCATACAGGGCAGCAGGGAACAAGGCCTTGAAGATGAATATAGCACAGCCAGGGTACGAACTCACAGAGACTGAGGCAGTGCATGCACAGGGCTGTGGGGAGTGGACACATCCCTAGCAAAGAAGCAATCTACAATGACAACCACTTGCAAATGAAAAGTTAGTTTTCTCCACTTGCAAATGAAAAGTTAGTTTTCTCCAAGGGTGTTTCGCTGAGGAAACAAACCACTCTGAGGGACAGACCCCATGCCCAGTAGGAGATGGCCAACAGAAAATGAACTCAATGGCTTCTTTGGAAGGTCTTTGTCTCATAATATTTTGTCATGACTTTATTATTATTTTTAAATTACAGGTCTTTTTCACATATATTATGGCTTCCAGTGTTGTGTTTTTAATGGTTTTTCTCTCTGTGTGAATGGGTGTGTCTCTATGTCTACATTTTTTTTTTTTTTTGTGGTTTTTCTTTGGGTCTGTTTGCTTGCTTTGTCCTATTCCAATTTGTTTGTTTATTTTATTTTATTTTATTCCTTAGGTACCTATTTGTTTTCTAGTAAGAGGCAGCGAGGGTGTGAGATGGGAGGGAAACAGGAGACAGGGGAGTTTGGGGAGATGAAGCTGTAACCATAATATATTTTATGAAAAATCTATTTTTAATTAAAGAAAAATAATCTTAAAATGTTAATAAAAATATGAATTTTTAATTAATAATATTTCTCCTTTCAGAATTTCATGGAGAAGATAATGCCCTTTTACAACAGCTTGTTGTATTTTTTTTATATTACCAACATCATAAAGTCACTGTGATCTTAAAAGATTATTTTGGGCAATAGAAGTCCCTAGAGCAAAGTTGTTATAAAGAAACAGAAAGTGGCTTTGGAGATCTTATTTTATATCTGCCAGTCTTAAAACAGTTTATAGGAAGCCAATGCTTGTGCCTTATGAACTAATAAGAAAATTAGTTGGAATGCAATATGTTCCATTACAGAGCTTGAGAATAGAGAAGAATTGTGTTGATTTGGAATGCTACCAAAAGATCTACAGAAAGTGACATCCCGAGCTTTAGTGGCAGGACACTGTAATTGATTACGGAAATGAGGTTTGTAAGCATAGCACATACATAGGCCCAACTATGTGTTCCAGTCTATGGTAATGGCCCACTTTGTAAACAGCACACGCTCTTGGGCCCCATTTCTTTCTTTCAGAAGAGAGGGTCTTTTCAGGTAGAATTCTTTCAGCCCATCGTGTCATCAGGTGGTGTCTTAAACTGTGAAAATTGTTCAGAGAAATACTGCAGAGCTACAGAGCTGCTGCTGCTCATGAAGTTCTCTAGGCTTCTATGAAATACTTTGGTATTTTTAGCACACTGACATTCAATGATGTGTGAGTAAAGCATTCAATTAAAATCCTTAAATTTGAAAATTTCTGCAGAAACTGTACGTTTAGGATATAGGGTGAACTATTAACTATTCGGAAATTTATTTTCTAAATATATGCTAAAAGATTGGATAAAATGATTAACTTTGAGAACAGCTTTTTAATATGAGTTTGATGTACAAATATGCCGTTAGTGCTATTTCCCAAATAATATTGTTGGAATAAAATTAGCAAAGATCAGTTGATCTCTATGTTATAAAGAGAAAATATAACTTAGAAGTCTAGATTTGCATTTGTTTGCATGCCAAGACCCATTATAGAAAGCAAGGTGATCCACCTTCTCTGCCACCATTTTCCAGAATTCCTGAATTGAGCATCCGTGATAGAGTGACAGTGATTTATGACATAAATAAACACGTGACTTTGCCTGGAACATAAAGGTAAATGCACTACTGCTGTTTTTCTCTCAAGTTGCTATCCTCCAAAGAGGATACTAACAGCGTGACATTTCAGAAGTAGGTCTTCCAAGCTGCCCTAACTAGTATGGCCAATGGAAATGTCCTCAAAGGAAACAGAAAGTGCTATTTCCCTTGGCAAAAATACGACAAGTTGAAATATACTATTTTTTTTCCCAGCAAGCAAGCTGGCTGCACATACATCTATCATTATTCAGCATCAAACTAAAAAGTCTTATTCTGAATGCCAATTCCTACCGACTATGTGGCTCTCAATTATGGAATCTGCAACTGCAGGGTCCATGATGATCAAGGAGCATGCTGTTTGAAAGACCACAATTAGGCTCTAAGTAATCAATACACTATTTGAAAGCCATCTAGATACACAGTTTGATTTAGCAATGCCGAGAGGATGGAACCTGCCCACAACTCTGGTCAAGTAGGGTTTTCTGCCTATTTGTTCAGTTTCGAAGACTCCAGAACATTTTCTTTTTCAATGATGTTCATGGACATTTTTGGGGTTACAGAAGGAGCATCATGACTCATACCGAAACACATCACACACCCTTTCCAGTCCTACCCTCTAGCACTTTCTTCTTTCTTTGTCCTAAAATGAGGAGAGATTAAAATGTAGAAATGAAACTTCCCATGGGCCATAAACATGCAATTTTTTTGGCTGAAAGTGATGCCTGTCAATTTGAGGCTTTACAAAGTTCTATAGCATTTAATGATTGTTTTGCTTAGAAGAGGTTGTTGAGGTATGGAGAAATATGAACCCCTTTAACAGCTTCTGATTGTCTTCCTTATTTTTAAATCTAAGAAATAGAAAACACTGGGAAAACAAGTTAAAAAAATAAAAGATAAAACAACAAAACAAAAACTATATCCAGGATTAGAATATGAGCCCTCATTATTTTAACAATTTTAATAATTATAGTAGGGCTACCACCCACTGCTGAGACATGAGGACCCAATCTCACTACCCCCCACTACACCAACTGTGAGGATTCAATAAAAACTCCAGAAGTTCTGGAGCTCCACCCACAGTCAGTCTAGGAAAATCAGAGAGTGGTGATTCACACCTTTAATCCCAGCACAGGGAGTATCCTGGGAGTGGTGACCCCAACTGAGTTCAAGGTCACTTTAGATTATAGAAGGAATTCGAGGCTCCCAAGCAGGCAGTGATGGGGCCATGCCTTAATTTACCAAGAGAGTATTTAAAGCATAAGGTAGGCACAGAGGAGGAGGAAGCCAAGCAAAGCCAGGCTGAGGAAGCTGGAAGACAGCTGGGTAAGATCTGACTGTGGTGTTTACTCTCTCTAATATCTCCGACTTTCTCAGAGATCTATCCCTGAGTCTCATTTATTCTTGCAACAACCAACAGTCCAGCATGTTTTCCCTAACTCTGCCCCATGAAAGGGAGTTTGTTGCAAATTTCAAATTTTTGTCAAACCCACAAAAGCAACTTACCATTAGTGATTGAGTGTTTGAGATGACTGCAAACATGGCTGCTTGTTTTGTTATTATTGGTGATGCTCAGCTGCCCGGGAAGGATGAGGTGTGTCACAATGACCAAAGTGGATTAGATGGCAGGATGAGAAGAGGACAGTAGCTCGGAGAGCAGAAAAGTGAGAGGAAAGGAAACCGTCCTTGGTGATCCTCTAGAGACCTCACTGTGCTCCTAAGAAATATGAATGCAATGAAGACAGTCTGACAAAAAGACATTTGATCTGGGCTTTTTCCTTAATTAAATTAGAGCCATTTGAGTAGTTGACTGAATAATGGGGTCGGGGAGACAAGAACAACCACCATAAGAAGTCTTTTCTCTTTCATTTATTATGTTTATAGATTGTTTTTTGTGTGTTTTCCAGCAGCACATGGGAAGACAGGGTATTTATTGTTTGTACCGTGTGGGTTAGCTTAGGGATTTCTGAACATTTACTTTCTATACACTAGGAAGTCAGATAACTGTTGGGCCAGGCTGGTAGTGACACACTGTTGGAAGCAGTGCCCATAGAGGCAGGCAGGAGCTCTGCCATCTGCCTATCTTTTGACTTCTCTGACGTCAGAGTGGAGGGGGGGGGAGGGAGACACAGCCGGGCACCTGGGTTCAGTGCTATCTGGCTATATCCCTAGATAGACATTGCTCTGGAGTTATGAACTATGGTTATATCTCCGAATTCTCCATAGTCTCTACAACTTGCAAAGCTCCTGCAATAGGGAGTGTGAAGGTCAGTGGTGAGGCAGGCTGTGAGTTGGGTCACTTTCTCTTCATCATGTCTCCACTTATTCTCTGTAACACACTAATCATTTCCAGAGGATCGGAATAGATTCCTAGTAGAGACTGTTTCAGGAACAGAAGAGATCTGCTGGTCGGAAGGGTCCTACCTTTTAAAATAGCAAAACCAGAAATTGTCAACCAGTTTAGGGGCTGCAACTGCTTGTCTGTGGTGGAGCTGGAGCGCCCTCTGCTGTCCAAGAGCAGAAGTGCATGTACAGAGGGCTTCTGCCAAAGCTTTAATACAGGTAAAAGGAAACATCTTTAGATGTTTCCTTCCCAAACCAGATGTCTTTGGGAAAAATCACATCTGACTCCACTCAACTATGTGGCTTTAGACTGTAAAAAAATCGCATCAAGACTAAACATGAAATACCAAAACCCATACAGGCTTTTTTTTTTTTTCCCACTTGGGCAGGGAGCGTGGAATTAATTACTTCGGAATGATAGGTTATGTAAGATATTTTTTCACGAACATAGGCACTATCATGAAAGATTCTTTTATTTGCTCCCGTTTGAGTTATCAGTCTTTCTACATCCTGGAAACCAGATTATTGGAAGTCTACATTAGAAGCTTCTTACATACTCACTTCTCAAATGTTATCTAAGCTATGGGGTGCGCATGCCAGAAGATCAGAGGCCCGAATCATGCACAGGGATCTAGGAGTAAGGTGCATGGCAACTCCTGTGCTCAGGCATGAGGCAGCAGCCTTGGTGAGTTACAGGTTACTCTAGGACCTGCCGTTTCCCAATGTTGAACTTAACATTTGTTTTATCCATACATGCTATTTTACCTGACATTTCTTCTCTTTTTTCTTGCGCTTGTTTCATATATGCATATATATTAATTTAATTTAACATTTATTTTACCTCCCAGCCTCAGTTTCCCCTCCTCTCTCCCCTCCCCTTTCTCCTACCGTTTCCCACTGGCTTTCACTCTTCCTTTGATCCTGTTCAGAAGGGGCAGGCCTCCCGGTGTCCGCAAAGCATGGGATATAAAGTGGAGGGAGAACGGAGCGCTTCCCCTGGCCTTAAGGCTGGGCAAGCCAACCCAGAATGAGGAAAAGGTTCCCAAAAGCTGCGATGCATTGGGACAGGCCCGGCTCCCCCGGATAGGAGGCCCACAACTAGATCAAGCTACACAATTATCACGTGTTTGTAGAGGGGAGCTAAAGATCTTTTAAAAGCCCAGCAGCCATTAAATAGCTAGTAAGTGAAAAGGCTGGGGTTTGACTGTGATCCACTTGCGTCTGATGTTTGCAGAATTTTAAAAAGTGAAAAAAAAAAAAAGACAATATCTCTGACTTTACGGAGCTTTATTCTTTAAAACAATACCCGTGGTAAAATATAAACAATGTAAAATTTATAGAGTCATTATTTAAAAACTTAAAATCTTAACAATATCTATAACATTGTGCAGCATTACTCAGATATTTTGGAATCTTCTTAAACCGGGACGCTACCCATCACACAATAGGAGGCCATCCTTTATTTTTGGTCCATTGTGTGTCTATGAATGTGTGTGAGTGTGCCACTACGCACTTTGGAGGTCAGAGGACAACCTTGGACTTATCTTGATTATGGGGCTTGTTTGACACAGAACCCCTTCTTCACTGCAGTGTACAGCGGACTAGATTTTTCTAGGGATTCTCCTGTCCCACCTCCAATCTTGCTGAAGGATTTCTGGAGTTATATAGGTTCTGGGGTCCAACTAGATCCCTATGTTTGTATGGTAAGTACCCACTGAGCTATCTCTCCAACTGCAATAAAAAACATTATTAAGTCAGGTACCGTGGCATACCCCTGTTGTCCCAGATACTCATGATAGGAGAATTATTTTAACCAAGGTCAGTCTGAGCAACATAATGAGATTTCATTTAAACAGCAACCAAGGGCTAGGAGATAGCTTAGCCAGTAAAGTGCTGGCTAGCTTCAACCTCCAGCACCCACAAAAAGGCTGGGTATGATGCCGTAATTTTTAATCTCAGCAGTGAGGAAGCAGAGATCAGTGGATCCCTAGGAATTGCTGAACAGACAACTTAATTGGAGAGCTTTAGGTTTTAGGAGATCCCATCTTAAATAAAGCAGATGACTTCAAAGGAGGCCACATACATGCACACATACCTCCACAGGACCACCTTCCCTACCAACATATGCACACACTCCAAAGATGGGGTCCTCCAAGCTGTTGTTAGCTTTTGGAACTAACATTCTGTTATTACTACTATTAAATCTATTATTTCTTGATATCTGACTGTAATAGGCATTTCATTTAATGGAATCATGCAATATTGTTCTTTCCAGCCTGGAGTGTTTCATTTAGCACATTGGCTCAGTCATATTCTGGCATATTGTCAGAATTTTATTCCTTCATAAGGTCCTGTATGTATTTTGTTTGTTCATTTACTGATGGTTACATGCTCCTACTTTTTGGGTTGTGTGAATGGTGCTTCTGTGAGCACTGATGTGTTCCTGTCTTCGGGAACACATATATGCAAATGGAAAATGGTTGGCCATGTGGTCATTTCACACACCAAAACATTTAAATTTAAATCACATATAACCTCCATAATGTGCACTCCTGGCAACTAATGTCCCTACCAGAAATGTATAAGGACTCTTCTTATCTGTGTATTTTCCAACTCTTAACTGTATTCTGCTTCAGTGACAATTGAAACTTACATGAGCCTTAAACGGTAACTTAACTTGGGCTCCGTTTCCTAGTTGTTAGTTTGGCTGCATGTCTTTTAAGAGCATCTTGGGTTTTTTTTTCCACTCAAATAACTATTTCAGTTGGCTTGGTTGTTTTCAGTTGCATATTCTCTTGTCTATTAACTCATCATCAGGTATGTAATTTGCAAATATTTTCTTTTATTCCATGAATTTTTTTTTTTTGTTGGAAGGCTTTATGCATCAAAGATTTATTTTTTTTCCTTGATTTTTGAGAAAAGGTTTCTCTGTGTAGCGGCCCTGGCTTTCCTGGAACTCTCTTTGGAGACCAGACTGGCCTCAAAGTCATAGGGATCCACCTGCCTCTGCTTCTTTCTAGTGTCAGTTTTTAATCTGTTTTAGAGGTTTCTGAGTCTGAAATATTGTCAGAAATGCAACCAACAAAAATCAAAATGTTTCATATATGTGTCATGTTAGAGATGAATGACTTTAAATTTTATTTTGCAAATATATACATTGTTTGAAATAAGACTGGCACAGCAATAGTCCACAGAACTGTTATGATTTGGATTCAGAAGGCTGGATATAGACTCACACACTGTACTCAGTGGGGCTCACCCTTTACCTTGACAACAAAGTAAAGAGGTAACATGGCACATTCTATTAGGTCACTTATTCATCTAGGCAGTAGACATGTTTTTAATTTAAAAAGTAAGTCATTTAACACTTTAACCAAAATTTTACCAGAATAACACAAAAAGAAGCTTATAAAACAATTTTAGTTATGATTATATCTATATAAAACCATGAAGTACACAGATATAAATTTTTGACCTCTTGAAAGAAAAATGTGCCAAATAAAGTCCATTTAAGATTTATTACCATTTTAAAATTATGTGAAAGTGTGTGTCTGCATGGGGTATTTGCATGTGAGTGCATATGCTTGCAGAGGGTAGAGGCACTAAATCCCCAGAGCTGAAGGTATATATAGTTATATCCTTTCTGGTGTGGGTCCTGGGAATGAAACCCAGGTTCTTTTCAAGAGTAGCAGTGTTCTTAAACACCTTAACCATTTCCATCTCTATACTCCAGATACAATTCAATCTTTATCCACATTTAGTGATGTGATGGACCATGATTCACCACATCTTATGATGAGGGAAAAATATCTTAGAAACAGGTGTATAGATATAGAAAGACATTTATAAGTATGACATTTGCCAATGAATTGAGTTGAATTTTTGTATGGCTTAGTGACAGCTAATGTTTGCTCAGTACTTAAATCAGAAGAAGGCCATTAGCCAACTGTAGTAGGAGGTTTCTGGCCCAGACTTTCAGGCCTAACCTTAAGGTCTAGGCCCACAGACCCGCAGTCCCACAAAGACACACAGATGTTTTCAATAGTTTTTGGCTGATCAGCCTCAGGCCCAGGCATATAACTTGTTAACTCTGTACCCTTCATCTAACCCATGATTCTTGTTCAGCCATGCGGCTTGGTACCTTTTCTCAGAGCAGCATAGTTGTCCTCTGCTACTTTCGGCTTCTCTCTGGCATTCTGTTCTGTGCTTCCTGTTCTCAGATTTTTAGTCTGGTAGCCCTGCCCACACTACCTGCCTGCCTTTGGCCAATCAGCACTTTTTATTAAACCAGTGGGTGGGACAATTATTTACCATGAAATAACACAATACCCCTACAGCCAACCATAATCTAGACGTATTCATCATGGTGAGTAACACTAAAGGTAACACTATTATTAAGCACTATGTCAAAATAACTATGGCATATGCAATCACTAATTTGACTTTAGAAACCAAATTATGATCAATTAAAAACTAAAGGAAATAGTTAAGGAACACTGCCAACCACCAAGTTGCTATGCAGAATACAAACATATTTTACATAGACCCTGAACAAGAGTCAGAAACAGATAAACAGTTTAACCACAGTAATATATTATATTTTCCATCTGCTTCTTTCATAAACATAAGTTTTTTTTCTGGAATCATTCTATTTCATTGCATGACTGTATACTAGAGACTGAGTGGCAGTACCTTAGCTATTATAACTTTATGTTATATTTTATTTGGCAGAACAAGCTCAAATTCCCCCACCTGTGTCTAGACTATTCAAAGGTACTTTGCTCCTTGCCAGTTGCTACATCAGAAATGCAGCAGATGGCAATTAAAGTTCAAGGTTCAGCCCACCATGAGGAAAATCCCTGATAGGTAAATCTCAACTAAGCAAGGCCCTGGTACCATAGACTCTAGAATGTCTTTTTCTTTTGCTATGCCTTCACATGTTTGCTTCTACCATCTTTCTCTGGTATCTGGGCATGATGTGAATGGGTGTGGGGAGATCCCCACTGCCTGAAGAGTAGTGTATTTATCTCATGGAAATATTCTGTTCTACTGGTCATTTTTACCTGTAGATTATAACGAAGATTATTTCTTCCTAAGCTGTACTGTCTACATGATAATGATGTTAATTTAAATAAAGTTTTGCTGATAAAAAATAAAATAAGAAAGTGAGTGTCACACAGCTAGAACACATGAGTTTCTATTGAGGAGACATATAGACTGTCCTTAGGTTAATGATTAAGAAAAACAATTGGGTCCCATTAGTCCAGCTAGTTTAAGTTCTTCTAATCTTAATGTTGGGATGTGTGTCCACAGGTTTAGGAGTGCCTCATACGTAGCTGAAACAAACTTTGAAAATAACTTAAAGTTAAACTAAGATGTTAAATAGCTTTGAGGTGAAAAACCCAAGAGGAAAAGCACAGGTTTTAGAAAGGCACATAGTTGAGTGAGGAACTCTTTCAGGTCAGGGAACAAGAACAAAGCAGCAGCCTGTCTGCTACCAGTTAACGTGCTTTCCTAACTATGATAGTTGGTGATCTAAAATTATGATTAATTTCTTGTACCAATTTTTGCCATCAATCTCCTGATATAAAAAACTATTGATGAGTGAGTATGCACCTTAAAGATTTAAAGTAGAGCTGACTGATTGTTTTTCTATGTATAAAAGTTTAGGTTTGTAATTATTTTAAGATTACCTTTCAAGATAAGTAATAACATGATTGATTCATTCTTTGAAACTGCAGTATTCATCCTGCCAGCAAAAGAAATGGTTGAGAAAAATACCCTGCTTGCTCATATTCTACTAACATGTAATAGGTTACTTAGATGTAAATGTTAGTAGGTTTTGGGATGACTTAGTTTTATTCATGTAAGGGAGATGAAAAAGATGTTTTTACTTGTATTCACTATAATCATTCACTTGAAAAATAGATGTAACCCCATTGTAATTTCTATATTGCCTTGAAAATTTTGTTAGGGTATAGAAGCTGTAGAAAAAAAAATTAAAAGACAGAATATAGAATAAAAAATAAAAAATAAAGAGAATGTTTGAAGGAAACCATTAAGAGAATGTGAATATTCTTTCTTCTACTCCCTCAGATAAAAAAAAAATGTAAAAAAAATGTAGTATGCTGAATCTGTGTTCCTAATGTGCCCTATGGTTCTGGAGATTGGTCCCACAGGCATCAAAAGCTCCTGTAGTTGAGAACATCCAAGTTGCTCTTCAAAATTTGAGTCTCAACTTTTAGAAAAGACCATATTGTTGCTTCATAGTAGTGGTTTGCCAAGTGTGAAGCCCTAAGTCAAACCCTCAGTCCATCACAAATCCTTTCTTAGACGTTTTGGCATAATTATGCTATTGTTTGTTTTTGGTCTTTACTTTTTAGGGGCCTGCAACACAACTCCCAAACAAATTACAATGTAGGCTTATTTTTAATTATAAATGCTGGCCTTAGCTTGGCTTGTTTCTTGTCAGCTTTTCTTCTCTTTTTATTTTTACTTTTTATTTTAGGCACATTGTTGTTTTTTTCCCTCTATGTATGTCTGTGTGAGGGTGTCAGACATTGGACTTTCAGACAGTTGTTAGCTGCCATGTGGGTACTGTGAGCTGAATCTGTGTCCTCTGGAAGAACAGTTAGTGCTCCTAACTGTTGAGCCATCTCTCCAGCCCATCTTGTCTGTCAGCTTTTCTTAATTTAAATTGTACTGTTTATCTTATTCTCCTAGGCTTTTACCATTCTCCTTCTTCTGTAAATCTTATTCTTACTCTATAGTTGGCTGGGTGGCTGGCCCCATCACCCTCCGCTCTTCTTGCTCCTAGATTTTTCTTCCTCCCGGATTTCTCATTTTATATATGTTCTCATCCTGGCAGATCCATCTGTCTATCCTTTCTCCTGGGTTGCTACTGGCCATTCAGTTCTTTATTAAACTATCAGGTGTTAGACAGTCACAGTAACATAGCTTCACAGAGTTAAACAAATGCAACATAAACAAAAGTAACACACCTTAAAATAATATTCTACAATATAATTATGCAATTGCAATTATTTTTTAATTGGAAAATTTTTAGGCTTTTTTTCTAATTTCTTTCACTGTGCCCATAAAGAGGAACTCTGACTCCAAACACAGGAATCTTAGTGGCACGTGGCATCTTCTCCACTCTGTACTTTCTAACTATGCAAGTTCTGGGAGTAAAATGCATTGTTCTATAATTCTATATAAATGGGGCAGCAATTAAAAAGTTGGCCTCCTTCAGAAAAGGTGCCACAGCCTAATGCTTTGGGGAAATTTTCATAACTAACAAACCTAATTCACCTGGAACTTTCTGTCCCCTCTGAAAAAAACAGTGCAGTGATAAATGTGCATATCTGGATCACAGATAGGTGTGTAGCGATATTTTATGTATCTTCTATGAAATAAAGATTGCCTGAAGAACAAAGAACAGAGCTAGTCACAGAGTTAGCTATAGAGGTCAAACAGTAGTGGTATACACTTTTAATCCTAGGACTCAGGAGCAGAGATCTGTCTGAATCCATGTGAGTTCCAGGCCACAGTGGGCAATATGAGATTAACATAATCTAAAAGAGAAGCAGTGTCAGACAGTGGTGACACACATCTTTAAACCCAGCACTGGGAAGTTTGAAACAGAAAGTGATGTGGCTGGGCAGAGGAAGGACTATAAGGCAGGAGGAGACAGGGGTTCAGGCCTGGCTCCTTTCCTTCTCTTCCTACGGATGAGGACTCAGAGCATTCAGTTTGAGGATTTGTGGAGACAGGCTCTTCCCCTTTCAGCGTGAGGATTCGGTAGTGGTGAAGAAGTTTCTCTAATGGCTTGTTCCTCGGCTTCTCTGGTCTTTCAGCTTTACCCCAGTATCTGACTCTGGGTTTTTATTATAAGACCAATTTAGATTCATGCAACATAGGGAGACTTGGCTTACAGGAATACTGCAGTATTTAATTCCTCTGGGGTTCTTAAAGACTTTCAAAGTACAAGCATGACATTGGAAATATCATCTTAACACCTGCCACTTTTGATCCCATGAAGGCTATTAACAACAAGACAGGAATATAGTAGCTTAACAGAAAACTAACAACGTGGCTGGTTACCAGAGTAACTACCGTAATATCTTCATTTTATACCATACTGCTCTCATAAAAGATCATTTCTAACTATTAGCACATTTTTTCTGTTGCCCATATCCCTTTTCTGAAGTGGTCAGAAGTGAATGATACTTTCTTCTACAGATGATAAACCAGTTTGAGAAAAGTGGAAAGTCTTCAAAGGTCTTAGAAAGCCCTAGAAGTAGTTTCCACTATTTACATTTGGTAGGTAGTGTCATTCTTCCAAAACTGAAGGAGCCAAACTTATATCTCACTGGTAATATAACGCTGGTGAGGGAAACAACAGACTGTCTTGCATCTGCATTTATAATTCTGTCAGATGGGGGAGTAGCACATCCCACGAAACCATTTGCATCATGGTGTGCACAAGCACAGGGGCAAGCACCATTAGTGAATCCACTTCACATGGTAAAGGGAGGACCCTGGTCACAGTGGGAATTAAAGTGTGGTTTAAGTCCATTGCCAAAGTTGAGGATTATTGCATCACTACCAAGAGGAGTAATGTAACACCAACTACTCTAGTTGCTGGGCACCTGGGTTGTGTAATAAATAGAACTGGTTTTACACCCTCTTTAGTTTCTTAATATAAAGAGGTGATAGTTGTAGAACTGTTTTTTTTTTAATTGCCTGATTTTTAGATATTTCAAATTTTAAATATCAAATACAGTGCTTTTTATAGACTGCTTTCTAAGTTCGTGGTTTTGAAACTCCAGCATGTTTTGTGAGCCACACTGAAAGTAAAGTTGTAGTAGGAGGCTTCCGGCCCGGACTTTCAGGCCTTGCCTCAAGGTTTAGGCCCACAGACCCACAGACCCACAGAGACACACAGATGCTTTCAATAGTGTTAGGCTGATCGGCCTAAGGCCCAGGCATACAACTTGCTAACTCTTTACCCTTAATCTAACCCATGACTTTTATCCTGTTCAGCCATGAGGCTCGGTACCTTTTCTCAGAGCAGCATAGTTGTCCTCTATTTCTTCTGGCTTCTCTCACATTCTCCTCTGTTCTGCCTGTTCCTAGAGTCTTCTTATTCTGGTAGCCCTGCCCACACTTTCTGTCTGCCTTTGGTCAATCAGCGCTTTTTATTAAACCAGTAGGTGGGACAATTTTTTATAATGCAACAACACAATCCCCTACATAAAGTCAATGAGAAAACGGGACATTTTATCCAGAGTATTCTATTTTAGACAGGAAAGGTTGTTTCTGACTGGAATGAATAAATCTAGAAAAGAAATCTCTCAATAAAGCCCGGTTTCCTATGTTCATGGTAGGGTTGGTACATAGCTGAAAGTTGACATTAAAAATCACATTGTAAAGGAGAACCCTGGAGAGCAAGTTAAAATCTTCAGGTTTTATCAAATCATGACATTCAAAAAAAGAATCTCCTGTTTAATTTTCTCTAACCCATTTCATTGTAACCCCTGGAATTACAAGTCTGTATGAGTACAGATGGAAGATTGGCATGCTGCCTAAGCCTTGTAGAAGTATAGGTGCATAAATGGAGTCTCTCAAAGGTACCATAGATATTTCAAGCAATCTGGGATGGAGTAGGGCTCTGCATTCTAACTTCTCTGCTTTTCCACTGTATACTGTTGCACATGGTTCTGTGTCTTGCCTTCTCTGTTACAAGCTTTCTTTTGTCATGGAAAATACTGTTTGTCTCTGATCTCACTCCCAACTCTCATTTGCTCCTTTGGCCTAAGCAGTACCTTTATTTGTAACAGTTTACAGTTCTCCTTAGACAGATATAGATATAGGTCTGGGTTAGTGACTAAATGAGTCCCTGACTTTAGCATCCTGTATGATGTGTGTTAAGGAAGACCTTTGTAGCAAAAGTGAAACCAGAGTACACTCTGGGAAGGCATGGGCCGTGAAAAAATTTCTTCAAACAAGCAAACAAACAAACAAAAAACCAACAGAATTTCATTTTAATTATAATAAATACTATTTTTTCTTTTAGTTGTAAGATTAAAGTACCCACAGAAGTAAAGTCAAAGAAGGCTGTTGAATCACAGCAAGCCACCACACTGAAGACTGTTTGCTGAGAAGTTCCTACAGTGATCACAAAGCAGCAATAACCAGACTGCCCAGCAGAATTCTTCTGTCATGCTATAGTGTCCCATTCAGTACCTCTTATGGGCCAAAACCACATCTTGTGCTATATGTGCCTTTTGAGGAGAGGGGCTTATAAATGAGTTTAGAGTACCGGGAGAGACAAGTGGAGTCAAGGGCATCTCTGGGATGAGCTAGAAACCTAGTGCAATGGAAACTCCCAAGATCTAGGAGGGTGACCCTACTGAGGACTCTTAGTAATGGTAGACACAAGGCCTGAAATGATCACCTCTTATACCCGGGCAAAACTTCTGGGGAAGGAACTGGAACACCAACCCAGCCACATAGTCTTAGACCTAAACTTGACCTGTGTACAGATATGCTGGGGCAAAGGTGGTATAGAAATTATGGGAGTGGCCAATCAATGACTGGTCCAGCTTAAGATCTTTATTGTGAGTGGCTGTCCACTGACAATACCTGAAGAGCAAGGACCCAGAGAATGGACATCCAGCTAGGAGAGACCCAAACATGATTGGCCAAAAGGTCAATGAAATTATTTCTAATGGTATTCTGCTATACTTATAGGTTGTTGCCCATCCCAATTGTCATCAAAGAGGCTTCAACTAACAACTGATGGACACAGATGCAGAAACCCTCAGTCAAATATTAGGTGGAGCTCAGGAGATTCTGTGGAAGAAGAGAAGGAAGGATTGTGGGGGACAGAGGAGCCAAGGACACCAAGGAAATCACACAGAGTCAAATGACCTGTGTCGTGGGGGCTCACAGAGACTGAACTGCCAACGAGAGGACTTGCATAGGATTGACCTGGCCTATCTGCACATGTGTTGCAGCTGTGTGACTAGTCTTCTGTTGGGACGCCTGGCAGAGGAAGCAGAGACTGTCTTTGACTCTCTTACCTGTTTTGGGGGCCCTTTCCTCCTATTGGGTTGCCTCATTAAGTTTTAATAGAAAACGAGGTACCTCGTCTTGGGGCAATGTGATAGGCCATGGCTGGATAATAAACATGGGAAGCCTGTACTTTTCTGAAATAAGGAAGAAGTGGATGGAGAGTGTTTGGGAGGTGAGGAGTAAAGAAAGGGAAACTGTGATTGGCTGAGAAATATTAATTAATTGATTAATTATTAATAATTTAAAAGTTCTTCAGGAACTAGAAGCATCCAGAAATTCTTTTCCATTGAACTTGGGGAGGTTTTTTGTGTGTAGTTCAGCTTAATAAAAAACTTGTAAGTTTAGATACTCAAAAGCCACACCAGAAAATTTAGCATTTTTTCAAATATAGAAAGGCTATTCACATTTTAAATTAATGAAGTGTGGTGTCTTAGTAGATTGGTGTTTTAAGAATGGGATTTTGTCCCAGAATGTCCATCAACTGGTATAATACATAAATATATAAATGTATTACATTTTTATGATGAATCTATGTACAAAGTTAGATCATAGAATTGAAGACTTATATAGAGTGAAATCAAATAGCTTATTCACATAATAAGCTTATGTATTTGCTTCTTTTTAACTTATCATATACTTTATTGGCTATAGTTTACTGGAAAACAAATATTCATTTATCTATATATTTCATTGATATTATTCCAAAGTTAATGTTTGCTTATATCTCTATAATTAATAGGACATTGAGGAATTTTTAAAATTTGATCCTGGCGGTCTTCTATTGAGTTAAATGTTGACTCTTTTGAGTAGTCCAAGTACATATTTATTAGATTTAGATCACAATGGTACGAAGTCAAAGTGTTGGTTCCAATCCATTGCATTTCCCAGAATACTGAAATTGCTAGTGCTTTGGAGAAGCTAGTGCGACATTCTGTGTGTGTCCTCAAGGAATGAGAACTCTGAAGGATTAGTCTTTCACTCTTCCTCATTAGCATCCAAGCACTGAAATGGAGGTGTGACTTGAGGGTACCATGACAAAGGTACTGTAAGACAAGAGAACTTAGCATCAGAACACCTGGACTTTAGCCTCATTTAACTTTATCACTTTAGGCTTTTTCTCAAATTAGTAGTGGATAGCTAGACTGCAACATATCTAATATGAGTGGTTAGCAAGTCATAGCTCCTTGGTCCAAAACCAGTCTATATTTGTCAACAAAGGCTTATTGAAGCATTACTCTACCTAATTGCTTATGTGTTTGCTACCATGTCTCCTACATTGCCACCTTAGGACTGAGTCATTGTAGCAGAGACCAAACACCTTGAGAAGTGTTTTATCAAGAAAATAAATTTGTCTCCTGTCTCTGTTCTTTCCCATTTTATCTTATGTTGCTAATTTTATTTCCCTTCATTCTATTTTCTCTGCCACTGGTATTCTATGAAAGCAAATATTTAAATATGACTCTAGCCAATCAGGGCATTTGTTTCAGCTAGTAGTGATTTGTCTGTCATTGCAGGAGGCCCCTGGAGAAGCCCTCTTCCTCATCCACTCAGAAAGGTGCTTTCTCAGTCTGTTTCACATTCCTGCTCAGATCATCACTCAGCCTCTGGTTGAACCTGCCAGGCTGGTAAGAGGGCACTTGCTGCAGATGCAGTTTCCTAAGTTGTGCTGCTCAAAACCAAACACTGCGAATACTGCTTTGAGTGTGCCTTTTCTATGGCTAACAGGGAGGGATTGGGATGAGAGGAAGAAGGGGGAGTAGGGGGATTCATTCATATATTCATTCACATTAAAAAAAAAAACCCAAAACAAAAAACAAAGCTGCTTTAGAAATGTACAGGCAGGAGAGAGGAGTCTCAGAGAATCTCAGTGGAAACTTTCTCAATATTGACGTCCAGAAACTGCAGGTTTTTCTTCATTATTCACCAAAATGGAAAAATTACTCCTCTCAATGGGCAGCTGAAGAAAAAATTCACCATTACCCACATGTAAATTAAGTGGTTATCAAAGAGATTATGACTCTGATCCTTAAGATATTAACTGAGGAGACCCAATATAGTTATAGGAACCTGGTTATTGGCTAGGTGCGAGGGAGCCAACTTGGGCAATTTCTTCTGCTGACTTGATGCATTTCTCCCTTGTTTAAGAACCATCAACTGTTCAGAGGACATAGATGAGTGTGCAGACTTTGTAGATACCTTTTATTGTGTGGAACTCAAACTGATTGCCCTGCTGAAAACAAAAAACAATGGGTTATCATTTCTTTAAGACATTTTTTGCTTAATCATGCCCCATTCCTCTCCTTCTCCAGTGCTCTGTTACACTGAGTTTTTAAATATTTATAGCAAGGAAGAGTTTGTGTGACTTGCATAGTTTATAAATGGTGTAGGTGAAATCTCCAAGATATACCTCATACCGAGAGAGGACACTCATATAAAACTCAGTGAAAAACAAAGCAAGGGAAAAGTTTCTCTCAATCAGAATTCTGCTTTTAGACTTCTTAGTTTTGGGTCTACAGACACCATATTTTATAGTCTAGAGAAAGCACAAATAAACCTAGCTTTTCTTAAGTTAGAGATATTTTTTCTCACTGAGAAACAGCTGTGGATTGTTGGAAGTGATGTCCTATTGTTTATAGCATTGTGAAAGTCTGAAAATATTTCTTTGCTTTTGGCACAATTTGGTGAGAATAACAATTTAGACCTGAAGGATACTCAGAATATTAATTATTATATTGATTTAAGATTGTCATTGGATGTCTGTCTCTGTACTGTTTAGAACAAGCAGAAGATGGGTCAAGCAAAAGAAACATTCCCATTTTCTACACACCAAGTCCTACTGCTGAATGTTTAGACCATGTGTATCCTTGCCACTCCAGCCCTAGACCAGTCTACCTCAGGGAAGCAAAGCTGTCAGACAGAAGCGCCTTGCTCTGCTGCCCTCACAATTGTATTCCCTAGTTGACTAACAGCATACCAGCTAGTCAAATCCCACACTTGACTGGACTTCTCTGTCAGGACTCAGAAAGAGGAAAACATGCTTGGCAGACATATTGTACCTATCCCAAAGTCAGTGGGTCTCATAGGAGTAACCACACTGATCATTTCTGAATACTTTATTATTCATTTATTCTAGTCCAAGACAGCAATTGCTACCTCCATAAGCCATTTAGCTCCCGTGGTTGTCTAGCTCAAGAAATGTACATAAGTCATGTGAGCTACAGAAACTGACAACAGGTCCTATTTCTGTACAAGATCTCCTAATATTAGAGAAACAGTCTAAAACCCCAAGAATAATTGTTCTTACCTCTCACACATTTTTTTTAACTTTATTATTAAGTAGCAATATCAGAAATCAAACCTCATAAATGTCCAAAAGCAGTTATAAAGTGAGGAGATTATGGTGGTAATCTTGTAAATGGGGACTCACTTAAATATTAGATCACTTGACGTAAAAGCAACAGTAACAATGCTAAGCACAATACAGAATTTTAACTATTAATTCCTGTACTCTTTTCCTCTATTAGACATGATTAAGTTCAAAGAACCATCACCAAATTGATTGTAGAAACAATATCATCACCATCACATGCTAACAAAATACAAATGGCTTTGTCATTCTGTCCCATGGGCAATATAAATCCCCTGAGGTAAAAACAGGACATTTGAAGGCTCAGAGCTCAGAGCATAACTGCATGCTAATAAGCCTGGCTTTAAAAATACCAATCATAGCAGAGATGAAAATAGATATATTTTTTAAGACTGTTAGTTTTTGATGGTCGTAAAGGGTTTTGGCTCTTGAGCTTCTGTTGTTTGATATTTCTTTTCACCCTATATGTTAGTGGAATTCAATGTAGTATTTCGGCTATAAGTCAGACCTTTGATTCTTCTGTCACAAATGAACAGTAACAGAGTTTCTACTGTACAAAGAAGGACACTCAGAAGACTATGGTGTGGGCTTGGTCCTGATTTATAATTTATGGTATAGCTAAGAAGAAGGAGTATATGCCAAATAAGGCATGAAAATCTACATTTCATTGTTGCCTTTACCAAAGTCATCTGTTTTTACAATGTAATACATCTAGATATAACAAAAATATGACCATATTTTTGATTTCTGATGCAGTTCAAAAAAAAGAGCTCATCTGCTCATGTGGTTTTTTGGCAAGTTGTGACCCAACTGCTGTTGTCTAGAATTTTATAAAACACCCCCTTTGTGGCAGGTACAAGCCCCTCAGTTTTCAGAGAACATGAAGACCACCAGGCCTTTGTGTTGTTTCTAACCTCCATTATGGTATTTGAGCTAACAAACTCTATTTTTGAAAATGCAGTTATATCGATTATCACATGTGTATCCATTAAACCGAGCTCCAATTTGATGAGTATAACTAACAAATTATCCACTATCAAAGTGCGTTTCCAGAACTAAGTAGAAGCTTTATCTTGGCATATAAGGGGATTGGAATATCATAGCAGTGATGAAGGTGAAACAGTGGGGTGTGCAAACAGTACCACTTTGGGTGAAGCTATTTAAGGAACGTCTCAGTGTCCCTTCCTACACTGATAACTAGCAGGGAAAAATGTGCAGTGATGGTGAAGATTGCTTCAGTTTCCCTTCATATGCCCGTTAGACTTCTTGGGAAACTAAGACAGTCCTTGAAACATATGAACTTTAAGAAGTTTAATCAGCACATAGAGTAAAAACCTTGTTAATAATTTCTTCATTAATCATTTTCTTGTGCGATTTGTTTTGAAAACATTTTTAAAATAGCATTAAATAAATCCTTGCTGGAAAAATGAGACGAAATTCTGTGAAACATTAAAACTTCATGAATGGAAGTTAATGGAATTATAATTTTAACTTAATGTTTTCAAAGCAGTTTAAAAATTACATGGCTGTATCAGTCAAATGAGAAAAGTAGGTGATGCTTCTTTATTAATGCTTCTTAAAACTTTGGCAATTACTGACTCAGTAGTACAATTATAATTTGCAGTGACCCATTGGCTTCAATAAAGAAAAATGTTTCAAGTTATCTTAAAGAAACTATGTGAAGCAATATAAAAACTATATTTTTCCACACAGAAAATGAAAGGCATGCATTAAAATATATGCAATCTGCTCACTTCTGTTTTCAAAGGAGGCACCAGCTTTTAGGATACCAGTGTGCATCAAGTTTGTAATGGAAAAATTTTAGTTCTTGTTCATGCTTTGACCATGAGAAGGCAAAGATATGTGTGGGAAAGTGCTGAGCTGCCGGAGGAGCTGCACAGAAAGGAAGTTCAAGCCCAGGAAGGTGTAGAGAAGAAACTCCTCACTTTACAAAAGAGTGACAGAGTTGTTTTATCCTGAATTTGTTGATCTTACATATTTAATTTTTCTGCCTAAGGAAAACAAGTTTCTATAATTCATATTTTTCATTTTAAGAGTGATTCAAATTAGTATTTTGGGATTGTTAGTTTCAATTCTCTAGGCCTATAGTTCTATAGTCACATGTGGAAGAAGTGTCATTGAGAATTGTCTACATTTTCTTGTGAACATGTCTTTAGGGACATTCTTCATTAGCTTAATTATGGTAGGAAGACCCACACTAAGTGTGGGCAGCACCATTTCATTGGCTGTGCCTTTGAGGATGTTCTCAATTAGGTTAATTATGGTAGGGAGATTCATTCTAAGTATGGATAGCACTGTTTCATTGGCTGGGTACTGGGTTGAAAGAAAGGGAGATGGAGCTAGATATTCATTCATTTTTCTCTGCTCTTCACGGGATACACATGACCTCTGTCCTCATTAGATCCCCAATGATGTGACTTTCCCACCAGGATTTACCATAACCTTAAACTGTGAGCGGAAATAGATCATTTCTCACTGTTACTTATTGACTGTATATTTTATCACACATACACACACACACACACACACACACACACACACACAAACCTAGAAAAGAAACCGAGACATATTCCTGGCTATGAATAGTGGGACATAGCACTGAGGAGCTGACATAGGACAGGAATATGGCTTTGGGGCCACACTGAAATATATAGTGAGACCCAGTCTTACAAAACAAAGAAAAGCAAAGCAAAACAATACAAAAACACACTTCAAAATGGGAGACAGTGAGCCTCTAAAACAGCACAATTTGTTCTCATTACCAAGTTCTCCTGAACCGGTGGAGCCTTATAGAGTTTATTCTTTCCAGTAGGAGTCAGACACTCAGGCTAGCAAGCATGCTCTGTCTCACCATTTCTCACTTCTTCCATACCACCAACTCAGCAACGTGGTTTTAATAGGTGCCAGTCCAGCACTAATGGTGTGAAAGCCATATACAAATCATCTCTTTGTAGGTTTCTCAGTCTGAAGGATCCAGTTACTACTATGGAAGAAAGTCTAAGGCAAGTGCCTGCTGGAGCTCTCCAAAATCAGAGTTATTCATGCTGACTAGCTCCATGTGTTGTTAATGCATGCAGAAAACAAACTACACTACCAATAACACAGGCTATTGTTTACTAAAGGAGGTTACTGGGCAGGTGTAGAGGGAAGAGAAAAGATAACGGGCCTCCTGGCATTTCCCTTATAAGGGAGCAGGTGGACGCAGGTTTAAAAAGTTACATCTGAACATGTATATGGATGAAAGAGGTGTGCCCAGGTAGCCTGTAGGGAGGTTTATGTGCCCACACCTGGTTATGCATATGGATGAAATGGGTGTGCCCTCTGCATGCAGCCTGTTCTGATGGCTCCATGTCGGGTTAGTTGGGTTCACATGTTTACCGGGTAGCTACCATGTGCCAGGATTCTTTACACCATAACCTACAGCAGCAGGTCCTGCTTTATGTTTTTCCTCTCATGGGATGCCTATTAGGGGCTGATTTTGCTGTTCATTCTCTGCTTTTTTCTCTTTATCTTCTCAGAAATGGAATGAATGTAGATTTTATGCTATATAACTATACTCTGCAGAGCTGCTCTTGATTGAATACTACTGGATTGTCTACAAAATTCTCTCATATAACAGATGCCCTTTTGCATACATAGGATATTGAGAACAGCTGTTATTAGTACATAAGGTAATAAAACTTAAGCTTTCTTGGTTAGTGCCATGCAGTGACCTAAACATGCAGTTGAGGGTATATTTCAACAGAAAGGATAGGTTCTTAAAATTCTTGACACTTCGTAATGTATGTTTTCTACTAGAAAATCATATCTTGGTGAAACTGCACATAGGTAGTTAGGTCCAGTTGGTCTTAAGGCTCAGCAGAATTTTGAGACAGAGTCTGAATCAATTGGTTCAAATTATAGGCATTCATAATGTATGCTTATATGCTTTAGCCTCCTCTAGAAAACACAAAAGGTGTGCCCCATATTTCATTTGTTTCCCAGCTTATAGATTCTGTATGTGCTAGAGAGGATTTAAGGTTGAAGAGTCAAAAGAAAAGATTTGGTTCTCAGAGATTTTAATATTTAAACACACACACACATACATGTGTATAGTAAATATGTATATGTATTTAAATTGTATATATCTATATATGTATATAGATTTAAAATTTTAAAATTACAAGAGAAATTATATATATATATACATACATACATATATATATATATATATATATATATATATATATATATATATAGAGAGAGAGAGAGAGAGAGAGAGAGAGAGAGAGAGAGACGGATGTCTCAAGGAAAGTGTCATGTAGGAGTCAGAGGATAACTTGCTGGGATAGGTTCTGTTTTCTCCTGTCACTTGAGTCCCGGGAATTAAACACAAGTCATTAGGTTACACAGTAGCTGTCCAGGTCCTCAGAGATTTTTAAGTACAAACAAACCATATCCCAGGTGGATTAGATAAAGACTTGCTGCTTTGGGAGGAAAGGCAGCTTATACCTTTTGCAATAGCAGCTAAACATCAAATGAAGACAGCTATCTGGGCTTGTATACCAACACGTTTTGTCTTGGGCTTGTGGGTTTTGGTGAGATGTTCCTGTGGTTGCCACATTTATTCAATAATGACAATGCTATTTCCCTCCCCCCAGTGTCATTGCAAAATTTAAAAGAATTAATGGGCACTAAGTGCTTAAAATGTTTTCTGGCATGGCTAAAAGCGCAGTAAGTTAATTTCTATGGAGGCTTTTACATATTGTCAGGATTGATGAGGGCCAAATTGCAAAATCCGCAGCTCTAGTTGAACTGAACTCATCCGAGTCATCTCCTTCAGCCACAATGTGATTAGCTATATTCTAATTGAAAAATTTCTCTCCTTTCTACCCAAGCCCAAAGTGTTCAGAGCGAGAGAAAACAACATGCTAGAAGGTTCCATGTACATATGTAAAAGTCTTAACATTTTTATGGGTTAAAATATAGTAATTTATATTTCTAGTTTTAAATGGTATGCATTTATAATGATCATAAGATAAGCACATTATTGACAACCATTTTAATAGAGGATACAGGGACAATATAGCACCTAAAGGGAAAAAATAAATTTTAATTTTGTGTTTTGTACTTTTTAAACTTAAGATCTTTTTACAATAAAAATTACATTACAATAAAAGAACATTATAAACCTTTCTAAAGTCTGTGGGATATTCTGCTAGGAGTATGTTAGATAAAATGGCTATGCAAGTCACTCTTCCTTTAGAGATGATGGTACTCTTGAATTGGTTAATGACTTGGATGACTGACAGGCTGATGGTGATCATTTTCCATTTCAAGGTTATGTTGGCTGCCACATTAGTGTCTTAGAGGAAGCCAACCTTTGTGTAAGAAGTCTCTTGCCTTGAGACTTTCATGTTATACAGCAGATTAAACCAGCCCTGTGAACAGACAACCAGGGACTGGGAACAGAAGAAGGTGAGGGAGACAAAGGTAGCATTCAGCTTTTTAAACAACACAACCTAGCTGTCTGTCTGATGGAAGAGTAAAGAAGTCATTTTGGGTATTCCATTGCCAGCTAATATGGAATAGAGAAACTAAAGAAAATACTCATCAGATGGAACCATGATCCCAACATACTTGAGATGATCTGGCCTTCTTTACCCATTCATGCACCATGACTGAAACCCAGGACACTGGGTCTTAAATCTGCACATCCCCTCTGTCTCAGTTGTGAGCATAACAAAGTGGCTGTAACTCACTACATTCATATTTATTGCTTTCCTGACATAAATATCTGGAACTGGGGCAAAAGACATAATGTGAAAATCATAGGTCTTTTCTTCTCTCTGTAGTTTCTCACTAGAAATAAAGAAAGAAAGAAAGAAAGAAAGAAAGAAAGAAAGAAAGAAAGAAAGAAAGAAAGAAAGAAAGAAAGAGAAAGAGAGAAAGAAAGAAAAAGCAATCCCCCCTTTTGGTTTGCTGTCATTTAAAAATCTTTTCCTTTCTATAATTATCTTTTGGTGACGTAGAGGTCACCAAATTCTGAAGGACTTCTTTCTGTAGCACATGTGGATTTTCCTTAAAATGAAAGTAGCCAAGTTTGCACGTTAAGTCAACAATAGCAGCTTTTGGATTCACTGCTTTTATTCACCCAGTAAGCCTTAAAAAAAAAAAAAAAAAAGAAGCTATTATTATGAACATCATACTGAGGGCTTTTAATTTCCAGTGATGAGTTTATAGCCAAGTACATGGCAGGTGAAGAAGTGGGCATTGTAAATGACCACAGGGAGCAGGCTGCAACAGTGCTGGCAGCACTCAAGCACGCATGCTCAGCAAGTGTCCACTGGAGCTTTTGCAATGGGATTTTCTGTTGCCAATTAAATAGTAGTTCCCCAAGAAACAATCATTCTTGAGGCTCTAAAAATCTATGTATAGAAAACTTGAATTTCATCAGCTTTCATAGGCTTCTATAAAATATCATAAAGACTCAAGGTCAGAATTTCTCTTATAAAAAAGAATTTGGTTTTGGCATATTTTCCTGCAACAATAAAATGAACACACGTGGTTTCAAACATGACTGAATTATTTAAGTTATATTTTCTTATTTTTTGTATGATCATTTTTTAAATAAAAAGTCTTTTTTATCCATATATCCCCCTGCTCTGCCTTCCCTTCACTCCTTCTAGTCCCTCCAAGTCAGCCTTCAGCCTCCCAACTTCCCATCCACCCATCCCTTCCCCCCAAAGGGCAAGAAGTCCCAAGGTGGGTCAGTTCAGAGTGGCACATTCACTCCAGACATGTCTGATTTCCTCATCCCAAAGTCAAGACTGTGTTAGGTGTTCCTCTGCAGTGAATGGGCTCCAAGGTGCCAGCCTATAAACAGGAACACAGATACTGCCCATGCCAATCCACAGTTGTCTCCCCTTGGAGGGCCTAGCTCCTTTTCCCTATGGATCTCCAGTGGCTGTTCTTGATTCAGTGAGCTCCTAGAGCTCCAGCCAGCCATCACTGGGAATTTTCCTCATAATCCCTATCTCCCTGCTCATACAGACTCTCCTCCCCTGATGGACCAGGAACTAAACCAGTGCTCAGCCATGGATCTCTGTCTCCACCTCTATTCATTGTTGGATGTACCACTTAGGGTGGGTATTCATTTGATTCTAGGGAAGTCCTATTTAGGTACCCCTGCCACTATTGCTTGAAGACCTAGACAGGGACATTCTGTGAGTTTTTGGAGGTTTCCCTAGCGCCCAGTCTCTTTCCAGTTCCACATTGGGTTCCTCTATCAAGATATCCATCTATTTTTTCTCTCTCTCTCTGTTGCCCCTCTCACTCAACCATCTCCTTCTCTTTTGATTTGTTCTCACCTCTTCTTGGTTGCATTCCATTATAATCCAAATTTGCTGATAAGATCTTTATTTTCTCTTCCTAGGGGAATTTCTGCATGTCCCTCTTAAGTTCCTTGTGATCCCAAGCTGTTAAGGGGTTGTGGTTTGCAGCTTGGGTATCCTTTGCTTTTTGTCTAAAGTTCATTTATGAGTGAGTACATCCATGCCCGTCTTTCTGGTCTTGTGATACCTCACTCAGGAGAATATTCTCTAAATCCATCCATTTGCCTGAAAATTTTAGGATGTCTTTTTTTCATGCTGAGTAGTACCCCATTGTGTCGATATATCACAGTCTGTTAATCCATTCTTTAGTTGAGCAGCATCTAAGGTGTTTCCAGATCCTTGTTATTGCAAATAATGCTGCTATGAACATAGTTGAGCTAATGCCTTTGGGGTACAAATGTGCATCCATATGCCTAATAGTGGTATTGCTGGATCCTTGGGGAGATTGATTCCCAGTTTTCTGAGGAATAGCCATATTGTATTCCAGATTGGCTATACAAGTTTACACTCTCACCAACAATGGAGTAGTGTTCCCCTTGCTCCACATCCACAGCATCATCTGTGTTTTTTATCTTCGGCATTCTGACAGGTATAAGATGGTATCTCAAAATTGTTTTGATTTGCATTTCTCTAATGGCTAAAGGTGTTGAGTAATTTTTAAAGTGCCTTTCAGCCATTTGTAATTTTTCTGCTGAGAATTCCCCTTTGACCTCTGAACCTCATTTTAAAAATTGGGTTGTTTAGGTTTTGGGGCTCCAATTTCTTGAGTTACTTATGTATTTTAGAGATCAGTACTCTGTCAAATGTAGAATTGGTGAAGATCTTTCCCCATTCTGTAGACTGTAATTTTGTCTTATTGTGTCCTTTGCCTTACAGAAGCTTCTCAGTTTCAGGAGGTCCCACTTATTGATTGTTGTTCTTAGTGTCTGTGCTACTGGTGTTATATTTAGGAAGTGGTCACCTGTGCCAATGCATTGAAGGGCATTTCTAACTTTCTTTTTTATCAAGTTCAGTGTAGCTGGGTTTATGTTGAGGTCTTTGATCGACTTGGATTTGAGTTTTGTGCAGGGTGATAGATTTGGATCTTTTTGCATTCTTCTACATACCACTATCTAGTTATGCCAGCACCATTTGTTGAAGATACTCTCTTTTTTCCATTGAATATTTTTGGCCTCTTTGTCAAAAATCAGGTGTTCATAGGTGTGTGGGTTAATGCCAGAGTCTTCGATTTGATTCTGCTTATTCATAAGTCTGTTTTTATGCCAGTAGCAGGCTGTTTTTTATTTCTGTAACTCTATAGTATAGTTTGAAGTCAGGGATGGTGATTCTCCTGAAGTTCTTTTATTGAGCAGGATTGTTTTGGCAATCTTGGGTTTCCTGTTATTCTATATGAAGTTGAGTATTGTTCTTTTAAGATCTGTTAAAAATGTGTTGGGATTTTGATCAGAATTTCACGGAATCTGTAGACTGCTTTTGGTAAAATTGCCATTTTTAATATGTTGATCCTATCTATCCAGGAACATGGGAGATCTTTCTATTTTCTGATTTTCTCTTCAATTTCTTTCCTCAGTGACTTAAAGTTTTTGCCAAATAGGTCTGTTGCTTCTTTGGCTAGAGTTACACCAAGATATTTAATCCTGTTTGCAACTATTATAAAGGGTGATGCTTCCCTTGTTTCTTTTTCAACTCTTTTATCCTTAGTATATAGGAGGGCTAGTGTTTTTTTTTTTGTTGTTGTTTTTTTTTTTTTTTTTTTTTTTTGCGTTAATGTTGCACTCTGCTACATTGCTAAAGGTGATTATCAGCTATAGGAATTCCCAAGTAGAATTTCGTGGGTCACTTACATATATGATTATATCATCTGCAAATAGAGATAGTTTGACTTCTTCCTTTTTAATTTCCATCCCCTTAATATCCTTCTGTACTCTTTTTGCTTTTGCTAAAACTTTGAGAACTATATTGAATAGATAATTTGAGAGAGGACAGCCTTATCTTGTTTCTGATTTTAGTGGGATTGCTTTGTGTCTTTCTCCATTTAGTTTGATGTTGGCTGGCAGTTTGCTGTATATCACCTTTATTATATTTAGGTATTTTTCCTGTATTCCTGATCTCTCCAGGACTTTTTTTTTTTATCATGAAGGAGTGTTGGATTTTGTCAAAAGCTTTTTCAACATTGAATTAGATTATCATGTGATTTTTTTCTTTCATTTTGTTTACATGATAGATGACATTCACAGTTTTTTGTTTGATGACCCATCCCTGCATCTCTGGTATGAAGCCTACTTGATTGTGGTGGATGATTTTTCTGATATGTTGTTGGATTCAGTTTGCCAGACTTTTATTGAGTATTTTTGCATCAATGTTCATGAGGGAGATACGTCTGTAATTCTTTTTTTTTATTCCATTTTTAAGTGCCTTGGGAATCATGGTGATTGTGGCCTCATAAAAAGAGTTTGGGAATGTTCCTTCAGATTTAGTGTATGGAACAGTTTGGGGAGTATTGGTACTAGTTCTTTGAATGTCTGGTAAAGTTCTGCACTGAATCTGTCTGGTCCTTGGCTTTGTTTACTTTGGAGACTTTTAATAACAGCTTCAATTTCCTTTGGGGTTATATGTCTGTTTATATCTTTAAACTCATCTTGATTTAATTTTTGGTAAGTGGTACTTGTTCAGAAAACTGTCCATTTCTCTTAGGTTTTCCATTTTAGTGGAGTGTAGACTTTCAAAGTATGACCTGATAATTCTCTGGATTTCCTGGCTGTCTGTTGTTATGTCCCCCTTTTCATTTCTGATTCTGTTAATTTGTATACTCTCTCTTTGCTTTTTGGTTAGTTTAGATAAGTATTTATCTATCTTGTTAACTTTCTCAAAGAACAAATTCTGATAGATTTATTCTTTGTATTGTCCTCTTTGTTTCTATTGTATTGATTTCAACCCTAATTTTGATTATTTCCTGATGTCTACTCCTTCTAGGTGAGTTTGCTTCTAATTGTTATAAAGCCTTTGGCTGTGCTGTTATGTCTCTTGTATGAGATTTCTCTAGGTTTTTTTATATAGGCATCTAGTACTATGAGTTTTCCTCTTAAAACTGCTTTCATTGTGTCCCATAAGTTTAGGTATGGTGTGGATTCATTTTCATTAAATTTTAGAAAGTCTTTGATTTCTTTCTTAATTTTCCTTGATCCAGAGGTGGTTCAATTGAGAGATGTTCAGTTTCCATGAATTTGTAGGCTTTCTGTGATTTTTGTTGTGGCTGAAGTCTATCTTTACATGATGGTGGTCTGATATGATACAAGGAAGTATTCTTTTCTTTTGTATCTATTAATATTTGCTTTATGACTGAGTGTGCGGTCAGTTTTAGAGATTGACTTTAGTTTGAAGTCTATTTTGGTAAAGCCATCCTAGTATCTAGGACCATTTTGATTGGACCATTTGATTGGAAAGTCTTTTCCCAACCCTTTACTCTGAGTCTGTGTCTGTCTTTGAAGTTGTGGTGTGTCTCTTGTATGCAGTAGAAGGATGGCTTCTGTTTTTGTATCCATCATGTTTGGATATGTCTTTTTATAGGTGAATTGTGTTCATTGATATTAAGCGACATTAATGACCAATGATTGTTATTTCCTGTTATTTTTGATGGTAACTTGTATGTATTTCCCTTTTTTGGGTTTTCCTTTTGTGGAATTATCAATTGTTGTGGGTTCATGGGTGTATCTGGTTTTCATAGGTTGTAGTTTTCCCTCTTGTGCTTTCTGTAGGGCCAGATTTATAGATAGGTGTAGTTCAAATCTGGTTTTGTCGTGAAATATCTTGTTTATTCCATCTATGGTGATTGATAGTTTGCTGTGTTTAGTAATCTGGGTTGGCAGCCATGCTCTTTTAGTGTCTGTATAACATCTGAGCAGGACCTTCTTGCTTTCATTGTTTCCATTGAATAGTCTGTGTTATTCTGATGGGTCTGCCTTTATAGGTAATTTGGCTTTTTCCCTTTGCAGTTATTAATAGTTTTTCTTTGTTCTACAGGTTTATGAGCTTGCTTATTATGTGGCAAGCAGAATTTTTGGGGGGAGTCTAGTCTATTTGGTGATCTGTAAGCTGCTTGTATCTTTATAGGCATATCCTTCTTTATGTTGGGAAAGTTTTCTACTATGATTTTCTTGAATATATTTTATGTGCCTTTGAGCTGATATTCTTTTCCTTCTTTGATTCCAAATATTCTCAGGTTTGGTCTTTTCATGGTGTCCCAGATGTCCTGGATGTTTTGTGTTAGGACTTTTTTGGTCTGAGTTCTTTCTTTAACTGACGTATCTATTTCCACTATTGAATCTTCCACTCCAGAGATTCTCTCTTCAATTTCTTGCATTCTGCTGGTTATGCTTGCATCTGTAGTTCCAGTTTGTTACGTTATGTTCTATTTCCTGCTTTTCCTCCATTTATACTTTTTTTAGTGCTCCTATTTCAATTTTTAATTCATGGAATGTTTCTTTCACCTGTTTGTTTTCCTTTTCTTGTTTTTTTTTTTATATTTCATGGAATTGTTCATCTCTTCCAATTTTTTGTTTGTATTTTCTTCTATTTCTTTAAGGGAGTTTTTATATTCTTTTTTAAAGCATCTAGTATCTAATAAAGTTGTTTTAAAAGTTGTTTCCTTCTGTTTTCTCTTCATTGTTATGCTCAGGTTTTGATATTGTAGAACCACCACCTTCTTCTGGTGGTATCTTGCTGTTCTTTATGTTGTTATATGTATTCTTGCACTGGTGTCTGCCCATTGCTTCCTTAGTTCACTCTTAGTCAACTCTTGATAGGCTCTTAGTCAGTTGTAAGCCCAGGGGCTGAATGTCTCCAGTTAATTGCAGGGACTGCTCTTATTTGGTTCTTAGTTGGCTGTAGGCCAAGGTGCTGTGTGTCTCCAGTTGTCACATGGGTTGTTCTTAGTCTGGTCTTAGTTGGCTCTTTGTCAGCTGTTGTCCACGAGGCTTCAGGGTCCCCAGTTGTTGAAGTGTGATGACACAGATTGCAGTTCAGTTGGGGTTTGGCGGGTGGGATGTCCCTTCAGCTGTGTTTTGCTGGGAATTGTGCTGGGGGGGGGCACTCTCCCAGCTTTCTTAGGTTTAGAGTAGAGCTGGGTATGGTTGGGCATTGGGTACCAAGGGCATTGTCCCCAGGCTGGGATTCAGAGACCATGGTCTCTGCTTGGCCTGAGGGTCTGGGTGCCATTCACCTCTTAGTCAGCTGTGGACCCTAAATTATATTCTCTTATAACAGTCAAGATTATATTCAGAAGCAGGCCCTACTCTAAATGTTTCTAAATGGGCCATGACTCTTATCTCCTTAATCTCCCATCCCCTTCATTTTTGATTGAATTGTATTTGACTTAGACTTCCTGATTAATTAATATTCACTTGTTTTGCGTTGCTAAGGATGGAAATAACACCTTGCACAATATGGGCAAATGTATACCACTGAGCTATATTTCAATCTAGACACTGCTATACTTGGCACAATTAGGATAGTGTTTATTAGCTGAGGATAGTGTTTATTAAATACTTACTTTGACATTTATTTATATCCCTGGGGTTGAAAAACCTGGTGGGTTGCTCAACTGGAGCCTTTTTGAAAAAAATATATTTAATTTTTTTTCACATGATGAGGGAGAGGAAAGAAAGGCAAGTGGTCTCCTGTGCCGCAAACTTTGAAACATGGGGTTCACATGTATTTGCAATTGCTTATTATAAACCTACCTAAAGGAGAAACCAAACAAAACAAAACCTGATGCTACGCCCATTCTCTATCCTCTTTCTTCCCGTCCCCTGACTTTACCTTCTTCTTTCTTTTACAACCTACCTTTCATACTTAATATCTCTTATTGAGTACCTAGCAATCAGGTATTATGATAGCTGTTGAAGCCACCAAGATAGGCTGAAATATGGTCTGCTTGCTTAAGGAGCAAAAGGAATTATTCAAGAAGCTAACAATAAGCGTTGAGTCTTTAAACTAATTTATCAGCCTTTCCTATTGGAATCATACTTCTTTGTTCACTTTTAGAAAGTTTTTCTTTCTCAGAAACCATCAAGTTTCTATAGTGATTTAAGTAGAATCTGTATCACTTTTTAGTGTCTATATCATTATTTGGCAGAAAAAGGTAAGGCTTTTTACCTGCCTTCTGAAATACCAGAACCATTATCAAAACTATAATTGCAAGACTAAGGAATGTTCAAATTCCAACTAAATGTGACCAGCTGTTAGGGCCATTATATTCTTCTTAAGATGAGTAAAAACCATAGCTCTCTATATATATTGCCATATGCTTTTCACATACATTTTCATGTTGCATTATGGAAAGCTTTGCATGGCTTAATATAATTGAGATGAGGATATCAATTTAAGTATCCAGTGAACCCTTCAGCCTATAGGGGTTTTCCTCCTACAAATGAAAAACTAAAATTTTCACGTTTCTTCCAGAAGAGAACCAAGAGGCCATAGAAAGCTAAAAATGCATACAAATGTAAAATGGATACAAAGAAGTCTTTTCATTTTTTTTAGAGATTTTGCAGATTTTTTGCTTGTGAGAGAAAATCATAAGACTATATAGTATTGCTTCAGAAATGTGCATTCATATGAATAAAAACTCAATTTTCTAGCTCTTCTAGGTGGGATCAAAAATTACTGCAGGGAAGCAAAGCTTCAGACTTTGGGCCTGGCATCAGGTTCTGAAGAATCTGGGAAGCACTTTCTATACTATGCTTGTGGAAGCTCTGAGGATTCTTGGACATTGCCAGTCATTTCATCAATACAGTGTGCTATATATGTGGTGGAATATAGTGCTCTTACATTTTGAAAGGTACTTTGTTTTATTTAATCAGAGTAGACCCGTATTACTCTTTGGTGTCACGGTCAAAGGTACTAGACAGCACAAAAAAAAAAAAAAAAAAGTGATTGGGTCGCACTTTTTTTTTTTGGTTGTTTTTCTTAGTCTAGAATTTGACTGAATGGCAAGGAGACATAAAAAACCACTCTTCCCTACTGTGACAAATACTAGCCCTACTTTCTTGTAGTGATTGTGTGATTTCATGACTGTGTCAGTGCACCTGCATAGCTGCACACAAAAGGGAAGTCCCAGCAAAAGGAGAGACTGACTAGGCTGTAGTAGCTTTTATTTCTTCTTTTATATTTATCTTTGGTTTGTATTTTCATCTTTTGAATATTTAGCTGTTTTACTTTAAATTGTATCTTACCTAGGGAGAATATTATGACTGTCCTATCTTTTCCTGAGTGTATTTTATGATAATTTCCTATTATTTCTCTACCCTATATGTTCTCCCTGTATTGGTTTGCATTCTGTTGCTGTGATAAACACCTCTACTAAAAGCAACTTGTGTAGGAAAGGGTTAGTTTTTCTTAAACATCCTGATCATAGTCCATCACTGAGGGAAGTTAGGGAGAGAGAGCTCAAGCAGAATAGACCAGAACCCTGGAGGAACGCTGCTTATTGGCTGCTTTCCATGGATGGCTCATTGGCTTTCTTATACAGCTCAACTGCTCAAGGGTGGCTCCACTCACAGCGAACTGGGTCTCTCACATATGTCACCAATCAAGAAAAGACAGTCCATGAAGGCAATTCCTCTACTGAAAGTCTCTCTTCCCAGATATGTCTAAGTTTGGGTCAAGTTGACAAAAGCTGACAGCATGACCTCTTACTTATCCTTTACTATTTCTCTCCCCATTTCTATTAATTATTAACAACCTTCAATAATATATAAATTATAGATTTTCCCCAATCAGTATCCCAGAGCCACTCTTTTTGAAACTTAATAGAGGGCTCTGAAACAATTTTTGGGTTTTTTTTTCCCTGTGAGCTAGTACCAGGAATGCTTGCAAACTATCTTAACTGTTAGTCTAGTTCCCCTCCCTATATACCTCCAGAATAACACAGACTTGAAGATTCATGTAAAAGTGAATAAAAAGTTGGATATAGGGATAAAATAAAAATAAAAATTTGAGAATCTACTCATCTCAACATATCCAAAAAGAAAAACACAACAAATGTTTACACAGAGAGACAGACTACCCCCTTTTCAAACACATCCATGGGAATTAAACCTGTGATACCTCCACAAGCTCACATTTTTTTTTTCAGAGCTGGACACCAAAGAATGAAATAGTCAATATGTCAGAAAAAAAGGATTAGAGATTAGAGTCCTGGTTTAAACAGGATCAGTGATCCCATAGAGGACAAAAACATATTCATTAAGGAAGTCAATCCTGGACCAAGGTAAGAAGTTATCAAAGAAACTGAAAGAGTAACTTGAAATTTTTAAAAAACTGAGAAAAATCAGCAAAGAGATTGGGACTCTGAAAAAGAACCAAACAGAAATGCTGGAAATGAGAGAATCAACAAATTGGGTTAAAAACCACCAAGTAGAAGGAATAATTCAGCTAGAGGACTCAACTAATGTATATGTGTGTGTGTGTGTGTGTGTGTATCTATGCATCATCAAAATTCCCAGAACTCAATGAGTAAATGATGAAGCTAAGAAAAGCAACAATATATAAATAGTGTTTCTTTTTCTCAGTAAAATTATATAGGAAGAATTTCCAATTTGTGGCAGGGTTGGAGTCTCTAAAGAGTGGCCCTAAAAGGCCATTGTGTGACACTGTGAAGGTGAAGCCTCAGTTGAATAGGAGAACCCAGGATACTGGAGATCACAGAACCAGGCATATTTGACAAGGGAAGGTGCAGAAATGGAGTGGCAGCAGGGTAAGCCTAAGAGAGAAACCATGTGTGCTTCAGGTGACTGACAGCTGGAGGTGTGGCCACTTGAGCTCTCTCAAGAGCTCAACTGAGGGCTTTAAAAATCTTCTATGCTCAGCACAGAGCTTTCTCATTTGGTGTATTATCTTGCTATATTTGAGCTTTGCTTTGTGTGACTGTTTCATACTGTAGTTCTTTGAAATGTGAATGCTTATTCTGTACCATTTTATATTGAAAATATATGTATATATATTTAATTTTATCAGAGCTCACAAGTTTAGACTTTTCAATCCTTAAAGACTATGCAAACTTTCAAATTGGACTGTTTCATGTCAGAAGATAAACACTTTTAGGGGCAAGGGGCAGAAGGCTATGGCTCAGAAGTGATGTGCTTTGCTGTCAAATTAACAATGGGTAGAGTTATGATGATTATTTTTAATCATAAGCTTGGCACAATCTAGTATCACCTGCATGAGATTCTTGATTGAGAAACTGTCTACATTAAATAGGGCCCTGGGCATATTTGTAGAAAATTATGTTGATTACATTAGTTGATATGAAAAACAAAAACTAAGTCTTAAAGTAGGCACACCTTTATCTGGGTTTGGATCCTAGACAGTATAAGGGAGAATATGAGACACTTAGGTGAGGGCAAACATCCCCACATTAATTTGTTTCTCTCTGGATTGTGTATATGGTGTGGCCTGCCGATTCAAGTTTCTTCCACCTTGGCCTCCTTGCAGTGATGGACTGTGTCTCCTCTGGAGTTGTCAACCCATGCCAACCTTTTCTCCTTTAAGTGGCCTTTGTCCTTTGTTTTAAAGCATCTGTTCTCACATGCAACTCTCTCTCTCTCTCTCTCTCTCTCTCTCTCTCTCTCTCTCTCTGACACACACACACACACACACACACACACACACACACACACACACAAATAAAGGCATTTGACAAAGGTCAACATTATTCTGATAAAATTCATGGAAAACTAGTAATAGAAAGAACATATTCCAACCCAATAAAGGTTACATGCAACATACCCATAGCCTATATTATATTAAATGGAAAAAACCCTAATAATATATCTCTCACTTCAAAGTCTGGAAAAAGACAATTGTGTCTGCAGTTTTTGTTCTGATTGAGTTGTTACACAGACTAGGGGGATAACTGAAGATAAGGGAAGCCAAATTATTTATGTTTGTAAATGACTTGATCCCATAGATACACAATTGACAGACAAAATCAGTAACTTCTATAAATATCAACAATGAACTATCTGAGAAAGAAATTGGAAAAATTCTCATTTACAATAGCTTAAAAAATAACAACTAGAAATAACCTAATGAAGTACATGAAAAATCTCTACAATGAAAATTTTGAAATGCTAAATAAAGAAATTAAAATCAGTAGAACACAGAAAGACTCCCAACATTTAGAATCTGACAGTAACAATATGGTTTAAATGCCTGCAGTCTGTAGACTGCTTTAGTGCAATAGTCATCATAATTCCAATAGTATTCTTTCAGAACTAAAATAATATTAAAATTTATATGGAAACACAAAAGATAGGCGTAGCCAAAATATTCATACACAGAAATAACAGTTCTAAAGGCATTGCAATATCTGATCTCAAATATACTGTAGAATCATGTATGGAAATAAACACACCATGATGTTCTCATGAACATAGATGAATATATCAGAAAGACACATGGCTCCAGGCACTTAACTTTTGACAAAGGTGTTAAAAACATACATTAGAAAAAATTCTTCTCAACAAATGGTGTTTTCCACATGCAAAGGAACAGAGTTATATTCCCCTCTTTTATCCTGCACAAAAAGCAATTCAGCACAGATGAAAGATGGTAGTATAAAATCTGAAAGAGGAAAGGTGAAGAAGGAAAACAGAGGAGGGGAGATTATCTTGTGGACAGGCAAGGGTTTCTTGTAAAGGATAATGACAAGCAGGGCAGAACTGAGAATTGACAGATGAGATCATGTGAGCACAATGGCTTTGCACAGCATAGGGAACAACTGTCAGCTTGAAGAGCATCTGTAGAATGGGCAAATATCTAAGGGGTTAATATCTAAACAGTATGAACAAAGTAAAAAATAAAAAAATAGAGGAGCTTGTGCTCAAGAGCTAATGAACTGAAGAGGTGATCTTCCCAAAGAAAAAATATGAATGGCCCAAAGTATTTCAAAGTAATTTACATCCTTACTACACACCAGCAAAATGTAAGCAAAAGCTGCTTTGACATTTCATATTACCCTAGTCAGAAGACAAGTGACAGTGAATGCATTGGGGGATGTGTAGAAAGCTGATCTGTAATGGCTAGGAGTATAAATTGGTGCAGCCACTGTGTTTCAATGTGGAAATTTCTCAAACTGAATATACAACTTTCATATATTGATGTGGGAATGCCCTTCTTTATGCTGTGAATCTCAATCTTTAAATAAAGGAGCTGTTTTGAGCCATGGCAGACACCATAGAGAAAGTGGGAGGAGAGTTCAGAGTTTAGGTAGGAGAAGCAGGGCAGAGTCAGAGGCAGATCGAACCAGCCGCCCAAGGAGCAACATGTAAGGAGGCACGGGTGAGCCACGGGCCACGTGGCCCACAGATTAATAGAAATGGGTTAATTTAAGATGTAAGAGCTAGCTAGCAATGTGCCTGAGCCATAGGCCAAACAGCATGAAGTTAATAAAAGCGTCTGAGTCGTTTCTGGGGGCCTGGGCGGCGGTGCGCGGATAAGCAATCCCGGACGGCAGATCTGTGGGTCCCGGATCTCTGGCGCACGGGACCCGAGAAACCCACTACAACAGATGGCGCATCCAACGTGGGTCGATTATCCACTTAATGCCTGACAAAGTTTAAAAAGGGTTTTAGCAGAAACTGAGCAAAGGCAGCTTCCAAATTGTATATACAAAGTGGGTACAAAGAAAGCATGGTCCGGGTCACATTCAAAATGGCGCCGGCGGGCTGGTGGCAGTCAGTGTAAGCTGCAGCGGCAATCAGGCGGGTTCCTGAAAACTAACAAAAGACTCAGTAACATGTGATTGATTTTAGATTTCTGCTTATTTTGAACAAAAGAGAAACAAATTTTCTTCGTGGCAGCATTTTCTTGGGTGTGCTCTGTTTACGGTCCGTTTAAGAAAACTTAGTGATTCAGCCTAATTTGCAAAAACTGTGCTTCTTTTTAGAGAATGTATTTTAAAAGCTCTTAAGGTTAGAAGATGATTAAAGATTCACAATAAAACAGATTCAGATAAAAAGAAAACCTGTAAACGGGTTACAATGTTTGTAAAAGGTACATAGGCTTCAGAGAGAAAAGAAAGAGGTTAGAAAAAGTTTTTAAAGCGAGAAATAGAATAATAAAAATATAATAAGCCACGTAAAGATGGAAAATAGACACAAAATCTGGATTTTGGTTGTTATTGTGTTTTCTTTTAATTTTTTAACTGTTAATGAGCTAACTGCAGAAAGACAATGGATTGCAAAGGCTACTAAGTTAAACAAGAATGTATATATTAAAGGTATTTTGATTTTGAAATTTGTGTCTAAGGATTTATTGCTTTGGAAGAGTTCTGTTTTTGTTTCCACAGATGAGAACCTGTGGGTTCCTTCCAAACAAATATGGTTTCATCACCAAGACCCCCTGAAAAAACCTGATGCGAAGAGATGGCTGTATCACCTTCAGAGCTGCAGACTAATCCAGTCTCAACAACTGTGAGATTTTCAATGCCCCTTAATCAGCAGGAAGTAGTAATAGATACCTACGCCCAAATTCCCCAAATATTGTTTCTAAATGTTTGTTTTCATTATAAATGGTTAATGGTCTTAGTCAATCTCTTTCTAAGAAGAAAAGGGGGATATGGTATGTAAATGATTTTTTTAAAAAAATTAGATTGTTAAATTTACTTAGATCAAGAAATCAGCTGTTAATCTCAAAATGTTTTACATTGGTATAGATTTTGGTTTATTGATACAAATTTAAGGTCAATTTTGTTATGCTGTATGTGTTTTTCTATTGTTTAAAGTATGATGTTCATGTAACTGTTTTAAAATTGTACTATATAATTAAAAAATGAAGGTTAATAGTTACTTTTGATAATCAAACTTATAGTTAGGTTAGTTACGATTTTTAGGTATACAAAGATATATTTCAATTAAATAGATAATCTTCAAATACTTCTAAGACCTACAGAATAAGGCATTTAAAATGTTTTAAGAGCTTAGACTTTTCTAGACAGTGAGACAGGTCTGCTCCTGGCAGCACTAATTTACTTCAACAGAAAAATGGGCATCGAAGAAACTCCATATGCAGTCTACTCTATTTGTGGTAATGGTAAGCCACTGGAGAAGAACCTGTTCTTATATTGACTGCTTGACAGTATGCTGTTTAAACTGGACATGCATGTTCCATAGGAAGATGACCTCTGAACTTTGGCAGAACAAGCCGAGATGGTCATTCAGGTTCCTGCTTTACAGAGAAAACTGTCAGACATTCTTCAGGACTCAAGGAGAAACAACGGATAAACTGTGTCAGAATGAGAAGAGCAGATTTCCTGTTTCACTGAAATGAAAAGAGACTCCAGGCCTATAGGCTGAAGATAGATGCCCCAACTTTATAAAGGAACTTTGGGTGACTGTCCAGGTAGATAGGTGTCATCTCTGTCCTTTCTAGATTTTAGAAGTCGTTTGCACTTCTGGTTTACTTGGGTAAATATTATATCCTTCTGTGGTCTTTGATGTAGTTGAAGATTAGATAGTTATATGTACAGTTTTTCTTAGTCATTTGAAAGATATATTAAATATAAAACTTTAGATTCATAAAGATAAGGTAGATGATAGAGTATTTTCTTTAATTTTACTAAATACAAATAGACTAGATATTGTAACTGTAATTCTTGCTTGATAGCTATTTTGTTATATATAATTTTGCTATGTTAAAATTGAAACCTTCCTTTTTGATTAGAGAGAAAGGGGGAAGTGATGTGGGAATGCCCTTCTTTATGCTGTGAATCTCAATCTTTAAATAAAGGAGCTGTTTTGAGCCATGGCAGACACCATAGAGAAAGTGGGAGGAGAGTTCAGAGTTTAGGTAGGAGAAGCAGGGCGGAGTCAGAGGCAGATCGAGCCAGCCGCCCAAGGAGCAACATGTAAGGAGGCACGGGTGAGCCACGGGCCACGTGGCCCACAGATTAATAGAAATGGGTTGATTTAAGATGTAAGAGCTAGCTAGCAATGTGCCTGAGCCATAGGCCAAACAGCATGAAGTTAATAAAAGCGTCTGAGTCGTTTCTGGGGGCCTGGGCGGCAGTGCGCGGATAAGCAATCCCGGACGGCAGATTTGTGGGTCCCGGATCTCTGGCGCACGGGACCCGAGAAACCCACTACAACAATATATCCCTGTTTATTATGACTAGGACTATATCAATGAACCCCAGTCCTACCACAGTGATACTCTCAAATAGCGTTTGTCTCTGTATTCATAGATAGTTGCTAGGAAATGGAATTTGACTAAATGTCCCCTGAAAGATGAATGGTTAAAAAAAATGCCCCACCTGCCCAATGGACTTTCACTACACCATTAAAGAAATTGAATGATAATGTTTGTGGGAAAATGATTGGAGTTGGGCATCATTATGTTAAGAGAAATAATTTGGGCTCAGAAGACAAACATGGCAGGTCCTTGTTCATATGCAGAATCTACATTTTAACTGTTGAGTATATAAGTGCACATGTACACACTGATGTAGCTCATAAAGTGAGATAGGGGACTACAAAAGCAGAAGTCATCTCTATAGATCAGGCAGAGAGGAGAGAAAATTAAAAAAAAAAACATGCACAGGAATATGTCTCTGTTTTCCTGTGATATAAAAGCAGGTGAGGGGTGTTTCAATATAGGAAGGAAACTAACAAACAGCCAGGGATGTAGTGGAGTAGGAAAGACGAGTGGGAAGGACTGATAAAATGAGATCTGGGTTAAAGCATTACTTACTATTTTTAATCGGAAAAATAAGGTACTAATGAATTATTTTTAGATATTTACAAGTAGTGATTATTTTATTCAAGGTTTATATTAGTCTGCCTGTCTCTTCTGTGGCTTATCTGCCGTCTGTGAATTTCCTTTGGACCTGGAATCCTCCTTTCATTTTCCTGGAACCCTTCTTCAATAAAGTTTTGAAAAAAAAAAAAAAAGATGTACAATTGATTTTCTTAGCTTTGAATATCTTATTTACTACCTTAAGCTGGATGACAGTTTTTATATAATGGTTTCATTGTCATCCACTAACTTGCTGTTTGAAGGTCAACTTCATATTCTGAACTCTGTACGCAGAGTTCTACCTAGATGTATTTTCTCCGAAGTGTATAGTCTAAGCCATAGAACAAAGAAACTAGGAAACTATTTATCTGTCACCAAGGAATTTCACCTCTAACAGGTATTCTTATTGCTTAGTTTGGTCCTAGGTACATCTTAAATTCTTATGATGCAAACATACTTGTGGTTGAACATTGTTTTGTTAGAGCTCACTTTTGTCCCTAGGTGCCTTTCCACAGTGTTAGCTACTGGAAGTAAACCTAATGCATCACTTGTTACCAACTTTCTGAAAACATCTAGCTAGTAACCTGAGTCATGACTTAGTGACATGGAGAATGCTTTGCACACAGCTTTTATTTTTCAGTTTAATAATTGCAATAATAATCTCTAAGGAATCAGTTCACTATAAATGTTTGACTAGTAAACACAGCTGAGAATTTATAGACTCTAGCATAGTTTTCTTTTTGATTAAATCTGTAGCTATTTTCTATGATTATTGTAAGCCATTCCTGATTGTGGATATTAAGCCTGGCTGTTTCTCACTGTGAACAAGAGAATTCTGGCTAATCACTAAAGTAATACTGGGAGTGATACAATTGCTGTTTGTGAGTGCTGTGGCAATTGTTCTTGTGTCTGTGATGTGTGTGTGTGTGTGTGTGTGTGTGTGTGTGCGCGATGTTTAGTCTTAATTGTCAACTAGACAGATGATCAACTATGATCATCTGAGAGATAGGAATCAGCGTATGGTTGAGAAAAATGGTCTTGATTATGCTGCTTGACACTGAAAGAGCCATCTTAATTGGGTGGGGCAGAACTATCCCTTTGGATGCCTCAAATGGGGAAAGCAAGCTAAGTACACACACGTTTATTGCTTGTGTTTCTTGATATAGGTGCTATGTGACCACCTTACCAAGGGCCTGAAGCAGTGACTGACTTCCTTGCTATAATACAGTAACCTGAACTGTGATGTAGAATGAATCCATCTCCCTTTACATTGCTTATATCAGAATATTTTGCCACAGAAATTAGGGAAAGGAACTAAGGCTGTAGTGTGTGTGTATGTGTGTTTTGTGTGTGTGTGTGTGTGTGTGTGTGTGTGTGTGTGTGAGAGAGAGAGAGAGAGAGAGAGAGAGAGAGAGAGAGAGAGAGAGAGAGAGAGAGAGAGAGAGAGCAAGTGTGGAACTCAGAGGTAAATCTTGGGTGTCTGTCCTTACTTTATATTTTAAGGCAACATCTCTTTACTGTTTGTCTTTGAGTATGCCAGGTAAACTGGATCCAGTTTTTCTTAGGTCTCTCATCTCTACTTCTTATCTTGCTATAGAAAAAGTCACATTTTTTGGGGGGGGCGGGGGGACTTGATTTAAGGTCCTCATACTTGAGTATCAAGTGTTATGTATTATACTATCTCCCTAGCCTGTTGTGTCATCTTTTAATACAAAAATATCGTTATGTTGTCATTTTATGAAAATGAACTAGTTTTAGATGGGATGACATTTTTATTTTACTTTATAAGGATCCAGACTCATAACTTTTACAAAACAAAAGTTATCTTCACTTTTGCTTATTTATTTCACATCTGTTACAGAAGATTTTGGAAAAAGAAAAGACTGAGATAAACTTGTGAATCAGTAGCTGCCTAACTGGAAAAAATGCCCCCCCCCACACACTTGAATAATGCACAAAACACACACACACACATACCCACACACTCATAGGTAAACCTTTTAAAATAAGCTTGTGTCCCTTGCTACCTGCATACTAACATTCAGTTGGCCTTTGCAGAAATCCAGTATTCACTAGCCCCATGAAACTTCCTGAGGCCTCTAGGAAAACTGTTTCATCCTGGCCAGCTGCCAGACAGATGCTCATATTAATTGTCAGTCATAGGCTTACTGACATCCTAAGGATGTCTTTTAAAATTCACACCCATAACTTCTTTTCAAACTAACTGTCAAATTCTCCTTTCCATTACTCAAGAAATTCCTACTTTAGTTTTATCTTCAGTTAATAATCATATTATGATTCTTCTCATCTTAATCATATTGATTGTACAATATTTAATGTTGCATTTTTTTGCTTTCATTTAAACCTAAGACGCACATTTTTTCTTTTTAAAACCAGCCCCAAATCACTCATTCATTCCTACTGTAGTTACTTGATACATGATATTTTATTGTAAATTTCATTTAAGGGTTAATACTTAGCTGAGATAGATTGCAAAATTAATAATGTTTCAAACTTAAATAATTGAAATTTCAAATTTTTGACTAGGAGTGTCTGTAAATAGTTCATGATTGTCCCCATTTGACTGTCTTGTCTACTGGTGTGCTTTCCTAACATCTTTTGAAGATATATATGATATATGTGATAGCAGATCATATGGGGGCAGTGTCAGGGTTATTATGTTCATTAAAATAAAATTTCTTGATGCTGATTTTCTTATGAAAGCTAAGATTGATCTAAGAATGATGTTTAAAGGTACTGGTAGATGAAGTACAAGAATTTTAAAGTTAACATTCCTGGAAACTTGTATGTGCTTAGTTGTATTTATTGAATAAATAATTGAAAAACAAACAAACAAACTTTGTGAAGCTTTGTTTTTCAGTGTATTGGGTGTGTCAGGGAAGATGGGACAAAAATCTTTGTAACAGCAGGAACTCCATGATCACGGAACAAAATTAAAAATAAATGTGCAAGTAAAATTTTTTCTTTCACAAAGGAAACCTACATGTAATACATAAATATGACCATCTGCCTTTCTCTAAAGGGGGAAAAACCTATTAGCCAACAATTTTCTAGCATGGGAACAAGGTTTCTTCTCCAGTGTTTGTTCTACCCCCATCTCTTCCATATTCCAAACTGTTCACATGGAAAGTCATCAGAATACAGGAATTCAGCTTTTTGTGCTGGGGATAAATCTGAAAACCTATGTTCACTGCAGCAACATCACTCACAGGAGCCAGATATGTAGTCCATATCCATTGTTGAATGGATAAGAAAAATGCAATGGGCATATACAATTGAATATTATAAAGCCTTAACTAAAGAAGTATTTTCATTCGTAACAGCATAGAAAGACTCAGAAGACATTATGTTAAGTGAAATGAGTAAGTAACAGATTGACAATACTGTCTTGGATGGAGACAAATAGAAAATAGACTCAGGATTACCAGAAACTGGGTGTATGTGTATGTGTGAATGGGTTGGTCAAATAACACAAATTTCTGCTAGTTAAAAAGAGTAATTTCAATAGATTTATTGATTTACAATGACCTCATGAAATTTACAGTCCAATTGGATGGAACTAGCAAAAAAAATTCTGAGTGAAGTAAGCAAGACCCAGAAAGACAAACACAGTATGTTCTTACTTTCTCATTAGTGGATGTTAGGAGTAAAGTAAATAATAACCAGGTTACAGTCCACAGCTCCACGGAGGCTAGATAACCAGGGGAGGGATTCATGGGATTCCATGGGAAGGGAAAATAGAATAGATTTCTTGGAAAAACTCAGGTTGTGGCTTGGGGGAGATGGAGACATAAGAACTCGGAGAAGTGGGTTAGGCAGGCTAGGAGTGGGAGGTGACTGGGAGGAGGGTAATAAAAGAGAAGTTTTGAGAGGGGAGAGCATTTTAGAGTTAAGAAGAAACATGGCTCTGGGGAACCCCCTAGGAATCCACAAGGATGACCTTAGCTGAAACTCCTAGCAATAGTAGAGAGGGTGCCTCAACGGCCTTCTATTGAATTCAGACTGGTAACTGCCCTAATTGAGATCAGAGATATTCCATCCAATAACTCATGGAAGTAGATGCAGAGATTCACAGCCAAGCACAGGGCTGAGCTCTGGGTGTTTTGCTGAGGAGAGGGAGGAGGGAGTGTAGAGTCAGGGATGTAGAGGTCATGGCAGGCAGTCCCACAGAAACAGCTGTCCTGAGCTCGTGGGAGCTCAGGGACTCTGGATCAACAGATAGGGAGCCTTTATGGGACCAACCTAGGCCCTATAAATGTGTTTAACATTTGTGTAGCTTGGCTATTATTTATTTTCCTACTCTTTACTCATTGGCTCTTTTAGATTTTTTTAGCTTTGAGAGCCCTGCACTCTGCTCCCTAGTAAACACACAGGCATGGGGGGTGGAGTGTGCATTATAATTTATGAATGGCCAGCTTTAGCTTGGTTTGTTTCTAGCCAGCCCTTTTTAACTTAAATTATCCCCATCAACCTTTTGCCTCTGAGCTTTTTCCCTTTCTTAATTTGTAATCTGTACTCTCACTCGTACTTCCTGGCCGGCCTCCTCTCCTTTTTCTCTCGCTCCTTCTCTTTTTTCTCCATGATTTTTACTTCCATTTTCTTCTATCTGCCTGCCAGCCCTGCCTATTCGTTATCCTTCCTTGTTATTGGCTGTTCAGCTCTTTATTAGACCATCAGGTGTTTTAGAAAGGCACAGTGACACAGTTTCACAGAGTTAAACAAATTCATCATACCCAAAAGTAATATACCTTAAAATAATATTATACATTCTATACTTTTTGTCTAAATAAAAAAGGTTTTAACTTTAACATATAACTGCATATAACAAAACAATTAATTGTAAAAATTAATTTACAATATTCTGTCCATTTGTAGTAATCATATTCAAAGAAAATAAAGCATTACCTATTATATCTTAGTGAATTCAATGTTTTATACCTAATTTACTTTCTATCACAACTAAGAAAAACTGCAGCTATAACTGTCTAGTTTTCAGCTCCCATCAAAGACCCAGAACAGTGTAATATTATTTAACAGCAGTGACCTTCACAGTCATCTAAAGTTCCTTTGCAATATTGGAGCATCCATCTTTAGCCTATAGGCAGAGAATATCTAGCAAACTTTGCATGGAAATGGGAAATTTAAAAGACTGTCATACCTTGTATTGGCAAAGTTTATCAGTCACTTTCCTGTGTGTCCTGGAAATTGCTAGTCGGCAGAGCACATTGTCAGCAGTCAAAGGCAAGACCAGTTTTATTGTCCAGTGGATAACCTTGCCACAGTGAAAGCAAACTCCATAAATAGTTTTTCAATGTGTATCATATCTGAAGTAAATTGGTGCTTCCAGGAGCAGATGTGTCTTATTGTCATAAAAAAAAAAAACCTTAGGTTAACAAAACATTTTAAAGGCCTTATTTTATTGGTTTTTGAAGTGTTTGAAGACCAATTGTCTATCTAAAACATACCTATTTTATCTAGAAAAAAATGCCTAATGTGACTACAAGTTTGATTTTTATAGATCAACTACTAACCTTATTTCTTATTTATACATTGCATTTTTAAATGAACTGCATCATTACAATACTCCAAAAAAGGGTAAAAGCATACATGGAACTTAATAAAACTAACCTTAAGTTTATATCAACATACCCAAATTCATGCCAATGCAAAATATCTGAGATTAATATTTGTCTTTTTATTCTATACTACTGTATTTCTCTAAGTTATAACAAACTTCCATAACTCATCAAATAACTAAAAGCCTCCCATAACACAATTCTTAGGAATGTGGACATAGTTTTCTCCATACTGCTTCCTGCTGTCAATGGACAAAGTATCTTTAATATAACAAAGAAAAAGTCAAGATAATGATCCAGTCCTGGGAAGACCAGCAATAACCTATGCTGATAGATATTATATGTCAAGGTTCTGCAGTTCTCCCTTGATCAAACCTGATCTATATTTTTCCTGAAGAAATTTACAACGTCATGCCTTTTCTGGGAACAAAACTTCAAAGCATTTTTTAAAGTTTCCATTTCACAAATACATTCTATGTCTTTTTTTTAAACTTTAAGATAGTTCTAAAGTATTTAGGTTGGTTCAGTTTTGCAGCCCTTCTCAAAATTCCATTTCTCTTAGCATCTATCATTTGCTCATCAACATTCAAAAAATTTAAAATCAATACAATACTATATAGGATTAAGACTCCCTGTATCTTTCCCATATTACTGGCTTTTTTAACTCTATCTTTAAAATCTCTATTTTATAAATCATTTTTTCTGTGACTATATTCTTTTTTTTTTGTTTCTTAAGATTGTACATTGTAAAACACACTGGTATCTGCTTAGAAGTTTTGTTTCATGTGGACCTCTTTTACTGAGTATCTCTAGTCTTTTCTGAGTCCATGAACAATCTTTAAACTGCTAAGATACATATGGATCCTCTAAGTGGTTCCTTGGCTGGCTCTGCCTGCTGCTGAAGTCCTGAAAGTCAAACCCATTTTTTTCTGCCTGATCATAGGTAAGTGATCAAGAACTGTATTAAACGTTTCTAGAGCTCTAGTATGCTAATGACTGCACTGTTTGCACTGTGGCAGACATTTTACTTAGATTTTTTGTTGTTTCTATTTAACCTGCTGACTGTTCAAGGATTCTTCAACATGCAGAAACTCTTAAAGGAGCTGAACTTTTTTCCCTAAAGCTTTTTTTGGGCCCTACCTGAAAATAGGGTATTTTCTGTATTTGCAGTTAAAGTATATTTCTTATATGCAGTCAAAGGATGGATTCTGTTTTTGTATCTATTCTGTCAGCTTGTCTTTTTATAGGGGAATTGAGTCCATTAATATTAAGCGATATTAATGACTTGTGATGGTTAATTCCTGTTACTTTTTGATGACAACTTGTTTGTTTCCCTTCTTTAGGATTTCTACATGTTGGATTATCTATTGCTTGTGTTTTTGTGGGCACATCTAACTTCCTTAGGTTGGAGTTTTCTTTCTTGTGGATAGATATATGTGGATAGTTATTGTTTAAATTTGGTTTTGTCATGAAATAATCTTGATGATTGAGAGTTTAGCTTAATATAGTAGTCTGGGCTGATATCTGTGGTCTTTTAGTGTCTGAAAAACATCTGTCTAGGTCTTTGTGTCTTTCATAGTCTCCATTGAGTAGTCAGGTGTTATTCTGATGGGTTTGCCTTAATAAGTTACTTGGCCTTTTTCCTTTGTAGCTTTTAATATTCTTTCTTTATTCTTTAGGTTTGGTGGCTTGATTATTATGTGGTGATATGACTTTTTTGGAGGGGAGGAGTGAGGGGTCTAGTCTATCTGGTGTTCTGTAAGCTTCTTGTATCTTCATAGACAGTTCCATTTTTAAGTTGGGAAAATTTTCTTCTATGATTTTGTTTGATATATTTTCTGTGCCTTTGAGCTGGTATTCTTCTTTTTCTATTTTTTTTAACTTTTAGATTTGGTCTTTTCATGGTGTCTCATATCTTCTGGACATTTTGTGTTATGACTTTTTCCTTTTAGTGGGTTTTTTTTTGATAGGCTTATCTATCTTCACTATTGAATCTTCCACACCAAAGATTCTATCTTTCATTTCATGCATTCTGTTAGTTACACTGCATCTGTAGTTCCTGTTCATTTACTCAAGTTTTTCATTTCCAGCATTCCCCCAGTTTTTGTCTTATTTATTGTTCCTATTTCAGTTTTTGCATCTTCATCTGTTTCCTTCACCTGGTTGGTTTCTTTTTATTGGCTTTTGTGGCTTTAAGAAATTTATTGGTATCTATTAATTTTTGTTTGTGCTTTATTTCTTTAAGGTAACTTTTATTTCCTTTTTAAAACCTTTTACTACCATTTTAATAAAGTTATTTTTGAAATTGTTTTCCTCTGCCTCTTCTATACTAGAATGTTCAGGTCTTGCTGTTGTCAAATGGCTAATTTCTAGTCAATAGTGCTATATTGATCGTTATGCTGTTGAATGTGTTTTTGCAGTGATACCTATCCATCTCTTCCTCCAATTTGTGCAAGTATTGTCTGTGTATCAGTGAGCTGTTCTTGTCTAGTAGGTGCTTTTGGTGCAATTGGAGACTTTGGCAAAATTGGAGCCAGTGGAATCTGTGTCTCTGAGAACAATTTAGGTCTCCAGGGGATAGATGGGTTTGGGGGATGGGATGGGGCTTTTAGAATAGAGGGTCCAGTGAAGGGTGATGATAGGCTTGACTGTAGAGGTCCTGATTTCTTACCTGCAGTTGGAGCTGTAATGGAGTTGGGGAGCATGGTTTGTGTCCTGTTGCCAAGACCCAGAGGCTGGCAATAACTGTCCAACTGGGAGGAGGGTAACTAAACTCTTGTGATGGGGCTCTCCAGAGTCTGTGTCTCAGGAGGCCACTGAGTTGTAGGGGATCAAACAATGCTATTTAAATAAAAAGATTTATTGTTCTATAGTAAAAAATGAGTGTAATTGGTAATAATTATTGAAAATCCTTTACAGAGTAGATTCTAAAGGTTTGAGAACTATATGTAAACATACAAATTATATATGTATATATACATATAAAATTGTTTAATTTAGTCATTACATTGCATATACTCTTCAGCATCTTATACACATACATGCCATTTGCAGTTGTAAATTAAATAACTGTAGATCATCTTATGCTGATGATGAATATTAAAGTCCACAGTGAAGTTTTAGGTAGCAGAGAATGCAACAGTGACCGATTGTGAATCAGCAGATGTAGAAGCAGAAGCAAGTATCTGAGATCATGAAATACACCATGATTTATTATAACTTTTGTTTCCAGACTTTGCCTATTTCTTGAGTACTTGACAAAAGTCTATCAGACACTGGGGACTTATTTGGATAAGAATATGTGGAAGTAATTGTCTTTCATTAAAGATGTAAGCTAAACTAAAAACATATAGAGAAGGAAAATAATACCATTGCAAACAAAGTTGTGAGAGTACACCTGAATTGTGAGAAGGGGACTTTTGTGCGAAGCTCATAGTGTGCTTCTGTCCTCCACAGTAATCATGTCTTCCTTACAGAAAGAGCTAAGTCACATCCTTAAGACTTTTGTCCTGTGAATGATGACAGTGTCAAAGCAACTTCCATAAATGTGTGAGTGCATGAGGCACACCAAATGATGACAAAATTGACTAAAACAGTGACTTCTCATGAGTACCATATAGTGCCAGGAGCATAATGTATATGTAATTCTTGCAAATGACTCAGGTATACTATCAGAAAACAACTTGATTCTGTTGACAGCAAACTCATAACACATATCCCTTTCCACAAAAGAAAACATACTCAGTTCAGTAATTAGCATGTTCAGTACAAGTAATATCAAAATCCTAAAAATTTTACGTTTAGTCCTGTGTTCCTCTAACAACAGGTGAGTGTTCCATCACTGAAGGAGAGAGGCTTCTCTCTTATTATTTATAAGCTCCCATACTCCCTCCAACATGGCAGTTCCCAAATACTTGGGGCCAATGAAATAAGATGAACAAGGTCAGGCCATGACCTGTTGTTGTGGGATGCTTGCACACTCTGTAAAGATGTATAGCTGTGATTGGTGTAATAAACAGCTCAATGGCCAATAGCTAGACAGGAGGTATAGATGGACTTCAGGTGACAGAGAGAACTCTGGGAAAAATAAAGGTGGAGACACCCAGAAATGATAAACAAGGAGGTTGTGCAAGAGGAGACATAATAGCCATGCACCATGTCGCAGAATATATATTAATATGAATGAGTTAATTTAAAATATAGATATTAGTTATAAATAAGCCCAAGCTATAGGATGAACTTTCATAATTATTAAGAGGTCTCTGTATGAATATTTGGGAGACTCTTGTGGGACAGAAAAAGACTCATTATACCCTACTGAGATAAAAGTATCACAGATAGATTCTGATCCAATCGGCTTCTTTTAGAATTGACCAATTCACTGCCCGTGGTCCCCACTTTAGCATCTTTGCGGCTGCCATAGAAACTCTCTACCTTTTTGGTGATATATTTTTTCTCAGAGTTGCTTTGGAAATGTGAAATGAATCTCTGTTTTGGCTTTGTAACATCCTGTCTTCCGCTTAGGAATCCATTCACTGGCAACCCTGACTTCTCTAGTAGTTCTTTCTGGGGAATCTTCAACTAGACTTAAGGGAAACATTGTGGATCCTCTCATAGAAGTCCTGCATTTGACACAACAACAAATATCTATGTGTAAAAGTTTAAGACCTATGCTTTAAATACGTTTGTCTTAGTCAATTTAGATTGCTATATAAAATACCTATGACTGAATAATGTGAATATTAAGAATTTATTCCTATAGATCTGGAGACTGTGTAGCCCAAAATCCAGGCAATAGCAGACTCAGTGTTTTGTAAGGCTTCACCCCTTTCCTCAGAGAATGACTTTTCCTGCTGCCTCCATGCTTGCAGAGCCTCCATGTTTTAAAGCCTTCCAATCTTCTAATATCACCACAAGAAAGATTTGGTTTCATTAATATATTTTCATTTTCCAAATTAGAAGTGAAACTCAGGGACTTAAACACAATAGGCATGAGTTGTACTATTGAATTATGGCTCCAGGCCTCCATTTTTTGCTCTTACAAATGTGCCTATGCAATGACTGACTTTTTTTTTCTTGCAAGTTTTTTACATTTATTTATTTTTGTGTGAAGGGATATGCCAAACTGCATGTTTCACTATTGTCAGAGAACAATTATAGAGGAATTGGTTCTCTGCTTAAAAATGTGTATTATAGGGATTGAACTTAGCTTATCAGGCATGGCGACAAGAACCATTATCCACTAAGCCAATTTGTTAGCCCTGATTGGTTGTATTTTTGAGACAAGGTCTTACCATGGATCCCAGGCCAGCTTCAAATTCATGATACTCCTTCCATGTTACCAGACTGTACTGGAGGAAATGACAATAAGTAACAGGAATTTTGGACATAATCACCAAATTATTTTGAAAATTTTTTGTCTGATCTGATTTCTCTGGTGGCTGCCTTATGTTTGAAGATACTTTGGTGCTCCAAATCCTTTTTTTTTTTTTAAAAAAAAAAAATCAGTGAAGCAAGTTAAAATAAAAAGAAGTTGAGCTTGATAAATTTAGTTGACTTCTAAGCTCCACCTTTTTAGTCTTTTTTAAAATTAATACCAACGTTTATATATATGCATATGTAAACAATTATATGGCCTGTCATATAGTCAGCTGCTCATACATAGAATTTCTTACATATAAAATTATCAGTGAGATTTAAATACTATTCCTCATGATGAGTGTTTGGGAAGGCTCATTAAATACTTTCTATAATTTTGGAAATGCTCAGTGTTTTAGCAGAAATTGTCCTTTTTTCTTTCCTAAGTGTACATTTCATTAGAAGGGACAAGGAAGGGCCTTATTAACATGCCAGGATGCATATATCCTTTCCTAACATTGCTTTTTATATAAAAGATGTCTTTCGGAGATAAAAACCGAGTGGTGTGAGAAGGGCAATAGTAAATCTGTCCCCAAATTACTTTTTACAGTAAGTCATCACTGTGGGGCATTGACTTTCTACTCATGGTGACAATTTTCCTGCTGAAGCAATCAAAAGGATGAGTCAGTTTTCACAGCATTGGCCTCCTTGGCATGATTCATTTTTTCTTTTGTTTCAACAATGGGAGGTTAGGTTCTGGTTCTGACAGTATAAGATGGCAGTTCAGCTGCAGTGAAATCTCAGACAGGGCCACCTCACACAATGCCAAGTTTTCCTGGATGTAAAATACCTGATTCTGAGTACCATTAATATCTTACTACATGTTTTCAAGGCTAAAGTGTTAATGCTACTGTGTCTAGAGTCCTCATTATAACATGTTCTTATTATTGTTTTTGATTTATTTATTTATTTATTTATTATGTCCTGACTTTAGATTCCCGTCCATCCTCTTTTCACTTATGTCTCCACCTCCTCCTTCTCCTCCATTCCCATCAAAAGCAGCAGGACTCCCATGAGTATTAACAAAACATGGTATATCAAGTTGCAGTAAGACTATACATATCCTCTCATATTAAGGCTGGATGAGAAATCCAGTAAGAGATAAGGGGTTCCAAAAGCCAGCAAGAAAGTCAGAGAACAACCCTGATTCCACTATTAGGAGTCCCACACAAAGACCAAGCTACAAAACAGTAACATCTATGCAGCCTCCTTGGCTGTCAGTTTAGACTCTGTGAATCCCATAAGTCCAAGTTAGTTGATTATGTGGGTTTTCTTGTTGTGTCCTTGAACGCTCTGTCTCCTACCATCCTTCCTCCCCTCTTCCACAGAATTTCCCAAGCTCCATATAATGGTTGGCTGTGGGTTTCTGTACCTATTTCTATCACTTGCAGGGTGAAGCCTCTTTGATAATTGGGCTAGGCAATGACCTATATTATAGTATAGGAGAATATCATTAGGAATAATTTTATTGACTTTTGTTGACTAGTTATGTTAGACTTTATTATATGTTTATTTAATGTCCAGCCTCTGGGCCTTGGATAGCGGTGTCATGGGTAGTTTCCCTCTCATGGTATGAATCTCAAGCTGGACCAATCATTTATTGGCTACTTACACTATGTCTTCATAACATTTATCTCAGCACATCTTATAGACAGGGAAAATTGTTGGTTGAAGGTTTTGTACGTGGCTTGGTGTTCCAGTCCCTCCACTGGAAATCTTGCCTGGCTACAGGAGATGGCCTGTTTAGAGTCTATATCTCCCAATGTTAGAAATCTTATGGTCACCCTTGTAGATTCTTAGGGGTTTCTATTGCACTAGGTTTTTAGTGTATCACAGAGGTGCCCCTGACTCCAGCTGTTTTCCCAATACTCTCTAACCTCTGTTCTCCCTCTATCTGATCCCTGCTGTTTCCATCCCAATCCCCACCCAGAACAGTTACCCTGTAAACTTGTGTAGTATATTCTACTTTCCCTTTCATGGTGAGATTCATGGGTCTCAGTCTTGAGAATTCCTTGTTAGCTCTTTTTGACTCTCTGGGGTATAGTATGGTTATCCTTCACCTTACAACTAATCCACTTATAAAGTGAGTACGTATCATGTTTGTATTTCTGGGTCTGGATTCCCTCACTCAGGATGATCTTTTCTAGTCCCATCCTTTTGACTTCAAATTTCATGATGTCATTGTTTTCAACAGGCATGTAATACTCCATTGCGTAAATATACCACATTGTCTTTATCCATTCTTTGGTTGATGGACATCTATGTTGTTTCCAGTTTCTTGCTATCATGAATTAAGCTGCTATGAACATATTTGAGCAAGTATCCTTATGATAGGTTTGAGCATCCTTTGGGTATATGCCCAGGAGTGGTATGGTTGGTTCTTGAGGTAGGTGGATTACCAATTTTCCAAGAAACCACCATATTGCTTTCCAAAGTGATTGTACAAGTTTGCACTCCCACAAGCATTGAATGAGTGTTCCTCATGCTCCACATCCTCTCCACTGTGAACTGTCACTTGTGTTTATGATCTTAGATACTCTGACCAATGTAAGATGGAATCAGAGTCATTTTGATTTGCATTCTCCTTCTAGCTAAGGATGATGAACAGTTCTTTATGTATTTCTCTGCCATTTAAGATTCTTCTGTTGAGAATTCTCTGTTCAGACCTGTACCCCATATTTTAATGGGATTATTTGAGGATTTTTGATGTCTAGTTTCTTGAATTCTTTACACAGTTTGGAAATCAGTCCCCTGTCAGATGTGGGGTTTGTGAAGACTGTTTCGTATTCTGTAGGCTGCTGTCTTGTCCTTTTGACAGTGTCCTTAACCTTACAGAAGCTTTTCAGTTTCATGTGGTCTCATTCATTAATTGTCAATTTCAGTGTCTGTGCTATTGGTGCTATATTCAGGAACTGTCTCCTTTAGGCTATTAAAGGCTATTTCCCACTTTCTCTATCAGGTTCAATGTATCTGATTTCATGTTGAGGTCTTTGATCCACTTGAAGTTGAGTTTTATGCAAAATAATAGGTATGTATTTATTTGCATTCTTCTATCTGCTTACATTCCGTTATGCCAGAACCATTTGTTGAAGATATTTTCCCCCATTATATAATTCTGGATTCTTTGTCAAAAACTAAGTGTCCATAGGTATGGAGATTTATGTCTGTGTCTTTGATTAGTTATAATTAATTAACTTGTCTGTTTATATGCCAATGCCATGAGGATTTTACTACCATTGCTCTGTAGTATAGCTTGAAATCAAGAAGATTGATGCCTCTAGAAGTTCTTTTATTGTACAGGATTGTTTTAGCTCTCCTGAAGTTTTTGTTTTTCCATATGAAATTGAATAGTATTATTTCAAAGTCTGTTAAAAATGTGTTGGGATTTTGATGGAGATTGTGTTAAATCTGTAGATTACTTTTGATTAGATGGCCATTTTTACTGTTAATTCTATCAATCCATGAGAATAGAAGATCTTTCCATCTTTCTGATATACTCTCCAATTTCTTTCTTCAAAGACTTTAAGTTTTGTAATAGTGTTCTTTCACTTGCTTGGTTAGAGTTTCACGGAGATATTTTCTACTATTTGTGGCTCTTGGGAAGGGTGTTGTTTCCCTGATTTCTTATCATTCTGTTTTTCATTTGTATATAGGATTGTTTATAGGACTGATTATGTTTTATGAGTTAATTTTGTATCCAGACACAATTCTGAAGGTGTTTTCAGTGTAGGAGTTTTATGGTATTTGTTTGGGAGTTGTTTATGTATACTATCATATCTACGAATAGTGACATTTTAACTTTCCTCTTTTTAATTTGTATCTGCTTGATGTCCTGTAATTGTCTTATTGCTCTAGGTAGAACTTCAAGTACTATTTTGCATAGATATGAGGAAAGTAAAGAGCTTTGTCTTGCTCCTGATTTTAGTGGAATTATTTTAAGTTTCTCTTCATTTAATTTAATATAGGCTATCAGCTGGCTGTGTACTGTCATTATTGTTTAGGTATATTATGTTAGGTTTGTTCTCTCCAATACTTTTTTTAATCATAAAGTGGTGTTGGATTTTGTCAAAGGCTTTTTCGACGTCTAAGGAGATGATCATGTGACTTTTTTCTCTCAGTATAAGTTTATGGTAGACTACACTGACAGACTTTCATATTTTTGAATCATCCCTTCATCTCTGAGATGAAGCCTACTTAATCATGGTGGATAATCTTTTTAATGTGTTCTTAGATTTGTTTTTAAGTATTTTATTGAGTAATTTTTTTGCAATAATGTTTATTAGGAAAATTTGTCTGTATTTCTCTTTCTTTGTTGAGTCTTCATGTGGTTTTAATTTCAAGGTTATTGTGACCTCATGAAATAAATTTGGCAATGTTTTTTCTGTTTTTATTTTGTATAACAATTTGAGAAATGTTAGTTTTAGCTCTTCTTTGAAAGTCTAGTAGAATTCTGTGCAAAATCCATATGGTTCTGGGCTGTTTTTTGACTGGGAGATATTTGATGACTGTTTTTATTTTGTTGGGTGTTATATTAGTCTATTGAAACTGTTTCTCTGATTTTGGTTTAACTTTGGAAAGTGGTTTCTATCCAAAAAATTGTCTATTTCTTTTAGTTTCCAATCCTGCTTAGTACAGGTTTTTAAAGTATGACTCAATCATTCATCCTGTGAATTTTCTATGTGCCTGTTGTTATATCCCTTTTCCATTTCTGATTTAAATTTTTTTCATAATCTCTCTGCTTTGTATTTAGTAAGGATAAGAGGTTTTTTTTTTTATCTTGATGGTTTTTTTAGTTGATTCTTTGTATTCTCTTTGTTTTTATTTTATTGACTTCAGCCCTCAGTTTGCCTATTTCCTGTTGGCTACTCCTCTTGGGTGTGTTTGCTTTTTTTGTTCTAGAGCTTTTAGGTGTGCTGTTAAAGTGCTAATATGCGATCTCTATAATTTCTCTATGGAAGCACTGAGTGCTACAAACCTTCTTGTAGCACCACTTTCACTGTGTACCATAAGTTTGGGTATGTTGTGCCTTCATTTTTATTGAATTCTGAAAAGTCTTTATTCAGTTATATTTTTCTATGACCCAGTGGTCATTCAATAGAGCGTTGTTCAATTTCCATGCAGTTTTAGGCTTTCTGTTTTTTTTTTTTTTTTCTGTTTTTGAAATCCAGCTTAATCTTTAGTAGTCTGATAACATATAGGAGATTATTTCAGTTTCCTTACATTAGCTGAGACTTGCTTTGTGACTGGGTATATAATCAATTTTGGAGAATGTTCATGAGGTGCTGAGAAGAAGATATATTCTTTTGTGTTTGGTAAAATGTTCTATAGATATTTGCTACGTCCCTTCAAGCTATAATGTCTGTTAGTTCCATTATTTCTCTGCTTAGTTTCTATATGGATGACTTATTTATTGGTAAGAGTATTGAAGTCTCTCACTATTAATATGTAGGGTGTGATGTGTGATTTAAGATTTAGTAGTTTCTTTTGCAAATGTGAGCGTCCTTGCATTTGGACATAGAAACATAATCTTGATGGATTTTCTTTTAATGAGTAAGTATGAAGTTATTTTCCATCTCTTTAATTAATTTTGGTTGGAAATCTATTTTACTAGATATTAGAATTGCTATACCGGTTGCTTCTTAGTATAATTTGCTTGGAAAATCTTTTCCAACCCTTTAAACTGAGGTAACATCTGTCTTTGACTCGAGATGTGTTTCTTGTATTCAGCAAAGATTAGGTCTTGTTTGTACCCATTATGTTAGCCTATGTTCTTTTATTGGAGAGTCCATTGATACTGAGAAATATTAGTGACTAATGATTGATATTTTCTGCTGTTTTGGTGTTGTTGGTATTAGTGTTGGTGTGTGTGTGAGTGTGTGTGTGAGTGAGTATGTGTATTGTGTGTGTGTCTGTGTGTGTATGTGTGTTTGTGTGAGTGCATGTGTGTTCACATGCATGTGCCTGTGTGTGTGCGTGTGTGCCTGTGTGTTTGTGTGAGTGCATGTGTGTTCACATGTATGTGCCTGTGTGTGTGCATGTGTGCCTGTGTATGTGTGTGTATATGTGTGTGTGTGCATGTGCTCTCCCACTCGGTCCCTGTTTCAGCTTGACCATCCTGTTCCCTTATGTTTTGATTCCCAATTCCCTCCCCTCACTTTCCCCTTCACCCCAGTTTACTCAGGAGATCTCATCTATTTTCCCTTCCCAGGGTGATCCATGTGCTCCTTTTAGGGTCCTCGGTTTAGGTAGCTTAAGAGCTGTGGGTTGTAGTCAGGTTATCCTTTGTTTTACATCTAGTATCCAGTTATGAGTGAGTACATCCTCTATATGTCTTTCCTGATTACCGCACTCAGGGTGATATTCTCTATTTCCATCCATTTGCCCGTAAATTTTATAATGTCATTAAAAAAATACTGCTGAGTAAGAGTCCATCGTGTATATGTACAACATTTTCTTTGTCTATTCTTTGGTTGAGGGGCATCAAGGTTGGTTCCAGGTTCTGCATATTATGAATAATGTTGCTATGGACATAGCTAAGCACATTTCCTTTGATATGATTGAGCATCCTTTGGGTATATGGCCAAGAGTGTTATCATTGGGTCTTGAGGTAAACTGATTCCTAGGTTTTGGAGAAGCCACTAAACTGACTTCCAAAGTGGTAGTATGTGATTGTACTTCCACCAACCACGTTCTCTCCAAGATAAACTGTCATCTGTGTTCTTTATCTTAACCATTCTGACAGTTGTGAGATAGTATCTCAGTATTCATTTGATTTACATTTCCCTGATGACTAAGAATGTTGAACAGTTCTTTAAGTGTCTTTTGGCCATTTGAGATTCTTCTGTTGTAAGAATTTTCTGTTTATATCAATCATTAATTTTTAAATTCGATTGTTTGGTATTTTTGTGCCTAGTTTCTTGAGGTCTTTATACATTTTGGAGATCAGTCTTCTGTCAGATGTAGGGTTGGTGAAGATCTTTTCCCATTCTCTAGACGGTCATTTTTGTCTTATTTACTGTGTCCCTTTTATTAATTGTTGCTCTCAGTGTTTGTGCAACTAGTGTTTTATTTAGAAAGTGGTCACCTGTTCCAACGCATTCAAGGCTACTTCCTGTTTCTACTTTCATCAGGTCAAGTGCAAGTGGATTTATGTTGAGGTATTTGATCCACTTGGACTTGAGTTTTTCTCTGCACTTGACCATTTTGGGGTCTCTGCGATGACCTCCATCTCCTGCACATAGAAGCTTCTCAAGTGAATGCTGAGAGATGCATTGATCTGTTCCATCTTTCTTAGTATTTTCCCTGCAATCTTCATTGTATGTTTTAAATGTCTGTTGCTTTTCTCCTTTTCCTTATATTTTAAACTAAATAACATCCCCTCTACCTTCTACTTTCTTAAAGCATTTTGATGTTTATTAACCTAGTTTCAGTGTCTTTCTAGAATTCTCTCAAGATTTGTAGGAATGCCATTTTGGACACTTTCTTTATAATTTCATAACAGCACTAAACAGAATCTTCACCTTTCCCTTTTGTGACATTAAGTATAAATATGATATGAAATTAATTTAATTGTATCTTTGATAGCAGATGAGGTTGTACAAAGTCCTCTACCCTGTTTGGTGAGATTGAAGAAAGCCTTCCACCTTGCCTGGTAAAGTTGGAGAAAACCCTTCACTTTGCCTAGTGGTTTGGAGAAAGCCCTACTCCACCTTGCCTGGTGAGCTTGGAAAAAGCCTTCCACTTTGCCTAGTGTAGTGCTGTAAACTGTGCCATCTACTCACCAATATTCTTAACAGCTCTCCAGCATACCCCCTCTGCTTTCATCTAAACAATTAGTTTTTAAAATAAGCTTAAAAGTATACAGGTTTGAAGTTTACAGATAGTGTACATGTGTGTAGATTACAAAATAACCACCATAATGCAGGTAAGTATTATCTCACATAATTTCATGACAAGAGAGGCTAAAATCTAACTTATGAAAACCCCTAATGCAATTTAATTTTATTAACCCCCATCCTCAGGCAGTGCCCTGTCTGACATCCTGCTCTTCTTTTCCCACAAAGGTCCTCTGTGTGCTGAGTTTCTGTTTGTCAAAGTGCATTTCTGTTTTCACAGATGGAAGCGGGCTGTCAGACTCTCTTGCATTTGGGTCAGGTAACCTCAGTTCTGCCGTTCCCAGGATGGGCCACTACACATCAATAGAATACTTCCCATTATTATGGGCTGTAGTACTTTCATCTGCACTAAACAGTCATCAGTTTCTTCCTCTTAATCCTCCAATAAAAATGATTCCAAGAAAGTTTTGCAATATTTGATTTGGCCCAGATTGCTTATGTGTGTGGATGGTTTGAACCTTTTGTCACACAGTTTTATTCTAATTGCAGTCTCTGGGACTTGGATCATATTACCTAGTTGTTTAATTCACTTTAATTTGGAAATCTGATAAAAGTAATCATGAATGCCTTAATTATTTTAAACATCAAACTGTACTTTTGTAGTATGTAGATAAAGAACACAAAAGCTATGCATGAGTTACACAGCCTAAATGATATAAAGGAAATTTTAAAAATGTAAATGTAATTAAAACTTAACATACAGAATTACTTTAGCTCCAAATCTTAATTTTAAAGTAATTCTACGTACCATTTTTATAAACCTCAGTGAATTTACAGCTAGAGAAATGTTTTAGTTCATGTCTAAAATGTAAAGCAACAGTATAGTTAGGCATTTAATTTGCCTTTTAACTGTTTGCATTAGAAATTTACAGATAGTATGTTATTATTTTCAACTTTTAGAATGACACCACATATATGTAAAATTGGATAAATGTAGAAGTTTATCATCAAGCAGAAAAATATTGTATTCTGATTGTAAGCATAGTGTATATGTAAACTAGATGCCATTCCCATTAACATCTTGTAGATTTTCAGGAAAGCTATCTTTAGTTCCTGTTGTAGGAGGCCTATAATAAATGTCTACATGAATGCATATGTAAGACAATGACCACACTCTTTTAAAAATAATCATGGTGGTTGTAATGGAGTCATATGATTCAATCTGCTGAATATTGTCTTGAAGTTGTGCTTGCAATAATGAAATGAAATTAGACCTTGATACCACTTTTTGTTCTGAAGCTACCTCAGGAGGGTAGAATAATACAGCATGTTTTTCTTGCAATGCTTACATAATATTCTTCTAGGCATTTTTTAAAAATTAATTTTGAAACCTTTTAAAACCAAGTGTCTTACAGTGAAGATGTACTACCTCTAATCTATGATTTCTGTGTTCAAAAATTACATCCAGCATAATTTGACAGCATGTTTATAATAAAGATTTCCTGCTGATGTAAATAATTAATTAGTACTTAGAACAGTCTTTGACACTTCTAAAAATGATATATCTATTTGGAATAAATTAAGCCACCAAATAGATAATAATATGTACATCCTTATACAATATTTTATAGAAGTTGAGATGGGCAACGGAAAAGAACCCAGATATGCAAGCTGTGTATTTAAAATATATTTTTAATTATTTAAAACATTTTTAACAATTTAAGTATTTTGATCTTATTTTTTCCTTCTTCAAGTCTGTCCAGATACTCTCCCATCCCTACCCACCTATTTTAAGTTCTTTCTCAAAAAAACCCAATACTATAGCAACCCCCCAAAAATTATGAAAAAAAATCCACAAATAAATAAGTAAAGAAATAAAACCAAATTGTAGCCAAATGACGATACACAAAACCATAACAGAAATTCTGAGTTAAGAAAAGGAAATAGTAATAATTACAGAAATGCTTTCATTATAGCTCTCTCCCTCCTTCTTTCCCTCATCCTCCCTCCCTCCCTCCCTCCCTTCATCCCTCCCTCCCTCCATACCTCTCTCTCTTTCTTCCTCTCTCTCTCTCTCTCTCTTTCTCTCTCTTTCTCTCTCTCTCTCTCTCTCTCTCTCTATCTCTCTTTCTTTATTTCTTCTTCTATATGGAGTCCATTATAAGCTGGTAAACTACTCCCAAATATGAGACCTGTCCTAAGAAGTTGACATATCCAGTGTCAGTCCATTGAAGAAAACTGATTTTTCATCTCTCAACAGGTTTAAATGACAGTTCAGTTGCTGAATTTTACCCCAGTGTCTAGGTTTTTATCATTTGTTCATTTAAAAAAATAACAAAATAAATTATAATAAGATTAAACAAAATACTAGCATATTAAAGTTGGACGGGAAAAACCAACAGAGGTACAGAAAGAGAAGCCCACTTATTCACACACAGAGAACACTGGGAAACACTAAACTGGAAGCTACAGTATATGCAGAGCATCTAACTGGCTGTCTATTGTCACCAAACAAAGCTTCCAGTAGCAGGAATGTGTTATATCTAACTGAGTTGTTGGCCAAAGGAGCCCCATGAGAATCTCCCAATAACCCAGGCTTTTGCTCTCCACAAACTGACAGCTGTGACCTACTACTGAAGACAACACCTACATAACTCATTTAACATAAAGATATCAAGCTGATACCTACATAGAGCCTTCACCACATGTTTAATCTACTCACTAGAGAAAGTGAAGTGCCTACTCATAAACAAGCACTAAAAAAATCAATCTCTTATACACAAATCTCAGAAAATACTTGCTTGAAATTAAGAAAAAAATTAATCATTAGCACACTATTTTTTTAAACCAAATTTATTATATACTTAGAAAACTTGTATCCTGATTATTTTAAATGTCACTGATACTTACAAAAGAAGTGTTCATTAATTTTGTAGGCTAAAAGTAAAATAATGGCCATGAAAATAACTGACGTATTGTTTTTACTTAAAGAATAGTTTTGTCATTAGCAAGTGTGAACTTACAGAAAGTGGAAAGCTTGGAAGGAAAAGGTTACCAGAGCAGGATGGTTGGCACTGTCGTTATGGTAATTAAAGTCCTGCATCACTGACACCTGCACTGCTGAGTAGGACACAATACAGCTTCAAGATCTCTATCCTTTGTATATTTGAGGTGCTATCCTTGAAATAGTGATGTTATAAATATTAATAAAAATATCATGAACATTGTAAATAGATTCTAGGAAGACTAATGACTTCCAGCTAAATATCAAGTCATTCTGACAGACCTTTACTAGGCAGCAAAGATGGAACAACATGGTAAGCCTTTCAAAAGGTCAATAACCATTCAATGGAGACAAAATTTTTATCAACTAGTTGTTTGACCTAAACAGACTATTTTTGAATTATCAGCCTGTTGCCATTACTAGACAACACTATACATGGCTGTATAATTATTGACTGCTATAGAACTGGTTGTCTTTCCAACTGGTGTGAGTGAATATATACATACACACATCTAAATACAACCACAAGCCATTGAATGGTGAGCAGTAAAAACTATTTGCAGAAGAATATATAAAGTATCAATTTTTCTTATTCATCAAAACTGTAGTTTATGTTTTTAAAGGATGCAAAATGTAAATAAAAGTATGGAAAACAAATATAAAGAATGTATACAAGCTGCCAAAGACATATGCCCAAGATGTGATAGACAGGAGAAAGAGGTTGATGAGAAAGCAAAAGCAAGGCGCTGTTTTAGAACTATGACTTATGCCATAAAATACATTATAAAGACTAAAGCTAAGATAATGGAATTTATTTTTTATTGAAATTTATTTTTTATTAGAATATGAGCATATTTCTAAATGAACTGGACCAATTAAATATTTTAAATATCATGAATTCTGTGTCTACTGTGTGGTGAATGAGATGACAGGAACAGGAAAAAAAAAAAAAAAAACCAAAACAGAAATTGGTTTTTCTCCAAAAATCCTTCACATTAATGTCTATTAACTAACTTACTCTAAACAACCTAGCATACCTGAATACATATATCAGTAAAGTTTCTTTCCTTATTTGATTGACATTAGTGCTGTAAGTATGTGGTGGTTTAGATGAGAATGGTCCCCATGGGTTCATATATTTGAATGCTTCATTATTGAGAAGTGGTACTACTTAGGAAGGATTAAGAGCTGTGGCATACTTGGAGTAGATATGGCCTTGTTAGAGAAAGTGTGTTACTGGTAGTGGCCTTTGGGGTTTTAAATGCTCCAGCCAAGCCCAGTGTCTCTTTCTCTCTTCCTGTTGCCTGCTGATCCAGATGTAGAACTCTCAACTACTTCTCCAGCACTATGTCTGTCTGTGTGTCACCCCAATTAGATGCTTTCTTTATAAGAGTTGCCATGGTTATGGTATCTTTTCTCAGAACACTGACTAATCACTTAATCAGTTTTTCTAAAATTATAACTACAGTATCAATTTGACCTATTATTAAAACAGGACTGATAGAACATACTTTATCTAAGTAAAAAATTTTAAAAAATCAGAAAATTATGTCTTACAATTTAAGAATACATAAGAGATACAAGCAGAGAACTCTCAGTGTGGGGGACAATAAAATATTGTCTTGGTGTGAACTTGTGAAGGTTGATGTAAACATATACAGTTAACCATGATCTGAATTGTTGCATGTGTATTAATTCTCCAGAGTCTTATTTGACTGTCTTTTCTTTTTACCTGTATTCATATGTTTATTCCTATCATGTCTGAATGATGTGTACTTACTTCAAACTCAGTATATACAGAACACATAATATTCTATTGTGTGTGTGGTATTTAACAACACCAGCGGAAAAGACCATTTGCTTTCTTCTTTAAGCCTGTTTTTTTTTTTTAAAAAAAAATAATATGAAATAGTAGAATTACCTGACATTCATGTAGATATGTTTCTTTCATATGGAAATATTCATCTGAAACCAAGCAACCACAAGAAAATCCAATCTAGTTAACAAAACATACATGAATGCCTATGTTTCTTATCAAGCACCTCAGATCTGTATGGGAATGGCCTAAAATCCCATTTATAGTTTTAGAAAAGAAGAAATAGCATAGTAAAATATCGTAAATAATTGCCCGTTCTATAGTGAAGTTCAAGCTTCTCTCTTGAAATGGTACAACTCAACATTTGGGACTGTCCTTGTTTGGGAGTAATTAATAGCCTGTACTTTCCTCTCTGTTTATTATGTCAAAAGGAAAATGTTAAAATCTCAAAGGGTAAAGCCACAGAAAAATTATTCAGAAGACTACGAAAGTGATAACTTTAATTCTATGAGCTAGTGCTGTTCCAGAGAATAAAGAACACACACACACACACACACACACACACACACACACACACACACACACACACACGTATCTTGACACATCTTCACTAGAAAATTATTTGCTTCTAAATAAATAAAAAGCTTTAACCTGTGTTAAATCTAATGAGGTTCCTTTACTTAATGTGCTCAAATGACTGAATTATATTTAAACTTTAAGGTGGAGAGAAAATAACATTTATGGCTTATGATCCAACAACAATGACAAGGAGATATAATTTATAGCTATGCTTAAATATTCTAAAATGTGTTATAGTATAGAGTGTTAGAAATATCATAAAATATATTGAGATTAATATTGTTACCTAGGTGTTGATGATAACAATCTAAATGATTTGTCCAAACTGTTCTCTTTTGAATGCAATTTCAGTAATATGGAATTTCATATCCTAAGAAATATGAGAAAATGTAGGAAATTGTTGCATAAATGGCTTTGACTAAAGCAGACATTGTGATGTCGTCTAATCTTGTCAAGTAAACAGTCATTATGTTCATAATGGAGATGCAATCACCCAATTTAAGGGTTTTGCTTTTGTGTCTTTACTCTTGTTCTTCTATTCCCAATCTCCCAGGATGATGTCATCCTACTGAACAGGCAGAGAATCAGGTGAGGGTTCAGTACTCAGAGCATCAGAGTGTGGGAACTACTCCTATCTGGAGGCAGATAAATATATCTAGGCCTGATTTCTTTTATCTTGAGTGAGGGCATGCTCACTGGACATGAGTCCAGATAATACAGACAACTGGTGATGACATAAATGACCTATTAGTTTGGAGATTACTTTTGAAGCTTGTAAGGAAAGAACATCATTCCAAATCTTAATGACAAAGTGTGTAAACAACTCCATTTCTGCTTGTGAATCAGGCTGAATTCTCTTTCTTCAAACACTGATCCTATGTCCCCTGCCACAGACCATGAGGTCTCTGCCACACTCTATGTTCTATGCAGAATGGATCTTGAAATACACCTTACAATAAAGCCATATCACATGACTGTAAGATAATATCTGTTTCAAAACTATGTCATTAGAGAGCTTATATGAAATATTAGCTTTTCTTTTACCTCAGCAGTCAGTCATTATCTTTGTAATGCTTTGGAACTTCTATATAGGACCTGGACTAGGTTCTTTAGATTATCTTCAGTGGTAGCAAATATTGATTCTTAAGAGTAGAATTCTATGCAAAGTTAAGTCTTACAGATGAGATGTGCATTGAAGTTTTGTGATATTCTCACTCATGAAATTTTAAAATATGAGTTTTATTTTGCAAGTTATAAATTAATTTGAAAGAGATTTTCATTCTCATCTCTTTTCCCTACTCCTCCTTATCCTTTCAAAACAGGGTTTCTCTGTGTAGCCCTGGCTGTCCTGGAAGATGCTCTGTAGACCAAGTAAGACTTGAATTCAGATATTTGTCTGCCTTTGCCTTTTGAGTTTTGGAATTAAAGTCATGCACCACAACTGTCTGACTCCATAGACATTTCTCAAACCATAACAAGATAAACCCATGGCTTTCATGTGTGGCACCCTGGGCACTCCCCAGGCCTTCGTGTTACTCTGACAGAATATTTCTACTCTTAGGAAATATTAATACTAGGAGGTTGTAGTAGGAGGTTTCTGACCCAGACTTTTGGGCCTAGCCTCAAGGTTTAGGCCCACAGACCCAGAGGCTCACAGAAACACACAGATGCTTACAATAGTTTTAGGCTGATTGGCCTAAGACCCAGGCTATAGCTTGCTAACTTTTTACACTTAAACTAACCCATGACTCTTATCCTGTTCAGCCATGCGGCTCGGTACCTTTTCTCAGAGCAGCATAGTTGTCCTCTGCTTCTTCTGACTTCTCTCTGGCCTTCTGCTCTGTTCCACCTATTCCTAGAGTCTTCTTAGTCTGGAGCCCTGCCCACACTTCCTGTCTACCTTTGGCCAATCAGCACTTTTTACTAAACCAGTGGGAGGGAAAATTATTTACAATGGAATAGCATAATCTCCTTACAGGAGGTCATGCTGCTTTGCCACTCACCAGACTGACATTTGTAAATACCAGATTTTGTTTTAACTCTTCAGACAACAATTGGAGAGCGATAACTCTTGTTATGGTCAAAATAATACACAATAAATAAATAAACAAATCAGCTAACAAATTTTAAATTGTGTTAAAATTTTTCTATTTGATTCTGTCATTTACAGTCTATATGACTTTTGAGTAATTTAAGTGTTCTTGACTTTAATTTCTTTACGTTATTATATATCTTCTTGCACTGGTGTCTGTCCATTGCTTCCTCAGTTCACTCTTAGTCAGCTCTTAGTCAGCTGTGGGTCTGGGCTCTGTGCATCTCCAAGTGTTGCGGGGGTCAACTTTAATTTCTTCATATCTAAAATATAAATAATAATAATTATTTCTTGTCTCAGGATTGTGGTAAGACAAAAAAAAAATTACTTCACATAAAGTGACTTTGCATCTTGACTCTTGAGTAGTGTTTATTACCTAAAGCTATACCCTTGTTTTTGTGGTGAGATTTGGCAAATAATACAGTTTGAAGCATAGTGCCTCCATCTTGGCTTTTTGAAAAAAAATTACATAAACCTTTGTTAACTGAATTTTCCTACGATTAACTACATTTTCAGAAGCTAAAAACAAATAAATAAATTTTATATTGAATGAAGATTCAATGAAGGCGAGAGTAGAGTGTTTAAGGTGAATAGTCATTTCTGAAAGGTCTCTGGCTTTATACACTTAAACTTTAGTGAATGCTTCTGTTACTTGGCACATCAGTGTTGCTTATTCAAAAGTATCTTACACAATTTAAGCTCGTCATTCATGACTCAAGAAAGCACAGTTCTTTAAGCATATTTTTAAATTTTTTTTCTTGTCAAAAATTAAGTGCAGGGGAGAAGAGTTCCAGGAGGAAAAACTATGACCAGAGTACATTTTATAAAAAAAAATACATTTTATAAACAGTAAAAATGAAACAAAAATTAAAGAAATGAAGTGTAGCACCTGATGGCTATAAGATGAACATTTTGGAAGTTCAGGCAGGAAGTTGCATTTGAAGTTAGTTCGGGCTACAGAGTGAGACCCTTTCTAATTACATGTAACATGTACCAGGCCCTGCTTTTGATACTTCACACTGTGCTTTAAAAATAAAAATAAAAAGTATATGTATTTTTAATATGTTTTATTTAAATGTACTCTTGTGGTGACAGGACATTTTATTTATTATGCTCTTATTTTAGAAAAGTCAAAATATACTTCATGTGTTATTAAAAGTAAGATTGCATGGCCTTTAATTATGATGCAGACTAAACACTGAATTGTCACATAAATGTCATAACCAATGAAGAAGTGACAGGTTAACCTATGGATACAGAAGTCTAAATAATTATGACATCACAAATACTTCTCAACTTTATGCACCTAAATTTATCTTGGCTTTCAAAATTTTAATTTTTGTAATGTTTTAATGTATACATGTGAGGGTCCATGCATGTGGGATGTGTGTGTGTGTATGTGCGCATGTGCACATGTGTGACTCTTGTAGCAGCACATGTGTGGTGATTAGAAGACAAATTTGTATAGTCAGTTGTCTAATTCCCCTTTAGTTTCAGGATTAGAGCTCAGGTGGGCAGGCTAGTACTGCCAGTTGCATGTTCTATCTTGTATTTAAAATGTAGCCGCAACTCAAGTATTTTCTTTAGGAGTGTAAACAGATGGAATGGTCTGAAACCTTTTGTTTCCTACTCTTAAAGGAGCTTCTACTGCCTGTAGATACTTGTACAAAGGGTAAGAGGAGTTAGATTTCATATGACTTGGTAACCTGGGGAGACCATAATCAATACAGGACACAGAAACAGAAATTTCTTAGCTGTGTTTCCCAGTGTGCAGAGCCTGTTCTGTCAATAGGTATAGTCTTAAGGATCAGGTGAGAACAAGAAAGGGAAGCAGGAAGAGGGAAGGGCACTATGATGAGACAGGATTTAGTTCACTACCTCTAAAATAAACACCAAGTTTAAGGAAAGCTAAGAAGAATAGACAGGTATCCTGTCCATGCCACTCTGGGACTGCTTTCCTCTGTTCTTCCCTTCCTCCTTTTTAGAGTGTTCCAGGCTAGCCATTAATGCCACTGCAGCTGTGAAAGACAGAAACCAAGGTCAAAGCTCTGTGTTCACATTGTTAGAAAAATAGAGTTATAAGAGATATGAGAATTTTACATGAATGTATTATACATGTAATTATAATGCTAATATTATAAAATAAGCAATTTTTATAACACATATATATGCCTTACTTAGAAGTTAGGGTTAAACATTAATGACCAAAGAGAAATTTCTTACAATCAAACTCTTAAATTGATTAGACATTCTGAAATTAATGTTTGAAACACTACAACTACAGAAAAAAGGAGAAAAATGGAGTAGTTTCCATATGCATATAAAATTAGTTTGTGGACCATATTAGTGTTCTCTTTAATCAAAGTAAATTAAAAACAGGGCAAAGATTCTTCAGACTTGTTAGAGCATGTCAGGTCGTTTAAAGGATTCTGGTTAGTGGCATATTTAGTAGTAAGGTCTAAGCTCTTTCCCATGATGCTTGAATACAGGGTAAATACCTCGATTCTTATCCCTCTCGTTCAGCTTTATATAGACTATCCTAGGAAGGGCAATAAGACTAAAGAAAATCAAAGTTACAAACAATGAGAGACATAAAATTGTTAATCATTTTAAGTAATATGATTGCATATGAACAAGATAAAAAGATATACACAAATTAAAAAAATATTGTAGTTAATAAACAATTTTGCTAGATTCTAGGGAACTATGAAAACATGGTAATAGCAAAACATTTATGCCACTAGTAACAGCACCAAAAATATTAAAATCTTATTAACAAATCTAATAGATATGTGAAACTTTAATATAAAATCCTTCAAAAACATTGCTGAGAGAAATTAAAGATTTAATAAGTATTAAGATAGACTATATTATAGAATTAAAAAATTCATTACTGTAGTTGCTTATTTGAGGTATACATTTGCTGCAAACACTATCAAAATCACACTAGGGTTTTCATAGAAATTGACAAACTGTTTCCATATTTTGTGTAGAAATGACACAGAATTAGAATTAGAAATTAGAAAGACTCTAATAGTAAAGACAATGATGGGGAAGGAAGATAAAGCTAAATATCTTACACTAGAAAGTGTTAATCATGCTAATTTGTACTATGTGGTATCAAAAGAAGCCCTTAGAAGAGAATAAAAATGCTGTATGGATCCAAATGTAGGCGTATCTGTTTTACCACCGTATTGCCAATGTAATTCAATGATAAAATAATGACTTCCAATAAATAATGTTAGGTTGTATTTCTTCTCTTGGATGTATGATTAGAAGTAATAAAAGAAGTTAATAGGAAGAATGTGACTATATTTATAGCAACTTTGAAAATAAGCAAAATTTATCCGTGATTTTCAAACAAAACAAAAGAGTGATTTTATTTGGTGAGGACAGATGTATCTTTTTGGTTTAAGTATAAAATGGCCTTAAAGACTCTTGTGTTGAATTATTGGACACATGTAATAACAATATTGAGAGGTGTTTAGTCCATAATTACATGGCCTTCTGTGAGTTCATTTACATCTACTAATAAATTCTTACAGATTGAGCTATGGGTAGTGGAAACTGTGGGAGAAAGTGGGTCACTGATGGTGTGCCTTTTTGAAGAGTGTATGTCTCCACTTCTTGTATTTCACTGGCTGCTTCCTGGCTGCCATTAGGTGAGCCTGCATAAAAGCAGAACCTTAATAGTGACTTCATAGTATACACCAAATTGTTTTTAGAAGGACTGTAAAAGGCATGGAATAAAAATTCTAACTGGAGACATGGGAAATGATTTTCCTAATATAGGATTAAGCAAATATTTTCTCAGGTGGCTGCACAAAATTCTATTAGAAATATCAGGTAATGAGATATAATGAAAATGAAAGTCTTCTATTAATGAAAGGGACTCCCCAATGGATGAGGAAACACCACACATAAGAGCTAAGATCCTATCCACACATAAGTTTGACATGGGATGCTGAGTCCAGAGGTGTGTGCATGCACACTCAAGTGGGAATGTGGAGGTCTCCATCAGTTATCTTCCTCAGCCCCCCCCCTCCCTCCCTCCTCCCTTCCCCTCCCTCTCTTCCTTCCATCCTTCCTATTTCCTTCCCTTTTTTCTTTCTCTTTTCTCCATTACCACAGTTCTTTAATCATTCTTTGGAAATTTCACTTCATGCACTCCCCCATTCCTGCTCACCTCCATATCTGTCCCACACTCTTGCAGCATGCCCTCTCTAAATTAATAAAAAAAACAAACAAACAAGCAAACAAACAAAAGAGCTACCTTGAGCCTCCATCTTTCCAACATCTCTTCATTTATCTTAGTGGCATCAGGAGCTGGAGCACGTCACTATCAGCTACACCCACAAAGTAGTAATTACAGATACTGGTATGGTTCAAGAACTCTGGGCACACCATCATCACTGGTCTCTCATTGAAAAATTTCTCAGATATAACACCCAAATCATGGATATCTCATAGCTATTATTCCACAGGACCAGTCCCTTAGAGAATTCCAGCAGGTCATAGATGAAGTAGACGTTTGGGTGGGCCAACCCAAGGCCCCTGATTTAGGTCTGAGTTGTAGCTGAGCTGGTTAGTCTAGGCTACTTAATCTCCCCGTTTTGGGAGGGGCAGAGCCAGCTCTCCTTGGTGGACCATCTCTCCCCTGCCTGTAGTGAAGGGTGGGACCATTTCTCCTGAGTGTGGTTAGTTGTCAGCTCTCCCATAAAGAGGAAGGGCTAGCTCTTAAGCTGCAGTGTCCAGCAAGGGAGGGTCCTTGGATTTCAAGATGCATGGTTCTTATGACCCTCTATGGTAACATGAGCCAAAGTCATCAGCACAGAAAGTGACTGCTGTTAGGCTATGGACCTAGATATGGCTCATGGAGGTAGCCCAAGACCAGACAACACCATAGTCCTATGTGGCTGTGTAGGCACTCAGATCATCATGGCCCTAGTGGGGACATAGCTTTTGGGCACCAACATGGCCGCATGATGTGCCCTAGATCCGGGCTATCCACATGATATCCTCCAAGATATCAAGTAAGAATGTGTGTAAGAATTAATACAAATCTGAGTACAGGATGAACATGTCTATGTTGTTATTGTTTGTTTTTCCTTCATTTTAAATAGATCAGTCAAGGACTCAATCACAAAGGAGAAATTTCATCTGAGGTTAAAAAAAAAAGAGTAAGCAGGCAAAAGGAAATTTTAGAGGGATATGAGCTGTGCTCAAGCCCTAGGTGATTTGGTGACTGGCTTGAGTAAAACAGGCCATAATGACAGAAGGGGTTAGGAAAAAGTGAGAGCCAGTAACCACCCAGTGTGGGGCTTGGAAATGACAATAATCATGTAGACTTCAGGTCTTATTCCAGATATGAAGAGAACTTGCCACTTTTTGAGTAGATGAGTGACAGGTGACAGTTGGGTTTGTAAGTCAGCATTTTAGGAAAATATAATCAAATGTTCAGGGGTGTTCCAAAAGCAGCCCAAGACTAGGGACTTAAAATCCCCATTGATTTGTCTCAGGTTCTTGTGTTTTACATTTGAGAAGGACTCACCTGGAACATGCTAGTCATGCTTCAGTATAGTTATCTTCATTTTCTCACAGGTAGGTGCTCAGTTGGCAGTCATCTGGGGATGGGTGGTTTGGCAAAGTCTAGAAATCTAGGCAAAAAGACCTGTTACAGGTATGAATGTGTTAGGCTAAAAATATTATTATATACAAGTAGTGTGCAAACACTGTTTTCAAAGAAGAGACTACATTTGAAAGAGAGAAGGGAGGGAGGGGGAGAAAGAGAGAGAAACAAGAGAACATATATACTGCAGTTAAAACAAAAGTATTGAATAAAATCACATAAGATGATTATAGATAAGGAACAGAACAGGCCTATGTCTAAGAAGTTCCTAAGTTGAGACCTGATAGAAATTCAGCATAAACTATATGAAGATGTGGCTTGTCGTATTTAATACTCTTTTAAAAATAATATATAATTTATGCCAGGAATAAATGATGAAAGTTGTGAAACAAAAGTTGTTCACCCAATTCCGGGCTAATTTGTTATTTAAAATAAAGAAAACAGAAAAGTATCTGATAAACTTGGGCTCTAGATCTGTAGCTTTAATACTCTCCTAATTGTTTTAACTTTTACTCTTAGGAAACCTTCTGTTAGCCAGATTCTGGGGGAAAAAATGGTTGAAGAAAAAATAAAGAGGAGCCCCCCCAAATGGGCTTCTCTACTAATAAACTTCAAGTAGGAGGAAGTAGTTTGATAGCTTGATAGCGGCTGAGTAACCACCCAGCTAGATGTGTGGCCTCCAGTGCACAGCGGGCCTCCTTCATCCTTGCTTGCTAGAAGCTTCTCCAGTGAATATGTTTATTCTCTAAATCCACCAATTTGGTATTTAGTTTCCTGGACCATTTAAAAGTGTTGTAATCTTTATAGATGGCCAACGGGTAACGTTTAATTTCCTTGCCAGTTTTCTGAAAAAAAAAAAAAAAAAGAGAGAGATAAAACACAAGGTTGTTAAACAGATATCAAAATGCCAGTTTTACAATTAAAACATGCTAATTTAGCTTGGTCTGAAAGCCAAATCAAACTGCTAAATATGCTCCAGGAATAGGTACATTGACCAGCTGTTTTAGTAGTTTACACTGTAACAGACCGTCAGAAATTAAATAATTTCTTTAGAAATTTAGTTTTATCAATTTTGAAGCAGAAGATCAGGATTACAGATTCCAGTGGGGAACTTCTTGGTGCATCCTTAAATAGCAATGGCAGTAGTTGGAAAGATCAGCTATCAAATGGTACAGTAAAATTTTAAATAAGAGTCTATCCCAGTAACATATGGGATCATTTGCCATCAACTCCACTAAAGGCCCCATTTTCTAGCATAATATCATTGGCAGCATCTGTTTTTAGAGGGATAATTTCACGCTAAAGCACAATAAAGCCATGTCCAGTAGCTCAGGGCTGACCAGGCTCCCCGCTGTCATCACAAAGAATTGCCCTAAATCAACAGTAAACAATTGATGATATCCTGGGTAGTTCAGCCTCAAAAGGAAGGAAGTAGGGTCTGCCTGGAAAGTTCAAAATGTTCTTCCCCAACTTACTTTCCCAACTGATATGGCTTAGGCAAGGAAAACTAGATATGCCGATAGAAAACAGCAGTGGATTTGGAAAAAGAGTGGTTCAACAAACACTTAGGACTTTTAATTTAGAAGTTTTATTACCAGAATGCTTTTATTTGTAATGACTGTATGTTCAAAACAAAACCAATAGTAGTATCTTAAAATCCAGTTTTAACAGGAAATGTATAACGATTTTATAACTTCCATAAAAAAGAAACAAAATATTTCAATTTGTCTATGTTTAGGGGTTTTAGAGATACAGACCTAACTTGGGCCTCATTCAAAAGATGTGTGTGTGTGTGTGTGTGTGTGTGTGTGTGTGTGTGTGTGTGTGTGTGTGTGTATGTGTGTAGTGGGGGAGAGGTTACAAGGAAATAGTAGAGGAAAAACATTGAATTACAAAATTAGCAAAGTAACTAAGACAGAAAACCTGGTTTAGAACAATTGCACTGTTCTCCAGTGGGATGCGGGAGGACAGAGGTCTACACCGTGTGTCTCAGTGTTCACAATGGAGCAGCCTTCCAATGGGGTGCTTGGGGACACAGAGGAAGCAAATTTTATTAACTCCCCCTTTTTTCACACTGGCACAAGGCAATGGCCAATCTACAGGCAGGCCTGCTCATGAGTGGATACATGAGGTAAAGTCCAATGTTTCCCCGCAGAACACTAGCCAACCTATTGGCACAGCTGGATTCAGCCTTCTGATCTGGCTATGGAAGTCAACATTCCCCTGAAGATGATGGGTGAGTATCTTGAGACAGGAGTCCCGAGAACACAAACTGTGGCTCCTGGAGGTAAGTATAAAACACTTAGCTAATTTTATTTGGGGGGAACCCTACGATAGGTGCGGAGCTATTTTCTGGACACTGTAACTATTTTTAATGATGTTGTCTGATATTTTAACTGTGTGACCAGAGCAGAAAAGCCTTGACTTTTGTTGTTTAAATATTTCTGATGCTTTTTCATAATAAATTAGCTTCTAAATGTTGTCAATTTGGCAGATAAAGCTGATTATTTCCTATAACCACACTGCATCTGTACACAGATCGCAATTAATGATCAGTGCTGCCAGCCATACTTTAATAATAATCTGTCAGTGTTTAGGAGGTGATTAGATCAACTGGCATTTGTGCCCTCTGCTGGGGCAGAGGCAAGAGAAATAAGGTTTTTGATCTGGAGAGACCTGCCAGTGTCAGAGAATCAATAGTTTGCTGGTTTCTGTTATAAATTTGAAAATTCTGGGGGAGGTATTGACACAGCTGCCACTGTGGATGTTAGCAGTGTTTATGGAGCTTTCTGTGGAGGAGTGAGTGCACTTCCTAATGGGAATAAAACTGGTCTTTCGGCACACTGCAATCTGTGCATCCTCCGTGTCCCTATGTGCTATCACAATCACTCTGAGGAGAGCAGTAATATAATTCAGAAGAATTATGTTAGAAAGAGATGTCAAGCTATCAAAATGTTTCATCATAATGAAATGACATTTATTATTTCTCACTGTCCTGAATTTATACCCTTTAAAATGCTATATTTGTCCAAATCTCAGCAAAAATGTGGCCAACTATAGACTGTCCTAGAGAAAGGAAGACTGGGAGGGGGCATGGAGAGAACACAAATTTTTATGAATGGAGTTATGGAGTTATTTTAAAACATAACAAAAAACTGGAATTCCAACATAATTAAATCTTAAAGTGATTATATGACTAATCAGAAGGTTGTCCTGAGGGTTATTTTAGATTATCTGGCATTCCTTTGATACTAGGGTTGTGATTAGCTTTCTGTAAGACCATATCCAGTACAGATTCAAAGTCCCTTTGACCTTTTTTTTTTTTTTTTTTTACTAAGGACTTGTACTACTTTCAATAAGAGGATATAAAGGTAAGAACTCCAAGAAACAGCCTAAGAAAACCTTTTCTTTTGTGCTAGTGAAAAATAGAACTGACTTTTAATGCCAAGAGTCTACTTTCAGAGGACAACAGAAGAATCCTACATCCTGATTTTTTAATCATGACGAGTTACAGCCTGGGATTGCTGACAATCAGACTCTTAACTTGCAGGAGATACTAGAGTGTAGTATGTATGTATGACTGTGTTTGTGTGGCTGTATATTTGTGTGTATGTGTGTGTGTATGTGTGTGTGTGTGTGTGTGTGTGTGTGTGTGTGTGTGTGTGTGTGTGTGTGTGATGGGAAAGAAGTATTTTGATTTGTGTTTGATCTTATAGTTTGACCAGGAAGTCAAAGAAAGCAACTAGGAACTGCTCCTTTCTTGTTCCTTATTGCTAGATTACATAAGCATTTGTGGATGATAGACATTGGAAACCTTTACTGCAGAGACACCACCTTTGTCTATTCATTGAAGAAGCCTGTGGTTCCATAGACAAAAAAGCAGGTCTTTCAACAGATTCATCAATTTGTAGAACTTGTCCAATACTAATTTTTAAACTGAGTAAATATTTAGTGGATTAAACTCTTCATTTAAGGCAGGGAGTTTTAGGAAGAGTCTTGGTTATTGAAAATGGTGAAAATGTAGATCTTTAAATAAATCATTCTGGTGAATTTTATGAATTCTAGATAAATATTCAGTTTTGAAGATTTCACTTGAGTTTAGTCATTCAATTAATTCTGAACATTTTATTGACTGTAGTGTATAAATGGTATGAGATAATTTTAACTGTCAAAAGATTTAGCAGGGGGTTTGGTTCATAGCTTTAACAGTCATTTTTAAAATAGTATTTCCAGGAGTAGCACATTATCTATTGACATCCCAGCAGTTAATCTAGTTCTTCATTAGGGAGGAGGAGATACATTTACTTCAAGTAATCTTGGCAATGAAATGATTTTTCCTAATCAAATTGGGATCTGATATGTTAGTGATGGACATTATGGGGTTTATTGTTTTCGTTTGCATTAAGTATTACCCTGTCTCAGACATCTTAGTATGTATGAAGTAATGTTTACTGAACTATTGAAGTGACCTCTTGATACATTATTATTTCTCAAATAAAGTTTAATTTTATTTGATGTGAGTGTACCTGTACTTATCGCTAGCTTAAGGGTAGCCACTTAGACTTCTCCAACAAGTATCATTTAACTTGTATGCTGATACATGCTTCCTATCTGAGAAGTTAATATATTATATTGTAAAATGTGAACTATTTCATGATGGTGGAACATACACAGTAAGTTATTGTAGTGAATGTATTATATTCTCTGTTCGTTTGCTCTCTTTGTCATTGGACTTGGTATTACCACTGGTTCCCACAAGAACCTCAGTTCCTCACTTTGTGATCTGTATTACTGCCATAACTGAGACTAAGTCATTTATTTTGCTTTTACCAATGGACTATGAATGAATATCATACATATCACATTCAGAGAACTTAGTGAATATTGTGTTTCTACTCTGGCTCCTTTCTTTTTAGCATTATATCAAGATGGGATTTTTAAAAAAATTCTTTATGTGGGGTGAAAACAACATAAAGAATAGAAAGTTTTGGGCTTTGGCTCTTCTGTAGCCATCATGTAAAACAGGAGAAGTAAGGATTGTTGTAAACCCATGCAGAGCTGAAAATGTTTGTCGCTGGTCTCTTACTGAACAAAAACAAACTAATGCAAGCACCAACACACTTAGTACATATCTATTTTATATGCTGCTTTGGGTCAGCTTTGTTCACTGACTCCATCTTTTTGAGATTTCAACAGAAACACTGAAAATTAATATGGCAGAGATGGAGTAGTGACCAAATTTACCCATTAATATATTCACCCAGAAAACCACAGCTTCACTAACAGATTAGAAGACAGATCTGGGAAAATCGGTAAACACTGAAGACTCACAAGGGTATCTGACAACTAACACCTTAAATATATAGCCAATAAGTAGATCAATTCTTCTGCAGAGAATGCAGGTTGGCTTTGGATCATCCTCACAGGGGAAACAAAGTACATAAGAAGAACTTTTACTTCACTGTACTCACAAAGGAGTCAACATCATTGAAGACTGGGGAAAGGTTTTACTTTTATTTGGGTTCATAACTCATATCTTATATTTAAAGGTCAAAGGTTAGATGGTCCCATTAGTTTGTAATTCATTTCTGTGATGGGTAAGCACACTTTAAAGTTTCAGTGGATTTTGTGGTAGAGAGAATGGGTCAGAATCCCTTTAACATTTCCTGAAATTTCACATTATAAAGAACACAGGCTTCATCTACAGTCTAGAAATCATTTCCATCATTTCCCCCATGGATCCACATCCTAATATGTAATGACATGGGCCATAACTTTATTTTCTTTCACTATATTTTCTGTTGCCAGTATTACCCATCTCAAAAAACTTTAAATTTATTATAAATGCAAAATAATGGAGTTGTTCTCAATGCTCCTTTCTGTCTCACAACCCTCTATCTATTCTGAAGTGCAAAATATATTCAAACCCTAAGTTCTTATGACCAACTCCTCTCTACCCTTTTTCTGTTTCTGGACTTCACCAGCATTGCCTTTCTCCTAGCCTGCTCTTGTACTAACGAACAGACCTTTGCATCTTAATGACTTCTTTTTCTTCTTTTGGTTTCCTCAACAAAACCCTTAAGTAACACTTTGTACCCCATGACTTCCATGCCGAAATTCCTTTAAGGTCTATAAGGTTCTTACCACCTGACTCCTGATAACTCCTCTTCACTCGGCTAAAAAAACTTACTTGGTTTTCCTTGAATGTACCACATAAATTGCCCTTTGTAGTCACTGCCTAGAATTCTTTTCTTCCTAAATCTAGGGGGCTTGATTTTTCTCTTTATTTGAGTTTCTGTTCAAAGGCATCACTTGAGGAGGCCTTTCAGAACCTGCATCACATTCCATTCTCATGCTGCTCACTTTGATTATGCTCCCTCTTTTGCCTTTCTAAAATACATTATTTGTTTAGGCTTCTGTTTATTTTAATAAATTGTCTTTCCCACTCAAATGTAAGCAATAGGAGGTTGGGCATTTTATCTTTATTTACTGCTCTCCTCACATTTTCTAAAATAAGCCCAGGCACAGAGTAGAGACTAAATAAATACTTGCTGAATGAATTAATGAAATTTAGAATAACTATGCAAACACTCAATATTCTCTTTGGTAAAAGGATTTTGAGACTTGGCTGTGGGTTGTTTTGGATGGAATAAACTAAGAAATGATTAGTACTCTGTCTTTTAATTTCAAAGGCAATCAATTATAAATAAGAAACAAATTAATTTTATCTACAAAGCATATTTGACTCATTTTACTAACAATTGGAAGACAGACATAAGCTGTTACAGTATTTAAATTAAGTCAGGTTTTAGGAGATTCTATATTTGTACATTTTTAATCACATGGTCAAAACATTGTTTAGCGATGCAATACTTTGTTTGAAATTACATGTGAAAAGACATTTGACAAGTATTTGAACTTTTAAGTTATGGATAAATAATTTGAGTTCAATAGACAAATACTTTCAGTTATTTATATCATGTTCTGATAATGCCAAACTTGCTATCTAATAAAGGTTTGATAACTGGTTGCTGAGGAAAGCATGTGTCCCAGTCCATACTTCCATGGCTATTCAGGGCACTTTGTTGCTTTAGCAATATGATTAGTGCCAAGAGTTCACAAGAGTGTCCAGACATTGCATTTTGTGAGTGCTTACTTAATTTTTTGGTTTATTTTAATTTTTGAAATAAAATATCTACATATTTATGAATTGCAACATAAAGTTTGGATTAATGTATTTGTCAAATGATAAACTCAGGAAATTATTAGCATGTTATCTTTATATACTTATATTTTTTCATAATTTTTATATTTAAAATATCCCATTTTAAGCACATAATGTACTATTTTAAGTTATGTTCACCACTCTGCAAGAGAATTCCAGCAGATATTTTTCTTGTCTAATGTTGTACTTATTGACTAGCCTACCCATGTATCTTTTAAATGCTCTAAGAGGGTGTCTTTGATATGTGTGATTAGACTGAGTTCCACTATATCTTCTCAGCCCACCCTGTTCCTTGATTTTCATCTTTTCTTGACCATAACATTAATTAATTAATTAATTAGTTAATTAATTAATTAAAAACTATTTAATTTAGTTTTTAGTTAGCTAATTATTTTAACATGTTAGGGATTGAAATTGGATCCTTATGCTAGCATGGACTGTATTATTGCAATACAGATCCAGCTCTTGGAACTATGAGGCAGGACCTACCCTATGTAGCCTGAGTTGACTTTGGCCGCTTGTCTTTGTCTGTGAGTCCCATGATTACACTCAAGTGCCCAGGTATATTATAAATATTTTTTTTTATCAAGCCAGTAGTTTTACATCTCTGGAGAGTATAATATTGTCTTTTAGTAGTTTTATAGATTGAATTTGACAACTCATGATCTAACACAAATATTTAAGAAATTATTTCTAGTGTTAAAAATGTAGAAGACTCTAAATACCTTAAAACCTCATGTTAGACCTTAAAAATTAATCCAAAGCTTTAAAATTCAAACCCCACCTTTATTACATCAGAAAGAAGCTTTTGGTATTACATCATTATTTCTTCCAAATGTATTTGATTTAAATCTGACATGAATAAAATATAAAAAACACAGTAGTCATTTGTCTATGAGCTTTAACAAAGCTGCTATTAACTTTCAATTCTCATAGTTGTAGATTGACTCTGACCCAATAAAATATTCATTTCTTCCTAGACCTTGCTCCTAGAATTTTTGTTTATATTTAGAACAGTTCATAAACACTACCTACTCAGCCCTATGCTTCCTACTTGATATTTATGTTTCTGGCATGATACAAACCAATATTACTCCTAGTATTTCAATAAGAATAATTCTATTGAAATATATCTGGATATCACTACATTAATTATTGTTTTATTTAATTTTTCTTATGGGGAAATTTCAATACTAAATGATTTTTAGAAGATACACAAATGTTCCATGTTGTACAAATCTTAGTTGCTCTTATAATAAAAACCCAGAGCCAGATATTGGGATAAAGCTGAAAGATCAGAGAGACACAGAAGAACAAGCTACAGCCACTTCTCACATAGCCAACTTCTCAGGCTGAAAATGTAAATGTCTTCTCCACAAATCCTCAAATTGAATAAGGAAAGCAAAAAGAACCGTAAGGCCAAAATGGAAAGGGGACAACTCTTGTCTCCTCCTTATATTCTTCTTTTGCTCACCATAGCACTTCCTTTCTTAAACTTCCTAGTGCTGAGATTAAAGGCATATGTGCTTTTTGAGTACTGAGAGCAGAGGCACAAAATTCCAAATGCTGAGATTAAAGGTGAGTGCCACTACTGCCTGCTGTGTTTCTCTTTTGGACTGAACTAGTCTCTTGTAGCCCAGGCTGGCCTTGAACTCACAGAGATCCAGAGCAATCTCTGCCTCCTTAGTGTTAAGATTAAAGGTGTGTAGCTGCCTAACTTCTATAGCTAAGTCAATGGCTGGCTCTGCTCTTTGATCTTCAGGCATTCTTTATTTGATATACAATATATCACTGCAGTTTCCAGGTGAACCTAATTATGCCTTTTTATTTTAGTAGCCAAGATGTTAGAATCTTGTGATGAATCTTTTTGGTGAATCAGTTCTCCATGCTCACTCCAGACCTCATTGCTAATATTTTACATAAAAAGATACGAGTATATCCCCACTGAAGTTAGACTCTTATCCTATTAATCTTCCAAAATACCAGAAGCAAAACAAGTATTGTGTTTTGTAATAATTAAATGTTCTGAAGATACAGAAAGATAAAGACATGGAGCACAATCTTTCCTCTAAATCAAAGCCAGCAAGGGAAACTCCTGTAGGCCAGAACCCCCCAGTAAAATCCACTTTGCTGGACACTCTCATCTATAAACCCTGCCCTAACCCCAAATCCTTTCCATCACCCTGCGACCACAGTGACTACTTAGACACACAGTTTCTAACACATTTTGGATCAAGAGGGAAATCTGAGATGTCCCGCGCCCACTTCTCGCCCACAAGAAAAGGCACGGCACATGTAGGATCCTTCTGCAGTAAAGCTTTAATGCGTCTTGAGGGAGAGCATCAGCTTACGGAAAATGGAGAGGCCACGAGGTAGGAAAACCCAACTTTTATATAGACCAAAGACCTTTGCCTTGGACGTGTCACCTTTCTATAGGCTGCAGCTCATTATCCCACATGACGCCACGGGAGAGGCGGAGAGACCAGTCTCGCGAGAGTATCAAACGCATGCGCTCTTGTTTTGTTTACTGACTCAGGCGGGTTGGCCAGCACCGGATATCAGCGCCACCTTGAGGAGCTGGGGCCAGCGGCTCCCAACACCCCCCCCCCTTTTTTCTTTTCTAAGCAATGAGGGAATCCTGTAAGAGGGTGGAGGCAGTGGTTATCCCCCAGAAAACATTGTGGACTTGCGTGGGCGTCATCTCTAATCCCTCGACAGATCGAGATGCCCCCAGCCTGTCCTCTGCCTTTTGTTGGGAAGGGAATTAAGGCAGACACCCTTATGCAGGACAACATACCTCTCAGGACATAGCTATGTCCTGTGCGATGCCCTTGGCTCAACACTCCTCTCAGGAAAGAGGCCGAACACTCCACCCAGTGCAATGGACAGGACTGTCCTAGGTGTGCAGGAGCTGTTCGAGCCTAAGTATCTCTATTGCTTTAGTATAGGTAGCCACATATCTACCGAGGCTCCTGAGTCTAGAGCCATTAAGGCTTGAGCCAAAACTGTTTTGTCTCTCGGACTTTGGATTCTGAGCCTGCAAACCATCTAGAGAAGAATGACCAGTCCTCCGCAAAAGGCTAGGCCAAACATACCCACCCCACCCATTCCTTGGAGTAGGGGAAGGCTGAGGAAATCCACGTAGAAAACTCTCTGGTCAGTGACAGGTCTAGCCGAGTGGAATTGACTTGGACGATCGCCACCTGCAGGTCACGAAGGGTCTGCTCAAATTCAGACGACCAATTCTGTAACAAAAATTGAGAAAGGCTTCTCGAAAGATTAGCTTCTTTTGTAAAATTTTTATATTGAATAGAGGTTATGCATAAACCAGCAAGTTTTTGTTCACACCCCAACTGTGCCATTTATTGAGGCGGACAAATCATTAACCGCCTGTGCAGTCTGCACTGTTTCTGGAAGTGCAAGAGCTGAGGCAGTCACCGAGGCCCCCATGGCAGCTGTGGCAACAATCTCTATAATAACAGCAGAGATTCCAAAATCTCTTTTTTGTCTAAATAGCTGCAAGCTACTGGGGGTCTCTACTGGTATGGGCACAAATCGTGGCATGTGGGCCACTACTGCAAAGAAATAAAGCTGAGCATCTCAGCATAAGGCATAAAGGCAATTATCAAATTTGCATCTCAATTCATCTATAATTTCTGAAGCATTGCTAACAATCTAAATAAATGGTGGCCAAATTGGGAAAAAATGAAAATACTTTAGGTGTGGCCCAACCTATACTCCTGGATTGGCAACTGTTACATGGTAAAATTGAATCTTTATCCGGCCTGCCTGAGCAAAAGGGAGCCAATTTTGGTTTTATCAAACTCTATTTCTTTTTGCCAGGCTGCCGAGAAATTTTTTAGTAATATACATGAACTAGTTTTAACTAAAACATAAACTTCCCTTTAACCCCAAACTTCTATTTTCTTTAATGCTAGGCCTAAATCCTTATCAGTGGTAAAAAATCAAGGGAAAACTTGTGTATTATACATCACCGGCATTGGCAGAGGGAAGGTGGACATTATCCCCCACCGCTGTTCTCCCCGGGTGTGATATGTTAGTAACATCCAACGCGTCAACTGGAGAAGGCGAGGGCTCTTCTTCTTGTAATATCTTCCTGGTGAGGCGCTCTGGGACCCAAACCGGATTTTTTTCATCCTGTGGAAAAACACAAACAGCTCCCCAGGATCTTATTAAAATAGGATCCAGGCCTTTCCATTTATTTTCCAAAATATCTTTCCATTTTACTAGCTCTTTTGGCCGTTGTGGTTCTGTGCAATGTCGCTCAGCAGCATTTTGATAATTATCATCAATATTTAAAAAATTTATGGTAAGCAGTGCCAGGGCAATTGACACTCTTGGTGTTGGGGGCAACCTTATTCCCCCTTTTTATTTTAACAAATAGGATTTTAAGGTTCGATGTGTACGTTCAATAATGCCTTGTCCTTGAGGGTTGTATGGTAACCTGGTAAGGTGTGTTACTTGCATTTGTGCACAAAATTGGGCGAATTTTTGGGAGCTGTAAGCTGGCCAATTATCAGTCTTGAGGTAAGCTGGTTTACCCCAGGCGCTCCATGCCTCTAAGCAATGTTGAATAACATGTATGGTCTTTTTTCTTGTAAGTGGTGTGGCATGAATAATACCTGAACATGTATCAATAGAAACATGTATAAATTGAAGCTTTCCAAAGGATGGAACATGTGTCACATCCATCTGCCATATTTGTAATGGTGAAATGCCTCTTGGGTTAACCCCAACAGTTTTAGCAGGGAGGAATTGACAGCAGTTCTGACATTGTGTCACAATTTCGCGAGCTTGTTGTCTAGTAAGTGAAAAACGCTTGCGTAAAGTCTCTGCTGTAACATGAAATTTTGTATGAAAATTTTTTACAGCTTGCAATGGGTCAGCAAGGGCAGCCATGACCAGGCGTGTGGTTTGGTCAGCCAAATCATTTCACCTGCTCATAGGGCCCGGGAATCCCGAATGTGCCCGTATATGGGTAATATAAAAGGGCTCACGGCATTGTAGCAAACAATCTTGTATGGTACAAAACAGGGCAGACACTGTACTGGAAGGATTAATAACACCGGCCGTTTCAAGTAATTGAAGAGCATTTACCACATAATGGGAATCAGACACAATATTAAGCGGACAATCAAACTTTTGTAAAACTTCTAACACAATTAGACATTCAACAATCTGGGGTGATCTTTGACCAAAGTCTTTAAAAAATGTCTGTGAATTTATAACATAAGCACCCCTTCCATTTCTTGAGCCATCAGTATATATAATTAAGCAATCTTTTAAAGGTACTGAGGAAGTAGCACGTGGATATATCACAGGGTGATAGGCCACAAACTGTAACAAAGGATGTTTAGGATAATGATTATCAATTTTTCCAGGAAACATAGTAGTTATTATGGCCCAATCATCATTGGTAGCAGCTAGGACCTTAACCTGATGGGTGGTATAGGGTAAGATCATCAAAGTGGGATAAGTACCAAAATACTCAGCCGAGGCCCTCAAGCCCTTTTGAGCTAACTGGGCAACAGCGGCTGGATACCAGGCAATAACCTTCTGGGGTGAGGCCGGGGGATGAATCCACAATAAGGGGCCTGCCTGCCATAATACAGCAGTAGGCAATATTCTTTTTTTAAAAACACATAGGGAAAAATGGCTTATCATAATCAATCTGAGCTAATTGGACCTTCATTATAATCATGTGCCAATCTTTTGGCAAGGCAGAGAGCATGGTGAGTCCCCCTGAACGGGCCCAAAAAGATGCATCTGCACATTAATAGCTCTTAAGTCCTGTAACAGAGCCACCTTCCGGATTTCTTTTTAATCACAAAAAAACCCAGGCCTTGTCTTTGTTTAGGAATCTTGGGCGTGGTTCGTCCTTGCCCAACCGCCCCAGGCCCTGTCTTTCCTCATACCAAGAGGAGCCAAACTTTAAATTTAAATTTTCAAGTTCCCGTACAGGGTACAAAGTGGGGGGACCAGGCTTTAGTTTCTGGTTCCCCAACTCCCCCTTATTCTTTATTCTACCGGGGGGTCCTTTTTCCTTATCGAGTATTGTTACTTTATGGCGCGCGCCTAACCTCACATGGCGCTCGGTTTCTGACATGCTGTCCTGAACTTTTTCTATCACACCTCGCCCTTCAGCTATCAGATCTTTACAGGCTTTATCTTCTACAAAGTTCTCTAGGGTACACTGTGCCATCTTAATATCACTCTGCTTAAGCAAGGAGTCTAGTGCTGTTACGATAGACTGAGAGGATCTCACAGACCGGTAGAAGCAAAAGGCAACCACGAACAACAACACTACTAAGACAAGCACCAAGGCCTCAAAAAATCCTTTCCAGGGTGGCAAAAGTCCTAAACCAAAGTCCAGTTCAGACATATCTCTCCGAGCAGCCTACCTGCAGTTCTGAATCCACCTCGTCTCCGAGGGCTCTCCGATGGTGCAAATGGTGTTCAGTTCCCGGGTTTCGGCACCAGTTGTCCCGCGCCCACTTCTTGCCCGCAAGAAAAGGCACGGCACACGTAGGATCCTTCTGCAGTAAAGCTTTAATTCGTCTTGAGGGAGAGCATCAGCTTACGGAAAATGGAGAGGCCAAGAGGTAGGAAAACCCAACTTTTATATAGACCAAAGACCTTTGCCTTGGACGTGTCACCTTTCTATAGGCTGCAGCTCATTATCCCACATGACGCCACGGGAGAGGCGGAGAGACCAGTCTCGCGAGAGTATCAAACGCATGCGCTCTTGTTTTGTTTACTGACTCAGGCGGGTTGGCCAGCACCGGATATCAGCGCCACCTTGAGGAGCTGGGGCCAGCGGCTCCCAACACTGAGACCCACAATTCACAAGGACCTATTGGATCAAGTGTTCTTATAGGATCAACAGCTGGTTCTGTATCAAGAGCTCATATTGAACCAAGACTGGATCCCTGAGATACAGAATCATCCAGTTCTTATTGCACCAAGAACAGCTCAGTATGACACAGAATATGCTACCTTCAAGTGGACCAAGAGCCCAGACTGGATGAGGAGAGGCTTCCTGAGACACAGCCAGAACAGATTACACCAAGATCAGCTCCCTGGAAAACAGACAAAATCCTGCATTCATCTAAGGAAGCAATGTGCAGATGTCAGTGCAATAATACAGAAACAACATAAAGAACAATATGGCATCACCAGAATCTGGTGGTTCTACAACAACAGCAGATTTCCTGCTTCACTAAAATGAAAAGAGACTCTGGGCCTGTAGGCTGAAGGTGGATGCCCCAACTTTGTAAAGGAGCTTTGGGTGACTGTCCAGGCAGATAGCTGTCATCTCTGTCATTTCTAGATTTTAGAAGTTGATTGCACTTCCTATTTACTTAGGTAAATATTATATCCTTCTCTGGTCTTTGATGTAGTTAAAGATTAGATAATTACAGATGTTTTTCTTAGTTATATTAAAAGTTATATTGGATATAAAACTTTAGATTCACAAAGATGAAATATATGATAAAATATTTTCTTTAATTTTGCTAAATACAAATAGACCAGATAGTATAACTATAGTTCTTACTTAATAGCTATTTTGTTATATGTAATTTTGCTATGTTAAAATTAAAAACCTTCCTTTTTGATTAGATAGAAATGAGAAGTGATGTAGAAATGTTTTTCTGTATGCTGTGAATATCAATCTTTAAATAAAAGAGCTGTTTTGGCCCTTAGTGAGCACCATAGAAGAAGTAGGTAAAAAATCAAAATAGATTAAAAAAAAGACAGGGTCAGGGCAGTTCAAGCCAGCTGCCCCCCCCAAAAAAAAAACATATAAAAAACACAGGTGAGCCACAGGCCACGTGAAAAACAAACTAATAAAAATAAATTAAGTTAAAATAAAAAACAAACAAACTAACAATATGCCTAAGCCATAGGCCAAACAACATAAAATTAATATAAACATATAAATCATTTTTTAAAAAGTAAACAACAGTGGGTGGCTAAGCAGTCTAACACTACAAGTCTACACGTCTAAACCTCTGGCTGCCCAAGACCAAAAAACCTTATTATAACACCTGAGCATGGCAATGCAGAAGAAGCAGAAGGAAACAACCGTAAAAACAACTTTATGGCGATAATACAAGCTTTATAGGAGGAAATGAAAAGAAGAGAGGAAAAGCCAAATAAAAAATTTGAAAGAGATCAACAAATCCCTTAAAGAAAACTTAAAAAAAGAAATAAAAAGCAATCAAATAAGTGAAGAAAATATATTAAGATTTAAAAAGTGAAATAGAAGCAATAATGAAGACACAAACCGAGGGAATGCTGGAATGAGAAAATCTAAAGAATAAAGAAATGAACTGCAACTATAAATGCAAGCATAACCAATATCAACTTTATATGGAGTAACAAAGAATAGGATTGAAAAAAATCCTGTTCAATAATAAAGCTTCTGGATATATCATTACCCCTAATTCAAGTTTACTACAGAGCACTAGTAATAAAAACAGCTTGGTATTGCCATAGAAACAAATGTGTGGATCAACAGAATCAAATTGAAGACAGTGACACTAATCCACACACCTATAAACACCTGATTTTTGACAAAGAAGCCAAAAATATACCATGGAAAAAGATAGCATCTTCACCAAATGGTGCTTGTATAACTGAATGGTGGTATGTAGAAAAAGGCAAATATATCCATATTTATAATCCTGCACAAAACTCAAATCCAAGTGGTCAAAGACCTCAACATAAACTCAGTTACGCTAAACCTGATAGGAAAAAAGGATATACCCTTGAATGCATTGGCATAGGACACTACTTTTTAAATATAATACCAGTAACACAGACATTGAGTGTCACAACTAATAATGGGACCTTCTGAAACTGAGAAGCTTCTGTAAGTGAAAGACCATAGTCAATAAGACAAAATGACAGCCTACATAATGGGAAAAGATCTTCACCAGCCCTACTTTGGTCAGATGACTTATCTCTAAAATATATAGAGAACTCAAGAAACTAGAGGTCAAAACCCCCCAAAGAACGTGATTGGAAAATTTGGTACAGAGCTTAATAAGGAATTCTCAACAGAAGAACTCAAAAATTGCTGAAAGACACTTCAAGAACTGCTCAACATCCTTAGCCATCAGAGAAAAATAAATAAAAACAACTCTGAGATACCATCTTACACCTTTCAAAATGGCTCAGATCAAAAGCACAGATGACAACTTATGCTGGAGGGGGTATGGAGGAAGGGGAACACTCCTCCATTGCTGGTGAAAGTATAAACTTGTACAGCCATCCTATAAATCAATATGGCAGTTTCTCAGAAAACTGGGACTCAATTTATCCAATGATCCAGCAATACCACTATATACCCAAGGGATGCACATTCTTACATCAAGGTTATTACATCAACTATGTTCATAACAACATTTTTCATAATAGTCAGAACCTGTAAACAACCTAAATGTTCCTCAACTGAAGAATGGATTAAAAATAACTGTGGTACATTTACACAATGTAGTACAACTCAGAAGAAAAAAAAAAGACATCCTGAAATTTACAAGCAAGTAAATGGAACTGGAGAGTATCATCATGACAGAAAGACTGTCATGGTACGGAAAATTTTTTAAATAAATAAAAACTATATTAAAAAAGACATGGAAGCATATGTATAATTCCAATTCTTGTTGCAGGCAGTCATGGTGGCACACATTCTAATGCCAGCACTTGAGATGCAGAGGAAGGCCAATCTTTATGAGTTCAACAGAAGTCTTCTCTATATAATGGGTTCCAGGCAAGCTGGAATACATTGTGCAATGCTATCTCAAAAAAAAAAAAAAAAAAAAAAAAAAAAAAAAAAAAAAGTAAAAACATAAAAACAAGCAACAACCACAAAAGAAAAACACCCACAAATCCTGCATCTCTAGATGACATTCATTTTCCCTCTTTCTGTATTTTGTTCCCTGCCTAGAGAAACTGACCTGGTTTATAATCCAGTAAGTGACCTTTCATTGACTCTGACTTTTGGTTGGGTTTGGCTAGTGGGGATCTGGAAGGAGAAAAAGTGATTCAAGTCTTGCTATTGTGTCTATTTACCTCATTTTTTTCTCTTTCCAGGATCCTTAGGGTTATGATAATTAACCTCCCTCTTGGTTCTAGTAATGAGTTTTTCCTTTGTCTAGAGGTGTTATAGTTCTTTGTAACATTTAATCTTAAATTACCAGATTATCATGTCCAGTTATCCTGAAAGTTATGATTATAATAGTTTTATTTTTTCTGTTTGGGGGCCTACCACCAAGCTCCCACATAAATACATGAAGACTTATTTTTACTGACCTTAGGTTGGATTATTTCTTGACTATTTTTCTAGCAATTCACTCTGTTTCTACTTAACTATATTTTGCATCAGGACTTTTATCTTTCTTTATTTTATTTACTTATTTATTACTTTATTTTATCTACTCCATGGCTGGTTGTGTGGCTGTTTGAATGGCTCTTGGCATCCCCCTGTTTCTCCTTTTCTTGCTCTTCCTTTTTCTCTTTTTTGGGCCTAGATTTCTTCTTTTTATTTTCTCTGCCTAGCAGTCCTTTCCCTTTTCTACCTTGTTGCTGAGTCCTAACAGTTTCCTTGGGAGAGGGAATAAGAAGATGGAGAGTCAATGACACAAACCATGGGAGTCAAGCAAACTGTAGACTCATCTATTCAGTAATGGGGAGAGCCTTATAAACCCTCCTCCTCATACTCAGGCCATCCCTCCTTAGCTGGGCAGGATATAGTGATATTATGTGGACATCCATCATAGGCTAGGTGCAATCTGGTGACATTGTGTGGTCATCCCTCATTGACTGGGAATGATTAGAAGTTCTAACAGTGTCTGTTGCTAGGCAGACTCCACAGACTCCATATGATCAGAAACTCTGAACAGACTCTACATTGGCTCATTCGGAAGTGCATTATGTCATGCCTTGGCAACTGATCTGAGCCAATTTTGACTCTATGGGCTTTCTTACTACACTGTTTAGCATGTCTATTCTGTTCTTTATTAGATCAATCAGGTGTTTTAGATAGGCAAGGTAGTAACACAGCTTTACAAAGTTAAACAAATGCAACATAAAAGAATGTAACACATCTTTGCATCATTAATATTTCACAGCATAAAAATGTAACACATCTTAAACTAATATTACACAACCATGACTTTGTAAAGAACCCAGATTCTATTTAGTGTAATATAAGTATGCCATTCATTTCTGTTTGGTGTTTTAATTGGTAGAACTGTTTTTGAAACTTATTTCTTATCTTTTGAACAGCATATTGATCCACTCCTTCTGAAAGTCAGAAGACACATCTTACTTATCATAGTGGATATTTAATTGTTTCCAGGTTTAGTAAAAATTAAGTTACTTTACAGTACACACACACACCCACACACACACAAACACACACACACGTACACACACATACACACACACACAAATTTGTATTTCTCATACCTCTGTGATTCTTAAATTAGCCTTATTGAAACACTCATATGATAAGATTGTATAATACCTGGCTGCTAGGCCACCATTCACAGGTGCAGACTGTGAATGTACATATATTCACAGTGCATAGACATGAATAAGCAAATCAGTTAGTCTACCTCATGTTATAGTTCATGTTTGACAATTCACTTTTACTCAAAGGTAAAGATATCAAACTCTTACAAGACACATTCATTGCCAAAATGCTTCAAATGAGAATACCACTACTATGTACATAGCAGCCATTCAAGCTTGAACCATGTGCAGGAGGCCTTCAAACAGGGAGTTTCTTGCTAGGCCACAGAAAGCAACATTGGGTCTAGTGTATGTTGATTTATGTTTAAGTATCATGCCTGATTCTAGAAGTTTGTTGAGTTTTCTGGGTATAATGACAAGAATTATCATCTCCCAATTGATTCTGGAGCTCATCAAATTGAAAACCGTGATTACAATCATCTGATGTAGAACACCTAGTGCTTTCAAGATATAATTGATCCCACAGTGAATAAGCAAATAACATTTAATCATGGGTTCACAGAATCCTTGAAAAATGAATAACAAGTTCCTGGACCCTTTCAAGGTGCTTTGGATATCACTAAGTCTGGGATCCTCTCTGACTCCATGGCACACTTCCCCTTGAACATCTCATACAGGCTTCCTACCACATTCCTCCTTGTACTAACTATTACTCTCAAAAATATTTTCAAATTTTAGGCAGAAAATATTTCTTCACACATGTTCAGCAAAGAGGGGCACCATGTCAAGCACTAAATATTAAATAACTGGGAGGTGAATTTTTTTCCAACAAGTATTTTGGTACTAAAGTGTACATTAAAATTCTAAACATCTAAATTGGAACTTAACCTGTTAGGAAATTATTAACAGTTATAAATGAAGAAAAGATATACTCATTAATAATCAAAATGTATGAGTAAATACTATACATTTATTCTAAGGTAAGTTTTTCTCCTAACAAACACATACATATAAATTAGTTTTAAGCCATTATTTATTTTGATTATTACATGTCAGTAGTCCTTTAAGACTGATTAAAGGAAACAACTAATATTATAACCATAAATTGTCTGCAAAGGGCTCTGTGAATATTCTTAAGCTGCATATATGTTTTAAACAGCAAATCATATTTGAGTAAGTCATTAAGAAATAATTATCCATCAGCTGCCTGTCAGAGAAAGGAGAGCAAGAGAAGGGTGTAGTAAGAGTTTCTGACCCAGCTGAGCCCTGAGATACAGACTATCAGTCCAAAACTCCAAAATAAACACACAGAAGCTTATATTAATTTCATGCTATTTGGCCTATGGGTCAGGCATATTACTTTCTAACTCTACACTGAAACTCACTCATGACTGGCCACATGGCTTAGTACCTTTTCTCAGAGCAGCATTTTGTCCTCTTTCCTCTGCATCTTCTTGGTATCTCTGTTCTGATCTTCTTCCCATAGTTTTCTTAGTCTGGTAGCCCCACCCATACTTCCTGTCTGCCTTCTGATACTCAGAATTTTACTAAGCCAGTAGGAGGGACAAATATTTATAATGTACAAGAGTATAATCTGACAGAATTTCCTCATATTTCTTTTAAAAACAAAATCCTCAAATCTAGTTTCCTTTGTATAATTTTTTCACCATTTCAACAACTTGTAATCAAGTCTATAAGCATAGATAAACATCCATAATCTATTTTTGGGGGGAATATGGGCATAGTTCTCTAAGCTGCTTCCTGTTGATTGGGAGTGCTGAAAATCTTACGGGGACCCAAAGAAAAATTTAGGATTATGGACAAATCTTTAGCGGAGTAGTCTGTACAGCTGGATCATCTCAGACAGTCTCCTTGAAGCTGTTTTGGATGCAGAACTCAAACAGAAACTACAACAGAGGTGCTCTAAATGCTGGATCTTCTGGGCCATCCATTTTCATTTCAGGGGGTCTTCTTTGATCAAACCTTATTTTTTTTTAACCTGGAACAAACCCACAACCTTTCATTTTCTGTGGAAATCTAAAGAAAACCTCTTCTCCAAAGTACCGTATCTTTTGATTTCAATTATAAAGTCAACTCATTTACCAAATACATAGGTTGAAATAATTCCAACAGTGTTTGTAATTAAATGTCTTTTAGCAGCTTTTACTACTTTATTTGCAGCAAAAAAAAAAAAACCCTTAAAATAAGACAATAACATACAGTATCGGGACACTCTGCAATTTTCATCTTTATGTGACTCATTATTATTTTTTTATCTTATTTCTTTTTTTCAGGGCTTTCTCCATCCTTTTTCTTAAAATGTGGCTAGGATTAAAGGCTTGGCTAAAGTGGCTGCCTGGATCCACCCAGCTCCTAGTCTAGCATAACAGTTTAGTTTTTTAACGGAAGTACTGGCAAGAGTCACAATTACCACTCTGGGGCATTTTAGGGTCCACACTGCCACCAAATAGAGCACTACTACTTACTGCTCATGATCTCCATTTAAGTATTTGGCAGCAAGGTTTCTTAAAAGAGTCACATGTTTTGTTTTGTTTCTTTATTTACAACTTTTTCCCCATATCTACTACTGCTCCCCCTTCCCTTCTCTCAGTTCTTCCCTAGTCCTCCCTCAGCCTCCCCATCCCATCCCCCCATCCATTTTCCATGGAGGACAAAGAGCCACAAGGTAGGTCAGTTTAGTCTGGCTTATCCAGTTGAGGTAGGTCCGAGTCCCTCATCCCAGTATTAAGGCTGGGTTAGATGTTCCTCTGTAGGAAATGGGTTCCAAGTTGTCAATTCATGCACCAGGAACATACTCTGATCCTACTAGAAGAGGCTTCACAAACTGCCCATGCCATTTGAAAGTCATCTACCTTTGGAAGATTTCGATCCTTTCCATGAAGGTTCCTCAGCAATTATTTAAGAATCAGTGAGTGTTCAATAGCTCAGGTCAGCCAACTCTGTGTGTCTCCTCCTCATGATCCTGATCCCTTTGCTTATATACTCTCTCCTCTCTCTCTCTTGATCTGGACTGGGTACTTCACCTGGTGCTTAGCTATGGATTTCTGCTTCTGTCTCTATCCATTACTGGAGAGCCACATGTTTGTTTTTATTACTAAAGCTGAGTCAGAAATCCTCTCTTAAAAAAGCCTCATCTCTGCTCATCTCCAGCAAACAGAGCTGACCAAAGAAAATGTAGCTACTAAGAAATTGTCTTTGACTTTGTTCCTTTTTGGTTTGTAAAAACAGAAACTTTAAATCTGTCATATGCAGCTTGTTGTTTACATGGAGGCTTCTGCAAGACTTCAGGAACTGGCCTTTTTGCAGCTTAAGTTACACTCCAGGAGCCTTACATTTTGTAGCTCAAGCTCTTAAACCATATCATTTCCGTACTATGACCCATTTCACAGACAAAACTCAGAAGCTGCTTTTGGCTTTCTTTCTCTGTTCTAGAACCATTTTTAAGCTTTTTTTTTTTATGGCTTTATGTGGATGTACATGGCCTACATTGGAATGTCAGTTGTAGTATTAAGTTTCTGTCCTGGCATAGCTCTGAGATCTGGACATGCTGGAAGCTTCTTATCTTGCCTGAAGTCCAGACCAGTGGCCCCAAAGTCCCAAAGGAACACACAGAAGCTTATATTAAGTTTATGCTGTTGGTCTATGACTCAGGCATATTACTTGCTAACTCTTACTCTCAAACTAACTCTAACTTTTCTGCTTGCAAGCTAATTGCCATGCATTTGGTTATAACAAACACAAAAAATGTTATTCCTTTGAGAATAGTATCAATAGATTAGGATTAAAGAAAAATAACTATCTTGTTTATACATTGCTATTACTGAAAAGAGCCATACCTCTATGAGCTCATTTTTTTGTGTGTGTGTGATAACCAAATGCATGGGAATTACAAAATTAAACCCCTCTCTCAGAAATATTGACTCATAACATTTTTGTTCCAATATCACGAATAGTTTTGTTTCAGTCACTGAAGGATTATTGCTATATGTATTTGCCTACTTTAAAGTCAAACCCAGACCTGGAGGGAATCTCACATCGATCTAATCTACTTTTCTGCCATTGTGAATAAGCAGCTTAGGAGAAAGTTCATGAACAGAAGAGACTCTGTTAAGGAAAAACAGTGTCAACTTTCCTTGGGATCATTGTTTTTAGCAACTCAATACTGGAACTAGTGTGATTAAACCTACTGATGAATCTTCATGGGTCCATATGTGACATTATATAACTTATTCTTTCCCCAGAAGAGGAAAGACTGGCTTTCTATAGATAACATATTTTCTACAGTCATCTATAGATATAACAGATTATATTTTATGTCTCATTTGACTTTTGAGTAAATTAATGTGTGTTTCAGTATGTGCACCTGTGGTTGTGTGTAAGTGTGGATATGCAGTAGCTAAGGTCAAAGTCAGGTGTTTTATTTTGATTTTTGTTGCTATGATGAAATCTTCTGACAAAGACAATGGTAAGGAGAAAGGTTTATTTGGGTTTTAATTCCAGGTGCTAGTTTGTCATTATGAAGAATTTGTCTAGAAAATAATGGGTGAATTCCTACTTGAGCCCCTCTCTACACTTATAGCAAACACATGCAAAATCAGGGAGTGGTGCCACCCAAATCAAGGTAGGTCTTCAGCTTTTATAACTCACGTGAGATGATACAGCACAGGCATGCCTACAAACTAACCTGATCTAGACAATCACTCATTGAGATATTCTTCTAAACGATTTTAGAAGATGGCAGTTCAACAATCTAATTTAACCATCACATCAGGAGTCTTATTCTATTGCTCTCTACCTATCTTTTCAAAAGTAGAGTCTCCTACTAAGCTCATTAATGCACCAACTATACAGTTATTTCTTCTAGAACTGAGTGGTTAAGACACACTCATTCAGAGCCTATCAACTGACAAAACTTTGATGACATTGCATTATAACTTGCTTATCACTAAGCCTCTTTACCTATTTTAGTTTCCTTCTAAAACTTCTTTTCTCTTAGCATGGTATTAAAATGTTATTTATGTAAAACAAAAGTAATAGGTTGTATTAGTCTGTAGCCCCAGAACTTATATAATGAATCTTTACATATACAGAATGGTTCAGCTAATCCAACAATGTATGCCTACAAACAAAAAGCCTAAAAATCCAATAGTCTTTCAGTCCACAAAGCTGTATGTCTTGGTATTCAGCACATGCCAGAATCTTAAAGAAGTAGGCTAATGCCAATGTAGGAATGACTTGTTAGTGAAGTGGAAAGAAAACAGAGAAATAGAAGAGTTCCCTTCTTCTATGACCTTTACATAGGCTGCCAGCAGAAGATGTGTCCCAGATTAAAAGTGAATTTTTCCTACCTCAAAACTCTGGATTATACATGTCTTTCCACTTAAAATAGTTTAATTTAAAAAAGAAGTCCCAGGGACCATATTGGTGAAGATGAACACACAGACACACCACACACACACACACACACACACACACACACACACACACACACACACACACACACACCTCTGTCTGGGGTTGTTTGTCCTAGGACCATACAGATTGGGGTGGCTTGTCCTGCCAACCAGGACTCTGTTGACATCCAGACTTGAATTTTTTGAGGAGGCCCTGACTGGGTCCTTGATGGACAACAGCCAGTATCTGTGTTGAGGTCTGAGGCTCCTATTTTTATCATTGATTGTTCAGTGTCCTGGGATGTCACATGGTCCATGTTGGAGTCTGGGGATCATGCTGCTGCTGGGCTCATATCAGTTTGGTGGCCTGTGCTGCCACCCAAGGAAATGGTGATATCTGGACCCAACCTGTTGCTGCTGGCCATGTCTAGGTCCATGGTCCTGCTGTAGTTGAGAAGTCTGTATTGATGTCCATTGCTGTGTTATCCCAGGGGCCCATGCAAATCATGTATTGAACTGCATGTTGAACCATGTGTTAAGCTATAAGGGTCATGTTGAGCTGGTCCTTCCTATCACTGGCTCAGGTACAGCAGCTGACCTCTCACCAGATAGCAACCCTGCCATTCCCAGTACTGAGATAACATACTTGGATTATCCTTTCACAAGGAGCTGGGACTGCCCCTAATAAGGGAGCCCCTCCCTCACTTGGGAAAGCTAGCCCTGCCTCTCACCTGTCCCTCACCTGAAAGTGGTGGTCCCAGTGGCCTGATCATAACAACCCAGCTACCACCAAGATACACATCCAGGGCTTTGAGTTGGGCACTCCTTTACATCTGCCCCATCTATAACTTGCTAGGGAGCATGGAAGGACTGTTCCTATAGAAACATAGCTTCAGACCTGACTCCATCACTAAGGCAACAGCAAGATAACTAAGAGGAGTTTCTGTGAAGGTGCAGTGTTGATGGTGTGCCAGAGGCCAGAGGCCTTGAACCTGACTTGCAACACATTACATAATGAACTTTTGCAAGTAAAGCTGTTTGAGTAAAAGGATAGACAGCAGCTCCCAATGCCACAAAGACAATGGAGAGGTGATGGAGAGGCAGAAAAGACAGATTAAAGTGAGGTTTTTCATTTTGTTTTTGTTCAATTTTTAAATTAATGTTCTTATGTATATTTTTATTTTTTTCTAATTTTTAATTATTTAATCTTTAGTTTTCCTTTAGAGAGGCCACTACATGTGTAAAGGGCAGATATGGAGGGATTGGGGTACATAATGGTAACTTACCAAAAGATTGATAAAAATTATGTTAAGAAAGAAAAAAATACCTCTCAGGTATGCACAGCCATTTGGATTTTAGTTCATTCTAGATGTAGTGAAGTTGATAACCAGTAATAGCCACCACATGGCTGTACCTTGATTCTAATTAGTGATTTCTTCTGGACTCAAATTATCAATTCTTTATACTTCTTCCAATTTGATCCAATTACTTGAAACACCCAGGTAAAACAGAAAGGACATAAATAGCCTAACTACATCATTATCTGCAGTATTTTGAATGTTACTGAAGTAAAATATCGGTACAATAATAATCCCCAGGGATACCATCAGTGCGATGAATCTTCACGAAGGATGATAGTTACTAGAAAGAGAGTCAACAAAAAAATGCCTTAACTTGTAATTTTTCAGCTGCATGAGGCAACTGAACTTCTTGGCTTACCTAATTTACATGTAAGTTTGGTTGACAGTTTTGTTTAAAAATAAAAACAAAATAAATAAAACAAACCTAGAAACAAATAGCAAAAGCTAGGTATAAAAGCTATTATTATTGTTATATTCCTAAGAACATTGGATATCATGATAATGATATGAGAGATTTGTTTTTATGAAAATGTGGATTAATATAAATGAAACACACTCAGAGAAACACTGTCTGTCCCTCAAGTATGAAGTTGCACTTGATCTTAGCTTCTGTGGACCTGTGTTTATGGCCCCAAGGGACTGGAAAAGGTGGCTGTGCCTTACTCTTTGTGATTCTTACTTCATTATTCGCCACTTTTCTGTTTATTCCTCCTTGTTTTGTAGTTTTCACTAGAAACTTACTTGTAGCAAAGAGTTTTTCTCTGATATTCTGTGTTAAAATTCAGGCGGACTTGGGTTGTGAGAGGTAGCCTGAAGGGGAATCTACAGGAAGGGCTATGATTGCCTCTCTTCCCTGGATACATGCTCACATCTTCTTTTATTAGCCTTCATGACTTCTTTTAAAAAGAAGAGAAAGAGGTTAAAATAGTCCTTTGCAGGATTAGTTAGGCCTTTTACTCCTAATTTACTCCATTAAGGATCTTTTTCTCAACAATATGTCAATTCCTAATTATATTTAAGGTCTGAACATCTATTCTTATTTATGCTCAAATCTGTATTTCTTTGTATTTAACTCCCCATGTATGTATCTGCCTCTTCTGTGACTCACTGTGTTTTAAGTACATGTATATCTGTTCTTTCCTCTGGGAAAGGACCTCCTTCCTCTCTGTTCTCTCACTTGTCTTCCCTTCTCTACAAGGATGATGACCACATCACACAAAGCTGTCACCTGATTAAGGGTAGTATAAGTTACTATATGTTATAGTTGAAAACAGATCTTAAAATTCTACTTGTCAGATAATGGACTGCAAGGAAACATCCCAAGATGGTAACCATAGCTACTGGTGATTAATACTTTGTGTTTTATTTATTTTTGTTCTCTTTATAAAGTTTCAAAAGAAGAGAGAAAAATGTCCTATCAAGGTATTTACAATGAAGAATACTTTGCAAAGAGGTTATACATATATAATGTTCCATCATAAATTGACTAATATTCTGATGTTTACTTGCAGTAATTACATATTACCTTTGAAATTCAGAATTATTCTCACCTAGAAATATATATGTGTTTGTTCCTTTGAAATATAAAAATCTCCAATAAACAAGGAATAATAAAAATCAAGCAAAAAAACATTTTTTATGTGCTCAAAATGCAATACAAATAGCAAAGTAAATTCCAACGTAATTTTCACATTCTCAAGTGAATGTATTATTTTCTTGATCTTTTTGTTATGAAATCTTCCTGTGCTGAATATCTTATGGAATTATGCTAAGCTTCAGCTGCTCAGCTCTTGTGGCATAATGCTTGCAAGCCCTTTCTAAGCAAACCACATCTATTATGCTGTTTCACTGCACATTAGGTGCCATTAAATATCTATTTCATTTATCACAAATTTCAACATGTCTGCTGCAAATTGAAGACCTGCTTTAAAATTGCTCAATATAAGGCTGTCACTGAGTATTTAGATGGAGGAAAAGGCAATGTGCGCACACGTAAAGACCTCAACAAACAATTTTCCTCCGTGGCTAAGAAAACAGAAATTGGCTGTCATGTTGTGAATTTTAATGAAGAAAAAAAGAAATCATGTGGACTTTGCTTCAAAAAGTATTTATGGAATAGAGATTCCATTCCTAATTTTTGCTACATGCTGTCATTTGTTAGCTTTCTGAATCAATTTTAAAAGAATTTTGTAAGGGCTGGAAATGCTGAATAAATTTTGTCTGAAACTCTACTTTAACTTCATGGATAGTACATTTGTAGAAGCTAGAAGTATCCTGTTTAAATTTTATAATGTTTAAATTTGTAATGCGTTTTCATAAAAGTGGTCAGAAATGATTAAAACTATTAATCCTGACTTTCCCACATGTATTTAATTTGTCAGATTAACAAGATATGTACAAGTGAAATGTAATTGTTCTTTTGTTTATCCTATAGTACTTCCAGTTCTTCAGTCATATTTTCCTGTCTAAAGGAAAAAAGAGAAACACTGTCCATTAATTGTCGTGTGTTTAGCCAGGCTATCCTAGTCTCTTGAGACAGTCTCTTCACCAACTTCATTTATCAAATGCCATCTTTTAGAATTTCCAATCCCATTGCTTCTAGGATGCCTACCCCTTCTTTATTTGGTATGTTGACTTGTCCCCTGCCTCCCTCTGCCCCAGATCTCTCCTCTTTCCACTTCTTACTTTGTAGCAGTGATAGTTTATGTATTCAATATTTCTCAAATTTTATTTAAAAATGTTTCTATATCCAAAGGTTAACTCCTTCAGGTACAAAACTCTAAATTTTACCATTGCTCTATTAGTTGGTAAAACTGGCTTCAGTCAGCTCATAAATCGATCCATTTTCTGCTTTAAAACAGTGTAGTCTATGATATCTTTTGGCTTTAGATAAAATTAGTAATTTTCAATAAATCTGAAGAGTCAGGTAATAGAGTCATGTGTCTTCAAGTATAATCATTTTAGCTATAATGAAAATATAGGAGAATCACTTGAGGTCATAAAGTTTACTGTCAGAGTATAGATTTTATCCCTCAAAGTGTTTCAAAACTTTTCCCTTGTGTACTGTTATAAGTATAGTTCTTTAGAACAACTTCTCATATAAAAGATTTCAAGATATAAAAGAAAAATAATTGAATGTATTCATGTTAGTATTCCTTTTCAAAAGGAAAAAACACATGTATTATATTCATATTACTTCAAATATGTATCAATACACATTTGACAACTTATAATTTACACATCTAGAAGAACATAGATTTTATTTTTATCATGCACATTTTACAATATACATGTGCTTTTTGAATACTTTGGATACTTCTGAAATATATGTGAAATACTTATGAACAATTATCTTACTATTCAGCTAAATATCTCACTGACTCTAAACAACTGCAATACATTTTTCTCCTTTGCCTTAAAAATAGGCAATACATTATACACTTTAGGCTCCTATACTTTTAGCAAAAGTGTACCAATCTGTGCAAAACAAGCATCATGATATTATTGATCATTCAGCCACGTAGTAAGACAAATTAAAAATATTTACTTTGGTACTTTTAACTTAGTAATTGCATATTAAATAATGTCTGTAATAGCATGACTGTAGCTACCTTCTTAAGTAAACTAAAGGAAGGCTAAAATGGAATTACTGAGAGTAACTTACTTTAAAATGTTTTTTGCTTATTACTCTTTTAGTTCTTCAAGACAGGGCTGTGGTTATCCTGGAACTCGATCTGCAGACCAGGCTGGCCTTGAAGTCGCAGAGATCTGCCAGTTTATGCCTCCCAAAAGCTGAGGTTAAAGGTTTGCACCACCACTGTCTCCCCTTTTAAACATGTTTTTAGTTGAACTAGAACCTGCACCAATTTCCCCTCCTTTTGCTCCAAAACACCTTCCATCCAGGCTCTTCTCTGTTCCTCCTACTCTAAAGCTGTAAAGTTGATCTCTCTCTCTCTCTCTCTCTCTCTCTCTCTCTCTCTCTCTCTCTCTCTCTCTCTCTTTCTCTCTCCCTCTCTCCCTCCCTCTCTCTCTCTTTGATTACTATTGGTGTGTGTGAATTTGTAAATACAACCTATTGTATTTTTGCTGTTGTGTGCATATGGTTTCAGTGTTGACCACTCAGCACTGAATAACAAAGGGCTCTTTCCCAAGAGAGGTTAACTCTCCATCTTTCAGAATCATTAGCTGCTTATAGGATTTTGGGGGTTTTTGTTTGTTTGTTTTTTTTTTTTTTTTTTGCTTGTTGTTGTTTGGGGTGAGACCCTTTAAAAATTTTCTTTCCTATGTTAGTAGTTAATATGCTTACTGATATCCCCAGTGTACAATTTTGTTTGTGTGGTCATTTCTAGGATAGACTCTCATGTTAAACTTCCTGGTATCTATTTCTTACAGTCTTTCTGCCCTCTTTCCCATGATTTTTCCTGTATTCAGTTACAGTTTTCTGTGATGGTCTCCATTTTCTGTAAAAAGAATAATTTAAACGTTAATATTTCAGTGGAAAGTGTGAAAAGTACGAGATGAAGTTGGCTGCAAATCAATGCTTCTACAAATTGTATGGCTAAGACTATAAAAGTCTTTAAATTTCGTTGTATGGATTTAGGATTTTTTCTAGTTAAAACTCAACGTGAACAGAAATGATTGTTTTGTTATATTTTTTTTTCTAATTTTTGTAATTTAGGTGAAAGTGAAGAGGATAGTATGGATTCTAAATTACCGTCTTCTTTGTCTTCTTGTCTCACATAATTATAAGTATGGCTTCTGAGTAGGTTCAGGCCTCAACATCAGGTAGCCTATGGCAGAGTGTACCCGGGACATCTGTGATCTTTATAGTGTTCATAGTTCAACTTTTCATAGCTTTTTTCTTTTATCATGCCACTCTCTTTCTATGTGACAAATATGAGTTTGTAGATGTGAGTAAGCCACATGGAAGGAAAGTACTCTATAATTGCTTAGAAATAGCTCTTATGTAACTGTTTGTTATAAAAACACAATCTGGAAAAAGATCTGGACAACTGAAAATATTAAAAGGAAAACTCCACAAAGTAAATGTTTATTTTATACGCAAATGGCTCTTGTAACCTTGGGAGAAGATTGATTTAACTGGGCATTAGGTGTCTAATGAAAGTTAAATGCTCTGACAGAAGCCAGGCTGAAATACAAGCAGATCAGCAACACTCTGAGATGTATGTGAATGTACTCTTTTACTTCACATAAATATTTATTTACAGAAGACATGAATATGAGAAACACATTCCAACAGCATCTCAAGTATGTCATATCGAAGTCATGGAGGAGAGGTGTATGGTTTCTGACTGACTCACTGAATATAGGATTGAGAATTCTGGGGCAAACTCACTGCTGCCATTTCTAACTTTGCCACCAAGTAATGAACTGAAGCTGTTCAAATCTGGCAGAGCAAGTACCATCCTGTTGACTGTGGAAAGTAAAACACAATTTGCTTGTTCTGGTGCATATACTATATTTGACTATAAGAAAGGTTTTTGTACTTAGAAGAACAATATGCATGAATATCACTTCCTGAAACTTTCATGTGCATGAATATTCAAGTGTTTACTGGTGCCCAGTCACTTACTTATTTATGTAGTTCTTAATCTTCTACAAGTCAGTTGGACAGCATAGTTAGGGAATATGTTTGAACTCTGTCTTGGAATTTGGTAATCTGATTCTATCAAGCCTTTGAAAAGTTCTTCAAAGATCCAGTATAGGAGGGAGAGATTCCAGCCTGGCAGATGTTGCATTAGAGTGGTGCCATATGCCCCCTGGGAAGCCAGACATCTGGAGGATTGAATCACAATACTTTCTTTTCAGCAGATTCCCCTGCACATGCATACATTGTGTCAATGGCAAAATTCTGTCCATCTGTTTTCTATCCTGGTGCATATGAATGCACATAGGTTAGGAAAAATTGACATATATCTAATTTAAGACAGTATTCCCAAAATGAACTACCTTAGAAATATTTTGAAACTATTTCTTCATTATCAAAACCCAAAAAAAAAATATTCAACTGTATAGGCTGACATAAAGAGAATTCATTCCAAAAGGCCTAATTTTCAGATTTCTTTTTTTCTAGAGAGGTTATTTTCTTTGAATTATTATTTTAATTCATGGATTACTGACAAAAATAAGGTAGGCTATGAAAAGATGCTCTTATAATTATACATTTCCCTACAGACTGAAACTGTGTATCACATTGTACACAAAAAATCATAAAAAAATGCTTGAGATATTATTTTATATTGAGAAACAGTTTAATTATTTAGAATGAAGTTTTATTTTTTTATATGCAGCCAATCACATTCTATTATTAAAAACTGTTGCTATGGTTTCCAGCCTGGAAAATTATATTTATTATATTATGGCAGCATATTGAAGATTTTACCTCTACATTAAAAAGAAAAAATATTGAATAAAATTAGTTTTTAGTAAATTAAATCATGTTACACGATATATTTATGATTAGATCTTATTAAAAATATTATTTCCTGTTCAGTTTACATTTTGAAATTTTTCATGTTACAGCAGAGATTCTTTGTGTTCATGTGTCTGCTTTATTTCAGTTTCATCTTTCAGCTAGAACAGTCTCTAGGATCATCCAGGAAATCACTGGTGGGATTGTGACAAAGGATGTGGTAGTGGTGGTGGTGGGGGTCTGCCATGCTTCCACCCCTAGTAAAGAGGGAATATAAATATTCACTAGCCTGGAATACCTTCCTTCAGGACATGTTATCTATGATATGTAGAGCTTCAGAACTTTCCTATGTACCAGGTTTTTGTCCCCATTTTACTGAAATTTACAAGAAGTATATCATCTACTAGTAGTAGCTCCTTGCTAAGCCAGAACGTGACTGATGAAATGGATTTTACATACTCACTTAAGAACCTTGGAAATGCCTTAGATATATTGAAACAGTTTCCACAAGTCTGCAGTGTTGTGTGGAGTTAGACAGAAGGAATGCTGGGGACCGTTTACCAGCATCAGGCATGTTCTGTATGTCACTCTGCTAGACTTTTTTTAATAGTGTGAATTTTAGTGGTATAGATGATTAGGTTAAGCATGATTTTGACCTGTTTTTTTTTTTTTATCATGTTTTGAATTCTACATTATTTTTCTCATTTTAAAAGATATTTTCTAAAATAAGAAATGTGGATGTTATAGGGAGATGACCTATAGACTTGAATATTTGGGGACTCAAGTATAGCACCAAAGGTCCAGAGCATGGGGTTTTTGAAGGTAAAAACCATGTCAAGGCTTCTATGGTGTGTGGTGTCTGTTTCCTTCATAGGCAGGCACTTTACAGAAGTCAATATAAGTTAGATGGGGCATGGTAATCTCAGGCTCCTAAAATAAAGTTGGATAATTTTCCATAGGAATTCTCATTAAGAAGATCAAATTCCAGTCAAAGCCTAAAATGGCCTATGGAGCAGTAGAAGGTGGAAGAACCTCTCCATTGTCTTGCCCTGTCACATTCCACACAGGTTGTATGAACATAAATCAAATCATAGCCTCTTCCTATTCTGGAGGGGGTGCATAATTATTTGATGTAGTTGGCCATGCAGTTCAGGATGCAGGATCCCATCTTTAGCCTGATCAGAATATTAATCAATGGTCCAACTACCACTGACAGTAAAGTAGACATCTGTGGGAACCAGGCAACAGAGACTGATACAAACTACCTGCTGTGTGTCTCCTTTCTCTCCTTTCCTAATTACCACTGATTGGTTGGAATGGACTTCAGAAGGGAACAATTAGGCATTTCTTCCTGGGGAATATCTCAGAGCTTGAAGAGCATGGGAGGTAGTTTTCCCAAATATAATTTCAAAAGGAGTAAAGTCTCTCATAGTAAGAAGTTCATGGTTCCCTCAGGGCCCTCAACAGGATAAAGAGGAGAAAATAGACCACTTTTTCTCTGGTTTCCGGGACAAATTTGGTCATCATCTTAAGAATTGTATTCATCTTTTCTATCTTACCTGAGCTCTGTGGTCTGGATACAACAGTCTGACTTCCAATTGATATTTAATACTTTTTTGTGGGGGAGATTTTGAGACACTTTTGGCTATGAAAGGGCCTTGTTGGACCCCCAATGTTAGGAGTAGTCCAAACCTAAAAATTATTTCTTGAAGAAGCTTCTAAGTAACTATTCTAACAGACTCTGTTCCCATGGGTTAAGGCTCCACTCATCCTGAAAAAGTATCTAAAAGTACCAGCAAATATTTATAGCTAAGAATAATACGCTTGATTTCAGTTAAGTTCAATTCTCATTGTTTGCCAAACTCATTTGCTCTGGCCCAGATCCCTTGTGAGATCTTCATTCCGTGTTTTGGGGTTTACTTGAGCATAGGTGGGACATCTAAAAGTGGAATCTTTAATGAGGCTTTCTAATTATGGAACATGATGACTGAGGAATTCATCAATTTTTGTGGTCCCCTAGGTGGGTGGCTTGATGAAGATCTATGAGCAGTCTTCTTCCAGACTTACAGGTCTGTTGTCTGGCAGCATCATGCATCATTGTTTATCCTATTTAGGCAGTTTCTATTTATCCCAGTCACCTCACCCTAGGAGGTCCTTTAAGTTGGGTTCAGTAGGATTATCAAGATTGAGAGAGGCCCCACCCACTGGTTCTAGAACCACTTCCACTTGGCCAGACCAGCTATTTTGTTGCCTCTGATTTGTGGAGGATTCTCTTTCTGTTGTCCCTTGCCATGGGTAATGGCCACACTCTAGAGTAGCCAGATAGCTAAAATTTTCTCTTTTTCTGATTTTTTTTCCTACTGAGCTTATCAGTCCTCTTCCTATATGAACATGGGCCATGGTGAAAACATATCAGCTGTCAAAGTGTAGGATGATTCCCTTGTCTTTCCCCCATGGAGTGCTTGATTCAAAGCTGAAAGCTCAGCTCATTGAACTGAGGTTCCCCTGTTAAAGATAGCCTTTCATACCTGATCTTATCTTGGAAGAAACTGCTCCAATCTGTGAATAAGACCTCTTCTGGTGTCAGTTACCCCTAGACAGTCATGCAGGAACCGGCATAGTTGTCTTTTGGTAGTAGAACTAGGGCTGAGGACTGTAGGGTTTATCCAGAAGCAGGACTTGGTCACTTCAGTGTTGGGCTGCCAGGAACCGAACAGTTCATGCCCTAAAGTTAACCTGTCAGCTTCTTTTCTAGTGGGATGAAAATGCTCTGGGTCTGGGGCAGTGCATAGCTTTACCACTAGTCTGTCTCAAGTTTTGGTTTTAGTAAATTTTGAAACAGACATCCAGCAGGTGCCTCAATCCAAGAAAGCAAGTGTTCCATACAAAAGCAGAACTTAGCAGTAAGCCTGTTTAATCTTGTGATTCTATTACCTTGCAGGAATCATGGAGGAAGTGTAATATTTTGCAGCAATTCTTAAACAATAGCCCAACTGCATCAGAAAATGGTACATCTTAGGCTAGCTGATAGGATATACTCAAGTTAGGAGCACTCCCGAATGGCTTTTACAAGCTAAAAATAGTTCTTTTTTTCCAAGTTTAGCACAGTAAATTTATCCTCTGAAAATAATGTTCAACATAGTGGCAGCTATGGCACATATACATGCCAGCCATCTGACTATAACCAGGTCAAGTCTCTTGGGCAGATATGCCACTGGTCTTTTCAGGATCCCAGGGTTTGTGGGAGGACACCCTAAGCAATGTCTCTGGCCTTATCCACAAACTAGTGAAAACACCTTAGTAAGGCCTGGGAGGGCAAGGGTCACAGTAGACACCAGACACCTTTTAAGCCCTTGAAGGCCCACTGTTCAGTCTGAGTCCCTTCCAAAGGCTGTGCACCCTGGTGATTGTGTAGAGGGGTCTGGCAATCTCAACAATCCCACCATTCATAGCTGTTTATGTCTAAGTACCCCCAGGAATTCTTGCACTCTTGTTTTTAATGTGGGGCTGAGGATTGGAAGAATGACTGACATTGTTGTGAGACAGTGATTATTTTTATTCCTTTAGGTTGCAGCCTGTGCACGAGGCATGAGCACAGCTGAGCCTTCTTGGCTGAACTTCTCTACCCCAGGGCTGAGAGGGCCTCTATAAAGGCCTTATATTGCCTATCCCCATTCCTCCTCAGTGGTTGGAATCAAGAGGAGGCCATCTGCACACTGAAACAAGGTGCTTTGTGGATATTTCTGACTAAATTCCATCAGAGCTATACTCAGGTCCTCATGAACTGATGCTGATTGTTCCTACATCTCTTCTGCAAATCTATTTGTTAGATCTATTTGCTCCATTCCCTCTATTGCCTGCTTCCCCAAGGGCAGCAATCGCCACACAGGAGAGTTTCCTTCTCTGTCTGTCTTCAGCTGAATTTTGGCTTTTGTAAACTTTCTGAGCAATTTTTAAAAGTTGGTAGTCATTCATCTATTCAAATCCCTTTAATGTCAGGAGCATTCTGCTTATGTCCGGGGCTTTTTACATAAAAAAGACAACATTAGTGACTTACTAGCTTGGGGGATAGTTTATGGGGTCTATGGGGATAGATATCCTGTGTATCTCACAGAGCCTTTCCAGGAATCCAACAGGACCTAAATTACTTTAGCTGGTATGATTTCTGGCTGCCACTGTTTAATTCTCCTAATAATTATTTGTGAAAAAAGAGTATCTAATGTTCTCTTACCTTAAAACGGTTTCTCACAGGCTGTATGTGTATATATACACACACACATACACATCTCACAACAGAGAAAGCTATTTATTACTACATGGGACAAAAGTCAGAAAACAAACCAAAAGACTGTTAGTTCTTTAGTTTTCTCACTTTTCTGAAGATAATTCCCAACAACTAACACAAAACTATAGGACCTGCTGGATATTTGCTCTGACTTAGGCAGCAGGATAGTTTTCCTGCCACTGAGGAGCTTCAGTTGACAGGTCCTATCTATGAGAAGCTCCAATAGCTAGGTTCTACCCCAAGATACCCTAATGGGAGAGTCACCAGGCCCTGGTCTAAAGGCAAAAACAATCTCACCAATCCCTGGGCCTAACCCAAGATCAGGCTGCATAATCTCTAGAATTCCAGAGCAGCGTGGGAAACTCCAGCCCACCAAAAAACCCTATATAAACCCTGTCTCCGGCTCAGTTTTCTGATGCTTCTCACCCAAGTAGAGACAGCCACCTTCCTGGATTTTTCACTTCCAATTAATCTTTTCTGTGAGATTTGTTGTGTGTGTGACTGGTTAGTATTCAGACTTACCTCTTGGGAACCTGGCCAATAAGCAGGCACACTCAGGGTCCAGATAACGTCATTTGTTCATTGCTACATGGTCTCCAAGCACTTGTGGGAAGTGAAATCCCCTCATAAAAGGCAGGGCTCAGCCCACCTTCTTCCTCTTATCCCCTCAGCCTGAGGTCTCTTGGTGCCTGCTTTCTTGTTCTTCCCCTTTCCCTTCCCCCAAATAAAACTTTCCAGTAAGTGCTGTTTGCATGGCATTTCTGTCTCTTACCCATCAAGGCACACCTTGGCTCCAACCCACCAAGGCCTCTATCTGTGACTCCCACCCACCATGACTGCTATGCGCAATTTTTAAAATACAACATTTGGTGCCATAAAATTTGGCAGGCTTTCCTGGCAGTTTCCCCTGCTCTCCAGCAGACTGAGACATGCTGGGACCCTGGAACCTTCAACAGCATCACTTTTCCAACTAAATGACCTGACTGTGGGTTCCTTCATCCAACACCGGTGTGATTGAAAATTCCCCTCCTCTCTCCTTTGCCCATTTCCCATGGGTGAAGCTTTGTTTCTCAAACACAGTTCCTCAATGTCTTGCTTTTCTTGAAGTCCTGATACCAGGACTCTCACTTGGGCTTTAAGCTCATTGGCCCCCCACTGTTTTGGATGACAATCCACTGAGCAGCCTGTGCTATCTTCAAGGCCCTGGGCCTTTAGGTGACAACCCACTGGCCAGCCTGTGCCTATTTCTATACTTCACTCATGGAAAATGTGCCTACCACTTATCTGCCTGTGCAATGAAGTATCAATCCAAATGACCACTTACCAGCACCCCATATCCTGGTATTTCATGATACTTTTATAGCTTCTGCCAGGGGTCCAGTAGGTGGAAGAGGGTGCCCTATTTTCAAGCTTTCCCAAACCCTTCTCTCTGTTCTTTCTTCCTGCTCTACTCAGCTCCTGCTGTCTGTGAAACCTGCTTCTGTGCCTCCCTGTTAAGCTGCCTTTTCCCTGCCCAGGCTTTGCTGAAGCTGTTACATCATCACCTGTCAACAGGTCCCTTCCCACAGCATGCCCATCTCTCTCACTGGCATCTTCTCTTACCCATTATTCCTCTCCTCTTAATTTCTTCTCTTGCTTCTTTTCTCTCTCTGTTCTCTGCTCCTCTGCCCTCCTGTCTGTCTGTCTCCAAGTCCCCCTGTAATGTCGTCTTTCCCTCTCGCTCTTCCTCTCCCTTGTTAATAATAATCCATGTGAGTCTATTAAATGAGCAGTAGGAATTTATTAAGATATAAATTGGGTGATACACTCATGAGAAACAAAGCTGAATGAACAGCTGAAGTTGTCCTCTGTTCTGCCCCAGAGCCAATGCACCTGGCCCTCTGATGTTTGACCATGACAAGAAGAATGTGGCTACACTCTCACTTTGTTTATAAGGGGCCATGTATACAGGCAAAAAAAAGCACTGTCTCTTTCGGGCTGGATAGCCCAAGGTCATGGGCAGAGCAAAGACCACTACACTCCCTCAAACCTCTTGCACCAACTCTGTTCTGTATGTCCTGTTTGTTTAGTGGCACACCTTGACAGGGACCGTCAAAGGAACCCACTTTAGGATCTCACCTGCCTGCTCCAAAGGCAGCAGATCTGTTGTCTTCCACCTGTAAAAAATCTGCTTTCTCGCAACAGCTTTGATCTCAGTATTCTTCAGACCAAACAGTTCGTGGAACTGAGAAGGAATTTTCCACTTTCTTTTTCTTTGATCCCAAGGACTGCTTATACCTTTTCACTCTCTTTTTTTAAATATCTTGTCTGTTTGCTACAACATGTGAGTCAGAGATGGAGAAGCCAGCTTTATCCTGCTCAACACACACTGGTTCTTCCTTTATTCTTGTTACCTCAACTCCTGTTTAATATATCTCTGTGTGTATATCCATGTGACATGGATTTAACCCTGTATGTGTGAATGTGAAAATAAGGTAGCTTTAATTCTGCAGTTATATGAATGTACCTTGGATTCAACTATGTGTATATATGTGTGTAACTATAGTTTTAGAAATATATATGGCTAACCTTTCTGCTTTTATTAACATTGGTAAGCTGTAACTAACTGGAAAAACTGTATGTCCAGATTTAACTTATATATGCTCTCAAAGTTGAGCGTAAATAACATTTGGTTTTGTTACCCAGACTTCATTTTGATGTAGATTGCCACATGGCTGGCAGCCACCCCCCCCCCCCCCCCCATGGTTTACTAAGGCTTACAACTTCTCTGTTGATTTTATCTTCTTCTATATTTGATCAACTCTATAAAGTTATAAAGATCTATTCAGATTAGCAAAATGTGACTTAGAGATTTACACCCATGTCTTTGTCAAGTGTTCAACACAAGGCTTCTAAAAAATTAAATAAATGGTGGCATATGTTTGATAAATAAGGTATTTGATAAATAAGACATATATCTTATAATGGAGCTTCTGGTCCCTCAGGAGGGTTATTTTCTGAGTTGGGACACACCCCAATTCACATGTCCCCTTTCTCCTACTCCTATTTGGCCTTGGAGATCTTTCCCCTGTCACTGGTCTTTACCTTCTCAGGAGATAGCCTTGCCACTTTGGTACAAACTTGTTCTGGTTTTGCCACCAAAATTGCTATTTTGGTTTCTTTATTCAAACTCATATTTTTAAGGCTAAATCTGACAGAACACAAGTTAATAGAGTCAATCATTCCTACCTAATATGCAGACAGTCCTCAGATACTCAGAGATCTGTAGAATATGGCATTTTAAATGTTTATTTCAAAAGCTTTTTATAATTAAGAGACATGTCTGCTTGTGGCAGTACCTTTATTTCTTCTGGAGTAAAGAGTGGCAATGCCAGCCACTCAGCAAGAACGTCTTTTGCCTCAGCTGCTGTCAGGATCTTCTTCATATCATGGACAACAGGATTCTGCAGCCTCACTTTTGCCTAGGCAAGGTAGTAGTCTGGTCCCCCCACAAGTTCCTACCACAACTGTTTGATCTTCTGAGGTCTAGCAGCCAAAGACTGATGTTGCCTTGAGACTTCTGCTCTTGACTACCATAGAGGGCTCTAGTGTGACTGTCTAAGTAGCCAGCAATTAAGCCGTCACTTTCAATCACTAACTCAGGTAATATTATTTTTTCAGAGGTCTGATACTGTTTGACAACCAGGCTTTTCCAGTTCAACAGCAGCAACTAAGGCTTCATCTGCCTTCCCAGTTCTCTGTGTAAAATTCACAGGCCTTACTCTATTAGAGCTAATATGAAGTCTAGACACAGTTTACCTTGCTGCTGGACTAAAAAATAAAGATGCACTTACTTTGCAGTTAGCAGTGACTGTCCACAACTGTCAGCCACCTATAGTGAATTAGATTGTTTTTCTTTCTTCCTTCCTTCCTTTCTTTCTTTTCTTTCTCTCTCTCTCTTTTTTTTTTTTAAAAATGGTTCTTTAAGGTTTGTTTATTAAAGATAGGAAAGCTGTCTCACTTCTCATTTATTTTTCCTTCTAAGATCTGATGGTGTCTGATGACCAGGATACTAACAGATTTGCTAGTTCACAGCTTTCCCCCAATATTAGAGCAGATATGGAAGCCTCCCAGCCTTTCTAAATATGTTTCAGTTGTTTTACAGACATTCACAGGTTCCTGCACAGGTCCATCCCTCCTGCCAGATTAATTCCAAGGTCAAACCTGAAGGAGCCTGTCAGATATGTCAGCCCCTGTACCAGCCTTGAGGCCACCAACCAGGCAAATACTAATAAGTTAACTTCACCCATATGCTTACTTGTAAAAACTCTGCTATCTCCTAGCTTGTTGACATGTTTACAGGATTCACAGAGGCACTTCTCACCTCCAGAGAAACAGAAGATGTGATGGCTCAGTATTCCTGAAGAGTACATCATTCCTCAATTTGGCATACCATGTCCCCAAACTTCTTGGATCTCACTACCACTCCAGGCTCATGTGAGCACATATCCAGCAACTGGAACCTGATTTTCTAAGATGTCCCAATGAAGGCCATATCTGCTCTCAAGTATCACTCATTCACTCTTGCCTCTTCAGTACAACCTGGGCACTTCTCTGTTCCATTTTTTTTCTGGCAGTTATCACTCTTCCCATGACTACCTCCACTCATAATAACAATCTATATTTTTCCTGCCTTCTCAGATTTCCCAAGGAATAGATGTCTGAGGTCTCCACAATGAAAGCTAATTGAATGTTTCTTCACTCATATCTCCCATTATATGTGACCTGACTCTCAACTTATTCCTCTCCACTTTATACCAAGTCAACAGGAATCCCAAGTCTTGAGAATCTGGTTCCCTCATTTCCTACCCACTTGTTATCCATAACTCACATTTTTATAATCATCAAAAGAAAGGAATGCTAGCATTCAGACTCACCTCCTGGGGGCCTGTTCAATAAGCAGACAATACCCCAGCCTACGCAGAGTCCTGACAACATCATGCACTCATTGCTATATGGTTTCTCTGTGCATGCTCAAAGTTCCCTCATAAAAGATAGGGCACTGCCCATTGTCTCTATCTTCTCTCCTCAGCCCCCACACACTCTCTCTTTCCTTCTCTTTCTCTCTTTCCCTCTTTTTCTCTCTCTTTCAATGAGGCCTCTCTGTGTCTGCTTTCTCTCTCTTCCATCCCCCCCCCCCCCCCAGTCATACTCTCCATATGAGTGCTGTCTGCATGGAATCTCTGTCTCTTTCTGCTGTTGGGGACCTTGGCTCCAACCTACCAAGGTCTTTTTCCTTGACTCCTATCTGCTGAGACTATCATGAGCTATTTTTTTTTTTTTAAAATAAAGCAGTGACTTTGTATTATTTCTTGTCTCCTGGCTGCCAGAATACCTTTCCATTTGAGCTGTAATACTTAGAAGATTGATGTTTAAAAACAGGGATCTGAGAAGCCCAGAAAGCATCTCTTTCTATGTTTTCTTGAGCTTTATTGATGCTAGAGAGTGAACACAGATGACTTATTTTTAACATGCTAGAAATGACACTATCTACAAAGCAATATATAAATTTAGTAATCTATTCCTCATAGTTAAAGAAAAATTAGTTTGGTCAGTGAGCAGTGAGATGGCTCAGTGGATAAATAGGCTCGTTGCCAAACCTGGTAACTGAGTTCAATCTCCAGAACACACAATTAATCTCAACCAATATACCATGGCATATGAACACAACAAAACACACACACACACACACACACACACACACACACCAACAATAAATAAATAAACACTAAAAACATTTACAAAGTCATGCTACAAAATCAATAACAGGTTAGAGTCTTGAAGCATCCACCACAGCTATGTATTACATTGACTTGGTACAGCTCATTGTTTTTTATAACAGAAGTAAATAAGGAGTCACTTCTCTATTTTTTTTAAGACCAAAAACTTAGTTAACTGCTTAAATAAAAAAAATTAAATATATCAGTTCTACCCCTCCATCTTTCACCAAAACCATAAAATGGAGTGGCTATTCTTTGGGAAAACTTACCATTTCCTTCTTAATCTGTCTGCCGCTGTGACTGTCTGCAGGAAATCTCAAAAGATTGTGACTGTTTACTTTCCTTCACAGATGAGTCCCGTCCTCACCCAATATTGTGGAGAGTTTGCCCTTCAGTGGCTCCACAAGTTGCCTCCACACCTGAAAATATTCCTGTTTAAATTCATTATTTTGTCAATCCATATTTGAATAGAATAATTTCTCTCTCTCTCTCTCTCTCTCTCTCTCTCTCTCTCTCTCTCTCTCATTCCCCCCCTCTGTCTCCTCTCTTGCCTTCATACCTAAGGTGAAAGAGGTTTTTCCTGTATCTCCTCATAAAAATTTTATACTACACAACATCAAACCAAAACAACAAACAACACAAACAAAACAATGACAATAACAACAATAACAAAGCCTGGGAAAGAGAGGAATGCTGGAAATGTGTGGAGAAGAGAGGAATGCTGGGAATGTGTGGAGAAGAGAGAATACTGGGAATGTATTTATAGCAGAAATATTGATAAATTTCTCTATCAAAATGAATGTATACAAAGATAGTTAATATATGTAATTATATGCAATTTTCTAGTGTATTATCAGCAATAAAATTCTAAAATTTTATAAGTAATATAAATATAAGACTTAAACTACAAATCTATATCAAAACTCCATGAACAAAAAGATGAATTAGATAACTGATAACTTGTGTGGTATTTTAATATTAGAGACACACAATGAAAAGAAAGCAAGTACAGAAAAAAAATTCATTAATCCAGAACCACTTTGAAAACTAAGTAGAAGAAGCAATACAAATAAAGTATTTAAAGCATGTTCTTTCTATAAAAGTAAGTTCTATCCGAAACCAACTTAATTTGCAATGTGAGGTCAAAAGAACAAAAGACAACTAACTACAAACTAACCTCTGTAATAACAGGTTTCTGTCCCAACTTTTGGGCCTAGCCTCAAGGTTTAGGCCCGCAGACCCGCAGACCTGCAGACCCCCAGACCCGTAGAACTGCAGACCCGCCGACCCACTCAGAGACATGCAGAGGCTTGCTATAGTTTTAGGCTGATTGACTTAAGGCCTAGGCATATAAATTGCTAACTCCTTACCCTTAATCTAACCCATGACTCTTAACCTGTTCAGCCATGGGGCTCAGTACCTTTTCTCACAGCAGCATAGTTGTCCTCTGCTTCCTCCAGCTTCGCTCTGGCATTCTGCTCTGTTCTTCCAGGTCCCAGAGTTCTCTTAGTCTGGTAGCCCCGCCCATACTTCCTGCCTGCCTTTGGCCAATCAGCACTTTTTATTAAACCAGTGGGTGAGACAATTATTTAAAATGTAACAACATAATCTCCCACATATCCCCTTTTCTCTTAAAACAAAAAGAACTTCAAATCTAATATTCTTTCCCTCCACTTACCTATAACAACTTATAAACAACACTGTAAATAAACACAAACATCCATAACCCATGTTTTGGGAATGTAGGCGTCGTTCTCTAGGCTACTTCCTGCTGAATGGGGACACCGACAATCTCATGGGAATCCAAAGAAAAATGTAGGATTATGGACAATTCTTTAGTGGAGTAATCTTTAATGCTGGGTCATTTCAGCCAGTCTCCTTGAAATTGTTCTGGATACAGAGCTCAGGAAACTTCAACAGAGGTGTTCTGAAATGCTGAGTCATCTGGTCCATCCATTTCCATTGGAGATTTTTCAGGGGGGTCTTCCTCTATCAAACTTTATGTTCTTTATCCAGAAATAAATCCACAGTTTCTCATTTTCTGTGAAAATAAAAGGAAAACCTCTTCTCAAAAGTAGCATATCTTTGCATTTCAATTTTAAAGTAAACTCATTTATAAAATATACAGGTTGAATTGATCCAATAACATATATAATCAACTGTCTTTTAGCAGCTTTTACTAAGTCATTTTCAGTCAAGAGGCTTAAAGATAATAACATACAGTATCCAGACATTCTTTGTTTTTTCCATCTTTATGGTGGCTTATTTATATTACTCTATTTCTTTTTTAAGGGCTTTCTCCACCTTTTCTTTTCTTTCTCTAAGCCTATGTATCTATATTTTCAACACACTCTAAACCACTTAGACTTTTTTTTGTTTTTTTTTTTAAAAAAGACTTTTTTTTGTTTTTTTTTTTAAAAAAAACAAAACAAAACTGTTTTTACTGTATATTTATTTCTGTCTCTGACCAAACCTTTGCGTGGCTAGGGTGATGACTGCACCCAGATTTTTCTATTTCTTTCTGTTTCTGAACACACCTTTAATCTGTCAGGATTCAAGGTTGGTAGGATGGGTGGATGGCTCCACCAAGCTCCTAGTCTAATTTCATAGAATTTATCTTTTTAGCCCAGGTACTCTGGGAATTTTAGGGTCCATATGATTACCAAGTAAAGCTTTGCCATCTGCTGCTCATTAACTCCATTTAAGTATTTGGCAGCAAGGCCTTTTAAAAAACTCGCCTCTAAGGCTGAATCAGGAAGTGTCTCTTAAAAATGCCAAACCTCTGCTTGCCTCCAGCAAATAGAGCTGATCCAAGAAAACGTCAACATTAGAAAGCCATCTTTGATTCTATTCTCTTTTTGTAGCCAGCACACCTACCAAACTGCCTTACTTACTTCTCAATTGATTGCTGGAACAAAACATCATAATCAAGGCAGCTAACAGAAGAGTTTGTTGGGGGCTTATAGTTTGAGAGGGTGAGTCCATTACCACCATGGTGGAGAGCACATAGGCAGATCGAGCAAGTCACCCAAGGAGCAACATGTAAGGAACACAGGTGAGCCACGGGCAGACAGATTAATAGAAATGGGTTGATTTAAGATGTAAGAACTAGCTAGCAATGTGCCTGAGCCATAGGCCAAACAGCATGAAGTTAATATAAGCACCTGAGTCATTTCTAAGGGCCTGAGCAGCATCGGCGGGTGGCTAAGGGGTCTGGCGGGGCAGGGTCTGGGCCTCTGGTCGCCTGGGACCAAGAAACCCCACTACTACAAACCTCTCTGTAAGAGGGTAAAACAAGATGAAACACAATTACAGCTTTTTAATTAAGTATTGTAATGGAAGTTTAAAAAGAAGAACAAAGCAAACAAACAAAAAAAGAATAATCACAGGATGCAAGTTAACAATGAAAATCGTCCCAAGATGTCACTGAAGTTTAAGAATGAAAATCTGAAAATTCCTGTTTTATGTAGGCATCTTCAGTTTATCAAAAGCGAAAGATACTTTCCTTGAGGTAATTGTGTGCGTTGGAAACCTTTGGGGTTCAGATATTTGATAATATTTCTCATGTGTTGCTTGTGTGAAGAGGAGTTTCTTTAAGTGTTAACTATCCTGAAGCCCTGTTCTTCTAGCAAAGTGCCTTATCAAAACCTGGAAGTCAAAGGTGATCTCACAGAGTCACCAGTGGTTACATTATCTTTACAGTTCAAAATATTTTTGATGCCCACAGTATGAATGATAAAGAGAGATGATTTGAAATGGTAAAATACGCCAGTCCAAAACTTATTATCATAGTTTTTAATCAACTTAAATTTTAGTGGATCTCAGACACAAGACACAAGTTACTTTACCTGAATGCATACCGTTATCTTTGTGTCCATAGACAAAAAATGGTCAAGGAGTTTGTTATTTAAAAAAAAAGCTCTGGAATAAATTAATCATTGTAAAATCATTATTAAATTTTTTTGAGTCACATGTGCTTTGAATTTAAGGATAAATTTTGAATTTAGGGTTAAAAATAGGATTCTTAGTGCCCCTTTTCCTTCAGGAGGAAGTCCTGCAGGCATTAATGTTGGCAGAAATTTTTATTTTTATTCCAATGCACAGAGCATTTCAGGGCTGGAATACAGGTGAAGTGTCACCTGCCCATTCACTGCTGTTTCTGGCCTTAACAGTTTCATTCCTTCAGCATTTGTTATTTCTCCTTGATCCCTTTCTCAGCACAATCCTGACTCAGTTTCAAAATTATACCTGTAAGGCAGGAATGTTCTCATCCCTGATATCAAGCAAATTCACAATGTGGAATGGATACCCACAGTTAAAGAAAAAGAAAATTGTGTTAGTGTATCCAAGAGGAATTGGCAAAGGCTTTATCAAACAGAGCAAAGACAATGAATGAGATGCCTTCTTCAGACATCTGCAAGCCAGCTGCTGTTTTCACTGAGATATGTTAAAGACTGGAGTGGAAAGAATATGTCTTTGCTGACTGTGACTCTTAGCTGCTATTTTTCAGCCAGTATGTTGTAGGGGAAGAGGGACCTCTAAACTTTCTGGAGAGGTGAGGTATGCACAAACTGTCCACTGATGCATAAACCAATAAAGAAAAGTTACAAAAATAGAAATTTTAAAAAAAAATTAAAAATCTTATTCTGATGCCTGCTTGTACATCGGAGGACATGGCAGCTTGTAAATGTGCATAAAATAAACCGACTGTCACTTAGAAACATAACACTCCCTAACCCTGGAGGCATTGATGGAAGTTCAGCCCAAACATAGGGTCTGGGAGTTTGGCCAAGAAAATGATCTTACTGGGTCTAAAGCTTGATTTGTGTCTCACATAATTCCAACTGGCATTCATTGCCTTGTAATGGATCTGCAGGTAAGAAAAAATTATTTATGGCACAATTAAGTGGGAGAGAACATGTATCCTATATGTACATATGGGAGAATTGAGGGTCTCTTGCAGGATCACAAGACACCAAGAGACTCTTGATGATGGTGAGACCTCAGAGGTGACCTGTTGCCTCGGGAATTTATGCAGTGCTATGTGTCCACAAACTGCATGAAAGTATGTGAGTTTTTCCTCCAATACAGAAATGGTTGAATGTTTATGGACTTTGAAGCCTTTTGTAAAAGTGTTTTAAAAAGTAAATTCTCACAGATGTGAGTCATTGGTTTTGAAAGAGAAAAAAAAAAAAAAGACGATTCTGGCTTCTAATACTATTACAACAGTATGATTTTCTAGGAAAGATAAATTATATAGTACTTCCTAATGTCTATAGTATAAAACCGTTTTTATTTGGGGACAGAGAAAGGAAAGGAGGGAGTAGGAAGCTATAGAAGCCAGAAGAGAGGGGAAAGGCCAAGGAGGTGAGGGAGCTTCCTTTTAGAACTCTTATTCACACACAGGCACGTCCCTACTTTTCAAATGAGCCAAGAGTTCCATGCAAAGCTTACACCACATATTTCACCAGGCTCACGAGTATCCCTACACAGAGCTGACATCTTCAGCCAAAGTCCTTTCAGGGATACGGGTTTCTTCTATTCCCCGAGACAAGCCATCTGATAGGTCTCCTTCTCAGTGAGCTGCTTGTCTCTGGCTCTGGCCTGTATTTTCTCACTTAGAAACACCACTACTTCATAAATGGGAGAGGTTTGCCATGGTTCTAAAGTCCAAGTGTTGGCCTTATCCACAGAGTCAATAACTAGGAATCCAGAATTAAGTCTTGGCTCTAGACCTATTTGTAGAAATGTAGATACTTTCATCTTGGAAGGCCACTAAGAGCCTTGTCAGCTTCTTGCTAATTTGGTCCTATTTTGTTTGATTTATTCATGAAGATTTCTCTCTGGAAATCTCACCTGCCCACTGTTGAGACCTAAACAATGAACTTGAAAATGTAAAGATTACAAACCTTTAAAGTAACAATAATCCAAAATGTAGTTCTTAAAAGTTGCACTTTCCCCTGACTTTTGAAATAAAGTAAATAATATAGAATAGTTAGATGTGAAGTTTCTTTGTCATCTTCTCAAGTCCTACTCATCACCACCATCCCTAAAGGTGTGGGTTCTCCTGATTTTCATGTTTCTTCTCAAATACTTGTTTATTGTGTTTGTGGTATGTGCACATGCATGAACCATGGTGTGCATGTGGAGGTTTGAGGACAGCCTGCTGAATCATTTGACCCTTATCATTTATATTGACAGCACTTTTAGATATTATATATAGTTATTTTATAAAATTGAGAGCATGATATGCATACAAATCATATCATACTGCAATATGCTTCTGGCCCTCACTACTTTCTCTTACAGTTGCTTTTAATGTCCTATTCAGATAATCATAGTTTGTTTAATAGTTTAATAGTCCCTTTTGGGTATATTTTAAAATATGTGGTTATATATGCGTCTTTATCTGTGAGGACAAAAAAGGATTCTGTCTCCACTGGAGCTGGAGCCTAATGTGGGGGCAGAGGACTGGACTCTTATCCTTCCAAATAGCAGATTCACTCTTTGCTGAACCGTGTCCCCAATGAGACCTTAGTCTTATTGGACTTCTAGGCTCTTAGCTCTCTCTATCTCAGTTATGGGGATCAAACCCAGGGCCTTCTATGTGTCAGTCATGTGCTCTACTAATGACCTTCAGGTTAAGGGTTCTTATTTTCTTGTGTTTCATATCTTAGTGAAGTTTATGGATGCCTTCCTAAAGTAAGTTATAATTTTTTCTTTAACATGTAATACAGGATTCAAAAGGAACTATGAAAATAACAGATAATAATGCAGTAATACTAAAAACAGAAGTATCTTATGATAAATCTCTGTTGCTCTATGTGGAGGGAGTGATGAGTAGACACAGGATTTGTAGACAATAGAAAGATTGCATGAAAAATGCCCTTACGCTCAAAATATTGCCAGGCCACTCCTTTTGTTTTGTTGCTAGACTTTATAAGCATGAAAAATCTAAATATTCATTTGATATTTAGTGATAATAATGGCAAAATTTTATTTTCATACAAATTCAAGGAACTTCTGACATTTTCATCGTCTATAGCCTGTACTTCCATTAAATACCTGCACTTTGTTCTCCCATTTCAGTTTTTAAAGCAAGACTCACAAATTTTTAATCTGGGGAAATTTAAGTTTGTGATTTAGTTAAATTAAAAAAGAAAAAAAGTCTTTTTTATCCATGTATCCCCCTCCTCCTCCTTCCTTCCCTCCTCCCAATCCCTCCTAGTCAGCCTTCAACTTTGCCCCTCTCCATCCCAGATCTTCTCCCCCAAAAGGGCAAGAAGTCCCAAGTTGACTCAGCTCAGCATGACACACCCACTCCAGGCAAGTCCAACTTCCTCATCTCAAAGTCAAGACTGGGTTATGTGTTCCCCTGCAGGGGATGGGCTTCAAGGTGCCATCCCACACACAGAAACACACTCCTCGTGGCTCCCTATACTGTCTATGCCAATGGACAGCTCCCTACCCGTGGAGGGCCTAGCTCCTTTTTCCGATGCATCTCCAGTGGCTTTTCTTGATTCAGTGAGTTCCCCAGAGTTAAATTATTTTTACTGCTTGGTAAAATGTTGCCCATTGTTTAAAGAGGAACACTTTTGAGGTTCCAATTCTTTAAAATGGTACTTTTCTTTTTTAGAGTTAAGTGCATGTAAGCAAAGTAAGCATGGACTGGTTTTCTCTTGTGGGGTAGCTTATTTAATTCTGAAAGTAAAGAAAACATTCTGACATTGTCCTTTTTAGAGAGCGTGAGAGAAATTGACCCTTCACTACCGACACCAGGGCTGAGCACTCCCTCTTTGAGACAGCCAGGGCTTTCCAAATATCTGGTCCACTTGTATTAATGAAACCTTTTCTCATTTAAATTTTCTTACTTCTTGTGGGTTAGTTTGTTACTTCCAAAGATTTCAAGCAGTTTGAACACAGTATCATATACATTTTTGCTTTTTTTTCCCCTATTTTTTCCAGTAATGCCTAGCAGAGGGTAACATGGAAAGCACCTCAATGAATTTTTATCCTAACTGAAATTAGTGTGTTATACTGTATTTTACTTTGAAATGTTTTACAAAATTTTATAATTTAACTTATATCTTTGCTTATGCTTTGCAATAGACCCCACCTTACTTTTCTAATTAATGTTTTAGCATACCATATCCTTTCCAGCATGTAAGATAAAAATTACCTTTTACAAGGAAAAGGAAGCACAAATACCCCCTCGCCCCCAGAGTTCAGCTTTTCACCCGCATATCTGTCTCCAGGGCTACGGTCCTCATGCAGTCAGAACTTGCACAGAGTATCTGGCTGTGAGGACCCAAGGGAAGCTGGTCTGTCTTGTCACATTTCCCTTTTCCTTAGCTCAATTAGAGTCTCCCTTGCTTTAAAACTCTAAAAGTGAAACTCAGGGAAACTTCTTCCACTAATACCTAGACAGACTGTAACAGTTACAGTGTTCTTTCAATGTCTGGCAATTCTATGCTATTTACCTAAATATGAGCCAGAGATGTTATCACTATAAAATATAGTATATTTCCATTTCTCTTAACCAGAAAACTGATTTTCATCAATTTTAGACTTTTTACCTTTAAAGATAACTTTAAACTCACAGAACTTCATAAAAATAGAATGGAGTTTCTGCAGCCTCTTCACTCAGTTCTCCCTAATGTTACACTGTATTATCAAGAGCTAAGGAATTCACATTGTAACAGAATTCACAGCTCAGAAGCCTTTCCAGCGTGTCTCCTTACTCCCTCAGGATCCTACACTGTATGACTGTGAGGCGTATCCTCCATGACATATCTGAGATAGTTCAGTTTTAGGGTAGGACTACTCATTTTTTGTGTTGATACCAGGTCTTTGTCTGTTGATGTGCATTACAAAAATCTATTTTGATTGATTTTGTACTGAAATAGTGAGAGCCTAAAAAATAATGTTTTTCTTTATTTTTCCACTATATTCAGCATACAATAGTGAAAATGTCCCTGGATAATTATCATTATTTGTTTTTAAGGGTAACTTTCTATTTCCTCATTTCATTTACACATTTTGGTCAATGTGGTTTTATTCACAGCTACCCAGTTTTGATCTTTGGGTTGTAGTTCAATGTTATCCTCACGTATTTTATTCCCCTCCTTGCATTTCTGCATTGGCCTCTGGGCTCGGTCAGGAGGACAAGGGTTTCTGGAAATGTCTTGTCCTTTGAAAACTTTCTCTGTCATTGTCAAAAGATGTTTCAAGTTCATCTATTTCCTATACACAAGTTATGAATCAATGATTTTTCAAATTTCCATTTCCTTTGGTTGATCAATCACATTTAGAAATTAAGATGCATGTTAAAAATTAAAATGGGTACATTTAAAGATGACAATATGTCTCCCATTTTACTAAAGGCAAGCAGACTACAATGTTTGTCTCTATGGTGCAGACAGGATATGTGCCTCTTACAGTTGCTGCTTAAACCTAGAGCTATGGCTAAAATACAACAATAGAACTCAGCTATGGGTATGCTAACTAAAGCTTTACTTTCAGAAATAGGTGATGGATGGATTTGGTCCTTAAGACAATAGGATATCAACTGAGGTGCTAAAAATAACAAGATATCTGCTATTTTAACATTTTAGAACACATTTCCAAAACAAAGGTACAAATTAATGTTTTTATTTTCTTTAGTGAGTATACAAATATAATTCTAGATAAAAATATCACAAAAGTTCTGTTTTTAATCTTAAATACTTTTTGTATTTTATGATGTTCGAAATGTAAAAAATAAATAGTACAACAGTTGTTACATGCAGAATATCTCCATAGTATTATGTTTTCAATTTCCTGGGGGTTGAGAGTTGAGAGGGGTTCCTGATCCCCACCCTTTCCTGAGAATTTATCCATACAATAGTTGATTAAAGAGAGAGACATTTTCTTCAGTGGAGTAGTCACTGGTAAGGTGCTCATCTTCTTGTAAATAATCTCTCACCCACACATCTGTAAACAACTATAATAAAACTGATTGGGTCACGACAACAAGAAGAAGACAAGGAAGAAGACAGAAGCGTATGAGAGATGCTAAAACATCAGTGAATATAATCAAAATGAATTATGGACATGTAAAAATGACATAATGAAACCTATTTTTGTATACTATTAATGTTTGATGATAAATAAATTAAAAGGCTGCTGGTATTCTCTTATCTGAGCAACTTAATATGTAAGTCTGATATGTACTTCTTTTTGTGTACCTCAAGCCAGACTAAGAACAAGTGAACCTGCTTTCTGTTTTAAGCTCCCTAAAAGCCTTGCTGCACTAGACAGACATCCAGTGATGAATCCTGATTTGGTTAGGCTCTTTTCTTATTATGAATTAATACAAAGACAGGCTTCTTCTCATGGAGCTTGATAACCATGGATATTTCCCACATGAACTTGCATGTGTTAAAAGAGATAATGATATTCTCAGTTTGCAATGGCCTCATACAGCAGGAGACTTTCTCAAGGACAATGGTATAGGAGTCGGGTTTCTTGGTCGCGGGTGGCCAGAGGCCCAGACCCATAGACCTGCTGCTTCAGACCCTTAGTCACCCGCCTCTGCTACTCAGGCCCCCAGAAATGACTCAGATGCTTATATTAACTTTATGCTGTTTCGCCTATGGCTCAGGCACATTGCTTGATAGCTCTTACATCTTAAATCAACCCATTTCTATTAATTTGTCTGCTATGTGGCCCGTGGCTCACCTGTGTTCCTTACATGTTGCTCTTTTGGGCTTCAGCCTCTGTCTGTCTGACTCTGCCCCATTCTCCTACCTATACTCTGATTTCTCTTCCTACTTTTTCTATGGTGCCTGTCATAGGCCAAAACAGGCCAGCTCCTTTATTTAAAGATTGATATTCATAGCATACAGAAAGGCATTTCCACATCACCTCCCCCTTTCTGTCTAATCAAAAAGGAAGGTTTCAATTTTAACATAGCAGAGTTACATATAGCAAAATAGCTATCAAGCAAGAATTATAGTTATAATATCTAGTCTTTGTATTTAGCAAAATTAAAGAAAATACTCTATCATCTACCTTATCTTTATGAATGTAAAGTTTTATATGCAATATACCTTACAAATGACTAAGAAAAACTATACATATAACTATATAATCTTCAACTACATCAAAGACCACAGAATGATATATTTACCTAAGTAAACTGGAAGTGTAAGCAGCTTATAAAATCTCGAAAGGACAGAGATGACACCTATCTGCCTGGACAGTCACCCAAAGTTCTTTTATAAAGTTGGGGCATCCATCTTCAGCCTACAGGCCCAGAGTCTCTTTTCATTTCAGTGAAACAGGAAATCTGCTCTGCTCATTCTGGCACAGTTCATCAGTTGCTTCTCCTTGAGTCCCGAAGAATGTCTGACAGTTTTCTCTGCAAAGCAGGAACCCAAATGACCATCTCGGCTTGCTCTGCCAAAGTTCAGAGGTCACCTTCCTATGGAACCTGCATGTCCAGTTTAAATAGCATACTGTCAAGCAGTCAATATAAGAACAGATTCTTGTCCAGTGGCTAACCATTGCCACAAAAAAATAGACTCTACATGGAGTTTCTTCAATGCCCATTTTTCTCTTGAAGTATATTGGTGCTGCCAGGAACAGACCTGTCTCACTGTCCAGAAAAGTCCAAGTTTTTAAAACATTTTAAATGCCATATTCTGTAGGTCTTAGAAGTATTTGAAGATTACCTACCTAATTGAAATATATCTTTGTATACCTAAAAATCCTAACTAACCTAACTATAAGTTTGATTATCAAAGGTGACTATTAACCTTCATTTCTTAATTATACATTACAATTTTAAATCAGTTACATGAACATCATAGCTTAAACAAGAATAGAAAAATACATACAGCATAACAAAAATCTATACCAATGTAAAGCATTTTGAGATTAACAGCTGATTTCCTGATCTAATTAAATTCAATAATCTAACCTTTTTAAAAAAATCATTCATATACCATATCCCCCTTTTTCTTCTTAGAAAGAGATTAACTATGACCAATAACCATTTGTAATTAAAACAAACATTTAGAAACAATATTTGGGGAATTTGGACATAGTTTTCTATTACTACTTCCTGCTGATTAAGGAGCATTGAAAATCTCATGGATTGTTGAGACTGGATCATAATCTGCAGTATTGAAGCTGATATGGCCATCTCTTCCCATCAGAGATTTTTTTCAGGGGGTCTTGGTTGATGAAACCATATTTACCTGGAAGCAATCCACAGGTTCTCATCTTCTGTAGAAACAAAAGCAGAATTCTTCCAAAGCAATAACTCCTTAGACACAAATTTCAAAATCAGAATACCTTTAAAATATATATTCTTGTTTAACATAGTAGCCTTTGCATTTGCAATCCATTGTCTTTCTGCAGTTAGCTCATTAACAGTTAAAAAATTAAAAGAGAACACAATAACAACCAAAATCTAGATTTTCTGTCTATTTGCCATCTTTACGTGGCTTATCAATTTTTTTTTACTCTATTTCTCTTTTTAAAGATTTTTCTACCTTTTTTTTCCTCTGAAGACTATGTACCTTTTACACACATTGCAACTTGTTTACAGGTTTTTTTTTTTAAAATCTGAATCTGTTTTATTGTGAATCCTTAATCATTTTCTAACTAGAAGAGCCTTTTAAAATACTCTCACTCTCTTAAAGAGCCACATAGTTTTTGCAGATAAAGCTGAATCACTAAGTTCTCTTAAAGGGACCACGTCTCTGTTTGTGGCCAATAAACAGAGCAGACCCAAGAAAATGCTGCTACAAAGAAACCATCTTTGTTTCCTTTTTGTTCAAAATAAACAGATATCTAAAATCAATCACATGTTACTGAGTCTTCTATGAGATTTCAGGAACTGGCCTGATTGCAGCTTACACTGCCTGCCACCAGTCCGCCGGCACCATTTTGAACGGCCCCTGGGCACCACACTTTCTTTGTACAATGACCCACTTCGTTTACACAATTTAGAAGCTGCCTTGGCTCCTTTTCTGTGATCTAGAACCCTTTCTAATCTTTCTCAGGCTTTAAGTGGATAATCGACCCACATTGGAAGCCATCTGTAGTAGTGGGGTTTCTTGGTCCGGGTCAGCCAGAGGCCCAGACCCACAGACCTGCCGCATCAGACCCATAGCTGCCCGCCTCTGCTTCTCAGGCCCCCAGAAATGATTCAGGTGCTTATATTAAGTTCATGCTTTTTGGCCTATGGCTCAGGCGTATTGCTAGCTAGCTCTTAAATCTCAATAGTTAGCACCTTCTCTTTCAGCCTACCATTTCATTCAGCTATGTCCAGTTTGAGCTGACTTTGCAGCCAGATTTAATCACCTTTCCTCACACTGTGGTGGAGACTATTGCTTCATTATAAGGCAGTTACATCCTTCCAACCATAAACACCAACAAAATCCCTTCTTTTTCAGTCTGAATTCAACAGTGTAGGAATGTTACACAGTAGTGTCCTCACAGCCCATGGACCACATACCAAGAACATTTTTCTTGTTTTTTATATTTGGATGTTGTGTCCCATTTTTCAATAGAGCTCATATCATCTTTGGCCTCCTCCTTTAAAACATATAAACTAACAACAGCCCACAAAATATAAAAATAAAAACAAATAAAACCCAACCACTTGGCTTGTACCTTTCTTCCTGACCCAAATTCTAACTTCTTTCTGATATTTTTGTGGCCCAAACCCATCCCTGGTCTTGTTTCCTGTGGATGTCTGGATTCCTGTGGCTCTCACTAGATACCTCACAAATGTCATTCATTTTCCTACTGAACTACTCATATTCCTGTGGGTGGTGTTTCAAATTTAATAAAAAAAAACCAGTCTGAGATATCAGAGGGATCTACCCACAGTCAGTCTAGGAGGATCAGACAGTGGTAACTCACATCTTTAATCTCAGCCACAGGGAATATCCTGGGAGTGGTGACTTAATCCAATCTGAGTTTGAGGTCATTTTAGTTTACAAAAGGAGTTCCAGGCTCTCAGGCAGGCAGTGGTGGTGCCATGCCATTAATCTTAACCTGGATGTGAAACAACTGCAGAAGAAGTTATTTAAGGCAGGTATAGAAAGACAGAGAGGCAGAAGAAGCCAGGAGGAGCGAGGCTGAGGAAGCTGGAAGACAGCTGGGTGAGATTTGACTGTGGTGTTTCCTCTCTGATATCTCAAACTGGTTTTTATTAAATTTGAAACATATCCCCACATATTCCCTCTAGCAGTTAGGAAGCCCAACCAAGATTGCAAACATGTCCTGGCAATTCCCACGCCACTGTGGGTCCCACCAAAATGGGCTTTAGCTAAATAAGGAGGATCAAGTCTTAAAACACTCCTTTCATCCAAGAAAAGTGTTGTGAGAGCAAATGTATTACACTCAATTACCTACATAATGAATAACAAATAACTTATTCACAGGGAGATGAAGCTATTAAACAGCAAATTCCATCTGAGTTTCATGTATTCATATGAAAAGCCATGAAGAAACAAGTTTAGCATGTAGCAAACTAGTTTTGCAAAAAACTGTATGAATATGTTACACAACAGCAACCATTTGACAATCTCTCTCAAGTCTAGGATGTATTTGAGAGTGAATGTTGACCTGGAAGGGTGAGCATTAATCTAGAGTTAGGTGGCATCAAGTCAGTAGAAGCAGGTTATTGAAGCTTACCGGAAAACTACAGACATTTGAATTCTCAAAATGTGCAGGACTAAAGCACAGGTTTATATCATCAAGTTTAAAAGGTCAGATGATCATTTGTTACTCTTTTCTAGATATTTTCATTGTTGGCATGATCTGATGAGAAAACTACTGACCAGACTTTATGAAATATTGTTAATCTAGGTCTGAATGTCTTATGGTAATAAGCCTCCTTCAGTTTCATTAGGAGCTCATATACAGATATCCACAGTTTAATTTGTAAAGTCTTAGAATCCTGGTATCTAATGTATGATTTAAATATTTTAGATAAATTATATAAGGGATATTTTCATTAACTTCCTAAAACTTGTTTGCTCATGCGTTAGAGTTTTCTGATGCTAACTGTCCCAGTTAGGGTTTCTATTTCTGTGACAAAACACTTTGATGAAGGAATCTGGGGAGGCAAGAATTTATTTGGCTTACATGCTCACATCACTATTTATCATTGAAGTCAGAACAGGAACTTAAATAGGATAGGATCCTAGATACATAAACTAATACATAGGCCAAAAAGGGGAGCTGCTTACTGGCTTGCTCATCATGGCTTCTTCAGGCTGGTTTCTTAAAGATCACAGGACCACCACACAAGGGACAGGACTACCCACCATGGTATGGGCCCTCCCCCAACAATCACTAATCAAGAAAATATCTAGAGCCCTATCATATGAAGGCATTTTTCTTAATTGAGGTTCCCTATTCTTATGACTATAGTTTGTGTCAAGGTTACATAAAACTATGCAGAACACTGACCCATTAACAAATTTTTAAAGCATTCAGACAATCCCAAGAAGCCAAAGCTATTGGTCCTTTTTTGCTTAAAAACTTAGTAGTCACTGAATACTAGTAGATTAGTGAGAAAAGAAAGAGATGCCTTTTTTGAGTCGTCATTTATGTAGTCAGGATATGTCAATGTAAAAACTTCCTGTAATGTAGTGAGTCTTTATCTTCCCACCTGCCAGCTCCCAAATAACCACATAGAGACTTCTTATTAAGTATGAAGTTTCAATCAATAACTTAGTCTTGTTTCTAGCTAGCTCTTATACTTAAATTAACCCATTTCTATGAATTTGGGTGCTGCCATGTGGCTCATGGCTTGTTACATCATCTACATGCCATGCTTCCTCTGTGTCTATCTGGCAACTCCACAATTTTCTTTCCAGCATCCTCTCTGACCCAAAAATTATTTCTAGCAATTGGCCTTTCGGTTTTTTATTAAACCAATTTTAGTAACACATATTCATAGTTTTCAAAAAGATTATTCCACATATTATAAAGACAATCCCAAGTCCCCAATAATCATTTATCTAATCTCACTGAAAGGATTATTTTGCTTTAAGGATTTCCTACTATATACAGCTCCTTTTACCTAACTCAGACCTGTGAAATAAACTTGTCATTTTTACAATCAACTCAGGCAAAAGTTTCATACTCTGTCTTTGGAGACCTAGACATAACCCATGTAGTCTCTGGGGTCACTCTGTTTCCTCTGGAAGCCTGGCTGCACAATTTGATAGTCAGAGCTGTCATTATCATCCAGTGTGACGCATGCCTCTGGGGTGTCCCACTGAGCAAGGGTCTGAAGTGTGCTACCCATTCTCCCTCATGCCAATTATAACTTCCACGAAGCTGTAGGAAATGGAGACAGATTTATCAACACATTTTCAGCCCTATAATGAGCAATTTTCAGTTATTATAACTGACTAAATACGTGCAGACTGACCCGTAGGGCCCCTCATCACCTTTTCCCCATCCCTCTGGAAATGAAGGCCAAGATTCATTCTTCATTTCAGATTTCCTGACTCTAACTTATTTCATTTATTTCTCTCCTTGTTTCATCTTTATCTGGACTGTGATGAATGTCTTTTCTCTTTCTGTTCTCCACTGCCTCTTTTCCTCATAAGTTGCATATTAGGGTATGATTGGATTTCTTATACCTAGTCTCCCATCAGTATAAATATCCTGGTTGGGAGCTAAAGGAGATGACCCTTCAGCCCTCACACATTATTCAGATTCAGGAATTCAATGTGATGTTTGTTGTGTTATTTTTCAAACTGTTTTGCATCTCATGCTCCCCGTGTGTTTAATGAATTTCTATTATTTGTCTCCACTGGAAGCAGAAACAGTGGCATCTGTTGTTCTGTTGTCTACAAGCTATCAAGGCTCAGGCCTTGATGCACCGATGAGAAAGAATAATGCAAAAAAAAAAAAAAAATCCTCTTTTTATTCAGATAGGGTCTCATGCAGAACAGACTGCTTTGAACTCATTACCCAAGGATGTCCTTAAACTTCACTCTTCCTGCTTCCACCTTCCATGTGCTGGGCTTATGGGTATATGATGTCAGGTCCTGTTTGTGCTGTTCTGGAGTATAACCTAGGACTTTATGCTTGCTAAGCACTCTACAAAACTGATCTACCTCTCTAACCTATGATTTCAAAATCAGTTTGGAGGTTTTCTTTTTGCTTGTAAGCAGAGGTAATTCACATAGTGAACATACAATTTAATTGCTTTTTGATATTGATTTACAGTGAAAGCAACATTAATATTTTAATAATGACAAGAACTGTAAAGAATCTGAGACTTAAAATCCAATGATCTACTCAAGATTTTTTTTTTGATGCTGGTGAAAAACTTGTGCCTCCAGGGTCAGGACAAAAGCCTTAATTATGGTAGATTGGGAAACAAATATCCTCCCCTCGGGTTCCAGAATAAAATGAAGAGGGTCTCAATTGAAAGCTGCTCCCTCTTCTGGTTTCTGACACAGTTAAGTATAGTGAGTTAATGAAAACAAATCTACAAGAAAAGTTTAATTTTTATGTTATTTGCTACATAATATAGCAAATATAGTTGCAAACATAGTTTCCAAAATAGGAGAAGCTTGTTCTTCATCTTTGCCCTCTACAATGTGCAAACGGACAAAAGCCAAGGATCTAGATTGACCATCTTCTCTTTATACACTTTTCTGGTCTAACCTCTGAGTTCTAGATGGGCTTTTAAAAATTATCATCATTATTTCTGTTTTCTATACAGAAAGTCATATTTTTCTTAGTTAGAGGCATGCATTTAGAATTTCTGTCTTTTATTGTCGCACAGACTTGAACTTCCAAACTCTCTGGGATAGGAGTTCTGAAAATTAACATTGTTGCTGTATTTCTACTCTTTGAAGGAATATATTCAGTAGTAAGCACACTGTCTAACTTCAATTTTTTAAATCATGGTAAAAAAATTAAATTAACTATTTAAAAATTGCACATATCAGTACAGTCAATGCAGCCTCAGTATTTTAACTATTACACTTAACCAGCGACATTCTTTTGTCTTAATATACTCCATATATAAGTACTAAAAAATCAGAAAGCAAAGAGCACAGAATGTCTTAATTGTTATATAGTAATGATGTAAAGTAAAAAACTATCAAATGTTTAGAAACAAAGCATTTGGAGAAATAGGGACATCTAAGGGTAAGCCCCAAGTTAATAGAATTCTGAGTTCAAAAGAATTGTCAAAGAAACTGCTAAACTGTTGCTACTAAAGTATCTGCCACAATAACCGGCCTTGCTAAAAAGATGCAAAAATGTAACAGGGTTCTAGAGAATGTTCAAAAACTTCACAGCCAACAAGGGCACTCTTGTGGAACATAGACACAATTCTTAAAATCATCAGTTTTTAATATGAAGCCTAGTTTGACCATATGAGCTCAGGAGCTCAAGGCACTTTCCTCGGAATCTGATGGTGGGAGATGAATCCACAGAACACACACTGTGCACAGAGAGAACCGTCTTTTACAAGTTGTCTCCTGCCATCCAATAGATGTGCACCGCATGCATGCACTTCTCTCAAATGACTAAGTGCAAGAATACTTTTTTAAAGGGGTATGCTGAGGTAGGGAATATGACACCAATACTTGATATTGAGTAACCCTGAGGGAAGAAATAAGTTAATTGGAAAATGCCAAAATTTTGAATCCAGTGTGTGTGTGGGGGGGGCAAATAAGATCATGTCACTCTCTTGATTAAAAATCTTCTCATCTGCTTCTTGGAACAACGTATCTTACATCACTCAGCTCCAAGCGCCCAGGCCAACAAAGCCTTTTCACTCTTCAAGGTAGAACTAAGTACTGAAGATAGGAAGGACTCTGCTCGCTGCTCTCGCATCTCATGACACTTCTATCTCCTTTACAGAGTCCTGTATCTTCCAAGTTTCCAATCTATTTCTTCTGAGGGATCGCTGATCACCCTAGCAACTACTGGTACTCATATGTCCACATTTATGAAGTCATCTCTTGATTACTGAAGGGCCCAAGCATGGCAAGCATTGCAGACAGGTTTTACCATTTTACCCTTTCCTCCCTTAATAAAACTGTTGGGTTAAGTTTTGAAAGCTAGCCCAGAGCTCCATTCCCTTATTTGATCACTTCCTCCTCCTCAGGTTGCCGCCAAGGTTAAACTGTGAAAGTACTGAAGGGCAGCAATCAAAAGCCCCCCTTCTGACTACCCAAATTAACATGCCCAATCAAAACAAACTGCCCTCAGCCTGTGGTTCCATCTGTCTTTATTTTATCTGGAGGCAGTCCTTTGTCCCATTCGTTCCTTTGGTTCCTTTCTTCCTCCCCTCCTTGTTGTCTCCTATGTCTTTGTCCCTCTGAGACAAATAAATTTCATGTTTGCTGAGAACTTGGTGTGTCCTGTGCCAACTCTGGTTCTTTCAATTGAAATAAAAATTGGCGTGTTTGCTTATTAATTTTGTTGAAGTTCTAGTCTTCAAATAAAACCCACAGACTTGGTGAGGATCAAAAAACATAGACCGTCTCATAACCAGAGAATAAAATCGCACACTTTCTAACAAGGCAACTCAATGTTGTTTATGGGATGTACTGTACATAGATCTGTCATGGTATATTTGTACATTGTGTGAAAATGTATTGCTGTGATACGTGTAATAAAAAAATGGCCAATAGCTTGGCATGGTGGGACTTCTGAGCAGAGAGAACTCTGGGAAGAAAAATGCAGTCTTGCCCAGCAGACATGGAGGAAACAATGCGGGCAGTCCAGAGAGATAAGGCAATGAGCCACATGACAGAATATAGATTAAAATAAATGTATTAATTTAAGTTATTAAAGCTAGTGGAACAAACCTAAGCTAAGATCAAGCCTTCATAATTAGTGATAAGTCTCCATATCATTTTTTGGGAAATGGCTGGTAGAACAGAAGAAGATACATTACATAGACCCTTCCAATTTATTATCTTAGTGACAAATGTGAATCCTAAAGAAATTGTATATGATGTATAAAAATATATATTTATAAATTTATTATTATAAATAATATAAATTCATAATAATAATAATAGTATTAATTGCAGAACCATATTTTTGGTATCCAGAACAGGTTAGCATTGATTACTGCTTATATAATTTAGTTAACACTTACTGTTGCTAAGGTCTGGAATGGAGTAAGTTAACACTCATACTGCATGTCTAAACACTGGAAAATTATAAATTAAATATTCCTTTTTCATTGAAAAAGATACATTGGTCACAGCCTGAAATAACAGGAATAATAAGGAAGTAAAGTGAAGTGCCATGACACACAAATTCTGTATGATGAGGTTTCTCATGCCTCTTTAAAGCACCTGTCACAGTGGGCTGCTTGAAGCTACACACTATGTTGTCTACTCACAGGGACCAGTTCTATTCCCAGAACACTATGTTTTTTGTTTATGTAAGTTTTACCTTCAATTTGAAACATTCGTCAACTTTCACATTTCTTTTTTAGTTTGGCTTAGTGCCCTCCTCCCAACTACCAGATCTGCTTACCCCTAAGAATAAGATATTTATTCTAACTACCCAGTTATCATTTTGTTTTCCCATTTAAAGCAGAATCTTTCATAGTAGGGTTAACCATGGACTATTTTTCTCCACCAGATAGTGAGCCACTTTAGAACACAGAAGTCATCTTTACTCATTTGTCACATCTGAGTCTGTGCCCTGCCCCCATTGGGTGTTCCACATTTAAGAACACTAAATTGCACTCAAGTCAGGGAAACAGGTAGCCTATCTGTGAAGTTTCATCTTTCTCTGCTCTTCTCTAAATCCAGTACTGCAGACTCACCTACAAACAGCTCTGCTGCAGCCCCTCCTTCCTCTCTGCCTCCATTTCCAGTAGGTCATGTAGACCTTCTCCTCCAATCTTCTCCACTCCTCCTCTTGTCCCATCCCTAACTCCAGGAAGCATCCCCTAGGAGCTCACCAGCCATGCTTGCCAGAGAAGCAAGTAAGAAGCTAGTGAAACAAATAGGTGAACTTCAGATCTTCACTCTCCCTCCTTTGTATCCAGTCCCTCAGGCTAATGCACAGCTCTGCAGCAAACTTCCTGCTCTGGCCTCTTCTCCTTGCTCTCTGCCCCCACTCCCAGATTATTATGCAGATCCCAATAGAATGCCACATTTCCCTCCTGTGCAAGGGCCCCTTCTGCCTTTCTCTTATCCCATCCCCATTCCCAAATATCAGCCCCCAATACCTAAAAGCACATTTTACCAGGAAACCCTAGAAGCAACACTTAGCAGGATCTCAAAAGAACTATCTATCAGACAACATGCAGCCACTATCCTCTCCTAAGAACCAGAGAGGACAACAGAAACCAAGGAACAAAAAATTTACCTAAGAGAGACAAGAACAGATATTAGCACCTAGTATTCCAAACCTGGATGCCTGGAAACCAGTGTAAACGCACAATAAATAATAGCTAGGACAATACGTCTTCACTATATCCCAGTTCCCTTACTACAGCAGGTCCTCAGATATGCAACTATGCTGAAACACAAGACAAAGATCTTATAAAAAGCGTTAATAGATATGAAGTCCCTAAATAGGAAGTGAGTAAAAATATATGAACACACTGTAGTCTTTCTCTGTCCTACCAGACAGCTCCCAAGTCATGGCACAAAGACTTCTTATTAGTTATGACAGCTTGACTGATATCTCAGGCTTATTTTTAACTAGCTTTTATAACTTAAATTAACCCATAATTTTAAATCTGTATTCCTGCGGTGACTAGCTTACTTCTACTTTGTAATGCCCATGCTACTTGCTCTGCATCCCCAACATCTTCTCCTGACTCTGCCCTTCTTTCTACCTCTGACTCTGCACTGAATTGGTTATTCAGCTTTTTATTAAACCAAACAGAGTGATACATATTCACAGTGGACAAAAAGATTATTCCTCAACAATTGACTCTCACACATTAGAAAAAAGACAGCATTATCAGCAAATGGTGCTGGTCGAACTGGATGGCTGCATGTAAGAGAGTGAAAATAGATCCATACTTACCACTCTGCACAGACCTCAAATCAAGGTGGATCAAAGACCTCAAAAGGAAGCTTGATACACTGTCCCTGACAGAAGGAAAAGTGGGGAAGAGTCCTGAACTCAAAGGAACAACTTTCCGAACAGAGCTCCATTAGCACACTCTTTCAGATCATCCATTAATACATGAAACTTAGAAGCTTCTGTATGACAAAAGACACAATCATTTAGCCAAAGTGGTGGCTTACAAAATAGGAAAAGATTTTTTAGTAGCTCCATATCTAAAAGAGGACTAATATCTATCTAAAATATATAAAGAATTCAAGATACTTAATAGCTACAAACCAAATAATCCAATTAAAAATGGCATACAAATCTAAACACAGAATTCCCAATGTATAAATCCCAAATGATCAAGAAATATCTGAAAAATGTTCAACATTTTTAGCCATCAGGGAAGTGAAATCAAAGCTACTTTGATATTCCATCTTACTCCTGTCAGAAGAGATTAATAACACAAGTTACAGCTTAGCTTGTATGGATGTGAAATAAGGGAAACTCTCCTTAATTGCTGGTGAAGGTACAATTTTATAGCCACTACGAAAATCAACGTGATGATTCTTAAGGAAGACAGGATTCCATCTACTTCAGTATCCAAACACACCACTCTTGGGAATATACCAAAAGCATGCTTCATCACACAATAGAGACACTTGCTCAACCATTTTCAATACTACTCTATTCATAATACACAATGAAATATCACTTAGCTGTTAAAACAAAAAAATATCATGAAAATTTCAGACAAATGAATGGAACTAAAAAAGAATTATCCTGTGTAAGTTATCTAAGAGCCAGAAAGATAAATAGGTTATGTATTTGCTTATATGTAAATATTGTTAAGTCAATTGTAGCCAATCTATAATTTATAGAACCACAGAAATTAGGGATAGAGTAAGAGATTATAGGAGGTAGGCTGACAGATCTTTCTAAGAAAGGAAAATAGAATACATAATTATGGATGAATTAAAATGCTGGAATATGAAGATCATGTGAAGGTAAGAGGGGGATATGGGAGGGACTTCTGGACGAGATAGCTAAAATTAAGGGCCATTTGAGAGGTAGTATGGAAACGTAACATAGTAGAAGCTTTGAAAATATATATGTATATAAAGGTCTTTTAAACAATGGGTAGATAGAGCCCAACTGAACATCTCTTATCAGTAAATGAAGCATCCAATACTGGGATTGAGTCACATCCAATTGAGTTGTTTGAGGGTCCCATGAAAACCCTCAAACAATCCAGACTGTTGTCAATATTGGTTGCTCTCCAAAGCTGAAGTCAAACACCATTCTTGAAGACAACATCTACACAGCTCCTGGAAGCCAATCTGGTTCCTACATAGAGCCTTTACCTCTATTTCTATTTGGTACAGAAAGGTAGGTACTCTACATGCTAACAAAGATAAAACATAAGCATCAACTCAGCCACAAATTATTTGATCTACAATGTTTTCTGGCCTTCAAAGCATGCTAGTTCAATGGTTGTACAATTGTTATGGGAGTAACCAAGCAATATCTGATTTGGCCTAAGACCTGCTTTTTGAAAGTGAACCCATACTGAACTGCTTGGATTACCAAGAATAAGAGTCTTGATAACTCAGGGGTTTAGGATAAAATCAAATATTATTGTTCTTAATAAAGTACCTATAAAATTGTTCCTAGTAACATTTTCCATACTTATAGATTAATATGTTCCTCAGGATCTTCAGAGAAGCTTCCTTCTGCAGCAGAGGGGAACAAATTCAGAGACCCCAAAGCCAGATATTAGGCAGAGATCTTGAAACACACAGCCTTAAATGATATATCTCCATAAACTCCCTCAGGATTTTAGGGAATCCTATGGAAGAGGAGGCAGAAAGAGCATAAGAGGCAGAGGAATAGAGGACATTAAGAAAACATGGCCCTCTAACCCAACAGGATAATACAGAATGAACTAAGAGACAATGGCAGCATGAACAGGGTGCATGGATCAGCACCAGATAGGCCCACAGAGTTGATAGGAGAAGTAGAACATACCACACCCCTAATGCAGAAACTATCTCCAGTTGATAGCCACTTGAAATCTCAAACTTAGCTTTCTCTAAGGAAATAAAAATAAAATAAAATGAAGAAATATTTTTTTTTAGTTTTTCTTTTTTTTTCCATTTTTTTAATTTAAAGTTTTTTTTCCATATCTACCACCGTTCCCTCTCTTCTCTCCTCCGAGTCTCTTCCAGTCCTCCCTCACCTTCACCCCAGCCCATCCCCCATCCACTCCCCAGGAGGGCAAGGAGTCCTAGGGTGGGTCAGTTCAGACTGGCATATCCCCTTGTGGTAGGTCCGAGTCTCTCATCCCAGTATTAAGGTTGAGTTTGGTGTTCTATTTGGAAAGCTTAGTTTCTTTCTATGAAGCTTCCTCAGTGATTATTTCAGAGTCAATGAGCTCCCAATAGCTCAAATCAGCCATCTCTGTGGGTCTCCTCATGATCCTGATCCCTTTGCTCATATACTCTCTCCTCTTTCTATTTTCAGCTAGACTGGGAGCTCGACCTGTTGCTTAGCCATGGATCTCTGCTTCTGCCTCTGTCTATTTCAGGATGAAGGTTCTATGACAATTAGGGTGTTAATTCATTTGATTATAGGGGAAGGACAGTTTAGGCACCTTCTCTACTATTTCTTGGAGTCCTAGCCAGGCACATCTTGTTGGTTCTTGGAGGATTCCTTTGAGTTATGCCCAATAGTGGTATTGTTGGACCATTGGGGAGATTGATTCCCAATTTTCTGAGGAACCGCCATACTGATTTCCAAAATGGCTGTACCAGTTTACACTTCCACTAAAAATGGAGGAATGTTCCCCTTGCTTCACATCCTCTCCAGCATAGGCTATAATCTGTGGTTTTGTTCTTAACCATTGTGACAGGTGTAAGATGGTATTTCAGAATTGTTTAGATATATATTTCTCTGATGGCTAAGGATGTTGAGCAATTCTTTAAGTGTCTTTCAAACATTTAAAATTTTTCTGTTGAGAATTTCCTTTTTAGCTCTGAACCTCACTTTTTAACTGCATTATTTGGATCTTTGGCCTCTAGTCTCTTGAGTTCTCTATATGTTTTAGACACCAGTTGATGTGGGATGTCTTTCTGTATGCTGTGAATGTCATTTGTTAAGAAAGGAACTACTTTGGTCTCTGACAAGTCATCTTAGAAGGAGGTGAGAAATTTAAGAATAGATAAAAGGGGGAAGGAGGGTGGAGTCAGCTAGAGACTCAATCTAGCTGCCCAAGAAGCAGCTGTTAATAAAGCAGGTAAGCCACGGGCTACGTGGCAGGACAGATTAATGGAAATGGGTTGAATTAAGATGCAAGAGCTAGCTAGCAATATGTCTGAGACAAGCAACTGGTAATTAATATAAGTATCTGAGTCATTTTGAGGGACTAAGCAACAACCGCCGGGTTTGGACCTCAGGGCTAGGCTGGGCCAGAAACATATTAAAATTAGTCCTCTGTCAGACGTAGGGTTGGTGAAGATCTTTTTCCAATTTGTGGGCTGTCGTTTTGTCTTATTAACTATGTCCTTTGCCTTTAGAAACTTCTCAATTTCAGGAGGTCCCATTTATTAGAATCTGTGAGACTCATGTTATATTTAGGAAGTGGTCATTTGTGCTAATGCATATGTGGGTTCAATGTAACTAAGTTTATGTTGAGGTCTTTGATCTACTTGGATTTGATTTTGTGCAGGGTGATAGGAATGCATCTACTTGCATTCTTCTACACACCACCATTCAGTTATGCCAGCACATTTGTTGAAGAGACTATCTTTTTTCCATTGTACATTTTTTACCTCTTTATCAAAAATCAGGTGTTCATAGGTGTGTCACTTAAGGTTGGAGTCTTTGATTTGATTCCATTGATACACTAGTCTGTTTTTGTGCCAGTACAAAGCTGCTTTTATTACTGTAGCTCTATAGTATACCATGAAGTCTTGGATGGTGAAGTTTCCTGAAATTCTTTTGTAGAGCAGGATTGTTTTGGCAATCCTGAATTTCCTGTTATTCCATATGAAGTTGAATATTGTTCTTTCAAGGTCTATAAAAAATTGTGTTGGGATTTTGATGGGGATTACATTGAATATGTAGATTGCTTTTGATAAAGTTGTCATTTTTACTATGTTGATCCTACTTAACCAGGAGTGTGGGAGAGCTTTCCTTTTTCTGATCTCTTCTTCAATTTATCTATTAAATGACTTAAAGTTCTTGTCATGCAGGTTTATCACTTCTTTGGTTAGAGGTACCCCAAGATATTTGCAGCTATTATCAATGGTGATGTTTCCCTGATTTCTTTTTCAGCACTTTTATCCTTTGTGTATAGGAGGGCTATTGATATTTTGAGTTAATCTTGTACTCTGCTACATTGTGAAGGTGTTTATCAGCTGTAGGAGTTCCCTGGTAGAATTTTGGAATCACTTATGTATATGATCATATCATCTGTAAATAGAGATAGTTTGACTTCTTTATTTCCAATTTGTATCCCCTTAATCTCCTTTTGTTCTCTTTTTGCTTTAGCTAAATCTTTGAGAACTATATTTAATAGATAAGGAGAAAGAGGACAGCCTTGTCTTGTTCCTGATTTTAGTGGGATTGATTTAGGTTTCTCTCCATTTAGTTTGATGTTGCTGTTGGCTTGCTGTATATCATCTTTATTATATTTAGATATTTTCCCTGCATTCCCGATCTCTCCAGGACTTTTATCATAAAGAAGTGTTGGATTTTGTCAAAGGGTTTTTCAGTTTTATTTTTGTTGTTTTTTCAGGTTGTTTATTTGACGGTTTCTCCTATGTTCAACCATCCCAGCATCTCTGGAATGAAGCCTACTTGATCATGGTGGGCAATTTTTTAACATGTTGTTGATTTCAGCTTGCCAGTATTTTATTGAGTATTTTTGCATCAATATTCATGAGGGAGATTGGTCTGTAAGTCTCTTTCCTTGTTGCATCTTTAAGTGCTTGGGCATCATGGTGACTGTAGCCTCCTAAAATGAGTTTGACAATGTTCCTTCAGTTTCTATTGTGTGGAACAGTTAGAGAAGTATGGGTATTAGTTCTTCTTTGAATGTCTGGTGAAGTTCTACAATGAAACCATATAATCCTGAACTTATTTTGCTTGGAAGGTTTTAATAACAGCTTCAAGGGATTATAAGTCTATTTAGGTCATTTATCTGGTTTTGATTTAAGTTTAGTAAGTGTTAAATATCTAGAAAGGTGTCCATTTCTTTTAGGTTTACAATTTAGGGAAGTATAGGTTTTTGAAGTATGACCTTAGTCATTCTCTGGATTTTCTGGGTGTCTGTTTTTGTGTCCCCCTTTTCATTTCTGATTCTATTAATTTGGATACTCTCTCTCTCTCTCTCTCTCTCTGACTTCTGGTTAGTTTAAATAAGGGTTTGTCTATCTTGTTAACTTTCTCAAAGAAACAGCTCTTTGATTCATTGATTTTTTTTTTGTATTTTTCTCTTTTTTTTCAATTCAGTCCTGAGTTTGATTATTTCTTGCCTTCTATTCCTTCTAGACAAATTTGCTTCTAATTGTTTTATAGCTTTCACTTGTGTGAGATTTCTCTAGATTTTTCATATAAACATCTAGTGCTATGAATTTTCCTCCTGACACTGCTTGTATTGTGTCCCTTAAGTTTGGATATGTTGCAGGTTCATTTTAATTAAATAGTAGGAAGACTTTGATTTCTCTTTTTACTTCTTCCTTGACCTAGAGGTGATTCTGAACTGAGATGTTCAGTTTCCATGAATTTGTAGGCTTTCTGTGATTTTTGTTGTTGTTGAACTCTAGCTTTATACCATGGTGGTCTGATATGATACAAGGAGCTATTCCCATTTTTTGTATTTATTGATATTTGCTTTATGACCCAGTATGTGGTGAAGAGAAAGTTCCATAGAGTGTTGAAAAATGTGTATATTCCTTTGTGTTTGGGTGGAATGATCTGTACATATCTATTAAGTCCATTTGGGTCATAACATCTATTAGATCCTTTATTTCTCTGTTAAGTTTCTGTTTGATAGACCTATCCATTGGTGAGAGTGATGTAATGAAGTCTCCCACTATTGATGTGTGAAGTTTGATGTGAGATTGAAACTGTAGTAGTGGTTTTTTTTTTTTTTTTTTTTTTTTTTTTTTACATATATAGGTGCCCTTGTGTTAGGGACATTAATATTCAGAATTGAGACTTCACCTAAGTGGGTGTTTTCTGAAATAAATAAGCAATGTCCATTCTGATCTCTTTTGGTTGATTTTAATTTGAAGTCTATTTTGTTAGATATTAGAATGGTTGCACCAGCTTGTTTCTTAGGTCCATTTGATTAGAAAGTCTTTTCCCAATCCTTTACTATGAGCCATTGCCTGTCTTTGAAGTTGAGGTGTGTCTCTTGTGTTCAGCAGAAGGATGGATTCTGCTTTTCTATCCATTGTGTTATGGTGAGTCTTTTTATTGGAGAATTGAGCCCCCTGATATTAAGGGATATTAATAACAGTGACTGTTATTTCCCATTATTTTTGGTGGTAGTATATGGGTACTTCCCTTATTTGGGTTTTTCTTCTGTGGAATTAACTATTGCTTGTTGTTTCATGAATATTTCTAGATTCCTTAGGTTGGAGTTTTTCTTTTAGTGCTTTCTGTAGGGCCAGGTTTGTGGATAGGTATTGTTTAAATCTGGGGGTTTTGTGAAAAATCTTGTTTCCTCCATCTATGGTGATTGATAGTTTTGTTGGGTATAGTAGTCTGGGCTGGCAACGGAGGTCTTTTAGTGTCTGTATAACATCTGAGCAGGACTTACCTTCTGGCTTTTATTGTTTCATTGAATAATCTGATGTTATTCTTTTATAGGTAACTTGGCCTTTTTTCTTTACAGCTCTTAGTATTCTTTCTTTGTTCTATAGGTTTAGTGGCTTGATTGTTATGTCATGAGCAGACTTTTGGGGGATCTATTTGGTGTTCTGTAAGCTTCTTGTAAAGGAATTTTATTTTTTATGTTGGGAAAGCTTTATTCTATGATTTTGTTGAATATATTTTCTGTGCCTTTGATCTGGTATTCTCCTTCTTCAATTCCAGTTATTTTGTGGATGCTTTTTGTTATGACTTTTATTTGTTTTTGTTTTAGTATTTTCTTTGACTGACATATGTATTTCCACTATTGAATCTTCCACAAAAGAGATTCTCATCCATTTCTTACATTCTGTTAGTTAAGCTTGCATCTGCAATCCCACTTTGCTTCTTCAAATTTTCTATTTCCAGGTTTGCCTCAGTTTGTGTCTTCTTTATTGCTTCTATTTCAATTGTTACATCTTTAAATATTTTCTTCACCTGATTGACTGCTTTTTCTTGGTTTTCTTTATTTTCTTACAGGCAGGGATTTGTTAGTATCTTCCATTTTTTGTTTGTTTGTTTGTTTTTTCTATTTCTCTGATGGATTTTTCAATGTCTTCTTTTAAGGCTTCTATTATCTTCATAAAGTTGTTTTTAAGGTTGTTTCCTTCTGCATCTTCTGCATTACAATGATCAGGTCTTTTTGTTGCAGAACCACCAGATTCTGGTGGTGCCATGTTTTCATTATGCTGTTATATATATTCCTTCACTGGCATCTGCCCATTGCTTCCTTGGATCAATGCAGGATTTGTTTGTATCTCAGGGAGCTGATTTTGGTGCAACCTGTTCTGGCTGTGTCTGTGTCTCTGAAGCCTCTTTTGGTCTAATCTGAGTTCTTCATCCTTGTTGAGGTAGTATATTTTTCATCACATGACCCCTCTTAATCTAGAAGGTGTTGACACACTGTGGGTCTCTGGAGACCACTTTTGATCAAGAAGGTTCTGAGGAACTGAGGTTCTCATGTAACTTCCCTTTGTCCAACAGGAACTGAGGAAGTTTTCTAGTCTCTTTGTCTGATGAATGCTGAGAATCTGTGATTTTCCAGTTGCTGTTGAAGTTGCTGGATGATTGGGTGGTTTAGGGGATTGAGCAGCGTTTTGTAGCTGGTGGTGTCCAGTGAACTGAGTTTTACTGGAGCTTCTGGCCTGCAGGGTATTTTACTGCTGGCCTGGACTTAGGGCAGAGATGAGTTGGGGTGGAGTTCCAATGGCTGTGTCCCAGCACTAGGGTCCCAGAGACTAGGATCTCTGCCTTGGCTGGGTGGAGTGTCACATCTTAATCTGATGAGGTGAAAAAACTAATCTTAAGGGAGGTTTTGTACCCCAAAGCAAATGGCCAACAGAAAATAAATGCAACCACATAATTGGAGTTTCCTTGTCCCATAATGGCATGTCAGGGCATTTATTGTTTATTTTATCTTGCTATTTACTTTGTCACATATATTTCTCTCTTTTACTCTTACAGTTACTCACATATTATGACTTCAGGTCTAGTGTGATTATGGCATTCTTGAGTGTTTAAATGAGTGGCTTTCTGTATTACTATGTCTTATGTTTGTTTCTTGTGCCTTTTCTTAGGCTCTTTTTCTTCTGTTTGTTTTTTTCATATTTTAATATATTTATTTCTGTGTTATATTTTATTATTATGCCTTAGAATTCTGTTTTTTTTTTCTAAAAGAAATGAAAGTGGATAGATCCAGATGAGAATGGGTTTGGGACAACCTGGGAGAAAGAGAAGGAAGAGAAAGTCTATTCAGATATAACGTGAGAAAAATATCTTCAATAAAAAGAATTCTAAAAACCTGAATAAAGCATTAAAAGAATTCAGTATTTAACATGTAATTGTCAAATATTTTAAAATGGAGACAATAATGTAATCAAAATCTTAGCATGAACCTGAAGTGATGGATATGCCATTACCCTGAGTTGACCATGCTCTAAGCTTTACTAAAGCATAAATTTGTACCTATTATTTAAAATGTGGAATTGCCAATTTAATGTAAACTAATAAAAGAAAAATATATTGTCAGTCTTTTCTAAAATGTATTCTGATTTTTGCTTCAAATTATTTTGAGTAAAAGTACTTGAATCACAGACACCTCTCTGTGTTTTATTATAAACTTGTCATTTTAAAAAACATAACCAGGAAACCTTTGTCACAACAAGTAATTTTACAGTCAGCTTTTGATGTCATCACATTCCAGCCAATGCAAAAGTTTCTTTCACTGGAAACTTTCTGTTAAATCAGAATAAGTATAATAATAATAATAATAAGTATATCCTAATATTAACATATTTATTTTTTCTTTAATTTAATTTTTGAAAAATTAGCTTATTTAATTTACTCTCACTTAGTCATTCAAACCTTCTCTCTCTTTCCTCCAGCAACTCTTCCCTGAAGAATAAGTCTATTTTTGAAGAGAGACCTAAACTTTATACCCTAGAGGCCACTAAATACTTATGGTGGGCTATTCCCTGAGTTCATCATTTTATTTTTCATTAACAGATCTGTAATTATGACCTTTATCACAATTTCTTCATTTATGAGTCACAATATTTCTATAGAGACAATGTCTCTTAAAAATTCTTTTGCTGTCCAGAAGTACTGGTTATATAGTTAAGATAAGCTTGACAATGACATATTCTCTTAAGTTATATCCATCTTGTGTGTGTGTGTGTGTGTGTGTGTGTGTGTGTGTGTGTGTGTGTGTGTGTGTATACATTTGTGTTTACAGATGCATGTCAGATGCACATGTAGAGTTCAGAGGACAACTTCAGGTGTCATTTATTGCTTTCCACTTTGTTTGAGGTGGGATCTCTTTTGTTTTGTCATTGAATATGACAGACTAGCCAACCCAGGAGTTTGTGGGGATTATCCTATCTTTACCTCCCATCTGTCTATAGAAGTGCTAAGACTACAGATCTACAGATGGACATGACACTTCCTACTCTATGCGGTTTGTGAGATTTAAACTTGAGCCTTTACACTTACTTGGTAAATATCTTACTTGCTGACCCATCTCTTCAGACCTGACATGTTTTAAAAGGAGGAATTTTGTTTCTGGGCTTGGAGAGATATTATTCAAATAATATAAAATTTTAAATATAAAGTTTAAAAGGAAGAATAAACTGAGAATATTTGTTGTTCAGCATAGTGTAGTGATCATGATTAAAACAGTTAATTATAATTTTGAAAATTAGAGGACTACATTCTCTTACTAGGAAAATCATGTCAATTGTAAAATAACATGCGTAAATTAGTGTGATTATGCATATTAAAATTATAATTATTAGTTACTTTAGAATCTTTTAAAGACGATATTTGTTTCTTTTAAATTGGTAGTTCACCATATGATATATTCAAAAACATTTTAGCTAATGTTTTTAAAAGTTATTTGATCTTTGTCTAGTAGAAACATCTTCACGCTGCCTCCTTGGTTCTTCTGATTTTCTACTAATAATTGTGTTAGGTACTATTACACATGACTTTAGGTTCATCTTAAAAAATTTAGAGTTTAGATTTTCATTTTACAAAAGGCCCTTTGTCTTTTTGGTGACATATGTTTAGAGATTATAAATACTATGATTACTCATGGGTTAGTTATAACTTACAGAAACTAAGGCTTAGCAACATTTACTTATGTACAGATAGAGCACATCATTATCATAAATTTGTTTTATAAATCAATAATTCAAAATATGATTTATATAATTAATTCAAACTCAGACTATGAGGCTTTCACTGAACTTCTTGATCTTACTTGTTTTGTGTTTTAGTTTCAAAAGAAATTACCCATTTGCATTATTCCACATCATATACAGAACAGTTGGTTTAATAATGTCAACATTACCACCAACACTGTAATTACTGAAATAAAATTGGATTTTAATTTGTATTTATCTTAGTGTTTCATAAATATTTCAGTAACATTACTCAGGTAAAACTGATGTCTAGGTGTCACCTGGAATTATTCTTTCTGTATACTTATACAGCCAAGTTTGTTTAAAGCTTTTTACATGATTAACTTTTTTCCCTCTGAATATCTAGAAAATACTTTCTTCAAATTTTGTATTAAGTTTCCATAAAAATGTTATATAGTTTAATGTAGGTTAAATTGATTACATATTCAGAAGGGCAATTCTCCTATTTCTTTATCTCCCCAATGGAAGTTCTTTCTCCTCTTAAATGAAAATATATTAAAGATTAACAAGCCTTATATATAGTCTTTTTCTGTTGATACATACACAAAATCACCCATGCAAATCAACTTTTAATAATGCTTAAAAAGAGCTGACTTATTAGAAATTTTCCTGACTTGGTAAATGAGATTTTGTTCTATTTGTCCTGTTTTCTAAATCCGTTTGACCAGGAACTTGACTAAGATGGCATTGGCACCAATTACATATCATCATGACTTTATGAAATGAGGATACTACCACTTACCCGCTTATGAATCTCACTGAGACTACATTTGAGACATTTTGTCCCCTGTAACAGTGGTAGTAAAAAATACCAAGAATTAATCAGTAATTTTTGTGTATGTAATGTTTCTGTTTGAAGGCAACTGTTTCTCATAGCACTTGTTTTATTAACATAAGCTTAATGTTTCAATCAATATACATGTTTGGAATTTCCAATTTTTATTACAGTCATCCTTTAGCAACCACTTTGTGTTAGTTTTATTATATTTGGCTACATTTTACAGCAGCTGAGTCATAATAGTTTAATTAAATGGAGGTTAATTTTTTCTCACATGATAAAAGTCAGGAACCAATCAAAGTTAGTGTGAATGCTTAGGAAAGGACCAATAACCTCAATAGCCTTTAAATGTTTTTTTTTTACGTTCTACATATTATCTATCTATCTATCTATCTATCTATCTATCTATCTATCTATCTACCTATCTATCTATCTCTAATGCTTGTGTTTGTCTGTGTGCACACACATGTGTGTAATCAAACTCATGTCATCAGTTCTGTTAGCAAATATCTTTATCTAAACCATCTCTTTAGAGCCTCCCCCCCATGAACACTGTAAATTGCTGTCTATTGCCATCTGCTCATATGACATTCATTTATTCATATTTTTAAAGGGCTTTGCCATGTTCAGGCAGAGTATTTATATCTTATACAGCAAAAGGAAAAAGTAAAGAAAACACACCTGCCAGAAGTTCCTGTCTCATTTATTAAATCCTATAGCCATACTCTCAGAAGAGACAAAAATCTGTCAGTCACTTATGTAAGTATCCCTTCTCGGTGATTTTTGTGCAAATACTTCATAAAAGAATCAATGACAACTCTTAAGGCAAGGGAAATAGAGTTGGAATAAAGGTTAGTAAAGATTGGGAGTCTAATTTTGGACTATTCAACTTGAGATGCTTACTGAGGACACATAGAAAGTTTCTGAACAGGAATTATATGTTAAAGAACAGCTGACATAGAGACATGAGTAAAGACACATGACTGAGATGCTTTGGGTGCACGGGAAACAGAGAAGAGGTGAGAAGAAAGAAAATGCCCAAAGGAACACTAAAAACATTCACCACAGGAGAAGGTAAGATACACGTAGGAAACTTCTCCTCCTGTTCATATAATAACTATCATGATTAAACTGTGTGGTAAGAAGTTCTGGATGTCACACAGAAGTAGGTGCTCTAACATTCTTTATGAAATCTTTGTTGTTTGTTACAAAAGAAAGAAAATCTTAGTTCATTAATTTCCACCCATAAACTTGCCAAGTAGGAATATATGAATAAGTATAAAGATACCGAAATGCAAATGCACATGTAAATGTTGACAAATGCCTAAATCCACTGAAAATTCTTTGCACAGTATTGAGAAAAACTTTGTAGCATTTAATATAGTATATACATTTCCCAATTTTCTATTTATATGTGGTTCATTAGCTTACAATTTATTTATTTTATAACTGAAAAGTAAAAACTTTGAGATACATAAAATAAAAAAGATAGCTTCAAAAAGTATATTTAGTAATAGAGTAATTTCAACAAGTTTATTTAGTGCAAGGATGATGAAAAAGTGAGGAAGACAGAGTGGTCCTGTGTGTAAAGTTCAGCACATGAGAGGATTCTAAAATAAGAAAAAGAAGAGGTGTAGGCTGACTTTAGATTCTTCTATATAAGATATCTTTAAAAGTCTTTGTAAAAACACTTAGAAAATACTTTGAAAGAAATACCAGAGTTTGAAAGCCTAGTTTTGTTATTCAGATGTTAATTTTTTGTAGGATTGTGGGGAATAAATATTATTAAGTTGAAATCTACATTGAAAGAAGCAGTCTGAGGAGAGTGGATTGGTGACTGAATTTAAGTTGGGAGAAGTGAGTCTTTTATGCAAAGGCCTCAAAGACGTTAGTTTACTTTACTCCTGAGACTGGGACACCTTGTTTAATACACTTTCCAAGTCTGCCTACTTTTCTGCAACTTTTTTGATTTTGTTTTGCTTTATAGTTGACCAATAATTTTTTTTCAGTACGTGCCATCTCTTTATTAGCCATTCATCCATTGATTGACAGATAAATTGTTTCTATTTCTTTAGTAGTAAATAAACATAGCAATGATAAACATGGGACACAATACCTCTGTGGTAGAGTATAGGCTATTTGGGCTTATGTCTAGGAGTGAAATAGCTGGGTCACATAATAGTGCTATGTTTACTTTTGGGAAACCTGAAAACTGTTTTTGATAATTCTACGCCACCTACAGAGATGCAGCCCCTCTCTGCATGACATAGAGAATTTACTTTATACCCATTGTCCTTCTCTGCCCTTTTCTCTGTTGCCCTCTCACAGACTCTTACCAGTTCTGTAGTCTACCCTGTTTTCATGTCCTTTTATTTACAGGTATGTAATCTTCGAACGTTAGGGGCTCCAGAGATGGACCAACAGTGAAGAGTGATTGCTGTTTTGGGAAAAGAACCAGGTTTGCTTCTCAGTACCACTGTAATTTCACTTCCTGGGGATCTGTCTACCTTTTTTGACTTCCATTACACATCATGCTCTAAAATGTAGCTTTATTCTAGGTTTTTCTTTGCAATTACTGAGTGTGACCAGGATCGAAAGATAGGTAGTTTCTTTAAGAGAAGAGAAACCACAGGATGCTAAGTTCTCCTTAGACTGTATTATCCTAAGGAACCTTCTTCCTTATCTTTTTGCTACTGGGGGACAGAGTTACAGTGCCTGGATTTTCTCACTTCTGCCCAATTTTCTATTATAAGTGTAGCTTTATAAAAATGCTTGTTCATGAGAACCGCATCTTTGCATATGCTTCTCAGAGAGCCTGGACTAACATGTGTGCTCCAAAGAATTATCAGGTGCTCCTTGAGTCTGTAACTTGCTTCAGCCATCTTCTGTGGATGACAGCAACCAGCATCCACAACAGTCTACCTTGAAGTCTAGCAAGCAGTTTGTGGTTAAACCATTTTAGCTTTCAATGCAGTCTACATTTGTTCATATCTCTCCACCATATATTTTATGGTTTCCTTTCTAGTCTTGTCCCCAGATTTGCAATATCCTCATCTAATTTTATTTATTTGTCCCTTGAAAATTTTATACATGTGTTCAATACATCTTAATTATTAGCCAGCGTATAGTCTGCTCTTCAACCCCCATGGTATTGTATCAGTCTCCCTCCCAATTTCATGCTGTCTTTTCATTATTTATTTATTTATTACTTCACTGAATCCAGAAGGTGCTGGATTCCATATTCTTAAAGAAAAGTCACACTGTCCTTCCCTAGAGGTCATCCGTTGTCAGTAACTTCTCAGGTGGGGTGGAGTCTTGTTGACAACTCCTGTCTCCATGCTGGAATGTTTGATTGACTTGATTCTATAGATTTTCCATAGGTTCTCCAAACTACTGTGAGTTCATGTGAGCAATTGTCTTGTCATGTCTGGAAGACTCTATTTCACAGCATGCCTCACCCTCCAGCTTTTAGTGTTCTCTCTGCTTCTTCTACGATATCCATTGATCCTTATGGCAGGTTTGATATAGGATATAGACATATAGATGTTCTGTCTGCGCTTGTACATCCAATCTTATGCTCTAGCACTCTAAAGAGCTCTGAGTTTCTACATTAACTACTCACTTCACTAAAAAGCATCTCTTTGTGAGGAACAGCACAAAACTGTTTAGAAACATAAATATTTAGAAAGTAGTTTACATTGTAACCATTTAGAAAAATGACACCAATATACTGCCCTTGTTCTATAACTTCCCCAGTTATGCTTTCTTGACTGTGTTTACAGCATCAGTCATTAATTCCATACTGTTCTTACCCCATAAAAAACCTTGCCTGTTATGGTAGCTCATGCCTATAATTTAAACACTTAGGAGACAGACAGGAGGATGATCAGGTTTTAGGAGTTCAAGAGCATCCTTAGGTACACAGTGAGTTTGAGGCCAGCCTCAGCTACATGGAGTTCTTTCTGTCTCAGATAAAAAGCAAATAAGGAAACAAAAATGAGACAACAACAAAGAATATATATTGTTACTTGAGTCAATAACTGGATTTGACTAGAGCTTTATTTTATTTTATTTTCTTAACTTTTAAAAATGAGATTCTAAAGAAGCATAGTCCTGCTACCTTTATACATTTATGGATTCACAGGACACAACAGTATACAATGGAAACCGTCAATGTCATCAGGTAGGGCCCCCATTCCAGTGCTGCCTGTGTTCTGTTGTGCAGTGACGGGAGCTCCTCCAATGTGGAGTGAGAGCCTCTTGAGAACTGGCTGTACACTGAGGGTTCTTATTAAGTGGTGCTTGATCCTATTTAAGTGACTGCATGATCAATGTGCTGAGGGCCTATAATTATCTTGATCAGCGAGTGCTAACATAGATGCCATCTCATTTCCACAGCTCTGTTAACATTTATAGAGTCTGTAACCCTAGATCATTAACAATAGTGTGTGAGCCACCTTGCAGTTCCCAGGAAACCTATAAGCTAAGGAGAAACATCTATTTTCTCAAGCTGATTATTTCCTTCATACAAAAACAAAAAAACCAAACCCATATAAAACAAATGTAATAGGTGCTTTTATGTTCCATTTTCTTCTGAGGAATTAGAGTCACACCCCAGGAACTATTCCATTAAGAATACATACACTCTTAAGCATTCAGTAATTTAGTTAAAACGTGAAACAGGCGTTTTGTTATCTTGACTGACCAGAGACAGCATTCTTTTCATTTTGGAGGAATGCTGTCTTGAGTATGGGTGGGAAGTAGGAAGTGTATCTTCACTATTAAGTTTAATTGACAACATTTTTTCCTCTATCCCTTAGTAGAGTAAAAGAACCCATGTCTGCTTTCCTAGACTAAGGCTATCCAGTGTTTAAGCTCTGGTGAGAATGGAGGGAAAAGAAAGGCACACACTGTATTTTAATGAACTCTGTAGGCTTCTGTAAAATGTGCATCCACATGAAAAATAGTACGTGTTCTTGACTTTAAGTGTTTAATGACAGCTATGTTTCTTAGTGTAAATGGCTGCTACACATCACTGTACACATAAGACCAGTACAACAGCCTCATCTGCTCTATGGATGTCACTATCTGAATTCTTTTGCTAAGCGTTTTTCCCCAGACACTCACTATGGGTCACCAAATAACTCATTTCTTTTGCATTATAAAATGTTTGCATGTTGCTTGTAATTAAACTTTGAACAATAAGTATCATCTTAAAAGCATATAATTTCTAGTGATTCCTTTATATAATATTTTATGCATCAACTTTCTAGAACTATAGCATTTTAGTTGTAGAAGTAGCCACAAGAACATATTTTAAATAGTCTTTTTTAATGGTGTATGATGTTTCTTGTGCCCCTCCTGAGGAGTGGCTACCTGTCTGCCATCCAAAGGTCATAGATTCTTAAGGATGGCTATTTTGTTGTAAGGTGACTGTTACTTTCAATGCTACTTCTCAGTCATCTTTCTTTAACAGTGTGATGAAACAGACCTACCCTCCAGCCTCAGGGTTTTAGAGCATATATATGTGTGTATGTGTGTGTGTTTTGAGTTTAGTTTCATTAAACATTATGAAACTTAAAAGATTTAAACATTAATATGGTGCAAATATATTTTCTTAAGACCTCCCTTTGGGAAAGATTGGTTCCAGGACTTATATATTTCTACAGGCTTTGCTCTCTAAAGTCAGGACCATGGTATGTGCAGGAATGTCAATAAATGGACACAATGTTGGATTGGTTTAAACTTCCTTTGAAAAACAGATAGAAAAATATATACATTACAACGAATGTTTTCTAGGAAATAACCCCTCAAACTGTGTAAATAAAACATAGGTAATTCAAACTCAATATCCATTGAAGTGAGCAATTGTCCTCACTTGGCCTGAGACATGTGGCTATTTGCTGTTTATTAGCAATACATGTTCCTCCTCTGCAGTGACTAAAACAGTCAACCACGGAACTCCTGGGTTTCGTGGGCATGAGCCAGTGTTTCAGTTCTGCTGCTGAAAGAGCAGAAACTATTCAACATAATCATTTCTCCTCATATCAAAATTTTATATAAGGAAAAATAAAGACATATTTATTATAGAAAATTTAAAATTACTTGAAATTAATAACAGAAACAGAGACCCGTATGAATATTTACTAGAAAAAAGATAACTGAAGGGATCTTTCAAAACTCAAGAGTTAGCTTTATAAATAGATAAATTTATGGAAACAAGAATTGAGTGAGACACTATATTTAAATTTAAAACTTATTTTGAACGATTAAAATACAATAAAATGTTATTGAAAACATTTATTCTCTGTAAAACCCTTATTATCACTGTCATGTTAGTAAACCTTACATTCGTTTAACAAAGTTTGTGTGATAGTTGACGAAGTGCTTGTCCTCCTTAGACCATTCTCGGCATCTTTGGCAGCTTCATTTCCTAGCACATAAATGTTGTAGTGTTTATCTTTGCTATTGGTTCCCTGGAAGGGTCCTATTGCTGCCAGGTCTCTTACCAGGCCTTTAGGCATCCTGCACCTGGAATACTTTTATTTCTAACTCTGTCTCCTAGTCTCCTATCTCTTTCCAATTCCATATTTCCTAGTCAGAACTCATTGAAAAATTCTATGAAGATAGTGGCACTTTCTTCATTTTTTCTACTTTCTAATATAATTCAGTTTTATTAGTAATCCATACCTTTTTCTCTGCCTGGGGGAAAGACACACCATTTTATTCTTGCTTCTGTAGGATTAAATATGAACTTCTTCTCTTGAATTTTTCTTTTATATTGATTGCCCTCCCTTTTTTCTGTATCTCCAATAAGACAAAGTGTATTATGAACACACACACACACAAAACCCCAAACAAAACAAAACAACAAAATAAAACCACAGCTGTCTATCTTCTCATCGTAAAGATCAACTTCTCTCTCAGCTTTCAATTTTTTTAGCTTAAAAATGTGACACTGAGCTTCTTATCACTGCCATTATAGTCTCAGAACAACACACCATCCTAGGGAGTTCTTCCACACCCACCTGCCTTTCCCAACCAATTCTTCATCCTTGTCCCAGAGTATTATTTTGAAAATTTAAAACAGACCATACCTACCTGGGGCTCAAGGCACTTTTCCATACAGTTGAGGACAAAAGCTAAGCACCTTCTCATGATTTAAGTTTTGCCATCATCTACCTCTGAAAATGTGGATTTTCTTCATCTATGCACAGCCTTCTGCCTACACCGACTAGCTGAGCTTTTTCTAGTGTTGGAAGCTTTACATGTGGTCTACCACGTTGAACGGTTTTCCCAACTGTCTGTGGTATTTTTTATGGCTACTTCAAGCATCCTTTCAGTCTTATCTCCTTACGAATCTTGTCGAGACTGTCCTGCTCCTCTCTTCTGTTGTGGCATGATCACTTACCATCCTCCGACTGCACCTGTTCCCACACCTCACAGAACTACCATAACTAATAGTTTAATCAACCTCCTCCATTTTGCTATGAGGTCTGTGATTTTGATTATGAAAAATCTGTTACATATCCCAAAACCTCATGTAGAATTTGCAATGAGTGTACTGCTTTCAGAATAGAGTAATAATACTTACATTGCTGCCTGGAGAATATTGGATGGAAGCCACAGGGTGGAGGAGGCTGATGATAGTAGCTATCACACATATACAGGGCCTCAACACCTAACTGGAAAGCTTTCCACCCACCATTTATATTCTTTAGGATTCCTAAACTCAATATTGTCACCTTTCAGTTTCAACAAGCACCTGCTTCTTCTTGTGAAGGTTACAGTTCTGCCATTAGAGACGTCCTTGGGACTGACTGTCTCCATCTGAGAAAAGACAGATAAGCACTCATTTCCCTTGTCCTCCTTCTGTAACTCTACTATGTAGAACTGTGGGAGAGGACCTCTGTGTGAAACCGTTTAATTCCAAATTTCTGTTTTCCTCTTTTATCCCTTGTTTTTCCCATTTCTTCTTTTGTCTTTCTTTTTTTCTATTTCAAAATAAATCACCTGTACAGGGACCTTTGACTGTGCATCTATTTCTATGAGATTCTGTTTCAGACATTCAGTTTCACAGGAAAGGTTTGTAAATGCTTTGCATGTCCTTAAAATACAGTGTTGACCAGGGTGTCAGTCAAATCTTGAATGCTTGCTTGTTTAAACAGACACCTATGCAGAATGTTCAGCTAAGGCCTGAGGGATTCATGCTTCCAATGGCCTTGTTTTATTGATGAGGGACTGAGTGGCAGAAGGCCATGTACTCTATTCAAGGTCAGTCTTCCTGAGAAGCAGGTGGCACCCTGGACTAGAATCCTGATATTCTCCATGCCCAGATTCATGCTTTACATCAGGAAGATTTCATAAATTTAAATAGGTGATTTAAAAAGGATGAAGAAAAATCAAACATTATTAAAACAGAATAAATTGGTCTAGAGATAAAAATAACTCATAGACACATTAAAAATCATTAACACACAACCTGAGAATAAATTGAGCTGACAGAAACTTAGTGTCCTTCACTACATGCTTTTTCCTACTTCTGTTAAATATCATTCTTCTAAATACACAGAGCTCTAGGATTTTCTCTGTAAGTCATGTTTCTCTCTCTCTCTCTCTCTCTCTCTCTCTCTCTCTCTCTCTCTCTCTCTCTCTCTCTCTCACCTACCTGAAGACATACATTGCACCCTCACCCATATGATGACACACACATATGCACAAGCTAATTAATCTTCTCAAATCATAATTGTAATAGCTTCATACATCTTACTTGAGAGGTCTCAGATATATAGTACCTGTGACTTATGAAGTCCACAGGCATAATGTGAATTTCAAATATTTTGTAGTCACTGCTACTCCAGATGATGTGCTTAACCTAGAATGAGATTTATATATTAAATTTTTTAGTCATGTGTATCACTAGATTCCTTGATCAATGAAAAGGGTCTAAGGGAAGTTTCACATATGGTCACGGTTTGCAATCAAACTAGTTTACATAATGTTATAAATGGCACTCAACAAAAACCCACTTATTGCTTTCTGTATGTGTATGAGTACCCATGTGTCCTGTGAGAGGCCTATGCAAGCTTTCCACACATAAGGTCCTTTTCTAGTATGTCAGTTTCATTATTGGAAGTGTTAGAGTTTTATGATGATTTTGTGAGAAAGAATTTTATAGCTTGCCTTGAAGATTCTGGGTTTCACAACACAATTTTTATTTATTTTGTGATCTTTTGACCACATACATCTCTCTGTGGCCTGTACTGTCCTTACACTCACAGCAGTCTTCCGCCTCAGTCTCCTGGGTACTAGGATTACATCAGTCTGAGAGAGCATTTATCAAATGTGGTGTGTGAGGAACCCGTGATGGAAATCTGACAGAGTATAGTTTTATATCATAATGTTCAGAAAATTGTATGTCGCCTTGTTAGTGCCCTTGATGGAAAACGGTGCCTTTCTTGATCTGGGAAGGTGTATGAGCTGTCATTGTTTAACTGGCGATGCTCTTCTCTTTTCAAATGAGGTATTTTGTTAAAAAGTAGAACTATCTTGCTTATGACTTATTTTTTAAAATATTTTTATTTATAATTGTTTTTATAATTTTATAATTTTTGTGTGTGTACGTGTGTACATGCAAAGAACGTGTGATGTGTGTGTTCCTGTGTATGCAAGTCATGGTACGTGCACGAAGGTCAAACAGTAACATTCGGTAATAGGTTTTTTTCTACATTGCTTCCGGGGATTAAGTTTAGTCCACCAGACTTTTAGGACAAGGGCTGTTATCCCTCAGATTTGTCTCACTGAAACCTCCTGACATATTTATTCAATGATTATTCATTAGTGTCTATTTATGCTAACATTATTAGGGTTTTGGTTGAGGAAGATGAGGACAGACAGGTCAATACTCATCTTCACACAGCTGTGTGTTCAGCAGGGTTTTAGGGATGTAACCTGCCATACTAAGTCCAATCTTTTCTCTCTTCAATGGAGCATAAACGTTATTAAATGCTTTCTTTTGTAAGTCAGTGTTTGCGGATGTTTAACAAATTACTAACTGAAACACTCAGAGGGTTAACATATGCAAGCATAACCTCTCACCCTCCCTTTATAGTCTCTTAAATGAGTACGTACATTGTCTCTTAAAATTGATGGTATCTCATCCTACAACTGGAAATCATTTATGATTTATTATTTTTGTTACTCTTAGCTCAATAAAATGTTGTTGAAGATGTTTTCTGTAATTTTATTAAGTTGCGACTTGAATATTACTTAAGAAAAAAAGTTCAGTGTGGAATCTTGGTGTCACAAAGCATGATTGCATTACTTTTATTTTCGACATGGTAGTATCACTTTAAGTAAATGTTATGTTAAAAATAAATTTTGTAAGAAGTTCTATTCTTAAAGATAAACATCATTAACAATTTCTTTTAACCTTTCCAAAATTTTAGTGCATTTATTTTGCATAAATGGTACTTTATTATATACTTCTGCTTCTTAACTAATGTACATGCCATATGCCTTATTCCATTTTAAAATGCTAAAACTATTCCTTCTCTTTTTAATGTGTACATTTTATTCCATTCTAAGAGTGTACTGTAATTCAGTTAATCTATACATTATTCATTGATATTTAAGCTTATTCCAAAAATTTTGCATTTATAAGCATTGGCATATATATATATATGTATATATATATATACATTTGTATATGTTATTCACATACTTACATATTTCTTACCTAAATTATATAATTTCATCAATAGAATAATTTCAGAAATGGATCAAATTATATTCAAATTTAAAATTTGGAATTTCTTTCCAGATTGATCACTAAAATGCATGAACAAATTTACTCAACAAACTCTAAGATAAATGGATTTTTTAATTTTCTAAAACCCTTCTTATCAAAAACTGCAATTTTTCTAACTACCATCCACCTGGTATTTTTGTTTTGGTTTGTATTTATATTTGTAGAAATGATCATTGTATATTCTAACTTGCTGCTTGCTTAATCTTTCATTTGTTCCATTGTGTTTTTCTTTTTTATTTGCTACAGATAATGAGGCTTTGTCACATGTTGTGCAGATTTGTTAATTAGTGTCTTTTACAGAAAGTATGTAGGAGTCATGTACCGGCAAGCACGGAAACAATTTAGTGCTAATTTCATCTTTAGATAACTCTCTTTAGATTCAGTTTAACAGCGGGTGATCAGAATAGTATTCTAATATCAAAATGGAATGTGGAGAGAGTTGAGAGGTTGGAAGAAAAACAATCCTAGGAAACAGTATTGTGTATTCTTTTGCAAAGTCTCTGCGAATCTTAATTTGCATATTTATAAATAAAGAAAAAGGCAGAGCAAGCTCAGAATGTCCAACACATAGAAAGCATTAACAGTGATGAGGTGTGCTCATGAATATGCTAAAATATTTTGCCACTTGAGAAAATATTCAAGTATGTTCTTATCTTCTAGGTAAACTTCTCTGCTTACAGAGATCCAATACATTGTAGTATCTGCCTGTTGAATCCAGACTTCTCAGAGCCAGTAAATTTATTTCCCTTCTGAATGGGGTCCATGTTGTCTCACAAAATTGTTGCTATTTCCCAAGATCCTTAAAAGTAAATTTAAGAAATAACAATTACATGTGGCTCCAGTGCTTGGGATACAACAATTCTTACCAACTCCTTATATCTAGCCTGTTGACAGGAATGATACATTTAATACATTTAATTATTCTTCCCTCTGTGGCTATCAGAGTGATAGAAGACCTCTTTAAATTAATGTTTCACAGTTTCCCACTAGGAGAAAAAATGGCTAAGGCCTTAGGACCAGTCAGAAGAGGAATTTGTCTCCTCAGGAAAGATGTTAGAACATATCATTTGCTCTGGAAGCGAGTCTTAAGAATTGTGGCAATACTGAGCAGAGGACCACACCTGAGATGTCTTATAGAAGTCATACATATCTCCGGATTTATCCCAAAGATGGAGTTGGGGAATTAGGGCTCACTGGATTACTTTATCCCTTCCAATGTGCCACATAAAATAAATCTTCCCTTTGTCATTTTTACTCTTAAATATGATTTTAAAAGATTTATTTTCTGTGTATAGATGTTTTACCTCTATGTGTACCACAGCATGTCTGGTGCCAAGCAGTTTGAGGGTGCCAAATCCTCTAGATCTGGCTTTCAGGGTGAGTGTGAGCCACCATGGCTGCTGGGAACTGACTTGGGACCTCTGCAAGGGCAGCTCCCGCTCTAACATCTATTCATCATTCAGTCATTCTTTCTATCTTAACTTGCGTACTGTGGCTGGACCTTACTTCTTGGGCATAAACACCAACCTCTAAATCTGGTATAATTTAACTTTCTTTCCAAGGTTTTTTTTTTTTTTGTACTTGGTACTTTGGAAATTATTCTTTTGAAGATAAAGGCAGAGCAATTTTTATAAGTTTTTTCATCTGCTTGTCAATGCAGCAGTGTAATTATCTATTCGTGCTGCTTCTTGTTCTAAAGAGTCTGAGATATCCTGTGTGTATATATGAAAATTTATTTCAAGCTTTCACCACTGTGACCTTTAACTTTTTGGGAAAATCCTTATGTCTTTTCCTAAAATTTCCTTTCTGGTTTTATTTTTGTTTCTGTTCTACTCTCTAGCTGTTTCAGTCAACACTGGCTTCTATAAGAAAAATATTATACATGATAAAGCTTATAAGTAATAAACTTTTGCCTCTTGTGCTTATAGAAGCCAGGAAGGCTGAAAGAAAATCATTCTCAGGAATGGTTCATATTCTGTTACTCATTAGGTTGTCACATGATAAAGAGACACAGTAGCTACCTAGATCACCTTTAAAAGGAGACTAATACCAGGTACGAAGGCAGAACCCTGTCAACTTGACTGCATATAGAATGACCCAGATGACATATCACTATGTATGTTTATGAGAATGTTTCTGGTGAAATTACTGGGGAGGGAGCCATTTCTTCAGTGTCTGTAGCACTTCCCAACAGGAGACCCAGATGTAAAGAAGCCTCAGATAAAAGCAGAATTCTGAATGGACTTAGTATCATGAGCTCTCCACAGGTTTTATTCTCTTCCTATAAATCCCTATTGGGATCCTGAGATATCCAAAAATCCTGGAATGGCCTACTGCTTGCTTCTTTCCTCTGTAGCTTGCAGATGGCTATTACAGAACTAAGTACTCATGTCCAATAGTATAAACCATTTTAATAAATTCCACAGATAGATATGGATATACTGATTTTATTCCTTTATAGCACTAGGCCTAAAGAAAAAACATTGGTAATAAGAAATGAGGCTGTTGCCATAGTAAATATTGCAATGTGGTTTGTTTTGTTATAGTACTGGTTGATGAGAGTACTGTGGATATTTTTGGTTTTTTATTTTTATTTATTTTGCTGAAGATTAAGAAACACTGGAATGCTATAAACTTAGTTTAATGGCTGTTTTAGGGTGCTTCTCAAAGACTATCAAATAGTTACTTGTCTCAAAACACATACATGTTAATAGAAATACATACAGTGAAAGCCAAGTTTATATTTCAGAAGACTCAATGTCTATCGTTATTACTTTAAAGGCCAGCCATGTTACAAAGAATCTGACTGCATTAAGACCATGTCCTCTGAATCTGAGTGTGGCTAAATTAAAAAGCAATACACTAATAACTTTGAGAAAAGAAAGTTCAAGAAAACACAGTATTTAGGTGTATCATTGAGGTTTCTGGCCCAGCTAGCTCTACAGTTTAGTCCCAGCCACCACCGCTTATCTGGCCCAGCAAACTCAAAGTCCCAATGAACCACACAGACATTTATATTAACTTCATTCTGCTTGGCTTATGGCTCAGGTACATTGTTAGCTTGCTCCTTCATCTTAACTCAACCCATTTTCATTAATCTGTGTAGGCGGAGTTTTACTTACAAGGCACCAGTCCAAGATTAATATTTATTAGAATATAAATCAACACTCATGATACTAGTAACAGCTTATAGTGGCACCTGAACAGGGACTGGAGTATCCGAGTGATGGACAGATGATGGATTCCGATCTGATCTCTCTAGCAGCCAGGAACCAGGAAGAGACCTCCTCCTGTCTCAGCAGCCGCTTATCAATGGAGTTGGCCACACCCCCTCCAGGAGCCCAGGACCCTGGATAAGTGTCTTCGGACCTTACTGGCTGACACCTGAATCCCACCACAAATCTGTCTGCCACGTGGCCTATAGCTCACCTGTGTTCCTTACATGCTGCTTCTTTGGGTGTCTGGCTTGATCTGTCTCTGACTCCACCTTCCTTCTCATACCTATGCTCCTGTCTCTGGCTATGGTGTTCACAAAGGGTCAAAATAGCTCCTTTATTTAAAGATTAATATTCGCAGCATACAGAAAGACATTCCCACATCATTCAGGATATAGTGTGGTTGTAATATTTGGTCCTATTTAGGCTTATATTGAAAGAAAATAGTTACTGCAACAGAAAGATAGGAAACGGGAAGTTTGTAAGAAAGGGAATCTGAGCAGGTTAAATGTTAAAGGCAAAGTTTGGGCACGTAAAATGTCAGTCAGATTGGAGTGAAAGACTGGACTTAGCTTAGGACAATAGGGAAGGTGTACTGCAATAAGGCTCAACTGGAAAACTTTCATTTGAAAAAAAACTGTGCTGGCATAAGAAAGCCTGTAGAATATTTTGCTTGAGCAGGATCTCCTATAATTAAGGCACACAATAGAGACATGTGTAACTGAGATCCAAAGGGATGAAGCTTCATATTAAGGTAGCAGGTGAATTTGTATTGCCCAATTTTTATTACTCTTCTTTTGTGGGCATTCATAATAGAGGCAATATGGGGCCACAGGGCCTTGTACAAAGGTCCACATACCCATGGAGGCCATTCATCTTGAAGCAAGTGGGCTGTGGACAAAACTATGACAGTGAACCCTGTTGCAATGAAGATGATACAGGCAATATCAGAAACAGTGAATGCATGCCAAAGAAAGTTGTGGGTGCCAAATGCAGCCAGCCCGAGAGAAGCCACAATTGCTGTAGTCAACAGCGGTGGATTAAGTAGGGCTACTCAAGACTCACAGAGCCAAGAAAATGCAACCGCGAGCACCAAACTGTGCTTGAGATTTCCCATGAGAGGAAAGGCACAAAAGAGGATGGATAGAATACTGGCATTCTATCGCCAGTGCTGGAAAACTATTTGCCTTTCTTTCGAATGAGACTCAGTGCCCTCACCCAAGAAAAGATTTACCAGAAGCCTGTACTGAGACCAGATTATTTATAGTTACAATCCAGCACCACCTGCTGGCAAATTCAGAGAAAGTATAAAACTCAAACTCTCCAAGGTTTAAAAAGATGGGAGAAATTTAGATTTAAAATGTCACTCTATCACCAGGACATCATTAAAGGACACACTGTGAGAGTATGTCAACATGTCAGAGTATACTATAATCTGATAAAGTAAGAGGAATGCACAGGATCACAGATTCCAGAAGAATTAGTTTATAGTATCTTATTACCTTAAAGTATCACTTTTCTGTGGACCTACATTTTTTACAGAAAAATAATTACTTGTCTCAAAAAGACAGGTCTTGCTTTTTATTCCTTAGAACAGGAAGCTTCTTCTAAGCACATTTCTGATTTTCCAAATGCAGGATCTGTGATACCAAGGCTTTTTCTTAGCTCCCCAAACTCACAGTACAAGATTCTCAAACCTAATCTTTTTAGTCGTATGCCTCACATTTGTCCCAGAGCCAGTTTTTTCCAAGAGAGAAAAGAATGCAGCCTTTTACTTCTTGGAATATGGCTGCCTTACCTATTCTGAAAAAATTTGATTTATCATGATTGCAAATGGCAATTGTTTCAGAGCTTGAGCTAAAGTTATTCCCTAGAATCCCAGCATAGGGCACTGCATTGTTTTCTTATTAAATCTGGGAAATGCTTCTCAGAATCAGAGGAAGAAGGAATCAGTGTTTTATTAAATTAGCAACTCATCTGTGGATTCTATAGATATGCAGTGGGAAACAATGAAGAAACTAGCATTCCAACCATCCTATTCTGTAGTATTAAGTTTCTGGCCCAGCCTTTCTGGCCTAGACCCTACGTTCAGACCTGCTCTCAGCCCCGCTGCCACTTAGCCCCAAATCATCACACAAAGCTTACATTAAGTTCATGCTGATTGGCCTATAGCTCAGATATATCGTTAGCTAGCTTTCTCATCTTAACTCAGTCCATTTCCATTCATCTGTTTAGCCATGTGGCTTGGTACCTTTTCTCAGAGCAGCATCCTGGCCTCTTTCCTCTGCATATTCTGGTGTCATTCCCTGACTTCCTTTTCCCAAAGTTTTCTTCGTTTGGTAACCCCACCCATACTTCCTGTCTGCCTGCTAGCCAAAGAACATGGTTTTATTAAACTAGTAGGAGGGGCAAATATTTCCAACATACCAGAACATAATCCCACAGCAATATTCCCCAACTGCTATGTCAATATGAGTATCACCACCATGAAAAGCAATTGTTTCAAAGGGGAACACAAAAAACACGTCAAGTTACGTACTACAAATGTAGTTTTAATCTTCGTACAGAACACTCTAATCTGAACAAAAATTTAATATCTTCTTATATTTCTTTCTGCATTTGTAAATCACTTGTTTCTTTAGGTTTTATTTCCCATGAAAAATTTAGTTGTGTAAAGCCTGGTGTGGAGGCACATGCTTATAATATCAGCACTCAGGAGTCTGAACCAAAAGGATTGCCATGAGTTCAAAGCCATATTAGGCTGTGTAGTGAGTAGTAGGCTAGCCAAGACTGCATAGTGAGACTCTAATGCAAATATAAACAGGGTCTAGAGAGATATCTCAGTGGGTAAAGGCACATGCTGAGGATATTGCTTTCTTGAGGTTTAGCTCTACACAATGGAAAAAAAAAACATTTACACAGATTTCTTCTGACTCCTATACATATCAGCGTATCATATGCCATGGTTTTATTCCATCACGCAAGTCAATAAATGTAACATATGGATTAAAGACAAAATTCAAATGGTCATCTTAGTAGATTCAGAAAAGGATTTTGAAAATTCATCTTTTCATGATAAAAGCCCCCCAAAACAAGTAATAGGAAGAGACATATTCAAAGTAAAAGGGACTCTGCATATAATAAAATTGTAGTCAACTTTATTAAAAATAGTTAAACTCTGAAACTATGTCCTCTAAATTAGCAATGACACAATGGTACACACCCTTTCTATTATTCCATGCAGTACTGAACATTTTAGCTGGAACAATAGGACAAGAGAAATATAAAGCTACACAAAGGAAACTGTAGTGGTATTCGCTCTGCCTATGCCTTTGAGCTCTCCACTCCCAAAAAGGTGGTACTTTAGCTTGTCTCTTCAGGTTCTTGGATAAATGCCAGCATGGCCTCTGCACCCCTGCCTTGGCAATCAGCCTTATTGGCTCTGCTAGACACAGAGACAACTGTAGCCCAGGCCTTCCCAGCCACCAGCCCACAGACGCTAGCAATTAGCTACATGCGGCTGCGTGCCCTTCCACCGACCTGAGCAACACACCCCAACCCACAGCAAGCCTGAGTTTCCTGCCGACTCCACTTCCTCATGCCTCAGGTCGAAGCCACCATTTGTGTACCTTGCTCAAAGCTGCCAGCACATGTCCCAGCCTAGGTGACATTCGACTTTGCTCACATGTTCCAGGCCTGTGTGCCTGGCTTCATAGCTGGCCCAGGTCACTCGGGATACAGATTCTGCTCTGCTTCAGCACTGGAGCAGAGAGCTGAGAATCCTCAGCTGTTTTCTCTAATCACTCATTTGGTGTATTGCTTCATTGGTGTATATAATCTATTTTGGTTCCTGCCTACTACTCAAATCTACCAGGACGGAGTTCGCCTGGATGAGTCTTTAATTCACAGGAACCCACTCTGGGAGCCTGAGTCAGCCTGAACTGACCTGCTTTGGCCTTAGACTTTCGACACCTGCTGGCCAATCATCATTGTTACATCCATAACTGATTTCTTGCATAGATTGACTAAAGCAGTAAACAGTTATATCAGATCAAGAATTTAGACAAATTCTAATTAAATCTTTGGCTTTTGATAATAATAATTTATAATGCAAAAAGATGCTTGTGCCTTAACTTACTACCCATTGAAGAATGGATTCAACACATAACTTAACTCTTAGTCTCTTAACTATAGTGATAAGGCTTGGTTAGAAAAGACGATTTCTAAAGTCATAAAGAGACAACAAAATGTCAAGTGTTTAACTGTGGTTAACCAGGATAAAAAAAGAGAAATTGTACACAGGTTGTGCTTAGAAGCAGTGTTTCTTCTAGTTATGACCGAAGCAGAAGCCCCAACCCTCAGGCTTACTTTCTCTCCTCTTCCATGTTCTATGTTGCTGGGGTTATTCTAGGTTACACTCACATCTGAAGATTTGGGCTTAGCAACCACACATGTGATAAAAGATATAAAGTTCAATTTTCTGGGTCTCAGTTACCTCATTCAGTATAATCTTTTCTACTCCCATCTATTTATTAAATTTTTTTTGATTTGTTTCTTTTGCTTTCACGAGTAAATATAGAGAACCCAAGGTATATATATACCATAGTTCTCATTATCCATTCATCAGTTGTAGGGCATTTAGTTTGTGTACATTCCCTAGCCAGCATGAATAGAGTAGCAATGTACCTAGCAGAGCAAGTATCTGTCGTGGAGTAGAATGTCAAGTCCTTTGGGCATTTGCCAGAAGTGGTATAGCTGGGTCTTATGATAGATTTACTTTTAGGTTTTTGAGTGTTCACTATACTCATTTCCAGAGTAGCTAGATCACTTTCAATCCCATCAACATTGCGTAAGTGTTCTCTTTCTTCCCAATCTTTACAGCATATATTATTTTGACTGTTTAGACGAACTTGCAAGCTTGCAAGTTTGTTTTGATTCACATTTTACTAATTGCAAGAGATCATAATTTTTTTTGAAATATGGTTCTTAGTTTTTACCTTTTTGAAAGGCTTCTGTTTGAGTCTGTTTGTTACAATAAGGTTTCCTGGTCCCGAGTGGCCAGAGGTCCAGACCCACAGACCTGCAGTGCCAGACTGCCTAGCTGCCCGCTGCTGCTTAGGACCCCCAAAATGACTCAGATACTTATATTAACTTTATGCTGTTTGACCTATGGCTCGGGCACATTGCTAGCTTGCTCTTTCATCTTAACCATTTCCGTTAATCTGTCTGCCATGTGGCCCATGGCTCACCTGTGTTCCTTATATGTTTCTTCATGGGCCACTGGCTCGATCTGTCTCTGACTCTGCCCTTCCTTTCCTACCTATTCTGATCCCCCCCCTCCACCTTCTACTTTTTCTATGGTGCCTGTCATGGGCCAAAACAGTTTTTTTTTTTTTTTTTTTTTTTTTATTTAAAGATTGATATTTACAGCATACAGAAAGACATTCCCACATCATCTGTTGCCTTTTTGGTGGGGGGGAGGAATGGGCCTTTTTGGTTTTTTGTTACTTTGTTTTTTGAGTTCTTTATATATTCCAAATATTAATAGTTAATTCTCTGCCAGATGCATTATGGACAACATTTTTTCTCTCAGTCTGTGGGTTTCCTCTTCACTCAACTGGTTGTCTTTTTGGCTATACAGCAATATTTTTGTTACATGAACTTCATTAAGATTTAATCTTTTGCTTGTCAGAAAATAGTTTGAGAAAGTGAAAATGAAGCCTCTGAGTGGGAGGCAAGTGTTCACAAAGCATTTGTCTGACAAAGGACTAATGATGTTTTATAAAGAATGGCTAAAACATAGGAGAGAAGGACAAATACAGCTTGTATCTGTTTTCACTATTTTACCTTAAAAAAGCCTTTGACAGTCTTGATATCTATCCCAGAGGGTCTGAAATTCATTGTTATATCCCAAGCATTTGATCCTCCACCTTTAGCTTTTTATCTACTAGTATTGAAGGCATGTGGCACTATGCCCATCTTCTTTGATTAATTTTCATAATGTGACTAGCAGAAATAAATTTACAACTGTGGTTCACGTTTTATTTGTCACTCTGTTCTATTTTGCTAAAAGTTCTGTGTATTTTTTTATTTGTTAAGATACACTGTTGAATATTTTTAATTTTTATTTATTCTTTGAGTCTTTCACATCATGCATCTCTATCTCATTCATTTCCCCATCCCTTTATAACCATCCTCTAACCTTGCAGTCGTCCCCAGAAAAATAAAATAGAATAAATTTACGAGAAAAATGAAAAAAAGAGAAGGAAAAATTAATCCCATCATGGAAGCTGTAGTGTTGACACAGTAAATCACGTGGTCAACCCTTTTATCCATATATTTACTTACAAGTTTTCACTGCAAAGAGTCTGGTTTGAGGCCGCTGATTTTGCAACACTATTGATACTGTGCCCTCAATGAAACTTGTTTTGGTTATCCTGCTATTACCCTGTGTCGTGGAAACTCTTTAGCTTTGAGTTTCAGAGCCTGTCCCTTTATATGCTTCAGTAGATCACAGATTGGGTGGATGTTGGAGTACACCAACTCAGCTCTGGTTCTGGGCCTGGGTAGTTGTGGGGTTGGTCAGCTACGCGTCTCTCATTTGTCCTCACCATCAGGGTAAGTTCTCCTGCACTGTCCTGGTTAGGTCACCTCTGGGGTCAGCTCTCCTGTTTTATGTCCTTACATTGATCTTCCATACCTACACCTTCAGGGTCAGCTCTACTGCATTGCCCAGGCATGATGTAAGGCAGCTCTTCTGTGTTTTGCAGCTGGAAGGCAGTAGCAGTTTTCCTACTCTTGAACTGAAGGCAATCTCTCCTCAGGAGATGATGGTAGGGGACATCTCTCCCCTGCCCAAGCTGCGACATGACAGATGGGTAATAGGGACAGCTCTTCCATGCTCACAACTTTGGAATTGGCTCATCCACAACTCAGCCAGCAGGACTGGCTCTATTGTGCAGCCCAATTGTATATGCAGAGCCTTCTCTCCCAAGTGTTGAAACTGGTGAGGGAAAGGCCCTGCTCTCCTACCCTTATGACCTCAGCACCACCTTTTCCATTTGGCTCAGGCATTGACAGGTGGGGGAGAGGGGTTATGCGTATTTTTAATCATTATATATTTTCCTATAGTAAACAAAATGCAATTATCATCTAAAAAGGAAGATAAATTAGCTGTCTTGATGTTTTGTAATTTGAGTGAAAGATAGCTTGAACTACTGTGATAGTATTGGGAATCTAAGACTTCATGGAGAGACCTTTAAGTCATAGTCAGAATATTGTATTTATGATAAATTTTGTGTAAGTACTTAAAATGACAGTCATCTGACCACATAGTATTTGCAAAGACTCTAGGCATTTGATAAGTCTCCCTAAATGGAATTAAAAAAAACTGACTATTTGTGTGCATTGCACAGGTGTCTAAAAATAAATTGTGTTTAGAGAAAGCTTTAGGCAAAAGGATTGGTGAGGAACTTAGGAAGTGGCTGTGCTGATAAAGAATCCTGTGTTCTTTAGTCTTGTTGTGTTAGAGAGGCTCTGAATCTGTTGATGTAATTTGATGGTAAAAGTCTAAGCCTAATTTCAGAACTTGAAAATTTACCAACTCCTGAGCTCAGAAACCTACCAATCCTGAAATGCAAAATTCCACAAAACCCCGAATTAGCCACAAACTCAGGACTTGAAATTGCAACAATATCCACCTGAAAAATTTCTACCTTTGAAAACTACCCCAAGGAACCCTATGTAACTCTGCCTCTCAGTTTTCTACCGACTGCCAAAGCGGAGGTAGCCACCATCCTGTGTTTCTCTAATAAATCTTATGTGTGAAGTTTGCTATATGGTGTGACTTTGTGGTATTCTTCAGATCCCAACTGTCAGGATCCCTCTCTCCTCAGAGCTGTAACACTTACATTGATGTACCATAACTTGAGTAGGCTTTCCTGTTGCCTGCACTCCCACTTTGTACTTTGGAAACTTCCCCTCATCTCCAGCCTATCCAAGATAGACTGTCCTTATGCTCACTGGTTGCTCAGCACCCCATCCACAAGTAGTAAGTCAGTAGGTTCTCCCTTCAGCAGAGAGACCCCCAGCCACTGTCTTTAAGGCTACAGCTGGCCTTCTTAACTTGACTCCATCTCCCTGTCTTTAGAGCTGCAATTCTTTTTTCTTAGGCCCAACTGGCTATTGTACCCTTTCCTGCCTCTCCTCTCACTTTTTCTTTGGAGTTGCCCATACTCTTCCTGGCCGTCTGGCCTCCATGAATTCTACAGCTCTTCTAGGACCTTGTGACTTTTACAGCCCTCTTTCTGACCCTTTCCAGTGAATGAGACTCACCCCTCTCCATAGCTCTGATCTTGTTTTCTGGTCTCTACAAAAACTCTGGTATGAGGCATTGAATTTCCCCTTGGGCTTAACTGGGGTAAGCCTCTGACTCCTGCAGAGTATGGAGATGACCCTCCGAATGACATGTTTCTTTCTCTGATTCTCCTGTGACTACAGGATGCAGTGACATTGTTTTTTTCTTCACACTCTCATCTATGGGAATGGTGTCTTCCATATCCTCTCAACCCCCACTTTTAGAAAACCTCTAGACTCTACACCCAGCACCTGACCTAAACATCCCAAAATTTGTTTGCAATCAAATTTTACCTCTATAATCCTTAGATAATGAGTCCAAATGACTGCCTAACAGCACCCTATATCTCAATATTATTTGAGACACAAATACTAGGAAAATAGAAAGAGATTTTCCACTCCCTACATTCAAGCATCCTCTTTCCTTATCTCCATGCCTCTTTTGTTTTTATCTGGTCAACTTGTACCTTCACATGCTGTGTAAATGTCTTGCTTTTTAAATTATAACTGATGGGTCTCTAAGTTTGTTGCGAAGTGGAACAGGACATATCAGGAGGGGGAGAAAGCAAAGGAGCAGGCCAGTTATAGCAAGCACACACCTTACACACACTATTTGCTTGCAAGATTAACTCTCAGCTCTCTCCTGCAGTATCCTTTGTCTAGCGCTGAGGCTCAAACATTTTGTTTCCTAGCCTTTTTTTGTTCCCTTTTTACTGGATTCAGTTTTATGGGGATTCAGGTATCCTTTCAGAGTCTTTTAGGTATGAGTGGCATTAACTGTTGATTTATGCTGTCCCACCTTATTTAGAAAATATTTCTAGAGTTAGGGGATGGACCCCTTCTCCTCTAGTCTCAAGCATGCTCTTTAAAAACTTTCTTCCAAAATCTCTGTCCTGTATCAGGTTATCTACTTGTCTATGTGACAGAAAAAGTGGGACAAAACAACACAAGGGCCCATTGTTCCCAAGGGCCCTATAGCTACTCACCGCCTGCCTTTCCCATTCACTCTTCAGGGAGGGTAAGGCATGGGGAGTCAACAAAACCTAGCATATCAAATTGAGGCAGGACCAAGATCCCCTCACTCTCCTCTACCCCTGTATGGAGCAAGACATCACTCTACAGAGAATGGGTTCCAAAAAGCCACTTTATGTGCTAGGAATAAATCCTGATCCCACTTCTAGAGGCCCTGCAAACTACCCAAGCCACAGAACTGTCATCTGCATTCTGACGGCCTAGTTCAGTCCCATGCAGTCCCCTGCCATCATTTCAGAGTCAGTGATCTCCCAGTATCTAGGGTCAGCTGTTTCTATGGATTTCCCCATCGTGATTTTAACCCCTTTGCTCCTATAATCCCGCCTTCCTCTCTTCAACTGGACTGGGATGTCAGCCCAGTGCTTAGCTGTGGATCTCTACATCTGCTTCCATCAGTTGCTGGATTAAGGTTTTACTATGACAATTAGGGTGGTTATCAATTTGATTACAGGGGAAGCCCAGTTCAGATATCCTTTATGCTGTCACTTGGAGTCTTCGCTGGGGTTATCCTGTGGATTCCTGAGAATTTCCCTAGCTGGATTTCTCCCTATCCCCCAAATGGCTCTCCCTATCAAGATATCTTTTTCTTTGCTATCCATCTCTGTTCCTTCCCTAACTTGACCATTCCATTTCCCTGTGTTCTCTTCCCACATCCCCTTCCTTCCTTCAACCCCCATGCTACCAATTTACTTAGGGCATCTTATCTGTGTCCCTTTCCAAAGGGAATCTAGGCTCTCCCTTGTTACCTAGCCTCTCTGGGGTTGTGGACTGTAGCCTGGATATCCTTTGCTTTACCTCTAATAACCATTTATGAGTGAGTACATGCTGTGTTTGTCTTTTTGGATCTAGGCTACCTCAGTCAGGATGGTTTTTCTAATTCCATTCATTTGACAACAAATTTCAAGATGTCAATGTTTTACTGCTGCACAATACTCTATTTTAAAATGTACCACATTTTAAAATTCATACTTCAGTTGAGGGGCATCTAGGTTGTTTCCAGGTTCTGGCTATTATGAATAATACTGCTATGAACATGGTTGAGGAAATGGCCTTGTGGTATGAACGCACATCCTTTGATTATATGCTCAAGAATGGTACTGCTGGATCATGAGCTAAATTGACTTCTAGTTTTCAGAGAAACAACCACACTGATTTCCAAACTGGCTATACAAATTAACATTCCCACCAGCAATGGAGGAGTGTTCCTCTTAATTTACATACCTCCAGCACAGGCTGTTATCAGTGTTTTTGATCTTAGTCACTCTGACAGATGTAAGATGGTATCTTAGAGTTTTTTGAATTGCATTTCCTAATGTTTAAGAATATTGAACAATTCTGTAAGTGTATCTCAGCCAAATTCGAAATTTGTTTTTGATGACTTCTTTTCACTTGTGCTTCTTCTGTTGAGGATTCTCAGTTTAGATCCGTCCCACATTTTTAATTGGATTATTTGGTATTTTGATGTCTAGTTTTTTTTTTTTCTAATTCTTTATATATTTTAGAAATCTGTCCTTAGTCAGGTGTAGGATTGGAGGGTTGGTGAAGATTTTTTCCTTTCTGAATGCTGCTGGGTTTTTTGTTTGTTTGTTTGTTTTGATTTTTTTGTTTTTTATTTTTCTTATTGACCATGTTCTTAGCTTTACAGAAGCTTCTCAGTTTCAGGAGGTCCCTTTTGTTAATTGTTGCTCTCAGTGTCTGTGCTACTGGTGTTATATTTAGGAAGTGGTCTCCTGTGCCAGTGTGGTCATAGCTAGTTCCCACTTTTTTTTCTATTAGGTTCAGTATTACTGTATTGAGGTCTTTGTTCCATGTGAAACTGAGTTTTGTGCAGGATGATGCATACGGATCTTTGTATTCTTCTACGTGTCACCATCCAGTTATGCCAGCACCATTTATGAAAAGAGCTTTCTTTCCTTCATTGCGTATTTTTTGGCTTCTTTTAAAAAATTAGGTGTTCATAATTGTGTGAATTAATGTCAGCCCTTTCAATTTGATTTGTTGAGCCACATGTCAGTTTTTATGCTATTTAATACTATAGCTCTATAGTAGAGCTTGAAGTCAGGGATGGTGATCCCTCCAGAAGATTCTCTATTGTACAGAATTGTTTTGGAAAACTTGGGTTTTTGTTTTCCCATATGCAGTTGGATATTATTTTTTTCTTTGAGGTCTATGAGGAGTTGTGTTGGGATTTTGATGGGTATTGCATTAAATCTGTAGGTTGCTTTTGTGTTCTGCCCAGAGAATGACCTCCAGAGAGATCACTGAGTTCAAGGAATCTGAAATGCAAACTCAAGCTTTATTGAGTGCACAATACAAGCCAGGCATGAACTCATCCTCACACTCAGCACAGTAAGGTCAGGAGGAGTTTCTGAGTTGAGAAAACATGTATTTTTTTATAGGCAAAAAACGGTAAACTGGGGTAAAAATGAAGAAAGGAGAGCTAACTTGGCCTGTGGTCAGGGCAGGTCAGGGTGGTATAATGTTGGAGGCCACTGGCCCCAGCCCCTCTAGGTGGCGCTATTACCTGGTGCTGGCCAACCCGCCTGAGTCGTTAGAGAGCGCATGCGCTTGGTAATCTCGCGAGACTGGTCTGGTTTCTCCGCCTTTCCCGTGGCGTCATGGGATTCTGAACTACGACCAATAGGAAGGTGTTTCGTCTAAAGCAAGAGCCATTTGGTCGTCTTAAAACCGGGTCTTCCTACCTCGTGCTCTCTCTCTTTTTCTTCTTCCTCTCTCTCTCTCCCCGCCCCGCCGTGCGCACGGACGCCGGCCCAGCTTCTGGGACGCGGGCTCAAGGCCACGTGGCAGATGGCCCGGCCCAGACCACGCTGGGGCCTAGCCTAGCTCTCTGGCTTCCCTTTTCCCCGCTGGGGGCCCGCAGCCGCTGGCTCTTGCGCAGCGGCTCCTGCCCCTCTGCCGGTCTCTCTGCCGGCTCTCTCACTCTCTCCTCCCTCTCCATTTCCGTAAGCTAAATGCTCTCCCTTAAGATACATTAAAGTTATACTGCAGAAGGATCCTAAGTGTGTACCGTGCCTTTTCTTGCGGGCGAGAAATAGGCGCAGAACAAGTGGTGCCGAGAACCCGGGAATTTACATCGTTTGCACTGCCAGACAGGATTCAGAACTGCGGACAGGTTACTCGGAGAGGTATGTCTGAACTGAACTTTGGTTTGGGACTTTTGAAAGGATTTTTTGAGGCCTTAGTGCTTGCTTTGGCAGTGTTTCTGGTTTTCTTCGTGGTTGTTTTCTGCTTCCGCTGGTCAGTGGGATCCCCCCAGTCTATCATAACAGCACCAGACTCCCTGCTTAGGCAGCGTGGTATTGAGATGGCACAGGGTACTCTAAAGAACTCTGTAGAAGAGAAGGCCTGTAGAGATCTGATAGCTAGAGGGCGAGATATCATAAAGAAAGTTCGGGGCAACATGTCAGAAACCGGGAGCCGTGTGAGGTTAGGCGCGCGCCAGAAAAGTGAAAAAGGACCCCCGGTAAAATAAAAGATATGGGGAGTTAGGAATACTCGATAAGTAAAAAAGGACCCCCCAGAAAAATAAAAGATTTGGGGGAGATAGGGAACCAGAAACTAAAGGTACGGAAACTTGAAAATAGGAATACTCGATAAGTAAAAAAGGACCCCCCAGAAAAATAAAAGATTTGGGGGAGATAGGGAACCAGAAACTAAAGGTACGGAAACTTAAAAATTTAAATTTAAAGTTTGGCTCCTCGTGGTATGAGGAAAGACAGGGCCTGGGGCGGTTAAGACAAAGACAAACCACGCCCAAGATTCATAGGCAAAGACAGGGCCTAGGTTTTTCTTAGGCGCCACTGAGGCAGCACGACCTATACCTTAAAAGACAGAGGTGCCGGTATGGGTCCCTCAGTGGCCACTGACCTCTGACAAGCTTAAGGCAGTGATTGAGCCTGTTGTGGAACAGCTTGCTAGAAAACATATTTTTAAGCCCTCCACTTCTCCATAGAGTATATTAATTGGCTTAGACCTTTTTTGAAAATTCCCACTGCAGATTTAAAGCCTTTGTTTGATGTTTCCTAGAAAAATTGATAATCATTATCCTAAATATCCTTTGTTACAGTTTGGCTTATCACCCTGTGGTATATCCACGTGTTACTTCCTCAGTGCCTTTAAAAGATGGCTTAACTGTATATACAGATGGCTCAGGAAATGGAAGGGGTGCTTATATTATAAATTCACAGACATTTTTCTAAGATTTTGGTCAAAAATCACCCCAGATTGTTAAATGTCTAATTGTGTTAGAAGTTTTACAAAAGTTTGATTGTCTGCTTAATATTGTGTCTGGTCAAAAATCACCCCAGATTGTTAAATGTCTAATTGTGTTAGAAGTTTTACAAAAGTTTGATTGTCTGCTTAATATTGTGTCTGATTCCCATTATGTGGTAAATGCCTTTCAGTTACTTAAAACGGCCAGTGTTATTAATCCTTCCAATACAGTGTCTGCTCTGTTTTGTACCATAGCCCTTCTATATCACCCATATACGGGCACATTCGGGACTCCCGGGCCCTATGAACAAAGAAAATAATTTGGCTGACCAAGCTACACGCCTGGTCGCTGCTGCCTTTGCTAATCCGTTGTAAGCTGCAAAAAGCTTCAATTTATACATGTTTCTATTGAGACCATACATGTTATTCAACATTGCTTAGAGGCATAGAGCGCCTGAGACAAACCAGCTTACCTCAAGACTGATAATGGGCCAGCTTACAGCTCCCAAAAATTCGCCCAATTTTGTGCACAAATGCAAGTGACACACCTTACCAGGTTACCATACAACCCTCAAAGACAAGGCATTATTAAACGTGCACATCAGACCTTAAAATCCTATTTTTTAAAACAGAAAGGGGGAATATAAATGGAAAGGCCCGGATCCTATTTTAATAAGATCCCGGGGAGCTGTCTGTGTTTTTCCACAGGATAAAAAAAATCCAGTTTGGATCCCAGAGCTCCTCGCCTTCTCCAGTTGATGTGTTTGGTGACAGCGATAGAAGATAATGCCCACCTTCCCTCTGCCAATGCCGGTGATGTATAAAGATTTAGACATAGCTTTAAAGAAAATAAAAGTTTGGAGTTAAAGAGAGGTTTATGTTTTAGTTAAAAATAGTTCAGATATATTACTAAAAAATTTCTCGGCAGCCTGACAAAGGAAACAGAGTTTAATAAAACCAAAATTAGCTTCCTTTTACTCAGGCAGGCCAGATAAAAATTCAATTTTACCATGTAACAGTTGCCAATCCAAAAATATAGGTTGGGCCACGCCTAAAATATTTTCATTTTCTCCCAATTTAACCACCAGTTATTTAGATTGTTAGCAATGCTTCAGAAATTATAGATAAATTGAGATACAAATTTGATAATTGCCTTTATGCCTTATGCTGAGATACTCAGCTTTATTTCTTTGCAGTAGTGACCCACGTGCCACGAGTCACGCCCATATCACCGTGGCCTCCCCAGTAGCTCACAACTATCTGATACACTTTCAAAAATAGTGCAGACTGCACAGGCGGTTAACAAACTGTCCACCTCAGTAATTGGCACAATTGAGGTGTGAGCAATAACTTGCTGGCTTATACATAACCTCTATTCAATATAAAAACTTTACAAAGACAACTAATCTTTCGAAAAGCCTCTCTCAATTTTCTTACAGAATTGGTCGTCTAAGTTTGAACAGACCCTTCGTGACCTGCAAGTGGCGATCGTCCAGGCCAATTCCACTCGGCTAGACCTGTTGCTGACCAGAGAGCTCACTCCATAAATCCCCTCTTCCCCTACTCCAAAAGATGGGTGGGGGTGGATATATCTGACCTAGCTTTTGCGGAGGACTAGTCATTCTTCTCTAGACGGTTTGTAGGTTCAGAATCCAAAGTCCGAGAAACAAGACAGTTTCGGCTCAAGCCTTAATGGCTCTAGACTCAAAAACCTCGATAGAGGTATGACTAATTATAATAAAGCAATAGAGATATTGTGGCTTAGACAGCTCCTACACACCTAGACTGCCTTGTCTATTGCACTAGATGGAGCGTTCAGCCCGTGTCCTAAGAGGTATGCTGAGCCAAGGGCATCGCACGGGACATACCTATGTCCCGAGAGACACATCATCCTGCATAAGGGTATCTGTCTTAATTCCCTTCCCAGCAAAAGGCAGAGGACAGGCTGGGGGCATCTCGATCTGTTGAGGGATTAGGGGTGACCCCCACGCAAGTCCACGATGTATTCTGGGGGATGATCACTGTCTCCACCCTCTTATAGGACTTCCTCGTTGCTTAATATTTGAGAAGGGTGAGATGTTGGAGGCCACTGGCCCCAGCCCCTCTAGGTGGCGCTATTACCTGGTGCTGGCCAACCCGCCTGAGTCGTTAGAGAGCGCATGCGCTTGGTAATCTCGCGAGACTGGTCTGGTTTCTCCGCCTTTCCCGTGGCGTCATGGGATTCTGAACTACGACCAATAGGAAGGTGTTTCGTCTAAAGCAAGAGCCATTTGGTCGTCTTAAAACCGGGTCTTCCTACCTCGTGCTCTCTCTCTTTTTCTTCTTCCTCTCTCTCTCTCCGCCCCGCCGTGCGCACGGACGCCGGCCCAGCTTCTGGGACGCGGGCTCAAGGCCACGTGGCAGATGGCCCGGCCCAGACCACGCTGGGGCCTAGCCTAGCTCTCTGGCTTCCCTTTTCCCCGCTGGGGGCCCGCAGCCGCTGGCTCTTGCGCAGCGGCTCCTGCCCCTCTGCCGGTCTCTCTGCCGGCTCTCTCACTCTCTCCTCCCTCTCCATTTCCGTAAGCTAAATGCTCTCCCTTAAGATACATTAAAGTTATACTGCAGAAGGATCCTAAGTGTGTACCGTGCCTTTTCTTGTGGGCGAGAAATAGGCGCGGAACAGTATAAGGATTTCTATTGACTGGCCCTAGGGCTGAAACATTCTGCAGTTTCACTAGGACCTGGCCCAGATGTCCTTTTGGACAACACCTTTTGCAAGTGTCTCAGAAGTGAAAGGGGATTTAGCCTGAGCTTTCCTTGACCTGTTTGCTAACATGGCTGCTGACTCTACGATGGAGGAACTTTTGGTTCCTCATTTGGTAATATTGTTATTTTTACTATGTTGATCCTACTTATCCAAGAGAATGGGTGATCTTTCCATTTTCTGATATCTTCTTCAATTTTTTTTCTTCAACTACTTAAAGTTTTTGTCATACATTTTACTAGTTTGGAATTTTATGTTATTTGTGGTTTTTTTTAAAGTTTGTTTGTTTGTTTGTTTGTTTTTAGCTTACCTTGCATTCTTACACACTGCTGAAGTTGTTTATCAGCTGTAGGAGTTCTCTGGTAGAATTTTTGGAGTCACTTGCATATATTATCATATTATCTGAAAATAGCAAAAGTTTGACGTCTTCCTTTTCAATTTGTACTCACTTGATCTCCTTTTGCTGTCTTATTGCTCGGGCTACAATTGAGTTCTCTACTGAATAGAAACAGAAAGAGTAGACAGCCTTGTCTTGTTCCTGATTTTAGTGGGACTGTTTTGAGTGTTTCTCCATTTATTTTGATGTTGGCTGTCTGCCTGCTGGATTATTATGGTTAGGTATGTTCCTTGTATCCCTCATATTTTCAAGACTTGAAGAAGTATTAGATTTTGTCAAAGGATTTTTCAGCATTTAATGAGATGTCCATGTATCATTTTTCCTTAAGTTTGTTTATATGGTGAAAAAAATTGACATATTTTTGTATGTTGAAGCATCCATAAATCTCTGGGATGATTCTATTGATCATGGTGGATAATTTTTTTTTTTTTTTATGTTCTTGGATTTGGATTGCCACTATTTTTAGTAGGTGGTTTCTGGCCCAGACTTTCGGGCCTTGCCTCTAGGTTTAGGCCCACAGACCCACAGATCCACAGAGACACACATATGCTTCTAGTAGTTTCAGGCTGATTGACCTAAGGCCCAGGCATATAACTTGCTAACTCTGTACCCTTAATCTAACTCATGACTGTTATCTTGTTCAGCCATGTGGCTGGGTACCTTTTCTTAAAGCAGCATAGTTGTCCTCTGCTTCTTCCATCTTCTCTCTGTCATTCTGCTCTGTGATTCCTGTTTTCAGAGTTTTCTTAGTCTGGTAGCCCCGTCCATACTTCCTGCCTGCCTTTGGCCAATCAGTACTTTTTATTAAACCAGTGGGTGGGACAATTATTTACACTGTAACTACATAATCTCCCACAACTATTTTATTGAGTATTTTTGCATCAATGTTCATAAGGGAGATTGGTCTAGAATTCTCTTTCTTTGTTGCATCTTTGTGTGGTTTGATATCAGGATGAGTATATCCTTATAATATCAGTTTGGTGATATTGCTTCTATTTCTATTGTGTGGAATAATTTGAGAAGTATTAATATTAATTTTTCTTAGAAATACTGGTAGAATTCTGTGCTGAAACATTCTGGCCCTGGCCTATCTGGGGTGGGGGGTTGGTTGGCACAGACTTTTAATGATTGCTTCTATTTTCTTAGGGCTTATCGATCTATTTGAGATGTTTATGTAGTCTTGATTTAACATTGATAAGTGATATGAACTTCTATGGATTGGAGTTTACCTTCTAGTACTTTCTGTAGTGCTGGGTTTGTGTATAGGTATTGTTTAGATATAGTTCTGTCATGAAATATCTTGTTTTCTCTGTCTATGCTGATTCAAAGTTTTGCTGGGTATAGTAGTCTGAGCTGGCATTCATGATCTCATAGTGTCTGTAAAACATCTATCTGTTCAGGACCCTCTGGAATCTCCATTGAGAAACTGAGTGTAATTCTCATAGGTCTTCTTTATACATGTGCTGAGGGAAGTTTGGGGGAGGGGTTCTTGCCTTTTTGCTGTTCTTTAAGCTTCTTGTGCCTTAATATGCATGCCCTTTTTTAGGTTGGGAAAGTTTTCTTCTGTGACTTTATTAAATGTATTTTCTGTGCCTTTACACTGGGATTCTTCTTTTTATATCCCTGTTTTTCTTAGGTTTGTCCTTTTCATGGTGTCCCATATTTCCTGGATGTTTTGCATTAAAAGTTTATTTTTTCAAGAGTTTACTTTTTTTGACTGATTAATGTATTTTCTCAATTGTATCTTTAGAGGCAGAAATTCTCTCTTCCCTCTCTTGTATTCTGTTGTTATTGCATCTTTAGTTCCTGTTCACTTTCCCGGTTTTTCCATTTCCAGAATTCCTTTTGTTTGTGTTTTCTTTATTGTTTCTATTTCAGTATTCAAGTCTTGAACCTTCATGTCTCTCATCCATTTGATTATTTTTCTTGACTTTCTTGGCAGGATTTATTGATTTCTTCCCTTGTTTGTTTTCTCTTACAGGTCTTTAAGGGACTTTTTTATTTCCTCTTTAATAGCCTCTATTATTTGTGGGAAATTGTATTGTTTCATTGTTAATAATTAGCCCACCCACTGGTTTAATAAAAAGCGCTGATTGGCCAAAGGCAGGCAGGAAGTATGGGCAGGGCTACCAGACTAAGAAAACTCTGAGAACAGGAAGCACAGAGCAGAATGACAAAGAGAAGCTGGAAGAAGCAGAGGACAACTATGCTGCTTTAAGAAAAGGTACCCAACCACATGGCTGAACAAGATAAGAGTCATGGGTTAGATTAAGGGTATAGAGTTAGCAAGTTATATGCCTGGGCCTTAGGTCAATCAACTGAAAACTATTATAAGCATCTGTGTATCTCTGCAGGTCTGTGGATCTGTGGGCCTAAACCTTGAGGCTAGGCCCAAAAGTCCGGGCCAGAAACCTCTTACTACAATTATCTTTGTAAGAATTCCCAGCACATAGCAGCCATGAGGTAAACCTAATACTTTAATGAGTGAGATAAGAATTCCTGGCATGTAGTAGCCTTGTGGTAAAGTCAACATAGTGCTAGCAGAACAAGCTGCCTATGAAGGGCAAGCCCCTAGGCATGACTATGTAAATCTGTGCCCACCTGTTCTCATAAAAGGAGACACCATGTGAAAGTCTGTCTCTCTTTTCTGCTTCTCTTCCTTGTACCCTCTCAGCAACTCCCCTGAATAATCACTTTAGTTTGGCATCTGGTAGTGTGTCTGATCTCATGCATAAAACCAACAATCTTCATAAAGTAATTTTAAGTTTATTTTTTTTTCATTTCAGCTGTATTGGGATGTTCAGGTTGTTATTGTAGTATCATTGGGTTTTTGTAGTGTCAGGTTTCTCTTTAAGTTGTTGCTAGATGTATTCTTAACTTGCATTTATTTTTCTTCCATTGGTGTGGCTAATGCCCATGCTTGTTCTTCCAACTCTTGTGGTTTGAGCCTGTGCCTTTATATCCAATTGGAATAGTTTGCACCTGTGCCTCTGTAGTTTTCTGAGGTTGCTGTCAAGGGCTGGCCATGTGGAGAATGTTCAGGTACTTGATTGGGTGGCAGAGTGGGTCTTGGCAGAACAGCATTCAGTGGGTGGCAGGAGTTGGGGTAGGACTAGAGGCAATTATCTTTCCTGCATGCAGGCTGGTGGGGACTCCTCTCTACAGCTTGTGCTAAGGTATAAATCTTATCTAAAGATTTGTAAGACTATTGTTCAATGTTGCTATATTTCAAAATGTGTAAACATATTGGGTACAATTAAAAATTTGTAAAACCTGCCAGATGATGGTACTATACATTCTAAATCCTAGTACTTAAGAGGCAGAGGCAGATAGAGTTCTGTGAGTCCCAGGCTATCCTGACCTACTGATCTAGTTCCAGGACAAGTTCCAAAACTACAAAGAGAAACCTTTTCTCAAATATCAAAACAAAATTCTGTAAAATCCATAATAAAGGGGTTAATTTAAAACTGGTAATACTAGGGTTGATAGTTAAACATTTACTTATAGGTAATCTTAGAGGAAACATGGCTTGCTGCATCTTAGTTTCTGTTCCTCCATTGGAATGGAGGCAGCCAACTGGCTGATAGTCATCTTTGCTAGGTCTGGAAAGGATGGGTTTTGCCATGTGACTTCACTTCCATCTTGGTTAAAAGTGACCACATCTTATAAGCCAACCTAAAGGAGAAACCAAACAAAACAACCCCCTTTAGGTATAAAGCCCAAACTAGATGATTTCTTCACTTTTTTAAATTACAACTTTCCCTTTTGGCCTCAACCCACAGTGTCTTCTCTCCTTGTTCAGCCTCTTTTGGTTTCCACTTCTTCCTCTTCAGCCATAGCTTACCCAAAGCAATCCTCTCGGGTGCCTACTTTTAGGTCATTGGCAGTCTTCAGCCCTTCTCCACTTGCTCCCACTCTCTCATGAGACCACCTTCACCTTACTCTATGTGGCCTAAACTGACTAAGATTCTTCTTCTGCAGGAGGTTACCAGAGTGGGCAGCTTGGTCAAGGTACACATCTATTACTCATTAAGTAAACACTCTGAAATAGAAAATGACTGGAGTCCTATGCTGTGAATCCCTCCACTTTTATTAAAGAATTTCAATATATTTTTCAATATTACAAACACACCTTACATGATGTTTATATGATTCTTAGCAACAATCTTCTCCCCAAGGTGCATAGGTGAGTTTGGGAACAGAATAGCAGTGGGCAGCTTCACTATCACATCATGTGCCTTCTGCTAACTTGAGCAACAAGATATTAAATTATTTCCCAGGGGCTAATCACACTAGTCCCATGGTCATCAAAGTTAAAGCAAGAATCATGCTGAACGTATTTGAACTCTAGAATAGCTGAGTTTCTATGACTCTTTTACTCTAAGAGTCAGTATGAGAAACGAAGTCACTGTATGAGCTCCCATGGGATGCAAAAGCTTAAGAAGCTTCTGAAAGTGTAAGAGTGTTTTAAGGTAATTAATAAAGTCTTAGATTTATTTCCCCCTTTATGCTACTGTTATATTAAGATTTCAAAGACTTAGAAAACCTATACTTAGTGGTTCAATCAGAACATTATAGTGGTTGATCTGCAGACTATTCATCAGAAAGTTGCCAAAGGAAGATACTTATCTCTATTATATGGGAATCATTTTTAAATACCTCTCCCTCATGCTTGCCTTCTCTATGACCAAACTAGAGGTTACTTTCAACTTTGACTAGAGACTTATGGATGCTGCCCTTATTGGTCCTATAGGAGACATGATACATAGTCATGAAGGCATTCTGCTTTTTATGCAAAATAAAACATATTTTATATTCTAATTAAGAACCCAAGGCATCCCAGATAGGAGATAGTGGTTATTTTCTATAGAATTTATCACAGCTGACCATCAGGAATGAACAAAAGACAGATTTGACATACCCTAAGTATATACGTAGTAGAAGTGGTCCAAAATCATCCCTAACATCATCCCTCTTAGAGGATATTGGTTTCACCTTCCTGTCACACCATTTCTTGTTTCAGATATTATCCTCTACATATCAGCTATAAAATAAGATTCTGTCAGACTAATTTGGAGAATGTTGTTTTGTTTTCCTCCTTTGTCTAAACCATGACAACTAACTCTGGCCCTAGCCATTGTCTCAAATGTTCTGCTGGTCTTCACTAGTATTTTAGCCTTTCTAGGTCCTGACAACAACATCATAATTTCAGCAGGAAGTAGTTTCAGAAGAGAATGCAACATCACTTGTTCTTTCCAAAATGTTAGGAAACTCCCTAACGTAGGAGACAAAACCGCTACCTAGAATGCCTATTGGCATACAGAAAAGGTATCTGTTAAAACCAAACAGAACCAAATCTATCAACAGGTAGATTTGTGAGCTAAAACACTTCTATAATATGTTAGGGCATTTGACTTGTTCTATGCAGAACATAATTTTATATGGCTTTAAGAAAAAAATTGTTTCCAGGCAAACTACTTGGAATCCATTAGAGATAATATGACTGTATGTTACCTATAGGACAGCAGAACTAACTTCTACTATCAATTTGCTTTTCTGTTTATCCATGACGAGCAACTGGTGGCTCAGTCCATACCAACCATCTAGCACCAAACAGATCTATGGGCCACAATAGTGCTACAAAATCAGAAAAGATTACATTTATTAACAGCAGGAAGAAGTGGTCTTTGTATCTTCCTTGGAATAGAATGTTGCTTCTATGTCAATAAGTTGGATATAGTGAAAGATAAGCTTTGACAACTATAGATGAATCTCCAAAAACATTAAAAACTGCTTGATGCCTCTGGCCAGCATCCAAAATGGAATTGGATACTGACTTTTAAACATCCTCTTATCTTGCTCTTATTAATCCTACTAGTAGTACTTAGTCATAAACTATTTTATTTAACTTATGATTATTTATTGACTTAATATTTATTGATTTGATGCTTGGATGTGGGTCTGTGTATCTGTTTCCATCAGTTTCTAGATAAGGCCTCTCTGTTGACCATTAAGTTAGGCAACAAGCTATAAGTATAGGAGTATATTGTTAGGCATAATTACATTGACTTTTTTTCTCCAGACATGCTTTGTTCTATCCTAGGTGTTTTGACCATCCAACCTCTGGGTCCAGAAGCTTTACACAATATCAGGGGTGGGATCACATTCATGGCATGGGTCTCGGGTTGGACCAGTGATTTGTGGGCAACTCTCACAATATCTGTGCCACTCTTACTCCAGTATATCCCATAAGCAGGACAGACTGTAGGTCAAAGATTATATGTCTGAGTTAGTGTCTCATTCCCTCCACTGGAAGTTTTTTCTGGTCAAAGAAGATGTCCTGTTTAGTCGATGTGTCATTTATTGCTAGGAATCTTAGCTGAGGTCATCCTTGTAGATTCCTGGGAGTTTCCCTTACTCCAAATTTCTGCCTTGCTCCAGAATGCTCATGATTTCCAGGTGTCTCTTTAGTACTCTTCCCATCCATTTCTCTACCTGATACCCCATGTTCTAGTTACACCAACCACTTGTTCATTCACAAAATCTATTCTATTTCCTCTTCCAAGGGACATCCAAGCACCCCCACTGACCTTGCCTTGTTACATAGGCTCTCTGGGCCTGTGAATTGTAGCATATTTACCCTTTACAGCCAAATAACTAATTATAGGGGAGTACATAACTTGTTTGTTTTTCTGGGGCTGAGCTACCTCACTCAGGATGATTTTTTTCCTAGTTCCATTCCATTTGCCTTCAAATTACAAGATGTTATTGTTTTATTACATGATGTTATTGTTTTTAACAGCTGTGTAGAATTATATTCCATTGTGTAAGTATGCACATTGTCTTTATTCATTCTTTGGTTGAAGGACATCTCTGTTATTTTCAGGTTTTGACGGTTATATAGTTGCTATGAAATAATTAAGAAAATATTCTTGTGGTGTGACTGAGCCTCCTTTGGGTGTATGCTCAAGAATAGTACAGCAAGCTGGTCTTGAGAAGCATTGTGTTACAGTGGGGTTTCTTGGTCCCGGGCATCCAGAGGCCCAGGCTCACAGACCTGCCATGCCAGACCCCTTAGCAACCTGCCACTGCTGCTCAGGCCTCCAGAAATGACTCAGATGCTTATATTAACTTCATGCTGTTTGGCCTATGGCTCAGGCACATTGCTAGCTAGCTCTTACATGTTAATTCAACCCATTTGCATTAATCTGTCTGCCACGTGGCCCATGGCTCACCTGTGTTCCTTACATGTTGCTCCTTTGGGCTTCTGGCTCAGTCTCCCCGACTCTGCCCTGCTTCTCCTACCTATGCTCTGATTTCTCCTCCTACTTTTTCTATGGTGCCTGTCATGGGACAAAACAACTCCTTCATTTAAAGATTGATATTCACAGCATACAGAAAGGCATTCCCACATCAGCATTGATTGCCAATTTTTTAACAAACTGCCATATTCATATCTAAAGAGCTGCTGGCATGAAATAATGATGATCAGATGGCACAACACAATGGTGATGGCAACAATGAAGGCAAAGGTCTTGTGTACCCCATCCAGGCCTGGTCCCCAAACAAGGCCATAGGGGCCAGGGTTGCTAGCTGATTAAGTAAGCAATGAAAGGGACCTTGCAGCTCTTTGATCTGCTGATGCTCCGTCTCTAGGAGAGATTTGTGAAGGCTTACATTGCATCCTTGAACCTTCAAGCTAAAATCAAGTTAATGAATCCAGGTACAAGAAAACATTTATTTTTATTTTTTTACATTAGTTAGCTCCAGCTAGCTATCTTATCAGTAGGAGTGGTGACTTTATGACATATAACTGATTTATCTTGTCTGTGGCTTCCTGAGTAAAGTTTCAAATGAGTTACTACTATGTTTACTAGTAAGGGTAGTCAAAGTGAAGGCAAACAATAAGTCTGCTCTGGGCAGGGGGAACAAAGGCCTGTAAGATCTTAACTGTGTGACTGTTTTTACACCAGGATGGGGGATATGTATTCATAAATTCCAAGAAAATAACAGATAGAGGGGGCTGTCTTCATACACAGAAAGCCTCTGTACAAAGAGGTCAGCACCTGCAAGAACAATTAGCACAAAACTCCCTGAGATCATGGCTTTTCCTCCATCAAGTTCTTTGGCTCTGATGAGTCAACATTGTCAGTGCCAGACATTTCCCACTTCGCACCTCTGAGGCTCCCAGAACACTAGTATTTCTTTTTAGTTTTTTACTTTGATAATCTATCCACTGGTGGAAAAAAATGGTATTAAAGTCTCCTACTATCAATGTTTAAGTGTCAATGAATAATTTAAGCTTTAGTAGTATTTCCTTTATGAATATGGCTGTCCTGAGTTTAAGGAATAGATGTTATTTTAGAGTTTCTAGCACATCTGTCCAGGACCCTCTGATACTTAGACTCTTTATTGAGAAGCTAAATACAATTCTAATATGTTATTTGGTCTTTTATCTATCTTTTATCTTTTATTTGCAGCTTTTAAAATTCCTTGTTCACTGTGGTTAGTGTTTTGATTAATATGTAGCTAGGGGTATTGCTGTCCTGGTTCAATCTATTTGATGTTCTATGTATTCCTTGTTCTTTTATAGGCATGTCCTTCTTTAGTTTAGGACAATTTTATACTACGAGCTTGTTAAAAAGTTCAGGGCCTTTGAGCGAGGATTATTCTCCTTTTTCTATTCCTATTTTTCTCATTTTTTTTTTTGTCTTTTCATAGTGTCCTGTATTTCTTGGATGTTGCTTGTCAAAAATATTATAGATTTAACATTTTGACCACTGCATCTATTTCTTCTATCATGTTTTTAATGCCTAAGAAAGTTTTCTTCCATCTCTTTTCTATCTCTGTTTGCATACCTAAATTTTCCATTTCCAGAATTTCCTCAGTTCATGTTTTCTTCACTAATTTTATTTCTATTTTCAGATCTTAAATAGTTTTATTTGTATCTGCCATCTATTCTTTTTCTTTCTTTTTTTTCTTGGCATTCTTTAAGAGACTAATTTGCTGATTTTATTTTCTGCTCTTTCATTAAGCAGTTTATTAATTTCCTTTTCAAGGACCTCTATTGCCATCATGAAGTTGGTTTTAAGATATTTTATTGTGTTTCAGCTGTGTTGGGATATTCAGTGTTTGTTGTAGCATGATGGCTGGTTTTTGGTGGTAGCCTATTGCTCTGGCACTTGTTCTTTGCATTCTCGCACTTACAGTTAGGCATCTGGATTTGGAGTATTTATAGGTCTAGCTGTCATTTCTAGATTTGTCTTTTTGGATGGGAATTTGATTTCCTTTGTTTTTATTTCCTCTTTGATCTTTTGATGGCTGTGGCCTGTGCTTAAGTAGAAGATCTCTTACCGTGTTGAGGTCATGACTTCTAATGGCCTTTGAGGTCTCTGGCTAAGCAGTGGATTGCTGCCCAAGTTTGAGGTTGGAGTTCTGTCAATGTGTGTGGTCACTGATCTGGTTTAGAGTCCTCTGGGTTTCAGGATGGTAGACTTGTGTGAGACAGAAGACAGAATGTTTAGGGACCAATATTATTGTGACTTCAACTTAAACCTTGTTTCTCTCTGTATCTGTACCTTTCAAACATCCTGTCTGCATACAATCTCCTAAAGTCATAGAAGATATGAATATATCCTTTGAATATCAACAATGCTTAAGTTCTCCATTGTAAATAACAATCCCTCCTATCACCTATCTACAAAAAATCTGGAACTGAGACGGGGCCCCCACCACTACAACTCCTATTAGTAAAACAAGAATAAAAAGGGAGAGTATGAGAGAAGTAAGAGACAGGTAGACAGACAGACAGAGGCAAAAATAGAAAAATCAAGAACCTGGTGCACACCAATCAATGATTATTTTCAGGAAATAGACTATTTAAAAATGGCTGCAAGATAGCTCTCTATGATAATCCTCCAGATCACACTTCTAATTAGAATTTCAGATGGAGTTAACCACTATTCTGAGAATGGTTATAAATGTATATAGTCAGTCCATTAAGATCTAACCATTGTTTTAGCTTTTACAGGATCCCAAAGAGATGCCATAGCCCTTAAGTCAGCAGGAAGCAACCTTATGAAAGACTACACCCCCTTTCCCAATAAGTTTTGTGTTCTGAGGGTTGTGAGTAATTATTATTCTGTTAGAATATTTATATGTTAAAATTGGGTGGAGGACAGAGCTATAATATAGCATCAAAGATCTCTTTTGAAGAAGAGAAGGGGGATAGATATGATAGATAAAGGTAGATTGTTCTACCTACCTCTACACCATTCTAGCTGAATGTATGGGCTAAGTTAAAGACAATTTGCATTGGCATAGGTATTTGTATATTGATACAAATGTGAAATCATTTTATATGTTTAATTGTGATAATTTGTACATTGTTACAGAGTTCAATATGAAATTGCTTTATATAACCAAAGCAACTTGTATTTTGATATAAATAAATCTGAATCTGTAACTATTATGTAAAATTGAATCTGTAATTGCTATATTTTATATATGCTTCTATCTCTGTTTAAAATATTTGTACATCATTGTCATGTACACTATGCAATTATTACCTTCATTTAACTATACTAGATATAATGTATGATTGCAATAGTTATGATAATGCACAAGATGTTTTATATAACTCTGTTTAGATGATATATATGTATATACATGTCTAAAATACTGTGGCCACTTTACATGGTATTATACCCTTGGCTAATGTTTGATAGTCATACTGAAAGTCGTGGTTCAGGGATTGTACACCCCTTATATAGGTATTCTAATTTTTAGTACAGGGTTTATTCCTTAAGACGATAAAAACTACAGTCAACATTACTTAAGGTATCATATCCCAGTCATCTCAGATACAGGTTAGAATATCATAGATAGACAGGAATCTTCAACCATTTCATAGACCCAGAGAATATGGCATTTAACATTTGAAATTTGGCCATGAGAGACATTATGACTCCTGGTGTCACTGCTCCTTTCCCAAGATGGTGTTGAGCATCAAGGATACTCCATCGGAGTTTGTCCTTTTGGCAAAGAATGGCCGGTTGGGTAAGGAACTGCCCTTACTGTGATTGCTGACAGTATACACATGATTTCCAAGCTGGATGAACAAGTTGATGGATGGAGACTGACGAAACCTTCATGGACAGGATAAGACAGTCCCTCCAAAATTGCCCTGCTTGTGAAAAGACCTGTCAGATACCATAGGCCTGTAGCCAATATGATAGATGCTCCAACGGCACACAAAACCAGAGATGATTGTCCAGGTAGCTGTGTTGCTGTCCTCTCCCAAATTTTGGAAGCCACTACTTCCATGTACCTCTGACTTTCAAGTGATATATCTTCCTTCTCAGGTCTTGAAGGGGTTGAAGAATAGGTGTTTAAGGTTACTAACTCATAATAATTCCTATTGTACATAGTCTTAGTTTAGAACCTTCTTAGTTAGACAAAAGGGGGAGATGTAGTTGGATTCAGGTGTCAGCTGATAAGGTCCTAAGACGCTTATCCAGGGTCCTGAGCTCCTGGAGGGGGTGTAGCCAACCTGGAGGGGGTGTGGCCAACCCCATTGATAAGGGGCTTCTGGGACACGCGGAGGTCTCTTCCTGGTTCCTGGCTGCTGGAGAGACAGGATCTGAATCCATCATCCATCCATCGCTCATCCATTGCTCGGATACTCCAGTCCCTGTTCAGGTGCTACAATAAGCTGTTACTAATATCATGAGTGTTGATTTATATTCTAATAAATATTTATCTTGGACTGATGCCTTGTATGTAAAACTCTGCCTACAGTAGACTTGTTTCTTGTGCAAAAGAATGCTTATCCTAGAGGTGTGGGCCAGCATGTGATGACAAGGAGAGGGTGGGCAGTTGAGGTTATGTTGGGCAAGCATGGGTGAAGTGGGATGGTCTTACCTATGGTTCAGAATGCTAGTCTGGCCTCTATTGGTATATAAGTCTTTCCCAGATGTGTGTGTCAGGATTAGGTGACATAAAATGAGGGGCACTCAGAGATACGCTGTGTGGGTGCAGGCAGGGTGTTGGAGTAGTGGCTAAACTGGATTGGAGCTTGCTCGGCCTCTGATGGGGTTGAAGTCTTATACCCAAACTGTGGGCTACTGTGGTGATGAGGAAACAAGGGTGAGTTGGAGTTATTCTGGGAAAGTGAAGGCAAGGTAGGGAACAGTCTTACCTGGAGTTCAGGATGCTGACCTGGCTTATGGTAAAGGAAGAGGCTACCACCAGAGGTGTGGGCTGGGGTGTGGTCTCATGAATTTCTCATCTAGATTTCTTCAATAACATATCCAAAGATTTTTAACCACACCTTTATTTAGTTGCTACTACAAGATCATCAGCCTCCAAGTATGGGACCAGAGGCTTATTACCTCTAATTATACCCTGACTATAAAGGTCAATCTTACTCTATGTACCTTAACACCCCCATACATCCAGAAGTAGCTTAATGGTAAAGTTTCTCTCTTTCTCACCCTCACTGTTAATAAATAGCAAACAAAAAAGGGTAAATGTTGGGTGAAAAGCCCGGGCTCAATTTCTGAAATTGAAATCCCACCAATTTCTGTGATCAAAATCTCACGAATTCATACTCTTGCCCTAAATCAAGGACTTGAAATCTCTACCCCAAAAATCTCTACCATAGAAAACTCTGTCCTCAAGAAACCCTATATAAGTCTGCCTCCTTTTCAAGTTCTCTGTTGTTTCTCTCCTTAGAAGAGGCAGTCATCCTTTTGTGTTTTCCCAATAAACCTCATGTTTGTAGTATTTCTTGGATCCCAACAGCCAGGATGCCTATTTCCTCAGAGCTGTACCACTTATAATTACCCCTTAAAGATGACCAGAGTATGTTCTTATCAAGTGTCTGCTGTTTTTTCTAATGCTTTGTTTACTCCACCCTCCATGGGAAGAACAGGTGGGTTCTTCCCACATCTGGCTTTTCTCTTCTGCAAACCTGTCCTATTAGACTAGAAAAGGGAAGTCATTTTGCTATTTAGTGAAGACTCTAGTCACTGGCTTATAGAAAGGAAAGGCTGCTTTCCTGGTTTATTCCTAAGAACAGACTTTGGAAACTCTTGACAGAAAATGCAACTATTTTCTCAAGCATGTTCTTGACTCTGTCTCCTCAGACTTGGTTTTTTCCCATTACTTAGGAGAGTGCAAGCTCTTGCTGTTTTTTTTGTAAGTGACTCTTGCATGCTTAATAATTATAATAATCTCAAACTCAAATAAAATAATTTTCCTTATGGATGGACTCATTGGTTTTTGCTGGGAGTTTTTGCTGGATATTTGGTAGGAACCAAATGCAGGTTTTTAAGAAAGCTGAGCGAGTACTGCCACTCTAAGCCACATCCTGAATCCTAATTTTCTGAGTGTTAGTTTATCTACTTCATCTAAATACATGTTGCCTGTCCATGATTCTTAACAGGCACCTTCAGGAGTGCTCCATTCTCTCACTGTATGGCCCTATAACTAAAGTAATAAAAAGTTGTTATTAAATATCTGCTTCTTGTGAGCTATCTTTTTTCTATCTTATAGTTTCAGTTATAAATTTAGAATCTGCTATAGTGCTTACACAAGAAGCTTTACAATTGCTATTTTTTAATGTGAAAGCACATTATTACAGATTGGTCTTTATATTAAGTAAAATAAATTGAGAAAAACTCACAGCTTTCAAACATAGTAACTCTTTGTTCAAGGCAACCAAACTAATTATTAAGCATCCTTGAATATTGAAGACTTACTGAAGTTGAAATTGAAATTCTTTGTACCTATGAAGTCTTTGTCATAAAGGAAATAACATATCCTACATAAAAAAAACCCAGTTTTTAATTATAATGAACTCTGGAATGTAAAATGGACTACAAATCATAATAAAGAAATACCTATGTATTTGCTAATATTTTGTTAGCCCCTCTATCAATAATTGTGATAATTATTCTTTCCAGATAAATCCTTCTTGTTTCTATCCCTTTTATTATCCTTGGGAGAGAATCTAACAAGCAGTGAAATATTCAAAATTTAGGAAGAGATTTACAACTCTATTTCTAGAGTTAACCCTTATATAAATAAAAAGGTATTAGCCCTTAAATTAAATTTGCTTTATGATAAATCACTAGACAATTTCTAATAAAAATGATAAATAGCATCTGTATTATTACTGCTGTAAGAGCTTGGGAGATTTGCATAGCTTCAGAACAAGCAAAGAAAACCACACAGCTCAAGATGCAGTCTGGTGAATTCTTGCCAGAATTATCTCTGGAGATTTAATGTCAACCTCCTGCTGTTATTCTCAGGAAGGATCAGCAATTCTGCTGCAGAGATAGAAGCTCTCATTGGTGTTAAAATCCCCAGGAAAGAGCATAATTTCATTCCACAGGCAGAAATACATATTGTAAAAGGATATAGAATTCTTCTATTTAGTTGGTCCTTCCATTTAGTAGTTTCCTGTGCCATATATTTTAAGCTTTGAATACATGATATACATGATAGCTAGTGATATAAATACATCACCTTATCTCAGTATGTATTTGTGCTTGCAGCCAATAATACACATTCAATTAATTTTTTTCCTAGTCTTTAAGGAAATTACTTTAAAGAAAGGCATTAAGAAAATATGTTAAGGGGCTGGAGATAGGGCTCAGAAACTAAGAGTACTTTCTGTTCTTAGAGGATCTGGGCTTGGTTCTTAGCACTCACATGTCATCTCACACTCTGTCACTCAAGTGTTAGGCTTCTTGATACCCTTTTTAAACTTGATTGGCACCAGTCATGCACATGCTACATATATGTAGGAAAAACACTAACACACTGAAAATAAATAAATCTAAAAAAAAAGAACACAGATTAAAACAACAGCAAAGCTGTTAAGCAAATGGAATGACATCTTACATAGAAGAGATGAGAAATCAAAATCAGAAGGAAAAGATGAATTTTTTCTGTATCTAACATTATTATTTTTAACTCTTTTTAGATAATAATCTGTAAAACTATGATTATTTTATAAAGGCTATTACATGGCTCTCTGATTTTTTTTTTTCCAAATCACAATGCCCCATTTTTTCACCCATGCTTATACTCTTATTGTAGATAACCACAAACAGCCAATGTCACTATCATATACTCTTTTAGATGTGTGTTTAATAAATGGCGATAGAGCCAAGTTAATAATAATAGTGGGGATTCTTTAAAATGCCCTCAAATTCTCCCCTTTCATGAAAAGTATTGCAAAATTTTAAAATATTTAGAAATAGAATTTATGGAACAGATTTAAGTGTCCATCCAAAATAGTGGAACTGAAAAGGAACAGTATGTAAAGAAAAAGCCACATGTTAACAAATTCTAAGGAACAGAATAGGAATTGCATGAAGTATGCTTTTGAACATGAATGGAAACAAGAAATAAATCACATTATGGTTTTCTGAGTCTTAGAATACTTGATAATGAAGCAACACTTGGCATTTCATACATATGTAAGAAAATGAAGGAAACTAAAATCAATAAACTAAATTTGATCTTGAAAAAACAAAAAATGAATAGAAATTATATTTTCAATTAGTACCAGAAAAGATAATACTAATTAATTAGCAGAAGTCAGCAAAACTCCAAACAAGAAATTACAGAAAAACCAACAACTTGCAACTTGTTCTTTGAATAAATTAGTAAAATTGCTAACATTCTGTCTAATGTAACAAAGAAAAGAAATGACTAGCCCTAAAGTTATCTGTAATGAAAAACAAAACAAAACAATCCTTCAACACCCCCCAATAACAAAACCACAAGAAGTTATAGTTACCCCCAAAATGAAAAATATGCTAAATAAACATTCTGAGGAAACTTAGTGCCACAATCAGATAATTAGTTCTTTCCAAGCTGGTTTATGTAGACACAGCATGCTATCAATATCATTTAAAATTCCAACAAGCAATGTTAAAGATACATAGATAAATAGACTCAGAATTTTATGTGAAAAGCAAAACCCCAAATAGCCAATGCAATGATACACAGCTTTCAGAATTGTTATGGCAGTAACTAGTCACAAGAGTATGTTGTCACCAAACAATAGGAAGACAGATCAGAATACAAAAGATTTTCAAAAAATGGTGTTAGAATAACTATACATATACAGAAGAATATTACAAAAAATGGTGTTAGAATTAACTATACATATACAGAAGAATATGAATAGATACCATTCTGCATGTTTGACTAAAGTTAGCTTAAAATTCACTGCAGATTAAAATATAAAAACAAAATGGTGAAACTTCTAAAAAATAATGGATTACATTAAAAATAGTTTTTAAAACAACACAACACACACACATAAACAAACAAAAGTGAAATTGGGCTTTTAAAAATTAAAATATAAATGTCCATTAAGATATTAGTAAGAAAATAAAATGATTCAGCAACACAAACCCTCCACAAACACCAAAACTTTGTACACACACACACACACACACACACACACACACACACAGAGAGAGAGAGAGAGAGAGAGAGAGAGAGAGAGAGAGAGAGAGAGAGAAGAGAGAGAGACCCTGTTTCTTAAAAAACAAAAACAAGAGAGGAGAGAGAAACCCTGTGTCTTAAGAAAATGAGAGAGAGAGAGAGAGAGAGAGAGAGAGAGAGAGAGAGAGAGAGAGAGAGACAGAGAGAGAGAGAGAGAGAGAATATGAGAATAAATGGGCCTTCCCACTCTCGGAGTGTAAATAAATCTTAAAGATAACACCAAAGTTTGAGACTTGTGAGAACTGCAAAGAAGGAACCAAACTGGAAGTACTGGAAACAATCCTCATTTTAGCATCAGGCACCCTAGTAGGTAGTCAGGAAATACTAGCTGGCTGTGACATAGCATGATAGTTTCTTTGGCATTCATATGTCTTCTTTGATTTGGGACTCTTGGAATCTCTTCCCATTTACTTTCTGATTTTTACTCAAATTTATTTTGTAAAAATTATGGCCCTCTCATAAAAATAGGTGCTGAAGTTGTCAGGGTTATGCAGTGAGAATTCAATTAATTTAGAAGGTCAACCCACTAGGATCAAGGATCTTCTAATGGAAGATTAAATAAAAATGCAGGGCATATTGGAGTTACTGAATTTTAAATGAATGGCTGTTTCTTGCTGTAAGATTTCTTGTGTGAAGGCTTAGATCTTTCCATCTGTTATACAAATTTGGGGTTTATTCTCACAGTCTTAGAGGTATATTGTTCATTTTTTGGAGCACAATTTGCCCTATACATTGGTATATTTAATGATTCCCACAGCTATGTGTGAAAGCAGTCACCAAGTCAAAACCTCTTTTTTCACAACCAGGTTTTAGTTCTTTATTTCCAACATGAATTTAGAGGTTTACCTTCCTGAAATTATCTTCATTGGCAGGTGTTTGGTCAATGTTAGAGTCCAGGAAAACGTATTTTATTTGAGAGTTGCAATGACACTCAAGGACATAGAATTATGACATGTCTGGATTTATTGACTTGAAGCCTTAAAGAGACAGAGAACAAGTGTGTCCTGAGCTCACCTTGCCAGCAGATAGGGAAGCACTGACCCAAGCTAACTTTCACTAACTCTAAACAAATTTTTAACTCTTTGTACTTACTTTCTCCTTGGTTATTGATTTGCTTACTATCTAACCACACTTAAGAATTTAGTTTTATACACAAATTCTTCTATTCCTCTATTATATTTTCCTATTGATTTAAGGGTTCTCTCCCTCTCTTTAGAATCTGTAACCTTTAAGAGTTAACTGAAGTTTTTACAAGTTACTTCAAGCCTTATAGTCATTGCCTGATGCAGTTCTTATCTGTCTTTTATATTCCTAAAATAATTCAAGCCTTATGACCTTGCTTTGGCCAGAGAATTGCTGATTATATGTATGTAAGCTGGAAACTTTGGAGATTAGAGAAGACAGAGAACAGCAGAGAGGTCAGGACAGAACAGTAAAGAGATAAGAAAACAACACAGTATGAACAGATTTATTTCCTCCTTAAGATTCTTATTCCTTACCTGTAGCATCTTCATTAAACCCTGAAGTAGATCATTTAAGGTTGGAATTAAACATGCCCCAATAAGTAGGTTAGTTATCCTGTAAATATCTGGCATCCTGGGACTCTTTGTCTGTGTGGACATCACTTTAATAGCATCCTTATATCCTATCTTTTCTATACAAACAGGTTATCCCACAAGTCTTGTATTCCAGGCCTAACTTGTGGGTTGAGCATACATCATGGCTGGTTTCCTGTGTCTTTGTGCCAGAATGTTTTGGCTTTTCTCAGAATATTTATATTGATTTGGTATAGATTCTTATTCAGCCTTTCACTGGGGGAGAGTTGTCTGAATCAACAACTTAATTAAAGCAGCATAGTAATTTTTAAAGCTTCTTCCATGTTTACCAACTAGAATTTTTATGTAAATGTGTTTTCTTCCTTAGCCTGTCATATGAAAACACACACATTCTTAATTACTTCTTTTTAATTTGTAACTGGTATGCAAAAGTGTTGGTTCTATATTACATTTTATGATTTTCAGAATATTTTCAAGATGCTATCATGAAGGTTTGATCTGGTGAAGTTTAAGACTTCTTTGTAGCTTTATTTTTCCTCAGATATGACTGCCTTCTGGTAGGACTTCTCCTTCTGTGCCATGACAACACCAATTTATTATATATTCTAGTTAGGTTTCTGTTGAACTGAGAAGAGATGGAGGGTTTGTTTAACTTACACATCTTAATCATAGCCCATCATGGTGTAAGAGCATGAGGTCAGGAAAGAGCAGAGGCAAGAGTTGATGAGGAAAGCTGTCAATTGCCTAGCAATCTGGCTTTTCAGTTTTCTGTCCTACATAGTCCAGGCTCACCTACCTAAGGATAGTACCACCTACAGTGACTTGGGCCCTCCAATGGCAGCAATCAGTAGAGAAAATTGCCATAGGCATAAGTGCAATCCAAATTTGATGTAAACAATGTATCAGTTGAGGTCAAGTTGAAAATAAAATCCAACCAGTGTAATCTATCCCTCGTATACTCGATACACAAATCATTGTGAAATTATAACTATCTCTTTCCTTATTGTCTCTAATATCTTAATAAAATAAAATAAAGTAGAACTGTAAATATCCCAATTGTCTACAAAAACACCAAAGCTTTCAATTGGGAAATGTGGTAAATAATTTTAATTTCAGCACTGTGGAAGCAAAGACAGAGTATACAGGCAGCCCAGTTTATGTGGTAAGTTGCAGGGTTGTCAGGGCTACAGTGTAAGACACAGTCTCAAACAACAAGACAAAACACAACACCCATACAAAAAACATATTCCATGTTTAAAAGTTCAGATTCTCATTAAAAGTCCAAAATTCCTTATCTGTAGGCACTAAAGTGAATGATATATGCTTCCTTATTTTAATAAGAAAAAATTAGGGCATAGTTACCATCAGATAAAAGCAAAACCAAATCCAACAGAGAAAAAAAAGTCAAAGGCAAATAATGTCTTGGCACTGGCTATCCTCCAATTTCCCAAAACTCTGAAAATTTTGTTATCTAGCTCTGCCCTCTGTACATCTGTAAAACATTGCTTTGCTCAGCTGCTGACTTGTTGATGTGGGAATGCCTTTCTGTGTGCTGTGAATAGCAATCTTTAAATAAAGGAGCTGTTTTAGCCCTTGACAGGCAACATAGAAAAAGTAGGTGGAGGAATCAGAATAAGAAGGAAAGAAAGGGTAGAGTCAGAGACAGACTAAGCCAGAAGCCCAAAGGAGCAACATGTAAAGAACACAGGTGAGCCAAGGGACACATGGCAGACAGCTTAATAAAAATGGGTTGAGTTAAGATGTAAGAGCTAGCTAGCAATGTGCCTAAGCCATAGGCCAAACAGAATGAAGTTAATATAAGTGTCTGAGTCATTTCTGGGGGCCTGAGCAGCAGTGGTGGGCAGTTAAGGTGTCTGGGGCTGACTACAGGTCTGTGGGTCCAGGCCTCTGGCCACCTGGAACTAAAAAACTCATCTATTACAGATGGCACCCAATGTGGGGCAATTATCCTCTTAAAGCCTGAGAAAGATTAGAAAGGGTTCTAGACCAGAGAAACTGAGCCAAGGCAGCTTCCAAATTGTGTTTATGAAGCCGGTAATTGTACAAAGGAAGTGTGGCATCTGGGTCACATTCAAAATGGCGCCATTGGTGTGGTATCAGGCAGTGTAAGCTGAAACTAGGCCAGTTCCTGAAGTCTCACAGAAGACTTGGTAGCATGTGATTGATTTAAGGTTTATGTTTACTTTGAATAAAGAGGAAACAGAATCAAATGGTTTCTTAATATCAACATTTTCTTGAGTCTGCTCTGTTTGCTGGCCATGAACAGAGACATGATCCCTTTAAGAGAACTTACCAATTCAGCTTTATCTGCAAAAACTATGCAGCTCTTTAAGGGAGTGTATTTTAAAAGTTCTTCTGGTTGAAAGATGATTAAAGATTCACAATAAAATAGATTCAGATGAAAAGAAAAACCTGTAAATGGGTTACAATGTGTGTAAAAGGTACATAGTCTTCTGAGACAAAAAAGGAAAGTCTTTAAAAAGAGAAATAGAGTAAAAAAATATAATAAGCCACATAAAGATGGAATATAGACACAAAATCTAGATTTTGGTTATTACTGTGTTTTCTTTTCATTTTTTTTTAACTGTTAATGAGCTAACTGCAAAAAGACAATAGATAGCAAATGCAAAGGCTACTAACTTAAACAAGAATATATATTTTAAGGGTATTTTGATTTTGAAATTTGTGTATAAGCATTTATTGCTTTGGATGAGTTCTGCTTTTGTTTCCACAGAAGATGAGAACCTGTGGATTGCTTCCAGGCAAATATGGTTTCATCAACCAGGACTCCCTGAAAAAACACCTCTGATGAGAAGAGATGGCCATATCAGCTTCAGGGCTGCAGAATATGATCCAGTCTCAAGAACTTGTGAGAATTTCAATGCCCCTTAATCAGCAGGAAGTAGTAATAAAAAACTACACCCAATTTACCAAAATATTGCTTATGTGTTTGTTTTGTTATAAATGGTTAATGGTCATAGTTAATCTCTTTCTAAGAAGAAAAAGGGTATATGGTATATGAATGATTTTTAAAAATTATATTATTAAATTTACTTAGATCAGGAAATCAGATGTTAATCTCAAAATGTTTTACATTGATATGGATTTTGGTTTATTGATACAAACTTAAGGTCAATTCTCTTATGCTGTATGTATTTTTCTACTCTTGTTTAAGATATGATGTTTATGTAACTGATTTAAAATTGTAATGTATAATTAAGAAGTGCATGTTAGTTAGACTTTTATGTATACAAAGATATAATTCAATTAGATAGGTACTTTTCAAACACTTCTAAGACTTACAGAATATGGCATTTAAGATATTTTAAGAACTTAGACTTTTCTGGACAGTGAGACAGATTTGCTCCTGGAAGCACCAATCTTCTTCAAGAGAAAAATGGACATTGAAGAAACTCCATATGGAGTCTATTCTCTTTGTGTAAATGGTTAGCCACTAGACAAAAACCTGTTCTTATATTGACTGCTTGACAGTATGTTGTTTAAACTGGACATGCAGGTTCTATAAGAAGATGACCTCTGAACTTTGACAGAACAAGCCAAGATGGTCACTCAGATTCCTGCTTTACAGAGAAAACTGTCAGACATTCTTCAAGACTCGAGACAAAGCAACTGATGAACTGTACCAGAATGAACAGAGCAGATATCCTGCTTCACTGAAATGAAAAGAGAGTCTGGGCCTGTAGGCTGAAGATGAATGCCCCAACTTTATAAAGGAACTTTGCATGACTGTCCAGGCAGATAGGTGTCATCTCTGTCCTTTCTAGATTTTAGAAGTTCCTTGCACTTCTGATTTACTTGGGTAAATATATCCTTCTGTGGTCTTTGATGTAGTTGAAGATTGGATAGTTATAGGTACAGTTTTTCTTAGTCATTTAAAAAGTATATTGGATATGAAACTTTAGATTCAAAAAGATAAAGTAGATGATAGAGTATTTTCTTTAATTTTGCTAAATACAAATAGACTAGATATTATAACTGTAATTCTTGCTTGATGGCTTTTTTGTTATATGTAGTTTTGCTATGTTAAAATTAAAACCTTCCTTTTTGATTAGACAGAAAGGGGGAAGTGATGTGGGAATGCCTTTCTGTGTGCTGTGAATCTCAATCTTTAAATAAAGGAGCTGTTTTGGGCCATGACAGGCACCATAGAAGAAGTAGGAGGAGGAATCAGAATAAGAAGGAAAGGAAGGGTAGAGTCAGACTGACCAAGCCAGAAGCCCAAAGGAGCAACATGTAAGGAGCACAGGTGAGCCACGGGCCACGTGGCAGACAGATTAATAAAAATGGGTTGAGTTAAGATGTAAGAGCTAGCTAGCAATGTGCTTAAGCCATAGACCAAACAGCATGAAGTTAATATAAGTGTCTGAGTCATTTCTGGGGGCCTGAGCAGCAGTGGTGGGCAGTTAAGGTATCTGGGGCTGACTACAGGTCTATGGGTCTGGGCCTCTGGCCACCTGGGACCAAAAACCTCATCTACTACAACTTGTGGTACAAGCTTAACTCCCAAGAACACACCAAAATCTTAAATATTCTTGTTTCAACTCTTAGAAACTTATTTTCAACAGAATTTGTGATAAAACACAAAATAAAATTTATTCACACATCTTACTTCTAATATCATTTCTATTCACACATCTTACTTCTAATATCATTCTTCTCTATATGAACTAATTTTTAGTAGCCATTAGTTTATCTTGTAAAATTTCTTTTTCTAAATAGACAATATAGTGATTATATAATTTTATTTTTAATTCTCTGCTATTTTATTAAATAATTGAAAAATATTAATTGTGGTTACAGTTCCTGTTTTCTAAAATGACTTTCATATATTTAGAAACATGATATTGCAATGGGGCATTTGTATAAAATAAACATTTGAATGTTACCATGAAGTAAACTAGAATGTGCTCATGAATTTTTAACATATAGCCTTTGAGATAAGGGTGGGAATAGAGAAGCTGGATTTGAAGTGTCTATGTTCTAAGGATTTAGAGCCTACCTGTTAGTATTAAGTTTCTGGAAGTGGATGCTACTCCTGTAATATCTGCCTTCAGTATTATACTGTACAGAGGCATTAGCCACTAGTAAGGTAACGTTGTCTCCATTAGACCCTCCAAACTCCCTTTTCACACCACCTTAGCACATTATGTTAGTCAAGGTTCCCCTGACAATAAATTCAATAGATAATAAAACTAATTATAGCAACTGCTTAATAGGATTTTGGAGGTTCAGAACCATACCTAGGTCTTCTGGCTTCAAACTGGAGAGGCAAGATTGCTGGTGATGTAATTTAGAGAAATTCTGAAGGTCTGAGAACCTTAGGAGCTAGTCTGAGAATGAGAAAACTCTTAAGTGCAGGGCAAGAGGAGATGCTGATATCTATTTAAGAGAAGATGGTGGTGGAGGGAGAAGAGACCCTTCTTTAACTTTCCCCCTACCAGAAGATAAGGTGATATCCCTCCTTCTTTGGTTAGTTAGATCTTCATTTAATCTATGATTCAAACACTTTTCCAGAAGCACCTTACACACACAAATTAATGTTTATCCAGTCCTCTGGACATCATTTAACTTAGTTACATTGACATATTAAGCACAAAGATGCACCTTGCCTGGTTCTGGTCCTTGGTTCCTGCCTGTGTCTAGCAATGAGTCTGGGACTCAGAAGGAAGGCAGAGAGTGCAATCAGTCCCACACACCCAGTGTCTTCCCAGGGCATTGTCTCTGCCTTGGTCCAGTTTATCTCCATGCCCTCCGTGCATTACCTGTCCAGACACTACTTCTTCCCCTAATTCATGCCACAAACTGAGATCCCACCTTTCCTTTATGAATTGGTCTTCTCAGATCTCATTCCCTGTCAAATCTTTGAGGTAAATTGTTTCTTTTGTGTATTTTTAAATTTGTTCTTTGATTTTCCTGCTAGAATTCTTAATAGTATAGAAGTTCAACCTGGAAAGAAATATTAGGTAAATTTAAAATGTAGATGTATCATCAAAGTAGGTTATAAGTCCACTGCTTGCAATTATATGGTTAATTTGTATTTTGGTTTCTGATCACTTTTATCATATATTATTCCTATTGTGCTACAGGCATTGTAACTGCTTAATGAATTCAAATAAATTTATACTTACTTCGTTTGACCAAATCAGTCAAATGAAGCTAGCAGTGTTTCTATTCTATAGAATTAAAATATTCTTATACAACTTATGTGACTCAATAAAGAGCAAGAGATATGGATTAAGTGGATATAATTACTATATATTTACTATATATAATTACTACATATATGGTTTCAATAAGTCAGTCATGACTAGTGCTTTTTTCCATATAACATTGCACTTTATAAGTTTAATTTTATATGAAAACAAAGGCATTTTTTATGAAAAATATTAAGTATGATGAGAGTTAATAATAGCAATATAGAAGTTACCTTGAAAACCCCAGGGTCAAACCTTGCATTAATCCACATGGTGCCTTAATAAAGAGTTGTAACATGAGTTAAATATCTATTGCAAAAAGGTGTCAGTTAACTAGAGGGGTAGAATAACAGTCATGGGAGTATTAACATGAACAAAATACATAACATGAACTTATAAATGTCACTAGGAAACCTATTATCATGTGACATTAATACATGCTGATGAAATCAATCAGAAAGGACAACGTCATTACTTTAATCAGTTTCAAAATATGTTTTAGATAAATACATTGGCAATCAAGGGGGGAAACAAATACAGAACACTAAACATTTTGGGGTCAACTTCTTCTATATGGATGTGGGCATAGATTAATGTAAGCTCCTCTGAATGGTTCTGCCTGTTTAACCTTCCCCAAGGGCAAAGTGCTGACAGGTTTCTTATTCTGTAATAAGTGGTGCTTTGAGCTTAAAAAGTCACTTTCTCTACTGAATTTCACTGGCAGAGGAATAGATGTCTGAGAGCGTCTAGTGAATTTCAATTGCTACAAATTCTCTTTATTTTCTCTGTCTATATAATTCGACTTTCATTTGGCAATTACATTGAATTCTGACATCTAGACCCATTTACCTCATACCCACTAGATGGCAGTGCTTCCAAAGTAATACAATAAAATAGAGCCATCCAAAGGCTGTTTCCTCATCTCCTTACCACTTTTTACCATTCCCCTATCACTGAAATTCACTGTAGAAATAAAATAACATTTCTACAGCCATTTAAAAACAAAATCCTTTCCTTAAACACTCAGTATTAAGGGATATCAACTTGAAAATTTTGTGTATCTTAAAAAAATTATAAATTAACAGATTAGGATAAACTGCTTTGGTTTCCTCCATAATTCTATAGCATATAAATACCCATAAATCATTTGCTGCAAGTACTGGGAGCAAGACAGCCCATGGGATCATGGGAGGTACAGCCCTGTCATTTCTTTTCTGTTCTGTAATGTAGAGAAAGTATATCAACTAAATTTCTATAAATAATAAGTGTTCAAGTTGAGAGCATCTCTGCAAGAGGTCCAGTACAAACACCTAGCATTCTCCATACCAGAACTTAATAAGGACTCCCTGGGGAAAGATGGAAAACCTGTCTATAGAAGTTCATTTCTGAGAAAAAAAATCAGTAATTTTTTTTTGAGCAAAGACAGCATGGGAAGATATTATATATATACAATGGTAAATGTGCAACAAAAGTTCAGTTTGTAAAATTTTAAGATTATATTTTACAAAGATCAAGTTTGAAAAATGAATACAACACACAACTTTATATTTCAAAATATTAAAGTACAAATACCCACATATTTTCTCTAGCATATCAGTAGCCAAACACTACTTAGCACATCAGAGCTGTGCTCAGGCCAGAGGAGCACAGCATAGCACACCCAACTCTATTGGAAAGATCAACTACTTGTACATTATCTCACTTTGCTATTTCCTCTGCTTATTTTCATTTTCAAGCCCAGGGACCATTTAGGAAGCATATCACGTGACAGCAAACATACATGATTTATATGAGAATTGCTTTTCAATCAGAAGAAAAAATAGATATGAAACAATATTAAAGTGTAGCTCATTTTCACCATTTGGGTATTTCCACAGAGCCATTAAACAAGATCACTGTGGCTTAAACTTATTGAGGAATCTATATTCTTTAATAACTGGTATTCACATTTAAGAGTATTTTCCGGTGTATAAACCAAAAAAATGTCCTTTCCAGTTATTCAGTCAGCCACTCAATAAACAAATGCTGATAGACTTCTTCTGTCCCTATATCATTCTATATAAAATCAAACAGCTAAATAATTTCCCAACAACTCACATATTAATTCTTTAGAAATCTCATCTACAACAAAAAAGCCAACAAAGAAAACAATAAAATTAATGGCCATTGACATAGTTCAATGGGCATAAAGTATTTGATGTACGAGCCTGAACAGCCTGAGTTTGATCCCCAGAACTAACTGATGAGAGTTTTTCTATAATGTCTACATACACAGCTCACATAGGTATACTAACATATACATTATACAATAATACACACAATAATATAGAAATTTAAGTAAAAATAACTAAGGAATATACTAAGATGGCATTAGGACCTGTTTTTATATGTTTTTGTATTGTCAATGGGTTTCCCTCCTAAAATTATTTCAAGGAAAGAGACATATGGTATTCAGCTGTGTAAGAAAAAACAGATATTGATGGTCTTACTGGTATATTACCTAGAAACTATTCTCTGTATCAAACTATTCATATTAGCACTGTGTTTTCAAATTAACCACGTGTCTTTTCTCTCTTTGAAGGCCAGGCCAATTTGCATTTTTTTTCTATTTTACTCAGCAAAATTTAAGATTTCTTTTAATTAACATATCTAGCTTTTACTGTGGTATTGGTAGTGAATTATCTGTACTTTTATTCTATGTGTCAGGTTCTTCATACTGATGATTTATTTTACCATTCTACATAACTACTTGAATGACTCTTTCACAATTATTGGAAATGGGAGAACCACACACATTAAGTCATTGCTTCTCTTCTCCATATAGAATCCTATTCTTGATTGTCCTCCATCTTGAAGATACTTATAATTACTATCTCCTTTCAGACACACCATGAGGAAGGGTTTATGGGGTGCAATTGCAACCTCAGTGCTTTGCTTATGACACCTACAGTGTGTCTGAACAGAGAATGACATAGTCCTGTATTTTAGCACTGCTATGCACACAGCTTGCATATATATTATATAATTTAATGTATGTATTTATACATATAAAGTCTTTGTCATAAAATTTTGTAGAACATCTACACAGAGGACAAGAGCTACTGCTTTCTGCTTTAAATCTCTGCTTCCTGGTAAGAATATTTCCTCTCACTCCCTGAGAACAGAAGATGAAATATGGAGTCCAGATTTGAATATTTCATATGTCTTCTAGTTGTTAGGCTTCTCTGTTGACAGATGTTCATATTGCTCATTTTCAAACCTGTCTTTCCATGCACTTGAAGCAGACTTCCATCCATACTCTGCCATCTTACTACTGATGCCTGTCCTACTGATAGGACTTTACTTCTAGATGGAACCTTTAGGTATTTTTCATAAAATACCTAAATGTGATGTAAACTACAGAGTGAGTTGAATAGGTAATTATATGACCCTATAGATGTACTTCTCACAAACAGACTATTCTCTCCTGGCCACCTTTTTATGAATAACCACTCAGAGACTTATTAATTATAAATTTTTGGCTGATGGCTCAGTCTTATTACTAGCTAGCTTTTACATTTAATTGATGGCTTACTATTATTTCACATCTGGCTTCTTGGGCAGCTAATAGCATCTGCCACAACTCTGCCCTTCTTTATTTCCCTCTCTAGTTTGAATGTATTATTTAACCTTATTCTGCCTGACCAGCCAAGCCAGCTTTATTTTTCAACCAAGGAGAGTAACACATATTCACAGTTTACAGAAAGACCATCCCATAGCATTTCTCCTTTTCTGGCTAATCAAAAAGAAGGATTTTCACTTTAGCATAGCAAAATTAGATATAATGAAATAAAAATTACAGTTATAATGTCTATTTGTATTTGACAAAACTAAAGAAATATTCCATCATTTATTCTATCTTTGTGAGTCTAAGTTTTATATCTAATTTACTCTTTATTATAACTAAATAAAACTGTAATTATACCTACCTAGTCGTCAACTACATCAAGAGCTCAGAAGGCTGTAATGTTACATGATTAAACAGGACATGCATTAAAAACAATTTTCAGTTTTTTAGACAAGACAAAAGACATGGATGGCCAGTCATCCAAAGTTCCTCTGCAGTATTATGGTATTTATCTTCATCATATAGGAACAGAATATCTGGCAATTTTTCAGTGAAATAGGAAATTTAAGGGGCTATCCCATCAACATTGGCAAAATTCATCAGTCATTTTTCCGGTGTCCTGAAGAATGTCTGGTGTTTTTTTTGTTTTGTTTTGTTTTGTTTTTTTGTTTTTTTTTTGTTTTGTTTTGTTTTTTTTTTTTTTTTTTTTTTTTGTGAAGCAGAAAACTAAAGGACCATCCTGCCTTATTTTAGGAAAGTTTGGCAGTCACTTTCTTATGGGTCCTACATGTCCAGTTTGTCAGTTTCTTCTCTGTGTCCTGTAAAATGTCAGGAAGTTTCTTCTGTGAAGTAAGACCATCCTGCCTTCTTTTGGAAAAGTACAATGATCATTTCCTATGGATTTTGCATGTTCAGTTCATACAACATACTGCTAAGCAGTCCAGGCAACAATAGTTTCTTGCTCAAATGGCTATCATTAACATATTGAAAGCGAACACCCTAAGGTGTTGCTTGAATGTCCATTATCTCTGAAGTGAATTGGTGCTTCCAGGAGCAGATGTGCCTCCATTGTCATAAAAAATCATATGATAATAAAATATTTAAATTCTATATTATATAGGTCTTTGAAGTATTTGAAGATAATCCATGTAAAATATGTCTCTATATAATCCTGAAAACATACCTAGCATATCTATGTTTGGTTTTATAGATGATTAACTACTAATCTATATTTTTTATTATTCCAAAAAGTTTATAATAATAGCTGTCAAAACTTAAAACTGTAGTTTATATTTTAATTAAGTGAATAGATACAATAACTTAAACAAGAATAGAAAAATCTGTGCTATATGTTGTAGCAAAATAACCTTAATATTGAATCAATCTACAAAAATTCTTTAAACAAGAATAGAAATATAAATACAGTATAAATATTAACTTTAAATTTGTGTCACTATGTCAAAATCTATGCCAATTTAAAATATTTGAGATTTATATGTAGATGTCTTTTTATTCTATATTGTTATAGTCCCCTAAATTATAACAAACATCTATCAAAGAAAACTCATACCTTCCAACTCTTGGGAATGTGAGTATAGTTTTCTCCATACTGCTTCCTGCTGTATGTGGGTGAAGGCATCCCCATGAATTCCTAAGGGAAATTTGAGATAATGCTGAAGTCCTAGAAAGTCTATCAGCAGCCTTTGTTGATAAATATGACTTGTCAAGTTTCAGGAGGTCTCCTTGGTTAAATCTGATCCATATTATCTTGGCATGAACTCACATCCTCTTGTTTCTTCTGATAACAAAAGCAAAACCACTTCTCCAAAACAATGAATCTTTTAAGCTCTGTTTTACAAATATATTTTTTAACTTTTGTTTTAAAGTTAAGACATTCTTAGACTATCTAGACTGGCATATTTTATCAGCTTCTCTTTCAATCCCACGTCTCTCAGCAGCTTTTGTTTGTCAGCATTTAAAAAAATTAAATCAACACAATAACATACAGGATCCAGATTCACTGTGTGTTTCTCATCTCTATGTGCCTTATTCTTATTTACTGCACTTTTTAAAACTTTGTATTTTAGATATTCTTTTTTATGGTTATACATATTTTTTTCGTAAGACCATGTACATTGTTAAACAGATTGTAACCTGTTTTAAGGTTTTTTTCACCTGGATCTCTTCTACTATGTACCCTTTATAATTTTTTGTTTTCATATAAAAAAACTAAATCCACCATACAGTGTTCTGAGCAGCTTAGAGAGGTCTCTGTGTATCTGCAATCCATCATGCTGTAGGTCAAGTTCATGTGCCTCAGCATCTCTATTTTGCTGTCTGCATGAGAGACATAACTAGGAAGCTGTTTAGCTCTGTTTATGTGTTTTAGAGCCCTCATTTTAAGCTTTCTTTGGCTTTATGTATAAGTGGCAGATTGGGTGCCATATGTAAATGGATAAATCTTTCCCACCTACCTGTTTCTGATTAGCTACTCAGAAGCTTAAATTAATTATAAATATTTAGCCAATGGCTCAGGCTTGTTACTAGTGATCTTTTACATTTTAATTATCCAGTTTCTATTAATGTACTACCATGTGGCCCATGGCATACCAATTTTTTCACATCTTGCTTCTTAGGCAGTTCATAGTGTCTGCCCCAACTCTACCCTTTTTCATTTCTATCTTTAGTTTGAAGGAACCACTTAACCTTATCATTTCTTGATATTGACCAAAACAGCTTTATTTATAAGCCAGTAAGAACAACACACATTCATAGTATATGGAAAGACCATCTTACAGTAAGTCCTAGCTTTAGAATTTTCCCTATGTATATTAAAAATGAAAATCTACAGAAAAAATGATTAATAGAAATCAAGTACTGAGAGAAAATGTGACTAAGTGATAAAACTGTTGGAGTAAAAAAATCTTTTAGGTATAATATAAAGCGTATAATCCATAGAAGAATTTTATAGATTTAGTTATAAAATAAATACTTTATAGCTCAGCAGCGAGCAGAACATTTTTAAAAATAAAAATAGTAGGTAGAGGTAGATTTTTTAAAAGAACTACAGTAAAAATTAATAATGCTTAATATGTAATAAACCTCTTAGAACCAGTAAAAATATGACTCAGTAGCACTGTAAACACAAGGTGTAATTGAGTATTTGAGAATGCTGAGCAAAAGCCGATACACAGATTATGCAAGAATGAAATATCAAAGACAATTTTCCTATCTGTGTGCTAAGTTTTCATTCAGTTAATTGTTTGAAGCATATAAGTTTTAATTAACTGAGTGATTCTCTAGTTTTTTTAATGTCTCATTTGTTTATTACTGATTTTATTTTCTGTACTATTGATGAAGAGAGGGCTTACTTAAGTATATATCCTGAATTGTATTTCTTAGTTTTTCTTCTATATGTTTCAGAGTTTCAGTTCTAGCACTGAGATTTTTGAACTATTTAAAGTTGATTTTTTGTAAAGAATGAGAAAATTTTAAAAATTAAATTGCATTTATTTACATTTGATTATCTAATTTTTCTAGCATATTTACTAAAGAGGTAGTCTTTTCTACATTGTGTATTTTTAGTATCTGTCAAAAATCAGGTGGCTATAGTAGTGAGAAGTTATATTTGAAACCTCAATTCTATTCCACTTATCACTGTGTCTGTTTATGCTATTACTATGCTAATTTTTGACATTATGGCTCTTTGGTATAACTTGAAATCAGGGATCAAATTATCTCTTGTTAACAGTCCAGGATGGGAGGAAGAGTGTATTTCAGAAATCTTGATTTACTAGAAGTATATATATATATATGTATACACACACACACACACACACACACACACACACACACACACACACACACACACACACACAGAGTAGATTCCTTCCTCATCTCATACAAGGTCCATCCAACCCTGTAGTATGAGGTTTCTGGCCCAGACTTTCAGGCCTAAACTCAAGGTTTAGACCCATAGACCCACAGACCCGCAGAGACACACAGATGCTTTCAATAGTTTTAGGTTGATTGGCCTAAGGCCCAGGCATATAACTTGCTAACTCTTTACCCTTAATCTAACCTATGACTCTTATCCTGTTCAGCTATGATGCCTGGTACCTTTTCTTGTAACAGCATAGTTGTCCTCTGCTTCTTCTGGCTTCTCTCTGGCATTCTGCTCTTTTCCGCCTGTTCCTAGAGTCTTCCTAGTCTGGTAGCCCCACCCACACTTCCTGTCTGCCTTTGGCCAATCAGCACTTTTTATTAAACTCATAGGTGGGGACAATTATTTAAAATGGAACAACATAATCCCCCTACACAACCCCATGTCTTTCTCTCTTCCTTTAGAAAACAAAGAGGTAATACAAACAAACAACAACAACAAATCTCTAAGCAACAGATCCAAACAAAGCAAAGAGATCAACAGAAAAGGGAAAAGAAAATACAAGCCCCATCCCTAGCTGTAGACTTGGGGGAAGAGTCAGTTTTCTATAATATTGTGGGTTACTGCATCCTAGTGGATATTCTCAAACCCTGGAGCATATGCTCAGTGGTTTATAAGACAAAGAAAAGAAGAGAAGAAGGAAGGAAGGAACAAAGGAAAGAAGGAACAAGGGAAAGAAGGAAAAAGGAAGAAGAAAGATAATATAAAGTTGTGATGGGGACTATGAAATAGGTAATGGATCTTGGAGGAATTGGAGGAATTAAAATACTTTGTATGAATATGTGAAGTTCTCCAAGAACAAAAAATATTTTAAAAGAGAATGCAATGTTCAATGGTAATTTGAGAAATGCAAAGAAAACAATACTTTGCCGTTGTTTCTTGACTCTCAGAAGTTTATATCCTTAACCTAAGATTGTGAAAGCTCTGGGTGAGAGTACAACATGAGAACACCTTAAGTATGGCTGAAGGAGGCTTTTTAAATTATTGGGAAGAAGCATAATATTCTAGGGTGACAAAATATTATGTAAATTAAAGAATATATAATCTGTATTTAAAAGTTCTATTTATATTTATTTATGCCTATGTGTGTGTGCCTGCATGCTTGTGTATGCACCATATGCATGTAGGTGACATAGATGCCACAAAACAGTCAGTTTTGGAGTCACTGTAACTGGAATTACAGGTGGTTAGGAACAGCCCAATGCTTATGCTGGGATATGAACCTGAGTCCTCTAGAAGAGCAATATACATTCTCAAACATTAATCTATCTCTCTAGCCTCGTGTAGTCTTTATGTTGCTCAGTATGAGAATTTATCCTGATAAAATAATAAATTAATCAGATAATCACATAATCTATCTTTCTAAGTGTATTACCTACAATCTCACTTATAAGATAAATATTTAAGATATCACAAAACTGGGTATTGGTTATGCAAGCCAAGATGTATCTCTATGAGAGTATATACAAATGACTCATTAGTTAATATGTCCATACATTTACATTTATTGCCTTTTTCAAAATTATATTGTTTGGTGAGTACATTAGCCTATAAAACTACACTTTTAATACATACAGCAGAATAAAAGATATTAATATGACATTTCCCGCCTTTTCTTTTGTTGTATTGAAGCTAGCTCAGGTCCTGTATGCTGCGTTATTTACTTCTGGTTTTTCTATTTTCTTTCTTTTTAAAAAACTGAACATAGACTTTTTTATATAATACATAACCATTACAGCTTCCGTCCCATCGACACCTCCCCCATTTCTCCAGGCATTCAGATTCACACTATTTCTTTCTCTCATTAAAATATAAATAGCTTTTTAAAAAGATAACAAGCATAAAATAAAATAAGATAAAATAAAAACCAACTCAGAATAGAACAAAACAAACCAACAGAGACAAAAAGTCTAAGGAATAGCATGAGAAACACACACATGCTGAAACACATGCATCACAAACCTCATTAAAAAGGGTGAAAATAGGTATATTCCTTTGTGTTTAAGTGGAAAGTTTGTATATATCTATTAAGTCTATTTGGGTCATAACATGTGTTAGATTCCTTATTTCTCTGGTAGTTCTATTCATTGGTGAGAGTGGTATATTATCACCCACTATTAATGTGTGGTTTGATATGAGATTTAAGCTTCAGTAATACTTCTTTTACTTGTGTTGGGGCATAAATTTTCAGGATTGAGACTTCATCTGGGTAGATTTTTTTTCCTGAGATAAATAAGTAATGGCTATCATGGTTTCTTTTGTTTGAATTTAGTTTGAAGTTTATTTTGTTATTTTGTTGGCTACACCAGCTTGTTTCTTGGGACCATTTAATTAGGAAGTCATTTGCCAACCCTTTACTCTGATACTGTTTCTGTCTTTAAAGTTGAGGTGTATCAATTGTAATCAGAAGGATAGATTCTGTTTTGGTATCCTTCATGGTGTATCTTTTTATAGGTGGATTGAGTCCATTGACATTAAGGGATATTAATGATCAGTGATTGTTATTTCTTGTTATTTTTTTGTGGTAGTATATGTGTTTTTTCTTCTTTGAGTTTTTTTTTTCCTGTGGGATTACAGCTTGATTGTGGTTTAATGGGTATATCTGGTTTCCTTAGGTTGGAGTTTTCCTCTAGTGCTTCTGTAGGGCTGGATTTTTGGAAAGGTATTGTTTAAATCTGGTTTTGGTGTAAAATATCTTGTTAGTTCCAATTATGGTGATTGATAATTTTGCTGGTTATGGTAGTCTGTGCTGGAAGCCATTGTCCCTTAGTATCTGTATGATATCTGACCTGGACCTTCTTGCCTTCATTGTTTACATTGCATAATTGGGTGTTATTGTGATGTGTCTGCCTTTATAGGAAAGTTGGCCTTTTCCTTTTGCAGCACTTAATATTTTTATATTTGGGTTTAGTTGCCTGATCATTGTGTGGCAAGCAGACATTTTTGGGTAGTCTATCTATTTGGTGTTCTTTAAGCTTCTTTTATCTTTATAGGCATTTCCTTCTTTGGGTTGGAAAGTTTTTTATGCTTTTATTGAATATATTTTTTGTGCCTTTGAGATGCTATTCTCCTTTTTCCATTCCAATTATTGTCCAGTGTTGTCTTTTCATGATGTCCCATATTTCCTATATGATTTTGTTATAATTTTCTTGTTTTAGTGTTTTCTTTGACTGATGTATCTATTTTCACTATTGAATCTTCTACTCCATAGATTCTCTCTCCCATCTCTTACATTCTGTTGGTTATGCTTGCATCTGTGATACTGGTTCATTCCTTCAACTTTTCTATTTCCAGTTGTGCCTCAGCTTGTGTCTTCTTTATTGTTTCTATTTCAGTTTTTAAATCTTAGTATGTTTCCTTGACCTGTTTGATTGCTTTTTCTTGTTTTTTTTTCTTTTTTTCTTTTTTTTTTTGTTCTTTCAGGGATTTGTTAATCTCTTCCTTTTTTTGTTTTCATATTTTCTTCTATTTCTTTAAGGGAAGTTTTTATATCCTCTTTCAAGGCTTATATTATTTTCATAAAGTTGTTTTTAAGGTTGTTTCCACTTCCTTCTACATTTCTATGCTCAGGCCTTGATGTTATAGAAACACAAGATTCTGGTGGTGTCCTGTGGTTCTTTTTGTTGTTATATTTATTCTTGTGACATCTGCCCATTGTTTCCTTGATTCCCTGCAGAATTTGAATCTCAGAGAGCTGATTTTGGTGCAATCTGTTCTTGATGTGTCTGTGTCTCAGGAAACCTCTCTTGGTCCAATCTGGGTTCTTGGTCCATTTGGAGGATAATGTATTTTATGTCACAATGACCCCTATGTGGGGTTAGGTGGCCACTTTTGATTCAGTAGGTTCTAAGATACTTAGAGTCTCACGTAGCTGTTTTTGATCCAATAGAAACTGAGAACCTCTCTTAGTCTTTTGTCTCTTAGTCTTATTGTCTGCTGTGAGCTAGAGATCTTTTAGTCTCTTAGTTTGTTATGGGCCAACGGTTTGTGGGTTTTTGGTTGTCCCTGAGGTCAGTCTGAGTCTGCTGTGGGCTGAGGGTCTGTGATTTTCCCACTGTCTCTGAGGTTACTCTTAGTTGTGGCCCAGGAGTCTCTTCATCTGCTGTGGATCAGGCACCTGTGAGTTTCCAGTTGTTGCTGAGGTTGCTGAGGTCACTGAGTGATGGAATGGTTTGGGAATGGGACAGGGTTTTGGAGCTGAGGTAGGTTTCAGCAGACTGGGTTTTTCTGGGGATTTGGGCTTGCAGTAAGTTTCCCTTCTGGCTTAGATTTAGGGCAGAGCTGGGTGGGATTGGGGTTCCAAGTATTGTGTCCATGGGCTGAGTTTTGGAGACTGTAATCTAAGCTTGGTCTAGGGGGGTGTCACCTCTTAGTCAGCTGTGGACAAGTATTCTCAAGAAAGAGAGAATTCATTATTTAATGAATTAAAAACTATTTTGTGAAATTTGGATGAAGAATTGGCTACTTTTTGCCATCATTGAGAAAATCTACCTGTTGTATGGTTGTTAGTGGTCACTTTTATGTAGACATGTAATAAAAAGGAGCAAGCTGAACAAGGAAAAAAAAGTGTATAGTTAGAGGAGGAAAGTAGCAACCAGGGAATGGGGTGAAGTCCAGTGTTCAAAGGGATAAAAAGTTTACCGAAAACCTTGATGTTAAATGAAATAACGGAAGTAGTGACCTCAGGGCAAGCCTCCATCTAACTAAGATTTCAAATTGTGAAGAAGAATTAAAGAAAAGCTTTAAGCAATAAAGAAAGTTGTCCTCAGAAAGCTGATGCAGATGTAACTGAGGGACCATATTCCAGCTCTAGGAAGCAGCAGAACTTTACATCTTCAGTGGTTCTGTTTCTAGAGTAATGGACTAAGCCTCCAAAACTTTAAGCAAGACCTCAATTAAATGTCTTTTTTATAAGAGTTACCATGGTAACGTTGTCTCTTCACATCAATAAAACACTAAGACAGAGGACTAAACACTGTCTTCTCACTACCTCTCTGTATTTTAGCATCCTTTTCTTTAGTGTATGAACACAAGTCATTGGAATTAGATACTAATAAATACAGTATGATCTTAGCTGAGTAAGCATAACTTCATCTTCAAGGATCTCCAAAGGTCAAATTCTGAGGTTCTCTAGGTTAGGAATGAAACATATCTCTTTAAGGACCTAGAGTTTAAATTACTATCTCTTCACCTTGTAAGAGTATGGATGCTTGAACATATGAAGCAAATGTTTTTCTTTACACACATTGTAATTAAGGTTTCTTTTGTCAGGAGTTTTATTCCCCTTTTCTGTGATTTATGTTTTTTTCTACTTTTTATGTTTATGTTACTTGGTGTAGTTTTATTCAGGAATTTTACAACTTTTACATAGATATTTTAAAATTTCCCTTATACCTCTAAATTCAAACTCAGTTATGCACCCCTAGAATGATGAATATTTATTTACCCATGTTCCTCTAATGTGAACTGTCACTCTTTTGAAGCATGGGCTACAGTTATTTTATTTTTGTTTTGCTTTACTTCTTTGCATCATTGAAACATCATATATTGGCCAATAAAATTCCTTATCACTTCATTAATAGGCAATAACATTCAACACAAATTCTGCTACATGGTGTTATCTCAAGTACACATTTATACTCTCCACACATACAAAAAGAAAGAAGAGAGCTTTGTTCTCAGCATGTTGTCAAAGAGTCCTAACAATCCTAAAACCTAAAATGTTTAACTATTTAGTACTAACAATTCAATGACATGAAAAAAATAAGAGAGCACATCAGTACCCAGAAGTCCAGGTTAGGTCTCTGCCAATACTCCAACTACAACACCAAAAGAAGCCTCATTTTTATCAGAGGACATACTGATACGAAAAACTCCAGGAAGAAACTCCTGTCTCACCAGAGCTCATGTCTGCAACCAGAAAACCAGCTGAGGCACCTTGCTGGAGGAGAGGATAAGCAGGCCACCAGAACTGCAGGTCGCTCCAGCAAGAAGACCAGAGAGAAAACAGAAACCAAAGAGGAAAATCACCCATCCAACAAAGACAAACTCAGAAATCAACACCTAAACCTATAGTAACTCCAACTCCAGGTGCTAAGATGCCAGAATAATAACACCATCAACAACAGCCAGGGCAATATGTCATCATCAGAGCCTAGCTATTCTACTACAGCAAGACTTGAATATGCCAACACAGCTGAAACACAATATAAGGACTCTCAAAACCACTTAATGAAAGTGATGGGGTCATTAAAGAAGGAAAGAATAAATAACATAAAGAAATTGAGGAAAAGTCAAACAAAAATTGGGAATGAATAAAGCCAAGAAAAAAAAAAAGAACAGTTAAAGAAAATGAATAAAACTTTCCAAGACCAGGAAATGGCAATAGAAGTAATAAAGAAAACATAAACCGAGGGAATCCTGGAAATGAAAAATAGGTAAGTGAACAGGAGCTAAAGATCCAAGTATCACCAAAAGCATATAAGAGATGGAAGAAAGAACTTCAGGAGAAGAAGTTATGGTAGAAGAAGTAGATTGGTCAGAGAAAATATTAAATCTAAAGTATTTCCGGCATAAAACGTCTAGGAAATTAGAGACATCATCATCATCATCATCATCATCATCATCATCATAATAATAATAAAACTTAAGGATAATAGGAATAGAAGAAGAATCCCAGCTCAAAGGCTCAGAAAATATTTTTAACAAAATCATAGTAAAAAATTTCCTAACCTAATGAAAACATGCCTATAAGTGTACAAAATCATACAGAATACAAAATAAACTGGGCCAGAAAAGAAATTGTTCTGACCACATAATAATAAAAATACTGATGTTACAGGAAAAATATATTAAAAAGTTGAAAGTGAAAAAAGCCAAGTAACATGTAAAAATAGAACTATTAGAATCCTATTAGAATTACATATGATTTCTCAATGGAGACTTTAAAAGCCAGAGTGCCTGAAGAGATGTGCTGATGATTTTAAGAGAACACAGTTGCCAGCCAAGGCCTCCATATGCAGTAAAACTTTCAATTGCCATAGATTGAAAAAAAGATATTCCGTGATAAAGTGAAATTGAAATAATATCTATCCACAAATACAGAAGGTACTAGAAGAAAAACTCAAACCCAAGGAGATTAAGTATCCATGAAAATAGTAGGGAAGACCCCTAGAACAGGAAATAATATCACACAAGCAAAACCAAGAGAAGTGAAACACACAAACACATACAAACAAACACACCCCACTACTAACTACACAACAACAGAAAAGAGTCATTAGTCATTGATAACCCTCAACCTCAAAAAACTCAATTCCCTAATAAAACACACAGACTAATAGAATGGATGTGAAAACAGGATCCATCCTTCTGCTGCACACAAGAAACACACTTAATTATCAAAGATAGATATTATCTCATAGGAAAGAGAAAAAGATTTTGCAAGCAAATGGACCTTAGAAACAAGCTCATGTAACCATTCTAATATCTAACAAAATATTCAATCAAAATTAATTAAAAGAGACAGGGAAGAACACCTCATACTCAACATAGGATTAACCAATCAGGATTATCTTTCAATTCTTAATGTCAATGTCCCAAATGCAAGGACATATGTGCTTGTAAACGAAACATTACTAAAATTTAAATCACACATGGATCCTCAAACATTGGTAGTGGAGAACTTCAATATTCCTCTGTCACTGATGGACTCATCATCTAGATAAAAACTAAACATAGAAATACTGGAGCTAACAATGATTATGAACCAAATGCACCTAACATATTTATAGAACCTTCTACCCAAACACAAAAGAATTTACTTTCTTCTCTGCACCTAATGGAACATTCTCCAAAGATGACCACATACTTGTCCACAAAAGAAGTCTCAACAGATACAAGAAAATTGAAATAACACTGCTATCCTTTCAGATCACCATGTATTAAAGCTGGATTTCAACAACAGAAATTCTTCAATCATATGAAAACTGAACAACTTTCTGCTGAATTACCACTGTGTCAAGTATGAAATAGTCTTTAATTAACTTCCTAGAATTCAATGAAAATGAATGCACAACATACCCAAACTTACAGGACACACTAAGACCCAGCCATATTAAGACTAAATTTTGTAGCACTAACATATGTTTCTCTCATTGGTTGATAAACTTGCTTTGACCTATGGCAAGGTAGGATAGAGCCAGAATGGAAATTCAAGCAGAAATTCAGGAAAAGAAGGGTTACCACCAGCCAGTTGTCCAAGAAGCAACATGCCAGCAGCCCCTTAACACCATAGCAACATGGCAATACATAGATTAATAGAAATGGGTTAAATTAAAATGTAAGAACTAGTAATAAGCCTAAGCCATCAGCCAAATGTTTATAAGCAATATTAAGCCTCTGAATGAGCATTTCAAAAGTGACTGCAGGACTGGGCAGGACAGAAAACATCGTAGGCTGAGTTCTGAGAATCCTGCTAAAGATAGGAAAGGAGGATTGTAGGAGTCATAGGAGTCAAGATCATCACAAGTAAACCACAGAAACAAGTAACATGGGGTCATCGGGGCTCACAGAGTATGAACTGACAGCCAGGAAGCCTGAGTGGGACTGATCTAGGCCTTCTACATATATGTCACAGTTATGTAGCTTGGTCAATTTGTAGGACTCCTAGGAGTGAGCACAGGGCTTAGGGGCTGTCCCTAATGCTTTGACTGGCTTTTGGGAACATATTCCTCATCTGGGTTGCCCTTCCCATCCTTAATAAGAGAGGGTTGATGTGAATATGCTGTGAATATCAGTCTTTAAATAAAGGAGCTGTTTTTGCCTATGACAGGCACATAGAAGAAGTAGATGGGAATCAGAAGGGAAAGGAAGGGAACAGTCAGAACAGATCAAGCCAGCCACCTAAGAAAAAACATGTAAGGAACACAAGTGAGCCACAGGCCACGTGGCAGACAGTTTAATGAAAATGGGTTGAGTTAAGATGAAGGGAGCTAGCTAGCAATGTGCCTGAACCATAAGCCAAACAGCATGAAGTTAATTTAAGCAACTGAGTTATTTTTGGGGGGTGGCCAAAGTATCAGCAGTGGCTAAGTGATCTAGGACTGCAGATCTGTGGGCCTGGACCTCTGGCCGCCCAGGGCCAAGAAACCATATTGTAATAGGGGCTGGCATACTCTTACTATAACTTGCTATGCCAAGCTTTGTTGAAGACTACTCCTTTCTGAACAGAAACAGAGGAGTGGATGGGGGATAAAGCAGCATGTGGGGAGAAAATGGAAGAAGGGGAGGGAGGGGGAAACTATGGCCAGGATGTAAAATAAATACATAAATTTAAGTAATTATAAAATAAATGAGCTAAAAGGAAAATAAAGGCATATGGTCATCTCATTAGATGCTGAAAAATCATGCTGTGGGAGGGCTAGAGAGAGAGAGACAAATGGAATAAGTGGGTAGTGGGGAAGAGGGTCAGTGTATAAATCTAGTGCAATGGAAACTCCCTGGAATGTACAAAAGTGATCCTACTGTAACAAAGTCTCCTAATAATGGGGGATACAGGTCCCAAACTAACCATCTTCTATAATCAGGCAAAGTTCCTAAAAGTCAGACTGTGACATCAACCCACCCACAAAACCTTTTACCTACAACCTGTCCTGATCAGAAGAGACATGCTGAAGAACTTGTAGGACTCAACAGCCAATGACTGCTCTGATTTGAGGCTCACTACATGAGAGGGATCCCATCCCTGACATTGCATGGATGGCCAGGAACCAGAGGCAGGTCAGCCCAGACGTCCAGAACTGAACAGAACTGGCTAAAAAGCAAAGCCTATAAAGTGGTTATTGCCTTGCCCAATTGTCACCAAAGAAGCTTTATCTAGCAATTAATGGAAGCAGATGCAGAGACCCACAGCCAAGCATGGTAGAGCTTGGGGAACCTAGTGGAAGAGGGTTATAGAGAATGTAGGAGCCAGAGTGGTAGAGCACGCCATGAAAACACAGTCACAGAATCAATGAGCAGGGCCCATAGGGACTCACAGAGACTGGAGAAATAATCAGAGGGCCCATGACACTCTGTCCTTGGTCCTATGCATATATGTTATGATTGTGTAGCTTGGAGTCCTGGTGGGACTCTCAACAGTGGGAGGGGGCACCTCTGACTCTTCAATGATAACATCATGTAGCACATTAAAAATATACAACCAAATCAAATCAAAACAAAACCTATAAAAGTGACAATTCATGGGCATCTAGGTGAGTTTTGAGAACTCATGGGCTTTTGAATGTCTCAATATCTTACTTATAATTGGAGCCTGTTTTGTTGTTTTTAAATATTTTATTTTGTATATAATTCTTTGTTGATTCTCTGGAAATTTCACTTTATTCACCCCAGTCCTGATCACCTTCTAGTCACTCCATATTTGCCCCTCACCCCTGCAGTATGCCCCCCCAAGTTAAAAACAAGGCAAAACAAAGAAATAAAGAAAAAGTTACTTCCTTCCTCTATCCTTCCAAGATCTCTTTTTTCATCGTGGTGGCATTGGGGGCTTCAGTGTCTCAGGTTCAACTACTGCTAGTCCCTGTTCTATAAATCCTATGAATGCAGATGTTTCTATACTTCAAAAACCCAGTGTGGCTTATATAACAAGTGAATTTCAACAGGTTGGTAAAAGGTTGCTTGAAATACAATGTTAAAATTGTGACGTTAGGATTTCAACATAAAATACAAGGCACTCAATTAAATTTAACTGGAACACACAAAGTTTCAAGGCACAGTCATATTCTTGAAAAAGCTGCGTTTTGGCAATATTAGAATGCATTATAACAGGCTTTTATAGAGTACACAGATCTATCTTTCCCCAAAATAAAACAGAACAGACTGTAACTATTACATGAGAGTATAACTTGGAGGTCTAATGACTTAGGATTACTAAAAGAAGTATGGATCAGGGATAAGTCAAAATAACAGCTGCATCACTGAAAAGCAAAAGGTAACATGGGTGATTCTCAGAAAAGAAAAACCTGAACATTTTTTTTTCAGACTGCAGAATGATAGTTCAAGAGTTTCCCTTTAGTTTTACAGCTGTTTACTCTTTTAATACTGTCTAGGAGGCACCATGGAGAATATTCCATTTTTTCTGTTCTCCGAGACATATGACCTTTTGTTTATCTGGAAAATCTTATGAGCTGCTTTTTCCCTCCTAATTCTGAGGACATTCATTGAAAGCTAGTTTTTAATTGAAGACCAGTTTTTAATGTCAACTAGATGCTAGAGTATTTGAGAGGAGGGAATTTCAACTGAGAAAATATCCCCATAACATTGGGCTGTAGGTAAGCAGTTAGGGCATTTTCTTAATTGGTATAAAAGGGTCTCACTTCTGCATGAGCACCTGCCTCCTGGTTACTGCCCAGTTTGACTTCTGACTCTGACTTCCCTGGACAATGGACTGTGATATGAAACTACCAGCTAAAGTAAACCCTTTCTTCTCCAAGTTGCTTTTTATCATAGCGTTTTAGAAGCACAATATTAACATTAATGAAGACATAGAACAACCTAAAAATATCATTATATTAATTTTCTTTTTAAATTAAATTTAATTGACTGTCTTACATTTTTATGGTCTCAAATGGCTATTCTGCTGATGGGTGTTCCTAGAATAAAAGACCAATAAAGTGATTTTGGCTTTCCATGTGTACTATTGAGTAAGGACAAATCATTGAGTATTTAACAAATTAAACAATATTTATAACTAGAATTCCCTATCAGTCAGTCATGGGTACTGAATCTGAAGACCCTATACTTTATCAGAGAAGCACAAAGATGTATTTCTGTTACAGTATTTCAGGCACTTCTGGTGCCATCATTCTCCAAGTCTTCACCTGGGGTTAATAGGGCCTGGGATTTGAGAGGAGATGATGGTAGCAGCTTCTTGGGAGAGTGATAAATCATTTGCAATAATGCACCTAACAGTGAAAGCCATCAATTGCTTTAGAATTGGGGCTTCAATTCTGCCACTAAAGAAGTATTTGTCACTAAACTAGTCTTATCCTCGAGTACAGCTGCTAGAGAGAACACTATGGATTTGACTGAACAGTTCTAGTACATTACAAACAGACTCTTCTAAAGCTATCAGCTTGTAGTCAGTGTTCAGAAAGCCCCCTGGCAGTTCTTTCTACACAGAGCATTTTTAGGTGAAACTTTTTATTCTTTATTATCCTCAAATAAAAGTGGAAGTCCAGGTGATACTCATTAATAAAACACTTCCTATCACTGAATGCAGTTAGCAAGAACTTTAAATCCCAATCTGGGGATAATGAATTTGCTGTAAGAACAGATTTTCTTTTCTTTTTTCTTTCTTTTTTTTTTTTTTTTTGCTAAAAACATCTATTCTGAAATTATTCTAAAAGAAAACTATTGCTCATTAAAATTTTAGAAATTGCCAGGCATGATAGCACACAGCTGTAATGTCAGCAGCCAGGAGGCTCAGGCAGGAGGATTCTGATGTTCAGGTCAGTCTGTAGTACTTAGGGGCCTTATAAACAAGCAAAACCACAATAAAAGTGCAATTATAAAACTTACACACCACTGCTACTTACAAGGTGTGAAACATTTTATATATTCTTTCCCTTATTCCTTTAAATTGATACAATTTAAAGCCTCTTATGGTATATAGGGAATCCTGGACATGTTTCCTCACAGGATGTCTACTACTGTATGATTTGTAAATACTGATAATAAATGTTATCAACTGAATTTCTATGTCAGCACTTCCCCATTTTTATGGAAAACCCCCAATCTCCAGGGCAATGCACTTAGAAATGGAGCTCTAGAAATTTCCTTAATTTATATGGGATATGGAGGATACTTTCATCCCATGGCACCATTCTGACTGTCCCTTATAAAGAAATAAGTGGCTCTGGGAGGATGGCTCAGTGTGAAAAGTTCTTATCTTGTGATTACTGGGCATTTATTATTTATTATCTCCCAAGCCCACTGGAAAACTGAACAGAGTGGCATGGATGTTATAGTTGCAGTGATGGGGAAGCAGAGTCAGGAGGACCATGAGAGATCCTGTCTTCAAAACCAACAAACAACAACTAAAAGCAAGCAACCCCCTGCCACACACACACACACACACACACACACACACACACACACACACACAAGTTGCAAAGAGCATCAGCAACAACAAAACAAACCAAGATGAATGGACCAATGCTTACTCTTTCAGCACCATGTGATGATACCTGAAGCCAGGAAGTTTACCCCCAAATGCCCAGTTCTCATAACCATGAGAAAAAATTCTGATCGACTAAGAAAATGCTCTGTGGTATTTGGCCACATAGCTCAAACTGACTATGAGCCCAGGAGAGACATGATTCTTTTGGATGTTAGATGAAAGAATATTTTACTCACTGGGAACATATATAAGATCTGTGTAAACTATGGTGTCACTAACCCATGGACAGTTGATTTTATTAAGCACACACTATAGGGTGATGCTTTGAACAAATCCTTTTAGTACTTTATGTAAGGAACACACTCTGATCCTGCTTAGGAGACATGTAGTGGTGGGGATGGCAAGGTCTGTCAGTTACAGGATATGCATCCTTAAAACAAAGGAGACTATTTCAAAAAAGAGAAAAGAAAACAATATTCTCTGAAGGGACTCTAGCTGGCCTGAGCATGGTAAACACGTCTCCATCAGGTCTTGTCCTTCTCCCTCATTCCCTTTGCCTTGCTCAAATCCATTAGATTGGTCTCTAAAGCTAGCCCTCAAAGTCCATTCCTTTATTTGGACACTTTCTCCTCCTGAAGCTGACTACCAAAGTCCAGCTATCAAACTATTGAAATCCAGCACTCAAAACCCACCTTTGAGTACCCTAATTAACATGCTCAATCTAAACAAACTAATTCATCCCAAGACAGGACTTCTCCCTTTATCTTTATAAATGGCCATTTGCCTAGCTTCTCTCTATCTAGAGGCAGTCCTTTGTCCCTCTGGGGCAAATATTCCTTCCTCTCCTCCTCTGTTTCATATTCCCTGTTCTTTGTTCAGCTAGTGCAAAAAGTCCCCCATGTGTTGAGTACCTGCTGTCAAATATCTTATGCCAACACTTGTCCCTTCATTTACAAAGAATTCTTTGCAGCATGAGTTGTGTAAATTTTTTATTCATTATTTTATTACCATTTAGTTTATTCTTTTAGAATTGCATATATATACACACACATACACCAACATGCACATAAGTACACATAAATATATACTCATATATACACCCACCCACAAACACAATGTGATTTGATCAAAATTCCCTGCCACTTTACTGGCCTATCTCCTTCTTCCTAGGTCTCCTTAAGGCTGGAGTGATAACTCAGCAATTGCATGAACTTCACACATTTTTCTTGCAGAGGACCTGCCTGCTTAAGGTTGGGTTATGAGTGTCATGGGTCATGTTCATGAATCAGGCAGTGAACCAGAGGCCACACCACTGATTCAGATGGTTTTTCATTCTCCTTCTGTTACCTTTAACTGACTCTAGCATCTAGTAGGAGTGAGGCCTCATGAGCATGTCCCACATCCTTAAACTAAATGTCAGTGGTCTTGAAAAGGTATTGAGAAGGTAGTCACTACTATTGTGAGTTCTCAATAACAACAACAGCAGCAGGAACCGAGAGAGAGAGAGAGAGAGAGAGAGAGAGAGAGAGAGAGAGAGAGAGAGAGAGAGAGGAGAGAGAAAGAGAGGGAGAGAGAGGGGGGGGGGAGGAGGAAGGTAGAGGGATTAAGAAGTCCTTATTCTAAAAACCTGGTGCGGGAGATTATGTTGTTCCATTGTAAATAATTGTTCCATCCACTGGTTTAATAAAAAGCGCTGATTGGCCAAAGGCAGGCAGGAAGTGTGGGCAGGGTTACCAGACTAAGAAAACTCTGAGAACATGAAGCACAGAGCAGAATGCCAGAGAGAAGCCGGAAGAAGCAGAGGACAACCATGCTGCTGTGAGAAAAGGTACCCAGCCCCATGGCTGAACAGGATGAGTCATGGGTTAGATGAAGGGTAGAGAGCTAGCAAGTTATATGCCTGGGCCTTAGGCTGATCAGCCTAAAACAATTGTAATCATCTGTGTGTGTCTGCCAGTTTGTGGGTCTGAGGGTGTGAAGGTCTGTGGGCCTAAACCTGGAGGCTAGGCCCAAAAGTTCAGGCCAGAAACCTCTTACTACAAACGGGCCAGAAACCTCATACAATAACCTGGTTCTGTTCCCAGCACCCACATGGGTGCTTGTAGTTATTTGTAGCTTCAGTTCTATGTACTCTGACTCTCTGTTCTGGCCTCAGTGGGCCCCAGTAAAAATACTATACTTACACAAACAGGAAAACCACCCATACACATATAATAAAAATAACATAAGTCTTTAAAAAAAAAAGGAGATAATTCTTGTTCTATGACTTAAAAGGTTGTGGTCACTTGATTTCAAAAGATCTGTACAATGGACTGATTTTTGTCCAGATAAAACAAATATGAGAAGGTTTCAGAAGACCAAGACAAGGATGTATGGGCTATAAAATGAAAGGAAGAATGATGCTAGCTTCCTAGATATTCCTTTGCCTAATGTGTTATAGGAGAAACAGAAGGAGTTTAGAGGAGAAGCTTGGAAAAGTTCATGAACCCTGACAGAGGACCAGGAGCCTACTCCAGATCTTACAGCCTATAACCAGATGAGAAGAGGAAGGAGACAAAGACAAAATTTCCTCATGTTGTCTCCATATTTACCCTGTACTGTGGTGTTGGTTCCTTCCCCTGAGGAAAACAGGGTTGGAGTTGTAGACCTCTCTCTTCCTACTTAGTTCTGTCATTTCCTCTACCTTGGACAGGTTCTCTGACTGCTCTTCTTGATTCCCAGTGCCCTCCCTCTCTTTCTTCAGAATATAGTCTTTCTATGTTATTCTGACTCTTAATACTCATTGGGTTGTGCAGAACAAACTTTAATCTACCAACTGGAATCCACTTGTGAGTGGAGACATACTTTTGTCTCTTCCCTTGAGAGTTAATCCAGTTGTCAGGTCACAGGAACCATCCCTGGAAAGGTGGGTTCACCTTAAGATACCTTTTCCCCCTCAGGTTTGCCATGCAGTCCTTATAAGCTGCCAAGAGGTTTAGATGAGCTCCTTAAGTTTTTCTCCTTTCTCCTTTCCTTGCAGATATGGATGGAGCCTATCACCTTCCCTAGTGCTTTGGGCTTCCTTGGTCGTTTTATAAAGTCCTCCCCATCAACTTCTACCATTTGGCTGACCACCATATCAGCTTATTTAAAATAGCATGGCATTTTTTCTTTTCTGATTTTTTAAAGTTAATTTTTACTTAAATTTTTGCCAAACTCACAAGTGCTCTCCCTTCCTCCCCTTCTCTCAGTCCTCCACCAGCCTCTCTCCAGCCCTAACCCTCATGCTTTCCCCAGAGAAGGAAAGGAATCCCAAGGTGAGTCAATTCTGTCTGGCATATCCAGTTGAGGTAGAACCAAGTCCCTCCCCAAGTGTCAAGGTTGAGAAAGGTCTTTCTCTGTAGAGAATAGGCTCTGAGAAGCCAGTTCATGCACCAGAAACAAACTCTGATCCTAGTGCAAGAGGCGTCACAAACTGCCCGTGCCATTAGAGTGTCATCTACATTCAGAGGGTTTAGATCCTTTCTGGAAGGCTCCTCAGCTGTCGTTTCAGAGTCTGTGAGTTTCCAGTAGCACAGCACAGCCTGCTCTGTGGGTCCCCTCCTCATGATCCTGATCACTTTGCTCATATACTCCCTCATCCTTCTCTTCGGCTGGACCAGTAACATGACCCAGTGTTTAGCTTTGGATCGAGCATTTGCATTTTTCACTTCTTTACATTCTTCTCTTTCCTCTAGGGAGCTGTGAGATTTATATATTTATGTCCTGAACTTTTTTTTCCTTTAAATTCTAGTTAATTGTGCTTGAAACTTAGTTTGAGTCTAGTTTTATTTTTTTCATTAATGAGAGAAGGAACAGCAAGAGGAGGCCCAGATTTCTGTCGGAACTCCAAAGATTTCTGGTATTACATTTTCCTGCATCTTGTTTTTCCAGTTTGTGGAGAAAATGAACCAGTTCCTCCACCCCATGTTAAAAGTTGACAAAAACTCTACCCTAGCAGGAGAATATAATTCTAATCCATATCATGTACACAAGGTGGAATCCTGCTCTCACCAGACAGCAATGAAATATTCATCACTCTTGCTGAAACAGTGGTAGGCAGGTCCAAATAGACATTGTTTTAAATACATTGATTTCTTCTAGTTATTCATATTAGATACACAGTAACAAGTTAGAAAGCAGCACACCCACTTCCAGCATATCGGGATCATGGTGGCTTGCCAAAGAGTTCTAGTAAGACGGGATTAAGGAGTTTAGAAGCCAAGGCTTTGTGTTAGCTGACTTTGATTCCAGTCTTTGTTGGTTGTTCCGTATAAAGTTCTGGGTGAATTATATAATTTCTGAGAATCAGTGGAGACCTAAAATGGAAATAAAAAACTATATAATGCATAAAACTAAATAACAGGTGTAAGACAACATATTCAAGGAGATATGTTATACCACAGTGGATGTTTGAGAAGCCAGAAAAAAAGTAAATAATCTGATAGCAATCAAAAAGTTCTAAAAATTAATGGAATGAAAAATAAAATAAAAATACAGGAAAGTCTGTGACATAAAAATTTGGCAGTAAATAAAGATAAATAAAATTAGCAAATCTCTAGCAAGATAGAAAAGATGAAGATATATATTATCAATATTATGAATCAATAGAATTAAAAGCAATAAACAATACTATGCAGAACTTTGCACACACAGTTTCAACAACTTATGTGATACTGACTGATTTTTTGAAAGACACAGAAGCTTCATAAACAAACTATGAAGTAAACTTGGAACTTTAATTTTTGTTAAAGGGATTGAAATTATAATTTAGGAACTTCTCACTCTCCAAATCTCCAGTCCCAGATTATTTCATTTGATGATCCTGTAAATATTTAAATAAATTTAACAACAAAATATTCACAATCCCTGACCATTGAGAGGATAAAACATCACTTCCCAGTTTATTACATGAGTCTAATTTGCACTGTATGTAGCTGTACAACTGAATATAACTATATATCTGTATATTATTCATATAACTTAATATAACCACAATCAACATTTCTTTTGACTGTAGACAAAAAATTCTTAAAGAGCAACATAATTCATTATTCTAACAGACTAAACAAATCAGTTCACACTAGTTGATTCAGGAAAAATGTTTTGAAAAATCTACAACAACAAAAAGACATAGAAAGGACACTTCTAAAACTGGGCAAAACAACACATTTGACACCATGTTTAATGGTAAAAGGTGAAGGATTTTAGATTGTAGATTGCATCTGTTCTCACTGTTGCTACTCAATGTAGCAATGTTAAATCTGCCAATGTAATGGGAAAAAAAGAATTAAGAAAGACACCAATCAGATATGAAGAAATGGCAGCATGTTTAATGAGGTAACATAAGTAAAAATATCTCAGAAATTTACAGTAATGGCTATAAATCTGATAGGAGATTTTAGTAGGTTTATCATGTACAAACCAATCTATAAAAATGAATTATGTTTCTACATTGCCATGAACCTATAAACACTGAAATTGTTGTTCAAAATTGAAATATGCAGTATAAACCCCGCAAAAAGTGAAAGGTTATTATTGGATGAAAACTACAAAATGGTGATACACATACTATGTTCATGAGTTGTGTGAGTAAATGTAATAGTAATGCAAAATATGAAATTATAGGAAAAAGAGAAACATCTAAAAAACAACACAGATAATTTAGAAGTAAATACATAAAAATCTGACAAATTAATTTTTGAAGTAATGTAAAACCAATTAAATATAAGTAGCACTTTTCAATAAACAATGATAGACAATTTTAGACCTGTTATAATGGAGTTAACCTCAACCTTCATCTCCTACCTTATACAGAAATTATATTGGACCATGAAGGTACATTGGAAGCATTAACATAATAATGTACTTGAGAATTAAAATGCAGCATAACATCATTTACTCATAGTCTACCATGACTCTTTGCAATCTAAACAATCATTAGTTCTCTTTAAGAGGGCTTTTCACATCAAGTTTATTTTGTAGATTCCTCCCACCAAATAAACGTATTCAAGAAATTATGAGGTAACTACATTGCCGTTGCTACTAACAATAGAACCCAGCAGCATTTGTGATGAGATCTTGACTAAAATTTAGTATTCCATATTCTCATGAACACAATTTTGAAATTATATGGCTATTATTTTGAGAAACTAAATCCTTTAAAGTCAATTAAAATATCAAAAATTATTAAAACAGTAATTCATTGTTTATATAACTGAATATTTAATTTCTAAAAACAAATTAAATTTATGTATAATAATAATGTGCTAAAGATTGTGATCAAGGGCTAAGAGCAGTTTATGAGTGAGCTAAGGTCAGAGTTATTGAAATCATGCACGTATGGATTTTAAAATGTTTGTATATGAAGGTAGATATCATATAAACACTTATTTGTAGTTACTGTATTTCTATTTACTTATCATATATTCTCTTCTTTACTTACTTTAAGGTCACAAGGGAATGATTTCTGGTTACCCTCTAATATTCAGTGTTAAGGACAGAAACATGGCAGCATGACGGTAAGGCCTTTCTTTCCCTCAAAACTGTGCCATCTATTTGAACAGTCATATACAGTAAAAGAGTGAAAATTTACTTCTACAACCAAAGTGAATACTTAACAATAATTTTCTTATGGAGATCTAAAAGTTAAGAGTGCTGACATGTTTAGATGGATTTAATCTCTGGGTACCCTAATAAACGCCTTCTGCATATTGACATTCAGTTTGAGTCAGTGGTGGCTACCAAAAGTTGCTTTTTTTTTTTTAAATGAATTAGACACTGTTAAATATTTTTAATGATTTATTTTTAATTTTATGCCTCTGTGTGTGGTTGTGCACATGACGTGTACAGGTGTTCTCAGAGTCCAGAATAGAGTGATGGCTTACCTGTGAGCTGCTTGTTGTAGTTTCTGGGAAGCAAATTCAAGCCCTCTTCAAGAACATTGAGCTCTCTTTTGTGCTGAGCCTTTTTCCCAGCTACTCAAAAAGCATTTCTAGTGTTTAGATTTATAGTCATCCTGTAACATAGATCTTCATTTACTTAAATAACATGCTGTTTATATAAACTGTTTTCTCAAAAGAACTACACAGGTAGCAAATGTCACAGTTCAAATTGGAACTAGGCATTTTGATTTCTTATAAATAATCAAAGTCTTTGTTTATGTTTCCATTTAATTTTTTCTCCTTTAGTACTTGTTTCACAAAGATGTTAATGGCATTAACATTAAACAAGATTTATTGAGAATTATTAAGGAAAAGTAATAAATTAAAAAAAACTGAGAGAAATTTTGAGTGTGGCAAGAGTATAGAAGAAAGGAAAAAGCAACTGAATTTTCTGTCTAGGGTTTTCAGAAAGCCATAGTAGAAGCTGACCATGAGATGAGGTTATTTCCTTGAAAAATATTAATTCTCTGGGATATAAATAGAAGGCCCACATGATCTATGCCCGCTGGCTCATCCAGGGAGATGATTATATGCTATTCACACACATCCCATTCAACAGGAGAGGCTGAACCCCTCCTTTTTTCTTCTCTGGATTATGCCTTGTTAGCTGCTTCTGTCTGCTGTTAGTCACTGCTGCTGTTAATACCTCTGACCTTGAGGGTGTCTCAAGTGCATTCAATTATATTTCAATCTCACATTTACATGGCCAGCTTGTAACTCTACTATGACACAGAGTTAATTTTATTAATGAGCTAATTCTCTCACAGCCAGAAAGATGTAGCTCTATTTGCTTCTTCATATCTCTATTTAGCTCCATGTCTCTGGGGTTATCTGAGGTCATCTCCTAGGTGGAAACTTCTTGTTAGAAGTCGTCCTTACAGCTTGGTCTGGTCCAGTTAGCTGCCCATAGAATCAAGGACTGATAAAACACAACAATACATTACAGCTGCTTGAGGTCTTCAAGGGGCAGCTTGGTTTGCCATCACTGGCCTAGATCCTTGTCTTTCTTACCTGTTTCCTTGGCTACCTCACATTTAGGACAAGCCCCTCTTACTCATTTTCCTCAGTATTACAGATTCTGGCAGGTGGACAATGTTTAATTGAGATAATCCATAAAAAACATTTAAAACTGCCCATGGCATGATACATTCTCTATAAATGTAAGCTGTGGTAATAATCACTGCCTATCTGTGTATATGTGCATGTACAAAGTCCAAAAGAAGAAAAGAAATAATAAGGTGTAAATGTTTTGAAAACAGTAAATTCTACTGAGAATTCTTTACATTATGAAAGTTATTAACTCAGTTTATTTCACAGTAGATACTAAATATTCCCATTTCCCTGGGTAAACAAACAATGGCTGTGGTGGTAAGTAAGTGTTATAGAACTCTAAACTCCTTTATCAGAACTAAATTCTAGAGAGTCCACTGCTGTCTGTTAACTCCAGCAGACAGGCAATGTTGGGGATACTCAAAAGTTAGTGCTCACGTCAGCAATGGGACGCTCTGGCATCTTGGTTATGCTGATTTTGTAATTCTTTAAAAATGCAGCAACACACCACACATGTGTCCTTGACTGCTCTGTGCCTTAGTTTCCTTATAGCTACTGCAAAAACAAAACAAAACAAAATGTATTTTTAGGATGAAATGACTTCAATACATTTGAAATCGTTAAAACTAGTCTCCAGAAATTTCAATAAGTATCATCAATTATTTTTATATAAAGACAAGGATAAAACTTGGACTTGGGAGAAGACAAAGGTATTGAGTCGAAAAAATATATTTTTTAAAAGATAAGGTCTAAACTTTTAAATTTGACCCCACAAGATGATTTGCAATTGCAGAAACACACAGTTATGAAGCTATTAGTTATCTGGCTAAGAGAATAAGATTTATCATGAGAAATTAGACCTTTGAGACTTAAATTTGTATATAGAATTTGAAGACTATTTTGAAACATTTTTGTTCTTACATTTAAAAATAAGCAATAATTATAATATAAAATATTTTTTTTTCTTGATTTTTCCACAAATTTAGTAAATGTAGTAAGCACCTAGCTGTTGCCTGATGTTTCTGGCCTGGACTTTCTGGCCTAGCCATGAGGTTCAGACTCTCACCCCACAGAGACACACAGACACTTGTATTAATTTTATTCTGATCAGCCTATGGCTCTGGTATATTGCTACCTAGCTCTTGCTCTTAAACTAACCCATGATTCTTATTCTGTTCAGCCATGCAGCTCAGTACCTTTTCTCAGAGCATCATAGTTGTTCTCTGCATCTGCTGACTTCTCTGTGGCATCTCTGCCCTGTTCTTCCTGTTCCCAGAGTTTTCCCAGTCTGGTAGCCCCGCCCATACTTCCTGTCAGCCTTCAGCCAATCAGTGTGTTTTATTAAACCAGTAGGAGGGACTACAACATACAGAACACAATCCCATTACACCTAGCACGGACTGAAGTATGGTGGCAAGTCATTTAAAGTTTATATTCCCAGTGACAGAGGTTAACATTTCTTTCTATACTCAGTCACACTGGCTACTAAAAACCTAGTGTGTTTTCCTTCACATCCTGGAAGTTACTTCAAAATGGTTGATGAGAAATTTCTAGAGAGGTTGGTAAGAACCTTTGAACCCACTCAGGTACATTGTGTCAGAAACTCCCAGAGTGTCCCTTGGGAGTCTATATATTTAACTGTGGTAGTCATCACTCTTATTACTAGTCAAAGTTTTTTTTTTTTTTAGTCTAATAGATACTCACTGGGCAAAGATAGTGAAACTCTATTGTATAAGTAACAGCACTTTAGACAATGATTTTTCTATTATATTTAATGTATTTTAAAATTATAGATTTTGATCATATTGTTTTTCCTCCCCAAGTCCTTTCATATTCTCTCCTTCTCCCTACCCAACTTACTTAATATTATTTTTCTTTCAAAAAGCAAATCCAAAAATAAAACAAGAAAAACCAACCAAACAAAAAAGTTCCCACCAAAGACAAAACAAAACAACCAAATAAAAATAACAGCAACAAACTGCACTGAAAACAAGATGGCATCTACCTCATGTTGATCCACAGCACCTGCATGTGAGCCTTTCTGAAGAGCTAGTATCACTCTATTGGAGAAAACTGATTTTTTTTTCTTCTCTAAGGAAGAGTTAATTCTTTGTTAGGTGTTTGTGGCTGCATTCTTTCTCCTTATATATGCTGAGATTTTGTCTGGCTTGAATTTGTGCAGGTCTTGTGCACTCTGTCACAGTCTCTGTTAGTTAATATGTGCATAAATGTATATGTGTATCTGAGGGATGCTGTTTCTGTGAAGTCATTTACCACCCCTTGGTCTACGGTCTTTTCATCACCTCTTCTGAATAGATCTCTGAGACTGGTGTGGGAGGGGAGTTAATAAAGACATCCCTTAAGGACTAAATATTCCAAAGTCTCTCTTTGTGTGTACATTGTCCAATTGTAGGTCTCCATTTTTATTTCAATCTACTGCTAGAAGAAGCTTCTCTGATGAGGGCTGTTCTGTAGGCACAGCAATATGACATTGGAGTTGTTTTATTGCTATATTGCTTTAGTAGAATAACAGTATATGAATTGGAAGATTGCTACTGTCATGTCTGAGAGATATAATCTTTTCTGTAGAGTCCATGACCTATCTAGTTTCAGATTCTTAGCCTCATCAACAGTGTTATGTCTGGGCTGCATCTCATACAGTGGGTCATCAACCTAATAAAAAAGTTGTTGGTTACTCCCATAGTATTTGTACTACTCTTGCACCCGTATTTCTGGCAGGCAGATCACTGTTGTAGGATACAGAGTTCACTGCTGGGTGAGACCAGTGATTATTTTTATCTTCTGTAAAAATACAGTTCTTTCCAGCATCAGGACTGTTAAGACACTAATGTTCCTGTTCCTTAACCTCTGTCCTCAATGTAACTTATGTGTGTGACTTCAGTTTTCACCATGTCTCATTTCCTTTTTGTCTACAGAAAGCTAGCTTCTATAGCACTAGTATTTCCTAAGGCATATAATCTTCAGGATGGCTTACTTGAGTCCTTAACTGGAAATTATATCTTGTGTCAATGTAAAATAGAAAACTTCATCAGATAAATTACTGTCTTTGGTTTTACTTCACAGAATCAAAAGTTCTTGAAATAATGAATTTCCAAAGATAAAGAAACAATTAGGAGTTGATAGTGAGTTGCATTCTTAACCTCGTGAAACTAGCATTAGATATTTCTGTAAGCTTGAAATTTCACATGGGACATTGCCCCACCCCTACCATGGATTCAGACTTAATTTCAGTCAGATAATGGTGGTAGGTTACTCCTAAAACTTTTTTGACATTATTCCACCATGCAGGTGGGTCAGCACTGTAGATTTCAGGGTTTGTAGCTGAGTTAATGCTTACTTTTCTCCTCTGGTCATATTCAGAGTACCTTCCAGTACAATAAACATTAGTCAGTAGGGGTGAAGGCTCTAGTTAGGCATTAGTTTGACCTTTTCATGTGCAGTGAGTTATTTAAGTGTTGTCTTCAGCAACAAGATTTTCCTATCAGTTTTTGAAGAAAGATTAATAAGTAGCTTTGGCGATAATATGGATTTTGAGAGGTTTTCATTGAGACCCTTCAGCCTAAAACTAAAATAGATGTAACCCACCCCCAGTACTGGAGGTTTTTTTGATAGTGAGAGATGTCTAGTAAAGGCTTTGTCTTTCCATTATTGGTCTATCCAACTACACCATTATTTGGTGACTTCAATGTATATTTCTTTCATATATCTAGGTATTGTAAGAAACTTCTACTTTATTAGGTATCCATACAGCTCTTCAAATGGCCTTTAAATAGAACTGTCTTTCCCTACATTTTCTTCCTCACACTCCTCCTTCTCATTTGATGCTCCCATTTCACTTTTCCTACCCATCTGTTGTCCATCCATAGCTATCTATGCTATTTTCCCATGTCAAGGAGCTTCCTAGCTTTCCCAATCCTTACTCTATACCTATGGTACTTTACATGGTTATACAAACTGTACCCTGCTTATTGAAGACTTAACAGCTAAAATTCACATAAAAGTGAATATATACCATATTTTGTCTTTTAGGATCTGGTTTACTCTTCTCAGGATGAGTTTTTATGGTTACATCTATTTATCAGTGAATTTTCTGATTTAACAGTTGAGTAATGTTACATTGTTTAAATTCCATATTTTTCTTATCCATTCATCCATTGATGAACATCTAGGCTGTTTCCAATTTCTGGCTGTTTTTGATGTAGCAGCACTGCAAATGGTTAAACAAGTATATTAGGATGTAGAGTCTTTGGTATAGTCCCAAGAGTGGCATAGCTATATCCCGAGGTAGATCTAATTCCAGCTTCTTAAGGAATGGCCACCCTGATTTCCATAGTGGTTATGCAAGTTTACACCCCCATATGCATTTGAGAAGAGTTCCCTTTGCCCTACATCCTCACTAGCATGAGCCATCATTTGTTTTTATTGCTCTTTCTCATTCTGATGGGTATAAGATGAAATCTCAAAGTATTTTTTCTCTTTATTTACCTGAGACTAAGCTAATGAAAGTGTGGGATGAGGGAGTGGGGAAGATCTAAGAAGAGTTGGGGGTAAAGGAAACCATAATCAGAATATATAGTATAAAACATATTTTCAATAAAGTACTACTTAAGAAAGGAGAGATGACATTCATCAGATACTCTCTGTGGGGATTTAATAAAAGCTCTGAAAGTTTTGGAGATATAAGAGGTATCTAACCACAGTCAGTCTAGGAGGATCGTAGAGTGGTGATTCATACTTTTAATCCCAGCACAGGGAGTATCCTGGGAGTGGTGACCTACACCCTTAATCCCAACTGAGTTGGAGGTCATTTTAGTTTACAGGAGTTCCAGGCTCCCAGGCAGGCAGTGGTGGGGCTATGCCTTAACTTACCAAGAGAGTATTCAAGGTGGTCATAGAAAGACAGAAATCAGAGAGGCCAAGAGAAGCCAGGCTGAGGAAACTGAAAGACAGCTGAGTAAGATCTGACTGTGGTGTTTATTCTCTCTACTATCTCCGACTTTCTCAGAGATCTATCCCTGAGTTTCATTTATTTGTGCAACAACTCTCTGCTTGCTTACTGATGCTCCATGTGACCAGCTTCCTTACATTCCCAACTCATCTCATGATGAAAACCTTTGATGTCTCAGCCCTAATAAATCTATTTTCCATAAGTTGCCCTATCAACTATTGTTTCATAGCAGTAAATAACTAAATCAACAGTCAAGGCAAGTATCCATCCACAGAATTATATCCTTAACCATTTACAGTATTTTTCTGAAAGATTATTGCTAAATTTACCATCTTGGCCTTGAACTTGTTCTAATGCTCAGGCAGTTATTTGTCAATGCCCAATCCTCTGCCTCCATGTATTTGGCACCATAAGCTTCCACCATGAACCCCAGTTCAGCAGCTTAATTTTTAAAAGCATGTGCTTTACCACTGGGTTCTACTCCACTTTAGAAATTTATATGACTTTAAACAATAGTAACATTTTGATTTAATATACAATTCCTTCTTAAGTACCAACTCAATATCCAGAACTATGCTTTGTGTTATATTTTAAATTTTTAACAAATGATGTTCAGGAGGCATAGTCCCTTGGGACAGGGGGTATTTGTAGAGCAATTGATATGGCATGACATATAATACAAACACAGAGTTGACCAAAGTTATATGAGTCTAGAGAGAAAAATTGTAGAATATAGTAGGGTCTGTTTAGCTAGAGACATTTTTTGAACTGGATAGATCAAACTGCACCAGCCTAAAGGACCCAAATGGGTGGAAAAATATCTCTGGCTTATCCCAGAATATGATAGTGAGTCAAGTTGGATGGAAAGCTTGGAAAGGCAACAGCTTGAGTTCTGTTAATTAAAAAGGGCCCACGATGATTGGGTGAGTTTGAATTTGACTCTGCAGAGAGTGGAAATTATATGAATTGGGAGATTGCTACTGTCATGTCTGAGAGATATAATTAAGGCAATAGGAATGGAAATAGAAGGAAACAGCTGTGAAGCTGATGTACCACACCTGCAAAGAAGGTAGAACAGTACATCTTTAAAAAGTGATGATTCCACACAGAGGGCATGGAGAAGTCCCTTTGAAAGGTTTGCCACTTAGTCACAGTCTTTCCTTTAAAAGCTTTGTCAAGAGAGGAAGGGATAATAGGCTTTATGAGTAGTTTGATTTTGTATTAAAAAATCTGGGCTTCACAAAAGCCCTCAGATGAAAATGCTCTGTTGGCAAAGTAAAGCTCGGGAGAACTAACTGTGTGTGAGTGTGGGTTCTTAGCCCCGAGGCCTGGGAAGCTGCTTCTCAGCACTCCTTTGCTTTCTGTAGGATGCAATTGTATCAAATAATCAGTTCTTTTTCTCACTTGGAAAAGAATATGGAAGGCCCTTGAAGGCCACCAGGTGGTCAATCGATCATTCAACTTTCTTTCTGGGCAGAAATTAGTCTTGAAAAAAGAAAGTCTTAAAATGACAAATGTTTTAAATATTGGTAGGGAAATCAAGATAGAGTCCAAGAGAAAAATCTCCAGCCCAAAATCTGTGGTTTCTGCTTGTTGCGACCTAGAAACAGCCAATGAAAGCAGCTCCTATTTTGATTTAGGTGTGGGGAAGGAAGCTACCACCAGAGGGCAGTCGCTCCTCGAGATGCGCTAGACAAAGCAGTTCCTCCAGGGTTTTGTATTGGAGTGCTTGGTTACCAGGGAAATGTGCATGTGGCAACAATCACTAGGACAGCGAGGTCTAAAGGACAGACCCAGAGAAGCCCACAGCTATCCAAGCAGGCGAGTGATTCGATCTGTTTACCTGACAATTCATAATAAACCAGTTCACAATTTCTCTTCCTAGAAAATTGGTTTGTTATTCTCTCTCAATAATAGGAAACGCCTTGCTTTGTCTACAGCAGATTTCACTCCCTGTTCATATCTGAGTGGCAGCATTCTTTGTATCTTAAAAGGCTGTTATGATTACAGTCACAGACAATGTCAAAATTTTTGAAAATGTGAATCAGTCAAGGGGAAATCTCAAAGATGGAAGAGAGGACAACAGTACCCAGTCTGTAAATGCCAGCTGCTGTTTCCGAAGAGTCAACGATGAAAGGGATTCACACTCATCTGACCTTCAACAGTGCTTCACTCTACACTGGTAAAAACACAGAAAGGTAAAATGTGCCTAGGAGAATATATCTACTATATCCAAATTGTCACAAGTAGCCTATAGGGAGAATGGCTTGAATGGATGTATTTTGTTCCTATGCCTTTGTTCTTTAACTCTCCCTTTAAGAGAAGCAGGAAGGGGACAGGTCAGAAAATAGGCATAAAAACACATATAGGCCACTTTTCATTTGTCTTTTTGTCCTACAGCGTGACGAAGTGCAGTACATACATTTCTTCAAAAAGCCAATTGTAACTAGGTGGCATTCTGATAGGCTGTGGTTTGTATGAATCTTAAATTGAGATCTTTCCACATCTTGATCATTGGGAAATTAAACCACACTTTTCCCTAACTGTATCTTTAAAAGGAATAGCAGCCTCCAGTGAGAGAAAGGAGATCGTAAAATTCAGAAAGAAAGAGGTCCAGCAAGGCAAAGGAAATGAGTTCAATACTCTTAGAATTTCAGAGAATGAAAACTGTGTAGAAGAAAATGTCAGTAACCTGAACAAATTCTTTTCTTCCATTCTGCAAATTGGAGAATAAAATAGAGGAGGGCTATATTCCCTGATGATCTGCAGTCAGGACTTGAACGTGGGGTTTCCTATTCTTCAATTATTGAAGCTGATCTTTAGCAACAATGATGATGATGCTTATTCAGGCACCATTTCCTGGTTAATCACACAATATGTGCTTTCTTCAGTATTAAACTAATTCTAAAACTGCAATGCCCTCCACTGAAAACAATCATTTTAAACAGCAGCAAAGCCACTAAGATGGCCTTGTTTTGAGCTCTTCTTTCCCACCTCCATGGGAATCCCTGCCTGGATTGTTTCAGTACATTGAACACAAGAGCATATGCAGCACTTTGCTTGTTATAAATGTTTGAAAGCTGGCATTGCTAAACTATGACTAATTTCAATTAAAAAAAATCATTTTTGAAAAATGTGCTTACTACAATCTTTATAACCACTGTTAACTGTGTGGCTCCCAAATAGAATCTGTTAGAAAAAGAAGGAACAGGTATTCTCAAAACATGTGCTGTTGACTCTCTGTGCCTTGAGACAGCTACATATTTACATAAAAGAGAATACAAGGCCATCAATCCATAGAACATTAGAATTGTGATCACATTGTATACTGATCAAATCTTATTTTAAAAAGATAAAAAAATTATGCCTGATTTATTCAAATTCCATAATGGACATGTAACATACATATTGTATTTTTATTATTTATTCCATAATTTTAAAATTAGTTTGCATATAGTATATAGATATTGCATGTGAATTTTGCAATGTTGAGCATAGTGGCCAAAGCTTCTAGCTGTTCATGTTTGTGCCTAAGTCTCAAATCTTCAGAGTAGTGTCACTTTATTAATTAGAATAATTATGACACACTTATGGTAATTTTTTGTCCTTTTCTTTCAACTCCTAATGACCCAGACATTTTACATTCCTCATTTACTCTGTAAAATCCTTTTTATCATGTAAGGCAACACATACATGCTTTAAAGTACTAGGATTTGGCCTCCTTCATGGTGAGAAATGCAAGTATCTGCACTCCATTCCTGTCTAAAATGTATATGCCTACATTGATTTTTACTCCTGAAATTCCTTAAAATAATAAAATGCAGGTCATTCTGAAGAATTGTTAAAATGGTATGGCACTAGCACTATTCATACACTCTTGGTTTAAGCACAGAATTCAGCACCAATAATGTGGACATCAGGAAAAAATGGTCTGAGAAGAGAATTGATTTCTGGCCACTTTATGGTTCTGCCTAACAGAACCAAGTTCTTCCAACACAGTGCCCACCTTACCAGGCTCAGTCTCCCCATAAGTCGTAAACGCTGTCGGAATTCTTTGGATGCCATGTCGAGGAATATTTTCATTATCATTTTTGAAGACAAAATAATGTATTTTTCGTAAAAGCAAGTATTTTTTAAAAAGAAAATCAGTTGAATATTCTGGATCTTAATATTTCTGCAAAGGAGACCTGTTTTTGCAATTTATGCAGCATGAACACCCGAACATATGGAGAGAGACTGAGTTCTCATTCTCCATGAGCCGAACTTCCTGAGATTAAGAACAAGTCAATACAATAAAAAGAAAATTAATTTCTTTATATCTGTGGAGGCTCTGAAGGCTGAAATCAATGCTCTGTGAAGCCTGGTTACCAGGTGAAATGGGCATGTGTCTCTTAATTTCAAAAGGAATTCACAGCATTTTGGCTGATAATGACCTCAAAATACTCCTACATTTGGAAAAGCAATTATTCTTGGTTCTAGTTTTGCTTAGGGCTTCAATAGAAATTAAGTACACACACACACACACACACACACACACACACACACACACACACACACACACACACACACTATTTTATTTAAATATATTTTTATAAATCTTGGTCTTTTCTGTTTATTTGGTGTTTCCTACATCAAATAAACAGAACTGTGTGTCACTAACAATGAACAGAATGCTGACATCCATGTCCTCTCTGTATTTTGTGAACAATGCATTTTTTAAAAAATATTCAGATCTCTTTTACCTGAATTGTTGTAATATTAGAGGTTTAAGTCTAGCCATTTAAAACACACTTTGAAATTTCCATGGAGTTTTCAATGGACATATTTATTAACGCCATATCAGTATTTCACATTGATCAAATGCTTCTTACTTGCTATGGTGGGGGATGTGTTTCATTTTACAAAATTTTGAAAATTAACATATGTACATCATACAATAGATACGTTTTCAGGATTTCAATGGGAAGCTGCTTTGAGTTTATAAAAGGCTAATTCTGAAATCGCACATTTGTTAGAAGTTATGGTCATTATGGGAATACCTGTACAAATTAAGATTGACAATGCTCCATCAGTGCCCTGAGAACATTGCCTCATGCCAACATATATACTGCTGCTGGGTCCACAATGTGGCAGGCATTTTAACTAGCATGCTGGCTGATCATATGTTCTGCTGCAAGCAGGTACTCTTAAAAGAGCCATGCCTCTATATACTGAGCCTACCAAAGAAACTCCCTTCTCAGGCCTTATGTGAATATTCAAACTCCAACAATGGACACCTTACATAATGAGTTTTCTATCTCACCAGCTATATCCCCAATAAAGACATGGAAATTTCTTATTGGTTATGGAAGCTTTGCTAATTAGCTCTTACAACGTAAATTAATCCATTCAGTTCTATCATGTGGCATTGCCCCTCTTCCATCTTGCACTTCCTATTTCCTCTCTGTATCTCCTGGCTTCTCCCTTCCTACATTCTTTCTTCTCTTTCTTTCTTTCCTTGTAAATCCTGCATATGTGTTGTTGTATGAATTAATGAGACTCAGGGATAGATCTATGAAGAAATTGGAGATACTAGAGGGAATAAACACCACAGTCAGATCTTACCCAGATGTCTTCTAACTTCCTCAGCCTCTCTTCCCTTGGAATAGCTTCCCTCTGTGTTTCTATCCTGTCTTAAGTACCCTTTTGTAAATTAAGGTGTGGCCCCACCACTGCCTTCTTGGGAGCCTGGAATTCCTTCTATAATCTGAAGTGACCTCGACTCAGTTGGGATTAAGTTCATAGGTCACCACTCCCAGGATACTCCTTGTGCTGGGATTAAAGGTTTCAATCACCACTCTCTGATTCTCCTAGACTAACTGTGGTTAGAGCTCTGGGACTTCTGGAGCTTCTATTAACTCCCCACATAGACTGTGGGTAGATTCCCTCTGATATCTCCAAAACTTCTGAAACTTTTTATTGAATCCCCACAGTACATCCAGGCTAGCTATTGGTCATTCAGCTTTTTATTATACCATATATAAAAATATATATATATTTAGACAGTGTACAAAAAGCCCACAACAGAAAATGAACACGGTAGTCTAGATATTGGACTAAGTAGATTTCCAGCCAAAGTTTTAGGATTGTCCTGCTGCTTGTACTAAAACGTGAGATATAACAAAGAATCTAGGGAGAGATCTGTTGAATGAGAATAAGCCAGTAATTATGGGTTTAATAAAATACTAGTCTTCTGTTGAGAAATAACCATTAAATAAAAAGAATTTATTTTAGACAAATATTACTGTAGAGAATTCTATAGAAAATGTGATCAAATTAGCCATGTAAGAATGTGGTCCTAAAGTCCTTTGTTAGAACCACAGATGGATAAATGTAATTTCCCTCAGGAGAGTTTAGTCAAACATAGGAATTTAAGAGATGGTCAGAGGAATTTCAATGTAAGTAAATGAGGGTTGTGAGGGTGACTTTTGTCTAATATTGTGGATCCCTATAGTATTGTTAGAGGCTCTACTACATTTTGAGAAAATTATTTTGTCTAAAACACAGATAGGATGTTCTGAAGTGAATGTAAAACAGAATCACCTCAACTTTCAAACAGTTTTTAAATAAACACATTTCCATTAAGAAACCAAGTTTCAAACCTTTCAGCTACAGTGAAGTGAGCGGTAAGAGAGCACTAGGCTGGGGAGATGGTGTAAGAGCTAAGAGCACTTTCTGCTCTTGTAGAGAAACTAGGCCATTTTTCTTGCACTCACATCAGATGTATTACAACTGCCTATAGCTCTAGTTACAGGTTGGTACAAAATCCTCTTTTGGCTTCCATAGACAAAAGGATGCACGTAGAACATATACATAAATGCAGGCAATTAGACATAAAAAAAAATCTTTAAAGAATGACAGTATTCATTGAGTAAACTATTATTCTGTAGAGTGGAAGTAAATAAGTTGAAAAACTAATTTTTATACCTCATTCATTAGAACAGGCTTCTTCACTGACAAATAAAAGAGGAATGGAGAAGAGAGAGGGGAATCAATTTTCTGATCTTTATATGGGTCTAGTTTCTAAAACAAGAAAGTATTGGTTATATGGCACATTGCAAAATTGTTCACAATTTATTTCATAGGGACACACAACACATTGAGAGTTAACTTGGGTCTGTTAAAATTATTGTTAGGAACAAAACAAACTGAGAGTATGCTGGGCAGACAGGTTGCTACTCACTGTATCTTAGACTGACGAGCTTAGTAAGTCATGACACTTCTGTTAAAAAGGAATGGAAAAAGTGAGCTAATGACTGACCATATAATAGGATAAGGCAAGAAAAAGTTATTAGGAAATTATATCTCATGAACTCTGAAGACCATAACTGTAAGCGATTTTTTCCCTTTTACTGAAAATAGTTTTTTTTTTTCTCTCACAGAATATTTTCTGATTGTGGTTTCCTCTTCCTCTACTCTCCCAGTTTCTCCCCACATCTCCTGCCATTCAAATCTATCCCCTTTTTTATACCTCATTAGAAAGCAAACAGGCTTCCAAAGGATAATGATGAATAGAAATAAAAAACAATAAGAAAAATAAAAAGGCCCCAACACATTAGAATAGGACAAAACAAACAGCCTGAAGGAGTCAAAGAAAAATCACAAGAAACAGATAAAGATGCAGAGACACACTTGTCCTCACACTCAAGAATCCCACAAAAAACACTAAATTGGAAGCCACAACATATACTCATAAGAGCCCTGTGCATGCTGCCTCAGACTGTGGATTCACATCTTCATCATTCTTGTTGATTCAGAGGGTCTTGTTTCTTTAGTATCTTCTATCCCATCTGGCTTTTAAACTCTTTTTTCTTCCTTTTCTGCATGGTTCTTGAAACCCTGAGGGAAAGGATTTGATGAAGACATTCCATTTGGATCTGAGTGTTCTAAGGTCTCTCACTTTCTGCATATTGTCTGGCTGTGGCTCACTGTATTTGTTCTTATCTGGAGCAGTTACTGTTTCCATTGCTGTGAAGAGATACCATGACCACATCTTACGGAGGAAAATATTTAATTGGGTGGACTATAGTTCGGACGATCAGTCCAATATCTTTATGGTTGGATGTGGCATCATGCTGGCAGACACGGTGCTAGAAAAGGAACTAACTAGTGTCCCACATTCTGATATGTAGGCAAGAGGAAGTGGACAGTGACACTGAGCAGATTGAGAATAGGAGACTCACAGTGACACACTTTCTTCTCAAAGCCACACCTACTCCAACAAGGCCATACAGACATCCTAACAGTGCCACTACTTTTTGGAGATATTTTCTTTCAAACCACTACCACACAAACTCAATTTGATGGTAACAGCCTGGGTTATTTGAAGGTTCCCACGGGTCCCCTTTGGCCAATAATTCAATTAGACATAACCCAGCCTTGGTATTGGAAGCTCTGTTTGGTGACATTTTAGACTTATATATGCCTTTATATATGTATTTATTTTAGGAAGCAGTTACTGTATTAGGTTTCTATACTATCCCTCAAATGGCCCTTAATTTTATCTGTCTCTATCAACATTCCCTCTTTTTGCCCCCTTCCCTTTTCTTTCCTGCTAATCCCCTTGTTCCAGTTCATTATCCATCTGTAACTATTCTATTTCCCTTTCCTATTTCCCTTTTCTGCCTTCTGTAGCTTTTTATTCTATACCCAACCTGTGGTTCTACAGATTACATATTAATTATCACCAATTTAATAGTTAATATCCAAATATAAGCAAATAAATATCACATTTGTCTTTCTGGATATGGGTTGCCTCATTCAGAATTTTTTTTCTTGTTTCATCCATTGAGTAAGGTAATTTCTTAACATTATCCTGAACATCACTATTCTTGTAGACTTCTCTACGACTTCATATGTTTTCAAAGTTGATAAGACTTATTTTTTTCTGTAGCTACCTATTGTATGCTTGAATCCAAATGAGAAATATATACATGTATGTGTGTGTGTAAGTGTATGTGTTCATTTATGTATGTATAAGTGAAGAAAAATAGTCTTAGTATTAGAATCCCAAATTTCATCTGAATTCAGATGTTTATCTTGGAGTCATGTAAAAACATTTTGTTCCAGTCCAACTCATACTTTCTAACCCCGTGGGGCTTTTTCTTCTGTGATTTCATTTGCCTCAAATCCCTCTTGCCTCTATTCCAGCCTCACTGATTTCTCTGGTTGGTTTTAATACATGACAGACATATTAGCACTGTAAAGTTTCCTGGAAGCATTTTCATTCTTATGTATTACTTCTCCCAGATAGAGTGTGGCTGGATTTTCATTATTCATTCTCTCAAGAAAAGTTCTGTGACTACTCCATTTCAGGTCCTACACAGACTTCTAGAAATTCACTGTTCCATTACATTTTTATAGCCTTTATCACTACTTGATTTTATTACATTTTGCATTTAGTAGAAACTAAACTTGAACAGAATTTAAGCTTTATGCCTTCATAAATATATTTACCTATTTAGCTTTCCTCACCTAGTCTATTTGATGTTTCTTGGTTGAGAATCCTATATTTGCTTTCTGTGCTTGGACTTGGATCATTTTTTTTAACTTTGTCTCTCCACCCGTGCTTGTAATTACACTCCCTCTGTGTTGATCTTTAGAAGAAACATTTTCTTCCATCATGACATATAGACAGTCTGATAAATTAAAATATGTTTTATCGTGAAGGAACTAATTCTTAAAGACTTCTTCCACAGAACAGTGATATAATTTGAATATGCTTCTTTCTAAATTGCTGCACAGATATTAGCTCAAGATATCTTTTATGCATTCTCTTGAGTTGCTTGTTTCTTACCATCAAAAACTTGTTTTTGGATTATTCTTCATTTTAAAATATGATCTGAGAAAATCTGTATTATTTAATTTCTTTGTTTACCTGATCAGAAAGGCTGATTCAATAATAGATAGGTGAATAAGCTTGGCAAGCTCTTGACTTGACTGTCTCATTATTTTAGCCAATATTTCAGAAGCATAGCTTCTTAACAAGATGTGTAAGGTTTAAACTGGACAAGGGACTTCATCCAGAATATAGTCCTTCTCTTGTATATGCAAGGCTCTAGGTTCAATTCAGCACTGAACTAAGAATGGAGTTGAAAAATGTTAACTGCATGAAGAGTACGAAGCAGAGGCAGAAACTTGGCAGTTAGAGTGGTTTTACGACCACCATGGCCGAAGTTTGCCTGTTATGTTTTGATGTCTATGATGTTCTGTGTACAAATAACCAAGTCAGAAACTCAGGGAAAAAAATAAAATGATCGAAGTAAGTAGTGACTATTTTAATGGGGATTTATTTTATTAACTCCTGAACTCAAAGAAGATGCATTTTTCAGGGCACATTCTTCTGAATCAGATTCACTCAGGCACCAGAGTGGAGGCTGAAATACTTCTTCAGGTAGTACTAATGAATCCATTGATCAATCTGACTTCTCCATCCTCCATATGGAAGACAATTTAGACAAGTGTGAGGCAGTCCCAGGTCTCTAGTGAGTGAGTACTCATCATAGCATACAAACTCACTCTCTAGGATCATTGCATCCTTAGCTGCTCGTTACCTCCGCCAAAGAAGACCTTGCAGGAAAATGGGGTCAGACCTTTCAAAAATACCTAATTGCTTCACATTCTGTGACATGTGTAGCAGTAAAGATATGATAGAATTTCTCCTAGAAGGAAGGATATAACTGGGAACTTGGGCAAGGGCTTCACAGCTGTTGGTAATGGAACAGATGTGTGAGCATCACACAATAGGCATTCTTTCATGCTGCTTCATGGAAATGAAGCTCCCTCCTTTGGAAAATTTTTCTCTTTGCACCAATGGAAAAAAAATGTACCGGGGAAAGTTTAGTAGATTTATAGAGCTCTGTCCCTAAAAAGATATTGATAAATAGGTTTATCTAGAAAAAATGTAAGTATTGAAAAATTATTCAGACTCTGCTGTTCAATTTAACTTCTCATGTACTTATTTATAATTTATAGCATGACAAAATATACCATTTTGATGTTGGAAGATATCAGATGCCCATATGTGTTACCTGTAGTCTCTGACCTTTCAAGCAGAGAATGTCCAACAATTGTGTGCTATTAGAACTTTCTTTAAAACAGCAACTTTTGTGATGCACTTGAAAGTGCTTATTTCAGCTTATTTAATTTAAGGCATTCAATCTGATTCTTGAGAAATGTGAGACCCCATATGATGAAGAATTCTCCCATGGCAAGAATTTTGTACTGTAAAGAAGATTCACAAAATTACTAAGCTTTAGATTTAAGTTAGTGTCAAGAAACTTACTTTAAAACAGAGGTTCTCAACCTTCCTAAAACTGCTACTCTCTAATACAGTTTCTCATGTTATGGTGAGCCCCAACCATATTATTTTATTTCTATTTTATAACTTTAATTTTTACAGTTATACATAGTAATATAAGTATCATGTATGTAGGATATCTGATATGCAAATACCAGGAAAGAATCATTTGACCCTAAAAGAAATGTGACTCACTGGTTAAAAGCCTCTTTGGAGTTTAAAGACATATGCTAAATAACTTAAATGGTGACAGTCCATAGACCTGAAAATCTAGTTGCAATGATGTAAGAGTGATTGAATAATTTAATCATGCCAAGTTTGTATTGTGTTTCATTTCCCATAGAAAGATGAGAAATTTTAGATTTTAAGAAAGACATTAAAAGTCCAGTCTAGTATTCAGGACACCAATTTTTGTTTCTGTATTCTAAGTAAAAGTTCAAGTTCTCAAGACAAATATGTCTCTTTATTTCTCTCTTTCCTTAGTAGAATAATTTTGCCTTTTAAACCACTTATTGATTCCAATGTTACAGAATGATGGATATATACACTTGGTCCCAAACCTCCAGCACAACTCATTTATATTATACTCACAAATTTATTTCTTAATTATAATTATTGAGATCCATATATCTCTTCTCCTTCTCTTTGTACATATGCACATATGCATTTATGTATATCATAAGTATGTATGCATATATGTATATATATGTCTAAAATTTAGAACGTTTTTTGTAAACTCTGAATGGGTTGGGAATTTTTTCTTTTGTATCATTATTCAACTATCTGTGGCATTTAAATAGTGTTTAAATATAACTAGTAAGCAAATTAGTTATGAAATGACAGCTATGATATATATATATAAGAAAATATTTGGTTTATAGCACAATTTATATTTTAAAAGTTTTGAATTGTATAATTATAAAATTCTTAAGAGAGTTACCTTGTTCCAAAGAAATATTAATATAGGTAAACAGATTTTTTTCCCTAAAAAGATTTCTTGACTGTACCTGAAAGTCCTATTCTTATGTGATTTGTAGATATGTAGCAATTTTCTAATTCTTTTGGGAGGATAAAGCCATTAAGATTTATTTTTGTAGACTCAGTTTGCAAACTAAGTAAAATACTAAGTCTGAGACATCAACGGTCTTATCCCGCTATGAATCTCATAAACTATATCCCCAGCCTCACAGGCAAGATATATGCTAGTGCAATGGTGCATGACTGTTGTGGGGGTTACCAATCATTCTGTCAGCTTATTCAGGGCTGCTCCATAGGAGGGAATCCATGGCTGGTACTGTAAACCCAATTAAAAACTATAGCATGAGAAGTGATAGTCCCTAGGCAGAATCTAAAATTGCTGTATAGCTAAATTGTAGTATCCCCAGCTCCTTCACCTGCCACAGGTGATAATGAATGAGGGATGAAGGACACTTTTTACTTATTCGTGGTCTAGGGTCACAAAAGTATGAGAGTTAACCCCGATCCTCACTGTGTTGATCCTACCTATGGGAGATCTTTGCATTTTATGAAATCTTCTTCAATTTCATTCTTCAATTACTTAAAGTACTTGTCATACAGGTCTGTCACTTCTTAGAGTTACCCTAAGATATTTAATGCTATTTGCAGATATTATAAAGAGTGATGTTTCCCTGATTTCTTTTTGAAGCCTTTTATCATTTGTGTATAGAGGGCTATTGTTTTTTTTGTTTGTTTGTTTGTTTGTTTGTTTGTTTTTTTAGTTAATCTAGTACCCTCCTACATTGCTGAAGGTGTTCATCAGCTGGGAGAGTTCCCTGGTAGAATTTTGTGGGTCATTTATGTATATGATCATATCATCTGCAAATAGAGATACTTTGACTTCTTCCTTTCCAATTTGTATCTCCTTAATCTCTTCTTGTTCTTTTTATTGCTTTTAGCTAAGACCTCATGAACTACATTGAATAGACCTGGGCAAAGTGAACAGCCTTCTCTTCTCCTTAATTTAGTGGGATTCTTGATGTTGGCTTTCTGTAAATTGCCATTATAATGTTGAGGAATTTTTCCTGAATCCTTGGTCTTTCTAAGACTTTTATCATAAAGGAGTGCTGGATTTTTGTCAGAGGCTTTTTCAGCATCTAAGGAGATGATCATGTGGTTTTTTTTGTTTCCCCTTTCAGGTTTTTTATATGGTGGATTGATGTGGGAATGTCTTTCTTTATGCTGTAAATATCAATCTTTAAATAAAGGAGATTTTTGGCCCATGCCAGGCACCATAGAAAAAGTAGGAGGGGAAATCACAGCAAAGGTAGGAGAAACAGGGCAGAGCCAGAAAGACAGAGCCAACCACCCAAAGAAGAAACATGTAAGGAACACAGGTGAGCCACGGGCCACATTGCAGACAGATTAATGAAAATAGGTTGAGTTGAGATGAAAGAGCTAGCTAGCGATGTGCCCGAGTCATGGGCCAAACAGCATGAAATTAATATAAGCGTCTGAGTCATTTTGGGGGGCCTGATTAGCTGTGGGTGGCTAAGGGATCTGGGGTGGCAGGTCTATGGGTCTGGACCTCTGGCCACCTGAGACCAAGAAAACCTATTTGTAACAGTTACAGATTTTATATGTTGCACCATCCCCAAAACTCTGGGATGAAGCCTACTTGACCGTGGTGGATGACTTTTTTTTTTTTTTTTTTTTTTTTTTGATATGTTCTTGAATTGAGTTTACCAGCATTTAGTTGAGTATTTTTGCATAAATGTTCATGAGGGAGATTGGTCTGCAGTTCATTTTCTTTGTAGCATCTTTGTGTAGATTGGGTATCAGGGTAAGCATAGTCTCTTAAAAACAGTTTCTATTCTCTTTTTAAGAAAAAAAAGGAAAATTATATGTTCCTTCTGTTATTAATGTGTAGAACAGTTTGGGGAGTTTTGGGATTAGTTCTTCCTTGAAAATCTTGTAGAATTCTGTGCTGAAACCATCTGGCCCTGGGCTTTTTTTGAGGGGGGGTGCTTGGGAGACATTTACTAACAGCCTCTATCTCCTTGAAGGTTATAGGTCTATTTAGGTTATTTATCTGATCTTGATTTAATTTTGGTAAGTGGTAATCATCCAGAAAGCTGTGCATTTCTTTTTTAGGTTTTTCCATTTAGAGGATCATAGCCTCTATAAGTATGACCTTATGATTCTCTGGATTTCCTCAGTGTATGCTATTTATGTTCCTCTTTTCATTTCTGATTTTATTAATTTGATATTCTATCTTTGCCTACTGGTTAGTTTGGATAACGGTTTGTCTATGCTGTTGACTTTCTCAGAGAAGCAACTCTTTATTTTATTTATTCTTTGTATTGTTTTCTTGGTTTTGATTTTATTGATTTCAGCCCTGAGTTTGGTTATTTTCTACCTTCTACTTCTTCTGGGTGAGTTTGCTTCTAATAGTTCTAGGGCTTTCCTGGTAAGACTCTTGTAAGAGATTTTTTTTTCAACTTTTTTATATAAGCATTTAGTGCAATGAACTTTTCTCTTTTACTGCTTTCATTGTGTTTCATAAGTTTGAGTATGTTGTGGATTCATTATCATTGAATTCCAGCAAGTCTTTGATTTCTTTCTTTATTTCTTCCTTGACCCAGAGGTAGTTCAATTGAGAGATGTTCAGTTTATAAGTATTTGTAGGCTTCCTGTGGTTTGTGTTGTTGAACTGTAACTGTAGACCATGTTGGTCTGATATGATGCAAGGAGTTATTCCCACTTTTTTGTATCTATTTAAGTTTGCCTTGTGACTGAGTATATGGTCAAATTTAGAGAAAGTTCCATGGAGTACTGAGAAAAAAAGGTATATTTCTTTTTGTTTGTTCGAAAGTTCTGTATATATTTATTAAGTCCATTTGGGTCATAACATGCATATGTTAGATCCATTATTTCTCTGCTTAGTTTCTGTCTGGTATACCTATCCATTGGTGAGAATATGGTATTGAAGTTTCCCACTATTAATATGTGGGGTTTGATGTGAGATTTAAACTTTAATAATGTTTTTTTTTTTTTTTTACATATGTAGTTACCCTTGTGTTAAGGACATAAATATTCAGGATTGAGACTTCATCTTGGTGGATTTTTCCTGAGATGAGTAAGTGCTGTCCATCCTGGTCTCTTTTGATTGATTTTAGTTTAAAGTCTATTTGGTTAGATATTAGGATAACTACACCAGTTTGTTTCTTAAGACAATTTGATTGGAAAGATTTTTCCCAACCCTTTACTCTGAGTCTGTGTCTGTCTTTGAAGTTGAAGTTTGTCTCTTCTCAGCAGCAGAAGGATGGATTCTGTTTTTTGTATCCATTGTGTTAGGGTATGTCTTTTTATAGGTGAGTTAAGTCCATTGATTAAGGGGTATTAATGACCAGTGATTGTTATCTCTTGTTAATTTTAGTGTTAGAGTGTTTGTTTTCCTTCTTTGGGGTATGATTCTATAGGATTATTTATTGCTTTTAGTTTCATGGGTATATTTGTCTTTCTTAGGTTAGGGTTTTCCCTCTAGTACTTTCTGTAGGGCCAGATTTATGAATATGTACTGTTTAAATCTGCCTTTGTCATAAAAATATCTTTACTCCATCTATGGTGATTGATAGTTTTGCTGTGTATAGTAGTCTGGGCTGGAAGCCATGGTTTTTTAGTGTCTTTACAACATCTGAGTAGGACCTTCTTGATTTCATTGTTTCCATTGAGTAATCTGATGTTATTCTGATGGGTTTGCCTTTATAGGAAATTTGCCCTCTTTTCTTTGCAGCTTTTAGTATTTTTCTTCATTGTGCATGTCTAGTGGCTTGATTATTATGTGGAGAGCAAACTGTTTTTGGGGAGGTTTAGTCTGTTTGGTGTTCAGTAAACCTCGTGTATCTTTATAGGCATTTCCTTCATTAGGTTGGAAAAGTTTTTTTCTATGGTTTTGTTGAATATACTTTTGGTGCCTTTGAGATGGTATTCTTCTTCAATTGCATTTATTCTCAGATTTGATCTTTTCATGTGTCCCATATTTCCTGAATGTTTTGTTTTGTAACTTTTTTTTTTTTTGGTTTTAGTGTTTCCTTTTACTGACTTATCTATTTCTACTATGAAATCTTCCACTCCAGAGATTCCCTTTCATTTCTGGCATTCTGTTGGTTATGCTTACATCTGTAGTTCCAGTTTGTTTCTTCTGATTTTCTATTTCCAGAATTGCCTTGGTTTGTGTGATGTGGGAACACCTTTCTATATGCTGTGAATATCAATCTTTAAATAAAGGAGCTGTTTTGGGCCATGACAGGAACCATAGAAGAAGTAGGAGAAGAAATCAGAGCATAGGTAGGAGAAGTAGGGTGGAGTCAGGCAGATTGAGCAAGCCACCCAAGGAGCAACGTGTAAGGAACACAGGTGAGCCACGGGCCACATGGCAGACAGATTAATAGAAATGGGTTGATTTAAGATGTAAGAGCTAGCTAGCAATATGCCTGAGCCATAGGGCAAACAGCACAAAGTTAATAAGCGTCTTCTGACCTTATCGGCTGACACCTTAATCAGGCCACATCATTGTACAAAGAAAGCGTGGCATCAGGGGTCAGGGTCACATTCAAAATGGCACCAGTGTACTGTCAGCAGGCAGTGTAAGCTACAATCAGGCCGGTTCCTGAAATCTTACAGAAGACTCAGTAGCATGTGATTGAGTTTAGATTTCTGTTTATTTTGAACAAAAAGGAAACAAAGACGGTTTCTTACTAGCAGCATTTTCTTGGGTGTGTTCTGTTTGCTGGACAGTAACAGAGATGCAGTCTTTTTAAGTGAACTTACTGATTCAGCTGTATTTGCAAAAACTATGTGGCAAGAGAGTGAGAGTATTTTAAAAAGCTCTTCTAGTTGGAAAACGATTAAAGATTCACAATAAAACAGATTCAGATTTTTAAAAAAACCCATAAATGGTTACAATGTGTGTAAAGTGTACAGTCTTCAGAGAGAAAAGAGAGAAGGTACATAGTCTTCAGAGAGAAAAGAGAGAAGATAAAGTCTTTAAAAAAGAAATAGAGTAATAAAAATATGATAAGCCACAGAAAGATGGAAAATAGACACAAAATCTGGATTTTGGTTGTTGTGTTTTCTTTTAATTTTTTAACTGTTAATGAGCTAACTGCAGAAAGACAATGGATTGCAAGTGCAAAGGCTACTAAGTTAAACAAGAATATATATTTTAAAGGTATTTTGATTTTGAAATTTGTGTCTAAGGATTTACTGCTTTGGAAGAGTTCTGCTTTTGTTTCCACAGAAGATGAGAACCTGTGGATTGCTTCCAGGCAAATATGGTTTCATCAACCAAGATCCCCTGAAAAAAATCTCTGATGGGAAGAGATGGCCATATTAGCTTCAAGACTGCAGATTATGATCCAGTCTCAACAATCTGTTAGATTTTCAAACCCCTTAATCATCAGGAAGCAGTAATAGAAAACTATGCCCAAATTCCCCAAATATTGTTTCAAAATGTTTGTTTTCATTATAAATGGTTAATGGTCATAGTTAATCTCTTTCTAAGAAGAAAAAGGGTACATGGTATATGAATGATTTTTTAAAAATTAGATTATTGAATTTACTTAGATCAGGAAATCAGGTGTTAATCTCAAGATGTTTTACATTGATATGGATTTTGGTTTATTGATACAAATTTAGGGTCAATTCACCTATGTTATATGTATTTTTCTACTATTTTTAAAGATATGATGTTTATGTAACTGATTTAAAATTGTAACGTATAATTAAGAAATGCATGTTGGTTAAATTTTTATGTATACAAAGATATAATTCAATTATATAGGTAAAGTTCAAACACTTCTAAGACCTACAGAATATGGCATTTAAAATGTTTTAAGAGCTTAGAATTATCTAGTCAGTGAGACAGGACTGCTTTTGGCAGCACTAATTTACTTCAAGAGAAAAACGGGCATTGAAGAAACTCCATATGGAGTCTATTTGTGGAAATGGTTAGCCACTGGACAAGAACCTGTTCTTATATGGACTGCTTGACAGTATGCTGTTTAAACTGGGCATACAGGTTACATAGGAAGATGACCTATGAACTTTGGCAGAACAAGCTGAGATGGTCATTCAGGTTCCTGCTTTACAGAGAAAACTGTCAGACATTCTTCAGGACTTGAGGAAAAGCAACTGATGAATTGTGCCAGAATTGGCAGAGCAGATTTCCTGCTTCACTGAAATGAAAAGAGACTCTGTGCCTGTAGGCTGAAGATGAATGCCCCAATTTTATAAAGGAACTTTGGGTGACTGTCCAGGCAGATAGGTGTCATCTCTGTCCTTTCAAGATTTTAGAAGTCGCTTGAACTTCTGGTTTACTTGGGTAAATATATCCTTATGTGGTTTTTGATGTAGTTGAAGATTAGATAGTTATAGATACAGTTTTTCTTAGTCATTTCAAAAGTATATTGGATATGAAACTTTAGATTCATAAAGATAAGGTAGATGATAAGAGTATTTTCTTTAATTTTGCTAAATACAAATAGAGTAGATATTATAACTGTAATACTTGCTTGATGGCTATTTTGTTATATGTAATTTTGCTATGTTAAAATTGAAACCTTCCTTTTCAATTAGACAGAAAGGGGAAAGTGATGTGGAAAAGCCTTTCTGTATGCTGTGAATATCAATCTTTAAATAAAGGAGCTGTTTTTGGGCAATCACAGGCACCATAGAAGAAGTAGGAGGAGAAATCAGAGCATAGGTAGGAGAAGCAGGGTGGAGTCAGGGAGATCAAGCAAGCTGCCCAAGGAGCAACATGTAAGGAACACAGGCGAGCCACAGGCCACGTGGCAGATTAATAGAAATGGGTTGATTTAAGATGTAAGAGCTAGCTAGCAATGAACCTGAGCCATAGACCAAACAGCATGAAGTTAATATAAGTATCTGAGACATTTCTGGGGGCCTGAATGGAGGGCGGCTGGGTGGCTAAGGGGTCTGGGGCTGCAGTCTGTGGGTCTGGGCCTCTGGTCGCCCAGGACCAAGAAACTCCACTGCAACATTTGTGTCCTCTTTATTGTTCCTATTTCAATTTGAAAATATTTGTATGTTTCATTCACCTGTTTGATTGCTTTCTTGGTTTTCCTTATTTTCTCTCAGGGATTTGTTAATCTTTTCCATTTTTTGGTTTGGATTTTATTATTTAAAAAAATTTATATCCTCTTTTAAGGCTTCTGTTATCTTCATAAAATTGTTTTTTAAGGTTGTTTTCTTCTGCTTCTTCTGCATTGCTATGCTCAAGTCTTGCTGTAGAACCACCAGATTCTTCTGGTGGTATCATGTTTTTCTTTCTTTTGTTATATGAATTCTTGAACTGTAGTCTGCCCATTGCTTCCTCACTTTACTCTCAGTCTGCTGTGGGCTGAGAGTTTGTGGGTTTTAGATTATTGCTGAGGTGCTTTTAGTCTGCTCTCATTCATCTGTGTAGCAGGGGTTTGTGGTTTACTGGTTGTCACTGAGGTGTCTTCTTTATCTCTCGCATTCTGTTGGCTAAACTTGCATCTCTAGTTCATGACTATTTCTTCAGATTTTTTTTTAATTTTCAGCATTTCATCAGTTCATGACTTTTTATTGCTTTGGTTTCAATTTTTAAATTTTGAACTATTTCACCTATTTGGTTCCTTTATCTTGTTTTTTCTCTTTAAGAGATTTATTGATCTCTTCCAACTTTTGTTTGTTTGTTCTTCTATTTAAAGGAATTTTTTATTTCTTCTTTTAAGGTTTCTATTATCTGTATAAAGCAGTTTTTAAGATCATCTTATTTTGCTTCCTCTACGTTGGGTTACTTAGGTGTTGCTGTTATAGAAACACTGGACTGTGGTGGTGCCATATTGTTCATTATGTTGTTATACGTAGTTTTGCCCTGACATTTACCCTTTGCTTCTTTGGATCAATGTAGGATTTGTTTATATCTCAGGGAGCTGATCTTGGAGCAATCTTTTCTATCTGTATTTGCATTTCAGGAAGCCTCTCTTGGTCCAATCTGGGCTCTTGGTCTACTTGCAGGTAGCATGTTCTATGTCACACCTTGATACTGGCATAGAAACAGACTTTTGGATCAAAAGAATTGAATCAAAAACCACATTAATCCACACACCAAAATATACAGTGAAAAAATTTATATAATTTTCAACAAATGGTGCTTCCATAACTGAATGGTAGTATATTGAAAAATGTAAATATATCTATAACTATCATCCTGCATAAAACTCAAGTCCATGAGGACCAAAGAACTCAACATAAATCCATTTATACTGAACCTGATAGGAAAAAAGTGGGAAATACCCTTAAACACATTGGCGCAGGAGACCAGTTACTAAATATAACACCAGTAGCACAGACATGAATGCAACAATTAAAAAATATGACCTCCTGAAACTGAGAAGCTCTGTAAGGTAAAGGATACAGTCAATAAGTTAAAATGACAGCATACAGAATGGGAAAAGATTTTCACCAACCCAACATTGGACAGAGGACTGATCTCGAAAGTATATAGAGAACTCAAGAAACCAGAGCTCAAAACACCAAAGATCTAATTGGAAAATGGGTACAGAGATAAATATGTTATTCTCAAGAGAAGTACTCCAAATGGCTAAAAGACACTTAAAGAAATGTGCAACCTCTTTAGTCATCAGAGAAGTGCAAATTAAAACAACTCTGAGATACCATCTTACACTTGTCTGAATGGGTAAAATCAAAAACACAGATGACCCCCTATGATGGAGAAGATATGGATCAAGGGGAACACTCATCCATTGTTGGCGAGAATGTAAACTTGTACAGCCACTTTGGAAATCAATCTATCCAATTATCCAGCAATACCACTGTTGGGCATATACCCAAGGGATTCACATTCTTAACCCAAGGGTATTAACTCAACTATGTTCATAACAGCATTATTTGTAAATTCCAGTACCTGGAAACAACCTAGGTGCCCCTCAACTGAAGAATAGGTTAACCAGTTGTGGTACATTTACACAATGGTGTACAACTCATCAGTAAAAAACAAAACAAACAAACAAAAATGACATCCTGAAATTTGCAGGCAAATAAATGAATCTGGAGAGTATCATCCCAAGTTTGGTAACACAGATTCAGAGAGTTAGACATGGTATGTGCTTACTCATAAGTAGACTTTAAACATAAAGCAGGGGATAACTAGACTACAATCCACAACCACATCCCCCACCCAGCAGCTAGGTAACAGAAAGACGTTAAGAGAGACATTCATAGATTCTCCTGGGAAGGGGAAGTTGAGAAGTTATCCTGGGAAAATTTTGATCATGGGGAGGGTGAGAGCCAGAAGAATTGAACATGAGAGAATGAATGAGATGATTGAGCAGGGGGAGCAACAGAGAGGGAGAGCAAAGAAGTTAATATCCTGGTAGAGTAGGAACCACTGGGGGATTAGAGAGAAACCTGGTTCTAGGGAACAGCCAAGAACCCACAAGATAAATCCAGCTAGGACTCTAAGCAGTAGTGCAGAGGGTACCTAAACTGGACTTTTCCTATTATCATATGAATGACCACCCTAATTGCCATTGTAGATCCTTAATCCAGTAGCTGATGAAAACAGATGCAGAGATCCATAGCTAAATACTGGGTTGAGCTTTTGGTCCAGCTGAAGAGAGGAAGGAGAGATTGCATGAGTGGAGGGATTAGGATCATGAGGGGAGATACATTGAGTAGGAAGTCCTGTGTACACTCTGAAGTGACAGCTGATGAACTTTCATGGAATGATCTGGCCCCTCTGAATATAGATGGCTACAGAAAGATGAGGGCATTTTGTGGAGCCAGAGTCTATCCTGGGTGCATAAACTGGCTTCTCAGTACCCATGCCTTTGTGGAGAACACCTATCTCAGCCTTGACACTTGGGGGAAGGACTCAGTCCTACTTCAACTGAATATGACAAACTGAATTGACTCACTTTGGGATTCTTTGCCCTCTCTGGGGAGTGAACACAGGGTGGAGGTCAGGAGGGAGAGAGGAGGCTGGGGAAGGACTGGAAGATGGAGCAGGAGCAGTGGTAGGTATGAGAAAATTGTTTTAAATAAATAAAGAGAAAATATGTGATGTAAGAAAAAAGAAATGAACATAATAAAAAATCTAAAAAAAATTCTGTTAAAATACACATCTAAATTTTCTTAACATTTCATTTTTATTCTGCCCTTCTAATAGCAGAAAAAGTTAACAGATACAGAGCAATATTTGCTGCTGTTTCTGAAAAAAAAAACCTTCCATACCTATGACACTACTTGTTTTTTAAAAATTGTATTTAATTAGAAATATGCTTATAGAATGTTTTTTTCAATTTGTACATATTTAATCCTGTGCTTTTTAATGTTTAAATATTTTTGAGCATCTTATTTTCTTATTAAAAATCAATGAAAAAACACAGTTACTTTTAGTGTGAGTTAAGGAAACATAATAATTTTTAAGTTATTTGATATCTTGTCATGACAAATCACCATCTCTCCTGAAACAGATTCAAATGCTAACCTTAAAGGTATGTAACATCTCTCTTTTCTCTGAGGAACACCAATATGAGATGCAGATGGTTCTTCAGTAGCTTCATCTCCCTTTTTCCCCCAAAAGAATTATTCATTACTCATACTTTTATTGTCCATATTTTATTGTGTATTTTAGAGCTTAAGTGCACCATATGTTTAAGAACATGTTAGTAATTTTGCATTTCATCATAAAATATTTATGCTTAGAAGTGATTTTTATAGTCTCTCTGATTCTCTCTCTCTCTTTCTCTCTCTCTCCCTCTCTCTGTGTGTGTCCCCCTTTGTCCCTTCCTTACTCTGTCCTTCACTCACTCCTATATACATATACTCTCATTTACACAGACATGGCTGAATACACACCCAAACAACTAGTTACAAATTAATAGAGTGTAAGAAAACAAGATATTTTCTCAGCTTGTTCTTTTGCTGTCGGGCTGCACTTGGGGTTTACAAAGAATGATGTTACTTATCTCAGAGGGCAATCTTAGAATAAATCATAGAAATTACTAATTTTAACTTTTATATATGCAAAAGACAGTCATTTCTACTTTAAATTCTCAGGGAGCATACTCATTGTTCAACATGTTAATCATTGTCTTTGGTCACTAACCCATCTTTTCAGAAAAGGCATGCCAGCTAGCAGTAACCAGGCTACCATTGTTCCTGTTCCTTGACCTTCTTGTTCAGCTATTAAAAGTATGCTATTAAATTTTTCCCAAGACTTTTTTAAACCTCAAAGCCATTAACAAATTACCTTAACCTAACTTTTGGTCATTGTTTAAAACTTTATTTTAGCTCTGATACACACCAAAATCTGTAAATCTCTCTCTCAATATTAGGATTAAAAGAACTTGAGCTAACTTAGCTTCTGAGACAATATCATTTTTCTTAATTATTAACCTAAGACACAGTCTACACAGCTTCTCAAGAAAAATTAGCTGTGTGACATTTTCTTATTCTTATTTTCTGTCTTCTGTATATTTGTTTTATCAGAAGTGGGAGGGGCAATACTTCATAATATTTAACAGGTAAAAATGCCCAGTAGAAAAGGATTTGGAGATAATCACACTACATTAAAGACAGTAAGGATTTCCCCACACCCAGTCATACCATGCCAGATACTAGTGAAAAATGGCAGAAGCAAACATGTAAAGGCACAGCAGTAGCACATGATGTTCTGGAGCCAAAGCCCTAAAGCCTTTTTTATCTGAAATTCACCCATCAGAGCTTTGCTTCCTGGTGTTCCAAATTTCTGAATTTCAATTACTACCTTTTGCCCCTTGACATGGCCACTGAAAGAAACTGTTTCTACTAAAATGTAGATTCTTGAATAACTGTGGGAATTTAATACAAAGCAAGCTTGAGTTCTATCAATGAGAAACATATGGCTTGCTTAATAAATATACTAACATAAGGAACATTTTCTGGGGAAAACCATGATAATAAATAATTCTAAAATATTTGTGTAACATTTCTTACTGAAAGAATTCAAAAGCAAACAAAATGAACTAACATTTAACTAGAAAATTTGGTTAAATTTATTGAAATAATTTTAAAAAGAACAAATGATCAAGCTAGAAACAACCTTTTTATTAGGTGGTCCATGAGATTTTATGAAAATATGAAGTAATTAGCAATTTTATAAAACTATAAGCATGTGCATTGTTATAGTCTAGATGTTCAAGACCTGAAATTAAATGTGTTAAAACATTTATTTTCATGGTGAAAGGATGCTGAGGGAGAGGCTTTGAGGATGAGCTTAGGTAAAGGGTGAAAAAATAGTTGTTACATAAGAAGCCTGAAGAACACCTTGTTATAACAGGTTGTATTAACTTACTCCGGGAGTCTTTATTCTAGGAGGAATGGATAGGGTGATTGAGTTGACTGGGAAGAGGTGATAGAGAGGGAACAGTCATGGGTATTGATGAGGAAATGTCCAACTATGTGGCCTTTAAGAGGCCCTGCTGCCACATGATAAAGTAGAGTGAGCAGCTGGAAGTGGTGGTACTCTACTTGATTGTGTGGACCCTAAGGGTCCCTGGAGTTGGGGTGATAAAAATTGATACTGCTTCCCAGAAATTGGGAAGGTAAGTGTGGCTCCAGCATCTCTGCCATGTTAAAAAGCCACTGAGCAGGGCAGAGTTAGCAGCCACAGCAACACTGCACAGCCTAGCATTTTAAAAGCTCTTCTGGTTAGAAAATAATTAATGATATGTAATAAAACAGATTCAGATAGTAAAACTTCTATAAATGGGTTACAAAATGTGTGAAAAAGAATATGTAAACTTAAAGAGAAAAGAAAAAGGGCAGAGAAATTTCTTTTAAAAGGAGAAATACTGTAATAAAAGTTAAAAAAATACACGTAAAGATGGAAAAGACAAAGAGTCTGGATTATGGCTATTATTGTGTTTTATTTTAATTTTTTAACGGTTAATGAGCTAACCACAGAAAAACATTGATTACAAAGCTGCTAAGTTAAACAAGCACATATATTTTAAAGCTATCTTGACTTTGAAATTTGTGTCTAAGGATATGTTGCTTTGGAAAAGAGGTTCTGCTTTTGTTTCCACAAAAGATGAGAATCTGTGAATTGAATCCACGCCAATAAGATTTCATCAATCAAGACCAACTGAAAATTCTCTGATAGGAAGAGATGGTCATATCAACTTCAAGGCTAAAATGATCTAGCCTCAGGACCCTCAGAAGATTGCCATCACCCCTCAATCATCAGGAAGTAGTAAGGGAAAGCTATGCCCAAACTCCCAAAATAATGTTTATAAATGATTTTTTAAAAAATTTATTTTAATCCAAAAACTAGTTGTTAATCTCAAAACACTTTACACTGGTATGGACTTTGGTTTATTGATATAAATTTAAGGTCCACTTTATTATGCTGTATGTATTTTTCTATTCTTGTTTAAGCTATGTTTATGTAACTCATTTAAAATTGTAATGTTTAATTAAGAAATTCAGATTAATAGTCATGTATGATAGCCAAACTTATAGTCATGTTTGTTAGAATTTTTAGATATGCAAAGATATATTTCAATTGGATAGGTAATCTTCAAGCACTTCTAAGACCTACAGAATATGACACTTAAAAATTTTAAGAACTTAGACTTTTCTGAACAGTGAGAGAGGTCTGTTTCTGGCAGCACCAATATACTTCAAAAGAAAAATGAACATTGAGAAATTCCATATGGAGTTTACTTTCTTTGTGGCAATGGTTAACCACTGGACAAGAACTGTTCTTGTATTGACTACTTGACAGTACGCTGTTAAACTGGATATGTAGGATCCATAGGAAAGTGACTTCTGAACTTTGGCAGAACAAGCTGAGATGGCCCTCTAGGTTTTTGCTCTTCAGCAAAAACTGCCAGACATTCTGCGGGACCCAAGGATAAGCAAATGATGAACTATACTAGAATGAGAAGTGTAGTCCTTTAAATTTCCTGCTTTACTGAAAAGTACACTAGAGACTCTGAGCATGTAAGCTGAAGATGGATGCCCCAACTTTATAAAGAAACTTTGAGTGACTGTCCAGGCAGACAGGTGTCATCTCTGTCATGTTTAGATGTTGGAAGTTGTTCAAAGTCTTGTTTACTTAGGTAAATATCTTTCTGTGGTCTTTGATATAGTTGAAGATTAGATAGTTATAGGTATATTTTTCTTAGTCATTTTAAAAAGTATATTAGACATGAAACTTTAGACCCACAAGGATAAATAGATGATAAAATATTTTCTTTAATTTTGTTAAACACAAATAGACTAGATATTGTAACTGTAATTCTTGTTTGATAACTGTTTTGTTACACATAATTTTGCTCCCCCTATTTTCTCTTCCCAATCCCTCCCAGTCAGCCTTCAGCAACCCCCCCCCACACACACAAAGGGCAAGAAGTCCCAAGGTGGGTCAGCTGAGCATGGCACATCCACTCCAGGCAAGTTCAATTTCATCATCCCAAAGTCAAGACTAGGTTAGATGCTTCTATGTAGGTAATAGGCTCCAAGGTGCCAGCCCATGCATGGGAACACAATCTGATCTCACTCCTTGAGGTGACAAATACTGCCCATGCCAATGGACAGCTACCTACCCTTAGAGGGCCTAGCTCCTTTACCTGATTGATTTTTTCCAGTGGCTCTATTCTTGATTCAGTGAGGTCCCATGTGCTCCAGCTAGCCAATCACTGTAGAAATTTCCCTCACAATCCCTATACCCTTTCTCATACATATATTTACCAGACAGAATCATGACCACTAGTGTATCCATGGCTCACATCAATGCTGGACAAGGCATCCCAACATGAGGAAGAGGTTTCTGGCTTTGGGATTGCTGGTCCAGATAAGTAGCAGCAAGCTTTCTACAATAATTGATATGAATGCAACAAAGAAGCAAATCGAGAAACAGGGGCTTTGAAGATGGTCGAGGTGATCTTAATAAAGGAATCCTATAGATTCTAGAAGCTGGCAAAGACAAGGTCATGGTTCTTCCTAGAATCCATGAAAGCAAAATGTGTGCTTTATGCACATTGAAGGTGATGTTCTGTGAGGGCATGCACTTGCATTTCATGTTTCTTTGTTGATATTATCTTCTCAGATGTTGGTCTCACTAAGACGGCTGTGATAAAGCACCTTATCATGTTGCACTTGAACCTGTTCTTATTTTGGGGCTGTTGTAATTGTGTGAACACATGAGAATTATTGAAAAGTCAACTTTAACATTTCATAGTGACCTCTGTTTCTTTGACTTTTTTATTTAAGTTAATTTAGATTATATAAGTATGATTATAATCATATTCTTTTGGATTCCAGTTACATGGGATAATTTATTTCTTCACATTTAGTCTTGTGAGCCATGTTTTTGTTGGACTTAGAGATTTTAATCCATTCCAACACTCTGAATCTTTTAATTGAAAATTGAAACCATTTATATTAACATTAAGTATTAATAGTTAAGGTCTTACTACAGGAATGTTATGAATTATTTTATAGTCTTTCTATAGCTTCTTTTTTTTTCCTCTCTCCCAGTCTTCCTGTGGCCAAGGGACTTATGTGGTGGTACTGGTTGATTTTTTTTTGCTTAAAAAGTATTTCTTGACTCTAAGAAGGTATTTTGAAATGATGGCAACATAACACAAAATAAATGTTTTCATTTACTAATTTATGTTCTCTAGGTTTTTTCAAATTATAGAAAAATTAGGTAGTGCATTTGTTTACCCAAATATTGGATAATATTACATACATTTTTTACTTTTATATGATAGATAACCTGTCTATCCTGGTAAGTGTCACATCATTCCATAGCTTCAGATGCTGCCTTAGATAATTGCATTGTATAAGACAAAGAAAATACAAAAATTTTGGAGGGAAAAGATAAAAATCCATAGTTTTCTGTAGAAGGAGTTTTACTTTCAAGGCGCCAGTCCAAAATTAATATTTATTAGAATATAAATTAACACTCACAATATTAGTAACAGCTTATGGTGGCACCTGAAAAAGGACTGGCATATCCAAGCAATGGAACGAGCGATGGACGCGCGATAGAAGGACGATGGATTACGATTCTGTCTGTCCAGCAGCCAGCAACTAGGAACCAGGAAGAGAGAGTCCTCATGTCCCAGCAGCCACTTATCAATCGGGTTGGCCACACCCCCTCCAGGTTGGCCACACCCCATCCAGGGTCCTGGAAGCGTCTTCTGACCTTATTGGCTAACACCATAATCCTGCCACAGTTTTCTAATAAAAGGACCCCAAAAGTGGAAGTTTTAATATTGAAGACACAATGCACAATCCAGAAGATAAACTTAATTAGATATTTTATACACCCAAGGTAAAGTAAGCCTGCATTTTTAGAAAGTGTCTTTTATGTTATGAAAGGGCAAGCAAGGGCACCCTCAAAATCTGAAATACTTGGTTACTCAATATTCTCAAAAGAAATAGAAATTGAATTGGGATTTAGAAATGGGCATTTTTTTTAAATGTCATGTACGATATGAGAATGTCATTTAGAAGTAAATTTATTTTTACAAGAAACAATACTTCTGATTTTACACATATGCTAGGTTTCATCTCTTTCTTGTGTCAAGTGTCTAGTACCTTTCTTTTACTTGTCCATTTTAGCCACAAATACCTTATGATTACATATAAATCTTCATGTGAGAAGGTGGTGTATGCTGCATGCTATTCTACAGTCTTTGCCAAATAAGAGTACTTTTAATAAAATAATTATCTTTTATTCTTTGACAATTTTATACACATAAATTCCTTCCTCTCCCCTCCCACTGCACCCCAGAAATCCTAACATATTCCCCTTTACCTTTGGGTCCTTTCTTTTGTCTTGTTAATAACTCTCAGAGTCCAATTATTTTTGCCTCTTGGAATAATGACTGATCTTGCTGATTTGATTGTATACAGGTCATGCTGGGTACAGTGAGTTCAGGAGTGCAACAGCCATGCCTTGTCTAGAAGACAATATCTCACAATATTTTCCTGCAACTTCCAGCTCTTGTATTCTTTGTATTCCTCTCCATGGCTATTTCCTGAACCTAGGTTTTAGGTGATGGTGATAATTAGGTGATGGCATAGACTAGTTATGAGTTTCTGCATTAAATGCTGACTGCTGAAGAGATAAGCTTCTTTGGTCAAGGTTGAGGCCAGCATTAACCTATAGGTATAAGCATAAACATATAGAAGGCAATTTGAAATGTAATTTAGCAAAACAGCGATAGTAGATTCATCCTTGGACTTGTGACTTCTAGAATTATGGGCTTTCAAGCAGATTTACAGTACCAGGTCAGAATTCCTTCCTAGGACTAGGCTTCAGCTTCAATTCAAATGAAGTTGGGTAACCCCCTGTGCTGGTTTGAAGCTCAAAGGGTATGGCATTATTATAAGGTGTGGCCATGTTGGAAGAAATGTTTGACTGGAAGGGCTTAATTAGAGGTCTTTTCTGCTCAATCTTTTCTCAGTGTGACAGTCATTTGAGTTCTTGTTGCATTTGAGTCAAATTGTAGAACTTTCACCTCTAGGATCAAGTCTGCCTATGAGACACCATGCTTCCTGCCATAGTAATGGGCTGATCTTTTGAAACTCTAAGTGAGTCACCACAATTAAATTTTTATAAGAGTTTCTGTGGTCTAGGTGTTGATTCACATCAATAAAAACTTCACTAAGATATCCCCCATGAACATTATGTCATTATTGCAGCAGATCTTGCCCAGAAGGTTGGTACTCTAGAATGCAGGGTTGTCTGATATACTTTCTCCCTTAGTGACCTGCATAGTATCTTTTAGCAGGATGAATGCTGGTCAGCAGGGCAAATGCTCTCAGGTTAGTTTCAGTTTGATATCTCTATGTCTTGTACCCATATCATGTGTGTCTTCAGTAACACAGTTTTACCATGTGGTTCTGCTGGAAAACCAAGAGCAATGGCAGTGTGATATGGGATGTCTTCCTGTATGCTATACATTACCAGTGGATAATAAAGGATTTTTTGGCTTATGGTGAAACAGCTTAGAGGCAGGTGGGAATTCCAAGCACAGATAAAGGAGAAGGAGGACAGAGTTAAGAGAGATGCTATGAGCTGCTGCCCAAAAGAACAAGATGTAATGGAACACAGGCAAAGTCACTAGCCATGTGGCAAGACATAGAGTAGTAGAAGTGGGTTAAGTTGTAAGAGCTAGCTGATAATGAGTCTAAGCCATAGACCAGACAATTTGTAATTAATATGAGCCTTTGTGTAATTATTTGGGGCTAGGTGTCTGTGGGACTACAGGTTCAGCCCTCAAGCCATTTGGGCTGAAAACTTCAGGCTACAATAGTGGCATGTGCTATTTGGGGATCTCTGGGAGGCCTCTGAGAGGCTTCTAGGCCTTGTAGCAAAGTTTTCTAAACTGGGATATTTATTTAAGAACTCATGACTTGTGTGATAATTGTTGTTTATCCCTGAAAGATATCTGTGTTCAAATGCCATCTATGTTTTAAAATTGTATTTTCCAATTAGCTTACAAATACGCTTATTTCTATTAGTTTTACCCCATACATATTTAGTTTTGCTTTTTTTCCTACCTACCTCTCCCCTTACCTCTACTAACTCTACTTAAGCCTATAATTCACAATATACCACACTGTCTATGTGCCATTCATTCAACTTTCCTCCACTGCATTACTTTTTCTATTTGAAACAAATGAAGAACATATATCAGATTTGACTAGTTAATTTATTTTTATTTCTTCCCAGAATCCAAATCACATGTTTTTTTTGACTCTCTACTTTAGCTTTTGTCATATGCATTAGAAGCCTTTCCATAAGATGGATATAGTTTATTTTCCTCCCTTGGATGTGAGTTCAGCATGGTGTATTTCATTGAGTACAAAGGTATTGCATTTGGAAGTGAATATTTACCTCTTCAGAACAATGGCCTTGCACAGCTCTGTTTGGATTCTTTTTATGTGTTTCTGTACCTACCCTTTAGGTTGGAAAATCACATGTACTATCCTGTTGTTTCCGGGAAGAGAAAGAAAAAGAGGAACAGGAGTATAGCTGTCCTACCAACTCCAGTTTAAATTAATCATTAAGTGACCTGTTGTGAAAACAAATAGACACTATTTAAATCCACTCAGCATTTCAATAGTTTGTTATACAACAAATTATAAATCTATATATGTATGCCTGTGAAGTTATATCACACATCTGAGAAACCTGGAAAGGTCTGCTACACCTGAGCAGCTGCTTGTTTTCCTGCATAAATTCTCAGGGATTCTCTCAGCTCAGTTGCTCACCATGCATTGGCATGGTGAGAGTGCCTGTGAAATGAAATTTTCTATTTTCTGTAAGGGGAGGGGCACACACATGCCATTCTTCATATGTACTCAACTCTTCTTTTAGATGCTTATCACACTTATGATGAACTATTAACTTTGCTTACATTTTCGTTCTTCTGAGTGGAATGAATCACAGCACTATCTTCTTTATTTTTTATACAATTCTAGGAAGAATTATTTTATTTTACTAGCATTGTTTGACATATGAGAAAAATGAAGTCAGAGAAGTTACATAATTTTCTCAATATCACACAACTGAAACAGCATAACTAAAATGAGTCCAAGCACCTTAGCTCACAGTGTGCTCTTATAACCAGTGGAGTGTAATGCTTGCTTTTGGCAACCACTATTCTATGACCACACCCCCTCAACCTATATAACTGAGGCATACAGGAGAAGCAGGTGTTGATAGTGTGGTTGAGTTGAGGTTTCACATATACTGTGAGAAAAAAAGAGGATTTTCCTCTAAGCTGGATATTGTGGGGGTAACTTTTACTTTTTGATCAATGTTTTGGTTTGGGTCTATGTCTTTTCATAGTTGAAATGTAGAAGTCTTTACACAATCTGACTATGATCATTCTGGTTGCAAAGAGGAAAATACAATGATAAGTGGAAGGCTTAAATACCTTCTGAGTACTCTAGGATTATCTCAGCTTAATACAAAACACTTCATCAAAGACCTGACTGATAGGAGGAGCACCAGATGATCTGGGTAAGACAGAACATAAAGGTCTCAAGGCAGAATTGAGTTCTCTCACACTTTCTCTGGTCCCAGCGGTCTGCATTTATCCTTCTATAGTCATACTGTTGAAGACTTGAAGGCTACCTTACAACATTAAGCATGTGGGCAATAGATCTATGAAGAAAGTGTGAAAAGATGAACAGTGTTGTCAGTCATCAGGAAACTATATCAGAACGACAATGAGGAGATTGGGCACATTCTGGCCATTGCAATCTAAAGTGTGACTTTATTCAGTGACACATCCAGGGCAATGGGGGCTGGCATGCCATTTTTTTCAGTGGCATATCCAGGGTATTTGAGTCTGGCATGCATTTTCCTCAGTATCCATTGATAAGCTGCCCTTGATTCAGTAAATAACCTTTCCATCAATGCTCAGACAAAAAATTATAAATTCAGTTCAACAAGTCACACATAACAAGAAGTATGGAAGAATGTGGGGTGTTTCTTTGAGAGGACGGGCTCCAGAAGAAGAGAGGTGAATGAGATCAGCATAGGTCATGGAAACAACTTAAATAATCTCCTTATATATGTGTATGGAACTGTCATGCAATAAAAACTACAATAAAGACTCGTTCATTTTCATTAGAGTGGAGAAAGCTATCATTGGCAATATAAATCTGGGGATAGACAGAGAACAATCACAACCTTCCTGGAGTCATGTAAGAAGTACAGTGATGATATTCAGGCACTTATAAAATTAGACTGAACTGGAATTCTCATGGATGTTTATATACAGCAAATAACATAGGGCCACATAAAATTATACCCACATGCTCAAAGAAATTCTTGCTTGTGACAGTTAAAAGATGAAATCCATTAACATGACAATTAATGAACATTGTGTCACACAATGGGTACACAGAAGGCTAAGATAATAACTAAGATTTCCACCCACCAATATAGATATATAGCTGGAGAGATACTGCTGTGCTATAAACAACATAATGAAAACTGGTTCTGATTTTGTATGTCCACCATGCTCAGGTGAGAAAATCTCTTGAAAAGATCTTTAATTGCTTTTTGAAGAAACCCTTAGTGACTTCTCATTATTTTGAACTAAAATGAAATCAAAAGGAACCAATAGAACCTGACTAATCTACATTTTAATCCGATCTATTTTCTCCTACTTTTTAGTTTACCCAATTCTTACCTATTTCTGTGTGATACTGTTCTTGGGGAAATGTAAGCAAATCTCGACTGACTCACTATAGGGAACAAGAACAGACCACAGCAAGGATGTCAACAAAATCAAATTTGGTGATCCAGTGCTTTTTATTGGGGTTAAGGACAAGAATATGGGTGAGGGGTTAATTATAGAAGTAGGTATGACTTAACGACAGCTGCGTTAAGCAAAGCCCACCTTGCCATTGGTGACTCATGAAAGTTAGAAATCTGGTATATACTGTATGATTTACAGGCTGCTCAACAGGTTAGATGATATCTCTTTTGGACAACTCAAGTAGTTTGAGCAACTTTTAGTTCCAGCAGTCTGAACATGGATTCCAGCATTACTAGCTGCTTATGCATGCTTGCACAGGGAGTGGCCTATTAAATATGGTCAATTTTAGGGATTTCTAAAGCTATGAAATTGTTTACTTTCTGAATTTTAAAGAGCTTCCTTTAAGGAAGGAGTATTTCTTCTCCCTATACAATATACTGTATCTTAATTATCTTCACTTCAAGATTTTCTTCTAGGAGGAAATTACTGTACAACATTACTCTGTTACTCTAATACTTTGCTATGGAAATATCATATTTACAGAAAAGTTGAATTATTACTGAAAATACATCTGATATTATGTTTGGTTATTGTTTCTAAACATATCACATCATCCATGAATTCATTATTTTCTTACATGTATTTATTATCATTTTCACATATGAACAATCTACTACCAAGCATTTCAGCAGAGTGTTATATTTTATTATCATTAAGAATTATTTTGATGATTAGATTAACAAGTAAAGGCATTTGCTGCCAGGCCTGAGTTTGAGCCCTGGCACCCACAAAATAGAAAAAGAGAACTTGAAAACTCCATGTAGGACTTGATCTAAAAATAAATAAATGTAACATCTGAAATAAAAATATGTTGATGAAAAATTATCTACAGAATTAAAACATAAAATATGCCATTCAATGAGTCTTAGATTGTATATGATTTGAAAGTTAAAATCTGTTGAGACATAAAGTATCACCAGCCCTAGAAAGGCCCTCAATTTTCTTCCAAACTCTCAACCCCATTTATTTGATAGTTGTCCTTTCTGATTTTCTAACTCTTTCATTTATTATTTTTCTTAGACTTCAAGTAAGTGGAACAACATTTGCGAGGCTTTTGTTTCTTTTGTTTATAATTTCTCTAAAAATACATGTTTGTGGTTTTGTCTATACTGCTCTGTGCACTATGAACTCCATGACAGCAAGAACCATTTGCTGCTGAATGACTTTTTTATTCGATGTCTCTGTAAATATTCTTAACACATAGGAAGTGCTCTATTATAGTTTTTGAGTGATCAACTATATAATGGCTGGAGATACACAAAGACTTCCACACTGATGTAAAGCAAAATGTTTTACAAGAGTTGGTGTGTCCATGGATTAGCGAACAAGACAGCAAAGATTCCTTCCTTGAGCTTTATGGTTTTGCTGGGTTCACAGGCATTATGATAGTAAATCTGTTTAAAGCAAAGATAGTGTGAAACTTCCTTGCACTATATGGGAAAACTAGTGTCCAGTTCTTTTAAGTATTCAAACATTCCAATGGTCCTATCTGCTCTTATTGCAGCAGTTTATAGTTGAGGCTGTAGGGAACAAAGGATGCCCTAAGTGAGCAAAATTGTGAGTCAATTTGTATTGTGAGATGAGCACAGCCTGAGGCTGCTCACTACCGAGACCCTACAGAGAGTAGCCAACTCCTCCCTGCCCCGACCCGTGGGACTCGTAATTTTGTGGGTCTCGAGGGGATTCCACCTGAAATATCAATGGGTTGGTGAGAGAGACGAAGACCAAGCAAGCAAAGAATGACAGAGTCAGTCTGGATTTTGTCAAGGTCTCCGTTTATTAAGCTGCAAGCTGTAACATATATACTCTTCAGGGAAGGGGAGTGAGGAGGGGGATAGTGGATGGCAAATAGCAGCTGTGGTGGAAGGGTAAATGGCATGTCCGTGGGCTCAGCACCATCCCACCCACTCCAGAAAGGTGGGAAAGCAGACAAAGGAATATTCTGTGGTTTTATTAAGGGCTATTCTGGCAATCAGTTGCTAAGAGCTATTCTAGCAATCAGAGAAAACACCTTATCATCAGGGAACTTATGGCCTTGGGTTTCACAAGGCTTATGAAAAGGACCAAGTCCTCAGTCTCCAACACCTCCCTTTGCCCTGTACATCGTAAGCACACTGAGTTCCATATGCCATGGTAGTGGTAGCAGAATCCCAGATGATCCCAGATCATCTACCTGTGTCTGTCCTTTCTTCATTCCCTCACTGCTCATCTTGGAGGTTCCAGGACTCAAGCAACACAGGATGATGCATGTAGCCTTGCCTATAAAATAGGATCACCTTACCTGCTGGACGGTGAGCTGCACAAGCATTCTAAAGTGGTAAAACCATTTGGTTGCTATTTGAACCTGCTTTTTTCAAATTTATTTACTTTGTATCTGAATGAAACTATTTTTAATATAAAATTTTAATTTGCTTGCTATTTTTTTTCTTTTTTTGGTTCACGTTTAATTGTAGTCAACTGCTGTTTAGGGACACTTTTTAAATACAGAAGTTATATGTGGTCACTAGATTTCCTAGCTAAAGTTTGTCTGTCTCTTTGCTTGAATCTAGAAAAGAGAAAACAGACGTGTCCTGACCACATGGCTGATAATATGTTTCAATGCCTAGCAAAAAGGAGCATATTTTTTCTTAGCAGAAACAAGTAAAATTATTAAGAGATATAGATATATTTTTCCAAACTAATTTTAACATCACTTAGAATATCTTTCAGACATTCATAGTAAACATTTTAAAGGCCTATGAAATGATTGACACCCCCCCCCCATTACTCACTGTGAGTCACTTACAGAGAAAACACATATGGCTGTTTAATTGTATATCATTTCTGGAAATTGTTTTAAGATAAACCTATTTTCTCAAAATTCTTTGTGCTGTTAATAAGACTTGCATTTGAATATGTTGAAAAAGTTTCAGAACCTGTGTAGCTGTTCAGTGGAGATGCACTATTACACTTTAGTTTCTGTCTTTTGTTCTCCGCAGGAAATCAGGGCAAACAACTCATTAGAATCAAGAAACAAATTTGCAAGCACAAGTGAAAATTTTCTACATTTTTGCTACTTTCAAACTGGTTAAATCCTGTAAAATAATTTGCAAATACTTTTTTGCTAAGTGCAAAATATAAAGTGGATTTAAAAAACAAAACTTTAGATTTAACCAAAAAAAATTGAAATTGGCCAGTCTTCATAACTAGAGAAGATTCAGGAAGCCTGTCCTTATATTGTGATGTTAGAAAAGAGTAATAAGGGCCAAAGGAAGCTGGTGTCTCTAGACTGCCTGGACCTTATTGTAAAGCAACTTGAACTCTGATGCTGGTTGGGTCTCAGATACTCATGCAGATGCAAATCTGTCAGGTTCTACTTGAAGTGCAACATTCCAGTAGGACAGAGCAAGGTGAGAAGGGAAGTCCTTGCAGAAACCAGTTTTATTTACTACCGATTAAATATGAAGTCCACAAAAACTCGTGTCACTTTATACTAAAGAATAAATGTGTCTTCTTTCACAATATAATCAAGGTGATGCCTTAAATCATTAATGATTATTTGCTTTCACAGGTTGTGGGCCTTGTGATCTGTTTTCTCCCACCCCAGACATCTATTATTTTGGGAGGACATTATGAGTAATGAAAGAACATGATAGAACATATTAAGACATGATTCCATAAAACATTTTTATCAACACATTCGTGAGGCATAAAGTATCACATAGGTCCATTTGAAGCCTATCAATATATGAAATAGAATGGCATGTATACCGTGTTGTTTTTCTTGCATAGCCCTTCTTTTCTCCCCCTTTCATTTTTATGATGAAAAGGTAAAATAACAAAGCCCTCCTCAAAAGTTATAACTAAATATATATATATACACACATACATAGATAAATTATGCTCTTTGATGACATGGAGAACCTTTCTCTTGTAAAATAAACCCATCTGTTTATAGGATTGAAAGGAAAGCCAATGTCTATCCTCAAGAACTGTTAGAAAATAAAGAGAAAAATAGATGATATAATAGCTCTTTGCTTGTTATATTCCATATGCATGTAGTGTGTGTGTGTGTGTGTGTGTGTGTGTTTCATATACCATATTAAGTCTAATCTTGTGAAAGAATGGAGTTTCTTGTATGCAACCATCATCAGAATAGTGTATAAAATTCCCAAATAATTAATAAAATATTATGTAGAAAAAATAATTGGCTAAGGTTTCAAATAACATTTATTTACTAATAATTATTTGATAACATGTATCAAACATTTAAAAGTCTTCTTATAACAAAAGTAGATAGACTTTGTGAGGGGTGGGGTACTGCTGGTAAATGTATTTTCTGAATAGTCAGTTGATTACTGGAAGATGCTGACTTTACATTTACTTGAACAAATTTGACTTTCTGCAAGAGACACTGCTTACAAGCTCTATGATTAAAACCAGTTCTGGGTGCTGTTAGGATTCCATGTTGGTAGATGAAATATTTCCATGTTAAATTTTGTGTGGTTTAAGGAGATTTTTGCCTTTTATTGTTTGGTGAAAGCATATTGATGACTACAGGCACAATAAGGAGAAATGGAGCATGATTACCTTTGATTTTAGATGCGTACTTTCCCACAGCAGCACTATGCTCCTTTGTATCTGGGATCACTGAATGCTCATACTGTAAACACTGAGTACTTGAAATGTGAGCATATAGACAGCTCTGTCATTATGCAAGCTATTTTTTTTTTTTTGGACAGGGCTAATGAACTGGATATAATTGACCAATAATTTCAAAATGAAAAAAACAGTGTAATATTTGAATTTCAGAACTGGATATTGTTGCTCATACCTGTATTATCAACACAAGCTTGAGGTTCATTTGGTGCTAGATATATAGTTGGTTCCAGGAGAAGCTGCAACAGAAGCAGACAGATAGACAGACAGACAGACACAGACTCACAGCTACAAAGACACACACACACACACACAATAAGAAAAATAGAAGGGGTATAAAATAATCCATGTTTGATTTATTTTACACTTCAACATGTGTGCAATTATTCCTTTCTAAAGTTTTAGCATTGGTGCTACGATGGTGAGTAGCATCACTTAACCCATTTGATAAATTACCTGTCAAATTAAGAAAATTAGGTTGAGAAGAAAAGCATAGAGACAAAAAGAGATATTCTAGTCCAGAAAGAACTCTGTGTTTGTTTTGTTTTATAACCCAATGCTAATGGAAATTGCTGGAACATTCAATTAAGAAACATATGGAGATTTTAAAAAAAAGTATTCATGTTTAACCCTATGATTTTAACATGTTTCCCCTTGATTTTTGGTATCTTTGGCCTTATTTTTTGATACAGAACTGTGAGGAAAAATGGTAAGAGTCTAGAATTTTCTTCCAATTATCATGACTAAGTCTCCTGTATAATATACCCACATCTACCATAAGTTTTCAGTGGAAGGCACAATTTTTCCACAATCAATTACTAACAGATTATGTTAATGTTTAAAGTAAATTTAGCTAAACTCAAATAAATTTTATTGTGTTACTATTTACATAACAACATGAGAAATCATGTGAATATATATCAGTCACATTTTCTTTTATGATAATCTTCTGTTTTTTATATCTATTTTTTCTAAACCCTTATTTGTATTGATTTAGACATTTTCATGCTCCTTACAGTTCTGTTTTTAAAAATTCCTTTATTTATTCACTTAACAAATATTTATGAATTGTTTATGAATTTGTGACACTGGGTGCATATTTGCACACAGTCTGTTATCCAATGGCATGAGATGAGAATAAAGCAATAGTTATACAAAATAAATGGATTTCAATTTTTATTGAGATTTATGACAAAACACAGTAACAGTTGTTTAATCCTGTGGATAGTCAATGGAAATTTCTTCATGAATATATTTTAACTGAGACATCATTCATATACCATGTTTGAAGAAGAACATTGTGATCAGGAATAGTCAGTACAATTATCCCAAGTGAACTGAAAACCACCAAGCTTGGCCAGCACAGAGCAAGCAAGGAGATAAATAGGATTAGTGGGAAGCTTGTGCTGAACTCCTTCAGATTTGCTAAGGGCTATAGATTCTTTTTAATTTTGCTTTTGTAGCAATTAGAATTATAGTAATATATATATATATATATATATATATATATATATATATATATATATATAAAAGTTAACACTGTTTAACTTTGCCTGAGGTACCTTTAAATCATTTCTTATTTGTTTGGAAGCATAGCCATGGCATCTTCTCCTTGGGAAAATTGTCATCAGTCATTGAAAACTTGGAGCCCAGAAGGATGGTAAGAGTCAGCACATCAGAGAAGGATGATAATTCAGTTTGATTTTTGCTCCATACACACTTTTGAGTCTTGAGTGTTTTTCTATTGTTTGCTCTGTGTAGTTATGTCTGTTGTTTTATTGTTCATCTTTAATTTTTTATTATTTTTAACCATGACTCTTACTGATTCTGAGAAAGTCTTTTTTTTTTTTTTTTTTTTTTTTTTTTTTTTTTTTTTTTTTTTTTTTTTTTTTTTATGATGTGACTGGTGAGGGATTGAAGTGAAGCCTGGGACAACTAGGTCCCATGACTAAGTGAGATGCTTGCATACAGGAGCTATCACTGTGGAAATGCCTTATGTGCTAGAAAGCTGCAGTTTGAAACTATGGACACAATTAAAGGAAAACGCAAATACAAGGAGAATTCTTATATACGTTTTAAAGAATATTTTGTTTTTGATTATTTTTACTGAACTAAGTTACAACCTATTGGTTTCCTTGAATATTTTTATTTAGGGTTTAACCTGCTAGTTATTTAGTTATATACAAAAAATACAATTGTAGAACTCTTTACCGACCAATAAACCAAAATCCAGAACCAAGGGCTACCACCCTGTGACAGTACTTTATTACTAATTTATGGCAGGTGTTAAGTAACTTCCCCTCTGTTAGAAGCCTTAGTTTTGACTCCTGTTTGTCCTTTTAACCTGGAAAGACAAAAATTAGTGTTGTTAACTTTTATGAGTAGAGAATGAACCCCAAGACACTACATCATTTTCTCAAATTCACAGTAAGTGGTAAATTCAAGCTACATCTCTTTTTTCAATGTCAAGACCATTACCTCTCAGTGACCCTTTTCTGGCTTTCTTTTCTTTGAAGAAAATCTTTTTTTAATATTATGCTTCAGAAACAGGACTCACCCATCTCATATAACATCATTTTAGAATAAAGGTTGAAAGGAACACTTCATGGATCTGGACAGCATACTGCCAAAGGTTTGACAAACAGATTTGAGAAATAGAGCACTGGGTGAATATTTTTCCCATCCTCTTAAACTACTGTCTCTGAATTTTGAGAGAGGAGAGAGAGAGAGAGAGAGAGAGAGAGAGAGAGAGAGAGAGAGAGAGAATGGTGTGTATATTGAGAGAGATGAAAGTCTGTTGCAGCAATCTATAATCTAAATAGTCTACTTAATATGTAAAAAAAATTAGTATCTTGAACTACAGAGAAATAAAAATGCTTAGTTTCCCCAGTAAGTTTGATTATTCTGAATATTTAATACTTTCCTGGCATAGTTTTGGGTAAAGCTTTTTTGTTTTGTCTAATGAACGCTGCATGCCCTTGTTAGTCAAGGACTTCATAACAGCTTTAATGGAATTCAACTTTGCTTTTACTAAGCATCTCTTTTTTAATTATTAAAGATAAGTAAGTGCCTATTTTAATGTCAATTTATAATAACTTTTTATTAATTTTAAAATGTGAAATTCCAGACACTGAAGTAATAACTACTGTTCAGGGCCTGCATGCTTTAAAGCCACAACTCATCTTAGGCATTAGTGAGTACAGGATTCTAATCATCAATACCTTTAACTATTGCTCATGATTTTTTATATAATGCTTTATACTTGCTTTCTTATTTTGTGTTCTTTGTGTCATGTGGTATAAATGCCATAGCATGATTGGTAAGATACAAGAACAACTTGCATGTAATACCTAGGGATCAAATTCAGTCTGTTGGGCTTGGCAGCAAGTGTTTTTACCCACTGAGTCAAATACTAGGTCCCTACATTCCTTCCTTTCTCTCTTCCTGTACTGTATCTCCCCCCCCCCCCCCACCGTGTATGTGTGTTGAATCTTATTTTGATTGTATTATGCAGAGACAATGTGCTGCTCTGAAGTTTGGACATGAAGTTGGAAAGGCATTCTAAAAAAAGGTCAAAGATGTGGCTTTTGATGCTGGTATAGTGTTGCATGGCTTTCCCATCTTTCTTTTCTGTTACCACTCATACTTTAGGATCTACCTAGTATGTCTAGATATTCCAAGTGACAGACAGACTAAAACAACATTCTAGTCTTAGAAAACATTAGCTTCTGGGCTTTGCTATGGGGTGCTCTTGATCTGACTCACGTCCTGGTTATAAACCTTCATGAAATGTAACACCTTGACGAGATCACTCACCCCAGATTGATGAATGGCCTGTGTTTTTGCTGTTTGAATTTTAAGTATCAGTGGACAATGAAGAACTTGAAATACAGATGATACCAATGCAGGCCATGTGTCTAGAAAAAGTTCAATGAGAAAACAAATTATTAGTTTGGTACTGGAGGAGTATGGGTAAATTCATTTGGACATACTGTATGGCAATTGCTAAGATCAAGTTTATGGTAACAAATAAAATATTTAATGCATATTTAGGAAAAGTATTATAAATTATAAACATAGGTGTTTGTAAACAATTTTGACATCTGACTATTTATTTGTAATCATCATTTTATCTTGAATCACATAAGCCAAAATTACAAAGTGTTATGAATTTTGAAAATCAAAACAAATCTGAACTTGAACTACATAGAAGGGTTAAAGGCTAATTTTTTGCAATGGAAAAATGTATTTTATTGATATGTATTATAATTCATAAAGGAGAAAAAAATTACACAGTTAAATAAGATGGAATTGAGTGACTCTTGAGACAGATCAGTAGTTAGGACAACTAACTGCCTTTTCATAGGACTCAGTTTTGTGCCATGTTAATGGTTTATTACCTTATATAACTTTAGTTCCAGGGGATCTGATACCTTCTTCAGGTCTTTGTTTGCACCCAGATGCATAGATATACATGCAAGCAAAAGTATCCATATGCACATAGAAATAAATTAAAGATAATAACAATGTATTTATTATGTGCATTGTTGTTCTCATTTCTTAGGTTGAAATTTTATCTGTTTATTTTATATGTGTATGCAAGTGGACTGGGAGTTGGTTTCCACAGCTCATGTACAGAGGTCAGAGGAGAACCTGCAAGAGCCAGAATTAGTCTTCACTTTGTTGGTTACAGGAACTGAATTCAAGTTTTGTGGCCCCAGGGTTAAGTGTTCTTATATACTGAGCTATCTAGCCAGCCCTATTTTTTAAAATATGTTTTTAATTGAAATAGAATTATAATCACTTTCTCTCCTCCCTTTACTCCATCAACCACTCTCAGATAGCCTCTCTCTCACCCCTCTCGTGCTTTCAAATTCTCAGATGGATAAACTCTTTTTTTAAAAAAAAAATTTATTGAAATGGGTATATGTGTGTATATATGTCTATGGAAATATATCTCATCTATTATCTAAGTATATTTTTTCTGTGTGTGTTTCCTGCTGAGTCCATTTTTGTTATTTGCGTTTATGGGATTTCAGGGCTGACCAGTCTGAATTACACAACTGATAAGGGCTTCATCCCTTGGAGAAGCTATTTCTTCTTCACTCAGCTATCATTAACTGCCAGTTAGTTCATTGTCTGAGGATGGAACTCCTCCATGAAAATTATTTTCTGACCATATTAACATGTTCATTGAGTTTAACTGTATTCTTGTGTTATTAGTGCAACAATTTCTAGACAAGAATATTCCACAGCCAAGCTTTTGGTATTCTTCAAATTTATAATTTTTTTTCTCTTTCATGATGTTTTCCCTTTCATGATGTTGATACAACCATTAGATCTGGGGTCTCTATAGTCTGTAGATTCCTTCTCTGTGTTGTGACTTTCTGTGATGATGTGCATTTGTTGTCAGAGAGATTTCTTTGTTAAGAGTTGATAGGCACATTGATTCAGGAAATGTGACCAATGCACAAAGAAATCATCAACATTTTGAAAAACTTATAAAAAGATGAGTTTCACATTGATAAAGATGTGGCAAACTGTATTTCTTATGTACAGTTGTACAATAAAATGTTTACCATGTAATCTTATAATTAAGAAGAATGTGAATTAACTTGGCTTTGACCTACCGTTGTGTTTTTAAGATTCCCTGGCTAAAGGAAGAGAACACAATGGCATATGTTGCTATATGCTTGAAATGTTCAACTTTGAACTTTGAATTTACAAAATGTTCAGTACTACCATTTCCTTTTAGATCTGTTTTGTCATCAAAATAAACTCTTCCTCCATATCTCTTTGTAGTAGATAATTTACTATAGCTCCTTTACATTGAGACAAATCAAATTACTGTCCAGCAAGTACTTACTGCTTCCTTCTCCTCATGGGAGGAATATGCTTGGGATATGACTACAAGAAAGCCTATGATCAGTGGCATGTGGACAGTTGTGACATGGCTTGCTGTCAACTGAGGCACTGAGATAAATGATGCAAGGAGAACATGTTTCATTTTCTCGTTGCTTCTTACACTGGTTCGTAGAACTCTACTCAGTACTAAGAATAGAGCTTAGAATCGGCAACCTCAGACAATGAATTATAGATAGCCTACAGAAATGTGTGGCTGAAATAAGCTTTGCAAATGTGTGGCTGAAATAAGCTTTGCAAAGCCTGTACAATACTCATGTCTACAAATGTCAAAGAAACTTTCATTCCTTTAGAATTTACATTTTCTCTGGTATTCAAAGAATTAACTTTGTCTAAGGAAAGGGTTATCCATTTACTATAGCATGTTGTTGTTTTCTAAATATTTAGGAATTTATATTTTACTAAGTTTAATAAGTTGCCAATCTTACCAATGAGATTTCATAATAACTCATATGTAAATCAAACTTCAAGGAGACCAGGATAGGCTTTCAGACTAAACGGCAGTTATGATCCACTTAGTATGGGTACAGCAACTCTAATGTGGGACTTTTTGAATAAAAAAGTGGTCATAGCTATTGGGCTATGTCTCCAACACCCTGACTATCTTCTTAAAGAAGGTACATAATGACCAACTTGGCAGATTTCATGAAACCTTCTTTTATGATATAAAAATATTGGAAATACCTGAAGAGGACATACCTGAAGGGGGTCAGTCCCATGCAGGCTCTCTGGTTGCTGTTTGTCAGTTCAGTCTCTGTGAGCCCCTGTGAGGCCAGGTTACTTGATTCTGTGGATTTTCTTGGGGTATCCTTGACCCTTCTGGCTCCTATAACTTTTTCTCCACATCTTTATAATATCTGAGAAGTCTCAGGGGATCACTTACTTCCTCTTGAAGTTTGGCTGTGAGTCTGCATCTGTTTCCATCAGTTACTCGATGAAGTCTCTCTGATGATAATTGGGGTAGGTTCCAGTCTATGAATATAGAAGAATATCATTAGAGATCATTACATTGATTTTTTTCTCCAGTCATGTTTGGTTCTTAGATCCTTTGTCATCCAGCCTGTGAATCCTGGTACTTCAGGCAGTGTGAGGTGTGGGCTTACTCTCCTGGCATGGGTTTTAGGCTCGACCAGTCAGTGGTTGATCACTGCCTCAATCTCTAGGCCACTTTTATTCCAGCACACCCTATTGACAGGGCAGACTATAGGTAAAAGATTATGTGGCTGGGTTGGTGTGCCATTCCTCCAACTGAAGTCTTCTCTGGTCACAGGAGATGACCAGTTTAGGCTAAATACCTTCTACTGATAGGAGTCTTATCTGGGGGTCGTCCTTGTAGATTCTTTGAAGATTCTCTTGTGTTGGGTTTCTACCTGACACCAAAATGTTCCAACAACCTTCCAGTAATCACTTCCAGTACTTATGTCCCTCTCAACTTGATTGTTCATGCTCCCTTTTACACTTGCTCACAGTCTACAAATTAAATTGTTGCACAAATAAATGAAACTCAGGGATAGATCTCTGAGAAAGTCAGAGATATTAGAGAGAGTAAACACCACAGTCAGATCTTACCCAGCTGTCTTCCAACCTCCTTAGCCTGTCTTCTCTTGGCTTCCTCTCCTTCTGTCTTTCTATGCCCACCTTAAATATGCTCCTGGTAAGTTAAGGCATGGCCCCACCACTGCCTTCCTGAGAGCCTGTAACTCCTTCTGTAAGCTAAAATGACCTTGAACTCAGTTGGGATTAAGGGCGTAGGTCACCACTTCCTCTGCTAGGATTAAAGGTGTGAATCACCACTCTATGATCCTCCTAGACTGACTGTGGATAGATCCCTCTTATATCTCTGAAACCTCTGGAGCTTTTATTAAATCTCCACATATACTGTGGGTAGATTCCCTCTGATATCTCTGATTCTCTGGCAGGTCTTAGCATCCTAACTTGAACTCTCCTGGTTACCAAGGCCCTCTTAGTCTGTAGATTGCAGTATAGTTATCTTTGATTTTATAGCTAATATACACTTATAGGTAAATACATTCAGCATTTGTGATTCTGTGTCTGAGTTACCTACTCATTCAGAATTTTCTTGATCCATTTATTTACCTGCAAATTTTATGGTGTCATGGTTTTAAACAGTTGAGTACCATTTCATTCTGTAAATGTACCACACTTTATTCATTCTTTGGTTGTTCAGGGTATTACAAATAAAGCTAGCATGAATATAGTCTGGTAAGTATCCTTGTGGTATAATTGAGCCTCCTTTGGCTATATGCTCTGGAGTGTTATAGCTAGGTCCTATGGTAGTTTGTGACAGTGCATGCCTTTAATCCCAGAAGGCAAAGGTTGGTGGATTTCTTAATTTGAGGCCATCTTTTTCTACAGAGCAAATTACAGAATAGCCAGGCTGAGGCAGTGAAGGAAATTTTCAAAAGAAGAAAGCTGATGAAGATGTAGTTTAATGAGGAATTTGGTAGCTTCAGCCATGGGGGTTCAGTCACAGAGTCAAGGATAGAAGTAAAGTTTATAAATTTTCCCCAGCACCTAACAAAACCAGTAAGGATAGGTATGTGTTGGGAATGTCCCTTGGTGGAGGCCCAGAGGTACCATTTTGTGAAACTATGAATTTGAAGCGTGGATTGCCTTGGAGACCCCAAGATGTTAAAGATGCTAGAGCTTTGAGATAGATACTGAGAAGAGCTACTAACAGGAACTGATGCCAGCCCAAAAGAGAGGTGTGCTGCATTCAACAAAGCTGAATGGTGTTGGAGATCTGAAAAGCTTGTTGCTATCTGACATGGAGATGCAGAGTTTGGAGTTTTCCCAGCTGGCTTTTGGTCTTGCTTTAGTCCAGTATATTCTCAGCATGCTCCTTTACTTATATTTTGTAATGGAAATGTACATCCTGTGCCATTATATGTTGGAAGTATGTGAGTATGTGATCTGTTTTTTGTTTTTTTTTAAATTTTGACTTTGCAAGGGAATTACAGTTAAGCAATTGACATGAGTCTCAGAGACTTTAGACTTTGAACAAGTTTAAGACTATTACACATTTTGCATTATAAACTTGTGATAAATTTATGGAGTCCAGAGAATGAATTGTAGTAGTTTAAATGCAATTGACCTCATAATTTCATAAGCTGTGACACTATTCAGAGGTATGGCCTTGTTGAAATAGATTTGGCCTGTTGTTGGAAGTAAGCCCTTCAGTGTGGGGTTCTCTTTTGCTCAAGCTTCTCTCAGTGTAACAGGCAGTCTAGTTCTTGTAGTACTCTGATCATGATGCAGCCAGGACCATGTTTGCCTGAACACCATGCTCCCCACCATATTGATAATAGATTTAACCTTTGAAACTGTAACCCAACCACCCCAATTAAATGTTTCCCTTACAAGAGTTGCTATGTTTATAGTGTTTCTTCACACAAATAGAGATCCTAACCAAGATAGTGATTTTCTTGTGCTTCAGATGTGTTGGACTGTTCATGTTTTGTTGTCATTGGATAACTTGTCTCTGAAGTGCCATACTGTCTTTTCTGTTACTAATTGTGTTCTACACTGGCATTTAAATATCTGGGTTTGAGATTATCCTGGGTCTATATGTTGATGCCTGCATTGCTCTTTGTTGGAAGGGTGTTTTTTTCCCTGGTTTCTGTTCCTTTTCTGTCCTTCTTGTTTAAGTGGGCAATGATTTTGGTGATGAGCATGTCTTCAGGTGCAGTAGGGTGCCTCTCCTGGGGTTCTATGGGGATTTGGGTACCAATGTTGCCTACATGGTTCTAAGTACCTGTGTGGCCAAGGGGTTCTGAGTACCTGCTTGGCTCTGAGACTACTAGTATGGTGTGGTCATCAGTATAGCAGAAAGTTTCTGCTGGGGCTAGGATCCCTAGATCCATCCTAGTCGCTGGTAAAGCTAAAATCTTTGTGGATATGGAAGTGTTTTGTGTGTGTGTGTGTGTGTGTGTGTGTGTGTGTGTGTGTGTGTGTGTGTGTGTGTGTACAGTCTTTGGTTGTTGGATGAGTTTTTAAGTGTTAGTAGGCAGTAGATTTTTTTCTTTTGTCTACTATTTCACTAAAACATATTTTTACAAAAGTTTGACCCTATCTTAGGCCAGTTTTTAACTAGCTGTTATAACTTAAAATAACCCACTTCTACTAATTTATTTTATGCCTCCTGGCTTTATTATCTCACCTCTCTACTGACCATCCTGATTAGTCTGTTTCCTGGCATATCTGTCTTCTTCTACCCAGTATACCCTCTGCCCAGAAATCCTGCTTAGCTATTGGCTGTTCTGCTTTTAATTAATACAAAAATATTACTTACAACAGTGGTCAGTGTCTTATATGGGGTCCCTAGATCTGGTCTATCTTTCAGTAAAGCCAATATCCTCTAAAATTGTTTGCCAGAATATGGAGCCAAGAGTAACGGGTACAGTTTGGGGTTGCTGGGTGGCCTTAAAGGGGTTTAGTGGACAGGGGTTTACTTTGGATCCTTAGGACAAGCCTGGCCCCAGGTAGACCTGCGTAGGCTATGTACCCAAGTATGTAGCTCAGGGGAGGAGGTACAGTCTGGCTTTGTTGCATGGGCTTTAAGAATTTTTACCAGATGGTAGGCAGTTTCTTACCTGGTATCTGAAGTTCTAGACCAGGATATTGAACCCAGGAAGTGGAGCTATATCTTATAACTTAAATTAAAAATAATTGAACTAGTTTTCATTGGTGTGAACAAATAAGTAGATAAACTTTCTGTGACATATTACCTGTTTGAGTCCTTGCTCCAGATGGTTTGATGGCCTGAGATGGATATGTAAAATCAATACTAAGAAGAGATTGTAACAATCTTTTGTCATTCAAATAAGTTGCCCTGCATAGCTTGAACTGTCTTTATTTATGTTTTAATGCTTTGCATGAACAGTTTTACAGTTTTTAACTTGATAAGTTTCTAAAAATGCTTACAATAATTATCAGTTTGTTCCTTGCTTCTTTTCTCTTCCATCTTCCAACTTTGCCAAGGTAGCCATTACCTTTTTGATCTCTATCTCTATTTTCAGAAGCCTAAGCAGTTTTGAATGTTACAAAGGAACTTTTCTAACTAGACACACTTACAGGTAGGACAGTGCACCCAGTTGGCAGCATATGAGATGACAGCATCATGCAAAGTGAGAGAGAGTTTTGTCTCTTTTGTTTAATATTTACATTGTGTAAGGTCTAGGTTCTCATGATCAGCTTGTCATCCAAAGCTAGATCAATCCATTCTATGTTTTGTACTATTCTATTCCTTCTTGAGCATACTAGATTTTTCCATTTATCCTATTGGTAAAATAACCTGGACTCTTACTCTTAATAGTCAGCATTGCTTGTCTCTTATCCTTAAGTCTATCTCTCTTAACTTCTTAGGGTATTTGCACAGTTGTTAGAAATGAGAATAGCAGATTTCTATGCTTTTGCTTCATTCCCTGTTCTTTGAGTATTCCCATTAAAAATGATACTGTCGATTTAATGGCATTTAAAAAAATATTTTGACTAAAATTATTCTTTCCAGAACAGTTATGCTGTGGGGGTCCAAGAAAACACTTAAAGAAGACCCAAGATTCAAGTAGTATGCAAGAGCAAAGAGCTCAGGGATGTTCATCTGTATAAAATAGTGATGACGACCCTGAAAGGAGCATGAAGGCTCCTTTTAAGTACAGATTGGGAAATTTGAGGAACAGTTAGGTCATATAAAACACAATCAAGCAGCAGTTGTTGTAGTTTGATGATATATTTTATATTTAACAAAATAAGTCTGGAATGTCAGAGAACAGATCCACCCACAGTCAAGCCAGGAGGGGTGTGGTAACTCAGGTCTGTTATCCTGGCATAAGAAAGACAGAGTGATGATCTACACCTTTAATCCCAAAACTCCAGAGACAGATCTTTTTGTGTTTCTGCAAGTTCAAGACTTAGCTACCAAACAGTATTAGCTCAGACTTCTAATACTAACTCTAGGATTATGAGGCAGTATTAAACACAGAAGTTAAACAACTGGGAAAAGAAGATTTTTAAGGAGGAAGAAGGTGTGGTATTCTATAGAAGTGATGAGCCAGGCTGACAACTGTTTGACCTAAGAAGTTAGCTGGCTGAGAAGTGACTGTGGTCAGTTTCCTCTCTCTAATATTCGAGGCTTTCCTCCAATATCTGGCTTAGAGTTTTCACTTAATAACAAGTAGGATTTATATTTCACTTGGTATACAAACGGGCATGAATTCCAAAACAGGCCACATGTGTTTCTTCTTCACTTGCATCTGGGTAAGGTTATCAGGTAGGGGTTTTCTTATCCTGGTAATTTTTTTTTTGTTGCTTTTTTGACCCATCCTTGAGCTGCTATCACACTAGGTAGCTGCCCCACTTCACAGTCATTTGTACTGTAACTGACAGCAAGTTTGGTGAGTAAATCAGATTTTTTGAAAGGGGAATTTGTTTAAGGCAATGAAAGGTGTTTGATCTTTTTTTGATCTTATTCTAGATGATTAGATATTGAAATCAGTAAAGGAAAAGATAAATAAAGTATATGGGATTATCATCATAATGTTTATGACACTGTTTATTATGAATATTACTGGTTTGATTACTTCTGTTTTATTATTTAAAAATTCAGTCAATAAGAATGCTAAGAAAAAAGTCTTTAAAAAGCCTGTTAGGAGAGAATGTAAAGATAATCAAACACAGAGAACTATTAAAAACCAGTCTCAATATTATTTTATAAGATTACACAAAACAGCTGAAGATTATCAAATAGCCAACATTAATATATCCAGTAACTTTAAAGAAATAGAAAAATGATAAACACTGTACAGAAGTTAGTTGGATTCTGGTACTCCTGTTAGAATTAAGGAAAGTCTAGGAATCAATTGTTACATATGGTATGCACTTATCACTTGTAAAACAAATGTTAAATCCCTGGTCACCATGTAACCAGATCATCCTTATGGACTGGTTAGATATGTTGTTTTGGGGCTGGGCCACTTTTACAGTGGAAAACACATTGAAAGTAGGAAGCTAAAGCAATAAAATAAAGAAGCAGAGGTAAAGGCATAGAAGTCTCCCAACACCAAATTCTTGGGGAGTGAGATTATGCTGCTATATAAAAGCAAACACTGTACAATGAGTATATCCTGGATTTATGCTGCGTGGCAGCTTTAGATACATGTAATCAAATTGAGAAGATAGGGAAAAAAAACTAAATCCTTCATAAAAGTAATTCCAAGCCCCAAATAAACTTTTAAAGACTTTTTTGCAGAGACTAACTATAGCAGAAAACAGAATAGTACCAGGTTCAAATGCTAAGCAAATAATAATTGAGTTGCTGTCTTTTGCTTTCTTACTCACAATGTAAAAGAATAATTAGAATGTTAAAAGCAAGGCCAGCACTGTTAGAGGATTAGATTTAGGATACAGTTAATATAGAGCCTTCTGAAGTATGCAAAAAAGTGTGGCAAGCAGAGGCATTGGACTAATGAGTACAGGTCAACAAGGAACAGACAAGGTAACTCTCTCCTTTTGGTAAATGCCCCAAGGGGCCTTTCAAAATTCCCCATTTCAAATCCAGTTCAATCTTACCCTGCCACATGGAGGAAACACCTTCCCAGAACAATTAAAGAAATTACAATCTATTTTTAAAAATACTATACTGAAAGAAAATACATAGAAAGTAAAACAAAAAACTCAGGAAAATTATAGAGCAAATATTTTGGCAAGCTTCTATTAAAGAACAAATGTCAAATCTAAAAGTACAAATAAATGATGTAATATTCAAAGGTTTAATGAGCACAGGGGCAGATTTAACATTAATTTCATCAGTATCTTGGCATCCAAATTGGTCCCTTGAGGAGGTAAATGTTCAGTTTTTGGGAATTGGGATGTTATCCCAGGTAAAACAGAGTACACAGTGGCTTGAAATGTACAGGACCAGAAGGACACAGAGAAACACTAAAGCCATATGTGGCTAACATTCTTATATTTTTATGGGGACAAGATTTATTACAACAATGTAATATTCATGTTAACATTCCTCCAAACACAGAAGAAAACAGACTAATACATGTTTCCGGGGGGGGGGGGGGACTTTAGAAAGTATTATGAGAAACAGACACAAATGATTCAGGTTGTACAGAAACAAGGCACAACTGCTGATCTTTCAAAGAAACCCACAAAACTACCTTTAAAATGGTTAACAGATGAGCCTATATGTGTTCATCAATGGCCTTTGACAAAAGAGAAAATTCAGGCCTTAGAACAGCTGGTACAGGAGCAGTTAAATGCTTGGCATATTGATGAATAAACCAACCCTTGAACTGCTCCTGTGTTTGTTATTAAAAAGAAATCTGGAAGATGGAGAATAGTAACAGTTCTCAGAGCAATAAACAAAATGATCCAGCCAATATGCTCTTTACAGTCTGGAAATCTTTCGCCTTATCTGTTAACTAAAGAAAGGCCTATTAAAGTTTTTTTTATTTAAAAGACTATTTCTTTACAATACCTCTACAATAAAATGGCAAAGAAAAATTTGCCTTTACAGTGTCCAGTTATAATAATTCTCAGCCTGTAATGAGATATCAATGGAGGTTCCTCTTTCAAGAATAGCTGAGTAGCTCTACTCTATACCAATGTTTTATACAAAAGCCATTGGGACAGATAAATAACAAATTCTCATATTCTATTATTTATCATAATATGAACAACTTCTTGCTTGATGATTCAAATATTGATATCTTAGAAAGTAAGTTCAGAGAAATAATTTTTTTGCCTGATTGGGGTTTACAAATTGCCCCTAAAAAATTACAAATAAAATATTCCATAATTATTTAGGTTACAAAATAGGTCAATAAAAAATTAGACCCCAAAAGGTACAAATCAGGATAGACATATTGAGGACACATAATAATTTTGAATGGTAGCTAGGAGAAATTTATAATTTACAAACCAGAATTGGAATAAAAAAATGATAAAATGGATAATGTGCTCAAAAGCTTAAATCATGACAAGGACTTAAATAGTCCTAGTGAATTGGCTTCACATATGGATCATGTGGATCCAGATCTTAATTGAGTTCTATTTATCTTGCCCTCTAAGCATTCTCCTTTAGGAATTTTAACTCAAAGAGAAAATATTATATTGAAATGAACATTTCTACCACATAAACCAAGTAAGAAATTAAAGACACATGAGTAAATTTTTCTGATTTGATTTTTAAAGGAAAATTAAGAGTTCAATTACTAGAAATAGACCCAGTGGAAATTGTGGACCCAACTCCATTGCCAGTAGGAAGTAATTCTAAAGGTATACATAGAAATTAAATCTGGAAGATAGATGTATTTCATTTTCTCATTTCTAAGTTGTAAGAAAAACAGAAGGTTGGGAAAGGTTTTTGTTTTTGTCTTTACTGAAAACTAGAAATACCCATCTTGAAGAAAGCAAAAGACCTTGGATATCTAAATGTCAAAAGCAGAAGGGAGGCTATCCAGAATAAAACAATGAACCAAAGGAATATTGGACTCATATACTCTACAGGGTAAAAGTCCCATTGTTTAACCTCCATATGTCTCTCTCTTTTTTTTTGGCAAGAGAATTTGAAACCCCAATTTAATTATAATTTAAAACTGGCTTTGAAGTTGGGAGTGTGTATCTCTCCTCTAAACCCAAGCATGCTTGTTAAAGGAAAATGCAAATTTTCTGTATCATATCAGAAAAGCCACCTGATATGGGAAAGAAAAATGACTAACAATATGAAGCATTCTATTGTTCCTAATCCTATGTTGAGTAAATATTTATATTAAACAATGTAATATTATATATCTATTAAACTTTTGACATGATATTGATGTTCATATAGAGTACTATTTAATTCTAGAAAAAAGGGCCTTATCTATTTAGCTTCCTATACATTGTGTTGGGTTTTAATCTCTTATCAGTTTTCTGCAGTGACCTATAAGAATAGCTAATTGTGAATTTGAAGTATTCAAAAGATAGATAGAACCCCACAGGATGATTTCACATGGACTATGACAATGCTACTAGACTGACAAACACCAACCAAGGCTTGGATTTGGACTACAAACTGCTCAGAACAATTTCAAGGTGGCCAGATGAGATGAACCAGCTTCACAGACTACTCTAGCCAGGACTTGAGACAAAGTCTGTACTTTCACATTATGTAAAGTGTGGAAAACAAATGATATAGCTACTTATTTCAGGACTTGGCAGTTAACAAAACTTTTCTTTTCAGGATCCCCTAAAGATACTATCATGCCCAAAAATCTGGAAATAAGTTTAAGAATACTGTGTCCACATTCTCAAGAGGTGGGGTAGGTGGTTTTTGGTTTTTCAATGGGTTATGGATGAGTGTCATTGTTTATGGTTATTGGTAAAAAATTGTTATTTGTTATGTTTTGAAAAATGCTAAACAAGAGAGACTAGATTCAGGGTTCTTATTTAAAAAATAGAAAGAAATAAAAAGTGGATATAGATATTATAGGATATTAGGGTTGATTATTGAATCTACTTTTATAAAGCAATTGCTAACTTTAAATACTTTACATTGGATTTAATTTTTTGTAGATTGCATACAAATTTTATATATTGATATAAAGATGAGATTAATTTTCTTATTGCATATATACATATATATACATATATATGTATATGTGTATATATATATACATACATATATATATATAAAAAGTTCATTTAACAATGTAATATAAATTGACAGTCCTTGAAAGTTATTATCACCAATTAATTAAGATATAAAAATTACAAATTAGAAGTTAGGCATTAAAATTCTACTTATAGTCATATTACATATGCTTTAAAGATAAAATAGATATATTTCAGATGATCAGGTCTTCAAAAACTTAAGAGGTGCATAGAATATGGCATTTAAATTATTTTAATAACATAAGTTCCTATTTTTATGACTCTGGGACATCTGCTCCTGGCACTACTAATCTACTTCAGAGAAGATTATGGACATCATAGAAACTTCACATGGAGTTGACCTTCTTTATGACAAAAGTTAGCTACTGGGCAAGAAAGTACCCTTGCCTTAAATGCTGACAATATGATGTTCAAAATGGACAATCAGGAGACACACACACAAAAGAATTGCTGAACTTTGTCAAGACAAGGTAGGAATGTCTTTAAAAATATACTGCTTCACAGAGAAGTTTGTCAGATATACTAGGCCTGTACACTGAAGATGGATGCTTCAATGATACAGAAGACCCTTGGGTGACTCTCCAGGCAGCCACCTGCTTCATTTCTTACATTTTTGGAAGTTGCTTGCTTGCCTGTGCTGTTTACTTAGTTAATATTGTTTCCTTCTTGGGTTTCTGAGGGAGTTGAAGACAAGATAGTTATCTTTTTATATTGACAGTTTTAGAAAGGAAACTCACTTAGAAGTTAAAGTGTATAAGATTTAGAAACATCAAAATATAGTTTTAAGTTGGTAATAAAAGTTAGATACAAATTCAATTAGGAATAATTCTTTGGACTTACCAAAATAGGAAAATAATGGAATATTTTCTTTGAACTTGTCTATTGTTTATGGACTAGACAGTATTCATGTAATTATTGTTTGTATATATTGTAATTATTGTACCTATTATACATGGGTTTTCTTATGTTATAACCTTCTTTTTCATTTTTGAGACAAAAGTGAATACGGGAGATATATTTTATATTTAATAAAAGCAGTTCTAGAATATTAGAGAACAGATCCACCCATAGTCAACCCAGGAGGGTCAGAGAGTAGTAACTCACACCTTTAATCTCAGCAGGGGAAAGACAAAGTGATGTGGGAATGCCTTTCTGTATGCTGTGAATCTCAATCTTTAAATAAAGGAGCTGTTTTGGGCCATGACAGGCACCATAGAAAAAGTAGGCGGAGGAATCAGAATAGGTAGGAAAGGAAGGGCGGAGTCAGAGGCAGATCTGAGCCAGCCGCCCAAGGAGCAACATGTAAGAGCACAGGTGAGCCACGGAACACGTGGCAGACAGATTAATAGAAATGGGATGATTTAAGATGTAAGAGCTAGCTAGCAAAGTGTCTGAGCCATAGGCCAAACAGCATGAAGTTAATATAAGAGTCTGAGTCATTTCTGGGGGCCTGAGCAGCAGGCTACAAAGAGGTCTTGGGTGGCAGGTCTGTCGGTCTGGATCTCTGGCTGCCTGGGACCTAGAAACCTTACTACTACAACCACGTGGTGACCTACGTCTTTAATCCCTTAACTCCAGAGACAAAGATCATTCTGTGTTTCTGTGAGTTCAAGGCTAACTACCAAATAGTAGTAGCTCACACCTTTAATCCTAACTCTAGGATTATGATGTAGAGTTGAACCTAGAAGTGAAACAACTGAGAAAAAAAGATGTTTAAGGAGGCGAAGGCAGAGGGTGTGATATTCTGTAGAAGTGATGAGCCAGGCTGTTGGTTTTGGAAGACAGGATTTTCCCTGTTTGGCGTGAGAAGTTGGCTGGGTTAGAATTGACTATGGTCTGTTTCCTGTCTCTGACATTCCCACCTTTCCCTCAGTATCTCACTTTGAGTTTTCAGTTAATAAGAACTAGAATTCATGTTTTGCAAGAGTATATTTTTGATTGTCTTAAGTTTTAGTTTTTTCACCTTTGGGAATACTGGGACAAATCTGGGCCTGTTTCATGGGATTGCAGAGCTGTTCTTTTTGGTCACTGTCTGTGATACTGTGGCAGCTGGCTGAGGTCTCATACATGCTTCCCTCCTCATCTATCCTGTCTGGAGTAGTTGGAAAAAAAATGTTTGCTCTTAAAAAAATAAAACTAAGGCCCAGTTGTTAATTGGGGAATTTTAGATTTCTCAATGCAAATACGTATCATTAAACTTCATAATACTATTACTTGTTCAGGCTAGCAGTATGGCTAGCATTGTGGAAGCTAGGAGAGCATGTGCCATACAGCTCCCAGGGTAAGGTCCAAAGTTACACAGCAAACTGCCTAGGGTTCTTGCCACATGGATCAGGGTCTCCAGGAGTCTTGCTGTGAGGAAAGCAGCTCATGCTATTCTCAGGCATTATTCCCTAAAGTCACATGGTTCCCGCAATCTCACCATCTTTTGTATTTAACTGAAGCTCAAGAATGTCATATAGAGCCATGTGAAGAGCCAATATTAGTCATTTATAAAGTATTAGAAAGAGAATAATAAGGATTAAAAATAAGCCAACAGCAAAAGCCAAATTAGTAATAAATGTTCAGAATACTTTTTTATTTGTTTATTTTGGGGTTTTGTAGTTAAAAAAAAGGTAATTGAATTCAAAAAATGAGGTGAAACCCTATTAGCAGAGGATATCTGAACATGTGCATGAGAAATATTTGCAAACTCTTTCCATGCATTCATAGCAGCATTCTCATACTAGGGTGGTAAAAGGTTAATTGGCAAAAGTACATATGGAGTTTGTCCATTTATAATATGCATATTAAAATTATGAAAAGAATTTATACAATTAGTAATAAAACATTTTTTTAGGATATCCCAGCTCCTAGACTGGAAGGTTTAATGTAGAGGGTGGAACATGTGAGCCATACCCTGTATCAAGTAGGAACTGAGAGATGCTGGAATAATCTGAAAGCCATGTCCAGCTTTGATATGTTAAATAGGCACTTCAGTCGTGCATCCCAGGTTTGGAACTTAACATCCCAGATGTTTTGCTGATAATAAATGGCAAAGGGTGATGTATTCATATATGAATACTTCCTGTTGAAACATTGACCAAGTCCAAGAAGAGTAGGCTGCTTTAGTCACTTGACAAGCATTGTAGAACCATCTGCAGCTAAGTTAAAAGTTTGTAGTCTTTAATTAATTAAAAGCCTGCTAGAAAAGATTATGTTAAAGGCAGAAAAATAAAGTTAAGAAATTTTAGGGGATATTATTTTTCTTAGGTGTACATTTGAAACTTCTAGGTCAAAGGTCTTAGAACTAGGAGAGGGTTGTCCCAAGACCAGGGAGAGGGGAAAAGACCCCATCCACTCAGAATTAGGCATGTGAGCAAAGAAGTTGTTCATTGGGGGAACTTAATTGGAGTCTATTTTGACCTGTAAGAAATGTGTCCAAGTCTATTTATTGAAGCTTTATAAGAATCCTTTTTAAGAGGCAAAAGTTCCAGATATGTTAGTATTTTCATTTCTTGTAGTTTGTATTGTAATATACACTGTAGAAAAGGTAATAGACATGTGCTTTTTAGTCATAGGAAAAGTTTGGAAACCTAAAAATGATTTTTGCTACAAGTATTAACATTCTTTCCTCTGCTCAGTGACTGGGTGTTTATAGATTAGACAGATGTTTTTAGCACATCAAGAAGCACTTTTAACTCTATGTTTAGAAAACAACCAAAGGGAATTTAAAATCTTGAACTTGTGACTATAATAAATGTAGTGATTATCAGGGCTAGGTAATAGCTTATCAGAACTCCACTGATTAATGTTAAGATTTTGAGCTTTTGAAGTCTCTGTGTCACAAGAGTTTAGAAGGAAAAGAAATCTGAAACATTTTTATTACTTTTATCATTTTTGTCACAACTTGTTTCTATGTCTTTAGATCTTATATAAATTTGTGTTTGTACATCTTAAAACACTTTCTTATATGTTAAAAGATTTTTAAAATCCTTACAGTTTAAGTTTTAAATTTATACCTCTTTTTTTTTCCCGCTCAATCATTCACCAGGAGACAACAGGTGGTTGATTACTGAAGCAGTCATATAAAGTAAATTTCTTTAAATAAAGGAGTAGTTAAAAATTCATTTTGAAATGTTTGATGAGTTCATCTCCTTGAAGTCTGGTAGGAAGGCAAATTGTTTTTAGATTTGGTAATAGCCTTGGGAAAGTGGCCGGTTTTTACATGTGAAGATCTGAGGAGGCATCTGATACCTTGCAGAGGAGCTGGCTGCTGTTCTCAGTCAGTGCCCTCAAAGATCTGAGAAAGATAAATAATTACTAGAAATATAATCTAACTGGTCTATATGTGTTAGTTAAAGTGACAGAGACCTATCACCCACATAGATTACCTTAGGCTCTGGGGCTAAGTAAGAAATTAATTACATAAGTAATTAGCATGTCTACAAATACAGTTTTGAACATATTAAAAATGATTACTTATAAGATAGAACTAATTGTTAGCTGGTATTTTTAAATTATTCATGTTTATATTAGTAGCTTACATAAGTCTAGAACTTTATGTTCCATCCCTGTTAAGTTTAGCCTTAAGAATAATGATTTTGAATTTAAGTTCTTTTAGTATTGAAATAAAAGTTTTAAATTATAAATACAATCCACAGGGAGACCGGCAATTTTACTAATTCTTTTATAATTCACAATCATTGAAAATTGTTGTGTGGGTGAAAATGGAAAAAGTTTATTTCAAACTGTCAACACTGTCTCCTGGGAAAGCAAGAAGTATCTTGGGAAGTTCAGGGTTAAGTAAAAAAATTAAGAATACGGGCAGCTTCTGGGGGATATAGGGAAGTTACAGGAGGGTGGAAGCAGAAGGGTTAAGTGTCCTGGCAACAAGAAATTCATTTCAGGAATTTCCAAATGCATTGTCCTAGAGGGTTGTGTGTGGAGTGATTTATTGTCAGGCATAAGAGGAGTGGGGGCAATCATGATTATAATAATAATACTTTGTTGCCTTTTTCTATTATCCTAATGGTATAAGAGCAAAGGTGCTTCCAAGGGGGAGCACATGCCAATGATTGTCTAAGTACATCTGAAATAGAAAATTCTATAGGAGGCATGCCCTTTTGTCCACTCTGTGTATATCAGTTCTTAATATCTATTTCTATTGTATCCCATATTTCTATATCTAAAGTTGTCAGATCTTGAAACTTTTCTTACCAGATTTCTATTTTGTGCTACATTTACTTTTAATTAATAACAGTTCTTACAATTACTCCATCATATTTTGCATGGATTTTTAAGTGTTTCTGATTTTTGTATAGAGAAACAATTTTGAGAAGTTCTGTGACAAATCTTCCACTGAAGATACAGAATTCCAAACTCTATTTTACTTCCCATTTTGCTTTATTTTTGTGTTCTAATTGAACTAAGCCAATCTAAGGGATGTATCAAATTTGCACATCTTCTGTGAAAATGTACTGTTGGTGTTTATCTTTTTGGTTATAACATTCAACTTTATAATGATAAAGATATGTGGTATGCATGATGGAAATTCAGGCCCATTGTTTGGAAATTTAACATTTGGGGACTAGGTCATTAATGTATTGTGAGAGCATAAACTTGTTTGGTGCCCGAGGGCAGGGCTCAGGTCAAAGAAGAATCTTGGAGAAATGCCTGATAGTCACTAGATTCAAAACTTGGTTTTGCCCCAAAAGTTCAAGCTAGCAGATTCAAAGGGTTTGTGTTGAAAGTTTAGTCAATAGTTTTCAAGAATTATTGTACACCATATCCCTTTACCCAATCTGAATTGCCAAGGGATGTAACACCCCACTTACATATGCTTTCTTTAAAAAGCCTCTCACCTCTGAGCTCAGGGTCAAATTCCTCTGCTGTGCCAGAGAACCGAGGGTTTTGGCAGGGTTCATTTGATCCTGCAAAAGAATTAACTGACCCTCGTGTGTTTACATTTTAATTCAGCTCCCTGGTGGGTTTTTTTGGGGGGTCTCTCAACATGAGTACAAAAGTATTTATTAAATTAAATCTCCTTGTACTGTTAAGTGGTAATTTATTTCTTTAATATCCCTTTAACATAAAAAAGTTAGGAACGTGTTGAAGTATATAATCCAATAAATTATAGAAAAACATTTTACACCACAAGGCAGTTGGTGAATTATTTGGCAATTAGATGAATCCATTTGTGTTAAAAAAGAGAAAATATTTTGTACTTCTACTTTACAATATAGCTTCAAACGTTCTTGTATTTATATTGTATATTGTTTTTATATTGTATTATTCCTAAATCAAACAATAAAGTAACTATAAGTGATGATAAGAATTTAAATAATCTTGAGGAGAATCTGGTTTACTAACCATAAAAATAAAAGCTGAATTTCAGAGAAATGTGTACTTGATAAAACTGCATTATAAGGCAGTTAATATAAGTGCTCAATAGAAAATCACATTGCTAAGCAAATATTACAGATAGATTTGTAATGCACATGATAAGAATCTTTCGGCTTTCCATGAAGGAACAGATGACATATATAGATGAAATAACTGAAGAAATACATGTAACTGTAAAAATGTGTGATAAGGGTGAACTAACAAACAAACCCAAGATGTAGCTAGTTTATTGTTTCAGGAACACCACAGCCCCAGCAAGGATAAACAGCCCAGCAGGTATAGTGTCAAGAGAATGAATAATGAAAGTTCTTTCTGTCTGTTCCTTATACTCAGAATTTCATTCTGAATTCACAAAGGCCCAAACCAACCAGAATGTGTCAAGAAATAAGTCTTCTGAAAGCCCAATTGATACCTGAAAAGAAAAACTTCTATATAGATTATGAACACATTCCTTGGAAGGAAAATATTTAGCTCACCATAACAAAAATCAATAAATTTTCTGGTTTGTTTTGTTTTTCTCACTAGAGTAGGCTTTGCCTCTGCACTTGGCAGGATAGAGGTTCAACAGTGATGGTAACACACCAACTTTTGCAAAGGAAGTCATGGTGTTGATTTTGTTGTGTCCATTGAAACAGAAAGACAATAGCCAGGAGGAATGACATATAGAGAATGGGTTTTTGATTTACCCTAGTTGTGCAGAGCATTTCTGGTGATGAAAAGCTTTAATACCCCGTTCAGATTATTGACACTCAAATACTATAATCCATGTTATAGACCCATTAAAGTAGTTTCTCTTGTGTTTTCTACCTCTTAACTTCTGGTTCTAAGTTTATTTATGTTAATTTTTGTGTCCTGAGATATAATTATTTTTAAGCTTTGTCCATGAATCAGGGAAGATTGATATTTCAAAAGATCTTTCCTTCTCTACCAAGTTGATTAACAAATGTATCCACTTATATTCTAGCCATGGGTACATTTATTTCATGGTAATTTCTGGAAGTGGATGTGATTATAAAAATCCACCTGCAGCAAGCAAAAAGGACCATTCTATGAACCAAGACCACGTGTATTTCTCATTTGATATCTGACTATAATGGACAACCAGATGGTTATAAATGTTGGTGGAGAAGAATTAACGACTCACAAGAAGAAACTCAACAGCAAGAAAATAAGTGCTGTCTAGGCTGCTCACACTTACTCTATTTTTATTTCACAATGTAATGCTGCAACAGACCTCTACCTCAAAAATTTGATGGATTACATAGTGATCAGGACATGGAAGGCAGAATGGGATATGTGACCACAGGTTGTAAAGTGAGCTGTACTGTCACTACTTGAGCTAAGCACTTTTGAAAGCAGTCTTTTGTTTTATTTTTAACTCCAAGACTTCTGCTGATCATTTTATTTTGGTTTTTCCAAAAAAATACAGTCCCTCAATCTATTACAGGCATTTTGGGCCACATTTGTTCAGCTAATCAAAATTCGTGAAGAGTAGGATTAATTGTATCAGGGCTTGGACTGTTGAAGAACAGCTCATGGTTTATTTGTTGTTAGAACTAGATAGCCTAGTAAATAATCTCAAATATTTTATTGTAATGTAGCAACTGTTTCCTTCCAAATTCAAATTCCAAAATGTTTATATTAGTTTTCTTACTTGTATGCCATAGAAAGTAAAATAATTCTTGTGACTAGAGATCATATTTTGGCATGTCCTAACAATCATGCTTTTAGAAAATTTATAGATATTTTAAACCCTTGGTGCAATAATGTCAGCAATATAGTATCACAATATGTAGAACCTTATGATAATCAGAGAGCTCCTGTCTGTATAATATATTGTGGAATAATCCTTACACTGTGTGAATATATGTCAGTGTGATTGGATTAGTAACTAAGGATAGATAGAGAAGGTAGAAAAACAAAACAGAGAATTATGGAGAGAAGGGTAGGATGATGAGTCTTGACACAGAGAGATGCAAGATAGGCATGCTGTACTGAAAAAAAAAATTACCAAGCCATGAAGCAAAGCATAGATAAATGTGGGTTAATTTAGGTGTAAGAGTTAGTTAGCTATTAACAAACCTGAGCTATTAGCTGTTCATTTATAACTAAGATTAGGCCTTTATGTGGCTACTTGGGAGTAGCTTGTGGGACAGAAACTTCTGCCAACAATATATTTTAATGAACAACTGGTAAAATATATAATTCCTTAATGACTGTTCTCCATGATTAAATACTGTTTCAGGATATCTTTATTGATAAGAACTGTTTGAAAAAGTATTCTAAAGGTAGAATCAATTAGTTTATCTTCCAGTGGACTAGTTAAATGTTTTTGACTCTGAGGCTCATCTCTTAAAGTTTTCATTTTTGCTTTTAACAGTAAATTCAACACTTATAAAACATTGTTTCTTACTGAAGCACACTAATTCAGTTCACTAGTCTCTGTTAACTCTTCTTTTAGATTGCTACTGCACTTGTGTGATCAGTGAAGTACAATCACTTATAGTCATTGTCTTAGAGCTGTGTATAAACACAAGTTTCTCATGATGCTTCAATGTAAGCTTCTACTGTTACCTTCCATTGTTACTAATATGTTATCTGTCCCAACCCGCAGGACTTCAACAGGGTCCCTGTCAACTGTAGGGAAAAGAATGGGAGGGGCAGGAGGCTCAGAAGAACGACCACAGGTTTATCTGATCGAGTGGTCAATCTTTATTATTTCCAGGCTGCTTACATAAGCTTTTGCAGGGCTGAAGTTGCAGGAAGAAGAGAGGGCTAGTGAGGGGGTAAAGCTATTAGCCAAGGTCAGTGTGTTTGGCAATTATGAGCAGTGGTCAGTGAACAATTATGAGCCAAGATCAATGTGTTAGGCAATTATGAGTCAATGGTCAGTGGGTTCCTTGTGGCTTTTCCAAGGACTGTCTTAATCTAAAGAATGCTGTCCTAATCTAAAGATTGATGAAGGAGGGAATTCTTTAGTTGACTCTTGGCTAATGAACCAGCTCCTGATAGCTATTAATCTCAGAAAAATCTTTCTTTTTAACATTCAGATTGTTTTTCATTGGAAGTATAATTTAAACTTAGTTTTTTAACAAACATTTTCTTAACTGATATTAGAAACCTGGATATTTCTTCTATAGAAGTAATCATAATACTACTCACATATTATTATATTTAGTTTTGGCATAGAGAGCAAATGCCTTTTATAATACCATATTAGTAAAGATTATTGTAATATAATTATTATGGTAATCTAATGGCATTAAGTTATTAGTCTTTTTTTTATTGTTTTCAAGAGGTCAGAATTATTTATTCATTGACTAATCTGATTTTTTCAGAAAAAATACATAAAGCAGCCCCTTTGCCTTATAACTAAAAAGTGTTTTTCCATTTACTTGCAGCTGATATGTTAATACAATGGAGTGTGTTATCTTTGACAGTTGTTCAGTCTCTTAAAAGACTTTTATAGTACCAAACAGCCTAGAACATATATTAGATATGGTTTCCCTTGATCTTATAAGAATATGTTTTATTAATATTATAGTCTTGAAATGTCTCAAGAGAAACTTTCCTATGTTGTCAGGGTACCTATATTATAAATAAGTATTGATAGTGGAAATAATTTATAAGCTAATGGAATATGCCATATATATTTGTTACTCTTTTTAGCTTTTGTTCAATACATAGTGGCATTAATACTTTATAAAAATAGATTACAAAATATTTAATTTTATAACTTTAAATCAAATAATTATAAATAGGTTAAACTTCAGAAGTAGCAGAATCTATTCTTTGGAAAATATATAGATAGAAAAATTTTAAGTTCCTGGGTATTGTGCACATATTAGCATATTTGTAATGTCACTTTTTCATTTGAATTGGTACATTTGCTGAGTTATAATAGTGACTTCAACTGTACATATGCCACCTTGCTGGTGTCTGTATTCTGCTCAGTGGATTGTTTTGCTTTTTCAAATACCTGTGCAAATACCAGGTAACCTTCTGGGATTCTGGCAGTTAGAGTTCTCAGAAACTAACAACAAAGCCTCATGAGAAAGTATGGTGGCCTATGGATTTTATCCCACTAACATGTCTCCAGGTTACTTACTTAGAAAGTTTCCAGGTGATGGTCCTGACCAGATTCCATCTTGCTCAGTCTTTAAAATTTTAATGAAAGATTGGTTAAATTTAACCAAGTTAGTAGAACTGTTTTTCCTGTAGAATTTCAAAATTAACAATGCAATTGCAAAGTCATAAGCTTGAAACCATGGCTTTCTTAAAAAAAAACAAAACAAACAAACACACAAAAAACAAAACAATCACTGAGCAGTTTCTGTTTTACTTTAAGAATCTCTAACATTAATCACAAGGGTGGAAATTCTCATTTTGTATGCTGAGATGTGGAAAATTCTAAAAGTTCTAGAATCTTCTATCAGGAACAACAAAAAATATATTTAAACTCTATCAAGCTATCAGAGTATCTTTATCCTGTTGTTGTACCAACTCAATTTCTTTTTCATTTTTATTATTTTAACTAAAAAGTTTTAATAGTTTCATACATGCATCTACATACCCATTTCTTCCCATCTGTTTTTTAAAAATATCACTGTTATGCATAAACATATGTGAACATGTATGTGTAACCTGGCTTTGCTCATAAATGCATGTGTCTAGGACAGACTACTTGTGATTTGATAACGTTTGTGGGAGATTGTCCCTGAATGCAATTGACTGTCCTTCTTTTAGCAGGTATTGACTTCTCATGGCTCTTTCTATAGGTGTGAGCTCCTGTATCTCTCTCTCTTTTTTCATCTGCTCATGTACATGTTTATTCCTGATGTAATTTTGCTGATTTTATTCAGGAAATTATATAGTTGGAGTTTTATGAATGCATTTTTCTTCTTGTCATGACTAGGGATATGATCTCTCCATAGACATCCTTTGCTCCTAGCTCTTATTGTCTTTCCACACTCTCTTCTCTGATTTTCCCTGAGCCTTGAGTTTAAGGGTTTCATTACAGATGGATCAGTTGGTGTTAGGTGCTTAATATGGTCACTTGTTATGTGTATTTTTATCAGTTGTGGATCTATTTAGTTGCCTCCATCTGTTGTAAAAAGTAGCTTCTTTGAATGAGGAGGAGGTGAGTGCTACACTTACATATGAATATAAGAATAAGTATTTAGAAAATAGTTATAAATTATATTTGTTTAGAAAACTGAAAAATGTAGGTTCTCTCTCAAGTCTGACTTATACAGTCATAGGTTTTTGGATGGCTAGTTTTAAAGTACTAGGTACAATTCCCCTCCTGTCTAGCAGGCCTTAGGTTCACAGAAGTTGGTAACTCTAAGATAAAAGTGCCATTAAGATGAAAGGGTCATTATTCTAACAGTGCAGATATCTTGAGCAGTCATTGTTGTGGTTCATAGGCTTAAAAAAAAGCTAGGACTATTCTGTCTCCTGAAAACTCACAGAGCTCCTTCAAATACTAAGAATGCTAACTTCAAGGAGATGAGGCAGCTTCCAATCCTGGACCATGAGAATAGCCTATATTTTTTTATCTGTCCCTTAGGTTCTCCAATACACAAATCTAAAGGAAGTATCTGATCTATAATACTGGGGTTTTGTTAGGAAATCTACGGCTTTCAGGTTGATCATTATCACCCCAAGGGGTATAACTTTTTAAAAAACATATCATTTACACATGCACATATATATTTATATGTTACATCTAACTTTAGGCAAATATAATTTCATATGTTTTATCTAATATCTGATAAACCAGACTAGAACAACTCAAAAGAGATAAAGGACATTTCATTCTAATAAAAAAAAAAAAAGACTATTAGCTAAGAAGACATTGTAGTCTTAAACATAGATGCATCAAATTCTTGCACATCCAACTTCAGAAAAAGCATTTTTATCTTATCAAATTTTCTTTTCTTTTATTATTTATATTATCTTGTGCTAGATGTATGAAGGTTATTAAACATATAGATTTATCTTTTTTTTACAATATGTAAACTTTATTTTGAAAGGCTGAAAACCTAAGTGAAAATTTTAAAATAAAAAAATGACATCACTGAAGTTATTGGTTTCATATGATCACATCAGAGTTCTCTCATAAAAAATGGATATAATAGAATACTAATTATTATGACTTTTTTGTTTAGACACATGTTTGCATTATTTTTACTGTTACTGTCTAAAAAGTTTATATACATCTTAATATTTAGATAACACATTATCTAAATATTTATATACTTGACTAATTTCTCTGTAGTATTTAAAAGGTAATACATGTTATTGTATATGATAATTTATAGTTTTTAGTATTATTTGTTACAAAATTTTATTTAGGCAATGTTAAATACAAGATTGCACTCATGTATAAAATTCTAAAAGTTGCACTTTGAATTTCAAGCGGAAGTGAGATCAAGAAGTCCACCTATATTTAAACACAAGCTCTTAGACATTTTCAGTTCTCAAAATGCAGGTTTTGATTGTATTGCTGATATGATATAGTGACTAAATGTGATATTAATGTATAAGACTATTTACTGGTTGGATCAATATGCACATTTTTAAGTAGCAATATTGGAGAAGGCTGGGGACATTCAGCAATCGAATGAAAAGAAGGCAGTATTCCTTGTTTTTTTTCTTCATCCTTACCTCCAGGTTTCTGTCTTGAGTTTCTGTCCTGACTGTGCTCAGTGTTCGACTGTGACATCAGGGATGTAAGATAGAATAAACCATACTCCACAAAAGATAAAAGTTGCCATCAAATGCTAGCTAGCTTAAACAAGTCAAGATGAGATATATTTTTAAAATCTTCATTTACCTCCAACTTTATTCTCTTAGATTCTCTCTATCCATCTAGCTCCTCTCTTCTTCCTGAAGGACTAATTACTTCTAAAAAAATGGAGAGCATAACCACAAAAGTTACACCCATCTAGAAATTTTAATTTATTGATATAATACCTATGCAATTAAAAGATTTATCTGATTCTTTTTTGCATAAACTTTGTTCTATTAAATTAAAATAAATTCATCATTGAAGAAACTTTCAAATACGATTGGTGGTCAGCACAGTTTTAAGATTCCTATTTTATATTTTTAAACATTTTTATTGTAATATAACCTTGTTTATCTTGCTTGCTTATGCATGTTATTCATGGCACCATTTTGCCAACTTAAGTAGAAAATAATTTTGTGATTCTTAATAGTGTATTCTTTCTCCAAAGGTCATGGTAATAGGGGTGCAGAAAGGAAGTTTCAGTGCAATTCACATTAAAATAATCTTAGTTGAGCTTTAGATTATCATTTTCTTTTTCACATATATTAACAATTAATCAATTCTCAATTTTGTTTACACATTAAAATATTATTTGATTATATTTTACTACCATAAATTTTAATGAACTTTTAAAAACATTTCTTTATCTAGAGGTGTGATTTCCACTAAAATAAGAAGCATGTCCCTATTGTAACTAGCATTTTGTAAAATTTTATAAGGCCTTGGAGGTGAAAACAAGATTTTAAAAAATTCACTTGAAAATGTCTGTTTTTTTCCAATTAACAATTTTTCTGCTGTTTTCACACATGAGTCAATGTCATCCAAAATTCTTCCCTTGTGAACTGACAGTGTTTACTGTCTTTTCACATCTGATTTAATATTGACCTTGAGTTTTTTAGGAGAACGTTTCAATATGGCTTCACTAAATTTTCATTAAATTGAATAAGAGAGTGTATTCATCTACAAATGGTACATAGTTTTGAATTACAGGATTCTTCATTTTTTTTGTTTGTACAGAGAAAGATAAAATTTGATATATACCATCTACATGTATGATATGTCTCAATGTACTTATGTGTTTATATTATGAAAATGATAACACTTTAGGAACAAACTTGCAAAATGTTTCTTTTATGTATGTAAATAAAATGTGGAAATCTACATGTTAGTAAGTCTGAAAGAAACCTCAAGTGTAATATAAAAACAATAAGTGCAGTGAGAGATTGGATCCAGGTTAAACTGACAGTAGTTTTTATTTATTTAATTGCACTATTTTATCTGTGTATAGCTATCTGGACCTAATTATAATTAATATATATAATCATATATTTATAATTATAATTAAATATAATTGTAATTATATTAAATTGAGCATATTAGTAATAGTCTTGATTTAGATGGTATAGATAAGAATCACATTGTTAGATTGCTCAACACACAAACAATATTGGATGTATCAATTTTCCAGAACTATTGTAATAAATTATTACAGATTCAATAGCTTGAAATAAAATACATTTTTATATCTTTCACATGAGTTGGTTCTGAAGTATAAGAAGAAACCTCACTAAGGTGAAACAGATCTCTGGATAGCTTACCTCCACACCTTGCCCAAGCCTAGAGGCACTTAGTTTCATCGGCCCCTTCAGTAGAGTTTTGTTTGTTTATTTGTTTTTCCTCTTGTTTTTCTTTTTATCACATAGAATCTTTGTAGACTAATTTTTGGACTTTCTCTTTCATCTGTAAGACTCCTAAAAATCCACTGAGGTGATCTGGGCTAATCTCTATTATAAAGTAGACTGCTTAGTAGTCTTCTTTCTGTCTGTTCTCTCATCCATATTTAAAAACATATCAAGTTCCAGAACCAGAATGCACACACTACTGAGGAGGTATGTTCTTTGTCTGTTATAGCTGGTCGGGGGAGTTAAGAACTCTGTTGTGCATTTTCTAAGTCAATGTTCTTCATTTTGCTTTACTGATTATTAAATATCAGTATTAATTTATATTTTAAAGAATAATCTCTTGAAACTGTAGTTTCCATTAGAAATTATATCACTAACTTGGTCATTACTTTGCATGAACTCATAAAATCTATAAATTATTTAGAGAGAAATAATTAGTATATTTCATTACCCTGAGAAAGCCAGTGATGATCAGGACCTTTGAACAGTTAAGATATAGAAGGGGATCTTGCATTACTTGCTACTTGGTAATAGTCATGACTGGTACCAGAGCCACACGCCTTGACTAAGGAACAATTTGCTGTGAAGTATAATGTTACATCTAAAAACAAACAAAACAAACTGGAATCCATGAACAGGCATAGGGAGCTTGTGTGTAAGAAAGATTCTCCTGACTAAGAAGTCAAGAGCTGATATGTAGTGATGTGGGAATGCCTTTCTGTATGGTGTGATGCTCAATATTTAAATAAAGGTGCCATGACAGGCACCATAGAAAAAGTAGGAGAAGGAATCAGAATAGGTAGGAAAGGAAGGGTGGAGTCAGAGGCAGACTGAGCTGAAGCCCACAGGAGCAACAAGTAGGAGCACAGGTGAGTCATGGGCCATGTGGCAGGCAGATTAATAGAAATGGGTTGATTTAAAATGTAAGAGCAATATAGCAAAGTGCCTGAGCCATAGGCCAAACAGCATGAAGTTAATATAAGCTCCTGAGTCATTTCTTGGGGTCTGAGTGGCAGGTGGCTGGGCAGCTAAGGGGTCTGGCATGGCAGGTCTGTGGGTCCAGGTCCCTGGCCACCCAAGATTAAGAAACCCCAGTACTACAGATGGCGCATCCAACGTGGGGGTGATTATCCACTTAATGCCTGAGAAAATTTAAAAAGGGTTTTAGCAGAAACTGAGCAAAGGCAGCTTCCAATTTGTGTATATAAAGCGGGTCTTTGTACAAAGAAAGCATGGCGGCCGGGTCACATTCATAATGGCGCCGTGGACTGGCGGCAGGCAGTGTAAGCTGCAATCAGGCAGATTCTTGAAATCTGACAGAAGACTCAGTAGTATGTGATTGATTTAAAGTTTGTGCTTATTTTGAACAAAAAGGAAACAAAGACAGTTTCTTAGTAGCAGCATTTTCTTTAGTCTGCTCTGTTCGCTGGCCATGAATAGAGACGCAGTCCCTTTAAGAAAACTTACTGATTCAGCCTAATCTGCAAAACTATGCTGTTCTTTTAGAGAGTGTATTTTAAAAGCTCTTATGGTTAGAAGATGATTAAGGATTCACAATAAAACAGATTCAGATGAAAAGAAAAACCTGTAAACGGGTTACAATGTATGTAAAAGGTACATAGGCTTCAGAGAAAAGAAAGAGGTTAGAAAAGGTCTTTAAAAAGAGAAATAGAGTAAAAAAAAATATAATAAGCCACGTAAAGATGGAAAATAGACACAAAATCTGGATATTGGTTGTTATTGTGTTTTCTTTTAATTTTTTAACTGTTAATGAGCTAACTGCAGAAGGACAATGGATTGCAAGTGCAAAGGCTACTAAGTTAAACAAGAATATATATTTTAAAGGTATTTTGATTTTGAAATTTATGTCTAAGGATTTATTGCTTCAGAAGAGTTCTGCTTTTGTTTCCACAGAAAATGAAAACCTGTGATTGCTTCCAGGCAAATATGGTTTCATCAACCAAGACCCCCTGAAAAAACCTGATGGGAAGAGATGGCCATATCAGCTTCATAGCTGCAGACTGATCCAGTCTCAACAACCATGAGATTTTCAACGCCCCTTAATCAACAGGAAGTAGTAATGGAAAACAATGCCCAAATTCCCCAAATATTGTTTCTAGATGCTTGTTTTCATTATAAATGGTTAATGATCATAGTTAATCCCTTTCTAAGAAGAAAAAGGGGATATAGTATATGAATGATTTTTTAAAAATTAGATTATTGAATTTACTTAGATCAGAAAATCAGCTGTTAATCTTGTGTTTTACATTGGTATGGATTTTGGTTTATTGATACAAATTTAAGATCAATTTTGTTATGCTCTATGTATTTTTCTATTCTAGTTTAAGGTATGATGTTCATGTAAGTGATTTAAAATTGTAATGTATAATTAAGAAATGAAGGTTAATAGTCACCTTTGATAATCAAACTTATAGTTAGGTTAGTTAGGATTTTTAGGTATACAAAAATATATTTCAATTAGGTAGGTAATCTTCAAATACTTCTAAGACCTACAGAATATGGCATTTAAAATGTTTTAAAAGCTTAGACTTTTCTGGACAGTGAGACAGGTCTGCTCCTGGCATCACTAATTTACTTCAAGAGAAAAATGGGCATTGAAGAAACTCCATATGGAGTCTACTCTCTTTGTGGCAATGGTTAGCCACTAGCAAGAACCTGTTCTTATATTAACTGCTTGACAGTATGCTGTTAGAAGTGGACATGCAGGTTTCATAGGAAGGTGACCTCTGAACTTTGGCAGAATAAGCCGCGATGGTCATTCAGGTTCCTGCTTTGCAGAAAAAGCTGTCAGACATTCTTCAGGACTTGAGGAGAGGCAAATGATGAACTGTGCCAGAATGGGCAGAGCAGATTTCCTGCTTAACTGAAATAAAAAGAGACTCTGGGCCTGTAGGCTGAAGATGGATGCCCCAACTTTATAAAGGATTGTCCAGGCAGGTAGGTGTCATCTCTGTCCTTTCTAGATTTTAGAAGTCACTTGCACTTCTGCTTTTCTTGGGTAAATATATCCTTCTGTGGTCTTTGATGTAGTTGAAGATTAGATAGTTATATGTATAGTTTTTCTTAGTCATTTGAAAGGTATATTGCATATGAAACTTTAGATTCATAAAGATAAGGTAGATGATAAGAGTATTTTCTTTAATTTTGCTAAATACAAATATACTAGATATTGTAACTGTAATTCTTGCTTGATAGATATTTTGTTATATGTAATTTTGCTATGTTAAAATTAAAACCTTCCTTTTTGATTAGATAAAAAGGGGGAAGTGATGTGGGAATGCCTTTCTGTATGCTGTGAATCTTAATCTTTAAATAAAGGAGCTGTTTTGGGCCATGACAGGCACCATAGAAGAAGTAAGAGGAGGAATCATATTAGGTAGGAAAGGAAGGGCAGAGTCAGATGCAGACTGAGCTGAAGCCCACAGGAGCATCATGTAGGAGCACAGGTGAGCCACGGGCTATGTGGCAGACAGATTAATAGAAATGGGTTGATTTAAGATGTAAGAGCAATATAGCAAAGTGCCTGAGCCATAGACCAAACAGCATGAAGTTAATATAAGTGTCTGAGTCATTTCTGGGGGTCTGAGCAGCGGGCGGCTGGGCAGCTAAGGGGTCTGGCGTGGCAGGTCTGTGGGTCCAGGTCCCTGGCTGCCTGAGATCAAGAAACCCCACTACTACAATGTAGAACAGCCTAAAATTTCCTGAGAGCATCAGCAGGTAAAATTCCACTGACTCCCATCTACCTGTTGTTGCATTGGGATTGTTTTAATTTAAGGAACTTGATAAGAAAATACATTTGAATTTAAAGAATCTGAGCAATACTAGGCAGGTGGCACTAGAAACAGTAATCAAGACAGAAAAGTAGATAAGATTCGCACAATTAAAAAGAGCACTATCAAGGGCTTATGAGTTTTAAGTTCAGAGAGTAATTAGATGAAAGCAGGTTTTAAATGTTCAGAGGAAACTGAAATGTAAAGTGTACAACTGTGATTGTAAGCCACACTGTAGATCAAGGACTGTTCAATTCCTTATGACTCACAGCAGACTGGGCCAGGAATGTTAAACTGTGTTGAGTGCAAAGGGAAGATTGACCTAGACATTTACCTGTGGGAAGCCAAGAGGATCTCAATGCTAGGACTGGATATATGTCTCTCTGTCTCTTATGCACTTCTCCTTAATTATGTGTCTTTTGAATTTGTGTGCTCACTCTTGCTGTCCATGGACTTTACCTCTTCACTCTGTTATTGGGCAGACTATGATAAGAATATCACCCTAGCTATTGGAAGCCAACATGAGCTGTTTGAGCTCTTTGGTCCTCTGGGTATTCATGGAAACTCTTTTTTGTTGTAGTTTGTTTTAATTAATTAATTGTTTTTTTTATGTTTGTTCTGCATGTAAGTTTGTGCAGCATATGCATTTTGGCTCCCAAAGAGAAAGAACAGTGTGCCAGATCCCCTGAGACTAGAGAAACAGGCAGTTCTGAACCACCGAGTAGATGAAGGAATTTAACACATTTGTAGGCAGAATGTTTCTGTTCTACAGTCACTCTCAATCAATCAGAGGCTTAATATTAAGTACAAATGATCAGACAATAGTTCCAGCTTGTTACTAGCTAACTCTTACAATTTAAATTAACCAATATTCCTTATTTATGCTTTGTGGGGTAACAGTACCTTTATCAAAATGGGCTATTCAGACTTCTGACTCGGCCTTTTTTTCCTCCCAGCATTTTCCTAATCTGGATAGTCTGCCTAACCTTCTCCTCAGGTGTTGGCCAGTCAGCTTCTTTGTTAAATCAAGCATAGCAATAAATATTTATAAAGTGTAAAGGAATATTCAGTAGCATTTCCCTTGTTTGTATAAATAAAAAAGGGTTTTCACATTAACACAGTAAAATATATAACAAAAACAAAAAAGTAAGAATTACACTTATAATATCCAGTTCATTTGTGTTTGGCACAATTTGGGAAAATGTCTAATTATATATCTGATGGTGAATCTAAAGTTTTATATCTAATTTATATTTTTAATATCACTAAGGAAAACTATAATTATAACTATGTAGTATTCAGCTCCAACCAAGATCCCAGACGAGTAAAATGTTACCTAATGATAGGGCATTAGGCTGCCTAGACAGTTACTCGAAGTTTCTCTGCATTGTTGGTGCATGGAACTCTGGTCTACAGGCCTATCATACCTGAAATCTTTTTATAAGGCAGGAAATTTTAAAGGAAAGTCCTCCCTTGTCTTAGCAAAGTTTGGCAGTTACTTTCTTTTGTATCCTGCTGGTCCAGATTAGACAGTATTTGTCAGCAATTAAGGCAAGAACAGTTTATTTACACACATGGCTAGCTTTTTCCATAAAGAAAACAAACTACATTTGGATTTTATTTTATTCTTATTCAAAACAAAACCCCTGAATCTAATCTCCTTTTTAGCTGTTTTTTCCCCTGACCATTACAAATAACAACTTATAATCAACCACCCTAAACAGCGACAATTATCCATAAACCATTGAAACCCACCCACCCACCCACCCACCCATCTCTTGGGAATATCAGCTTTGTCTTAAAATTACTTCCTTCTATCTTTGGTTGACAGTAATTTTGTCATCTTTGTTAAAATTGGAGCTGCCATGAATAGGCATGCCTCACTACCATAGGAAGCATTAGATTATTAAATAAATTAAATGTCTTATTCTGTAGATCTTTGAAGTACTTAAAAACCATCTATCTTTATAAATATATCTGTGTATGACCTTGTAAACATACCTAACATAAGTTTGACTATTATAGATGACTATATAGGGCCCCACAATGATTATTCTATTTGGAATATGATAATGTCACTAAGCTAAAAAGCACCACCAAAGATTGTTTTTGGACCACAAACTGCTGAGGAAAACCTAGAGGTGGCTAGTTGAGATGATCAAGCCTCACTGACCACTCTATCTAGGACCTGAGACAAGCCCTGCACTACAACTTCCTCTTCTAAAACATGACAATTAACCCACATTTCCCCTGGATTTCCTAAAATTATTGTCAACCAAAGATAGAAAGAAGTACTTTTAAGAAACAATACCCACGTTCCTAAGAGGTGAGGTGTATGGCTATGGATCTTTCAATGGTTTGTGGATAATTTCCACTGTTCAGGGTGATTGGTTGCAAGTTGTTATTTGTAATGGTCAAGAAAAAACCAGCTAAACAAAGGAGATTGGATTCAGAGTTCTTGTTTTGAATAAAAAAAAAAGAAAGAAATCATAGGCTAAAAGAGTAAATTATTGAATCTACTCTGAAAGACAAAAAGGGAGGATATGAATATGATAAGATAAAAGGTAGATTATTGAATCAACTTTTAATTTTTTATAAAAGCAACCATTAATTTTAAACATTTTACATTGAATTGGATTTTTGTATATTGTATACAAATTTGAGATTAATTTTGTTAGAACATACTGTATATATACTTCTACTCTTATTTAAGGTATTGTACCTATATACTTCATTTTGACATTGTAATGAAAATTATAGTCTTTCCAAGTTATTGTCATGAACTATTTAGGATATACAGAAATTAAGGTTGGTAGTCACTATAACAATCAAACTTGTAGTAAGGTTAGGTATATTTTCAAGGTCAATCAGAGATATATTTTTAAATAAACATATTTTCTTCAAACACTTTAGAGATCTACAGAATATAGCATTTAAGATGCTTTAACAACATAGGTTCTTTTTTTTAACAACTATGAGACATGTCTGTTCCTGGCAGCACCAATTTATTTCAAAGGAGATGTTGAACATCGGAGAAACTCCTTGTGGAGCTCACTTTCTTTGTGATAAAATTTAGTCACTGAACATGAAAGTGTCCCTGTCTCAACTGCTGACAGTTGCTGTCCAAATTGGACAAGAAGGATACAAATGAAAGTGACTGTTGAACTTTGTCAAGAGAAGGTAAGACAGCCCCTCAAAATATCCTGCTTCATAGAAGTCCATCAGATATTCTAGGCCTGTAGGCAAAAGATGGATGTTCCAACAACTTAGAGGAAACTTGGACAACTGTCCATAAAACCAACTGTTTTTGATATTTCTCATTTGGAAATTGCTTGCTCTCACTTTCTGTTTACTTATATATTACTTCTGTAGTAAAATGATATTGTTACATTATAAATGATTGTCCTGCCTACTGGTTTAATAAAAACACTGATTGGCCAAAGGCAGACAGGAAGTGTGGGCTGGGCTACCAGACTAAGAAGACTCTGGGTACAGGAAGAACAAAACAGAGATGCCACAGATATGCTAGACAAGACAGAAGATGCAGAGGACAATTAAGCTGCTCTGAGCAAAGGTACCAAGGTGTATGGCTGAACAGGTTAAGAATCATGGGTTAGATTAAGAGCAAGAGTAGAAAGTTATATGCCTGGGATATAGGTCAATCCATCAGTGTACAATTAATATCAGTGTCTGTGTGTTTTAGTGGGACTATGGGCCTGTAGGCCAGAAAGTCAGGGCCATGAGGTAAGGCTGGAAAGTCTGGGTCAGAAACTTAATACAACATACTTCCTTCTCAGGTCTCTGATGGAGTTTAAGACTAGATAGTTACAGTTTTAAATTTAAAATTTAAAAAGAGAGTTAAGGTGTATTAGTTTGAGAGACATCAAAAGATAATTTTGGATTAGTAATGCAAGTTAAGATAGAAAGTGAATTAGGTACAACACTTTGGACTCACCAAAATAGGACAAGTAATGGAGTACTTTCTCTGGATTTGTCAAATGTCAATAGACTGAACTTTGTTAATACAATTCTTGACTGTATATATTGTATTCATATATATATATATATATATATATGTTAGTTATAACCTTTTTCAGACAAAATGGAAAATGTGGTATTATTTTGTTTGTGCTCTAACAAATAAAGCTTGCCTGAAGATCATAGAGCCGAGACAGCCACTAGTTAACCATAGAGGCCAGGCAGTGGAGGCTCACACATTTAATCCCAGCACTTGGGAGGTGGAGACAAGAAGTGATATGGCTGGATGGAGAGAGGAATATAGAGAGGGAGGAGATAGAAATTCAACCTTTTTGCCTGAGGATTTGGTAAAGATAAGAAGTCTCTCTAGTGGCTGGCTTCTTTACTTTTCTGATCTTTCAGCATTTTCCCTGATATCTGGCCCTGGGTTTTTCTTATTAGGACCTATTAGGATTCACGGTACATTATTAACTACTTATCTATATTTCTTAATTATACATTATATTTTAAGTGAGTTGTTTAGGAATAATATCCTAATTGAGAGTAGAAACATATATAGAGTATAGAAATATGAAATTTAAATTTGTATAAATAAATCCAAATCAATACCAATGTAAAAATGTTTAAGACTACTATTACTTTTTAAGTTTACATGTCGACTCAATAATCTATTCTTTTATCCTATAATTTCTATTATCTAATGATTCATAATAATTTGTTTTGTGAAGTAATATAGTTAAAAATCAAAAATCACTTTTGTACAGTGGGGATTCAAAATTTGCCAGTTCTTTATTTATATCTCATTTATGGGAATATTTGCATACATATCCCTTTATTTGATATGATAGCACTCTAGGAAGCATTAAACCTAACTCTAAAAAAATACAGATAAGATTAACTATAATTCTGAGAATGGTAATGAATGAGTATACAAATACTTCCATGGAAAAACAGTCCTTGAGTTGAGGTTTATTTGAAAATGATTAACAGAGTTGTTTCTGATTTAAAGTATGAGAAAGTTATATAAATGATATGTTATAAAAATGCCAAGACTGGCATCCTAATAAAAATTTTAACTTCTTAAGTCACCAGTAAAATATAAATCATAACAAATATTGGATATTACTGTATTTCCTAAGATTAAAAGAAGAAAATGAGAATGTTAACTTATGCAGATGATGAACAAAAGCCCCTTAATACATTTGTGGTAAATTGGTATAATAGCCTTGAAAAGTTTTGAATAAGTAGAAGGTAAAATCACTTTAGAAAGTATAGAGCTAAAATGGCTATAGAAGATATGGTCCTTGTGGTAAGAGGTTGACATTAGATAGTTTAGTTGCAATGGGCAAATGGTACATTACCTGTATTCATTAACTTAAAACAATTGTAAGACAACAAATAAAAATTTAGTCTTTGTAACATGTAATGAATTAAACACTGAAACCTCTATACTATGGAATTCTGTGGTTAAGTCATAAGTGTTAAGGTTGGAGCAAGCAACTGAGAAAAACCAAGGTAGAGTCTTAGGTCTCAGTCTTAAAATGAAAAAAAGCTTTATTCCACTAGTGAGACCTATTTTATTAGAAATAATGGGCCCCGATTTACAAATGAGTGAAGCTTTTATAGGGCAGGAAGTAGGGGGTCAGGAATGTGCTACCTGAAGGTGTGTGGGTAACCATGTTAACCACATTAATTTGGCAGACAAAGCTTTTCTGGAACAAATGGCTTTCCAGATTGTGCACAACAGCCCCCACTATATGATAAATATCGACAGAGCATTGTAAAAACCCAAAGATGTTGAAAAAGTTTCTGCTTATTGTGATAAGATCTAACTAAGTATCTGTTTGTAAGTAGGAAGTGACCTTCCTGGGATACATGCTTAGGGAAGAGATACTGTGGCTAACAGAGGTCAGGAAGAAAACTGTAGCCCAGATTCCCCCACCCACAATCCAGAAGCAGTTGCAAGAGTTTTGGGGACCTGATGGGTTTTGTAGACTGTGGATCCCTGGGTTTTGCATCCCTTGCTGCCCCGTTATACCCCTTACTCAAGGGGGATGCCACATTCAGGTGGGGAAAGGAACAACAGAGGACCTTTGATTCCATCAAAGAAGCATTCTTGTCAGCCCTGGGCCTGGCACTCCCTGATGTGGACAAACCTTTCACCCTCTATATTGATGAGAAAAAAGGGAGTGGCCAAGAGTGTTCTGAGGCAGACCCTGGGTCCATGGAAAAGACCAGTGGCATATTTTTCTAAAAGATTGGACTCAGTTAATAGTGGATGGCCATGCTGTCTGAAAGTGATAGCAGCGGCAGCCATTATGGCCAAAGATGCTGATAAGCTCACCCAGAGACAGAAGCTGACTATCATGGCCCCACACATGCTAGAAAGCATGATCCACCAGCCTCCAGATTGGTGGCTGTTTAATGCTCAGATCACTCACTACCAGAGCATTCTCTTGGACAAAGACCAAGTGACTTTTGGGCCCCCTGTCTCCTTGAGCCTTGCAACCCTGCTCCAGATGAAGGCACAGAACCAGTACTACTGTAATGGGCAGGCGACCCTAACTTTAGCGCCCCTAGACACCCCAAGACCATGGCTAATGACCACTGTTAAATTTAAAGAAAAAGAGAGTTTAACAAATGATATACCGGTACACACATGTGCAGGCTCCAGGAACTATGGAAGCCAAGAGCACCGTATGCTCTCAGAGTAGAATTGTTATACTGCACTCTGAGTAGGGGAGGGGATAGGAAAGTTACAACAGGGCAGGGCCAAAGGTCAGCTTAGGATGGAGTTTAGGAATGAGACAGGCAAGCAGGCGTATTTCTTGTGAAACAATAGTAGTCCTGGGCAAGCAGGGACCACCTGAGAATATTCATTTCCTGGAGCAATGGTCACAATGGGAGCATTGTTTAAGTTTCAGAAAGTTCTTGCCTTGGCAAAACAGCACATGGTTAACAGTTCTCATGGTAGGGCTTTCCTGGGTGGCCCCACCCAGGTTGCTACATCAGGAATGTGGTCCCAGAGCCTTATCTTGGGTGGTCCTGCTCAAGTGAAGTCCAGAAGGTCAAGCTGCTGACCAGGTGGATCCCAAGAACTCAGGAAGTACATCCTGTGTGCAGTTGAGCAAGCTGCCATGAATCCTGTGAACAAAGCTTTTCTGAGAATCTGAGCCCTGAGCAAACTGCCATCTAATTTAGTGATACAATGGATCAGAAACTCTGTTCTGAGCAAGCTGTCATTAGTGTGTTTGATACAATGGAACCGAAACTCTGTCAACCTTGGCTAGTTTCAGCAACCTGAGGAAGGGAGTCAAGGGGAAAGAATCAAACAAGATTTTTCTATCTTCACACTACATACCTGTCAAGTGATCTTAGCAGAAGAAACAGGAATTCCGCGGGACCTGAGGGACCAGCCGCTGCTCAACTCAGAGGTAATCTGGTTCACTGATGGCAACAGCTTCCTCCAGGAGGGAAAGAGACGAGCCCGGGGCAGCAGTAGTAGATAGAAAAAAGGTTATCTGGTCCTCGGGGCTGCCAGAAGGGTCATCTGTTTAAAAGTCTAAATGTTGTCTCCCGGAATAAGTGCCATTCTGGACTTTTATGGCCCATCCTCCTAAAACCTTATGTTAAATAGGGGGATTAAGGAAAAACATGTTTTCCTGTGCTATAGACGCTGCCACCTGCTGAGTGCTAGCCTCTTGGGATCCTCCAAGACCTTGGGTGTGCCCGGATGAGGGGGCAGGGTGTGAGAGAGTTAAGAAGGTAGTAGAGAAGAGAGACACTCTAGCAGAAGTGGGAACCAAGCATGGAGTGGAGTTAGTAGAGTCAGTGTGAGCAGGAGCAGAAGGAATCCAACATGGTGGGAAGCTAGAGGGGAAAAGGCTAGGCGGGATGCATGGCAGGAGAGAAGCATGGCAAGGGGAGAAACAGGTCTAAGACATAAGATGTACTAAATAAAGCTCGGGTCTCTCATTGTGATCCTGAATGATGGAACCTAAACGACTCCTGAGTGCAGATTATTTAATCTCGACGCCCCTCACATGGACAAGACTCGGCCCCAAGAAACCAGACGCGGTATCCAAACTCATAGCCCTAATTAGGGCTCTGACACTAGCAGAAGGCAAACGGGCAACAATATATATGAATTGCCGCTATGCCTTTGCTATAGCCCATGTCCATGATGCCATCTATCAGCAAAGAGGCCTACTAACCTCAGCTAGCAGAGAAATTAAACACAAGAAAGAAATTCTTAACCTACTGGCAGTAGTACTGCTTCCCAAGGAAGTGGCTATTGTTCATTGTGTGGGGCATCAGAGGGGATTGGACCCTTTGGCAGTAGGTAATAGATGGACAGATTAGGAGAGCTGAACAGCAGCTATAAGAGACACCCCAGTAGAAACCTTCCTAGTGACCTCAGCAGACTTACCTCCAGAGAAGAACCCGCAGGGAAAAGAAGTTGAAGCCCTCACCTATTTGAAGCAAATATATCAATTCACGCATCTTGGGTCAAAGAAAGTCCAGCAACTCCTAAGATACCAACAAGAGACTTATCCCCTCTCCCCAACTGAGAGGAAGGAGCTGGCTGACTGGGTAAGGAAGAACTGTCTGTCGATCATGGCAGAAAGTGAATGCCCATCCATCCTCCACTCCTGAGGGGAAGAGACTGAGGGGCACTCGACCTGGGAAGTTTTGGGATATTGACTTCACTGAGGTAAAACCTGAAAGGTATGGGTTTAAATATCTGTTGGTTTTTGTAGTTACAGGAGCAGTTTGCAAAATCCATTGGAATAGGGCCAAACCCTGCACTCAAACCAAACAATCCTCAACCTTCTGTTAAGACACAGCCCCCTTCTCAGGTTTCTGGCACAGATAATTTGTATAACCTTGTCTTAGGAGCATATGCAGCTCTTAACTATACCCAGAGTGCTCTGACCCAGTCTTGCTGACTCTGCCTGTTAGCCTCCCCACCATATTATGAGGGGATAGCAGTCAACTGAGACTTACACAGTGACTACGAGCTCCTCCTGCAACTGGGAAGGGAGTCATAGACTAACTCTCCCCAAGGTTTCTGGGCAGGGAATGTGCCTGGGAATTCCACCCAAGTCAGCCAGACATATGTGCACAAGTTATTTCTCTATATTCCACAGGAGATGGTCAGTAACTGGTCCTGCCTCAGGGAATCTGATGGATATGCAATACTGTACTCACCCCTTGTGTGTCCACCCTGGTGTTCTGTTGTCTCCCGAATAAGTGCCATTCTGGCCTCTATGGCTCATCCTCCCCAAAGGACTATAGGGGGATTAGGAAAAACAAGCTTTCTTGCACTATAGACGCTGCCACCTGCTGAGTGCTAGCCTCTTGGGATCCTCCAAGACCTTGGATGTGCCCTGATGAGGGGGCAGGGTGTGAGAGAGAACAAAAGGTGAGAAGCAAGGGAGGGGCAGACAGGTCTAAGACATAAGATGTATTGAATAAAGCTCAGGTCTCTCAGTTGTTGTGAGCCCCAATGATGGAACCTAAATGACTCCTGAGTGCAGATTGTTTAATCTCGTTACCCCTCGCCTGGGAAAGACTCGGCCCCAAAGAAACCGGATGCGGTAGTGTTCAATAATTCAATCCAATTTTGTGTTATGATAAAATAGTTTCCCTGTGTGGTATATCATCAGAGTGAGGAATGCGGGAAAAGGATGATAAGCAGAACTAGATTTCAGAGAGTGTAAGGCCCCCTCCCCAAGAAGTAGAGTTAACAGCAGCGCGTTGCAAGTAAACCTCCCTAAGACATATTAACAAGACAGTAAAGATTAACTCCGTAAGATGCTTGAGATAAAGACAAGGGAATGTAGTCAGGTAACTTTCACAATATATGTCAACAGGGCAGAGGGGGGGAAGGGAGGAGAAGCAGTTACTTAGCTATGGGATCAGGCCCAGCCTGATCAGGGAAAGAATTCCAAAAAGAAGATAAAGAACAAAAGAAACAGCAGGCCTGGGGGCGGGTGATAACCAGGTTGTTTGGTCAGGCCGGATGGCAACCTGGGGGCCCTCACCCCTCACCCCTCAACGGGCGGTTTCATTCAAACCAGCCAATGGAAACTTTGTAACTTCGCCTTTGCCTCTGTACGCATGATTTTGCTTCCCTAACCCTATAAAAAGGCCCTAAACAGAGGGCTGGGCGCGCCAACCATCCCAAATGGCTTGGTAGCCCGCAGGTCCTGCGTTATTCAATAAACCTCGTGCTGTTTGCAGCTGATCTGTGGCTCGGTCCTCCTTGGGTCATGGGGTCTCCTTCCGAGGAAAGGTCCGTTTCGGGGGTCCTTAACCCCCGTGGGTCTTTCATTTGGGGGCTCGTCCGGGATTTGAGACCCCCACTCAGGGACCACCGACTCACTGTCAGGAGGTAAGCTGGCCAGCGTTTTGTTCGTTGTCTATGGCTGTGTCTGAACTTGTCTATGGCTGTGTCTGAACTTGTCTGTGGCTGTGTCTGAATGAACTTGTCTGTGGCGGTGTTGTCTGAACTTGTTTTCTGTGAATCTGCGCACGCGTTTGGTTCGATCGGGTCCATTTGTATTTGGCGGGGGCCAGAAAGAGCTGACGAGCTCAGAACTTCTCCCTCGCAGCCCTAGAAGACGTTCTAGAGGCATTTGTAGTCCCGCCGGGCGGGACATTTGGGTCCTTCGGGACATTTGGGTCCCCGGTGTAGCGGGGCGTCTGGAGCTCGCTTTTGGGGTGGCAGCCCTTTGGAGCTCAGCCCGTATCAGAGGGATACGTGGTTTTGGTAGGAGAGGGGGGGAATCCAGACCCCCCCCAAGTCTCCGTTTGAGGTTTTGCTTTCGGTTTTAGGCCAAAGCCGCGCAGCGCCTTTGTTCTGTGTTTGAGTGTTCTGTGTTTGAGTGTATCTTTGTCTGTTCTACTAACCTTACTCAGTCTTAAAATCATAGGACAGATGATAACCACCCCGCCCCCGAGTGTTGCAGCTCCCCCCTCCCTCCTCTCCTCCGCTGCCCCCGCGGCGGGGCTCGCGCGCGCGCATGGGAGGTCGGGTCGCATGGCTCGGGCGGGAAGAGGTTGGGCCGGCCCGCCCCTCCTGCGGCGTGACCACGCTCGCAGGTGCGGGGCACACGGGTCAGCCTAGCCGGCGCAGACCCGTCCACCTGCGCGCGTCTCCGGCCGCAGAGGTTGCGCGCTTTCGGGCGCGCGCAGGCGGAGCAGGAGATAGGGTCTGGCCAGCCACGGGCTGCCGCAAGCACACTTCTGCCATGGCGGCGCCGCGACCGGCTCCGGGACAGCTGAGAAGACCGGCCGCGCGTCTCCGGCCGCAGTGCGCGCGCGCACGGGCAGGACCGAGAATTAGGCTGATGGGCACTTCTGCCGTGACCAGCTCCCTCCCCCTGGGCCCCTAGCCTGGGTCGGAGCAGCCTGAACCTGGTAGATGCTTCCTGGGCTCCTGGGGTACCTGGTAGAGCAGCTTGACTTTGAGATAGAGCTATGGAACCGGGTTCCGTTTCTGGCAGCCTGGGTGAGATGCCCGAGAGAGTCCTCACCGACGGTGTGGGGCCAGAGATAGAGCTTAGACCTTTTGCCTTTTGTAAAGCCCTGTCATTTATTCTCTTGTATACAGTGCCCAGGCCAAGCTCATGGAAAAAAGTTCCATCAAGCCTGGCCAGGGCTGTTGGCAGCATTGTTCCCACTTCAACCCCCTCCCCTGTCCTGTCAAAAGAAAAAGGCACAGCACAGCTGTCTGATAGAAGCAGCTACTGCTTAGATACAGCACTCAGTTCCTAGCCACAGAGATTTTGATGTCTAAAGTCACAGACCTGGCTAATAACTTCTTTCATTGTTAAGAAGGGTGAATGGCCGACTTTTAGTATAAGATGGCCCCACACCATCTGAGCAGTCAACGCCATTTTCCGCAGACGCCCAGACATTGGGTCTGTGAGAACCTACAGCCATTCCTACTTCCCCCACTGATGAGCTCTCCCCCCGCCCGTTACAGGCACCCCCTGGCGCCACTGAGAGTGAGGCCCGGGGCATTGCCAGCACTCCTGTTAAACTATGTTCTCTTATCAGCCTACTTGGGAGAATCTCTTTACCCCTGAGGAAAAAGATCGGATCTTATTAGCAGCTTGGAAACTGGCCCCCAGCTCGGACGCCACCCCGATGCAGTTGCCTAACCTAGACGTCCCCATTGGGAAGGTAGGAGACACCTATTAACTCTGTCGCCAGGCTCTGATGCACCAATTAATCTGGCCAAGGTAAGAAAAAAAGATATAAAAGTCTGATAGATTCCCCCTCTGAGTTTTTAGTGAGGCTAGTAAAGGTCTATCAGAGAGGTACACTGTTTGCTCTAAAATCGGAAGAATAGGAGGGCGTTAAGAAAGTCCTTTATAGAACAGTCAGCAATAGGTATTCAAAGAAAGTTTCAGAAAATGGGTGGCTTACAAGATATGGCCTTGAGACTTAGTTAGAGAGGCTAGAAAGTGTTTTGAGAGAGAGAGAAGAGAGCAGCAAAAGCGAGATGTGTATAGAGAGAGAGAGAGAGAAAAGAAAAACCAATGGATGAACGAGGGAATGGGGAGGAATCTTGGCTGCCTTGGTTGGCAGGCAGGGGAGACAGTAGAGCTTGGGCCCGCACCAGAAGCTCAGAAGAATACCGAGCTAGTGGAGACTGCCCCAAGAAAAAGAAGCCTGCGGCTAATACAGCCAGCCTTCTGAATCCCCTCCTGAACCTTTAATGTGGAGGGGACCCCAAGTGACTTTGAAACGGACACGAGAATGGTTAGGTTCCCTCTCCAACAAGAAACCATTAGTCCAGGATGTCAGCAGTGCAGACATAGGGCGTGGACGACTAAAAGAACAATGGGCTTTAGAGAAAAAAAATGCAGCACTCTTTCCTAGTGACTCCAGAGTGCCCAGAGAGACTTGCTTGCCAAACTGGGGGCAAAGATCACCTTTAACCCCCAGGGGCCCAAGGTAAAATTCACTAACCCTCTAGTCAGCAAGCCTGCTGTAACCAATTCAGGCCTTCCCGGAGGGGAGGCATGAGTAGAAACGGCTAGACCAGGGCTGGCGATCCAGCGGCCCCCTGTGGTGAAACCTTCAGCCACACCCCTGCGAGTCAGATTTGAGCAAAGATGCCAAGAAAGGGATCAAATCCCACACTCAGAGGCTGCTGGAGCAGAAAATCCTGAAACCATGTCAGTCAGAATAGAACATTCCATTGCTGCCCATTAAGAAGCCTGAGACCTGAGAGAAGTCAACAGCCGGGTGGTATAGACATTTACACTGTCTTAGATTAAAAAGATGCCTTCTTCTGTCTGCGTCTCCATGAGTCCAGCCAGCCCCTGTTTGCCTTTGAGTGGACAGACCCAAAGAACGGATTCTCAGGACAGCGCACCTGGACTAGACTGCCTCAGGGCTTCAAGAACTCTCCTACCATCTTCGATGAGGCCCTGCATCAAGCAGCTCTCAGACCTTTACCAGCCCCAGAGAGATGAGACCCCACATCGCTACCAAGTGGGAGACCTCGTCTACGTCCAGTGACACCAGCATCAGACTTTTAAACCTCGCTAGAAGAGACCCTACCAAGTCCTTCTGACCTCATGGCATTGCTGCTTAGATCCTGATGACTGATGGACTGTACAAAGAACTGGTAATTCCCTCAAGCTCCGTGTGCAGCGACAGTCCCCTAGAGAAGAGCCTTCACCAATCGATTGAGCAGACGTGGCAGGTGATATCTGGGACTGAAGACACTTTTTCCACCATCTCCAGTGGACCTGGTGGCCTAGCCTGTACCCGGACCTGTGCCTGCTGGGGGCAAGATTAGAACCTTGGGACATACCCACCATTGACCCTGCCCATCTGCCCCCGTGTGCCCACCAGGGGATCCGAGAGCAGAAGCCCTCACAAGCGTAGTAAGGGCTTCCCATAGAGTTAATTTGCTGTCAAAAAAGTAGACACTAGATAAAGAGTCATCTCTAAGATTAGAGATATTCAGAAAAGAAAATGGGGGAATGTAAGGCCCCCTCCCCAAGAAGTAGAGTTAACAGCAGCGCGTTGCAAGTAAACCTCCCTAAGACATATTAACAAGACAGTAAAGATTAACTCCGTAAGATGCTTGAGATAAAGACAAGGGAATGTAGTCAGGTAACTTTCACAATATATGTCAACAGGGCAGAGGGGGGGAAGGGAGGAGAAGCAGTTACTTAGCTATGGGATCAGGCCCAGCCTGATCAGGGAAAGAATTCCAAAAAGAAGATAAAGAACAAAAGAAACAGCAGGCCTGGGGGCGGGTGATAACCAGGTTGTTTGGTCAGGCCGGATGGCAACCTGGGGGCCCTCACCCCTCACCCCTCAACGGGCGGTTTCATTCAAACCAGCCAATGGAAACTTTGTAACTTCGCCTTTGCCTCTGTACGCATGATTTTGCTTCCCTAACCCTATAAAAAGGCCCTAAACAGAGGGCTGGGCGCGCCAACCATCCCAAATGGCTTGGTAGCCCGCAGGTCCTGCGTTATTCAATAAACCTCGTGCTGTTTGCAGCTGATCTGTGGCTCGGTCCTCCTTGGGTCATGGGGTCTCCTTCCGAGGAAAGGTCCGTTTCGGGGGTCCTTAACCCCCGTGGGTCTTTCATTAGAACCTATATCATTGACAATAGCCGTACTTATGGGAATAGGTATTGTGGCTGGAGTAGGAACTAGAGCTGGGGCATTAATACAAGGACTGCAACAGATAGCTCTATTACAGACTGTCATAGGCCAAGACTTAAAAGACCTAGAATCTTTGGTAAAAGCTCTACAAGATTCTTTAACTTCCTTGTCAGAAGTAGCACTGCAGAACAGATACCGACTAGACCTATTATTCATGAAAGAGGGAGGCCTATGTGCTGTCCAAAAAGAAAAATGTTTTTACTCTGATAATTCAGGAGTAAAGAATCTATGACCAAACTTAGAGAGAGAGAGAGAGGGAGAGAGAGAGAGAGAGAGAGAGAGAGAGAGAGAGAGAGAGAGAGAGAGAGAGAGAGAGAGAGAGAGAGAGAGAATTTGAAGTGCAACAGGGGTGGCTTAAATCTTGGTTTGCTAAGTCCCCCTGGCTTATGACACTGTTATCTGCCCTAGCTGGACCATTGATTGTGTTGACCTTGGTAATAACCATTGGGTCCTGTATATTATTTAGAACTGTTAACATCCTGCAAGGGCAGATTGGGGGTGTTAAACTGATGCTAGCCAGGCAGCAGTATGCAGCATTAGGAGGGGATAAGGGTCTCTAGGATTAGAGACTGAGCTAGAGAAAATAGGAATATGAAAGGGGGAGGCTTTCTAGATTGTGCACAACAGCCCCCATCACATGATAAATATCTACAGAGCATTATAAAAACCCCAAGATGTTGACAGAGTTTCTACTTATTTTGATAAGATCTAACTAAGTATCTGTTTTGGAAAAGCTTTGTCTGCCAGATTATGTGGTTACACACACAGCTTCAGGTAGCACATTCCTGACCCCCTACTTCCTGCCCTATAAAAGTTTCACTCATTTGTAAACCACGGCCCATTGTTTCTAGTACAATGAGTCCCACTAGTGGAATTAAGTCTTTTTTTTTTCTTTTTAAGACTGAGACCTAAGACTCTGCCTCAGTTTGTCTCACTCACTTGCTCCAACCTTAACATAAGGTGATTCTATAGAACATTTAAGACAAATGTCATTGTAAAGCTCAAATACTTTTGGTTTCAAAGGAAATAATATGGTTGTATTTGATTTTTTCATGCACTCCAAACTTGCTTGATCTTTCTTTAATTCTGAAAAGAAGTCAGATCTTTTAAATAATTTGTTCTCAAATTAAATTGCCTTGAATCTATCTGAGGAAGTGTAATCTAGTATGTACAAGGTTCTGAAGAAATTGTGATTTATTGTGGATAGGGATTATATAAATTGTGTATTTAAGATATTTATCTCAAATTGATTTTAGTTAAGAATAAATGATATTCCAACATCATGGAATAGTTTATTTACAGTAATTGTGCTCTAAGATGTTGTGGTAGTTTGAATGTATTTGGGCATCATAAACTCATAGGGAATGACATTATTAGGAGGTATGGCCTTGTTATAGGAAGTATGGTCTTATTGGAGAGGGTTAGTTGACTCATGCTTTTTATCCAGACCTTGAGGCTGAAATGCACACTTTAATCTGAGCCACACCTGGAGGAAGGGTGCCACTGATAGGGGGGATGCTGCTTTGAAGTTTCTTATGCTCAGGATACCACCCATTGAGTGAGTCAACTTCCTGTTGCTTCTGAATCAAGATGTGGCTCTTTCAGCTCTAGCACCATGCACATTTGCATGATGCCATGCTCCCTCTCATGATCATAATGGATATATATGGGGATTATTTGATTCTCCCTGAAAAAAAAAAAACCATCCTGACTTAAATTTATCAATAAGAAAAATCAACTTGATGACAAATTCTAGATGCATCTTCTCTATACTCTGTATATCAGATTCATTCTGCTATCACCACAGTATTTTCTCTGGCTCAAAATTTATATTCTTACTTCTTTCATAGATTACTTATTGTCTGTCAGGAATAGGACAGGAAAAAAGGGGGGCATGGGAATTAAAATAATTATACCATTAGGACAAGGAGGTGGAAAATTCTTCAAGGACTAATGGGATAGTTAAAGGCACTCGTTGATCATGAATCTGACAAGTATTGATACCCAAAGTGTGAATATCATCTAAATTTAATAGTACCACACAATCAATAGCCAATATGGAAGAAGACTTGGATAAATATTAGTCAAGATAGGAGAATACCAAGTACACAAGTGATACTCAGATTTACTAAATGTCATAAGATTTATTAATTCCTCCTCTGTGTTTTCATATATAATGAAATCAGAACCTCATAGAGGCACTTGCACTACCAAACTCACAGAAACATTACTCCCAGTAGGTAAAGAGGTATATAAAGCTCCCAGGCCATGGTCAGTTAGACAAATAAAAATAATATGCTGATGAATGCAATGCAATTCTGCATTTAAGATATTCAATTTGTGATCTACAGTATGGATTGGAAATTATGCTAAGTAAAATAAACAAGCTAAAGATAGATAAATACTAATCAAGATTTTTTCTTTTCTTTCTTTTTTCTTTTATTAAACAGGAAATACTTGGTAATAATCATCTCTGAAGAAGAAAGGAACATGTTGGTACTCATGTGCTTAGCAAGGAATTATGGTGTTGTGCTTCAGTGGATGTGTAATTTTAGTTATGAAACAAGAAAGTCTAGAATGTTGCTGCTCAGAAATGTATATTTGGTCAAAATTCTTCCAGGTAGCAAATCTCATGTAAGCTTCTATTACAGTAAAGGAGTGTTAAAGGACTTGGAAAACTAATGTGAAAGGGAGAGAATTGGATTCCAATAGCAGTTTTCTGAGTTAGCAGTACCAAAGTTACCCATCTTTCACAGGAAAAGACAATGAAAAAGGCGGAAATCCAGAAATGGAAATAATGAACAATATAAATACAGAATGTTAAAAAAACTGTTAAATGTAGCTGTTCAATAATAGACAAGATAACAGAGAAAGGTCAAGGAAAGATTATAAATGTAAAGCTGAACATAATTTGAATTTTATCTTATGTGAAATCAAGGAGATTTGAAATGACTTTTTAAGTGTTTGTTTTCATTCTGGCTTTTGTTGTATTTTAGAATATTTAATTGGTTTTAGAGTAAGAGGCTGAAAAATATTTACCTAAATATATTTTAAATATTTATGTTCATGAGTACATTTGTATTAATACATTTATTTAATGACTATGTGTATTTGTCTTAATACAAATATTTACAAAGTATTTCTTTTACTTGAGAATAGGGTAAATATTTCAAGGCCAAAAACTTAGGTCAGTGGAAAAGGCTATTCTAGCATGTGTAAAAATATTAGATTTATTCTTTGGCACTAAGTAAGAGACGTTTTCCCTAATAAAAACAGTGCAAATAAACCACTATGTGAATTGTATGTATCAAAGGTCTTTTATTTTCAGAAGTAGTTGACTGTAGAGTGCAGCTTCATGAGGAAAGATGATGTAAGACTATGCTATTAAAAAGTGGGTCATTTGAAGGTTCTCAAAAGAAAGGATACAAATGTAATCTATTTAGATGACTTATTCTACAAGATATTTACTAGTGAAGCTAGTTAAATATTTAATATGTATATTAACTTAGAAAACTACATGTGTGGAATCTACACACCTCTGTTGCGGAATTCAAAAGATGATGTCCAATACTGATGGCATATGGAAATATAGTCACAGCTTTGTTCACATCTTTCCTTGAAGGAACCTTCCATATGAAAAGATACTATAGGAACAAAATGGAGAGGTTCATGCAGGGAGAGGTGACTTTTTCATAAGGTTACCTCTAGAAAGTAGAAAAATTTCTTAGCTGTAGGAGAGCTACTGTTTTTACAAACTGTTTGAGAAATTAAGGGCATGGAGAACAGATTCATGATGGAGTTCCCAAGAAATCTCTCTGAACATGGTTTTGAAAACAAAGCACTGAATAAGAGACATAGTTTTCCCTAGGAAGAGCACACCAATTAGTTATCCAATACCGAATAGTCAGCACTGGAAATACATATAGCAAACATTATGTAGACTGAACAGTTTATATACATGTACGTGAAGAGACCAAGGAGGGATATATGGAAGGGTTTAGAAGAAGGAAAAGGAAGGGAGAGAATGGTATTATTATATTGTATTCTCAAAAAATGGCAAATAAAGAGTCCAAACCTGGATGCATAAGGCTGCAGATTCTGGTTCTCATTTACAGGGCTCTCTCAGGTGACCTACATTTGGAAACAATGTCTAGCTCCACTATATTCTTCATCCAGCTTGTCTTAATGTCTTGTGAAGCCAAAGGAAACCTATCAAGAGATGAAAACTGATGCTAATATGTCATTACCTAGAAACTGAGTGACCATATTTGAAGTTTGCTAGATTTCCTAATAGGGTCATTTAATGTGTTCAAATACCATTTCTGTTCTTGCAGCCCACTTTCTGTCATGCTTCCTGCATGTGCTGCTGTCTGAGTTGCTGCTTACTCAGAATTTCACGGTCCTTTGGGACACTAACTGTTCTCAAGTTTCTAATCTATATATTGTGTGATGGGTTTTTTTTTTTTTTAAAAAAATGTTTAGGTTGAATTTATTCAGTTTTGGCACAAATGCTGCAACAGAGGGATATCCTCAAAACACAAATGTTGTGTTGTGTCTTATGGAAACATATTTCACATGCAAAAGTTATGCTGAAAAGATTTTTTTCAAACAATTATAATTCCTCTATAAATTTACATTTCTCTAGTGGTAGAAATACCTTTCGGCTCCAAATATCCTATTTAAAATAGTTTTACTAATTGATTTTTGAAATCTATTGATGGACTTATCACAACTATATTGGTCTATCAATAAGCTTCTATTTTGCTTATTCCTTTTTCATGGTTCATCTGGAATTTCCTGTAAATAAATAACCATTATTTCTTTGTTTTTAATAACATAGTGACCAATTTCATCCACTCTGCCCTCTTTAGCAGTAAGACACACATGTTACTCAGTTGTGTATCTAATACATAAATACAATAAGCAAGTAAATAAATAAGGCAGGAAAATAGAACATGTGCCCACATTGTCTCATGTCACATGTGCTTGTAGTTCTTGGAACAGGTAGCACCTCACCAGAGTAGCCAAGGTGGAGAAAGAATGCCCCACCCATCTCTTCAGCATGCCCCAGGGTACAGTATTTGTTCCTTTCACATGCTCTTCACATAGAATACAATACCCATTAGGAAACTTCTCACAGGAAACTATCAAAAATGGTGATTTAGTGCTAAAATTCACCAAACATTTAAATTTGGAAAGAGGAGGGTAGAGTTTGACCTTTAAAGGTGAGTTCTAACCCTATAATTTACCATGGTGTCTAGAACAATGAGCTTATGACTTAATTTCTTGGTGTCTTGGTTTGAGATTTTTTTTTAAATTTAAAAATGTTTTTATCCATGTATCCCCCTGCTCACTCCCTCTTCCCTCCTCTCAATCTCTCCCAGTCCTCCCTCAGTTTCTCTCACCCTGTTCCCCATCCTTTCCCCCAAAGGGCAAGGAGTCCCAAGGTGGGTAGGTTCAGTCTGGTGTATCCATTTGAGATAGGACCAATTCCCTCATCCAAATATTAGGGCTGGGTTAGGTGTTCCTCTGTAGGGAATGGGTTCCAAAGTGCCAGCTCATGTACAGGAACATGTCTGTTCCTCCTCCACAAGGTTCCACATACTGCCATGCCAGTCAACAGTCATCTACCTTTGGAGGGTTTAGTTCCTTTTCCTGATGCTTTTCCAGTGGTTATTTTTGATTCAGTGAGCTTCCCAGAGCTCCAGCCAGTCATATATGTGGGTCTCTTCCTCATAATCCATATCCCTTGACTCATATAGACTCTTCTCTGTCTCTCTCTCTCTTTAGCTAGACCTGGAGCTTGACCTGATGCTTAGCTATAGATCTCTACTTCTGCCTCTATTCATTGCTAAATGTAGAAGAACCATTATTTCTAATATACTTTTGTATATTGATTTATTTGTATTAGTATGGATTAATGTATGGCCCTTTGTTATTTCTTGTCATTTATTTATTGCCACACTGGTGTCAGCTGTAGGTCTTGATGTGCCCTTTGAATTATCTCTGTGTTCATTCTGCACACCCCAACTTTATGTGTGCATGACCTAACTAACTGGCAAATCAAGGTGTTCTGTTATCCGGTTAATGGTTTTTCTCTTTCATTTCTGACATTGGAACAAATTTCGTATACTGGAAAATAGCATTAATCAGTCAAGTGGATGTTGGATTAAAATCAGGCACATGTATCTCGACATGAGTCTTGATCAGATGAAAACATTTCTGAACTAAAATCTCCAGGGCTGTATGATGGAAATGATATAGCACATTTTTGCTTTTTTTCTAATCCTATAATACTATGTTCTGTATTTTTACATAAATAATAGGAAAGGAAAATTGCAACTCAGTCAAGAGTATACAGTATTTCAGTAATTACTGATCTTATAAAGAAGAGTAGAGTCAGATATACCAGCTTCATTTAGATAGTAACATGAACAAAATTGGGAAATTATATTTTTAATTAAGATTTTATATAATATATTTTAATTATGTTGAGAAATTTTATCATAGCGAAAATAAAATGTTTCAAAATTTATTAATTTGATATTTAAGCATGTCTTACTCCATTTTTGAGCAAAAATATGTTAAAAACTTAAAAATTTTACTGAGTTGAAGTACACTTTTAAAAACTGGATTACCTATTGTGCTGATAAGTTTTAAATTCAGTTTGACACAATCTAGTCTCTCGACAAGGGAGTTTGATTGAGAAATGATCTAGATTAAAATTATCTTTTGGCATTTCTGTGTAAAACTATTATAATTACAAATTGATAGAAAGAACTGACCCATTTTAGGTGGTGCCATTCCCTAGTCTGTAAATCCTGAACTATAAAGGACATTGTGAAGGTTAGATAAGCAAGCAATTAGGTAGCATGGTTTCAATTGTTTCTTTCTGTTCTCAACTGCATTTGGTGTGTCTGTCTCCTGGTTCTCCCTCTATGATTGCCCTACAGTAATGAACTGCACCCTGGAATTGTAAACTAAGTAAATTCTATCCTCTCCTAAGTTGTCTTTGGGCAGGACTTTTGTTCTCTGTAACAGAAATGAAACTAAGTCACAGTGGAACTTAATATTTTAATATATGTTACATTTATTTGTTCTTAATCTGAATTCTATTTTCATAAAACACAGTACTCAGACAGTAGCTGTTTCTTCCCTAGAAGTATACATATCATCAGTGACTTTAGAATATGTTGACATCTTAACAGAGACTTGTCATATCATGTTGTCCTAGTGTGCTTATTGCCCTCTAAAAGGTCAATGGTGGATCCCTGAGGACCTCTAAAAGACACCTGATCTGAAATGCCAGAGCTTGCACTGAGTACCAATGCTCAGCTTTAACTGACCAAATCACAAAGCTAAGGATGGAAAGGAATTGGTGCTCACTATTAATTATAACACCAATAACCCACATTTTAATTTGTGAGCCATGGCACTTGTGTAGCCATATCAAACAGAGTTTGAGACTTGCCAATACCCAATTAGTTAAACTTTGAATATTGTAATTTGTTTTATATTAATTTTCCACAAACTATGGATGTTAAGATATAAAATTAAATTAAGAATAGAAAATAAAGGATATTAAAGATCAAGGATAAAATAGTATTATTCAAAGGTGTTTTTAATAAAATAAAGATAGGACATACTTTTAAGATAGTTTTGTACTTCTTTTCAGTTTAATTTTTTGGTTTAACTGATCTATAAATAAGAATTAAACACACTTATGTATACCATGCAATGTTTCTATATGTTGCACCTACTGTGCAAGGCTTACATCAGATTAAATGCTTTTCAACTAACAAATTTATAATTTATCTAAGATGAAATCATTATAAATATTTTATCGAGGTTTATGAAATATGAAACTCTGTATTCTGTATGATAGCATACCAGAGCTTCTCAAACTATTTTTAACTCAATTCTTTCTCTTCCAGTCTCCTGCCTTTTCACCCTCCCTTCAGTAGCCACCATCTTCTTTTTTATGGGAACACGTTTTTCAGGTGCTATGTGTTTATGAATTGTGATACTTATCATTTTGTACCTTGATGATTTCACTAAGGATAATGGTCTCAGGTAATATTTAGTCCAACTAAACAGCTGTATTCTTAAATCACTGCAACTAGAAGCTGTAAGTTTAAAAATTTTGAACTGTAGAATTATTTAACAAGTCACTGTTGAAACTCATTATCAAACATTGAAAGGAGAAAGAAAGCATAACGTCTGTCAACACATAAAAGTGGATTCCTAAAATGTGTGGTCCTGGCTGAGCTTGAATTTATGAAACTCTTCCCTTTGCCTCCTTCAAAAAAGGCTACTGACATCCAATACCACATTTTACTGTCCAATGTGAAATTCATTGATGAATATTATTTTAGGCTTGCAAGTTATTTAGTGAAATTATTGTTACAATGTGGTTTTTTTAGTCCTGAGTGACCAGAGGCCCAGACCCACACAGATCCGCAGCCCCAGACCCCTTAGCCACTGCTGCTCAGGTCCCCAGAAATGACTCAGACACATATTAACTTCATGTTGTTTGGCCTATGGCTCAGGCACATTGCTAGCTAGCTCTTACATCTTTAACTCAACCCATTCTCATTAATCTGTCTGCCACGTGGCCTGTGGCTCACCTGTGTTCCTTACATGTTGCTTCTTTGGGCTTCTGGCTTGGTCTTCTGACTTCGCCCTGCTCCTCCTACCTACTCTGATGCCTCCTCCTACTTTTTCTATGGTGCCTGTCATGGGTCAAAACAGCTCCTTTACTTAAAGATTGTTGTTCACAGCATACAGAAAGACATTCCCACATGAAATTATAAAATATTTTTCTCAAAGTATAACATGAAAATCATATTTAAAATGTATTATTATAGTGTAGGAAATACTATCACTTCTCACTTAAACCTTTTAAGATACAAACTGTTTAGTAAAATTTAGAAGTTAACATCAATAGACATTTTGGTTAGCACCAAAGATAGCTTATTTGGTATGAAATATTAAAGTCAGATCCATCGATCCTTCTGGGAAGGAGGAAGAGAGAAGACTTCCTGAGTAAACTGGAGTCTTACAAGAGAGGGAGAAAGGAGAGGTGGAAAGAAGTCATGAGAGAAAGAGGTAGTTGAGTGTGGATACAACAGAGAGGGAGAACAAAGAAATGGATATCTTGATAGAGGAACCCATTGTGAGGTTAGAGAGAAACCTGGTACTAGGGAAACATCCATGAACTGACAAGATGTCCTGGGCTAGGAACCCAAGCAGTAGTGGAGGAAGTGCCTAAACAGGACTTCCCCTATAATCAAATGAATTGCCATCCCCAATGTCATTACAGAACTTTCATCCAACAACTGGTGGAGTAAGAAGCAGAGCTTCATAGCTAAGCACCAATATGAGCTTCTGGTTGAGAGAGAGAGAGAGAGAGAGAGAGAGAGAGAGAGAGAGAGAGAGAGAGAGAGAGAGGGAGGGAGGGAGGGAGGGAGGGAGGGAGGGAGGGAGGGAGGGAGGGAGGGAGGGAGGGAGGGAGAGAGAGAGAGAGAGAGAGAGAGAGAGAGAGAGAGAGAGAGAGAGAGAGAGAGAGAGAGAGAGAATATGAGCAAAGGGATCAGGATTATGAGGAGGAGACCCACAGAGATGGGTAACCAGAGCTATTGGGAGCTCACTGACTCTGAAATAAGTGGTGAGGAACATTCATGGAAAGGAACTAAATTCTCTGAGTGTTGATGACAGTCAAATGGCTTGGGCAGTTTGTAGAACCTCTTACAGTAGGATCAGAGTTTATTCCTGGTGCATAAACTGAAATCTTGGAGTCCATTCTCTACATAGGAACACCTAACTCAACCTTGAAACTGTGGGTAGGAACTAGGTCCTACCTCAACTGGATATGCAAAACAGAACTGACTCACTTTGGGATTCCTTGCCATTCCTTGGGGAATGAATAAGGGTGGTGGGTTTGGGGGATGCTGAGGGAGGACTGAGAGGAGGGGAGGAAGGGGGAACAGTGGTGGGTATGGGAAAAAATATTAAAAAAAATATGATAGGCAGGTGTTATATGTGCTGTTCCTGGGGAGATGTGAACAAATGTCTACTTACCACAAGAAGGGACAGAAGTAAGGCTTACAAGAAATTACATATGACACTCCCATGAGTTTACTACGGATGCTTACAGAAGTATGGACAGGGGGTAGGAATAACCTAAAGGCTGCTGTACTGCCAAAGGCCCACTCCCATCTGTTTTAAATAAGTGTAGACCCTATAGACTCATATATTTGAGTTAATGTTTTTGGGAAGCATTAGGGTATGTGGCCTTGGTGGAATAGATGTGGCCTTTTTGGAGGAGGTGTGTAGGCGGAGTTTACCCACAAGGACACCAATACCAGATAGATATTTATTAGAATATAAACCAACACTCACGGTACAGGCAACAGATTACAATAGCACCTGAACAGGGACCGGAGTCTGCAGACGGACTGATGACGGGAGCCTCCCTCCAGCAGCCAGGAACCAGGAAGAGGGCCTCTCAGCGTCCCAGCAGCCCCTTATCAATGGGGTTGGCCACACCCCCTCCAGGAGCCCAGGACCCTGGATAAGCTTCCCTGGACCCCACCAGCTGACACCCGAATCCCACAACATCTCCCCCCTTTTTCTAACTAAGAAGGTTCTAAACTAAGACTATGTACAGTAGGAATTATTATGAGGTAGTATCTAGGAGAGGTCAAAGTATAATTGCTAATCAAAGCCTAACTTATATAAGGTACATCTAATAGTTCTAGAATATCGGTAGATAGTAGGGTGTATAGATTATTTTAAAGGGTTAATCTGGGAAAGTGAGAATCTAACACGTGAGTGTTCTTATCTAAGGGATACTAGGGTGAAAACTTTAAACATCTATTCTTCAACCTCTTCAAGACCTGAGAAGGAAGGTGAATTTGTCTGAAAGACAGAAGTATATGGAAGTAGCTACTTCCAAAATGTGGGAGAGGACAGCAACACAGCTACCTGGACAATCACCTCTGGATTTGTGTACCGTTAGAGCATCTATCGGATTGGCTATAGGCCTATGGCATCTGACAAATCTTTTCACAAGCAGAACAATTTTGAAGGGACTGTCTTATCCTGTCTAGGCAGGTTTCGTCAGTCTCCATCTATCAACTTGTTCATCCAGCTTGACATCATGTGTGTACTGTCAGCAATCAAGGTAAGGACAGTTCCTTACTCAGCCGGCCATTTTTTGCCAAAAGGACCAACTCCAAAGGAGTATCTTTGATGCTCAACACCATCTCGAGAAGGGAGCAGTGACACCAGGAGTCGTCTTGTCTCTCGTGGCCGAATTTTAAATGTTAAATGGCATATTCTCTGGGTCTATGAAACGGTTGAAGATTCTTGTTCATCTATGATATTCTAACCTGTATTGGACATGACTGGGATATGATACCTTAAATAGTGTTGACTGCAGATCTTATCGTCTTAAGGAATAAACCCTGTCTTCAAAATTAGAATACCTATATAAGGGGTGTACAATCTTTGAACAATGACCCTTAGTAGAACTATCGAACATTAGCCAGGGGTATTTTACCAGGTAAAGTGTCCACAGCATTTTAGACATGTAAATACATATATATCATCCAAACAGAGGTATATAAAACATCTTGTGCATATATCATAACTAGTGCAATCATACATTATATCTAGTATAGTTAAATGAAGGTAGTAATTGCATAGTATACATGACAATGATGTGCAAATATTTTAAACAAAGGTAGAAGCATACATAAAATATAGCAATTTCAAATTCAGCTTTACATAATAGTTACAGATTCAGATTTATATCGAAGTACAAGTTGCTTTGGTTACATAAAACAATCTCAGATTAAACTTTGTACCAATGTACAAATTATCACAATTAAACATATAAAATGATTTTGCATTAGTATCAGTATACAGATATCTATGACAGTGCAAATTGTCTTTAGCTTAGCCCATACATTCAGCTAAAATGAATTATAGGTATGTAGAACAATCTACCTTTATCTATCCTATCTATTCCCCCTCTCTTCTACAAAAAAAGATCTCTGATGCTATATTATAGTTTTGTCTTTTACCCAGTTTTACCCACAACCTTTGGAGCATAAAACTTATTGGGAAAGGGGGTGTAGTCGTTTATAAGGTTGCTTCCTGCTGACTTAAGGGCGATGGCATCTCTTTGGGATCCTGTAAAAGCTAAAACAATGGTTAGTTCTTAATGGACTGACCACATACATCTATAACCATTTTTAGGATAGTGGTTAACTCCATCTGGAAACTTAATTAGCAGTGTGATCTGAAGGATAATCATAAGGAGCTATCTTGCAGCTGTTTTTGAATAATCTATTTCTTGAAAGCAATTATTGATTGGTGCGCACCAGGTTCTTGATTTTTCTATTTTTGTCTCTGCTGTCTGTCTATTTGTCTCTTATTCTCTCTCTCTCATACTCTTTCTTTTATTTTTGTTTTTCTAGCAGGAGTTGTTCCGGTGGAGGCCCCATCTCGGTTCCAGATTCTTTGTAGATAGCTGATAGGAGGAAATGTTATTTACAGTGGAAAACTTAAGCATTGTCGATATTCAAAAGATATTTATATCTTTCATGACTTTAGGAGACTGGAAGCAGACAGAATGAGATGTTCGAGAGGTATAGAAACAGGGAGGAACAAGGTTTAAGATGAAGTCACAGTAATATTGGTCCCTAAATATTTTGCCTTCCGTCTCACACCAGGTGGCTTTTATGATGTGAGACAGAATTTTTCATATTCCTTTACCAATATGCTTGGGTTTAGAGAGGGAGAAAGCCACAAGTTCCCAATCCAAATCCAGCCTTATTAATAGTCAAATCAGGACCATTTTTTTTTTTGAGATGTAGATGCAAGATGTAAAGCAGTAAAAATTGAGAAATTACCCAGTAGTGCATGCGTGTATCAGTTGGTCTCGTAGTCCGTCTTGTACATTCTTTAATCATCAGTCTGTCTTCTATTGCAGGTGAGTAATTATTCAATGTTTAGACAATGCCGTAAAAATAGTTGTATCCATTTTCCTGTAAAGACAAAACTGAGAGATCCTGCCCCAGGTTTGTTAAGTGTGTTTTCCTTACCACGCATCCGTTTGTCATGTCAGGGATGAGCAGTTACTCTTCTTGTTCAGGAAGAGACTCCTTTTCGAAGCGGGCTTTTATTAGTTTTGTTGGTACCCATATCTTTTCTGTCCCTGTTGAAACAAGAGCAAAACCCCTACCCCATCGAAGCACATACCCTGGCTTCCATTCGGAAGTCAACACATCTTTGAAGTAAATGGGTTGATTTAACTCAGAAGATTTTTCTACTACCCAATGTCTCTCAGCAGCTGAAGTTCCCTTTTCATCAGCATTAAGAAAATTTAAAGTCAATAAGGCACTATGCAACCTCTCTCTGGGTTTTTTCATTTCTTTCTTTTGTTTATAAAGCATCTCTTTTAATGTGCGGTGAGATCTCTCCACGACTGCCTGTCCTGTAGGATTGTGTGGTATCCCTGTAATATGCTTTATATCATAGTATGCAAAAATTATCTTCATTTTTCGGGAGACATAAGCTGGGGCATTGTCAGTCTTAATCTGAGTGGGAATTCCCATTATGGCCATGGCTTCCAAAAGGTGAGTAAGTACAGCATCAGTATTTTCAGAACTCAGGGCAGTCTCCCATTGCATTCCAGAATAGGTGTCAATAGTATGATGTACATATTTCATCTTTCCAAATTCTGGAAAGTGAAACACATCCATTTGCCATATCTCATTTCCGTGTGTACCCTTAGGATTAGTTCCTGCCGGTAAAGATGGTTGGTTATAGAAAGAGCAAGTGTCACATTTTTTTACTATTTCCTTTGCTTCAATCCAAGTGATGGGAAAACTCTTCTTCAGCCCTTTGCTGTTAACATGATGTTTTTAGTGAAATTCTGTGGCCTTTAGCACGCTTCCTATTAGCAACCGATCTATTTCCTCATTACCCTGCGCTAGAGGGCCTGGGAGGCCCGTGTGTGCTCTGATATGTGTTATGTACATAGGATGTATCCTACCTCTGATGATATCTTGTAGTTGTATGAATAATAAGGTCAAGTCTGTATCATCGTGAATGAAGTCAGCAGTTTCAATATGTGAAACAACTCTTTCTGCGTATTGAGAGTCAGTAATTAAGTTAAGAGGCTCTGTGAAATCCAACAACACCATAATAATCGCGTATAGTTCTGACTTTTGAACAGAGTTATAAGGGCTCTGAGCCACTTTAGTTAGGTTTTCAGACTTGTAGCCAGCCTTCCCTAAATTGTTTGCATCTGTATAAAATATAGGGGCTCCAGAAATTGGTTCATCTTGTACTACACGAGGAAAGATCCAATTAGTTTCCTTTATAAATTGAATTCTCTTGTTTTGGGGATATTTATTATTAATTTCTCCTAAAAAGTCACTGCAAGCCTTTTGCCAAGGTTCACTGTCTGCCCATAATCGTTCAATTTCTTCATTAGTCAGAGGCACAACAATTTCTGCAGGGTCCTTTCCAGTCAATTGACGGAGTCTCAATTTACCTTTAAAAATCAGATCAGCAATTTTTTCGATATATGTCTTCATCTTTTTGCTTGGCCTATGTGGCAGAAATATCCATTCTAATATGATTCTTTCTCTTTGCATTAAGATTCCTGTTGGAGATTGTCTTGAGGGTAAAATAACAAGTATGCATTCCAGGTCTGGATCCACACGATCCACATGTGTTTCTTGAAGTTTTCTTTCTACCAACTCTAATTCTTTCTCGGCCTCATCAGATAGTTTTCTTGGACTATTTAAACCCTTGTCACCTTTTAAAGTCTTGAATAAATTAACTAGTTCATAGTTTTTTATACCAATCATGGGCCGTATATGAGCAATATCTCCTAGTAACTTTTGAAAATCGTTAAGAGTCTTCAATTTATCTCTATTTAATTTTACCTTTTGTGGTCTAATTTTTTGTAAACCTATCTTATATCCTAAATAATTGATAGAATCTCCCCTCTGTACTTTTTCTGGAGCAATTTGCAGTCCCCAATTAGGCAATACTTTCTGTAGTTCTTCAAACAATGTTTCTAATGTCTGTGGGTTTGGGTCTGCCAACAAAATATCATCCATATAATGGTAAATGATAGATTGTGGGAAGCGCTTGCGCAGTATTTCTAGTGGTTGTTGTACAAAATATTGGCATAAGGTGGGACTATTTAACATTCCTTGGGGCAGGACTCTCCATTGGTACCTCTTAGCTGGCCCTGAATTATTAAGAGTAGGCACTGTAAAAGCAAATTTCTCTTTGTCTTGTTCCTGTAAAGGTATGGTAAAAAAACAATCTTTCAAGTCAATAACTGTAATAGGCCATCCTTTAGGTAGCAGAGAAGGCAGGGGAATACCAGATTGTAAGGATCCCATAGGTTGAATCACCTTATTAATTGCTCTTAAATCTGTCACCATCCTCCATTTTCCAGATTTCTTCTTGACAACAAAAACAGGAGAATTCCACGGACTGGTTGATTCTTCAATATGCTGAGCCTGTAACTGCTCCTGTACCAACTGTTCCAAAGCCTGAAGTTTTTCTTTTGTCAAAGGCCATTGTTGAACCCAAATAGGCTTTTCCGTTAACCATTTCAAAGGCAGTGCTGTGAGTGTCTTATTAAGAGGGCAATTCTTTTGTACAACTTGAATGGCTGGTGAATTCTTGTCATTTTTGGAAACATAGTTGAGCCTCCGGCTGACATCATAACCAGGAGGGATTTTAATCTGGGTATTCCGTTGCATTAGGAGGTCGCGACCCCACAGATTCACTGCTATATCAGCCATATATGGCTTTAACCGTCCTTTCTGACCTTCTGGTCCTATGCATTCAAGCCACCTCACACTCTGTTTCACCTGAGATATTGTTCCAATACCCAGAAATTGGATATCTACTGTCTGTAAAGGCCATCTCGGATGCCAGGACCGTGGGCTTATGATCGAAACATCAGCCCCCGTGTCGACTAAACCCTGGATATAAATATTGTCTATCCGTACACCCAATTTTGGTCTTTGTTCATTTATTGAAGTCTGCCAAAATATTCGTTTCATAATTTTCTTTGGAGTTTCTGAATCTTCTTTTGAATTTATGTTATCATCTGATATTGTATGTTTTTCAAGATCAGGTATTGGGTGTTCTATTCCTCTTGAGAATGCTGGTCTTCTACTATGACCGGATATGATCTCACCATCCTCGAATTTGGAGTCTGATTTTGGGGGGCTTCCCAGGGGAAGCCCCAAAAGGCGTTTCCCGATGGCAGAGGGTTGCCTTCTTTATCTCTGGTAGATCTACATTCATTGGTCCAATGTCGTCCCTTGCCACATCTTCTGCATAATCCAGAAGGCAATGGCCTTCTGTTCGAATAAACCTAGATCGGGCATCGTTTCCAAGAGTACTTTGTGTACAGTTTCGTCTTACATGGCCTTGTCTACCACAGTTGAAACAAGTGATTCCTTGGTTCCTCTTCCTTACCTTATCAATGGCTTGGTCTACCCAATTGTCTTCATTACTATGGAGAGGTTCAGCATTGATTGTATATTGAATCCATTCTTCTAGAGGTGCGGCTCTGATTTTTAAAGGCAGAAACATTCTTCTACATTCCGGATTAGCATGATCAAAGGCCAGAGAAAGTATTATTTGCTTTCTAGCTTCTGGATCTGATATTGCTCTATTTACAGCCGTGGTAAGCCTGTGTAGAAAGTCAGTATAAGGCTCTTTCAAACCTTGTTTGACCATAGCATAATGCTAAACTTTTTGACCTGGGTCTAAAATCTTTTCCCATGCATTAAGTGCGGCCGTACGGCATAGCAATAAAGTATGTTCGTCATAAGTAGTTTGAGTCTTCACATCAGCAAACATTCCTTCACCAAGGATTTGGTCCTGAGAAGCAAAGAAACCCCTAATTCTTCCTTGGTGTTCTAAGGTCCTGGCTTCCTCTCTAAACCAGCTTCTCCACTGCAAGTTTTGGCTTTGGTCCAAGACAGCAGCCGTTAGCTGCATCCAATCGAAGGGGAGGATTCGGTTTTTTGCAGACCATGAATTCAGGAGCTGCTTTACATAAGTAGAGTGAATACCATACATGGATATTGCCTCTTTAAAATCTTTGATGTCTTTCATATGTAGTGGCTCATAACTATACTCTACATAGTCTGAGGAACCCCCTGGTGCCATCTTGGTCTGAATAGTAGCTGGGAACAATAGTGGTGGTGAAGGAGGTATCCCCGTGATGTTTACAACTTTATGTAAAGTATGTCCAGTACCATAACACCCCATTGGGGGTTGACCTGAACTGTTCTGAGCATAAGATGTATCATTGCCCTTTTGTAGTGTTGCAATATGGTCCTCACATTCTTTCATTTTGGATATAATGGGTTCCCACTCCTGGATTTTGGATATTGCAGGTACAAATTCTTGTATTTTGGATACCATCTGTCTCAAAGTTCGACTTTCTTGATGAAGTAATCCTTCTAAAGACCTCGCCGAGTCAGCAATTTTGAGATCTACATCATTAACATAATTAATGATTTTCTCGTCCACTTTATTAATGTGGTCAACAAGTTTCTTGTTCTCATCAGTTACATAGAGTTTATATTGTTCTCGTATAGTGCTGTCATAATGAGAAAGCTTGTTGTAATCAATTTGTAGAGTATCTATCGTGTTTGACATAGCAGAGTTTGAGAGCTGTAATTCACATACGTTGGACAACAGCTGCCGATTTAAGTTCTGCATCTGCTTAATGTCATCTGACAGTGTAGCGTTTGATAATTCTATAATACCAAGTTTGGACTGTAATTGAAGGTTTGAATTCGTGACCTCAGTCATCACCCGTCTATTGTGGAACACAACATACAGAAACAGACCAAAAAGTAGTAAAACTGGGGTATTGAATACCTCAAGATACTCATTTAAAAACTTGTCAACCATCGTGGAAAAATATATACCGAATTCCTCAAAAGAATAGTTGTCAGCCATTACCTCAATCCAGGTGCAATGATGCTGTGTGGTCAGAAGATGTCACAATAATGTTTAGTGCCCTGCTGTATGGCAGATGCAGAGACACTCAGCACGCTATTCACAGATCCTAGGTGTTAAAGGGTCTCAGCGGGCAGAATAGAATTCCTGGGAAAAGCAAAGTCTCACAAATCAAGACAGCCGCTTGAATCTGTAGTTTTTGGGTAGGCAGCGGGGCCGCAGCCGCGGCGCTAGTTGATAGGCAGAGATACTGACCTCGCGCAGCAGTTAGGCAGAGATACCGACGGCGCGCAGCAGTTCCTACAGCTAGGCAGTGGGCCCTGGCCGCGCGCAGCTCGCGCGGCTGATTAAGGGGCGGAGTTACCGCTAGCGCGGGCGAACCAAGCAGCCAAAGACGGAGCCTAAGCCGTTTGGAAGTCACCTCTCACTATCAAACCCGCAAGCACAGGGCTGGATACGACTTGCCCACAGTCAAACCTGACCTGAATGCATTCTAAGCCCGACCCGCGGGCCCGGGGCGTTGGGCGCCAGATGTAGGCGGAGTTTACCCACAAGGACACCAATACCAGATAGATATTTATTAGAATATAAACCAACACTCACGGTACAGGCAACAGATTACAATAGCACCTGAACAGGGACCGGAGTCTGCAGACGGACGGACGACGGGAGCCTCCCTCCAGCAGCCAGGAACCAGGAAGAGGGCCTCTCAGCGTCCCGGCAGTCCCTTATCAATGGGGTTGGCCACACCCCCTCCAGGAGAGCTCAATTGGTCTGCCCGTATCTACCAGAAACCATTACTCTTTATATCAGCTTGGAGAGAAAGGAATTTTGTGGCAGGACTCAGGTGTCAGCTGATAAGGTCCAGAGATGCTTATCCAGAGCCCTGGGCTCCTGAAGGGGGGCATGGAAACCTGATTGATAAGGAGCTGCTAGAACATGAGGGAGCTCTCTTCCTGGTTCCTGGCTGTTGGGGAGACAGGAACGGAATCCATCATCCGCCCATAACTCTTCCACTGTTCCAGACTCCAGTCCCTGTTCAGGTGCTACTATAAACTGTTACCTGTACTGTGAGTGATGGTTTATATTTTAATAAATATCTATTCTGTATTGGTGACTTTTGAGTACACTCTGCCCACATCTGGTGCCCAACGTCTCCACCCAAATGGATACATGGTAAGGAAAACACATATAACAAACCGGGGGCAGGGTCTCAATTTTGTCTTTACAGGAAAACGGATACAACTATTTTTAAGGCATTGACTAGACATTGAATAATTACTTACCTGCAATCGAAGACAGACTGATGATGAAAGAATGTACACGACTGACTATGAAACCAACTGATACGCGTATGCACTACTGGGTAATTTCTCAATTTTTTCTGCTTTGCATCTTGCATCTGCACCTCAAGAAAAAAAGTGGTCCTGATTTGACTATTAATAGGGCTGGATTTGGATTGGGAGCAAGTGGCTTTCTCCCTCTCTAAACCAAAGCATATTGGTAAAGAAAATGTGAAAAATTCCGTCTCATATCAGAAAAGCCACCTGGTGTGAGACAGAAGACAGAATACTTAGGGACCACTATTATTGTGACTTCATCTTAAACCTTGTTTCTCTCTGTTTCTGTACCTTTCAAACATCTCATCCTGTCTGCATACAGTCTCCTAAAGTCATAAAAGATATAAATATCTTTTTAGTATCAACAATGCTTAAGTTTTCCAGTGTAAATAACATTTCCTCCTATCAGCTATCTACAAAGAATCTGGAACCTAGATGGGGCCCCCACCGCAACAACTCCTCCTAGTAAAACAAAAATAAAAGGAAGAGTATGAGAGAGAGAATAAGAGACAGGTAGACAGACAGAGACAAAAATAGAAAAATCAAGAACCTGGTGCGCACCAATCAATAATTGTTTTCAGAAAATAGATTATTCAAAAACAGCTGCAAGATAGCTCTTTATGATTATCCTTCAAATCACACAGCTAATTAGGTTTCCAGATGGAGTTAACCACTATTCGAAGAATGGTTATAGATGTATGTGGTCAGTCCATTAAGAATTAACCATTATTTTAGCTTTTACAGGATCCCAAAGAGATGCCATCACCCTTAAGTCAGCATGAAGCAACCTTATGAAAGACTACGCCCCCTTTCCCAATAAGTTTTATGCTCTGAAGATTGTGGGTAACTATTATTCTAATAGAATAGTTATAAGTTAAAACTGAGTAAAGGACAAAACTATAATATAGCATCAAAGATCTCTTTTGAAGAAGAGAGGGGGGATAGATAAGATAGATAAAAGTAGACTGTTCTACCTACCTATACACCATTCTAGCTGAATGTATAGGCTAAGCTAAAGACAATTTGCACTGGCATAGATATTTGTATATTGATACAAATGTGAAATCATCTTATATGTTTAATTGTGATAATTTGTACATTGGTACAAAGTTTAATCTGAGATTGCTTTATATAACCAAAGCAACTTGTACTTCGATATAAATCTGAATCTGTATATTATGTAAAACTGAATCTGAAATTGCTATATTTTATATATGCTTCTACCTTTGTTTAAAATATTTGCACATCATTGTCATGTATACTATGCAATTACTACCTCCATTTAACTATACTAGATATAATGTATGATTGCAATAGTTATGATATATGCACAAGATATTTTATATACCTCTGTTTAGATGATATATATGTATTTACATGTCTAAAATGCTGTGGCCACTTTACCTGGTAATATACCCCTGGCTAATGTTTGATAGTTCTACTAAAGGTCATTGTTCAGGGATTATACAACCCTTATATAGGTATTATAATTTTTAGTACAGGGTTTATTCCTTAAGATGATAAGATCTACAGTCAACATTATTTAAGGTATCATATCCCAGTCATATTGGATACATGCTAGAATATCATAGATAGACAGGAATCTTCAACCATTTCATAGACCCAGAGAATATGGCATTTAACATTTGAAATTCTGCCACTAGAGACACAACGACTCCTGGTGTCACTGCTCTCTTCACGAGATGGTGTTGAGCATCGAAGATACTACATTGGAGTTTGTCCTTTTGGCAGAGAATGGCCAGTTGAGTAAGGAACTGTCCTTACCTTGATTGCTGACAGTACACACATGGTGTCAAGCTGGACAAACAAGTTGATGGATGGAGACTGACCAAACCTGCCTGGAAAGGATAAGACAGTCCCTCCAAAATTGCCCTGCTTGTGAAAATATCTGTCAGATACCGTAGGCCTGTAGCCAATATGATAGATGCTCTAACGGTGCACAAATCCAGAGGTGATTGTCCAGGTAGCTGTGTTGCTGTCCTCTCCCAAATTTTGGAAGCCACTACTTCCATGTACTTCTGACTTTCAGGTGATTCACCTTCCTTCTCAGGTCTTGAAGAGGTTGAAGAATGGGTATTTAAGGTTATCACCCTATTATCCCTTAGATAAGAACACTCCAGGTGTTGAATTTTCACTTTCCCAGATTAACCCTTTGAAGTAATCTATACACCCTACCATCTACTAATATTCTAGAACTATATGATGTACCTTATATAGGTTAGGTTTTGATTGGAATTTTTACTTTATCCTCTCCTAGATACTACCTTATAATAATTCCTATTGTACATAGCCTTAGTTTAGAACCTTCTTAGTTAGACAAAAGGGGGAGATGTGGCGGGACTCAGTTGTCAGCTGATAATGTCCAGAGATGCTTATCCAGAGCCCCGGGCCCCTGAAGGGGGGCATGGAAACCTGATTGATAAGGGACTGCTAGAACACGAGAGAGCTCTCTTCCTGGTTTTTGGCTATTGGGGAGACAGAATCAGAATCCATCATCTGTCCATCACTCTTCCACAGTTTCAGACTCCAGTCCCTGTTCAGGTGCTACTATAAACTGTTACCTGTACCGTAAGTGTTGGTTTATATTTTAATAAATATCTATTCTGTATTGGTGCCTTTGGAGTACACTCTGCCCACAGAGTTTAGTATATCTGGTCAGTTTTATGCATATGTAGCAAGTAGCTTATACTTATCTGAAAAGCAAAATGTTCTGGAAAACATGAGTTAAGAGACACTTTGTTGTGTCGTGCTTAATAATAAGTAACTAAAAATGGACTAATAAATATGAAAACACTTAACTTTGTTTTTCACATATAAGTGAGCCTTATTTGGCTTTTTGTCTGTTTTCACTTCACAATTGCTCATGAAGTTTAGCAGTAGGAGTGTGGGAACGTATTTTGTAAGAGAATTTATATTGACTTTCAAGAAGAGAAAGAACACCTGGACAATAAGAAACTTGAAATACATTGGCTTATAGGGCTTTTTTCAGATGTTTATAGAAGGACTTGAGTAACTATAAAGTGTACATATAATCTAATTGAATCTGAAGGAAGATTGTCCAGAACTGACATCACTACTTTTGTAAAGTCAGAGGCTATGAAAAATGTTATCTGACAGAAAATTTTCTCCTAAAGCTATAAAAAATATCAAATGTTAAGAGAATGTGGAAGGAAAAAATGGAAAAAAATAAATATAAGGAGCAATAAAACCAATATAAACATCCTTAGAGCTCAGAACATTTGAAATTAGGTAAATGAATAAGTTACAAGGTTTTCTCAGGGATGCATATCAATAAGGATCATTCTGACCATCAAGTCTCCATGAATGGCTGTCATGTAGTATAGATTAAATTCTTTTTCAGCCCTACAAAGTTTCTTAATCACTTTGGATCTTTAAAAAATGCACACACTGAGAGTGTGAGCTTATTCTAATATTTAAAGCTTTAGGTAGAGGCATACAAACATCTGAATTTGTGCTGGTGAATCATTTTTAAATGAAACTGAATCAGTTGCCAAAGTCAAGGCTAATTAATGCAGAATTATTTGCACAAGCTTGCAGAAGTACCTTACATGTGATATCCTTGATACAACATACAGTTACTTACTTCTCTCCTTGCTCCCATAAGAAGATTTTTTTAAGCTTGAGAGTTTTAAAATAACACATTGGCATCTGTTTTATTGCCGTGATATGTCTATATAACAATAGACTGACTGAACTTTGGTATTTATGCTACAACCTTTTAGAATTCTAATTATCTACAATGACATGAAAGAAGGCCTTTTACTGCTGATATGAACTAATTTAATTAATTAGTAATTAACCTGTCAAACAAACCCAATAAAGCAGCTTCAGAAACAACGGCTTTCCCCATCCTTCATAGCTTATTATTCTGTCTGCCTATACAGAGCAACAAGCTAATATCTATTATGGATTACCTGTTAGAGAAGAATGTATTTAAGGGCAAAATGTGCATAAAATAGCTTATAACATGTTAAGAGAGTGACAGGTTTTTCACTGCAGTATCTAAAACCTGTAATCTAAGTGTTCCTTATTAGTTTTAGTACTATTGCTAAAATTGAATTGGAGTATACCAGATTCTGAAGACAGTTTTCAACTTAAATATAATGCTAAGCAAATACTTCAACATTTTTAGTATTTATATTTATCTTGACACCACAGCAATGTAAAGGAACACTGAAGGAAAAAGGAATGGTATATGGAATTAAAGATATTTTGTTGAGTCGAGACTAATTATGAACAATTATTGTGTTCAAAAATTAAAAATTCTTTGTCCTCTATCAGATTTGTCATTTGTGTAACATCTTAGGAATAGAAAATGAAAATGTATTTAGAACTTTGAGATGGTTCTATTTTGTTGTTTTAAGGAAGTGATCCCATGACATGAACTGTGTGATGTGCTGTGAGACTATGCTTTTGTACACTGCAAATGTTGGTTTAATAAATTGCTGATTGGCTAGAAACTAGGCATACAGGACATATAGTCCAGGCATTCATACAAGGAGAATTCTGGGAAGCAGAGAGCAGAGCAGAGATGCCAGAAGTTGCAGAGAAAGGCAGATGAGAATGTCTCTCTGAGAAAAGGTACCAAGCTACATGGCTAAACATGGATAAGAATCATGGGTTAGTTTTAGAGTAAGAGTTAGCAAGTAATAAGCATGAGCCATAGGCCAAATGGCTTGTAATTAATATAAACCTTTATATGTTTATTTGACACTGAAAGGCTACAAGATTGGCTGGGTAGGACAGAGAAACTTCTGATGACAGTAAAATTATAAAATATAGTCAGGTCACATAATCTTGGCATAGAGATTTATAGAATCAGTGCGGTGTATGTATATCTATACATTGTATAACTTAGTTTTTCACATTGCATTTGAGAAAACATTAGGTTTTGTCTTTATGGTAAGTCCTCAGAATCTCTATAAAAACTGATTTCTCAGTTTAGATACAGATCAAATGCCAAGTGAACTGTGGGATTCTAAAGAGAAATTCAAGAAAGAACAAAAGAGATTCAATTTCTCTTCATTTGTGTTAATCACTGCTTATACAGAGTGAAGACAGTACCCTTTCCTTTTCCTGTCTCTGCCATGTAACCTAACTGTATTGACAATGTTTGTGTATTTGTTCTGTCTTGTCATGCTTTATTCCATTTACAAAGGAGAAGTTAAAGGGTATTTAGAAAAACTCTGCTTTTATCACAAGCTCCAGCGACATCTGGGTGCTGCTGGTGCTTTTGATCTGCCTGCAACACCAGCCATGACAGTTAACCAAGGAGCAAGTTGTAAGGAAGTCAAAGCTCTGTGACTTTTTAATCCAATCAGAAGTGTAAAGCAGAAGACAACTTGAGCAGTATACACTGATATTTGTTGTATTATGTCCCTCTTTTTATATTGACACCTAAGGCAAGAGAAACAGCTCGAAATGTTTCCCTTCACTTTATTCATCTTGCAAATTGTTGCCTTCAAAAACACATTTTAGGAAAACCAACAATTGTTACCAGGGGAAATCATAACCTTACTTTTGATTAATCGTATGATTTTTGCACTTGTGGGAGAAGTACAAACACTGTTGTGTGTACATAAGTGAAACTACCCAATAGGCAGGACATGCTTCAGTAAAGAATCAGCTCCATGTGGCAAAAACTCCCAGGTAAAAATCTAAAAAAAGAAACAGAGAAAAAAGATTTTGGATATGATGTGATTGTGAAATACTGGATAAAAATATTGGAGGTGTGTGAACTAGAAGAAGAGCATCCTACACTAGTAGTTTAAATGAGCACATTCTGCTTTCTCTAGTGGATTTTATTCTTGACAGACAGAAGAGTAGAAGGAATCAGGAAGATGGCAATCAATTATGAAGTTTTGGTAATCCTGGTGTTATTGACAAGGTTATGATCTAGACTCTGTAAACTGGTTACCAAAGAGGTTATGGGTCTAAGTTTTATAACCGTCTATGGTCCATACTTTTCAATTGTATATTTAGGGTTTGGGGTTTTGTACAAACATAAGTTTGCATCTTTACTCTCTTGCAACTACACAATCCTGGCTTAAGTATTTTTCTTAGGACTTTAGTTTTATCCACTAGAAAATCAGAATCATAATAATTAATTGAGCCACAGTAAAAGCAAAGTAAAATTTGGAGTGGTTATCATATGCTTTTACCATCACAATAAGTAAAACATTTAAAATTGTCTTGTGCTTTCATGCTATATCAGTTTTTAAAATTGATCTTTATTAGCATCAATAAGAAGAGTTTCCTTTTGTCCTGCTGTGGATAAATGAAGGAGGTTGATGTCGGTGAAGTATTAAAGGCATTTACAGATGTTGCTGAAGTAGCATTTGTACACTTCTCTCCACATCTTTCACATCCTTTCCCTTAATCACTCAAAGGATTGAGTTTCTATGCTTTCTAGTTTTGTTTTCTAGTGTTCTTGTCTACATTTAGCTAATGTTATCAATCTCTTTACATAGAAACTGATAATTTCTCAAACATTATTTTATTTTACAGATACAACTATAACTCCTTCCACTATGATTTACTCATTCCTGATTATGAAACTTACAAAAAATAAACAATGTAGAATTTTATTAATATTGTAAACTGTTTTTTTCCTATAGAATCACTCTGCTAGGGTTACATTGATTTTTCTACACTTCAAATATTTTACCTTCAAGTAAAATGAGACAGGTGTCAAGTTTTAATAACTGATTACTTTTACCTTCCTCAAATATATTTTAGCATGTTCTTAACTTATTTCTACATTATTTATTATACTGCCTAATCTATTGAATATAATTCTTTCTAGAAGACATTTTCTTTCAGAATTCTCCATCCCCTATGAATCTAAACTGGTGGGTACTAGGTTTGTGACAGAGTAACTATCCTTGAACAGATTATCATTGTTTCTGTAAAATAGGCTTTGTACTATTTTTATTGTATCTATCTACTTCTGTGGTTTATTTGCTTAAGTTAATACTGTCCTCTAACTAATGTATTAAAAAATGTAAAGGCTTGTATCAAGATACTTAAATGCTTAATATTTAATGCTTAAATTAACTACAATATATTTTGTAATGACTTTTATTAGTGCTGTGATAATATTGAATATACTATATAGTTGCTCAGCTAAGAAGATTAAAAAAACATTTCTTTGTCTAGTCCTATTTGTCTAGCAGAGCATTTATTACTGCAGAGTAATGGGAGGCATTTGGGGATAAAGAACTTTGAATCACCTTCAAGAGGGAAGTGGGGAGAGGGCGTTAGAGTCACTCTAGTGATAGTAACAGTAGCTGCTTTAGTGACTAATCTGTCTTCTTTCTCAGTGAAGGACACAATAACTTTAAAATAGAAAATATTGGAAGAAAGAATTTATCAGTTTCCAAATCTGCAAAAGGTTTGCCTCTCCAGGTATTTTAGATGTATTTATATTTAGAGGTTATTAAAACTAAAATAACTGGAAGTTATTTTAGATTTTATAAGATATTTTGTAATTGAATATTACTATTACAATCCCATTTTTATAATCATTTTCATCACCTGTAATTCTTTGTAATGACAGAGTCCCTGAAGCTTGTAACAATTTATGTGTCAATTAAGATAGGCTTTGTGTTTTCTCCTACTCTGATTTAGAGTCCTCAAATCTCAGTGATTTAAAACTACAAAATTTATTCCCTACAGGGCTTGAGCTAAAAAGAGTTATTGCCAAAGTTCAAATGGTGGTATAGTTATTTTCTTAGTATTGGTTCTATTAGGTAAAATGTCTCCCTTCTGCTCATGATGTCTTGAGCAAGGTAAGCCACATTACTTTATCTTTGTTGAAAATGAATAAAGTAGGAAAATATTGGGATTCCTGATGAATAGCTTCATATTAGTATCATATTTCATGTAATTATAAAAACAATTATTAATCAGAAAAGAAATATCTTAGTCAAAACGACCCCATTTCCTTTCAGAAAAGACACTATATCATCCTGAAATGCATAATTAATTGGAGAAAGATATTTTAAAAAATACAACACAAATGAGAAATAAATTTTGAAACAGTTGCATTTTGTGTTTTGTTTTCTTTTTCTCAAAAAATTCTAGAAAATTATGTGGCCATTCCTGATACACTGGTACAGGCCTCAGCAGCTTCTTGAAATGTTTCACATCTTCTGGGTTACATGGCCTTTGTCTTTGTACTCATCTCTACCTTAAAATGTAAAATTGGCTATTGGCAGCATGTTATGGTTGTGTTCCAATAAAACTTCACTTACAAAACCACATGGATTTAACTGAAGTAAGAAGTTTCTGTCCTGACCTACCCGAGGTCTGGACTCACATTCCCTTAGTCCCAAAGAATTACACAAAGGTTTATATTAATTACAAGCTGTTTGGTCTATGGCTCAGGAATTTTACCATCCTAACTCTTATACTTTATGTTAACCTATATTCCTATCTATGCTTAGCTCAGCACAGTATTCTCATCCTGCTTCCTCTGAAACTTGTTTTCATCTATCACTCTGCTTTTCCACTTCCCAGAATTCTCCTAGTGTGGTTTCCCTGCATCTACTTCCTATCTATCTACTTGACCAATCAGTATTTTATTAAACCAATATTGATAATGACAAATATTTTCAGTATACAAAACCATAATCTCACAGTATCTAACTGATGCAGTTTGTGGACTCTGTGTGCCAATTAGTTTTTGGCAACTTGAGACAAGCTGTAGTCACAAGGGAAGAAGTAATCTCAATTGAGTAATTGCCTCTGCCAGAGTGACTTGTGGTCTTGTCTGTCAGACATTTTCTTAATTGTGACTGATGTGCCCATTTGTGTGTGTGTGTGGGGGGGGGTGGTGGAAACAAGTTGAGCAAAACTGGGGAATCAAGCAGTAAACTGTTTGTCAGTGGTCTCTGCTTCAGTTTCTGCTTCCAGCTTCCTGTCTGATCTTCTTAGTGACAGACCTGAAGTAAAAGATAATAAAATCTTTCCTTCCCAAATCACTTTTTGTCAGTGTTTTATCACAGCAACAGTGAAACAAGTAGGAAACTATTATAGAGAGTCTCTATTTGGGTATGTAGTCATACTTCAAAAAGAGTCTCCTAATGGCCAAATACAAGAAGGTACACTCTAAGACTATGAATGTGAACAAAGTAGAAGCTAAAACTTTCAATAGGCTAAATATATATATATATATATATATATATGTGTGTGTGTGTGTGTGTGTGTGTGTGTGTGTGTGTGTAATTATACAGATAAAAATGTATGACTTGAGGTTAGTTAACATTGAACACATATATAGATATGTGTGCATATAAATATATATCAAACACTTTCTGTTTTCACTTAAGAAAAAGTCTGAGACGCCTTAAATTACATTGTTGTATGCTAAAGCATATATGCTATTAATATTTTGAATATTAATATTCTGAAACAAATAATATTCAGAAAAAATTTATGCATGTAATTTAAAAAGAAGACAAAAAGACAATATTTATAGGATTCTTAACGAGTATGTGAAAGCAATTTTGTCTTTAATCATTTTCTCTAGGAAATAATAGGTTTCTAACTGAAAAAAATAGTTTCTTTACTGGAAGAGATTTGCTACAGTGTGAAAATCAAAAGTATGATATGGCATATATGTAAAAAAATATTTCTGGTCTGTTTTATAGAAACCAAATGTCTTTGAAACCATGGGAACAAGATATAATTAAAACACTTTATCATTTTTTGAGAGGAATTAATTTATTTCTCTCTATGTTATCAGAATCATTTGGTTTATTAAATAAATTGTGATAAAGAGTGCCAAAGTGATCAAATCAGTCAGCCTTCCAGTGATTTATATAACCCCATCTACTTTCTTATGACAGAATGTTGATTTGGGGATCATATAAGTGATAAAGAATGATAAGAAGTGAGGTCTGCTTTGATGATTTATTTGAGTTATTTAAGGTAAAAAATAACATCAATTATAATGATAGGTTATCGAACTTGGGAAAATCATAGCATGAAATCAAACTTTAGTAAATTACTACTTCATAGTTGTGTTTCCTGATAGTGAAAGACACAGATATTACTATCAAGGGGTTCTCATGATAGAAAATCTTATTTTGTGGAAGACAGAAATGAATATCTATAGTAGCTTTGTTCATGTTAGCCAAAGACAAACAAGAAAATGATAAATGTAGAACCAATAATTAAAAACCATGTTTACAAAAGAAAATAGCTTATTTTAGTAAATGTGAATTGTTGAACTACTTAAATTAATGTAATTTAAATAAAATTATAATATTTAGCTAGAAATAAAACATATTCAAGAATACTAAAATATTAAATATGACTTAATTAACTCATACTTTTATAAATAGGAAATTTTGATTTATGAGTGGAGATATGCACACACATTTGTTACATTGTGGTTTCTTGGTCCCAGGCTGCCTGAGGCCTGGACCCATAGACTTGAAGCCCCAGACCTCTTAGCTGCCTACTGCTGCTCAGGCCCCAGAAATGACTCAGACACTTATATTAAGTTCATGCTGTTTGGCTTATGGCTCAGGCACATTGCTAGCTAGTTCTTATATCTTAAATCAACCCATTTCCATTAATCTTGCCTGCCACATGGCCCATGGCTTACCTGTGTTCCTTACATGTTGTTCCTTTGGGCTTCTGGCTCTCTTTTTCTCTGACTCCGCCCTGCTCCTCCTACCTATTCTGATGCCTCCTCTTACTTTTTCTTGGTGCCTTTCATGGGCCAAAACACCTCTTTTATTTAAAGATTGCTCTTCACAGCATACAGAAAAGAATTCCCACATCACACATTCATATATATACACACTAAAGTAAAAAAAAAATTATTGACATTATTTAGAATACTGGTTAACATGAACAGTAGAGAAAGTAAAGAGATGAATTTGGAAGTGATAAGATACAAATATTCTAAGGTTTGAAATTTCCTGTCATTTTTATTATGAAAAAGATTATTGTTTTGTATTCATTATGCTATAGTGATGTCTTAAGATAAAGTAATCAAATGTAATATGTATTGTGATTATAGCCTTTCTCCCCTCCTATGTGTTGATATCTTGTTTATGCTCTAACAAATAAAGCTTACTAGGGGCTTCTGGCTTGGTCTAGTGGTTAAGGTTCTGGGCTCCCACCATCATATTCCGGGTTCGATTCCTGGTCAGGGAACAAAAAAGAAATAAAATAAAAGATAAAAGAGAGAGAAAGAGCGGGCCTTCCCAAGATCCCAGCAGCCACTTATTAATGGGGTTGGCCACACCCCCTCCAGGAGCCTGGGACCCTGGATAAGCATCTTCGAAACTTATCTGCTGACACCTGAAGCCCACCACACACTGGGCCAGTTTACATTACACCCCAGCAGTGTGTGGGTGATCACCTTTCCCAATGTCCTTAACAGATATCTTCTGCTTTAGCTTGCTTCCTTTTTAAAATACCTCTGAATAAGAAGAGAGAATTGGGGTGTAATGTTAATTTGCTTCTCACTGAGCTAAGGATATAAACATTTTTAACCATATGTTTACTGCTCTCTTGTGAGTCACAATTTTTGACATGCCATGTAATTAGTTCATTTATTGAGGATTGTTTGTGTTTAGGATGTTTAGATTTTGAAATCTTCATGTATTCTGAAGAGATAAGATGTCTGGTTAGCAAGGGTTTTCTCTCTAATGCAGGTTATATCTTCAGTTGCTGGCCCTACTGTGGATATATTTATCTATTATTTTTAGTAATAAGTTATTAATTGTTTAATTTTTAGTCAGTTGTGACTGAGATTTTTCTTATTTCTCTCTCAGTCAAATTAATATTAGAATTCAAGAAAATTTTTGAATTCTTTGTGCTGATTTTATATCTCATGCTTTTGCTGAGAGTGATAAATTTTAAGACATTTTAAGGGTCTTACAGAGCAACTCATGCATAAATTAAATTATTTTCAAATTGTGATCATGGGCACATAGGGGTTTAAAAATATTATTCATTAATATTACATACTTTAGCATTTTCAGTCTCATCAATATTTTGTATTAGAAACTACAGGTAAGTTATGAGACTCTGAAATAATATATTAACCATATTTATTCTGAGAGAACTGAATTTGTAGGAAAGATATTTTAGCCATAATTTTTTTTTATCATCTGTGCCGCTCACATACATAAATACTCAAATAGGGCAAATATATTTTATTCTTTGTCCTAAATGCAATTTTCAGCAGTTTAATAATAAATGACATAAGCAATCAAACAACTTAATTGATCAAAATCCTATACTTCTCTGTCAAAGCCATTTGTTTTTCTATATGAGCTCATCGGATAAACACAGTAAATCTTGTGTTGTAAAAGCAGCACTGCAGGCATAATATGAACCAAATTTATGGGATCTATCTCAGAAATTATGTTCTAGGCTTGAAGGAAACATGGCTTGACTTGAGAATAAAATAGAAACTTCAAAGAAATACAAGTGTCACAAATCTTTATCAAGGGGTAAAATCACCTGAGAAACATAATGAAAAAAAATTTACTAAATTTACTGACTGGGGAACTCTTATTATTTGTCTTCTATACTCCAGGAAATATGCTAGTTGTAATGCAAAAATATGTAAAGAAAGATATGTAATACTTGTCAGAAAAAGTATTTGAAACTGGTAGTTTTTTTTTTTTCTCCTCAATTCTATCCTAAAGAAATTGTAGGTGCGAATTAATAAATTAAAAAAAAAAACTATTTTACTACTAGCAGCAAAAGTTGCTTAAAGAAAAATAAAAGGTCTCTTGTACAGAGTGAGAATATAGGGTGTTGTAGGGTCTTGTGAAAAAGATAATTGTGAAGTTAGCAAGAGAAAAAATTGTAGAAATACTCCTTAAATTCTTCTTCTCCTCTATTGGGGGAGGGTCATGTCTTGTCCTCTACTTTACAGCAGGATTATTACACCTTGCTATTTTCTCTTTTAACCTTGCTACAATATTAGTCAAGTTAGAATAAACAATTAGAAATGGATGTCTCCATCCTGTGATAGAACTCTTAGCCTGAGACTGTTGAGTTAAATCTACCTGTAATTACTCTGTAATCATCAAACAAAGAGGTGAGTTATGCTCCACATTGCCAAGGCAGAGATCCTGGTCTCTGCTACCCTGGCCCTGGGAAACAGCTTTTGGTACCTTACCGCCAATTATTTACGCTCTACATCTGGGCTATCAGGGAAAAACCCTGCAGGCCAAAAGCATCAGTAAAACCCAGTTTGTTGGACACCCCCAGCTGTAAAAACTCATCCCATCTCCCAACCTATTCCATCACTCAGCAACCTCAGCAGCAAATGGAAAACCAAAAATCCTCTGCACCCATCAGAATAACAGACCAAGAGATCCTCTGTACCTATTGAACCAAGTTCTTCAGTTTCTATTGGATCAAGAGCAGCTACTGAGACCCTGAGCTCCTCAACACGCGCTGAATCAAAAGTGGCCACCTGAGACCCACAGTGTGTTGGCAACTACTAGATTAAGAGGCATCATTGTGACAGAATACACTACCTTAAAGAAAACCAAGAACCCATATTGCATGAAAAGAGGCTTCCCGAGATACAGACATAGCCAAAACAAATTGCACCAAAATCAGCTTTCTGAGGTTCAGGCAAATCCTCCAGTGAATTGAAGAAGCAAGGGGCAGCCTCTAGTGCAAGAGTACATTTAAGAACATAAAGAACAACATGACACCAACAGAATCTGGTAGTTCTGCTACAAGAACTGAACATGAAAAAAGCAGAAGAAGCAAGAAAAATATGACCTTTAAAACAACTTTATGAATATAATAGAAGCCTTAAAAGATATTAAAAACAATTTTCCTTAAGGAAATAAAAGAAAAGACAAATATTTGGAAGAAATTGACATATCCCTGAAAGAAAATAAAGACATCTAAGAAAACTAAGAAAAAAGCAATCAAACAGGTAAAGGAAACATTTCAAGATTTAAAAATTGAAATAGAAACAATAAAGACCAAGAAAATGTTGGATATAGAAAATATGGAGAAATAAATGAAAATACAGGTGCAAGCATGACCAACAGAATGTAAGAGATAGAAGAGAGTCTCATGTGTGAAGATTCAATGTAAAAAATGATATGTCAGAAAAAAAAATAAAACCCACTAAAACCAAAAATGTCATGACACAAAATGTTCAGGAAATATGGGACACCATAAAAAATGAAATCTAAGAATAACTGGAATGGAAGAAGGAGAAGAATAGTAACTCAGAGGCATAGAAAATATATTCAACAAAATCATAAAAGAAAACTTTCCCAACCAAAAGAAGGAAATAAAGATACAAGAAGCTTACAGAACACCAAGTAGATTAGACTCCATTTCAAATGTCTTCTTACCACATAATAATCAAGCCACTAAATGTACAGAATAAAGAAAAAATACTAAGATCTGTAAAGGAAAAAGGCCAAGTTACCTATAAAGGCAGACCTATCAGAATAGCACCAGACTACTCAATGGAAACAATGAAAGCTAGAAGATCATGGTCAGATTCTAAATCCAGCAAAACGATTAATAACCATAGATGGAGTAAACAACATATTTCACAACAAAACCAGATTCAAACAATAACTATCCACAAATCCAGCCCTACAAATACAATTAGAAACTGCAACCTAAGGAAGCTAGAGACATTCTTGAAACCACAAGCAATAGATAATTTCACAGGGGAAAAAACTCAAAGAAGGGAAACACACATAATACCACCAAAAATAACAAAAAATAACAATTACTGGCCATTAATATTTCCTATTATCAATTGGGCTAAATTCACCTATAAAAAAAGACAGAACATATCTGTCTGCTGCATACAAGAGATATACCTCAACTTCAATAACAGACACTGGCTGAGAATAAAGAGTTAAGAAAAGACTTTCCAATTAAATGTTGCTAAGAAACAAGCTGGTGGAGCCATCCTAATATCTAACAAAATAGACTTTGAACTAAAATCAATCAAAAGAGACCAGGACAACATTACTTGTTCATCTCAGAAAAAATTCACCAAGAAGTGTCAATTCTGAACATTTATGTCCCCAACACAAGAACACCTACATATGTTAAAAAAAAAACTACAAATGCTTAAATATCATATCAAATCCTACACAATAATAATGGGAGACTTCAGTACCCTTCTCTCAACAATGGATAAGCCTACCAGACAGAAACTCAACAGATGAATAAGGGATCTAACACGTGGTAAAAAATAAATATGTACAGAACTTTCTACAGAAGCACAAAAAAGTATCCCTTTTTCTCAGCATCCCACTGAACTTTCTCTAAAGTTAACCACATACTCTGTCATAAAGCAAACTTTAATAAATATTTTAAAAATAAGAATAACTCCTTGTATCCTATCAGACCACCATGGTCTAAAGTTAAACAATAACAAAAAACACAAAACCCTACAAATTCATGGAAACTTAGCACCTCTCAATTAAAACACCTCTGGGTCAAAAAAAGAAATAAAGAAAGGAATTAAAGACTTCTTAGAATTCAAAGAAAATCAATTTATAACATACTCAAACTTTGGAGGACATCATTAGGTGGCACAATGAAAGCAGTGCTAGTAGGAAAATTCATAGCACTAGATGACTACATGAAAAACCTAAAGAAATCTCACCCAGACTTAACAACACAGCTGAAAGCTCTAGAAAAGTTAGAAACAAACTCACTTACAAGAAGTAGATGGAAGGAATTAATCAAACTTAGGGCTAAAATCAGTACAGTTAAGACAAAGAGAAGAATACAATGAATGAATCAAAGAGGTTTTTTTTTTATTTTTGAGAAAAGTACAAGATAGACAAACCCTTATTCAATCTAACCAAAAGGCAGAGAGAGAGAGAGAGAGAGAGAGAGAGAGAGAGAGAGAGAGAGAGAGAGAGAGAATCAAAATTAACAAAATTAGAAAGGAAAAGGACACAAAAAGACACCCAGGAAATTCAGAGAATCATTAGGTCATACTTTAAAAACCTATACTTCACTAAATTAGAAAACCTAAAAGAAATGGACAGATTTATAGACAGAAACAACTGAAAAAAATCAAATCAAGACCACATAAATAGCCTAAATAGACCTATGAACCCAATTGATATTAAAGCTGCTGTTAAAAGTCACCCAAATGAACAACCAAAAAGAAGCCCAAGGTGAGATGGTTCCAGAGCAGAATTCTATCAGACATTCACAGAAGAACTAATACCAATACTCAGTGAACTGTTCCATACAGTAGAAACTGAAGGAACATTGTTGAACTCTTTTTATGAAGCTACAGTCACCATGAAACCAAAGCCACTCAAAGATTTAACAAAGAAAGAATATTACAGACCACTATCCCTCATCAACATTGTTGCGAAAATACTTAATAAAATACTGGCAAACTGAATTTGACAAAACATAAAAAATATCATCAGCATGATCAGGTACGTTTCATCCCAGGGATTTTTCAACATAAGAAAACTGTCAATTTCATTCATCATATAAACTACCTGAAAGAAAAAGCAAAACAAAAGAAAACAAAAAACCAACACATGATCATCTCCTTACATTCTGAAAAAGCCTTTAACAAAATCCAATAATTCTTCATGATGAAAGTCCTAGAGAGATCAGGAATAGAGGGAAAATGCATAAATATAATAAATGTGCAGCAAGCTATCAGCAGACATCAAACTAAATGTAGAGAAACTCAAAATAATCTCACTAAAATCAGGAATAAGACAAGGCTTAGCCTCTCTCCCCTTATCTATTCAATATAGTTCTCAAAGTTTTAGCTAAAGCAATAAAAGAACAAAAGGAGATTATGGAAATACAAATTGTAAATGAAGTCAAACTATCTGTATTTGCAGGTAAGATATTATACAAAAACAACCCCCCCCCCAATTCTACCAGGGAACTCCTACTGCTGATAATCACCTTCAGAAATGTAGCAGGGCTCAAGATTAACCCAAAAACTCAATAGCCCCTTTATGCATATATAATAAAAGGGCTGAAAAAGAAATCAGGAAAACATCACCCTTTATAATACCTGCAAATAGCATTAGATATGTTGGGGTAACCAACCAAAGAAGTGACAGACCTATATGATGAGAATTTTTAATTTACCAAAGAAATAAAAATTGAAGAAGATATTAGAATGTAGAAAGATCTATTCTTTTGGATAGGTAGGATTAACATAGTAAAACTAATAATCTTATTAAAAGCAATCTAGAGATTCAATACAATCCTCATCAAAATTCCAACACAATTTTTTTTACAGATGTTGAAAGAGCACTACTCAACTTTATATGGAATAGCAAGAAACCCAGGGTTGCCAAAATTATCCTGTTCAATAATAGAACTTTAGGAGGCATTGCTACCCCTGACTTCAAGCTATACCTTAGAGCTACAGTAATAAAACAGATTGGTACTGGTATAAAAACAGATTTATGGAAAAAGGAAATTGAATCTAAGATTGAAATATTAATCCACACATCTATAAACACCTGATTTTTGACAGAGGCCAAAAATATAAAATGAAAAAGAAGATAGTATTTTCAACAAATTGTACTGGCATAACTAGATGGTATTGTGTAGAAGAATGCAAATAGATCCATATCTATCACTTTGCACAAAACCCAAGTCCCAGTGGATCAAAGACCTCAATATAAACCCAGCTACACTAAATTTGAAGGAAAAGAAATTGGGAAATACATTGGCACAAGTGACCACTTCATAATATAACACCAGTAGCACAGACACTAAGAACAACAATTAATACATGGGATCTCCTGAAATTGACAAGCTTCTCTAAGCAAAGGACACAGTCAATAAGACAAAACAACAGCCTACAGAATGGGAAATGATTTTCAACCCTACATATGACAGAAGACTGATCTCTAAAATATAGAGATAATTTAAGAAACTAGAGGCCAAAAATCCAAATAAGCCAATTTAAAAAATGGAGTTCAGTGGTAAATAGGGAATTTTTAACAGAAGAATTTCAAATGGCTGAAACACACTTAAAGAATTTCTAACATTCTTTGCCATCAGAGAAATGCAAATCAAAACAACTCAGAGACACCATCTTACACCTGTCAGAATGGCTAAGATTAAAAAACAGAATCTATAGCATAAGCTGGAGGGGATGTTGAGTAAGGGGAAGACTCCTCCATCACTGTTGGGAATATGAACTTGTACAAGCACTTGGGAAATCAGTATGGTGGTTCCTCAGAAAACTGGGAATTAATCTATCCAATGATCCAGCAATACCACTATTGGGCATATGCCCATTCTTACCCAAAGGGCTTTGGCTCAACTATGTTCATAGCAGCATTATTAGTAATAGATAGAACCTGGATTCAACTTAGATGCCCCTCAACTGAAGAATGAATTAACAAATTGTGGTACATTTATAAATGAAGTAGTACTCAGCAGAAAAATGACATTCTAACGTTTCCAGGCAAATAGATGGATTTGAAAAATATCATTCTGAGTGAGGCAACACAGGCTCAGAAAAATAGACACAGTATGTACTCACTCATAAGTGGATTATAGACAAAAAAGCAAGGAATATCCAGGCTACAAACTACAACCCCTGAATAGCTAGGAAATAGGGGGAACATAAGAGAGACATCCAAGGATCACCCAAGGGAAATAGAGAAGATCTCCTGAGTAAATTAGGATCATAATGGGGAGCAAGCAAGGGGTGGTAAAAATAAATCATAAGAAAAGGAGATGGTTACAAGAGAGGAACCACAAAGAGGGAGAAAAAAAATGCCTATCTTGATAGAGGGAGCCATTGTGAGGTTAGAAAGAAATTTGGTGCTAAGGAAACCTCCAAGGACCCACAAGATTTCCCTGCCTCAGACTCCCGATATAGAGCATGCTTAAACAGGATTTTCCCTATAATCAAATGAATGACCACGCTAAGTGTTATTATAGAACCTTCATCCAGCAACAGATAGAGGCAGCAGTAGAGATCTATACCTAAGCACAAGATTGAGCTCCTGGTCCAGCCAAAGAGAGGGAGAAAGAGAGGAGAGAGTAAATGAACAAAGGGATCAGGATCAAGAGGAGGAGACCTACAGACATGGCTGACCAGAGCTGTTCGGAGCTCACTGCCTCTGCAATAATTACTGAGGAACCTTTGTGTAAATAACTAAACCCTCCAAAAGTAGAAGACTGTCAGACACTTGGGTAGTTTGTGGGGTCTCTTACAGTAGGATCAAACTATGTTCCTGTGCATGAACTGATGTCTCAGAATAACTCAAGAAACTAGAAACCAAATATCCAAATAATCCTTATAGAGGAACACCTAACCTAGCCTTTAAACTGATATGAGGGACTCGGACCTACCTCAAATGGACATACCAGACTAAACTGACCCACCTTGGGACTCCTTGCCCTTCTTGGGGCAATGGATGAGGAAATGGGGTGGGGGTAAGCTAAGTGATAATTGGGAGAGACTCGGAGGAGGAAAGGGAGGGGGAACAGTTGTAGATATAGAAAAAAATTAATAAAAAAATGAAAAAAGGGAGCATAGCCAAAATGCATTATATATGAGTAGAAGATTATAAGACATTACTAACTAAATTAATATTTTAAAATAAATATACAACACCATTGCAGTGTGATCTATCTAAGTCATTTAATCTATGCCAGCATGTCATTATCTCTCAGATTGGCATGGAAAACTCTATTAGCCCAGGGTGTGCTAGAATAAGTGTTTCCCCTGCTTGTGCCTTCTATTGAGCAGAGACTGCCTGTGTTCTTATCTTCTCACTTCTTTCTATATTATTTCCATCCCTATTCATACTATGGAATATCCTGTTCTTCTCTTTGACATTCTCAATATGACAATGAGGTTGTTGATTTAGATAAGTGTTTGTGTGTGTGTGTATGTGTGTGTGTGTTTTGTGTGTGTGTGTGTGTGTGTGTGTGTTTAGTCTTGGTTAGATCCAGTAAGCCACAGTAACTCAAGATATTCTAGGAGTCCCTGATGAGAGGACAAAGAGAACTTTAGTTCAGTATCCTCATCTAGGATTTGATACGGAACAAGTCTGACACTGGGTCCAATGCCTCTTAAGAGATGAGGTTACAGCTTCTGGGGATAGGACCCAGCCTCCTGGTCTTGGTTCTCATCCTAAGGAATCTCTCTTATATTCCCCATGTTCTCATTCCAAACATTATTTGGCTTGTCTCTCTTCTACCTTTGGTCAACTTCCCCCTACGATAGTATATGGGATAGTGTATTTCTTAATACAATTTTTGTGTAAGGCCAAAAAATCTACCTCTTCACAGATATTATTTCTTTGTAATGACCTAAATTTATAGTGACAGGGAGAATCATTGAAAATAGAAACACTAGGACATATAGAAGAAGTACTAAAATTAACCATAATAGTTACATTATGTAGAGAAACATTAACCAAAAAGAGAATACAAAGAAAGGAACAAGCACAGCAAGTATAATGAACAGGTAGGCATAGGTCCTTAGTCTATGTGGATACAATAATTTGCATATAACACAAAATATGGCATTTGTCTTTTTAGACCTGAGTTTCCTCACTTACTGTAACAGTTTGCCAGTTCCATCTATATTTTCTATGTTTTTTTTAATTTTTATAGAAATTCATTGAGTATGTGCACCATACTTTCATTATCTGCACATCAGATGATGAACAACTAAGTTGATTCCATTTCCCAGCTACTATGAAAAGAGCCATAATGAATATGGTGAAATTATCTCTGTTGTCAGGTATGGAGTTTTTCCAAAAATGGGATCACATGGAATTATTTTATCTTTTTGAAATGCTTCTACACTGATTTTTATAGTGGTCACAAACCTATACTTGCACCAATATTGAATAAGAATTCCCTGTTCCCTACATCTGTTAGCATTTGTTTTCTTGATGACTAGAGTAAGATTGAATTTCAAAGTACTTCTGATTATCTTTTACTCTTTTTAAGATAGGCTTTCACTCTACAAACCTGTGTGTCTTATAACTTGCTACATATCAGACTTGTCTCAAACATATAGAGATCTGTATGACCCTGCTTTTTAAGTGCTGGACTAAAGGCATATACCACTGCACCCTGCCTGCTGTTCATTTTTCTGATGTCTAATAAGCCTTTACTTTTTCTGAAATATTTAGTTACTTATTTATTTGCTGACAGACAGGATACATCATGACCAAAAGCAACTTGAATTACCATTGAATATAATGTAGAGTGGTGAGGATTTTGAACATACTGGTCTTAATCCTAAATTTAGTAGAAATGCTTCTAGTTTTCCTTCATTTATCATAATGATGCCTATGGGTGTGTTGTATATAGTCTTGTTTAGAAGTAGTTTGTGCAAACTTCCCACACTCCCCCTTTTCTGATAAGCAAAAGAATGCGCCCAAGGTTCCAAAAGACACCTTCCTTAAAAAATGTCATGGCCACCCTGTCTCAGCATTATCTGCTTCTCAAGTCTACATGGCCACCCTGTTCTTAGAAGAATCACACAGTTGCTGTGGCCACCTGCTTCTCAAAGCTACCCCTACCCCATGACTTATGCTTAAAACTTCTTTGTTCCTTATACCCTATAAAAATCCTACTTAATTTTAGTTTGGGGCTCTCTTTTCCTTTGTGACATTGAGTCCCATGCTGTATGGTAATAAAACTTGGCATTTGCTTTTTGCATGAGAGTCTGTCTCTTAGAGTCCTCCTTCACGTGGCGAGATTCTCAGCCCTAACAGTCTTTAGATGTTGAGGTATGTTCCTTTATTATTAGTCTTTTCATAGTTCTTGTCATGAAGATATACTGTATTTTGCCAAAGACTTTTTAAAGAATCTATTGAAATGAACATGTGACTCTAACCTTGAGCCTCCTTATTTGGTAAATTACATTTATTGGTTTGCATATGATAAACCATTAATGTATCTATAGGAAGCAGACAACTTGATCATAGTGGATGACCTTCCAATACATTCTAAATTTAGTTTGTAAGTATATTATTTTTGAATTTATGTTAAACAAATAGATTGGTAGATTGGTCTATAATTTTCTTTTTTACTATGCATTCACCATGCAACTTACTTTTTGTAACCAATTTATCAAAAAAACTGGAAGAAAAATTTAAAATATTTTTAGAGCAAATATAAATGTAAATGTATATATAATATATAACTGTATGGAAAATAAGTTGTGATTATCAATGTATTGAGAGTACTTTTCAGAATCCACTTATTGGAGAAATTTCAGAGAAGCTGCACTGTAAATAACCTTATTCCATATAATAAAAGACCTTTGGTAAAAAATGCTACAGACAATGCCTTTCTACTTGAAACTGGCTAAAAGAATGGGGTGTCATGATCACTATTATTGAGCATCATCTTGGGATGGTACCATGGGAATTAAAGAGAAAAAAAATGGTGCAGATCAGAATGTAAGCTTTAGTGATAATTCATGCATTCACTTGTGTAAAACACAAGTGTAGTATGAGGTTTCTGGCCCTGACTTTTGGAGGCACATGGGCTTGAGCTACAATGGCGGGCTTTTGGAGTGCAGCTTAAGGTGTAAAATGGCTAGTTCCTGAAGTCTCACAGGACCCTCAATATAAGGAAAAGGTTATAAATGATTTATTTAAGGTTTATATTCATAAGGAGAAAAAAAAGAACAGAATCAGAAATAGCTTCTTAGTGTGGGCTGGAGAGATGGCTCAGAGGTTAAGAGCACTGTCTGCTCTTCCAGAGGTCCTGAGTTCAATTCCCAATAACCACATGGAAGCTCACAACCATCTTTAATGAGATCATGTTCCCTGTCCTGGTGTGCAGGAAGGATACTGTATACATAGTAAATAAATAAATAAAAATATTTCCTTTTCTCCTTTTAAAACAAAAAGAACTCCAAATCTAATATTCTTTTCCCCCCTTATCTATAACAGCTTATAAACAACACTGTAAATAAACACAAACATCCACAATCCATGTTTTGGGAATGTGGGTGTTGTTCTCTAGGCTACTTCTTGCTGAATGGGGGCGTTGACAATCTCATGGGAATCCAAAGAAAAATGTAGGATTATGGACAAGTCTTTATTGGAGTAGTCTATAAGGCTGGTTCATCTTAGCCAGTCTCCTTGAAATTATTCTGGATACAGAACAACAGAAGTGTTCTGAAATGCTGAATCCTCTGGTCCATCCATTTCCATTGGAGATTTTTCAGGGGGTCTTCCTCTATCAAACTTTATGTTCTTTATCCAGGAATAAATCCACAGTCTCTAATTTTCTGTGAAAATAAAAGGAAAACCTTTTCTCCAAAGTCGTGTATCTTTGGATTTCAGTTTTAAAGTCAAATCATTTACAAAATATATAGGTTGAATTATTCTAACAGCATTTATAATCAACTGTCTTTTAGTAACTTTTACTAAGTCATTTTCAATCAAGAGGCTTAAAGATGAGACAACATTATACAGTATCCAGACATTATTTTTTCCATCTTTACCTGGCTTGCTTATTTATTTATTTATTTATCTATCTATCTATCTATCTATCTATCTATCTATCTATCTATTTATTTATTTATTTATTTATTTTACTCTATTTCTTTTTTAAAGGTTTTCTATACCTTTTCTTTCTCTAAGCCTATGTATATATATTTTCAACACACTCTAAACCACTTAGACTTTTTTTTTAACAAAAAAACTGTCTTTACTGTATATGTATTTATTAACTTTTTCTGTCTCTTACCACAACTTTAATCTGCCACTGTCTCTGACCACACCTTTGCTTGGCTAGAGTGATTGACTCCACCCAGATTCTTCTATTTCTCTCTGTTTCTGAACACACCTTTAATCTGCCAGAATTCAAGGTTTTTAGGATGGGTGGATGGCTCCACCCAGCTCCTAGTCTAATTTCATAGAATTTATATTCTTTTTAACCCAGGTACTCTGGGAAGTTTAGAGTCCATATAATTACCAAGGAAAGCTTTGCCATATGCTGCTCATTAACTCCATTTAAGTATTAGGCAGCAGGGCCTCTTTAAAAACTCACAAGTATTTTGTCTCTAAGGCTGAATCAGGAAGCTCCTTTTCAAAAAGCCAAACCTCACTTTGCCTCCGGTAAACAGAGCTGATCAATGAAAACATCCAGACTAAGAAGCCATCTTTGATTCTATTCTTTTTTTCTCCTTATGAACATAAACCTTAAATAAATCATTTATAACCTTTTCCTTATATTGAGGGTCCTATGAGACTTCAGGAATGAGCCATTTTACACCTTAAGCTGCACTCCAAAAGCCCGCCATTGTAGCTTAAGCCCATGTGCCTCACCAGGGGGTCTCTGTACTATGGCTCATGTGGAAGACACAATTCAGAGGCTGCTTTGGGCTCTAGACCATTTTTTAAGCTTTCTGTGGCTTTATGTGTGCATCTTTGCCACACGTTGGGCTGCCATTTGTAGTATGAGGTTTATGGCCCTGACTTTTGGGCCTATCCTCCAGATTTTGACCCCACAGACCCCCAGACATGCAGAGACACACAGATGCTTTCAGTAGTTGTAGGCTGATCGACCTAAGGCCCAGGCCTATCACTTGCTAGCTCTCTATCCTTCATCTAACCCATGACTCTTATCTTGTTCAGCCATGGGGCTCAGTACCTTTTCTTAGAGCAGCATAGTTGTCCTTTGCTTCTTCTGGCTTCTCTCAGGTGTTCTGCTCTGTGCTTCCTGTTCTCAGAGTTTTTCTTAGTCTGGTAGCCCTGCCCACCCTTCCTGCCTGCCTTTGGCCAATCAGTGCTTTTAATTAAACCAATGGGTGGGACAATTATTTACCATGAAACAACACAATACCCCTACAAACAAGTATGTGAACTCAGTGAGATTCTCAGATGGTTAGAAACCATCAAAACAGAAATTCCATTTCTATACATTGAATACAATATTTTAGCAGTGTCTTCTTAAATTCATACCATCCAGAACTTAAGATGATCTTACTTGTAAAAACAACAACAACAGAAAAGTTTTTTAATTAATAGAGTTATTTTGTGTTAGAGCAGTCCTAAGACCATAAAACAGGATCCTGGAAAGCAGAGTGGATGTACAAAGAGGAACAGGAAGGATAACCAGTAAAGGTGGAGACATGGATAGAGTAATGCAACCACAGTTAAGAATCCTAGAGATTTCCAGAGACCCTAAGGCAATGAAGGACTTTTACTTAGTGCCATCTGAGGTAGTATGACCTTCTTACACCTTGATTTTAACTTGTGAAACTCTGAGAATAACTTTTAATTGTTTAAGCTGGTACTTGATACTTCTATATTGTAGCCTCAGAATACTACCACCCCAAGGATATAACTTGGAAAAAAAATATAACATTCTTTTCACACTAGTACTTTAAAATACAAATGTTCAAAATATGATTTTTAAAAAATAAATATGTGATTTCTACATGAAAATCTATATATATGTTACTGCTAGGAAAAAAAAAATCAAGCCAAAATAGGATAGCCCATATTTGTGTGTTAGAGACTAAATGTTTATATGAATTCTATTTCTATAAATTGATTTAGAGATTCAATATAATTGGAATAAAATTCAGGTGTTTTGAGATTTTTTTTCTTGTAATTTATGTGTGGATGTTCTTCCTGAATGTATGTTTGTGTATAATAGAAATGCATACCCACAGAAACAAGAAGAGGGTGTCTGACTCCCTGGATTTGGTGTTATGGATGGGGTGGTTAGTCACTATGTGGTTGCTGGGAATGACACCTAGAAAACAGCCATTGCTCTTCCCTTTGAGCCATCTCTCCTACAGCACTACACCCACTCTGCACCAAGTTCAGCTTTAAAAGACATTTGGACAAGTAATTGCTAAAATTTGCTCAGAAAAGTAACCCATGAATATGAGAATGATGTTGAAGTAGGAGGTTTACATCATAGAAACAGACACACTCAGAGAGATACCATTGGTGTCAGATGGACAGAATGGTCAGAGAAGCACAGCGGAGGATCTAGAAGTAGATGGTCATATATGCAAATCAAGAGAAAGAACAGTATTCAAAAGATACAGATGGAATAATTGGCTAGACACAGGGAATAAAGCATAAGGTAATGATTTAACATTGATTCATATTATAATTCAAATAGTGTTTACTTTCAGAAATAATGTATAAAAACAAAAATTAAACTTGAGACTTGTAGAATGACAGTACAATATATATATATGTATGTGTTTGTGCAGGTACAGTGTATGTGTTCCATGTACATTTATGTGTGTGCCTGTGCTTATAAATGCAGAAACCCATTGTGTGACAAGACTTTTATTGGGGAGGTATAACACACGTGTCTACTCACCCCAAATTGGGAGTGAAGGAACACTGGCCTGCTTGAACATGTTGTTCTGATAGGCCTTACCCTTCTCATCAGTCCCTCTTCCCTGATAAGACCTGTTAAATTACGTTCCTAAAGCTAACCACTAAGGTTTGTTCTCTGTTTGGCCATTTCTTCCTTCTGAGGCTGAATACCAAGGTCCAGTAAATCAGAAACTCCCTTTGGTTCACCTAATTAGTATACTTAATTAAAACTAAATACTCATCCTAACACAGGGTTTCCCTTTTACCTTTGTAAATCTCCATTTGCTGATGTGCCATGTTTCATGTCTGTCTCCTCTCTCCTTAGAGGCAGTCCCCTGTCCCTCTGGGACAAAGATCCCTGCTGCCTTTCTCTTGTTCTCTTCCCTATCTCCCTCATTCCCTGTCTCCTTTACCACCCAATCCAACATACTAGCTCTTTTAACACTGACCTCCTGTTTCTTTTTAAAGAATGACACCAACAAAGTCATTTGTTGCTGTTTTTCTGCCTGAGTCAGAAAACATCCACTTTAACTTTTCTGCCGTGCTTCATAAAGGATCTCTCTGTAAAAACAGTGATTGAGTGTGGTTTGCACTATGCAGGAGTCCCTTCCAGGAATTCCACAACAGACCATCCATCCAAAGTATGGATACATCAAAGTCCAACTTGATGAATCATGAATTTTATTGTAGTATTTTTTAGGTTTATTTTTTTCTTCATTTTACTATTGTTTTTATTTTAAAAGTATTTTTTTTATCCATGTATCCCACTGATTCCCCTCCTCTCTCTTCCCAATCCCTTCCAGTCAGCCTTCATCCACCACCTCCCTACCTCTTCATCCCCTCTCCAAAAGGGGCAAGAAGTCCTAAGGTCAGCTCGGCACTGCAAATCCACTCCAGGTAAGTCCGATTTCCTCATCCCAAAGTCAAGTCAAGATTAGGTTAGATGTTCCTCTGCAGGGAATGAACTACAAGGTACCAGCCCATGCACAGGAACATAGTCTCAACCCACCTTTCCAGCCTCTACATACTGTCTATGCCAATCAACAGTTACCTGCCTTCAAGCTAGCTCCTTTTCTTGGTGGATCTCCCCTGACTATTCTTGATTCATTGAGGAAAATGGGATCAGAAAAGATTCAAAATCAGCTATACCTCCAAAACCTACCCCAGCATAGGTGACAGCTCACAAATCCTGGGAAACTGTAGCATACAGCACAGCTGGTAGGAAGTTTAACAGTTTGAAATATGTCCATTCCAAGAGACTCAGTTGGTTTAAACTTTTTTCATACAGCTCGGCTGGTTTATGGTTCTTCCAGGAAGTTAGTCTGGTCTCCAAGTCTTTTTTTTTTTTTTTTTTTTTTTGCAACTTGGTTTATCTGTTAATGACTTTCAGAAATCTTGGGGAGGTAGGGAACTAGAGAAATCTGTTGAGTTTCAGGGACTTCCTGAAGCTAATCTGAGTTGTTTATTTTTGGCTTAAGAAACTTCCTTTTAGGATAAAATGTTTTAATTTTGGAGGAAACTGTTACACAACAGACCAAAACAGGACATCAGGGGTCTTCCCCCAAGGGGCCCTGTTATTGTCTTGATAAAGAGTCTTTCACTGAAATGGAAAGCTGCCAGTAAGTTCTCAAGATCTGCTTATGTTTGCTTGTTAATGCTGAAATTACTGGCAGCCTGTGTCTTGTCCAATCATTTATATATATCTGGTTCATCCCTGAAGAGAAAGTCCTTCTTACCCACTGAACTATCTCTCCATACCCTTGATAATTTAAATTTGAAAGAAATTAAATTTTATTATATGCAAAATGTAGTATGAGGTTTCTGGCCTGGACTTTCAGGCCTTGCCTCATGGTTTAGGCCCGCAGACCCACAGACCCGCAGAGACACACAGATGTTTACACTAGTTTTAGGCTGATCGGCCTAAGGTCCAGGCATATAACTTGCTAACTCTTTACCCTTTATCTAACCCATGACTCTTATCCTGTTCAGCCATGCAGATCGGTACCTTTCCTCAGAGCTGCATAGATGTCCTCTGCATCTTTTGGCTTCTCTTTGGCATTCTTCTCTGTTCTTTCAGTTCCTAGAATTCTCCTAGTCTGGTAGCCCCTCCCACACTTCCTGCCTGCCATTGGCCAATCAGCATTTTTTATTAAACCAGTGTGTGGGACAATTATTTACAATGTAACAACATAAATCTCCCACATATCCCCTTTTCTCTTTTTAAAACAAAAAGAACTCCAAATCTAATATTCTTCCCCCCCATGTATAACAACTTATAAACAACACTGTACATAAACACAAACATCCAAAATCCATATTTTGGGAATGAGGGTATCATTCTCTAAGATAATTTCTGCTGAATTGGGATGTTGGCAATCTCATGGGAATCCAAAGAAAAATGTAGGATTATGCATAAGTCTTTAGTGGAATAGTCTGTAAGGCTGGGTCATATCAGCCAGTCTTCTTGAAATTGTTCTGGATACGGAGCTTGGGAAACTTCACAGATGCACTTTGAAATGCTGAATCATTTGGTCCATCCATTTTCATTGGAGATTTTTCAGGGGGTCTTCCTCTATCAAACTTTATGTTCTTTAATCTGGAATAAATCCACAGCCTCTCATTTTCTATGAAAATAAAAAGAAAACCTCTTCTCCAAAGTAGCATATTTGGACTTCAATTTTAAAGTCAATTCATTTACAAAATGTATAGGTTGAATTAATCCAACAGCATTTATAATCAACTATCTTTTAGCAGCTTTTACTGTTTCATTTTCAGTCAAGAAGTTTAAAGATAGAACAATAATATACAGTATCCAGACATTCTTTGTATTTTCCATCTTTATGTGGCTTATCTTTTATTTATTTTTTGCTCTATTTATTTTTTTAAGGTCTTTCTTTACCTTTTCTTTTTCTCAGCCTGTGTATATATATTTTCAACACAAGCTAAACCACTTAAACTTTTTTTAAAAAAATCTGTCTTTACTATATATTTATCTCTTAACTTTTTCTGTCTCTGACCACACATTTGCTTGGCTAGGGTGACTGACTCCACCAGATTCTTCTATTTCTTTCTGTTTCTGAACACACCTTTAATTTACCAAGGATTCTTCTTTTTTTCTCAGTTTCTGAACACACCTTTAATCTGCCAAAATTTAAGTTTAATGGGATGGGTGGATAGCTCCACCCAGCTCCTTGTCTAATTTTATAGAATTTATCTTTTTAGCCCGGTTACTCTGGGAATTTCAGGGTCTGTATAATCACCAAGTAAAGCTTTGCTATCTGTTGCTCAGTAATTCCATTTAAGTATTAGGCAGCAGGGCCTCTTGAAACCTTAAATACATCATTTACAATGTTTTGTTTACATCTAGGCTCCTGTGAGACCCCAGGAACAAGCCATTTTACACCTTAAGCGGCACTCCAAAATTCCGCCATTGTAGCTCAAGCCCATGTGCATCACCAGGGCTTCTCTATACCATGGCTCACGTGGGAGACACAACTCAGAAGCTGCTTTGGGCTCTAGACCATTTTTTAAGCTTTCTATGGCTTTATGTGGGTATATTTGCCCCATGTTGGGCGCCATCTGTTGTAATGAAGTTTCTTGATCTTGGGCAGCCAGAGTCCCAGACCCACAGACCTGCCCTGCCTGACCCCTTAGCCACCCGCAAAGCTCCTTAGGCCTCCAACATGACTCATATGCTTATATTAAGTTCATGCTGTTTGGTCTATGGCTTAGTCACATTGCTAGATTGCTCTTTCATCTTAACTCAACCCATTTCCATTAATCTGTCTGCCATGTGGCCCTTGGCTCACCTGTGTTCTTTACATGTTACTCCTTTGTGTTTCAGGCTCTGTCTCCCTCTGACTCCACCTTTCCTTTCATACCTATTTTGATTCTTCTGCCTACTTTTTCTAAGGTGCCTGTCAAGGGCCAAAACAGCTCTTTTATTTAAAGATTTATATTCACAGCATACAGAAATGCATTCCCACATCAGTAAAAACCCCTTTTATTTATAGATATCATTTATTGTTACAGTCTTGTAGATAAATATATGTGACAAATTTCTGCATGTAAATTTGTATGTGTATAACATATGTGTGTATACATTTGTTTATAGTATTTGTATATATATATATATATATACAATATATATATATATGATGTATATATTTACAATGATTCCAATATAGGGGAAAAGCTGTATACTTGAGGCTACTTAAAAGGTATTAAATGTGTTTTCACTTTATAAATATGCAACTACAACCTAAAATGAATAGTACATTTTAAATATGAAGATTTGGCAAGGGTATAACCTGATAGTGCCATCACAGTCTTTACTAGTGGAAATATCAACACCTGTAATGACAAATTATTTGACTATCTTCCATAATGTTATAGATAAAACCATTTTTTCAGCAATGCCTAGAAAACATTAAAGCATATCTCTTTAAAAAAAGAGATGTGTAAGATAGTTCAGTGCAGTGTTGCTAATAGTCTAAAGTGGAAGCCATCTAAATATCCTTCAGTAGAAGAATGGATAAAAACATGGAGAGATGTGAATACCTCTTCTAGTGCTTCTCAGAAGAAGTGACAATGGCCAAAAACAGAGAGCACAAAGTACTGTTTTATATGTGTGAAATTCTAACACTTGCTATACTAGTATTAGAGATAAAAACTATGGTTGCCTGAGCGGTTTGCTTTCAACTGTCTTATGCACAATTAGTTGATAAATGAAAGTAGATATTCAACCTAAAAATCATATAGGTGTGTACATGCATTAATGTTTAACAAATTTTATAAAACTCCACACAATATAGTTAAATACACATGCACAAGACACTATCTACTTTATTTTATGAGTTTCTGTAAGCTAGTCTTTGTAAAAAGAGTTTTCTGTCCCGGACTTTCTGGTCTACCCTAAGGTTTATGCCCACAGACCCACAGACCCACAAGAGATACACAGATACTTACAACAGCTTTAGGCTGATTGGCCTAAGGCCCAGGCATATAACTTGCTAACTCTTTACTCTTAAACTAACCCATGACTCTTATCCTATTCAGCCATGAGGCTCGGTACCTTTTCTCAGAGCAGCATAGTTGTTCTCTGCTTCTTCTGTCTTCTCTCTGGCATTCTCCTCTGTTACTCCTGTTCTTAGAGTCATTTTAGTCTGGTAGCCCACCCACACTTCCTGTCTGCCTTTGGCAAATCAGTGCTTTTTATTAAAAACATAGGCAGGGACAATTATTTAAATGAAACAACATAATCTCCCTACAATCTTTATATCCCATTTCTATTGCTCTGTCAGCAGTATTTTTTATTAGTTAAAATAAATTGAAATGCAAATCTACTTAAAAGTAAATAATTAGTTGCTGGATGACCCCCTCTGATGACAATTTGACTCCCCACAAATCTAGTTACATGAGATAGATAGTTCAGGATATGTATCTGCTATTGTCAGGAATATTGTTGGGGTCATCCTTGCAGATTCCTGGAGATTTTTATCTGACCCCAAAATGCCCCTCCCCATTTCAGCAGTTTTGGTGCTCTCTTTCTATGCCCCCTCCCCACCGCTGAACCTGATAAATCCTGTTCCCATCTCCATCTGACTTCAATCCATCCACAAAATTTCTTCTATCTGGGTATGCACCTAACCCTCTTAGTCTCTCTGGGTCTGTGGATTATAGCATAGTTAATCTTTAATTTAGAGATAACATTCATTTAAGAGTGAAGATATATCATGTTTTCCTTTCTCAGTTTGGATGATTTTGTTTATAGCTTCATTCATTTGCCTTCAAATTTCTGTTGTCCTTCTTTTAACAGCTGAGTAATTATTGTTAAATGTTGCATTATGATTTTATATATTTCTCAGTTGAGGGAAACAAGAAGAAATGAAAGAATTTTAGGAGTCAGAGGGCCAAGGACACCACAAGAAAACTCATAGAATCAACTATCCTGAGTTCACAGAGGCTCACAAAGACTGAAACAACAGCCTGCATGGGACTGACCAAGGCACTCTGCATGTATGTTACAATTGAGTAATTTGGTCTCCTTGTGGGACTCCAGGGTTGTTTCCAACTCATTTACTGACTTTTTAGATCCAGCTCTTCATACTGCGTTTAGTATTACTGCAACTTGATATGCCATGTTTCATTGATACTCAGAAATACTTTGATGTGGGGTACTGGGAAAATAGAAGGGAGCAGAAACTAAAGCCATGATGTAAAACAATTAAATAAATTCACTTTTAAGTGAATAATTTTAGTGGGTCTTTCCCGTTCTCTGGTCTAATGGAAGCTTCACAGAATGCATACCCTTTATAATGAACTGATTCAAAATTATGTGTCCAAATTCAATGAGTTTCTATTGAATGAAATTATTTTTTTAATCATTTATGTCTAAAATGAGCAATGTTTCACAAGACTTTCTATTATATTCTAATTATCATATTCCACTTAACCACAGGGCACAGTGAACTCTACCTGTATATGATTGCAGCTGCCTCTACTTTTTTCATGCCTGTAATTTTGGTTGATTAGCAACTCCAACTAGATCACAAACATGTTCTTTCTCTAGATCATTTGTAAGGACTAAAATCAGCAGAGGTCCAAGGACTGGATTTAAAAAAAATGTGGTACATTTTGGCAGGTTGCAAGCCTAAATATGCTCTCAATCTGTGTTTCTCTCCTAACAATGAAATAAGTTAAAGTAAAATATATACTTTAGCAACTTGGTAGAAGGAGAGGATTAGGTTCAAAAGTTAACAAAACAGAATCTATAGCAACAAAGAAATTATCCTGTTTCAAACAGGATAAAAATAGCTTTTACAGAAGCTAATTATTATACTATAACACCTAAAAATTGCATGGTATCACGGCTATTTTTTGAGAAAGGATTTATTAAAGATTTGGTATATTAGACTACCAGAGAGGCAGTTAATATTATTACATTAATTTCAAAATTCTACTGAGCATCCTACAAAGCAAGGACAGTAGATAGCTGATCTTGTCTGGTACTGAATCTGTTTCTCTTATAACTCATCACAGATATTCAGTATCTTAATGCTTTAATTAAGTAGAGAAGGGTTGTGCATTTCAGACAGTCTCTCAAATATTCCTCAGCTTGGTTACATGGGTTATTACACATAATTGATGTTTGTGCAATGTTTCCTATGATGCAAAATGTGTAACAAATTCATTCCTCATGTTTAATTCTTCCCTTAAACATTTGCCAAGTCATTTCTTTTTGCTATCCCTAACACTACTACCTTTGTTTATATCTTATTGTCTCTAATGAGTATAACAACTCAAGATTTGTATTTATTCCATATTATTTATTTCAAAATACTGCAAATGACAATGGGGATAATAGTTTTTGGCTTCATGTCTGTTTTGATACACTACTCTTACAAGAAGTAACCCTAGGGATAAAGGGCTTATTTTTAGCTTACAATTCTAAGTTACAGCCAGTCATGTGGAAAGTCAATGGGGCAGGAAGCTGAGGAAGCTAGTAATATAATCATTCAAAAGATGAGTAAAAATAAATGTGTTATATACACTTGCCTGCTATTTTCATTCTACTTGATTTCCCCACTCTTATAGAGCTCAGGACACCTGAACTAAAGTATGGAGCCACCTTCAATAACCTAACTCTTCCCATATAAATTAAGACAACCCCACCCAGATGTGCTCACAAGATAATCTAATATGAACAATCTTTATTGATGTTCTTCTAGGATTATTCTGGGTTGTAGATTGTGTCAACTTAACAATTAAACTGTTTCACAATAATATACAAGAACTATTAATTCTACTATGCCCATTACATATTGTAACTTACTTCCTGCCAGCAATACACTCTACATATACCTTTTCAATTCCTTAAGTGATAAATGATATAATATTTTTGTATGATGGCAGAGGAAATGGAAAGTTGAGTTAGGTACCAATGTCACATCAAGGTCTAGACATTTTTGTGCTATACTAGTTTCCTCTTTTTGATACAACTCATTACTTCAAGCCCAATAGCTTAAAAGAACAGATAGATATTGTCTCATATCTTTGGAGGTTAGAAGATCAAAATGGATCTCAAGAAATTAAGTGTAAGGTATTGGTTGTTATTTTCTTGACATTCTATAGAAGAACACATTATCTTGCCTCCTAAGTCTTCTAGAGAGGGTCCTATTACTTGTTGTTACCCTTTTCTATCTCCAGAGCCAAGGATGGCACACTAAGTAGTTCTGTGACTCTCTGATACTTACTTATCTGCTTCCATATTTAGAGGTTCTAGAAGTTTCATCAACCTATCTGGTTCCTAATACTTCTGATGAATAGCCTTAGGAAACAACCATATTCATAGGTACCAGTGATTAGAATATATACATATTTTGGGAATAAGTATTCTTTTGATAGATGCATAAGCTCTCAGCTTCTAATCAAGATTTAATATTACTTAATTTTAGGGATGCCTTTGTGACATAGAAATTTGATTATATGGCACTTTAAAAAATCAATATTTGATATGTTCTTTAAGATAAAAGTATTAACTGAGAATTTTTTCTCATTTGGATGGATTTCAAATATTTCTTTACTCCCTACTTTCTCTTGTGTTATTCACAACTTCCCTGGCATGTACAAACACGGATATTTACCAGACATTCCTGGATTTCTGCTGTTTCTGTAATGTATGTGATCAGATATAGCCACTTGTCATATTAGCTGTGGTTTTCTTACCAAGAAATTCCATTAATTCTTCAACGATCAAACTTAGGTAACAATCTTGTTAGTTCGTCATCTCAGATCTGTGTTAGAATGGACATCTTTTCTACCTCTTCTCCTTTAGAATTATGCATGTCTCCTAACTAGCATACCATCAGTACTTTTACTTTTTATTATGTATATAAGTCCTCTGCTGGAGACTAGGGACCAGATCCCACTATCTGGGGTGTGACTTTTTAAAATTTGTATTTTAAAGCAGATTTTAAAAGAGAAATAGTAAAAAAAATAAAATAAATTAAAGATAGATATATAAATAAAAACTAGGCCATCTAATTCTGGCCTATACCTCTGGAAGAATTCTCCTACCTCCCAGAGGCCAAGCCAGCATCTTATCTTAAACCCAAGATTAGACCCCACTTTCCCCCTGCCCAACATAACTCCAATGACTCCTACTTGTGGGATTCAGGTATCAGCTGATAAGATCCAAGGATGTTTACCCAGGGTACCGGACCCCTGAAGGGGGCATGGCCAACCCCATTGATAAGGGGCTGCTGGAACCCTGGAAAGCCTATTTGCCTGGTTTCTGACTGCTGGAGAGACAAGTTTGGAATCCATCGACCATCCCTCAGATAGTCCAGTCCCTGTTCAGGCTCCACTATAAGCTGTTACCTGTATCATTACTGTTGGTTTATATTTTAATAAATATTAATCTTGGACTGGTGGCTTGTAAGTAAAACTCCACCTACATCTAAAGCCCAACATCCCCGGGCCTGTGCCCATGGGTATAAGGGGTCCATTTGTATTTTGAACACTGTTGGAGTCAGTGGCCCAGTCTCCTTGGCACCTCGGCTCACCAACAGTCAAGCTTGGAATGACGGATCAGGTTTGGAGCATGGGTAAAGCTTAGAGTGCACCAGTCCCAACATGTCTCACCAACACCCAGGCTTGGAATGCTCGGGTCAAGTTTAGAAGAGCTGGTTAAGTTTAGAGCATAGGTTGCATTTAGACCATGCAGAACCGGCTGGCTTTCCTTGGCACTGTGGCAACTCCATCCAGCAGGTTCCCATGGTTACTGGTCTCAAGTTTAAAGCCATCTAGCCCCGGTAGCCAAGTGCACCCTCCCCCTTCCCCCAGCCAGCCCACACGGTCACTGATTGTGACTCAGGCAACTATAAATTACTCACGCAAGCAAACAAAGGAAACAAAAATCCTTTTATTTTGTGATTGACAACCTGTCTTAATTTGTGAGAATTTGATTTTTCCAAGTATTGTATTCTGCCTGATGGGGCCCTTCAAAACCATGTAGGGTCAGTAGGTAGCCACATGCTGCCAAGAGTCTCTGCATCTGCCATATAGTGGGCAGGGCATTGAACGCTACTGTGACACCTGTGGACTAAATGTCATCATCACACCTGAATTGAGATAATGGCTGATAATTAATCTATTGATGACTTCAGGTCATATTTTCTCATGGTGACTGACAAATTTTTAAATGAATATCTTGAAGGCTTCAATACCCCAGTCCTACTATTTTTTGGCTTGTTTCTCTATTTTGTGTTTCAAAATAAGAGAATGATGAAAGAGGTGACATATGGAAATCAATAATTGCTGTCCAGATTATGTGTTATGGAAATTTCAAATGCTACTGTGGCAGATGAGGTTAAAGAGGTGAAGAATGGAAATCAACAATTCCTGTCCAAAATATATGACAGAAATATCAAACACTAAAATGGCAAATAAGATTGATAGTCTGGAAATTGGTTACATCAAGCTTTCAGATAAGGCTTTCTCTTTAGATATGGATAACACTGTACAAGAAAAATATAGGCTCTATGTAAATGATGAAAACAAGAAACTTTTTGACTACATTAATGACGAGAACAAGAAAATCATTAATTATGTTAATGATGTGGATCAAAAAATTGCTGGCTCAGTGAGGTCTTTGGAAGGACCGCTTCATCAGGACACTCAAGCTCTAGAAAAATCAATAGTCTCTAAACTTCAAGAATGGGAACTGGTAGTATCCAAAATCCAAGAATGGGATATTGCAATACTGGAAAAGGGTAGTGATGCATCTTATGTTCAGAACAGTTCAGGTCAATCCCAATGGGAAATTATGGTACTGGAGATACTCTACCTATGGTGGTATACATGACAGGGCTACCCCCTTCACCACCACTATTGTTCCTGGCTACTATTCAGACAAAGAAAGCACCTGGAGGATCCTCAGAATATATAGAGTATAGTTATGAGCCAGTGCATATGAGAGACATCAAGGATTTTAAAGAGGCAATATCAATGTATGGTATACACTCTACTTATGTAAAGCAGTATCTAAATTCATGGTCAGCAAAAAACCGAATCCTGCCAATTGATTGGATGCAGCTAACAGCTGCCATCTTGGACCAAAGTGAGAATTTGCAGTGGAGAAGCTGGTTTAGAGAGTCCAGGACCTTAGAATAACAAGGAAAAATTGGGGGTTTCTTTGTTTCTCAGGACCAAATCCTTGGTGAAGGCATGTTTGTTGATGTGAAGGCTCAAACTACTTATGATGAGCATACTTTATTACTATGCCGTACTGTTGCACTGAATGCTTGGGAAAAGATTTTGGACCCAGGTCAAAAAATTGAACCTTATACTAAGGTCAAACAAGGCTTAAAAGAGCCTTAAACCAACTTTCTACAGAGGCTTACCACGGCTGTCCATAGAGCAATATCAGATCCAGAAGTTAGGAAGCAATTAATACTTTCTCTGGCCTTTGATCATGCTAATCTGGAATGTAGAAGAATGCTTATGCCTTTAAAGATCAGAGCTGCACCTATAGAAGAATGGATTCAATACACAATCAATGTTGAATCTCTTCATTGCAATGAGGAAAATTGGGTAGGCTAAGCCATTGCTAATGTTAGGGTGAGGAACCAAGGCATCACTTGTTTCAGCTGTGGTAAACAAGGCCATATAAGGAGAAATTGTACACAAGGTACTCTTGGAAATAATGCCTGATCTAGGTTTGGTTTAATTTGAATAGAAGGCCATTATGCAGAAGGTGTGGCAAGGGATGGCATTGGACCAATGAATGTAGACCAACCAGGGATAGAGAAGGCAACCCTTTATCATTGGGGAATGCCTTTTGGGGCTTTCCCCAGGAAGCCCAACAAAAATCAGACTCCAAATTCAAGGACAGTAATATCATATCCAGTCATAGTAGAAGACCAGCATTCTCAGGCTGAATAGGGCATCCAATACCTGATCTAGAAGATCATACAGTATTAGATAATAACATAAATTCAAAAGAAAAATCAGAAGTTCCAAAAAGAATCACAAAACAAATATTTTGGCATACTTCAATAAATGAATAAAGACCAAAATTGAAAATACGGAGAGATAATATTTATATCCAGGGTTTAGTTGTCACGGGGGCTGATGTTTCGATCATAACCCCATAATCATGGCATCCAAGATAGCCTTTACAGGCAGTAGATATCCAATTTCTGGGTATTGGAACAATATCTCAGGTGAAGCAGAGTGTGAGATGGCTTGAATGCGTAGGACCAGAAGGTCAGAAAGGATAGTTGAAGCCATAAATGGCTGACACAGCAGTGAATCTGTGGGGTCCTAACCTTCTAATGCAATGGAATACCCAGATTAAAATCCCTCCTGGTTCTGATATCAACTGGAGACTCAATTATGTTTCCAAAAGTGATGCTTTAAGTTGCTATGAAGAAAATTCACCAGCCATTCAGGTTGTACAAAAGAATTGCCCAATAACCACAGAACCTAAAAAGACACTCACAGCATTGCCTTTGAAATGGTTAACAGAAAAGCCTATTCAGGTTCAACAATGGCCTTTGATGAGAGAAAAACTTCAGGCTTTGGAACAGTTGGTACAGGAGCAGTTACAGGCTCAGAATATCGAAGAATCAACAAGTCCATGGAATTCTCCTGTTTTTGTTGTCAAGAAAAAATTTGGAAGATGGAAGATGGTGACAGATTTAAGAGCAATTAATAATGTGCCTTATTGACTTTAGATTTTCTTAACACTGATGAAGGGAACATCAGCTGCTGAGAGACATTGGGTAATAGAGAAATCTTTTGAGATAAATCAACCCATCTACTTCAAAGATGTGTTGACTTCAGAGTGGAAACTTGGATATGTGCTTCGATGGAGTAGGGGATTTGCTTTTGTTTCAACAGGGAAAGAAAAGATATGAGTACCAACAAAACCAGTAAAAGTCCATTTCAAAAAGAAGTCCCTTCCTGAGGAGGAGAAGTAATTGCTCATCCCTGATATGACAAATGGATACATAGTAAGGAAAACACATTTAACAAACCTGGGGCAGGGTCTTAATTTTGTCTTTACAGGGAAATGGATACAACTGTTTTTAAAACATTGACTAGACATTGAATAATTACTCACCTGTGATTGAGGAGAGATCGATGATGCAGGAATATAAATGATGGATTATGAGACCAACTGATACACATATGCACTACCAGGTAATCTCTCAATTCTTGCTGCTTTGCATCTTCCATCTACACCTCAAAAAAAAAGTGGTCCTGATTTGACTATTAATAGGGCTGGATTTGGATTGGGAGCAAGTGGTTTTCTTCCTCTCTAAATCCAAGCATACTGGGAAAGAAAATGTGAAGAATTCTGTCTTGTATCAGAAAAGCCACTTGGTGTGAGACAGAAGACAGAATGTTTAAGGATCAATATTTTTGTGACTTCTTCTTAAACCTTGTTTCTCTCTTTTTATGTACTTTTCAAACATCCTATCTGCATAAATCTTCTGAAGTCATAGAAGATATGAATATCTTCTTTGAGTATCAACAATGCTTAAGTTTTCCATTGTAAATAACATTTCCTCCTATTAGCTATCTACAAAAAATCTGGAACCAAGATGCGGCCCCCACAGCAACAACTCCTACTGGTGAAACAAGAATAAAAGGGAGAGTAGAGAGTAAGAGACAGACAGGCAGACAGAGAGACAGAGGCAAAAATAGAAAATTCAAGAACCTGGTGTGTACCAATCAATGATTGTTTTCAGAAAATAGACTATTCAAAAATGGGTGCAAAATAGCTCTCTATGATTATCCTCCAGATCACACTTCTAATTAGAATTCCAGATGAAGTTAACCACTATTCTGAGAATGGTTATAAATGAATATAGTCAGTCCATTAAGATCTAACCATTGTTTTAGCTTTTACAGGATCCCAAAGAGATGCCATCACCCTTAAGTCAGCAGGAAGCAACCTTATGAAAGACTACACCCCCTTTCCCAATAAGTTTTGTGCTCTGAGGGTTGTGGGTAATTATTATTCTAATAGAATAGTTATAAGTTAAAATTGGGTGAAGGACAAAACTATAATATAGCATCAAAGATCTTTTATGAAGAAGGGGGGGATAGGATAGCTAAAGGTAGACTGTTCTACCTACATATACACCATTCTAGCTGAATGTATGGGCTAAGCTAAAGACAATTTGCACTGGCATAGATATTTGTATATTGATACAAATGTGAAATCATTTTATATGTTTAATTATGATAATTTGTACATTGGTACAAAGTTTAATCTGAGATTGCTTTATATAACCAAAGCAACTTGTACTTTGATATAAATCTGAATCTGTATATTATGTAATACTGAATCTGAAATTTTTATGTTTTATATATGCTTCTACCTTTGTTTAAAATATTTGCACATCATTGTCATGTATACTATGCAATTACTACCTCCATTTAACTATACTATACATCCTACCATCTATCAATTCTAGAAATCTATGATGTACTTTATATATGCTAGGTTTGGTTATAATTTGTACTTTATTCTCTCCTAGATACTCCCTCATAATAATTCCTATTGTATATAGTCTTAGTTTAGAACCTTCTTAGTTAGACAAAATGGGGAGATGTGTTGGGATTCAAGTGTCAGCTCATAAGATCTGAGGATGCTTACCCAGGGTCCCAGGCCCCTGAAGGGGGCGTGGCCAACCCCATTAATAAGTGGCTGATCGGACCCTGGAAAGCCTGTTTGCTTGGTTCCTGGCTGTTGGAGAGATCGGTTTGGAATCCATCATCCATTGTTCCAGACTCCAGTCCCTGGTCATGCTCCACTATAAGCTGTTACCTGTATCGTGAGTTTTGGTTTATATTTTAATAAATATTAGTCTTGGACTGGTGCCTTGTAAGTAAAACTGTGCCTACACCTACTCTCCTGATCATCATTTTTTTTGGCCCACACCTCTGATGGAAGCCTTCTCATCCCTGAAGCCAAACTACCATCCTGAACTCCAGGTAATACTGCCCCCCACACACACCTTAAGTCCAACTGCCTCTTCTCTCTTCATTCTCTATCCCAAGCCACACCTCGGGTGGAAGCGTTCCACCTCATCAGAGGCCAGGAAACATTCTGGTCTCCAGAGGCCAGAGCAGTATGCTGCATCATAGAGACCACGCCAACTCCCTGAAAACCAAGCATAGGCCTCATCCCTCGTCAGAATCCAGCCCAAGATTTAAACCTTAGAGGATCCATGTACAGACAATAAAGAAATCCAAGAATCACTAGAATCATCAGTCAAAACATCTGTACTCCACAAATTAGAAAATTTAAAAGAAATGGATAATTTTCTTTTCTTGTTACATACCACTTATGAAAGTTAAATAAAGATCAGATAAACAATTTAATTAGACCTATATAATCTCAAAGAAAGATAAATAGTCATTAAATCCCAACCCAAAACAAACAAACAAATAAACAAAACACCTCAGAGCCAGATGGTTTTATCAAAGCATTCTACCAGAACTTCAAAGAAGAGCTAGTACTAATACTCCTCAAATTATTATGAAAAGAGAAACAGATGAAACATTGGAAAATTCTTTCTATGAGACCACAGTCACCCTTATACCTAAACCACACAGAGACTAAAAAAAAAAAAGAGTTACAGACCAATCTTTGATGAACACTGACAAAAAAAAATCTTCAATAAAATTCTTGCAAACTAAATCCAAGACCACATCAAAAAAGATCATCTAGGAGTAAGTGGGCTTTATCCCAGATATGCAGGAATCATTCAACATACAACTATCTACAAATAGAATTCATCCACCATATAAACAGACTGAAAGATTAAAAAATATGGTCAACTCATTAGATGCAGAAAAAGCCTTCGACAAAATTCAACACCCCTTCATAATTAAAGTCTTGGAGAGATCAGGGATACAACCTCCTGAACAGAAAAATCAAAGTATAGACCCTAAGGTCAACCATTAATAAATGATGAAAAGTTTCTGAAGGAAAACAAAGCCACAAATAGGACAAAACAACAACCTGCAAGATGGGGAAAAAACTGACACATCCATATGTGACAGACAACTGACTGCCAGAATATATAAAGAACTCAAAAAGTTAAATATCAAAACACCAAATAATACAGTTAGTAACTGGTACAAATGTAAACAGAGGATTTTCAATACAATAATATCAAATGACCGAAAAACTTAAGGAAGTGTTCAATATCCCTAGCTGTCAGGGAAATGCAAATCAAAATGATTTTGAGATTTCAGCTTCCAAATGTCTAAATAGCTAGAAATTAAAAAACATAAAAAAACATAAGTGACAGCCTATTCTGGAGAGGGTGTGAAGCAAGGGGATCACTCCTTACTGCTGGTGGAAGTGCAAACGTGAACAGCTACTTTGGAATATCAATGTCAGTTTTTTAGAAAGTTGGGAATCAATCTACCTCAAGACCCATCTATACTACTCTTGGGCATATACCCAAAGGATACTCAATCATATCACAAGGACATGTGTTCAAGTATGTTCATAGCAGTTTTATTAATAATATCCAGAACCTGGAAACAACCTAGATGTTCCTAAACAAAATAGTGGATAAAGACAATGTGTCAGCTGTTAAAAAAAACAATGACATCATGAAATTAAAAAAAAAATGGATGGAGCTAGAAAAGTTCTTCTTGGGTAAACTAACTCAGATCCAGAAAGACAAACATGGTGTGTGTGTGTGTGTGTGTGTGTGTGTGTGTTTGTGTGTGTGTGTTTGTGTGTGTGTATTCACTTATAAGGGAATGTTAGACCCAGACAGGTCAGGTAACAAAGAGAGTTCAAGGGGGATACTATGGTGTCTTTAGGAAGGGAAATAAAAGAGATTTTGTGGGTGGACTTGGGGTGGGTGGGGATAGAAATATGATTGATTAGATGGGGTGTGAGTGAAGCACTCAAAGAGTTGGCTTGACTGGGTCAGGTAGAAACCTGGTGCAAGGGAAACTTTCAGGAATCTACAAGGATAACACCAGCTAAGACTACTAGAAATAGTGAATATTTAACCTTCACTTGCTGTCTCTCCTGTGACTAGGCAAGACAATCGGTAGACAAATTGGGACACCAACCCAGCCTAATACTCTTAAACCTACAGTCTATCTTGTCTATGTGATGTGTGACACAGAACTTGTGGAAGTGGCCAAAAAATGATTGGTCAAACCTAAGACCATAAGAGTGAACAACAAACCTAGATGGAAAAAAAAAGTCAATGTAATGATGCCTAATGATATTCTGTTATACTCACAGATTGGTGCCCATCCCAGTTGTCATTAGAGAGGCTTTATCTAGTAACTGACAGAAGCAGGTGTAGAGATCCACAGTCAAACTGTAGGTCAAGCTCAGAAAATCCTGCTAAAGAGAAGGAATAAGGACTGTAGGAACTAGTGGAGTCAAGGACATCAGAAGAAAACACAGAGAATCAACTAACCTGAGCCCTCATAGGGGCTCAGAGAGTGAACCAGCAGCCAGGGAGCCTGCATGGATGGGATTGACCTAGGCCTTCTGCAATGTGTGTGATAGCATATAACTTAGTCTTCTTGTGAGACTCCTCACAGTGGGATCAGGAGCTATTTCTGAATCTTAATACAAGGGGAGGTGTTCAGTCTTATACAACCCAATATGCCATGATTTAACAGGAGGTCTGCCTTTTCTGACTAGAAATGGAGGAGGGGGATAGTGGCAAAGAGGATGTGAGTGGGAAAGACTGGGAAGAAAGAAGATGAAACTTCAAGCAGGTTATAAAATATAAAAGACCATATCAGATATAAACAAACAAAAAAACTAGTAAATAATGAATAAACAAGCCCAAGCAAGCTATATGCATTACCTATGTAAACTTTTTCAGAAGTTTGACGTCATTTGCACTTTCTCTAATCTTTTATAAGAGTGAGAAAATCTAAATACCTACATTAGAATCCATGCCAATTATCCCAACATTAGTTGTACACATTTAAATTTACTTAAGAAAATTTTATTTTTGGTTATTATGTAAATAAGTAAGTGCATGTCTATCTGTGAGCATTAGCTCATGAATAAGGAGGGGTGCCTGTGGAGGCCAAAAATGGAAAACAGAGTCCCTTTAACTGGAATTACAAGTAGTTGTGAGCTGCCTGAGGTGCTGGGAACTGGACTCTGGTCCTCAAGGAGTCTAACAAGCACTCTTAACCATTGATGCACCTCTCCAGCCCAAGTTTGTTTTCTAACAGATATACGACCACTTAAATACAAATATTGGAAAACATAAAAAAATACATTAAAACAATACACGCTGGATGTGGTTGTACTTGCCTTTTCTCCCTGCACTCCAAGGCAGAGGCAGATGGATTGCTGCAAGTTCAAGGCTATCTAAGGCTATACATAGTGAGACCATATCTAATAAGTAAATAAAATAAGGAAGACCCCAGCTTAGACTCTTAGAAATAGCAGAAAAATATCTTGAATTGGTAATTTCCTTTGACTAGATTGGTGCCCAGTCCAATTGTCATCAGAGAGGCTTCATCCAGTAACTGATGAGAAAATAGATCCACAGTCAAACATTAGGCAAAGTTTAGGAAATGTTGCTGCAGAGAAGGAGAAAGGAGTGCAAGAGCCAGAAGGGTTAAGGACACCACAGAAACAACTAATTTGTTCTCATGGGGCCTACAGTGACTGAACTGATAACCAGGAAGACTTCATGGAACTGATCTGGGCACTAGGCATATAGGTTACAGCTGTATAGCTTGGTCCCTTTGAATGACTACTAACAATAAGAACAAGGACTGTCTCCAACTCTTTTACAGGCTTTTGGGATCTTCTCCTCATTCTGGGTCACCTTGCCCAGCCTTAACACATGGGAAAGTGTTGAGCATTGTTGCTTTTTGATATGCCATGTTTTGTTGCTATCATGGGAGACCTACACCTTCTAAACAGAAATGGAGGAGGACTGAATTGGGGTGAGAGACAGAAGAGGAATGGGGGGAAGACTTGGAGGAAAATATGGAGGAGAAAATTCAGCCAAGATGTAAAATAAATAGATCAATAAATATATAAAAATAATATTTAAAAGAATAAAAAACAGAAAAAGAGACTAATGAGCTATAGATAAGTTAAACTTTATTTCAACTAATCTACATGATAATTTTAACATGCTAGGACTAATCTACATGATATCTTTAATATGCTAGGAAAGAGAATCTAGCATATAATGTTTATGCATACAATATTTAAAATATATAAACATATTCAATATAATACATTTTTATATCATAAATTATTCTAAATTCAATTTAAATGTTAAATTCTTAGTTTTTTTTCTTTTTTCATTATATCTGTTTTTGAACAGTGACAACTTCAGAAAATAATTTTATCCAGCTCAAATGGATGAGAAAATATTATGTGAATTAATGAGACCAACCAGATACAGAAAAACTATGACTCTTTGTCCAGAGATGTCAGGATGAAGAAGTTGGCCACCAAGACCAGTATCAAACAGATTCTCAGAAAGGGAGTTGGAGATCTTAAAGATTGAATAGGTAAGAAGTGGAATGGGAGAAATTATCAACAACAATGTTTGTAAATTAAGTAAATGTCAGATTGATATTTTGGCTTGGGGATGCTGCACACTTCAGAAGCAAGGCATCATATACAATGGTGTGGAAAGCATATTCTGTCTTTCAGTTTTGAAATGAAGATGCAACTCAAAAATAGTGAAACTCAAGTTTTTGGTCAAATGTTCGCTCTTAGGTTTTAGCTAGAGAGAGGTTGTTCTATTCCTAGGCTGTTTTATGCAATAACTCTGTCAGGCCTCTGTTTTCACACTTAATGTACACACTTCACTTATTTGTCTATATTGATACTTTTTTCAAGTTTAAACCTTTTTAGTCTCTAGCTTCTGAAAATCTTGCCAGTGGAGTGAGGGTGAATGAGAAATACTGGCAGCTCATTCATCTCATCAGCCAGTACACGGGTGCCTTGACTGCTCAGTTGCAGCTTCCTAAAAATAATCTGAGGAAAAAGAGTTATGTGGATATATTTAAGATTCTAGACAGAATCCACTGACCCATCATCCCGATCACTCCATAAAAATACCATAAATATTTAACAGTTTTTTATAGGGTCCCTAAGGATCAGGAGTCCTAATTATCTAACCTAGTAAACAATAAATCCCATGGGCCAAGAGGACAATCCCTAGAGATTTAGGTAGCTGTTTCCAAGTCCATCCTATCTTGCTGTTCCACAAGCTTAAATATGGCAAGAAAAATGACAATAGCAAGTTTGAATGCCCACAGTAAAATGAAAAACATCTACAGAATGTATTATTGCATAACACTATTTTGCAAATGAATTGAGACTGAAACCATTCATACATAAGACAGAGTTGGTCTCATTAGTCACTTCACCCAGAATTAGAGTTAGTGGTGTGTTTCTTATAGATTTTCATATCTGTGTGCATCATGCAGAGGAGAATACAGTTCTGGTTCCCTGCATGAAAAAAGTCAGCTATTTCCCAAGGCACATTCTCTGAACAGTCAAGAGTGACCTCATTTGCAGCTTGCAGCTGAGTTGGAATTTCCAAGTTTAAGTGATTTTAAAAATGAGGATCTTCATTTAGAAATAAGTTTCACAGCATTTATGAGGGATTAGTGTAAATAAAGCAGGACACAGCACTCCAAACTCAGAGGAAACAACATTTAGTAGGGATATCTAATGAAGTAAGATAAACAACTATTCTCAATTTAAGGTAGAAGTAAGGCCTGCCATAGCTGTCCTATGAATTTGGTCCTCGATTAGTCTTCCAGCTGACATGCCTCTAAGAGCATTTGTTGAATTCAAATGTACAGTTATCCAGAATACAATTGATATTATAATTATTGGATCATTTTATGAACAAAGAGGATGATTATTGTCGCATCTGAGAAGTTTAAAATTACCTATGGGATTTTTTTTTTATATCATAGGACTCTGGTGGTGAATACTAATAGTAAAACTGATTTTAAAGACTGAGTATGTCTGGATATGTCAGAAAAGTTTGTTTTATTTTTTTTTATTTTTTCACTATCTACTTATATAAATTCTAAACTTCTTCATTATATATGAACAGTGAATTCAGGGCTTGCTTCCCAAAAGTTTTGGTGCTGCATTTAGTGTTCCATATTTTCAAGAGTTTGAAGTGCTGAGAATCAAGAACATCTCTTAAAATATCTATTCCAAGAGATGAATACATTGGTTAATAAGCATAATGATCAGGTTTATGAAGATATGGAAAAAAATTTAAAAAGGAAGATATGTGTAGGAAAACAATATATTTAGTGTGTTTGTATGTGTGTGTGTGTGTGTGTGTGTGTGTGTATGATTGAGAATCCATAAAATCCTTGTAATATTTTTTTACATGTGCATGCAGGACAGGATAGTATCAGAGGTGAAATTCCTGAAGGCATATGGATGAGACTAGTCCAGTACTTGGCCACAAGGACTAATAAGAATATTGATGGTCAACTGTTGCACAAATAAAAGAAACTCAGGGCCAGGTCTTTGGGAATGTCAGAGATATTAAAAAGAGTAAACACCACAGTCAGATCTTACCCAGCTGTCTTCCAGCTTCCTCAGCTTGGCTCCTCCTGGCTTCATCTGTGTCTCTGTCTTTCTATGCCTGCCTTAAATACTCTCATTGCTCAGTTAAGACATGGCCCCACCACAGCCTGCCTGAAAACCTGGAACTCCTTCTGTAAACTTGTATGACCTCAACTCAGTTTGGATTAAGGGCATAGGTCACCACTCCAGGGATATTTTCTGTGCTGGAATTAAAGATGTGAATCACCACTCTCTGATCCTTCTGGATTGACTGTGGGTAGATCCCTCTGATATCTCCAAATGTTTGATTATATCCCCACCTATCCCCTTTTGTGTCAAATTTAGAAAAAGGTTATAGCTAACATAAGAAAAACCATATGCAATAGGTAATAATTATATACAATATATACAAACAATAAATGAGCAATGTCCAGTCCATTAACAATTGACAGTTCAAAGAAAATATTTCATTAATTATCCTATTTTGATAAGTTCAAAGGATTATACATAATTCACTTTCTTTCTAACTTGTATTACTAACTAAAAACTATTATTTTGATGTCTTTGAAATTTATACATTTTAACTTCAAAGTTTCTTTCCTAAAACTGTCACTGGAAAACTATAACTATAACTATCTCATCTTCAACTGCCTTGGAGACCCACGAAGGAAATAATATTTACCCAAGTAAACAGAAAGTGCAAGCAACTTCCAAAATCTAGAAATGACAGAGATGATACCTATGTGCCTGGACAGTCACCCAAAGTTCCTTTATAAAGTTGAGGCATCCATCTTCAACCTATAGGCCCAGAGTCTCTTTTCATTTCAGTGAAGCAGGAAATCTGCTCTTCTCATTCTGGTATAATTCATCAGTCACTTCTCCTTGTGTCCTGAAGAATGTCTTACAGTTTTCTCTGAAAAGCAGGAACCTGAAAGGTCTCAGCTTATTCTGTCAAAGTTCAGATGTCACTTTCCTATGGAACCTGCATGTTCAATTTAAGCAGCATATTGTCAAGCAGTCAATACAAGAACAGATTCTTGTCCAGTGACTAACTGTTGCCGCAAAGAAAGTAGACTCCATGTGGAGGTCTTCAATGCCCAGTAGATTGGTACTGCCAGGAGCAGACCTGTCTCACTGTCCAGTAAAGTCTAAGTTCTAAAAATATTTTAAATGCCATATTCTATGGATTTCTGAAATGTTTGAAGAAGACCTGTTTATCTAAAATATGTTTGTTTGATCTTAAAGACATATCTAATATTACCGTGTTTGAACGTAATGTTTAACTACTAACTTGCATTACATTCTATTTTAATTAGTAAGTGATAAAAACTTTTTTGTTAGATGAACTGAATAAGTATATTACTTTGAACCAGAATAGAGATATTTGTACAGTAACATTATTAATATCAATATATTCAATTTGTATACAATATACAAATATCCAATATAAAATATTTAAAGCTAGTAAAACCTTTTAAAAGATTCAATAATCTATCCTTATATCCTATATATGTGTATCTCCCTTTTCTTTATATTTTTTAACACAAATCTTGAATCTAGTCATTCTTGTTTAACTTTTTTTCTAACTATAACTATTAACAATTTTTGACCAATTAACTTAAACAATGACAATCACCAATAACCCATTGAACAACCAAAACCAACCAACCCCACCTCTTGGGAATGTGGGCACCCTGTACTTAAATTTTCTTCCTGCTGACTGGTGGTGACATTATCTTTTGGGGATCCTGAAAAGAAAAGTTTTGTTAAATGTCAAGTCATGAAATAAGTAGCTATGTCATTTGTTGTCCAGTCTTTACTTAACAGGAAAGTGCATGGTTTATCTTAAATCCTGGCTATAGTAGCCTGTGAAGCTGAATCATCTCAGAGAGCTGCCTCGAAACTGTCCTGACCAGTTTGTAGTCCAAATCTGATCTTTGATTGGTGTTTGGCAGCCCAGTGACTTTGTCAGAGTCTATGTAAAATCATCATTGTGGGGCCCCATCTTTCTTTTGGATACTTCAAGTTCACAATTAGGCATTGTCCTGGATCACTGCAAAAAAGTGATAAAAGGCTAAAACCAAGCACAATTTACAGGAAACTAAATATATAACAGTTTATTCAACATAGGATTAGTAACAATAGAATAATCCCTTATTTTTTTTTATTATTCTTCTGTCCCGTATCAGGTGGCTCTTCTGATATGACACAGAGTTCTTGTATTTTCCTTTAATAAGTATGCTTGAGTTTAGAGAAGGAGAGAGCCACACTCCAAACCTAAAGCCATCTTTAGATTATAATGAAGCTGGAACTTCAACTTACAACAAGAGTTGTAGCTGATAAGCAATGAGATTCCACCCTATGAAGTATACTTGTACCAATAGTTATGATATTCTTTTGCTGGTAAAATTTTCTGGAGAACCTTTCCTTTGCTTTAGATGTCTAGATGTTCAAGGTCTTTTCATTCTTGAAGATGGGTATTTCCAATTTTCTGTAAAGACAAAAACAGAAACCTGACCCCACCATTTGTTTTCCCTTACAACTTAAAGAACTGTAATATGGGTGGATGAGCTATCAATTCTTATTTTTATGAAATTTCTCTGGTTCAAATTGAATTTTTATTAATTTTGATGGTATCCATAACTTTTCTTAACCCGTAGAAACAAAAGAAAAAAACCCTCCCCAATGTAGCACATATTCTGGCTTCCATTCAGAGGTTTGTACATCTTTGAAGTAAACAGGCTGATTTAGGTTTTTCGAGAGTCCCATGCCTTTCAGCATTTAACTGCTTCTGTACCAGCTGCTCTAAGTACTGCAATTTCTCTCTCTCTCTCTTTTTTTTTAGAGGCCATTGAAGAACCCATATAGACTTCTCTGATAGCTATTTTAGAGGTAGTGCTGTTGGTAATTTTGAAAGATCAGCAGCTGTTTTGCCTTGTTTCTGTATAACCTGAATGATCTGTGACTATTTCTCAAAATACCTTCTAATGATTTTTCCAGAACCATGTGCTAGTTTATGGCTTATTTCTGTGTTTTGACTAATATTAATCTGTGTGTTCCAATGTTGTAGTAAATCTCTTCCCCATAAATGTATAGAAAAGTCAGCCACATATGTTTTCAATATTCCTCTCTGTCCTTCTGGTTATATACATTCAAGACATCTTGCACTCTGTTTTACCTGGGTTATTGACCCAATACCCCAAAACTTAACATTTACCTCCTGAAAGGAGCCAACTTGGATGCCATAACACTGTTGAAATTAGTGATACATCTGTGCCTGTGTCCAATAAGCCTCCAATAACATTTATTTGTGCTTTTAATTTTGGCCTTTGTTCATTGATAGAAGCTTGCAAAAATGTTAACTTTAAAATTTTTCCTTAATTTTTTTCTTTTTCTGTAGAGTTTCTATCATTTCATGTAGTATGTCTTTTTAAATGAGTTTTAATTTTTAAATTGTTCTGGAAAGCTGTTTCCTCTACAATGGTAGGGTAGGAATGGATTAAATTTGGTATGGGGCTTTTGAAAGCCCCCTTGGGGCATTTACCAATGGCATAATGTTACTTGATAAAAGCCCCCTTGGGGTGTTTCCTGAGGGCAGAAAGTTACCTTGTCTGTCCATTGTTGATCTGCATGCATTCCTCCAATGTCTTCCTTTTCCACACCTTCTGCATACTCAAGAAGGGAGTGGTGTTCTCTTGGGATTATTCCTATCAAAAGCACTGTTTCTGGGAATGTCTTGTTTACTATCTCTTTTTATGTGACCTTGCCTTCCAGAATTGTAGGGTTTAACATTTTGACTTTTTCTTATACCTCTAGAAATAAGCTCTACTACCCAGTTATCATCACTGTCATGATTCTAAATTAATTGTCTCAAGAATCCAATCCTCCAAAGGTGCTGACCTTGCTTTTAAGGTCTAAGTATTTTTCTACATTATGCATTAGCATTCTCAAAAGCCAGTGATTCAGTTATTCTTTTCTTGGCTTCTGAGTCCAGTACCATTCTGTTGACTGCTGCAGTTAATCTGTGCAAAAATCTGTAAAAGTTTCTTTGGGGCTTTGAATTACTTTCATGAATGATTACGTTTTCTTTCCTATGTCTTCAGTCTAGCCTCAGGCATTTAAAGCTACCATGAGACATAAATCCAGAGTATGTTCCTTTCAATATCAGCATAATATCCTTCCCCAAGAAGTTGGTCTTGGGGGACTTTTATGCCTCTGGCCCTGCTTCTTTGTTCTATTGTTTTAATTTTAACCTCCTCCCTCCACCATGATTTCCATTGCATAAGTGGTTCTGCCTTTAACAAAGCTGTAACCATATCTAACCAATCTTTGGGGGTGACCCAGTTACAGCATGACCAGGAGTTCAACATTTGTTTTACAAATGATGAATGCATCTCATATGGTACAATTGCTTCTTTTACTCTCCATAATTCTAACATTTGTACTGGAGCCCAGCTAGCTTCTCTATCATTGCTATCATTCTTCATTTTTTAAAAGGTTACTGTGTATATTAATGCTGCCTCTTCTTGTCTAATTTTGGATGACCTTGCTGAAATTGGTTCTTCATATTCCTCTGTTTGAATTTGAGCATCTTTGTGTTCTCTCTCAACAGGCTTTTTAAAGACCTTTTTCTTTGGACTATATTAATCAACTTTTTAAGTGATAATATAGAAATCAAACAAAAATATTCATAGTAAACAGTATAATGAGCATTACAATAGTTCCATATACCTTATTTATGTTTTCATTCACTGGTTTTAATTCCAAATCACCTAGCAAAAGATCACAGTATGACCATGCACCCTCTATTGTTTTAAACAAATTCCCTCTTTTTTAAAAAAAATTGATGTACTGATGTACTCACCAATTGTTGTCTGTTGATGATTCAATTGATTGTGAAATGGGGCAGCTACCTAGTGTGATAGTAGCCCAAGGAGAGGTCCAAAAAAGAAAAAAAAATACCAAAAACCAAAAAACAACCCACCTTGGGAAAGAGGCCACTGTCTGAAAAACTTACCAAGATAAAAATGAAACAGAAACATGTGTGGCTGGTCTGCCTAAGACTGGAGCTTAATTCAGAACTAAAAGCCTAACCAGCTAGTAACCACTCCTCTGGGCACATGTCGCTCTGGGTAGCAAACACTGTTTTGGGGTAGGGAGGGGAGCAATTCATGCCCCAAAGTTGGATGGCAAGTGTTGAATTAATAAAGGAAACTCAGGGCCAGCTCTCTGGGAAAGTCAGAGATATTAGAAAGAGTAAACACTACAGTAAGATTTTACCCAGCTGTCTTCCAGCCTCATCAGCCTGGCGCCTCCTGGCTTCTGTCTCTCTATGCCTGCCTTAAATATTCTCTTTGCTCAGTTAAGGCATGGCCCACCACTGCCTGCCTTGAATTCAGTTTGAATTAAGAGCGTAGTTCACCACTCCAGGGATACTCCTTGTGCTGGGATTAAAAGGTGTGAATCACCACTCTCTGATCCTCCTAGACTGACTATGGTAGATCCTTCTGATATCTCTGAAAGTTTTATTATACCCCCACAGTCAACAAAGCTCTGAAAATTTTGCTAATAAAAATGTAATTTGTCTTTATAGAAAAAATATAAAATTTAAAATAGTAGTATAAAATAATTATAAATTCAAGTGTATTTATTAATTTATTATAAATTATAAGAATGTGGACAAGAAAAAGTTGTTTTAAACATGATAGTGTCTTGTGCATTTTCGTGTAACTATAATCTGTGTGATTAGGCAATGCTTTTCTCACTTAGATATATCATCCCTAAAGGAGTAGTTCTATGTTGGCCAAATTATGAATTACTTTTGATTACTTATGTTCCCTTTCTATTAAGGCTGAAAACAAGTCTAATATTGCCTGCATTCTTACTTGTTTTTAAACAACAGAGAAGAATTTTTGCATATCCTTTCACAGTTTAAAAAAAATGTAGATGGCTAAGTCCTGGTTGGGAAGTTGCAGCATTAAGTAAAAGGGGGAACTTGATGGAATCTCTACAATATTGCTATTTGCACATATTTCTTTGGTAAAACATAAATGGTTGATTGTTCTGGGCAAGAGATATTCCAAAGCAGAACATTTCAGACAGAAGATGACTCCGGCAGAATTAATGACAGTGTAATATTGACTTCAGAGGTTATTATGAAACAAAGGCTAATTATTTTGTTGATAACTAAGAGGGGCTCCACCTATGAATGTCCTTGTTCACTTGATTGCTTTGCTGTTACAACAGAAGTGTTACTAGGTTTAAAGGCAGCATGAGGAAAGGTGTGGGATGGTTAGTTCTCTTTTTGGGCAAAGAAAGGTGCTTTCTGCCAACCATGACCAAAAAAAAAAAAAAATACAAAAAAAAAAAAATAAAACAAAGATGCAGGAGTAGAAAATACGTCTGGTGGAATTCCATAAATGTGTACAGATGCTTTCTGGGATATGAAAGGGATTCCAGCATGGAATACTGGAATATTCCATGCTGGATACTAAATAACTAAATTTTCTTGAAGCAACCACAAAGGAAACAATATTTTTGTTGCAGCTGAAAACAATATCTCTTTGTGAGACATCTCAGTGAGCTGTCTACCTAAGTCTGGCAGCATCAGCCCATACTGACATAAAGATATGTGAGGAGCAGGTACTTGGGATATATTGTAGGTGTAGCCTACTATTGCGATCTCTTCATCACAGGACACTGAATTTTAACAACATTTACTTCCTACTTATATCACCTAAAGAAAGCTTACTTCCCAGCAATATATTTTCTCTGAATATTGGAAATCTAGCAGTTTATCTTAATATTGTCAGAGTGTCATGCATACTTGTGTGCATGTGTGCATGCCTGTGTGTGTGTGCACATGTGTGTGTGTTATGAATGTGTAGAATTCAGAGGATACCCTTGGGTGTTAGCCTTTACTTTCCATCTGCTTGAGACATGGTCTTTTATTGTTGCTATTGTTTACCATTGCATAATGCTTGCGAAGCTAGCTGGCTTACAAGTGTCCAAGGAGTTTCCTATTCTTTCTACCCACCTCATTGTAGGAACACAGGAGTATATACTTCAAGTGCTGCTTCAAGATTTATTCCAGCTCTGGGGATTCTAACACACACTGTGCCCTCACTGGGTTATATCCTAGACTCTCAGCCTGTCTGGTTTACAAGAGCACTTGCAAAGTTGTTGCTTATTTATCAATACTTATCTCAATTTTCCTGAGTATTTTCTCCCTTTTTTTTCTGTATTTTTTTAGACTAGGGTGGAGAGGGAATATTAATCAATGAAACAAAAAAATCTTGAAATATTAAAACCCCATAGCTAATTAGATATTAAGGTGGTGGCTTACCAATCTGTATAACTCCAGTTCCAGGGGCCCACTGCCCTATTCTGACCTTTGTGGACATGCACATGGCAGCTCACATTCCTATGTAAATCCAGTTGCAAGGATTCAACACCCTCCTCTATTCTCTGGGAGCAAGCACACAGTGCACAAACAAACATGTAAGCAAAAGACATATAAACATAAACCTTAATAAAAGAATGTATAAAGAAACTTTCATGTACCAATAGTATATTAAAGGTCAGGGCACTGAAGAGGGCTGAATAAGAGCAGGTGCCGTGGTACATATGCATGGTGTGAAACAAAAAAAATGTGGTAGATGCATGAGAGGAAGAGCTTCAATATTTAAAGAATGCAATGGGTGTCTAGGCCATAAATTTGCGAGTTCTAGCTATGCTCTTTTCCATTTTCATCTCTTTCACTCACTCATATGAGGTTTGAGGTAGACAAGATAGAATTTTATGGGTAAAATGTCCTTTTTATTGATGTGTTATTAGTTTTCTTTGGACTGTTCATGGTATGGGAAATAAAGGTGTAACAATTGTTGCTTGCTATGGTCTCTCTGAGAGGATTTCAGAGGTGCTTGTGGACCTGGAAATGACTAGGGAAGCGCAAGGGAGACTGGCCTGGTTGGACTGGATTTGCACTTCCTGCTGTCCTCCTCCCCATTCCTTCTCCTCTGCCATGATTTTCACACAGTAAAGCCCAGCAGCCCCACAGTGAACAGAGGCTTCATTTTCTCCTGGAGAAAAAGGAAGAACAAAAAAGGTGTTACATTAATTAGAAAGGTAGTAGGGATCTGTGAAGGAGCAAGGGAGACAGTGGCCCTGATTACATGTCATTAATGTACTACAGCTCCTAAGCCTCAAGTCCGCTTAGGGATTGTGAGGTGACTATTTATTATTATTATTATTATTATTATTATTATTATTATTATTATTATTTAAACTTTTCCCATATGCACCACTGCTTCCCTTCCTGCCCCTTCTCCCTGTCCTCTGCCAGCCTTCCCCCACTCTCTCACTACCCCTTCAGTCCCCAGAGAGGGCAAGGAATCCCAGGGATAGAAAACAAAGGTGCAACAACCTAAAATAATCGTATTTTGATAATATTCTCATAAACTTTCCAACTTCTATCATACACACCTTTTCCGCTTGCCCCTTTCTAACACTCAATTTTGAGTTGTTTTCTCCCCTCTGCCTTACAGAATCCAGTTTACCTGAAATTTGATGTTTTTAATTGGGGACATTTGATTAAGTCTAATATTTTGTAGCTTTAGTACTGTAGTTTTAGTTGTAGCTTTGGTAGTGAACAGATTTAGATAATCTTTTAGATCTAGAAAATTTAATTAAAAATTTAAAACAGCTATGTTTGAGGATCCCTGGTGCCTGAACTGACTTGTCTTTCTTACCTATCTTCCATAATAACCACATCCCATCGTATATTTAATGTTTCTTAATTTTAGTTTTAGTTTCTTTGGTCTTTTAATACTTTTATTCACTATGATTCAATGTGACCAATTATAGTTTGCAGATAAATCTGTTGTTTATTGGGGTCTTGATAACCTTTTCTTTTTATTTATAATATTGTTTTTAAATATCTGTTTTATGCTATTTTAACTTTTAATGTTTATATATTTCTATTTTAAATTTAATATTGTGAAATGAGTTTGTATTTACTGTACTAACAAAACAATAATGTGACATATTTTTCACTCATGCATATTCATTTAATACTAACATTTTTCTGAACCATTGTAGTATTTAATTTAAATAATATAAAGTAAATAAAGTCCTTTTATTTAAAAAAATAAGAAAAAAGAGAGTTGATGGTGTTAGCTGAATGTCATCTATCTTGAACTTCTAATGCTAACTTCCTCTAGAATTATGTTTCTCTCCATCTCCTACCCCAAGCAGTCTCTTTCCAGAAAGCAGAAATCTTGTTAATATATTCTGTGATGGCTCCTGAACTTTTCTCTGTGATGTCCTTCCCCATAGCTGTATCCATCCAGTTCACTTCTGTTTGGAGCATCAAAAAAGTTAATAAAAGAGGATGTTCATGGAGAGTTTAGCATGATGCTACTAAATACAGAAGTTCATTCTGCTCCCTCACTTTAGATATAAGAAAATATTGTCCTAGGACACTGAAGAATCACCTTACAGATGCCATCCATTTCACTGGTGTTGACATTATTGTTAAAATTAGATGCACATGGACAAGTTCTGAGTAAAGGAAAATTTATTGCAGAGACTGAAAATAATTATTGATATCACACAGGGACATGATTTTAAATTACATTTATAAAATTCCTCAGTTACAAATCTATGTACTTATGAAATAAACAGTTTCTTGGCTATTTGGTGTGTTTAGTATTAAATTTTAAATAACATGCCAATGTTAAGTTTATGTGAAAGACCTCTTGGTTAGTACAACAGAATTACAGATACTCTGATGACTTTGTAGTCTACATGCCAGCTAATTCACTTCTGATAAACTGCAGAGTTTATTAATTCAAAATAGATAGAACATAATTTGAAAAGAAAAAAAATCAGTAAGTAAACAAATTTAAGCAAACTTACATAAGATGAATAATTATAAAATGAGAAAGATGTACAGCATTGGATGTAACTTCTAAAAATATTCTCAACCCCCCTATACTTGTAATAGTAGTTTACAGCAGTGGAGAATAGAAAAAACTGCAGAGTTGTATGTGTGGCTAATATGTAAGTGCAGACATTAAGTAAATTAGTATAAATCCTGTACCATATTTGAAAATTCCTTCTAATTTACTAACAATTATAAAAGAATTTTATTTTTATCACATTAATTTTTAGTGTGTATAAAAATTACTGAATAATTTTCTGTTTATTTGTCTTTTTTCTTCCTTTCAGTGATGGAGATATCATCCAGGATTTTGTATATGTACAGCAAATTCTATGTGACTGAACTGTATTTTCACCCTCATATATTTTCTTTTTAATATTATCTTAAATTATGCCAACAGCTGTTTAGTATTGAATCATTTGCATATAATAGAAATAAAAGCCAATGATATGCAGGTAGTTCTTTGAAAACATTACTAACAAACCCTTACCTAAACTAATCACAAGAAACAGAAAGAAACACTAGTTAACGTAACTAGTAGTAAAACTGGGAGAATTAAAACATATTCTCTAAAACCCAGAGAATCAATAGAGGATATTTTTTTAGAATTATACTTCAATGAATTATACAATCTAGGTGAAATGAATACATTTTAATGCATAGCTGTAAAAATTAAAGTAAGAAGCTAGATCTATATAGCAACAAGAATGAAGCAGTGATTGCCTATCAGCAAAGGCCACATCCAGACAGAATCAGTATTAAAGTCCACAAGATCTTTAAGAGAGTTCTGTGATACATTGGAACTCAAGATATACAAGGGAATTACAAAGAAAAGGTAGAAGATCTAACTAAGAGTTTCGAAGAAAACTATTCCAGGCTTTTAAAAGCAATTGTTGCTGATGTTATGGTTTCTTGGCCATTTTCTACTCCTTTGGAGTGCTTCAAGTGGTTCATCAGTAACTTCTAAGTATCAAGTACATCTTTATTCTCTTGAGTTTGCATGAGTATCCTTGGAGGTTACAAACATATTGCAGACATAGGAAGTTCCTAGTACTTTGGATGATTGAATAAAACATGCCCACCAAAGATTCAGGTATTTTAACCCACAGTTTCTGGTTTTTGGCACTGTTGGGGAGATTGTAAAAGGTTTTGGAAGTAGAAACTTGCTGGAAGAAGTGGTATCACTAGGGGCAGCTTTGAAAGCTTATGGTCTTATGCTTCCTCTGTATTCTTGTTGCCTCATGTTTGCAGATGAAGATGAGCTATCTCAGTTTCCTGCTCATGCTGTCTGCATCTCCTCCTCCCCAGCATTATGTACTCTCCCTCTCCTACACTGAACTTAAATAAACTCTTCACAAGTTGTTTGTGGTAATGATAGTTTATCACTGGAAAAAAAAGTCATACAAATCCTAGCATGTGCCTCTTAGAAGCATAGTGTCCAGTGCACTGTCCACCTCAGTCAGGTGGCCCACCAGTACAGGATAAACTTCTATCACAAAGACACAGAGGCAAATGATGAAGTTATATGGCTTCATTTGAATAGATATGATTTAATTCACAAAATTAAGTTTAAGATCAAATCAGGTATGATTTCATTGTGTATGTTTTGTTATCTGCTTTTTAGCAGTTTTCTTAGGGAATGTATTCATGAAAAAGAAGAAATTACGTTCACTTGTCTTAAATTACTTTGGTATTCACTGTCATAAGCAACTGGGATTATGCATAAATAGTCACATTTAGAAAGTTATCATACCTTATTCCTTGAAGAAAGGGGTAGACCACACAATGTTTAGCATATTATTGAATATATGGTTTTGGTTAATATTATAAAGGTTCATTGTAATAAGGATAAGAAGTAATAAAGAATAAACAATTAGTAAATTTCCATACTCTGTATTATCTAATAGAAATACATAACTCACAAAACATCACTAGAAAATCAGCAATTTAATAAAATTATTAAACAATTATAATGAAGATGTGAGTCTATATATAAAATGATTAGGAAAGCCATATTGAATACAACGTGAAGACTGTTTCCAAATTAAATACTCTTTTTAAGCAGAGGTTTTCAAATTCCTCGAGTAAGCTTAATATTGAGGAAGAAGAACCAGTGTCACCTTGAGAAACGGACAACTGGTAACTGAGGGCTGAACTCCAGCCCTAAGGAAACAGTGAAACAATAGGGATAAAGGACATAAATCCTGGATCAGCAAAACCAGGATACAGGATGCAGTAAAAATATTTTTATGGAGACCAGACGTCCCTATTAGATACCTCATATCCTGCCAGAACCTTACAACTTCATTATAGACATTCTAGAAAGCCGTTAACAGTCCCATACACTGACTGCTCCAGTGACTACCTCATCTTTGGCTTCTCTGTCTAATCATACAGCACCATTGCACATAATCCACTGCTTGAAACTCTATCTTATATAAACCCCTTGTAAAAAGAACCCAGGACCTTATTCCCTCACTCCAGCAGAAAGAGTGTCAGGAGAAGTTCCCACCTTGGCTTGAATGAAGAAGCCTTTCTTCTTGCATCAGAAAGTATGCTCTGTGGTGGTATGGCTGGTGGTCCTGAGTTTCAGGTATACCAAGATTGCCACTTAGTATAACATTTGATCTTTCATTAAAATACATTTAATATTTCCCCTTTTCAAACATGAAGACTTAGATTTTTGAAGACATACTTACAAAACAGGATAGTTCTTCTACTATATAGTTGGTGCAGTAACAACAACAAATTATTGCCTACAAAGTATAAAAATGATTAGCAAACTAACAAATCAAATAGAAGTTCCACAAAAATTTTAGGGAAGAATGTTTTCTTGAAAGTTTTAGAGTTACCTTTCATTGAAAACTCCAGGCCTAGCTCCAGCAGCCCAGGTAAAGGGAAAGAAGAGAGATTATATGTTAAATTTGTCTTTAGTCTTTGAGTTGAGCAATATTCTCACCACACTTTGTTTTTGTGCTTTATTCCATTTTTTTTTTCTGTTCACAAAAGTTTCTTGCCCACTTTTACACTGCTCTGGTGCTAAAATTGCTGCTGGAAGGTCACTTTACCAGGATATTTTGTATACAACTTAATGAAAACAAAAGGAAAAAAATCTATTTTCAGTTTTTTCTTATATTGTCCCATATGATTACCTTAGAACAAGTGGAAAGCAAGTTAAAAATAGTCCAATTTCTGATATTATGAGCTACCCAAATTCTACTAAGTAATCTAAATGCTAATCTTTTCTAAGCTACCAAAAGTCTTCTATACATTAGGAGGTTGGGCAGCCAGGTTGTCACCACTGTGACTTGCTAAGCACTCAACTTTATTTCTCTCTTCGAAATTTTTTCTTTGCCCATTGACAGTAGAAATGCAATATGTATTTCTGATCTCAAATGTAGCTATAATTTTATGAGCATAAATATTGACCAAGGATTCTGGGAAGCCTCTTTTAAATAACCAAAGCCAGGTATGGAAAGAATCATTTTTCTGGCCCTCCCTTTCTTTTTTATATTAAATTGTCAGGTTAGTTATGGTGATAGTATCCACATTGGGCTTGAGACTAGTAGCCATAGAGTCGAGTAGTGATAGTCACGGAAAAGTTAAGGTGCTAAATCCACAACGACATAAAGCTAAGGTGACAGACAGGATGAATCTTAAGGTGCTCATCCTTTTGACTTGTACTTATCCTCTGGCAGAGCCTCTTCAATGTTTTTCCAGAAGCCTCCATATTGATTTGTACCATGTCCTTCTCTAAACTGGAAGTTAGAAGTCCAATTGTTTTTCTTCCACCCTTCACTCTATAATCTCTTGATTGTGTCATGGAAATGAAAGGTGGCCTCACTGCTTCCAACCTATCTAACTGCCTCTTGAATTAGATCATTCATCATTATGGCAGCCTGTTTCATATTTTCATAGATCAGTTTCCACTAAAGCTCATCATATCAATGACAATTTAATATTTCAAAAAATAAAAGACATATGACATGAGATCATGTTTCTTTAGACTCTGCCATCCTATTGATAGCTACCACAGCTTACCTTTAGTGTCATGTTCCAGATTCTAGCTGATGTGGAGCTCCTAAAGTATATTCTGGCTTTTTATAAATGTTTCAATACTGTTCTTGCTTCTGCTTAATAACTTTAGTCAATTCTCCAAAAAGCCAGTTGTTACAATGTAGTAGTTTCTTGGTCTGGGGCAGCCAGAGGCCCAGACTCACAGACCCTGCAGCCCCAGACCTCTTAGCCACCTGCCTCTGTTCAGGCCCCACAAATGACTCAGACACTTTAAGTTCATGCTATTTGGCTTATGGCTCAGGCACATTGCTAGCTAGCTCTTACATTTCCATTAATATTTCCTGCCATGTGACCCATGGCTTACCTGTATTCCTTACATGTTGCTCCTTTGGGCTTCTGCTTGGTCTGTCTCTTCTTACATGTTGATCCTTTGGGCTTCTGTCTCCTTCTGTCTCTGACTCAGCCCTGCTCCTCCTACCTATTCTGATTCCTCCTCCTACTTTTTCTATGGTGCCTGTCATGGGCCAAAACAGCTCCTTTATTTAAAGATTGCTATTCACAGCATACAGAAAGGCATTCCCACATCAGCCAGTGATTTATCATTTCTTTGTACCATGAACTTTAGGGGATTAAAATTTTATTATATGCACACTGTGACTAATGAGCTTGTGAATTTGTCTTTTTTTACAAGACTTGAGGACATGGGTATATTTAAATCATATTTTTCTAAGATTTAGAAATATATGTTGAACACATTAAAAAAACATTTTTAATCTATTTCTTTACCATTAATAAAATGGATGAATACAGTCAATTGCTGTGGTCCCACTTCAGCCCAGGTTCAGGTCTTGAGATGGAAAAAGAGTGTTAGAACAAAGAAATAAATTTTCAGACCACCAGATGAGTTTCAAACAAGTGGCCATTCCTGAATAGCTCCAGCTGCCTTTATTCATACATCAAAACTAGCATGTTTTTTTTTCCCCACTAACAAAGTATTTTTTCCCAGCCTCCAATATTAGTCTTCAGCAAAAACAAATATGTCAGTTAGTTTCTCTCAACTTTTACATCAAAGCCTCTTTTAAGCCAAAACAATACTCATTATTTTGCTAACATGGCCAAATATCAAGCCATGTACATCTTGTCTTTACAAACCGAAAGGTGATAAACATAGGCACATATTTTCAATAACAATAAAATCCAAAGCATATTTAAGAAATGGGGATGATCTGCCTCCAATCCTGTCAGCACTGAATCAGAACATATGAAGTGACAGCTGACATCTCAGACAAGAAACCTGAGAAGGATTAGCTCTCAAAAAATTTAGTGAAAATATTTGAAAAAAAAAAAGGAATTTCAAGGAATTATCACATCTGTCGCATGCATGATTGACAAGGGGCACTAAAAACCACAAAGAGAATCACCAATATTATGAGAAAGAAGAGATTGTGTGGGTCACACAATCCCAGCAGTATTCTGTTCTGTCCCAAAGTTGATTGGTCCTTCTGGATATCCACTGGACAAGCACTCATATACTGGTTCAAAACTAGGCCACTAGCTCTAGCTCTCAATAGTCAATCTTTAGATTTGTGAGATAGGCAGTCTATAGCGGTATCTAAGAATGTGACTTTTCTTTTAAAATTGATTTTAGAATTTTTTTTTTTTTACTGACCAATTACAGCCCAAAGATCATGCATTCATGGAGATGTACTATAATGTTTGAATGGATCTAGGAAGATCTATAGACTTTAAAAAGCAAATCCAGGCAGTTATCTTGTTTGAATGACTGTGGGACTCCACCCTCTGCTCCCTAGACAGATGCATCAGAAGAGTTGCTCTGGCGGGATCCACATCTATAATTAATAGGGCATTTGACTGTCCATAGAATTTTAAATCATTCTTTTCATCTTAGTTTCAAAGTTTTAAGAGGCTGGCCTGACACTTTTACTTTAGTTGGCACTGATTGTATTGCTTCTGAAAGACTACATTTCTAGCTTTGAAATCCAGGATCCTGATTTAGACAAAGAAAAGAATAAGAGAAACAGCTTCAGTGGGGTTTTCATTGACAGAACAACCTGGCCTGATTTTGAAGCTGAGTGATTGTGGAAGTTAATTGTCAATCTCTGTTAACACCAAATGGATTCCTAGGATGCTCTCCCCCTAAAAAAGAAGTGAACAAAAACTTCGCAAGACTAATAACACTTACCCATTGTTATCTTTTCAATCAAACCCAGCATCAAAGATTGTCTTAAAAAAAAAAAAGAAAACTCAGACCATTAACACATCTTGATTCACACAATTTCTGATGAATCTATTCCTTCACACAGAAGTTTCTTCAGTACCTGCTGCCATCTCCTTTCTGAAGAGCCTTTGCAACATCAAAATGGAATTGATTCTGAAGTCAGACATCAGAATGTCTGATGATATATTACAATACTATTTCAAGGAACATTAACACAGCTTTCAAGAAAAAACACATTTTCTGACTATATTGCTTTTCTCTTAAAAACATTAATATATAATAATTTTATGTTCCTCTTTTTATCAAAGTTATAAATATAAGATATATATATATCAAATGTATTCATGTATATGAATATATCTAGACAAGATACATTGTTTCTTGTATTAACAGCTCTGCATAACATGCAGCATCTAGGGCTGCAGGTTTCTCTGACCCAAGACATTTATTGTTTCTCCAGAGAAAAATAAATGGAGTCTATTCAGATTTTTACTTATTTTAGTTTAAAATCCCTTGTGCTGCTACAAATCTCTCTTTAACAGAGACAACCCATGTACAGAATGTCATGTACTTACTTTGTAAGGAGATAATGAACATTTTTCAATCTCAGAATTAGAAGAACATATGGAATTTTCCCAGGCCTCAATGTTTAGTTAATTTTGAAAATTTATTAGTGGCAGTTGTGTGTTTAATCATCAGTCTAGAGGACTGAAAAGGGCAAACACAGTGGAATTTGTGTATCATGGGCCAGAGTTGTAAGCCTGGCAGTTTATAGGTAGTCTTGCTATTCCAGAGGGGTTGAAAATTTGATACTTCCTTTGATCTGATTTTGGGGGTGGGTTGCAGATAGAGACATGATGAATTTTTCCTTGAGAGTGTAGGGTGCAGGAAAGGGGCGGCTCTGGAGATGGGTGCCTGCATGGACGGACATGGAGAGCTAATATGTGACAGGTGCAAGTGCTAGCTAGGAAATTAAGTAAAAAGTATAGGGGAATGTGGACATTTTAATAGAAAATCCCATACTCTATTTTCTCTTTGGATTATGTAAATATTTTGCCTTAATAGAAAAGTAGCCATAAATGAGCTCATATCAGAAGAGAAAGTGAAGCCCATTGCCACCATTCTGGGCAAGTGTGGCCTATTGTGAGCTCAGCAGAGCAGAGAACCTAGCCTGAAAGAAGCTGTATTATCTTCTGCAGAGAAAGACTACAGGCTTCAAAATCCTGGGAAAAGAGGCATTGGAGATGAATACATCTTTTGTGTTAAAATAGGATTTGGAAAACAACATAAGATTGGCAGAGAGAAGGGCATATTTAAGGATAGAAAGTGGCCCTGATACAGGGTCCTCTATTCACTTGGTGTTTTATTATTTAAAACTGTCCTATTTCCTATGTACTTTGTGATAGGTTGGTGGTCAAATAGTGTGGGAAGCAGTAAGAGCAGCAGGTGTCTTTGTGCCCCCTGATTTCCTCTTAGAAAATAAAATATAGTAGACCATAATAGAATAGTATTCGGCCATCAAGAATAAAATTGCAATTTGTCTGGAGAACAAATAGAATATGAGATAGTCATATTTAGCAAAATAAAATTTTAAGTTAGACGCTGAAGAACAATATCCTACATTATGTCTCATTTGTGCATCTTACCAAAAGTTAGATTTGCTAACTGGAGTTTACCAGTGTTCAGATCTTACCCCTCACAGAGACTGGGTAATATTGGAGAATATTTTCCTCTCATGACTGAATTCAAAGGACAGGCTTGAATCTTAAAGAGACATATTCTCAAATCCCATGCCCCACAAAGGGTATAGCTAAGATTTACATCTCAGAAAAAAAAAAAAAGTTTTCTAAGAACATAGAAGATGGGGACTAAGAACATTAATCCTGAGATTTGCACAAGAATGAGCAGTTACACAATTTTGAGACAAATCTGAAGCAAGCCATGATGATGGACTTTTGCCTGATCATTCCTGGGTTCTCAGGAAATGGTCACAAGTTATGTTTGAAGAGGTTTAAAAAGGGCAAAATCATAGAGCCGCAGTATTTTCCATCAGGTACACCCAGGGGCAAGTTTATATCCTGATGAATGACCTGTCTAAATCTCTCCCACCTACATCCAATCAGGGCAGGTATACAGCCTGACATATTTCCTGGCCACATACCTCTTGCCCACATGTAGCAAATCTTATGCAGTTTGTTTTAATAAGCATAAGACAAACAGGAAATTATTCTTAACTGTCTTCATGTCAAACAGAATCCCTAACTTGCAAGATTTATTTTTCTTGTTTTGTCTCCCATTAATTTCAAAGGCATACTGATCTTACTCCTGGTTTGGTCTCACAACTGTTTGGAAAAAAAAAAAGACAATTTGCATCACAAGTCAGATTCTTTGAAATTATAAAATTCTTTGTGTCAGTTTTGTTAACATATTCCCAATTATTTATACATTGTGTTAATTCAATAAAGATATTTTTAAAATAGTATTTCCATGAATAAGATTTAAGGTTGACAATAATGGAAAAAAAATCATAGGTTGTAATTAAAAGAGTCAAAACATAAAATTCTTGCTCTTGTATTTCACATGAATCCATATTTTGTGCTACTGAGTAGCTTGCTGAATCAGTTTAAATACGCAAAATAGTGCCTTTCAACTTGATAGGTTTATCTGCATACCAGAGAACATTGAAAATACAAAGGTAGGTGTTTTTTATTTTTCTTTTGGAGTAATTGTTTCTCAATTTGCTAGAAGAGACATGTTTTCTTAACAATGTTACACAGCTGTGAACTAAAACTAAGACTGGTGAGGAGGTAAAATATGCTTATAAGTGCAAGAGTCCCATGAATGCTGTGGTGGTAACCAGCTGATATCTGTTTGGATTTAAAGCCTGCTTCACAGAAGAAAACATGCCTGAAATTTCAGATTTGATCAGAAATCTCAGAGAAGAAGAATCTACTTGTATTATTCTGATCAATAGACATAGTGTCAAACTGCCTTCTAAATCAACATCTTAATACCCATTTATTAGTGCATTTTTCAGACATAATTTGAGAAATTGTATTTGTAGATGGAGACAGTGATCAAAGTGCAAAGAACAGGTGTCTGTAGAGTGTTCAGCCACAAATAAGACATCTATATCATCACTCCTCAATAAACAATAAGGTTGAATTTCCCTCATGAGAGGGAAGCAGAAACATTGTTGTACTCTGGGATCAAGATTCCTGGAACAGCTGGGCAGTGATAACACACATCTTTAATACCTGTACTTGGGAATCAGAGTCAGAGTCACCCATTTGAATTTGAGGCCATCTTGTTCTACAGAGAAAATACATGTACAGCCATGGCTACTCAGAAAAATTCTGTTTGAAAATAAAATTAAAGAATCTTGGAGCAAAACAGTGTTTCTAGATGTGACAAACACTTTATATCTATAAATAAATCCATAACTCACAAATCTCTCCTCCCTATATGCTAGAATGTTGACTGGTATCCTAGTTAGGATGTCTATTGCTTTGAAGAAACACCATAACCACAGTAACTCTTATAAGGGAAAACAATTCATTGTAGTGGCTCACTTAGAGTTCCAGACATTCAGTTCATTATTGTGGATAAGGCGGTGTGCAGGCAGACATGGAGCTGAAAAAGTAGCTGAGCATCTTACATTTTGTAGGCAACAGGAAGGCAACTGAAATACTGGGCAGGATCCTGAACATAAGAAACCTCAAAGCCATAAGGCTGAACACTTGTTCAAACAAGGCCACACCCACTCTAATGAAGTCACACCTTCTAGTACTACCACTTCCTATGAGCTTACAGAGGGCAGTTACATTCAAACTGCTATGCCTGACTTTGTTTTGTGTATACAACCTCAGTAACTATGAGAATCTATGGATGGGTGATAGCTTCTGAATGAGGAACTCACTGTTTTTGTAATGATTATGACCTCTGATAATTTGATCTTTATGGTTCATTTCATGATGGCCTCACATCCATGAGTCTATGAATATAAATTAGACTCAGTGTATTATATTTTAAAAAGACTTTAAAGTTGGGAGATAAAGAAATGGGGGTAGATTTGGGAAGAGTTACTATAGAAGAATTGGAGATGAATGTTATTAAAGCACATTGTACTAAATTCTCAAAATTTAATAAAAATATAGTTTTAAAAGAGAGATCCTCCAAAAATTATCCATATAGATAGTTCTTCTCAGAATATCTCATCATTTTTAGTTAGTGACTGGGCTGTGGCAGGCTTAATAAGTTATATTGGTCAACTCTTTCAAATCCAACAATTAAAGAAATAAGTGGTAGTGAAAAGAAAAGAAAGAAGATTAATTCACAGTGACTACACTGGTAAGAGAAATAAAGGGTGTCCAGTGACCCTCAGGTCTGTCTTTGGTGCTACTAGCTTAAGGTTTTAGATTAGATAGATGGCAACAGGTATGACTGAGCAAGCAATCTAGGTCAAATTGTAGTTCATGCCATTGTTAATCAGCTATTGTCTGGTGACTTGGCTCCCTACTGAGAGGATAGAAAAGTTGTCAGAACTGTGTAAAATCTCTTTTGGAGTCAGAGCTCCACTCTTTGCAGCACTAGGGCTCTAGTGTTTCTTTTTCCCCAGTATAAATTTCCTTAAATGTTTCAGATTTTTCAATAGTATGTTAGCCTGTTAAGAGAAGAACACATGTACTTATCTTTATAACATCTCTCTTGCTAGAGCAAGTTTTTCTCCCCTCATAATAATTAAGCATAATATATGTTCATTCAATATTTGAACATTTTCCAAAAGGGAAAAAATAGTAATCTACCACAGTGTTCATACAGGTACTGATAATTAGATAAAACTAAAATCTCATAAAATCATTTTCTAATACACCTCTGACAAGTGAATATCTGAATGTCATCACCTGTTCCACTTCCAAGTCTTTTTTGGTTTTAGTTCTTAAAATTGTGCAAAGGTTCTGTGTGTCACCTGAATTCAATTGGGCTTCTGTTCAGAGGAACAGGCCAGTGCGCATTTTTCAAAAAGAAGCTGTCTAAAATGAAGAATTTTCTGGGGACTTTAGAGTCACTGTGTCTTTTTTTTTTTTGACAATAGTATTGACAAGTTGTACATTATTAAGTCCCATTTCATCCAATAAACATAACATTTCTTAAAATAGAATATCGAGTGAGAGGATTTTTAGGCACTCATATAATAGTAGTTTTAATTCATTTTTAAATAGTAATTTTATTCCATATGTTTGAGTTTTCTACCTATACATATGTATGATGTGAATGCAGTGACCACAGAGGCCAGAAGAGGCCATTGGAATCCCTGGAACTGGAATTATAGAGAGTTGTAAGTTACCAACTATGTGGGTTCTGGAAATGAGAAAAAAGTATTTTTAACCACCGAACCATCTCTCCAGCCTCATATTTTCATTTCCTAATAGAGTCTTTATGTTTAATATAAAATAACGGGCTGCACAAGATTTTTTTAATAATGACATTTAACAAACAGAAATTTAGATTTTAGTATTATGTTTACTATTTTTTTCATGACGGTTTGTGTTTTACAAATGTTAAGCTAAAGAATTTTGTATAAATAATATCTATGTGGACATACACACCTACTACAGAAAGTGGGAAAAACAGCAAAGTGAAGGACAGCAACTGCAAAAGACATTCAGGAAGCACAGCAATAGGGAAAGACAGCAGTCCAGATGGACACACTGAAAGAAGCAGAAGCCCTGGAGACACAGGGTCCAACTGTGTGAATGTGAGGAAGAAGTGGGTAAAAGACAGTGCGAGAATCCACTCAACAACATGAAGAGCGATGTAGTACTCCCAGAAACTACAGGTTCTGCAAAAGGAAGACCTGACCATTTCAATACAGATGAAGTAGAAAAAAACCTACTGTAACCATAACTTTATGAAGATAGTAGAAATCCTTAAGGAAGAAATAAAAAATTACTTTAAGGAAGTGGAGGAAAACACAAACAAAAAAAATGGAAAAAAAATCAGTAAAATTTTTAAATAAACCAAAGAAATCAAATAAAGCCAAGAAAAATAAATTAACCAGGGAAAGAAAACAGTCCAAGACTTAAACATTTAAATAAAGGCAATAAAAAAAAAACCCCAAAACTGAGGGAAGTCTGGAAAAGGAAAATCTGAGTAAATGAGTAGAAACTATAGAGGCAAATATCACTAACAGAAGAGATGGAAGAGAGAATCTGAAGCATTTAGGATACAAAAAGGAAATAGAGTCATTGATTTAGAAAATTTTAAATCCAGAAAATTGTTAACACAAAACATCCAAGAAATCTTGGACACTATTGAAAGATAAAACCTAAAAATAATAGGGATAGAAGAGGAATTCCAACTTAAAGGCACAGCAAATATATTCAACAAAATCATAGAGGAAAACTTTTCTACGCTAAAGAAAGACAAACCTATGAAGGTACAAGAAACTTGCAGACTACCAAAATAAACTCAACCAAAAATAAAAGTTCCTTCTCCATGTAAAAATCAAGACATTAAACATATAGAATAAAGAAAGAATATTAAGAGCCACAAAGGAAAAAGGCCAAGTACCCTATAAAGGCAAACCTTTGAGTTGCACCTGAAAATTCTGAAAACCAGAAGATCTTAGACACATGTTCTGCAGACACTAAGAAATTATCGATGCCAGTCTATATTACTATACCCATCAAAGCTTTCAATTATTATAAACAGAGAAAACAAGATATTTCATGACAAAACCAGACTTAAACAATATGTATTCATGATTCCAGCCATACAGAAAGTACTAGAAGAAAAACTCCAACCCAAGGAAGTTAGCTATACACATGAAAACACAAGAAATAAATAATCCAATGCCATCAAAAACCAAGGAAAAGAAACACACAATTACCACCACTGCTACCAAAAACAAAAATAATTATAATCTCTGGTCTCTAATATTACTTAATATCAGTCAACTCAACTTTCCTATAAAATGACACAGACTAACAGAATGGGTACAAAAACAGGGTCTAGCCTCCTGCTGCATACAAGAAGTACACCTTAACCTCAAAGACATGCATAGTCTTAAAGTAAAGGGTTGGGGAAAATTACCAAATAAATGGATTTAAAAAACAGATCATATACCTACCCTAATATCTAACAAATTAGTTTTCAAATCAAAATTAATCAAAAGAGATGAAGAGGATATTTTATACTAATCACAGGGAAAATCCACCAAAATGAAGTCTCAATTCTGAACCTCTATGCCCCAAATACTAGAGCACCCACATTTGTGAAATAAACATTACTAAAATTTAAACCACACATCAAACCCTACGTACCAATAATAAGAGACTTCAGCACACCACTCCCAGCAATGGATAGGTCTACCAGACAAAAACTTAACGAAGAAATAAGAAAATTAACAGATGTTATAACTCAAATGGATCAAACAGATGTCAATAGACCATTTCATTGAAACACAAAAGAATATATATTTTATTTTTAGCACCTCATGGAACCTTCTTCAAAACTGAGCAAATACTCAATAACAAAGCAGATCTCGACAGATTCAAAGAATTTGAAGTCCCTCTACCTTATTGGACCACTATGTCTTAAAGTTAAAACTCCACAACAACACAAATTGCAAAAAGCACACAAACATGTGGAAACTGAATAATATTCATTTGAATCATCACTGGATCAAGGAAGAAATAAAGAAAAAACTAAAGATTTCCTAGAATACATTGAAAATGAAGGCATCCAAATTTATGGAACACCATGAATATAGTACTAAAAATTCATAGCACTAGAAACCAACATAAAAAAGTGGAGAAATATTATGTAAATTGAAGTTTTTGAACAAAAAGAAGCAGGTACCAGGAAATAATCAAATTGAGAACTGAAATCACTAAAATAGAAATAAAGAGAATAATGCAAAAGTTTCATAAAACAAAGAGTTGGCTTTTGAGAAAATCAATAATATAGATCAACCCTTATCTGAACTGACTAAAAGGCAGAGAAAGAAATTAAAATTAATGAAACAGAAATGGAAAGGAGAACATAACAGATGGTGAGGAAATCCAAGGTATCATTAGGTCATAGTTCAGAGAGTTGTACCCACAAAACTGGAAAACCTAAAGAAATGAACAATGCTCTGGATAGCTACAACATACAAAAATTAAATCAAGACTAAACAACTTAAATAGACCTATAACCAACTAGGAAAGAAGCAGTCATCAATAGTCTCTCAGTCAAAAAAGCCCAGGACCAAACGGCTTCCATGCGGAATTTTACCAGAATTTTTAAAAAGAGCTAAAGCACTACTCTTCAAAGTGTTCCACACAATAGAACCAGAAGGAACACTGTCAAACTCTTTTTATGAGGATAGAGTCATCCTGATACCCAAAGCACACAAAGGTGCAACTAAGAAAAAAAATTACAGACCAATCTCCTTCTTGAACATTGATGCAAAATACTCAATAAAATACTGGCAAACTGAATTGAAGAATACATTAAAAAATAATCCATCATGATGAAGTAGGATTGATTTCAGAGATGTAGGGATGGTTCAATGTATAAACATCTATCTATGTAATCTACCATATAAACAAACTAAAAGATAAAAACCATATGATCATCTCACTAGATGCTGAAAAAGCCTTTGATATAATCCAACATTCTTTTTTGAAATAGGTCTTGGGGAGATCAGAGATATAGCAAACATACATAAACATCAAAAGTCTATATACAGCAAGCCAATAGCCAACATCAAACTAAATGAAGAGAAACTCAGAGACTTCACTAAAATCAGGAACAAGACAAGGCTGTCTACTCTCTCCAATATCTATTCAATATAGTACTCAAAGTTCTAGCAAGAATAATAAGTCAACATAAAGAGATTAAGGGGGTACAAATTGGAAAGGAAGAACATAAATTTTCAATGTTTGCAGATATGATAGTATATATAAATGACCTTCAAAACTCTGCTAGGGAACTTCTGTAGTATGAGGTTTCTGTCCTGGACTTTCAGGCCTAACCTCAAGATTTAGACCCACAGATTCACAGTCCCACAGAGACACACAGATGCTTACTATAGTTTTAGGCTGATCAGCCTAAGGCCCAGGCATATAACTTGCTAACTCTTTACCCTTAATCTAACCCATGACTTTTATCCTGTTCAGCCATGAGGCTCAGTACCTTTTCTCAGTGCAGCATAGTTGTCCTCTTCATCTTCTGGCTTCTCTCTGGCATTATGCTCCTCTGCTCTTCCTGTTCCCAGAGTTTTCTTAGTCTGGTAGCCTCTCCCACACTTCCTGTCTGACTTTGGCCAGTCAGTGCTTTTTATTAAACCAGTGGGTGGAATAATTATTTACAATGGAACAACATAATCCCCCTACAAACTTCTAAGCTAATAAACACTTCCAGTAACATGGCAGGATATAAAATTAACTCAAAAAGTCAGCAACCTTCCTATACACAAATGATAAACAGGCAGAGAAAGAAATCAGGGAAACATCATCCTTTACAATCGTCACAAATAAAATAAAATATCTTATGGTAACTCTAACCAAAGATGTAAAAGACCTGTATGACAAAAACTCGAAGTCCTTGAAAAAGGAATTTGAAGAAGGTATCAGAAAATGAAAAGATCTCCCATGATCTTGAATAGCTAAGACCAACATAATAAAAATGGCAATCTTAGCAAAAACAATCTACAGATCCAAATTAGTCCCCATAAAAATTCCAACACAACACTTCATAGGCCTTGAAAGAATAATATTTAATTATATATGAAAAAACTAGGGAAAGCCAAAACAATCATAAACAATAAAGGAAATTCCAGAGGTATAATCATACCTGACTTCAAGTTTTACTATACAGCTATAATAATACTAATAAAAATACAGCTTAGTATTGGCATAAAAACAAAGATGTTGATCAATGGAATCAAACTGAAGATCCCAGAATTAACCCACACACCTATGAACATCTGATTTTGACAAAGAGGCAAAACATGTACAATAGTAAAAGGAAGGCATCTTCATCAAATTGTTCTGGCTTAAATGGATGTTAGAAGAATGCAAATAGATACAATTTATTGCCCTACATAAAACTCAAGTCTGAATGAATCAAAGACCTAAACATAAATCCACTTATACTGAACTTGATAAAAGAGAAAATGGGAAATAGCCTTGAATGCATTGTCACTGGAGACCACTTTTAAAATATAACATCAGTAGCACAGATACTGAGAGCAACAATTAATAAATGGGACCTCCTACAACTGAGAAGCTTTTGTAAAGTAAAAGACACATTCAAGAAGACAAAATGACATCCTACAGAATGGAAAAAAATGTTAATATTTACCAATATCACTTCTAATACAGGGGTAATCTCTAAAATATATAAATAACTCAAGAAACAAAATATCTAAAACTCAAATAACCCAATTGAAAAATGGATGACATATCAAAAGAGAAAATTCTCAGCAAAGAATCTCAAATGGCTAAAAGGCATTTAAGGAAGTATTCAACATCCTGAGCCATCAGCGAAATGTAAATCAAAATACTCTGAGATACCATCTTATACATATCAGAATGGCTAAGATCACAAACACTAATTAAAGCCTATGTTGGAGAAGATGTGGAAAAATGGGAACACTCCTTCATTGCTTGTGGGAATGTAAACTTGTATGAACACTCTGGAAATCAGTATGGTGGTTTCTCAGAAAATTATGTCAGTTTTCCTCAGGAACTAGCAATATCATCTTTGGGCACATACCCAAAATATATTCAATCACAACATAGGGACACTTTTGATGTGGAAATGTCTTTCTGTATGCTGTGAATATCAATCTTTAAATAAAGGATCTGTCTTGGCCCATGACAGGCACCATAGAAAAAGTAGGAGGAGAAATCAGAGCTTAGGTAAGAAAAGCAGGGCAGAGTCAGACAGACTGAGCCAGAAGCCCAAAGGAGAAACATGTAAGGAACACAGGTGAGCCATGGGCCATGTAGCAGAATGGGTTGAGTTAAGATGTAAGAGCTAGCTAGCAATGTGCCTAAAGCCATAGACCAAACAGCATGCAGTTAATATAAGCGTCTGAGTCTGGGGCTGCAGGTCTGTGGGTCTGGGCCTCTGACCGCCTGGGAATGAGAAACCACATTGTTACACACTTTCTTAATTATGTTGATAGTGTATTATTCATAATGGCCAGAACCTGAAAATAACATAGCTGCTCTTCAACTGAAGAATGGATAAAGAAAATGTGATACACTTACACAATGGAATATTACTCAATGAAAAAACAATGGCATCATAAAATTTTCAGGCAAATGGGTAGAAATAGAACAAATCATCCTGAGTGATATAATCCAGACCCAGAAAGACAAATACAGTGTTTACTAACTTGTTAGTAGATAGTAAATACATAGCAAAGGATGAACAGGCTAGATTCCAGAACCTCAGTGAAGATAGGTAGAGAAGAGATCCCTAATAGTTATACACATAAATTACCTCAAGAAGGGGAATGGTTAAGATATCTTGGGAAGGGAGAGAAAAGGGATTGGAAAATGAAAGTTCAAGAAGGCCAAGATGGGAAAGGATGGAGAAGTAGCAATGAGGGAGATTGTTGTACGAGGTTTCCGGCCCGGACTTGTGGGCCTAACTTCAAGGTTTAGACCTGCAGACCCACAGACCCGCAGAGACACACAGATGCTTACTATAATTTTAGGCTGATTGGCCTAAGGCCCAGGCATATAACTTGCTAACTCTTTATACTTAAACTAACCCATGACTCTTATCCTGTTCAGCCATGTGGCTTGGTACCTTTTCTCAGAGCAGCATAGTTGTCCTCTGCTTCTTCCGGCCTCTCTCTGGCATTCTGCTCTATTCTTCCTGTTCCCAGAGTTTTTTTAGTCTGGTAGCCCCACCCACACTTCCTGTATGACTTTGGCCAATCAGCACCTTTTATTAAACCAGTGGGTGGGACAATTATTTACAATGGAATAACATAATCCCCCTACAGGAGATATCCTGACAGAGTAGCCATCATGGTCTTGGAGAAATCTGGTGCTAGGACAGCCCACAGAACTCACAAGCAGGCCCCAAGTGAATCTCCTGCACATGCTGGAGATCGTGCCTGAACTAGTTTTCCCCTGTAATCAGATTGGTGACTACCGTAATTGTCATCATTGAACATCACGATGGGACAGATGCAGACTCCACAGCCAAGCACTTGGCTGGATGCTTGGAGTTCTGTTGAAGAGAAGAATGACTAGAGGAGCAAGGTGAGGGTCAAGAAAACAATGGAGACATCCACAGGAACAGCTGACACCGGCTAATAAGAGCCCAGTGACTCTGGACCGACAGCTGGAGAGCCTGTATGGATCTGAACTAGGTCCTCTGAATGAGGGAGACAGTTGCTCTAATCAAGCTGTTAATGGGTCCCTGGCTATGTGACCAGAAAACACGCTGGTTACACAAACTGGCTTTATGGTGCCCACTCTATATGGTGGGGTGCCTTGCTCAGCCTTAGTACAAGAAGGGGTATTATATGAGTTCAATTTGATATTTTATTAAAAACTGGGATCAGGTATTGGGGAAAGATGAAATATCAGAGAGCCAGAAAACAAACCACAGCCCATTCGCACTTTTCCAACACCCCAGGCAGAATGGAGTAGGTCCTATCTCCCCAATCCTCAGACTCACTAGGAATGCAGGCAAAAGGCAGAACTTCTGTCTTCTCCTACCTTGTATTTCATTCTCCGTCTAGCTATTTTATTCCTGGATCAAGTTTCCTAGTGCTAGTATTAAAGCTGGCGCCACTACCCCCTGGCATTATTTGTCCTTAAACTCATAGAGATCCAGGTGATCTCTGCCTGCTGAGTTCTGGGATTAAAGGTATGGTTCATCACTCCCTGACCTTTATGTTTTGGATCTGTGTGGCTCTATCCTCTGATATTCCAGACTCTTTTTAATATATATATTTCTCACAAAGGAGGGAATGGGTCTTGTCTCAATTTGATATTTTAGCCTCAAAGTAGGCATTTCTCACTTTGAAGAGTGGATAGGTTTTTGGGGAGGTGGGGAAAGTGAAGGGGCATGAAAGAAGAGAAGAGAAAAACAATGGAAGGTATGTAAAAGAAATTTAATAATAATTTAAAAATATTTAAAATTATGTCTATGCTTTCTAACAGAATTTATAGTTATAATGTTTTGATTATTACTGGATTTAGATAATTTAATTATTTGAAAAAAGGGAGTTTAGCATAGTGTGTGTGTGTGTGTGCATGTATGTGTGTGTTTGTGTACATACAGAAGACACAGAAATGTTGTGTTTTGGAACAAATATGCAGTGCAATTGCTGTGGAGGGACTTTTCTCAGTCATCAGTGAATATCTGCTGTGCTTCATGATAGATCCTTTAATTTTCCCAGGGCTCATGGAGTTTGTAACAGAAATTGGTTTATAATGTTGGAAAATGCTTTACCTGTGCCACTTGAAATCATCATAGCTATCTCTCCTCTTTTCTGCTAATGCATTATTTTAAATTGATTTAGATTTTTGGTGTCAAGCTGACCTTTCATTGCTAGAATAAATTCTACTTTATTAGATTCAATTTGCTATATTTTTCTAAGTATATTTCAATATGTATTCATGAGGAAGTTGATTTGTAATTTTTTTCTTATGTTTTCACATTATTTGTATATAAATTTCTAGCCTACTAAAAAAAGTTGGCAATTGTACTTCTCTTTCTTCTCTGACTTTTATCTCTTCTCTAAATGATACTCAACTCAGTTTATTTTTTAATGGGTCAGTGCTTGCTAGGTAAGGTAGGTTTTAGCTGTGAATTAATATATTAATTTACATTTGTAGTCTATATATTTACAGATATTCTTGAATGAGTTTTATTGATAATTGATTTTAAAATTATTTCCTAATTTCTTCATTGTCAAACTGTTATAAATTATGCAATATTCATAGACAATATTCAGCTCTATTGGATATATTCATCCTACCTTAATGGTATTTTCCTGTACAGCAGTCTTCTGCTTACATATATTTGGTTTTAATAATTTATTTCATTGGATATTTACTAGGAAGTTTTTAATAAGTTACAATTGTTGATTGCTTTCATCTCCTCTAATATTTATTTTAACTTTATAATTTAAAATGATGTCTCCTCCTTTAATTCTGATATAGATATTTTTATTGTTTATTATTCTAGGAAGATATTTGTTAATGTCATTTTTAATAAAAGCTTTAGGTTAATTTATTTTGTTTGCTTTATATTTTACATTGGCTTTTATATTAGTTATTAATATAAATATTTGAAACAAAAATTATAATTGGTATTTAATGAAAACTCAGAGCCAGATATTGGGGAAAAACTGAAATATCAGAAAGAGGAAACAGACCACAGCCAATTCTCACCTAGTTAACTTCTCGGGTTAAAATCTATTTTCAAGAGTCCCCAACCTGGCTGTCACTTCTACAGAATACCACAATGTCTCCCTAAGTCTGCTTTAAATTTTTTCTTCACTCGGTTGTTTCATTTTGAGGTTAAACTCTGCATCATAAACTTCTAGTTAGGATTAAAGGTGTAATCTACTACTGTTTGGTTGTTAGGCCTTGATGTGACAGACACACAGAAATATTTCTGTCTCCTGAGATATGGGATTAAAAGCGTAGGTCATCACTGACTCATTCCCATGCTAGGATTAAAGACATGATTTACCACTCTTTGATCTTCAGTGCTTGATTGAACTGTCCTTTAATATTCCTGGGTGATTATATTAAATATAAAGTATATCACTATAAATATTATATGTGGTAAACTTCCTTCCAAATAGCGTATTATCTTTTTTTCCTAAAAGTTTTTCCATTTAACATAATTTGTTTATTCAATTTTAATAGAAAAGACTGACTCTGCCAGCTATGATTGAACCAAGAAAAGAGTGAATATTCTCATAATCAGAGAGCCCAGTCTCTAGGACATAGGACCTAGGACACATTCCCATCCACAACCATTTCTTCCTCAGTTACAGGCCATGAAACAACACTTTGTGCACAGGCCTTTCTACCAGTACTCACACCAAACTCTGTAATCTATAAATCTTACTCATTCCCAAAACTCACCCATTTTATGAGACCCCAGCTGCTCCCTGAGACACAAACACTGCTCATGCTGCTGGACCAGGAGTAGATCCCTGAGACACTGGTATCATTTGCACTGATTGGAGGAAGAGATAGGTAGACACCAGTGCAAGAATATATTCAACAACATAAAGAGCAATATGGCAACACCAGAACATCTACAGCAAGACATAAAAATCACAATATACTAGAAGTAAAAAAAAAAAGAAAAAAGGAAATTCAGTCTTAAAATATATTCATGGAGATTATAGAGGATTTTAAATAAGAAATAAAAAGTTCCCCTTAAAAAATGAGGAAAAGACAAATAAAAACTGGAAAAAAATCAATAAATCTCTTAAAGAAAGCCAAGAAAACAAGGAAAGAGCAATTGAACAGGTGAAGGGAACAGTTAAAAACATGAAAATTGAAATAAATGCAATTAAAGAAGACACAAACTGGGGAATGCTGATAAAGAGAAATTTGAGTAAATGAATGAAAACTACAAATGCAAGCAGAACCAACAGAGCACAAGAAATGGAAGAGAGAATCTCTGGAATAGTAAATAAAATAGAGAAAATAAATTTGCCAGTCCAAAGAAAACAAATAAACAAAAAACCCAAAAAGACATGAAAAGCCAAACAAGTCATGACACAAAAACATACAGGAGATTTGGGTCACCACGAGAGGACCAAACCTAAGAATAATAGGATTAAAAGGAGATACAAGCTCAAAGGCAGACAAAATAATTCAACAAAATCATAGATGAAAACTTTCCCAACCTAAAGAAGAAAATGCCTATGAATATACAAGTACACCAAATAGACTGGTCCCAAAGAAATCCCCTCACCACGTCATAATGGAACCACTGTATATACAGGATAAAGAAAGACTATTAAGAGCAGCAAAGGAAACGATCAAGGCTGACTTCTCAATAGAGATTCTGAAGCCAGAAGGTCCTGGAGAGATGTTATGCAGATACTAAGAGCCCACAGATGCTAACCCAGACTTCTGTATCCAGCAAAACCTATAATCACCTTAAATGGAGTAAACATTCCATGGCAAAAACAGTCATAATACCTATCCATAAATTGAGCCCTACAGAAAGCACTAGAAGAAAAACTTCCAACTAATGAAGTTAGATACATCCCCCAAAACACAGGCAATAGATAATCCTACAACAGTAAATTCTAAAGAAGAAAAGCACATACACACTAACACCAAAAAATAACAGGAATTGACAATCACTGGTCATTAATATCCCTTAATGTTAACAATTTGTCTATAAAAAGACACAGGCAAGCATAATGGATAAAAAAATATAATCCTTCTTTCTGCATACAAAAACCACCACAACTTGAAAGCCAGATACTACCTCAAAGTAAAAGGTTGGAAAAACCTTTTCAATCATATGAAATTAAGAAGTAAGCTGGTATAGTTATCACAATATATAACAAAATAAACTTCAAACTAAAATCAATAAAATAGATTAGGAAAGATATTATATATTTATCAAGAAAATATCAATCAAGATCAAGTCTCAATTCTGAACATTTACACATCAAATACAAGGGCATATACATACATAAAATAAACATTAACAATTTAAATTATACACCCAAATCTACACACTAATAGGGAGAGACTTGAATACTCAGCAATGGACAGTTTTAGATAGAAACTTAACAGAAATAAGAGATATGATAGATGTTAAGACATAAGTGAACTTAATAAATATTTACAGAACATTCCACTCAGACATGAAAATATAGGTATATTTTATTATTATCACCTCCAGGGAATGTTCTCTAAAGTTGACCAAATCAAATCTCAACTGATACAAAAATATTGGAATGAGCCTCAGTATTTCAGCATTTCACCATGGCATAAGTTAGAGTTCAACAACAATAAAACTTACAGAAAGCCTACAATCTCATGAAATCTGAATAATACTCAACTGAATCACCACTATAACAATAGTGAAATAAAGAAAACAATTAAATTCTAACTTAGAATTCAATGAAAATGAACATACAACATGCTCAAACACTATAAAAGCAGTACTAAGGAAAATTCATAGCTCTAAGTACCTACATAAATAATTTGTAGAAATTTAATATAATCAACTTAATAGCACACCAGAAAGCTCTAGAAGAAAACCAAGTAAACTCACTCAGAAGGAATAAACATCTGAAAATAATTTGAGAGCTTAAATCAATAAAATAGAAATAAAAAATAATACAAAAAATTAATAAAACAAAAAGTTGGTTCTTTGAGAAAATCAACAAGATGGATAAATTCTTATCCAAACTAGCCAAAAGACAGAAAATATTCAAATTAGCAAAATCAGAGACAAAAGGGATATGTACCAGCAGACAATGAGCATATCCAGCAAGATAATCATTATGTCATACTTAAAATATCTGTACTTTAAAAATTGGAAATTCTAATCTAATTCTAATCACTTTTCTAGATAGGTACCATAAATCAATATTAAATCAAGAACAAATGAACAATTTAAATAGACTTATAAATAGACTTAAAAAATAGAAGCAATCATTAAAAGTATTTAAAATGAAAAACCCAGGGCCAGATGTTTGCAGCTCTGATTTCTATCAAATTTTTAAAGAATACCAATACTCCTCAAACTGTTCTGCACAACAGAAACAGTAGAAACATTACCAAACTCTTTTTATGAGTGTACAGTTAACTGTTACCGTGATACCCAAACCAAACAAAGATACAACAAAGAAAAAGAATTACAGATTATTCTCCCCTGTGAACATTAATGCAAAAATACTCAAAAAAATACTGGCATACTGAATCTATGAACACATTAAAAAAAAAAGCATCCCCCATAATCAAGTAGGCTTTATTTCAAATAATCATGGATGGTTGAACATAGGTAAATCTGTCAATGTAATCCACCATATAAACAAAGTTATAGAAAAAAAGGCCATATGATTATTGCATTAGATGCTGAAAAGATCTTCAATATAAACCAATACAAATTCATGATAAAGGTTTTGGAGAGATCAGAAATACAAGCATTACACCTAAACATAATAAAGGCAATTTAGAGTAAGCTGACAGCCAACATCAAATTAAATGGAGAGAAATTTAAAGTGATTCCACTAAAATCAGCAACCAAACATAGCTGCCCATTCTCCCCATATCTATTTGTTATAGTACTCACAGTTCTAGCTAGAGTAATAAGACAAAAAAGGAAAATGGGAATACAATTTGGAAAAAAAAAAGTCAAACTTTTACTATTTGCTGATAATTGATATGAGAATGCATTTCTGTATACTGTGAATATCAATCTTTAAATAAAGGAGTTGTTTTGGCCCATGACAGGCACCATAGAAAAAGTAGGAGGTGAAATCAGAGCATAGGTAGGAAAAGCAGGGTGGAGTTAGTCAGACCAAGCCCAAAGCCCAAAGGAGCAACATGTAAAGAACACAGGTGAGCCACAGGCCATATGGCAGACAGTTTAATGGAAATGGATTGAGTTAAGATGTAAGAGCTAGGTAGCAATGGGCCTAAGCCATAGGCCAAACAGCATGAAGTTAATATAAGCATCTAAGTCATTTCTGGGGCCTGAGCAGCAACAGCAGGTGGCTAAAGGGTCTGGAGTGGCAGGCCTCTAGCTGCGCAAGACCAAGAAACCACACTACAACAGATGGCTTCCCAATGTGGGTCGAATATCCACTTAAAGCCTGGGAAAGATTAGAAAGGGTTTTAGATCACAGAAACTGAGCCAAGGCATCTTCCAAATTGTGTATCTGAAGTGGGTCATTGTACAAAGAAGGCCCTGTGTCCGGGTCACATTCAAAATGGTGCCAGCAGACTAGCGGCAGGCTGTGTAAGCTCCAATCAGGCCAGTTACTGAAATCTCACAGAAGACTCAGTAGCATGTGATTGATTTAAGGTTTCTGTTTATTTTGAAGAAAATGGAAACACAGAGTTTCTTCACAGCAGAATTTTCTTGGGTGTACTCTGTTTGCTAGTGGTGAACAGAGATGAGATGTGATCCTTTTAAGAGAACTTACTGATTCAGCTTTACCTAAAAAAAAAACTATGTGGCTCTTTAAGAGATTATGAGTATTTTAAAAGCTCTTGTGGTTAAAAGATGATTAAGGATTCACAATAAAACAGATTAAGATGAAAAGAAAACCCTGTAAATGTGTTACAATGTGTATAAAAGGTACATAGTCTTCAGAGACAAAAGAAAGAAAGTAGAGGAAGTCTTTAAAAAGAGAAATAGAGTAAAAAATATCATAAGCCACATAAAGATGGAAAATAGTCACAAAATCTGAATTTTGGTTGTTATTATGTTTCTTTTAATTTTTTAACTGTTAATGAGCTAACTGCAGAAGGACAATGGATTGCAAATGCAAAGGCAACTAAGTCAAACAAAAATATATATTTTAAAGATATTTTGATTTTGAAATTTGTGTCTAAGGATTTATTACTTTGTAAGAGTTCTGCTTTTGTTTCCACAGAAGATGAGAACCTGTGGATTGCTTCCAGACAAATATGGTTTCATCAACCAAGACCCCCTGAAAAAACCTCTGATGAGAAGAGATGGCAGTATCAGTACCAGGCTGCAAACTATAATCCAGTCTCAAGAACCCGTGAAATTTTCAATGGCCCCTACTCAGCAGGAAGTAGTAATAAAAAAACTAAGCCCAAATTTCCAAAATATTGTTTCTAAATGTTTGTCTTCATGATAAATGGTTAATGGTTATAGTTAATCTCTTGCTAAGAAGAAAACAAAGATATGGTATATGAATGATTTTTTTAAAAAATTAGATTATTGAATATACTTAGATCAGGAAATCATCGTTTAATCTCAAAATTTTTTATATTGGCATGGATTTTGGTTTATTGATACAAACTTAAGGTCAATTCTCTTTTGCTGTAAGTATTTTTCTACTCTTGTTTAAGATAGGATGTTTATGTAACTAATTTTGAATTGTAATGTATAATTTAAAAAATGTATGTTAGATTTTTTTAGGTATACAAAGACACATTTCAATTAGGTAGGTAATCTTCAAATACTTCTAATGCCTACAGAATATGACATTTAAAATGTTTTTAGAATTTACACTTTTATGGATAATGATACAGGTCTGTTCCTGGCAGCACCAATTTACTTCAAGAGAAAAATGGGCATCTAAGAAACCCCATATGGAGATTAGTTTCTTTGTGGCTTTGGTTAACCACTGGACATGAACCTGTTCTTATATTGACTGCTTGACAGTATGCTATTTGAACTAGACATGTAGGTTCCACAGGAAAGTAACCTCCAAACTTTGGCAGAACAAGCCGAGAGGGTCCTTCAGGTTCCTGCTTTGCAGAGAAAACTTTCATACATTCTTCAGGACTCGAGGAGAAGCCACTGATGAGTGGGCAGAGCAGATTTCCTGCTTCACTGAAATAAAAAGAGACTCTGGGCCTGTAGGCTGAAGATGGATGCCCCAACTTTATAAAGAAACTATGGCTGACTATCCAGGCAGATAGGTGTCATCTCTGTCCTTTCTAGATTTTAGAAGTTGATTGCACTTCCTCTTTTCTTAGGTAAATATATCCTTCTGTGGTCTTTGACATAGTTGAAGATTAGACAGTTATATAGTTTTTCTTAGTTATTTAAAATGTATATTGGATATGAAACTGTAACAGGGGGAGGGGACACCCCAAGACACCCTAAGACCACGACCACAGACCACTGTTAACTTTAAAGAAAAAGAGAGTTTAATGATGTACTGATACACAAGCGTGCAGACTCATGGCACTGTGGAAGCCAAGAGCCCTGAATGCTTCTAGGACAGAAGTTTTATACAGCATTCTGGGTCGGGGAGGGAGTTAGATCCAGGCTTGTGAGATAGAGAAGTTGTAACAGTTCTCATGGTAGGGTGTAGGTGGGGTATACACAGAAGGTCCAATACAGTATAGATATTTATTAAAATATAAACCAACACTCACAGTACAGGTAACAGTTCATAGTAGCACCAGAACAGGGACTGGAGTCTGGAATTGTGGAAGAATGATGGACAGACGATGGATTCCAATCCTGTGTCCCCAACAGCCAGGAACCAGGAAGAGAGCGTCTCGTGTTCCAGAAGCCCCTTTTCAATGGGGTTTCCACGCCCCCTTCAGGGGCCCGGGACCCTGGATAAGTGTCTTTTGACCTTATCAGCTGACACTTGAATCCCACTACATCTCCCCCTTTTGTCTAACTAAGAAGGTTCTAAACTAAGACTATGTACAATAGGAATTATTATGAGGTAGTATCTAAGAGAGGATAAAGTACAAATTCTAATCAAAACCTAACCTATACAAGGTACATCATATAGTTCTAGAATATTAGAGATGGTAGGGTGTAAAAATTACTTCAAAAGGTTAATCTTGGAAAGTGAAAATTCAACACCTGAGTGTTTTTATCTAAGGGATAATAGGGTGATAACCTTACATACCCGTCCCACCTGAATCCCACTACAGTAGGGCTTTCCTGGGAGTTCCCACCCAGGTTGCTACATCAAGAATTCAGGAATGCAGGTACAGGGAATCAGGCAGCCAAGGAATGCAGGAAGCATATCCTGTGTTTCCCAGGAGGGGGTGGTGGCCAAACAATGCAGGAAGCATATCCTGTGTTGCTCAGGAGGGGTTAGTGAGCAAATACCTTCTTAGCAAACAAGAGGTCAAATCTTAGGTTAGGCAAGGAAAATGTCATCTTTACACAACTTTAGATTCATAAAGATAAGGTAGATAAGAGTATTTTCTTTAAGTTTGCTAAATGCAAATAGAGTAGATCTAAATGTAATTCTTGCTTGATAACTATTTTATTATATGTAATTTTGCTATGTTAAAATTGAAACCTTCCTTTTTGATTAGACAGAAAGGGGGAGGTGATGTGGGAATGCCTTTCTGTATGCTATGAATATCAATCTTTAAATAAAGGATCTGTTTTGGCCCATGACAGGCACCATAGAAAATGTAGGAGGAGAAATCAGAGCATAGGTAGGAGAAGCAGGGCAGAGTCAGACAGACCAAGCCAGAAGTCCAAAGGAACAACATGTAAGGAACACAGGTGAGCCACGAGTCATGTGGCAGACAGGTTAATGGAAATGGGTTAAGATGAAAGAGCTAGCTAGCAGTGTGCCTAAGCCATAGGCCAAACAGCATGAACTTAATATAAGTGTCTGTATCATTTCTGGGGACCTGATCAGCAGTGGGCGGCTAAGGGGTCTGGGCTGACTGTAGGTCCTGGGTTCAGACCTCTAGCTGCCTGAGACCAAGAAACCGCACTACAACTGATAATATGATTATATATATTTGCATCAGAAGAAATCAGATTAATGTATTCTCAAGCTATCATCATAGAGCGTCATAGAGCCTTCATCCAGTAACTGAAAAAGTAAATGCAGAGAGCCACAAGCTGAACTCTGGAAGTCCAGTCAAAAAGAGGGAAGAGGGTTTATATGAGCAAGAGCATGTTGCAGAAATCTACTGAGAAAACTGAACCAAGCTAGTGGGAACTAAGGAAATTTAGACTTAGAGTTGTGAAGCCTGCATGTAACCAGAATAGAGCCTCTGCATACAGAAGACAGTTGTGTGGCTTGTGCTGTTTAAGGGGCCCCTGGCAGTGAGATCAGAATTTATCCCTGGTACATGAGTTGGCTCTTGCTTAAAAAAAAAAAAGACACTCATGAAGAATAAAAAAGATGCAAATGATAGTCAGTGATAAAGATGTATATGGATATTTATGGAGGAAAAAGAAGGAAGGAGGAGGAGATGGAGGAGGAGATGAAGGACGAGAAAGAGGAGGGGGAGGAGGAGAAGAAAAAGAGAGAAAGAAAGAAAAAGAAATAATGAATGAATGAATGAGCTGATCCATTACCTATGGCAGGACACCTTGTACAGCCTTGATACAAGAGGGAGGTTCTTGGACCTGCCCCAACTAAATGTGCCAGTCTTTGTTGACTCTTTATGGGAGGCCTTACTTTTTTGGAGGAAAGGATGAGTGCTGGGCCAGGGGAAGGCTGGAGGGGAGTGCGAGGAGGGATTTGTGTAACAAATTTGTAAAACAAAATTTTTCTTAAATACAAATGTTTTATCATACAATATATTATAGTTAAAATTTCCCCTCAACTTACTTCTCACAGATTTGTTTTCCATCACCATTGACCCAACTCTGTATCCTTCATTTCTATTTTTAGAAAGCCAGCAAACAGGTAAACAAACAATCAGAAAAATCAAAACAAATCTGAACAACAAACCCAAAAGGAAAAACCCAAAAAACATACAGACATACACCCCATCTACACAGAGACACAAAATCAGAAACAAAAATATATAATAAAAGACCTAGACAAAGTTTGTCAAAAATCTACAAAAATACTATTAAGTTTGTGCTAGTGTTGTTGACCAGTTATTGCTGACTTAGGGCCTAGCCAGAGGTATGATTAATAAGTAAATTCCACTGCAGAAAATTATTTTTTCCTTTACAAAATGATATCATTTGCAGATAGCTTTGTGGTTATGGGTGGGAGCACATATCCACTTTTCTTTTTCAGTGCTGGGACCTCATCTGGCTAGAACCTGTGTGGACACTGTACATGCTTCCAGTCTGTGGGGAATTGATATATGCACCAGCCCTATTGTGTTTGAAGACATTATTCTGTACTGGAGTCATCCATCCTTTGTGTCTCATTCCACACGTTTTATTATTTTATGTTTCAATATTATTTAATTTGCCACATTTTATGTTATCCCTTATGGTTTTATCTTTGACTCATGAGATTTCTTAGAATGTTCTTACTCTCTTTCTTCCTTCCTTCCTTCCTTCCTTCCTTCCTCCCTTTCTTTCTTTCTTTCTTTCTTTCTTTCTTTCTTTCTTTCTTTCTTTCTTTCTTCCTTCCTTCCTTCCTTCCTTCCTTCCTTCCTTCCTTCCTTCCTTCCTTCCTTCCTTCCTTCCTTCCTTCCTTCCTTCCTTCCTTCCTTCCTTTCTTTCTTTCTTTCTTTCTTTCTTTCTTTCTTTCTTTCTTTCTTTCTTTCTTTCTTCTTTTTTTCTTTTCCTCCCCATCCTCATACTCTCTTCTTTCTTCTTCCCCCATACATACCTATATCTATCTTTGTCTGTAACTCTATCTTCTCCATATCTTTCTTATATTTCTTTGTAAATCTAGATTAAAAGTTAACTATGCTTTTCCCTAAGTATATTGAATTTTACATAGTAAAGAAATAAATGGATACTGTGGCAAGTGGTACATATTTTCATAAAGAAATCTGTGGTTGTCTAAAGTCAAATTTTTTGTCTAAAGTCAATATATATATATATACAAACCTGTGCATATTTATGTACACATCAAGAGAGTATCTGATATGAAGTAATTTGTATATATGATTATATATCATTAACTGATATTTATAAGACACATTCTTTCTCAGAAACACTCATTTATATTCAGGTTGATTCAGAATAATACTTATGAAGTCTTTTCTATTTTCTCATGTTCTTTATTTTAAAATCTTTGTATCAATTTTAAATGGTGTTTGGTCTGCCTGTGCATGAATGATAGTGTTCTAAAAAATCTAGTCGGGACAATAATTTTTATATTGAATATAATTATTAATATATTGATTTGAAGCCTAACTTTTTACTGACTTTAAAAGCATTCTGTCTGTTCTTTTTTCTTTTTAGTATATTTTTTCATTTAGTACTCAATTTTATCTTTGTCATTAGAATTTTAGTCTTATTATTGGTTTTATTTTATTCTCTCCCTCCCTCCCCCTTCCCCTCCCCATCCTCTCTCCTACCCTCAATCTCTGACAGTTGCCAAACTGGTTGTTAACATGGTAACTTGAGAGGTGACTGAGGATGACCTTAGACTTCTGATTCTCCTGTTTCCACATCCCAAGAGCTGGGATTACAAGAATGTAGACTCATACAGCTGGTTTCTATTGTTCTGGGAATTCAACCCAAAAAGTCATATACATAAGCAAACACTTTAGCAAATGAGCTGCATCTAAAGCCCTTGGAATGATTATCTTTATTTATCCCAATGTCTCTAGAATAATATTTTGTTTTATGCATAATTCTGAGAAAATCATGCTAACATTTGAAATACCCTTTTGCATACTTCCTGTGTTTAATCTTCTGTCCTGGTTGTGGATTTATTTTTATTTTTGTCAGCTTGGATGATTAAAAACAATGTCTCTATTTTATTTATGTAGGCAAACTTTTATTTTCCACTTGTCAGTTCCCAAATACCTGACATGGAAACCTAATACAAAGTAGAAATGCTCAATAAGAGCTCAGATTTGTTACTAGCTCCCTCTTACATTTAAATTAACCAACCTTTTTATCTATGCTTGCCATATGGCTTGGTACCTTCACTCAGTACAGCATCTTCATCTCTCTTTTCTGTGCATTTGCTTGAGACTCCAGACTCTGCCTTTTTTTTCATCCAGCATTCCTACTTTGGCTCTTCTGCCTAACCTTATTCTGTCCAGCAATGGCCAGTCAGCTTCTCCATTAAATCAACCACAATGACATTTATTCATGGAGTATAAAGAAATATTTCATACATTAAGATTTTTTAATACAAATTTAATGCACATTTAAAAAATATTTTCTTATTCTGTAATTCTTTGTTTATAACCTGTATTTGTTCCTCTCTTACTGTTTTGTGTTCAGCTGGACCAATATTTCTCAATCTTGTTAATCTCAAAGTACCAGCTCTTAGATCCTTTGGCTCTTTGTATTATTTTCTTTGTTTCTACTTTATTAGTTTCTACTTTGATTTTTATTAACTTTTCAAGTATCTTGAATTTGGCTTATTTCTGTTTCTCCAAATTCTCAAACTACAATTTTAAGTCATTTATATTATTTATATTTAATATAGTTACTGGAAGTATAAACATTCTTCTTAGAACTCTTTTTAAGTTATTCCAGAGGGTTTGCTGCATTGCTGTACTAAATTCATTTTCATTTATTTCCAAGAACTTTTTTTTTATTTCTTCTTGGATTCTTCTATGATCTATTTATCATCTAGTAATAAGATTTTTAAGCTCCCTGAGTTTGTATACTTACTAAAGTTTTGTTTGCTGCTAACTCAATTTTTACTGCACAATGGACAAAGAGGATATGTAGATTGTTTCAGTTTTGCTGTGTTAAGGATTGGTTTGTGGGCTAGCATGTAGCCTGTTTTAGAGAAGCTGCCATGTGATGTTGAGTAGAATGTATATCATTTTTTCTTTAGGTAGAATATTCTGTAGATATTTTGCAGGTTCTTTTGAAGTAAGATGCCATTTATTTTTGAGGATTACTGTTTAATTTTTTGAGATAATTTATGTTCTAGAAATAGTGAAGTTTTAGCTTGATGTCTGTGTTCTGCACAGTCTCAGTGACCCCCAGAAGGATCCTCAGAATCACACCGGCTCTCCAAATGCAAATGCAAAGCAAGGATTATTACAGCTGTACAACTTAGCTCAGCTCCTGACTGTCACACAGTAGTTCCACTGAAGGAGTGAGTGTATCCCCTACTCTGAGGCAGGGTTTTAAAACAGAGATCAAACAAAGGCCACAGACATGTGATTATTAGACTGGGAGGTGAGGAGAGCAGGGAAAGTCTCTTTACTATCTCTGTCAGGTGGTAGCTCTGGCTGATTGATTGCCTTAGAGGGAGAAGATAATTTATGGCTGCGCTGGAATGTTCTTTGATTGTTCTTTGAATTGTTCAGGAACTTGGGGGCTTGGTTTTTCATGCTTGGCCTTGGGAAGTTAGAAACTTTTCGGGATAGGGGACTAGAAATTTCTCAGCTCTCAAAATAGCTTCAGGCCTCAAAGTAGAGGGACTTTAGACTCCACAGTCTATTCTCTCAGGTATTAGCATAGCAATATCTGCTTGCTTCCTGATCCCATTTGCTTGAAATATATCTTATTTTTCTATTACTAGAAAGAGCCATCATGACCATACCATGTCTTTATTATAAAAGAAAGCATTTAACTGGTTTTTGATTATAGTTTCAGAGGTTTAGTCTATTATCATCATGTCCATCATGGCAGAGAGCATGATAGCATACAGCCAGGCATCATTCTGAAGAAAGAGAAGTAACAGAGTTTTACACTGAAGGCATCAGAGAGAAGACAACTAAGATTAGCATGGGCTTTTAAACCTCAAAGCCCACCCCCAGTGACATACTTCCTCCCAGAGGGGCACACCTTTTAATCCATTTCAAGTAGTACTACTCTTCCATGACTAAGCATCCAAATATAGGAGGGCCATTCTCATTCAAACCATCACAGAATAGTTTTTTTCCATCCTTTCAGCTTAAAGTTATGCCTGTCCTTGAAGCCAAGTTGAATTTTTTTTGTAGGGTAGAGATGCAGATTTGTTTCTTAGCCATGTGAATATGTGTGTGTGTGTGTGTGTGTGTGTGTGTGTGTGTGTGTGTTGTGTGAGTGTACATGTGTGTGTCTGTATGTGTGTATATGTTTGTGTGTGTGTGCATGTGTGTGAGTGTGTTTGTGTGTATGTGGGCACGTGTGTGTTAGCTATAATGATTTTTAGGCTGTTTTTATCATGTAAAATGTTTTTTTTTATTCAAATATTTTTTCTAGGATAGAGTCTAGATTGACAATTGTTCTAGAGCTTGAAATACATTGCTCCAGGCTCCTTTGGCATTTGGAATTTACATTGAGAAATCAGCTTGTGTTTTTGTGTGGAGTTTTCTCCCAAACATAATTTGTATTATTTTTTTTCTGTTGATGCTTTCACTATTCTTCTTCTGTATAGAGTTTTAACTGTGATACACAATGGGGAATTTCCTTTTTGATCTTGTCTAGCTAAGGGACCATGTGTTTCTTGTATTTGAATAGATTGATAGTCTTTCATTCTGTGATTCTGCTTAAGATCTGGGCTAGGCTTTTGACCTTGGATTTGCTTCCTCACTTATGCCTATAATTTGAAGATTTGGACTTTGTTGGTATCCCACATTTCCTGCATGTTATTTTCCTGAGCTTTTATTTTTTTTCATTTTCTTTTCATACTTCATCTAGATCCTCTCCTTTATTTTTTAATTCCTAGCTCTCTTTCTTCCACTTGATTCATTCTATGTAAGTTTTCCCTAATATTTCTAATTGAGATATTAGATTTATTAAAGTACATCTCCATTTCAGTGTTTGTTCTCTTCAATGTTTCTCTTTATTGAATTCAGTTTTTATGTCCTAAATTATCTTCATTTCATATGATCATGTGATAATAAGTGAAGTGTTTGTTCACATCTTTTAATTTCTTTGAATTCCTTGATAAAGTTTATAATTATACTTTAAAATTCTATGACTTGGGGTTAATTTATGTAATTCTTGCTAGAGAAAACTTCTACTGGACTAGTGTGTTTGATGGGTAAGGTACTATCTTTCCCACACATTTGTTTTGATTTGACATTAAGCTTGCACACTTCGAGCCCTTCCTTTGTTTGTCTCTCTCTCTCTCCCTCTCTCCCTCCTTCCCTCTCTCTCTCTCTCTCTCTCTCTCTCTCTCTCTCTCTCTCTCTGTGCACACTTGTGCGCATGCATTGTTTAGATTGATACAGGAGAAGAGATGTATGACTTGATTTATGCCAGGTAAAGCTGATAGGAACCATTTAATTGGACTAGGCAAAGATGGGTCCTAAACAACAAACATGGAGATGAATTTGTGGGTATAGAGATGGCAGTGGGTGGAGGGACAAACAAATGGCAGAATAATAAGGGACATTTCACCAGTTAGAGGTGGCTCTCCAACAAAACAGATTCAAAGGTCACCAACCTGGAAGTAGGTCTGAGGGTGTTGAGGTGGCCACAGGCAGAACAGAGCTTGAAGGGAGGATGAGCTCGGCTGAATGTATGACTGTTCCTATCAGGTGCTTGGTGAAGTGTCTCTGACGACAGATGGGCAAGGTTCTGATCTATGGGAATAGCAAAATATCATCAAGAATAATTTCATTTACTTTATTTTGCCAGTTATGTTTGACTCTCTCCTAGGTCTATGGAGTATCCCACCTCTGGGGCATGGCCATGATTATTTTATCACTTAAAAACATTGTTTTATTTTACTTTATATCCATCAGGAAAGCTGCAATCAGTCATTCTAAAAGACCTCCTACATAGGATGACATTTTTTTATGCTAGTTTTAAAAGTACTTTAATTACATGGGATTGAACCATTGAACCATTTGATCCCCCCCCCCTCTTTAACTTCTTTTGTCATTTTGTTAGCATAGCATGACACAACAAAATGGTCCATCTATTTTTACCTCAACCTATTACAACATGACTTCAGAGTCTTTGAAGAACATGAACCCCTTTGTTTGCAGTTTATTAGCAGAAATATCTACTAGAAGCAATATGGGTTAAAGATAGGGAAACAATGCTTATATATATATATATATAAGCATTGTTGTTTGTTCTTTATTAGCAGAAATATCTACTTTTTCATTTTATAAATCATTTTAATAAAGATCTCTTAAATGCTTTGTCTCTGACCGATAAGTTTTTTTATGCCAGGTATGTGGAAATTTCTCAATACTCATGATTTTTTTTTCAACTAGGAGAATATTGGCATTGTTGCATCAGTAGTGAATTTCAAAAGGCTTAGTATCCTGTGGTGCTGATTCAGTACCTACTGTTTTACAGTCATTCCACATACAGTCTATAGAGGCCAATGGCTGCTGGACACAATACAATGAATGATGTCCATATTCTTATTCACAGTGCACCAGAAAATACTGAGGATTACAATACACTTCTATCAACTCTTGGTTTGGTTTAACAATTGGAAAACTGCTTCCTTCCTATAGTGTATAGAGAACAAAATTGCTGTACCTACATTAGTAAGAGATAATAGTCCACTAAGAGAAAATTATATAGAATGAGAGAGAACCTCAATCTTGTCAAATCTTATAATAAAGAAAGTGACGCAAACTGTGTGTCATTTTTCTTATAACAAAGTAGTGTATGGCACAGTAGTCATTGCTCAGGGCTTCAGAAGCCCATTGTCTATATGTTTGGCTCTCCTTCTCCAATCCCTTTCCCCATTGTCTACATTTAGATGGCAGTAGGGTGTTTTCTTTGAAAAGTTTTAGGACAGATTCATCCTTTGCTGCCATCTGGCTTTTGCAGAGCTCTGGAATCAAGGTTCTTTTCTGGTGTAATGACAGTGTCTTGTTCTGTTGCTAAACACTCGCCCTTCTTTTCTTTAGTACCAAGTCCTGTCACCCTCTTTTTATTAAGATACAGACATATAAACTTATAGATATGATATGTACTAGTGATGATATTGCTGTCTTTGGACATTTAATCATATCTATTTCTCCACAATGAAAGAAAACACTCTCAAGTTCCATAGTTAAGACCTGACACTGATCTGTGGAATACCTGGAGAGGATACTAAAATTTTCTCTCTTTCAAAAATAAACCAACAGGCAAACAAGCAAGCAAACAAAACCAAACAAATACCTAAAGTAGAAAAGAAAGGAAATTTTATGTGATTTTGTTTGTGATTTTTCACTAATTAAAATATATGTGATCCTGAAACTAAGTTAACAGTTTGAAATGTTGTGCTATCTTTAATTAAAAGCAATTCATGTTTGTCCCTAAATATGATGTAGGGATACGTCTCAAATTTAATAAAAACCATTCTGAGATATCAAAGGGATCTATCCACAGTCAGTCTAGGAAGATCAGATCTTGGTAACTCACACCTTTAATCCCAGAACAGGGAATATCTGGGAGTGGTAACCTATGCCCTTAACCCAAGTAAATCTGAGTTTGAGGTCAACTTAGTTTATAGAAGGATGTACAGGCTTCTAGGTAAGCAGTGGTGGTGTGACTCCTTTAATCTTAACTTGGATGGGAAACAACTGAGTGAAGAGGGTATTTAAGGCAGGCATAGAAAGACAGAGCAGGCAGAAGAAGCCAGGAGGAGTGAGGCTGAGGAAGCTGGAAGACAGCTGGGTGAGATCTGACTGTGGTGTTTCCTCTCTTTGATATCTCACCCTTTCCCTGAGATCTGGCCCTGAGTTTTCTTTATTTGTGCAACAATCTGGTCTTAATTTATTAAAGGAGCAATGGTATTTTATTGACCTGTTTTTCCTTATGCTTGATTTGTGGATTTTCCAATTTTGCTATGTCATCCTAAATTAAATTCTTCAATATGACCTCTTTATGACTCAGTTAATTATATTTCCAAGGATCTTATTCAAAAAAAATCTCATTTTGAAATTTTGGGAGTTTGAATGTCCATATATTAATTCAAAAGACTGACAATTTAATTCACAACAGACTGTGAAATAGAAAGGTTTAAATAAAACCAACCATCTGTACTTCACTGTGAGACAGGGCAGTACCAAAGGGCATGGGGCTCTGACAGAATGGCCGAGGTCTATCTAAGCTAGTAACTCAGTCCTCCTCATTGTCACTTTAGAGTTCTTTCCCTATTGCTAGAACTGATTTGATCCCGGATATTTAGAGACACAGATTTGAAATTTTTTTCACCAATTTTAAATTGATATGTACTCTAAAAATACCTGTTTGAAACAAGTAGTGTAGCCTTAACATTTCCTGACAAAAGTTCCAGGCCAAGAGAGACTAGTGCACATCGATAAGAGCAGGTATAACTGCATTACTCCTGATAGATAGATTTTTCTTCAAGCCACCAGTCCACACACACACATACAAAAAAAAAATTACAGAGAATCATTATTACTTATCAAAACTTGGCCTTTGCTTAGGTTTGCTTATAATTCACTCTTATAACTTAAATTAACCCATATTTTTAATCTATGTATTTCCAAGAACTTGTTAACCTCATCTCCATTATGCTCATAATGGTTATTTCTTGTCTGATTAGCGACTCAGCCTTTCTTCTTCTCAGAAAGCTTCTGTGTCACAAAGTTCCTGCTATACCTTCTGCCTAACTATTGGCTTTTGCCTTTTTATTAACCTAAATGAATCACAGTGTCACATTGTTACACAGTGTAAGGAAATATTCTACAACAATTCTTCATCATTAAAAGATTAAACTCAGGATCTGCTGCTAACTGAAATGGTTCTTCCAGGATTATTCCCCGAGTATTGCAGTTTTAATATTAGCACTTGATAAAGTTAGGAAGACAGAAAAGCTTCGTATTGTAAAATGTAAGGTCACACTGTATCTCAAGAAAAAAATATTATTTTTCTTTTTTTAATCAATCAAAGAACAAATGTTTCCCAATATTTTGATTATGTCAGAATGTCAGAAACCATTAAGCATTTAAATTCATTTCTTAATGAGCTGTACATAGTTTTAATATAAAATAGCATTTGTTGAGCATAATATAGAAACAATATTGCTTAGGGTTTTTAGTTTAATAAATTAAATATTTTAAATAAGAAAAATATATGATCTTTCTATGTAACCCTAAATCAACTATTATAAAAAAAACCCACTCATTTATAATATTTTATAAATAATAAAACCATGTTACTAAATTGTAAATGCATAGAAATCATTTCTTCCACACAACTCATTTCCTGTTTTTGTCAGAAATAGTTTTTCTGTTTCAAGATTTTTCACAAAACATTCTTTTTTAGTTCATTTTAGTTCATTTATGCTTGACAAACCAGCTCATACCAGCTTGCTCCCATGTATGTAATCTCTTAGGTTTCAGAGCCGCACTTGTTGCCAAGGTGTTTCCTGAGGAAATTTCCTCGCATATTTAGACTATAGTAGCAAACTTTGGCTGCAAGAGAAGTAAAATTCACAGCTCCAGGTACTGAGAGCCATAATTTCACAAGTTTCTGGGCCGGTAATTTACTGAATTTATCTTGCAAATTTATAACATCATAGTTTCTCCTGATGATTTTTTAAAAATATAAATGCTATAAAAACATATAATGGATTTATTAAAATAAGAGGTTGTATTAAATTTACTGAAAAGTCTGTCTTACATATGACCCTGACTGAAAGCAGTCATACAGCAGCACAAGTTTTCTCAAGAGCATGCTGTTTGGTGTTTTCTCTCAAACTATGCATGAAATAGAAGACAAATCGGTTTTTAGCCTAGAGATTTCAACTGCCTCATTAATGTCTCATCAGACAATGAAAGGTCAGGACAAATGACTTGAAAGTCCTTATTGTTGCTCCCAATCTGGAGGTGAGGTGTTAATATAAGTAGTTTCTGCCACAAGAATTTCAAGATAGCAAACAGCATTGCAAAACTATCAAGAAAAGGTTATACACTTTAATGTAGTCACAAGGCATACGTTTATTTATTTATTTTACCTTTGAAAGTTATCTGAGAAGGCTGCTATTTTAAGAAAGTCATTGTTTCTTGCTGTATCTTAGCTGCATGGTGCAGCACTAATATATAGTTTTGTTTTGTTTTTTTTTCTGGAAAGAGAGAGATGTACTGATGTACTGATATGCTCATCAACTGGAACCTCATATTCATGCAAATAGTGGCACATGACAAGGTGACATAGACTGTCCACCAAAGAGAATGGCAAAGACTGTAGGGGAAACAGAATAAAAGAAGAAATTAGTTTGTCTTAGCTCAGAATGCCCGTGAATATTTTGAAGCCATACTAAATCAAGTAGATACATGTAGAGACAAGCTAGAGCTTTTAAAAATAACTTTTACTTACTTATCAGTAAATTCTGACAAAATTCAATATACAGTCATATGGACCTTTCTAAACATTGTTAAATCTCAATAATTATATATTAATAATAATTAATTACTAATGTGAGAATGCCTTTCTGCATGCTGTGAGTATCAATCTTTAAATAAAGGACCTGTTTTGTGTGGTGGGATTCAGGTGTCAGTTGATAAGATCCAAGGATGCTTAACCAGGGTCCCGGGCCCCTGAAGGGGGCATGGCCAACCCCATTGATAAGGGGCTGCTGGGACCCCAGACAGCCTGTTGCCTGACTCCTGGCTGCTGGAGAGACCGGTTTTGAATCCATTATCCACAATTCCAGACTCCAGTCCCTGTTCATGTGCTACTATAAACTGTTACCTGTACTGTGAGTGTTGGTTTATATTTTAATAAATATCAATCTTGGACTGGTGCCTTCTAAGTAAAACTACACCTACAGTTTTGGGCCATGACAGGCACCATAGAAGAAGTAGGAGGAGAAATCAGAGCATAGGTAGGAGAAGTAGGGCTGAGTCAGACAGATTGACAAGCCACCCAAGGAGCAACTTGTAAGGAACACAGGTGAGCCACGGGACACATGGCAGACAGATTAATAGAAATGGGTTGATTTAAGATGTAAGAGCTAGCTATCAATGTGCCTGAGCCATAGGCCAAATAGCATGAAGTTAATATAAGCATCTGAGTCATTTTTGGGGACCTGAGCAGCAGCGGCGAGTGTCTAAGGGATCTGGCGTGGCAGGTTCTGTGCCTCTGGCTGCCTGTGACCTAGAAACCTCATTGTAACAAATTGCTAAACCAGTAATATTATACCCAATCTTCTATGAATAGGCATATTTTAATATCATATATTTAACAGTGTAATAAATAACTGTGCATATGTTATTTTGTATAATAATGTGTGCATTAATGATATTGAACTATATGAGCACAAATGCATGCTGGTTTCCAAGTGTTCTTCTAAGCAGTTCTCATTTCTCCACTGCTGTAGGAATACAGGAAGCAGACATTTTCCTTAGAACCCTGTCATCAGGTAGTCACCTAAAAGTTTTAGCTTTAAATATCATGTTTAAATCTTTAGTCAAGTTTGCATTAATATTGGAGTGTTGTGTAAAAAAGAATCTGTTTCATTTTTACATAGATATGCAGCTTTTTCAGTACCATGATCTTGAAGAGATTTTTCTCCATTGACTTTTTTTTTGGCATCAACCTCACAAGGTTATATGGCCTCTGTGGGTCTGTTTATTTCAGGACACTCTATGCGGTTCTAATGGTCTATAGATCTCATTTTTATCCTGCTGAGTTCTAAGTTTACAGATATATTTCAGGGCTAGAGATACAATATTTAATAAGATTACTAAAATTATTATGGAACTCTTTGCTTCCATATAGATTTTGGTGTGTTTTTTTTTTTTCAAATGCTACTGATATTATTATAGGAAATAAAGAATCTGAGGATGATGTAGATCTTTGGATATTTACAATTTTATTTGTAAATTTTTTCTTTGAAATGGCTGTAGACATAGCTCACAGGTAGCATGCATTTCTGGCTTATGCAAGGCAACAAATTAAATATTCCATGTGGAGAAGGAGAATTAAAATATAATTTTCACACACATATTCAGAGATGTTTTGCATGGATCATTTTATTTTATCTTTAATAGCAAAAAGCTCAATTTAAGTCCATAAAATACGACCATTAGCGAAGAGCTGTCTAATCTTACAGTCTGCAATATTGACAGCCTAACAGGGATGTTGAACATACAATATGCAACATTTACAGCCTTATGATAGAGCTATTTAACATATAGTATGCAATATTCACAGTCTGGTAGAAATGTTACAGAAACAGAAAAGACTAAGAAGTATAAGTATGGGGTTTCTGTACCTGTACGTATGACTTCTCACAATGAATGGTCATCCCTTTCCAATAACTGAGGGTTTGACACAAACCCTTCTCCCCTCTTTCCTCATTTTCTGTGGAGAAGCCTAGTATTCTGTTTTCTGCTCAAAGGAAACCTGAATGCCCAATTAGTCTCTATTGTTTTTTTTTTTCCCTTAAATGTATCTACACCCTTCTGAGCTATAAAAGTGGCTACATAGTAAATTATATAATTACTACCTTTGCTTTCTTTTTATTAACCACTAGCAAGCTATAAAAGACCATAATTTCCTGATATGCTTCAACATTCTTCCTAAAAATTTCCAATCGCTAATAAAGTTAAATCAGACTTATATTTCAGATTCATTCTTTACCTTTGCTATATAAATTGGACTCCAGCCCTCCTTCCTGTGTCGAAGACACTCTCCACTCTCCTCTGCCACTCATTTTCACTGAGAACTCAATTGTTCTAGCTGAACTGGATGTTTATATTCTGACTTGTGTGTATCATTATTTATTTGGTCATGATTTTTTTTTATGGATACAGATTGTGTAGTATAATGGATTGGATCTTTCTTTGGACCTCTATCTCCTGAATAATGACATAAAGACTTTTTATTGTTTCTGAAATCTTGGACTTCATTTAGGTTTTTGTCCAACTCACTCTTATAGTTTAAATAAACCCATTGATATTAATCTATATTCTGTCGTGTGGCTTATTTCCTCTTCTTAGTACCTCTCATTTACCTTTGCCCATGTCTTGCCTGTGAGTCCTTGCCTCTCAGATTTTTCCCAGAGTTCCTATGTGTGCATGAAAGTACTACTTATCCTTTTATACATAGCTATTGATAATTCAGATCTTTATTAAATCGATCAGAAGATGTTTTAGGCAGGTGAGATAAAACAGAGATATTCCCCACTCTGATCAAAATACCATGGGTGTAGTTTTTTTCTCCTGATTTACAATAAATAGAATTACATGTGTCATAAATGGAGATAATTCTGGCTTGTTCTCGTTTAATGTAAATATAATCTCATGTTTTTCAGAGAGAAAATTGGAAAGGCTTTCCCATCTGTCAGCTTCCATCAATGCATTCAAAATAAGAAACTGCTTTATTTCAAATTTATACAATAAAATTTGCCCAAGAGATATGTGATTTCTATGATATTATGTAAATTAATACCAATATTAAACCATAAGATAAATATTAGTACATGCTCAAAATCATATAATGACAAATATTTTTCAAGAAATTTCTAACATATCTTAGTTAAGAAATTCTACTGGACACACTTGTCCATTAAATGATAAGTTGCATATAAATAAAGACAAGTAAATGGTAATAATACTTTTCTAATACAATTTGGGCAACTTGTAGCTCTACTGAAATTTTAGTCAACTAAAGCTGGAAAGCCTATTTATGTTCAACATAAAAATGTATAAATTGAAGTGTATATATGAGTTAGTGTATTGGTGTGTGTGTGTGTGTGTGTGTGTGTGTGTGTGTGTGTGTGTGTGTGTGTGTGTGTGTGTGTGTGTGTGTATTGGGAGGGATGTTCCTCTTTTCCAGGCCAAAAAAAAGGTTCAGTGTTTGAAAACACTTGCTACTATGAGAGATTCCAGGTTCCAGTCTCAGGACCCACATGGAAACTTAATATTATCTATGTAACAATTCTAGGGAAATTGGTGTCCTCTCCTAGGTACCATATACACCTCACTTGTTCATAGTGCACATATATTCCTGTAGGTAAAATACTCATACACATAAAATGAAAATATATTTTTAAAAAGTAAATTGGTGATGATCACAATAAAGAAGCAAAAAGCAATTTCTAGAAAATTAATTTACATCAGCAATGACAAAAATAAATAAATACATTCTTACACAAGCTGTTTATCATTTTTAAAATGACATTACACTAGTGTGATTTGAACAATAATTTTAAAACAAGCAAGTCAGGTTTTATTTGTTTGATACCAATATAGATTTTTAAAATTCTGAAAAGGTGTCCCTTAGGGCTACATTAGTAGTTCTCAACTTTCCTAATGCTGTGACCCTTTAATGTAGCTTCTCATCTTGTGATGAGCCTTAACCTTAAAATTATTTTTGATAATACCTCATTACCATAATTATGCTACTATTATGAATTATAAGTATTTTTGAATAGATAATTGCCACACATTGTCATGACAACTGGTGAATCCATGGCTCACATCAATCCTGGACAAGGCATCCCAATATGAGGAAGAGGTTTCTCAAAGCCACTTCAAACAGAAGGGACAGGTCTAGCTCTCAGTCTGGAGTCAATAAGTTCCCACTAGCTCAGGTCAGCTGTCTCTGTGGGTTTTCCCATCACAATCTTGACCCCTCTGGCTCTTACAACTCCTCTGCCTTCTTTTCAACAGAACTCCGTGAGCTTGGTGTAGTGCTTGACTGTGGATCTCTACATCTGCTTCAGTCATTTACTGATGGAGGCTCATCAATCTGACTATAGGGGAAGGCCAGTTTAGGAACCCTCTTCACTATTGATAGGATTCTTAGCTGAGGTGATCTTTGTGGTACCAGGTTTCTCCCTAGATCCAAATGGTCTCCCATCAAGATATCTTTTATTACTCTTCCTTTCTGTCTCATCCCTAACTAGCCCAACCTGATCCCTCATGTTCCATTTTACTATGCTCTCCCCTCCCACATTTCCCCATCACCCCCAGTTTACCCAGAAGATTTCATCCATTTCTCCTTTTCAGGAAAATCCATACATCCCTCTTTGGGTCATTTTTGTTATCTAACTTCTCTGTGGCTATGAATTGTGGCCTGGTTATCTTTTAATTTACAGATAATATGCACTTATGAATAAGGCCATACATGTTTTTCTTTCTGGGTTTGGGTTACCTCATTCTGGATGATTTTTTTTTCTACTTTAATTCATTTTCCTTCAGTTTTCATGATGTCATTGTTTTTTAATAGCTAAGTAATATGCCATTCTGTAAATGTGCTACATTTTTGAGCCCATTAGTTCATTAAAGGACATACAGGTTGTTTCTGGGTTCTGAATATTATGAATAACACCACTAGGAACATAGCTGAGAAGTGTTCTTGTGATGTAGTGTAGTAGTGGGGTTTCTGGGTCCCAGGCAGCCAGAGGCCATAGACCCACAGACCTGCCACCCGAGACTGCTTAGGAACCTGCCACCGCTCAGGCCCCAGAAATGACCCAGATGCTTATATTAACTTCATGCTGTTTGGCCTATGGCTCAGGCATATTGTTAGCTTGCTCTTACATCTTAAATCAAACCATTTCTATTAATCTGTCTGCCACGTGGCCCGTGGCTCACCTGTGCTCCTACATGTTGCTCCTGTGGGCTTCAGGTTGATCTGCTTCTAACTCTGCCCTTCCTTTCTTACCTATTCTGATTCCTCCTCCTACTTCTTTTATGGTGCCTGTCATGGCCCAAAACAGCTCCTTTATTTAAATATTGAGATTTACAGCATACAGAAAGGCATTCCCACATCAATGTAGTATAAGTTTTCCAGCATAGGGACCTTGGTTATTTTAGGTTATGACTATCACTTTCAAGTAGCAGTTTTGTACATTCCAGCAAATGGATACAGCAGCATCCCATTGGACCCCACTTAATATTTTCATTATTGTTTTATTGCTACTATTTTCAGGAAGAGATAGTTTGAGAATATAAACTAATCTGTAATGGATTTTATAACAATATAAATCAGAAACTTTTTCTCAGCCCTGATATTTCCTGTGGATCTGTAGCTTAAGTCATTATTCAAATCTTTGGTGCTATTTTTCTCAATAATTTCCATCATTGAAAAATTTATAAAGATTTGTATCTGGATAGAACCTACTTACCTATGAAGATATTCATGTCAAATTAGTATGTTTAAAGTAATAAAAATTTTAATGCAGTAGTGGATATTATTGACATAATAGTACATATTCATAGTTTACTTAATGTGTCTGTATTTGGTTCTATGCCTTAGCCTCTTTTTCTGTTAGGGGGTAGTGAGACAAGTCAACCTAGATCTTTATTACTTACCTTATAAAATCAGCTTTAGCTTTGTCTAGGGTAAGGTTTAGTTACTTCCTTCCAGAGAAGGGAAAGGTATCTGTGAGCTCAGCTGACCCTGGAGTAACATTTGGATGTATTCTGTTTATCATTCTTGAACCCTATATTTTGTGAAGTTGATATCACTACCATACTGTTTGGACTGTTTGATTAAGAAAATATCCTCATTTGTTGGTTTCTTTCTTTGAAGGTCTTTAAGTCGATCTGTATTCCAGAGAGTATATCAGATCTGTCTCTCCTTTACCAAAAATGTTGTTGATGAGTCTGATATTGTCTTCTGTCATTCTCTTTGTCTGTGTTGATTTAAGCTCTTTGATGTTTAGTTTGGACATTGCTTTTCAGTGGTTTAGAAGAAGAGAGAAAAATTTATGGGCCCTGTTTCCCAGTGTTCTTTCTCTGTGCTTAATGTAATGACTAGGTACTCTGTTTTTTTTTCCCCCCCTATGAGTTTCAATTTTTCATAATTAGCATTTCTGGTGAGTAGTTTTCTGTCAACATGACACAAGAAAGAGACATCTGAAAGGAAGTGCCCTGAATTAAGGAAATACCTCTATAAAATTGACTTATAGGTAGATCTATAAAGGTTTTTAATTTTTTAGATTTTTGAGACAGGTTTCTCTGCTAATAGCTCTTGCTGTCCTATAACTTGCTTTGTAGACCAAACTGGCCTCAAACTCACAGCAATATTTCTACCTCTACTTCCCAGTGCTCAGATTAAGGGCAAGTACCATCACCACCTAGATATATAAGGCATTTTCTTAATTGGTGATTAATGAGGAATGTCCAACTCATTGTGGGTAGGGTCATCTCTGTGCTAATGATCCTGGGATCTATAAGAGAGTAAGCCAAGGAAGCCATTAGGAGCAAGCCAGTAAGCTGCACTTTTCCACAGCTGCTGCATCAGTTCTGAGCTCCTGGTTCCTGGCCTGACTTCCTTGAAGGTGAACTGTGAAGTGGAAGAGGAAGCTAAATAAACTCTTTCCTCTGCCAGTTGCTATGATAATGGCAGACATCACAGCAATGGTAACCCTGACTAGAACAGCATTACTCCTTCATTTCTTTTGGAATCAGTTACTGTGGCTTATTGTTCCTTATGAGCCAAAACCCAGCATGAAAACATTTAATATATTTCAAGTTATCTCATTTAAAATTAACTGTCTTTTCTAATGGTTTCTAATATTTTATGCAAGATACTATATAGTTATGTATTCTAAGTTACATAAGTTTTTTTCTATCCAAAGTATTAACCTTTATTGCTATAGTGAAATAAATTCAGGAATGTATTTTGTTCTTATAGGGAAATTGAATCCCATACAGTATTCATGTAGTGGAAATTATATTACTCAAAACAGGCTATACTATAGTTTCTTTAAATTTTTTTAGCAATTTTCTTTGTGGATTTCACAAAAGCAGGCTAAGTTCATCTTATTGTTTGGGAATGGCTGACCATTGTTGTTTGATACTAGTGATTTTGTAATTCAGTTTTAATAGTTTCTAAGATTATATCTCTGGTTGGATCATGTGAACTAGAAGACAATTTTGAACATCTTTTGAAAGGCCTTGATTTTAATTTCCAAATCTAGATGATGATAATAATATCCAAAGCACACACATTTGAAGATTAAATAAATTCATACAAAATGTTTAGATAGCATAAGTAATCAATAACTATTAGTCATGTTTCTTTATGATGTTATATTTATTTAATCATGCAGTGTGGAGAGTCATGTCAGAGTAGATCAAAACGATTATAGCTAACAAGGAGTGGCATCTACAAGTCTAATGTGGAAGCATCAGCACTGAGAATCAGCAAATGCAATTGCAATGGTCATTTATTTTGGTGTTGGATTGAAATTAATCTATCTTTAAAATACCTGATGCACCATGGTCAAGGGCTATTAACATGTATATAATCAAGATCACTCATAGTACTGGGAAGGTAGAATAAAGGAAACAAATCATGTTTCATAAATAAATAATGTGTCTTATGTACTGAATTTTTTCTAAAGTTTCTGTATAAAGCAGTTATTTAGAGCTTTTGTTGCAAGTTCTTTAAATGTTGCTTTCCACATTTTTTGTTTTGAGACTAAATGAATACAGGGGTAATGCTAAAGATAAACTAGTCCACAATTGTTTCTAAAATTACCTGTTGGGTTTTATACTTTTATATTTTTTTTACTAAATATCTTTTATTCTCACTATGTCAATAAATTATTGCCGAGGGTACATAATTTGTATTTATTTCCATTTTATTCTAACCTGAACTATTAAAACTTAATTCTGTAAATATGTTCATTCAATCAGAAAACAATCTTAAACTTCTAAGATTCTTAAGCATATTTTCTAAGACTTTGTATGTTAATGCATTAATTTAATATTATAAAATAGTATGTGTATACACAAGTCCATATGTGGACAAATAATCTAAGTGTTATGAATCCTTATTCTAATTTGGCATAGACATACCTGCATTAATCTCTAAAGGTTAGAAACTCTCAGTACATTAGTGTTAAATGACCAGAAAGATACTATCCTTTTGCTCCTGAAGTATAGCAGGAAAGACATGCCAAGTTGGGAGTATATATCCATAAAGAGAGTTTATAGCAACCTTTGGAGGTTTGCCTGCCCCTGAGAGAGTAGTTGTTTAACTCTTCTCTTGGGATAAGGTTGATTATTCATCAACCTGCTGGTGTTGATCGCTGAAATAAAATCCTGCCTTGCAGCTAAATCTGACAATAAATTTCAAGGCTTTTAAAACAGTAAAACAATAAGGATAGGCAACAAATTCTAAGAATATTACAGATTTCATATTTTCCCCATGTAGTACTTGTTTTGTTCTATTTTTTTACATAAATGTCTTGGTTTATAACATTTGTATTTATTATTTGGGAATTTCATATAATGCACACATATCACTCTTACTTCCTCACAGATCACCCCACCAAGTCTTGTGGCCTCTCCAAACCAAAGACTTTTAAAAGGCTCAGTTTATATTGTTAGTGGTCTCTGGATCATAGTCAAACTCATAGTGGTAATACCCTTAAAGAAAGTGAGTCCTTACCTATCCTCACAACCATGGGTAGTCATCTACTGAGGAGAGAGAGCTGTACTTCAGCATCCTTACCATTATTTTTAAGAATTCACTTCATTAGCTTTCTGCCTAGGTTGTTGTTTTTGGGTGGGGGTGTTGTCACAGAAGTCTTACATGACTTTTTTTTCTCAACTGTGAGTCTGTAGTCATCAATAGCACTACTAAAAACCTTACTTGTTCTTTATAGTCATTAGGGACATCAATCAAGGACTTCCACGTGGTTTCTGGCAAAAGACACAAACTATGGACATTCACCTGGCCTCTAATATCAGCACATGGCACAGATCTCAGCATGGTCTCCAGTGGCAGCATGGGCCACAGATATGGTCTCCAGACCCAGACATAACCCATGGTGGCAGCATTGACTGTGGACAGCAATATGACCTCAGGTGGCAGTATAGGTTACTCACATCTGCATGGCTCCCTTTGGCATTACATTTCACAGACATTAACACAGCTTTAGGTGGCAGTATAGACCACTGAAAGAAATCTAAACACTCCTCAGCAATAACCTCCCAACCCTTACCACAGCATGGACTACAGACATTAACATGACCTCATGAAGCATTACAGGCACTTGGTAGTAGCTCAGACCTCAGACATTGACATAATTCAACCTCTCTCCACCACTGCTCTGTTCTTTCATCCTTCCCACTCCTCCAATGCCAATTTATTCCTTGAAGTGGCATTGGAAATGGCAGAAGATCACTCAGTATATATTTTGCCTACCAGCTCTATATGCAGATACTCATTGCCATGAGTCACAAATCTGGCTCAAAGCATCTGGTTTTTGAAGTGCCATAAATACTGGATGCTTCAGATTTTCATACTCAATGGCAATGGCATGATCCTAGATCTGGTTTTGCAGTAAAACCCTCTTTGAAATCCAACAGCTAATAGATTGAGTGGGTGTTGGAGTTGACTGACTCAGATCACTGGATCAGAGTTGTTTTGGCAGCTATATTGGTGAGACCTCCCTGGCAGGCAGCAGGTTCCTTCAGGAGGATAAATATACATTTAAGGTTTTTTGTTTTTTTTTTTTTTTTTTTTTTTTGTTTTTTTGTTTTTTTTTTTTTGTTTTTTTTTTTAAAAAAAAAAAAAGAAAAGAAAAGAAAACGAATCATGAAGTGTGGGTCATGGTCTGAACTCTTCTGTGAAAGGTTTCTGCTGCCAGATCACAATGGGAAAGGATTGGGGTGCCCTACCCACAACAGGGTTTCATGAACATTTCTCACAGAGTATAGGAGCTAGAACTGCCTGGAGACAAACTTAAGATTTTCTTCAAGGATGAGTTACAAATTATTATTGCTTTGATTTCCTTCTAAAGTTTTTTTTTCCTTGTGCTATTTTTAACAGAAAAGCTTCTTAGTGGCACAGAAAACTGCTATGTCATGTTGTCATGGTGATCTCCTCCAAAATACTAGGGGTGAGGATTATGATATGCAGGCAGCTGAGAAAATCTGCAGCATGATGTGGCCTCTCCTGAGGTCATACAGTTGCTGGGAAGGACATATTTTTCATAAGAGCTTCCTGTAAGCTCATCATAGAACTCCAGGAGCACAGTTTCCATAACATCTATGCACTGATGGGCAGTTTGGTGACAAGGTTGCTTTTAAATCATCTATGCCCCACCTACACTATATAACTATACACCTATAACTGTCCACCTACACTACTATAAGCAATCTCTGCCAAACCTATAGCTCAAAAATTTAGACTACGGGAGAATCATTGTTTCAGTTTGCCTTTGTGACCTGTCAGAAGGAAATAGATAATTGCTCCTATCTCCCCATAAAAGTCATGTTTCTTAAAACTCAAAGTACAATGCTGTGCTTTACAGAAAGATGTTTCAGACATGTATAAGCCATATTTGTGTATGTGTATGTATATATACATATTATATATATTAAATATATATTTTATTATATATGAGCCTCTAAATATAGTAAATATCAGTAATTAATTTATGAATAATACTAATGTGGGAAAATGTCTTTTATAATTGAAACTTATCATTTATATGGCCAATATGATTAATTCATATGGCTTACTAAAATTATATTAGTATTTTAGTAGGATGGTTAAGCCAAAATTAAATGAACTTTTGGAGAACAATTTTCTATTCTTTTTAATGGAACAAACAACTTAAAAGAATGAAGACCTCTGGGATTATTTTTAATGACAGGAACAAATGAACAAGAACACAAATCTTGGCAAAGGAAGAGTCGTGCAGACATCCCTGCAGTCTCTGAGGGAATCAGGTGCTCATTTGCATCAGGGACAGAGATTTAAAATTACAAACTGGACACTGATAATGAAGGCAATTACCAAGTATGTTATACAATTTGTAAAATAAGCATTCAAAATGCCACACATAAAATTTCAATATTTGCTCAAAATTAAATTTCTTTGATTCTATAATTTGTAATACCTATTATAAAAATATAGCAATTTCATCCATTGTTTACCACTTTAAATTTGTAAATATTAGTCAGGAATCTACAATTTTGTGAATCTTCACTATAGTACAAAAGCAATTTCAAAAAGTTCCCACAAAGACATATAGTCATTTTCTAGTTCTTAACATGAATGTGATTTTCCTTTCACTCTAAAAAAGTTAAACTTAATATATTATATTAATTTATAAATTTATAATTATATATAAAATCTAAAATATTTATTCTTTGGGAGGTCTAATAATTTAGGGTCAGTTTCACACCTTATAATTAATACTAACTATTAGAAAATTTTTTAGGAGTTTTTAATTGTTGTTTTACTCAAGTATATAATTTTATGCTAGTTTTAGAGATGATTATGTGAACTGTTCTCTTCATTCATTCATGCTGTGTTTGGAGAGAATATGTGCTTACCACAAAACATGTGCAGCTCAGTGACAGCCTGTAGTAGTTAGCCCACTCTTTCTGTTGTAGGTTGTGAGGATTGAACTCTGATTTCTCAGGCTTGGTGTGAACATCATTACTTCCTGAGCCATTGCACAGATTTTGATTCTATTTTTAAACTGACTATTGTTTGAGTTTTTTTGGTATGATGTTTTGATTATATCCACGCCACTCCAATTTTCTCAATTATCCCATACTCTCTTTTCATGCCTTGGAACTTCACATCCTTTTTTTTTTTTTTTTAATTTGTTATTTTTTAGAACCCATGGCATTCAGTTAGTATTGCACATGCACATGCGTGTGGAGCCATCCCCTATAGCATTGTTAACCTGCCAAGGACCACACCACTAGCGTCTATGTCCCTAGGCAGTAACTGTCTACTATTAATCATGCTTCAACTAGAGGAGGTGTCAGGCATCTCTATTTATACCTGCTGGAGTGTTGACTGGCTTGAGCTTGTCCATATAACCATAGTAGCTGTGAGTTCATGAGAACAATGGTTCTATCATGTCTCAATTCTTTCCTTTATGACATTTCCTGGGTCTTGGGGTATGTGATTTAGATGTATCATTTATGGATGAGAATTCCATTGATACTTATTCTTTTATCTCTGAATAGCTGTGAGTCTATATATCAACCATAAGCCACTGCAGGTTTCTTCTTTATTAACAGAAAATCGCACTAATTTATAGGTACAAAAAGACACATAGTCAAAAGAGAATTTGATACTAAGTCCACGTATCAAAATAATAGAAAGTTGATTTCTAAGTCCTATGAGCTCCCCAGAAGAGGTTCTTGTCCAGATTTACAGTACCAGGCATAAGATTCTTTATGTAGAGTAGACCTTAAATGCAATCAAAAAGTGTTCAGTTACCCCTTATGGTTGCATCCATGGGAATATTGTGCCAGGTTGATCATTATTATGTCTCACAGAATTCATGTCTAAGTAAGACCTATGACTGACTTTCCCCCCCAAGTAGCTTAAAAGGTAACCTTTGCTCTGATAAATCTGTGCAGCAGGAACGCAGCTTCACAGTCAATACCAGCTTGATGGTTTCATTTCCTGTGGTTTTATGATGCTTTTGTGTGTTTTTTTCAGCAATAGAGTCTTGCCATCAGGTGTGCATTGCCATCTAAGACCAGTGGCAATAATCTGTACTGTTGGGATATAGAATTTTTTTTAAATTGGCATCCACAACATACTATTGTCATGGAGTAAGTGGATAGACATCTATGTGTGACAGCATGTTAGATATCTGTGCTCTATTTTTGTTCCTGGCAGCTAATACATGAATATGATATCTTTGATATTTGAGTCCAAAACAATAATCAACTAATCAAAGAAGAAAAGAGTGCTATCTTATGGGTGCCTGGGGATCATAATAGATAAAGCTGTAAAATATTAAATTGACTTAGAGTACAGTTGACTTGATTCAAGTTTTTGGCATCAAGGGTATGTCTTCCCTTAATGGAATTATCCCGGATGTGAAATGCAACTTTTCAAAAATGATTTTAATATAATGACTTCTAATTGTAAATAATGTGTTTTCAATAATATAATATGCTTAAATGATCCCATTGACAAAACTTCTAGTGAAAACATGTTTAGTGCAGCAAATCCAAAGGCAGGGTAAAATCTCCACCACATGAGTGGCAATCACGTCTATAGCCTTTCTGAAATTTCTGGACTCTAACTCTGCTGAGCTCATAGAGTGCTGAAGAAAATGTACTCTAATGATTCACCATAAAAAGGTCACCCAAATTAAAAGGCACATTCACTGTGAATGGCCTCATGCTAAAGTTATAAACTCTGTGACCTATCTTTAGGAAAGTGAGGAAATAAAGAAACATGAAGTCAAATATGTGAAAAGCACATTTTCAAAAAAGGCTTTTGTAATTCCTTTCTTTTGTCAGTGGCCACAGCAAGACAAAAGAGCTGTAAGGAAAACCTGCTTCCCCTGATTAGCTAGAAATGGTACTTGGATGTATAAATAATGATCAAATTTCAGAATTTGCTTGTTTCTATTCGAGTATGTTGTTATCTCCACTTATTTATCTTTTATTAATTCAAAATATCACTGTAGGAATTCTTTAAAAGCATATTGGGAAATTACTGTTTCTGCTTTGTATGTGAAGTACTGAAGTCAGGTGAGATGGAATTCCCTTTGCAGAGTCACAGTTATTCTTGGTACTGCAAGAACATGGAGATGGCCTGGCAGTGGTGGTGCACATCATTAATTCCAGCTCTTGCAAGGCAGAGGCAGGTAAATATCCTTGAGTTTTGAGGCCAGCCTAATCTACAAAGAGAGTTCCAGGACAGCCTGTGCTGAAACCCTCAGATAGAAGAACATGAATCTGAGTTTTTTCTGAGCTCAATGTCACTGATAGTTTGGCTATTTTATTTATTTCCATCCATAGACAAAGTTGTAACATGAGGTTTTTGGCCTGACCAGTTTTATGGATTTGGATTTGTCTGTGGCTGTTTTTTAGTTTTATTTTTATATTGTTAGGCCTATGTCTTAGGCATGCTGTTAGGTAGTTTTTTAAAATATTAATTTAATTTATTTTTATTAGTTTGTCTTGACACATGGCTCTTGGCTTATCTATTTTGTTATATCTTGTATCATGGGCATATGGATTGCATTTCTTTTAACTCCGCCCTCCTTCTTTTGTTTATGTCTTGATTTTTTGGTTTACTTCTTCTATAGTACTTGCCATGGCCAAAAACAATCCCCTTATTTTAAAAATAATATTGACAACATACAAAAATACATTCCTATATCAGCAAAATAACATTTTAAATATAAAGTTACCATCATTCAATTTTACAACTTTAAATTCTTTGAAAGAAAGATGATGCAGAGTAATATATGAAATGGAACTACAAAATATGTTTCAACCAATTTAAGTCCAATATCTAATCCCATGTTTAACCATGTTTCTTGCCAGACTTACAAGAAAAAATTACAAGAGATGATTTCAAAGGCTCTGTTAAAGCATCAGATTTTAAGATCCGTGTCACTTACTGGTCTCTGTTGAATGCGGTCATAGGTGGGTGTGACCCAGCAGTTCCTCTCTAATGCTATCCCTCTGGCAAAACAAGCTTCATCATTCTTGAAAGTATCTAAAAGAATAAAAATTTCCAATGTATTCTAGGAAGCAATATTATTATTGTATAATATTTTCAAAGGTTATGTATTTACTTAATATGAAAAAGATTTTGGTTGATCCTTTTAAGTTTCATTATAAGAATTCATAAGACGTATAGGCAAACAAGGAGATTAATTTCAATAAGAACTCTACCACATACTGATTAATTAAAATGTCTATGTAAATCTTCAAAAATATCTAATTAATTTTTGTCATATCATTCAAAAGTAGAACATATAAATAATTTGTTTTATTAATTTATATATTAATTTATGTATTATCTGTGAAATCCCAAATTATCCATACATTAATAATTATATTTAACTTTAGTTTTTCACCATATGAAACCTCCTAAAAGTCAATCTCTTTGTGATATCAAGAAAATGTTTATGTATATTATTCTCTGTGAGGCATTTTATTTAGTTTTTAGGGAATCTGGGCTGTGCACGTACAAACCAAGGTTCTGTAGGCTGACAATATTCTATCACTATATGAGCAGTAGAAAAAGTGTGTGACTTATTTGGAGAAATATAAGCATGAAAAATATTACTCATTTTAATGTAGCAGAATTTTCTGAAAAAAATAAAGAAAAATATAAACAGTTATCACTTTGACTGAGCAACAGCAAAATTGTGATCGTCAGCACAGATAATCCATGAATTTCTCATAAACACAATAAAATTCTCACTCATTTGAATACTAAGAAGACAAGAAAAATTATATTTCTAATATAAAAACTAACAATTCCTTAGGAATAGGGCTTCATAACACCATTTGTGCAACATCCTTAATTTATTTGTTAATTATGGTGGTGATCTTTTTAATAATTTTTTTATAAAAATGAAGAATAACTTTTGTAAATTTGGGAAAGAAGACAAGTTTGAAACTTGAATCCATTTGCTGGGATCCTTCCTGATCAGTGGAACTGAGACCCAAAAATGCTATATTCCTACATCATAACACTTCAAAAAATTATTCTGGGTTCTTGATAAAGATACTTCTGAGTTATAATGCTGACAGAAAGCTAATTTAACACACATACACATATAGAATGTATACTAAGTATTTTATATATGTACATGTATATATATATATGTTTTTTAAGTGACAGAAAAAGAATATATCTCACATTTTATATTTCTACATAAATGCATTCAGAAATGTATTTCCTCAGGAATAACTAGGGTTTATTTCTCCTTTATAATCTATATTTTTCACTGCAAGAGGAAGATTATTGTAGATGTTATAACTAGGCTTCACTAAATTACACCTTAGTTTTAAATGGACTGGATTTCCATCTAGAGTAATGCATGTAATGTTGTGATGCTTTGAGATCTCTGCTTCTAAAAACTTTCTCCATCATATATATGCACCACTATAAAATTTTCCCTTGCTTTATGGAGACACTGGTGCCTCCATGAGTATAACAGATTTATAATCTGTATGTCTTTTCTCCTAAAGAAACAAAGCTCCAAAGCCCAACTAATAGGCACCTAGTATAGAAAATCTTTTTTTTTCTTGGGCAACACAGTTAATGAGCACATTAAAATAGATAAGGCAATAGTTTGCACCTCTTCTAGTAACACAAAAGGCTAAAAGGCACACCTTGCTAATGCATGATGAAAGTATAATTTTTTCTTTGTGGTTCAAATGTAACTGAAAGTGTTTTTTTTTAAAAAAATTGATGTTCTTTTTTTAAACAGCATTAGAAATAGAATAATGGGGGAGGGGATGGGAGATGGGGAGGAAGAAGACTGAATGCTGACTGGGAGGGATTGGGAGGAAGGATTGGAGGGGAAGCAGGAGATACATAGGTAAAAAAGATATTTTTAAATAAAAAATAATAAAATGATAGAAAAAGTAAATAATAATAATAATAATAATAATAATAATAATAATAATAATAATAATAATAATAACAACTACATGTTTAGGGAAGCACATTTCCACACAGCAAAATCAAACAAAACTGAAGTTTTGGTGTTTAGACTCTTTTGAAAATGTGGCCACAAGACTATATTCTGTCCAAATAAACAAGAATGGAGATGATATTTTGAACTCCAAAATTTCTTCTTAAGATGTGAAGACTCTATTCTTATTCTATTTATTTATTGGAACTTATACTTGACTAATATATCATGAGAGGTCAGCCTGCATTGAAAACACAAGGACCATACTCTAGCAAAAATAATAATTGAAGCATGGAAAAATAATAGAATAAGAATAAAACATTCTGATAAAACATGTATTTCTATGTTCAAATTATTAAATTTACTGCTAGTAAAATATAATGGCACATTAAACAGGAAGGTGAATATTACAGTGATAGTTTTTCTAAATCTATAGTTGCACTTCTGAGAGACAATAAATGGTTAATGCAGAGAGTGATATCTTTAAAGCTTAAGAATAAGTGGCTGTGAGGGCTCAGTTGAAGATGAGCCATCTGTGCCACCTCTATATCTTTATGGTCTGGATTAGAGTCTGAAATTCTGTAATTCCAGTGAAGTTGGAAAACCTCTGTGCTCTGGATTAGAGTCTGAAATCCTGTAATTTCAGTGAAATTGGAAAAAGTAAAAAAATATATTCTATCGGTATCAATTGACTATGCAAAATTATCAAAAAGGAGAGATTGGTTATTTCAACTGTATATTTGATGCTTTACCTCTTTTATGTCTGTGAACATTGTAATAGTGGCTAAAAATCTAAAGACGACAGGGATATTCAGAGCAGAAATTGATGACAGTACTAATGTGTACAGCCCATCAAAGTGAGAAAGGAGACCAGAAGAAGCCATTCTTGTACCTGTGCAGGTGATCCACAATGAACATATGTAGCAGAAGCTCCAAAAGTCTTCTTATTTATTGAAACTTATACTTATTGATCTAGTATGAGAGGTCAGCCTGCTTTGCTGGCAATGAACCTCTACAAATAAAAACCTATTTTGAAGTATTTTAGGAGGGAGACATATGAGACTCACTAAAAATTTCCAGTTACATAGTTGAGAAGAAATACACATAAAAACATTTTGATATTATTTTTATCATGAATAATTCTGGGATATTTAGGCATTTTTGATATCAGGTACTTTCAAAAGCATGCAATCCAATAAAAAGCCATTAAATAGACAGAAACAAGAGCACAACACTAAGAAGTATTTGAAAAAGTAATTTATTTCTTATGAAAGAATTTAAATCTGGGCCTGACTAATTAAAAAATCAGCAATTTTCCATAAAATTCATAAAATATTATCTATTTATGGCTATTTTAAATCTTAGAAAATATAAATCCAATATAAGATTTCAAAAAAAATCCAAAGAAAAACTGTGAAGAGTTAGAAAAAAATAATTACCTTGTAATTTTCATACACATATTTTGTAGCTAGATATAATAAAATATCTTTATTTATCTATAATGAACCTATAATCCAAATTCCAGAAATTGTAGGTTCCCAGAATATCATATTTTTAAATGGAATCAATTCACTTATAGAAAGACATAGGCTAACAAAAATGGATATGAAAACATGATCTTTCCTTCTGCTGCATAGAAGAATCAACCTCAACATCAAAGACAGACACTACCTCAGAGAAAAGGGTTGGGAAAAGACTTACCAAGCAAATGGACCTAAGAAACAAGCTGGTATAGCCATCCTAATATCTAACAAATTATACTTCAAACTAAAATCAATCAAAAGAGCCAAGTACAAACATTACCTATTTCCTATCTCCGGAAAAATCTTAGATGAAGTCTCAATACTAGACATTTATGCCCTCATATAAGCACACATACATATGTAAAAGAAACACTAGTAAATCTTAAATCTCATATGAAACCCCACACAATAATAGTAGGAGACTTCAATACTCTACTCTCACCATGGATAGATTGTCCAGACACAAAATGAAAAGATCAATAAGGGAGCTGACAAATACTATAATTCAAATAGACTTAACAGATACATGCAGAATATTTAATGCAAATACCAAAGAATATACCTTCTTCTCAGCACCCCATTGAACTTTTTCTAAAATTGACCACATATTCAGTCAAAAAACAAATAGGAATAGATACAAAAATTGTGATAATACCTTGTATCATATCAGATCACCATGGACTAAAGTTAAAGTTTAACAATAACACAAACCACAGAAAAGCTCAAATTCATGAAAACTGAACATATCTCAATTGAACCACCTCCAGATCAAGGAAAAACTAAAGAAAAAAATTAAATGCATTCTAGAATTTAATGAAAATAAATTCACAATATACCCAAACTTATGAGACACAGTGAAAGCAGTGATAAGAGGAAAGATAATAGCACTAGGTGCCAACATAAATAAATGGAAAATTCTCACAAAACTGACTTAGCAGCAGAGCTGAAAGCTCTAGAACAAATAGAAGCCATTCAAGGAACCACAGGTTTAGATGGCTTCAGTCCAGAATTCTACCAGAATTTAACAGAATAATGAATACCAATACTCCTCAAATTGTTTCATACAACAGAAACAAAAGGAAGCTTGCCAAACAATTTTTATGAAGCTCTACTCACCTTGATACACAAAATACACAATGATATGACAAAGAATCAGAGACCAATCTCCCTCATTAATATTGATGCTAAAATACTCGATAAAATACTGCCAAACAAAATTCAACAATATAACAAAAAAACAAAAAACAAAAAACAAACGTACACCATGATCAAATAGGCTTCATCTCAGAGATGTAGGAATGGTTTAACATAAAAAAAAATCTGTCAATGTCATCCATCATATAAATAGCCTGAAATAAAAAACAAAAAACAAAAAACAAAACAAAACAATGATCATCTCCTTAGATTCTTAAAAAGGTCTCTGATAAAATCAAACACTCCAGGATAAAAGTCCTGGAAAGATCAGTAATACAGGTAAATTACTTAAACATAATAAAGGCAATTTTCAGCTAGCCAACATCAAACTAAATGGAGAGAAATTCAAAACAACCCTGTTAAAATCAGGAACAAGACAATGCTGTTCCCTCTTCCCCTTATTAATTCAATATAGTTCTTAAAGTCATAGATAAAGTAATAAGAGAACAAAAAGAGATTAAGAAAACACAACTTGGAAAGGAAGAAGTTAAACTATCTCTATTTGCAGATGATATGACCCTATACTATAGAGACACCCAAAATTCTACCAGGAAACTTCAATAGCAAAAAAAAAAAAAAAAAAAAAAAAAAAAAAAAAAAAAAAAAACACACCTTCAGGAATGTAGCAGGCTACAAGATTAACTAAAATAAATCAAGAGCACTTCTATATGCAAATGATAAAAGAGTTTAAAAGGAAACCAGTGAAACATCACCCTGTATAATAGATGCAAATAGCATTATTTTGAGGTAACGCTAACTAAAGAAGTAGAAGACTTGTTTGATAAAACTTAAAGTCACTGAAGAAAGAAATTGAAGAGGATATCAGAAAATGGAAAGATCTCCCATGCTCCTGGATAGGTAGGATCAACATAGTAAAAATGGAAATTTCACCAAAAGGAATATACAGATTCAATGCAATACCCATCAAAATCCCAACAAAATTTCTTACAGACCTTGAAAAAACAAGACTCAACTTCATATGGAGTAACAATAAACCCAGGATTGCCAAAACACTTATATTCAAGAAAGAACTTCAAGAGGTATCACCATCCCTAACTTCAAGATATACGATAGAACTACAGTAATAAAAACAGCCTGGTACTGGCACAGAAACAGACTTGTGGATCCATGGAATCAAAATGAATACCCCAATCTTAATTCACACACCTATGAACACCTGATTTTTGACAAAGAAACCAGAAATATACAATAGAAAAATGATAGGATCTTCAACAAATAGTGCTGGCATAACTGGATGGTGGTATCTAGAAGATTGCAATTACATCCATATCTCTAACTCTCCACAAAACTCAAGTCCAAGTAGATTAATGACCTCAACATAAACCCAGTTTCACTGTACTTGATAGAAAAGAAAGTGAGAAATACCCTTGAATGCATTGGCATAGTTTATCACTTTATAAATATAACACCAGTAGCACAGATGTTAAAAAAATTAATAAATGGGACTTCCTGAAATTGAGAAGCTTCTGTAAGGCAAAGGACACAGTCAAAAGACAAACCAACCTACAGAATGAGAAAAGATCTTTGCCAATTCTACATCTGACAGACGACTGATCTCTAAAACATATAAGAGAGCTCAAGAAACTAGAGGTCAAAAAACCAAATAATTCAATTAAAAAATGTGGTTCAGAGCTAAAAAGGAAATTCTCAATGGGAAAGTTTCAAATGTCTTAAAGACACTTAAAGAACTGCCTAAAATCCTTAGCCATCAGAGAAATTAAAATCAAAACAACACTGAGATACCATGATAAACCTGTCAGAATAGCTAAGATCAAAATCACAGATGATAGCCTATGCTGGAGGCGATATGGAACAAGGGGAACACTCATCCATTGCTGGTAGGAATATAAACTTGTACAGTCACTCTGGAATGCAGTATGGTGGTTCCTCAGAAATCTGGGAATCAATCTCTCCAAGGATTCAGCAATACTATGATTGGGCATATACCCAAAAGGATGAATATTCTTACCCCAAGGGCATTAGCTTAACTATGTTCATAGTAGCATTATTCATTATAGCAAGAACCTGAAAACAACCTAAGTGCCCCTCAACTGAAGAATGAATTAACAAATTGTGATTTATACAATGGAGCACTACTCAGCAGTGAAAAGAAAAATAACATCTTAAAATTTGCAGGCAAATAGATAGATATGGATAGTATCATCCTGAGTGAGGTAACACAGACCCAGAAAGACAGATATGGTGGTACGTACTCACAAAAAAATAGATTTTAGACATAAAGCAAAGGATAATAAGGCTACAATCCCCAAAACCTTAGCAGCTAGATACCAGGAGGAACTCAAGAGAGACACCCATGGTTTCCCCTGGGAAGGAAAAATAGAGACAATCTCCTGAGTAAATTGGGATCATAACAGGGAGTAAGCAAGGTAAACTATAAACAAATCATTAGGGAATGAGAAGGTTGAGTGGGAGGATCAACAGAGAGGGAGAACAAATAGATATCTTGGTAGAGGTAGCTATTGTGGTGTTATAGGGAAACCTGGTGCTAGTGAACATCCAAGAATTCACAAGATGTTGCTGGCTAGGATGTCAAGACATAGTGGAGAGGATGCCTACATAGAACTTCTTCTGTAATAAAATGAATGACCATCCTAATTGCCATTACAGAATCTTCATCCAGGAACTGATGAAGTCAGATGCAGAGATCGATAGCTAAGCACTGGGTTGAGCTACTGGTGCAGTTGAAGAGAAGAGAGGAGAGAGTATGAGCTAAGGGATCAGTTCAGGAAAAGAAGACCCACAAAGAAGGCTTACTTGAACTATTGTGGGGTCACTGACTCTGAAATGATAGCTGAGAAACCTTCATGGAAAGGAACTAAACCCTCTGAGTATAGATGACAGTTGAATGGCATGGGCAGTTGGTGGAGCCTCTTACAGTAGGATCAGAGTTTATTCCTGGTACATGAACTGGCTTCTAGGAGCCCATTCCCTATAGAGGAACATCTTACTCAGCTTTGATACTGGGGAGGGACTCAGACCTTCCTCTGGATATGCCAGAGGGAAATGGCTCACCTTAGGATTCTTTGCCCTCCCTTAGTAATGGATGGGAGGATGGTGTGGGAAAAAGGCTGAAGGAAGATGGGGAGGAGGGAAGGGAAAGGGAGCAGTGGTGAGTATAGAAAAAGACTTTTTAAATGAAAAAAATAATTTAAAATGTCACCTACATATTTATTTCCTGGACACTTTGTTCTTATCTACTGGTAGTTCTGGAAACTTAAGAACATGGGGCAAGCTGAAGAAACAGGACACTGGTCATAAGTCCTTTTGGATATCTAGCCCTGTCTCATTGTATCTATTTTTCTAATGTGTGATGAAAATATCTTCTGACACATTTCCAATGACATTATAATTTTGCCAGGGTTCACAAGAGACTGTGGATTGAGACTTTAGCATACATTTCTCTCTTGGGCTGGTACCACACCTGGCCTGCAGCTATCCTTTACAAGTGTCTCTGGTATCTAAAATGGCTCTGGTATCTAAAAAATTTTGAGGTCTCCAACACAATCCATGCTATATTCAATGGCCTCTCTTGGCCTTCACACCTGGCCTTGGATGCCATTTTATCTTGGATGTATGTTATCTCCTTTTATATTTTAATTTTGTAAGGGATTATAGTTAAGAGTTAACATGAGTCTCAGAAGAGACTTTGAACTTTGCAATGAGTTTGAGACTGTTATAGACTATAGGGACTTTAGAAGAAGGACTACATGCTTTATATAATATAACATGGCTACAAGACTTTGAAGGCCAGGGAGTAAAACTAGTGGTATAAAGAAAAATGGCTTACAGTGAAAGTGGCACTATTAGGACGTATGTCTTTGTTGGAGTAGGCGTGGCTTCTAGGACTAAGTATGGCACTGTGGAGGAGGGTTTTGAGGTCTCCTAACCTCAAGATACTCCCAGTGTCACAGTCTACTTCCCATTCTATGGGAAAATTTTGTAATATATTAAAACTTTCAGAGATATCAGAGGGATCTACCCACAGTCAGTCTAGGAGGATCACACAGTGGTAACTCATCCCTTTAATTCCAGCACAGGGAATATCCTGGGTGTGGTGACCTACGCCCTTAATCCAATTTGAGTTTGAAGTCATCTTACTCTACAGAAGGAGTTCCAAGATCCCAGGTAGGCAGAGATGGTACCACACCTTAACTAAGCAGAGAAAGTATTTAAGGCAGGCATAGAAAGACAGAGCAGGCAGAAGAAGCCAGGAGGAGCAAGGCTGAGGAAGCTGGAAGACAGCTGGGTGAGATATGACTATGGTGTTTACTCTCTCTAATATCTATGCTTTTCCTAGAGATCTGGCCCTGAGTTTCCTTTATTGGTGAAACACTTGGCATCCAATTTGGGGGCACAAATTTCTCCCCTCCCTATCTAAAAAACCTCACTTGCTGGCCAGAAGAACATGTGGCCTGAGGAGTAATTACCAGCATGCCAGGCTTTCTTTTCTGAGTTACCCTCCAATCTTAAGCAGACTGGCCACAAGTGTTTCCATTTCATTTTCATCTGGGTAAGTGGCCTCTTTCTCCTGGTGGGTTGTTTCTTTCCTTCTTTCTTTCTTTCTTTCTTTCTTTCTTTCTTTCTTTCTTTCTTTCTTTCTTTCTTTCTTTCTTTCTTTCTTTCTTTCTTTCTTTCTTTCTTTCTTCCTTTCTCTCTCTCTCTCTCTCTCTCTCTCTCTCTCTCTCTCTCTCTCTCTCTCTCTCTCTCTCTCTCTCTTCTTTCTTTCTTTCTTTTTTTGGACTCCTCCTTAGGCTGCTATCACACTAGGTAGCTGACCTACTTTACAATCAATTGAATCATCAACAGACAACAATCAGTGAATAAATCAATTTTTTTAAAAGAGGGAATTTGTTTAAAGCAATGGAAGGTGCTTGGTCTTTCTGTGATCTTTTGCTAGATGATTTGGTATTAAAACCAGTGAAGGAAAACATAAATAATGTAGATGGGACTATCATAATGTCTATCATATTGTTTATTATTCATATTTTTGTTTGATTTCTATTTTATCACTCAAAAAGGTGATTATTATAAATCCAAAGAAAAGTGTCTTTAAAAAAGCCTATTGAGAGAGAACACAAAGATGTTCAGATTAAATAGAGGAATATAAAACATGAATTTCAGCAAGGTCATATAAAATTAGGCAAAACAGGCAATATTAATATACACAGTAACCTTTAAAAAATGAAGAATGATAAAGATGGTACAGAAGCTAGCTGGGCTCCAGTACAAATGATGGAATTACAGAAAGTAAAAGAAGCCATTGGAACATATGGGATGCATTCACCATTTCTAAAACAAATGTTGAACTCTTGGTCAGGCTATAACTGGGTCATCCCTAAAGATTGGTTAGTTAGGGTTACAACTGTGTAAGAAGCAGGGCCACTTATACGATGGAAATCATGGTGGAGGAAGGAGACTAAAACAATAGAAAAGAGAAGCAGGGCCAGAGGCATAGAAGTCTCCCAAGACCAACTTCTTGAGGAGGGAGATGATCCTGATATTGACAGGCAGTCTTTTTACAATGTACATAGTCTGGATTTATGACACATGGCAACTTTAAATGCCAGGGACTGGACTTAAGAAATAGGAAAAAAACTGATCATTAACGAAAGTAATTCAAAGCCCAAAAGAAACTTTTACAGACTTTTTTTTTTTAAACAGATTAACTGCAGCAGTAAACAGAATTGAACCAGACTCAGAAACCAGGTGAAGAATATTTGAATAACTGGCTTTTGAGACTGCTTATGCATAAAGTAGAAAAATACTTAGACCTTTAAAAGCAAGGTCAGCACTTTTGGAGGATTGGATTCATGAGATATTTAATTTAGAGTCTTATGACAGTGATGATAACTGGGTAGGAGAGCTTATTTCTAGAGGTATAAGAAAAAGTCAAAATGTTAAATGTTACAATTGTGAAAGGCAAGGTCACATAAAAGAGATTCTAAATAAGGCTTTACCAGAAACAGTGTTTTTGATAGGAATAATCTCAAGAGAATGCCCCTCCCTTATGGATTATGCAGAAGGTGTGGAAAAAGATGACATTAGACAAATGAGTGCAGATCAACAAGGCACAGACAAGGTATCTTTCTGACCTTGGTAAATGCCCCATGGGGCTTTCAAAAGCCTCCATATCAGGTAACTTTCTGTCCTTTGAGAAATGCCCCAAGGGGACTTTCAAAAGCCCCATATCAAATCCAATCCAATCTTACCCTGCCATTGTAGAGGAAACACAATCCCAGAACAATTAAAAAATTAAAATCTATTTTAAAAAGATATACTACACAGAATGATATAAAATATACAGAAAAAGAAAAAAATTCAAGAAAAAATATAAAGCAAATATTTTGGCAAGCTTCTATCAATGAACAAAGGCCAAAATCAAAAGTATAAATAAATGATGTTATTATTGAAGGCTTATTGAACACAAGTGCGGATGTATTAATAATTTCATCAGAGTCATGGCATTCAAGTTGGCCCCTTCAGGAAGTAAATACTTAGTTTTGGGATATTGGGTCAATATCCCAGTAAAACAGAGTGCAAGATGGCTTGAGTGTATAGGACCAGAAGGACAGAGGCTGATAAATTTATGGGGAAGACATTTACTGCAACAGTGGAACACACAGATTAATATTCCTCCTGACACAGAAATAAACCATAAACTAGCACATGTTTCTGGAAAAATCATTGGAAGTTATTATGAGAAACAGTCACAGACCATTCAGGTTATACAGGAACATGGCTGCTGACCTTTCAAAAACACCCACAGCACTACCTCTAAAATGGCTAAAACAGAGAAGCCTCTATTGGTTCATCAATGGCCTCTAACAAAAGAGAAATTGCAGGCCTTAGAGCAGCTGATACAGGAGTAGTTAAATGTTCAGCATATAGAAGAATCAAACAGCCCTTGGGATTCTCCTATATTTGTTATTAAAAACAAATCTGGAAAGTGGAGAATGGTAACAGACCTAAGGGCAATAAACAAGGTGATACAGCCAATGGGCTCTCTACTGTCTGGGATTCCTTTGCCTTCTCTGTTAACTATAGAATGGCCTGTTATAGTTATTGATTTAAAAGACTGCTACTTTACAATGCATTTACAAGAAAAAGACAAAGAAAAATATACTTCTACAGTGCCCAGTCATAAGAGTTATCAGCCTTTAGAGAGATACCAGTGGAGGGTCCTCCCTCAAGGAATGCTGAATAGCCCTAAACTGTGCTAGTATTTTGTACAAAAGCCAATAGAACAAATACATAACAAATTAACACAATCTATACTTTATCATGACATGAACAACATCTTGTTGGCTGATTCAAATATTGATATCTTAGAAAAATTTTTTGAAGAAGTGAAAAGTATTTGCCTGCTTGGGGATTGCAGATTGCCCCAGAAAAAAAAATACAAAGAGGAGATTACATTAATTATTTAGGCTACAAAATAGGCAAATGAAAAATCAGACCCCAAAAGGTACAAATCAGGAGAGATATATTGAAGACACTTAATGATTTTCAAAGACTACTAGGAGACATTGTCAAATTATGACCCATGACTGTAATTAAAAATGATGAACTAGATAATTTATTCAAAACCTTAAATGGTGACAAGGACTTGAATAGTCCAAAAGAATTGTCACCTTAAGCTGAGAAAGAATTGGCTTTGGTGGAAAAGAAATTATAGGAGTTACATGTGAATCATGTGGATCCAGACCTTAATTGCATTCTGGTTATCTTGCCCTCTAAGCTTTCTCCTACCAGAATTTTAATGCAAAGGGAAAATGCCATATTTGAATGGATTTCTTCCACATAAACCAAGTAAGAAATTAAAGATATATGTGCAAAAGATTTCTGAACTTATTTTTAAAGGAAAATTAAAACTTTATCAACTGATAAGAATGGACCCAGCAGAAATTATTGTACCTTTAACCAATGAAGAATTTGACAAATTTTGGGTAGAAAATAAGCCTTGGCAAAGAGCCTGGAGTAATTTTTTGGGAGATATTAACAACAAATATCTTCAAAGCAAAAGAATTGAATTTCTAAAGAAAACTAATGATATTCTTCCTCGTATTGTACAAGATAAACCAATATCTGGAGCCCCTACATTTTACATTGATGAAAACAAATCAGGAAAGGCAGGTTACAAATCAGAACATATAAAGAAAGTGGCTCAAAGCCCTTACAATTATGTTCAAAAGTTAGAATTATATGCTAAAATGATGGTATTACTGGACTTTACCAAACCTCTTAACATAGTCACTGACTCTCAGTATGCAGAAAGACTTGTTCTACACATTGAAACAGCTGATTTTATTAATGATAAATTGGAATTAACTTCATTATTTATTGTTACAAGAAATGATCAGGACTAGATATCATCCCTTCTATATAACACACATTTGATCCCATACGGTTCTGCCAGGTAATTTAGTACCAGGTAATGATGAAATTGATAAATTATTAATAGGAAAGGTACTAGAGGCCTCAGAATTTCATAAAAAACATCATGTCAATAGCAAAGGATTAAAAAAAGATTTCTCTATCACTTGGCAACAAGCCAAAGAAATTGTATAAAGGTGTCCCACTTGTTCTTTCTATAAACAAAATTCATTGTTGTCAGAAAGTAATTCTAAAGGTATATGTAGAAATGAAATCTGGCAGATGGATGTATGTTATTGTAGAGAATTTGGGAAATTAAGATATGTCCATCATACAATAGATATGTTTTCAGGATTTCAATGGGCAACTTCTTTGAGTTCAGAAAAGGCTGATTCTGTAATCACACATTTACTAGAAGTTATGACCATCATGGGAATATCTTATAAATCAAGACTGACAATGCTCTGGCATATGTCTCTAGTAAAATGAAACAATTTTTCTTAATATAATATAAAGCATATTGCAGAAATACAACACAATTCTACAGGGCAAGAAGTCATAGAGAGATCAAATTTAACTGTAAAGGATATGCTAAATAAACAGAAAGGAATAACAAAGACCTCCAGAGATAGACAACATAATGCTTTATTAACTTTGAATTTTCTCAATGCTAATGAGAAAGGAACAACAGCTGCTGAAAGACATTGGACTATAGAAAAAACAGCTGAACTAAATCAGCCTGTTTAGTTCAAAGATATACTAACCTCTGAATTGAAGCCAGGGTATGTGCTACGTTGGGGAAGGGGTTTTGCTTTTGTTTCCACAGCTGAAGAAAAGTTATGAATATCATCAAAATTAATAAAGACTCAATTAGAATCAGAGAAACTTCATGAAAATAAGAATACATAGCTCATCCACCATATTACAATTCTTGAAGTTGTAAGAAAAAACAAATGGTGGGAGTAGGTTTTTGTTTTTGTCTTTACAGAAAACTGGGAATGCCCAACTTCAAGAATAAAAAGACCTTGGACATCTAGACATCAAAAGCAAAAGGGAGGCTACCCAGAAAATTTTACCAGCCAAAGAATATCATAACTATTGGTACCAGTATACTTCATAGGGTAAAACCTCATTGCTTAACCGCTACATTTTTTTTTTTTGTAAGTTGAAGTTCCAGTTTAATTGTAATTTAAAGATGGCTTTAGGTTTGGAGTGTGGCTCTCTCCTCTAAACTCAAGCATACGGAAAATACAAAATCTCGGTATCATATCAGAAGAGCCACCTGATATTGGACAGAAGAATAACAAAAAAGGGGACTATTCTATTGTTACTAATCCTATGCTGAATAAATAGTAATATATTTAATTTCATGCACACACTGTTGGGTTTTAGTCTCTTATCAGTTTTCTGCAGTGATTTATGACAATGCCTAATTGCGAACTTGAATTATCCAGAAGGAAGATGGGGCCCCACAATGATGATTTCACATGAACTCTGACAAATCCCCTAGGTTGACAAACACCAACCAAAGATAAGATTTGGACTACAAACTGCTCAGAACAATTTTGAAGCAGCTCACTGAGATGAACCAGCTTCACAAACTACTATAGCCAGGACTTGAGACACACCATGCACTTTCCTGTTATGCAGAGACTGGATAACAAATGACACAGCTACTTATTTGAGGACTTGACATTTAACAAAACTTTTCTTTTCAGGATCCTCAAAAGATGCCATCGTCCCCAGATAGCAGGAAGTAAATTTAAGAACACATCACCCACATTCCCAAGAAGTGGGGTGGGTTGGTTTTGGTTATTGAATGGGTTATGGATGATTGTCATTGTTTAGAGTAATTGGTTAAAAATTGTTAATAGTTATGGTTAGAAAAAAGTTAAACAAGAATAATTACATTCAAAAAGGGGATACAGATATAGGAAATAAGGATAGGTTATTGAATCTTCTTTTAAAAGGTTTTTCTAACTTTAAATATTTTATATTAGATTGGATTTTTGTATACTGTATATAAATTGTATATATGGAGATTAATTGTGTTAATGTACAAATATCTCTATGCTTGTTCAAGATATTATATTTATTCAGTTCATCTAACAATTTAATACAAACTGCTGGTCCATGAAAGATTTTATTACCAACTAATTAGAATATAAAGTAGTGCAAGTTAGTAGTTAGACATTACCTTCAAACATATTCATATTAGATATGTTTTCAAGATCAAACAAATATATTTTAGATGAACAGGTCTTCTTTAAACACTTCAGAAATCTATAGAATATGGCATTTAAATTAGTTTAAGAACTTATACTTTTCTGCACAGTGAGACAGTTCTGCTTCTGGCAGCACCAACCTACTTCAAGAGCAAAATGGGCATTGAAGAATCTCCATATGGAGTCTACTTTGTTTGTGTCAACAGTTAGCCACTGGACAAGAAACTGTTCTTGTATTGACTGCTTGACCGTATGCTGTTTAAACTGGACATGCAGGAAAGTGACCTCTGATCTTTGACACAACAAGCCGACATGGTCCTTCAGGTTCTTGCTTTTCAGAGGAAACTGTCAGATATTCTCCAGGACACAAGGAGAAATGACTTAACTATACCAGGATGGGCAGAGCAGATTTCCTGCTTCACTGGAATGAAAATAGTCTCTGGGCCTGTAGGCTGAAGATGGATGCCCCAACTTTATAAAGGAACTTTGGATGACTGTCCAGGCAGATAGGTGTCATCACTGTCATTTCTAGTATTTAGAAGTGCTTACCCAAAAAGTTTATTTGGGTAAATATTATTTCCTTCTTGGGTCTCTGAGGTAGTTGAAGATGAAATAGTTATAGTATTCTAGTGACAATTTTTGAAAAGAAACTTTGAAGTTAAAGTGTATAAGCTTAAGAGACATCAAAATAACAGTTTTTAGTTAGTAATACAAGTTAGAAAGAAAGTAATTAGGTATAATCCTTTGGACCCATCAAAATAGGATAATTAATGAAATATTTTCTTTGAATTGTCAATTGTTAATGGACTGGAAATTACTCATTTATTGTTTGTATATAATTATTGTACCTATTGTATATGGTTTTGCTTATGTTATCTATAACCTTATTTTTAAAAATTTTACATAAAAGGGGATATGTGATGATATTTTTTAATATGATAAAAACATTTGGAGGTATCAGAGGGATCTAACCTCAGTTAGTCTAGGAGAATCACACAGTGGTAACTCGCACCTTTAATCCCAGTACAGGAAATATCCTGGGAATGGTGGCCTACACCCTTAATCCAATCTGAGTTTGAGGTCATTTTGTTTACAGAAGGTGTTCTAGGCCCCCAGGCAGGCAGTTGTGGTACCACACCTTAACTAAGCAGAGAACGTATTTAAGACAGGCATAGAAAGACAGAGCAGGCAGAAGAAGCCAGGAGGAGCAAGGCTGAGGAAGCTGGAAGACAGCTGGGTGAGATCTGACTGTGGGGTTTCTTCTCTCTATCATCTCTGCTTTTCCCAGAGGTCTGGCCCTGAGTTTCCTTTATTCATGCAACACAGTTTCCTTCTGATCAAAAAGTAGACATCACCATGTCTGCCTGCATGCTTCCAAGACTCCCTGCCATGATGATAATGTATTTGAACCTCTGAACTATAAGTTACCACCTCAGTAAAATACTTCCATATATGAGTTGTTATACTGATGGTGTCTTTTCACAGAAATATAAACAAACTAAGAAAAACTTTTAATGTTCATAAATTTTAAATGTATTCTCTAATCTACTCTACCTGATCTATTTTTCTTTTAGCTTATTAAGCAGTAATTAATTTTAATAGATTTTATTCAGCTTTGAAATCAGATAATATTACTCACTTAAGTTCTTTATTCTCACTTGTTTTAATTATCATTGTTAGTCTCAATAAGTGATTTATGTACCATACTACACTTATATAGATTTAACAGATATTTTTCTTATTTTATAAGCTACTTGGTAAATTTAAGGCTTCTGATTATGTGAAAATATGGGAATGTTTTCTTTAATCTGTGCTCGAGTAAAAAGCATATTATGTATAGTAAAATTAGTTTGAAAAATGAAAGTGTATCCCAGTCATTTTGAAAAATCACGCAAAAATGTTTCTTCTTATATTTCTCTTCTTTTTTTGAAAATAGATTCTGTTCTCACAGAATATTCTGATTACAGTCTCTCACCTTTCAACTCCCCCCTGCTCTTCTCTAACTATAGTAAGAAGTGTCTATGTCCCATCCAGCTAATCCCATAGCTAACCAGTCTCAAATGCAAAGGCTTATGTTTAGTAAAACTGAATGGTCTATGGCTCAGTCTTCTTACATTCTAATGCTTATATGTTAAGTTAAACCATATTTTTATTTATATTTAACCATGTGACTTGGTACCTTTTCTCATAGCAGCATTCTTATCTTCCTCCTCTGTGTCCTGCTGTCATCTCTTCTTCTGCTCTTCCACTTCCCAGAATTCTCCTAATCTGTTTGCCCTACCTCTATTTCCTGTCTCACTATTTGACCAATCAGCACTTTATTACATCAATAGGAATGACAGATATTTACAGTATACCAAAGCATAATCCCACAGCATTTCCTCTTTAAAAAACAAAAACAAGAACATCAAATCTAATCTACTTTGTATAGCTTTTATTCACCCAGACTATTATCTACAACAACTTGAAACCAACACTATAGACAAAGACAAACATCCATAATCCATTATGGAGGGAATAGGGCTTAGTTCTCTGGACTACCTCCTTCTGATTGGGGATCATATTAGAAATCTTATGGGGATCCTGAGAAAATGCTAGATTATGGTCAAGTCCTGACTAGAATATTCTTTGAAGATGGATCATATAGGCTAGTCTTCTTGAAGCTGTCCTGGATGCAGAGCTCAGAGGAAACTGCAACAGAGGTGTTGTGAAATATTGGATCATCTGGGCCATCTATTCCCATTTGAAGTTTTTCAGGGGATCTTTCTCAATCAAACCTTGTTTCCTTTAACTCAGAATAAATCCAAAGCTTCTCATTTTATGTGGGAATAAAAACAAAACTTCTTCTTCAAATAAGCATATTTTGATTTAAATTTTAATTCAAGGCACTTTGGAATATATAGGTTGGATTAATCAAGCAGCAATTGTAATCAAATGTCTCTTAGCAGCTCTTGTTCCTTTCTAAACAGTAAATTCAAAGACAATATAACATACAGTATCCATGCTTTCCATTATATATATATATATACATATATATATATAGTTTTCTTTTTTAATGTCTTTATTCTTCTTTATTGCTTACTCTTCCAAACTACATATATTTTTAAACATACTATACAGATTTTGAGTTTTTTTTTCTGAATTAGTATTTACTGATTATCTCTTATTCTGACCACACAATTAATATGTGAAAAATATGAGCATGAGAGAACTTATAATTTTCTAAAATATTATGAAAATAGCTCACACCCTTAATATGTAACTCATATTGTGACAAGAGCTTTTTTGTGAGAAGTTTGTGCAGAGAAAGCTATGTACATATATATATATATATATATATATATATATATATATATATATATATATATATATATGTATGAGTGAAGTTGAAGAGCAGTAGTGAGATGTGTGTGAAGGAAAAGATTAGTTGTATGAAGAGAGAGCTGTATACATGAGATGTATAGTTGTGTAGAAGATGTTTGTGGCTGTGTGGTAAATGTAGTTGTGTGAAAAGAGATGCAGCTATGTGGAAAAATGTGTGTTAAATGAATAAAGGAAACTCAAAGCTAGATGTCAGGAAAAGGCTGAAATATCAAAGAGAGGGACCATCACAATCAAATCTCACCCATCTATCTTCCAGCTCCTCAGCCTTGCACTTCGTGGCTTCTACTGCCTTAATCTGTCTTTCTATGCCTCAAATACCCTCTTCACCCAATTGTTTCATATCCAGGTTAAGATTGAAGGTGTGGGCTACTACTATTTGATAGTTAGCCTTGAGCTCACAGAAACACAGAAAGATGTCCTCTGTCTCTGGAGTTATGGGATTAAAGGCCTGGCACCATCACTACCTGCCAGGAAGCTTGGAACTCCCTCTGTAAACCAAGCTGCCTTCAACCTCAGAAGTTCTTAGATGAAGGACCCAGGCCACAACTCCCCAGTTGGGCATAGGTCATCACTCCAGGTCTTTCTCTGTTCTGGGATTAAAGATGTAAGTTACCACTCTCTGACCTTCCTGGCTTGACTGTGAGTAGATCTCTTCTCTGATATTTCAGACTGGTTTTTATTAAATATGAAACATATCATCATATATTTCCTTTTGTGTTAAAATAAAAAGGTTATAGCTAAAATAAGAAAAAACATATACAATAAGTATAATATTTATATACAATACATAAAAATAATTACATGAGTAATGTCCAGTCCATTAACAATTGACAATTCAAGGAAATTATTCCATCAATTATCCTGTTTTGGTGAGTTCAAACAATTATTCCTAATTTACTTTCTATCTTACTTGTATTACTCACTAAAACCTATATTTTGATGTCTTTCAAACTTATACACTTTAACTTCAGAGTTTCTTTTCTCAAACTGTCAATAGAATCCTCGAACTATAACTATCTCATGCTCAACTAACTCAGAAATCCAAGAAGGAAATAATATTAACTAACTAAACAGTATGGGCAAGCAAGCAACTTTGAAAAAACGTAAAAAATGAAATAGCTAGTGGCCTGGACAGTCACCCAAGGTTCTTCTGTATCATTGAAGCATCTATCCTTGGTCTACAGATCTAACATGTCTGACAGACTTGTTTGTGATGCAGGATATTCTCAAAGACCTTCCTAGCTTGTCTTGGCAAAGTTTGACAATTCTTTTATGTGTGTGTTTTCTGCTTGTCCATTTTGAACATCATACTGTCAGTAATCAAGGCAAGAGTACATTCATGCCCAATAGCTAACTTTCATTACAAAGAAGGTTAACTCCATATGGAGTTTCTTTGATGTCCATAATCTTCTCTGAAGTACATTGGTGCTGCCAGGAACAGTTGTCCCATTGTTATAAAAATAATAAGAACCTATGTTATTAAAATATCTTAAATGCCATATTCTTAATTTCTTAAGTGTTTGAAGAAGACCTGTTCATCTAAAATATATGTTTGATCTTGAAAGTATATGTAATATGACAATGTTTGAACGTTATGTCTAACTACTAACTTGCATTTTTTTCATATCCTAATTATTTGGTAATAAAAATCTTTCATGGACTAGGAATTTGTATTACAGTTAGATGAACTGAATAAGTATAATACATTGAACAAGCATAGAGATATATGTACAGTAACAAAATTAATCTTAATATTCACAATTTGTATATAATATAAAAAACTTGAATCCAATGTAAGATGTTTAAAGCTAGTAACTCATTTTTAAAAGAAGATTCAATAATCTACAGTTATATACTATTATATCTGTATCCTCTTTACTTTTAAAAACAACATCCATGAATCTCTAATCTCTCTTAACTTTTTTTCCAATCATAACCAATAACAATTTTTAACCAGTTACCCTAAGCAATGACAATGACCTATAACCCATTGAAAGGTCAAAATTCACCCACTCCACCACTGGGATTGTAGATACCATGTTTTTAAATTTACTTCCTGCTGTCTGGAAACAATGGCATCTTTAGGGGATTCTGGAAAGAAAAGTTTTGTTAATTGTGAAATCCTAAAATAAGAAGCTGTATCATTTGTTGTCCAGTCTCTGAATAACAGGAAAGTGCATGACTTGTCTCAAGTCCTGGCTATAGTAGTCAGTAAAGCTGGTTTATCTCAGCAAGCCACCTCAAAATTGTCCTGAGCAATTGCAGTTCAAATCTGAACTTTGGTTGGTGAGTGTCAGCCTAGAGGATTTGTCATAGCCCATGTGAAAACATCATTGTGGGGTCCCATCTACCTTTAGGATACTTCAATTTCACAAATAGGCATTGTCATGGATCACTGCAGAAAACTGATAAGAGACTAAAACCCAACACAATGTACATGAAGCTAAATATATAAGTATTTATTCAAGCAGAGGTTTAATAACAATAAAACACTCCCTTATTTTTAGTTATACTTCTGTCTCATTTCAGGTGACTATTCTGATATGATACAGAGATTTTGCATTGTCCTTTAACGAATATGCTTGAGTTTAGAGAAAGAGGGAGCTACACTCCAACTGTAAAGTCAGATTTAAATTATAATTAAACTGGGACATCAACTTACAAATAAAGATAAATACAGGTTAAGCAATAAGATTTTACACTATGGAGTACACTGGCACCAATAAGTCTGATATTCTTTTACTTGTAAATTTTTCTGAGTAGCCTCCCTTCTGCTTTAGATGTCTAGATGTCCAATATCTTTTAACTTCTTGAAGATGGGTATTTCTAGATTTTTGTGAAAACAAGAATAAAAATCTGCCCCAACCCTTCATTTTTTCTTACCACTTAAGGAATTGTAATATGGGTACATGAGCCATCATTTCTCATTTTCATAAAGTTTTTCTGATTCAGATTGTCTTTATTAATTTTGATGGTATCCATAACTTTTATTCACCTGTGGAAACAAAAGCAAACCCCTTCCCCAATGTAGCACATGCCTTGGCTTCCATTCAGAGGTTAGTTCATCTTTGAACTAAACAGGCTGATTTAGTTCAGCTGTTTTTTCTGTAGTCCAATGCCTTTCAGCAGCTGTTGTTCCTTTCTCATTAGCATTGAGAAAATTCAAACTTAGTACAGAATTAAGTAATCTATTTCTATTTGTCTTTGTTATTCCTTTATATTTATTTACATATCCTTTGGTGTTCAATTTGATCTTTATGACTGCTTGCCCTATAGGATTGTGTGGTATTCTTGTAATGTCATTTATATTAAAATAAGCAAAAAAAAAAAATGATTCATTGTACTAGAGACAATTGCCAGAGCTTCGTCAGTCTTAATTGTACAGGTATTCCTACGATGGCCATAACTTCTAGCAAATGTGTGACTTGCTCGAAGAAAAATCACCCTGTTTTTTAACCTAAAGCAATTGTCCGTTGAAACCCTGAAAATGTATCTATTGTATTATGTACATACCTTAATTTTCTAAATTCTGTAAAATGAAATACATCCATCTGTCAGATTTCATTTCTATGTATACCTTTAGTATTACTTTCTGCTGGCAATGGAGTTTGATTATAGAAAAAACAGGTATGACATCTTTGTACAATTTCTTTGGCTTGTTGCCAAGTGATAGAGAAATTTTTGTTAATCCTTTACTATTGACATAATTTTTTGTATCATACTCTGAGGCCTCTAGCACATTTCCTATTAATAATTTATCAATTTTATCATTACCTGGTGCTAAAATTTTGGCAGATGGGATCAAATGAGTGTTATATATAAGGGACGATTCCTAGTTTTGATTACTTCTTGTAACAGAATAAATAATGAAATTAGTTCTGCCTCATTATTGATAAAAACAGAAGTTTCAAAGTGTAAAACATCTCTTTCTGCATACTGAGTGTCAGTGACTCTGTTAAGAGGTTTGGTATAATCCATTAATTCTATCATAATAGCATATAATTCTGACTTTTGAACAGAATTATAAGGGGTTTGAGCAACTTTTCTTATATGTTCTGGTTTGTAACCTGCCTTTCCTGATTTGTTTGCATCAGTAGAAATTGCAGGGGCTACAGAAAGTGGTTGATCTCATACAACACGAGGAAGAATGCAGTTAGTTTTCTTTAGAAATTAAATTATTTTGCTTTGAGGATATTTGTTGTTAATATCTCCCAAAAAATTACTGTAGGCTCTTTTTGAAGGTTCACTCTCTATACATAATTGGTCAATTTCTTCATTAGTTAAAGGCATAATAATTTCTGTTGGGGTCCATTCCTGTCAAATGACATCTTAACTTTCCTTTAAAAATAGGTTCAGAAACCTTTTCCACATGTCTTTAATTTTTTACTGGTTTATATGGTAGAAATATCTATTCCATTATAACATTTTTCCTTTGCATTAAAATTCCTGTAGGAGAATGCTTAGAGGGCAAGATAACTAGAATCCAACTAAGGTCTGCATCCATGTGACCAACATTTGCATCCTTTAATTTCTTTTCCACCAAAGCCAATTCTTTCTCAGCCTCAGGTGACAATTCTCTTGGACAATTTAAGTCCATGTCACTATTTAAGATTTTGAACAAATTATCCAGTTCATCATTTTTTATTCCAATAGTTGGTCATAAATTGGCAATGTCTTCTAGTAATCTTTGAAAATCTTTGATGTATATTCATTTATCTTGATAGTTTTGTTTGCCTATTTTGTAGCCTAAATAATTAATGGAATCTCCTCTTTATATTTTTTCAGGGACAATTTATAGTACCCAAGCAGGCATTTTTTTTTCATTTCCTCAAATATTTTTTCCCTAAGGTATCAATATTTGAATCAGCCAACAAGAAGTCATCCATGTAACAATAAATTATAGACTGTGTCAATTTGTTAAATATTTGTTCTATTGGCTTTTGTACAAAATACTGGCACAGAGTGGGGCTAATTCTCCCCTGATATCTCTTTACAGGCTGAGAATTGTTATAACTAGGCACTTTAGAAGCATGTTTTTCTTTGTCTTGTTCTTGTTAAGGTATTGTAAACAAACAGTATTTTAAATCAATAACTATAATAGGCTATTCTTTAGGTAACAGAGAAGGCAAAGGAATCCCAGACTGTAGAGAGCCCATTGGCTGGATCACCTTGTTTATTGCCCTAGGTCTGTTACATTCTCCACTTTCCAGTTTTTTCTTAATACCAAATACAGGAGAATTCCAAGGGCTGGTTGATTCTTCTGTGTGCTTTTGTACCAGCTGCTCTAAGAACTGCAATTTCTCTTTTGTTAAAGGCCATTGCTAAACACATATAGGTTTCTCTTTTAACCATTTTAGAGGTAGTTCTGTGGGTGTCTTTAAAAGGTCAGCTGATGTTTTGCTTTGTTTCTCTATAACTTGAATGGTCTGTGACTGTTTCTCACAATAGCTTCTAATGATTTTTCCAGAACCATATGCTAGATTATGGTTTATTTCTGTGTTTGGAGGAATATTAATCTGTGTTCCATTGTTGTAGTAAATCAAATCCCTGTAAATTTATAGCAGTGTTAACCACAAAGGGCTTTAATATTATTCTCTGTCCTTCTGGTCCTATATACTCAAGCTACCTTGCACTCTGTTTTTACCTGGAATAATGACTCAGCTCTCCAACACTGATCACTTACCTTCTGAAGGCCAACTTAAATGCCATGACTCTGGAAAATAAACCAATAAACCTTTGATAGTAACATCATTTATTATTTATGCTTTTAATTTTGGACTTGGTTCTTTGATAGAAGCTTGCCAAAATATTCACTTTGTAATTTTTTCTGTCTTTTCTTTTTCTATTTTTTTTTTATTATTCAGTGTTGTGTCTTTTTAAAATAGGCTTTAATTTCCTTAATTGTTCTTGGAAGGTGTTTCCTCCACAATGGCAGGGTAAAATTGGGCTGTATTTGTAATAGGAACTTTTGATATGCCCCTTTGTGGCAAAAAGTTATCTTGTCTGTCCCATGTTGTCCTGCATTTATTCATCCAATGTCTTCCTTTCATACCTTATGCATACTCCAGAAGGGAGGGGCATTTTCTTTGGATTATTACTAACAAAAGCACTGTTTCTGGGAATGCCTTGTTTGCAGTCTCTTTTTATGTGATCTTTTCTTCCATAATTGGAACATTGTAACTTTTAACATTTAACATTTTAATTTTTCCTTATATCTCTAGAAATAAGCTTTTCTACCCAATTATCATCACTGTCATATGACTCTAGATTAATTGCCTCATGAATCCAACCCTCCAAGGGTACCGACCTTGCTTTCATGGGTCTAAGTATTTTTCTACATTGTGTACTAGCATTCTTAAAAGCCAGTGATTCAATTATTATTCATTTGGCTTCTGAATCTGGTACCATTCTGTTTACTACTTCAGTTAATCTGTGCAAAAAGTCTGTAAAAATTTCTTTGGGGCTTTGAATTATTTTTGTGAATGATTCAGTTTTCTTTCCTATCTTTTCAATCTGATCCCAGGCATTTAATGCTGCCATGTGACATAAAGCCAAAGTATGTTTATTGTATAAATATTACCTTTCATCAGTTGGTTTTGGGAGACTTCTGTGCCTCTGCCTCTGCTTCTTTGTTCTATTGTTTTAGTCTCCTATTTCCACCATGTTTTCCACTATAAAAGTGAACCATCCTCTAAAACAACAGTAGCCATATCTAACCAACCTTTAAGGGTGATTCAGTTACATGATGACCAGCTAATTGTTTCTTTTACTCTTCTTAATTCTAGCATTTGTACTGGATCCTCCTTAGCTTCTGTATTTTCTTTATCATTGTGCAATTTTTTAAAGGTTATTGGATATATTAATGCTGACTGTTTTATGTAATCTTAGATGACTTTGCTGAAATTGGTTCTTTATATTCCTCTGTTTAGGTTTGAATATCTTTGTGTTCTCTCTTAACAGGTGTTTCTAAGATTTTTTAATCTTGGGATTTATATTAATTGACTTTTTAAATTACAAAACAAAAATAAAAATATTCATAATAAACAATATGATAAACATTATGATAGTCCATCTATTTCATTTATCTTTTCCTTTACTTTTCTAATATCAAATTGTCTAGAGAATGATTACAGAAAGACCAAACATCCTTCATTGCCTTAAACAATTTCTCCCTTTTTAAAAAAAATTGGATTTACTCACCAATCTAGTTGTCAGTGATCATTCAAATGACTGTGAATTGGGACAGCTACCTTGTGTGATAGCAGCCCAAGGAGTGTTCCAAAAGAAGAGAAAAAATAACAACCCACAGCCCACCAGGAGAAAAAGGCCACTGTTTGAAAAACCCAGATGAAAGTGAGACAGAAACACTTGTGGTCAGTCTGTCTAAGACTGGAGGCTAACTCAGAACAGAAAGCCTAAATAACTGGTAATTATTCTTCCAGCCATGTGCTTTTTCTGTGTGTGTGTGTGTGGGGGGGGAATTCATGCCTCATGTTGAGCACCAGGTGTTTCAAAAATAAAGGAAACTCAGAGCCAGATATCAGGGAAAGGCTGAGATATCAAAGAGAGGAAACACCACAGTCAAATCTCACACAGCTGTCTTCCAGCTACCTCAGCCTCATACCTTGTGTCTTCTACTGCCTTTATCTGTCTTTCTATGGTTGCCTGTAATACTCTCTTGACCCAGTTATTTCACATCCAGGTTAAGATTAAAGACATGGGCTACTACTATTTGGTAGTTAGCCTTAAACTCACAGAAACACACAAAGATCTCCTGTCTCTGGAGTTATGGGTTTAAAGGCCTGGCACCACCACAACCTGCCAAGGAGCCTGGAGCTCCCTCTGTTAAACCAAGTTGGCTTCAAACTCAGATCTGCTGGCATGAAGGTCCCAGATCACCATTCCCAGTTGGGCATAGGTCATCATTCCAGGTCTTTCCCTGTGCTGGGATTAAAGGTGTAAATTATCACTATTTGATCCTTCTGGATTAACTGTGGGTAGTTCTCTTCTCTGATATTTCAAACTGTTTTTTATTAAATATGAAACATATCACCACATTTGTGTCTATTAGTAGAGAGATATGGTTGTATCAAGATGTATGGCTATGTAGATAAGAGATATAGCTTTGTGGAGAAATAGCTATGTTGAAACAAATACTTTTTTTTCAAGATGTAGTAATAAAAATATTACCAGTAGAACCAGGTTGCTTTATATATATATAAATATAAAGCACCAGGTGTTTCAAAAATAAAGGAAACTCAGAGCCAGATATCAGGGAAAGGCTATTTTGTTATATGTAATTTTGCTATGTTAAAATTGAAACCTTCCTTTTTGATTAGAGAGAAAGGGGGAAATGTGGGAATGCATTTGTGTGTGCTGTATCTTTAAATAAAAGTGCTGTGTTGGGTCATGGCGGGCACCATAGAAAAAGTGGGAGGAGAATCAGAGCTTAGGTGGAGAAGCAGGGCGGAGTTAGAAGCAGACCGAGCTAAAAATATATATAATTTACTTTCGATTTTATAAAAAGTTTAGCCCTAACCCCATTCATGAGTTTTTTTTGCATACTCTAGGTACAGTCTTGGAGCATGATCTCCCAAAGACTGATGATATCTGGACTTTTATGGGAATGATTTAATGGAAACATTCCATTAGGGCTGAGAAATCTATGGTCTTTCACTATCTGAATAATGCTTGGCTACAAGTCTCTGTATATATTCCTATCTTTTCTAAAATTAATATCTGAGAATGGATAAATTAAGCAGCAATCAATGAGTATAATAGAATATGATCAAGAGTTGCTTTATCATAACTTTTTAAAAACCAATTATGTATTATACTAGGTCCCTGGGGTATGTAATCTCTAGTATTTGGTCATATGAGAAGAGTTAAATATGAATTTCATCTCATGTAGTACACCTTAATTAGAATCAGATATTGATTGGTTACTTTGACAAGTTTGTGCCACAACTGTTGTAGCATATAATGCAGACAGGACAACATTGTATATCAAAAAGTTTGTGGCTGAGATGTTGTTTATGTTTCTCTTTTGCTATAATGTCAGTTTTTACATGGCTGTGTAATACTGTATTGTAGAATGTTTCTATAAAATGTGCCACTGTGATTGAATTAATAAAAACCTGAACAGCCAATAGCTATGTCCCAAGAAAAGCTACCTACATATGGCTCTTAACATGGAACTTGTATTTCCACATAGGTGCTGAGATAGCTTAAAATGAAAAGTTCCAAAGCTATAAACACAGAGCCAGATGGTTCTTAGGAGGGCATGATTGTACAGAGACAGCCTCTTAGCCACTTCCTGCATGCTTGAGCTGTCAGAGTACTATGAGCTATGCTGTAAGGTGGGTTTGGAACTTAACTCACACAGTCATAGAATGCTGAAGATGCTCAATAAAGAAGCATTCAGATATAGAAAAATATATAGGCTGTCATAAAAATAGTTTAAAAACAGTAAATCCTTTAAAAATAAAGGATTTTTATAAAGCCATATAAGGACAGAAATAATATAACACAGGAATTATGGAACTTTTGTGTTGCTTTGTTAATTAAATTTCTTAATAACAATAAATAAAGAACAATAGCTGACAAGATACACTAGATTATGAAAGAAACTGATGGATTAAATCATCCTATATACTTTAGCTACGTGTTGGCTTCAGAATGAAAGTTTAGAATGAACATGTATTACATTGGGGAAAGGTTTTGCTTTTGTTTTCACAGAAATTTATTGGCTGTGGATTTATTCAAGGTTAAAGAGGATCAGGTTTGATTCAGGGAGAACTCCTGAAAATCCTAGCTACAGACATAAAGAAATAAACCTAGGAAAACTAGTAGGCAGGTGAAATATATTTTATCACTCAAATATAAAACAGAAAAGTCATATTTGGGTAGCTTGTGTACAGTCTAAAGATTATACTTGTGTTAATGTAGATATGTATGCTACCTTTGAAAGCTTATGGGTTTTCAAAAGAAGGGAATCAGACACCAGTGAAAAAAAGATGGCCCAGGTGATCCGGCCTCTTCAAGTGTCTCTGTTGCAGTTTACTTAGAGTTTTGCATCTAGATCATCTTCAAGGTTACTAGCTAAGATGGTCCAGAATTACTGACACTTTTATGCAGGACAGCAAATAAACCTTTCACTATCTAATTGCATAGAGACAGACAACAAATATTAGAGCTTTTTTTTTTCCCTCAACTTGACCATTATCTCATTTTAGGGTCCCCCCAAAATGTCATTGTCCCCAGACAACAAGAAGCAGTCTAAAGAACATGATGCCCACATTCTTATGAGGCTGTGTGGGTAGTTGAGTGTCATTTGATTGTTTATGATTTAGGGATGTTGGTTACAAGTTGTTATTGGTCATGATCAGGAAAAAAAACTGAACAAAGATAATTAGATTTATGGATCTTTTTCTGAAAAGAAAAGGAGGGAGATATGCTATAGAAATAATGGAATGGAAAGGTAGATTTTTAATTCTATTTTTGAACAACCATTTTTCTCAAAAAGTATATATTAGTATGGATTTTTATATATTGACACACACTTTCATTATACTGTATGTATGTTTTTATTTTTGCTTAAGATATTGTACCTATACAGCTCATCTAAAAATGTAATGTATAGTTGTAGTTCCTGAAAGCTATTAAGAATATTTGAGAAATACAAATTAAAAGTTATTTATAATAATCAAACTTATAGTAATGTTAGGTATGTTTTTTGAAGGCCATACAAAGATATATTTTAGATAGGTGATATTAAAGCACTTTAATGACCTAAAGATGATAGTATTTAAGATGTTTAATCAATAGGGCTTTTCATCAAAGTGAGATACATCTGTTCCCAATAGTACCCATGTGCTCCAAAAGAGGATGACAGGCACTGGAAAACAACCATAGGAAATTGACTTTTTTATGTCAAAGTTAGACACTGGATAAAGAGACTGCCCTTGCCTTAACTGCTAAAAGCATGTGTCCAAACTGGAAAAGTAGGGAACAAAAGAAGACAACTGTTAAACTTTGCTAAAACAAGATAGGAACAGTCTTTGAAAATTACTGCTTCCCAATAAAGTCTGTCTGATATTCTATCCCTGTAGGCTGAGGATGATGCCTCAGTGTTGCAGAGGAGCCTTAAGTGATTTTTCAGGCATCCAGCTGTCTCCGTCACTTTTGAAGGGGTTTACACTGTACTTCCTTTACTTGTGTAATATAATTCTCTGGAGTTGGATGAAGAATAAAGACTAGCAGCTACAATTTTACAGTTTTTCTTGTTATCAAATTCAGAAAAGTAACTTATATGAGAGATGTAAAGTTTATAAGGTTGAGAGACAAAAAGTTCAAATTGTTTTATAAAATATTTTAAGATTTAACAGGAGTTTTAAGATAGTAATACAAGTTATGATAGAAATGGTTTAGGTATAACTTTAGGCTCATCAAAGAAAGATAGATAATGAGATATTTTCTCTAAGTTTGTCAAATACAAATAGACTAAAAATTGTAAATGCAATTCTTACTTGATAATTGTTGTTATTTGTATATAGTTAATCTGCTTTAGACTTAAAAACTTTGTTTTTATTTAGACCAAAGGGGGAAATGATGTGGAATATTCCTTTACACTGTGTGAAGTTATATCACTGTGATTGATCTAATACAAATCCAAATTACTAGTGACTATGCAGGAGATATAGCAAGACTTCTTAATAGAGGTCTGTGAAGAATATATGTAGAATCATCAGCCTGATACACAATAATGAGGATAGGCATAATGGAGATAATTCAACCAGTGCATGGGAGATTGCAGGTTTTAATAATAGATAAATTTAAGGTCTAAGAGATAGTTTAAAAGAAGCCCATGCTAAGGTCAAGCTTTCATAATTAATAAGATTCACTGTCATTTCTTGTATGCTGACAGCCCAAAGAAAATCTGCCCACAATACTACATAGTGAAAATTACCACAATTTCTTTATCCATCTAGTTGTTTCCAATCTCTGGCTATTATGAATAGATTCTTAATCAGCATTGTTGAGACATACCTTTTTGTTTGGATGAAGTATCTTTTGGGTGTATGCCCAAAAATGTTATAGTAGGAACTTGAGGTATATTGGTTTTCATTCTCCTGAGGCACTGCTATCCTTATTTCCAAAGTAGATTTATAAGTTTACACTCCCATCAGCAGTACATGAATGTGCTTCTTATACCATATACTACTCACCAGCCTGAGCTGTTACTTGTTTTGCTTATCACAACCTTTCTAACAGGTATAAGATAAAACCCCAAAGTTGTTTTGTTCTGAATTTGCCTGATGTTGCACATTTTAAGAAGTATTTCTCAGTCATTTTTGTTTTCTCTATTGCTAATTTTTTTTTTACATTTATTCCTCACTTTGTTTTTTAGTTGAATTATTTGTTTTATGATATCTAGTAATCTTTTAAAGATAAATTTTGGATATTTTCTTTCTTTGTATGCAGATTCAACAAACCCCTTATCTATTCTGTTGGCTGTTGCTTTGTCCAAATCAAAGTGTCCTTTGTCTTACAAAGTGTTTAAGTTTCATGAGACCTCAATTATTATTAGTTAATCTTAGTTCCTGTGCTAATGGTGTTCTGCTCAGACCTTTCCTGTGCCAATAAGTTCCATACTATAGTGTCAAAGATCTTTTATTCATCTAAGTAGATGATCATTTGGATTTTTCTTTCATTTTATGTATATAAAGACTGGTATATAGATAAATATTTATCTATTTATATATGTTGTACTGTCTCTGCATCTCTGGGAGGAAGCCTACTTAATCATAGTGAATAATTTTCTTGATTCAATTAACAAGTATTTTATTGAGTTTTTGCATCTATGTTCATAATAGGAATTGATCTGTAAATCTCTTTGAGGGATCTTTATGTGGCTTACATATTAGGATAACTGTGGCCTCATAGAATGAAGTGGGTATGATCTGTTTTTATTTTATGGAATAATCTGAGTGGTGTTGGCATTAACTTTTCATTTAATATCTGTAAAATTTTACTCTAAAACCCATTCGTCCTTGAGCTCTTTTGTTCTGGTTGTTTTCAGTTTTTCGTTTTTGTTTTTTTTTTTTTGTTTTTGTTTTTTTGTTTTTTGATCCTAACTTGGATAAGCTCTCTCCTGGACTTAGGTGCTCATAAGCTTTAGGAGATCCTGATCTGGGGCTCACTTCCAGGCTTCCTTCCATCTGCCCCACTGCAGCCTGTTCAAACACCACCAGCCATGATTGGTAAGTTTTCCCTTTCCAGTTTGTGTAAACGTAAACTATGGTCTCCAGAAAAGACAGTTGACTGTTCAGCTTTCTAGTAGGACTCTGTAGTCTCACAGAGGATTACCCCTAACCACTCCCTTGCTTCTCCTGCTATCTACTCAGCCTGCCAGTGCCAGACCCCTAATACCCAATTCCAGCCTCCATGATGGACGAGTGTAGAACACCCCAAATCCTTCTGTTGTTAGACACATTTTCTTAAAATTCCTCTTCTCTGAATTTTCCATTCCAGCCTGCTTCTCGGGACACAAAAAGCTCTCAGGTTTCTTACCTTCTTACCTTGCCCTTTCCCTCCCTCACAGACTAACCTTTCAGCTACAGCTTCTGGAGAATGGAAAAACCCAGAAGCATCTTACCATCATAAAAGAGTTGACTGCCACCCCTGAGGACTATAGAAAAGGAACCAGGAACTGTGTATAGAGCTTAATACAGGCAAAACAGACTGTTTCCAGTCTACTCCCAGGACCAAAGGAGAAGAACCTGAAGCTATTTTAACCTTGGAAATGGGAGAAAAAAAAAACCCAGGAATCATTTTAACATCTTCCCATCCCCAGATCTAGCAAAGACCAACAAACATTACTGTGCAGCTGGAGTCCCCTAGAAGAAAGAAACACAAAAACAGATACCTTAAAGTTTATTTAAAGCATAGATACATGCCCTAATTTCAAACCTTTCTCTTCCCTCTTTTTCCTCTGTTCTTAATCTGGCCTCAGATCCTGTGATAACAGAGGACCCTCACTTCCCAAGTTTCTCTTACTAGCTCAGTTTTTTTCCCCATGCTCCAGAAAATCAAAATCCATCATCCCATTCCTTAACCTACCCAGATTGCAGGACTAAACCACAAAACCCACAGACCACCTGCCAGAAGGTATAGGACTTTGCCCTTAAGACAGCTTGAAGCAGCCTTAAGAGATCCAACAACCCTGTTCCATTTTCCTCTGTCCTTCCCCACATAAACTTGGCTTTCTTTTTATAATAAATAAAAAGGGTAATATGTAATGATTCCTGGCACACAGTATTCCCCATGTGGTAAACCCAAAATGGTATTGATAGAACACTGCATGTAGATCTGACCATCATTTAACATTGGTAATCGCTGAGTATGGAGAAAATTATCTCTTTATTTTTGTTTCTCCAAACAAGATTAAAGTAAGTCCGTAAGATTTTCCTCAGTATTCATTATTGTGTGTGTTGACTTTGACTTCTTTTTGTTTTTACTGCTCTCTGGTGCACTTTAAAGTGTAAGGGTCCAGGAGACGTTCTCTTATGCAACAGGCAAAGGGGAATTTAATTTACCAAGTATACCTGGGGCTCAGCTCACTGAACACACAGGTACACAAAGAGAGCCCCGAGCTGAAGTGGAGCAGAGTTTTTATAGGGTATAGGGAACAAAGAAGTTCACCCACAGGCCATGAGTGTCGATGTGTATTTTATGACTTCTCTGAGAACTGGGTGGATAGTTCATTCTTTCCTGGAACTTCAAACACACACTCTGTGATGACAAACAGCCAGATAACTCTGGGGAGTCTATCTTGGAACTTCAAACACACACTCTGTGATGACAAACAGCCAGATAACTCTGTGGAGTCTATCTTGGAACTTCAAACACACACCCTGGGGAATGATTAACAGCCCGGGGCATCCCTATCTATTTCTCTTAACCTTTTGTCCTATCTCCGGAGGTGGTTAACAGCTACCTGGAGCTCATAAAATTTCCCTTTACATACCCCACTTTTTTCTTATGCTAACCTCTAATCCTAGAGATTTGAAAGATCCTCCAGATCATTCAGAACTGAGTACTGCTGCCTAATAAGCATTAATTTGACATTTTCAATTTGACCCTGTAAAACATTTACTATTTTATTTAGGACACATACATGGTCTTATAGTTATTGCTAAAAGCAACACAATTAATGGCCCAGCTAAAGCAGACAGCAGTGTAGTAAGTCACGGAGACCTAGTAAACCAAGATTCAAGCCACCTTTGTTGTGCCTCTTGCTCCTTCTGTCACTTGTGGAGGTATTCTCTGGGTTTGGTCATAGATTCTTTAACTATGCCAGAGTTGTCTGCATAAAAGCAACACTCTTTTCTCAAGGTAGCACATAGACTACTTTTTAAAAAATGAATAATAAATCTAGTCCACGCCTCTTTTGTAGCACCACTTCTGAGAAAGAGGTCAAAGAGTCCTGTAAGACTGTTACTGATGTTTCTATAGCCTGTAAGTCTTCATCTATAGTACCCTGCAGCTGAGCTATGTGTTGTGGTCTTTGTACCATTGCTGCAGCTCCAGTTCTTACTCTAGCTGTTACACCTACTCCTAAAAGTATGGCTATGGTCAATGATATGGGCTTTCTTTGGAATCTGGTTTTACCTTCGATTCTATTTTCAAATTCTCCATCTGGGTGATACACCACTCGGGGAAATATTCTTACCATGATAAAAAAGTGAGCTGAGTTATTGAATACCTGAGCAGAGACACGGGGGTAAGTCCAGTATTGCATGCCCATCGAGTCCCTTGTGGTGGGATCAAGTACTGAATTCCTCCTGTAGAAGTTACAGGAAAGATTTGCGATCTCAGGGCCTGTTTTTCCAAGTCTGGGGGTGTCCTAGACCTGTCCCTTGTCTAGAAACCTCAGGGAGTGTAAGTCTACGATTTTTATTCCAGTCACAGGAAGGGCCAGCAGTTATAGTATAGGTTTCATTAACGCAGCAACTCTTTTATAATAGGTTGGGGAAGCCACTAAGTATAGCCAACAAGATTGAGTCAAAGCACTCTGGGTATAATTAAGGGCTACATATGCTCTTAAGACTAGGTTGTATAAAGTATATGCATTGGGGGTCTGGGTAACCAGGGCAGATATTAAGTTGGGGCCACCCATGTGAATGGAAGGCCCTAGGGTGGTCTCTGGAGACTGAGAAGGGGGCTGAAACTTAATGGGAGGTTGGAGTTTGTTGGGTCTTAGTACAGGGTTTGGGCCCACTGCTACAGCAGACTTGGCAAACTATTCTCCCAATCTTAAAGTCAACAGACACTGCCAAGTCTACACTAGAAGATTCTTGTTCCTGAACAATATGTTCTCAGGCCCCACCTCTTCGGCAACTCCCAACCAGAGGCTTTTTTGCCTAGATCAGTAAAACTTATGTTGCTTGTGGTGCTTGGGGGCTATCTTTGCTTTGTAAACTTAATTAATCTGGAGACCCACTAGCTGTCCAACCTGTGGAGGTCTCACAGTCCCATTTGGCTCAGAAATAACTTTCTATTCCTCCACATTTGGAAGGTTATCTTCCCTCAAGGCATATATATAAGTTACCAATTGCATATAGGGATTCATGGTGATCTAATAGGTGTTTATGGCAATCTTTCATACAGCTGGTCTGCGTCCCTTCAGCTAGTTTTCACAAGTCAAAAGTAAGATTAGGGGACCATGGTGTCTTAGGTCCAGTCTGTGAGGCTACAACAAGGGCTGTCCCAGTTTCCAGGTTGGAGATTATCTAGGTGTGATCAAGTGGTCGGTGGGAATTACTTTCCCCCAGGGGGAGGGAGGTCCCCAGCCATACTGTGAACCTGTAACTTGAGAGGATTATCAGTTTTTTCCAGTTTCCACTGGAAGTCTGGGGGTGCAGGTGCCAGCTTGAGGTGAGATGCATGGAACCACTGGGCTTTGTCTAGGGCTTGCAGCCTGTCAAGAAGGGGGTATGAAAGGAGTCATTAGCTTCTAGAATAGGGACAAATCTCTTACTGGAGGGGGTGTCCCTTACAAAACTTCATATGGGTTACATATAAGAGAGGAGGGGGTATTCCTGGTTCTAAATAGAGCATAAGGTAGGAGCATGGTCCAATCTTTTAAGCCAGTCTCTACAGCCAATTTGGTTAGGGTCTCTTTTATTGTTTTATTTATTCGTTCTTCCTGTCCTAAGCTTTGGGGTCTGTATACACAATGTAACTTTCAATTAATCCCCAATATCCAGGCCACACCCTGACTTACCTGGGCCACAAATGCTGGTCTGTTGTCAGACCCTATTACCTTTGACAGGCCAAATGGAGGAAAATTTCCTTTCATGATCTTGATGACAATGTGGGCAGTTTCTCTTTTGGTGGGGAAGGCTTCTACTCATCCATCCTGGAGGAAGTTGCTTCCATCAGAGAACCAGGTTAACTCTGAATTCAGGTCTCTTTCTCTAAGATCTCTTGGCAAATATGTAGCACAGGTCACATGGCCTAATCCGGCAGCAGAGTGGCTGGGTTTAAGGATATGGGAGAGCTAGAGCTGCAGCAGCATGGCATCAGGTCTTCCTTTCCTCTGGCTTCCTCACACCATCTTCCTTCTGCTTTCTTCCTGCCTCACACACCACAGCTCTCCTTTGGGTCTGGGACGTCAGCCAGAAAGACGGGGTTGCTGGAGGAGAGTCTGCTCTGCACAATCCAGTCTGGGACTTGGCTCTGCCTGGAGCATCTGCCTCTCCAGTGACACGGGAGTAGTGAGCCGCTCAGGGTGAGGCTGCAGCCAACTCTGTTCCTCAAGAACTCATGTAGCTGCCTTTGGTTTGTGGGTGGAGTTATCTGTATCACAGTTCTCTTTCTGGCCTCAGTGAGCCAGTGCTTTTCATCCTTTAGAGTATATCCTAGGTAAATCACTTCTTTCTTATAAATCTGGGCCTTCTTAGCCAAGGCTCGGTACCCCAGTTTGGCAGTTTGTTAATTCACTTAACAGCTCTCGGGTTCCAAACTCACAGTCTTCTTTGATATTTGCTGCTAACAATAAATCATCTACATGCTGCAGTAGGGTAACTTCAGGATGTTGAGCCCTAAAGAAGCTCAAGTCTTTATGGGCCTCATCAAAGATAGTGGGAAAGTTTTTAAACCCTGAGGTAGGTGTGCCCAGGTTAGCTGGCCAGAGGACCCCATCTCAGGGTCCACCCATTCAAAAGCAAATAACAGCTGACTGTCCTTATGCATGGACAGACAAAGGAAGGCATCTTTTAAATCAAGAACAGTTTACTAAGTTCTTTCTGGGTTTTAGAGTGCTGATCAAGTTATATATATCTAGCACTCTAGTATTTACTTCTCGCAGGTCTTGTCTGAGGGGTGGATTCTTGGATCTGTTCTGGTTTAGCATATAGTTGATACTCTTCCTCTGCTGGCAGGGTAAGAACAGTCACAACGGGTTGGCTTACTAATGGGTTCAAAAACTCTACTTCTGGTCCATTGGGATTGAAGGTGATTCTTGCCCTCAACTTGGCAGGGCACTCAGACATAACTAGGAAGGAGTGCTGAACTTTCCCCTTCTCTAAGTCCATAGTTGTCTTTGTAATCCAGGCACATTGATTCGGGTCTAGAGGGTGGCAACACCGACCCAGGTTATTTCCTCTACTGTCTTTCCTGAACTTTTCCTTCCCTTCAATAGTACCCCCAACTACGGTGGCCAGGAATTTTGTCAGTTCCTTTGTCTTCTGCCTTTCTGTAACTTTCTCTCTCTCCCCTCTTTCTCTGTTCCTTCTCTTCCTCCATCTCTCTCTTATAAAAGACTTCCTCTGCCTCTTCCTTAACTATCTCTCTCCTCTCTTTCTCTTCTCTGTTTCATCTCTTACCTTGGCCAAATTAGTGGGCTCACAAGCAGCCACCTGGAGACTCGCTACTAGAGTCTGGCAATAGATGGACAGATGCTCCCTACCTTCAGGAGTCTTCAGGTCCTAGTCAGGGCAGCTCAGTGGGAACCAGTCATCAATAATATTCTGGAGTTGAGTGGGTCTCCCATCTAGTCTAGGAACCTGTTTCCAGGTCTCTAAGAGGATTTTGTCTCATTCTCCTGTGGTAAAGAGAGTTTCTAATAACGGCTTGCAGTCATCCAATGTTGGTTGATGAGAAAACATGAGGGATTCTACCAGTCCAGTTGAGCTAGAGAAAGGAGCGTTATTATTTTTCCAGTTATATAAGTCAGAAGAGGAGAAGGGCCAATACTAAAAAGCGGGCTTATTATGCCCATTGTCTATCAGAGGTTCATAGGGGCAGAAGGGAGGGGCAGTGGGCTGAGTGAGCTGCCGCAGCCACTGCTGCTGCCACTGCCGGGGTAGGGGAGGCCATGTCCTACCTGCTCCATGTTCCCAAGGCTGGTCTGGTCCCTGTTCTAACATTCCCACCTGTTGGCTTTGCAAAGGAGAATCAGGGGAAGGGGAAAGGGAAGGAACAGGCAAGGGGGAGGAGAAGGAAAAGAAGGATGGAATTGGTCTGGAGGATAGGGAGGAGATGGGATGTCTGAATCTAAGAGCATTATATCAGATTGGGACTCAGGCAGGACCAAGGAGGGTAGAGGCAGATATAGGCTAGATGCTGTGGGTTGTGTCTATATCTTAGCTGGAAGTATTACTGCTGGTCTGGGTTGGTCTGGAAGGAGAAAGGGTCTTATCCATCCTGGTGGGTCTTCACACAGGTCCTGCCAGACCATGATGTAGGGTGCTGGTGAAAATGACAGTGTTGACCACTCATATTAACTGGAGGTGGAAGGACCCCTCAGCAGGCCATCTCACTTTGAGGGAGGGCCATTCTGACACGCAGGATGTCTGCCACTTGCCCTTCTTCATGATCAGTGAAAGATTGTGTGCTCTCTCCTGGACCTCAGACCAATGGTCCAGGGTCAGAGAGAGAGAAGTTGAAGTTGTCTGACCCATATCTGTTAAGTCAAGCAAAACAAAAACACCAAGCAAAAGTGCACACAGCAAAGCGACAGACAAAAACACAAAATGCCTCCAAGACACACAGAACGTAAAAGACACAATTTCTGTTGGGCCCAATTCACCAATCCTCCGAATTACTGGCAACAGAGTCAGTCAGATAGGACACATCCGAGTGTCCCCAGAGGCCCTCCCACTATGAGGTGTCCCTCAGAGTTGTGTGTCAGTTGCAGTTGAGGAAAGCTCAAGTGTCTCTATGAGAGCCATAGCCAGTCTAATACCCAGGCAATCACACTCCGAAGAAAAGGGCCTTACCCTGGGAGAGTACAGTTGGAGTCTTCCACATGGAAAGAGATCTTGATGGAACCTCCAAATTTAAGGGTTGAGAAACTTGCCACGTAGACTCCAAGAGATGTTCTCTCATGCAATCAGCAAAGGGGAATTTTATTTACCAAGTATACCTGGGTCTCAGCTCACTGAACACACAGGTAAAGAGAGAGAGTCTCAGGCTGAAGTGGAGCAGAGTTTTTATAAGGTGTAGGGAACAAAGAAGTTCACCCACAGGCCATGAGTGTCAATGTATATTTTATGACTTCTCTGAGAACTGGGTGGACAGTCCATTCTTTCCTGGAGCTTCAAACACACTCTGTGATGACAAATAGCCAGGTAACACTGGGGAGTCTCTATCCTGGAACTTCAAACACACACTCTGGGGGATGATAAACAGCCGGGGCATCCCTATCTATTTCTCTTAACCTATTGTCCGATCTCAGGAGGTGGTTAACAGCCACCTGGAGCTCATAAAATTTCACTTTACAAAAGATGCTAGTATGAGATCACTTTTCTTATTTTTATGTGGGGGACTTAATGCTATTAACTTGCCTCTTAGTATAGCCTTCATTGTGTCATGTAACATTGGGTATGTTGTGTTTTCATTTAATTTTAGAAAGCCTTAGTTCCTGTTTAATTAATAACTCAATCAATTTTTTATTCAGTAGAATTATTAATTTATACAGGTGTGTAAACTTTCTGTTGTTGTTTATATCTAGCTTTAATATGTAGTGGTCAAATAGGATGCACGGAGTTATTTAATATTTTTTTATTTGTTGAAATTTACTTTGTGTTTCGTCAATGTGACCAATTATGGAGAACATTTCATGAGACGCCAACAATGTATATTCTGTTGTGCTTGTGTGAAATGATCTATAAATATCTGATGGGTCCATTTAGTTTATAAGGTCATTTATCTCCAGTATATCTCTGCTTAATTTTTGTCTGTATGAATTGTCTATTGGTGAGAGTCAGTTACTCAAGTCCCCCACTATGAGTGTATGAGGGTCTTTTCAATTCTTTTACACTGAAGTGACATCTATTCTTTATGTCAAGGTGTGCTTCTAGTATACAGCAGAAAGATGGATATTGGTTTTGCATCTGTTAGTTTTTGTCTTTTCTTTTTTAAAGAATTTAAACCATTGATGGTTATTTTTATCCAATGTTGTGCTTTTTTCTTGTTTAGATTTTATTTTTCTTGTTATTACTGGTGGTGGTGGTGTGTGCTTCCTTTCCTGTAATGATGTTGCTAGTCTGGCATTGTTAATGCCTTATGTTTTCTTGGATATAGCTGACCTCTTAGAGTTCAATTTTTTTTCTAACATTGTGTCAGGTTCAATTTATAGATACATATTTATTATCTTTTGTTTTATCAGGAGTATCTTTTCTCTCTACAGTAATTGAAAGTTTTATGGGTATAATGTTCTAAGCTGTGATTTTTTATAGTCTGTATCATATCAGTTCAGTGTCTTTTAGCTAGCAATTGAAATCTTCACAAAGAAATCAGGAATAATTTTAATAAATCTGACCCATTATATTTGTCTTTTCCCCTTTCAGCTTTTAATATTCCTGTTTTTTTCCCCATCTGTTGTTTTACCCTTTTTTTCTGGTCAAGTCCATTTGGTGTTGTGTTTCCTTTTTGTATTTTGATGTTCATTTGTTTTAGGTTAGGAAAAATGTTTTCTATGATTTTGTTGAAAATATTTTCTGTGTCTTTGACCTAGGATTCTTCTCTTTTCTAAATTTTTATTATCCTTAATATTGATCTGTTCATGGTATCCAGATTTCTTGAATTTTCTATGCCATGAGATTTTGTTTGTTTGTTTTGTGGTTTTTTTTTTTTTTACATTTTCTTTGATTGCAGTATCTATTTCTTCTTTTGTGTCTTTAATACACAAGATTGACTCTACCATATTTTATTTACTATTGTTGAGGCCTCTGTGATTCCTGCTCTAGTTTCTAAGTTTTTAATTTCCACATTTCCCCTAGTTCGAGTTTTCTTTATTGTATTTAATTTTACTTTCAAGTCTTGACTGCTTTTATTCATTTCCTCCCCATATTTCTTTTTACTTTCATATATTTCTTTAAAGTATGTATTCATAACCTCTTTACGGACCTCTATCACATTCACAAAGGTTGTTTTAAGGTCTTTTTCATGTGCTTCAGTTATGTTGGAATGTTCATGACCTGTAGTGGAGACCTATTGTTCTACCTGATACTGTGTTTTTCTGCTGTGGTGTTGGCATCTGGGAAAGGCAAAATTGTAATTCTAGGTGTTGATATCTGGTCTTATCTTTCTTGTGTGTGGGTTTTGTTCCTTGAATCTTGTTTCCTCTCTTGTTCTTAGGACAATATATTAGCTATTGCTCCTACTAAGGTCCTGGCAGATATGACCACTGGTGATTCCAAGTAAAATGTGTTTCTGAATATTAGGACCTTAGAATTAAAAATAGTATGGGCTTTGGAATGGTATGGATAATTCACAGATGGAAGAAAATCAGAACTACTAGGACAATCTTATTCTCCTGAGAATAGGGGGTTAAGTGAGTGTGGAGAAGCCACAACAGAAGGTTTGCTATAAAGCCTGAATAACTGAGGAATTGAAGTCAGAAAAATGGAGGTGAAGTGATGTGGAAACATCATTCTGTCTGCTGTGAATATCAATCTTTAAATAAAGGAGCTGTTTTGGCCCATGACAGATACCATAGCAAAAGAAGGTAGGAAAGGATGGGTGGAGTCAGAGACAGATTGAGCCAGCCACCCAAGAAGAAACATGTAAAGAACACAAATGTGTAGTGGGATTCAGTTGTCAGCTGATAAGGTCCTAAGACGCTTATCCAGGGTCCAGAGCTTCTGGAGGGGATGAGGCCAACCTGGAGGGGGTGTGGCCAACCCCATGGAGAAGGGGTTTCTGGGACACGAGGCCCTGCTTCCTGGTTCCTGGCTGTTGGAGAGACAGTATCGGAATCCATTGTCCATCCATCGCTCATCCACTGTTCCAGACTCCAGTCCCTGTTCAGGTGCTACTATAAATTGTTACCTGTACTGTGAGTGTTGGTTTATATTTTAATAAATATCTATCCTGCACTGGTGCCTTCTAAGTAAACTTTGCCTACACAAGTGAGCCATGGGCAACATGGCAGACAGATTAATGAGAATGGGTTGAGTTACAGTGTAAGAGCTAGCTAGCAATGTGCCTGAGCCATAGACCAAACAGCATGAAGTTAATATAAGCATCTGAATGATTTTCAGGTCTCTAAGCAGCTACAGGTGGGTAAGGGTTCTGGGCAGCAGGTCTGAAGGTCTGGGGTCTGGACCTCTGGCCACCCAGGGCCAGGAAACCTCATTTGTAACAGGGAGGTAAAGATAAGCAATTAGCCTACCTCTTTCCCTGGTGAGTGTGTGTTATGATTTCTCAGGGAGTACATGTTGGATTTGAGGGCTGGGCTAAAGCACTGAGTGGAAGAAATGGAGATTAATATGGAAAAACTGTGGGTTCCACCAAAGATGAGGTACTAGGAGAAGCTGCTGTAGGTATCCTGTTGTAGATCTGGGGAGAAATTGAGAAATTGGATTTGAAGGGGCATTGGATGAGGTGAAGATTAGCCTTCAGCTGCCTGCTTCTCTGGAAGGAGTGTCTTTTCATATTTTGTTTGGAGGCTATAATATGCTTACCAACTTATCACAAAACCTAAAAGTTTAAAGGCTATCTCTCAATCACTTGCTATTTTATCTTCAGAAATTATTTCAGAGCCTGAAACAGTGTTTTTGGAAAATTAATCCTCACTGAATGAACAAGTTATAAATTTATATATACTTGGCATTGTATATTATTACCAGACTTTGGTAGTGCATGAGTGGCAGACTGTTGAGAAAAGAATATTTGGCACCTAAAATATCAGTTACATAGAACAACATGAAGTTCTAATTTTATAATCTACCTTATAATTATAAAAATCTGTTAGTTAAAATTTAAAAATATAAGACAAAAGAAAATATCACTAAGAATACATTGTGTGTAAATGTATTTTAAGAAAATGTAATGCATATCGGAACACATATAATATTAGCTTCTTTTCTGCTGCTGTGATAAAATACCTAAACTAAATATTCTCTAAAAATAATTAGTTTATTTGGGTTATAGCTTCATGGAGAGAACCATAATGGCAGGAGAGGTATGACAACAGTAAACCATAGCAGGAGTCTACCTATCACATGTTCAGATACTGGCAGGAAGCGTTAAGTATTTGAAAGTGAAGCAAGGCTATATATGCTCAGCCTATACCTAATGATGTTGTATTGAAAATGCACATCTCCTAAAGGTTCCATAATTTCTCAGTGCCATCAACCAAAGATGAAGTGTTGAATAGGTGATCCTATTAAATCACTATGTCACACAATAGAGAGCATTTAGAAGACCTCAAACACAGATAATTTCTTTAACTAAAGAAATATCTTTAATGAGTGTATTTATAAAGATGTAACACATACTATAAGGTACTTAGAATGTTTCATTTCAAATATAAATATCCATTTGGGCTCTTGCCAAACTAAAAAAAAATATATAATGTATGTCAGTCTAGAATAACTAATAAACAGCAGAAGAAAAAGCAAGGTAAAAGTACAGGTAACAAGTATTATCATGTCTCTAACTTTACTAGCATGAAATAGATGCCATTTAATATACATCAAGACCCATAAGAGAATGTACTACTGTGAAATAAGATGCTCAAGCATTGAGTGTATCAGCAGGGAGAGAGAACTTGGATAAATGACCTTAGTCATATGACCTTAACCTCATATTTCTGCCAAGTTGAAGATATTTAAAATTTCTATATTATTTTTACAGTAAATGAGCTCATTTTAACTGTGAAAAGAAAATATTTTAAACACAATTTTCTACCAATTGAAAATAGCAACAGTGCCCAAGTCCAATAAAGAAATAAAAGTAACTTTTAAGTCATCATCTTTGTTCCTAGCTAAAATAATCACAAATTACTTCCTATAACTTATTAAAACATTTGATGTATTATTACCAGAATACCCTTTAAATTTGAGATATTGTTCTATGAATATTCACTACTTACATATGACTATAGACAGTAATATCTATGACCAAAGGATAAATTAAGTTTCATGGTACAAATAATAAGCTAAGAGATCTTAATTAGACCCAATGTCCAAAATTTAGCAAGTTGTCATTTATTTATCTTTTTAATATATTGTATATAAAAAATTTATTTGGAAAAATGTGAAAAATAAGTATCAGAAGCACTCATCTTAAGTGATATCTATGTAAATTTTTTTGCTATTTTTATTAAAATATAGAACAATAATATCTGACCCACAGATATATTTTGTACTTATTATTTTATAATGAATACTATTAAAATCCATTACACAAAATATTCTTTTTCTCAAGGTTTTTCATTCATTTGCATTATGTAAATAATATAAGCTGTATTCTGTTCTTAATGTGCATAACCATAAGAAAACTGAAAAAACAATTTGACTCAAAATCATATCCCAAAAGTAGATTATTAGACTTTTTGCATAAGGTTTGATATAAAATTAAAATAGAGCCATTTACTAACAGAGGAATACAAGTGTGTTTGTTAAAGAAAGTAAGCCAGTGGTAACAGAAGGACCTTAATTTTCAAATACATGCTTGCTTCGTTGTCTTTAGTGTTTTGCTTTAGGCTTTGGGAGTTGATCCAGATTTTGAGCACCCTAGGAAAATCACTACACTGCTTAAATTGCATGTCCAGCCCCACTGCAGAATGATGACACCAGCTTTAGATGGTAACTAGTTATATGGATATACAGTCCCCAACAAAGTGGTATGACTTTCAGAACAGGTAGCAATACGTTCCTTCAGGTACAGCCAAAAGACATAAGAATGTCAGAAGCTATTTCTTTCTATGGTCACTGTTTTTTCAAGCTTAATTTACATATCAGAAATACAAATGTTTTTCTTTTCTGTATTCTAACCATGAGACTACATATAGCTTATTGTTTTACATGGATTCATAAGGAGCAATTAATATGCTATTAATACAAATTAATAATGAAATAAATAGGTTTCAAATATATCCCAGCTCACGGTTTTTGTTAAAGTGAAAAAAAATAAGCTTTTATTTGCTGAAGAAAATATCTTAATTTTAGTGAAGTTTTGATTATTATTGCTTTTTTTTGAAATTTCTATTTCCTTATTGAATCAAGAAACATTTGTCTACCACATAGGAAGTGCCCACTGAAAAGCGCTTCTAGTTAGAAGTCACTCATTTAAACACATAAATTTGAAGAGTACGTAGGCACTCTGCAGAACAACATATATATTTATACAGTGACATTGTTTGTAAGAAATACACTATTTCCATTGCTGTAAGCTTGAAGATAAAATTAACTTCCATGTGGTATATAACTGATTAAATTATGAAATATCAGTTACTAATTATTTCTACTAGCTTTGTAAATCATACTTTTGTGATAACGACTGAAGTGTAGATAATATCACATCATTTCAACCAAATGTAGTATATTGTCAAATCTTCTGTATTAATTCAAAACCTTTACATGGAGTTTCGTCTAGATAAAGACTGCTTGTGAAATATTTTTGTAATGATATTTGAAATATTTTGATTTTGCCTGTTAATTTCATCTGATGTACATTCATTCTATTCAGTGACTTGTTGCTCCCAAAGATAACAATCAGAACATTAAAGTTTTGCAATATAGTTGTGGTGTTCAAGAAGCCAGACAGAGAGTTGTAGGTAAAGTGTTACTTCACAATGTCTGAGGCTTTTGCTGTCAGGCTCACAGCATGAGTACAAAAATCATACAAAGACCTATTAAGTTATACATGTGATGGTTAATATTGTCAGGTCATAAACCAGGGAAAACTCTAAGAAAAATAGAGACAGATTTGAGTAACTCCAATGTTATAGAATCGGAAAACATATAATATGAATGCTATAACTTAACCAGAGTCCGCAAATAAAATATTATTTCTCCACTCAGAGGGATACCAAATTGTAGTCTTCATTATTAAAGCATATTAAAAAGTGTATTTGTATAAAGGAATATCTGATATTCTTTGAGTTCTCTGAGCTTGCCATAAAGCTGTTTTAAAGCTCTGAGTTTTTTTTTTTAACTCATTTTTTTGTAAGTCATGAAAGTTAATTGCATTCTAAGTCTAGAAATCATATTCCTGTTTATACCACACTTCAAGTGAGTTTATCATTTTGTCTACATTTGTCATATCCTGTCAGAAATCAGATTCAAAACTGGGCAACTGCTTAAAAGAAAAATATATATAAATGTTTAGTACTTATATTTTCCTGATTACACTTTATAATCAGTTCAAATATTATACTTACTAAATGACCGATGAAGACAGATTCAGTTGGTTTTGGTGAACTTATTCTCATTTAAAATATGATAATGGTTTTAAAGTTAGTTTTTGCTATCTTCTTAGAATATAAACTAATCTAATTAGTTTTTGTTAATTTGTTAATACAACTATGCTTGTATTATTGTGATAATATCTACATGTTTGTTTGAAAAGGTTTTCAATATGCACACGTATTTGAACACTTGATTCTCAGGTAGTGTTGTTATTTGTGGAGATTATAGAACTTTTAGAATGTAGATCCTTGATAAAGGAAGCATAAAATTGGAATGATCTTTGATTATTTATAACATGAATTTACTTCTTGTTGATGTTGCTGCATTCAGTGAATCTGCCCCCAATCTTCAAATACCCATTATATTTAAAATTATATTTAAAATATATTCTTATGCATTTATTGTAGTAATGCAAACTAATGCATGAGGTTGCTACTAAGGAGTAAGATTTAGATTCAAATTATACTCAAAATTGTGAAGAAGTTGAGATTGAATTTTGATAAGAGGATGGAAAGGTTTGGAGCAAACAGATTTGAGAAAACTGCCAGCTCTGCTAAGGGTTCTGGAGGCTAGAATGCTGAGGGAAGTGAGTATGGCACAGTAAGGACCAAAAGATGAAGTTTCTAATGGAAGTGACATTTTTGTTGGGAATTAGAATAGAGGTGTGTTGTAGTGCGGTTTCTCGGTCCCGGGCGTCCGGAGACTTAGACCCACAGACCCGCCGCCCGAGACCGCCTAGGAACCCACCGCCGCCCGGGTCCCCCAAAATAACTCAGAGGCTTATATTAAGTTCATGCTGTTTGGCCTATGGCTCAGGCACATTGCTAGCTAGCTCTTACATTTTAAATCAACTCATTTCTATTAATCTGCGGGCCACGTGGGCCCAGCCCGTAGCTCACCAGTGTTCTTTACATGTCGGCGGCTTCCGCGCGGTCTGCTTCTAACTCCGCCCTGCTTCTATTACCTGAACTGACTCTCCTCCCACTTCCTCTATGGTACCTGCCATGGCCTAAACCAGCTCCTTTATTTAAAGATACAGTACGCACAAATATATTCCCACATTTCCCCTTTTTTCTCTAATCAAAAAGGAAGGTTTCAATTTTAACATAGCAAAATTACATATAACAAAATAGCCATCAAGCAAGAATTACAGTTACAATATCTAGTCTACTTGCACTTAGCAAAATTAAAGAAAACATTTTATCTACTTTATTTTTGTGAATCTAAAGTTTTATATCTAGTATATTTTTTAAATGACTAAGAAAAACTGTACATATAACTATCTAATCTTCAACTACATCAAAGACCACAGAAGGATATAATATTTATCCAAGTAAACCAGAAGTGCAAACGACCTCTAAAATCTAGAAAGGACAGAGATGACACCTATCTGCCTGGACAGTCACTCAAAGTTCCTTTATAAGGTTGGGGCATTTATCTTCAGCCTACAGGCCCAAAGTCTCTTTTCATTTCAGTGAAGCAGGAAATCTGCTCTGTCCATTTTGGCACAGTTCATCCATTGTTTCTCCTTGAGTCTTGAAGAATGTCTGACAGTTTTCTCTGTAAAGCAGGAACCCGAATGATGATCTTGGCTTGCTCTGCCAAAGTCCAGAGGTCATCTTTTTATGGAACCTGCATGTCCAGTTTAAACAGCATACTGTCAAGCAGTCAATATAAAAACAGTTTTTTCTCCAGTGGCTTACCATTACCACAAATAGATGAGACTCTATATGGAGTTTCTTCAATGCCCATTTTCCTGTTGAAGTAGATTAGTGCTGCCAGGTATAGACCTGTCTCACTGTCCAGAAAAGTCTAAGCTCTTAAAATATTTTAAATGCCATATTCTGTAGGTCTTAGAAGTATTTGAAGATTATCTATTTAATTGAAATATATCTTTGTATACTTAAAAATCTTAACTAACCTAACTATAAGTTTGATTATCAAAAGTGACTATTAACCTTCATTTCTTAATTATACACTACAATTTTAAAACAGTTACATGAACATCATACCTTAAACAAGAATAGAAAAACACATACAGCATAATAAAATTGACTTTAAATTTGTATCAATAAACCAAAATCTATACCAATGTAAAGCAGTTTGAGATTAACAGCTGATTACCTGTAAATTTAATAATCTAATTTTTTAAAAAAGCATTTACATACCATATCCCCCGTTTTTTCTTAGAAAGAGATTGACTATGACCATTAACCATTTATAATGAAAACAAACATTTAGAAACAATATTTGGGGAATTTGGGCGTTGTTTTTCTATTACTACTTCCTGCTGATTAAGGGGCGTTGAAAATCTCAGGGTTGTTGAGACTGGGTCATAATCTGCAGCTGTGAAGCTGATCTGGCCATCTCTTCTCATCAGAGGTTTTTTCAGGGGGTCTTGGTTGATGAAACCATATTTGCCTGGAAGCAATCCACAGGTTCTCATCTGTGGAAACAGAAACAGAACTCTTCCAAAGCAATAAATCCTTAGACACAAATTTTAAAATCAAAATACCTTTAAAATATACATTCTTGTTTAACTTAGTAGCCTTTGTAATCCATTGTCTTTTTGCAGTTAGCTCATTAACAGTTAAAAAATTAAAAGAAAACACAATAACAACCAAAATCCAGATTTTGTGTTTATTTTCCATCTTTATGTGGCTTATTATAATTTTATTACTCTATTTCTCACTTTAAAAACTTTTTTTTAACCTCTTTATTTTCTCTCTGAAGCCTATGTACTTTTTACAAACATTGTAACCCGTTTACAGGTTTTCCTTTTATCTGAATCTGTTTTATTGTGAATCCTTAATCATCTTCTAACCTTAAGAGCTTTTAAAATACATTCTCCAAAAAGAAGCACAGTTTTTGCAAATTAGGCTGAATCACTAAGTTTTTTTTTTTTTAAACGGACCGTGTATTTATTCGTGGCCAGTAAACAGAGCACACCCCGAAAAATATTGCTATTAAGAAACCGTCTTTGTTTCTTTTTTGTTCAAAATAGGCAGAAATCTAAAATCGATCACATGTTACTGAGTCTTTTGTGAGACTGGTTGTAGCTGCAGCTTACACTGACTGCCGACAGCCCGCCGGCGCCATTTTGAATGTGACCCGGACCATGCTTTCTTTGTACAAAGACCCGCTCTACACACACAATTTGGAAGCTGCCCTGGCTCAATTTCTGCGATCTAGAACTCTTTTTAATCTTTGTCAGGCTCTAAGTGGATAATCGCCCCACGTTGGGCGCCATCTGTTGTAGAGAGTTCGCTGGTCCCAGACAGCCGGAGATCTGGACCCACAGACCCGCCGCCCGAGACCGCCTAGGAACCCACCGCCGCCCGGGTCCCCAAAAATAACTCAGAGGCTTATATTAAGTTCATGCTGTTTGGCCTATGGCTCAGGCACATTGCTAGCTAGCTCTTACATTTTAAATCAACTCATTTCTATTAATCTGCGGGCCACGTGGGCCCAGCCCGTAGCTCACCAGTGTTCTTTACATGTCGGCGGCTTCCGCGCGGTCTGCTTCTAACTCCGCCCTGCTTCTATTACCTGAACTGACTCTCCTCCCACTTCCTCTATGGTACCTGCCATGGCCTAAACCAGCTCCTTTATTTAAAGATACAGTACGCACAAATATATTCCCACAGAGGTGTCCCCCCCACCCCAATGTTAAAATTTTTTTTCATGTAGTTTGTGTATTTACTGGTCCTTTTGGGAGGTCACATTTAAGAGTCATGAAAAAATTGATCAGCTCAATAAAATCTCAAAACAATGAAGTGTGTGTGGTGCAGTTTTACTATAAAAGGCTGTGCTGCCTTTTGACTGGTTTAGAGTGGGAATCAAGAGCATAATAGAAAATAGCTTATAGACCTTGCATTATACAATATGACTAGGAAGGATTTTTGTTTAAGGATGAGGCTACATACCTTACAGACTATGGCTACAAATGTGAAAAATAACTATAAAAGGGATAGAGAGATGCTTCATAGTTAAGAGTTCTCATTGCTTTTACAAAGGACTTTAGTTTAGTTTCCAGCAATTATGATGGCTGGTTCACAACACAAGGTTTTGGAACTTCAACTTTAAGAGAATCTTATGCCTCTGTTCTCTGCAAGCACCTGTACTCACATGCCAGGTACCTTATACACACATAACTAATTTTTATACAAATTATTTTTAAATATTGTTGTCTGAGCAATGGGAAAGGTGGTTAGAAAGCATTTCAGAAATCTACAAAGTTCCTAAAAAAATGTTTCTAATTCTTTCTAGGAATATGCCATTTCTGAAAAGAGCTCTGAAGTACCCTGTTTACCAAGCATTCCTTAGATTCATTTATCCATACTCAGATAACAGAACACTTTAGAGGATTCATGTGATTCTACAAACTCCTGAAACATTCATGCCAATAGCAACCTTCTTTGTTGTTTCTCTGAGATACTAGTTTTGCTGGGACTGCACAAGCTCTTGAACATTCTGAGCTTTGTTCTCAGAAGTCCTTGAGAACTAAAATTGGACTTTGAGACATAATATTTGCTTTGCCGAGTTTCAGCCTTTTAGGTCTGTTTTAGTTCTTTTTATTTATGCCATGTTCCTGTTCACTTATGTTGAGTATTATTGTTTCTTTGTGCATGTTCTAAGGTATGTATTTTATTTTTCTTACTACATAGGGGCTCAAGGTTTAACCTTCTTTAGTCTTAGAGATTATTCTTTTAATATTGAAAAGTTGAATTACAGATTAAATAAATATGTCCTTTTATTATGAGGTAGACAGGAAATGATAGGAGCAAGGAGAAAATATTTCTGCTGGGATGATCAACTCCATGTTTCAAGTCATAATCTCAAGGGTGATAAGGCAATCATAGATACATCTTTAGGAGATATGACTGACCCTGTAGGAGTGATCAAGACTGCTGGAGCTTTATCTGTAGAAGAGATTGTGGGTCTTGAGTCTCATGGTCTCTCAGTTTCCTGGCTTATTATGTAAGTGATTATTTATGCCATGTACCCACCATGGTGTGACATTCTTGATGAAATTCCAAAATGATAGGTCTACCTGATCCCACCTGTTTGAAAACTACAGAAATGGTAACAAAAATAAAACTTTTGTCTTTATAACTTCGTTCCCTTGTATAGAAAGCAACAAAGCTGACTAATACAGCCTATAATGCTAATTTTAGAGCATTACATTGATAGACTAAGAAAGCATATCATTGAATGCACTTGGGTGTATTTATCATACAATTGAGTCAAATACTTTGATCTTGTTTCAGCATGTTTCATTGAGGAACCTCCTTCAAAATACCATAAGCCTCAACCCTACTCAGAGATCTACAGGCACCTAGGGAATTCTCAGGCTATAAGTATTTTCTCTATGGAAGAGCACACCAATTGGTTGTGCAATACAAATAATCAGCTCTACAAACAAATAAGCAATCTTATACCAGCAAAGCAGCTTGGATTTTTGAAATATATGAAAAACAGTTAATGACAAAAGATGTCATGAATTTGAGAGGAGAATATATGGGAAGGGTTTGAAGGAATGAAAGGATAGATGTAATGATGCAATTATACTATAGTCAAAAATAAAGGATAATTTAAACTATAATCCCACATTTCAATAACAAGTACATTATTTAGACACGTAATCTCTGACATATAAACAACTAAATGTAACATTTCAGAAAAATAAAATCAAAGTTATGAATATATTATATATACATCAAGAAGTTCCAAGGTTTTAAATTATAAAACTTATTTTGTTTGATCTTTCCACAAGATCTGAGAAAAACTGGTTAACAGAAGGTAAACAAAAGTACTCTCAGATAATAATCTTACAGGGACTCTTTAGTAAAGAAATGTATAATGGATTTCATATGTGAAGAATATTCAATACCATTAAAATTTAAAAGAAAATCAGAACAATAGAATGAGCTCAAGGCATGCACTTGCCCTTATCCACCCACAAATTATTAGCTGTGAAGCAGAGGCAGCTGAAAGGGGTATCCAAAGCCTAGGAGTTTTAGAAGAATTGAGGCTTCTGAGGAACAATTTGACAATCAAAAGCCTGAAAATGCTTCACTATCTCTGCTCTGGCAATTTACATCCAACATAGATGTGTAAGTCTAAGCTAAACACTTTGAACTCAGATATATGCAAGGAAGTTATTTAAAATAGTTAAAACAAATAAAATGTCCCACAATAAGAGAATAATTAGATTGTTCTAGCCACATTATATTAAGTAGCAACTGAAAGTTATATTTGTGTAGAGGTAGTTGAAATATGTAATACCTTGGACAAACTAATAACAACATAAAGAATCAGACACAAATTTCAATTCTCAGTTATAAGCAAGCATCTTTTAACTCCAGGTACAAACCAATAGAGTTTCCTTAGAGAAGTATGCCCCCAGTTTGGATACATGGTATACCCACCAATAAATTCAATAAAATGTGAGCAAAGGAGAGATTCAAAGTGCAGGAGCTAGCCATCAATAATTATGAAAATCAAGAAAAATAATCTAACGATCTTTAGATATAATTGCATTCACACCTAAAGGTAAAAAGTATTTTATAGTTGTCTTTTTATACTATTAGGGCACTTGCTAAGAGAGAACAAAGATTAGGCTGATTATTAGCCTATGTGGGCACACACTAAGAAAATTAGAGTGTTTTGGTAAGGTTCCCTCCAGTGGGAAGATATAAGCAATATCTTCCCCTCGCCTAACATCCCAATGACAAATGGAGGCACAGTTTCACTACAGTTCACTCTGAGGGACAACAAGTTTATTGGGCTTTATTAAAGATAGTAGGTGAGGGTTTACATACAAAAGTATGGGTGCTCCTACCCACAACAGGATACACCTGGGAGGCTTTTTCCCATCAGATTTCCTCAAAGACAAATAGATCAGCCCCTCCCCTAGTTTTCCCAGTCTATATAATTAGCTCTTCTCTTGAGACCACATATAATTCAAGCAGAGTTTCATTGAACAAGAAGTAAGAAATAGGGTGAATGTGGATGTGACCCTCCCTGGCCCTCTTTGAGAAGATGGAAACAGTCAACAAACCTAGCTTGAATGATCCTTTTGTAAGGAGGCACAGATGGTACTTTCCAAATAGTATTTTTTTTTTTTTTTTACTCAAAGGAGAATCACTCACAGCAGTGCTAAGTTAAATCTTAGCAGACATGTATGACATTGGGCCAGTGTCCCAAATCAGCAATCTCTAAAGTCAAGGGCTAATAAGACAACCCAAAGTGCTGCTCAGAGGAAAGGGATTTAAAGTGTATCTCTGCTCCTGAAAGAAGGTAATAAATAGTAAATAGTCAATATTTTTTAGACAATTAATAGATAGCTAATAGATAGTTACCAGTCATGTAAACTTGGTTCTGGGAGCCTTAATGTTTGTTTATATGGTTACTGTAACACACGTGACTTCCTGATTTTTTTTTAAAGCACACTATTCCTTCTGAATACAGTGTTAATCCAAATTTATCTGTGCATCTGCTTCCTCGGGGACATCTTGCCTGCTCCAGTGTAATTAGAAATGATACAGAACCTGGTTGTGCATTAAAATGGTGGTCCTTTTGAATATTGTCTACTTTGACTCCTTAAGCAATTGCTGTAGTTGATTAATTGAACTCTATTTTCTTGTATATTAAGCTCAGATCACAGAGACCTTGGAAAAGAGGATTTCTAGAACACAATCCTGTTAAAATACTTTAGAACTGCTCTGCTGGAAATTCTGAGCAAATTCTTCTGAAAACACTGCTAAGATAAATACAAAGTTGGAGTCATTACTAAGGACATAAATACACATCCTCAGTGGATCTCTAAGTGTAACTGGAGTTTTGAAAAAAGATAATAGAAGACTGTAAATGTAAGAATGAGCACATTTAAACAGATAATACTGAGATTGCTCAAACCTCCAAGTTTTGCTAAATATTTGTGCCAGGCATACGCATCTCCATCTGTCTTAACAGCTTCCTGTTTCTTGGAAATGAGGTCATGATTTCATTAGAGTAGATGCTTTACTTCATGATGTTCTGGTCTAGACCCACCCTCTATTTTTTACTGCTTACAAGTGGTGCCAAAGACAGAGTAATAAGTTTCTATGGAAAAGGAAAGTATCTACATATACATTCCAATGAATTGAAGGTCCTTAAAATGCATACCAGTCATAACCAGGTGAAATCTAGTTGAACCTTGAGGGCTTAAAACAGTGAGAGGAGTCATATAATTCTGCAGTGAGGAAAAAATAAAAACATTGTCATAGAAGGCATTACATTATAAAAATATCAGACTTTGTTCTAATATGTGTGTTGTTCTTTTCATGATGGAGGTCCTGAATAGATACTTTACCTTTCACCATCCATCTTGGAATGCAGTCTTCAAGACATGGGATACTGAAGGGAATGAGAAGTAATATGATGTTTTATGACTGGATGTTCAAAATGGAGATAAAACATCCCATCCTACAGGAAAACTTATTAAGCTTAGGAAGTAAATAACTCAAAGGTTTAAGGAAGTCCCCCAAACTTAGTTACTAGTTTCTCTTTCCCCAGTCATACGTAATCAGTAAGGACTGTTGAGAGGCCCTCTCAGACAAGCTCAGCTGCCTGGAAGAGGTCAAGAGGAGTCAAACCATATGTAAGAGTCTCAGATCAATATTGTAAGAATTATTCACTGGAAATTGATTATATTCAGGATAAACATTTATTAAGGGATTTATAGAAACACACACTGATGAAAATTGAACCTTAAGGCAGTTCCTGGAGGGTTAAACTATCCCAAGCAGTGGCGGAGACAATCCTCTTTCAGGCAACACAGGAACAAAACAAGAAGGTAAGCAACATGCAACTGAACCTCAAGGGCGGTTGGCTATGCCCCTACAGGGACCTTAAACTTCAAAGCCCTGCATTGGTCTTGCTCAAAAATACCTGAAAATACTACATCTCCTTCTTTTCTCTAAATAAAAAAGTTTTAAACCTAAGTATAAGACTATATACAGTAGAAATAATTATAAGGTATTATTCAGGAGAGGGAAATGGCAAATAACATAAACAAGGTCAAACTACAGCTAACAAATAACAAACATAAAGTGTTTTTTTAAATGTCTAGAATATTGGTAAGTGGAAATATACAGAGATTACTTCAAAGCTATTTATCTTGAATAATATGAGTCAAGTCTCCTAGCTAAGAGATGAGATGGTAATAACCTTAGTTATCTAGTTTTCAACATCATCATCAAAGACCTAAGAAAGAAAATATGTTTCCTGAATAAACTTAAAGCATGAGCAAATAACTTCCAAAATTTAGGAGAGAACGGCAGCAGTCAGCTGTCTGGACAGTCACAACAGCTTTTCTGCAAAGTTGGAGCATCCACCTTTTCTGTCAACAGGCCTAGGATATATGAGAGATCTCCTTAGAAGCAGGGTATTATGAGAAACCATCTTATCCTGTCTTGGCATGTTTCAGCAGTCTCTATTCTTCATCATGTTCATCTGGATTGGACAGCTTGCTAGTTGTCAGCAGTCAAATCAAGGGCAGTTCTTTGCTCAATAGGTCATTGTCTACCAATGAAGACAAACTCCTTGTGAAGTGTCCTTGATGCCCAACACCACCTTGAGAAAATAATTCTTCTTCCAGAGTTATTGTGTCTCTCATGGCCATATTATAAACACCAAAACACTAAATGCCATATTCTCTAGGTTTATGAAGTTGTTGAGAACTCCTGTCTATTTGGTATATATCTGAGAAACCTAAACAATATGACTAGTACATAGCAAACCTAATAACTGTAATATAAAATTCTTACCATCCTAAAGACTGAAGCTTACATTATAAAAATAGATAATATATAAATGGGTGTTCAGTTTTTGAGTAATAACTTCAAGTGTGACAATCATATGAACATTAAACAAAGGTAATATGCATACTTACAAAGGTAAATGTATAGTGAAATGACAACAGTATTCTAAATATATATCATTATACAAAATTTATAAACAGAGGTATACAAAGCATCATAAGCAGAAATAGAATATATAAGCATATATATATTATAATTTGTATAACTAAACATGAGATGCCAACAATAATTAATATGCATTAATAGGCAAAACATTTTAAACAGTTCTGGAAATGTACAAATTATGTCAATTACAGATTCAAACTGTATCAATATAAAAATTACCTTAGTCATATAAAATAATTTCAGATTTTTATTAATATAGAAGCATCTATTCCAGTGCAAATTTTCTATAGCTCATATTTGGATAATAATTGTATACAGGTAAATACAATAATATACCTATATCTCTCTTATCTAATCCCCTTTCTTTTCTTTTAAAGGGACTCCTGGGTTTATATTATTGTTATATCCTCAACACAAATATAACATATAACCACCCTAGCAGAACAATAACTATTCATAACCCTTAGAGGACAAAACTTATTGAGAGAGGGGTATAGCTATTCATAGGGTTGCTTCCTGCTGACTTGTGGGCAATGATATCTCTGTGGGGTCCTGTAAATCTAAGACAGTGGTTAGATCCCAAGAGATTGACTATAAACATTTATAACCAGTCTCAGAGTACTGGGTAATGAAGTCTGAAATTCTTGTTATAGATCTGATCTGATGTATAATCATATAAAACTGTCTTGCAACTGTTCTGAATAGTTTGTATTTCTTTTTTTCATTATATAATTACTTATTTTTTAATTAAAAAAGTCATTTTTATAAATGTATTCCCCTGATCTCCCTCACTTCACTTCTCCCAATCCCTCCCATTCAGCCTTCAGCCTCACGCCTCACCACCCAACTATCCCTTCCCCTAAAAGGGGGAGAAGTCCCAAGTGGGTCAGCTCAGCATGGCACATCCAATCTAAGCAAGTCCAATTTACTCATCCCAAAGTCAATGTTGGGTTAGATGTTCCTCTATAGAGAATGAGTTCCAAGGTATCAACCCCTGAACAGAAACACAGTCTGATCTCACTGATATCTTTATGTTAGGACATAAATGTGTAGATATTTTGGGACCCTCCATTCCCTTCACTCTTATGAACCAATTTCAGTCTCTATCTGAAAATGCATCTTGTAACAACTATTTTTACCAATAGACAAAATGCACTTTGATGAAGATTTGAACTGACAGGTGAGTTGACACTGCAAAGAGGTGTCATTTTGTCCTTTGAGTAGACAGAAAGGAAGCTAAGGTGGAATGATGTCCAGGTTAACTTAATTTCCATGAGACAGTGCCAGCATAATGAGAGCAAGTCTTTCTGCATTTTCTACCTCTTTGTCTTCTATTATCTTAATTACTCAGGTTGTACATTTTTAAAGCACTTAAAGATCAGATTCATTCTAAACTCTGTTTTCCAGATGACTTTGTTCTCCATTTGTTTCTTACTTTTCATGGAAATTAAAATTTCTTTGATAATATTTTTATTTGCACGTTATAACCTAAAATCATTAACTTTTTATCACCAATAGTTATTACTGAAAATGGGCTAAACCCAATGAAAGCTATCATGTACAATATAAAATTGAAGTATCATTAATTATGTCTCTTCTAGATCCTGAAGAAGTGTGGTGACCAGAAAGGCTCAGATGAGTAACACAAAGTGCATTTTTCTCAATTCAGAGCACGTGTAGAAAGGGTGAATTCTATCTCAGTCAGCCTAGCTCAAAGACTACATCTTTTGATTCAGGCTTCTAGATCCAGAAACACTGTACTGTTTCCAACCCAGAATCTCCATTTCCCATGGCAACATGTTTTGAGCTGCTATTTGCTTTCTGTAGACATCTTTTCAAATGAACTAATTTTTCCCCCAATCACCTTCTTTAAAATTATTATTTGAGGCTGAGATAATTGATCCTTCCCACTTTCTTACTTTTGCAGCTTCACCAGGATGAGAAGATGTCCAGAGAGATCTGAAGACAGATTTGGTGGCTGTAGTCTGTCATCTAGGCCCCTGGGAGGAGAAGCAGGACTGAAAATTTACAGTCTCTACCTGGACAATTTAGCAAGACTGCATCAAATAGAAAGTAAAACAGGGCTAGTCCACAGCTGAGTAAGGAGTACTTGCCTGATGTGCATGAAAAACCTTAGTTTAATTCTCTATCCCACACATAAAAGTAGAAAGCCCACATCATCAGTTTGTAAAAAGGATCTGTCATTGGGTTTCAAATTAGAAAATAAAAATATGGGCAAAGCAATTTAACCTACACTGCCATGTCTGGTTGGTTTGGTTTTAAGAACATGATTTAATAAAAATATCCCATGCTCATCAGCTCCTCATTCAGATAAGATATTGTCAATTATTAACATACGTGATCTCCTGGCATTATAATGTGATTAATGTCAAATGAAGGAAAGAGAATTGCTTAATAAATTTATAAAAAAACTAATATTTTCTACAAATAGAACAGATACTTAAATGCCAGAAGAGAAACATAATTCTATTTCCATGAAAAATAAGTCATTAAGAAGTAGTGTTAATTTTATAATGTCAAAGATTCTGAGCAGGAACCTAAAATCTGTGCATCTCCTTAAAATCATCCCTATTCTCAATGTCTGTGGTAAACACATTATGGAGAGCCCTTTCACAACAAACCAGAACTTTTTATGAGTTTTGATGAAAACTGATATGCTAATTGAGAAAAAGAATACCCATAAAGGATTTTCTGCTCTTATATGCTAAGTGAGAAAAGAAGGAATATCCATAAAGGATTTGCTGCTCTTATATTAGAATGTCTTTGTTATGTAATTATTTGTTTCTCAAGTAGAATTCCTGTTTGAGATTTTTAGAATTCTAACATTAAAATAATGGAGAACTTCCGCATAATTTGTACCAATTAAATTTTATATTGTAGCTCATGATATAGACAAACTTTGTGCCCTTGTTGAGAGACTCCTGAAGAGACCACTAGAAATGTAAATCTCCAAAATTCAAAAGCAAGGTTTATTAAAAATGCAAGTCATGACAAGTTCCCTATCAGGCACACAGATGAGACCCTGGCCAGAGGAGATACCTGCCCCTCTACAAACTGTATTTTAAAGGCAAAACCACAATTTGTGGCTATACAGCAATTCGGAGTCTTAGAATGTATATAATTCTTATTGGCTCATTTTTGGGGGGGGCATTCCAGAGTTTCTTTGTTATCTTAGCAGGCTGTTTCTCAAACCTTCCTCCCAAGACTATCTAGTGGGTTGAGACATCTCTTGGCTATCAAATGGCCCCAGGCTATCTCTGATGCTGGGACATCAAGTCAATTAGCTGCTATCACATATCCCCTAGGCCATCTCCTGTTTGTACTTTGGTATCAGCAGAACTCAGGCCTGTTTTTAACTGGGCCTCAGGGACTTTCACTCAAAATGGAGGCGCTTTTCTGGTTCTTCAACACATAACATAATGACAAAATTACACTGAAGATTATTATGATCATTTTAAAACATCTAACTTAAATTATGTTCTCCATTCCATCTATATACAGACTTTCATCACCCAATTATAATTTGTGAGTTAGAATTAAAAATTTTGTATTTATAGAGTTTACAGAAGGAAATTTTAAGGATAACTTGATGTGGGAATGTCTTTCTGTGTGCTGTGAATATCAATCTTTAAATAAAGGAGCTGTGTTGTCCCATGACAGGCATCATAGAAAAAGTAGGAGGGGAACTCACTGCATAGGTAGGAGAAGCAGGCTGGAGTCAGAGACAAACTGAGCCAGAAGCCCAAGAAGAAGCATGTAAGGAACACATGTGAACCACAGGCCACGTGGCAGACAAATTAATGGAAATGGGTTGAGATAAGATGAAAGAGCAAGCTAGCAATGTGCCTGAGCCATAGGCCAAACAGCATGAATTTAATATGTGTCTGAGTCATTTGGGGACCTAAGCAGCAGCGGGCAGCTAAGGGGTCTGGCATGGCATGTCTGTGGGTCTGGACCTCTGGCCGCCTGGGATCAAGAAACCTCATTACAACAACTCAGTTTAGAAAATGTATTTTCTGCATCTTAATGGCAAATCAAAGGGCATTGAGATTATTCTTCATTTTGTTGTTTGTTAATTATTCTTTACAATTAACATTTGAAGACATCTATGTATGACATTCTGAGTCATATAGTAGCTAAAATAGAATGCAATTCTATTTTGCAATAATTGGTTAAATTATTTCAAATAATTTACTGTCATCAAGAAATTAGAAGTATTTCATGTAGTCAAAAGTGACAAGGTGATTTGGAGAAATAAATTGTATCAGTGGACTAATAGATATATAAATATTTACTTAGTAATTACTAATATTTTGAAAAATGACAGAGCAGGCTTATATATCTATTAATTTCATTTTAAACATTTTCTTGCTAAGGTTGGAGAGATAAAAGAGCTAGTGACCTGGTTTTTACATGCCATAGTCATCTTTTCCTGTACAATTTGCTGATTTGATCTTTCTTTGCTTTATGATTTTGGCAACCTTGCGAATTGTCAGGTGACTTTTGCTATGTGGACATATATCTGTGTTCCTTATAGTCCACTGATACACATATGCTTCTGTGGAAGTACCATGCTGTTTCTGTTATTGTTGTCCTGTAAATGGGAGAATTTGGTAATCATAGAGCTCGTGGTCTGTTACGAAGCCTGGGGCAACAGAGGGGGGACTAACAATTTTATTATTGAGATGATAACTCCAACATCAGCTTTGGTGCTAAAAGCACATTCATACAGATATTGGTTTCTGGATTTTCTCAGGCTATATTTAGCTCACACAAGAAATATCACATCTTAAAACTAAAAGGCAAATAAATTAAACTTGGCCTACATAAAAATTATACATGTATAATAAGAAAATGCTTGAAAATTATAAGATCAAAAATGCATGAAAGTGATCTGTCTATCATATTTTTCAGGATGGAGACAGGCACATACCAGAAGACCAAATAAATAACAAATGCAAAATATCTCCATAACTGTATTTTGAACTGAGGTGTGAGCTATTGTACTTTATAGAAAAATATTACCTCTATTGAACATAGAAACAACCCAAAATAACTTTAGTTTGGTTAATTACTGTAACTTGAGTAATTAAGATTGTTCTTACATAGCATTCTTAAGCTTGTTTTCCATACTTTGTTCCTTTTCCTTTATGTCATCATAACATATCTATTCTCCTACTAAATAATCTTGTATTATTTTTTTCTTTAAAATATTACACACAGTATTCATTTGACAACTCTTAACCCATTTGCTTTCTCCCATTTTGATATCCTACTTTACAAATGCTTTTAAAGAGAACATCTGCAGTACTCTACAGGGTTTCCATTTTGTGAAACACTGGTTGTTAAAAGAACATGAACACTTTTCTTCTTCCAGTTCTGTTGGAAAGAAATAAGGATTTGAGTTGCCATCCGACATGTGTTGTCCTAACGCTCCTTTTCTTATTTCCTAATTTGCTGGTCTTTATCTGTCTTCCCTATACCTTTATAAGTTTTAATTTCTGTGTATGCTTATGCCATAGGCTCCCAAGAACGATGGTTATACTCAGAGAATTAGTGTCTTCAGACATAATTATTCCTTTAAAGAAGATTTCCAAAAATAGCCCATTAAAAATCTAAGAGTAAAACTTGAATATATTGAGAGGCAGAAAAATCTAACCTGTAGTAATCTCTTTAATAACTTATGTGCTGTCATAATTTCTAAGTTCTGTGAATTTTGTTTCAATAATGTGACACACTGTTTCAGCCAGTTGTTACTTTTGTCTATGCCCCTTCCCATCTCTGTTCGTAAAACCCGCTTTTTTCTTTTCTTCTATGTGAACTGAATTTGAATTTTGAAATGCTTTGACACATTCTTCTGGAGTTAGACAAACACACTAAAAGGGAAAATAACCAACACAAACAAAATATGTTGATAAGTTTGTATTTAAAAAGGAAATCAAGTGGAGGGGTTTAAATTTAAAGCTTGAGAAAAGGCAGAGTTGTACTATACTATGGGCATTTCTTTCAGTTTTCTGGTTATTACTGAGGTAGTGCATTCAGCTGTATGTTCAGGAGAACTTCAAGATGAATGTTATCCACTTTTGGCTTCTGTAATGGTTAGTCTTAACTGTCAAGTTGGTTGAATCAATGATCACCTAAAAAACGCTTTTCCTCATATCTATAAGAGCATTTCAGGAAGGATAGGAGTGGAGAGAGCCTTCAGCATAGTGATCAGAACCTTTTAGTGAAAAGCCTATATATAAAGAAGTCAAGGAAAAATTGGAGCTACTTGTCTTCCTCCTCTGTCTCATGGAAATGAATGTGCCTACCCTATTGCTTCTGCTGCTCATGTCACGTCTCATTACTATTCTCCAAACCCAGTTTCTTCACAGACTAAATACTAGCTTTTCTTTGAGGATTCTACAGACCTTTGGCACCAGATTGAGATGGATGAGACATCCACCACTACAGACTAAGCAGCTCTTTTGAATTTTTAGCTTCTCAAGCACAAAGCCACCATTGTTGAACTAGCTAGCACCTACCGTGTTAGCCAATGTAATAAATCTTCTTGGGTATACAGCCATTCTGGTGCTTCTTCTCCTTTAGAGAACCCTGACATAGAATTCTTTATATGATATACAATGAAGAACTAAAATAGATACTAGCAGTAGAAAGAAAGGTGCTAAGAGCATGAAGCAAATATAGCAATGAGAGGATAGCCTATATGAAATTGTTAATCTGATATTTCAAAACAGATTTTGGAGACTAGAGAAATGGCTCAAAAGCAAGTTTATTGCTCTTATTGAGGTCCCAAGTTCCATTCCCAGCACCCAGATATTGTAGCTCATAATCACCATGACCCCAGCAAGAAGAGGAGTCAGTCATACTCTTTTGAACTCCACAGGTATCTGCACTTTCATACAGCCTCCCTCCAAACATGTATTTATAATTTTTTAAAAAGTTAAGACATATCTGGAGAAGATATTAACAAAAGTTATTATAAGAGTTCTAAGGACTATCAGTTCTTTAGCTAGATGTTTTTACATATCCCCATGGTCTCTCTAGTTAGGCCTACTAAGAAGATATTAATGTCATGCTGTGGAAATAAAAGAGAATTGCATAGCAAACATCAAAGAATATTAGAGAAGATGTAAATTTGTGGGATGTGATGTGATTAGGAAGATGCTTACAGTGTTTTCCCCAGAGGGATATAGTGTCTGCTCACAAAGCAGGAATGTAGACTGGAGGAAACACAGAGCAAGTGAAATCCCGAGTCATTGTGTGTGGTGATATGTTATATGTTTAATAAAATCAGTCTGGAATATTAGAAAAGAGATCCACCCACAGTCAATCCAGGAGGGTCAGAGAGTGATAACTCACACCTTTCATTCCAGCACAGGGAAATAGCAAGAGTGATGACCTATGCCTTTAATTCCAGAAGATCTGAGTTTCAGGTCATCTTAGTTTACATCAGGCTCCCAGATAGGCAGTTGTGGTACCATACACGTCTACATACCCATAACTACAGGGACAGAGATCGTTCTGTGCTTTTATGAGTTCAAGGCCTAACTACTATGTAATAGCTCACATCTTTAATCTTAATCTAGATGTAAAACAACTGGGCCAAGAAGACAGGCATAGGAAGACAAATGCATTAGAAGCAATGAGGAGTGAAGCTGAGGAAGCTGGAAGATCGCTGGGTGGTATTTGAATGTGATCTATTTCTTCTCTGTGATAATCCAGCCTTTCCCACATATCTGGCTCTGACTTTCCTTTATTACAACCAGAATTCGTGCTATATATATGTATTATGGGCACAGCAATTTTAAAGATTCCAAACTATTTTTGGTGGTTTATGCTCTTTTGGAGGGCCTGCCACACAGCACCCAAATAAAAAACACTCCAAAACTTATTCTTAACTATAAATGTGTGACCATAGCTTGGATTGTTTCTTGCTGACTTTTCTTAACTTAAATTATCCCATCAGTTTAATTTTTTTATCTTTTATTACTTCTGTAATGTTGCTTTGAATATCACTCCATAACTTGCTGTGTGTCTGGGCAGCTGGTCCCTGGTGTCCTCCTCTCCTTTTCTGGCTCCTTGATCTTTCTTCTTCCTTTCAGATTTCTTTCCTTTATTTTTTCTCTGCTTGTCAATCCTATCTATCCTTTCTCCTGTCTTGCTATTGGTCATTCAGTTCTTGCCTAAACCTTCTGGTGTTTTAGACAAAGAATCACAACTTCATAGAGTTAAAAAAATGCAACATAAACAAAAGTAGCAAATTAAGATATTATTACGCAAGACCGAACCTCAGGTACATGTGACAATTGGTAAAGCTGTCACCCATATGAACCAGGCAAAGTTTTTCTCTGGAGCATTGCTAAGTAGGAGTGTTAAGGGATGGTCAACCCCTGTGGAAAAGAATAGAGACCATAGCTTTCTCTACCTGGATGTATATGACCCGACACAGCTCATTACAGAGACCTCCTACAGAGACTAGCTGACTCCTTCTCTTGGCTACCTCAAAGCACTGAGGTTCCTTGTTATGGTGGTAGCAGGAGAACCTCATCTAATTCTAGCTTCTCTGTGCACATACTTGTGTCAGTCTGTTCATTCCCTGGTCACCTGTGCTGGGTGATTTTGTGGGTCAGGTAGACACAAGCTATGGAGTCATCATAGGAAGGGACTTCAGCTGATGAAATGCCTGCTTCAGGTCCAGCTGTTAAGGCATTTTCTTATTTAATGATCAATAGAGGAGGACTCAGCTATGGTGGGTGTTGCTATCCCTGGGCTACTAATCCTGGGGTCTATACAAAGGCAGGTGAGCAAACCAGTAAGCAGTACTTTTCCACGGCTTCTACATCAGCTTCTGCTTCTGGGATCCTGTCCTGTTTTAGTTCTTGTCCTGACTTCCTCCAGTGATGGATTACTGTGTAGAAAATAAAAGCTAAATAAACCCTTTCCTCCCCCAATATTTTGAGGTCATGTTTTTTGATCACAGCAACAGAAATCTTAAAACACTACCACTAGCCAGTGTTCCAGGTCCCAACCCATGAGGGAAGCAGAATAAGAATTTTCTAGGAATTGTATGAAGATGGAAAGTGAAGCATGACAAAACAAAGTCTATGTACTACACATAAAACACCCTGAATGTAACTGTACATTTTGCAATTTCTTAGAAAAAGACAGATACTTTTGAACCTTAGCTTTTCCAGGCACAAAAAAGAATTGTATACTTCACACTCTAATGGGTTGTTGAACTTCTTTAGAGCCTCTGAAGCACTCACTACCACACAAGAGATTTCACCAAAACACCATTTTTTCTTGGAAATACTGTTTTCTCATTAATTTCTAAATATGCAGCACGTTTCTTTTCTGTCACATAATGTTCTTCAGAACTGACTGCCCAACATAAATTAGCATGCACTCTAGCCCCAATCATGATACTTTCTATATGCTAATTAGGAAATTGATTATCTTGGCAACACAGTGAGGCTACATTTTGTATTTAGAATGCCCAAGAGAAAATACCAGCAACTAAGAATCCATGATAAATTTCTAGGCCAGAAACACTATTTTGAAATGGGTTGCTTGCCATGACTATGTTAATTACTTTTGAGCTGATCATCCTCACAGCTACACAAACATTGTTGTCCAGGCTTATCACTTAGAATGCTGAATGTTTTCTCCATTTTTCATGGCCTAGATGATAGATGATTGACAGCTTTTATGGCTTTCCCTGTGTAACTGAAGATAGTAAATATTTTAAGATATAGATATTAACATTAAAATAAATTTTAATGTATGATTATGTATCAAATAAGGTTAAATTTTGTACCTACATTATCTAGAAGGCTAAAAGTTTTAATTTCAGAGCATATGGAGAATGACATTTAAATTATATGACTTAGGAATATTTTATAAATATAATGTGTGTGTACAAGTAGATAGATATATAACAAATAAGTTTGTGTTATGTACCTAAGAATTAGCACTGTTTAGCTGAAAGAAGATAAAAAAAAATGCTTTCAATAGTTGGCACAATTTGTTACACTAATTTTCTATGAATCTTCATTTAAATACAACTAAATTTTTGAAATCATCTTTCCTAAACACACAAGCACAGCGGCTTCATATGCCAAAGTGATTTAAAATAATGACTGAGTAATGGGGAAATGACAATTAAATAATGATTCTTGTCAATATTCATTATAACAATTTAGCATGCTAAAAGTGAAAGCTGAAGTGGAAGTAATACAAGTATATAAAAGTAGAGAATAAATCAATTCAACATGTGTCTTTTAAAGTCAAAATTATTAAAAATGTATTTTTTGGAAATTCTTCCATTGCATATAATCATCACACATGGTACTGTGTTAATAAGACTATTTCATTATGGTGGCTATTGTATGCTCCTCATATTCTCCTCCACCCCTACTGCCCTACCCTCTACACCACTCCCTCTATTAGTCCTTTGTTACATTGGATATTTAGAATTTTTGTCATATATACATGTAATTTATGTGTCTATTTAGCATTTAAGCACCTCATATGAAAGAAAACCCAATGCTTGCACATGTCTCTTAAGTAGATTAGATACACCTTTCAAACCTTAATGCATCTAAATACTTAGTTGTGCGAGCTTAAGAAAGCCTTCTTTTTCAGATCATTTTACTGTGATTCATTCACTTTTTGTTCTTCTCTGCTCCTTTTTTAATGACAAATTATATTAGCTAATAATTTCAGATTTATTTCTATGATCTGCTAAAATACATTAAAATAATTTACATGGATTGGTATCACTAGAAAAAAGAATGTTCCAATCTTCTTTTAAAAAAATATTTATTTTACATCCTGACCATAGTTTCCCCTCCTTCTTTTCATCTCAATCACTCCTGCACACCTCCCTCCACACCCTCATCCACTCATCTATTTCTATTTAGAAAAGAGCAGTGTCCCTAAGGATATCAAAGAGCATGGTATATCAAGTTGCAATAAGACTAAGCACTACCCCTTGTATTAAGGCTGAGAAAGGTGACCCAGTATGAGGAGTAGGGTCCCAAGAATAAAGAAAACAACTAGAGACAGTCCCTGCTTTCACTGTTAGGAATCCCACAAGAAAATCAAGCTATATAGCTCTAATATACTTGAAGTCTTAGGTCAGTCTCATGCAGACTCCCTGCTTGTCTGTTCAGTCTTTGTGAGCCCCTATGAGCCTAGGTTAGTTAATTTATGTGGGTTTTCTTGTAATGTCCTAGAACCCTTTGGCTCCGACAATTATTCCTCCCCATTATCCCAGGATTCCAAGAACTCTGCCTAATTCTTAGGGTCTCTGCATTTAATAACAAAGTGGCTGTACAAGTTTGTACTCCTATCAGCAATGGTTGAGTATTCCCCTTGCTTCACATCCTCTCCAGCATGAATTATCACTTTTACTTTCTATCTTACCCATTCTGACAGGTGTAAGGTAAAATCTCAGAAAAAATATTTCTTTAAGTGTTTCTTGGCCTTTTTAGATTTTTCTTCTGATAATCTTATGTTTAGATATGTACTCCATTTTAATTATATTATTTCTATTTTGATGTCTAGTTTTTGGAGCTGTTTATATATTGTGAAAATCAGCCCTCTGTGAGATGTGGGGTTGGTGATGAACTATCCATTCTGTCTAATACTACTCTGTGTTGTTTTCTGCTTTCTTAAAAAACAATACACAAGTTGTTCTAGAATTTGTAATGAGGGGGATTTCCTGTTTTATATACCTATGTATCAATTTTTAACAGATAACAACTACACACACACACACACACACACACACACACACACACACACACACACACACCCTCATTTGGGGAAACAAAAAATGACTAATATTAAAGAGCGCTTGATGTTTGTGCAGCAGATATGCATTCTGTTTTTAGCATGTACATATGGTGTCTCAAAAATGTAACTCCAGGTACAAAGACCTCATATCTCTTGTGGCTTTCACAGACATCCATGAAGACATGGTCCCCATACATAAATGCAGGTGAACAATTCTTGTACATAAAATAAAAATAAGTAAAGTTGCTAAAATAGACTAATATGGAAAATGTATATTTTCTACAATAGATAAAATTATAGAAAAATTAGAATGACATTCCAGGAAAATAATTTTCTTCACTCTCTCCAGTTCACTAACTTATATAGTCAATTCTGGAAATTTTAGTAATATTCTTAATAGCCAAAAACAATTTCTTCTAGTATTTGGTACCTTCTTAGTACAAACTTAATTTAAAATGTTTCTATATGAAAGCAAAGAAACCCAGTGTTGTTAGGCAGCTAGATTGATGTTTAAGCATTGACATTTGTTCAATGTTTATGCTAACTTGGGGGGTAGTGAACACTGACTTGAGTGAAGCACAGGGGGAGGGCACTTTTATTACTGAGACAAATTTCAGTGGTTTTAAGAAAGTCTGGACACTTTTTTAAATTGTGAAGTAATAAATACATAATTTAATGAAATCTCTGCCTTGCTCTATACCAAACAACATGTAACAACCATAACCGAGTATTTTGTGCTAAGATCAAATGGCTCTTAGATAACTGACACAGTAAGTGGCTAGCACAAGGAATTGGGAAGGTTATAAAGTGCTTGAGAATCATCTCCTCCTACTTCTAAGTTCTCTAATGAGTTACATTTCAAACAGCATTTTGGGGAAGATTTATTTTGATTATTTAAATCATATGAATGTATACACACATACACAGGCACACCTATGTTTGCTGTGTGATTTGCATGTGACTTCAGTGCCTCTATAGTTCAGTATGGATTGTTTTGATTGATCCCCTGGAGTTGGAGCTATAGATATTGTCTATTTCTAGATATAGGTTCTGGAAAGAGAACCTACCTAGGTCCTTCTGAAAGAGAAATAATTTTCTTAATGCTTAGCTATCTCTCGAGCCAAATGTTTTTACATGAACTAATTACAGCTTTATTGTCAATAAAATCTTAACACTTAAACTTTTTCAGGCAGAGCAGCATGAGGAAATCTGTAGAGCTACTTTCTCCTAAAATTGTTAAGTGTTATTAAAAATACTGTTTCTGAAAAATGTCCTCTGAACAAATTATAACAAATGAAGAGTCAGTCATCTACTGAATCTTGGAAAAAGCAGTGTGAGTCTGGAACCTAGTCTTTCCCTCCCAGCTCAATGAGATACAAAACTATAATTTCAGATTCTCCCTCCCTAAATAAACATCCCTCCTCCTCTACAACTTCTTTTAGAGGGCTAGAGGCACCTAAGTACCTGAATATTTTATTCCATTCCTATGTTTTACATTTTGAAGAAAGCCTAGGATAATGAAGCAAAGGCCAGCTTCTCAAGCATTCAGAGATGTTTATCAATAAGTCTGCTTTTGTCCACAGAACAATAAAGAATCTAGAGAAGACACTTAATGGGTTAGGCAAACAGATAGGCAGGGCCATAAATACCCACTCTGTTCTCAGTGAAAGCACCACACAATCATCACAGCTGGTGTTCAATCAGTCAGCCATATAATTTCCCTGCAAATCATTCAAAAGCTGAGTAGTACTCCTTGCCTTGAGTCTGTAGAAGACTGGCCTATGGTGCATGTGGATATGAGTTAGATCTCCAGCACTGGAACAAATTAGTTCCTTAATTAGCTAGTGCAATGAATACAATTTAGAAAACAGTGAAAGAATAAAATAGGAAAACTGACAGTAAAGAATCAGCAGAGATACTAGAAATGAAGAACAGCAGCTGAAGCAAAAAACACCACAGAAAGTTTCAACAGCCAGTTTGGCAGAGTTCAGAACAGACTAAGTGATGTTAAGACAAACTGCTATAACTTAACCTATTAAAGAAATAAAAGCAAAGTCAGAGTTTGGGAGAATGAAGATTGTCATCTAGAATTATTAAGCAGCACAAAGAAACCTAGCCCATTCACAATAAGAGCAAAAGGAGGTAAAGAAAGAAAAAATAGGGCAAGAGCTGAGTGCTGAAAGGTATGATAGATTGGATCGATTTTTTTTCTAACCTGATGAAGGCCAATATATTGGCAATTTAGAGATCTATAAAAAGTGATCTATTCATCCAATGCAGACTCTATTAAAATATGATTATCATCTTTTAAAAATTAGAAAAAGCAACTTTGGAATTAATGTGGAAGCAAAAACAAATAAAAACAAACCAAAACCTGAGCAGCTAACACAGTCCTAGGCAGTGTCAATAGGATATATATCACACTAACTCACCTCAAAATGTATTGAAAGCAATTGTAAGCAAAATGGCATGGAATTGGCATAGAAATAGTTTCACAGATTAATAGAAAGGAATGGAGATGAGGACATGAGTTTAAGCACTTAGAGACAACTTATATTTTAAAAAAGAGTCAAGGCTACATAGTGAGAAAAGGAAATGTCTTTAATAAATGGTGCTGACAACATGAATATTCATAGGAAAAGCAATTGAAAACATATACTTATTAACCATCCATTAGAAATGTATTCAAAATAGATTAAATGTTTTAAAAAATTCTAAACAATAAAAATACTAGAAGAAAATGTAGAATTCCTTCTGGATATTAGATTAAAAAATGAGATTTTGGAATAAGACTCCAAATTTGCAGGCAACAAAAAGTAGAAAATGGGCTTGAATCAAATTAAAGATCTACGTTATTCTATATCAAAAGAGCTAAGTAGTCATGTAATCAACAAAGCAAAAAAATACCTATATAATGGAAACACATATTATACATATGCATTTGATCAACTCAAAATCCAAAATCTATGAGGATCTCCAAACAAACCACAGTAAAAACACAAATGACTCATGCAGGCAATTCTAAGTAAATGTGGGCACAAACACAAAGACATATCAATATACACAGAGAGATACAGACATGCACATACACAGAAGTAAACACAGGCACACACACCTACATACAAACACATACATAGACACACATTCACACACAGAGCCATATACACTCACACAGTAACAGATACATACACACATGAAAGTAGAGAGGGCAGTTGAGAAAAATATGCTGGAAAACAGATACAAGAAATGATAATGGGGGCACTTTGATCAAAGAACATTCTATTTGAAATGTGCCAGAGGTATAAACAGGAAATTATGCAATAGAAATTAAATTTCAAGGATACAGCAAATCATAAATAATTGACCTAAAGAGAAATTGAACATGAAAATTAAGAACTGCTTTACTTCAAAGACATAAAATTATAAAAGTAAAAGGAAAATTAACAGAATAAAATAAAGATTTATAGTTTTACAATAAAATGTATAATTTAAAAATTGTATATCTTATAACATGCTTTTCACAGAATATAGAAAATTTCCACAGCTAGTCATATAATTTATAAATTTTTTAACTTAAATAAATGAGGGTTATTCATAGCGATCTCTTCAAAAGAATGTATAAATAGATATAAAGAAATGTTTAAATATACAAATCACATAACTAATAGGCAGCTCCTCATATATCAAATGATTAATGATGGGGATGTGGGGAGAATGGTAGCTCCATGTAATTTTCTAAATGATTCAAAGATTCTAAAGCTCATAATGATAATGCTAGTAACTACCTGTGAATTTACCAAATATTATTCAATCTGATAGATGCATTTTATGGGTATAGAGTTATATTTATAAAGCTATTATATGAAACAATCTCGTTTGAGGGCTGTAGAAATTTGAGGGCATGTAGTGTTTTTGAAGAGAGTGGGAGCTTGCTTCGAGCACCCATATTATTCATTGAACCACCTGTATCTCTAGTTCCCAATGTTCTGGCACTCTCTTCTAGCATTCTCAGCCAAATGCACTCAATGCATCACCAAAATAAAACATTAAAAATAAATTCTTAGGACTAAATATACTTATATTGAGTTACCTTGGAATTTTGTTCAATGTGTGATATGATTTACTTCACTTTCATTTTAGTGGAAATATTTCTGGTTGAATATATACATAGAAAATGTTGCTTTAAAATTAAACAGACATAAATAAATGGATAACATGCTATTAACATAATTCTAGCCATGCTAACTTTTATATTCCATTTTTGACAGAAATTACTTAAATTTATTTTTAGAAATGACATCTCTATTTTGCAGTGTCTCATTGGGTTAGCTTTGTTCAATTTAATATAGCTTGGCATATATTCTAAGAGATTCAGGTGTGAATTTTGTCACAAAGAAAGAGATAAATAATACTTTTACACTATTTTGGAATCTAGAACTCACACACTAACTCTCATAAGCACATACACACACAAGTAACACACAAACATTCACACACATAAACATGCACACAAACCAACATTTTAATTAATCAGACTCTCTATTCTATCATACCTTAATGGAGTCTAAATAATACTTTACTTTCCTTGTAAGGAAGTCTGTGCTTAACAGATGTAGTGACAATCACAGGGGAAGATGATTGAGGAACTATTACTTTTCTGTTACCATATCTGCTCAGATCCTTTATTTTTAGCTGGACAGGTATAGATTCTACTGTTTGACATTAGAAAATTTTCAAGTAGATACTTTTTCATACAGGAGATAATCACTTTAATTTATGATACCTCCTGCAAAGCAGGAGCTAATTGAACAATAAATGAGCCTTATTTTCAGCACTGAGATACTGAATCAAGCTCATGATTAGCCAATTCAAGCTCTTTGAAAGCAGATGGCTCTACTTAGTAAAACCAACTGCGCTAAAGTGTTCTATTGTGAGTCTAGCAGTGTGTTCTCAGAGCACTTATGATAATACTATTCCTGAAGTATGGGAACACTGATGAAGAGTCTGTACAAGAGCCCTTTTCTCCTGTCATGTCATCAGGCACAGAATGGTGATGGCAGCCTGACAAATTGAAACTGCTATATTGTCTTAGTAGCAGTCAGAATAGGAGTTTGTTTTTAGGACAAAAATATGTAATTTTATCTCTGGTTTGCTGAGTTTGAATAGGTAACCACTTCCTCAAAAGAGTAGACATAATTAATAACTAGACCTGAGTCTTAACCTTACATATATTATCGAAGGACTAGACAATTTAATCATCTTGATGTTAAATCACTGGTCAAATATAGAAAAAGAAAATACCACAAACACCAGCTATGTGTCAGAAAATTGTGTTGTGGCAATGATTAAAAAAGAAACAATATACATTGTAAAAATATTTGAGAATGCTACATAAGTATGCAATGTGCTTTCTAGTACTATTCATATGTGACTTGAGTGCCCAAGGAATAATGTAGGATGGTAAGATTGTACATACATGTAAATTTTGAAAGTGAGAAAATAAACAGTAGAGGAAAACCTGAATCCTCTATCACTTGGGTGACCTTTGCTATGTTAGTTTGTATCTCAATCCATCAGTAATGCCCCTTTATTGTGTGTTTTATTTCATTAATATTTACTTGGAAGTTTTTCTTATTTGAAAAAAAATTATTTTAATTTTTTGACTTTAAAGCATACACTTTTGTTCATTCATTTATTCATCTATTTGTTTTAGATGTATTTCTACATTTTTTCCTTCATTCATTCTGTAGAAATATTGCCTACTCACATTTCTATTCTTTGTAGTATGCATATCCAAACAAAATGATTTTATTGCTGAAGACGTTTGCAATTAAACATGCGAAATAGATTAGAAATAAAACCAACTTAATAGTGGGGATAAATGATTATCATATATGAAATTAACAGGTTAGTTATCAGCAATGAGAAGAGTGGGAAGAAACTCCTGAGCAGGGATAGATTATAAAATCCTAATTAGTGTGTAGAGACTCCATGGCATGACTAGACTATGGCTCTGAAGACAGCAGCAGAGGAAACGTAAGAGAGTGATTCATCAGTGTGAAGAAGCTGTACAGCGCAGTGGGAAGAATGTTTAAAAATGTACTGAAGTTACAGGAAATAATAGGTTATAGGAGATGGGCTTAGACATGATATTTAAACCACACAGTGAGGACTCTGGAATGCTGGACTATAAAATATTCTTTCAGTAGCAAAGCAAAAGTGCAACCCTGTTTAGTGGGAAATAAAAAGACAGACACTGTTGTGATAAGGATGGGATTAAGATAGCAAAACGGGAAACTTAAAGGGAAAGTGGCTGAGTGTGAGGCAAGGAAAGATCCTGTTACAGTCGTAGACAGGTCTAAGGAGATTCGAGAAAAGTACTTTAAAGTTTGGGAGCAAAGGGGGATCTTGTTTGGTGATTCATCTTCACCAAGAGCTTCACAGGTATCATTTGATATTATCTGAATAACAGATCCCTGGACAGATTATTGGCTTCATTACACAAAGTGGGAGCTGAGTCCCCATAGCTCATAGCCAGGAGACAGAGGAACTAGGATTTGAACTAGACAATCTAATATGGAATAAGGAGGCTTTTTGTTATTATGAAACTGTGTTGCTAATAGGGAGGTAGCAAGGGTAGGGAAGCCTTAGTGACTGAGAAACCATGGGCAATAGTGATGGAATAGTGCCCTAACACTGTTAAGGGAGACAGAGTGAGTTCCATTTTGAACTGCCAATCTTGCATTTTTCATTTGTCATAAAAGAACAGAAAAGTATCAGGAGCTCAGAAAAGGGTGTGGAGAAACACACCTTAGCTTTGCAAATGGAACTGATGGAATGAACCTCTGGGAATGGGCAAGAAAAGAGAAAGAGGGTAATGATTAGAAGCAAGCAAGCCAAAAGCAACTGTTGGAAAAATCATAAAGGCAATAGCAATTTCAGCAAGAATCATAAACATAATTTCATCTTAGACAGGTGAAACATCTTCTAAAGCCTCACTTATCTCCTACATAGAGAACAATGTTCTCTATGCAGGGAACAATGAGTCTGTAAATCAATTAAACCCAAATTATAAAGTCAAATAGCATCTATCCCTATTGTGACATAAAATATGCTCAGGAGAAACTCTGGAAGGAATAAACTAAAAATTTCCTAAGTTGCCATCCCATTGAGTTGGTTTCCTTCATACAGTTTCAATTATATAGAGATAGCTTTGGGAGGTTTTAGGTCCTTTGAGATCACCTGCTCTAACATTCTCATTTTATAAGTGAGAAACTTGAGCCTTAAGAAAACTGACCCCAGGTCACCACACTGGCTTTTTAATAAATGTTTTCATTTGTATTTACTCTCACTGTGGGGGGAGGCTGAGCACTTTCTAGTTCATGATGACATGTGCATGATAGTATTACTGAGATGTGCCTTTAATGTGTGAATTCACCATTTCTTAAGAATCTAATTTGTATATATATTATCATACTTTCTTATGAATGTAGCTTTTATCATGTTTTATTTTACCCCCAATGAGATTTGACAAGCATAAAATCAGAGAAGATTCCCCAAAATTATTTTGATTTTTAAAGTTTATTTGAGATTCTTGGAAGGAAAAGAAAGGACAGACAACTTCAGGTAAAGAAATAAAAAAAAGAAGGACACAATTAGGTTAGGGGAAGAAATGTAAAAGATCTGAGGTGGGTGTGGGTAGAGGATGTATCCCTGCCTAAGAATTGTTTTCCTGAAGATGCCACTTAACCTGAGCCCCCAAAGATGTGATTAACACATTATAAGTTTTCCTTTTTACAAGAGTACCATTGTGAAGCTAGTACAGAGGGTAGATAGGACCAAAGTTTAATCATATAATTCATGGAATGACATAATATATATTAAAGCCCATATTCATACCATGATTGTGTACTAGTGTTGATTTGACATTTCCTGGGAGGAAGGAAAGGTATAAGGGCAACAACCACAGACTAAGTACAATTTCACCAAAGCCCAGCTTAGTGAGAGTAGGGAATTTATTAGGCTTTCTGGCAGTACATTGGTAAGAGAATGCTCATAGGAGGATGAATGACTCTCCAAAAAGCTGCCTCACCACAAAGTCCCAGGCCATCATGAATAGTGACCTCATGAAAGCCATATTATAGCATCCCAATTTTATTAACTTTCTGCTCATTATATAGTCTACCATCCCCAAGATTATTTCTAGCTGAAGGTTTGAGTATCATCTGGAATCCCAGCTAAAGGTATTCATTCTGACTCTTCTAAGAGAGGGCCAATAACTCTAGTCCTGTTAATATAAAACTACTTATCACTCTATTCTTCTGTTCTGCTTGTGTTGACTACCAAGACAATATCCAAGATGTTATGTTAGTGGAATAAGGACTATATACCAGATAAGTTAATCAGAGAAAGAAACTTTCTTTCCATAATCCCACAGTGTGTAGATCACCAGCCCCCAGCACAGTTATCTCATTAATTAGGAGTACTTTTCTAACTTAGTATAGGCACAATATTATCATTCAGAATCACCACAGAAACATGAAAACTATTTTTAATTTAGTACCTCCTATTGTATTTAATATAATTATAGTTTTACTTTTGGAAATTGTGATTACTGTAATATTTTAAGTAATATTTTATTACTATAACCATTTACACTAACTACATCTACACAATAAGACATCTTCTATGACATCAAAAGGAACTGTCCTAGACTGAAGATGCCTTTTAGATACGGAGCACAAATGAGTAAATATTCACTTTTTCCAAAGTCACTGGTCTGTGGTGTAAGCACACTATTTGAATTGTAAACCAACAACTAGACATAAATAATGAAAAGCAGATTGTTAGAAGAGAAACTGTACTCAATGGATTACACAGTTTTTGCAAAGCTGTGTGTATTGGGCCAAATGGGTACATAAAAAAGTCTGTGAGAATATTTAGAAGTAATTATGGCAATCCTAAGAGAAATTATAAAAGGGGGACATAGCAGAGCCTCAAGCTATTTTTGGAGATACTAACACTAGGTAAATATTTGACCTTTGTCAGCTACATCTGTGACATGTTATCTGCCATGACATTCTTATTAACATTCCAACCCTTCTCCTTATGAGGCTAATTGATACTTCCATACTTTAAATTAGTAAGAGCCAGCACATAAACTAAATTATTGTGGAAGTGTCCCATTGTCATGACTACCAATGAGATCAGTTCCTTCATCCCCATGTCCTAGACTATAGTTAGGCTGTAATCTCTATGCAAGTGGCTTTCACCATTCTGTTCCTTATGACAATGAAGTGAAGTACTCTTCTATTTCTGAAAAGCCTAGTCATCAGGTAAATTTTCTTTTTTTACATCAGAAGTTGCTCTTGCTTGGCAACTATATTCTCCTTTATTGCCATTGGTCATAGCAGTTTTAGAAATTCTATTTTGTTTTTGGCAAAACATCATTTTTTGTCTATGTCACAAAGAGGCATCCTAACATGAATGCCATATGTTAGGGTCTTTCCCAAAATGTTTGTTTAAAAAAAAGCTCATTTATACAGGTAAATCCTTCTCAACATAATAGTATATTCTTTCCAAATTCATTTTAATCCAAATATATTTCCCAAGACTTCTATATGACTGATTGCCTTGGTTCTAGAGTTTCTTGGGACAGTCTCTTTTCTCCATGCACAAACCTGCTACTGTTTTGATTAGATTGCCGTGTTTCTCTAGCTGCTGAGTTATGGCCTAAAAAGATATGGGGATTCAGATATTGAATAGTGTCACAGAATAAAGGATTCCTCCAAGTCAAGTGGAAGTACTATTCGCTAGCAAAATGACCTACCTTTGCTAGTCAAAGGACTCAAATGAATCTAGTAGTTCATTATGTTAAAGGACTTGAAACCAGTTGAGCCCAACATTTATTTCATTCTCCTCTGAAGCTATGCTCCTCTCCCTACCTCTTTCTCTCTCTCTCTGTCTCTCCCTCTCTTCCTTCACATACATATTTGTACACAAGAGTATGGTGATGCAGGCATGATGTTCAGTGATGACCACAGAACAAATTCAGTGCATTCAGTTGCTGTTTATCATGGGATTGGAATTGGGGTTTCTATTTGTCCTGAAGTTCACCAAATGGACAATACTATCTAACTAGCAAATTCAAGGGATTTAACATTTTGTATTTTTCAAGCATTATGATTAAATGTGCATACTATTAAAAAATTTCTTCAAAATGGGTTATGAGACATCCAACACAGGATTTCATTGCTTCAAGGCAAGCATTTTACTGACTAAGCTATCATCTATCCTTTATATATATATGTGTGTGTGTGTGTGTGTGTGTGTGTGTGTGTATGTGTGTGTGTGTGTGTGTGTGTGTGTGTGTGTGTGTGTGTGTGTGTGTGTGTGTATTCAGTTTGGTCGCAGTCTTCAATTTTTGCTATAGTTGGTATCTAGGAAATAAAAAAGCTATTAACTATAGTCAAAGGATCTCCCCAACTTTTACAGGTTACATTTCCAAGTGGCAATAACCTTCAGCATTTTATTTTCTTTCAACAGAGCATCAGCTGCACTCAGCTTTAGCCACCTTTATAAACAATATTTCTCAAGCTTTTGCTGCCTTATGCTTGCAACTGTTTTTCCATTTATCAGTTTACCTCTTCTATGGGCAAAGTTTTCACAATTTCATGAGTACTCAAGTTTTAGCTATTATCAGTGGCTTAAATCTGCCTTATCTGACTATAAATGATCAGGTATTTCTGCTTTTTCATTCAATTAAAAAACATAATTAACTGTGATCAAATACTGATGAAGCTGATATTTAACTTGAAACCAATATATACAGAGTTTATAAGATGCTGTTTTGAAATTACTATTTATGAAGGATGCAATAAAAGTAGACTTCAGCAGAAGTGCTGAGCCTTGCTGAACTTGATCAGAGTTTACGAATTGACTTGGATAGGTAGACCAGTCTTAATCCCTGCAGCAAACATTCCCTGGGTCCAGGCTACACTCACTAAGGAATTGAACTTGCACAAGGTAGTTTTGTCTAAGCTTAAGGAATTTTCTAACTATTGACAGCTGGTGGTGACTTGATAGCAGTTATCTCCAAGTCTGGGTGAAAATATCTGGCAACATGAGGAGGAAAGGGTTCCACGTCCACATACTGTTCATCACTGAAGGAAGTCAGGACAAAAACTGAAACAGAGAAGGAACCTGCAGGTAGGAGTTGATGCAGAGGCCATGGAGACATGTTGCTTATTGGCTCTTTTCTCACTGTTCTCTCAGTTTGCTTTCTTAAAAAACTCAGAACGAGGAGCCCAGGGTAACCCCACCCATAACTGTCTGGGCCTTCCCCCTTGAAATGCTAACTGAGAAAATACGGTACAGGCTTGCCTACAGCCTAATCTTATGAAGACATTTTATCAGTTGAACCTCCCCTCTAGCTTGCTTCAAATAGACCTAAAACTACCTAGAATAGCAGAGAAAATAAATAAGTTGGAATAAAATTCACTTCATTCTTTTATATATTCATGAGTAAGGTTATAGCAGAAGCAAAGGTATGGAAAGGATTCACAATCAAATATAATTTATAAAGATATTAAAAACTATTTATGACAAAATAATAAAATAATTCACTAGACACATTCATCTATATTTGCCATTCCTTTTACTAGGGTATTACTTTTATGATCCTCTCCTGCTAATTTCTATCCCCTGGTCTTGTGGAAATGAAATTTAGACTTAGAAGGAATCACATTCTTATCTTGCTGGTTTTGATAAATCCTTGGATAGTTCAGCTTCTTCATTTGAAGTGTTCACTCATATTTCTTTCCTTTGTTTCCTGGGGAGCTTAAGGTGTGCACGGCCTTACCTGGAGCCATGGAGCCTTGTCTACTGCATAGTCTTCGTCTTTCCCCTTTTCTTCAGTGACACACCAAAGCTGAGTTCCTGCTTATCAACTCCCCGGACAACTATAACTACAACTTCTTTTAAACCATCAGTCTCTTCTTGTTCCCTGTGTCAGTAATCAGTTAATAATAAACATCTACAAACACAACTTGCTAGGAGAATAATTAAGAGCACAATGCTTTATGTAAACTATATGTATCTTAAAAACTTATTTCTTATAGTCTTGAGTTGGACTATAGCTGTTAGTGACTAATTTTAGGGAAAAAACATTATTGATTCTCATATTTTTATGTAACTTTGAATAAAATCCTCTAGTCACTGAAAATGAGTGTACACATGTAAATATTTTATCTAATTTAATTTTAGTAAACCATAGTAAGTAATTTTGACATTTTTCTTCTTGTGGCATTTTATTTCTTTGTCTCACTGAATATACTAAGTTCACAGCTTAAAATAAATATGTCTTGCTTTGTTATTCATTTCCTTCCTTGCTTGCTTAAATCCCCTTAGACTTACAATTCAACACAACTGTCATTTCTGACAAAGCACATATCACAAAGTATAAACTTGTGGGTTTAAAAATTGTTCTTGTCATAGGAAAATTTATGCCCCATCTTCAAACTGTATGTTCAGTCATATTTTGCAATTTTATTTCAAAGCTGCAGTTGGTAAAATTGATGAGCTACATTTGGGGAACACAACATGTGTATCCTGTATCTTCAAGAAAAAGATATGTCATTTTGAAGGGCGTCAGTTCAGTGGAAGTGGTGGCATGTGAGCATAGAGAGCCTTTGTCACCAGTTTTCAGAAAGGAAAACATGGAAGTGAAAAGGAAATTCTTCCCTTAACTGCACATGGCTGTTTGGAGTATTTTGGGGGACTTGGTCTATTTTTTTTTCTAAGATCTGCTATAACAGTGATTCTCTTTACTCAGAAACCAATAGTTTTAATTAGCATGAAAAAATCACAGAGTACAGAGACATACAAGAGCAGTTTTTATCAACTTTCTAAACCTGAAGGAGCATATACATTGCCCAAGCATCCACTGAACGTAAAATCATTTGACTGGCTCTAAAAGGTAGCTTGGGATTCATCTCCACAATGGTGCTGAGATTCCTGACCCTATTATACAGATCACTGGGTCTCATAGTCTCTGTGCCTCTTGCTTCCTTATCACACATTTGAAATATACTCCCAACCTAATTGTCTAATGAAACTAAGTAAGTAGTGAACATTTAGAAGTTGTTTATTCTCTTGCCCTATAAATAATTTGATGAAGACACACCAATCATCTTTATTTCAGTATCTCATTGCCACTAATTATTAAAAAAAGGACGTGATATTTAAATTTCAAGATCTCATTTCACCTAGCATATGAAGCTCTTTTGCTATTTCAATAATATTTCAAGCATGGACCTACTAAGCTTGTGATAAAACTACTTCCAGGCATTGGGCTGTGCTTAGTGTTGAATTAATATTTTGTCTATGTGTAAAGAAATAAAGTGGTGGTAAGTTAATAGATTCTGTCACTAGTGGAACAATCTAAGTGCTTTTAAAAAAATAACCCTGAACTTTATTTCCATTTCCTACTTAATGGAAAAGGCATACTCCATATATTATTTGTAATCAGAAAATTAGTGATTAGTTCCTGGCTTCATTCTCTACAGTTTTAACTTTCTGTATTTATTATATGCACTGAATTTGAGTGCAAGGTTGATTGAAGTATATATTTCAACTACTTATGGGATGCTTAATGTGATGAGGCAGGTTTCCTGACAGTTGTCATTAGTTGAGTAAATCACCATAACGTTTTAACAGTTACTTTCTATTTTAAAGGTAATGACACTGAAAATTAAGACACTGGTTCTATTTTGAACATTTCAGATGTGTCAGAGGCAGAGCATAAAATTACACCCATTCAATGCAATAGCCAGGCACATGTCCTCTTTTACCCTGGCTTTCTATATCTCTAGATGTCAGATAGAATATCCATGGCACTAAAAATTCTCTGCAACAACATCTACCCACATTCTTCTAGAAGAAACTAAAATTATAGCTTCTAGAAGTTATCTTTCTCATCCATGTTCTTATTTAAGTAAGTACAGATGAGCAAAATAACCTATAAACTTATCTATTTACTTCTTATGTCATAATTCTCTTATTTCTTGGTGCTGGAATGTCAGTTTGTGACTACTTGGAAGTTATTACATCTTCATTATCTCCATTCACAGTTTGATTTAAATTTATGATGTATATACTATTGTATATCATCTACTTACCTATCTGCTTATTGGTCTGTCATTTTGTTATGTTGCTAGGGAGCAGACAGACCACACAGGAGAGGTAAAGGCTTTACTATTGAGCAATAATTTGATCGCAATGGGAGTCTTTTAGATATATTCTTTCTTCAAGTTATTAGTGTCAATTCCATTACTTTCAGCCTCAGTCTCAATTTTCTTTTGATTTTGTTTCTAGATGACCAGTGTCTACAATCTTCTCCAAGTATAATTGTTAGAAATACCCATCTGTTCACTAAGGTCTTTCAGCCTAGGGCTTCTCTGGAAATGCCTCTCTTTCTCTTCATCTCACCTTGTGCCTCCTTGAGGAGAACAGCCTATGCTTTCCTTCCTTGTCTGCTATCAGAAGTTCATTCTTGTTGAAGCTTCGATGCCTTCAACTTTCTTTTAACAACAATTACTATGCTTAGCACATCCCTTTGTGGCTAATGATCCATGTTATATGTTACCCTCTTCAGATTAATTTTACATAGGATACCTTAGTCAGAGCCTCGTGATTTTATCCTGTATTTTTTGAAAATAAATTCATTGATTTTACATTCTTCAAATCTCCAGTGACATCATTTTACAGTTTAATGAACATTTACCATTTTCTGTTTCTTACAGTTTATCAGCTCTTGGCTTTATTAATACTTCCCATCTTCTGAATTTGTTCCCCTTAGTCATCTCTAGGATCACATTTTACTTCATTTGCCACTGTCAAAGGTACAAAATAGAGATGACTTTTAATTTAAAAAAAGTAAAGGAAATGATAAATTTTAAAAATTGAAGAGTTAGCAATATCCTGTGTTGTTTTATCTTCCCAGACTTTAAATGAATAGCTCCCAGGGAAGCAACTGTTCAATTTAAGTTTTTCATAGACTTCTTATTCTAAGATCTTTCCCAAAGAAGAAAAAAGGATTTGAAATACCACCCAAAATCCCCTTATCCCTGAAGGCTGTTTGTTCCACCTGGAGAAACACATCCAGTGAACGCTAGCCAGAAAGAAGAAAGGTTCACCTGTGGCAAAATTATGGCTTCTTTACTCATGACCTTTCCACATGCATAGGTCACCTTTACATCTAAGTGTATACAAGATCATGGTGATGTTTCTAACTCCATACCCAGACAATTGATTCTGGGGTCCTTTGTCTGGCAATAATGATTCTTTTTTTTTTTTTTTTTTTTGACTAATGAGAAACTCTAGTAGGAAATAGAAATACTTTTTCCAACTTTGAATACACCTGATCTATTCAAAAGTAGAAGTAACTTTTGAGGATGAAATACTTTTTCTGGAGATATAAATCATTACCTGATATAATTTTCTAAACTTTCCTGTTTCTGCTCAAATTTAGGTTTATTAATCCCTTACCTATTTATTATTGTATTTATGGTGAGAATAATAATGATGTGTACCTCGGGACAATTTCCTTACTCATGTAATTGAGTCATTGGAAACACAGCTATAGCTAAGTAAACAACAAACACTTCTCATTTTGTAAATGTTAAGACTCTACTGCTATCCAAGACACCTCAAATTTCTCGAGACTGAAAACTTTTAAAGTTCTCTAATAGAATAGAGTAGTTGAATGTATTAAATCTTAAATTATATAATGTATTCGGTATAGGGACTTGTTTAGTCATGTCATTAGAACAGTTATCACAAGCATGGTCTTCATTCAGTTCTATGACTTTACATTATGTTCTATTTAAATTTACAATAATAATTACATTAGCAATCTGTAGTGGTGATGATGGAAATAATATGACTGAAGATTGGTTTATTTTCTGTTTTTCACCCTTTTATTGTTCTTCATTGTGTCTGTGTTTTTCTCTTATTGATACTTCTCATTATACTTTTTAGATATTATTTCTTAAGCACTCCCACACTATTATCACTCAGTCATTATTTTCTCCAAATTTCAATTCAAATAACCCAAATTTGAATAAGTAAAAAAAAATAACAAGAATGAATAGAGCGTGGCTTAAGTTCCATATCTACTTGGTTATGTGGCTTGTAGATTACTCCTCTGCTTTCTTGGAGAAATCAACATTTGGGCTACTTCACTGGTTAGAGGGTGTTGGGGTAGTGTGTTGTTTCATGGTAAATAATTGTCCCACCCACTGGTTTAATAAAAAGAGCTGATTGGCCAAAGACAGGCAGGAAGTGTAGGTGGGGGCTACCAGACTAGGAAAATCTTTGAGAGCAGAACACCAGACAGAGCACCAGAGAAAAGCCAGAGGAAGCCGAGGACAACTATGCTGCTCTAAAGAAAGGTACCGAGCCCCATGGCTGAACAAGAGACATGGGTTAGATGAAGGGTAGAGAGCTAGCAGGTGATATGCCTGGGCCTGAGGCTGATCAGCCAAAAACTAATGAAAGCGTCTGTGTGTCTCATGTATTTTCTTTCCAAAATTATTTAAACATGAATATTCACAAAGTATTTGTGAAAAGAATTGACATTTATATCATTAAAATGTCTTAAAATTCATGAAAATTGTAAATGTCATTTACATAGTGAGATGTTCCAGGAGGTTTGTAGTTATTTAAAGAGATGTTCTCTGTTTAGTTCAAAACTGTATCAGTATCTTGATTCATAGTACATCATAATCCTCCTAATATTTGTCTGATTTTTAAATTGCACAGAATACTTTCCCTCTTTAATTCATTATATTTTCAGTGTACCTCTCAGTCTGTCCCACATGATACTACTCTGATGAAAATTCTGTAGGCAATTCTTCATCTTGACAGCCAATAAACTCTGTTCTGCCAGCCACTCCACAAAATAACCACAAAATATTTATTAATTATACTTGGCCATAGTTTAGACTGGTCTCTATCCAACTCTTACAAGTTAAACTGATCCATTTCTGTTCATCTATGTGCTGCCCTGAGGCTTGTTTACCTCATCTATTAGCTTCTCCTGTTGCTTCTTCTGTGTCTGGTTCACAACTTCTCTTTCTGCACCCTCCCTTTTCCCAGAGTGCTCTCTGTCCTGAAAATTCTGTTCAGCATTTGGCCAATGAGGTTTTTTATTAACGATGAGAGTAACAGATCTTCATAGTGTAAAAAATGATAGTTCACAGCAGTTCTCCAAGTTTCATAGATTTTTGAGTACATGTCAATTATTACTTCAGAAAAAGATACTGAGCAGGTATAATGGTTTTCCTTCATTTTCTATATGTTTTCTTATTTTAAGAAAAGTTTTATCCTAGGTTGTTGCCAATAAACCCTGTGCTCAAGCATAAGAAGCACTGCTCGAAACACACCTTGAGAGAGCCACATTTGCCCAACTATCATTCCTACCTGAGAGACTCACATTTTAACTTACATTGTGTGTTCCCTTTTCTTTATTTTTGCTATTATTTTTATTTTTAGTTTGCTGACACTATATTTTTTTCTCTTTGTGGCTTTGCAATTATAAGCTGAATAATTTACCATAAACCTCCCAAACATTATTTGTCCAGAAGACATATAGTTCCTTATGATGCTATTAGCATAACTGTCATTCTAGAATCTATCATGCATACAGCCCATGTGAATCATTGGTATAATTCCTTAGGTAAACACTCCAAGCATATCAATAGAAAGTAGATGAGTATGTGATTAAAGGGAAATATTCAATCAAACACAAATAACAAATTAGAGAAATCTCTTGTCCTTCAGTGTGCAAGAGCTAGATTTCCCGAGAGTCAATGGAGAGAAACTCTTGAACCAAAAGTTCAGGTGTTGCAGGGACACCAAAGGCCCCAGATTTCTCTCTAGACTTTCCAGACCTACAATAAAACTATCAGTTAGAACAGAGGAGGTCAATGTGTACACATTGTCACCAAGAATGGTATAAGTTATTGAGCTCTTTCATTTTATTAAAACTTTATATTTAAGTTCATATATAAACGTACTTAAGTAAATTTGGATTCATGGATATGGATAAGTTTAAAGACAACTTGTGGTGTACATAAAAAATTCAAACACATTAATGTGCATAATTAAATACTGATAATACAGGAGGATAACTACCATTAAATTGCTATTACAACTCAAATTGTAGCCTAAAATGTTAAATTAAAGACTCATATTTCAATGGTAATCAACTTAGTATGGTCAAACATTGCTAATTACTTTTTAAATTTTTAATAATATTTCAAATTACTTTCTGTAGTAATTTAGCTTAAACTATTATTCTAATTTAGATAACCCTAAAATATCTGTAGACGGTCAATAGGAATTCATTACGAGGTTATGCAGCACTATTTATATTTCTAACTGGGAATAATTTGACGGAAATTAACTAAATAGTTATATATTTTATATGAAATATCATGTCCTATTTATATGTTTTATATGAAATATAATTTCCTATTTATTAAAATTTTACAGAATGCACCATATTATACAAGATTCATTGGTGGCATATCAGTCTCCATATAAATTAGAGGAAGCATATTTCCAGTTGGTGAGAGTTCTGAGTTTTTCCAGATTAGATATATACAGGTGAGGTCTTTCTATGTAGTTTTATATTCTTGGCCAGGTAGATGTTGAAGAAGAGACTTAAATTATGATATTTCTTTTTTGTAACATTTATTTAGTTTGGAGAATTTCATACATCAGTACCATATTTACATAATTTTACCCCTTTCTCTCCTCTATTTTTACCTCACTCCCTCTAGCTACCCTCATGTCCCCCATACTCCCTCTCAAATTCTTAATTATAAGTGTTTATATGTATATGTCATTTATATAGTATATGTAGCATACAGTTTATGTAATGAAATATAATTTACATATAAACAAGCAATATATGTACACATATTTTCACATATATGTAAATTTGCACACATATATTTACTATGTCCATTTACTATCACTCATATGTATGGGTTTAGGACTGACTACTTGGACTTGGAATAACTGTCTGAGATCTGGTCACTAGAGAAGCCTGAGTCAACCTTCCTACATATACACTGATTGCCTAAAGCTATTCCTTCATTTAATAAAGGTAAAAAAATTAACACACACATGCACACATATGATATCAATTTTTATAAGACCAAATTCAAAGAATATAAACTATAAATAACTGAGATTTGATTGTGGGTGTCTAAACATTTTATTGATGAGTCACTGATATTCAATAGATAACTGGTACTAACATAATTTCTACATTGTGCACTCTATACAATCTAGCTTTGATATTAGCAATATTAAGTACAACCATTTTTAGTAACTATGTAATTCAAACTAAATACATTATAAAACCAAATTATTTTAGATCACCTGTTGACTTATTTAATATGGTGCATTTAAGTGGCTTTCTTTTAGGAGTCACTGTTTCAACTCATGTTTTCACTGAGTAATTCATTCTATCCACGTTGATATGTTGTTGTAAGTAAACACCATGATGTTAAAGTTCCTATTGGTTATTTCTATTATGTAAAAATGTTCTTCCATGTCACTTTGTAGGTGCTGCTCCCAGTATTCTCATGATGTAATTACAGCATTAGATGTTATTGCTTTGGGATTTCAACATGAAAAAAATGGTCTACTAAGATATGTGCTTCAGCTAAAGTTGTCAAAATTCTCTTAATTTGCTATTTGAATTAAGAAATAAGTCATGAAGTTTATATAATCAGATTACAATTGCAAGATACAGCAACTAGTGAGTTCTCACTACCATCACAGGAATGACAAGATGTTTGAACTTCATCTCATGAATCACTATTTCAGTTTGCAACTTCACTAATTCTTAAAATCAATAGTGAATCCCACACATCAGTGCTTACATTCTGCTTTCACATGTATCAGTATTAGCATATTACAAAGAAAAATGGAAACTCATTTCAAACCTATTCTTTTATCTCTAATTGTCACAAACACTGTTTTCTATAAAAATAAGTGTTGAGATTATTTGGATACAACCCTATTTTCTATATGGAACTGCATTCATTTTCTTGTTATATTTGTCTTATTTTTAACTGGAATATTACTTACATTAGCATACTAGCATAATATTTTTTATGTTTAGCATAATCATTTCTTCTAAAATGTATTTTAATGATATTTTAAGCAAACTTAAGATTTGAGTGCCTGCAGATTCCCTGATGTGTGTGAATGTGCTTGTATGTATGTTTGTGTGTAGGTGTTTGTATTGGTGATATACAAATCCTCATAAGATACATGATACTGGTATCCTTAAGATGAAATGACACTTTTTAATAAAATAATGTCAGTTGTAAATAGTATAAATTTGAACCATTTTAGTTTCTGCCAAAGACCATGATTCACACTTACTTGTCTACGGTGTCCTGATTCAGCCATTTTCTATTTTGTTATGTCCTACCTGATGTTATCTTATTGTGTTATTGTCATGAAGCACAAAACTTGTAGAAAAAGATTGCAAAATGCAATCAGAAAAGATGTCTCAATGTGCAGACCTGTACTGAATTATAGCTGAAAATTTCCTTTTCTTTTTCATGCATTTCCAAGACTAACGTTCTCATTTTAGTCTAAATCATCATCTTCTGTAGGATCTGTGACACAATCCAAACTTTAACATTGTTCTATAAGCTTTTAGTCTCAAAGATGCAGAAAAAAAACTGAAACAAATTTTCTATAGAAGTCCGTAAGACCTGACACTTGACCTCAAGACTGACAATGTATATTCTGCTAGTACCATGTAGAATTCTAAATTACAGAGGTACTTGCAGAATCATTTATTCACTGTGTGTATGTGTGTACGTGTGTGTGTGTGTGTGTGTGTGTGTGTGTGTGTGTGTGTGCATGCGCGCGTGTTGGTATGATTTGCAAGACCTCCTAAGGCACATGGCTCAAAACCAGAGCATCCCTGAATCAATCAAGAAATGCAACTGATTGTGGAGAATCTTATCTTTGCTGACTGATATTAAAAAGTTGGCTCTTATGCTTAGGACATTACTATCTCCCTAAACTCTTCCTTTGAGACTTTAGTTAACATTGTGATCTTATATTGGGAGTAGTGACCAGCTATGGAACTCCATTCATTAATGATAACAAGAATATTTTCCTGCAAAGATTTTCAACTTTCAACTTTCTTCTTTTCAACCCATTCCAGATCCCCTTGAGTCCATCAATCTGTGTCCTCTTTGATCACTATTTTTCTCAATGTGGGTATTAGCAAAGAATCCTTGATGGCAATATTAGAGACAGGCTTCTCCTTCAGATAAGAGAAACTGTGTCCACGTTGTTCTCTCCAGCCTTGCTGTACGTGGTTGATTTATTTTTCTGGAACACTTAGTTGGATTTTCTTCCTATGAAATTATTATATTTACCTGTAATAAACTGTTTTCCTTATTGCAGTCTCTCCTCTTAACTATTCACAAAAAAATACAAACTGGAATTTACATGTGCAAATAAAACTAAATACAAAAGTGCCATAACCTTTAAATATATCATCGTTTGTGCTTTGAACCCCTGTATAGAATATCTTTTCTATATAGTCTTAAAGTTTTGACATGTGTTCATTACTTTTCTCTTTGTACTGACTAGAGGAATAACTCAGTTTGTGAAGGTATTTTTCTCATAATCATAACAACTGAAATTGTATTCTGAAATCTGTATAATATTGAAATATGAGCATTCACTCTGCAATAGTCTCTGACTTATACATATGCATACACACACAAACACAATGCATGCATATACACTTATACACACATCAAATATACTTTTATTAATAATTATGTTATTGAATGCATAGAATATGATCTTACAGAATAATATTGCTTTATTCTTATTTTTGTTTTTATTGGAATTAATCCTCAGCTAGAGAAAATCATAATCTACACAATGGGAATTTAATCTAAAGTATTTTTTAATTAAAAGCATTTATATTTTTCAATAATACATGTTTATAGTCACTAAAATTAATTTGATATTGGTTACAAGTGAATATTGTTGCTATTGTTACATTTATAATAAAGAAGCTGTTAGTATGACTTTTACTATTTAATTAAAACATTATTAAAAGGTTTATTTACTCAAATTCTGGGTGAATAAACCCAAATTGGAAAGCATAATATAAATGAGTTATCAAAACAGTAACACAAATGGGTAAAAATAAAAATCTGTACCAGTTCAGAGAAACAAATGGGACTTTTGCCCCAGAGTTCAACAATGAAATGTCATCTAAGTAGAAAGCCATGTATCTCTTAATGTGAGATAATAAACAGCAAAGATGTAGATGAAAGGTAGAGGTAATTTAATGCATGGCAAAGGGAATCCTTAAAATGAATGGAAAATTGGCCATAATTATATGACTTCAAAAGGAGAAAGGTATTAGAAAGTGAGGAAGAGCCAGAGGAGCTGGGAGAGAATAAGATCAAAATACATTCTATGAAAAACATTAAAATAAAATTAACAACAATAATAATAGGAAGAAGGCGAATAACACAGAAAAAGGAGATTGAGAAGAAATAACTTGATCCCTGGATCTATGTTGGCTCCAAGATAGGTGATTAAAGAAACTGAGGGGTAACATAATAAAGATAGTGGATATACTCAAACTAATTGGACAATTTGTGGATCAAGCAATTATACCCATTTTCTTAGTATCTGCAATAACATGTAAATACATAATTTTGTATTAGTATATGTAAATAAGTAAGATTTTATCACTTTCTATACAAACCATCTCCTATTTCATGGAAAAATAATTTTTTAAATTGTAAATACCTAGGAAACCTTTCATAATATTTGATTTATAATGACATCACTTCAAATACACTGAGGAATCCATAATGCCAGTTCTATATTGTATAGCTATAAAATATTTATTTTTATTCTTATTTATATATGTGTGTATGTCTATACAGGTGTCTTTAACATCTTCACTGGAGCCCACAAAGCCTAGATGTTGATGTCAGATTCCTTGGAGCTGAAGTTACAGGTGGCTGTGTGCCAGCTACTGTGTGTGCTGACAATTGAACTGCTCCAATAGAAAAGCAGCAAGTAGTCATAATAAGGAATTTCTTGCCCAGACTTTTGGGCTTTTGTAATAAGAAGTTTCTGGCCCTAACTTTCTAGCCTAGCCCTGAGGTTCTCAGACCTGATGCTGGTTAACCCCAAATAACCACACAAAGGCTTATATTAATTTCATGCTGATTAATGTATGGTCCAGACATATTGCTAACTAACTCTTTCATCTTAACTCATTGTATTTCCATTAATCTCTTTAGCCATGTTGCTTGGTACCTTTTCACAGTGCAGCATGGTTATCTTCTTTCCTCTGTGTCTGCTGGAATCTTTCTTTGTGTCTCTTTCTGCTGGTGTCTCTGCTTAGCTCTTCCTATTCTCAGAGTTTTCTTAGTCTGGTAGCCTTGCCCACACTTCCTATCTGCCTTCTGACAATCATAGGTGAAACAATTATTTACAATGCAGAAGAACATAATCCCATTACATTTCCCCATTATTCCTTTTTAAAACAAGAACTCCAAATCTAATTTTCTTTGTATAGTCTTTTTTTTTTCCACAGTCATCTATAACAACTTGTAACTAACACTGCAAACAAAGAGCAACATCCATAAACCAAATGTTTTGACAAGTGAGCATCGTTCTCTAGACTACTTCCTGCTGAATGCAGGTGCTAGAAATCCCATGGGAACCCAAAGAAAAATTTAGAATCTTGAACAAGTCTTTAGTGCAGTAGTCTGTAAGATTGGATCATCTCAGCCAGTCTCCCCAAAGTTGTTCTGGGTGCAGAGCTCAGAGGAAACTGAACAGAGGTGCTCTGAAATGCTGAATCATCTGGGACATCTGTTTCCATTGGAGACTTTTCAGGGGTCTTCCTCTATTAAACTTTATTTTCCTTAACCAGGACTAGATCCACAACCTTTCAGTTTCTGTGGAAATAAAAAGAAAACCTCTTTTATTTCAATTTTATAATCTACTTATTTACAAAATATATAGGTTGGATTAATCTAATAGCATTTATAATCAAATAGGTTTTAACAGCTTTTACTATTTCATTTTCAGTCATGAAACTTAAAGACATGACAATAACATACAGTATCCAGACACTCTTTGTATTTTCCATCTTTATGTGGCTTATTACAATTTTTACTCTATTTCTTTTTTAAGGACTTCACTATCCTTCTTCCTTTCTCTCTCAAGTCTACATGTACTTTTAAACACATTCTAAACCATTTAGATATTTTTTTAAAAAAAAAATCTGTCTTTACTGTGTATTTCTTATTTTATTCTGTTTCTGACCACAGTTTAGCTTGGCTAGGGTGGCTGACTCCACCCAGCTCCCTCTATTTCTTTTTGTTTCTGACAACATCTTTAGTCTGCTAAAATGTGACTAGTATTAAAAGCTTCTCTAGGGTGGCATGTTGGCTCTACCCAGCTCCTTGTCTAGCTTCACAGAGTTTAGATTTTCAGCTAAATGACAAACACAATTACCTCTCTGGGGAATTTTAGGGTCCATATAATCACCAAGTAAACCTGCTCATGAACTCCATTTAAGTATTTGGTAGCAAAGCCTCTTAAGGAGCCACAGAGTTTTTTCCACTAAGGTTGAGTCAGGAAGCCTCAGTTTAAAAAGGTATGCTTTTGTTTGGCTCCAGTAAACAGAGATTTCCTAAGAAGATGCTGCTACGAAGAAGCTGTTTTTCACTCTGTTCCCCTTTTGCTTGTTAGAGCAGTATTTAAATTTGTCATAAGCACCTTGTTGCTTACAGCAAGGCTCCTGTGAGACTTCAGGAATTGAGCTGTTCCAGCTTAAGCTGCATGCAGCAAACCTGTCATTTTGTAATTCAAATTCATATGTCACTCAGTCTCTGTACCACAACACACTTGAGAGACACAACTCAAAAGCTGCTTTGGCTTTGTTTCTATGCTTTATGTGGGTATATGTACCCCACATTGAGCACTATTTGTAGTAAGTTTTTAGCCTGGCATTTACAGCTAGCCTAGAAGTTTTGACCCACTCTTAGCTCCAAATAATCACATGAAGGCTTATAATAATTTCATAATAATTGTCCTATAGCTCAGGTATATTGATAGCTAGCTTTTACTTTTAAACTAACCCATGATTCTTATCTTATTTAAGCACAAAGCTTGGTACTTTTTTTGAAGCAGCATTTTAACTTCCTTCCTCTGCATCTGCTAACATTTTTGCTGGTGTCTCTCTTGCCTTCTCTCCAGGTGTCTCTGTCTTGTTCTTTTGGTTCCCAGAGTTTTTTAGTCTGGTAGCTCCACCCACACTTCCTGCCTATCTTCTGCCAATCAGCATCGTTATTAAAGCAGTAGGCAGAACAATTATTTACAATTTATAATCCCACCACACTGAGCAATGTCGTCAAACCCTTATTAACTTTTAAACACAATTTTCTTGCCTCTTCAAAAATTTCATAAATTATGAATGGGAAAATCTGACATATCAAAGTAAATCCAAAAAATATATAAAGTACAGTATTATCAACTATGAAATTTTGAGTGACAATCTACCCACCTTTTTCTGCTAGCCCATAACGTATTATTGCTAACATTGCCTAGTGCACTATCACAAGGGTAATTAAACCATCCCTGTGAAAAGCAATGGAAAGACAACTTAACTATTAGAAGTATACTTTAAGGATCCCACTGACAAAGTTTTATAAGTTATATTAATTCTCTAAGAATTTCATATGAGGCATTTTAATAATATTCATCTTCCAATTTCTCTCCATTTCATCCTGTTTTCTACCTTCCCAACTTTGTAGTCTAGTAGTTTTTATTTAGAACAATTTCTCATCCCCAAATATTATTAGATGCCTAATATTCCACTGGAGATTGTTTGACTTAGCAGAAGTTATAAAACCTTGCTTTCAGTCCCTCAAGAATTAAAATTTCTTAGTATATTCTATGGAAAAGTACAGAATTCTGAGTCAACATACTCTTATGAAGCTTAGATTTGGTCTTGCTTAAACATGTACAGCTTTTGTGCATGCTGCCATGATCTTGTGAGTGCAAAGGTACAACTTCCCTGTTGTATTTACATAATATTATTTAATAATATTTTCTTGTAGTAATTCACTGCCTTGGGCTTCAACCAACTCCTCTTACCTAATGGTTTCTGAGCCTTGGGGTATCATGTGGTATGTGTATTCTGTTTAAAACTGAAGATTCTACATTTTTTCTCTATACTTGTTCAGTTTGGGGTTATTATGTTATTTACCACCTACCATAGATGGTAGCATCTTAGATGAGAGATTATTAATTCTGTGGAAATAACAATGTCATTAGAAGTCAGTTTAATATTGTTTCCAATTAGAAGCACAATAGTAGGTTCTCCCCTAGAGCACATGATTGTACAGCCCTAGGATTCTGATTTAATAATTGCTCCAGGTATCGGTTAAATTTTGTGAAGCAGGACTGAAATTTAATCCAAAAATGGATTGCGTAGAATTTTAGGAAATTGTAGTCATGAACTTGAAGATGTTCTGTCCTATCTTGTAGGAGTGTGGTGTTTCTTCTTCTGAGTTCTGCAGATGTCTGATTTCCAGGCTCTTAGTGGATCTTGAATAACTTCTTTTCCATTGTTTTACAGCACTTGTTCTTCAGCAAAAGGGAACAGTTCTCTCTTCAGAGAACAGAATAGCAGGGCTTCCATTCAAATCCACTTTGGTGTATATGCTCCTAATGGTTTTCTATAGTGCTAGGGACACAACAAATATTAGCACACACTCCAGTGCTACTCCCTTCTCTATTTCCAGGTAGGGATGGAATCCATACTGTGCATATGTAAATTTAATTAAAAACATGTTGAAGTAAAATCTCAGCTATCTACTTGAGTCTTACTTATATCTTTCTGAACTATTTCTCTTTCTGACTTAAACAACATAATATCTGTTGCTAATCTGTTGTATGAGCCATCCCAACTGGAACTGAGATGACTACTTAGATTGTTGTCTGTCTGGTCCTCCTCTTTATTCTCACAAGTTACTTAAATCTGAAAAGATTTTACCCTGAATTGAGATGATTGCCTACATTTTTATTATCTACATTTCCCTCCATCTTATTGGCCAGTGGATAATCCAGGAAAGGGTTTTTCCCACAAAGAGACAGGTGCAGAAATCTAAAAGCAATTTTGATTGTCACACAAAAAGTGATAATGATAAACATGCAGCAAACTAGAAGCAAGAAACATTGCTCAGCCTTCTACACCATATGATACACACTCACCACCAAACATACACACGGATATTTCCAAGCCCAAGATCATACAATGTCAGCTTTTGAGAAATCCTAAATTTTCCCTTTACAGAAATATTCCAAATATATATTCCAAAGCTCTCAAGCAATGTTCTACACTTCTTATTCTGTTATAGTAGTCATTTTTATTGTTTTTTAAATTTTATTTTATTTGCAATTTTTATTTATTTTTTAATTCTCTTATATATTACATCCCAACTGCTGTTTTTCTTCCCTCAACTCCCCTAGTCCCTCTCCCAACCTCTTCTCTTTCGCAGATTCACTCCTCCTTTTCCCTTAAAAAGAGTGGACTTCCCAGGAATATCCACTTACCATATCTTAACAAGACAGAATAAGGCTGGGCATAAACACTTTTTGTCAATTCTGAAAGAGACAACTCAAGAGGAAAAAGTCTTAAGTGCAGGTCAAAGAGTTAGAGACCCCTAACTCCCACTATTAGGAGTCCCACAAGAACACCAAGCTACATAACCATAGCAGAAGACAAATCTCAGATGCAGAAGGATCCATGTTTGCTGTTCCAGTCTCTGTGGGCTCTTATGAGCCCTTCTTAGTTTATTCTGTGGGCCCTGTTCTTGTGGTGCTCTTTACCCCTCTGGATCCTACACTCGTTCCTCCTCCTCTTCTGCAGGGTTCCCCTAGCTTTACCTAGTGTTTGGCTGTGGTTCTCTGCATCTGCTCCCATCATTACTGGATGACACATCTTCAATGACAGCTAAGTTAAGCACTGATCTATAGCATAATATCATTAGGGATTTTTTCATTCACTTTTTTTCTGCCTGTCATGTTTGGTTGCATCCTTAGTACTCTGGACTACCCTGTCTCTGGTTCCTGACCATTCACGCAGTGTCAGGAGTGGGCTCCCTCTCAGGACATTGACCCCTAGTTAGAACAGTCATTGGTTGCTCACTCCCACAAGTTCTGAATAGTCATTGATACAACATAATTTTTGAGAAGGACAGGTTTTAGGTCAAAGTTTTAGTAGCTATTTTTGTGTCCCAGTGCCACCACTGGAAGCCTTACCTGTTTATAGAAGATGGCTACTTTAGATTCTGTATTCTCCATTACTAGCATCACTTTTATAGATTTTAGTAAATTTTATTCCAATATGTTTTCACATTGCCTTGCAGATGCCCTCAAATTCCAGTTGTTTCCTCTTGTACTCTCTTTCTCCATCATACTTTCTCCAATCTGATTCCTGTTCCCATTCTCACCTGAACCTGGTGAACTAATGACAAAACCTGTTCAATTTCCCATTCTCAGGAAGATCCATTAGTTTCACCTTGAGTACTCTGTAACTTAGCCTCTGTGGGTCTGTGGATTGTAGCAAGATTATACTTTACCTAATAGCAAATGTCAACTTTGAAGTGAGCATGTGCTTATCTTTCTGGGTCTGACTTATCTCTCTCAGAATGATTTTTTTTCTAGATCCATCCATATGCATTTAAATTTTTTGATGTCATTGTTTTTAACAGCTGAGCAATACTCCATTGTATAAATGTACATTTTCTTTATCTGCTGTTTGTTTGATGGGAATTTGTGGTTGTTTGCAGGTTCTGGCTATTACAAGTAAAGCTGCTATAAACATAGTTGAGTAGTTGTCCTTATTGTTTCTTTTCCATAGATACCCAAGAATGATATAGCAGGGTCTTGAGGTAAATTGGTTCCCAAATTACTTACTCTCCAAACTGGCTATACAAGTTTTTCATCCCACCAGTGATGAAAGAGTATACCCCTTGCTCTACCATCTCTCCAGCATAAATGTCATCAGTCTTTGATCTTAGCCATCTTACAGGTGAAAGATGGAATGCTAAAGTAATTTGATTTGCATTTTTCTGATGGCAAAGGATGTTGACCATTTTTTAAGTGTTTTTTGGCTATTTGAGAGTTCTGTTTGGATCTATACCCCATTTTAAATTGGATTATTTTGTTTGTTGATGTCTAGTTTCATGAGTTCTTTATATATCTTTGAATATTAGTGTTTTGTTAAAAATGGAGTTGTTAAAAAAATTTCCTATTCTGTAGGCTGCTGTTCTATCCTGTTGAGGGTATCCTTTGCCTTATAGAGCTTTTTCATTTCATGAAGTTCCATTTAGTAATTGTCTTAGTGCATGAGCTATCTGTGCTCTGATCAGAAAGTTGTCTTCTACGCTCAAGTTATCTTCTATTAAGATCATCGTATCTGATTTTATGTTGTAGATTTTGATCCACATGGTCTTCAGTTTTTTACAGAGTAAAAGATATGCAGACATCTGGATAGACCAGCAACATTTGTTGCAAATGCTTTTCCACCCATTATATTTGTCTGGATTCTTGATAAATATTGGTGTTCATAACTACGTCATTTTACATCTGAGGCTTTTATTCAATCCTACTTGTCTGCTTATACAACAAAACATGAAATTTTTATTACTAAAGTTCTATAGTACAGCTCAAATCAGGGATAATGATGATACCTCTATTTGTTCTTCTATATAACAGGATTGTTTTATCCTGTATTTTTTTTTTTTATATTTAGTGGATACAAACCTTTTTAAGTTATGTAAAGAATTGTGTTGGAATTTTTATGGGGATTGCATTGATCTGTAGATAGCTTTTGGTAGGATGACTATTTTTACTATGTCAATTCTACTAATCCATGAATTTGGGAGATCTTTCCATCTTCTGTTGTCTTCTTCAATTGCCCCCCTTTTTTTTTTTAAATTAAAATCTTTTGTCATATAGGTTTTTCACTTTCTTGGTTACAAGTTACACAACAACTTTTACATTATTTGTGGCTATTGTGAAGGGTTCATTTCCTAGACTTTTTCCCACCCTGTTTGTCATTTGTATATAATATAGGATACAGATGTTTTTAGTTAATGTTCTATGGAGCCACTTTGCTGAAGGTGTTTATCATTGGTAAGAGTTCCTTGCTAGAATTTCGGGGGTTGCTTCTATGTACTATTATTTATAAATCACCATATTTTAACTGATTCTTTTCAAATTTGTATCCCTTTGATCTCCTTTAGTTTTCTTCTTGCTACAGCTAGAACTTAAAAGAACTATACTGAATAGATTTGAAGTGAATGGACAGTCTTGATCTGTTCCTAATTTTATTTAAATTGCTTTAAGTTATTCTCCATTTAATTTGATACTTTCTACAGGCTTGCTCTAAGATGCCATATATACATATATATATATATATATTTCTTGTATTCCTGAACTCTCCAGTACTTTTATCATGAAGTTTTGAATATTGTCTTTTAAAGTTTATTTTTATGCTTGATTACACTGACTTATTTTTGTATATTTAACTATCTGTGCATCTCTGGAATAAAGCCTACTTGATCAGGGTGAATGACTTTTTCATGTACTTTTGGAGTCAATTTACAAGTTTTGCATTCAGTATTTTTGTACCCATGTTCATAAGAAAAATTGGTCTGCAATTTTCTTTTTTGTTGAATCTTTCAGTAGTTTGCATATTGGGGTAACTGTTGCGTCATGAGATGAATTTGACAATATTCCTTCTGTTTCAATTTTGTGAAATAATTTGAGGAGTATTGACATTAACTCTTCTTTGAAGTCTGTTAAGAGTTCTGCCCTAAGACTCCCTGACATTGTGCTTTTTTTTTTTTTTTTTTTTTTGGTTAGGACACTCCAATTTCCTTAGGGATAAGTGGTCTTTTAAAATTGTTTAAATAATATTCATTTAACTTGATAAGTAGTATTTAAACAGACAATAGTATATATATATATATATATATATATATATATATATATATATATATATATATATATATATATATTTTACATTGTCCAATTTGGTAAAAATATAGGCTTTTAAAATATGACCTAATATTCATTTGGACTTCTGTAGTGTCTGTTGGTGTTTTATCTCCTTTTTGTTTCTTATTTTGTTAGATAGTATATTGTCTCTGCTTCCTTTAGTCAGTTTATATACAAGTTTGTCTATTTTGTTGCTTTTATCAAAAAACCAATTTTTTTGTGTCATTGAATATTTGAATGTTTTTGTTTCTATTTTTACTGATTTCATCTTTCAGTTTGAATGTATGCTACCTTTGGGTGAGCTTGCTTCCCTTTTATTCTAGAGCTTTCAAGTGTCATGATAAGTTGTTATTATGAGATTTCTTCCTCCTTTTTAAATTTTCTTTCCTCTTAGAACTGCTTTTTTTGTGTGTGTGTCCCATAAGGTTAGGAAGTTGTACATTTATTTTCACTGAATTCTAGAAAGTTTTAAATTTCTTTCTTTTTGCTTTAATTCATTAGTCATTCAGTTGAGTTTGTTTGAGTTTCCATCAGTTTGCAGGCTTTCTCTGGTTTCTCCTGTTGTGGGAAAAAAACAAAAAAAAAAAACAAAAAAAACAAAAAAAAAAAAAAAAAAAAAAAACCAGATTTAACCACAGTTGTCTGATGAGATGCAAGGGATACTTTACTTTTCTTGTATCTGTTGAGATTTGCTTTGTGACCAAGTATGTGGTCAGTTCTGGAGAATGTTCTGTGAGATGCCTAGAAGAAAGTGTATTTTTTATGTTTGGTTCATTTGTTTCATAATGTCTGTTAGCTCCAGTATTTCTCTTTTTATTTTTTGTCTGAATGACCTGCCCATTAGAAAGAATGTGATATTGAAGTTTTTGATTATCAATGTCTGAGGGTTGGTGTATGATTTACAAACATGGGTGCCCTAGCATTTGGGGCATACATGTTAAGAATTGAAATGTCATCTTGGTAGATTTTCCTTTGATGAGTATAAAGTATCCTTCCTATCTTTTTATTTTATTTTTTGATTAATTTTCATTAGAAGTCTATTTGTTAGATTTTATAGTAGATCAACCAGCTTGTTTCTTAGGTCCATTTCTTCAGAAAATCTTTTTCAACCCTTTACTCCTAGGTAATTTCTATCTTTGATATTGAAGTGTATTTCTAGTATACAGCAGAAAATGGATTTGGTTTTTGCACCTATTTTATTAATCTGTTTCTTTTTATTGGAGAATTGAGTCCACTGATATTGAAAGACACCAAAGAGCAATGATAGTTAATTCTTGTTATTTTCTTGTTTTTGACATTGTTCTTATTGGTGATGTATGTGCATGTGTGTATGTTTCCCTTCTTTCGTTTTCCTGGTGTGAGATTGTCTGTTTTCTCTGTTTCAATGAGTGTAGCTAATTCCTTAGGTTGAAGTTTTGATTCTAGTATCTTCTTTAAATTTGATTTTTATCAATAAATATCTTGATTTCTTCATTTACTGTGGTTAAAAATTTTTCATAATTTAGAAGTTTGGGCTGCCATCTTATGTCACTTAGAGCCTGTTGGACGTCTATTCAGAACTTTCTGATCTTTAGAGTCTCTGTTGAGTGGTCAGATGTAGTTCTAATAGGTCTGCCTTTAAATTTTCTTTGGTCTCTTTACAGGTTTTCATATTCTTTTCTTGTCGCACATGCTTAAAATTTTCTCATTGACAAGGGAAATTTGTTTTCTGGTACAATCTATGTGGTCTTTTATAATTTTCCTGAGCCTTTATAGGCATGTCCATTAAGGTAGAATTTTTTTCCTGTAACTTAGTTATTTTTTTCTGGAAATTTGAGTTGGAATTCTTCCCTATCTTTTTGTTTCATTATTTTTAGGGTTGGTCTTTTAATAGTGTCGCAGATTTCCTGGCAGTTTTATGCCAGAAATTTTGTACATATAGCATTTTCTTTTGCTGATGTATATATTTCTTTTATTATATCTTCAGTTCCTGAGATTCTCTTGTTTATATCTTGTACTCTGTTGAAAATGTAGTTTCTGTTCATTTATCTAGATTTTCATTTTAAAATTCCCTCAGTTTGTTTTTTATTTATTGCTTCTATTTTTCATTTTTATTACCTGAGTAGTTTTATTTGTTTATTTCAGCTGTTTGTTTTCTAGGCTTCCTTTAATGGACTTATTGATTTCCTTCTTTTTTGTTTGACTTTTCCTTGACTTAAGATATTTATTCATTTCTTCATTAAGGACCTTTAATCATCTTCATTAAATTTATTTTAAAGTTGTTTTCCTGTGCTTCAGCTATCCTGAAATACTTAGAGCTTCCTATACTAGGATGGCTGGGATCTGGTGGTTATATCTGGGTGTTGTTGATTGTATTCTTATACCAGTGTCTAGGCATCTGAGTATTTGAATAATTATATACCTAAGTGCCAATACTGAATTTGTCTTTGTTGGATGGTATTTTGTTCCTTGTAGTTATCATTTTTGCCCCAGCCAGAAATCTCAAATACTCAGCACTTGCTTCTCAAATAATTGACTCACAGGCTTAAAATTATAGTGACTGCCGGGCCAGATGTTTAGGCATATTATTGACTAGTCCTTATGCCTAAATTGACCCATGATTCTATTTATGTTTTCTGTTTCCTCTGTTCTCCTCAGGCCAGAAAGTCCTGTGATTAAATAGAGGGTCTCTGTCCTTGTTAGGGACTTGGTTTCTGATAATCATGTTGGTCTCTTAATGACCATGACATTTCAGCCCAATTTGGAGTCCAGAATTCTGGCAGCTGATATGTCCTCTCTTTTAGCTGAGGGTCCTCCACTGAAGTTAGAGCCTAGAATGTAGTAGAGGGTTAGGGTAATTTGCACTAGGCTGATTGGGTACTGAATGAAGACAGTGCTCATTTAGGTAGCATGCCTGTGATTCTGATGCTGGTTCAATAGAGTTTCTCTCCTGAAGTTGGGGGGCAATCTTATGGTGATTGGAGGGCTGGTTAGGATAGACTAGGCAGATATTTAGAAAGAGAGTACATTCCATGAGCAAGCAACATATCTGGAGTTCTGGTGACAGACTTGGCCTCTGGTGGGGCAGAGGGATATACAGCATTTGTGAGCCAGGAAATGGTAATGAGGGAGAATGAGTGCCTGTGTAGGCTGGTAGGAAGTATTGGTGTTAGGCAAGCAGGGTCTTACCCTGGTTACTAGATACTGGCTTTGTCTCTGGTGGAGCATGAGGCTTCTGTCTGAGTTATGGTCCTGGATATAGTGACAAGGAGAGGGGAAGTAGTTGGGATTGAATAATTGGACACTGAAAGAGTGTTGGTGGTCTATGGGGAAGGGGCTTGCCTGTGGTTCTGAGTCCTGGCTTGGTCTCTGGTAAGGCAAGAGCCTTCTTTATTGAAATACATTCTTTTTTCTATAATGCATTCTGAATTATTTTCCCTCTCTCTACTCCTTTCAGCCCCCAACCTCGCCTCTCCCTCATATCTATTTTCCCTCAGTTCCCCTAAAGAAAAGAACAGGCCTCCAAGGAAGAACAACCAAACATGGCAAAACAAGATACATTAAGACAAAGCAAATGCCTTAATATCTGGGTTGAGCAAAGTAACTCTGTAGGAGGAAGACTCATAAGAGTAGGCAGAAGAGTCAGAGACATGTGTCCTTGTACTGTTAGGATACCCACAAAAAAATCAAGCTATTAGCCATAAAATATATCAGATAACTGGTGAAGATCCTTATAGGACCTATGTATGTTTCTTTAGTCTCTATGAGTCAATATAAGCTCTGATGTGGGATGTCTTTTTTATGCTGTGAATTAGTATCAAACTGTTTTGGCCTATGGCAAAGCAGCTTATAGGTAGGTGGGAAATCTAAACACAGATAAGGGAGTACAGCAAAGTCAGAGAGATGCTGCAAACTGCTACTGATCAATCAAGATATAAAAGTATAGGTAATCCACTAGCAAACTGGCAAAACATAAATTAGTAGAAATTGGTTAAAATTCAAGAGCTAGCTAGTAATAAATAAGACTGAGCCACAGGCCAAACAGTTTTTAACTAATATAAGCCTTTGTGTAATTAATCTGGACTTCTGGCAGGACAGACCAGAAACTTCAGACTACAAAGCATCTCCTACATAGTTTCTATATATAATTGGGATTAATCACTCACAACTGATTACATTTTTTAACTGATTAAATTTTTATTTATTAAGGCATTTATATAAAAATTCATTGACACAAGAGATTGAACAGTTGGGTGATTCCTGAAATTTGGACTACTCCACATGCAGCAGCAGGTCTGGTCCTTTCTCCAAGAGCATGAGTAAGAAAATAGAGAGATGGCATGCACTTGGTCTTATACTGGCCTGGATATCCACAGGTCTTCAAGGCCCAATGGCCATATCTCTAGGTCAAGGTAGTATTGCCTGATTCCTACAGAGATTTAGTTGATTAAGTGGGCTGTGTTCTTTGGTTATCCTCCATCTGTTTTTTCCTCCCCAACATTCATGGATTTCTCCAGGTTTTGAGAGGAAGTACCATATATTGACAGGTCAAGGAATACCATAAGCCAAGAGGTTGCTGGATATTATATCAGATTCTGCATTAAATCAATAGCTGTTTGCAGGATATAATATGGCATTTAACTATGTGATTGTTAGCTCCATAGTTTGGGGAAGCCAGTGTCCTGTGACAATTATTATACAAAAAGGACCAGTACGGGGTTATTATCGGAATTTCTCCATTGCTAAATATGGATTTTCTGATGACATACAAAGCTTAGGAACACATTAGTATTACCTAGGCTCAGTATAACATCAATTGTACATAACCTAAGCTTATAATAACATCAGATAAGACTAACCCAGGCTCACTATAAAGTCAATTATGCCTATCATCGGGTCAGCATAACACAAGCACCTTTAAAAAGCATTTTCTTACCTTCTTATCATATGTGTATGTACTATTATTTCCAAATTATGCTATAAATTCCAGAACCTCATCCTGTGCCATTAGCAGTGTCTGTATTGCCCAACATCCATCTTTTTAAAAACTTCTTTGCTGAAAAGTCTATAAAGAACATAAAGACACAATCCAAATAAAATGGTGAAAAAATGTAAAAATCACAATGCTTCTGTGTAGGGGATTGTGTTGTTTCATGGTAAATAATTGTCCCACCCACTGATTTAATAAAAAAGTGCTGATTGGCCAAAGGCAGACAGGAAGTGTAAGCGGGGCTACCAGTCTAAGAAAACTCTGAGAACAGGAAGAAACAGAGCAAAATGCCAGAGAGAAGCCGGAAGAAGCAGAGGACAACTATGCTGCTCTAAAGAAAGGTACCGAGCCATATGGCTGAACAGGAAGAATCATGGGTTAGATCAAGGGTAAAGAGTTAGCAAGTTATATGCCTGGGCCTTAGGTCAATCAGCCTAAAACTATTTTATGCATCTGTGTGTGTCTGTATCTGTGAGTCTGCAGGTCTGTGGGTTTCCGGGTCTGCGGGTCTGCAGGTCTGTGGGTCTGGGGGCCTAAACCTTGAGGAAAGGCCAGAAAGTCCAGGCCAGAAACCTCATACTACACTTAGATCTGATATTTCCAAACTTATATTTGTAGAGTTTAATAAAAATATATTTAGCTCATTTTAATAAAATGCTTTACAGTGTTGCCCCCGGTAATATGAATATGAAAGAAAATGGTTTAAATCTGACTACATTGATATTTTATTGACAACCACTAGGCAAATTCTAGAGTTCCTGTAAACAGCACACAATCAGTAGCTACAGAAAATTCTGAGATCCCATAAGCTTCAGCTTTCTTTACAAGTGATCATCACTTAGAGAAAAATAATTTAAAATTTTCATTTCCCAGTTTAAATTGTATCACTCACTTATGAAATTTAGCTAATTATGAAAACATGCCCTGGATTTGGCATCAACTTGCATATTCTGTGGTCCAGATTACTAATAGATTCAGTGATACTTTATTTTTTAAAAATAATAGATTTAGTGTTTTATTATTTAAAAAATAACAAATAATAATATCAAGATTTTTAATATATGAGACCAGTAGCAATAAAACAAAAAATGCCTTTGCTTTTTCTTTATCAGTATGATATGTTGTAAAACTATTATTCCTGGTTATTTCTTCACTGTGCTTTCAAATACCCTTTTATTATAATTAGGAGGTCTTGAATTAATAGACCCAGTTGAAATTTTATAATATTTACTAGCAATATATCATGTAAAGGGTTAAAATTTATTAGCTATAGAAACACTCACGGATAAAAAGTGGACCTTAAAAACAATTCCTGGAACTTAGAAATGTCCCACAATCGATGGTTTGATCTACTACCTGAAAATGTAGGAACAAATAGGAAGAAAGTCAGTGTCCTCGCATCTCAATGGGGTATGGCCATGCCCCATTCAGGGTAATGGTACCCCAGAGATATGCCTCTAAACTTCCCCCAATATAACCTGAATCCTACTATATCTCCCCCTTTTGCCTAAGAAAGTCTTAAACTAAGTATAGGACTATATACAATAAGAGTCATTATAAGCTAATGTCTATGGGAGGAAAAGGCAAAATATAAGCAAGGTCAAACTACTACTAAAAAACAACTAGTATAAGGTATATCCTACATGTCTAGAGTTTTGGTAAGTGACAAAGTGCAGGGGTTACTTCAAAGCTATTTATCCTGAATAATAAAAATCCAACACATGAATGTTTTTTTGCTAAGAGATGACATGGTAGTATCTTTAACTGTCTAATCTTCAACCCCATCAAGACCTGAGAAGGAAAATATATTACCTGAAAGTTGGAAGCACAGGGGAGTAGCTTCCAAGATTTAGGAGAGGACAGTGACAGTCAGATACCTGGACAGTTACCCATGACTTTTCTGTGCAGTTGAAGCATCCACCATTCTGGCTACAGACCTATGATATCTGATAGATATTATAAGCAGGACATTTTTGGACAAATTATATTATCCTGTCTAGGCAGGTTTTGGTAGTCTCCATCCTTCATCCTGCTCATCTGGATTAGACAGTGTGCCTAATGACAGCAGTTGAGGCAAGAGCAGCTCCATGCCCAATAAGCCATTATCCATCAAGGAAGACAAACTCCTTGTGGAGTGTCCTTGATGCCCAAAGCCATCTTGGACAAGGAACAGTGATGCCAGGAGTTGTCTTGTCTCTCATGGTCAAATTCTGAATGGCAAAACATTAAATACCATAGTCTCTAGGTCTATGACGTGGTTGAAGACTCCTGTCTATCTGACATATTCTTGTGTGTATCTGAAAAACCCAAACAATATGACTATTACATGGCAAACCTAGGTAAAAGTGATCTATGACTCATCATCCTAAATATTGAAGCTTACATTGTCAAAATAGGCAATCTATAAATGGGTGTAGAGTTTCTGAATAACAATTGCAATTATGATGAACATATAAAAATTAACCAGAGATACATGTACCATGCAAAATGACAAAAGTGTCCTAAATATATGCCATCTTATAAAATATCTAAACAAAGGTATAAAAACATCTTAAACATAAATAGACTATATGCATACGTTATAGCTAGTATAATTATATGTTATGACATATAATTATATGTCATATAAACAGAGGTAGAAACTTCATAGTATGGAAACAGCATTTCCAACATGCATTAATGCACAAAACATTTAAAAAAGATAGAAGCACATGCAAAATATGGCAATAGATTCAATTTTGTACTAATATACAAATAACCTTAAACATATCAAACAATTTCAGATTTAAATTTGTATCAATATACAAATTATCTCAATCAAACATACAAAATAATTTTACATTCATATAATATACAAGCATCTATACCAGTACAAATTGTTTTTGGCTCATATTTGTCTAATAATTGTTTACAGGTAGATACAACAATCTACCTATGTCTATCCTAACTATTCCCCTTTATCTTTTTTAAAAGGGATCATCCCTGTGTCTATATTATTGTTCTAACCTCAACTCAAATTTAAATTATAGTCACCCTATCAGAATGATAATGATTTATAACCCTCAAGAACAAAACTTATCAGGAACAGGTCATAGTTTTTCAAAAGGTTTCTTCATGCTGACTTGTGGGTGGAGACATCTCTATGGGGTCCTATAAAAACTAAGACAGTGGTTAGATCCTAATGGACTGACTATCCCATCTATAACCATTCTCATAGTACTGGGAAAGTCTATCTGTAACTGTTCTTAAAGATGTGACATGAAGGATAATCATAGAAAGCTATCTTGCAACAATCCTGAATAGTCTATATTTCAAAAGCAGTCATTGAGTTGTGTACACCAGATTTTTTTTTTTTACAAGATAGATTTCTTGTGGGGACCCATCTTATGGCAAATGCTTTGGAGATTGCTGGTAGGAAAAATTGTTCTTTACAGTGGAAAAGCTAAACATTATTAATAATATCAAATAAAGATTTTATGTCTTAAGGAGAAAATTGTATGTAGGGAATATTTTAAGGTTAAGAAGAAAGAAATACACAGAGAAATAGGATTAAAGAAAATTAGAATAATTTTTATCCCTATATAGTCTGATTTTCTTCTGTCCCATACCAGGTGGATTTTCTGATATGAGACAGAATCTCTTAAGTTTTCTTTACCAATGTCCTTGGGTTTATAAAAGGAGAAAGCTTCTTGCTCTAATGCCAAAGCCAGCTTTATTTATAATCAAACAAGGATCACATGTTTTAAAGAGATATAGATGTAAAGCAGTGAGAATTGAGAAATTACCAAGTAGTGTGTGTTGGTATCAATTGGTCTTATATTCCTTTGCTCATTATTCTTTTATAATTGATCTCATTTCAGCTTTAGGTATCTAAGGATTCAGCATCCATTTGGGTTCTTGAAGATGGTTGTATCCACTCTTCTGTAAAGACAAAAATGATACCCTCTCCCAGTGTTGTTAAATGAGTTTTCCTTACCATGTATCCAATTATCATATTGGCAGATGAGCCATTATTTCTTCTCCTCAGGAGGGTCTCCTTTTTGTATCAGAAGATCCTTATCAATTTCATTGGTACTCTTACTTTTTCTACCTCTTCCCCACAAAAGAATATATCCTGGCTTTCATTCTGAGGTCAGCATGCCCTTGAAGTATATACATTGGTTTATATCCAAAGTTTTTCCTATTACCCGTTGTCTCTCTGCAGCTGTTGTTCCTTTCTTATTAGCATTATGAAAATCCACAGTTAGTAAAGCATTATGCAATCTCTGTCTGAGATTTTTCATTCCTCCTTTCTGTTTATGAAGCATCTCTTTTAGGGCACAATGAGGTCTCTCCACAACAGCTTGTCTTTCAGGATTGTGTGATATCCCTGTAATATTCTTTATATTATAATATCCAAAAATCTGCTTCATTTTCTAGGAAACATATGTTGAACCATTGTCAATCTTAATTTAAACAGTAGTTCCTATTATGCCCATGACTTCCAAAAGGTGAGTAATTACAACATCAAATTTTTCAAAACTCAAGGTATTCACCCATTGCATTTTTGAGTGTCAATGGCATGATGTACATATATTATGCTTTCAAATTCTGCAAAGTGAAGCACATCCATCTACCAGATCTTATTTCTCTGCATACCTTTAAGATTACTTTCAGCATGTAAAGATGGTTGGTTATAGAAGGTGCAAGTGGTACAATTCCATAGAAATTTCCTGGCCTGATGCTAAGTAATGGGAAAAATCCTCTTCAATCTTTGTATTACCATGATGTCTCTTATGAAATTCTGAAGAATCCAGCACATCCCCTATCAATAACCAGTCAATTTAATCATTACCTTGTGCCACAGGACCAGGCAGATCTGTGTGAGTTCTAATATGTGATATATATATATATCATATATATATATATATATGATGAATTCTATTTCTAACATTATCACATTGTTCTGAAGTTGTATAAACAATGAGGTTAATTCTGCATAATCAGGAATTAAACTGGCAATTTAAATATGTAAAACAACCCCTCAACTCTTGCATAGTTAGACTCAGTTACCATATTAAGAGGTTTTATAAAAACCATTAATACGATAATATTAGCATATAGTTCTGACTTTTGAACAGAATTATAAGGACTTTGAACCACCTTACTTAAATTTTCTGATTTTTAACCAGCTTTTCCTAATTTGTTTATATCAATATAAAATGTAGGAACTCCAGAAATAGGTTTATCCTGTACCACATGAGGGAAGATCCAGTAAGTTTCTGTTATAAATTGAATTATCTTGCTTTAGGGTTATTTGTTATTAATCTCTTCCAAAAAATTATTACAGCTTTTTTCTAAGGTTCACTGCCTGCCCATAGTCAATCAATTGCTTCATTAGCTAAAGGTACAATTCCTGCTGGGCTCTTTCCAGTCAACTGACAAATTCTAAATTTTCCTTTAAAAATCAAATCAAAAATCTTTTTAATATATGTTTTTAACTTTTACTCAGCCCATGTGTCAGAAATATTAATTTTAATATAATAATTTCTCTTTGCATTATGACTCCTGTAAGAGAATATTTAGAGAGTAAAATAACCAGAATGCAATTGAGGTCTGGATTTACATGATTCACATGTGCTTCTTGTAATTTGTTTTCTACCAAAGTTAATTCTCTCTGCTTTTTCAGAAAATTCTCTCAAACTATTTAATTCCTTATTGTTACAGAAGGTTTTGAATGAATTATTTAGCTCATGTTTTTTATACCAATAGCAGGATATATATATATATATATATATATGAGCAATATTTCTTAGCAGTTTTTGGAACTTGTTGAGTCCTCAATCTATCTCTCTTGAATTGCACCTTTTGGTGCCTAATTTTCTTTAGGCCTATTTTATATCCTAAATAATTGATAGAATCTCCTCTTTGTATTTTTTTGATAGGGGAAAACTTGTACTCCCAGTCAGGCAAATTTTTCTTCATTTCTTCAAACATTCTTTCTAATGTATCTATGTGTGGGTCTTCCAACAAGCTATCTTCCATATAAAGGTAAATGATAGATTATTAGAATTGTTTGCAAATCATTTTTAGTGGCTGCTGTACAAAATATTGGCATAAGTTGGAACTACTGAACATTCATGTGAGAGAACTCTCCATTGATATCTCTTTACTGGACATGAATTATTAAATGTGAGGGTAAATTTTTCTTTGTCCTGTTCTTGTAGAGTCCTTCATATCAATAACTATAATAGGCTATCCCTTAGGTAACAGGGAAGACAGGGGAATACCAGACTGAAAAGAGCTCATTGGTTGAATCACCTTATTAATGGCTCTTTGATCTGTCAACATTCTCCACTTTCCAGATTTCACAAATACAGGAGAATGCCATGTACTGGTTGATTCTTCAATATGCTGAGCTTTTAACTGCTCCTGTACCAGCTGTTCTAGAACCTGCAGTTTCTCCTTCATTAAGCATCATTGCTAAACCCAAATAGACTTTTCTGTCAACCATTTCAAAAGTAGTGTGAGTGTCTTTATGGATTCAGCAGTTAGTGAGCTACGCTTTTGCACAACATGAATGGCTAGTGACTGTTTTGTACAGCACCTTAAAATATTGTTTTCAGAAACATAATTGAGTCTCTTGTTGATATCTGAGGCTGAAGGGATTTTAATCTGGGTATTCCATTGCTATAGAACATCATTGTCCATAGAATCACAACTATGTTCACTATATAAGGATTCAACCTTCTTTTCTGTCCTTCTGGTTCTATGGATTTAAACCATCTCACATTCTGTTTCATCTTAGCTATGTTATAATACCTAAAAATTGAACATCCACCTCCTTTAGGTACCATCTTGTATGCCATGATTATAAGGTTATGGTTGAAACATTGGCTCCCATGTTGACTAAGATTTGTATATAAATATTATCTATCTGTATTTTCAATTTTGGTCTTTATTCATTTATGGAAGTCTGCCAGAATATTTGTTTTGTGGTTTTTCTTAGAACTATGAATTCCTCCCTTAAAGTTGTTTGATTATCCAGTGCTGTATAGTCCTGTACATTAGGCATTGGATTTCTTAGTCATCCTGAGGAAGCTATGACTAGATACAATTGAACCCTCCTTGGCTTTGGGATCTGATTTCTGGGGGTGTCCCAGGGGAAGCCTTGAGAGGCATTTTCCAGTTGTGAAGGGTTGCCTTGTTTGTCTCTTGTAGATCTATAATCATTAGTCCAATGTTGGCCTTTGATACATTATCTGCATAACTAAGAATGTAATAACCTTCTATTTGAATCATTCCTAAGAGGGAGATTATTGCCAGAAATACCTTGCAAACAATTCCTTTTTATATGGCCTGGTTTACCACAATTAAAACAATTGATGTCTTGGTTTCTCATTCTAACATTCCAATGGCTTGGCCTACCCACTTCTCTTTGTCAAAATGGAGAGATTCATCATTGACTTCATACTGAATGTATTCCTCTATGGGTGCAGTTCTGATCTTTAGTGGCATAAGCTTTCTCTTACATTCCAGATAAGCATGGTTAAAGGCCAATGAAAGTATTAATTGCATCCTAACTAATGGATCCAATACTTCTCGGTGTATAGCCTCACTCAGCCTCTGCAGAAAGTCAGTATAAGGTTATTTTAAGCCTTGTCTGACCGATACAACTCAATTTTCTGTCCTTTTTCCAAGTGTTCAATGCAGCAGTGTGGCACAGCAACAATATGTGCTTATCGTAAGTAGTCTGACCCTTCATATCTGCAAATGAGCTTTTATCAAGGATCTGGTCTTGAGAAATACAAATGTCCATAAGTTTTCCCTGAAGCTGTGTATGGCCCTAGCCTTTTCCCTAAGCCAATTTCTCCATTGTAAATGTTGGTTATGGTCCAATATGGCAGGTATTAACAACATGTAATTATTACAAGTTATTCTAATTTTTTTTCTTGACAATACATTTAGAATTTGTTTTACATAAATGTAGTGGATTCCATGGAGTAATAGACTTCCTTGATTTACTTTATATCTCTCATATGGATCGGCTCATATTTGTATTCCACAAATTCTATAAGTTCCCCATACATGTTCTTTTTCTGAATTGTAACTTGAGACAATATCCATGGGGAAGGGAGTATTTCTTTCATGGTCACTACCTTAGGCAGTACCTCTTTAGCACCATAATATTTCATAGGAGTTTGCCCTGAATTTTTCTGGGTAGATAGTGCCTTAATATCATTCTCCAATATTGCAAAATGGTCCTCCCATTCCTGAAGCTTGGAGACCATCATTTTTCACAGGGTCCAAGTTTTTTGAATAGCCAATCTTCCTAATGACACCCTAGAATCAGCAATTTTCCTATTCTCATCATTAACATATGATTTCAAGGAATTAATAATTGTCTCATTCTTATTAACATGCAATTCCAGGGAATTAATAATTTCCTTATTCTCATCATTAATGTAAATCTTTAAACCTCTTGTATGGTCATAATATTCATGTCCAAGGAGGAAGTTCTATCTGAAAGTTTGTGTAACTAACTAATTTACAGAAAATTTACTTTGCCTGTCAATCAGTTGTAGTTTCTATCTTACACACTTTAGATAGCAATTTCTCATTCCTAGGCTTTAAATCATCCATAAATTGCTCATTCCTAAACTTCAAATCTTCCCTCAAATGCTCATTCCTAGACTTTAAATCATTCATCATGCTAATTATATTCTCTTATTTAAAATGGGTATAGGCCATTTTTTTGAAATATAAAATATAGAAGCAAGACAAAAAGTAACAGGAGTGAGGTAGCGAAGCCTTCAAAAAATACTCATACAAGAGATTCTCAATCATAACAGTATAAAAATTTTCTAAATTTTTGAGAAGTTGAAATGTCTGCCATTGTGGAGAAAAAGTTAGATACATACAATTACAATTACCTCAGACCAGATGTAGTGGCAAATTTGGCCAGCAGATGTCCCAGTCACATTCAATGTCTTATTTTCCAGAGTGAAGTGGGGCCAGGTGGGTTTCAGCAAGAAGGCCAGTTGGCAAACCACACCAAATAGCCTTACAAAAGTCAATATCTCTTGCACAGGTCTATGTTAGACAATTCCCAGTGGAAGCTGTTGGAAAGGGAGGAGAAAGAGTTGATACTGCTCTACACCTATGAAGTCACAAGGCCACTAAATCCTGAGTTCCAGAACCACTCTGCTCATGAGCTCTGGGAAAGCTAGGTGCCAGTAAGTCAGCAATAAGAGAGAGGGCTAGACACAGTGAGTGTGTGGGTCAAAAATGGTGGCAACTGCAGGGAAGCAGAGAATAAGGTATGTCCTGCCACATTTTAGCTGGAGCTGAAAGCACAGGCTAGCCTGCTCCATCCACCCACTAGTGACTTGACCTCAGAGCTTTGACCCCTAGCTTGTGGCCTGGCTAGCACAGAGAACTAAACCCATGTGGTTTCCAGATGTTGTAAAATATTCACTAACAATATATTATATGAAGGACTAATATTTATTAAGGGAGTTTATATAACCCTTTAATATAAATACTCATTTATATAAACACTCACTGGATACAAATTGAACCATAAGACAATTCTTGGAGAATAGAAATGTCCCACAATGGATGGTTTGTTTCAATCCTTGAGAATTCAGGAGCAAACAGGAAGGAAGGTCAGTGTCCCTGTCTCAATGGGATCTGGCCACACCCCTTTTAGGGTCCTGGTACTCCAGAGATATGCATCTAAGCTTCCCCAAAGGACACCAGGATCCCACTACACTAAATGCTGAGTCATTGTAGCCCAACAATGCATTGCTTTTGTCTGAAATGAACCACAGTGTATTCTTTTTATACGGAAACTTTTAGGATTCTGGAAAAATCCCACAATACATGATCATCCACATAAGCAATCAGCAAGAGTATGTATTACCCTCACACTGGGGCCATCCATATCACACAAAGGCAAAATGGCAATGACCTGAAAAAAGCTCACAGACTCCTTTAAAAAATATTTAAAAGATTTATTTTTCCTTTTACATGTTACCCACTGCTTCCCTTCCTTCCCCTTCTCTTGCTCCCCCATCTCCCCCTCATCTCCCCATCAATTCTGCAATGGGCAGACCTCCCTTGAGTAGTGAACACAGGATAACATACCAAGTTGAAGCAAGACAAAGTCCTTCCTCCCTGTATCAAGGTTGAGTATAGCATCACACCATGGGGAGTGGGCTCTGAAAATCCTATTTATGTACCTGGGATAATTCCTGGTCCCATTGTCAGAGGACCCAACAACATTTTGATTTCCGCAACTTTCAGCCTCATTCAGAGGGTCTAATTTGGTTCTATATAGGCTCCCAGTTTTCAGTTTGGCATCCATGAGCTCCCATTAATTAGGATTAGCTATTTCTTTGGTTTTCTCCTTTGTGCTCTTGATTCTGCCCCCCCCCCCATTGCTCCTCTAGTCTCTTGCCCTACTCTTAACTGAAATACAGAAGTTTGGCTATGGTTATTTGAATCTGCTTTCTGCTTCCATTAGTCATTGGATGGAGGTTCTATGATGACAATTAGGGTAGTCAACAATCTGATTACAGGGAGACACTAGTTCGGGGACCCTCTTAGTCTTTTTAGGACATTTGATCTGGGGAGAGCTTTGTCAGTTCCTGCGAATTTCTCTGGCATCAGGTTTCTCCCTAACCCCATGGTGGCTCTTTCATTGTTCTTCCTCTTCACCCCTCTTCCAACTAGGTCATCTCTAACCCTATCATTTCTCCTCTTTTCCTCTCCCTCCAAGTTTACCCAGGAGATCCTAACACTTGATACTTCCTGGGACAATCTTTTCCACATAGCTTCTCTGGAGTTGTGGATTGCTGCCTGTTAATTGTTGGCTTTGTATCTAATATCCACTTATGAGTGATTACATACCATACTTTTCTTTCTGGGTCTGCATTACTTCACACAGGTTGAGGCTTTATGGTTTCATCCATTTGCCTACAAACTTTATGATGTCGCTGATTTTTATTTAACATGGAATAATATTCCATTGTATAAATTGTACCACATTTTCTTTATCCATTCTTTGGTTGAAGAATATTTAGGTTGTTTCCAGGTTCTGTCCATTAAAAATAATGCCACTAATGAACACAGTTGAGAAAGTGTGCTTGTGGTATGGTTGAACATCCTTTGAATATATGCCAAAAGTGGTATTTCTGAGTGCTGAGGTAGGCTGATTCCTTTTTTTCCTTATGGAAAACTGCCATACTACTTTCCAGAGTGTGTGTACAAGGTTTTACTCCCCTCAGCAGTGGAAGAGTATTTTCCATTTTCCACATCCTTTCCAACATAAGCTGTCACCAGTGTTTTGATCTTAGCCATTCTGACAGGTGTAAGATGGTATCTCAGAGTCATTTTGATTTCAAATTCCCTGATGGCTAACAGTGTTGAACACTTGCTTTACTGTCTTTCAGCCACTTGATATTCTTCTGTTGAGAATTGTCTGTTTAGATATGTACCAATTTTAAGTTGGTTTATTTGCTTTTTTGATCTGTAGTTTCTTGAGTTCTTTATATATTCTGGTATATATATATATATATATATATATTATATATATATTATATATAATATATATCAGCCCTCTGTCAGAAGTGGGACTGGTAACAAACTTTTCCCATTCTCAACCCTGCTGTTTTGTTTTATTGGCCATGCCCTTTGCTTTCTCAGTTTTAGAGGTCCTGTTTATTAATTTGTAGCTCCCAGTATCTGTGCTTTTGCTGTTATATTTAGGAAGTTGTCTCCTGCACCAAAGCATTCAAGACTACTTCTCACCTTCTCTTCTATCAGATTCAGTGTAACTGGATTTATGTTGAAGTCTTTGATCCATTTGGACTTGAGTTTTATCCATGCATGATAGATATGGATCTATTCACAATCTTCTGTTTATTGAAGGGGAGGTTTTAAGGCAGTTAAGTCATTTTAAATATAATTGGCTTAAGCAAGTAGCAATCATATTTGTATGTTCTACTTGGCTACAGTTTCTTTTTCATTTTGGAGGAAGTATGCACAAGTTTCAAGGTTCATTCTCATTTGATTATCACCTTGAGCTGTTGTGACTGGACTGGATGGCCATCTATTTGCTGACTGTGGGAACTGACTGTCTCATCCTTTTTGTTGGGGTTGTTGCCATTCATTTGTGGCTCTTTCAGAAACTGCTTGCTCAATTTTCAGGAGCAGGGCTGAGGCTTAGTTCTTAACTGAGTTATTATAGCAGGCTGTCATGATTTTTGCCCAGAATTCTCTAGAAACAAAGATCATGCCTTAAAACCAAAGTATCAAGGCAAACAAAAGTGCTTTGCTCTTAGTGGCTGCTGAACTTAGAAAAATGTTTTCTCTGTGGTAGTAATAAAATATGCTTACTATGCTATGCTCAGGGAGATTACAAGTGACGACTATAATTTAGCATCAAGTTGAGTGTGTCTCAAGATAAATTCTGACCAGCAGCCAAAAAAAAAAAAACACAAACAAACAAACAAACAAAAAAACAACAACAAAAAACACTGTTAAATACCAGGAAGATTACTTTTTTTGTTGTTGTTAACTATTTCATTAAAAAAAAAAAAAAAAAAAAAACACTGAATTTTCCCTGTCTCTACTTCTTTTTCTTCTTTACATTGGGTTCTTCCTATTGAAGGCATTTTTTAGACAACAAGAAATTTCAGATATAATTAGCTTTTTGTTGTAGTGTGGTTTCTTGGTCCCGGGCGCCAGACATCTGGATCTATACAGACCTTCAGCCCCAGACCTCTTAGCCTCCTGCTGCTGCTCAGGCCCCCAGAAATGACTCTCAGATGCTTATATTTATTTCATGTTGTTTTTCTGATGGCTCAGGCACTTTGCTAGCTTGCTCTTACATCTTAAATCAACCCATTCTCATTAATCTGTCTGCCATGAGGCCCGTGGCTCACCTGTATTCCTTACATGTTGCTCCTTTGGGCTTCTGGCTCAGTTTGTCTGACTCTGCCCTACTTCTCCTACCTATGCTCTGATTTCTTCTACTTTATCTATGGTGCCTGTCATAGGCCAAAACAGCTCCTTTATTTAAAGATTGATATTCACAGCATACAGAAACACATTTCCACATCAGCTTTTTATTTTAAAAGATGTTTCCCCTCATATCTCTAACACTGATGCCTTTAACAACAACAAAGACTAGATTTATTTTTATTTCTCAACCTCCTTTCTAAATTTTTTCCCACTGAGGTTTGCTCTACAAGTTTCTGAGTATGCACTCATGCTCGTGACATTCTGCCACTCCCACACTAATTTCTCACTCATGGTTCCAAAGTCACATAGAGATATCTCTTTGATGTACTTTCTACATTCTTCTTAACCAAATTCTCAATCAAAATATTTTCCTACTAATTCACAGCCCACCATTCTTACTTTCCCAAATCTATTATAATAATGGTATATTAATATTGTTATTATATATTATATTATAAATAATATCTATATTAATAATGACATATTAATAAATATCCCCATAAAATGATGTCTACATTTCTTCAAATGAATAAACTATTTTTATAGGCATAAATATTCTGTTCATAAAATTATAAGATAAAGATATCACCTGGGTGGGCCTTAATAGGTCCCAAATTCGCAAAAAATACTGGCATTGTACAACCTGTTCATCTACCACAAGTATATAAACACTTTCTTGTTTTTTAACGTACACTTTATTTGGGGAGCATTAGGAGATGAGTGTATATTTTAGTAGCAAAGAATATTACCTTTATCTCATTATGTTTCTATTGACCCTAATTTTAAAGGAAAACAGTAGGTATTTTCAGTAACCTTTCTTACTCTTAAAAATCAGTGTAAAAATATGAAATCTATATTATTCTAGACTTGTGGTTCTTAAACATTGTAATACATTATATTGTCTTCACATGCTTCACAGAAATCATACCCACTAGACTTTACTTCCCAGTTAAATCAGAGCCAGGGATTAGGTGTCAATACTTTATAAAAATCCCATAGTGTCAAGATCTTATCTTCTAGTATGAAATCAAGATTAGTCATCATGATGGACGTTTTATACTGGATCCTTGAAAGCTACCGACATCTCTAGACAAAATGCCACCAACCTGATATTTGAGAATGGCAGTCCCATTATTTCCGGGCATTTTCCAATATAGTGAATAACAGAGAAATGTAGAAATCAAGTACCAAACAAGACTGTGCATAATAAATAATCAATTTACTACAGAAGTTCAAACTCTGGGTTTGAAAACAGAGCTGAGCAAGGACAAACACTAGTGCCATGGTTAGAATATATATCTTTACCTATTCTTCAAAGGAGAGTTGGTCAAGATAAAATGAAAAAGCTTTCTGGCATAGCTATATTAATGGGTATGTCAAAAGTAAAAAAGCCAGCACAGCTACTTAACAAAGATCCAACAAAGCTGAGCCACATGATGGCTGTGATGCCACATTTGGATTTATCTTCACTCATTGCATACTTGGGGTAATTTTAATATTTGTACAATTTGGAGATATTGTATTGATGAAATTTTCTTATGAGTCATTTATGCCTCCTTTCAGGAATGCTGCTTCTATACTTCCTCAGGACAGTCCTGAACATCCCCTGCTAGTAAGGAAATATCATCTACTTGAAATTATTCCTAATTCCTTGGAGGTTGTAACACATGTTAAAGAAAAGCCAGAGGTTTTTTTACGAGGCTATGAGAAATTTTTGAAACATCTGTCCCTATACTTACTCAGGAACAAAATAATGAAAACAAAGTAAAGTTTAAAAGGTCAATAAGATTTGGTGGTCTAGAGGAGTTGGATACATATTAGTTTACAATCTTATTTTCACTATATACTCAGAAAACTATATAGTATATACAGTAACAAAGTTAAAATAACTGAAGTTACTTCTGCCCTACACAGATTTATAATGATGAGCAGAGAATGATGTAGAAAATGATAAAAGTATAAGATGTCAAGACCTCCTTGTCTTGAACAATTAGCTTATGCATAGACACTAGGGTGGCATATGGCAAAGAACAACAGAATACAAGGATTAGATGTATAAACAAATTTTATGAAGATATGAACACTGTGTTATTCCAGAAACTGAATAATAACTGCAATAGCTTTGGCCTGAAGTTTCCTTTTCTGGGCATTCTGACCATTAAGAGGTAGTAATATACTATTTGAAACATGATAATATGCCCAAACTGTCTCCCTTAAGAATTTTCAGTGTTTTTGTGCTATCTATTCTAAGACCAGATGAGTTAAAGCATGGGGTTTAGAACACCAGGTTTAAGTAAATATACAAGGAAAGTTATGGAGTTAGTGATTGATTGTAGCGTTTACATAAAGCTCGAGCTGAGGATTTTTTGGAAGTGTATTGCCATGGAGCAACATGTCTGGACTCAAGGAACATGTAAACCAATAACTTCCTTTCAGAAAAGCATAACTGTTAGGAACCTAAGTGCTGTCTCTTTTCAGTGTTTGTGACTCAGAATACATTGTCCAAGGATAACTCAGTTTGGAAAAATGTGAAATCAAAAATATTCAAGCCAGTTTTTTACTCCAGTAGATGTAAATGGAGTTATAAATACCTGCTGAAAGGTATAAAACTTTACCTAGCAATACATATGCAGAAAGATTTTAAGACATTATTATTAAAATTTCAGTTTAAATGACAAATTTAAATTTACACTTATGTTCCTTTTCATATCAATGACTTTCTGAGTATTCACCAATTCGTAATGCATATTTTTTTCTCTTAGTCTTTTTCACATTTCCAAAAATAAGTAAAGAAAAATATTATCATTTATTTTGAGAAAGTAACTATAATTATTTATTAAAAATAATCTTGTAAGATAAGTTATTAATATTTAATTATCAATAAAGTTGACATAGTAACTCATAGTGCTTCCAACACACTGATCATCAAAATTAGCTTTATTATTGGTCACTATTTGATATTAAATATAGAACTATATTATCTCTTAATTCATGTACTAAGATTATTAAAATTTATCAAAAAAAATCTTGCTATGTAAAATAAAAAAATGTCCTTACATTTTTTAATCAATCAATTTATACAACTGTTTGTATACACAATAAATTATACTTAAATTTCATGTTTTATAATTATTTTTTAAAATGTTCACACATTTTCATCATTTGAAATAATATGTTTTGATAGTAAAGAGACAATTTATCAGAAAACCTCATCATTTAAAATATTGGAGTCAGATAAAATTAATTACATAAGTATTTCTTGTAATTACATAATAATCACATAAGTGTGTGTGTGTGAGTGTGTGTGCTTGCAGGTGCACATATGCATGTTATTCCAAAAGAATAAGGATATTTTGGGTGCATTTTAAGATTAAATTTAATCTTACATTTAGACTTCACCAAAATCTTTTAGACTAAATATAATTCAAATAATCATTAGATAAGTTAAAATGTTACATAAAAGCTAATTATAACACTTATATACATATATTCTTAATGAATTTAAAGAATAATATTTTTAATGATATAGAAATTAAAACATTCTGTTTAATTACTTACCCTTTATATTTATAATTTTAATAAAAGTTTTCTAATAATCTTAATATATGTGACTGCATATATAAACTTTCAAAATTATTTAAAATGATATTCATGAAGAAAATTTTCAGATGCATAAAGACCCAAATACCATGTTCTCTCCAAGGACTCATCTTGAATCATCACAGACATGTTGAACATTATCACATGTTCCCATTAGTTAGAATTTAGAATTTAAATAAATTTTATCACCAGTTTTCTCATCTCTTGAGATATATAGACTGAGGTAATGAAAGAATTTTCCATAGCCTATGGATAATTTTAGTATAAATAACAGAATGGGAATCTGCAATATTACCTGTTGCTTGAAACATTTGGTGACTTTCACAAGTCATATATCTGGCTAGCATCATCATAGGCTTATGCAGTTTTTATGAGGTTATGCTTGGTAAAGTTATAGTCATTTGAGTACAGAGAGAAATACTTCATGTGTCCAGAGATAACTTGGGAGTAGGATGAAAAACACCCAGCTTTAATGTTTTCATTTGGAAGACATGCTGTGCCTTATTCACTGTTCAATTAGATTACTTCCTAGAATACATTTAATTCAAGCAATAATAAAAGAGAGCTTTGCATAATTGCTCTATAAATCAGATTTATTGGGTCATATTTAAGAATATAGTTGAAAAACTAAAGTCTATAGAAATTTTATCTTATTAACTTTTCTGGAGAATAGAAGTGTATAAAATTAATCATTAAATTATTCTTGCTGTAACTTATTTTATATTAATAATCCTTAAATTATCTAATTTCTAAGCTAAAGATTAAAACTATGTTAAGAAAGCTTAAACTATGTAATAGTATGTTAAATAAGAAAAATGTATTTTAATTTTAAATAGGTTAAATGCCATTATTTTTGGCATTTGGATTAAATACTTTGAGAAACTCATTAAAAAATCTTTTCAAAGGAGATCTGAGACAAAGAACTCTGAAGAATTTTTGCTGAATATAAATTGCCTATGTAGTTCAGTTTATTTTGGGATAAAATGATGGCAAAGAGATATTAATGATGAATATTTCTAAAGAGAGAAAGGATCTAAGTAGATGAAACAAACAGATGATGGATAGAAAATAAAACAGATGGGTAGAAATATGTAGAGAGATTAATAAATGTATACATATATAGAAGTGGGAATTTATGTAAAATATTAGTATTTAAATTATATAATAGTAGGATTGAGAGGGTTCTAATCAAGCAGACATTTCACTATGACCTGCCTTTCACCAACCTTGAGGGCCTGCCCAAAGTGAGGCATATGAGCATGTTCCTCAGGTTTTAACACCTATATGTACAGTCTGAGGACTGTAACAGCATTCTGACTCTTATTTCCTTCACTGATCTATGTTTTGTTGGGATTAGAAACCAAATCGTTGAACAAGTGTTTACTGAGTAAAATGCTGAGTTCTTTGGGTTTATGGCAACCAGTGGCATAGCTGGGAAATACAGTGGGTTTTATTTTAGTATTTTAGGAATTTTTCATATCACATTTTAGAGTAGATGGAGCTGTCTAGAATCCAGCTGGGAATCAGTTTCCCCTTTCCAAAAGCCGTCTAGCATTTGTTATTGGTTGTTTTATTGGTCTTCTCTATTCTGAATGGAGTAAGATGAAATCTCAAAGGGTTTATTTTATATCCTGCCTCTTACCAAGGGGGCTGAGCATATTTTGAGATAGTTCTTATTCAGTTTACTACTTTCTTTAACAATTCTACTCAAATCCATCACTCACTTTCCTAATGGCTCATTTTTTCTATGTATTTATTTTTTTGAATATTAATCTATGAGATTCTATCCCACTACTAGATAAATCACAAAACATGTTTGAAAAACCAGAGGAAATCATATTATTTTATAACTACTTAAAAGTACACAGACACTTCTATTAACTCAGTTGTTTACTTTGCTATACTAAGACATTTTTTTAAGTTTTAGGAGGTCTTATTTATTAATTGTTAATTTTACATCTTGGACAAATGGAGTCTTTCCCAAAAAGTCCTTTCCTATACCTGTATCTTATACGATAAATGAGTGTGTTCTCTTCTAGAAGACATTTCAGGTTTCACATTAAGGTCTTTGATTCATTCTAAATTGTTTTGTGCAAGATGATAGAAACAGGTCTAATTTCATTGTTTTAGATGTGGAAACATAGATATTTCAGCATCATTTGTTCAAGTGATATATTTTTTCCAAGGTATGCTTTTGACCTTTTGTATCAGAGTCCTGCAATTAAATAAACTTATATTTGGATCTTTAATTTTGTTCTATTGATATACATGTCTGTTCTATGCCAGTATTATACTGTTATTACCCCTATCTCTTTGAAGTATAGCTTGAAATTTGGAATTATAGGCATTGGCTAGTAGTCTTGCATATGTGCTTATATTTATACTGATACTATTTATTCCAAAATTATCCCTTCACAGCTTAGTCATTTGACTTTTGCATTCTTTCAATTCTGTCTTCTTTTCCCTTTACCTGCTGTTTTAAATGTCATAGAAATTATTTTAATAAATTTGAAGCATGTATTTATCTGTATTTCTAGCATATTTGAACATTCCTTACCCAAGAATTTCTTAAGTGTTTAAATATTCCAGCTGCTCCCTGAAAAATTATTTTACCTTGATATCTTATTTCTGACATGTAAAATGATAATTATTACTAATTGTATTAGTTACTATTAGATTTTGCTACAAACCCTTTACTGATAATTTGTCTATTCATACATTTAAATATTTTTCTTTATTAATAAATAAATATTTTATGGAAAAATTATCCTTGTGTACTGTTTTGACAGCTGACAGAATCATACCAAATATTTAGATTCCAATATAATCATATTTGTCTTCCATACCTGCAACTCAACAAAAAGTATAGATAGTTGTTTATCAATAACACCCATATTAATATACTCACTGGGTGTTTGAGATACTTATTTTACAAGAGTTCCCAGCACCACTCAAACTTTTCGTTACTTTCATTATTAAAATGTTGCTTCTCTGGTCTTACTAAGTACTTCTATTTCTTCTCTCTCCATTTTAGATGCTTCTCTATTTCTTTCCATGTTCCTCATCCAAACTAGAACCACCTTTCACTGATCTTTTTTCTTTAAACTCTTTTAAAACCATCTTATCTATTGTATACCTTCAAATGCTGCAAAGGTATAATGACAGTGGAAATAGAGATATAGAATGCTAATAAGTCAATACTAAAAGCTTTGTTGTCTAATGATGGATATTTGTCACAGATCTAAATTGAATTCTTGGGGTTTTTATGGAAGGGGTTGTTGTTTTTTAACTTTCAAATATTTTTCTTATCAAAGTCTCAGTCCTTTGCATGGCAGAAGCATTCATACAATGATGTATGTTTTGGACTAGTTATCACCAATAATGCCAGTCTTTTATGTTCATTCATTTTTCCATCATAGGAATTTAGAGAGAAGTGAGGTACATGGAATAATATGCTCAATACGCATACTTTTAAATAAATATACAATACATTTGTGCTTTGAATTTTTAAAGTAAAAATGAAAAAATATTAACAAGCTATAAAGAAGTAAAGAATGCTGAGCAATGATAGGGTAGCTTAATTTTGATTTTATAACACTTGGTTAAATGCTGCAAAATAATTTTCAATAGAAGCTTTATTCTAATGTCAATCTGAATTGAATCTTAATTGTCTAGATGAAGCTTTTTTCTAGAATGTATAATAATCTATAATACATTTTCTATTACTGTAGTTTAAAGGTAATATATTTATTTTTTGACTATAGGTAGTGTGGTGTTTTGCATAAATATTGGGCATTAAGAGAAATTTTGTTCTCTCACAAATAACTAGTGAAAAATTAACAGCTTTATATGAGTTTCAGATGTCAATTCATTTCAGATTTCTTGCCTTGGCTTTTTGGGGGTGATAATCCTGTGTGGTTTCTCACACTCAAACAAGTCTCTGTGACCAAAAGAAGGCAAGGCCTTTTCCAGATTTTACCATGGCTGTTTCTCAGAGTAATATTTACAGAGAGCAACAGTGATAGATCAGAGCATGTACTTTTATGGAAACAAATTAGATTAATTATTGCTTTTTTATTCAGTAAACTCCATACTCAGTGTTATTCTGTACTGTCACTGCAAGTGTAACTACCATGTAAGCCCACTCTTTTGTCTCTGTAATAGAAAACATAGATTAACTATTATTTTCCTGCTGATATGAATAATAAAGTCCTGTCTCTCTTATCTAGATGTAATATATAAGATAGGGACAGTAGTGTATTGACTCATACGTAGTGGGAAGTCAAATCCTATGATTTTATCAATTTTATTTTACATTAAGATCTAAACAGAAGCTACATGGGCAATCTTATTTAACAGTACCTTGAAGATACTTAATGAACTTCTTATTCTTTTCTGAGAAACTTTGTAGTGTCATGAGGTCTCATTTGCCATTTTTGTACCTTATTTTCTTAATAGTTGTACTTACTAGTGGTTATTCACTCACAGGTCACTCAGTCTGATGCAACTAATGCTCAAATTATGTGACTAGTGCCTTTAAGAATCAGTTGCTACCACAGTTAGTTCCTGATGTACCTCCTGACTACCTGGTTTATTTATAGACCCCCATAGAATGGAATTTTTTTTAGGATAGACACATGGCATTTCTAATTTTATTATCAAACATCACTTAGATCTTCAGTTCTCTGAAACAAAGCATAGAATTTTATTCACTTGAAATTTTACACATTTATTTGATCTTTACCTACTACTTTACAGTCTTTCACAAAAGATTAAATACAAATTTTGCATCTTTTTGAGCTTTATCCCAAGGAAACAAAAGTACTTCTTAATATTAGAGTGGTCAACTGCCCGCAAATTTCTTTAATATGTTTGCTTTAAGATTTCTTTATGATTGACAAAAGAAGACAGATTACTAAATGGCTCTATAATGGTGAAAAAAGCATCAGGAATCCATTTATGTTTTTCAAAATAATGCCCATCAAAGTGGTCAATAACACTGCAATCTCAATATTACAAATAACAGTAATCACTTTTGACTGGTTGACAGCAGTTAAACACTTTATCTCTGCCTGGCACATCTCATTTGACTGGATATCTCATACCAGGTATAGTTGACACAGCCTTGGTTGATTCTGAAGAAGGAGAGGATGTACCAACCTAGACTATTACCCTTAACTTCATAGAGATTGTTTTAAACGAGTTTTCCAAGCATATTGATATTAAAGCAGACATAAAAATGATTCTGCATATAAATTTTTCCTAGGACTGCAATTTTTAAGTAAAAATGGGAAGAAAATACAAATAATACAGCTTTAAACAGGTAAAATTAGATTTCAAAAGATATATTATCAAAAATGTTTGTCTTTCATAGCTTATCTAATGTGGAAATGTCTTTCTGTATGCTATGAATATCAATCTTTAAATAAAGGAGCTGTTTTGGCCCATGACAGGCACCATAGAGAAAGTTGGAGGTGAAATCAGAGCATAGGTAGGAGAAGCAAGGGCAGTCAGACAGACTGAAACAGACGCCCAAAGGAGCAACATGTAAGGAACACAGGTGAGCCACAGGCCACATGGCAGGAAAGATCAATAGAAATGGGTTGATTTAAGATGTAAGAGCAAACTATTAATGTGCCTGAGTCATAGGCCAAACAGCATGAACTTAATATAAATGTCTGAATCATTTCTGGGGCCTGAGCAGCAGTGGGTGGCTAAGAGGTCTGGGGCTAAAGGTCTGTGGATCTAGACCTCTGGCTGTCTGCAACCAAGAAACTTCAATGCTACACTTATCTATGGTCAGTTTTTAGCTATTTTAACAATTAGAAGAATTAATGCCCTGGGCAAAAGATTCATCATTGCATTTTATTGGAGAATACAGACATTTGCTGTTTTTGTTGAAATGTAAGATTAATATTAAGTGAATATGGCATTTACCTCTAAATTTAATTGTTCAAAAATTGAACTAATTTAGATTTGGTTATTTTAGTATTTTTTTTAAATCATTAATGGAAAACAACTTGTTGATTATTTTTTCTTTTGTACTTAAAACATTTCTCATAATTTCTATCTTCTAAATTTGAAATCAAATTATGCTTTATTAAGTATTAGGTAACCAACTTAATAATTTGTTAGTCTATATTTTTAAACTAACTTTTCTGTTATCATGCTATAACCACTGAGTTCAAACAAAGAAGACTTTAAAAATAATTGCAAAGAAGACTTATGATTGCTGTGTTCCTGGTCACTCAAATCGTTGTTTCGTTGTGTATTAATGTATATTAATTGTGAAAAATCAGGGTGAGCTAATGTCATGCATGAATACAGGCCATTTTAAGTCATGGAAATTATGGTGGCAACAGCCAGGAACACCATTTATCAAACATTAAGTGTATGGTATTTACAGATACCTACTAAAGTTTTTAAAATAATTACTTAATATAATTAAAATTAAAATCAATGGAATATCTATACAAAGATAAAAATCATAATTTGTTGCATGTCTAAAGGACAATCAAAATTTATTCTTTTTGCATGACTAGAAAGGAAGATATGTCTTAAAATTTCATATTTCATTAACATGTTTAAGTCACATTAGTATTTAGTCATTTTTACTGGTATTATTGAAAAATGTACCATCTATAAATTGGGGATGATACCTACATGAATATTTTTTGTCATAGGATTTAGATCATGACAGATAAATATTTCAGATCTTATAAACTGGCCCCTGCCATTAATTTGTTAGTATCTGGCAACTTCTCTAATTCAAATTTTATGAATCAAATATAGAAAACACTAAGAAACTATAAAATCAAAGGGTCTTAAAATATATAAAGTCATTGCATTTGATAGATGACATAAATTTCTACCAATCGTCACTGCTCATGAGAGTGAAATATTTTTCTTGTTTTGTAGATATATAGATTTTTTGAAATACTGATCCCTTGTGTAAACTTTGAAGCCAAGTATTTTCATGAATTCTGAAGCATAATCTATGATGTGAAATTTATTTTTACATATATTAGAGGCATGCATTACATTCTACAAACTTTGTGTGCAGTTTGGAGCATTGAATCAGTGAAGCCATGAGTTTATCATAGTTTAGCAAATGAGGCCTCACTTTCATTCCTCAGACATGCTTCTTACAAACTCCCCTCACCGCTTCTTTAAGTGCTCTGACAAGGCATTGACTCTCTTTTGTTTATTGATTTCTTATATCTGTTTCCTTGTTTATTATTCAGAATTGGCACTACCAGATCATATAGTATGTTTATTTTTAATATTTAAAAAACCCACACAAACTTCTTCCAAAGAGTTATTCTAATTTACATTATCAAAAATAGTTTATAAAAGTCTGTTTCCTCCTATTCTAACCAGCACTTGCAGTGTTTAGTTTTAGGTGATAGCCATTGTACCTGGGTTGAGATGAAGTTTCAATCATGAGGAGCCAAAAGTTTCTTCATTTTAGAGTCAGCAGCCATGTTAGCAAAGAGGTCAATGAAAGTTCAGCTAAATTACCCTTCATTTATGAGAAACTTGTAAAAGATGTTATCCAAAAGCACATTTGGCCCCAGCCTAAGTGCAGAATATTCCAACCCTGAACCAGTTAATAGATACCCAATCCTGACTCACCTTGACCATAGGCCAAGTTAGCTATCAACCTGAACCTGTGTCCTCATTTTACCCCAGTTCATACTTTTTGCCTATAAAAGATGCATATACTCTCAAATCTGGTATTCTTTCTGGCCTTGCTGTGCTGAGTATGTGGACGAGTTCCCTGCCTGGCTTGTATTGGGCATTCAATAAACCTTGCATTTGCATTTTGAATTCCTTGGACTCTGGTGACCTCTCTTGAGGTAGTTCTCTGGGCAGAACAAATCATAGTTTTAAATTTTGGTTTTCTTGTTAGATTATACTGAACATTATTAACCCCTTTCACATTTGTATATTTTTTTCTTAGAAAAGTTTCTACTCAAATTTGGCAAGTATTTTTTCCCATTCATTAATTTGCTCTTAATTCTCTTGATTTTTTTTTTTTTTTTTGCCTTACAGATTTCAGTTGGTTTAATCCACTGTAAGTTTTTATGTTTCTCTTGATACTTTAGGAGTCAAATAAACAATAATAATTGTTTATATAGATGTTTTAAAAATGTTTCCTATTGTTTACAGCTAGGAGGTTAATAGTTTTCTATAATACATCTTTCAGACAATACCAGAATTGACATTTGTAACTTGTTAAATAGAATTCAAGTTTCAGTTCTTTCATATAAATATCTGCTGTGGAATTCTTGTATACTGTGTGAAGATGTATTTCTGTGATTGGTAATAAAAACATGAATCTCCAATACTTAGAAGGGAGATATAAGCATAAGTTTCCTTGAGAGAAAGGAAGAGAATAAATCTAGGCATGCATGAAAGGCCAGGAACATGGAAGAAAAGCAGGAGGTACAGTTTGGAAAAGTGGTAATGCCACATAAATAGAATGTAGATTAATTTAAATAATTTAATTTAAGAGCTAGTTAGAAACAAGCCTAAGCTATAGGCTGAATTTTAATAATTAATAATAAGTTTATGTGTCATTTTGGTTGATCTGGTGGCCCACACAAACATTCAATTACAAGTGGAGCCAAATATGAACTACATATTTCTATGTGGAGATTAAGAAATGTTAAGAAAAAAGAAACATCTCTTCCTAGTAACTCAATATTTGCAGCTGTGTTACAGGAAGCAATTGAGCAGCTTTGTAACAAGTAGAAACCACCTGGGCTCAGAAAATTCTTAGAGCTGGGCTGAGTAAATGCTAATGCTAATCCCAGCAGGTGTTACCAGTGTAAGGATGGGCTCTCACAGACCCAAGACGGTTGAAGCTAGCCTACAGTGCAAAGCCATACAGTGGAATTAAGCCTAGGGTCACATGGTCAGCAAAAGCTATATGTGTTCATTAAAACAATACAGGCTGAGAAAACCTCTAAAAAGGTAAGAAAAATAAAAAGTATAAACAGTCTTAGTATTCTGCCCCACTTCCAGGAGTCCTGGTCAATAAGCAATAATCTGGTCTGACTAGTGTTCTGATGTCAAACTCCATCCATTTAAAAGGACCTATATCTATCTATCTATCTATCTATCTATCTATCTATCTATCTATCTATCTATCTATCTATCTATCTATCTATCTATCTATCTATCTATCTATCTATCTATCTATCTATCTATCTAGCATATGGAGCCAAATGTGAGTCACATATCAGTTATTTAAAGAGGCTTTTTTCCATGTTTACACCTGTTCTCCTTCCCTTCCCTCCTCCCAATCCCTTCCAGTCCTTCCTCAGGCTCCCCTATCCACATTCCCCCATTCATTCCCCAAGGAGAGCAAGGGGTCCCAAGGTGGGTCAGTTCACTCTGATGTATCCATTTGAGGTAGGTCTGATTCCCTCATCCTAAGATTAGGACTGGGTTAGGTGTTCCTCTGTAGAGAATGGGCTCCAAGATGCCAGTTCATGGACAGGAACATAGTCTGATCCTACTACACAAAGTTCCTCTTGGTAATGCCATTTGACAGTCATCTACCTTTGGAGGATTTAGTTTCTTATCCTGAAGATTCCCCAGTAGCTGTTTTTGATTCAGTGAGCTCCTAAGATCTCCAGCCAGCCATTTTGTGGGACTCCTTCTCATATTCCCAACCCCTTTGTTGATATAGACTTTCATCTCTTTTAGCTGGACCAGGAGCTTGACCCGGTGCTTAGCTATGGATTTCTGCTTCTAACTCTATTTATTGCTGGATAAAGGTTTTATAATGACACTTAAGGTGGTCGTTCATTTCATTATAGGGGAAGTACTGTTTAGACACTCTCTCCACTATTGATTAGAATCCTAACCAGGGACATTCTGTAGGTTTGTAGAGGTTTTCTTAGCACCTTGAATTTTTCCAATTCCACATTAGCTTCCTTTATCAAGATATTCATTGCTTTTTCCTCCATCTTTGTTGCTCCTCTCACTCAACCATCTCCTTCTCTCATGATTTGTTATCGCTTCTATTTGGCTACTACCCACTATTCTCCCTATTTACTCAGGAGATCTTCTCTATTTTCTCTTTCCAGGGGACTTCTTGGATGTTGCTCTTAAATTCCTTCTATTCCCAAGCTATGCAAGGGATATGGCTTGCAGCCTTGATATTTTTTGCTTTTGGTCTAAAATCCACTTATGTGTGAGTACATCCCATGTCTTTCTTTCTGGGCCTGTGTTACCTCATTCAAGAGGACACTCTCCTAATCCATCCATTTGCCTGAAAGTTTTGGGATTTTTTTAATGCTAAGTAGTACTCCATTGTGTAAATGTACCACAATTTGTTAATCCATTCTTCAATTGAGGGACATCTAGATTGTTTCCAGGTTCTTGCTATTATGATAATAATATATTATCATTATGCTATTATGCTGCTATAAACATAGGTGAGCTAATGCCTTTGGGTAAAGAATGTGCATCCATTGGAAATATGCTCAATAATGATATAGCTGGATCATTGAGGAAATTGATTATATTTTTCTCAGGAAACACCATATTGCTTTCCAAAGTGGCTGTGAAAGTTTACATTCCAAGTAACAATGGAGGAATGTTCCCCTTGTTCCTTATCCTCCCTAGCATAGGCTTTTACCTGTGTTTTTGATCTTAGCCATTCTGATAGGTCTAAGGTGCTGTATCAACCTTGTTTGATTTTCCTTTCTCTGATGACTAAAGATGTTGGGCAATTTTTTTTAAGTGTCTTTAAATTGTTTGTAATTCTTCTTGTAACAAATCCCTTTTTAACTCTAAAACCCATTTTTAAAAATTAGGTTAATTGGGTTTATGGCTTCTAATTTCTTGAGTCCTCTGTATATTTTAGAGTTCAGTCCTCTGTCAGATATAGGCTTGGTAAAGATTTTTCCATTCTGTAGGCTGTCATTTTGTCTTATTTACTGTGTCCTTTGCCTTACAGAAGCTTCTCAGGTCAGGAGGTCCCATTTATTAATTTTTGTTCTTAGTATCTGTACTACTGATGTTATATTTAGGAAGTGGTCACTTGTGCCATTGTGTTCCAGGGTATTTCCCACTTTCTTTTCCATTGAGTTCAGTGTACCTGGGTTTATATTGAGGTATTGATCCACTTACATTTCAGCTTTGTGCAGGGTGATAGGTATGAATCTATTTGCATTATTTCACAACCACTATCCATTTATGACAACACCGTTTGTTGTAGATGCTATCATTTTCCATTTTATATGTTTGGCTTCTTTTTCAAAAATTAGGTGTTTATAGGCGTGTCAGTTAATGTGGTGTTCTATTTGATTTCATTGATCCACAAGTCTGTTTTTATGCTAGTAGTAGGTTGTTTTTATTATTATAGCTCTATGGTATATCTTTAAGTCAGGGATGATGATGCCTCCTGAAGTTTTTATTAAGCAGGATTATTTTGGCAGAAGTTGAGTACTATTTTTCAAGGTCTGTAAAAAATGTATTGGGATGTGAATGCTTTTGGTAAAATTGCCATTTTTACTATGTTGGTTCTACCCAATCAGGAGCATAAACGATCTCTCTACCTTTTGATATCCTCTTCATTTTTCTTCTTCAGTGACTTAAAGTTTTTGCCAAACAAGTCTGCTACTTCTTTGGTTAGAGTTACACCCAAATATTTAATGCTATTTGCAGCTATTAGAAAGGGTGGTTCCCCCCCCCCTTTTTTTTCTTTTTCAGCCCCTTTATCTTTAGTGTATAGGAGGGCTATTGATTCTTTTGAGTTAATTCTGTTCCCTGCTACACTGATGAAGGTGTTTATCTGCTATAGAAGTTTCCTTGTAAAATTTTGAGGATCAGCTATGTATATGATCATATCATCTGCAAATAGAGATAGTTTTACTTCTTTCTTTCCAATTTGTATCCCCTTAATCTCCTTTTGTTCTCTTATTGCTTTAGCTAAAACTTTAAAAACTATATAATAAGGGGAAAGAAGACAGAACCTGTGGCAGGAAAGTTAGTTTGTGGCACAAGGGAAGGGCAAAGCAAAATACCTCAGAGCTTTTTGTGTTCTGTAACCTGGACTCAGAGAAGCAGGCTAGAATGGAAATCATAAAGATGGGGAATTTTAGGTGACAGGGCAGGAAAAGCAAGAGAGCAGCTAGTGAGGCTGGCTTCAGGCAAATGTGGTGACTAAAAGAAATGAAATCTCGTATTTTAGCTAACAAATCTCTTCCCATTAGGGGTATGGGCAGGTTGGGATGGCCAAAAGTGAGTGACAGGGATATCTCTAAAAATAAAATTGTTTGCTTCCCATCCAACAATGGAAAGGCTAGAGAAGTAGAATCTTAAAACACCTGCAGGACTGAGTATTGTGGCACAGGTGTCTACAGGAAGAAGATGGACCACCCTGATACTGTTATGACCAACTGAGGAACTCTTTTTTTTTGGTGGTAATTGGGTTAGGACAGCCCTGGCAGCACCAACTTTCCACGGCCAAGCCTAGGAAATAAACGAGGGAGTGGTCTATGTGTAATGTGTCCCTGTCATGTGGGGCTTAGGAACAGTCACTTATATCAGTGGTTCCCTTTATGGCACCCAGGACAAGGTCTAAACAGCCTCTGTAATCCTAGGCTAGAGCAGAGACCAGTGAATGAGCTGGCTACACTCAAAGCATGTACCGAAGTCCCTACCACACCAAGGTTCTATCATGGGAGGAGGTGAATGAGTGGGTCAGTTAGCTTTTGCCAACAGGAGGTATCTTTCTTGGCAGGTTTTCTCATCTCTCCTGTGATATACCTTAAGAAGCCAATGCAAAGACTTATGCCTGTGGAGTCAGTGGTCTCCTCTCAAGAGATTTAACTCTGATTTTGGTGGCTATGGTAAAAAATCGGTCATGAAAATTTGCTTTTCTTTAGTGTTCTCAGAGTCTAAGTTAGTATACTATGAGAGTACATTTTTTAGGCTTCAGAGTAGCTCTATGTAGACTTGCCAGTAAGCAGGTCACAAAATTGCCTCTGGCTAAGACTCACCTTGGTGTATTATTATTCTAATGGAGTCTACATTTGAGATAGCCTCAGTTCTCATGGTGTGTTATTTCTCATGAACTTTCTCTGCAGGAGTTTTAGCCCATTTCCAAACTTACTTTTATTCTAGAGAAGTTTTTGACAGAGGAAACAGGATATAAACATTTACTATCTTATCTATGGATCTGGTTCTGTGACTAGAAACAGATGGAGGGAGAACAAAAAGCCAGAAGAGAAAGTTTAGAACTGACATGGAAAAAGATAAGGGGAAACTCTTTCCATCTGCCTGTACACTTGCAAAAGTTACCTACCATAAAAAAATATTAGGGGCTAGTGAGCCATTAGGTGCTATTTTGAGTTATGATCTAAGGGATACTAAAGTCATTTCTTTGTGCAAAAATGGATAAGCTTGGTGGTGTCTAATTAATGCAAAAAGTTAAGTGGCTTGAATGTCTCAGGGATGCATCTTAGAGGTGAGGATGGAGAGATATTTTTTGCTGACTTATTCCCCATTATTGAGACCCAGAGGAATTCCACCACTAAACCTGGGTCATCACCCAGTCAACAAGTGGTCCCAGGGGACACATGCTACCTACTGCTAAGTAACTTGTCAGTTTCCAGCTGTAGGTGCTAGGACAAAGTCTAAAACAATGCTAGCAAGGGTGGGTATATAAACCACACTAGCTATCACTAGACATTCATCAGCACCTATGATAGTCATAGGGCAAAGCCTAAACCAAGGCTTGCTGCTCAAGAAGGTATACAAAACCCACACTAGCCACTACAGGCACATATCAGCACCTGGAGTGGGCATCCAGAGCAAGCTACTGATAAGAACTCATCACCACCTATAGTAGGTTCTTGAGGCAAAGCTTTGAGGGCAGAGTTTGGGAATAGGATCAAGGATCCAAGCTGGGCTTCATAGCAGAGAAAGCCAGAAATGGGTGTCAGGTAAGAAAAAATAGCTCTAACTAATGTAGATTGTGGCTGGGGGCAGTCTTCCACTGAGACTAGGATTCTATCGGAAAGCCAGAGGACAAACAACAGTCTTTTCTGGAGACAATAGTTCACATATATGCAACTAGAAAGGGGAAAACTTACTAATCGTAGCTGGTCGTGTCTGAATGAGCCACAGCGGGGTAGATGGAAGGTGGCCTGGCAGTGGCCCTGGGTGAGGATCTCCTAGAGCTTATGTGTACCCAGGAGAGAGTCCATCTGAGTCATGGCACCAAAATGTTTTGCATGTGAGATGTAGACTCACACTATTAGATGCCTCACTAGAGTTTATTTAGGGCAGCAGCTGAGCCATGCCTAGGGGCATGCCCTCTGTAGAGGTGTTCTACCAGTCCATGTTGGGTTTACCATGTGGGGAATACATGCAAGGAATTCTTATTTCACCCTGTACCATGTTGGATTTACCATGTGGCTACTATGTGTCATGAATCATTACTGTCTTTTCTTCTAGGGAATATTTTAAATCCATTTTTAAGGCATCTGTTATTTTCATAAAGTTGTTTTTAAGGTTGTTTCCTTCTGCTGCCTCTGCATTGGCTTATTCAAGTGTTGATGTTGGAGAGTCACCAGATTCTTCTGTTGTTGCCATGTTGTTCTTTGTGTTAAGAGTGGACCAATAACCCAGATTTTACCAAGAGAGGCTTCCTGAGACACAGACACAACAATAACAGATTACTCCCAAATCAGATCTCAGAGATACAAATACTGCAGTGAACCAAGGAAGCAATGTGCAGATGCCAGCGCAAGAATATTTATAACAAAACAAAGACCTCTACCTTTTTACTTCTTTCTCTTGTTCATTCTATTCTTTTGCCCCTTGCCAGAGGGCCTGTGTCCCTGAACCCTTCCTTCCCCCCTCTCTCCTCCCCCTTTCTCCTTTTCTTCTGCCCCTTCACTTTCTCTTTTCTCTTCCCCTCCTTGTTCAATAATAAAGTCTTTCCACATGAGCTCAACCTATTTTCTTTTCCCACAGATTCAACACTATGCTGTCTTCCTTCATGGGACCCATATCTGTCACATACAAGTACTCTCAAAATCTATCATAAAATAACATTGTTGCCACCTGATTCCACAGTGTCTCTCCTTGAATTTTATTTGGCCCACTGACAGTCCACTGGACCTTCTGGGGACCTTCATTTAGTAAGCTTTCTCTCTTAAAATTCCCATTAATGAGGCTGGTCTCTATCATTGTTAAGATCTGAGCCTCACATGGACCTTTTTGGTTCATATATTTAGACTTCTAGTTCTTTGGTCTTCTTCTAGCCTTGCCCCCATCTTGTCATTGGACAACCTGTGTCATTTTACATATTTGATTCTTGCTTAACCTAGAAGTCTTTCTAGACTATATATAGCTTTTGGATCTTTTTTTCACAGCTTCGGTAATGGGAAACAAAGCATCATTTGTTTCTACCTCACTTATGGACAATGTGTGTAGATGAAAGCTTCCATTCACATTTGGCCCCACTTGATTTTCAGGATTCTTGCCTGCCCAGTCTTGGCTTTGGCTCACTACCACCACTGCTACCTTACTCAAGGTTCTAGAGTCCACACTGGTTCTCCTTCCAAGCTGAGAGACCCAGGGCTTGTGCTTTTGATAAATGCCTTTTTTATGTTTTGTCATTTGCTTGTTTCCACCCACTTCTCTTATCTCTCCATTCTTTATTGATTTCAAATTCTTTAGATTACATGTTTGTCCATCTTCAAAAATAGCAACAACAACAAAAAATAAATGCAAGATCATATGGTCAGGCTCCGTCTTTACTCAGGACAACTTAGACCCTGCCCTGACATGGTATTTCACTTTTCACTTTTCAGTTCCCAAACCTCCTTCATGAACTCTGTTGCGTATAGTTTTTTTTTTTTTCAGTCCATCTTGGTTGCCCAAGCTAAGCAAGGCCTGCCAGGATATCCCTTCCTTGAGGCCATTTACTTTCCTCCATGTACAAGAAATTTTCTGTCTCTCTAACCAAGGGATCCAGTTTGCTACTCAGTGTGAATCAGAGATGCCAGCCTCTACCTACTCAGCACACACTGGTTATTTCCTTTACTTATTCAACTCCTGTTCAATAACCCTATATGTGTGAATATGTACTAGCTAAACTGTGCTTGTATGCATAAACAACATTGTCTATATATGGTATATATAAAGCTACACTTTAATGCTTTATACTTTGCTCTCACAGTTAATTTAAGATTCACCCAGATGATAATTATTTAATTGTAGTCATGAGTCAGGATTATAATCTGGCTATACTCAAAGATCAGATAAGAACTACAGACCTTAAAAATGACAGTAGATAAAAAAAAATTGTTGTCAATGCTTTAAAATGTATTTCCTTACTCAAAGTTTAGTCAAGCTTGGGAATGTATGTTTAACCGCATCTTCCCTTACTTTGGTAAAATATAGATAACATACTCTTTATGATGATACATTTTTTAAAAGAGCTATTCAGATTAACAAAACCAACTTAGAGATTCACACCTATGTTTTTGCCAAGTGTTCAACACCAGGCTTCTAGAAAAATTAAATATAAAATGCTGCTAATATATTAAAGACTGTTAGGGAACACAGATTTGGTAGTCAGTCATTCATACCTGATAGACAAATAGTCCTCAAATGCTCAGAGATCTGTGAAATACAGCATTTAAAACATTTAAATAAAAGGGCTTTTTTTGATAGATACATGTCCTGACAATCATCCTGTAATCTCCTCTAAGAAAAACAATGGGCAAAAAGACCCTCCACCCAGAAATTGCATCATGATGGCACACCAGCGGCCTTTCACCTCAACTGCTACCAAAGCCTTTTTCAGATGGTAGACAAAAGAACTCTGGGAAATCTTGTATAGACCAAATATACTGATTCTCTACATGAGTTCCCACCAAAAATTGTCTGATCTTCATAGGCCTGGTAGCCAAAAACAGCCTAAGACTGATGTCCTGAGATCTCTGTTCTCAAGGACAATGGAGGGGTGTATTCCCAGGTGGCTAGCAAGTAAATCTCTGTCATTTTCAATTGCTAACTCACATATAATTTATCCTTCTCAAATATCTGATGCCATTTGACAACTAGACTTTGCTACAGATATCTTCTTAGATCTTTATAAAAAAGTGACAGTTCACATTCTTCTAGAGTATAGACACAGTTCACCTTACTATCAGAATTTGACAACAGAGAGGGTATAAATGCCTCCTTCTTTCTTCACTCACTCAACCCCTCACACTCAATAAATATCTTTTCGTTACAAATTTAAAGATGTGTTTCATTGGTCTGAAGCCAGATCCTGTAAATATGTTCATAACATTTTAACCAAAGCCATAGTTTTTGCTATGACACACCAAAATATAAGTATTTTACAGTTGTTTTTACAGATAGTTGCAGATTTATGTACAGGTCCAAACTTCCTGCCAGTATTCCCAGAATATACCATCTCTTAAACTGGTGTGGTTCTTGGACAAGCTATTGAGACTTCACTGTGGCTACCACCTCTCCAGACCCAAGCAGGCACGCATCCAGCAACAGGATCTAGTTTTCCACTCTGTCCCAGTGAAGAGCATATCTCCTCTTATGTCTCTTTTATTCATCTTTGCCTCTATATATAATCAGGGTACTTTTCCATTCCATCCTTTCTGGCATTTTATTTCTAGCCATATTTGTAGGGCCAGTGTTAATAATCTTTTTTTTTTTCTCTCTTATCAACTTGCCTTCTGAGCTCTTTCATGGAATAAATGCCCAAGATCTCCAAGATTACAGCTAAATAAATGCCTCTTCACTCACACCTCTGCTGTGTGTAATTCCAATCCCCCTAATTCATTTCTGAGATGTAGGAAGTATCACAGAAAATAGAGAATTCTGTACTCTCATTCCCCCCACTTGCCATCAATAGGATACTTGTATAAAATCAAAATGAGAGGAACGTTAGCATTTTAGCCCTTGTCCTGGCCCATAAGAAATAACATGGCCTGCCCAGTGTCCTGTTGTTCAGCTCCACTTAATTAGACCCCTTCCCTTTGATTCTTCCTCTTATTTCTTGTCTTCTCCCACCTTGCCAGAGAATGCACCTCCCTGATTTCCCCTCTATTCTTTCTTTTTTTCCTCTTTCTTACACTATAATAAAGTCTCTCCACATGAGTCCAGCCTGTGTGTCTTTTACCCCACAGCCCCAACACTGCAAAACCTGCCTGCATGAGACCCAAATCCAGCAACTATAAATACTTCAGATATCTATTATAACATAACAGTCATAGAAAAATAGTTTTAAAACATTAAACTGAAGGCCTTAAAGATAGAGGAAAGAAGAAAAAAAAACAGACCATGTCATGATTAAAAAAGAATATGCAGCATGTCTGGAATTCTGTATGGTCTTTGTTGACTTTGAATTTGTTAAATGCTAATGTACTTTTAAAAACTTCCGAGAAACATTGGATAAGGAGAGTGCTAAACTAAAACTACCTATATTTTTTAAGTATGTCTTGAAAATGGAAGTCAGAAAGTATGTTTTATTGGGGGAGAGGTTATACCTTTATTTCCATAGGAAACAAAAAGCTATAGTTCTCTTTAAAATTAACAAAGAGCAGATTTGATCAGAAGGGCTCATAAATATCTTGGCTACAGACATGAAAGTAAAATCCCCCAAAAAGTACGAGACAGGTAACATATTTGCTAATCACTCTGTGTGGGAACAGCTCTGAGACTGGGTAAGACTTGATAAATCTTGTTTTTTATTGAGTCCTCGTGATTTATTATTACATCCCATCGTATGATATAGATAGAAGTTTGATTATATGGTACAAAGAAACTTATACAGTTAAAAGATGTTTTTTACTTGCTCAAATATAAAGCAAAAGAAATCATCTATAGCTGACATATAAATACCACAAATTTCATACTTGTATTAATATAAATATACATGCTACTTTTAAAAGTTTATGTGTTTTTAGAAAAAAAGGGGATCAGACACAAATAAAGACAAGTAATCTAAGTGATCCAGCTTTTCATAATGCCTCTGTCACAGTTTCCTCAAAATTCTGTATCTAGAACAACTTTAAAGCTACTGAGATAATTCAGTCATATAGACTATACAGCTAAGATATCATATAAGTTCTACATTTTCCCATCACATATAAAATAAACAAAAATTAAAACAGCTAGAATTTCCAGGACTTGACCACTATCCTATTTTTTTGAGAGTCCCCTAATAATGCCAACTACCCCAGAAAAAATGAAGCATGCTAGAATACATGATGCTCTCACTCCCAAAAGGTAGGTCTTGTGGTTTTTAGTCACTTAATTGGTTATTGATACTTGTAATTTTTTAGGTGGTTTTGGTTGCAAGTTATTGATAATTGTCAGAAAATAGGATAAACATAAAAGATTATATTCATGGACATCTTTCTAAATAAAAAAATGGAGGGATATAGTATAAAAACGATGGGATAAAGGGTAGATTATTGAGTCTACATTTGAACAAAGTCTCAAGTATTTTACATTTGTATGGATTTTTGTATACTAATAAAATTTTAAGGTTATTTTTGTTATACTATGTGTATGTTTCCATTCTTGTTTAAGATATTTTAAGCGAACAGAGCTAATTTTTTTTAAAAAAAAAAAAAAAACCTGCAATGTAAAGTTTTAGTCCTTGAAAGTTATTTAAGATAATAAAGAAATGCAGGTTCATAGTTAGTCATCCATAACAGTTAAACATGTTAGGTATGTTTTGAAGTCAAACAGAAGTATATTTTAAATAGATGGTCTTCAAACATGTCAAAGACCTTTAAAATATGACATTTAAAATACTTTATTAACATGAGGCATTTCATGACAGTGAAATACATCTCTTCAATCATACCTACTTATTACAAAAGAGCCTGATATGTATCTAAGAACCTATATATGGAGTTTTCTTTTATTGTGGCAAATCTATCCATTTGAAGAAGAAATTGCCCTTGCTTCAACTGCTGACAATCTGCTGTCCAAATAGATAAGAAGGACACAAAAAAGAGACTGCCATACATTGCCAAGACAAAGTGAGTAGTTATTAAAATTTTTTGTTTTAAAAAACATCTGTCAAATATCTTAAGCCTGTAGGCTAAAGGTTGATGCCCCAATTTTCAGAAGAGCCTTGGGTGACTGTCTAGGAAGCTAACTATTCCTGTCACTTTTATAGTTTTGAAATTTGTTTGCTCTATACTTCCTGTTTAATTAGGTCACAGTTTATCTCTGTTAGCTATTTGATGGTGTTAAAAACTTGATAGTTATAGTTTTACATTTTTCAAAATAAAATAATTACCAAATAAAAAGAAACCTATATAAGAGTATAAATTTGAGTAACATAAAAGCTTATATTGTTTATATAAGATTTTTTTTACATCTAAAACGATATTTTTAGGGTAATAATTTAAATTATGATAAAAGAGGGCTTAGGTAAAGAATTTTATATTCACTAAGATTGGATAAATACAGAACATTCTCTAAATTAGCTGAGTACATATTAATTAAACAATATAAATGTAATTCTTACCCAGTAATTGTTTTTCATTGTTTACAATTTTACTATGTTAGAGTCAGAACCTTTCTTTTTAATTAGTTAAAAATGGGGGAAATGTTTTAGGGTATTTTTACAGTGTGTATATTGCTGTTATTGGTGTAATAAAAAGCTGAACAGCCATCAGATAGGCAGGAGGTATATGTGGAACAGAACACAGAAAATAGAAGGAAGAATCTAGGTGCTCACGAGACATGGAGTGGAAACAGAGGTGCAAGATGGAGGAGTGACAATGCCATGTGATCTAATATAGCTTAATATAAATAGCTACATATAAGTTATAAGAGCTAGGTAAGAACAGGCATTAGCCATAGGGCTGAACTTTTATAGTTAACAAGACCCTATGTTGTTATTTGGGATTAGACTTGGTGGACAGAGTAAAACTTTTACAGATATTTATTTATTTTTCAGAATCATCTTTGTACATGTTTATAATGGTGTGTGTGTGTGTGTGTGTATGTGTGTGTGTGGTGTGTGTGTGTGTGTGTGTGTGTGTGTGTGTGTGTGTGTGTGCTCATGCAGTGTGTGTACCTGAAATTGGAAGCCAGATTTTGAGGTTTGGTATCTTCCTAAGAGAAATCCTAGCCTTTACACAATTTTCCTTCCAGTGCTGCAATTATAGACACTTACTTTGAAGTTACGTAGTTATAGATATCTAAATTAAGATCATTATTATTGTATGACAAGCTCTTTTCCATGACCCATATGACCCATCTCCATTGCCTCCTAGCCCTGTTAAAGAAAATCTCTTTTCTTCAATGCATGTTTCTACCTTCTTTATAAAGCATCTTTTTATGATATATCATTTATTTATATTTCTAATTTAAACAGTTTTTATCCATATCAACTACTGCTCCCCTTCCCTTCTCTCTGTTCAGTTGCCCCTCAGCTCCTCATACTCCACCCCCATACATTCCCCAAGGAGGGCAAGGAATCTCAAGATGAGTCATTTCAGTCTGGCACAAATGTGGGTCTCCTCCTCATGGTCTTGATCCCTTTGCTCATATATTCTCTCCTCTCTCTTTCTCTTCAACTGTAACCAGAGCTTGACTTGGAGCTTAGCTATGGATCTTTGCTTCTGCCTCCATCCATTGCTGGATAAAGGTTCTACAATGATAATTAAGATCATCATTCATCTGATTATAGAGTAAGTTCTGTTTAGCCACCATATCAATATTGCTTGAATTCCTAGCCAGCTACATCTTGTAATAGTCAAAATAATAATAATTTTGCTATGAACATAGTTCTCAGATGTTTCCTTAGTACCAAATTTCTTTCTAAACTCACAGTTCTCCCTTTATTAAGAGATCCATTTCTTTGTTCTCCCTGTCTTTTGCTCCTACTCATCTCTCATGATTTGTTCCCACCTCCCCTTGCTTGATTTCAATTTACTCAGAAGATCTTGTCTATTTTCCCTTTCCAGGGGAATCCCTGGATGTCTCCCTTAAGCTTCTCCTGTGACCTAGATGTTCGAGGGCTGTGGTTTGTAGTCTGGTTATACTTTGCTTTATGTCTACAAGCCACTTTAAGTGACTACATACCATGTCTATCTTTCTGGGTCTGTTACCTCACTCACAGTGATAGAATTCAAATCCATCCATTTGCCTGGAATTTCAGAATGTTATTTATTTATTTATTTATTTATTTATTTATTCATTCATTCATTCATTCATTCATTCATTCATTTATTTATTTATTTATTTATTTATTTATTATGTTTGTTTTATTGCTGACTAATATTTCATTGTGCAAATATACAATTTTTTAATTTATTCTTCAGCTGAGAAATATCTAGGTTGCTTCCATGTTCTGGCTATTAAAAATAATACTGCTATGAACATTTATGAGCCAATGCCCCTTGCTGAATCATTGAATGGATTGATTCCTCATTTTCTGAGGAACCACCATACTAATGTCAAAAGTGGGTGTACAACTTTACACTCTCACTTGCAATTAAAGAGTATTCCACTTAGTCATGTCCTTTCCAGCAGAGGCTGTCATCTGTATTTTTAATCTTAGCCATTCTGACAGATGTCAAATGACATCTCAGAGTTGTTCTGATTTGCATTTCTCTGATTACTAAGGATGTTAAAATTTTCTTAAGTGTCTTTCTGCCATTTGAAATTTTTCTGTTGGAAATTCCATATTTAGCTCTGAACCCCATTTAAAATTTGGATTATTTGGGGATTTGGGGGCCTCTTGATTCTTGATTTCTTTATATATTTTAGAGACCAGTCCTCTGGTGAAGATCTTTTCCCTTTCTGTAGCTGTTATTTTGTTTTATTGACCTTGTCCTTTGCCTTAGAGAAGTTTCTCTGTTTTAGAAAGTTCCACCTATTAATTGCTGTTCTTCATGTCTATGCTACTGATATTCTTTTTACGAAGTGGTTGCCTGTGCCAATGTGTTCTACTTATTTTTTTATTAAGTTCAATGTAACAGTTTATGCTGATTTTTTATGCACTTGGGCTTGAGTTTTGTGTAGGATGATAGATATGGATTTATTTGCATTCTTCTACATACCACCACCCAGATATGCCAGTATAATTTATTCAAGCTACTATTTTTCCCTTGTATATTTTTGGACTCTCTCAATAGTCAGGTGTTCATAGGTGTGTGGATTAAGGTCCAGGTCTTTGATTCAATATCATTGATCTACAATCTGTTTTAATGCCAGTATCAAATTGTTCTTATTACTGTGGCTTTATAGTGTAGCTTGAATTCAGAGATGGTGATGCCTCCTGAAGTTTTAGTATTGAACATTGTTTTGAAAATCCTGGGTTTATTGTTATTCCATATGAAGTTGAGTATTGTTCTTTCAAGGTCAGTGAAAAATTGTATTGGGATTTTAATGGGTATTGCATTGAATCTGTAGATTGCTTTTGGTAAGATTGCCACTTTTGTTATGTTGATCCCACATATCTAGTAAATTAGGAGATCTTACCATTTTCTGATATCTTCTTCAAATTCTATATAGCATCTTTTAAGTGTTTGTGCTCTCAGCCATTTTGTCTGTTTTAATCCAATACCATATGGGGTTTTGTGACTACATTTTTATAGTGTGCCATTAAATCAGTGTTGCTTCCCCAGCCTCATGAGATTTCTATTAAAGATAATAATTTTTACATAGGGTCCTTAGTGCACTGACATGAATTTAAGAATATTTCTGTTATAATTCTTTGATGACTACCATTGGCATTTTGGTCTGGATTAGCCTGAATCTGTATGTCACTGAATTAGTGTGAAAAATTTTACAATATTGTTTCTTATCCATGAACATGGATAAGATATTTATGTATTTTTATCTTTATTTTCTTTCACAGGTTATTTGTAATTCACTGCAGGCATTTTTAATTCATTTATTAATTTTATTCTTAATTCATTTTATATGTTTTTGTCAATATTATGAATAAAATTGATTTTATGATTTATTTTTCAGAAATGTCATTAACGGTGTATAAAACTTCTGTTAAGTTTTTACATTTATTTTGCAGACTGGCAGGAATAAAAATGTAGATTTTTATTAGTTTTGTTTCCTTTTGCTGAAGTGTTGATATTTTCTACATGTCATCTACATACAAAAATAATCTGATATTTTGTGTTTATAGTATATGCTTTTTATTTCCTACTTTTGCCTATTTTCTCTGGAGAGAACTACCAGTATTACCATTTACTTAACATCCCCAAACCCTTTATTTTGGTTAAATTACTATTCCATATTTTTTCATTTTAGCTGTGTAAATTCTACACACAAGGCAAGGAATTGTGGTACTAACTCACAAAAGTCAAACTTTTGTCTTAAATTTTCTTGGTATTATTTTGCTTATTTGTTTATTTTTATAAGTACTTTCCATTAAATTAAACCAACCATTAAATGCTTTAGGTTTTTATTCCTTCTTATAGACTAATTAGGTAACCTATATAGTACACTCTCTGCCTAGAACATTGGCCTTTGTTTTCAGCACTCTCATAGACTTGCAATAAACATATGTCTCCATATTTACTTCAACATTTTCCTGATACACGTTTTTCTCTTTAGCTTAGAATTTGTTGTTATCAAAGTGTGGACTGATAGCCTAAAGTGAACTGTTTTTTTAAAAAAAACAAAACAAAAAAAAAAAAACAAACAAAAACAAAAATGCTAACTAGAATTTACATTTATTAATTATTTTGGTAGCTTAATACCTGGTAAAACTGTAACTTAAGAATTGACAGTTTTATTTATTTGGAATCAAAAGCTCAAGCTTATAATTTTTTTATATGTTTGTGGGGTCTTAGAACCATAATGGCATATAAAACATTTATCACATGGGATACTTAACTCTAAAAGAGTGACAGAAAAAGAAATAAAGCATAAATAGATAGACGAACACAGCAGAGAGACAGACAGATGCTAGTTTATAAAAATGATAGTTAATAAAATAGAAATGGCATTATTTTTTATCATTGTGTACATAGTAAACTGAGGCTCCTGTTGCTTAGATGTATGTTATTATGTGGAAGTTACATCTGATGAGAGCTTGTACTCAGAGGTATAATTACCACACTATACTATACTAAATGGCCTACCATTTAGTTAGGACCTGTATGTTTAAAGCCTGGCAATTTCTAAAATAGGTTTTGTACCATTTTTAGCAATTTTGTTGACTTTGTTCTTTTTTTATCTTTTGAATTATGTAAATGACACATTCTCCATTCCTTGCTTTCCTAATTCTTTCATGATATAATGCAATTGTTATATTCCACTTTATAAACCATATAATACTGAAAATATAAAGAGACTTATATATAGTTTTGTTTCATAGCTTATTCATTTTGTGCTATGCTTCATGAAGTAAAAATTAAATTTTCATTATCTTTACATATATTCATACTATTTCATATATGAATATATCTCTGGCTTTATGTATCAAAAACTACAGAATAATTTTATCTGTACTGTCTGACTTATTATTTCTATTATAATTAAAAAATGCTCCCTTCAAATTGTCATGACAGTGGTTTGTACTTTGCATTTTACATATTGCTTGTTAATCTAAATGGAGTTTTAAAGATTTTGTTTACTCTTTAGAAAACAACAATAAAGCTTTGCTTCAGTAATAGAGAGCCAAAGTTGTCAGGGTTACAGTAAAGTACCAGGAACCACTTTACAATGACAGTCATAATTGCGCCACTTTTAGTACTTGTGGTGAGAATAACAGTTTTGATTTTTTTAAATCCATTTGAAAATTGTTTCTTTCCATTTGTCCTTAGACTTGTCCCATTTTATTAAGTATATGAACTATATAAAAACCACTAAAACTTTACTATTTTGTCTTTAAAAAGTGAATCCTATCATTCAGCTTTCTGACTTAAAATATGTTTCAGATTTTTTTTATTGTGATAACCAGTGAATAAAACATTGATTGTAGAAACTGAAAATAAATATTTAATGAAAAATTAAATGTGTGTCTGTTTTATTCACATATTCTTTGTCATAGGAAGTGAATGTATGTCATAGGCATTTTTTAGGTAAATAATAAGAGATGATATCTTTTGAGTATTGGTGCAGAACATCAGATGTCTATGGAAATACAAACACAAGGTATAGCTTGTGCATGAGAATGAAGAAACAAGCAGGCAGAAGCTTAAATTCAGTCTAAATTTTATATCCTATATGTGTTCTTATGAAACATAACACTATGAAAAATGATATAGCCAAAAGTATAGAGTTTATGGAAAAAAGGAACTGAACCCAGTGTTCAATGTCCTTATTAAAACATACTAAAAATGTACGTACCAAATTCAAAACAGTAGCAAAGTCTTATCTTAGTAAGTAATTAGTAGGTACTAATATACATGGGCTTCAACACTTACAAGACCTTAAGTATGCAAGTGGAGGGAGCACCAGAGAGTAGAGTGTGGTACTTAATGTGAGATGGAAAAAGGAAGCTTATCTACAATCTAATAGAAAATTGCTACAGTAGATGGAGTGTATTTCAGTTTCTTTGTCATAATAACACCTTCACAGACTTACACAGCTTTAAATAATAGGGCATAACATGGTATTTTTGTTTGTTTGTGGGGGGTTCTACATTTTTTATTTTATCTATAGGTAAAAGAAAAGAATGGGGTCATAAGCAATCAGATACCTTTGAAAGGAAAGGGTAAAAAGATCCTTGGCAAGAAAAAATTATATAGAGCTCACTAAGACTTTTTCAACTCTTGGAAAGACTCTACTTTATATATTAGACGTGGGTGCATGATTTTTTTTTTCTAACATGATTATAGAAGAAAACCCAGAATCTGAGATAGACATCAAAAACCAATTAAACTTATTAGTTCTCTACTGAGTGTATAATTTTGGGAAAATTTCTTTTCATTTGCTATCTTCTTTTCAGTGGATCTCACTAGAAATATGAGGACAATGACATGTGGTTTACCTTTGTTAATATCAGACATGTGTAAGTAATCAGTGTAAACCACTTGTAGATGTGACAATTCTTTCATAACTTTTCTGTAATTTTTTTTTAATTTAAAAAGTTTTCTTTCTTGTACTCTCCATCCTCCCACTTCTTCCCCTCCTCCCCATTCTCCTTCAGCCTACCCCATGCCATTTCCCCACCTATTAACCGGGGAGGGCAATGAATCCCAAGATGAGACAGTTCAGTATGGCACATTTAGGTGATACAGGTCTAAGTCCTTCCCCCTAGTATCAAGGCTGAGTTAGGTGATCCTATATGGGGAATGGGCTCTGAGATGTCAGTTCATGCATCAGGAATGAATTCTGGTCCTACTGCAAGAGGCTCCACAAACTGCCCATGCCTTTTGACTCTTATCTACATTTGGATTTAGTTCCTTTCCATGAAAGTTCCTCAGGGGGTTATTCTAGAGTTCATGAGCTCCCAATAGCTCGGATCAGCCATCTCTGTGGGTCTCCTCATGATCCTTATCCTTTTGTTCATATAGTCTCTCTTTATTCTCTTTAGCTTGACCAGGAACTTGACCTGTTGATTAGCTGTGAATCTCTGCTTTTGCCTTCACCAGTTGCTAGATGACGTTTCTATAATGACAATAAGAGTGGTCTTTTTTATTTTTAATTATAGAGAAAGCCCTATTTAGTCACTCTTTCTAGTTTAGCATCTTAGCTAGGGATACATTGTTGGTTTTTGCATGTTTTCCTAGCACTAGGTTTCTCTCTAACCCCTCAATGGCTCCCTCTATGGAGATATTCTATTATTTTCTTCTACTTTTCTGTTGCTCCTCCCAGTCAACCATCTCATTCTCTCATTCTTCCAGCTGCCCTTGTTCACTCCCCATATGAACCCTGATTACTCAAGAGATCTTCCCTATTTTCTCTTTATAGGAGGATCCATGGATATCTCTCTTATGTTCTTCCTATTACATAGCTACTCGGGGTTTGTGGATTGTAGCATGGTTATCATTTGCTTTATGTCTAAAATCCACTTATGAGTGAGTGCATACCACCCATGTCTATCTTTTGGAGTTTGAGTTACTTTACTCAACATGCTACTCTACAGATCCATCCATTTACCAGCAAATTTCAAGATGTCATTTATTTATTTGCTTATTTATTTATTACTTCAGAGTAGTATCTCAGTATGTAATTATACCACTATTTTTAAAATCCATTTTTCAGTTGAGGGGCATCTAGGTTGTTTCCAAGTTCTAGCTATTACAAATAATTCTGCTATAAACATAGTTGAGCTAATAATGCCTTTGGGGTAAGAATATGCATCCTTTGGATATATGCCTAATAGTGGTATTGCTGGATCATTGGTGAGATTGATTCCAAGTTTTCTGAGAAACAAGCATACTGTTTTGCAAAGTGACTCTGTAAGTTTATACTGCCACTAGTAATGGAGAAGTGTTCCCCTTATTCTACATCTTCTCCAGCCTAGGCTGTTATCTGTGTTTTTAATCTTAGTCATTCTGAGAGGTGTAAATTGGTACCTCAGAGTTGTTTGATTTGCATTTCTCTGATGGTTAAGAATGTTTAAAAATTCTTTAAATGTCTTTCTGCCATTTGGAATTTTTCTGTTGGAAATTCCATATTTAGCTCTGGACCTCATTTTTAAATTGGATTATTTGGGGTTTTGTGGCCTATAATTTCTTGAGTTCTTTATATATTTTAGAGATCAGTCCTCTGTCAGATGTAGGGACGGTGAAGATCTTTTCTCATCTGTAGACTTTATTTTGTCTTATTGACCTTTCCCTTTTCCTAATAGAAGCTTCTTAGTTTTAGGAATTCCCATTTATTAATCATTGTTTATAGTGTCTGTGTTAGTGCTATTATATTTTAGAAAGTGGTTGCCTGTGCTAATCCATTTGAAAATATTTTCCACTTTCATTTTTAGCAAGTTCAATGTAACTAAGTTTGTGTTGAGGTCTTTGATCCACTTTGACTTGAGTTTTGTGTGGAGAATTGGATATTTGTATTCCTCTATAGGCATGGGATATTTTTGGATAGTCTTTTTTAAGCCTATGATTACTATCGTTTTTATTCATCTACCTTTCTGAAAGTTCATGCAATTATTAGCCTTTTCTGTACTGATAATTTCTTTGCAACTTCTTTATTTGTATTTGTAGCTTTTTCCAACAGCTCAAAGGTATTGGTTTTTAACTGATGCTTAGAAATACCTCACTTAGAGTTCCTAGCATAGTAAAAGGTATTTTCTGTAATTTGATGTTTTCAACTTAAATTATTTCTATCTGAACAGTGTTTTCTCTTTAGTTGCAAGTGACATTGTTATAAATTTTCTGATGTCTGGACTTCAAGCCAGATTGTCAACAAAATTTCTTCTTCATTAGTGTCATTCAGCCTGTTCTTACAAATATTTTAACAGTCAGCATTCAAGCTGAAGGCTTGAATGTATTTTTCAGTGACTCGTCTTTTACAGTATTTCACATAAAATCCTTAACACTATCTTTAAATGCTACCATACATCTTCCCAGCTTTTTTATCACCAAACATTATTAATTTTAAGTTTATTCTGTATAAAATTCATAAAATGTTTCAACTTATTTATGGTATCTATTGCTGTAAAATAACACTGTGACTTAGGCTAATATTATAACGAATAACATTAAGTTGGGGATAAACTTTTAGCTTCAGGGGTTCAGTCAGTCATCACAATGACAAAGAACATAGCAGCATGCAAGCAGACATAGCGTTGGAGAAGTACCTGAGAGTCATACATCTTGTAGGCAACAAAAAGTTGCCTGGGACACTGGAAGGTATCCTGAGCATAGAAATATTTAAACCCACCCCTACAGTGACATACTTCTTCCCATAAACCCATACCCACTCAAACAAAACCATAACGCCTGATGGTGTCATTCTCTATGATTATGGGGAGGAGGCAATTGCATCCAAACTACCACAAGTTTGATGAGTTTCAATCAGAATTCTTGGATGTGTTTAAGACAATGAATTACTCTTTAGGCTTATTTAGGCTAAGTTTATAATAAAGAGGTCACAAATGTGAACATACTTCAACTCCAAATGAAGTATTCAACTGAACTAAGAGGTTACAATAAATAATTAAACAAGTAAGAAAATTAAAATATATCAAAATCAAAAGCTCTTTTGATACTCACTGTGTTGTGCTAAGACTAATTTCTTCATCTACCCCAAAGTGTCTGGTGATCAGGATAATTGCACTTATCAGATATTGTGAACAGCATTGCTAGAAATGTGGTCATGTAGGTTTCCCATTGGTATTCTGATTTCACTTCCTTTACTTTGGAACAATAAGTAGAGCTTTGGATATCTGCATCTGCTTCCATCAGAATGGACGTTTTCATAGTGACAATAATGTAGTCATCAATTTGATTATAGAAAGCCTGGTCAGACCACCCTCTCTACTGTTCTTAATCTTAATTGGGGTAATCTTTTTGGGTTTTAGGTACTTCTCCAGCATGAGGTTCCTTTTTAACTCCACAAAGGCTCCTTCTATAAAGATACCTATTTATTTGTTCTCATCTGTCTTCCAACTCAACTATCCTGTTTCCAGATGTTTTCCTCCCACCTCCCTTAGACCCTCTCCTCTATGATCCAAATTTACTTACAATATCTTAAGATATAATTTCTTTCCCAAGGAAACCCATGGATGTTTTTCTTAGGTTTTTCCTTCCTCAGGGGTTATAAACTACAGTCTGATTATACTTTACTTTAGGTCTAAAGTCTACTAATGAGTAAGTACATACCATGTTTATCTTTATGAGTCTGTGTTATGTCACTAGGTGATTTTTTTCTAGTTCCATCCATTTGCCTACAATTTTCAGGATATCTTTTTTTTCCCTGCTATCATACTTGTTGTACAAATAAGCCACATTTTTTAAAAATAATTCTTCAGTTGAGGGGTATCTAGGATGTTTCCAGGTTCTGGCTATTATGAATAATTCTGCTATGAGCATAGTTCAATAAATATCCTTGTGGTGAAAATGTGCAACCTTTTGGAATATACTCAAGAATGGTATAGCTGGATCATTAAGTAGATTGATTCCCAGTTTTCTGAGAAACCACCATTCTGATTTCAAAAGGGATTGTACAAGTTTGCATTCCCATCAACAATGAAGAAGTGTTCCCTTTGATCCACATGCCCTCCAGCACAGGTTGTCATTAACTTTTGTTCTTAGCCATTCTGACATGTGTAAGATGGTATCTCAGAGTTGTTTTGATTTGCATTTCTCTGATGGCTAAAGATGTTGAGCAACTTTTTAAGTGTGCATTGGCAATTTGAGATTGTTTTGTTGAGAATTTTCTATTATTTAACTCTGCACTCTATTTTTTAATTATTTCTTTTTTAAACTCTCATTTCTTGAGCTCTTAATATACTTTGGAGATAAGCCTTCAGTCAGATATAGGGTTTCAGGAAATCACTTTCCATTTTGTAGGCTGTCATTTTGTCTTATTGGCCATGTCATTTGCTTTACAGAAGTTTATCAATTTAAGGAGGTCCCATTTATTAATTGTTTCTCTATCTGTGTCTGTGCTACTGGTGTTATATTTAGGAAGTGGTATCCTGTACCAATGCATTCAAGGCTATTTTTTACTTTTTTTAATCAAGCTTTGTGTAATTGGGTTTATGTTGAGGTCTTTGATCCACTTGGACTTGAATTTTGTGCAGGGTTGTAGAAATTAATCTAATTGCATTTTGTTTTACATACTGCCATCTAGTTATGTCAGTACCACTTGTTGAAGATGCTTTATGTTTTCAATGTATATTCTTGGCTTCTTCATTAAAACAAGGTTTTATGGCTGTGTGGATTAATGTCAGAGTCTCCACTTTGATTCCATTTATCCATATGTCTGTTTTTATGCTGATCTAAACTGTTTTTTTTTTTTTACTGTAGTTCTATAATAAAATCAGAGATGGTAATGCCTCCAGAAGTTTTTATATTCAACAGGATTGTTTTGGCAATCCTAGATATTTTGTTTGTGTTATATGAAACTGCCTGTTGTTTTCTTGATGTCTGTGAAGAATTGTGTTGGGATTTTAATGAGGCTTGTATTGAATTTGTGGATTGATTTTAGTAAAATTTCCATTATTACTATGTTTATTATACCTATCCAATTGCATGGCTGTAGGTTTATCTCTTGCTTATATTTTTGTGATTGCATCTAACATCCTCAGGTTGTAGTTTCTCTTCTAGTACTTTCTGTAGGGCTGGTTTGTGTATACATATTGTTTATATATTTTTTTAAAATAGAATATCTTGTTAACCCTGCCTACAGTGTTTGAGAGTTTTGGTGAGTATAATAGTTTGCATTAGCATCTGTGGTCTGTTATAATAGGGTTTCTAGCCCCAGGTGGCCACAGGTCCAGACCCTAGACCTGCAGCCCCAGACAGCTTAGCCGCCTGCCACTAGTTTTCCTCCCCAAAATGATTCAGACGCGTATATTAACATTATGCTCTTTGGCTAATGACTTAGGCACATTGCAAGCTAGCACTTTTATCTTAATTCAACCCATTTCTCATTAATCTGTCTGCAACGTGTTCTGTGGCTTGCCTGTGTTCCTTACATGTTTCTTCTTTGGAAGGTGGCTTGGTCTGTGCCTGACTCTGCCCTTCCTTTCCTATTGATTCTGATTCCCCCACCTACTTTTTCTATGATTTCTGTCATGGGCCAAAACAGCTTCTTTATTTAAAGATTGATATTCACAGCATACAGAAAGACATTCCCACATCACCCCCCCCTTCTGTCTAATCAAAAAGAAAGGTTTCAATTTTAACATAGCAAAATTACATATAACAAAATATCTATTAAGAAAGAATTATAGTTATAATATCTAGTCTACTTATATTTAGCAAAATTAAAGAAAATACTCTAGTGGTTAGGATTCAGAGCTCTTACTGTGGTGGCCCGGGGCAGAAACATTATTGTAACAGATGGCATCCCAACATGGGCCAAATATCCACTTAAAGCCTGAAAAGTTTAAAAAGGGTTTTAGCACAGAAACTGAGCCAAAGAAGCTTCCAAAGTGTGTATCTGAAGCAGGTCATTGTACAGAGAAAGTGTGGCATTCAGGACACATTCAAAATGGTGCTATCAGACTGATGGCAGGAGCATAAGCTGCAACCAGGCTGGTTCCTGAAGTCTCACTGAAGACTCAGTAGAATGTGATTGATTTAAGGTTTATGTTTATTTTTAACAAAAAGGAAACAAAGATGGTTTCTTAATAGCAGCATTTTCTTGGGTCTGCTCTGTTTGCTGGTGGCGAACAACAGCAGTCCCTTTAAGAGAAATTCCCCACTCAGCTTTTTTCTGCAAAACTATGTGTCTCTTTAAGAGAGTGTATTTTAAAAGCTCTTATGTTTGGAAAATGGTTAAGGATTCACAATAAAACAGATTCAGATGATAAAAACCTGTAAATGGGTTACACTGTGTGTAAAAGGTACATAGGTTTTAGAAAGAAAAGAAAGAAGGCAAAGAAAGGCTTTAAAAAGAGAGATAGAGTAGTAAAAATATAATAAGCCACATAAAGATGGAAAATAAACACAAAATTTGGATTTTCAGTTATTATTATGTTTTCTTTTAATTTTTTTAACAGCTAATGAGCTAACTGCAGAAAGACCATGGATTATTGCAAAATCTGCTAAGTTAAAAGAGAATACATATTTAAAGGTGTTTTGTATTTGAAATTTGTGTCGAAGGATTTATTGCTTTGGAAGAGTTCTGCTTTTGTTTCCACAGAAGATGAAAACCTGTGTATTGCTTCCAGACAAATATGGTTTTATCAACCAAAACCACCTGAAAAAATCTCTGATGGGAAGAAATAGCTGTATCAGCTTCAGGGCTGCACACTATGATACAGTCTCAAGAACCTGTGAGATTTTCAATGCCCCATAATCAGCAGGAAATAGTAATGGAAAACTACGCCCACATTCCCAAAATATTGTTCATAAATGTTTGTTTTCATTATAAGTGGTTAATGGTCATAGTTAATCTAATTTTAAGAAGAAAAAGGGGATACGGTTATATGAATGATTTTATAAAACTTGATAATTGAATATACTTAGATCAGGAAATCAGCTGTTAATCTCAAAATGTTCTACATTGGTATGGATTTTGGTTTATTAATATAAATTTAAGGTCAATTCTCCTATGCTGTATGTATTTTTCTACTCTTGTTTAAGATATGATCTTATTTAACTGATTTAAAATTGTAATGTATAATTAAGAAATGCAGGTTACTTAGAATTTTAGGTATACAAAGATAAAATTTAATTAGATAAGTAATCTTCAAACACTTCTAAGACCTACAGAATATAGCATTTAAAGTTATTTTGTAGTATGAGGTTTCTGGCCCAGACTTTCTGGCCTAACCTCAAAGTTTAGGTCCGCAGACCCGCAGACCCACAGTCCACAGTCCTACAGAGACACACAGATGCTTTCATTAGTTTTTGGCTGATCAGCCTCAGGCCCAGGCATATCACTTGCTAGCTCTATACCCTTCACATAATCCATGTCTCTTGTTCAGCTATGGGGCTCAGTACCTTTCTTTAGAGCAGCATAGCTGTCCTCTGCTTCTTTCGGCTTCTCTCTGGCATTCCCCTGGTGCTCTTCTGGCACTCTGCTCTCAGAGATTTTCTTAGTCTGGTAGCCCCACCTACACTTCCTGCCTGCCTTTGGCCAATCAGCTCTTTTTATTAAACCAGTAGGTGGGACAATTATTTACCAGGAAACAACACAATGCCCCTACATATCCCCTTTTCTCTTTAAAACAAAAGGAACTCCAATTCTAAAATTCTTTTCCCCCCTTATCTATAACAGCTTATAAGCAACACTGTAAATAAACACAAACATCCATAATCCATGTTTTGGAAATGTGGGCGTCTTTCTCTAGGCTACTTCCTGCTGAATGGGGACGCCAAAAATCTCATGGGAATCCAAAGAAAAATGTAGGATGTCCCGCGCCTATCTCTCGCCCGCGAGGAAAGACACGGCACACACTGAGGATCCTTCTGCAGTATAACTTTAATGTATCTTGGGGGAGAGCATTTAGCTTACGGAAAATGGAGAGGGGAGGAGAAAGAGCGAGAGCCGGCAGAGGGCCGGCAGAGAGGCAGGGGCTGCTGCGCAGGAACCAGCGGCGGCGGGCCCCCAGCGGGGAAAAGGAAAGCCAGAGAGAGCTAGGCTAGGCCCCGGCGTGGTCCGGGCCGGGCCATCCGCCACGTGGCCTAGAGCCCGCGCCCCAGGAGCCGGGCCGGCGTCCGTGCGCACGGCGGGGCAGAGAGAGAAAAAGGAAGAGAGGGCCACGAGGTAGGAAGCACCCGGTTTTAAGTCGACCAAACGGCCCTCGCTTTAGACGTAACATCTTCCTATAGGTCGTAGTTCAGAATCCCATATGACGCCAAGGGAAAGGTGGAGAAACCAGACCAGTCTCGCGAGATTACCAAGCGCATGTGCTCTCTATTGACTCAGGCGGGTTGGCCAGCACCAGATAATAGCGCCACCTTGAGGAGCTGGAGCCAGCGGCCTCCAACATCTCACCCTTCTTAAATATTAAGCAAGAGAAAATCCTATAAGAGGGTGGAGACAGTGATTGCCCCCCAGAATACATTGTGGACTTGCGTGGGGGTCATCTCTAATCTCTTGACAGATCGAGATGCCCCCAGCCTGTCCTCTGCCTTTTGCTGGGAAGGGAATTGAGACAGACACCCTTATGCAGGACAATATGCCTCCCAGGACATGGGTGTGTCCTGTGCGATGCCCTTGGCTCAGCATACCTCTTAGGAAACGGGCTGAACGCTCCACCCAGTGCAATAGACAAGGCTGTCTTAGGTGTGTAGGAGCTGTCTAAGCCACAATATCTCTATTGCTTTAGCATAGTTAGCCATACCTCTATCGAGGTTTTTGAGTCTAGAGCCATTGAGGCTTGAGCCGAAACTGTTTTGTTTCTCTGACTTTGGATTCTGAACCTGCAAACCGTCTAGAGAAGAATGACTAGTCCTCCGCAAAAGACCAGGTCAGACATATCCACCCTCACCCACTTTTTGGAGTAGGGGAAGAAGAGGGAATTTATGGGAAGGAGAGAGGATTTATGGAGTAAGCTCTCTGGTCAGCGACAGGTCTAGCCGAGTGGAATTGGCCTGGACGATCGCCACCTGCAGGTCACGAAGGGTCTGTTCAAACTTAGACGACCAATTCTGTAAGAAAATTGAGAGAGGCTTTTCGAAAGATTAGTTGTCTTTGTAAAGTTTTTATATTGAATAGAGGTTATGTATAAGCCAGCAAGTTATTGCTCACACCTCAATTGTGCCATTTACTGGGGTGGACAATTTGTTAACCGCCTGTGCAGTCTGCACTATTTTTGAAAGTGCACTAGCTGAGGCAGTCACTGAGGCCCCCATGGCAGCTGTGACAATGATTTTTACAATAACAGCAGAGATTCTAAAATCTCTTTTTTGTCTAAATAGCTGCGAGCTATTGGGGAACCACGGTGGTGTGGGCACAAATCGTGGCATGTGGGCCGCTGCTGCAAAGAAATAAAGCTGAGCATCTCAGCATAAGGCATAAAGGCAATTATCAAATTTGTATCTCAATTTATCTATAATTTCTGAAGCATTGCTAACAATCTAAATAACTGGTGGTTAAATTGGGAGAAAATGAAAATATTTTAGGCATGGCCCAACCTATATTTTTGGATTGGCAACTGTTACATGGTAAAATTGAATTTTTATCTGGCCTGCCTGAGCAGAAGGAAGCCAATTTTGGTTTTATCAAACTCTGTTTCCTTTGTCAGGCTGCCGAGAAATTTTTTAGTAATATATCTGAACTATTTTTAACTAAAACATAAACTTCTCTTTAACCCCAAACTTCTATTTTCTTTAAAGCTATGTCTAAATCTTTATACATCACCGGCATTGGCAGAGAGAAGGTGGGCATTATCTTCTACTGCTGTCACCAAACATATCAACTGGAGAAGGCGAAGGCTCTTTTTCTTGTAATATTTTTCTGGTGAGGCGCTCTGGGATCCAAACTGGATTTTTTTTTTTTTTTTCATCCTGTGGAAAAACACAGACAGCTCCCCGGGATCTTATTAAAATAGGATCCGGGCCTTTCCATTTATATTCCCCCTTTCTGTTTTAACAAATAGGATTTTAAGGTCTGATGTGCACGTTAAATAATGCCTTGTCCTTGAGGGTTGTATGGTAACCCGGTAAGGTGTGTCACTTGCATTTGTGCACAAAATTGGGCGAATTTTTGGGAGCTGTAAGCTGGCCCATTATCAGTCTTGAGGCAAGCTGGTTTGCCCCAGGCGCTCTATGCCTCTAAGCAATGTTGAATAACATGTATGGTTTTTTTTCTTGTAAGTGGTGTGGCATGAATAATATCTGAACATGTATCAATAGAAACATGTACAAATTGAAGCTTTCCAAAGGATGGAACATGTGTCACATCTATCTGTCATATTTGTAATGGTGAAATGCCTCTTGGGTTTAAGTAACTGAAAGGCATTTACCACATAATGGGAATCAGACACAATATTAAGCAGACAATCAAACTTTTGTAAAACTTCTAACACAATTAGACATTTAACAATCTGGGGTGCTTTTGACCAGACACAATATTAAGCAGACAATCAAACTTTTGTAAAACTTTTAACACAATTAGACATTTAACAATCTGGGGTGATTTTTGACTAAAATCTTTGAGAAAATGTCTGTGAATTTATAATATAAGCACTCTTTTTATTTCTTGAGCCATTTGTATATATAATTAAGCCATCTTTTAAAGGCACTGAGGAAGTAACACGTGGATATACCACAGGGTGATAAGCCAAACTGTAACAAAGGATATTTAGGATAATGATTATCAATTTTTCCAGGAAACATCAAACAAAGGCTTTAAATCTGCAGTGGGAATTTTCAAAAAAGGTCTAAGCCAATTAATATCTCCTAGTAATTTTTGAAAATCATTTAATGTCTTTAAGTCTCTCCTGAAAATTTCAATCCTCTGGGGAACAATCCTATCAGGAAATATATTAGACCCTAGAAACTGTCCAATTTCTGAAGTCTGAATTTTATCTATTGCAATTTGAAGTCCCCATAATTTTAATTGCTCTTGTAATAAAACATAAGCCTCTCTTAAAATCATCAAATCACAATAGCAAAGGAGGATGTCGTCCATGTAGTGGGCTATAACTACCTTAGAATACTTTTGCCGCACTGGCGCAAGGGCTTCTTGAACATATAATTGACATATGGTAGGACTATTAGCCATACCCTGAGGCAAAACCCTCCATTGATATCTCTTGTCCGGTTCCAGGTGATTAATAGAGGGAACCGTAAAGGCAAACCTAGGCCTATCTCTCTCATTTAAGGGAATGGAGAAAAAACAGTCTTTAATATTTATAATAATCATGTGCCAATCTTTTGGCAAGGCTGAGAGTATGGGAATTCCCCGCTGAACTGGCCCAAAAAGATGCATCTGCGCATTAATAGCTCTTAAGTCGTGCAACAGACGCCATTTTCCGGATTTCTTTTTAATCACAAAAATGGGTGTATTCCATGGAGAGGTGGAGGGCTCAATATGTCCTTCAACAAGCTGTTCTGCAACAAGCTCGATCACTGCCTTAAGCTTATCAGAGGTCAATGGCCACTGAGGAACCCATACCGGCACCTCTGTTTTCCAAGGTATGGGTCGTGCTGCCTCAGTGGCACCTAAGAAAAACCCAGGCCCTGTCTTTCTTCATATCCCATCTTTTTTAAAATCTCTTGTGCTTGAACCGAATATTCATTGGACAATACTAGCCCTAGCTCTTGCATAATATCCCGTCCCCATAGATTTACTGGTAGTGGGAGGACGTAGGGTGTGAACCAGCCTTTTTGACCTTCCTCTGTTCTCCATGCTAGAGCAGATGAACTAACTGTGGGATGAGAAGCATATCCAAGGCCTTGTAAGGAATGAGAAGACTCAGTAGTGGGCCATGATTTTGGCCACCAATGGGAGGAAATTATGCTCTTGTCTGCGCCCGTGTCTAAAACCCCTTTAAATTTTTTATCTTTAACCCAAAGAGTTAGGCTAGGTCGCTGTCTCAAGTCAACCAATAAATAGACTGAGTCTTGTCCTGAAGAGCCCATTGTGAGGCCTGTTGTGGTGTCTGATCTATAAGCGGGGAGCAGAGCTAGCTGCGCTATTTTATCTCCAGGATTAATGGTGAACACCCCAGTAGGACAGGAGCATAAGGCTTGAATTTCACCAGCATGCTGATGATCTATTAAACCGGGGTGAACTACAAGTCCCTGCTTAGTGAGGGAGCCTTGTCCCAACAGTAACCCGATACATGCTTTGGGGATTGCCTCAGGCAGGCAGACAGGTACAGGCTGCACTCCCATTTGTGGTGTCAATAAGAAGTGGGAGGAGGCACACAGGTCCAGTCGGGCTCTCCCGGAGGGCTCACACTCTTGCTTTCCCTGACAAACTTTGCCCCATACTTTTGCGGGCCCTGGGACATGGGGCCCACTATCTCGTTTTTTGGCTCTGTAGTCTCTAATGGTGGTAGAATTCTCCCCTTAATATCTCGGACTGAGCGGCACTGATCTGTTCTATGGTATCCTTTACTACAACGAGAGCATAAGGAGGGGGTAGGCCCCTCAGAGACACAGCATTCCTTTTTAAAATGGCCGGGCTTGCCACATTTAAAGCAAACTCTCTTGGCGGGACCCGTTAGAGGGCGCCTCTGGGACTGCAAAATGGCTGCAGCCAGACCGGCGTTAGTCAGGGGACCGCCAAGCTCTCGGCATACCCTTAACCAGTCTTGTAGACCTTTATTTTTTCTGGGAGCTATTGCCATACGGCATTCTTTGGTAGCTTGTTCAAATACCAGCTGCTCTATCAGAGGGGCAGCCGCCTCTGGGTCACCAAAGATTCGACCTGCTGCCTCTGTCATGCGAGCTACAAAATCAGAAAAGGGCTCTTGCGCACCTTGAATGATTTTAGTTAATTGACCGCTCCCTTCTCCCTTTTTGGATAAAGCCTTCCACGCCCTAATGGCTGTATTAGCAATCTGCTGATAAGCTCCCCAGGGGTAGTTAGTCTGATCAGCCGCGTGTGGTCCCTGCCCTGTCAGCATCTCAAATGTCCAGAGCTCTTGTTCGGGGGTAAGCGCAGTAGCATTGGCCCTAGCCTGTTCTTGAGCAGCCTCGTGCCATAAGGCTTTCCATTCTAGATATTGACCCATACTAACCAGGGAGGCCTTAGCAACTGTCTGCCAGTCGGCAGGCGTCATGGCTGACAATGCTAACCTGTCCAGCTGAGCAACCGTAAAGTTGGCGGTTACACCATACTTTCGGACTGACTCGGCTAGTTCTTTAATCTGAGCGTATTCTACAGGAACATGTATCCGTCCCCCTTCCGCTGCTTCAAACACTGGATAGGCCAAGCTGAGCTTTTTCTTAACCTTCTCGGACAAAAAGGACAGGGTCCCGACTCGTCCCTCATAAGGAGGGGGAGCGGTAGACATTGGCCGTGTAGGTTCGACGGTCAGTTGTCGTTTTCTAACTCTCACATTCTGATCCTCGGGGGGAAGCTCATCAGGATAATATCCCTCTGTAGCTGCCTCTTCTTTTAGTTCACTCTCCTTATCCGGGCTCAACTCATCGTCTCCTGATTGCTCCGATGTATCAGAGCCACTAGAAGAGCCATACTTTAAATCTAAATTTTCAAGTTTCTGTATCGGGTCCAGAGTGGTGGAACTAGGCTTTAGTTTCTGGTTTCCCAGCTCCCCCAAATTCTTTATTTCATCGGGGGGTTCTTTTTCCTTATGAAGTAATTTCTGGTTTTTTAATTCTCCCATCCTTATGGGGTCCTTTTTCCTTGTATTACGGCGTGCGCCTAACCTCACACTGCGCTCGGTTTCTGACATGCTGTCCTGAACTCTCCTTATCACGCCTCGCCCTTTAGCTATCAGAACTTTATAAGCCTTGTCTTCTACAAAGTTCTTTAGGGTAGGCTGTGCCAAAGACTGGGAGGATCTCACAGACCGGTAAAAGCAATACGCAACCCCAAACAATAACGCTATTAAGACAAGCACCAAGGCCTCAAGAAACCCTTTCCAGGGCGGGAAAAATCCCAAAACAAAGTCCAGTTCAGACATACCTCTCCGAGCAACCTGTCCGCAGTTCTGAATCCTGACGGTGCAAACGATGTTAATTCCCGGGTTTTCGGCACCACTTGTCCCGCGCCTATCTCTCGCCCGTGAGGAAAGACACGGCACACACTGAGGATCCTTCTGCAGTATAACTTTAATGTATCTTGGGGGAGAGCATTTAGCTTACGGAAAATGGAGAGGGGAGGAGAAAGAGCGAGAGCCGGCAGAGGGCCGGCAGAGAGGCAGGGGCCGCTGCGCAGGAACCAGTGGCGGCGGGCCCCCAGCGGGGAAAAGGAAAGCCAGAGAGAGCTAGGCTAGGCCCCGGCGTGGTCCGGGCCGGGCCATCCGCCACGTGGCCTAGAGCCCGCGCCCCAGGAGCCGGGCCGGCGTCCGTGCACACGGCGGGGCGGAGAGAGAAAAAGGAAGAGAGGGCCACGAGGTAGGAAGCACCCGGTTTTAAGTCGACCAAACGGCCCTCGCTTTAGACGTAACATCTTCCTATAGGTCGTAGTTCAGAATCCCATATGACGCCATGGGAAAGGCGGAGAAACCAGACCAGTCTCGCGAGATTACCAAGGGCATGTGCTCTCTATTGACTCAGGCGGGTTGGCCAGCACCAGATAATAGCGCCACCTTGAGGAGCTGGAGCCAGCGGCCTCCAACAGTAGGATTATAGACAAGTCTTTAATGGAGTAGTCTCTAAGGCTGGGTCATCTCAGCCAGTCTCCTTGCAATTATTTTGGATTCAGAGCTCTGGAACTTCAACAGAGGTGTTCTGAAATGCTGAATCATCTGGTCCATCCATTTCCATTGGACATATTTCAGGGGGGTCTTCCTCTATCAATCTTTATGTTCTTTATCCAGGAAGAAATCCACAATCTTTTATTTTCTGTGAAAATAAAAGGAAAACCTCTTCTCCAAAGTAGCATATCTTTGCATTTCAATTTTAAAGTAAACTCATTTACAAAATACATGGGTTGAATTACTCTAAAAACATTATAATCAACTGTCTTTTAGCAGCTTTTACTAAGTCATTTTCAGTATAGAAGCTTAAAGACAAGACAGTAATATACAGTATCCAGACATTCTTTGTATTTTCCATCATTACTTGGCTTTTTTATTTATTTATTTATTTATTTATTTATTTATTTATTTATTTATTTATTTATTTATTCATTCATTCATTCATTCATTCATTTATTTACTTATTTATTCATTTATTTATTTATTCTATTTCTTTAAGGGCTTTCTCTACCTCTTCTTTCTTTCTTTACGCCTATGTATATATATTTTCAAAACACTCTTTACCACTTAGACTATTTTTTTTTAAAAAAAAAACTGTCTTTACTGTATATTTATTTCTTAACTTTTTTTGTCCTGACCACACCTTTGCTTGTCTAGGGTGATTGATTCCACCCAGATTCTTCTATTTCTTTCTGTTTCTGAACACACCTTTAATCTGCCAGGATTAAAGGCTGGTATGATAGGTGGATGGTTCTACCCAGCTCCTAGTCTAATTTCATAGAATTTATCTTTTTAACCCAGGTACTCTGGGGAATTTTAGGGTCCATATAATGACCAAGTCAAACCGCCCTCTTCTGCTCATTAACTCTATTTAAGTATTATGCATCAGGGCCTTTTAGAAGACTCCCAAGTATTTTGCCTTTAAGGCTGAATCAGGAAGCTTCTCTTAAAAAAGTCAAGCTTTAGTTTGCCTCAGGCAAACAGAGCTGATCCATGAAAACATTGACACTAGAAAGCCATCTTTGATTCCGTTCCCTTTTTCTGTTTATGAACTTAAAACTGAAATAAATCATTTATAACCTTTTCCTTATATTGAGGCTCCTGTGAGACTTGAGAACCCAGCCATTTTACACCTTAAGCTGCACTCTAAAAGCCCGCCATTGTAGTTCAAGCCTATGTGCTTTAGCAGGGCATCTCTATACCACGGCTTACATGGGAGACACAATTCAGAGGCTGCTTTGGGCTCTAGAGCATTTTTTAAGCTTTCTATGGTTTTTTTGTGGGTATGTTTGACACACATTGGGCTGCCATTTGTAGTATTTATAGTATGAGGTTTCTGGCCCAGACTTTCCCACCTAGCCTCAAGGTTTAGGCCTGCAGACCCACAGTCCCGCACTCCCACAGTCCCACAGGGACACACAGATGCTTATAATAGTTTTAGGCTGATCAGCATAAGGCCCAGTCATATAACTTGTTAGCTCTCTACCCTTCATCTAATCCATGACTCATCCTATTCAGCCATGCGGCTCAATGCCTTTTCTCACAGTAGCATGGTTGTCCTCTGCTTCTTCCGGCTTCTGTCTGGCATTCTGCTCTGTGCTTCCTGTTCTTAGAGTTTTCTTAATCTGGTAGCTCCACCCACACTTCCTGCCTGCCTTTGGCCAATCAGTATTTTTTATTAATCCAGTGGGTGAGACAATTATTTACCATGAAACAACACAATACCCCTACATTATTTTAATAACTTAGGCTTTTCTGGACAGTGAGACAGATCTGCTCATGGCAGCAACAATCTAATTCAAAAGAAAAATGGGCATCAAAGAAAATCTGTATGGAGTCTACTTTCTTTGTGGCACTGGTTAGCCACTGGACAAGAACCTGTTCTTGCATTGACTACTTGATAATATGCTGTTTAAAATGGACATGCAGGTTCAATAGGAAGGTGACCTCTGAACTTTGGCAGAACAAGCCGAGAGAGTCCTTCAGATTCCTGCTTTGCAGAGAAAACTGTCAGACATTCTTCAGGACTCAAGGAGAAGCAACTGATATACTATACCAGAATGGACAGAGCAGATTTCCTGCTTCACTGAAATGAAAAGAGACTCTGGGCCTGTAGGCTGAAGATGGATGCTCCAACATTATAAAGGAACTTTGGGTGACTGTCCAGGCAGATAGGTGTCATCTCTGTCCTTTCTAGATTTTAGAAGTTGCTTGCACTTCTGGTTTACTTGGGTAAATATATTCTTCTGTGGCCTTTGATATAGTTGAAGATTAGATTGTTATAGGCATAGTTTTTCTTTGTCCTTTGAAAGGTATATTGGATATGATACTTTAGATTCATAAGGATCAGATAGATGATAGAGTATTTTCTTTAATTTTGCTGTAATTCTTTCTTGATAGCTATTTTGTTATATGTAATTTTGTTATGTTAAAATTGAAACCTTCTTTTAGATTACACAGAAATGAGGAGGTAATGTGGAAATGTTTTTCTGTATGCTGTGCATATTAATCTTCAAATAAAGGGCCATTTTGGCTATGGAAGGCACTGTAGAAAAAGTAGGTGGAGAATCAGAATTGGTAGGAAAGGAAGGGCAGAGTCATGGACAGACCAAGCCAGCTGCCCAAGAAGAAACATGTTAGGAACACAGGTGAGCCATGGGCCATGTGGCAGACGGATTAATGAGCATGGTTTGAGTTAAGATATAAGAGCTATCTAGCAATGTGCCTGAGTCATAGACCAAACAGCATGAACTTAATATAAGTATCTGAATCATTTGGGGGGCCTGATCATCTTCAGGCAGCTAAGGGGTCTGGGGTTGCAGGTCTGTTGGTCTAGAACTCTGGCTGCCTGGGGCCAAGAAACCATATTGTAACAGTGGTCTGTTAGTATCTGTATAATTTCTGTCTAGGATCTTCTGATTTTTATAGTCTCCTTTGAGAAGTTTGTTGTTGTTCTGAGGTGTCTGCCTTTGTAAGTTCACTGTACCTTTATCTTTGCAGCTATTAATATTAATTTTTATTCTGTATGTTTTGTTTTGATTATTATGTGGCAAGTGGACTTTTGGGGTATAGTCTATTTGGTGTTCTTTAAACTTTTTATATGTGTATAGGCATTGCCTTCTTTTAGTTTGAGACTATTTTTCTCAATGATTTTGTTAAATATATTTTCTGTGCTTTTGAGCTGATATTTTCCTTCTATTCTTATTATTCTTAAGTTTTTTGTTATAATGGTGGAAATGAAAACTGGTTAATATGGGTAGAGAACCATCAAAATGTTAAAATTAAATCTACCATATGATCTAGTTACATTGCTACTCCCAAAGGACTTGACTTCCTGCTCCTCAGATTGTCATTCAGCCACATTCATTGACACTCTATTCACAATAGCTCAATTATGGAAACAACCTGAATGATCTTCAATTAATAGATTAAAAAATATGGCACATAGACATAATTATGAACAATGTACATATACGTCTATAAGAATTAAAGTATAACCATGGAATTTCCAGGTAAATGAATAGCACTTTAAGGGAAGTAACAGAGACTCAGAACCACAAAGTGCACGTGTCCTTTCTCACTCACAATTCCTTGCTCAAGATTTTTAAGATATGAGTATACAATATGTAGTAACCACAGAAGCAGGTTACTTAGGGCTTGTTGTTGTGATCAAACACCATGATCAAAACAAGTTTGAGGAGAAAAAGCTTATTTGGCTTATACTTCCACATTGAAATCCATAATTAAAGGAAGTCAACCCAGGATCTCAATAAAGGCAGAAGTCTGGAAGTTAGAGAAAATACAGGGGCCATGGAGTGTTATTTAAATCTGTTTTAAATATCCTCCAGTTTGTCTTCTGTGCATAAGTCTACACTTAGAGATTTAAATAAGTGCTGCTTACTGGCTTGCTCAGCTCTCTTATAGAACCCAGGACCCCATCCACAGTGGACTTGGCCTTTCCATATTAATCACTAATTAAGACAGTGACATACTGTGTTGCCTACAGCCTGATTTTATGGAGGTATTTTGAAAGTTGAGATTACCATATCTCAAATGATATTTTTAGCCTGTGTCACATCAACATAAAAATAGCCAATACAGAGGTAGGGTTAGAAGTTGAAGTATATAGGTGGTAAGAAGCTTAACTCTGTTTTGTTTAGTAAAACATTTGTAGTTGTGAATAATGTAATCATGAGGTTGCAAGTCCAAGTTGGTTTTATATGGTAGAACAAAGAGAAACACAAAAATTGACAGAAACAGAGAGACAGATTTAAATAACAGATATTAATTTAGGTCTGTATTTATTTTATTTCTATTTTATTTGATATTTTTCTGCTTAATTTTCCTAGCATTTGCCAACTTGTATAGAATTTTGTGATCATATAATCACTATTTTATTTAATTATTCAGCAAATTAAGATGTTGATTAGTAGTTGTAACAGAAGCTATCTCCCACTTGGTTCACAATTTAAGAGCTATGGTTGTAGCATCTTGTGTTGATGATGCTATTTATAACTTGTTCAGAGTGTAGACTTATGCACAGACAACAAACTGGAGCATATAATTTTCTTTTCTTTACATGGGGAGAGTATTTATTGTTGACTAGAATATATAATTTCCATTTTAATTTCTCACACTGAGTTTGTGCACTCAATGTTTCTCCAGAGCTTAGTATATTTAGAATCCAGAACACATGAAGAAAGGGAAGGAAAGAGAAATTAATGAGTTGTTAGTAGGTATCCATACTGTTAGGTAACTTTGTACAGAGGAAGATGTCAGCTCTCTTTAGATAAAATCAGATATACTCAGAAATGTGAATTAGTAGTAAATTGTTAGGAAAAACAACATTAATGATGACTTCAAGGGTGATTCTATTTTCTGTGAAAAGATTTAAGTTTAAATTTTATTTTTTTAAATCAAGAATAGTAGAATTTAGAAACATAAGTAAAAATTGTGTACAGAGTTTAGATTCCAAAACAGACCACCAAGATATGAAATCCTTTGTAACAGCAGAGTTTATTAATAAGCTATATCAGTTCACTTCATCTGTCCCATGCAGTGCTTAAGTAGGAGAGACTCCAGTGGCACAAGGCAAAAGCTTTTATTGCAGGAGATTTTAAGGGCTTTAGCGCTTCAGTGTTACAGTCCTGGGTTTTGTCCTGGATAGTGCTAGGGGTATCTGATATGAATTCATTGTTTTCTCCAAATTCTAGGGGTGTATCAACATTTAGCAACAGTCATTAAGGTTAATTTATTTTATCAGCATATCAGTAGACTTGTGCCTAGAGATAGTCTGTTCTATTGTTAATTGACTTTATCCAAGGAAGAGAATGTTTGTGGTTTTTCTGTTAATTCAGAGCATACTGGGTCAGGAGCTAAGAGATATGTCACATTCCACTGAATCAGGATTCTGGGTTTTGTTGTCTTTCTTGAAGCTTGTCATGGTTGCAGTCTGAGTCTGTCCAGGATCTGCTCTAGCTAATGTATCCTTAGGTTGGGGCTCTTGAGTCCCTTCTATAAGAATAACTTTTGAGGACTCAATTATGGGTTCTCTCTGAGGGGTTTCAGTGGGAAATATTGGGACTGAAGCACCACCAGCTATACTGTGTTAGTCTATTGAGAATACAAGGCTCAAGGGTAAGAATAAATGTTATAAATTAGCAGAGACTGCAATGCCATTTGTTCTTTTCAGTCTTGTGTTTATGCTAAGAGCTCTTGTTACGATGCAGAGATCAAAAGTTAATGTTGGGAACTAGGTGTTAGCCAGCCCTAGTTTGGACATGAGGATCAGCTTATTAATGGTTTCAGGGTTAATTATTACCCATATCTCATTACAAAGAGTGTGTGGGGAACCATGGTCCTAGCATACCAAAGTAAGCAGAAGTAAGCACATCGTGGATTTGTCTGTCATTACTTCAAGCTTCAGTGGGTTTTTCAAGTCTTGGCAAACCATACAGTCACATCCTGCAGGTTCTCATGGCTCCATCAGCTTTGAGACAGCATCATGAGCATGGGAATGGTGGTCCAAACAGCCATAACATCCACCTTGATGGCTGTGGGCATCATCAGGATCATAAAATAGGGTTCCTTTTAGTGAAGTTGTAGGGTCTTGTGCTGGTGCTTCTGAATTCAGGCTCAATTCTCTGGCTGAAATTGATGTGTAATAGACAGTGGAGCTGTCTACATACCCATTGCAGTCTCAGCCAGATGTCCTTGAACATCAAAGCTGTCATGTTGCAAGCAAATTAGCATCACTGATCTTAGCCAACAATTCAGATCTTAGGTTAAGCAAGATTGATGGATATTGACCAAAGCTGATTTCAAATGTGGTAAAGTTGGGGGTATAAGAGGAATTCTTCATCCTATATAGGGTAAAGAGAAGAGACACCAAGTCACTATCAGTCTCCATGGTAATTTACTAATGGTCACTTCTTTGGTAAGGTTCATATGTTCTACCTAGACAGTGAAATTTCCAATCTGTCTTAACTTTTTTTCTTAAGTTACTTATACTTCAAAGGATGACTATTGTCCATTGTCTGAGACTACCTGCTCAGGTGTATGGTTATGATGTCTTCAACTAGCTTCTTGATAACCACTTGGGAAGTTTCATGTTTAGTTGGAAAGGCTCTGCCCATTCCAAAAAAGGTATCTATATAAATCAATAAGTATTTATAACCATATTTTCCTGGTTTATCTGTATGAAGTCAGGCTCTCAATGGGACCTGGGTCTGGTTCCATGAATCCTCACCCCAGTTGGTATTTTGTTAAATCTGGCATTGGACAGCTGGCAGGCCAAGCATCTAGAGGTAACTTGTTCTTTTTTGTCCCCGAGGCAGAATATATTTTGACTATATTGTATAAGCAGGTTCTTAGCTTTCTTGGGTCCTAGGTTAGTGGTCTAATGATGAATATGAATAAATAGGTCCATGACAATTTTAGTCAGAAGGATAAGTCTTCTGCTCCCTGTTAGCTACCATATGTCTGGTTTGGGGAGATGCCAGACTTCTTTTCATCCTTGATGAAGCTGCTCCTATCCATATACCATGTGAGATTGACATCTCACAATGGCTGGTCCATCAGCTCAGGGCATGTATCATGAGCATGGATGAGCAGCTCAAAAGAGTCATTAATGGGTAGGGAAACGGAGTGATTGATGGACATTTTCAGTAGCTGCTGCAATCAGGAGTTTGGCTACTACTGGAGGAGGATGACCTTGGGATGCTCAGACCTGTAGGCCCTCAAGTTAATGGAGGGCCTAATCAAATATGGTGGGAAAGTTGATACCTTGGGTAAGCCTCATCCAGGTCAGCTTCCCATTGTCAGATTTATGCCTGTAGAAATGCAAAGTAAGCTTGAATTTGAGGAGCAAGAGGTAGGCTAAAGAAGTCATCTTTTAAGTCTAAAACTGTGTACTATTGAAGATCAGGTGACATGGAGCTTAAAAAGGTATTTGGGCTGGTCACAGTGGTCTGTATGTGTAGCACTGAGGTTTCATGGTCCTGGGTGGCCAGAGGTTCAGACCCCAGACCTGCAGCCCCAGACCCCTTAGCTGCCTTCCGCTGCTCAGGCCCCAAAAATGATTCAGACACTTATATTAACTTCATGCTGTTTGGTCTATGGCTTAGGCACATTGCTAGCTTGCTCTTACATCTTAAATCTATTTTTATTAATCTTTCTGCCACGTAGCCTGTGGCTCACCTGTGCTCCTTACATGTTGCTCCTCTGGGCTTCTGGCTCAGTCTTTCCCTGACTCCTCTCTTCTCCTGCCTATGTTGCAATTTCCCCTCCTACTTTTTCTATGGTGCCTGTCATGGGCCAAAACAGCTCCTTTATTTAAAGACTGATATTCACAGCATACCAAAAGGCATGCCCATATCATGTATGCCCAACTCTTTTATTGTTCTGGACTAGCAGTAGTCCAGAATGAGGATTTTTGACAGGGAGCAATGGTTTATTCCAGGCTGACTGGAGAGGTCTTAAAATTCTCTGGTCCATCAACTGTTGGATATGTGGAGTAATACCTGCTCTGGCCTCTGCTGACATGGGGTATTGACAAACCTGTGTTGGGTTGGTTTCAGGTTTTTGTTCAACTAAAATTGGGCTTGATGTTTAGCAAACCCTGTGCCTCCTGTTTCAACAAAGGTTTCTGGGAACTTGTTTATTCAGTAATGTATTTCTCTAGACTCGTGGATAAGATCTGTATTGGTCTTCCTCTGAAATCAGTTACCATTATTTTATCTCTCTCAGATAATATTGGGGGCCCCATTTTTGTCAGCAAGTTTCTCCACAGAAGGAGTTAGAGGCAGTTAGGCAAAACCAGTAAAAGGTAATATTCTGGTTGTTTTGAGACCCACTGTCCTCAGATAGTCCATGAGTATTGAACCATGCTAACTGCTTGTTTTAGCGTTTTTCTTTGTAACTGGTTCCACGGGTGGTGTTAGGACTAAGTATTGAGTGCTGGTATCAACTATAAATTCAACAGGCTTCCCCTCCAGGTTCAATATTGACCTAGGTTCATAGATGGAGCACCAAAGCCTGTCCCTTTCACTTACATTCTTCCCCTGATTCAGCCACATTGTGGAGTTCTCTTTGAGCTTGTTTCTTGGTGCAGTTTTTGGCTCTGTCCAGTTTCTTTACAATAGCCATACTTTTCTTTTGTAATTTTGGTTTATTAGCATCCTGGGGGATCTTACCTTGTTCTTGAATGAGGTAGTAAACTTCCATTCCTTTTTCCTCAGGGTCTGAGGTCTTTGATGCCAGCAGGGTACGTGCCATGTTTCAAGTCTATTTTTCCTCAGTCACCATTCAGGCTTTTCCTCTTTTTATTGCCCTAATTATTCTTGTCTCTCATTTTCTTCCATTTTTAATCAGGACTGTTTCTCTTCCAGAAATTTTATTATTGAAAAATTTATTTGGTACTTTCACCAAATCATAAACATAATCAGTGACTTATTTAATAAACCTTCTATCATTTGAAGGTTCTCTAGGTATCTGAAGATGCCTAATGAACAAATGCTAAGACTATTGTTGAGCTATTCTCAGCTGCCTCAGGGTACATAGAAGAGCATGCCTTGAAAGCCTCAATCAACCTCGAGAGATAGGTGGAGTGTGATACATTAGCATCCTGCTGAACATTATACATTTTTAGTCATATATGTTGGGCACGTAGCAGCTGCCTATGAACCACCCATTAGATTCTGGCAGTAAATTTTTTAGCCCCTCTTTACCTTCCAAGGAGTTGAAATCTCATTCTAGTCTAGTTAGTGGGAAGCCTTCATCAATTTGAGCTTGGTTTGTGATGGCATAGCCATTCATGCCTGGAACCAATTTTCTGACATCCACCAGGATCCATCCCTTTTCTTCTGTGGTAAATAAGATTTGTAATAATGACCCACAGTTATTTCAAACAAGTTGATTAGTATATATTACAGAATCCAAAAGATTAATGAAACCCTTTGTGTTCTTTGCAAAAGGGGGAGTTGGTTCTTCCAGTTGTAAAGATCAGTCATATTGAATGGCTAATAGTGGAAGGTTTCATTTCTCTGTTTATCCTGTTGGTCCTACTACCCAAAGGAGAAGAATAGTGGAGTCTGGTTCCTGGGAGGTCCTTCCAAAGCTTGTTCCTAAGTGTAAGAAGGCAGACAATGGGTTAACTTCTCCATGGGTGGGCAGGTGTTTTTTGAAGTTATCAAAGGAAAAAGTTAGAGAGCCAAAGGAGCAGGCAGACAAGGTTGGGGAAAATCACACCCCCCCCCCTTGTAGCATCTGAGGAGCAGAAGGGATATAGTGTTTTCTTATGATAAAAATGGCTGTGTTGAGGGAAGATTAGAAAGAGGAGTAGAAACCAGAGGTTTAAGACAGATATGGGAAGAATGAATCATGGTATTCCAAATAGAATTATAGGGCCTCTTGTCAAGAGATTCAGGTCTCATGTAAATGGCATCTTTAGTTTCTCCTATAATGAAGAGATCAGTTTGTTCTCTCATCAACAATGAGAAGAATATATCATTGTTTTAAATGCTGCATCTGCTTTAATGAAAGAGAAAAATCTACACCATCTTTAGAACAGGCCTCCATGGTGACCTGGAACTGAATTCATGCCCCCCAAATGTGCTGTGTCAGCAGAATTCAAAGCAAACTTCTGGAACACAGTCTAACAGGAGGCATGGTAGTAAAATTTAACAAGATCCAGATGTCTGTAGATATTCCATATCTTGCCATAAATCCTGTCAGCATTCAATGACCATTAATGATTTAGTGCCTATAGCCTGACCAACGATTTCAAAATATTACCTCACTATGTCCCCTCTCCCAATCCTAAAATGTGAAGACATACAGATCTCTGCGTGTGGTATTTTGTCTGTATAAGCTCTTTGAAATAAGAGCTTTGGCTTTTTTCTTCACTTGCTTAGAGAGTGTGAGGAAAAAGCCCTTGCCTAGGCTTCAATAAAGAAACCTTTGTTTTTGCATCAGGTAGCTGGCTCCATGGTTTTGTTGTTGGGAGGTTTCTTGATGTAGGCACAATAGTAATAAAGTATATGACAGCCTCAAGAACCTGACACACATCAAAAGGTTAAATCAGGAGACACAGCTTCTTTTCAGCAGACATGAAGAATAGAGGAAAGCAAAAACAAACAAAAAAAATTTTCAAGTGTTGGCACAAGATAACATTGAAACTTGTTTATATAACCTGCAAAACTGCTTCAAACTACATATTTTGTCAGACTAAGAGAAATAATTACTAAACGTATGTACACTACAAGAAAAGGTTATTCCATAAAGAAAAGAATTATGAAGCAGTATACATAAATACTCTATTCAGAGCAAATCAATGAAGTGATTTATGAGTTTCCTTATCATTAATTTATTTAAAATCTGGTTATTTCTTTGAAGTAAGGCTTGAAATAATATTACTACTGAGTATTATTTGAGGTTCATAAAAGACAAAAATAAAGCATAGGAGGGATTTCAACATATAATTTGAAATGTCTATTAGAAATATAAAAGCATTGCTATATCTCCTGTGAGTTTTATTTGTGTGGTTTTGGGCTGGTTTGTTGTTTTTTAGTGAGTGTGACTACATCTCATGTAGTCTTAAATTGCACTCTGTGGTTTAGGCTTCCTTTGAATATGTGATCATCTGGCATCTGCCTCTTCAGTGCTAGGATTACATGTATGTACCTCCATGCCCATTCACCGAATCATTTTGGTAAAAAAGCAATTAAATAGTAGCATAGTGAATATAGTTGAAAACATACAAATCCATAAAATAAAACCATAGTAGACAAGGCAAAAGAGAGAAGGTTAGGATTAAAAGAGCAAATATAATAAGTAGAATATAGATTAATAGTCATCAAATATTAGCTCAAATAGATTAATATGCTAATTAATCAATTTAAATATGAGTCATTTAAATATAGCAAATAAATTCTAATTTTATAATATATTTGAAATGAACTGACATTTTTAATAATAAATTTTAAGCATCAATAAAAGGAGAATTAATAATCTTAAAATATAAAATGATTTTTAAATTAAGTAAATGTTTTAACATTGAAAAATATTACTAGTTGAAAAACTTTTTAAAACTGATCAATAAAATAAAGAATGCACAATACTAAAATATTAGAAAAATATTAGTGCATATGCACATCAAAAAGATATTAAAGGTTTACTATGAACAATTTTATACCTGAAAATTTGATAAATCAATACACTAATTACTTTATAGATACAAACCATCAAAACATGTACAAGAAGAAATGGTTGTATAAAGGGCCATTTTTACTGAATAAATTAAATCAATGGTTTCTAATATTCAAAATAGCATTTGACAAAGAAAATATTTACCTGGAAGAATTTTAAGAAACTTAATAATCTGTTCACATTGGTCTTTTTTATAATTTACTTTTCTACTGGTAGATAAAGCACCATGGCCAAGGCAACTAATAGAAAGTAAGTTTATATGTGGTGCTCAAGAGTTTCAGAGGGATAGTGCCCTTTACTATCATGGTGAGAAGCATGGTAGCAAGTAGGCAAGCATGATGCTGGTGCGTAGTGAGAGCTTACATTTTGTTCCATAAGCCAGAGGCAGAGAGATCTCACTAGGAATAGTTTTAGTCTTTTGAAACCTCAAAGTATGCTTCTGTTACCCATCTTCCTCAACAAGGCCATATTTTTTAATCCTTTAAAAATAGTTTCATCAATTGGAGACCTAATATTCAAATATATGAGCCTATAAAAGTCATTCTCATCCACACCACCACAGTCTCCATTTACTAACCAAAGTTATGAAGTATTTCTCCTATATTCGTGGATGACAGATCCTAGTGTAAATGTAATGTCACCTAAGAAGTGGAGAAAATGTTTTACAAATAGTTGATGAAAGAATACATAATTAGCTGCTTTGTTAATCATAGGCACTTGGAATTAGAATGACTCCTAAATGCCATGCTTATAGCTCCCTTCCAGGCTCAACATCAATGAGAGGTGATAGACTTTTTATGCTATAGAGCCTGGTTGTAAGGCTTAAATTATTGAGAATTTGTCCTAGGGGGGTATAGTGGAACTGCCAACTTTTTTTTTTTTTTACACCCCAGCTATCATGAGGTGAAACTCCCTTATCATCATGTATCAGTTGGACCCAGTCAACAAGCAATAGCATTAACTAAAATTAAATTAAAATTGCCTTTCTTATTTTCAAGTTGATAAGTTAAGATATTTAAAATATCTTAATACAACACTAATATATCAATTTATGACATAATTAAATATCAGTGCTATATTTATTCTTACTAAAATAAAAGTTATACTTTTGCAAACTACTATGGCAAATACTCTTAAAGGAAAACAATGGGCTGATTTAGATAGAGAAATTACGTTACAGACTTCTTCTAGATTTAAAGGAGTTTCTTATTATATCTTGAATGTTTGTTCATTTTATGTTTTGTTTTTATCTTTGTTTTAATCAGACGCTTATTAAGTAGAGTGAGAATACCTTAAGGCATAGGTGCTATTAATGACCTGTTGTCTGGTTACTGGCTCTGGGGAGAGGTAGTTGTGTGTACAGTGTGTACACATGTATTTGGTACATCTAGAAAACTGATGGCATAAAAAGCAAATATAGTCACTAAACCAATAAGAAAAAACATGTTAAAATAATTATTTTTTGTAAACAGATTGTTTATTACAGGTGGTAAAGAGATTATATAAAAAAAAAACCTATGAATTGTAAGAAATCTTAACAGGTCAATTTGGACACTCAAATAGTTTGCCTTAAGAGTTTTATTGTTTCAAGACATATTCATATTATGTAATAAGGTATGAAGCAAATAACTGAAGAACAGAGGTTTATAAATAACTATTCTTTTACCAAAGCATAAAGCCTAGATAAAAAACTCATGATTAATTGAACACCCAGAACATTACACAAAACTCTTCTTGATACACTGAATTTTTAAGACTTTTTTTCTGTTCTTTGTTCATTTTATTGAACCAATTTATATTCCTAATATAATACTCCTATCTACAAATTAAAGTATATTTAATTGCTTTCCTTTTCTAAATTATAAATTTCAATACATACTAACTAAACTAAATTATCATAGGAGGGCTAAAGGGGACACTTAAGCACACAATTTCAGAAGATGGTCTTTCTCCACAATTTCAAGGGGAGCCCAGACAAAACACCAAAATTAAAGCATACTTGTACAATGGAACTAATTTAAATCACGTACTCTTCTAAAAATATTTAGTGATTAAGATAACAATTATAATGTTTAATGAGAAATCTGAATCATAGGTTGGTATGATGCTAAGATTGTCTGGGGTGTCCTCTGTTAGTTATCATAACTAGGTCTTTATATGTAAGCAAACAATTTCTTGAAATAGTAATGTTTGATAAATAATTAATGAATTATAAGAATGTCTCTATATTTACATAGGATCATTAGCATGAAAGACGGAGATATATTAAATGACTTTTGATTTCAAAAAAATCTATGAAAAGATAACTAGTATGTGAGTTGTTCATTTGTTTAGACAGTAAATTATTTTAGCTTTCAATATTGTATTAAATTTCAGTCGTATAAAATGTAATCTTTTAAAATATAAAACATAAAACCCTATTATAAAATAGAAAAGTTTATTGCAGAAGTGCTAGGCAAAGGCAGTGTGACTCTGACTCTGTCACGAAGCACTCAATGTATCACCCAAAGTGTACAGCTGCCATCTTTCATGCCAAAATGTTTCCTTGCTTCTGTTTCCAGTTAATGATAACACAGGCACTGAGGAAAGGCAGACTTCCCATTTATGAACTCAGAAACACTGGGCAATGCACCAGAGTTCTACTCTCATTCCCTTGTCACTACACAAGAATAAATACAGCACATTGTGCAGGGCAGAGCTTCCCTGAAACACATGTATCATCAAATATGGTACCTTCCATGTATATTATTTTTATTTGCAAATATTTTATTTGGCAATAATATATGTTGAGAAAATGCTATTTATGTAATGCAAACAATACAAGAATGTGTAAGCAGTCTTCCACTTTACTGTTTCATTTTCACAATCCATGGAGTATGGAGGACTCAGCTATATCATATCATTCCTTTATTTTGAATCTTTCTATATTTACACTGTGTGGAGGCACAGGCAACAAACTACAAACATTCAAAACATTCTGCTTCTCTCATGCATTTGAATAAGAAACAAATTGCACTTTAAGATTGCAAAAGTTTTACAACTACAAAATTATAATACTATTGCTTAGATTCAGAAAACAATAAAAACATCAGTATACTTGAGGTTACAGATCTAAAAACCTGAAAAAAAAATATGTCTAATAGATGAGAAGAATGAACCCATTTAAGTTAAATGGTTTGGCCAAGATCAAGGAGTGTTTGCAAAACCTCATATGGTACAAAAAGAGTTTTTTCTTTCTATAATCTGATTTCAGAAGAGTTGATGTCTAGAGTAAATCAGAAATTAAATAAAAATATCAGGTTATTCATAAGAAGGAAGCACCCTGTATTTATTGCAGTGAACAGTATGCATACATAACTTACTGCTTTGAGCTCAGTGAACAATATGCACATGTAACATTGTTTTGGGGTCTCCCCATACTTAAGAAGAAAGAGGCCACATTCAGAATGCTGTAATATTAAGTTTCTAGCATGGACATTCTGGCCTAGCCTTGAGGTTTGGCCACACAGACCCACAAACCTGCAGTCCCACAGAGACACACAGATGCTTGTATTAATTTTATGCTGATTGACCTGGGGCCCAGGCATACAACTTGTTAACTCTTTGCCCCTAAACTAACCCATGGTTCTTGTCCTGTTCAGCCATGCAGCTCTGGATCTTTTCTCAGAGCAGCATAGTTGTCCTCTGCATCTGTTCGCTTCGATGGCATCTCTGTGGCATTTCTGCTCTGTTCTTCCTGCTCCCAAAGTTTTCTTAGTCTGGTAGTCCAGCCCACACTTACTTTCTGCTTCAAAAAATTAGTATTTTTATTAAGTAGGCAGGAAAATTATTTACAATGTAACAGAACACAATCTCACTACATAATGCAGTCTGATTTTAATATTTTACATATAGGCATACTTGTTTTGTGGTGGTTTGAACTAATGCCACTTGTTGAGTTATTTAAACACTCTGCCACAGACTACACACCTAGCATATGTGCAGTTTGTTATTGTAAAGGCCTGGGAATTACCCAAACTAGTTTGTATTCTCAAATACAAATTGATATAGTATTATAGGGTTAGTGTTAGAGCAGTGACATAGCATATAAAAGATCTCGGATTCAATTATGAGCATTGCTACAAATTAATATCTCTATGTTTTTTCATTCTACAGTAGCTTTCCATAACTTTTGTTCTAACATCATTTTGGGAGAGGGCAATGAAAATTTAGAATTAGAGCAGCATAATATCTAACTAAAGTTGTCTGACTCTAAAATTTTGTTGCTCAAATAAAATTTATTCTAATATAGTGGTTCTTTAATATAGTGATCCTTTAATACAGTTACTCATATGTGGTGACTCCCAGCCAAAATTTATTCTCACTATTACTTTATAATTGTGATTTTTTGTTGCTATTATGAATAATACTGTAAATATTTTTGGAGAAAGACATTTGCCAAAGGAGCCATCATTTACATGTTGAGAATCATTGTTGTAATAGCTGTAGTTATTGGAATAATTATTTTGTTTTATTTGTTTGTTTTATATTGATTTACTATTAATAGAGTATTTACAAAATAGGCATGGGGAAACATGTGACAGACTGTTGTACCTCTATATGGGAACTAAATCTACATTTAAAACTTCTTCTATGTCCTGTTAACACAACTCACCAATTACAGATTCTTGCTGCCTAGTCTCATATCCTGTGTTAAATCAATCCCTGAAGCTCATATTATTGAATTGCAGAAGAGACTCATTCAAAATCTCCTCTGATATCCACATTTTGCTATGGCATAAGAAAGTACACACATATATGTACAGACACACCAACACATATAGTAAATAGGTAAATAAATAGTTCACAAATAAATTAAAGAAATGTATTTTTAAAATCTTCCATATAAAAGTATTAAATTTTTATGAGATTCCTTGTCATGAAGCTAATATTAATAGAACATTTTTAAATATTTTTATTGCCAACACAGTTTGGTTAAGATGGAACTTAGTGATAACTGTATATGATATCCTCCTCTTCTCATTCAGCAATTAACCATTTGAATGGATTAAATGGTTAGCAGCAAGTGCAAATACCCCCATGACTCACAAGAATTCCTATATGAATGCACCTAAATATCCATAGTCCCAAACAAAAATGTTTCCAGTTAGGGCTGTTGTTTTGCTAACTCAAATATAATTTATCACAGTCTAAAGAGTGTAGAGATTTTCTTTCCATGTGTGAAGAGAACCTAATAGAATGCCTGAGGTATGAGTTTAGGTGAAATCCACTATGCCCAGTAAGCGGCATGATGACTTCTGTATAATGTGGTGATGCTGACAAGCTGGCATGCAGCATTAAATGAAAAAGCTGCCCTTTGCTGAATATTGTCTTTCTGAGATTTAACAGATAAACAGACAGACAGACTGACACACAAAAAGACCCAAGAAAGAACAAAAGAAAAGAAAAATAGAAAGTAGGAAGGAAGGAAAAAGGAAAGGAAGAGACGGAAGGAGGGAACAAGAAGACAGAAATAGGTAATTTGTATGTAGAATAAAAACTAACAGCCATGCTAGAAGGTAATACAGTGACTGCATAGTTAAACTTTAACATTTAAATTAGCTTGGCAGTACACTGGCAAAGGAACCTAGTATAATTATACTAAAATAATACCTAGGAATAAATCTACTCATGCTCTCTAATTATTGACCCATCCCTTCATGTAGTTTGTAGATACTGTGGCAGAAACATGATACTAAACAGCTGTAGAGCTGAGACTCTATGATGGAAAGGACTGAAAAGATGCTTTCTTCTTTGGGCATCTCTAGCTGGGCTTGCCAGCATCTAAGGCCAGGCTGCCACATGTCTTGGCTTATGAGTTTATCATCTCCAATTCTGAAATCTGTCCTATCATTCTTTTCTTTCTGTCCAATGCCTAGCACTCTCCTTTTCTTTTGGCCAATTCCATTTGTATTAAATTGCCTGGAACTCTAGGTTTCTTTATAGTATTCACTCTGGCATTTGCTTCTAAATCTTCCCTAGTAGCCCCTCAATAATCCCTGCTTCTTCTCTTACTACTTTCATAAAATACTCAACTTTATAGAATATTTACACACTTTCTTTTACCTTAATTTTCACAGCTTTGAGGTTTTAACCCAACATCCAATTTCCACTTTCAACATGCAAATTCTTGTTACATCTTAACACATAACCAAATAAAAATGCTGCTACAAATACCCAAGATAAGCATGGATGTGTGGAGAGTAAGATCCCTTAATGCTTAACACATACAGCAGATCTCAACACTGTTAAGTTTAAGAGTTAATGATCACCATGAATAGATTATGAGGTACACTGCCCCCACCACCATGTTTAAATATTGAAGGAGTGTCCCCTAATTAGTGACAGCACTGAAAGGTAATAAACCCACAAAGGCTCTAACCTCACCAATAGATTTAATTAGGAGATTGGTTGAGTTCACAGCTGAATGTGATACTCAAAGGTGGACTTGTCTAAAACAATTATGCCACTTGGAGAATGTTTGAAAAAAAAAAAAATTCTGTCCCTAGTGTGTTCCACTGACTTGAGCTAACTAGCCTCCTACAACATTCTATTGCTCTGTAACAGTCCTCTTCAACTCTGACCCACAGCCATGGAACTAGTAAAATCAGGATTTGGCTTCTGTGAAGTCATCAGCCAAAATTAGTGTTTCTTCCATTAAATTTAATTATATCTGGTACTTTGTCACAGAAATGCAAAAATGACTAAAACAGGTAAATGGAACATAGAAAAAATCAACAAATGGCATAAGGCCATAAAACAATCAGCATAGAGACATGAGTTTCTCAAAGGAAAGATTAAAATATCATGCTTGTATAAACTGTCATGCCTAAAACTAACTCCACACAGCAATGTTCTTAGCTGGTTTTGTTATACTTATCTATCAAGACTATTCTTTGGCTACATACACTTTCTTATCCACTTGCTCGTTGCCTTGATTGCATGCAACCACAATCTTCTAAACCATTCTGTAATGGGTGTGTTCCCACCTACCCTACATAAAGTACAAGAGGTTATCTTCAACTCACCCAAAATATTTATATAATTATTCACTGCTGCCTAAACTTTATTTTAACTTTAACGGCTTATAATGATACTCCCTAGGCTCACTACTTTAGAGTTTTGGGTCTTATTTGAATCAATTCTCTGTTCACAACTTCTACATGGCTGCAGGTCTCATCATCTTGAGGCTTAATATAATTCTACTTCTCAGTACATTATTAAGGAGTTAATTGGAATTCTGTAGAAGAAAATACATTACTTTGACTAGACATAGCTGTATACAACTATAACCCCAATACATGGAAGTAGAAACCTGGCCAACAAAAACCTAAAGCCAGCATCAACAACTCAGTGAAATCCTGTACACAGAAGTTAAAAAAAAAAAAAAAAAAAAACACAATGGGGAAGTTTATTATTTGGGATTATAGGACTTAAGTATGTTTTCTTCCCTGTTTCAGGTCAAAGGCTGTCTTTGCTTCTGAGTGTGTTCTTAGGTCCCTGACCTTTGATGGCTCGATCACAGTAATATGAATCTCTCACATACCAAATCCCTTTCATTTTTAAATCTCTCTGACTTCTAGGAAGAGTCAAAAAAAAATAGGTTTTTAAATATTTTTAAGGATTAAGCTGAGCCCAGCTGAATAATCTCTCTTTTGATTAACTCAATGCCCAATGATAAAAATCCTTAATTATAGCTTCACAATCCCTCTGTTATGTAATATAACATAATCAGGGGCTTAATTATGAAGAATTGGAATTATAGGATCATTTTATAATTCTGCTTACTAGAGTGATTATCTTTATTATGGTTTTAATTAAAAGAAAATTATAGAAATTTAGAAATTGCCACTTATATACCTGAAATAAACTTAATAACTGAATATCATAGAACCTGAAGGAACATTTTCAAGTATAGTGTACACAGAATGTGATGTATATTTGCAAAAATCAAAACAAAGCATGCTGGGCCAATATTGAATGTCTCAATACAGTATTTGGTATTTTCTCTATAATCTCTCTAACAGAATTGAGTTATCATTTCTACTTATATATTCTTATTTACCTAGCTTGTCAGTCCTTATATAAGTCACAGTGAAATATGACATTTACAATTCTGACTTCCATGCTACCTGCATCTGTAAAGCATGTTTTATTCACATTAGCAGCATGCTTGGTGACATTGATACATGTATCTTATCATCTATTTTAATTTTCTTTACTTCTTGAATATATTTATATAAAGTTACCTGATATTTTACCATGAAATTATATTTTTTGTACTTTGTTTTATGCAGATGAAAGTCTACAATGAGTTAAAGATATGAAAATATCTTATGTAAGAATCTATAAGAAGTAGTCTTTACTGGTCTTGTAAGGATTAAATAATATTATATTTGATGAGAGTATATTATTTTTCCATTTTTCTTATTACTTATTGACTCCAGATATTCTCAGAGTCATTTTGATTTGCATTTTGATTTGCCTTTCTTTGATTGCAGAGGATGCTTTGAACAGTTAAGTGTTTGCCAGTCATTTGAGATTTCTCTATCGAGAATTCTCTTTAATTCACTACCCCATAATTTTTAATTAAATTATTTGGTTTTTTTAGGTCTATTTATTTAGTTCTTTAGATATTTTGTATTTTGGATGTTCATATTCTATCTCTATTGGATGTGGAATTTATAAAAAATCTTTTTCAATTTTAGAGGCTGCTTTTATATTCTATAAACAGTGTTTTTTCAGTGTCATGAGGTCTACTCTATTTATTGTTGATCCTAGCAACTGTACTATTAGCATTCTGTTTAGAAAGTTGTCTCCTAGGTCAGTGCAATCAAGTCTATTCCCCACTTTCTCTTCTACCAGGTTCAAGGTAAATGGTTTATGTTGAGGTCTTTGATTCATTTAGACTTGAGTTTGTTCAGGAGGATATATATTTGCATTCTTCTACATGTCAATATCCAGACATCTCAGCTTTTTATTGGAGATGCTTTCTTTTCTTCATTGTATAGCTTTGGCTTCTTTGTCAAAAATCAGTGTCAATATGTGAGTGGACATATGCCTAGGTCCTTGGTTTATTTTCCTTTCCATGTGTCAGTTTTTATGCCAATACCATGCTATTATTTATAACTCTGTAGTAGATATCAAGATCAGAAATGATGACACCTCTCACAATTCCTTAATTATACAGGATTTATTTAGCTGTCATAGGTTTCTGTTTTTTCATATTAAGTATTGTTCTTTTAAGGTCTGGATTACCTTTAATCTGTAGATTGCTTTTGGTAAGATGACAATTTTTACTGTTAATATTATTGATTCATGACCACAGGAGATCTTCTATCTTCTATTTCTTTCTTCAAAGACTTATAGTGAATATCATACGGGACTTTCATTTGCTTAGTTAGAGGTGCTACAGGATATTTTATATAATTTGTGGCTAATTATGAAGAGTGTTGTTTCCCTGATGTTTATCTCAGGCCATTTATATTTGTATGATAGATACTAAGTTATTTTAGTTAATGCTGTATCAAGCCACCTTGCTGAATGTGTTTATTAAATGTAGGAGTTCCCTGATATAATTGTTGGAGTCATTTAGGTATACTATCTTGTTATCAGCAAATGATATTTTTCGCTTCTTTTCCAATTTGTATCCCTCTGACCTCCTTTTCTTCTCTTATTCTCTAGCTAGAAATATAAATACTCTATTGGATATGGAGAGAGGGATAGTCTTGTCTTGTTCCTTATTTTAAATGACTTGCTTTGAGTTTCTCCCAATTTAGTTTGATGATACCTATCAGTTTATTATATTTGGTTATGTTCCTTGTATCACTGATCTCTCCCATACGTTTATCGTGAAGTAATGTTGGATTTTGTCAAAGGCCTTTTTAGCCTCTAATGAGATGATTATATCATTTTAATTCAGTTTTTATATGCTGGATTATATTGACAGATTTTTGTATATTGAACCATCCTTGCATCTCTGATATGCAGCCCACTTGATCATGGTGGATAACTTTTTTCTATGCACTCTTGGGTTTGTTTTGGTAGTATTGTTGAGTAGTTTTGCATCAATGTTCTTGAGGGAAATTGATCTGTAATTCTCTTTTTTTGTTGCATATTTGTGTGATTTAGATATCATTAAAATGATTTGGCAATGTTTCTTCTTTGTGGCTATTTTTTGAAATAACTTGAGGAGTATTGGCATAAGCTCTTTTTTTAAAAAAAAAAATCTAATAGAACTCTGGGCTAAAACCATCTTGCACTGGGATTTTCTTGGTTGGAAGAGTTTTGATGGCTGCTTCTATTTTCTCATGGCTATAGGTCTTTTTAATTTGTTTATCTGATGTTGGTTTAATTTTGCCATAGGGTATTTATCAAGAAATTTGTCCATTTCATTCAGACTTTCAAATTTTCTAAAGTACAGGTTTTTGATGTATGACCTAATGATTTCTGAATTTCCTCAGTGTCTATCATTATGAGCCCCTTTTGTGTCCAGTTTTGTTAATTTGGATATAAACAGTCATTTGGGTATAGACTCCCTCCTTCCTTCCCTCCCTCCCTCCCTCCCTCCCTCTCTCCCTCCCTCCCTCTCTCCCTCCCCCCCCTCTCTCTGCCTTTTAATTGGTTTGTATAAAGGTTTGTCTGTCATGTATCATGGCGATTCCCTCAAAAAAATCAACTCTATGTTTCATTGATTATTTTTTTTTAGTATTTTTGTTTCTCTTTTATTAATTTCAGCTTGATTATTTTCTGTCACCTACCCCACACAAGTATGTTTGCTTCTTTTTGTTCTAGAATTTCAGGTGTACTGTCAAGTTGCTAGTATAAAATTTCTCCAAATTTATTATGAAGGCACTTAGTGCTATGAATTTTCTTTTTAGTGACACTTCCTTGGCTCTCATAAGTTTGAGCGTTCTGTGAAACCATTTTCACTGAATTCTAAAAAGTCTTTCTTTCCTTATTTCTTTCTTGATCCAGTGGTAATTCAGTAGATTCATAAACATCGGTAAGTTCCATTAATTCTTCGATCATTTTCTCTCTGGGTGATCCGTCAATTGGTGTGAGAGGGTTGTTGACATCACCCACAATTGATGTGTGGAGTTTGAAGTGTACTTTAGCTTTAGTCATATTTCATTAGAAAAAGGGATTTGTATTTGGGGCATAACTGTTCAGAATTGAGACTTCATTTTGATTAAATTTGGTTTGAATATCTATTTTGTTATATATTGTAGAAGCTATACTAGCTAGCTTGCTTCTTTGGTTTGTTTAATTGGAAAATATTTTTCCATACCATTACTCTGAAATAATATGTTTTTAATGTTGATATGGGTTTCCTGTGTGCAACAGAAGGATGAATCTTACTTTCTGTTAGCATGTTTTTTTATTGGTGAATTGAGCCCATTGATATTGAGAAATATTAATGTCTAGTGATAGTTAATTGTGTGATAGTGATAGTTAATTCCATTTGGTTTGAGATTATCTATTGTCTGTGTTTTGATGGGTGTAGTTAAATTCCTCAGGTTTGAGATTTCCTTCTAGTACCTACTGTAGAGCTGTATTTGTTGGTAGATTTGATTAAGTTTGACTTTGTCATAAAATATCTTGTTTTTCCCATCTATGGTGATTGAAAGTTTTCCTGGAGATAGTAGTCAAGCTGGCATTCATGGTCTCTCAGACTCTGGAAAATGTCTGTCTACAATCTTCTGGCATTTGAGTCTCCATTTAGAAGTTGGGTGTAATTCTAATATTTCTGCTTTCGTATGTTAATTGTCCTTTTTCTTCTATAGCTTTTGATATTCTTTATTTTGTGTGCTTGGTGTTTTGATCATTGTGTTAAAAGGTACTTCTTTTTCTATTCCATTTTTATTTGGTGTTCTTATACCTTTATAGGCTTGTCCTTCTTTAGTTTGGGAAAATTTTCTTCCATAATTTTGCTGAATATATTTTCTGGGTCTTTATGCAGGGATTCTTCTCATTTATTCCTATTAGTCTTATGTTTGGTCTTTTCATAATATTCTAGTTTTCCTGTATGTGTTAGGAATTTTTTAGATTTATCATTTTCTTTAACCAAAGCATCTATTTCCTCTATTGTGTCTTCAAAGCCTGAGATTCTCCCTTCCATCGTTTGTGTTCTGTTGATGATGTTTGCATATATAATTTCTATTAGCTTGCCCAGGATTTCCATTTTCAGAATTCCCAGTGTGTGTGTGTGTGTGTGTGTGTGTGTGTGTGTGTGTGTGTGTGTATGTTTGTACATGTGTTTGCATGTGTGTGTATATGCATGAATGTGTATGTGTGTGTGTGTATGTTTGTACATGTGTTTGCATGTGTGTGTATATGCATGAATGTGTATATGTGTGTGTGTATGTGTGTGTGTGTGTGTGTGTGTGTGTGTGTGTGTGTGTGTGTGTGTGTTGCCTCTACTTTCCTTTTTAGGTCTTGAACAGTTTTATTTGTTTCTGTCAACACTTTTTTTTTCTTGCTTTTCTTTACATTGTTTAAGAGATTTATTAATTTCTCCCAACTTTTTTGGTTATCTTTTTCTCCATTTTTTAAAAATATTTTTAAAATGTTCTCCTTAATGAACTCTATTGGTTTATTTACATTTCAGTTTATTTTTTAGTACTTTGGGTATTGTCGTTGTAGAATTTCTGAATTCTGGTGGTAAAATATTCATTGACCTTTCTGTTATTGATTGTATTTTATATACTTTAGGCATATGAATATGGGGTAATTATTATCCTAGGTGTTGATTACTATGTTTATTTTTGTTAGATGGGTGTCTTTTTTTCTTGGTTTCTGCTTCTTCTTCTTCTTTGGTCTTCTGGCCTAAGTGGCCAAAAGTTCTGGTAACTGATGAGTTTTACAGTCAAGTAGGGTGTATTGACATGGGTTTATAGGGAGGCTTAGGGTTCTTTGATCTGTGTCTGGCTTTTGATAAAGCAGAAGTCTTCTTGAGTCTCTTGATTCAGCCTGGCCTCTAGTAAAGGAAGGAGAAGTTCTTAGGTACCTAGTGCAGAAGTACCTGGCCTCTGGTAAAGCTTCTGTGGCTGTTTTTTTGAATGGTGTGAATTGATATGCATTTTATATGTGCCTTTGGAGTTCTGGGGAAGGGATACTTGTCTACTTGTGAGGTATTTGAGATTGTTGAGGTCTGTGCCTCGGTGGTGGCAGAAGTTCACTGGGGTTGGGGGAAGGACCCAGCTATTCTGACTGGTGTGTTCTCTGTCTCACTTCAGTATATAAGTCCACTGGCACTGAGGGTGAGAGGCCATAAATAGCAGGGCCAGGGATGAGTGGAATGTCATTGTCCTGGGGTAGCGTAAGGATGGACAGAATGAAGGAGCATAATTCTGCTACTAGGTAAATAAAATACTGGTTGTAGTTTTATTTCTATGTTGAATATTTATGTTGAGTATCAAAAGAATAGTGATCTCATAAATTGAATTTGGAAATGTTCTTTTTGTTTCTATTATTGAAATAAATTGAGGGGTTTTTAGTGTTGTTTCTTCTTTGAAATAATGGGAGAATTCTCTTAAATCTTCTGGCTTAGGATTTTTGTTGTTGTTGTTGTTTGGGTGGGAGATTTTTAAAGACTGATTTTATGTCTTTGTGCTTATTGTTCTATTTAAATTGATCTGATCTTGATTTATTTTGGTAAGTGGTATCTACTAAGAAAATTGCAATCATATGCTCTTTTCTTTTAGATTTTTTTTTTAATTTTGTGGAATATAAGTTTTTAAATTTGCTTTAATGATTTTTTTGATATCCTAAGTATCTGTTGTTATATTTCCCTTTTCATTTCTGGTTTTGTTAATTTGGATATCCTTTCCCTTCCTTTTAGTTAGTTTGGATAAGGATTTTTTTACCATGTTGATTTTCTCAATGAGCCAACTTTCCCCAATTATTCTTTGTATTGTTTTATGTTTCTATTTTTATCAATTTTAGTCCTCAGTTTGATTATTTCCTGCCATCTACTCCTCTTGCTTCTTTTTTTGTTCTAGAATTTTGAGGGGTGCTGTTCAGTTGTTAGTATGGGTGTCACCCCAATTTTTTTATGTAGGCAATTAGTGCTATCACTGGAGATAGTGTCAGTGTGATCACCAAGAGAGTAGAGGAGGTCTCTTGATGTTCTGCCTACCTGATCTTCTGGCATGTGTGGCCTGTTTAGGGGCAGAGGTGTCTGCTCAAGTCTGTAGTATGAGGTTTCTGGCCTAGACTTTCGGGCCTAGGCTCAAGGTTGATGCCTGCACACCCGCAGACCCGCAGACCCACAGACCTGCAGACCCGCAGACCGGCAGTTCCACAGTGACACACAGAGGCTTACTATAATTTTAGGCTGATTGGCCTAAGGCCCAGGTTTATCACTTGCTAGCTCTCTACACTTCATCTAACCCATGTCTCTTCTTCAGCCATAGGGCTCAGTACCTTTTCTCAGAGCAGCATGGTTGTCCTCTGCTTCTTCCGATTTTTCTCTGGCATTCTCTCTGGCATTCTGCCTGGCCTTCTGTTCTCAGAGATTTTCTTAGTCTGGTAGCCCCGCCCTCACTTCCTGCCTGTCTTTGGCCAATCAGCGCTTTTTATTAAACCAGTGGGTGGGACAATTATTTACCAGGAAACAACACAATACCCCTACATATCCCCTTTTCTCCCTTTAAAACAAAAAGAACTCCAAATCTAATATTCCTTTCCCCCCTTATCTATAACAACTTATAAACAACACTGTAAATAAACACAAATATCCATAATCCATGTTTTGGGAATATGGGCATTGCTCTCTAGGCTACTTCCTGCTAAATGGGGATGCTGGCAATCCCATAGGAATCCAAAGAAAATTTTAGGATTATGCACAAGTCTTTAGTGGTGTAGTCTCTAAGGCTGGGTCATCTCAGCCAGTCTCCTTGAAATTATTCTGAATATAGAGCTCAGGAAACTTCACATAGGTGTTCTGAAATGCTGAATCATCTGGTCCATCCATTTCCATTGGAGATTTTTCAGGGGGTCTTCCTCTATCAAACTTTATGTTCTTTATCCAGGAAGAAATCCATAGCCTCTCATTTTCTGTGAAAATAAAAAGAAAACCTCTTCTCCAAAGTAGCATATCTTTAGATTTCAGTTTTAAAGTCAACTCATTTACAAAATATATACGTTGAATTAAACCAACAGTATTTATAATCAACTGTCTTTTAGCAGCTTTTACAATTTCATTTTCAGTCAAGAAGCTTAAAGATAAGACAATAACATACAGTATCCAGAAATTCTTTGTTTTTTCCATCTTTATGTGGCTTATTATTTATTTATTTTACTTTATTTCTTTTTTAAAGGCTTTCTATATCTTTTCTTTTCTTTCTCTAAGCCTATGTATGTATTGTTTCAACACATTCTAAATCACTTAGACTTTTTAACAAAAAACTGTCTTTACTGTATATTTGTTTCTTAACTTTTTCTGTCTCTGACCCACAACTTTGCTTGGCTCTGATGATTGACTCCACCCAGATTCTTCTATTTCTGACCACACCTTTAATCTGCCAAGGATTCTTCTATTTCTTTCAATTTCTGAACACACCTTTAATCTGCCAGGATTTAAGGTTGGTAGGATGGGTGGATGGGCTCCACCCATCTCCTAGTCAAACTTCATAGAATTTATCTTTTTAGTCCAGGTACTCTGGGAAATGTTCGGGTTCATATAATTACCAAGTAAAGGTTTGCCATCTGCTGCTCATTAACTCCATTTAAGTATTAGGCACCAGGGCCTCTTAAACGACTCACAAGTACTTTGCCTCTAAGACTGAATCAGGAAGCTTCTCTTTGAAAAGCCAAGCCTCACTTTGCCTCTGGCAACACAGTTGATCCAAGAAAACACTGCACTAGAAAGCCATCTGTGATTCTGTTCCCTTTTTGTCCTTATGAACAGAAACCTTAAATACATCATTTATAACTTTTTGCTTATATTGAGAGTCCTGTGAGACTTCAGAAACAAGCCATTTTATACCTTAAACTGCACTCCAAATGTTTGTCATTGTAGCTCAAGCCTATGTACCTCACCAGGGCGTCTCTGTACCATGGCTCCTGTGGGAGACACAATTCAGAGGCTGCTTTGGGCCCTAGAACATTTTTAAGCTTTCTATGAATTTATGTGGGTATATTTGACCCATGTTGGGCTGCCATTTGTAGTATGAGGTTTCTGGCCCAGACTTTCGGACCCAGCCTCAAGGTTGATGCCTGCAGACCCGCAGACCCACAGTCCCACAATGGCACACAGAGGCTTACTATAATTTTAGGCTGATCGGCCTAAGGCCCAGGCTTATCACTTGCTAGCTCTCTACCCTTCATCTAACCCATGCCTCTTCTTCAGCCATGGGGCTCAGTACCTTTTCTCAGAGCAGCATGGTTGTCCTCTGCTTCTTCTGGCTTTTCTCTGGCATTCTCTCTGGCATTCTGCCTGGCCTTCTGTTCTCAGAGATTTTCTTAGTCTAGTAGCCCCGCCCTCACTTCCTGCCTGTCTTTGGCCAATTAGCGCTTTTTATTAAACCAGTGGGTGGGACAATTATTTACCATGAAACAACGCAATACCCCTACAGGGGTCACTACTAGGACACAGTTACCTGAGGTAGAGGAATAACTGAGGATTGTGTCTGTTGGCAGCTAGAGAGTGGATAAGGTTCACTCTCTAACTGATCTTCTGGCACGCAAAGCCTAAGGTTGGACAGGGGATGTCTTCCTGAGGATGAGAAAGGTTCAGGGGTAACTGACTTACCTGATATTTAGAGTATGAAGTACATTATTTATTTATCATATTTTTTAACTGAAATGATCAAAAATGAGTTAATGACACTATAGATATAGGAATGTGATTTCTGAGACTACAAAAAGGATATAATAACAAGAAAGGTATGGTTTAAATTGATTTCTGTTCTCAAAACGTGAACCTATTTTTTGTCTTATTATTTCTACATGTTATCCTTCTGTCATGACCTCTTGCCAAAGTGCACAAAAATCTATTTATATAGTACAATTTCCATTTTAATTTGTCTTTCCTCATTTTGTACTGGTTCTCATTTTATTCTATATTATAATAATACATTGAATATCTATATTTATTGTTTCTGTATTATTCATTTTAGTCAGTGTTTGATTAATGTCTACTTCTGGAAATGGATTTGTTAAAATGAACTTCCTATTTCATGCAATCTATATATACTTAAAGCCTAACTTCCAAAAGATTTAGACTTATTTAGAGTTAAGAACTGAATTTGAAACTCTCACATTAAACCATAATATCTATATGTTGGGTTGTTTTTTATTGTTTTCTTGCCTATAGCATTATACATTCAAAATTATATTATGCTTGTAGGGATAAGGAGCCAGCCAAAGAAACCCACCATGGCCATAAACCCCAAGCCAATGAAAGAAATACAGCCAGGATTTGGAACCCAAAGCAGTGAAAGAAACACTTTATTCCTGATCCCAGAACCAAAGAAATATGCCATGACTCTGAAACCAGTGCCAAAGAAAACTTACTTTGTACCTAGAATCAGAACCCATGAGAGAAATATGCACTGGCCTAAGAATTACAGTCAAAAACCTAAAAGATGCCAGCAAAAGAAACACAGTTTGACTCTGACATCAGAACTTTCTCTACCCCTAAACAACAAAACTAGCAAATTCCTCAGTAGGAAAAACTAACCTATCCCTGAGTCTCACTAGAGCCCTATATAAACCCTTCTGCCCTTTAAAGTTTTGGCCGTCCTTTCTGACCCTATCAGAATCAGCCATTCTTTCAGACTCCTCCTTACCAAATAAATCTCTTTCTCAAAAGAGTCTTCAATGAGGATCTTCATTTGCAGGCACAAAACAGACTTGTCTTGCTGAGATAGTTTTTAGGTGACTGAGCAGAAAAAATCTTGCAGAGGCATTTCCTTGGGGGCTCTGAGCAAGGCGGGGGGAATCAGAACAGAAGGAACTTATTGAGACTTCCCTAGGGGACAGAGCAAGGAAAGTGGAACAGAAGAAAAGTTACAACTTTTCAGCAGAGCAAGTTGCTGCGTTTCTGTAGGAATTTCCCTTTAAGCAAAGGGAAGCAAGAAAAGCAACATCTTGTGCCTGAGAGAAGAAACAGTTTTTCTGGGAAGCCCCCCTTCAGGAAGCGCAGAGCAAAACTCATCTGTAGTGGCTCTTCGGAGGATCTCCAGGAAAGGAGCAAGATTGCTGTATCCTTTGAGGGAATCATCCCCTACTGTACCCTAGTTTCAGGTATAGCCTGACTTCCCAACCAGTCAGGATATTTTCTCTTTAGAGCTGACCTCTCCTATTGAAGTTCCAGCTTCCAGAGCTGTCATATTGCAGCTTATTACTACCACCAACAACCACCACCACCCCAGGCAGTGACATTTGCTTACAATACTTTCTGTGAAATTAAGTTTTTATAGTATATGAGTCCCTCTTTTGTTGTAAATAATGCAATACTACAGAATGTGTAACACATTTTAAAAAATGTTTATTTTAGCTGATAGTTCTAGTTAAAAGTACACTAGTCACATTAACTGCAAGTCTGCCTACAAGGAACCATTCTGACATCCTTGCATGCTGAGTCCCAAGAGAGCACAGATCCTCACATGGAGTGGACAATGACTGTGTATTCCTTGATCTCTCTCCTGGCTCTTATAAAACAAATTTAATTACTGTTGTCTCCCACTGAGTCCTTAATCTTATTCTAATTACTTCCCATGGCTCAATGTTTAAATGCCATAATCATATTAGGTTTCCACCATTTCATAATAATAACAAGGATTCAACTCCACCCTAATGAGGACAAAGGTATCTGATTACTTAGAGCTGTAGTTAAGGCAGCTGTGAAATTCCAGACATGGGCCCTGGGGACTAAACTTGAGTCTTCTGAATACATTCTCTTGGATTCTGAGCCTTCCCATTAGCCCTACTTATAAAAATGAATTTAAGAATTTAAAAGGAATATATAAATTCTTGATAAAATATAATGAACATTACATTTAAGTTTGGAGGATGTATATACAATGAATGCATTTGTCAGCAAATCATTGTGGCAAGATATATGATTTAATATTGTAAAATTAAAAATATTTTGTTATTGTTTCAGTTGTTTTCAATGTAATGCTAACTGCTTCACACTTGGGGTATTATAAAAATAAGTGAGGTGGAAACATGTGGTAGAGAGAGTCCTACTCTCTCTTTTTCTGTCAGAAAAAAGACAGAAAAAGAGAGTTTTTTCCAAGGTTCCAATATTCCTTTTCAGTCACACCCCAATTAATGACCTCAGAACTTTCCATATGTTACACATGAGCTCTTGTATGTCAAGTTAATTTAATAATTAAAAGCTTTCCTACACATATGCCTATGTACCTACACACAAACACAATCATTTATGCCCCCACAAATACAATCATACACACACACACACACACACACACACACACACACACACATCCCTTTAGGTCTTAATACTTACAAAAATAAATTATTCTCTGAATTTAAAAATAAATAATATTCCAGCCAGTAGAATGACAGAAATTCTATCTTATTCAAAGAATATTCTAATAATCACATATTTCTAGATTAAAATAGTACATTTAATCCTCAAAAATGAATCAGTATAAGTTACCAAAAATCCTTAATGATAAGAAAAACTAATTATTTAAAGTGTTTCTATAAATCCAGCTGTGAAAGATGACTTTTGTCTATGTGTGTGCACATGTGGGACAGACAGTGAGGTGTCCAGGCCGGGCAGATGACATCATTCTTCAGGTGCTGTTTCCTTCACTTTTGATACAGATTCTCTTTTTTCCTGAGCTGATTTTTAACATGGGTTATGCAGATGGTATACAGGGTACCAAGATTGCTATGCCAGCATTTGATTCACTAAACTATCTCTGAAGCCCAAGCAATAGAATAAGACAACCTTCCCTTCCCTTTTAAGGATGATTTTTAATTACTCTGAAATTATAGTTACATTTACCCCCAAACCACTTATTTACTCTCCATTTTACCCATCCTTACTCTCCATCATATCTATCACCTTCTTCATTAATTGTTTTTACATTAATTTTGTATATGTAAATACACACTATCAATTTTTAAAATTATGTATGTGTGAAAAACTGCATGAGTTTGTATGTACCAAATGCTTACTTAGAGATGTTCTTGGATGTAGAAGTAGGCATCCAATACCTAAATGCTAAAATAGAGTTGGCTGTCAGCCCTCATGTACATGATGAGAACTGAACTAAGGTTTTTTGCAAGGGCAGTAAGCTATTTCTAACCATGGAAGCTATATTTCCAGGCTCAAAATAATTTTGTTATTGTAATAAGTAATAAACATTATTTTAAAAGCTGTTTTCTGCTGGGGACATAATAGTAAAAGACTTTTTTATTTCTCTAGCAGCTACAAATTAATGTACATCACATTTCTTGCTCCAGAAGGCTGTATTGTAAGACTTAAAATGAAATAAAATTTGTCTTTCCATGGAACAGTTCTTTTTTTCTTTTTTACTATGAGTCTTATTTTTCTAAGATCTTTTTCTTTCTTTCTAATAGTGTAACTTGTAACTACAGGCTCTGTCCAGAGTTACAGCAGGTTTCTGGCCTGTCTCGTCTGTCTGGTCTGTGGTCCAGACTGGCAGATTCACAGTCCCACAGAAATACACAGACTCTTATATTAATTTCATGCCAGTTGACCTAGGGCACAGGTATATAACTTTCTAACTCTTTATTCTTAAACTAACCCATGATTCTAATCTAGTTTATCTGTGCAGCTTAGTACCTTCTCTCAGTGCAACATTTCAACTTCTTTTCTCTGTGTCTCACTGGCATCTCTTTGGGATCTCTCTGACTTCTCAGCTCTGCTCTTCCTATTTCCAGAGTTTTCTTAGTCTGGTAGCCCAGCCCACACTTCCTGTATGCCTTCAGCCAATCAGCATTTTTATTATGCCAGTAGTTGGGACAATTATTTACAGTATAGCATAATCCCACTACAGTCCGCTACAGTCATCTCCTTCTTTTGCTGTGTGTGCAAAAGTCTGTAAAATGCTTTCCCAGTAAAGTCAGATACATGCCTTTCTGCTAGAAGATTTCCCTTTCTTCACCCATAGAAATTCATTTGCTTATATCAAAAGATCTCCTTCCCATCTCACAGGTGAGGTTTCAATCAACTGTAAAGCTCCTATAAAAACTTTCGGGTTAATACTTTCTGTATTGTTCTTCAGTGTGATAGATTCTTGTCTATGCAATGTGACAACTTTTATTGTTATAACTACAGAACAAGTGGGAAGGAAGCAAAAATTTTTGCTGTTGTTACCACTATAAATTTGTTATATTTCTAATCCAGAAGCTTTATGCTTACATTCCTGGCAAAATAAATAACTGTCTCTCTGAGAGATGGATTCTATTTCTAAATGATGTAAGTTTCAAATACGTAAGATTGATTATAAGATACATTTAAAACACAATATTAAAGTTAATCATTTAGGGATTTTAGATATTTAAGAAAAAACATTTTATTCTAAATTATTATTTTATTTTAAGTAGCATTTTCAGGGTTTCTATGAAAAAGTCACTTTAATATTTTAAATTTTGATATCACAGAAACTCAAAGATTATTTTAAATGTAAAGCAAGGTCCTGTTTTTTGCTGAGTTTTTTTACAAATTTAAAAACTGAATTTCTCAGTACCTAACACAACATACATGATACACTGCATTGTGGTACTTGTTATTTAAAAAAATCATTGAAGTTTAGATGGCAATGCATTTGAAACATTAAGTTTTACATCAAATTTCTTACACATGGTCATAAATTGAAAATAAAAATTTTGATTGTGAAAGATTTGATCTCTTTCTAGTGTTTTATTGCTGTTATCAGTACTGAAAAGCAAATTAAATGTTTAATTTGAATCTTCATTTATAAAACATTTGTGGGTAAATAAAATGAATAAAATTAGTTTGAGAGATAGAGGTCTAGTTGCTACGCTCTTGTTTCTCTTCCAGAAGTTCCAGGTTCCAAGATGATACAACTGTCTGTAATTCTGGTCACAGAGGATCTCATGTTCTCCTATGTCAAAACTCATACACACAAAACAAGAAAATCTCAAAATTATTAAATGTTATATAAAACAAGATATTCAGACTTCTTCCTTAAGTAAACTTGTGTTCATAACTTTAAATTTTATTAGTAATTACCACAGAAAATGTTCTTCAAATCAAGTCACCACAAGGAAAAAGGTAAATTTTCACATAGGGAAACTTAGAAAAACATAATCACTATCTATAAAAATGATATACATGAAGACTGTGATTATTTTATTCCATGTTTACCAAAAAGACAGTGGGAATAATATTCACGGAGTAAATATCCAGTACAGTAATGATTTAATTAAAACTTGGGTTGCTTTGCAACAAAATAGATATGGTATTAATAGTTGTAATCAAGCATAAACCTTGTAACATTCTATAAAAACATTCGTCTAATGTTTAGACTCTTTGAAATATGCTAGAATGGGTAATTCCTCAAGATACACTAACTCCAAAGTCTTATGAATTAAAGTAGTAGTGTCTTTAGAAGTGATTATTGATTATTGTATGGGAGATAATTTATCCAATGTGTTTTCTTATCAAATGACAAAAAAGCAGTTACTATCTACTGTATTTCTGTGTTTTTTAATTATTAAAATTTTGGATTTACAAGTAAACATTTTGTATGGAATAGTGCCTAATTACCAAGAAATATACAACTCAAGGATTGTTCTTCCCTTAATAGTTTTTGGCATGTATATGGCAAAAATATCATGAGATTTTATATATTAAAAGGTTTTTAGATGCACCACAAAGTAATAATGATATAAAAATAAGCCTTTGGAATGAGTGTTGCATTTAAGTGAGCTTCCAACAATTCTCAGAGTTACATAGTTCAGTAAGAGAACTGTATGGCTATTGTTATTTGATGTGGGAATGTGTTTATGTATGCTGTGAATCTCAATCTTGAAATAAAGAAGCTGTTTTGGTTCATGACAGGCACCATAGAAAAAGTAGGAGGAAAAATCAGAGCATAGATAGGAGAAGCAGGGCGGAGTCAGGCAGATCGAGCAAGTCGCCCAAGGAGCAACACATAAGGAACACAGGTGAGCCACGGGCCACGTGGCAGACAAATTAATAGAAATGGGTTGATTTAAGATGTAAGAGCAAGCTAGCCATGTGCCTGTGCAAGGGCCAAACAGCATGAAGTTAATATGAGCATCTGAGTCATTTCTTGGGCCACGGGCGGCAGCGGGCTACATCCCATTTTCATTCAGGTTTTTATAAGTCATTTTTTCTTTCTTAAAATGTATATGTGACACCACATACTTTTTTCTTCAATTTACTTAAAAACATTTCCTTACCCACTACTGCTCCCTCTCCTGCCTTTTCGCTCAGTCCTCCCCAGCCTTTTTCTCCTTCACCTCCTCCCCACACACACACACATTATTCGCTCCTCAGAAAAGGCAAGGAATCCCAAGGTGACTCAATTCAGTGAGGTAAGGACCGAGTCCCTCCCCCAAGTATTAAGGCTGAGAAAGGTGTTTTCCCACTAGGCATGGACTTCGAGAAGCCAGTTCATGGACCCTTGATAGGCTCTGGTCTGATCCCAAGAGACTTCAGAAACTGCCCTCAAATTCTGACTGTCATCCACATTCAGGTGGTTCAGGGCCATTCCATAAAGGTTCCTCAAATGTTATTTCAGAGTCTGTGAGCTTCCAACAGCTCTGGACTGCCCACTCCATGGGTTTCTCCATTATGATCCCAATCCCTTTGCTCATGCAATCTTTCCTCCCTCTCTTCAGCTGGACCAACAACTCAGCCAAGTGCTTAGCTTTGAATCTCTGCACCTGATTTCATCAGCTGCTGGTTGAAGGTTCTATAATGGCAATTACGGTGGTCATTAATATGATAATAGGAAAAAAATCCAGTTTAGGCACTCTCTCCACTATTGCTTGGAGTCCTAGCTAGGCTCCTGATGTGGATTCTTGGGTGTTCACTAGCCACAGTTTTTTTCTCTAGCCCCATAATGGCTTCATATATTAGGATATCCACCTTGCTCTCCCTCTCTGTTACTCTTCCCACCTTCTACTTCTGCTCTACCAGTCTACAATCCTGTTTCCTCCTTACCTCCCCTTGCTACCCTTCCAGTATGATTGCAATTTTCTCAGGAGACTTTCTCTATTTCCCCTTTACAAGGGAATCTATCGGTGTCTCTCTTAACTTTCTCCTTTTGCCTAGTTGGTTGGGCAGAGGGTATGGATTGTAACCTGGCTATCCTTTGCTTTACATCTAAAATTCACTAATGAGTGAGTACATACCATGTCTGTCTTTCTAGGTCTGTATTACCTGTCTCAGGGTGATACCCTTGAGATCTCTCAATTTACCTGTAAATTTCAGGATGTCATTTCTTCCTGCTGAGTAGTAACCCATTGTGTAAATGTACCCAAAAATTTTAACCCATTCTTCAGTTGACAGGTGTCTACAGTGTTTCCAGGTTCTTGCTGTTATAAATAATAGTGTTCTGAACATAGTTGAGCTAATAATGCATTTGAGGTATGAATACATACCCTTTGTGTATATGATCAATAGTGGTATTGCTGGACCATTGGAAAGATTGATTCCCAGGTTTCTGAGGAATAGCCATACTGTATTCCAGAGGGGCTGTACAAGTTTACATTTCCACCAACAATGGAGGAGTGTTCCCCTTGCTCCACATTCTCTCCATCATAGGCTGTCATCTACCACACATCATTTCTCTTTCTCACTTATCTCACCTAGCATAATGTTCTTAGGTGCATCTAGATTGTTGACAATAAATGGATTTCCTCCTTTATGAGCCACAGTAATATTTATTTATAACTATGTAGCATTTCCTTTATCCCATTTATTTTCAAAGAATTCTTACATCCTTTTCCATGTTTATATTAATTTGCACTACTGCTGGAAGCTTACACGCATTGATTTTATCTGTTTTCTTCTTTTCTTTTTCTGTAGGCATTCAAAAAGGTTTAAAATGATATTTTATGGTCTTTATTTGGCTCTACACTTTTATAATTTAATTGATATATCAGTCATCTTTCTATTAGTATACAAAAATATCTGAGGTAAACAATACAAAAGAAAGAAAGTTGATTCTGGTACATTGTTCAGAGTAGACATATGTGAAAAATGATATTGGATCTTTTATTTTTTAAAAAAGGGATTTCTCTGTGGAGTCCTGACTGTCCAGGAACTCACTCCATAGATCAGGCTGGCCTTGAACTCAGAGATCCACCTGCCATTGCCTCCTGAGTGCTGGTATTAAGGTTGTGTACTACTTATTCAGTAGTGTTGATTTGGCATGCACAGGTAAAAGCACTTATAATTTTAAATATATTTTTTTATAAAATGTTAGAGCATTGGATTCTGCTTGTATGTATTTTATTGAGTACTTATGTGTTAACAAGAGAAATTGGTATATAATTGTTGAACATTTATATGGTTTCAGTATCAAGGTATCATTGGTCTCGTAAAATAAATTTGGCAAAGTTCCATCTGTTTATATTTTGTGGGATAACCTAAAAAGTATTGGCATTATCTCTCCTTTGAAAAGCTGGTAGAATTCTGTCCTATAACCATATAGTCCTGAGGTTTTCTTTGAATTTTTGGTTGAGAGACTTTTAGTGACTGCTTTTATTTTACTATGGGTTATAAGTCTATTTAAATTGTTTATCTGATCTTGAAATAATAACATTAAGTGATACCTATTGAAACAAATTTTCCATTTATTTTAAATTTTGCAATTAGGTTAAGTACAGGTGTTTAAAGCATGTCCTTTTTTGGTTCTATAGATTTCCTTTATATCTTTGTTATATCCCTATTTTGTTTCTAATTTTGTTAATTTGTATATTCTTTCTTTGTCTTTTATAAATATGATTAAGAGCTCAGAATATTGTTGATTTTCTTAAAGATCCAACTATTTCTTTCAATTAATGTTTTTGTTTAGCTCTATATTATTTATTTCAGCACTGAGTTTTATTATTTCTTGCTATATATGCATTTACTTGTAAATTCTCTTTTCTTCTAGAATTTTCAAGTGTGATATTAACTTATTAATATGAGTTCTCTCCAACTTATCTGAGAGTTAGGTATTGAAGTCACCGACTACTATATGTGATTTAAGATGTAGTATTGTTTCTTTTACAAGAATGGGTGCCTTTTGGGGACATCAATGTTAAGAACTGAATTGTTATATTAGTGGATTTTTCCTTTGATAAATATACAGTTTCCTTTCCACATGCATTTTTTAATTAATTTATGTTTGTATATAACAATTAAAATTTATATTGAGACACATTCATAACCAGTAATTGTTCTTTCATAGTTTTTTGTTGCTTGTAATGATGGTGCAGTGATAATGACAGTGATGTTGGAAATGTGTGTGTCTGTGTGTGTATGTGTGTGTTTCCCTCCTTTTGGTTTTGCTATTGTGAGGTCATTTATTTTCTGTATTTTCATGTGTATAATTAACCTCCTATAGTTTGGATTAGGGGAGGTGAAAGGGAGGCCAGAGGTAGATGGTCTGTTTCACTGATAGGCACAACTCTGAGAATTGGTCATGGGGGAACAGAGAAGGTAGAAAAGGTCAGAGGAAGGCCTACCTGGTCATTTGGTAAACTTGGCCTATGGTTAAGTAGGGCATGTCTGCCTTCTTTTGTGACTGAATCATAGAAACAAGCAGGGAGCATAGACGTGGGTAAAGGTGTTATATTCTGGTGTAACCACAAAAGATGTAGATATTGTTTGGTTGCAGCACTTGAGGTGACCCTAAAAATTGGGTCTGAAGTAACTGTGGTGGGATTCAGGTGTAAGATGATAAGGTCGGAAGACGCTTATCCAGGGTCCGGGGCTCCTAGAGGGGGTGTGGCCAACCCCATTGATAAGGGTCTGCTGGGATGCTGGGAGTTACTGTTCCTGGTTCCTGGCTGTTGGAGAGACCAGTTTGGAATCCATCGTCCGTCCATCGCTTGTCCATAGCTCAGATACTCTAGTCCCTGTTCAGGTGCCACTATAAACTGTTACCTGTATTGTGAGTGTTGATTTATATTTTAAAAAATATTAATCTTGGACTTGTGCCTTGTAAGTAAAACTCTGCCTATATCTGGCACCCAACGTCCTTACCCCTGTGCCCTTGGGTAAACAGGGTCCCTTTGTGTTTTGAAAACTGTAAGAGGGCAGGGGACATACAGACTTTTCAGCTTTGGGAGCCTGCACTCAAGTGCCTGGGCTTAAAGCTTCCTCTCGCTTGCCTGGTGCGGTTTTTGGCCCATGTAGTGCACAGGCTCAGTTTCCAGCACACTGGTCCAGTGCTCAGGTGCCTGTATGGCGGCTCTACCCATCTGGCCCCAGTAGCTGAGTTTAAAGAGTGTACATGCCCCTCCCCCCCAGCCAGCCCACGTGGTTGCTGATTGTGACCCAGGAAACTGTAATTTTCACTGCACACTCACAGTGAACAAAGGAAACAAAAACCCTTCTATTTTGTGATTGCCATCCTGTCTTAATTTGTGAGATTTTGCTTTTTCGAAGGATTGTATTCTGCCTGCTGGGGACCTTCAAGACCAGGTAGGGTCTGTAGGGTAGCTTCCTGCTTCTGAGAGTCTCTGCATCGGCCATATAGTGAGCAGTGCATTGAACACTATTGTGACACCTGTGGACTAAATGTTGTCATTACACCTGAATTGACACAATGGTTGATAATTATTCTATTAATGACTTCAGGTCATATTTTTCCATGGTGATTGACAAATTTTTGAATGAATATCTTGAAGGCTTCAATACCCCAGTCCTACTATTTTTTGTCTTGTTTCTCTATTTTGTGTTTCAAAATAAGAGAATGATGAAAGAGGTGACATATGGAAATCAACAATTGCTGTCCAGATTATGTGATATGAAAACTTCGAATGCTACAGTGGCAGATAAGGTTAAAGAGGTAAAGAATGGAAATCAACAATTCCTGTACAAAATATGTAATATGAAAATATCAAACACAAAAATAGTGAATGAGGTTAAGGAGGTAAAAAAGTAAATCAACAGTTGCTGTCCAGAATATGTGACATGGAAATTTCAAACACTAAAATCGCAGATAAGATTGGTACTCTAGAAATTGGTTACAACAAGCTTTCAGATAAGGCTTCCTCTTTGGATATGGATAACACTGTACAAGAAAAATATAGGCTCTATGTAAATGATTAAAACAAGAAACTTGCTGACTACATTAATGATGAAAAGAAGAAAATCATTAATTATGTTAATGATGGGGATCAAAAATTGGCTGGTTTGGTGAGGTCTTTGGAAGGACTACTTCATCAGGAAAATCAAGCTCTAGAAAAATTAATAGTATTTAAACTCCAGGAATTGAAGCCATTAGTGTCCAAAATTTATGAATGGGAACCAGTAGTATCCAAAATCCAAGAATGGGAACCTGTAGCATCCAAAATCCAAGAATGGGAGGACTGTATTGCCATACTGGAAAGGGGTAGTGATGCATCTTATGCTCAGAACAGTTCAGGTCAACCCCCAATGGGATATTATGGTACTGAAGATACTCTACTTAAAGTGGTAAACATGACAGCGCTACCCCCTTCACCACCACTATTGTTCCCAGCTACTGTTCAAAGAAAGCACCTGGGGGATCTTTAGAATATGTAGAGTATAGTTATGAGCCAGTACATATGAGAGACATCAAGGATTTTAAAGAGGCAATATCAATGCACGGTATACACTATACTTATGTAAAGCAGCTTCTAAATTCATGGTCAGCAAAAAACTGGATCCCACCAATTGGTTGGATGCAGCTAATGGCTGCTGTCTTGGACCAAAGTCAGAATTTGCAGTGGAAAAGCTGGTTTAGAGAGGAGACCAGGACTTTAGAACAACAAGGAAAAATTAGGGGTTTCTTTGCTTCTCAGGACCAAATCCTTGGTGAAAGGCATGTTTGCTGATGTGAAGGCTCAAACTACTTATGACAAGCATACTTTATTACTGTGCCGTACTACTGCACTGAATGCTTGGGAAAAGGTTTTGCACCCAGGTCAAAAAATTAGGCCTTATACTAAGGTCAAACAAGGCTTAAAAGAGCCTTATACCAACTTTCTACAGAGGCTTACCACGGCTGTTCATAGAGCAATATCAGATCCAGAAGTTAGGAAGCAAATAATACTTTCTCTGGCCTTTGATCAGGCTAATTTGGAGTGTATAAGAATGCTTATGCCTTTAAAGATCAGAACCACACCTATAGAAAAATGGATTCAATACGCAATCAATGCTGAATTTCTCCATTGCAACGAGGAGAACTGAGTAGACAAAGCAGTTGTTAATGTTAGGGTGAGGAACCAAGGCATCACTTGTTTCAGCTGTGGTAAACAAGGCCATATGAGACAGAATTGTACACAAGGTACTTTTGGAAATAATGCCCGATCTAGGTTTAATTCGAAAGAAGGCCATTGCCTTATGGATTATGCAGAAGATGTGGCAAAGGACGGCATTGGACCAATGAATGTAGATATACAAGGGATAAAGAAGGCAATCCTTTACCATCGGGAAACGCCTTTCGGGGCTTCTCCCGGGAAGCCCCCAAAAATCAGACTCCAAATTTGAGGACAGTAAGATCATATCCAGTCATAGTAGATGACCAGCATTCTCAGGACAAATAGGGTATCCAATACCTGATCTAGAAGATCAACCAGTATTAGATAATAACATAAATTCAAGAGAAAATCCAGAAATTCCAAAAAGAATTACAAAATATAATATAATATTTATATCCAGGGTTTAGTCGACATGGGGGCTGATGTTTCAATCATAACCCCACAATCATGGCATCCAAGATGCCCTCTATGGGCAGTGAATATTCAATTTCTGAGTATTGGAACAATATCTCAGGTGAAACAGAGTGTGAGATGGCTTGAATGCATAGGACCAGAAGGTCAGAAAGGACGGTTGAAACTGTATATGGCTGACATAGCAGTGAATCTGTTGGGTTGTGACCTTCTAACACAATGGAATACCCAGATCAAAATCCATTCCAATTCCGATATCAACCAGAGACTTAATTATGTTTCCAAAAGTGATGCTTTAAGGAGCTATAAAGAAAATTCACCAGCCATTCAGGTTGTACAAAAGAATTGTCCAATAACCACAGAACCTAAAAGGACACTCACAGGACTGCCTTTGAAATGGTTAACAGAAAATCTTATTTGGGTTCAACAATGGCCTTTGATGAGAGAAAAACTTCAGGCTTTGGAACAATTGGTACAGGAGCAGTTACAAGCTCAGCATATCTAAGAATCAACCAGTCCATAGAATTCTTCTGTTTTTATTGTCAAGAAAAAATCTAGAAAATGGAGGATGGTGATGGATCTAAGAACAATTAATAAGGTGATTCAACCTATAGGCTCTTTACAGTCTGGTATTCCCCTGCCTTCTCTGCTACTGAAGGGATGGCCTATTGCAGTTATTGATTTGAAGGATTGTTTTTTTTACCATACCTTTACAGGAACAGTACAAAGAGAAATTTGCTTTCACAGAGCCTACTCTTAATAATTCAGTACCAGTTAAGAGGTACCAATGGAGAGTCCTTCTCCAAGGAATGTTGAATAGTCCCACCTTATGCCAATATTTTGTACAACAACCACTAGAAATACTGTGCAAGCACTTCCCACAATCTATCATTTACCATTATATGGTTGATATTTTGTTGGCAGACTCAAACCCAAAAACATTAGAAACATTCTTTGAAGAATTAAAGAAAATATTGCCTGATTGGGGACTACAAATTGCTCCAGAAAAAGTACAGAAGGGACATTCGATCAATTATTTAGGATATAAAATAGGTTTACAAAAAATTAGGCCACAAAAGGTAAAATTAAATAGAGATAAATTGAAGACTCTTAACTATTTTCAAAAGTTACTAGGAGATATTGCTCATATACGGCCCATGATTGGTATAAAAAACTATGAGCTAGTTAATTTATTCAAGACTTTGGATGGTGAAAAGGATTTAAATAGTCCAAGAGAATTATCTGATGAGGCCGAGAAAGAATTAGAGTTGGTGGAAAAGAAACTTCAAGAAGCACATGTAGATCATGTGGATCTAGACCTATATTGCATACTTGCTATTTTAACCTCTAGACAATCTCCAACAGGAATCTTAATGCAAAGAGAAAACATTATATTAGAATGGATATTTCTGCCAAATAGGCCAAGCAAAAAGATGAAGACATATACTGAAAAAATTTCTGATCTGATTTTTAAAGGTAAGTTAAGACTTTGCCAATTGACTGGAAAGGACCCTGCAGAAATTGTTGTGCCTTTGACTAATGAAGAAATTGAATGATTATGGGCACACAGTGAACCTTGGCAAAAGGCTTGTAGTGACTTTTTAGGAGATATTAATAATAAATATCCCCAAAACAAGAGAATTCAATTCATAAAGGAAACTAATTGGTTCTTTCCTCATGTGGTACAGGATAAACCTATTTCTGGAGCCCCTACATTTTATACTGATGCGAACAACTTAGGAAAGGCTGGGTACAAGTCTGAAAACTTAATTAAGGTGGCTCAGAGCCCTTACAACGCTATTCAGAAGTCAGAACTATATGCAATTATTATGGTGTTGTTGGATTTCACAGAGGCTCTCAATGTAATTACTGACTCTCAATATGCAGAAAGAGTTGTTTTACATATTGAAACTGCTGACTTCATTCCTGATGATACAGACTTGACCTTACTGTTCATACAACTACTATCATCAGAGATAGGATACATCCTATATACATAACACATATCAGGGCGCACATGGGTCTCCCAGGCCCTCTAGTGCAGGGTAATGATGAAATAGGTCAGTTGCTGATAGGACATGTGCTAGAGGCCACATATTTCTTGAGAAACATCATGTTAAAAGAAAAGAACTAAAGAAGAGTTTTTCCATCACTTGGAATGAAGCAAAGGAAATAGTAAGGAATTCTAACACTTGTTCTTTCTATAACCAACCATCTTTAACTGCAGGAAGTAGTCCTAAGGGTTCACAGAGAAATCAGATCTGGCAAATGGATGTGTTTCACTTCCCAGAATTTGGAAAGATGAAATATGTACATCATACTATCCATACTTACTCTGGAATGCAATGGGCAGCTGTCCTGAGTTCTGAAAATGCTGATGCTGTACTTACTCATCTTTTAGAGGCCATGGCCATAATGGAAATTCCTACTCAGATTAAGACTGACAGTGCTCCAGTTTATGTTTCCCGAAAAATGAATCTGATTTTTGAATACTATAATATAAAGCATATTATGGGGATATCACACAATCCTACAGGACAGGCAGTTATGGAGAGATCTCACTGCATATTGAAAGAGATGCTTTATAAACAGAAGAAAGAAATGAGAAAACCCAGAGAGAGGTTGCACAGTGCCTTATTGACTTTAAATTTTCTTAACACTGATGAAAAGGGAACATTAGCTGTTTAGAGTCATCGGGTAATAGAGAAATCTTCCAAGATAAATCAACCCATCTACTTCAAAGATGTGTTGACTTCAGAGTGAAAGCCAGGATATGTGCTTCGATGGGGTAGAGGTTTTGCTTTTGTTTTAACATTGAAAGAAAAGATATGGGTACCAACAAAACTAATAAAAGTCTGCTTTGAAAAGGAGTCCCTTCCTGAGGAGGAGAAGTAATTTTTCATCCCTGATATGACAAATGGATGCATGTTAAGGAAAACACATTTAACAAACCTGGGTTAGGGTGTCAATTTTATCTTTACAGGAAAATGGATACAACTGTTTGTAAGACATTGACTAGACATTGAATATTACTCACCTGCAATAGAGGAGAGATCGATGATGAAGGAATATAAATGACGGACTGTGAGACCAACTGATACGCATATGCACTACTGGGTAATCTCTCAATTCTTACTGCTTTGCATCTTGCATCTACACCTCAAAAAAAAATTGGTCCTGATTTGACTATTAATAGGGCTGGATTTGGATTGGGAGCAGGTGGCTTTCTCCCTCTCTAAACACAAGCATATTGGTAAAGAAAATGTGAAGAATTCTGTCTGGTATCAGAAAAGCCACCTGTTGTGAGACAGAAGACAGAATATTTAGGGACCAATATTATTGTGACTTCATCTTAAACCTTGTTTTTCTCTGTTTCTGTACCTTTCAAACATCCTGTCTGCATACAATCTCCTGAAATCATAGAAGGTAAGAATATCTTCTTTGAGAGTCAACAATGCTTAAGTTTTCCATTGTAAATAACATTTCCTCCTATCAGCTATCCACAAAGAATCTGGAACCGAGATGGGGCCCCCACCACAACAACTCCTACTAGTAAACAAGAACAAAAGGGAGAGTATGAGAGAGAGAGAGTAAGAGACAGGTAGACAGACAGACAGAGGCAAAAATAGAAAAATCAAGAACCTAGTGCACACCAATCAATGATTGTTTTCAGAACATAGATTATTCAAAAATGGCTGCAAGATAGCTCTCTATGATAATCTCCAGATCACACTTCTAATTAGAATTCCAGATGGAGTTAACCACTATTCTGAGAATGGTTATAAGTTTTAAATAGTCTATCCATTAAGATCTAACCAATGTTCTAGATCCCAAAGAGATGCCTTCGCCCTTAAGTCAGCAGGAAACAACCTTATGAAAGACTACGCCCCCTTTCCCAATAAGTTTTATGTTCTGAGGGTTGTGGGTAATTATTATTCTAATAGAATAGTTATAAGTTAAAATTGGGCGAAGGACAGAACTATAATATATCATCAAAGATCTCTTTTGAAGAAGAGAAAGAGGATAGATAGGATAGATAAAGGTAGATTGTTCTACCTACCTATACACCATTCTAGCTGAATATATGGGCTAAGTTAAAGACAATTTGCACTGGCATAGATATTTGTATATTGATACAAATGTGAAATAATTTTATATGTTTAATTGTGATAATTTGTACATTGGTACAAAGTTTAATCTGAAATTGCTTTATATAACCAAAGCAACTTGTACTTTGATGTAAATCTGAATCTGTAACTATTATATAAAATTAATTGCTATATTTTATATATGCTTCTATCTCTGTTTAAAATATTTGCACATTATTGTCATGTACACTATGCAATTACTACCTTCATTTAACTATACTAGATATAATGTATGATTGCACTAGTTATGATATATGCACAAGATGTTTTATATAACTCTGTTTAGATGATATATATGTATATACATGTCTAAAATGCTGTGGCCACTTTACATGGTAATATACCCCTGTACAGGGTTTATTCCTTAACATGATAAAAACTGCAGTCAACATTACTTAAGGTACCATATCCCAGTCATCTCAGATACAGGTTAGAATATCATAGATAGACAGGAATCTTCAACCACTTCATAGACCCAGAGAGTATGGCATTTAACATTTGAAATTTGGCCACGAGAGACACGACGACTCCTGGTGTCACTATTCCTTTCGCGAAATGGTGTTGAACATCGAGGATACTCCTTTGGAGTTTGTCCTTTTGGCAGAGAATGGCTTGTTGGGTAAGGAACTGCCCTTATCTTGATTGCTGACAGTACACACATGATGTCCAAGCTGGATGAACAAGTTGGTGGATGGAAACTGACAAAACCTGCCTGGACAGGATAAGACAGTCCCTCCAAAATTGCCCTGCTTGTGAAAAGATCTGTCAGATACCATAGGCCTGGAGCCAATATGATAGATGCTCCAACAGCGCACAAAACCAGAGGTGATTGTCCAGGTAGCTGTGTTGCTGTCCTCTCCCAAATTTTGGAAGCCACTACTTCCATGCACTTCTGACTTTCAAGTGATATATCTTCCTTCTCAGGTCTTGAAGGGGTTGAAGAATAGGTATTTGCGGTTACTAACTCATAATAATTCCTATTGTATATAGTCTTAGTTTAGATCCTTCTTAGACAAAAGGGGGATATGTGGGGGGATTCAGGTGTAAGCTGATAAGGTCTGAAGATGCTTATCCAGGGTCCTATGCTCCTGGAGGGGGTGTGGCCAAGATGGAGGGGTGTGGTCAAGCTGGAGGGGGTGTGGCTAACCCCATTGATAAGGGGCTGCTGGGACACTGGGAGTTCCTGTTCCTGGTTCCTGGCTGCTGGAAAGACTGGTTTGGAATCCATCGTCCGTCCATCACTCATCCATCACTTGGATACTCCAGTCCCTGTTCAGGTGCCACTCTTAGCTGTTACTTGTATTATGAGTGTGATTTATATTTTAATAAATATTAATCTTGGACTTTTGCCTTGTAAGTAAAACTCTGCCTACAAGTAACAGCAAGACTTTTAGTGAATAAAAACAGAAAAAAAGGTCAGGTATCTTTAGGTGGCTCATTATATAAAAGGTTTATTCCAGAAAGAATTACAGGTCTTGTATTCTATATAGTGTTATATGTTCCTTGAATGTCACATATATGCCATGCAATATAATTTTCTTCACTTAGTTTCATATAAAACAGACTTGGAGAGAAGATGAAAGTATTATGTAGCAATGAATTTAGATTACTGTCAAGATTTACATTATTTTACTGCTTTTGATTATATTTTTGCTAGGTCTAGGATAATGACATCACTAATCAGCCTATATGTTGCTCTATGTATATCTACATAAGTAGTAAATTTTTGTTTCCAAAGAAATTGCTTTGCTATTTGATTAGCTAAGTTAACTATCTTCCTGGATTTAGGTAAATCTATAGAATTCTGCAAAGAGAAAACTTATTTATCAGGAATATCTGAACAAGACACATATCTCATCCTTACACCTTGCTAAGGCTACAGTCAATTCACTTATTTATGCTTTAAAAATAATTTAGCTGTTAGGCTTCCTGATTATATGCCATTTTACTTTCCACCATTAGGTTTCCCACACTCCAGTACTGAATTCTGCTTCTTCAATTCAAAGAATCAGAGTCACAAGTCCTTCTACTTGCTAACTTAGGAACACATTGTTCAATTAAACATTTGTTTCTTTGTTATAAAGTTAAATAGTTGTCTAATGGCATTTCAACTTTTATTATTTAGTTTTTATCTATACCTACAAAAAGGCAGATCCAATTTTCTGCTAATACTAACTCTGGACTCAATTTCTCTTGTATTAGTATTTGATGACAATAGCCCACTGCTAAAGTATCTTCAAGTGTGATTTCTTTATTATCTTAATTCTTATATAAAATAACAGCCAGTGTCTATTTTAAGTGTGCTTGTCTCAAGAAAGTCTGCTTTGCATTTTCTACTGGCTACGTGACCTTACAAAATACAATATCCTTTGAGCACTTCTTTGGATTTTAACACCTACTAGCAAAATTCTAGTTCTGATTTTCTTGAAACTTTGTTCTCATCCCCTCCACTCTAGACTCTTTTCTTGCCTACCCTGTTACTGAAGCCAAACTTTAGATAATGTTCTTCATCACTTATTTCCCTCAAGTCTGCATGAAATTTCAGTAAGACTTGTCAGGTAAAATTCAATGTTTCCCTCTGCATTTTTCTACTTATATTCACATCACTGATTTCTCTATCTTGATACTAGATGGCACCAGTTATCATAGTAGCACAAATAGTGCCCTTGATTCACTGATCCCTATTCAACTTATATGCTACTTTAGAACCAGAAAAAGCCTCACTCTTACAGTAAACATCAAACTATTCACTTACCCAAAATGAAAATCCCAAGAGGAATTAATCCCATTGGCTTGGATTATCAGATTATCTTCTGCCTACTGATAGACATCTTTCTTTGTTGCAATCCATTTCTAGTATGACAATCCCTTTTTTTTAAGGAAAGTTCTTAAACCTTTCAATTGGTCTCATTAAATCTTCTCTCATCAGTTCAACTGGTCAAGTAACTGTGCATCATGCTGACCACGATATTAATACCTCAGGTTTATTTTTCTAATTTTCTGTTGCTACAAACCTAATGCAAAATCTAAAAAATTATTGTGCTACTTTATTCAAATTTATTAAATAGTTCATAGTATTAATGGGCACAATAAAAATGCAAACCCAGTTTTACTACATACATAAACTTGGCACTCTCCAGAAGTAGGAGTCTGATACCCTGAATCAATAAGTTGATTATATTAAGTATTGTTTTATTTATTAATAATTATTAATATCTTAAAGTGGTTCTAAAAGTTAACATAGTCTTGGAGATTCTATAAAACCTGCATTTTAGGCCTACAACCTTAATCACATTTTGGGGGTCTTCAGTGTTGCACTGATCCTTTTTAAAGATAATTATAGTTGTGTGTTATATTCAACTGTGACTTTTAACTTCTGAACTGGACTCAGTAATTGCATAAAGTAAATATAGGTACAACATTGTCCAAGTAAATAATTACTTTGGTGAATTAATCTTAGTAAGTATTGACTAAATTTTTATCATAGTAAAGCTAATTTTGAAAATTATGCAAATAAACATTTTTATTGTTAGCATTTAAAGTTATTGCAAACAGTATGACTTGTTAGTCTTAAAAAACATGCTCACAGAAAGACTTGAATAATTCTCATTTTCACTTTTTCCTCTAAATATTTCATTGGACAGTTTCTGGTAAACTTAACATTCTTAATTTCTTACTCACAGGTAATATAATCATATATCCCACATAAACTCTGAAATTCAGATACTGTAAAAAAAAGATATTTTCTAGTTATAAACATGAAAAATTTAGACAAATTACATATTTACTCAGAATTTTTACACTTCCTTTTCCACTTGGAAGCATTTTAATGAATTTATATGGATTAAGCAATAAAACACTCCCAAGCCAAATTTCCATGTGTTAAGTTTTACATTTAAAATCTTTCTATAGGAGAGTTATAATTCCAGAATGAAACTCAAAATAGGACTCTAGAACATCATTTTGTAATGGAAAGTTGTAATCACCAGCAATGATGAATCATATGTTCTTAGCTGTCAACCATTCTTACATTGCTAAAAGGGTAGGTTTGCTGTTTAAAAATCAGGCTCATATTTTTTACATACTAATTTATTATTATATAATATTTTTCTTTGTAGAGGTGGGAAAATGCCTAATTTAGTAATAATAATCATAAGCAAGATATGCTAGTTGTCTTATAACAGGCACCCCAAATGAATAAATTTAAAGCTATGAATGAAACAGAGAGGAGAGAAAAGCAAGAACAATAGAATTCATTATTTCACAAACTTAAAAACTAACAAACGAAAAGCAAAGCATGTCTTTAACTGGTAACAACTTAACAGTTGAAAAATTTCCTTCGAATTCTAACTTCAACTAGGAATTTTGTGTTGATTTTTATGCATAAAAGAATATTCTTTTTGTTTTACAAATGCAATGTCATGCTATTGTTTAGGCAATATTTATATAGTTATAGGAGAAGACACAAATATTACACCTATAATGCTTACTTAATTTAAATAAGTACTGTAGAAATCTTTTAAAATGGCAGCCATCATGTGAGGTAGCATGAAACATGAATTCTAGTTGTTATTAAATGAAAACTCAAAGTCAGATATGGGGGGGGGCTGGAATATCAGAGAGAGGAACAGGCCACAGTCAATCTCCCAAATTCCTCAGCCTGGATCATTGCTTCTACTGAATCTCACACTGCCTATGCCTTCTTAAATATCTTCTTTACTTGGTGCTAGGTAAACCTCCAAAAACTCACAGGATGTCCCTGGCTAGGTCTCCAACCAATAGTGGAGGGGTGCCTAAACAGGACTTCCCCTATAGTCAAATGAATAACCACCATAAGTCATCACAGAACCTACATCCAACAATGAATAGAGGTGGAGGCAGAGATTCATGGCTGAGCACTAGACTGAGCTCCTGGTCCAACTGACAGAAGTGGAGGAGTCTGTATGAGCAAGGGGATAGGGATTATGAGGAAAATTCCCACAGTGAAGGCTATCTGGAGCTGTGGGGAGCTCACTGATCTAAGATTGGCCATTGGAGATCCATTGGGAAAAGGAGATAGGCCCTCCAAGGATAGACAACTGTCAATTTACATGGGCAGTATGTGGAGCCTGAAGGGGTGGGATAAGACTGTGTTCCTCTGTGTGGGCTGGCACCTTGGAGCCCATTCCCTGCAGAGGAATACCTAACCCAGTCTTGACTTTGGAACGAGGAAATCTGATTTGCCTGGGACAGATGTACCATGCTGAGCTAACCCACCTTGGACTTCTTGCCCATTTCTAGGAAGGGATGGGCGCCTGGGGAGGAGTAAGGCTGAAGGCTAACTGGGAGGAATTGGAAGGAGGGAATGGAGGGGGAGCAGGGGAATATAAGGATTAAAAAGAGACTTTTTATATTAAAAATAAAATTAAGAAAAAAATTAAAAAAATTTTTCTTTGCCGAGTTCTGGGTTCAACTCTGAATCATAATTCTAGACTTAAGATTGAAGGTGTATGCTACTACTGTTTGGTAGTTAGGCCTTGAACTCACAGAAATATGGAAAGATCTTTATCTCTGAAGTTATAGGATTAAAGGCATAAATCATCACTGCTGGTCTCTCTCCATGTTGCGATAAAAAGCATGAGTTAACACTCTCTGACCCTCTTGGCTTGACTGTGGGTAGGTCTGTTCTCTGATATTCCAGACTGATTTTATTAAATAGAAAATGCATCATCACATATCCCCTTTGTATCAAAAATAAAAAGAATGCTATAACTAAAATAAGAAAAAACATATATAATAGGTACAATAATTATATACAATATATACAAACAACAATTACATGAGTAATGCCCAGTCCATTGAGAAGTTCAAAAGATATTTCATTATTTATGCTACTTTGGTGAGTTCAGAATATTGTACCTAGTTCACTTTGTCTAAGTGTGATTCTGTTCTAAAACTGTCAATAGTACATTATAAATATAACCATCTCATTTTCAACTCCTCAGAGATCTAAGAAGGAAATAATATTAATTTAGTAAACATCATGGACAAGCAAACAATTTCCAAAAAATATAAGAAACAGTTGGCTGTCTGGAAAGTCATACAAGGTACTTCTGTATTATTGAAACATCCATCTTAGGCTTACAGTCTTATCATGTCTGACAGACTTCTCTGTGAAGCAGAATATTCTCAAAGACCTTCCAACCTTGTATTGGCAAGGTTTGGCTATTCTTTTTTATGTGTGTCAACTGTTTGTCCATTTTGAACATCATATTATCATTAGTCAAGGCAAAATTACTTTCTTGCCCATTGGCTACCTTTTGTCACAAAAAGGTCAACTCCATAAGGAGTTTCTTTGATATCCATAATATTCTCTAAAGTAGATTGGTGCTGCCAGGAGCAGATGTCAAGTTGTCATAAAAATAATAAGGACATATATTATTGAAACATCTTAAATGCCGTATTCTATGGCTCTCTGAAGTATTTGAAAAAGTCCTGTTCATCTAAAATATATGTTTGATTTTGAAAATATATATGACTATATATTTAATTGTAATGTCTAACTACTAATTTGCATTTCTTTATATCCTAATTAGTTAATAATACTAACTTTCATGGACAAGAAATTTGTATTACATTGTTAGATCAACTTTGTAGGTGTAATACCTTGAACAAGCATAGAAATAAATGTACAGTAACAAAATTAGTTTCAATTTTATAACAATATACACAATTTGTGTACAATACACAATAAATCCAATCCAATGCAAAATATTAAAGCTAGTAATTGCTTTATAAAAGTAGATTCAATAATATACCCTTATATCCCATTATATCTGTATCTCCCTTTTTTCTTTCTTTTTTAAAACAAGAACTCTGAATCTAATATCACTTGTTTAGATTTTTTCTAAACATAACCAATAACTATTTTTAGCCAATTGCTCTAAACAATGACAATCATCCATAACCCATTGAAAGACCATACACCACCCACCCCACCTCTTTGTAATATGGGTACCACATTCTTAAATTTACTTCCTGATTTCTGGTGGCAATGGCATCTTTAATGGATTTTGGAAAAAATAATTGTTAATTGTCAAGTTCTAAAATAAGTAGCTGTATCATTTGTTGTTCAGTCTCTGAGTAACAGGAAAGTGCACGACTTATCTCAAGTCCTGTCTAGAGTAGTGTCTGAAGTTGGTTCATCTCAGCAAGCCACCTCAAAATTATCCTGAGAAGTTTGCAGTCCAAATCTGATTTTAGGGTGGTGTTTATCAGCCTGGTGGATTTGTCATAGTCCATGTGAAATCATTGTTGTGGGACCTCATTTTCCTTTTGGATAGTTCAAGTTTGCAATTAGGCATTGTCATAGGTCACTGAAGAAAACTGATAGGAGACTAAAACCTAGTACAATATACAAAAAGCTAAAAAAAACCTTTCTTCTATAATTTATTAACTCTATATGAACATCAATATCATGACAAAAAGTTTAATATATATATATATATATAATCTTGTAGATTTTAATATAAACATTTATTCAGCAAGGGATTGCTAACAATAGTATAGTCCCTTATTTTTAGTTATTCATTTGTCCCATACAAGGTGGCTTTTCAGATATGATACAGAGATTTTGTGTTTTCCTTTGACAAGTATGCCTGGGTTTAGAGGACAGAGCTACACTTCAACTCTAAAGCATGCTTTAAATTCTAATTAAACTGGGACATCAACTCCTCTTACTAATAAAGACATATAGAGGTTAAATAATGAGATTTTACCCTGTAGAGTATGCTGGTACCAATGTTTCCAATATTTTTTTGCTTCTAAATTTTTCTGGATAGCCTCCCTCTGATTTTGATGTCTAGATTTCCAAGGTCTTTTAACTTCTTGAAGATGGGTATTTCTAGTTTTCTCTGAAGATAAAAATAAACCCTGCCCCAACCCTTTATTTTTCTTACAACTTAAAGAATTGTAATATGTGTGGATGAGCCATCAATTTTTATTTTCATGAAGCTTCGCTGTTTCAAATTGTGTATTAATTTTGATGATATCCATAGCTTTTTTTCACTTGTGGAAACAAAAGCAAAAACCCCTTCCTCAACATAGCACATATACTGGCTTGCATTCTGAGGTCAGTACATCTTTGAAGGAAACAGGGGAATTTAGCTCAGTAGTATTTTTATAGTCCAATACCTTCCAGCACCTGTTGTTTCTTTCTTAGTAGCATTGAGAAAATTCAAAGTTAATAAAGCATTATGTAGTCTATTTTGGGGGTCTTTGCTATTCCTTTCTGTTTATTTAGCATATACTTTAGAGTTTAATTGGATCTCTATATGATTTCTTGCACTGTAGGATTGTTTTCTATATTTATAATATGCTTTATGTTATAATAAGCAAAAAGTTATTTCATTTTACTAGAGACATATGCCAGGACCTCATCAGTCTTAATTTGTACAGGTATTCTCATGATAGTCATAACTTCTACCAAATTTGTAATTATATAATCAGCCTTTTCTGAACTCATAGAAATCCTGAAAACATCATTTTTGTATAATGTACATATCTTAATTTTCCAAATTCTATAAAACGAAACATATCCATCAAACAAATTTTCTTTCTATGTGTACCTTTAGGATTACTTCATGCTGGTAATGGAGTTTGGTTATGAAGGAACAGGTGGAATATCTTTATACAAATTCCTTAGCTTGTTGCCAAGTGATAAATCTATTTTTAATCATTTGCTATTGATGTAATGTTTTTTATGAAATTCTGTGACTTATAGCACATTGGCTCTTAATAATTCATCAATTTCATCATTACTTTGTGCTAAAGGATCTGGCAGACTCGTATGGGATCAAATGTGTCTTATATTGAAGGGATGATTCCTATTCTTGTTTATTTCTTGTAACATTAAATAATTAAGTAAAATCTGACTTATCATTAATAAAATCAGCATTTTCAATGTGTAAAACAACTAACTCTGCAAACTGAGAGTCAGTGAGTATGTTAAGAGGTTTGGTAAAAATCTATTAATACCATCATGATAACATATGTCTGACTTTTGAACTAAATTATATGGACTTTGAGGCACTTTACTTATATTTTCTGATTTGTAATCTGCCTTTCCTGATTTGTTTGCATGAATAAAAAATTTATGGGCTTAAGATATAGATTTATCTCATGCAACATGAGGTAGAATGTCATTAGTTTTTTAGAAATACAATTCTTTTGATTTGAGAATATCTATTGCTAATATCTCGCCAAAAATAATTGAAAGCTTTTTGCCAAGTTTTACTTTCTGCCCATAACTGGTCATTTTTTTTTAATTAAGTAAAGTTACAACAATTTAAGCTGGGTCCTTTCCTGTCAATTGACAAAGTCTTAATTTTCCTTTAAAAATCAATTCAGAAATCTTTCCCACATATGTCTTTAATGTCTTACTCAGATTATGTGGTAGAAATATCCATTCCAATATAACATTTTTTCTTTACATAAAAATTCCTATAGGAGAATGCTTAGACAGATAAGATAACTAGAATGCAATTAAGGTCTGCATCCACACAATCCACATGTGCATCCTGTAATTTCTTTTCCACTAGAGCCAATTCTCTCTCAGCTTCAGGTGACAATTCTCTCATACTATTTAGATCTTTGTCATAATTTAAGGTTTGGAACAAATTATCTAATTCATCTTTTTTTATTCCAATAGTTGTTCATAAATTGGAAATGTCTCTTAGCAATCTTTGGAAATCATTAAATGTCCTCCATCTTATCACTTCTTATCTGTATATTTGTGGTCTAATTTTTGTTGGCCTATTTTGTAACCTAAATAATTAATTAATCTCCTATTTGCATTTTTTTTCAATTGCAATTTGTGATCCCCAAGCAGGATTATTTTTTCACTTCTTCAAAATTTTTTTCTATGGTATCAATATTTGAATCAGCTGTCAAAAATGTCATATATGTAATGATAAATGATAGCTTGTGGTAATTTCTTAAATATTTGTTCAAATGATTTTTGTACACAATATTGACACAGAGTGGGGTTATTCAGCATTCCCTGAGGCAGACCCTCCACTGATATATCTTTACAGGCCAAGAATTATTACAAGTGGGCACTGCAAAGGCAAATATTTTTTTGTATTGTTCTTACAGAGGTATGGTCAAGAAACAATAACTATAATAGGCCACTCTTTAGGTTAACAGAAAAGGCAAATGAATTCCAGACTGTGGAGAGCCCATTTCTGGATCATCTTGTTCATCACTCTTAGATTGGTTACCAGTCTTCATTTTTCAGATTTCTTTTTAATAAGAAATACTGGAGAATTCCAAGGGCTGGTTGATTTTTCAATTTGATGAGCATTTAACTGCTCTTGAACCAGCTATTCTTAGGCCTGCAATTTCTCTTTTATTAAAGGCCATTGAAACCATATAGGATTATCTGTTAACCATTTTAAAGGTAGTGCTGTTTGTGCTTTTGAAAGATCAACAGCTGTTGTGTCTTGTTTCTATACAACCTGAATGGTTTGTAACTGTCTTTCATAATACCTTCTAATATTTTTTTTCTGGGAACATGTTTTAGTTTATGGTTTATTTCTGTGTTTGAAGGAATGTTAATCTGAGTATAAAATTGTTATAGTAAATCTCCTCCCCATATTTTTATAGCAATGTTAGCCATATATGGATTTAATTTTTCTCTCTGTCCTTCTGGTTTTATATACTCAAGCCATCTTGCACTCTGCTTTACCTAGGATAAAGTGCTAATTACCAAAAACTGAACATTAACCTCCTGAAGGGACCAATTTTGATACCAAGACTCTGGTGAAATTATTATTACACTTGCCCCTGTGTGCACTAAACTTTCAATAATAACATCATTTATTCAGACTTTTAACTCTGGTCTTTGTTCATTTGTAGAAGTGTTATATTTTTTCCTTATTATTTTCTTTTTTATAGACTTTCTATTATTCAATGTAGTATATATTTTAGAATAGCTTTTCATTTTTTCAATTGCTCTTGAAAGGTGTTTGCTCCATTATAACAGGGTAAGATTGAATTGGATTTGACATAGGGGTTTTGGAAAGGCCCTAAGGGGTGTTTCCTGAAGGCAGAAAGTTACCTTTTCTGTCCTTGTTAATCTGCAGTCATTACTCCAATGTCTTCCCTTGCTACACTTTCTGCATACTCTAGAAGGGAGAGGCATTCTCTTGAGATTATTCCTAACAAAAAAACTGTGATGTCTGAGTGTCTTTATGTATGCTGTGAGTAGCAATCTTTAAATAAAGGACTGTTTTGGCCATGGCAGGCACCATATCAGAAGTAGGTGGGGATTTTGAATAGTTAGGAGAAGGAGGGCAGAGTCAGATCAGATCAAGTCAAACACCCAAAGAAGAAACATGTAAAGAACACAGGTGAGCTATGGGCCACGTGGCAGACAGATTAATGAAAATGGGTTGAGTTAAGATGAAGGAGCTAGCTAGCAATGTGCCTGAGACAGGCTAAACAGAATGAAGTTAGTATAAGCATCTGAGTCATTGTGGAGGCCTAAGAAGTGGTGGGCAGCTAATGGATCTGAGACTGCTGCTCTGTGGGTCTGGATCTCTGGCACCCAGGACCAAAAACTTTAAGAGATGGCATCCCAACATGGGCCAAACACCCACATAAAGCCTAAGAAAGATCAGAAAGGGATCTAGATCACAGAAACTGAGCCAAAGCTGTGTATCTGAAATGGGTCATTGTACAGGGTTAGCATGGAATGCGGGCCACATTCAAAATGGTGGCAGCAGACTGGTGGCCAGGAGCTTAAGCCACAACCAGGCTGGTTCCTGAAGTCTCACAGAAGACTTGGTAGCACGTAATTGATTTAAGGTTTATGTTTATATTGAAGAAAAAGGAAACAGAGTCAAGGATGATTTCTTAGTAGCAACATTTCTTTGGTCTACTCTGCTGGTGATGAACAGAGACGTGGCTCCTTTAAGAAAACTTAATGATTCAGCTTTATCTACAATAACTGTGTGGCTCCCTAAGAGATTGTTATTATTTTATAAGCTCTTCTGGTTAGAAAATGATTAAGAATTCACAACAGAACAGATTCAGATGGGAAAAAAAACCCTGTAAACAGGTTACAAGGTGTGTAAAAGATACATAGGCTTCAGAGAGAAAAGAAAGAGTGTAGAATAAGTCCCCCCAAAATAAATAGAGAAATAAAATTATAATAAGCCCACATAAAGATGGAAAATAAACACAGCATCTGGATTATGGTTATTATTGTGTTTTCTTTTAATTTTTTAATTGTTAATGGGCTAACTGCAGAAAGACAATGGATTGCAAAGGCTGATAAGTTAAAGAAGAATATATATTTTAAAGGTATTTTTACTTTGAAGTTTGAATCTAAGGATATATGACTTTGGAAGAGTTCTGCTTTTGTTTCCACAGAAGGTAAGAATCTGAGGCTTTCTTCCAGGCTCATGGTTTCATCAGTCAAGACCACCTGAAAAGTCGCTGATGGGAAGAGATGGTCACAACAGCTTCAGTGCTGCAGACAAAGATGATCCATTCTCAAGAAACTGTAAGATTGCCAGGGCACCTTAATCAGCAGGAAGTAGTAACAGAAGGCTATGCCCAAATTCCCAAAATATTGTTTATAAATGTTTGTTTTCATTATAAATGGTTAATGGTCATAGTTAATCTCTTTCTAAGAAGAAAAAGGGGATATGATATATGAGTGATTTTAAAAAATTCGATTATTGAATTTACTTTGATCAAAAAATCAGCTGTTAATCTCAAAATGTTTTACATTTGTATGTATTTTGGTTTATTGATACAAATTTAAGGTCAATTTTGTTATACTGGATGGATTTTTCTACTCTTGTTTAAGGTATGATATTCGTGTAACAAATTTAAAATTGTAATGTATAATTAAGAGAGGCAGATTCATAGTCACCTATGATAACCAAACTAAAAATTATATTAGTTCAGATTTTGTACTTATACAAAGATATATTTCAATTAGATAGGTAATCTTCAAACACTCCTAAGACCTACAAAATATGGCATTTAAAATTATTTTAATAACTTGGACTTTTCTGGACAGTGAGACAGATGTGCTTCTGGCAGAAACAATCTACTGCAAGAGAAAAAATGGGCATCAAAGAAACTCCATATAGAGTCTACTTTCTTTATGGCAATGGTTAGCCGCTGGACAAGAACCTGTTCATGTATTGACTGCTTGACAGTACGCTGTTTAAACTGATCATGCAGTTTCCATAGGAAGGTGACCTCTGAACTTTGGCAGAAAAAACTGAGATGGTCATTCAGGTTCCTGTTTTGCAGAGAAAACTGTCATATATTCTATAAAACTCTAGGAGAATCAATGGATGAGTTATACCAGAATGGGCAGAGCAGATATACCACTACACTATAATGAAGAGACCCTGGGCCTGTAGGCTGAAGATGGATGCCCCAACATTATAAAGGAACTTTGGGTGACTGTCCAGGCAGATAGGTTTCATCTCTGCCCTTTCTAGATTTTAGAAGTAGCTTGCACTTCTGGTTTACTTGGGTAAATATATCCTTCTGTGGTCTTTGATGTACTTGAAGATTAGATAGTTATAGGTATTGCTTTTCTTAGTCACTTGAAAGGTATATTGGATATGAAACTTTAGATTCATAAAGATAAGGTAGATGATAAGAGTACCTCCTTTAATTTTGCTGAATACAAATAGGCTAGCTATTATAACTGTAATTCTTGCTTGATGGCTATTTTGTTATATGTAATTTAACTATGTTAAAATTGAAACCTTCCTTTTTATTAGACAGAAAGGGGAAAATGATGTGGGAATGCCTTTCTGTATGTTGTGAATCTCAATCTTTAAATAAAGGAGCTGTTTTGGGCCATGACAGGCACCATAGAAGAAGGAGGAGGAGAAATCAGAGCATAGGTAGGAGAAGCAGGACAGAGTCAGGGAGATGGAGCAAACTGCCCAAGAAGCAACATGTAAGGAACACAGGTGGGCCATGGGCCATGTGGCAGACAGATTAGTAGAAATGGGTTGATTTAAGATGTAAGAGATAGCTAGCAATGTGCCTGAGCCTTAGGCCAAATAGCATAAAGTTAATATAAGCGTCTGAGTCATTTCTGGGGGCCTGGGAAGCAGCGGCGGGCAGCTAAGGGGTCTTGTGCGGCAAGGTCTGGGACTCTGGCCTCCCAGGACCAAGAAACCTCACTAATACAACAGTCTTTTAAATCTATAACCATTTTGTGGTACCCATGGGGAATTGCCACAGGTGTGGGGATGCTAGGTTGCAGGGCTCCCATGGGTTTCATAATTTTATTTATAGCACACAAATCCTGCCAAAGTTGCTACTTTACTGACTTCTTTTCTATTACAAAAATGGGAATATTCCATGGTGAATTAGAAGGTTCAATATGGCCAGCCTTAAGTTGCTCCTGTACAAGCATGGAGACAGCTTCTAACTTTTCTTGGGTGAGGGGCCACTGATCCACCCAAACAGGAACCTGAGACTCCCAGGTTATCTGGGTGGGGTACAGGAGGGTCAGCAGCCAATGTTAGAAATCCAAGTACCCAAGTCCATGTCTGTCTATTTTTTTGGGTGGGTTGAATGGGTTGGGTTGTTCCCTGTCTTAACTTTCCAGCCCCATGCCAGGAATGAAGTCCATGTGCAGCATCTGTTGTGTCACTATGGAGTTTGTACTGCAGAGAATAATGTCCATATGGCCCCACAAATTTACAATGAGGCCAGGTATAACAAAAAGAGTCACAGTCCCCCTATTTCCTTCTCTGTCCTCCCAATGGAGGGTCTTGGCACTGACTTGTGGGTTGCTGGTTTGCCCTATACCTTGGAGGTCTGTGAGGGATGGTGTTAAAGGCCAGCTAGGAGGCCAGTGGGTTTGAGAAATGACTGATATATCGACCCCAGTGTCTGCAACTCCGTGAAATTTTTTTCCTTCTATAACAAGTGTTAATGTTGGTCTCTTTTTTTGTAATGGGTTAAGCACAATAAGCATCAGAAGAGCCAAAGAGAGGCTGTTCCTCTCAAAATGGCAGTGGAGGAAGTCCCTTCAGTTAGTAGGGGAATAAGCACAACCTGAGCTAGACAGGTGCCACGGGGAACAGCAGCTACACCATTTGTGGCTATGGCTAAAATTTTTATTTCTCCTGTATAGTCCCTGTCAATGAGGCCTGGGAAAATCTGAATACCTTTGAGAACAGCAGATGCATGATCAAGAATAAGTGCACAAGTTTCCAGTGGTGGGGGCCCTTGGATCCCAGTGGAAATAATTTGGGGTCCCTCAATGAAGTTTAGAATTACATTGGAGGTGGTACAGAAGTCCATTCCAGCATTGCCTACTGTTGTCCATTGAAGGAAAGTGACTGGGAGGAAGGGATATGGTGGAATCTGAGCCCGGGGCTGGACAAACCATATTGCCCCTGGGTTCATCTGGGGAGGGAGCAGGGCCAGGGGCTGGCCCAGTGGGAATTTTTCCAACAAGCATCGGAAAAGCAGCTGGCCAAGGGCATTTATCTTGGATTTACATTTGTTTGCCCAATGGTGCCCTTTGCTGCATCTTGGATAGAGTGTAGCTGGTGAGGTCGAGTATTCGACACTACATCCTGGATGTTTGGTGCTATACGTTGGGTTGGAACCCTTCCTTGTCTATACAGGGGACATTCCTGGGCAAAGTACCCTGGTTGTTTACAAGAGTAGCAGGTGCGGGGCCCTGCGGTGGGGCTCTGGGTCATTCTTAGTGCAGTACCGATTGCTGTCCTCATGGCGTGAGCAGACCCCAGACTTGCACAAAACCTCACAAATTTAGATAAATCAACCTTATTCTTATGGGGCCAGAGCACGTCTTGGAAAACTGGGTTAGCGTTCTCAAAGGCAAGGTGCTTAAGAAAGATACTTTCAGTTTCACCTGGGCCCAGAAGCCTCTCTGCAGCAAGACTAAGCCTTGAGATAAAGTCACTATAAGCCTCATCAGGTCCTTGCCTGATTTTTGTCAAGGATGTTGTTACTGAGTCTATCTGAGGTAGGCGTGACCAAACCCAGCGTCCTGCATTATAGATCTGTGTCAGGAGTCTGGGAGCAAACCATACCTGTGTTTTGTTTTTATCAAACGGTGGGCTGTTCAGGAGTTTTTTCAAGGACCATGTCTTTGAAGAGGGTTTCTCTGCATTCCTTTGAGCAATTTCCCTGCAATTCTCCATAAAGTCTGCTTTCCAAAGCACATAATCACCCCTGCTGAGCATGGCTCTGTTTAAAAAATACCAGTCATTGGGGGTTAGCCAGCGGTTGCTTTGATTTTCTAACAAGGCCATGGTATAAGTGGCTGTGGAACCATATTGGGCACAGGCAGATTTAAGCTTCTCAAGATGTCTAAGATTTTATCTCTTGTAAGATTGTCTTTATTTTCCAGGATCATCTTCCACCCCTTTTTCTCTTTCCTCTTCCTCCTCCCCTTCACCATCCTCCTCCTCCTCCCCTGCTTCTGTTTAATTGCTCTTAGATGATGTGGGCTAGGAGGATCTGCCTGTCTAACTCTTTGTTACAGCGAAGGCAAGGACTGGGCAGGGCTGTTTTTGGTTTCATTTTCTGGATTGTGTCCACTCTTCCTTCTAGGGATAGGCTGGGGAGCACTGCACCTAGGAACTGGAGCTCTTTTATCAGGAGAAGGTGTTCACGCCTAACCTGCAAGGAGTGATGGAGGGAAGACAAGTCTGGCACAGGGGGTATTACTACATATGGAGCATTTGGCATCTCTAAAGCAGGACCGCAGAAAGGAATATAAAGCAGTAGCTGGTCAAAGAGGGAAAACTGTTTTTTACTTTACATTAAGGAGGGCTCCTCTATATTAGAAGCTGGAGGTCAGCTCCTGAGGGGCAGGCAGTCAGGGTTACAATGTTGAACTGCCTCCTCCCCTAGATGCATCTCCTCAGCCTGAGGTAACTGTTCATTATCATCAAAGCAAAGGGAGGGTAGATCTGTGAGTGCCTAGAGTCATTCTGCTTGTCATGCTTGTCATTTTTGATGGGCAGAGTTTCTGTGGAAGGCTGACAATCTGGCATATTGATAGTCATAGAGCGGCAGGCTGAGGGCAGTTGGCAAGTTTGCATCATAGCTTGTTCTCCCTGAGTTATGACCTCAAGCACATCTGGGGCTTTTTGTGGACTCTCAAAAGGGCATTAATTAAATTCCAGTAGGAGAAGGTTGCTATGGGGATGTTTCCATGCCCCCAAATCCTATAATAATCATTGAGACCATCTCCTACTCTTTTCCAGTGATTCTCATCTATTGTTCCCTCTTGGGGAAACCAAGGATATGTATCTCCTATATAAACAACAACAACAAATTCTTCAAATCTTTTTTCTTAATCCTTAATCCTCGCCCTTGAGGGCCTCCTTTTGACCTGAAATGCACAAATCCTGTGATGATCTTGCTTGCCCCATGATTTTTCACTTATCTTATCTTACCTTCTTGTCCTTTCCACTCCTGTACCCTGATCTGACTCTCAGGTAGGTGGTCCTGAGGATATCATGAACACCACTTGGCTGCCAAGATTTTCTGGAAGACAAGGTTCTCTTCCCATATCAGGTGGTAGGGTCCTCATCATTGAACACCAATGTATCCTGACCTGTGGGACTTCAATGGGGTCCCTGTCACTTGCAGGGGGAGAATGATGGGTGAAAGGTGCAGAAGAAGGACCACAGGTCTGAGAATCTGTTCCAGTGATCTGTCTTTATTATGTACAGGCTGCCTATATGTGCTTCTGGAGGGCTTCAGGTGCAGGGGGAAGGGAGGACTAGTGAGGGGGGGAACTGTGAGCCAAGGTCAGTGTGTTAGGCCATTATGAGTCAATGTTAGTGTGTTCCTTTGTGGCTTTTCCAAGGACTGTCTTAATCTAAAGAATGCTGTCCTATCTGTAGAATGACAAAGAAGGGAATTCTTTAGTTGACTCTTGGCTAAGGAACTGGCTTCCAACAGGTAAGGGACATTGGATTGGATCAAAGAGTAGTAACTGATCTGCAATATTGATCAGAGACAGACAGGAGTTGGCACATGAACAGAATAAGTAGTCCTCCATAAATTTGAAGCAGAGGTGATAGAGTAATGGAGTGAGTGAGTGATCAGAGAGAGGAAAATGTTTGGGTCAAAAACTAGGGGTCAGAACCAGCCTTCAGTAAATGATCTCAAATTGGGAGGTGGAAAGAGGTTGCTTTGGGAGAGCCCAGAACTTCAGAAGGGCCAGTGGCAAGCTCTTTACCAAAATTTAGGTAAAATACTTATGACAGTCTGGCAGGGGTGTTTTTTAAAGAGGTAGTTGGTTTATTTTATTTTTCATAAGGAGTGTGGATGGTATGGAATATATAAATGCCAAGGGATGTTGACAGCTTTGGATAGGGTTTGGAAAATATGAGATGTTAATCCACACCCATTGTCCAACTGGAGAGAAGTAGGGATTTCATAGCAGGAAATGATTTATTGAAGGAGGAGGATGGAGACTGAGTCCTCTATTGGGAAATGCATCCACCCTCCCATAGGAAGGTGTTCACCAAGACCAGGAAGTACCTAATGCACTGTGGGAATGTGGGTAAAGCCAAGTTGCCTGTGAATTCCAGGAAGGGAGCCTCTGGGATGGCAAGAAGAATAAGGGGTCAAGACTGCCATAACTGAAGTTGGTGCCTGATATTTGACAGACATGACAAAAAGCAGTAATTGTCCTTTAGAAACCTAAATTCTCATTGTTAGATTGCAGGTCAGGCTTAACAGAATCAAACAGGGCTTGGCTATTAGGATGAAAAAACTGTTGTAGGTAGAACATAATTTGTTGAGTGTTAGGGGGTAATAGTGAGGATGTAGGTTGTAAAGCAAATATGTTCTACAGTGAGTTAGCTGGGTCTAGGTCTCAAAGAGCCACACATCTAGCCATTTTATTGAAAGTTTAGTTATTCCCCTTAGAAATGATGAACTTGTAGGTCTGGTGAAATCAGCAATTGACTGTGGTAATATATATATATTGTGTTTCAAATATATTTGAAGATCAGAGGACAGAGCCAGCTATAAAGTCAGGCAGAGGTCAGGCAGTGGTATCACAACTTTAATCTCACAACTTAAGAGGCAGAGATCCATTTGGATCTTTGTAAATTAAAGGCCAACCTGGATTAAAAAGTTAATCCAGTTTAAAAGTGAAAAAGAGCCAAATAGCAGTGGCACACATCTTTAATTCAAGCACTTGGAATCCCATGCTTTGGCTACCTGTACTTGGGAAGCACACATACTTTTCATCCAATACTAGGAAGTTTGAGAAAGACAGTGAAATGGCTGGGTAGGAATAGAAGTATAAGGCTGGAGGAGGCAGGGGCTTAGCCCCTTTCTATTTTCACCTTGTAGTTGCCTTTGTACTTCCATTCAGTCTGGGGACTCATGAAGACAAAAATCTTCTCCTTTTGGCTAAGGAGTTGGCAAGGTGAAAATTAGCTGTTGCTTGTTCTTCTGTCTTTCTAATCTTTTATCATTTGCTCCAATAGCTGGCCCTGGGTTTTTATTATAAGATCATTTAGGATTGGCTCAACTTATGTGAGAATGTCTTTGTGTATGCTGTGAATATAAATCTTTAAATAAAGGAGCTGTTTCTGGCCCATGACAGGCACCATAGAAAAGATAGGAGGGGAAATCACAGCATAGGTGGGAGAAACAGGGTGGAGTCAGAGAGATTAAGCCAGAAGCCCAAAGGAGCAACATGTAAGGAACACAGGTGAGCCACGGGCCACATGGCAGAAAGATTAATGAGAATGGGTTGAGTTAAGTTGTAAGAGCTAACTAACAATGTGCCTAAGCCATAGGCCAACCAGCACAAACTTAATATAAGCATCTGAATCATTTCTGTGGGCCTGAACAGCGGTGGGCGGCTAAGCAGTCCGGCAGGGCAGGTCTGTGGGTCTGGGCCTCCGACCGTCGAGGGCCAAGAAACCCCATTACAACACTCAACAGTGCACATTTTCTATAACTGTTGGAAAATGGGTGACTTTGAGCATAGTCAGTTTGTACTGATGTGGCTGTTGATTCTCCTTTTGTTGTAAGTAGTCTGTATTCTTTCTAGATGGCAGAATGCAACATGAGGATATGAAAGGCATATTTGGAGTCTGTATTTGTTTATAGATTATCATTGTGCCATTTAGAAGGTACAAGTGAAACCTATTAGTGCAGTATGTTGATTAATAGTGTGGACACAGAGGGCCTGTGCCTTAACTACCCCCATCATGTAAAACAGATGTGTTCTCTGTGTGCCAGGTGTAGATGGCCTAAGGCAATGTGGCCTTCTGTGTGTGCAAGAGATGGAACAGTAGTTTCCCTAAGGTATTTATGCAATGAAATTGGGAGTAGTCAGTTGTTAGGGAAAAAGATCTTGAGATGTTGAGAGATGGGCATCTTCTACTAGTACCCTTTGGAGATTATGAACCCAGGAGGAAGAGTTTAGCCCTGGCTAAACAAGAAATTTAGATGAGCAGAGAAGAAGAGGTATCAGTTTACCTTATTTGTAGAAACAAACTGCAAAGGAGAAGATTGTTTACATACAGAATAAGTTTAGATTTAGGAACAGATCAAAGAGTAGATCAGAGGCCAGAGCCTTACCAAATATATACAGATCCCTGAGGATCTGTAGGAACAGTAAGTATAGGCTTGAGTGCTGTACTGGATATTGTCCTGTAATTGGATAACTACAGGGGAATAGTGTTTGGCAATAGAGGGGTTTCTAGTATCCCTGACTTGGAGGTATACCTGGAAGGCTGGCAAAGGAAATGACATTTTGGAACCAGTATGTCTGGGGGATAAAAAGAGGAAAGGGGCTGCTAGTTAGACAAATGGGGGGGGGGATGAATAAAAGCTCTGATTTGGCTAGAACAATTATTTTTCAGTAAGAGTAGCAGAAAAGTGTGGCACCACTGAAAATACAATTGAGTGGTGAGGCGAGGTTGGTAAGACTGTCCTCATACCTGAACAATAAGGAAATGACAAAAGATGGGTCCTTCAGAACAGGGAAAGTGGCTCTGGTGTAAAGGATGAAGGAAACAGAGTACCCTGATATCATAATGATTACCTGGGGCTCCTTGTCAGAGATGACAGTGGTCCAGCCAATGTTGCCTTGACCCCCTTAGTTGTCCATGCCAGGGACAAAAGGTCAGCTGAAGAGTGATTTAGATTTGATGTTCTCATGATGCAAGGGACATAGGAGCAGAAACAATCCAATGCCCCACTTGATGTCACTTTGGACATGGCCAAGGTTGTTACAATGTGTTTTCTGGTCCTGGGCAGCCAGAGGCCCAGACCCACAGACCTGCAGCCCCAGATCCCTTAGCTGCCCGCCGCTGCTCTGGCCCCCAGAAATGACTTAGGTGCTTATATTAACTTTATGCTGTTTGGCCTATGGCTCAGTCACATTGCTAGCTAGCTCTTACATCTTAACTCAACCCATTCTCATTAATCTGTCTGCTACGTGGCCCATGGCTCACCTGTGTTCCTTACATGTTGCTCCTTTAGGCTTCAGGCCTGGTCTGTCTCTGACTCCACCCTGCTCCTCCTACCTATTCTGATTCCTCCTCTTACTTTTTCTATGGTGCCTGTCATGGGCCAAAACACATCCTTTATTTAAAGATTGCTATTCATAGCATACAGAAAGGCATTCCCACATCACAAGGTGGTCTGGGGGGGGGGGAGGCTTTAGGGAAAGACCAGGCCCAGTACCCTCTTGACTACACTTAAAAGAGTAACACAGTGGTCCTTGAGCCTTAGGAGGCAAGAAAGCCTGGGTTGTTGCCAAAGATGATTGAATAGTCTTGGCCAGTGTTTGGTCTTTCTGTTTACAAGCATTATCATCTCTCATATGGCACACTCTGACACACACCTGTAGGGTTAGGGAGTCCTCTCTCCAGATACTTAAGCTTGACCCTAATGTCAGAGGAACTCTGTGAAAAGAAACAGACCATTCACCCTCTGAGTTTGGAGAATCTATGTAGGTATATTATTAAATGGCATTTGTATAGGAATTAAAATATTTTTTATGTTTTCTGGACAGTTATAGAAAATGTGCACTGTTTTTATGTTTCTCCTGGGTGACTTCTTGGAGTTTTATATGGTTTACTTATATGAGAGCAGTCTTACAGAGACCAGCAAAAAGGCAAGTTCAAAACTAATCTTTAGTTAGAATACCACTTGGGCTATTGTCACACTTGGAGATTCCAGTCAGTGGGACCATTTCAGCCCTGGCCAGGTAGTGTGTGTTATTTTGGTGGACTTCATATGCATTTTCTTTAGCGTGTTCTCAAAGTTGCCTGTCCTTTTCTAGAAATATAATGTTAGCTAGAGTCTCTCTCTCTCTCTCTCTCTCTCTCTCTCTCTCTCTCTCTCTCTCTCTCTTTATATATATATATAATATATATATATATATAATATATATATATATGTTGTAGAAGATGAGATAGTAAGATTGGGTAGTATATAGGAATTCTTTAAAGAAAGTAGAGGAGTTAAATATGATTTCACTTTTTTCTATTTGATAGAGATCCTTTAATGAAAAGGGGATGTGTAACTTGACCAGGCTATCCACCCCAGAAATCTCTTGCACAAGGAAAATAGGAGCTGTATGAGGCCTAGTGGGAAGAAAAAGAGAGGTCCCGATGTGGGTCAGAGTAGGTAGTGGGGGACTGAAGGCTGCTAGTGTCTTGGAAGTGGAATGCCAGAGTGGGATGGTTAAAGCATCATGTTGTAGGAGGGGGAGCAGACTGGAGGAGCTGGAGGAAGAGAAGAAGCTGTAGGTTGAGAATAGTAAGGTGGAGGCTCTTGGCAGGGTAAACAGTAGTGGAGTTTTCTTTTGGTTCAGGTTTCATAACTATAAGGAGGTGAGTAGGAAACAGGCTTGGAGTGAAGATAAGAGAAAGCTTAGACATAAGCTCTTTGTTTCCTAATTTCTTGAAGTAGTTGTAAATGTCTTGTATGATATTGGGATCTAGGGTGCTATTAGGTGGCTATTTGGATTAACTATCTAAGGAGTATTGGGGCCTATATTCTACTGCAAAGGTGGTAAGTTTAGAGATCCTTAAGTCAGGTGTGAGGTGGAGAGGACTAAGATTTTCCAAAATGATTCCCAAAAGAGAACCTAAGGGTACAAACAATGATGCAGTTCCCCATAAGTGAGATAGAAAGTCCAAGGCCTGAAGTTCAAGGTGGCCTCAAGACCCATAAGGACTAAACAAAGAAGGCACAACCTATCCAGTGAGTTGTCACCTCTGTGAGAAGGGCAGAAGGCTAAAAACACAAGGACATATGGATGGATGCTTGATACTAAAACTTTGAAAGAAAGCAAAGGGGGGGGGGAGTGCTTAAAACTGAAGCCTCACCCAAGGTAAATGATCAGTTGTGTTCATCAGGAAGGAGGGTCCAGAGGAGCCTTAAATACCGTGGTTTAGGATTCCACTACCTTTAAGCAGAGGGACACAGAATACTCAATGGGCACTTTCTTTAATCCAGGTCACAATGTGGATTGGGGTACCCAGAAATTAATTAGGCAGAAAGTGAGCCTGTTGCAGTTAGACTGGGGATAAAGGATCCAGTCCCAGTGTGCCTCAGATTCCCGAGAAAAATCACACTGAGTTTTGACACAAATGTTATAATTTAAGTATCTGAAGATACCTTGGTTGGTGGGAGCCAAAGAACATCACAAAGTCACACAGTGCAACAGATCTTACTTGAGGAGTTTAGTGGCAGAGACAAAAGCTGCCTCTAAGTAAGGGTGAAAATAAAAGGGGGTGGAAGAGAAGGCACTGGTTTTTTATAAGATGATGTAGCTCATGTACAACTTGCAGTGATAGTGGTAATGTGACATATCTTGATGGCTGATGATGATGTATCCTGCTGTTGCTAGGTTACTGAAGGTAGACTTAGAGTTGAGACTTTTTAACATATAATAATCATAAATGATATATGAAGAAGCAGCAATAATGTTTTCTATAACCAAGAAAAGCCTTGAAAAATAACTCAAAATTACCAAAATAGTAAATTTAATGGATTATATTATTAGAACACTTTTAACTATGCTCAAGCAACTTCACAAAACAAAAATTATTAAAGAAACCAAAATACAATTAGAAAAGCTAACAAGAAAATATTTCATCTGAAAGTATTTACAAAATAGGCTTAATCACAGAAACAGATAGAGAAAGAGGGATTATTGTCAATTAGTTTCAACAAAGACACCATAGTTAAAGCAGAGATAAATGTCAATAAATATCACTGAAACAACCCAGCAAGTACATGTGAAAAAACAAATCTCTATCTACACTTTGTATCACATACTCAGGTCCATTTGACACATGTAGAGACTAAAATAGCAGAGCTAAAACTACCGATATTTTGGTGGAAAACGATATATATCCCTTCATTGGGAAAGCCACTATCTCTTAGATAAACAACTCATCATAAAATGAAATACACTGATTTCATTAAAATTAAAATACTCACATCAAAAGCACATTTAGGAAGTAGAAAATGTTAGCTAAAAACTAGAAGAAAATATTTTCAAAGCATCCTAATATATGATGTTCATAGTTAGACAAAGATAATTTTCTGTGATCTTGTGGTATTTATCAGAAGTAGAAACAGACCTCATGTAATATAAAAAAAATATTTTCTTAGATGATAATCTTTTATTTCCTGCTGGATTTGGGTTATAATGTTGTTAACAATTATCAACATTTTAATTATAATCTTATATATATATTACAAATTTTTAATCTTAATAGAAATTTGAAAATATAAAAAATATAACAAATAATTTAAATTATATGATTTAAGTCATTATATGCCTGTGGTTCTCATTCAGGGTTACTTTACCTTTGTAGATAGTTTAACTATCAGGTAATTTTGATTGTCACAACTGGGTGAGGTATCAGTGGCTTCAAGTGGTTAGAGGACCAGATATTATAGAACACAACAGAGCTTCAACAAAGAATTGTACAGACATTTGTGGAGAATCTGTGTTCTCTATAGACACTGTGTAAACATGCTAACATTTTTATTGTTCTGAAAATACAATAAACTAGGAGTAGTTGATTCTTTTAGTCACCATTAACTATTATTAGAACATATGAAAATCACAATATTTTATATACTGACTATGAAAGTATCCAGAATTTAGTAAAATATAATCAGTGTTTAATTTCTAGTTTGGTATGAAACACACCAAAGTCAGTGAAAATGAACATTTATCTATAAGTTGTCAGCCTATTCACATCTAAAACAGTTTCTTTACTCTTTGGGACAAAAATAAAGCAACTGGAATTCTGCATTCCAGCAATTTCCTTTATGGTGCCTTCTTCCCTAGTTTCATGTTGTGTATAAAAAGCAACCAAAGACAAAAGCAAAATGCTTGGATGTGTGTGTGTGTGTGTGTGTGTGTGTGTGTGTGTGTGTGTGTGTGTGTGTGTGTAGGCTCATTCAACCTTATATCATTCTCTTGCTTATATGGCTACACTCTTTATAGAACTTCCTTTATATTTATTTTTTTATCTCAATAAGTCTTATTTGTAAAACTACTTCCACTGGAGACCTCACACTTGACATAACTTTGTTTAAGTGTTATTATCTCAGTCTTTACAGCCAATGTGCATATGTGATTCCTGCTCTTGATTTTTCCTCAAGAAACCATAGGGATATTCTCAACCTATTTATCCTTACCAACACTTCTGAAGTCACAGTTGGTTGGGATTATTTGCTAAAATCTGTGATTTTCCACTAGGTAAGAAAGTAAAAATTAATTTTTTGGTTCAGCAATTCAAAAAATCTGATGTAAAAATACCGACACTTTATTCCAACACATTGAATCCACCTACTACTAACTCCTGCGTCTCTCTTTTCTTTAACCATTTCCTCTTTGATATGTCATAATTCTTTTTCTTCCCCTGACTTTTCCTAGATCTATTCAGCTCTGAAGATAATAGACACCCGTCCTCAGGGTCTTGGTATAGTTCTAAAGTACTCCTAAGAAAGAAGTAAACTATTTGTTTTCCTCCCTCACAAGTCTTAATTCTACTTGAGATTTCCAGTTGCAGGTTAAAATCCTATCTGAACGACCACATGAAATAAGAGATTTCACTATATCAGACCGAGGTTCTTATATCACACAGTATTGCTGTTTCTAGCTCTTGTCAGCTCACAGAGACCCCCTACAACATGATCTCTTTTCTATTTTTATTTTTTCTGTGTGAATTTTGCAAGTGTGTGGACACATTTGTAAGATGCAAAAGTATATGATTGTGTGGGATGGATTCATATTGGTAACAGAGGTCAACCTTGAGGGTGGTTTTACTGAGACCTTGGCTTATCCTTTAGGCTAGGCTAAAATTCTCTCCCTGCTTCCTCTGTAATAAATATTACAGTGTCTTATAGATCCTCCTGATTGAACTATAGGCTTTTACTCAGCAAACATGTTAAAAAAAAAAAAAAAACTAAGGCAAGTCTTAGATTATTAATACCATATTAATTAATGAATTATAACTCAAATTGATGCCTGATTCAACTCAACAAGAAGTCAAATCTCTCACTAAGTGTAAAAGGTATATTATAGGATAGCTATACAAATTTCAACTGTGTGAAGTACTTTCTCTTCCACCCAAAAAGAGGATTTGAGTTGTGTGTGTGTGTGTGTGTGTGTGTGTGTGTGTGTGTGTGTGTGTGTTACTTATTTCTTTTGCTCATCTCATCTTTGTGTTAATATCTTATTAGATCTTAGGCCTAAGAAAGTTTGGATTGATGTTTTTTTGGAACTTTCTTGCTTGTAAAATAAGCAAACTAAGGTGCTATGGCCCTGGTTCCTTACTCCATTTGCTCTCTCCATAACACCATTTTATGAAATGGTGTTAGAGTAGTCAAGTACATTTTGGGTAGGTAATTAATGGAATCATTCATCTGTACTCATTTAGGTATGTTATATAGCAATTCTCTGGAATTGCTTAGACAAGAATTATTTACTATTCTGGATAATCTCTTTACCGATTCTTTTGCAAAAATATGTTATGTCTACATCTGTCTTATAAAGGGAAAATTCTATTCAAGATACCATGATATCACCTTTTTATAGATAATCAGTAATAATATAGCACTAGATTTTATGAATATATTAAGTTCCCTAATTTTCAACCCTTAAGATAATGACCTGGGCAGTGGACTGCTACTAAAGAGAGCATGCTGTTTGTAGGCTGAAAGGCAACACAGAATTTATTTCTTTCCTTAATTTCAGGTTATCTTTGTTGCTGTAACAGCAGCAAATGAAAACACAACTTCAGCTGTAGGATGAAGATGACTCTCAGAAGCTTAAGTTACATTAGAAATATGCAGAAGAAGAAAATAATCTACATATTCAGAGTATATCAAATAATAACAGTTATTTGCCAAAGAAAAGAATTACATAAAGAACAACAAACTATGGAATAAAAATAAAAATATATAAAACTGACAAGAGGATATTGAGTGTCAAGCCTAAATGAGTAGCTTAGCAACTAAATAGACACACATGAATAAAGGATAGAAAAATTCAAAATAAAATAGATACCTAAGAATGAGATAGTAAGTGTGCCAATTTTAGGAAGATGTTGTTAAACATAAAAATTATGGAGTGAAAAATCAAATCCATGATTTTCCAAATGAAACAAGCTTTATTAAATACTCTCCAGGAATATTGACACTGCCAAGGTCCATATCCATGAGTCCTGCATAATGGCACTGAATTAGATCAGTCAGATGTTCATAAAGGTAGATCTCACAAGGCTATGGTATGTTCCACTGTCATTCAATTGAGGGTTATGATATTTTCTGCCATTCTTAAATTACAGGCAATCATATACCCTGATGTAACTCATACCTACATGTGATAAAGCACATCCTGTACAGTTGAAGCAACAAATCTTGTTTACTAAAGTGAAAATATGTTACTTGTTAACTTCCATAAACAAAAGCCACCAGCATTCCAGAAAGTTTTCTGTCCTTGGGCAAGAGGAGCTTACAGGTGTACTTTAGCCTTTACAATCTCTCTCTCTCTCTCTCTCTCTCTCTCTCTCTCTCTCTCTCTCTCTCTCTCTCTCTCTCTCTCTCTCTCTCTCTCTCTCTCTCTCTCTCTCTCTCTCTCTCTCTCTCTCTCTCTCTCTCTCTCTCTCTCTCTCTCCTCTCTCTCTCTCTCTCTCTCTCTCTCTCTCCCCCTCTACCTTAGAGTATGTGTTGTTAACATTCATGCTTGTGTGTGTGTGTGTGTGTGTGTACATGGTATGTGATAGCCACACAGGTGGGCATCAACTATCTTCCTCTCTTTTTACTCATTCTGTTTACTGAGGCAAGATCTCCCACTGAGCTTGGAGTTGACAGTTTGCCACAGGAGTTCTGAATTAGAGCTAGCCCATCATTTCAACCCAGCTTTTCTGTGGGTGTGGATCCAAACTCGGGCTTTTCTACTTGTGGTAGAGCACTTTAATCTCCAAGTCACATTCTTAGCCACTTTCTGAAGATTTTATCAACTTTCTTTCTGAAATTCTTTATGACCTCTAAGATCCTTGAAAATAAAATTTATTTTGTTTACTCCAATGCCATAGTGGATAGTTTACTTACAAGTGGAAATCACTGAGTGTTGTTCTTCAAGCATTACATGGGCAAACTCATGGGTGAATGATACTGAATAAGGAAGAGTAAATTTACATGTGAGTTTGAAAAAACAAAAATTTAAAACTGTAACTTGAAATACCCTGGGCTCTTTGTGGAGCAAGAATGTTACAGCTAGTTACCAGACATTTCTTTTGCTCTCATTTGCTTTGATTTAAAACAGGAACAAACCTGAAAACAAAACCAAAGAAGGAAATTTTTAACTGGTTGAGATGATCTTGTTATTTCATGAAGCCTGTAGTCAAAATGATCAATAGCAACATAATTCATACTGTCAAAAATTACTGTCTTTGAAAAATAAAAATGTCACTCATATCTGTAGTCTGGAGAAAAAGCATTGTGCACTTGAGAGATTTTAAGATGATGTCTGAATCTAGCTGGCAGTACCTCCCTCTTCTACTTGGGTTATTCTTCTTTTACCTTAAACCTTTAAAAAACAAAGGTTAGCATTTGAAATTTCTACATCAGACTTCTCTGTGCAAAGGCCTTGCATGACTCCATGGGGTATTACTGTTTTTTTTTTCTTCTATAAACTGCTAAATTAAATTCTTAATCATTTTAATCATATATGTTATTTAATTTTAAAACTATTTATTCTATTTGTTATTATCAATTGGAGAATATTTGCCATGGTGTTCAAATGAAAATCAGAGGGTGTCCATTTTATTGTTGTCACCTTTAGTATGATTCAGGGATAGAACTTGGATTGTCAAACTTTGATAATCAGGATATCTTACCTACTCTCCCATAAAACTTTAACGTGTTTTTTTTTTTAAATCCTAATCAGGGTATTGCCCTTCTATTACAATAAGAGTTCTTGGCCTCAGGCTGCCAGAGGTCTGGACCCACAGACCTGCAGCCCCAGACCCCTAAGCCACCCGCTACTTTTAGGCCCTCCAAAATGATGTAGACACTTATTTAAAGTTCATGCTGTTTGGCCTATGGCTTAGGCACATTGCTACCTTTTCTTTCATCTTAATTCAATCCATTTTCATTAAACAGTCTGCCACATGGCCTATGGCTCACCTGTGTACCTTACATGTTTCTTCTTGGATGGCTGGCTCCATCTGTCTGACTCTGCCCTGCTTTTCCTACTTATGTTGTGGTTTCCCCTCCTACTTTTTCTATGGTGCCTGTCAGGGGTCAAAACAGATCCTTTATTTAAAGATTGATGTTCACAGAATACAGACATTCCCGCATCACCTCCCCCTTTCTGTCTAATCAAAAAGAAAGGCTTCAAGTTAACATAGCAAAATTACATGTAACAAATAGTTATGAAGCAAGAATTACAGTTACAATATATAGTCTATTTGTATTTAGCAAAATTAACAAAAATCCTCTATCATTTACCTTATCTTTGTGAATCTAAAGTTTCATACCCAACATACCTTTCGAAATAGCTAAGAAAAACTATACCTATAAGTATATAATCTTCAACTACGTCAAAGACCACAGAAGCATTTATTTACCCAAATAAACCCAAAGTGCAAATAACTTCCAGAATCTAGAAACAACAGAGATGACACCTATCTGCCTGGACAGTCATCAAAGTTTCTTTATAAAGTTGGGGCATCCATCTTCAGCCTACAGGCCCAGAGTCTCCTTTCATTTCAGTGAAGCAGGAAATCTGCTCTGCCCATTCTGGTATATCAGTTGCTTCTCCTTGAGTCCTGAAGAATGTCTGACAGGTTTTTCTGCAAAGCAGGAACCTCAAGGACCCTCTCAGCTTGTTCTGTCAAAGTTCAGAGGTCACCTGCATGTTCAGTTTAAACAGTATACTGTCAAGCAGTTAATACAAGAACAGGTTCTCATCCAGTGGCTAATTGTTGTCAAAAAGAAAGTAAACACTCTATGGAGTTTCTTCAATGCCCATTTTTCTCTTGAAGTAGATTGGTGCTGTCAGGAGGAGATTTCTCTCAGTGTCCAGAAATATCTAAATTCTTAAAATATTTTAAGTGTAATATTCTGTAGGTCTTAGAAGTGTTTGAAGATTATCTGTTTAATTGAAATATATCTTTGTATACCTAAAATATCCTAACATAACTATAAGTTTGGTTATCATAGGTGACTATTAACCTGCATTTCATAAGTATACATTAAAATTTTAAATCAGTTACATGAACATCATACCTTAAACAAGAGTAGAAAAATAATACAACATAATAAAATAGACCTTAAATTTGTATCATAAACCAAATCCATACCAATGTAAAACATTTTGATACTACCAGCTGACTTTTGGATTAAAGTAAATTCAATATTGTAATTTTTTTAAAAAAACACTCATAGAGCATATTCCACTTTTATTCTTAGAAAGAGATTAACTATGACCATTAACCATTTATAATAAAAACAAATAAATATATATATTGGGAATTTGAGTGTAGTTTTCCATTGCTACTTCCTGCTGATTAATGGGCACTGGCAATCTTACAGATTTTTGAGACTGGATTGTCTTAGTCTGCAGCTCTGAAACTATTATGACTATCTCTTCCCATCAGAGAATTTTCAGGTGGTCTTGGGTGATGAAGCCATATATACCTGGAAGCAATCTGCAGGTTCTCATCTTCTGTGGAAGTGAACATTTCCAAAGCAACATTTCCTTAGACACAAATTTCAAAATCAAGGTACCTTTAAAATACGCATTCTTGTTTAACTTAGAAGCCTTTGCAATCCATTGTCTTTCTGCAGTTAGCTCATTAACAATTAAGAAATTAAAAGAAAACACAATAATCCAGATGTGTTTTATCCATCTTTATGTGCCTTATTAGATTTTTATTTCTCTATTGCTTTTTTAGCTCATTTACCTTTTACACACATTGTAACCCATTTACAGGGCTTTTCCCCATCGGAATCTGTTTTATTGTGAATGCTTAATCATTTTTAGTTGTAGTTTGTGCCTTTTTCTCTCCCAGATATGACCTCATAATAATTCCTATTATATATACTCTTAGTTTAGAGCCTTCTTAGTTAGACAAAATTGGGAGATGTGGTAGGACTCAGGTGTCAGCTGATAAGGTCAGAAGACACTTATCTAGGGTACTGGGCTCCTAAAGGGGCTGTGGCCAGCCCCATTCAAGAGGGCCTGCTGGGATCTTGAGCTCCCCTTTTGTTCCTGCCTTCTTGAGAGACTGGTTCAATGTCCATCGCTCAGACCAACTGATTGTACAAGTGTATTCCTAAGCTGTAGCTTGTTATCATAAATGTTAATTTGTTTTCCAATAAATATTTATCTTGTATTGGTATATTTTAAGTGAGATTTACCACCACACCCCTCTAAATGTGGAACTTAAAATATAGGAATTACTATTGTATAATCCTTGATTTCAAATTGGTTGTTTAAAAAAAGGTATACTTAATTCAATAAGAGTCAGGGAAGAGTTTGCTCAAATTCTATCATGTGCATAGAAAAAATCATATTTTTTTCTCAGGCCAGTTTGTAACTAGAACTTTCACATGACTTACCACATAGAACAAAATGTTTACTAAAGGATAATAAAAGCTTTAAAAATTGAAAACTATGTGTTCATATGCATATATAAACATATGTATATGTGTTTTGTTTGTGTGTGTTAATAATAATCAGAATCATTTGGAAATTGGATTTATATGTTCTTATGATGGAAAAACATCTACTTAACTGTTCCCTGAGGCCATGCTAATTATGTCTATTATGTCTAAATTATGTCATTGTTGATCTATTAAGACTGAAATTTTCTCTAGAACTCTGCAGAGTTCAGAACAACTGCTTTAACTCTAAAAACCTACATCTCTACACCTCAACAGCATGCATTTTTCCATTACCTATGAAGACACTGAGAAGTTCCTAAGGTTTATACACACTAGAAATTTAAACACACTTAGAAAATTGTTGCTTTCTTTTTGTCTCATCATTATGCTTGTAAACAAAATAAATCCCATTTTATTAGCTGTGCCAATTCAGAGATGAGGACACTCATCTGTGCCAGAGCATGATATATGAATGGGATTTACACTATGGATAAATTAGAAAAAGAAGAGTACATAATTTGTAGCATAAAAATAAATTCTTAGAGTTAGAAATGTTTTCTACCACAATTCAATTATTAGATATTGTATGTATATATCAAACTAAAATTATGTATCCCCATGTGACATGTCTCATTGAGAACAGAAAAGTGAATTACAGAAAGTTCATTTGGGGGCATACAAATAATATTTAAATATCACTTTTAAATTAAAAAATATATATTGTACTAGTAGAGCATTTGTGCTGATCTTGAATATTTACCTGAAAAGTTTTTCTTTCTGCTAATCCTGAATATTTATTTTAGAGGGAGCATTACCTGAAAAGAACATCCTAAAATAATTGAAGTATCAGTGTAATGCAAAACACATGAGCAAAATGTCCCCATGTGAACAATTTTAGGAACTGAACATATTTATGTAAATTGCAATTCCTTATATAAAATCTTTATAAGGAAAATGTCTGGGATCAGTTCTGAAAATTTTATTTACAACAACTACTGAGAAAAAAATTGCATTTCTATTATACATAGGATTACAACCTAAAAATCACTGTCCCAATTGAAATAGAAATATTAGTGAAAGGAATGTCATGTGTCTCATGTGTGTGTGTGTGTGTGTGTGTGTGTGTGTGTGTGTGTGTGTGTGTGTGTGTGTGTTAACCACTGCATCGTGTAAAGAGCTCTAATGGTGATTAAGGTGATATATGGGGAATATAATATAGAAATGATAAAAAGATTACTGAATCTACTTTAATCAAAAAAATATCTGTTAATTAAAAATACTTTACATAAGCATGGATTTCACTTGATTGATACAAATTTAGGGTTAATTTTATTATACTGTATGTATATTTCTACTTTTGTTTAAAATATTATATTTATACAATTTCTTTAAAATTATGATGCATAATTAAGACATACATATCAGTAATCGTCTATGATAATCATACTTATAGTCATGGTAGATTTTTGAAATACATAAAGATATATTTTAGTTAGCTAGGTAATTTTCAAACACTTCCAAGACTTACAGAAGATGGCATTTAACATGTTTTAAGAATTTAGACTTTCCTAGACAGTGAGACACATCTGGTTCTGGCAATAAAAATCTACTTGAAGAGGATGGTAGGCATCAAGGAAACTCTATGTGGAGCTTACATTATTTGTGTCAAAGGTTAGCTACTGGGCAAGAGACAGCTCTCGCTTTGACTGCTTGACAGTATGCTATTACAAACTGGACATGCAGGATCCATAGGAAAATGACCTCTGGAATTTTGCCAGGACAAGCTAAGATGGTCTTTTAGGTTTCTGTTTCACAGAAAAAACTGCCAGACATTCCATAGGACATAAGATGTGACTAACAAACCTTGCAGTCCTTCAAATTTTCTGTTTTACTAAAAAATCGGTTGAAACTCTAGGCCAGTAGGCTAAAGACAGATGCGTCAACATTATGAGGGAAATTTGGGTGACTGTCAAGGTAGCCAGATGTTTCTGTCATTTCTAGAATTTGGAGATTGTTGTCAATGTTCATCCCATTTACTCAGATAATATCTTTGATGGAGTGGTCTTTGATGGAGTTTAATATTATAAAGCTATAATTATAGGGCTTTTTAGTTATAATAAAAGGTAAATTAGATATGAAACTTTGGACTCATAAGAATAATAAGCTGGGTGATATAATATTTTCTTTAATTTTGCTAAATATAAATAGATAAGATATTGTAACTGTAAGTTTTGCTTAATAGCTATTTTGTTATATATGATTGTACTCTTAAAATTTTGTACCTTTCTTATTGATTAGACAGAAAAAGGGAAATGATATTGGATGTCTTTATGTGTACTGTGAAAATGCTTAGTTATTGGTCAATAAGGAAATTGTTTATCTATGACAAGACAGTTTAGAGGCAGGTGGGAAATCCAAATGGATATAAGAGACAAAGAAAGGCACAGTCAAGGGGGTACACTTCAGGCCCAGAGAGCAAAATATGATGAAACACAGATAAAACCAAAAAGTCATGTGGTAATACACAGATTAATGAAAATTGGTTAAGTTAAAAGATGTAGTTGGTAATGAGCCTCAACCATTGGCCAAACAGTTTCTAAATGATATAAACTTTTGTGTGAGTTTTAGGACTAAGCAGCTGTGGGACTATAAGTCTGGATCTTGGAGCTAGGACAGGTCAGAAACTACTGACTACACATGTTAGGGTTTGTCTTATGGTAATTCTGGAAAAAATAATTATGTAAAATTAAAAATAAGACAGCTGTCTAAGCATTATACTCAGACCACCAAGAAGTTTGAATCCAGATGCAAAAGCGAAGAGATTTTCTTTCAAGCTTGACCTAGGACTCATCCTTATTTATCACAGTGGTTAGAACAGAGAGAGTTCAACCTGGGCAGGGTGAGATTTTTATAGTAATAGAGGTTAGTGGGAGGGGGGATTTCAGGGTTCAAAACCCTGGATAGCATTTGTCTAGGAGTGTTTAATAAAGGGAAATATGTGTGTGCTGAACTAAAAGACACATGTTAATATCTATAATGGTTGGAATTTTCTCTGGAATTTTAGGTATTTTTTCATGGGATGCTTATTGGCCCATTCCTGGTTGATGTCAGTTTATGGCTTTTCCTTGTAGAGGCTCAGGTCTACCTTTTAACTAAGTTCTATCAAGCTCCTCAAGGCAGCAGTGTGGCCAAGTTGCCCTGGGCCCAACACTACAATAGGTAAAGACTCTAAATAATTTCAAATGGAAAACAAACAAGGTTGGAAAGATGGTTCAGTACCTAAGAGCACTGATGGTTACGCAGAGGGTCTGAGTTCAATCCCAAGTATCATCTTCATAGCTCACAACTATCTGTAATTCCAGCTCCTGGAGATCTGATTTCCTCTTTTATCCTCTATAAACACGAGTATGTGTATCCACATGCATACAAGAATGCTTTTAAAAAACATATACACATAAAATATATCTACAAAAAAGGAACAAACAGAGCTTCCTGTTCTCTTAATACTCTATCTGGTTGTAATTGTCCTGGCAATCACTGCAGAGATAGACATTTGCTGGTCAATAAAGTACTTTAGGTAGTAAATTAATTATGTTGGAACTTCCTAATGGAAGAAACTTGAATCATTGCCTTTAGAAGAGCCCAGTCTTTGAAGATATTTGTTGAGATAGTTTTAACTAATGATAATTTTAAAACCATAAACAATGATTTTGAGTGTATCTCAAAAGGGGCTACAAATATATTTTATTTTTAATAATTCATTCTTTTGGGCTGAGGATGAACCATAATGATAACTTGAGAAAGTCATTGTGACCATTAATGCAATAAAACCATGTGGTGTGGTTATACTCTCTGCTTTTAATTTTCATTGGAATCACTGTTTCTAATGAGTGTAATTAAGAAGGTAAAGGATTTGAAACCTAAAATTTAAGTCATTTAATATTATTTTTGGTTCAGCTATCAGTAAACTTTTCTAGAAAACAAAATCAAAATTTTAGAGAAGAACTTTTATATTAAGAACACCTTCATCTCATGTCATAATAGGAAGAGAACAATACCAGAAGATAACTAGGAATCTTATAAACCACTAGGCTTTCCTGGTTGTGTTGGCCAGATCCATGGAAGGTTTACAGTAAGGAAGGCAGTGGAGGATGCTTCTGCTTTATCTCTTATAGCAAAAAACAAACAACAAAAACCTAGACAAACAAAACAAAAGTATCATGGCTGTTTTCAATAGTAAGTGATCACCAAATAGGCAGCCTCACATAAAGAAATGTCCTGTCTGCTGTAATTCATGGAGACACTCTGGGACTGTGCAGCAGCATCTTCTAGTTCAAATCAAAGTTAAAATAAAACATACAGATAAATCACTACAGAATAAGGAAAATCACCCACCCTACCTTTTTCAATCCTATTTTTTCCTCTTGCTGTTGAATCCCTGTCACCATGACCAGCATTTGTAGCCTTCCACGAGGACTAAGACAAGCAGCTCTCAAGGAATCTTTCATGTTTTCAGTGCCATATCGGGACTGCTAAGGATCCCTGACTTAAAATTGAGAAACTACCAGTTTGTTACCAGCTCTTCCAGTGGCTATGGGTCTATTCTATCTGTTGAGACATCCATCTTCAGGTTGGTTCTCAATTTTTTAGGTGTAGTTCAAGACTTATTATTCATACATTCATCCCATTGGTTCTTTTCCTGAGCATATCTGGTGAAAGGTGCCCAGGAGAATAACTAATTCAGTTTTACTTTGCTTGTTAAGACTTTAAATTCTTCTTAGTAAAGATCTTGCACTAATCTACAAATTGCCAGTTGGAATTTTCTAAGGCTGGTTGATGCTCTGTTTAATACAAAAATATATAGAAACTATTTATGATTGTTAAGAGTAAAATACAGAGTGGGGGGGCTGGGCATAGCTACATTTTGTTTTTGAGACAAAGTCTTGCTATGTAGGTGAAATAGCCTTGAACTCATGATCCTCCAGCCTTCCAGTATCATGGTCAGATTATAGAGTATGCAATATCATGTCTAATTCAAGAGTGATTTCTTTAGTGAGATGCTTTTTCATTCAGCAATAACAAGTGTTTAGATTTTAGTAGAGAGACAAGTAAATTGGTTTATAAATGTCAGTTATAGATATCAACCATTGGAAATTTACTTGTTAAGTGCTTATATCTGGAAATAGCATGAGGCTTTTAGAGTATTATATTTCCAGTGTAAATTAGGGTCATTACAATTCAAATGCCAATCAAATGCTACACATATTGCTCCATGCTAAATCTAAAAGTAATGTCTGAATTTAACAGTGTGGCTGAGAACAATATTCAAATAATCAATCTACAATAGAGCTATGACAAGTGGTAAACTTGAGGTTTTAGATGTTATGACTACAGGTAAGAGAAAATCTGTCAAATGCAACTTAAACTCAAAGCAGGACTTCAATGAAGCTAGCTGCAGGCATGCCTCCAACTGCTTCACAGCACCAGATCTGGCTTCCACCTGTCTATCTTACTGCCATAACATTAACATGATGGCTTTTCGTAGTAGGAGGTTTCTGGCCTGGATTTTCGGGCCTTACCTCAAGGTTTAGGCCCACAGACCTGCAGTCCCACAGAGACACACAGATGCTTTCAATAGTTTTAGGCTGATTGGCTTCAGGACAAGGAATATAACTTGTTAACTCTACCCCTTAAACTAACCCATGACTCTTATCCTGTTCAGCCATGCAGCTGGGTACCTATTCTCAAAGCAGCATAGTTGTCCTCTGCTTCTTCCGGCTTCTCTCTGGCATTCTGCTCTGTGCTTCCTGTTCTCAGAGTTTTCTTAGTCTGGTTGCTCCGCCCACACTTCCTGCCTGCCTTTGGACAATCAGCGCTTTTTATTAAACCAATGGCTGGGACAATAATTTACAATGTAACAACATAATCTCCCACAGCTTTTTTTGTTTGACTCTATAATTGAGAATTCTGCTGCAACTTTGAGCACAACACTGTCATTGCTTGGTAGAACAATCAAGAAGAGAACTATAGCTGTTGACTGCTTTTATACACACATACACACAAATGTTAAAGCTTTTCCAAATGTTCTTAAGAAGAGCTTCCTACATCACATCAGCTGGAAAGCCAACCATGTGATTAATCACAGATGGCAATTTAAACAGCACTCATATCTAATGATAAACATGCAAAATTACACACACACATATGCATACATCCATGTATATACAATTCATATTATTACACACTCCTTCCTATTCATGTGTGCTTACACACATACATCTCTCAACTATTCATGTACACAGAAGCATAATCTCACAAATATATACATACTCCTTCATATATGCATATGAATTACATGTTACATTTTAGTTTCAATGATTTCTAAAGGTATTAACCATCTTCAACTAATTTAAAATGTCACTGTCTCATAGTAGTACCAAGAGTGCATAAACTTTCAATAAATGCTATTTTAATCTTTTTTAGTCAGATTCAAAGTTAGATTTTACTTAGGTATTTGATTTTGAATCCACCTGTGGGAATCAGTGCAGTGTGGTTTGTCACTATACTCTTAATGGGTCAAGGTCCTATGCTGTGATTCCTCCATCTATGCTTTTCTACTTAGAATTGCTTTGGCTGCCAGTGGTACTTTATGCTTCCATATTAATTTTAGAGTTTCTTTTCTGGTCCTGTCAAGAATGTAATTGGAAATTTGATGGGGATTCCATTGATTCTATTCAGCATTTGATAGTATGCCAATATTTCACAGTATTGATTATGTCAATTCAGGAATATGAAAATCTTTTTCACTATTGAGGGACTTTTCCAAATTATTTTACATGTGTCTTTTTCTTTTTCTGTAAATATTTTTTGTCTCTTTGGCTAGGCTTGTCCCTATATGCTTTGTTATATTCAAAGATATTAAAATGGATATTTTCTTACACTTCTTCCAAATAGGTTTGCTGTTCTCTGTAATGTAAAAGCTATTGATCTTTCAAATATTGCTTTTTAATTTCTTTTATTTTAAAGTGTGTACTACAACGTAAATATACAAATGCTGAAAGCAGTATTAAAGAAACAGCAAAAATCCTTTCACATTTAGTTCAGATGCAGTTTCTCTTCTTCATCCCTATCTACCTTCCCCCTGTTACCTACTGTACACTACGGCCTCCATAATTCTACTTTCCCTTTTTCATGCATATGGTATCCTTTGGTCCTCATCAGTCCACTCCTTTCAAGCTCTTTCTTCCCATCCTTAAAGTTCCTCTTCAGCTTCTTGGCTTGTATTCAAACTTTCTCCCATTCAGTTACAAATATTTAAAATTTAGAAGTTAGAATCTACATATAAGAGAGAAGTGCAATATTTATCTCTCCTTCAAGCTTTGTAACTTCATTTTTATTTATGTCTGAGTAAAATTACATTGTGAATATGCACCATACCACCATTATTTCCTTATTTGTTGATAGAATCTGAGCCAATTGAATTCTCTTGCTATTGGGTGAAGACAAGCAATGAGTATGAATGTGCAGGTCTTTCTGTGTTATAATCACCTCAGTTCTAAAAGCTACGTACCTTTTTATTGTTTTTCTATGTTTCAATTGAAAGAGTTTTCACAAACCGAAGGTTTTTTAATGGACATTATGTTGTTTTTTTTTTTTAATTAAAAACGGATCTGTTTTCATAAAATATATTCTGATATCTCCACTCCTACAAGTTCTCTGAGCTCCTCCACCAACCCACCAAAATACAGACCTGTAAGGTGACTAATAATAATAATAATAATTCTCATACACAGAATTATAAAAAAAAAATTACCCTCTAAAATACCATTGAGTTTGTGTTAGCCATCTGCTGCTGCCCTTAAATGAGACTCCATTGGAGAAAACTAATTTTTTTCAATTGGAGAGAGGTTCTGCATTAGGGATGATATCTGTGGACACTTCTCTTTTTAGCATTGTCACTACATCTGGCTTAGACTGAGTGGGTTCTGTACATGCTGGCAGACACTATAAGTTCATATGGGCATCAGTCCTGTTGTACCTATTTTTAAAATAGAGATGAATGCCAATTACAAATAAAAATAGTCTAAATTCTTACTCTGCTACTTTATTTTATCTATCTCTTTTCTATATCTCTAGTTAATATTTTAAGAACCACATCAAATAATAGTGAAAATAATGGATACTCTTGTTTCAGATGTCAGAACTAATACTTCAGTTTTCTACAATAAGTATAAAGGTTATTGTGGTTGATGCTATATAGCTTTTATTATGTAGATATGTACTATTGTCTTTCTTGTTATGAAACTTTCATGAATGCTTTTCAAATTATTTTTCTGCATCTATATATAGATGACTATGAAATTTAATTCTTTAAGTCTATTACTCTTATGTTTTACCTGCATTTTTTGTATGTTACATCCCAGGGGTGAAATTGGCTAGTCAAAAAGAATGATAATTCTAATATAATATTGAATTCAGTTCTGCAAGTATTTTGTTGTGATTTTGTTCATCTATGTTCATTCTTAAATTTTAGGATTGTGTGTGTGTGTGGCTTACATTGGCATCATAAAATGAGTGTATTAGTATTCCTTCCCTTTCTATTTTATAAACAATTAGAGAATTATTGGTGTTAAATCTTCCTTAAAGATTGGTAGAAATCAGCAGTATGTCCATCTCATTTGGAGAGTGCTTGGTGAGAAGACTTCAGTACTGCTTCATCCACATTGCTTGATATAAACTTGTTTAGATTGTGACTTCTAGACTGAATTTTAGTAGGAATTTTAGATTAATATACTTTTAAACAGTTACCTACATTTTTTAGTGCTTGACTGGAATTTGCCATGGTCCAATTTTCTTCTAATTGTAGCAGTTGTGTTCAGTCTCTATTGGTCTTCAAAGTATTAATTTTTTCTTTCTTACTTTTCCTGAACTCAATTTTGATGACCTTCATGGCATTTCTATTGAAGAAACTGAGTCTTATAGGCACTTCTGAGTGTGGCTTGATGCTCCAGATACTTTTTTTTTTTCTTTTTGGTAGCTATTAGTTTAATTGTAAATTAATCTTATTTAAATTAAAATATGATTATATTTTATTCCATACTGTATTTTATTTCTGTAATGTGTCCAATATTTATACTCATGCCCTCTAGAACTATGTCATCCCTTTTTAAAATTATTGTTGTTACGGTATATAGAGAGACAAATAAATATAAAGGTACAAATAGCTGACTCATTAGTGTAACTTGTATTTATATGTAAACAATGTATATTTTAGGACTGATTACTTGACATTAGATACTCTTCAGGAGGCTGTGGTGGTTTGCATGAGAATAGATTTTATATCTCCATACTAAGTTGGTGGGTCTCTCAGAATCATTAGGAGGTGTGACCTTGTTAGAGGAAGCAATGTAGGTGGGCTATAAGGTTTCAAATACCTCCCTGCCTACTGCTGTGGCTCAGTATGTAAAGTTCTCAGATAATGCTCCAGTGTCTATTGTCTACTTTCTGCCATGGCAATCATGAATTAGACCTCAAAAAATGAGTGTGCCCCATTTAAATGATTTCTCTTATAACTGTTACCCTGATCATGGCTTCTGCTCATAGTAATAAAGCAGTGACTATGATAGGGGCTCATTAGTAGGAAATAAGGCATGATCCCACAACAGGTATCTGACCACTAACAACAGCTCCATCTTTCATGGTGTACACTGAGCCTAAGGTTGATTGGGTATATTGAACAAAACAGAGCCAGCACTTCATTTCTGCTTTTAGTGAGACTATTTTTAAAATTTCTTTCTTTGGTAGTTTTATCTGCCCAAACTCCTGATCTCAGATTATACTTATGATCTTTCTTGCTGTAATCTTCAGGGATTTTATAATGAACTGTCTGGGGATAGGATGGGTATACACTCCATCATGACCAGGAGGCTCAGGTGCAGGAATATGCGACTGCTTCTTGCTTAGATCTCCACAGATCAGGAAGGAAAGAAGGGACAGAAACGGGTGAGAAGAGAGAGATCTGAGTTGTTTTAACCTCAATTCATCCTTTTAATTCCAATCATGATTTAAAAAAATCCCAGGCAAGCCTAAATAAGACACCTTTTAAAAAAATCTCAAAAATGTAAAAGACAGCAATATACTAGTAAAATTACCCAAGTGGAAGGAAATAAATTATCTGAGAAAGGCAACAATAATAGAAAAAATAGCATAAGAGCAATTTATTAATAATAGTACTATAACATAGAACTATTAATTTCAATTAATTTTCCATTTAAATGTAATATGCTAATAGTAATGATAGATGTGCATATTTGGGTTGTATCTTCATCATCTTTATATTTAATTGAAAATCTAAAATTATTCTAAATTTTAAAAAGCATATGTTGTATTCCATCTATATTTTATATTTTTAAATATTTTTGGGCATAAGTATTTTCATACAGATATTTTGTCTACATGTATGTTGAGGTACCAGAAGAGGCCATCAGATCCCATGGATTATAGTTAATAGATTATAGTGAGCCAAAATTTGAGTCCTAGGAATTGAAAGAAAGCCCTCTGGAAAGAATATCTGTGCTCTTTACCTGTGAGCTGTATCTCAAGGCCAAGAACTGTACTGTTCACCCAGACCACACAGGAATTAAGATTTTAAGAATTCACCAAAACAACAAAGGTGTTCTGAAGATACATTGATATGAACATTATATTCAGAAGACTCTTAGTAATATCCATTAGAATATAGTTTGCTTAACAAAATGTACTTTTTCTAGACCAAAAATATGCTGAACCTAAAAGCATATCTAGAAGACATAAGATGATGATATGAAGTCAGCTTTTAATAGACTTAAGGTTTTATTGATTACTTATTCAACTTCCATCAAGTCTTAAAGCAAGATGCTTGTGCTTACAATCCCATAGTTACTCCCTTCTGATTTACATGTGAATAATCTTCTAATATATCATAGTCTGGTAACTAAGAAGACTGGTTGAGTTTATCTCTTCACTGATGCCACCAACAAAGAATAGTAAGCAAGAGGCAACTTCAGATCTACAGAGCAGTGTTGCTATCTCAGCCAGATGCTGGGACAGATTTTAAACATAGCCTCTGATAAAAAATAATTTACACACTGAGAGAATCATACTCTACTTTTCAAATATTCTTCTTTATATTATGCATAAAATTAGCCATGAATAATCATTTCATATCAGTGTGGTTGGACAACTACAAACTGAATTTAATAATTGTCTCAGTTTTCTCACTACTAATTTTTAAAATATCAATTCTAATGTCAAATCTGTTGTTTTGTAAGAGACCATTTTCCAATAAGAGATCATTCATTATTCAGAGTAAGCCAAGGACAAGTACTAAAAAATATTTAGAAGATCCATTTAGACAATGTATAATAAATAACATGTTAATAAGGTCTATATATTACTTAATAAACCAAATGTCTTAGAAATACAGCCATAATTATAAAAATTAAATAATCTGTAGCTTTTAATATTCCTTTGACAACTCTGAACACTTAATTTTCCATAATAAATTAAAGAATTTACTGTTAATATTCCTTTAATATGAGCATAAATGATTTATATATGATATATAGGAATTTTGATTTTGTATAATAAACCACTATAGTAGGTTTCTTAAGCTGTAATAAAATATCTGAAATAATCAACTGAAAATCAATGAAAAAAGTAATAAACATTGACTAAAATCTTATACAGCAAATGTAAACAGTGGCAATCCTGAGGGATTTAAGCTAGCTGCTTGTAGAACTGATCACCCTACTGCTCTGGGGAAAATATAAATACAGATACTAGCTGGGAGTGGAACATGTGAAGAATTGCTTCTCCAGTTGCATTTAACCTCTAAAATGTCAGTAAATGGCTTAGTTTTTCTTTTATTCAAAAATCAAAATGTTTTTAATTGTTATATCATTGTCATCACTAAGAAATTGGGCTTGTGATAATCAGGTTATTAAAATGATTAATATTTTTTTGAAATATAACCTGTGTTATTTTAAAAAAAGAAATTGACCATTATGTTCAACATGTGTATCTTTCTGCTGTGTCTCTGATAAAAATATATTTATAAAATTTAATAAGTGTTTTAAAAATTTATTTTTAAAAATATTGGCATGTCAAGGATATATTAATCTATTACAAATTACAAATAAGACATATCAAATTCATAATAAAATTAAAAACAAGTATAAAATACAAAAAAATGTGCTGATATTTTGCTTGTGCTCTAAGAAATAAAGCTTACCTGGAGATCAGAGGGCAGGGCTAGCCACTAGTTTATCGTGGAGGCAAGGCCATGGTGGCACAATACTTTTTATCTTAGCACTTGGGAGGAGGCAACAGGAAGTGATATTGCTGAGCAGAGAGAGGAAGTGATGAGGCAGGATAGAGACAGGAGCTCAGGCCCCTTTCCTATTTGAAGATTCAGTAGAGGTAAGAAGTCTCACAAGTGCCTGACTCCTTTGTCTCTTGGATCTTTCAGCTTTTGCCTCAATATTTATCACTGAGTTTTTATTACCAAGACCAATCAGGATTTGAGTCACAAATAAAACATATGGTTAAAATTGAGATTATTTATTTTTGAATCAAGAATAATATTGGTGTAGTTATTGTTTTTTTGTGATAGAAAATTGAAATTACCCAATACTCAAGACAGAATTCATTTTCAAGACTAAGCCATGGAAAGGTCTTTAGGAAAATTCTCAAAGATGACAATGGCTACTATAGGGAAAGTTTACAATTTAGTGGGAGAGCTGAAGAGGTGGCTCTGTGAGTGAGAGAAGTTGCTGCTCCAGTAGAGCATTGGGGTTGTGATGAGAGTACTTAATTGGGTGACTCACACCTTCCTGTTACTTCAGCGCCAGGTAATCAGATGTCCCTATGAGCATCTTCACACACACACACACACACACACACACACACACACACACACACACACACACACACACACACACACACATACACATACACACACATACACACACACTTGTATAAATAAATATAAACACATAATCTCTAAATTTTAGGTGACAAGTACAATATGTGGCAAATTGATTAATTCTAATGTTGAAATATTTAACAGGGAAAGGTTTGTTTGAAATGGTAGTAATGTGATGTTTAAAGAGGGAAAGTAATTCGAACTGAATTTGAGGTGATATATCAGGAGTATCTCTTCAGTAGTGGTTTGAAAAATCTGGAGTGATAGTACCTTTCTGGACTCAGAATTATCTCCATTAATGTAATAAAAGAAACAATAATATTCCACAGACTCTATATTAGTTTTATATGATTTAGTATAGAGGATTCTGGGATATGGCTGAAAGAGGAATCTGGAGTTGAATTTGGAAAACTGCATGTGTGCTGAGAAGAATGTTGCATTATTTCACAGAAGAATAAACTAAAGTCATTTTCCATGCTCAGATGCGTGCATAGAAATATGGCTGAAACAAAGTGCCCATTTGGATGCTGTAGCATGTACCTGCCTTAAAAAATTTGGTGTGGACCTAGAACAACAGTACTGAACACGGAAAAAATAAAGAGAAATCTCTACACTTCTTCAAAAGTAAGTTGGCAAGTAGTTGGTTTATTAAGAAAATAACATGAAAATTAGCATTAAAGAATGAATGTTTCTTTTGGATAGTGATAAGGAATAACTGCTTTTGCAATGGAATACATTAGTAAGGAATCAGTATGACAGGAAAGAAGCTGGCTTCTGGTATTGTGGATGTCAGTTCTTCATCATTTGACAGATATTTTAGAAACTTGAACTTAAAAGGAGAAATTCATTTGGGCCCACAGGTTCAGTGGTTTTATTGTATTCTGCTTTCTATTCATTGTGGATGTTATCTGAGACTGGACATATAATATGTGGTATAAGGTATAACGAAGTTCACTTCAAGGAAGGCAGGATTCAGTGTGCTGCAACAGAATTGAGCCTGATTGGGAGAACTCTAAAGACAAACTTCTGGTGGCCTACTTCCCCCACCCAGGAGCCACCTTTAAGGTTCTATTACCCCCATATAGGCTATCCAAACATGTAATACCAATGTGTACATGTTATAAATTCAGAGCCCACAGGATTCCATCTCTTTCTCTAAACTCAACCTCTGAATTCTGCTTACATTGGAGACTAAATCTTCTATATATGAGCCAGTTGGGGAGATAGTTGCACCAAAAATTAATGTTTTTTATTGTGCACATACAGCCACAAAGACAAAGCTGGCTATGTGATAGTGCTTGCTGACTCTTTGCTTTCTTATATCTTCCTGGGATTGGAGTCTACTGAGTTTTTTGATTTTATATTCTTGCATAGTAGGAAGAAATGTTCCTACTTAAAATTCATACCAGATTCTACAAATTGCAAGTTTTCTACTTATAAATAAGGTATTTTCAAACTTCAAAATGATCAGCATAATAATCTGTTCAAGGCCATTTTACTCAAACTCACCATTAAACTCTAAATCAAGTGTTTGAGATTGATCACAGCACAATAAAATTAACGTTTTATATGTGTCTAATAGTGTACATTTGGCTTCTTAAAAGACAATATTACAGACATTTTTGCATTGGTGTTCCAATATAAATAATGTTTAAACATGTCTATGGCCTTATAGAAATTGTTCATGATTCTCAATTGTTACCTTTTTTTCACAGTAAAATCACTGCTGAAGCTGTGAAGATAGTCTAGAGAAGTGCCTATCTCAAAGTTAGTCTGTTGAACAAATGAGCCCTATATGTCAGCCTCAGGCTGATGTTAGCTCCATTCTTGTAAGTAACTATATGCTTTATGGTCAGCTTCAGAGAAATAATTGTCTTTAGGCTATACTAACTACAGTAATTTTCATCATCATCTCATAGTGCATGAGTAGACACAGCCATGTGAAGACATAGCTCAGATGTCTATAAAAGCGTGTCCGAAATTCCACTCTTGATTTAGACCTCTTAATGATAAAAAATATTATCTCCAGAGATGAATTAGAATAAACCATTTCTAAGTCTTATGTTATTTCACGATTTGACAGAGCCTTCTGAGAATTATAATTATTTGTAGTCATGGAGATAGAGAAATTGATTGATTTTATTTAAACAATTGGTCAAGTAGCTGTTCAACCTACCACCTTATATTTAAACTCTTGACTCTGCATGCTAGAAGTCAATTTCTCACGGAATGCACTCTGAACAGAGTGTACTTTTTCTTACATTATGGCTGGTATCTTGACAGGTAAAGTGATGAGTAGAAGCGCACAATATTGTGATCATTTACTTGGTTTTTCTCTTTTATCAGGAGAATATCAAGGCACCACAATTCACTGAAAATAGATTTAGGTTCTCATTTCACATTTCACAAGGTGTCACAAACCCTGGTAAACAGCACTGTTACTTTGAGTCTAAAGCATTTCATGAGATCAAAATGAGTTTTTTGTTTTGTTTTGTCTTGTTTTTCAGAGATAAAGACTGCTATGAAACAATAATTTTGTAAGATCAAAGCCATCAATATTGCAGATATGCAATAATGTGGAAACATTCTGAAAAGACTTAAGTTGAAATTGGAGAGCTGAGGAGTTTGGGAAATTCAGATCACAGCCGTTGTCTCTTTAGACTGGAATAAAAATTGGAAGGAATCGCAAAAACAATGTTCTTTTTGTGCAGCTCCAAAACATCAATTTCAAAACACATGAAAACAAAAAAGTAGCAGAAATGTGCAGCTGTGAAAATGTATTCAAACTGTTTAAACTGAAAGACTCATTAAATCTGTAAATTTTAAATAATTTTGAAATATACAGAAAGAATTCTTTAGGATCCACCGAATCCCCATCCAAATAAACCATATACAATTCATGCACCATCCTAGCTCTAACTAGTTTAAGAAATGAGAATCCAGGGAAGGCTTCAGGAACATAATGACTGGAGCATAACTTACAGGATCCCCAAAACTGATGTTTCTGGTCTATGTCTTCACATGGCTGTGTCTACTTGTGCAGTATGAGATGATGATGAAAATTACTGTAATTAAAATATTATGTCCTAACAAATGAACAATAAATATGTTTTTTTTTTCTTTAAAATGCTTTCTTTTAACAAGACCTAAGGGGAAATTTAAGGTTTGTGGAAATGATACATTTATTATGGTTATTTAATAACTGATTATTAAAATAAACTTCTAAACAAAGGTAAAAGCTGAATGAAACTAAAGCATAAATAGACAGTTAATTTACTAGCAATACAATGAAAATGTAAATAGTAAACTTTTGTGAAAGCTACTGAACACGTAAAGGTTCTATCAATCACCTCTGTAAAGTGTGGTCTCTTTAGCTTACTTTTATTTTTCCTATTCTCTTCTTAGTCATGAATGTGCCATTTTTATTCATTTTTATGTCTTTTCATATATTTTTCCTACAACTGTTCCCACTCACATTTTAAAATCTTGATTGAATGTCTTTTGTAATACTGAGTTAAGGGACTATCTTTTCTGATGAATTTGCCTCATTTGCTGCCAGAGCAAACTGGAAACATGACTCTTCTTATCATGTATGCACAAATATAACAGTGTGGGGAAACTCTGGCTGTCTAACATGTCTTACATGTTTCTGATGCTCTTATTTACGTGACTGCTCAACAACTTTGTTTTCACGAGTCAAACAGGAATATAGTATATTTTTTTTATTTCATTGTATCAAAACGGAAATTCAAGTGCATGTGAGTTGTTCAGTAATTGTCATAATTTTTAAGTTAGATTTCATGATTTGTACACTGTCAAGATTCTTGACTTTTCTTATTCTGTCTTTGCATTCTGTAGCCCTCTTAGTATTTAAGTTTATCAGTGTGGTAATTTTTAAGTTATAGAACTATACTTTACACATATAAGGTATATTGAAATATCAGCATATGCTCAAGTTGTTCTTAATATAATTTTCATATCAGATTTTTTAAATTATCTCTGCATATAATGTCAAACAAATAACATTTCTCTTCTCCTTCAACAGTTTGTAGGATAACCTGTCTGTTCATATCTCAGGGAATAAATTCAAAGAGTGTAGTGATAATACAGTCCTTTTTTGGCACCTGAAAAATAAATTCTAAAATTAAAGGCTTTTGAGTCATGAGGTTCAGAGTCCATATGAAGTTCACAGCTTCTTTTAGGTTTACCTTTATCTTGGTCCACTGATATAGTGGTGGATATAAGCTTTGAGTTAATAACATACTTAGCAAAGACAATAGGAAGCTATGTAAAGACAGATATGTTCAAGATCATGAGAGAGAAAAGCAGTAGATATTTCTTAACAAAAGATGGTGGTGTGAACAATTGGTTGATAGTCCATAAAATGAATTAAAAACAATATAAAACTCAATGTCAAGCTAAAATAAACCATTGTCAATACTGAAATCATAGACTAAACTCAATATAACCTGTTCCATAAATTTTGGTTGTATTAAGTGAAACCCAGAGCCAAATATCAAGGAAAAGCTAAAATATCATAGAGAAACAGACCACAGTCAAATCTTACCCAGCCAAGCTAGCTTCCAGCTTCCTCAGCATTGCTCTTTGTTGCTTCAACTGAGTGAATCTGTCTTTCTATGCCGGCTTTAAATACTTTCTTTGTTCAGTTGTTTCACATCCAGGTTCAGATTAAATGTCTAAGCTACTATTATTTGGTAGTTAGTTTTGAACTCAAGAAACACAGAAAGATCTGTTGTAGCGGGTTCCTGGGTCCCGTGCGCCAGAGATCCAGACCCACAGACCCGCCGCCGGGGACCGCTTATCCGCGCGCCACCGCCCGGGTCCCCAGAAACGACTCAGACGCTTCTATTAACTTCATGCTGTTTGGCCTATGGCTCAGGCACATTGCTAGCTAGCTCTTACATCTTAAATCAACCCATTTCTATTAATCTGTGGGCCACGTGGCCCGCGTGGCTCACCCGTGCCTCCTTACATGCTGTTCTTTCCGCGGCTTCAGCTCGGTCTGCCTGACTCCACCCTGCTTCTCCCACCTAAGCTCTGATTTCTCCTCCTACCTATTCTACGGTACCTGCCATGGCCCAAACCAGCTCCTTTATTTAAAGATACAGCACACGCAAATGCATTCCCACCTCAAAGATCTCTGTCTCTGGTGTTATAGGATTAAAGGCATAGGTCATAACTCCCAATCATTTTCAGTGCTGGGATTAAATGAGGAACCAAAAGTTCCTCCATCTTAGAGTCAGCAGCCATGGTAGTGAACAGGTCAAGGAAAGTTTAGCCTAAATCTCCCTCAGTAGTTCTGAGAAACTTGCAAAGTGTGCTATCCAAAAGAACTTCTGGCCTGGGCCCCAGCCTAATTGCAGAATGTTCCAACCCTGGGGACATTCAAAAGAAATCCAGACAACAACCTCCCCATGCTGACTCCCTACTCATTAACAATATTTATTTTATTAAATAATACCAGGAAGTTGAGGGCAAAATGAGTACAGGAAATAATCAACACCTTTGGTCACCAACCCATCTTTAGGAAAAAAGTTGTTCAAGTGGTAATAACCAGGCTGCTTTTGTTCTTGTTTCTTAAACTCAATGAGTCCTTTGATTAACTAACAAAAGTTTTAAATTGTTCCCCAAGATCTTCTACATCAAAGGGAGGAGGGGGGACTGACACCTTAACCTAATTTTACTAGTAATCTACATCTCTAAATGCTTTCTAAGGGTAGTGCTTGTGTAAAAGCATGGATTTATCCTTATAAAACTTTGTTTTGGGAATGAGCATTTGATGCCTGAGGGCAGGGCCCCTGTCTGGGAGTGCACTTGACAGTCAATAGATTCAAAAGTTAGTTTTTGCTGAAAGTTCAGGCAGTAGATTCAGGGCTTGAGTTCACACCAGAAAGGGTAGATAATGGCTGCTCTAACCCATACCCCTTTGTTCAATCCTAAAATGCTAAGATGTATAACACCATTTTTATGTATGATTTTCTTAAACCCTCACCTCTGGGCTCAAGGCTAGTAACCCTCCACTGTGCAGGAACAAAGAGTTTCGACCTGGGACCTTTTAACTTGTCCATAACAATAAACATAGTCTCATATGCTTGCATTGTATCTAGCTCCCTGGTGGTCATTAAGGGTCCCTTGACATGGGTACAATACTTGAATCATTAATTTGCTAGAGCAGCAATACTTGAAAAAAGTCAGTCATTGTTACTATAAGTACCAGTAATATTGCCCAGTAAGGGGCTAGAAACCCTCTGAGAATTCTTACACCACTCAGAATTGAGGACATAGACAAAGACTATTTTTTTTCATTGACTGAGTTATCTATTTTCTTTATTGTATCTTCCATGCTAGAGAGTCTGTCTTCCATCTCTTGCATAGTTAGATATGCTTGCATCTGTAGTTCTCGTTTGTTTACTAAGACTTTCTATTTCTAGTGTTCCCTCAGTTTGTTTCTTCTTTACTGCTTCTGTTTCAATTGTCAAGTCTTGGACTCTTTCCTTCACCTGTATGATTGTTTTTCTTGGTCTTCTTGCCTTTCTTCATGCGATGTATTGATTCCTTCCAATATTTTGTTTGTCTTTCCTCGATTTCTTTAAGAGAGTTCTTCATTTCTTCTTTAATTTCCTCTTTAAAGGCATCTATCATCTTCCTAAAATTATTTTTAAATTTTCTCTTTTCTGCTTCTTCTATATTGTAATTTTCAAGACTTCCTGTAGTAAAATCACTAGGTTCTAATGGTGCCATATTGTTCTTTATGTTGTTGAAAGAATTTTTCCACTGGTGTCTGCTCATATCTTCTTCCTATTAGTGAAAGCATTGTCTCTTTTAGCGAGCTGTTCTTGGTCCAATGGATGCTCTTGGTGCATCTGGAGCTCTTGAAGATGTGAGAGGCAGTGGAGTCTATGTCTCAGGGAGCAGTTGAGGTCTGCATCTGGAGTGGTCATTAGCCGTGGTTTTGGGGTGTCTAGGGGCACTAAAGTTAAGGACGCCCACATTCTGTAATTTAATTTGTAGCAAGAGGTGAAACAATAACAGCCTTAGAAAAGAGGGAAATGATCTGGAATAGATATCAGAGATTTCTCTGTATATGTGTAAGATGGTAGTAAATAAAAATGCTCTGTATATTTATGGGAAGTGGTGTTTTCCCAAAGGCCACATTTTACAGCTAAAATCAATGATGATAAAGAAAAAAGAGTTTAAAATGTGATAGAATATTTTAAATATATGAAGTAGGTTCAATTAAAAGAAGCAAGGAATATCACTCCGACTTAAGTATCTTCAAGAAAAATGTGCAAATGGTTGTATTTATATCTCACCTCCAAAGAGAAGAAAAAAAAAGAAACTAAAGAGAGTAAACTTTATTATTTACATTTCATAAATATTTCCTCTCAGAAAATGAAAGTTTGTGCAGCAAGATTTTCCTCTTCTGAATTAGCAGCTGTGAATCATTCGATGCCTCTGTATTTAGCCTTTGTATTTAAGAAGCACAATGTTCAGCCTGTGTCCTCACAGGTCATATTGGCTATATAGGTGCTCACTGAAGAGGTAGGGTTCTTGCTGCAATAGAAACAGTCTCTGTTTTTCCTTGTGATTTTGGGGTATGTTTGAGTCTTCGTATATGTGCATATCTCCTATGTCCAAAACACAACACATCTGCATTACCCACAACTTCCTCACCCTTGGTGTTTGTCTACATCCCCTCCCCAACTCATTCTAATTCTACCACCCACTGCAAAAACAAAGAAAGAAATAGAGTGATAATGGAGTTGATAGAATTTGTAATCCTCTAGAGAAAAGGATTCCTATCTGACAAGTGCTCAAAAAAAAAAACAAAAAAAAACAAAAAAAAACTCCAGTCTCTTTGAATGACCTTGGAGTCAGACAAGTCACCAATTCAACAAACAGAAACAGAGCAGATTCTAGATAAAGCAATATAGAAGTAACTGCTTTAAATACAAGCAGCCCAAGGCCTGATGATGTATAAGTCCAGATCAAATTCCTCTAAAGCAGAACATACCCTATTTTTAAGAGCTGTAATATTCCCCCAAGCCAGAGAATTAAAAATTTGTCTAACTGGATCTGGCTTTGCTTAATACAGTTTAGATATCATTTTGCATTGTTCTCTTTTATGAAAAACTTGACTGGTCAATTTGAATGCAATTTCTCTTTTTCTTTTTTTTTTTTTTTTTTTTTTTCTTTTCAAAGCAGGGTTTCATCTTTGCTGTAGACTAGACTGGCCTAGAACTCTAAAATCCAACTGCCTCTGCCTCCTGAGTGTTGGTATTAAGGGTGTGTACTTAAAAGTGGCTTTATCATTTCCAGAATCATTCTAGAGCTACATTTTTGCTAGAGATCTTCTTCAATTTCAATCCAGGATACATTAAGATAGAATTCATCATTATTAATTTGTAATTATTGTTTTTTTAGTTTATTTACATTATAGACTATAAAGTATGATTTTTATCCATTTTAAAAATACCTCTAAGAATTTTTCATCTTGAGAATTATTGAAATAAAAAAGCAATTAAGTGAGAACCAAAGCTCACTAATAATTTGTTTCTTTGAAAACAATGGAACAAAGTCAGTTAAATAATTCTAATCCAAAAAGACCAAGTTCAAGGACAGTCCTTCCTTATTAGAATGACAAAAATCACAGTTCAAACGGGCATTATACACTAGCAAAAGGCCTCTCAAGTTAGGTCTTTGCCAATCCATATAGATTGGATTTCCTGTAGTGGTCCAGGGATAGGTTTTATTGGTGGAGCACTTGACTTGCTTGTTTTCCATGGCTTGCTCAGACCACCTTATTATAGAAACCAGAACCAGAAGCCAAGAGATGGCACCATGTACCCTGGGATGGAACCTTACCCACTGATCACTTAATGAGATAATGCTATATGGCTATACCTCAAGGAGGCTCCTTTCTCTATATTTCTCTAGGGGTTATAGCTCTCTTTAAATTGCTTATCTGATGTTGATTTAACTTTAGTGAGTGGTTCCTTTTGAGAAAATTATCAGTCTATTTTAAAATTTTCATTTTGGTGTAGTAAATTTTTTTAAACTATTTCTTATTGATTCTCTGTATTCCCTTGGTGTTTGTTAATATGTCCACTTTTTCATTTCAATTCTTGCTAATTTGGATATTCTCTCTACTCTATTTTGTTACTTTGGATACAAGTGTGTCAAACATTGATTTTCTCCAAAAAGCAAGATCTGTTTCATTGGTTTTTTTGTATTGTTTTTGTTGTTTCTATTTTACTGGTTTCATCCCTGAGAATGGCCACTTATTGCCACCTACTTTTCCTGGGTGTGATTTTTTTTGTTCTAGAACTTTCATTTTTCAATTTTTTATGTAAGCACTTAGTGCCATGAGGCTATGACCTGTGGAGGAATTCAGGTGTCAGCTGATAAGGTCAGAAGACACTTATCCAGGATCCCAGGTTCCTGAAGGGGGAGTGGCCAGCCCCATTCAAGAGGGGCTGCTGGAATCTTGGAGAGCCTGTTTTAGTTCCTGACCACTAGAGAGACTAGTTCAGCATCCATCGTCTATTGCATGGATAATCCGATCTATCAGGCCCCTATATAAGCTGTTACCTATATCGTGAGTGTTAGTTTAAATTTCAATAAATATTTATCTTAAATTGATATATTTTAAAAGAGATTTGCACCTACAATGACCATGCTCCTTAACTACCTTCATTGTGTCTCATAAATTGGATATAATATACACTCAATTTCAGTCAATTCTACAAAGTCTTTGATTTCTTTCTTAATTTCTGTCTTAACATAGTAATCATTTAGTAGAGAGTTGCTCACTTTCTATCAGTTTGTAAGATTTCTATTGTTGATACTCAGCCTTAACACACAGATAGGATGAAGGGTGTTATTTCTATTTCCTTGCATTTATTGCTACTTGCTTTGTCTCCAAGTATATAGTCAGTTTTTGAGGCAGTTCCATGAGATGCTGAAAAAAAGGAATATTTCTTTCAGTTTGGATTAAATATTCTGCAAATATCTGTTAGGAGCATTTGGTTTATAACATAGGTGGTCACCAGCATTTATTTGTTCAGCTTCAGTCTGGATGACTTACCTGTTGACAAGGGTGGAGTACTGAAGTCTCTCATGATCAGTGTGTAAGATAAATATATAATATCAGCGGTAGTGGAGTTTCTTTTACAAATTTGGGTGCCTCTGTGTTTGGGGCCTGGATATTAAGCATTGCAATGTCTGCTTGGTGATTTTTTTTGTTGTTGTTGTTCATTATGTAGTGACCTTCCCTATCTTTTCTGATACTTTTTGTTTGTTTGTTTGAAGTCTATTTTTTAATGAGTACATTACGTTGTTTCATAGGTCCACTTCCTTAGAAAATCTTTTCCAACTCTTTAGTCTGGGCTTATGTCTATCTTTGATGTTTATGTGTGTTTTTTTTGTATGAAGCAGAGAGGTGAATCTATTTTTATTATCCATTCTGTTAGTTTGTTTCTTTTTATTGGGAAATTGTGACTATTGATTTTATGGATATCAGTGACCAGTAATTATTGATTCCTGCTATTTTGTTGTTATGTGCTTCCCTTCTTTTCACTTTTCTACTCTTTATCTATTTTCTACATTTTCTTAGATGTAGTTAATCTGTTAGGTTGGGGTTCATTCACCTCTTAACACATTCTGTAAAATTGCATTTATATATAGATACTACTTAAACTTAGTTTTGTCATGGAATATCTTATGTTGTCATTTGATGGTAATTGGAACTTTTATTGTCTACAGAAGTATATGGTGGACATGAGGCTGTTGCAGGTGTTCTGCTGCAGAGGTATGGATAGGACTGGTTGTACTTGGAAGAATGAAGAGAGAAATATAATTCTGCAGTTAGCTTACCTGTTTTCTGGGTTGAGTGCTTCTGATAGATTTTTCTAACCTTTTTTTCATTGTTGGCTTTGTTCTCTATATTTACTCTTAGATTCTTGATATCTGAAAAGAATTACCATTTTGTTAAGACTTGGTGGCTCGTGCCTTTTAATACCAGCAATCAGTACTCAAGAGACAGAGGCAGGCAGATCTCTTAGTTTGATGCCAGCCAGCTCTAAAGAGTAAGCTCAAGGATATCCATGGCTACACAGAGAAACCCTATCTCAAAAACCAATAATAATAATGGTGATGATAGTAGTAATTTTGTGTGTATGAAATTCAGAGATGAGCAGTACATCTATACCACTTCCACCTTCATTCCCAACCACAATTCCTTTTGTGTTCCCACTGATAAAAGATGCATAATAATTTTATATATTAAGGGGGTGAACTTCATTTTGAATAAGTTTCTTTTGCTGTGATACCACGCAATAATTAGAAAAGACAGTGTACAAAAGGATTCTCTGAGTTGAAATATACTACCTTCAGAAGTTATGCTGAGCCTGCCAATTTTATCTCATGGAAGAAATGTTAGGAAGGGTCATGGGACCTTACTTGAGTATCCAACCACATATCTTACAGTACTCTGCTCTAAATTCTACTTTAACTACATTTGATCTTTCAGAAGCTAGAGAAAATAGTGTGTGGAAGGATGAAGGGAGGATTTTAACCTCAGTAACCAAGAGGAAGCCATCATTTCTGCTGCAAAGACCTCCTAGTATGATTATTTTTAAAGGTCATCTATACTCCTGCCCCAAATCTCCTACCTTTAGCAGTATGATTAAGTCTAATAGACATATTAGTTCTCAGAAGTGAGCTTTGAAATTTTATTTTAGTTTTTATTTGGGACCTAAGAAGGAGACTAGACCGAGATATTGTTTGAGTCTTTTCCAGAGAAGAATTTTTTGCCAGAGATTGCAAGATAATTTAAAAATTTTGAAATCCTAGAAAAAAAAATCTTCTTTCCCTTAATGCCACCACTCAAGCACAATAGATACCAAATTCGCTATTAAAAACTAAAAAAGCTCAAAATAGCTATCCTACATAAAAGTACTTTGTAATTTATGTTTTATAGCATCACATCAAAAATTCCTATTATTTTTCTCATAGTAGGAACTGGACAGTTTCTTCAAAAATACAGTGAAGTAAAATATGCCCCAATGTGTATATATGTGGGGAATCAATAAAAGTTTCAGAAGTTTTGGAGATATCAGAGGAAATCTACCCACAGTCTATGTGGGGAGTTAATAAAAGCTCTGGAAGTTCCAGAGCTCTAAACACAGTTAGTCTAGGAGAATCTGAGAGTGGTGATTGAAACCTTTAATCCCAGCACAGGGAGTATCCTGGGAGTGGTGACCTATGCCCTTAATCCCAACTGAGTCAAGGTCACTTTAGATTCTAGAAGGAATTCCAGGCTCCCAAGCAGGCAGTGGTGGGGCCACACCTTAATTTACAAAAGGGTACTTAAGACAGGATAGAGACACACAGAGAGAAGCCATTCCAAGGGATGTGAGGCTGAGGAAGCTGGAAGACAGCTGGATAAGATCTGACTGTGGTGTTATTCCCTCTAGTATCTCCAACTTCTTCAGAAATTTATCCCTGATTCTCATTTATTCTTGCAACACCAATGTTTTAAGAATGGGCAGACTTTACTAATTTGTTATGGTTAGGCAAGATAGACAAAGCTCCATTACAAAAAATAAAATAAATGTATTGAACACATTAAAATTATGGTTGAATTGGCAAAATATTTTCCTCTGTTGTTCAGACATCTATGTTTGACAATTCATTCTCATTAATTTAGATCTTTATCTACTCATATAGACTTGGAGTATAGACATATCTTCCTTGATGATGTATTTCAAAGGCATGATCTGTTGATAATAAAGGGAGAAATTTCCCGAGCTATAAAACATACAACAGGACGAGAAAAGTTTTAAATACATTTTAGAGGAGCAGATAATCAAAATACAACTGTAATTCCCAAAGCAAGTAGTATATGAAATCCAGAGAAAAAGAAACTTGTTTAAACTTCACCTTATGGTTATAAGTGAGGACTTCATCCCAATCAACACAAACAAACCCTCTCAAATAGATTTAATATGAATTATTGTTGAAACAGGTTCAAGTAAGAGGCAGTTTTACTAATCCCATCAATAGTCTCTCATCCAGACCTCTAGTCAGTAAAAGATCACAGGAGCTCAGAGAAAGACAATTGTGTTATTTGTGGGTAAGGTGGCCCTACATATCCAAGATGGACCTGTAGCAGCTGAAGAGCCTATTGCCATTCTTAACAATAGAACAGACATATTCAAGAAGAAAAGCATATGAACTAATACTAGTTACTATGGTTAGCTATTGAGCTGAGGAAAACTAAGCAATGCAAACTCTCTGATGAGGCTGTGACCATCCTTGGATCATTGGTGCACACTAAAACATTTTCTGTGTCATGTAGAAAAGGTATAACTCTTAATGGAATATGATGGAGTCATAAAGAAGCACTTTTAGTAGTGATTTCATGGTATAGCTGAGCTTCAGTTTCCACATAGTGGTCAAACCGTTCACTAGGAATTTCTATGATTTAGTAAGATTGATATCAATTTCAGAGAAATTTGAGTAAAGATCGTGTGGGATGACCTGTCCCATACATAAATGGAGATGGAGTTTTCTGCCCTGATCTCCCAGTCCCATTTAAACAAACCAATGCTTATATTAATTGAAAAATGTTTGGCCTGTAACTCAGGCTTCTTTCTTACTAGTTCTTACATTTAAATTAATCCATACATTGTCATATAGCTGTGTCTTTACCTGCCCTCTAGCATCTTGCTTTTTGCTATGATTCGATTGCATCTCTGCTTAACTCCACCCTTCTCATCCTCTCCTTAGTTTGGCTTTTCCACTTAGTATTATCCTACATGGCTATTGGTTAAACAGTCTTATTATTAAATAAATCACAGAAACAGATCTCCACAGTGTACATAAGGATCTTCCCAAAGCACATAACTTCAGGCATGACTACAGTGAAAGGCTCTCTTCTGTTGAGCAAAGAGAAATTTTGCGATTAGTAGTATCAAATTTGAACTGTGGCATTAGTTTTTCCTTGGTCTCTGACCTCCCGCATACTCTTACAGATTTTGCATTTTCTATCTGTCATAATCTTTTAAGTATATTCCTGTGCTTTATTAATTAAAATTGTTCTTTAACAGTTGCATGCATAAGAGGCCATAAACCATATTAGGTAACTCACTACTGTTACTTAATAATATATTCTGATATTTTTCACCTGTCACTTCTCTCCTTCCCAAACATCAACCCCTCCCTCTTCCCCGCTTGTCTCTTTCTCACATTCATCTTCTGTTTTGTTTCATGACCATGTGTATGGAACTATCCAGAAGAGCATAATGGGCACTGTGGGTATACATGTGAAGATAATGACAATTCTGTCATTGAGAATTTACCACCAACCAGTAAAGAGCACATGAGCCCCTCTTATAACTACAACTAATTATTGAAAGGGCCAGTTTTGTAGGTTTAGTGTAGGTAACTGCAGCTGCATGCTTGCAATGGCTGTGTTACACACAGAAGGTAAAGTTTATTAGCTTTTCATTCTATTAGTTCTTACATGTTTTCTCCTCTTTTTTCCAAGATACCCCCTCCACACCTTGTTTGTGAGACATGGGGAAATAAAGCTAGAACTGAGCTGCAAATATCCTCTCTGATAGCTGTATTACATAAAACAGAAAGTGATATGCAGGCTTCTGGAAAAGAAAGGCAAACCACCAGATAAGTTAAATTCATTGCTAAAATATAGCCAGAAGTTAATAATGGTATAATGGTATGGTGCCAAGAAAAATTATCTCTAGGATGCTTTAAGGATTACGTTCTAGGAATGAATTCATGACTGGAGAAGTCATAAGCTCTGGGGGGGGGGGGCTTACTACCATTACATAGCTAAATTGAAATGAAATAAAACATCCTTCTTTACATTTGTAGTGATTTGTAAAGGAATATCCCCGTACACTCATGTTAGAATGCTTGGCTAATAGGGAGTGGTACTATTGGTAGATAGAAAGTGTGGCCTTGTTGGAGGAAGTGCAGTACTCTGAGGTCAAGATTATAGGCCTAAAATGCTCAAGCTAGACATAGTTTCAAAAGTTTTAAGTTATCTTAAATTATTTTAACTTCTGCCTCCTTCACATCAAAATGTAGAACTCTCGTCTCCTTATCTAGTACCATAATTTCCCACATGCTGCCATGTTTCCCTTCAGGACAATAATAGACTAAAAAACTGAAAGTGTAAGCCAAACTCAATTAAACGTTTTCCTTTGTAGGGATATTCTTGGTCATGGTGTCTCCTCACAGCAATGGAAACTTAAACTAAGACAACCTGTATAGTTATACCCACAGAAAAGTAATATTATCATCATTAATCAGAAAAGTTTTTCTTTTCAATGAATACTTGTGATACTTTAGAAAATCAAGGTACTACAGACAAAGGAAAGCTGAATAAATAGGATGATTATATCACTTCCTTTGCTCTCAAGAAATATCACATGGAAAAGTGGATGAGAAAGAATGTAATTTTTAAATCAAACCTTCTCTCCCCCACCCAACACAAACACATACACACATTGTTAATTCTGGAGACTCAAACTAATATGAGTAGTCCATAAATCATAGTCTTAACATTAATTCCTAATTTTTGCCTCTATTCAGAGAATTATTTGTACAAACTTCTGCACAGGACCACACAGAGTACCAGATGTTGCTACAAAGTTGACTTTTTTAGAAGTGACATCCACTCCTTATTCTAGAAAATCTTTTTTGCACTGTATTTTTGTTTCCCATTGAAATGTTAAATGATAAATAGTTATAAAATGTGAACACATTTTTGAGATACTCGTAATAGAAATTTTGACCACTTGATGTTTTACTCCAGATCATGGCTGTTTTTTTGTGGTGTTAAAAGCTGAGAAGTTTATGTTTTCATTGGATTCTAGGGGCACATCTCAAACTGTAAGAATCTAAAATGTTTCCAGATACTACTGAATATTCTTAGGTGACAAATATATTGATTATATCAAAACTACATCTGTAAAATATGGAAATATGAAACCAAACATTTTACTTTAATTTTTACTAGGTAGTATTTATGTCTACGCTAAAAATAATGAGACTTTAAGAAAATTTAGAAAAAGGGTAATTTCATAAGAGAGTCGCCATACTTACTTGAGGTTTCTCTCATATTGTTGTTATAACCCTTATCAGTTTAATAACCCCCGTGATAATTATACTGAACTTATATAGAATCAGTGTCACATAGGGTCAGTGTAATCATCTCCATTAGCATTTGGTATAATTATAATGCAAGTGAACATAAACCTGCTTAAATTTCTTCTATTTTCTAAAAACTTCTGAGCCAGTAATTTTTTTTTCCATTTTTTTATTCAAAGCTTTTTTTTTTTTTTAACATCCCCACCACTGGTTCTCCTTCCTCCCTCCCTTCTTTCAAGTTATCCCCCAGCTTCCCCAACCCCATCTCCCCATGTATCCCATAGAGATGGTAAAGACTACTGGAGTTAGTCTGTATTTGGCATAACCAGCTGAGGAAGGACAAAGACCCCCTCTCTAGGGGCTGAGAAAGGTGTTCCTCTGTATAAAATGGGTTCCAAGAAGCCAGTTTATGTACTAGGAATACATTCTGATCCCACTACCAGAGGCCCCACAAACTGACCACACCAACCATCATCCACATTCAGAGGCTCTAGTTCAATACCATGCAAGTTCCCCAGTTGTCAGTTCAGAGTCAGTGCACTCCAAATAGCTTAGCTCAGCTGTCTCTGTGGGTCTCCTCATCATGATCTTGACCCCTATGCTCATGTAACCTTTTATTCCTTGCTTTGACTGGACAGAGAGCTTGAACCAGTGCTTACCGGTGAATCTCTACTTGTGTTGGATAAGGGTTCTTTAATGACAATTAGGGTGGTTAACAATTTGACTATAGGGGAAGTTCTGTTTAGGCACTCTCCCCTATTGCTTAGAAATCTAGTGGAGGACACCTTGTGGCTTCTTGGATGTTTCCCTAGCACCACATTTCTCTCTAACCCACAATGGCTCCCTCTATCAAGATATCTATTTCAAAATACCTCCCTCTCTGTTGTTCCTTCCAGTCACATCTCATTTTCTCATGATCTCTTCCCACTTCCCCTTAGTCTCTCCTCCATATGATCTCAATTTACTCAAGAGATTAAAAAAGCATTGTTTTGACAATTGTGTTGTTTGTTTTCATACGAAGTTAAGTATCGTTTTTTTCAAGGTCAGTGGAGAATTGTGTTAGGATTTTGATGGGGATTTTAATGAATTTGTAGGTTGCTTTTTTTTTCTTTTAAATAATCGCCATATTTATTGTCAATCCTACCTATCCAAGAGCATGAAAGAATGAAAGAGCTTTCCTTTTTCTGACATCGTCTTCAATTTCTTTCTTCAATGACCTAAAGTTCTTAATGTCATACAGGTCTTTCTTTTCTTTGGTTAGAGTTGCCTCAAGATATTTAATGTTATTTGTAGCTATTGTAAAGAATGATGTTCCCTTGATTTCTTTTTAATTCTTTATAACTTGTGTAAAGGAGAGATATTGATTTTTTTTTTTTTTGTTGTTAATCTCAAATTTGTACCCTGTTACATTGCTAAAGGTGTTTACCAGCTGTTGGAGTCCCCAGGTAGAATTTTGGGTGTCCCATATAAATTTGTATCATCTTGATCTTTTTGTTGTTGTTGTTATTTTTGTGTTTTTGTTCTAGTTAGAACACAGTTATGTATTGAATAGATATAGGGAGAGTGAACAACATGTCTTGTTCCTGATTTTAGTGGGATTGCTTGGAGCTTTTCTCCATTTAGTTTGATGTGTCTGTCAGCTTGTTGTTTATTTCTTTAATTATGCTTAGTTATATACCTTGTATTCCTGAACTCTCCAAGACCTTTATCATGAAGGGGTGTTAGATTTTATCAAAGGCTTTTTCAGCATAGATGATCATGTTTTTGTTTTTTGTTTTTTGGTTTTTTTTTTTTTTTTTTTTTTTTTTTTTTTTTTTTTTTCTTTCAGGTTGTTTATATGCTGAATGGCATTAAGCAACTTTCATCTGTGGGTCATCTCTGCATCTCTGGGTAAAGCCTACTTGACCATAGTGAGTAATTTTTTTTTTTTTTTTTTTTTTTTTTTGTTCTTAGAACTGGCTTGACAGTATTATTTCTGAATTAATGTTCATGAGGGAGATTGGTTGGTCTCTAATTCTTTATCTTTGTTGTACCTTTGTGTGGTTTGAGTATCAGGGTGACTAGCCTCATAAAAAGATTTTGCAAATGGTCCTTCAGTTTTTAATATGTGGAACAATTTGAGGAGTCTTGGTGTTAGTTCTTCTTTGAAATTCTGATAGAAATCTGTGCAGAAACCGTCTGGCCCAGGTATTTTACTGCTTAGGATACATTTAATAACTTTTTCTACTTTCTTAGGGGTTATAGGTCTATTTAGGTAATTTCTCTGGTTTTAATTTAATTTTGGTAGGTGTTATATATCCAGAAAGCTTTGCATTTCTTTTAGGTTTTCAAATGTTTTTGAGTACAAGCTTTTGAAATATGCCTAAATTATTCTCTGCCTTTTTTTGTCTGTTGTTATATCCCCTCTTTATTTCTGATTTTGTTAGCTCAATAATCTCTCTTTACCTTTTGGTTAGTTTGCATAAGGATCTGTCTAGCTTGTTTATTTTCTCAAAGCACCAACTTTTTGTTTTATTGATTCGTTGTTCCGTTTGTTTCAGTTTTATTGATTTTAGCCCCAAGTTTTATTGTTTCCTGTCATCACTTTTTCTGGGTGAGTTTATTTTGTTGTTGTTGTTTTGTTTTTTGTTCTTGTTCTAGAGCTACTAAGTCACTTGTGTGAGATTTCTCTAAATTTTTATGTAGGCACCTGGTGCTATGGGTTTTTCTCTAAACACTGCTTTCATTGTGTCCCATAAGTTTGAATATGTTGCAGATTCATTTTCATTGAATTCTAGGAAGTCTTTAATTTCTTTCTTTATTTCTTTCTTGACCCAGAGGAGGTTAAATTGAGAGATGTTCAGTTTCCATGAGTTTGTAGGGTTTCTGTTGTATGTGCTGTTGCTGAATTCTACTTTTAGGCTATGGTGGTCTGATAGGATACAAGGGGTTATTCAATTTTTTGTATCTATTTATGTTTGCTTTTAAACCAGGTTACATGGTTAGTTTTACAGCATGTTCCATTAGGTGCTGAGAAAAATTTATTCTCTTGTGTTTGGGTAAATAAATATAGTTGGTGCATAAATATTCAGAATTGAGATGTGATCTTGATAGATTTTTCTTGAGATGAATATGTAATTTCTTGCTCAATCTTTTTTGATTGATTTTAGTTTGAAGTATATTTTGTTAGGTATCAGAATACCTACAACTGCTTTTTGTAAAGTCCATTTGATTAGAAAATCTTTTCCCAACCCTTTACTTTGAGGTAGTTGTAGTATGAGGTTTCTGACCTGGACTTTTGAGCCTAGCCTCAAAGTTGGGACCTGCAGACCCATAGTACAACAGTCCCACAGAGATACACAGATGCTTACGTTAATTTTAGGCTGATCGGCCTGAGGCGCAGGCATATAACTTGCTAAATCTTTACCCTTAAACTAACCCATTACTCTTACTCTGTTCAGCATGTAGCTCGGTACCTTTTCTCAGAGCAGCATAGTTGTCTTCTGTTTCTTTTGACTTCTCTCTGGCATTCTCTGGAGTCTCTGTGGCATTTCTGCTCTGTCTGTTCTTCCTGTTCCCAAAGTCTTCTTAGTCTGGTAGCCCTGCCCACAGTTCCTGTCTGTGTTTGGCCAATCAGCACTTTTTATTAAACTCATAGGTGGGACAATTATTCACAATGTAGCATCATAAATCCACTACAGGTAGTGTCTATTTTTTTAAGTTGAGGTGTGTTTTTTATGTGCATCAGAAGGATGGGTTGTATTTTTATATCTATTCTGCTAGCCTGTATCTTCTAATTGGTGTATTAAGTTCATTGCTAATAAGGATTATTAATGGCCAGTGATTCTTAATTCCTGTTATTTTTTTATGGTAGTGTGGATGTGTTTCCCTTCTTTGGGGATTTCTACTGTGGGATTATCTGATTACTGCTATTTCATAGGTGATCTAACTTTCTTAGGAATTTTTTTTTCCTTCTAGTTCTTTCTCTAGGTTTGGACTTGTGGATAGGTATTATTTAAATGTTATTCTGTCATGGAATATCTTGTTTACATAATCCATCATGACTGAGAGTTTTGCTAGGCATAGTAGTCTGGACTGACATGCATGGTCTCTTAGTGTTTGTATAGCACCTTTCCAGCACCTTATGGCTTTTAAAGGGTTTGGTTGTGTTATTCTGATGGGTCTGCCTTTATAAATTACTTGACTTTTTTTTTTTAGTGTTTCTAATATGATTTCTTTATTCTATATGTTCAGTTGTTTATTATGTGGTAAGTGCTTCCCTCCCCCCCCCGGGGGGGGGGGGAATCTAGTCTATTTGGTGTTTGGCAAGCTTCTTGTATCTTTATAGGCATTTTCTTCTTTAGAATAGGAATGTTTTCTTCTATGATTTTGTTGAATATATTTTCTGTGCCTCTGAGCTGGTATTCTTCTTCTTTTATTTATATTATTCTTAAGTTTAGTCTTTTATGGTGTACCCTGATTCTGATTTCCTGAATGTTTTGTGTTATTACATGTTTGAACTTAGCGGGTTTTTTTTTCCACTATGGAATCTTCCATATCACACATTCTCTCTTCCATTTCTTGCATTCTATTGGTTATGCTTACATCTGTAGTTCCTGTTTCTTTACTCAGAATTTTCCATTTCTAGTATTTTCTTGGTTTGTGTGTTCTTATTGCTTCTATTTTAATTTTTAAAACTTGAACTGTTTGTTTGATTATTACTTCTTTGTTTTATTGACTTTCTTTAAGGGATTTATTTTTTCCATTTTTTATATTTTTTTTCTTTATTTCTTTAAGGAAGATTTGTATTTGCTCTTTAAAGGTTGCTATAATTTTTATAAAGTTATTTTTAATATTATTTTCTTCTGCTTTTTATACAGTTAAAATTCAAGTCTTGATGTTTGTTGTAGAACCATTATATTATGGTGTTGCCATATTGCTTTTTATGTTGTTATATATATTCTTGCACGGAAGTCTACCCTTCTTGTCTTCTAATTGGTAAAGAACTTGTTTCTCAGGGGGTTGATATTGATACAATCTGCTCTGGCTGTATCTGTATTTCAGGGAGCCTCTTTTGGTCCAAATCTGTGTTCAATTGGTTCACTTGGACTTGCTTGATTCTCTGCTGAAGAGTTGATTTGGTCCAGTAAGAACTGGTTGATTATGTGTTTTAGGGATCTTCTCTTGGTCCAATAGGAGCTGGCCAATTTTGTGTCTCAGAAGCTTTGGAGCTTGCAGAGTAATGGGTAAGTTTCAGGAGTGGGGTGGCATTTGTAGATTGTAGGATCTGACAAATTGGGTCATTAGTGGGGGAAAACAGCCCACAAGTGTCTTCTCTGCTAACCTGAAATTGTAGTAGCCTTAAAATGCTTTAAATAGAACTATGATTTAAAATATACTATGTATAGTATATAAGATGGCTTAAAAACAAGTGAGCCATTAAGTAAATGAGAGGAAACTTCTTGTGTACTTCATGAAAGCAAACTTGAGGCTACCGTTTAAAGGTCCATAGGAGTGAGGGTTGCAGATAACAACTAATTCTGTGATTTTTTTTATATATATTCAAAGCTGCAGAAGTGGCTGGTGCTTTGAGAAAACAGAGTTCTACATCATTTACTCTACGTGATCTGTTATATTATTACAGTGGGTATTTTGGATAGATTTATCTGTTAATGAAAGTCTATACTGCTGTGGAGGTTATATTAGGTCATAAAATTGTTTTGTAATAGACATATCTTTTAAAAATCGTAATGTGAAAATGTTTGGTGTTTTATTTCTATAACTAACTAAACAACGTCAAAGGAAAAAATACTAGCCAAACATGGAAGTTTCTCACATAAGTCACATCCTGGACAAATTAATAATATTTTCTCTGCAGAGTCCTTGCAGGGTAATAAGGTCAGCACTTGGGTTCAAGTGGTACCATCTTTGCCAGTGAAAGACAGTGAGCAGTCTTTGTACCTGCCTCTCCTAATTCGAAATGCTAGGATATTCTATGCCTTCATGGAAGTGGAGGAATTCAATCAGAATCACAGTGGAAAAGGTGACTCTAGGAATCTTAAATGTTACCTCTCTAGTTCACACATGAACCATCAGGGAGATTTTATCAAGACCTCAATAACTTCCCCCAAAACACTTTTACTTTCTCATCCTCTACTATGGGTGCCATAAAATTCACACTATTTCCAATGGTAAAAACCTGTAGAAGTCTCTGGTTTGTTTTTAGATGTAAAAGTATTTTAAGACTCTTTAAAAGTATAAAAAACATAAAATTCAAGAAAAGTATCTCTTTTGTGAAACATATTGGATATGATGAGAGAAGCAGGATTTTATGCAGCTCCAAGGACAAAGGCACATGGAAATGTCAGAATGAGCCTAAGACTGAATGTGACAGTAGAATTTACTAATTTTGTTATTTTCTCTTCATACTTTTACGTTTACTCAGCTTGAATAAATATAAGTAATTAGACTTTCTAATTATCAGAATTTTCTCTTTAAAATGTCTTTGCTTTTGTGCTTTTGGTAAAAAGTGTTCTTATTACTGCCCACTGCTTTAAAAAAGTATCATATTAAAAGTGCGGATAATAGATGAGTTGTGATAGCTTAAAGGTATTCTCAAGTATGATTGAAGGGTCCAATATCAAATTTGCTTTTCAGTAAAATTTTAATTGGGAAATTGTTTTAGACAATGAAGTTTCTCTTTCCACTCAGCCAATAATATAAACTTATTGATTCTACAAAATGAGGGGTTGTAAAAAGCTTTAAAATTTTTCTTAAAGAAAATATTTTAAACTGTTAAAAATTATATTAACAAATAAGAAAAAGTAACAAAGCTCTGTATATTTTAACAGTAACTTACATAACCTGTGTATCTCAATAACCCTCCAGCCACTGTGGAAATGACTGATGACCTGGTTGTGCTCCCAAGAGTCTTCCTAAAACAAAGTACACAATCACTAGAGTCACCTAAATGTTACACATTTGGTGCAAGTGAAGCTATGAATTCAAGAAAATCTGTAAGGAGGGAAAAATAACTCACTTTCAAGGGATTATGAATACAGCATTGTGTTTTCGGAAGTAGTTGAAGAGCAGATGGTGAAGGATAAATTTAAGTCTGGAGAAAAAGCTAGTTCATCTATCAGGGGAAAGCAGCTACCATCAATCAGAATGTGTTGACCTTTTATTTTTAGACTGAACTACAATTTAATTCCTCAAAATAGCACTAGGCTATTAAAATATCTGTGTAATTATGGGGTTTTCTCAGTGTGTGACCAAAGAACTCTGAATGATGAGTGCAAGAACTAGACAGCTACAAATAATCAAGGAATTCTTGCAGTTTTTTTTTTTAAGGTCTTTTGCCATTTAAAAAGGAAAAAATGATAGGAAAAAATAAAATTCAGATTTAAGGATAAAGACAGATGGTACAAAGCAATTGAAAGAAGGGCTGTTTGTATCCATGAAGAACTTAAAAAAATAATTTATAAATATCACAATGTTTAAATAAATGGAAAAATATGGAGGATTCCACTTTGAAACATATTCAGGCAGTCTGACATCTCTTTTATCACCCACCACTGATGATTTAATAATTATTTGTATGCAGTTTCACTCTCTCTCATTATTGTATATATCCTTGGTGGTTGATAAATGCCTGTATAATAGATTCAGAATTGCAAGTCATTATCAAGAGAAACTATGATCTGTCACATTCATTCCCAATATAAGTTTGGCTTGCAATAATAAGTGATACTTATTTTAATCCAGATATAAATTTATATTTGATGCATTTACTATATATTAAAGCAAACAATTTTAACACAATATCCTTTCATAACCACAATGGATAATTAATGTAGACCATGGAATCTAAATATAAGAATGTATTATCTTGGAGCAAAATGTAGTCTTCATTAAATTACCTAGACTAATTTGAGCATGCTAAACAACAGTGAGACTCATGAAGGCCTAACACCATATGGAATTAATTGTTGGTTTTATTTAAATTATGCTATGACAAGTAGTATGACCCATACAAAAATAAACTTCTTAGCATTTTGTTGCTGAGCATTAAGAGACACAAAGGAGAGATGAGATATATCACTAGATTTTATATTGTTGTTCTTTTACAGTTTAATAACAGTAGGACAGTATATTACATAAGTGATTTTACCATGTCAAAGAAAAACACATTATTTTAATATTAAGTATAAATGCACAAGATGCATGTACTATATTCGTGATGTATTCTGAAATAGTTCCATCCAATATTTTATAAATGAGAAAATTTAGTATATTTTAAACAAGTATACTAAGAACAACAAAGATTAACAAAAATTAAAATATTTATTATATCTGAAAAACAAAAGGACAGTTAGCTACTGAGAAAAAAAAACATAAAAAATGAAGGAGAAAAATGGTATATAAGATTGTGGTACAGCTAGTCCAACAATGGCTGTCTACCAACAGAAAGTTCAAAGATCTGGTAGTTTTTCAATCTGCAAGGCTGGCTGTCTAAGCTGTTCTTCACTATATAACAGAATTTCTAAAAATCAGTTCTCATGCCACTTAAAGAATGAACTTGTTAGGAACAGCTAGCAAGAAGACAGAGAAGTTTTCTTCTTCTATACCTTTTACATAGGCAGTCAGAAGAAGGCTGAGGCCCTGATTAAAAATGGATCTTTTAACCTCAAAGATATGAATTAGAAATGGGTCTTCTCAAATCAAATTACTTAATTAAAAATTTTCTTTCAGATGTGCCAAGTCATTTATAGTTTGTCAATTCTAGATGTTGTCAAGTTGACACCTGAAAAGATCCAACACATTTTTTTTTCCTTAGAAAATAAAGCTGTCTATGCAAAATACAGAGAAAGTACTAATGAAGTAAAGAAAGTATAAAGAAAATGATGTGAGACAGAAAAGACTTTGTTTTCTATGTAGCCAGAGTCATGTAATTAGAATTCTGTGAGGGAGAAGGTGGGAATGGGCTATTGGGGATCCCCAGTCCCTGTATCTGTAGGATCTTACAGGAACTCAGTGCTAATGCAGCATCTGTCTTCAGTTCCACAGTATTAGAGTAGTTGAATGAGCATCTCTGACTGTCATTTAGAGTTCTTTCTCTTTTTTTTTTTTTTTTTTTTTTAAAAAAAAAAAAAAAAAAAAAAAAAAACGAGGTTTCTCTTCTAACAGTCCTAGCTGTCCTGAAACTCACTCTATAGACCAGGCTGGCCTTGAATTTACAGACATCTGCCTGCCTTTGCCACCTGAGTGTAGGGATTAAAGACCGGTGCTACCACCAGGCTAGAGTTCTTTTTTTATGCTAGTTCAAGTGAGCTTCTTTGCTCTTTAATTATCATGGGACTAAAGGTTTTGTGTTTGTGCTAGAATCACCCTTTGTTCTATTGCCATAAAAATAGTGCTTTCTAGATAAGAATTCTGTGGGCAGGCTGCTTCATTACCACTGACACCCTCTGTACTTTACACCCTGTAAGACTCACTCCATGCACTGCGAACCCACCAAACTCACCATCTTCCTCTGGAAAAATTCTCCCACAATATCAGCAGCCTCTAGAGGCACAAGTATCACCTCCATTAATTGGAAAAATTGGTGAGCCACTGGTATCTTAGCCAAGATGCCCCACTTTCTAGTCCCAAAGTCCCAGGACATATCCCATGAACCTTCCCATCTCAGCTCCAGCAGCTAGTCAGCAGGTAAGATTCCTGGGACAGGCCACTCTACCACTGCTGCCACTCATGGACTCTTTCTGTAAACTACAAAACTACTCTGCCATACAAATTTATCAAATTCCTCAATCCTTCTCCCCATCCAAACCTCTCTTACAGCAACATCATCATCCCCTAGAGTCACAAGTACCACTGGTACCAATTAGAAGAAAAGAGAGAAGCAAAACCTATAACATAAGAACAAAAGACATAATCACAAGCACAACCCATACCCAGTTGGAAGAACATACTCTACTGACACCAGTAAACCTCACGCCAGCCAGAACTGAAGGATATGCTGGACCTAGGCACCCAAACACCCATAAACCTCAGCTGAGACAATCCTACTGGATCTGAAAAGCAGCTGATCATTAGACCTTTCAGCTATTTAGGCCAAAACATAATAAAGGAATGAAAGACACATCCAATGAAGAATGTACATAAAGAAACACCTGTAATTATTACTATCCCAAACTCAGAGGAGTAAATGGAATTATAAGAATTTTTTAACAACAAAAAAGCAATATTGAACCACAAGAACCTAATGGTTCTAGAACAGCAAGACATGCACATTCCAACATAAATGAAGTATAAGAAAATAACTGCAAAACTAACTTTGTAAATATGATAGAATCCTATAAATTGGAAATAAAAAATTTTCTTAAAAAATTAGAGGGAAAGACAAAGGGAAAAATGGAAGAATTCAATAAATCTCTTAAGGAGAGCCAAGAAAAAAGTTAAACAGTGAAGGAAATAGATTAAGAAATGAAAAATTAACATAGAGGCAATAAAGAAAACACAAACCAATGGAATTCTGAAAATGGAAAGTATGGGTAAATAAACAAGAACTACAGATACAAGCAGAATCAACACAATACAAGAGATGGAAGAAAGAAGAATCTCAGGTGTTGAATTTACAAAAAACAAAATAGTTTCATAGGCCAAGGAAAATGTTAAGTTTAAAAAAATCTTAACACAAAATATTCCGGAAATCTGGGCACCATGGAAGGAGGAAGAAGAGAAAGAGAAGGAGAAGGAGAACAAGAAGAGAACAAGAAGAAGAAGAGAAGGAGGAAGAGGAGGAGGAAGTCACAGCTCAAAGGTACAGAAAATATATTCAACAAAATCTTAGAAAAAAAAAAAAAAGCTTTCCCTACCTAAAGAAGGACATACCAATGAAGATCCAAGAAGCTTACAGAATACCAAATACTCTAAACCAAAAGTCACCTCACTACATACTAATAATAATAAAAAAACAGAATACACAGAATAAAGAAAGGGTATAAGACCTGCAAATGAAAAAGACCAAGTAAAATATAAAAGCAGACATCAGAATTATGCCTGACTACTCAGTAGAGACTATTAACATCAGAATGTCATGGACAGACATTTTATGGACACTAAAATACCATGGATGACAGCCAAGACTACTATACCTAGCAAAATTTTCAATCACTGTAGACAGAGAAAACAAAACATTTCTAACAAAGTACTTTCAGTAAACTGACTGGATACAATGGATACAAGATTAACACACACACACACACACACAATTTATATACAAATAGTAAATGAGCTGAGAAAGAATTCAAAGAAACAACACCCTTTCTGATAGTTACAAATATTATAAAATATTTGGTATAAAGCTAACCAAACAAGTGAAAGACCCGTATCACAAGAACCTTAATTATTTGAAAAAAATAAATAAATAAAGACACCAGAAATTGAAAATATTTTCCATGCTCTTGGATAGATGTAACACAGTAAAGAATGTCAATCTTAATGAAAGCAATCTACAAATTCAATGCAATTCTTATCAAAATGCCAAAACAATTTTCACAGCCTCAAAAGAAGAATACTCAACTTCTTATGGAAAAACCCAAACTCAGAATAGTTAAAACAATTCTGTATTTTAAATAAAAACTTCTGGAGGCATTTTTATTTCTGGCTTCAAGCTCTACTTTTGAGCTGTAGTAATAAAAACATCTTGGTATTGGCATAAAACAGACATGTGGATCAATGGAATTGAGTAAAAAGCCCTGACATAAATGCATACACCTATGAACACCTTGTTTTTGACAAAAAGCCAAAACTGTACAAAAAACCCCACACTTTCAGCAAATGATGGTAGCATAACTGAAAGTCAACATGTAGAAGAATGCAAATAGATGTATACCTATCACCATGAACAAAACTCAAAACCAAATGGATCAAAGACCTCTACATAAACCAAGTTATACTAAATCTGATATCTGATATAAAAGAAAGTGATAAGTAGCATTAAATTTATTGATGCAATAAACTATTTTCTAACTATAACACCAGTAACACAGATTCTGAGATAAACAATCAATAAAAAGAACCTCGTGAAACTGAAAAGCATCTGTACGGCAAAGAATAGGATCAATAAGACAAAATGACAGCCTACAGAGCAGAAAAGAAGTTCTTCACTAACCCTATATCTGACAGAGGGTTGATCTTCCAAATACATAAGGAACTCAGAAACTAGAAACAAAAATAACAAATAATCCCATTAAAAAATGGGCTATAGAACTAAATAAAGAATTCTCAATACAAGAATCTCAAATGGGCAAAAGATACTTAAAGAACTGTTCAACATACTTAGTCATTAGGGAAACGCAAATCAAAATGCCCCTTATACAATCTTATGTCTGTCGGGGTAGCTAAGATCAAAACACTGAGAACAGCTCATCTTGGAGAGGATGTGGAGTAAGAACACTTCTCTACTGCGGGTGGGAGTGCAAACTTGTACAGCCACATTGGAAATCAGCACGGCATTTCTCAGAAAATGGGACATGCATCTCTCTGAAAACCTAGCAAAGCCACTGTTGGGTATATACCCAAAGCATCCTCAATCATATCATAAGGACACTTGCTCAACTATGTTTATATCAGCATTTTTCATAATAGCCAGAACCTGGAATCAATCTAGAGCTCCCCAATCAAAATGGATTTATAAAATATGGTACATTTACAGAATTGACTATTACTCAGTGGTAAGAAATCAATGACACTACGAAATTTACAGGTACATGAATAGAACTAGGTAAACGTCATCCTTAGTGAGGTAGTTAATCCAGAAAGACAAACACAATATGTACTCATTTATAAGTAGATATTAGATATGTGGCAAACAATGACCCTGCTACATTTTTTAATGTTTGATTTAAGATACATGTTGTGTGTCCTGTAGATCTTCTAGATGTTTTTCTTTTAAAGCTTATATTCAGTATTCCAGGGGTCTTCCTCATTAAACCTGCTTTTTAAAAACTGGGAATGAATTCAAAGTCCCTCATTTCCTGTGGGAAAAGCATAGCCTCTTTTCCAAAGCAACATACATATTGATTTAACTTTTGAGGTCAAGATAGATTTTTAAATATATAGACTGGTTTAATCTGGCAGTTTTTATAATTCCGTGTTTTTTAGCAGCCCAAAAAATTCAAAGACAATACAATAGCATATGGGCTCTATATTTCCCATCTTTACATGCCCTTTCCCTTTTATATTACTTTATTTTCTTTTAAAGAACTTTATTATCATTTTTGACATTTATATTTACTTTTTATGACTGTCTATGCCCCTTTTTTCTCTCCCAAGTCATTGTATAGTTTAAACATACCAGAACTCTATTTATAGATACTTTTCAATTTGAATATGTCTTTACTGTATCTGTATTTTTTTTCTAACCACATGATTCTTTAAACTGCTGTCTATAACTCACTTTGTTCCCAGAGAGCCTAACTTTATGGCATAGGTACTAAAGAGAGCCACATTTACCTTTCCACCTCTGGAGATTTGGGGGGGGGGTCCACATTGTCACTGAATAATGTGCTGCCTCCTGCTCATAAACCCAATTTTAGTGTTCCATATCAGAGCCTCTTAAAAGAGGTGTGCCATTGTTTGCCACAAGCATGAGCTAGAAAGATGACTCTTAAGGAGCTGCACCTCTGTTTGCCACTAGCAAACAGAACACACCAACAAAAAGGTGATTATCAAGGATCCACATTTGACTCTGTTTTTCTATGTTGAGAACTTTTTTTTTTTTTTTTAATCTTTCTTGGGTTTTATTTGGATCTATGTTGTAGAATGTTTAGGTACTATTTGTTAGAGGAATGTTTTAGTGTCCCAGCAGCCATTCTCAAATAACCACTAAATAGGCTTAATATTAATCATAATCTTACCAGATGGATTAAAGAAGAAGACCCCACACCCAGATTTCTTGCAAGATAAAAAGAGAAGGTTTAATTGATACACTCATGAGTGGGCTCAAGATAATGTGGAAGCCAAGAGCCCTGAATGCTTTCAGGGTAGAGTTTTTATACTACACTCTGGGTAGGTGAGGGGATGTACATCTGGGCTTGTGAGATAGGGGGATTGCAAAGGAATGTTGGCAGTTATCTTGAGTGGTCCTGCCCGAGTAATTCTGTGCAGAGATGAGATGTAAGTTCAGAAGGTCAGACCGACCAGGTATATCCCAAGAAGGAGGCAGGAAGCACTTCCTGTGGCCAGCTACATAAGCAACCATAAACCCTGTGAACAAAGCTTTATCTGAGAATTCCAAGAGCCTGAGTCTTGAGCAAACAGCCATCTGATCAATTGCCTGTCACACAGGGAGTTTCAATTGTCCGTCACACAGGGACCGAAACTCTGTCAGCCTCGGCTAGTTTCAGGAACCTCAGGAAGGGGGCAAAGAGGGGGGGTTGGACAATTCAGGTGGGAAAGAGTCAAATAGGATTTTTTGTATTATTTCAATAAATACTTGACCAGAATCTCAAGTTAGTTACTATCTAACTTTACAACTTAAATTAACCCATTTCTATTTATCTACATTCTGCCATGTCATTACCCCTCTTTTATCTTAAACCTCCTGTTTTCTCTCCATTTTCTCTCCATGTCTTGCTTGTGGAGAGCAAAGTTCTGCCTGGCTCTGACCCAAGGTCACATCTCATGATTCATTGGCAATTAACAGGAAGAGGCTGGTAGCAGATCTTATTTACAACTTTTTGCTGGGAATGAAATGTTTGTTCTCCGAGTATCCTTGCTTTCCCACACTACTCCTCTCATAATCTCAACTACCTTGCCCCTTCTGCAGCTGCAACTTTCTTTTCAAGGTTAGCAGCAAGAGTGATAACCAACCACTTCACCCTATATATGCTCAGTTCATTCCTTCAATAAACGGAGATTTGATCAGATTTATTGACTTATCTCTGCTTCTTGCTTCTCTTGTTCTCTCATTCTCTCTCCCCTCCTCCAGGGTCTCCATTGACTTTACCCGCAGGCCGGGACACTTGCTGGTAACTTAGTTGACTCTGTATTCTTTCTAATATTCTTAGTCTGGTTTTCCCAAATTGTTAGCATGTCTGAAAAATGCCTATTCATGGCCTAGGGCCACATTTCACATGCTCTGCATGGCTATGTAAGCTTCTACACATTTTTTCTAGGATCCCCTTTAAAGGCAAACCCACTCATGTCTTGCTCACTTTTCTCCACTCCTCTAAAAGGCAGGCCAGCCTTTGCACCTCTCCCTTCTCCCTTTCTCTTTCTCTTCTCTATTTCTTCTCTGTCTTCCCCTCCTTAAGAAACTGTCCACATGAAGCCTGTGGCATGGCGTATCTGTCTGCTTTCACCCACTGTTTTTAACAACAACACATATAAACTTATCCAATACAGTTATTAGCCAGTCAGCTTCTTTATTAAATTGGTCACAGTTTAACTTGCACTGTGTACAGAAAACTTATTCCACAACACCCACAGTTCTTTTCAATACTTGTGGTTTTTTTTCTGTATGAAACAATTATATTTTAAAATAGAAAATTTGACTGTATAAGCCTGTCATATAATTTGTTTTATCATTTTCTAGGAAGAATTAAGAAAAATGCTGATTAAGTGACATTTTTCAGAAAAATATAATTTTTTTACAGAAAGTAAAGATTACCTAGGTAGGGTATTTTTTGCTCCTACTTCTGTTGTTGTTATTGTTGTTACAAACTATTTCAATTGAGAGAATAGACTTAAGTCAAATAAGCACATGTTCTCTTCATTTATAATTTATACTGCTTTGAAAGACACCTAAATTTTTCTTCAACTAAAGTTTAAAAAGGAGTGACAGTATTTTCTTGGTATTTCAAGTCATCTTTGGGAACTCTTTTTAAAACACAGAGGAGAGATGTTAATTTATTCATAGACTCACATTCCTAAGTTCTTTGTTGCTAATGCATACTTCTTAAGTACCTAGAAAGAGCAAGTTCTTATGACCATATTAGCAGTTCATATTGCATATGCTGCAAGGATAAAGATGATCAGCACTTCACATGCACATTTAAGCAGTCCACAAGTAACAAAACAGTAGACACAATTAGAACTGAATGAAAATGCCCTGAGTTCCAGAACTGTGCAAGGGATACACACACACACACACACACACACACACACACACACACACACACACAGAGAGAGAGAGAGAGAGAGAGAGAGAGAGAGAGAGAGAGAGAGAGAGAGAGAGAGAGAAATTTCTCTCCTGCCTGTCTGTTTCCACATACCTGGAAGCTGCTTGGAGATTTGGAGGCTTAATGTTACTTTTGAATTCTCACCCAAAAGCTCAGACTTGTTACTACCTAATTCTTACACTTAAATTAATCCATATATCTATCTATCCTTTGCTATGTGGCTCATGGTTTGTCACCTCATTTTCTTCAAATTCTGGTTTGGCTGGTTTGTATCTGCCCTGACTCTCCTGAATCTGCCCTTCTTCCTCCCACCATTCTCTCTGTTCCAGGCTGTTTGCTCAATCTCTAGTTTCTTTTATTAACAATGAACATAATCCACAACAAGATATGTTTTCTGAATAAAGAAACTTTGATGCCATGGGTTTAAGCTGCAGTGAGTGAGTATGGTAGATGCCAGGAAGCAAGAAAGGATACAGGAGAAAAACCTGAGGAAGTTTGGGGGTCAAATGTAGTAAAAGACATATATAAAGCTAAAGGTGGAGGAAATACTAAGAGTGGGAGGTAAGTAGGAAGATATTGTATTATTTAGGATATTCTTGTTGTGAAGAAACATCATGAGCATGGTAACTGTTACAAAGAAAAACAATTACTAGGTATTAGCTTACAGTTCATATGTTTTGACTGTTATCATCATGGCAGGAAACATGGTGGCATGCAGACAGACCTGATGTTGAAGAAAGAGTCAAGGGTTTTAGCCTTATCAGCAGACAACAGAAAGAAAGAATGAGCCACTATGCCTTGTTTGAGCTACTAAAATCTCAAGCCTGCTCCAAGTAGCATACTTCCTCCCATGAAAGCACATCTACCTCAGCAAGGCTACAACTCCTATTAGTGTCCCTCCAAATGAGCCTATGTGGGACATTTTATTCAGATCAACACAGGTATAAGTTGGGAATTTGATAGAAGGACAAAGGAAAGATAGAAGTTAGATAAAATATCAACCAAACACACACATGCACACACACACAGAGGAAGATAAAAATGTTATTATATAAAATAACCTAAATTTATAATTCAAAATTATATTTGATAATACAGATAAGACACCACAGCATTTAAAATAAATTCCCAGTGCCCGATAAGGATAACTCCCAATGAATTATTGCTCAGAAAGCACACAAAGGTTCCTACAAGTAATATAGAATATTGACCTTGTTCTTGGTTCCTTTTCAAAACTATATGGTTAAACCCTATAGATAAAGACATCATACATTTTGGGTACAAAATGCAGAGAAATCAAGCTGAAATATGCCTAAAGCTCCTTCTCTTCTGTCCAGTATTCACTGTACTAGATTGTGATATTGCAAAGTGATGGGGGACAAAAGTCATTAATGGTCTTACCTACTTGTAGACCATGCATGGTACAATTTTGGCCTACCCAGAATGATGTGCTCACTGATTCAAGAGGGGTACCATTGGGAGTAAAACAACCCCTTCCCACTTGGATTTGAAGGCAAATTTAAGGGAAAGAATGCACACCTATCAAGCTTGTATAAAGCCTATGACTGAAGAGTCAAAAGGTCCAAGGGAAAATAGTATCACAACATATATTTAAATGCATGTATTTATTCAAAAAAAATCATGACCCAAAGTATAAAGAATGAATGTTAATAAAATATATCATTATACTGTGAAATGCTATGGAGCCCAAATGCTCACTGGCTTGCTTTTACTTATATACTAACTGTATCTAAAAGCGTCTTTGGATGCTGCTTGGTTCTTAAGTTTAAGTTTGCTGTCTTAAAGTGATAGAGATAAAAACAAAATGATACATTGACTCCCCTGTGGTAAATAAATAATAATGATGAAGGACAAAGATTAAGTCAATAAAAGAACACTAATAGATTTTCTGCTTGAAATGAGAGTTGTTTTTCTATAAAGCTACATGAATATTTAAATTTTCTTGTTTACTTAAGCAGAAAAGATACATTGTCATACTTCAAACCTTGCCATGTGTGGCAGTGGGGTTTCTTTGGTCCCAGGCAGCCAGAGGCCCAGACTATGCCCTGCCAGACAGCTTAGCTGCCCACCACTCAGGTCCCCAGAAATGACTCAGACACTTATATTAACTTTATGCTGTTTGGTTTATGGCTCAGGCACATTGCTAGCTAGCTCTTATGTCTTAAATCAACCCATTTCTATTAATCTGTCAGCAACATGGCCCCTGGCTCACCTGTGCTCCTTACATGTTACTCTTTTGGGCTTCATCTCAGTCTGCCTGAACCCACACTGCTTCTCCTACCTGTGCTCTGATTTCTCTTCCTACTTTTTCTATGGTGCCTGTCATGTCCCAAAACAGCTTCTTTATTTGAATATTGATATTCACAGCATACAGAAAGGCTATGCACAAACATACAGATAGGTGAATCACACACAAACATTAAATAAATACCCACATATAAAATTTATTTTAAAATTTCTGTATAGTAAACAAGACTGTCAACTAAGTGAAGAGGTAACCTATAGAATGGAAGAAAATATTTGCCACATATTAATCATGGAGGATTGATGTGGGAATACCTTTCTGTATGCTGTGAATCTCAATCTTTAAATAAAGGAGCTGTTTTGGGCCATGACAGGCACCATAGAAGAAGTAGGAGGAGGAATCAGAATAGGTAGGAAAGGAAGGGCAGAGTCAGAGGCAGACCAAGCTGAAGCCCAAAGGAGCAATATGTAAGAAACACAGGTGAGCCACGGGCCATGGGGCAGACAGATTAATAGAAATGGATTGATTTAAGATATAAGAGCTAGCTAGCAATGTGCCTGAGCCATATACCAAACAGAATAAAGTTAATATAAGCATCTGAGTCATTTCTGGGGACCTGAGTGGCGGTTGGTGGGCAGCTAAGGGGTCTGGAATGGCAGGGTCTGGGTCTCTGGCCGCCCAGGACCTAAAAACACCCACCACTACAGCCATGTTCCCCATCATTCTGAAGCTGCTTATCTGACAGAAAGGTGTATTTAGAAGACACAGTCTAGCACCAATTAGGTGATAGTAGCCTGAAGGGCTGGGGCAGAGTTCTCCAAAAGGCAGTATATGCTCTGAATAAGAGTGCAATATATGGGACTGTTTCTCAAGTAGCCAGGATTCAGGTATTCTTGAACCAAGGTGTGCAAAAGGGAATAAATAGTTCTACTAACTATCACCCCTAGCGACTCTTTAGAAAAATTTTTACTTTCTGTCTCTGCAATCCTAAATTCTACAAACTTGGAAGTTTTGTTCCTGTAATGCGAAGTGTTCCTGCCAAAAGTCACAACAAACAATCTACTGAGGTCAAAACTCAAAGTTCATGCTGGCCACTTTGGCCTCCTAATACCATTAAACAAACAGGTTAAAAAAGAAATAACAGTGTTTAGAGGGGTGATTAATCTAGATTTCCATGAGTAAATTTAACCACTTCTCCAATAAGAAAGAGTTTGTCTCTTTAAGTAAGTGCAAGAGATCCCCTATGGCATCTCCTGGTGTGTTACTATCTCTTGTGATAAAGTCAGTGGGAAACTACAGCAATTTAACCAAGGTATCATGAGAAATGCTATAGCCAAAATGAATGTATGAGTCAATCCTCCCTGGAAGAAAGCCAAAACCTGCTGAGGTGCTTCCTGAGAGTGCAGGGAATACAGTAGAGGTAAGTAGATGTAAATACCAGCTGAGATCACATGACCATTACAAAAATGAGGAGTATAATTGACAGGAGTTTTTCTATCTGATTTTCTTAATAATTCTTTGTAAAGACACTTGCTTTTTCTTTCCTTGATTTTTTTTTACCATGTGATATAACTTCAATTAACAAAATATCAGTCTTTTATCATATTTATGTTTGAGATAACAAAAGAATATCCCTCAAGAGACATTGTCACTTCTAAATTTATAATATGTTTCAGAGTTGGGATGACAGAATAATTATACAATTTAATTGTATATATGACCTTGTTGTTTTTTGTTTGGAAATTAAGTATAAAATAAAGATAAATAACTGCATGTCAGATTTGCAAGGGAGAGATTTGTGGTTGCCATTCTTGGTTGTGAACTTGACTATATTTAGAACTGCCTAAAAGCCAAATAGCTAGAGACTTTTCTCTTAATTAAATTATTTGAAGTGGGAAGACAAACTTCTAATCCAGATTTTTAAATAAGAAAATCCACTTTTAATAAGAACCTCATCTTCTGCTGGCAGCCTAAATAAAGAACATGAAAGAAGGAAGCCTCTTTCTTTCCTTTTTGTTCTTACAAGCAAGTTCATTCTTTCTCTGGCATTAGATACCACTTTTTTTGGATTCCAGTATATACTAAAGATCAGTTGAGACACTCAGTTTTGTAGGTTGAACAACTACTGAATTTTTGGACTATCTTTTGGTTGACAGCCATTGTTGGAATAGTTGGATCAAAGATTATAATCCATTATCCATTATAATAAATCCCATATAAATATAAATATACAAATGTATATGTGTGTGTGTGTGTGTGTGTGTAACAGTCTATTAGTTTTGTTCCTCTAGAGAACCTTCACTAATATACAGCTCTCTAATTTAGGCTTCTGAATGGGGTACATCATAAAGAAAAAGATTTATTGTGTGGTATTGCATGAATAAATGAAACACAGGGATAGATCTCTGAGAAAATCGGAGATATTAGAGAGAATAAACACCACAGTCAGATCTTACCCAGCTGTCTTCCAGCTTCTTTAGCCTAGCTTCTCTTGGCTTCTCCTGCTTGTGTCTTTCTGTGTCCACCTTAAATATTCTCTTGGTAAATTAAGGCGTGGACCCTCCACTGCCTGTCTGGGAGCCTGGTACTCCTTCTGTAAACTAGATGACCTCAATTCAGTTTGGATTAAGTGCTTAGGTCACCACTCCAGGGATACTCCCTGTTCTGGGATTAAAGGTGTAAATCACCATCCTGTGATCCTCCTAGATTGACTGTGGTTAGATCCCTCTTATTTATTCAAAACTTTTGGAGCTTTTATTAAATTCCTACATATCCCCTTTTGTGTCAAATTTAATAAAAAGTTGATAGCTAACATAAGAAAAACAATATATAACAGACACAATATGCATATACAATATATACAAACAATAAATGAGTAATGTCCTGTCCATTAACAATTAACAATTCAAAGAAAATATTTCATTCATTATTCTATTTTTATGAGTTCAAATATTATACCTAATTCACTTTCTTTCTAACTTATATTACTAACTAAAAACTAGTATTTTGATATCTTTTACACTTATACACTTTAACTTCAAAGTTTCTTTTCTAAAACAGTCACTAGAAAACTATAACTATATCTCATCTTCAACTACCTCAGAGATCCAAGAAGGAAATAATATTTGCCCAAATAAACAGGAAGTGCAAGCAACTTACAAATACTAGAAATGACAAAGATGACACCTATCTGCCTGGACAGTTCCCCAAAGTTCCTTTATAAAGTTGGGGGATCCATCTTCAGCCTACAGTCCCAGAGTCTTTTCATTCCAGTGAAGCAGCAAATCTGCTCTGCCCATTTTGGTATAGTTCAGTCATGTCTCCTTGTGTCCTGAAGAATATCTGACAGTTTTCTCTGAAAAGCAGGAACCTGGAGGACCATCTCAGCTTGTTCTGTGAAAGTTCAGAGGTCACTTTCCTAGGGAATCTGCATGTCCAATTTAAACAGCATACTGCCAAGCAATCAATACAAGAACAGGTCCTTGTTCAGTGGCTAACCATTGCCACAAAGAAAATAGACTCCATATGGAGTTTCTTCAATACCCATTTTTCTCTTGAAGTAGATTGGGGCTGCCAGGAACAGACCTGTCTCACTGTCCAGAAGGGTCTAAATTCTTAGAATATTTTAAGTGTCATATTCTATGGATCTCTGAAGTGCTTGAAGAAGACCTGTTCATCTAAAATATCTTTGTTTGATCTTGAAAACATATCTAATATGACTATGTTTGAATGTAATGTCTAACTACTAACTTGCATTGATTTGTATTTCAATTAATTGGTTAAAAAAAACTTTCATGGACTAGCAACTTGTATTATGTTGCTAGATGAACTGAATAAGTATAATATCTTGAACAAGCATAGAGATATTTGTACAGTAGCACAGTAATCTCAATCTGCACAATTTGTATACAAAAATCCAATCCATTGTAAAATATTTAAAGCTAGTAAAACCTTTTAAAAGAAGATTCAATAATCTATACTTATATCCTATAAATCTGTATCCCCTTTTTCTTTCTGTTTTTTAGCACAAATCTTGAATGTAATCATTCTTTTTAAACTTTTTTCTAACCATAACTATTAACAATTTTTAACCAATTAACCTAAACAATGATAATCATTCATACCCTACTGAACAACTAAAAACAACCCACTCCACCCCTTGTGGAGATATTCTGTAATATAATAAAAAATATTTGGAGATATCAGAGAACAAATCTACCTCCTCCTGTCTTTTTTTTTTTTTTTTTTTTCTTCCAGACAGAATTTTCTGTGTAACCGTCCTGGCTGTCCTGGAACTTGCTTGAAGACAAGGCTGGCTTTGAACTCACAGAGATTCTCTTGCCTCTGCTTCCCTAGTGCTGGGACTAACAGTGTGAGCCATAGCTTCTTCTGCCTGCTGTGTTTTTCGATGCCCGCCTTAAATACTCTCTTCCCTCAGTTAAGGCATGGCCATACCACTTCCTGCCTGGGAGCCTGGAACTCCTTTTGTAAACCAAGATGACCTCTCAAACTCAATTTGGATTAAGAGTGTAGGTCACCACTCCAAGGATATTTCCTGTGCTAGGATTAAAGGTGTGAGTTACCACTGTCTGATCTTCCTAGACTGACTGTATCCCTATGATATCTCCAAACGTTTTATTATATTACAAAATATCTCCACAGTTGCACAAGTGTCTGTGTGGTATGACAAAGCATCCTTTGGGTATATACCCGAGTGGTACAGCTGTGTATCATGGTAGATTAATTTCCAGTATTTTGAGAAACTACATATTGATTTTTAAAGTGGTTATAAAAGTTTGTACTCTCACAGCAATGGTATCCTATCCAGAATGGGCTGCCATTTATGTTTTTAATCTTGGCCATTATGACAGATGTAATATTAAATCTCAGAGTTATTTTGACTTGCATTTGCCTTATGAATGAATAAAGATGTTGGACATGTCTCCAAGTAGTTTTCAGCCATTTGAGATTCTTCTGTTGAGAACTACATATGTTTAGATTGCTACTATATTTTTAAGTTTATATATTTTATCTAGTGTATATATATATATATATATATATATATATATATATATATATATATATATATGTATACTTGTATTTCCTACATGCCAACATACAGTTACACCAGCACCATTTTGTTGAAGATGCTTTTTTTTTTAGTATATAGTTTTGGCTTTTTGTTGAGAATCAAATAACCATAAATATGAGGATTTATATCTGGGTCTTCAATTCAATTTCCTTGGTCCTCCTGGCTATTTTGATGTCAATACCATATGGCTTTATTACTATAGTTCTGTAGTAGGACTTGAACTCAGAGATGGTGATACCTCTGGAAGTTCTTATATTATACAAGATTATTTTAGCTATTCTTGGTTTATTTTTATTTTCCTATATGATGGTGAGTATTGTTTTTTCAAGGTCTGTCAAGAAGTGTATTGAGATTTTAATGGGAATTACACTGAAATCTGTATTTCACTTATAAGATGACCATTTTTGCTAATTTATCTTTCCAAGCATGGAAGATATTTTCAACTTATGACATTATCTCTAATGTCTTTCTTCAAAATATATGAATTTATTGTCATACAGGTCTTTAACTTGGTTAGTTAGAGCTATGCCAAGATATTTTATATTATTTGAGGTTGTTGGGCAGGGTTTTGTTTCCCCTTTTCCTTGGCTCATTTATTATTTGTATATGGGAGAGCTAATATTCTTTGATTTACACTTGTTTCCATCCACTTCACCTAAGATGTTTATTAGCTATAGAAGATCCCTGGTAGAATTTTTACGGTTATGTATGTATACTGTTGTATCATATGCAAATAATAATACTTTGCCTTTTTACTTTCTGATATGTAGTGCTCTGAACTGCTTTCATTGTCTTATTATTCTATCTTGAACTTCAAGTACTATACCAAAGACAGATGGAGACAAAGGACAGCCTGGTTTTATATCTGATTTTAGTGGGATTTCTTTGTGTTTTGCTCCATTTAATTTGGTGATGGCAATTGGCTTGCTGTATGAGAGAATATGTAGCAGGGAGGTTTAAGGAAAGACACCCAGATCTCCCTATACAGGAGAAATATAAGAGATTTCGTAAGTGGAGAGCAGACAAGTGAGAATGGGAACATGAGCAATCGATGTGGGAGTTAAGTGAGAGATTAATGAAAGAGACAACTGGAAATGCAGCATCTGAGTCCATGTAAAACCTAGGACAAAGGAATCTTCCAAGAATCCAAAATGATGACCCCAGTGAAGGCTTCTAGAAATATCAGTATTATAGCCTGAAATAGCCATCTACTGTGACTAGGAAAAAAATTCAAGTGAAAGGACTTGGACACCAACACAGCCACATAACTTTCAATGTACAGTCCGTTGTGCCTATGAGATATGCTGAAATACAGGTATTCTAGAGATTGAGAAAGTATCCAACCAATGACTGGTATAACCTATAACCCATGTCAGGAGAGTAAATCCTGATACTGTCTCGAACACCAGATTCCTCAATATGAATGATTCAGCGACCTTGTATAGAACCAAATATTATTGGAAGGAAAAAAGTCACTATAATAATGCTATTATATTATGCTAGACACATATATTAGTGCCTACCCAAATTGTCATCAGAGAGGATTCATCCAGCAACTGGTGAAAATAGACGTAATTCAATAGCAAAAAATTAGGTGGAGCTCAGAAATTCTGCACAAGAGGAGAAAAAATTATAGCAATGAGTGGGGTTTAGGACACCACAAGAAAAGATACAGAATCAGTGAGCCTGAGCTCATAGTAGCTCACAGAGACTGGACCAACAACCAGGGAGCCTGCATTGGATTAACTCAGGCACTCTGTAAATATGTTACAGTTGTGTAGCTTGATCCTTTTGTGGGACGCCTCATAGTAGGATGACTCTTTTCCATGTTTTTCAGATGCTTTTCCTCATACTGGGTCACCTTGCCCAGACTTAATATGGGAGGAGGTGCTTAGTCTTATTGAACTTAATATGCCAAGTTTTGTTGATATCTATCCATGGGAGATCTTCTCTTTCCTGAACAGAAATGTAGGAAGAGCAGATGGGGAGGAGGGGTTGGGAGGAGAAGAAACTGTTGTCAGATGTTAAAAAAAAAAGTAAATGAATGAATAATTTTTTGAAAAACCTAAGAAAAATAAAGGCATTCACATGAAAGTAAAGCACACTCAAGTGATATATGTGCTTCCTATAGAAAAAGAGAAGAAAATAAAACCCAAGTGTGTTTACAGACTTCTCATCCTCAGGAGATAGCAAACAAGTCATTGTCTTAGCATTAGTCATATATAACCCTTGGTGACTCTCATATGACATCTAAAATATACATGAGAGTCTCTCTTTGTAGAAAAAGAGTCTCTCTCACCAAATGTAGATCTTTTATTTCCCTATTAAATATTAGTAAGATTTCTAAAAAATTATAACTTTGACTGAGGAAAGAGAATGGTCTCATTCAGTAATTAATTGTATTAAAGTCTTACTCTACCTCTGATTCCAGAGTAAGGGTCTCCTTTTTCCTTTCTCATGGCCTCAGGATTTATCCTGCTTCAATTCTACATTTTAATGTGGTTCAAAGCAAAGAAAAAAAATAAGCTCTAAGAAATCATCATAAGTGGTCAGGTGTTTCAACAGAAATTTACCAGAACCTATGGGAAATCTTCTAGTTAAAGACAACTGTTTGGGGGAAGAGGTGTTATTTTCATTGCCTTGGGAAGGAGCTGTCCTTGATAATTTTTATAGTGAATTTCAAAGGCAGCAGCTAAAGTTCTTAGTTATATCCTTAGTAATTGAAACTACATGTGATGCCCTTTATTCCCTATAAAACTGTATTAAATTCCAGTTACGGATATGGAGAAATGCATAAGGTACAATGAAAGTTTGCATTTAAATTCTGTCAAGTTAGTCACATTGTAGTTTCATGATCTCTATCTGTCAAAAAAAAAAATTAAAACACCTCCCTCATTTTACATTTTCCCTGTGAATATCTTATGGAAAAAACTCTTACAAAAAATAAGATATGGATTATTTTCTATAGTTAAGACAAAGAAAAAATCCATGAAAAGAGAGCTGGAAAAGCATAATTTTATTTATTTATTTTATTTAGAAGTCCCCCCACACACACATTTACCACTGGTCTCATTCCCTTCCCCTCTGCCAGTCCCTCCCACCTCTCTCTTAGCCTTACCATACCCTAACCTTCTATCTATTTCCTAAGGAGAGCAAGTAGTCCCATGGTCGATCAATTCTCTTTGGCATATCCAGTTGAGGTGGGTCTGAGTCCCTTACCCCAGTATCAAGGCTAAGTTAAATGTTTCTTTGTATGGAATGGGCTCTGAATGCTCATATACTTTCTCACTCTCTTCAGCTGGACTGTGAGCTCAGCCTGGTCTTTAGCTATGGATCTCTATTTCTGCGTCTATCCATTGTTAGATGGTTATATAAAAACAATTAGGGTAAACATTTGATTATAGGAAAAGTACTGTTTAGGTATCCTCTCTACTATTTCTTCAAATCCTAGCCAGAAGCATCTTGTGGGTTCTTGAAGGCTTCCTTAACACCATTTCTCTCTAATCCCATGGTGCCTCCCTCCCTCTATGAAGATATTTGTTCTCCCTATCTGCTGCTCCTTTCACTCAGCCATTTGTTTTCACCTCTTCTTGCTCACTTCTCATTATGATTCTAATACTCAGGAGATCTCTATTTCTTCTTCCGAGGGGATCCCTGCATGTCTCTCTTAAGCTCCTTTTGTTACTGAGCTGTTTAAAGGTTGTAGTTTGCAGTTTGGATATTCTTTGAAAAGCATGATTTTTTTTTTAAAAAAAAGGATATTCACTTTTGTAAACACATTGCTTTCTACCCAGGGGAAGCATCTAAAAATGTGAGCCCCACTAAACTCTGTGTTAGATTGTCCTAGTCATTGTGTCTTACCACAGCAATGAAAAGTGACTAAGATAACATTTTTTTAAAAAATACATGTGGAAATATATAAGTGTAGATATAGATGTAGATATACATATAAACAATATAGATCTGAACATGTTTATGAACATAACTTTACTGCTAGCTTTTTGTCTATAGCTATATACACAAAAACACTTCAAACTAGAAGCAAAACTTTTCTTCTTCTGATATCCCTTTGCTGAAGCACAAATATGTGTGAGGCTATTAAAATAATCTATCTTAAAATTATATTTTGGAGAGATAATAGGTCACTAAATATCATATTGAAAAATTAGAAAATCAGAATTTTGAGTAATTTTAGAAACAATTTTTTAAATAACTTTGATGACACTTCAAATTTTACAGGATAACACAAAATACTAAATTAGTCTTTCAGTGTGATATCCTTTCTGGAAGAAAAGCATACATGATAGGTTATGTTGTCACATAGAAAAAGAGAAATGTAAAAACACCAAATGCCTTCAGATTGAAGATCACTTAAATTTTCAGTTTCAAATTTACCCTTACATTTCTTCACATATTTAGAGATTTCTTTAGAAAATGGGTCAGTTATATTTCTTTTAAATTTCAGTTATAAAAAAGTAAACATAGTTACTTCAAAGCCTAGTAACTAACCAAAACCAAAGTAAGTTCAATTTTTGTTTGATTGTCAAATTAATTTGATTTGTTATTATGTCTACTTAGCACAAATTGTAGACATTATAGCAAATTTCACTAAGAAGAATTTAAAAAGTCATGATTTTAACAATCTAAGTCAACAGAAAGAGGGATGCATAAGAAGGTTAATTCACTAAAAAATTTATTTTGGTTGATTTAAATAAGACTCCTGTTTTATAAAATTATACTTAATTAGTAATAAATGCAAATCTCCATTTATTTAACCAGAGATTATTGATTTAGACATATTTGTCATGGTTGCTTTGTCAAATATTGTTTCATAATTAATGCTATAATTTGCTTTAAACTCTTGGCTGCAATTGGGAAAAGGAAGTTCCAATGGTGATTTAAAGAAATGTATAAATTGATAGAATAAAGGTTAGCCAATATGATAAAGCTACATGGTCAGTGCCAGCTTAATTTTTTCATGCTTTTGACTTAAGTGTATGGTGCTGTTAGCATGAAATTCATACCATCAGCTTATCGATGGTGACCAAGGCCATTGACAATATCCTGTAGTGTTTATGGCTTTTATGGGGCACCACTGACCAACAACACTTTTGAGGGGTGGTGAGAATAAGGCCACAATTGAGTGTGAGAGAATAGGAACGGCTTTATTAAAATATATTGTACACATGGATGAATATTAAGTAAATATATATATTTTAAAACCACTAAAGTCAGGAAGTTAAAATTCAAAATTAACTAAGAATGCACAAGAAGTTAATTGAACAATATTGGAAAACCAATGTGCGATTGGTGACCAGGAATGAAAAAAAATGGACAAATCAAAGTCATAAATATGCAACTGGACAGCACAAGACTTTATTGGTTTCATTCATAATTTGGCATTGGTAAAAGTAGTAAAAATTAAAATAAAATATGTAAATAAAACAAAGAATCAAGAAAAATTATTAATAGAGGAATTGATAAATAATGTGATACAATATTAATACACAAAATTATGTGTGTATATACATATGAATATGTCATTTAATCAGAAGCAAAGTATCTTGGATAGAAACAGGGACTAATGATCAAGGGAAAATTGAGGATATGGAGTTATAACTCTAAATCATATTTTAAAATAGTATAAATTATATGTCAGTGATGCACAGTGGTAGAAAATCTTTATGATACTCTGTTTTAAGCTTAACGTAATCTTGAAGACAGTTGTCTTAATTACTATTTTGGAAGTTTGTTACCTGGAGTTAGATGGAATAAAATGGACCTTATTTTAAATTTATTTTGTTGCTTATTGCTATCAAGGACTGGTATATGTTACCCCGTGTGTTTTAATTACTCCAGATACAATTCAAAGTGTAATATTGTGAGTAGTGAAAGAAAATATTGGATAAAATGAAAAAGTCTATATTTTCATGACTTTTAAGATAAAATAAATTTATGTTAAAATAAATTTTAATTTATATGTCATAGAGTTTCTAATCCCTTGGGATTTGGAACAATAAGATTTTTTTTGGTGAATTGAGGCATTTTAGAAAATAACTTTAATAGTATTTAAATTCATAAAACTGTGGGATATTTTAAGTTAATAAAATGTTTTGTATTTTGATGTCTTTATTAATGTGCAATACTAAATAAATGAATACATAAATAAAGACTAAAGAGTTATGTCCATAGCTATCATCATAAAATACTGAACTCTAAGAACTGGGATATTCGTCTCTCATGGTGCATCAAGAAAATGGCATAAGTAACATGGCAAGGAGCCATAGAGGGAAATACTTAAAGTCTATTTGCTAACAGAGACTAACTTAAGATGCCTCTCTTTGTTAACTTTGTTAAACTTCAGCTATTTTAATAATCTGAGTCACACAAGATGTGATATTCTATAATGGTGTGCAATGAAAGAACCAGAAAAAAATTGCCTTTGTAGTGTAATTATGATTTAAAGTTTTATTTTGATAAGAACATAGCTTCAAATCAAAGTTTGTATTTTTTTATTGACAAAGGTAACAGATAAAATCCAAATCCTAATCTTACAAAGCTAATGCCTTTTGTACACTGTTAAAGATAATTAAGATATGTAAGTTAATAGTCACTTTATAAATGATCATATTAGTCAATATGTTCAGAACTACAATTGTAGCCATTCTAAGTTTTAATGTAATTTATTTACAGGAATATTTATGTTTTTAAGGGCAAACTGAAGGAAATAACTAAGAAAAAATTGAAGTTTACTTAAAATCACGTATACTCAATAGGTGCCCCCTTCAAACTCCAGAGAACTGCTGAATTAGCATTGAAAAAGTTTACTTGGAAAAGCTTCCTGCAACAGACAGAAATGTCAACTCATACAGATGCCCCTAAAATCATCAAAAAAGACAGATGGGGCACAGACTTGGATTGTGGTGACATGAACTAATGGACAACACTGCTCTATACCTCACCTACCACTAGGGCTATACCCAAATGTAGACACTTTGGGTTGATTGCTGTATTCTGTTTGGCCAAGGTAAGTCAATTTTCCCAAGTTCCTTCTCCACAGGACAATCTCAGACATTCTGGATCTGGAAGCTGAAGGCCTATGCTGTTCTGTGTAGCAACTGATGATATAATGCTATCCTATGTGATAGCTAATGATGTATTAACACTTTCCCCAGTATAGCCATTGAGACTACAGGGTAGCCGTCAAGATTGTAGATACGTTTTTTTCTCATTTTAATTGATTTGGTTTATATTTTCTGCTATAATTTACACTTCTTAGATCTCTGATTGTGCTGACAGGTAACTGTAGCTTTTTAGTTTAGCAGCAGCTGCCTGGTCAATGCATTTCATACATAAATGCCAGACTTGATTTTTCTAGAGCTATAAAATCTCCTAGTAGGAAAAGCAAATCACAGGTTTGCCTTGCCAACAGGCTTCATACTAAGACATAAGCAGGCTAAGGATGTAACTTTTCATTCATTTAGAAGAACTTACTTTTCAATAACACTTCTCAGTAATTAACCATTTGTGTCTGGTGGTAAGAAAGATTTTTTGGTTTATATTAATGTATAGACATAATAATTTATAATAAAAAGTATTTTAAATCTATTTCTTCTTCTATGCTATTGTTATACTAAAATTTCAAATATTTAGAGTTTTAACATTAATAAATGGAGTTGTGATAAGCTATGAACCTAACCCTAGTAAAGCACTGCCATCTATTTTTGTAAACTGAAAAAAATCAGTGAATCAAGAGTTTTAAGACTTGGATCCACTTCTCATGGAGCAAACAAACTCCACACAAGTACAATTGCCAACAGCCTACATTTCCCTTACCTCCTACTTCTGAAAGTGAGATCTCTCCTTTTCTTGGTCATGCACTTCCTCTCCTCCTCCAACTACCAGGACCATGGTCCTGAAAGTTCCAAATATAAGATTTCCCTTTAATTTTCTATACTTTTACTTCTATCTCTAGTCTTATTTCTGTCCCCACAGATTTCCACTCTGTCATAGTGACAAAAGCTATGCCGTAATCAGCAGGAAACTAAAAACCACTCCAAAATCATCTCTACCACACAAGCCCCAGGTAGTACTACAAAACTAGAAATCCCTGGACTTTCTGAAAGCTGATTCAAACCAGTCTAGCAGATGTAATTGCTGTCTCTTCAGGTAGGCCAGTAATGAGGTGTTTCTGATCAATGTCCCACTGTCTGAATCCACTCCCCATTGTTGACCATCATTTTAGACTCCCTGGGCCCTAACAACGCAATTTTAATTTCAACTAAAAATCAATTACACAAAAGAGTATATCTTTTCTTATCCACCCAAAAATGCTGCAATGTTAGGTAAAAAGGAAACTCTAAAATTCCATGGCAAATGGGACAAATAACTACATATGATGCCTATTGGCATACGAGAAAAGATACCTGCTAAAACCTAATATACTGAGATCTATCAACAGGTAGATGGACCCATTAGCTCAACATGCTTTGTGCATAACAATAAAGTTATTGTGTGGTTTTGAGAAAGAAAATATTCCTTCTATGCAAACCACTTGGGAATCATTAGAAATAATTTGACTGTACAAAAGAAAAAATAAATAAAAGTAAAAAATAAATAAAAGAAGGAAGAAGAATAAAATAAAATGAAAAAAAATTGCAGAAGTTAAAATGGGGAACCAAAATTAAATAATTGAATAGTCCCAATTCTCATTTTTAGGATTCTCCTGGATAGTAACCCTTATACCAGCCATACAAGGTCATTGGCACTTCTCTTTCTGTTAATTTCTGTTGTCCCTTGTATCTTTAATGGCTTAATTAGATATATAAGTTTTTGTCTGGGTGTATTAAGCTGATGCTTATAATATCCCAATACCAATAGGTAACCACCAGAGAGTCAAGGATTTTACCTAGAATATTACTCAAGAATGGAAGTGATAGCTAATATTAAGTTTTATGTTTAAATTATTCTGCTTAAGAAATATAAACCAGAAAATTCTCTAACCTTCAAAGCCTACTTGTTCAAGGACAGAGAACTTCCTCGAATTCAAGTGTCTGTTGTTATTATGTAAGCCAGTTTAGTTGCCCTAACTGCACAGCATGTGCTTAATCACATGCAGACAGGTAGTATGTAGGCAGGAAGTACATGCCTTTTATTGAACAAGGCAGTAAAGTAAATAAAATTGTGAGTTTTGCCTTTATAAGCCCTTGAGTAATATAATTTAGTGCCATATTCTGAGTGTGAGTCTTGGGTATGGACCTAGCCAGTATCCATGTTTTTGGCCAATATTTAAAACAATCTTGCTTTAAATTTGGCCCAAAAATGTTGGCAGTGACCTTATTTCCGTTCAATAGGATCAACATTACTTTAGTAGCCATTCCCTGGGAACCGACCAGCCAAGGCAGACAAGGAAGCAAGTAGGCTGCCCTCAGATCTTTACTTTCCCTCCTCTCTTCAAACCCAACTTCCCACTCTCTTTCACAGCTCTGTAGCAGACTACTTGTCATGGCCTCACTCTTCTGTTTCTGTTCCTAGGACACTAAGCAGATCCTGATGGGACACACTGCTTTCTACATCCTGTCGTTAACTTTAGCACCCCTTCCTTGATGTTACGTGTCAGCTCACAATACCTAGAAACACATTCAACCTAGAATGCCCTGTGACCAAACCTGGCAGAATCTCAAAAGCATTCCCTACCAAAGCAAGACAAATCACCATTCCCTCCTAAGAACCAATGAGACCAACAAAAACCAAGGAACAAATGAAGGCAAGACCGGATATTTGAATGAAGAATTAAATTCATCCCAAACACAGATGCCTAATGCCAGCGTGAAAATACAGTCTCTACCAGAGTCCAGCAATCCTCCTAGAGTAGGCCCTGAAAATGCAACATAGCAAAAGCACACAGATCAAGAGCTTAAAATAGTCTTTATAAATATTCTGGAGAACTGTAAAGATGTCCTAAATTAAATATCTTAAATAGATATAAAAAAACACAAATATGATTAAAAGGAAATGAATAAAGCAGTTGAGGACCTGAAACTGGAAATAAAGTCAATAAAGAATATCCAAATGAAAGGAAATCTGGTAGCAAAAAGAAAAATTAAAAACTTGAAAAGGAATCTGGGAAGCAAGCCTCATCAATAGAATAAAAAAGAAGGAAAGAGAATCCCAGGCACTCTAGGAAAGAGAGAATTGATTACTCAAGTTAAAGAAAATGTTAAATAAATAAAAACAAAACAAACAAACAAACAAACAAACAACAACAACAACAAAACTTTCAGGTAAAAAACATCCAAGGAATCTGAGATACTATGAAAGGACTAAATCTAAGAATAAGAGAAATAGAGAAAAAAGAAAAAACTCAGATCAAGGGTATGGAAAATATTTTCAACAAATTTATAGAAGAAAATCTCCTTAGCATAAAGAAGAATCTGCCTATCAAGGTATTAGAAACATTCAGAAAACCAAATGGATTGGACCAGAAAAGAAAGGTCCCCTTGGCACATGTACTGTCTAATCTTATATCAACTCACAAAATAGAATTACTTGAAAGTCAATTGAGATACTCTCGCTATAAAACATTTTTAAACTAGTGATTGGTGAGGAAAGGTCCAGTCCATTGTGGGTTGTTTCCCTGGGCTGGTGATCCTGGGTTATATAAGACAGCAGACTGAACAAACCAGGGGAAGCAAGCCAATAAGTAGCACCCACCAACCATGGCCTCTGTATCATGTTCTGCCTTTCACGTTTCTGTTTGAGTTCCTCTTCAGACTTCCTTCAATGATGAAAAGTGGACAATTGGAGACTCTGAACACTGGTCCACAGCTGACTGAGAGGTGGATGGCACCCTGACCCTCAGGCCAAACGAAGACTGTGGTCTCTGAAACCTGGCCCAGAGACACAGCTCCCAGCACCCGAACCACACCTAGTTCTTCCTTAAACCAAAGAAAGCTGGAGGAGTCTCCCCCAAGCCCAATCCCTAGCAAAACACAGCTGGAGGAACATCCCATGGGCCAAACCTTTTCCAAACCACAATCTGCTTCATTACTCACCAACAACTGGAAACCCGATAGCCTCCTGTCTCATAGCTGACTAACAGCTTAGTAAGAGAAAACTAAGAGCCAACTAAGAATGACCCCTGCTACAACTGGAGACACACAGATCACTTATCTACAGCCAACTGAGAGCCAAATAAGAGCAGCCTCTGCAATTACTGGAGACACAGATTCTGGGCTCACAACTGACTAAGAGATGACCAAGAGTTCAGTAAGTAAACCAAGGAAGCAAAGAGCAGTTGCCAGTGAAAGAGTACAGATAAGAATAGAAAGAACAACAAGACACCAACAAAAGAAGCTGGTGATTCTATAACATCAAGATCTGAGTATAACAACAAAGAGGAAACAGAAGAAAACAACCTTAAAAACAACTTTATGAAGATAGTAAAAGCTTTAAAATAGGATATTAAAAAACTCCCTGAAAGAAGTAGAAGAAAATACAAACAAAATATTGAAAACTTGAAGAAACAAACTGGAACAACAGATGGAAGCATAACAACAGAGCACAAGGGATTGAAGAAAAAAATCTCTGAAATGGAAGAATCAATAGTGGAAATAGATATGTCAGTTTTTTATAAAAACACTAAAACCAAAAAAGTCATAAAACAAAATGTTCAGGAAATCTGGGACACCATGAAAAGACCAAATCTGAGAATAACTGGAATCAAAGAAAAGATGAATACTAGCTCAAAGGCACAGAAAATATAGTCAACCAATTCACAGAAGAAGAGTTTTCTGACCTAAAGAAGTAGGAAATGCGTATAAAGATATAACCTTAACAAAACACAAAATAGACTAGATTCCCCCCCAAAATCTACTCACTATATAATAATCAAGCCACTAAACCTACAGAACAAAGAAAAAAAATTAAGAGCTGCAAAGGAAAATTGCCAAGTTACCTATAAAGACAAATCCATCAGAGTAACACCAGACTATTCAATGAAAAAAATAAAAGCAAGAATGTCCTAGTCAGATGTTATAGAGACACTAAAAGAGCATGGCTGCCAACCTAGACTACTATAATCAGCAAAACTATCAATCACCAAAGATGAACTGAACAAGATATTTCATGACAAAACCAGATTTAAATAATACCTATTCACAAATTTGGCCCTACAGAACATACTAGAGGGAAAACTCCAACCTAAGGAAATAAGATACATTCATGGAACTAAAACAATCAAAATTCCACAGAAGAAAAACCCAGAGAAAGGAAATACACACAAGCTATCACCAAAAGTAACAAGAAACAACAATCATTGATCATCTATATCCCTAATATCAATGGACTTAACTCACCTATAAAAAGACACACCCTAAATATGATGGATACAAAAACAGAAGCCATCCTTCTGCTGCATACAAGAGATACACCTCAACTTCAAAGACAGACACAGGCTCAGAGTAAAAGGTTGGGAAAAGACTTTCCAATCAAATTGTCCCAAAAAACAAGCTTGTATAACCATCCTAATATCTAAGAAAATAGACTTAAAACTAAAATCAACCAAAAGAGACCATGACAGACATTACTTATTCATCTCAAGAAAAATCCACCAAGATGAATTCTCAATCCTGATTATTTATGCCCCACAACACAAGGGTAACTACATATGTAAAAGAAACACTACTAAAGCTTAAACCTCACCTAAAACCCCACATACTAATGGTAGGAGACTACAATACCCATTTTCATACTTGGATAGGTCAATGATGTTGACACAACCTGATTATAGTATGCACAGAAATGCAAATAGATCCATACCTACTACCCTGCACAAACTCAAATCAAAGCAGATCAAATACTTCAACATAAATTCTCCAATGCATTGGCACAGCGGACCACTTCCCAAATATAACATTAGTAGCACAGACACTAAGAACAACAATCAATAACTGGGACCTCCTGAAACTAAGAAGCTTCTGTAAGGCAAAGGACACAGTCAAGACAAAACAACAGTCTACAGATTGGGAAAAGATGTTCACCAAATCTACAACTGAAAGAGGACTGATCTCTAAAATATGTAAATAACTCAGGAAACTAGAGCCCCCAAACCCACATAACCCAATTAAAAATGGAGTTTAGAGCTAAAAGGAGATTTCTCAGCAGAAGAATTAGAAATGGCTGAAAGGCACTTAAAAAGTTGCTCATATCTTTAGCCAACAGAGAAATGCAAATCAAAACAACTTTGAGATACTATCTTACATGTATCAGAATGGCTAAGATTAAAAACACATATTACAGCTTATGCTGGAGAGGATGTAGAACAAGGGGGAACACTCTTCCATTGTTGGTGGTCATTTAAACTTGTACAGCTACTCTAGAATACATTATGGCAGTTTCTCAGAAAACTGGGAATCAATTTCCCCAAGGATCCAGAAATACCACTATTGGGCATATACCCAAATGATGCACATTTGTACCCCAAAGGCATTAACTCAGCTATGTTTATAGCAGCATTATAAGTAATAGCAAGAACCTAGAAACAATCTAGATGCCCCTCAACTGAAAGATGGATTAGCAAAGTGTGGTATATCTATACAATGGAGTTCTACTCCACAGGGGGAAAAATCATAAATTTTTAGGCAAACTAATGGATTTGAATAATATCCTCCTGGTGTGAGGTATCACAAGTCTAGAAAGATATATGCAATTATTAATAAGTGGACTTTAGACAAACATTAAAGAATATTCAAGCTGCAATCTACAACCCTGAACAGCTTGGAATCAGAAGAAACTTAACAAAGATATCCAGAGATTCCCCTGGGAAAAGAAAATAGAGAAGACCACCTTGGCAAATTGTGAATCATAACAGGTTGCAACCAAGAATAAGTGGCAACAAATCATTAGATAAGAAGATGCTTGAATGAGAAGAGCAACAAAGAGGGAGAAAAAAGAGATGGATATTTTTATAGAGGAAGCCAATGTGAGGTTCGAAAGAGACCAGGTGCTAGGTAAACCTCCAAGAACTCACAAAATGCCCCTGAATAGTTCTCCAACCAACAGTGGACTACAGAACAGGACTACAGAACCTACATTCAACAATGAATAGAGGTAGAGGCAGAGATGCATGGCTGAGCACTGTGCTGACTGAGCTCCTCCTCATGTTGAGAAAGGGGGAGGAAAGTCTGCATGAGCAAGGGGATATGGATTATGAGGAAAATTCCCACAGCGATGGCTGGCTGGAGCTCTGGTGATCTCACTGAATCAAGACCATCAACTAGAGAACCATCGGGAAAAGGAACTGTTGATTGGCATGAGCAATATGTGGAGCATCAAGGAAAGGATATAATTATGTTTCTCTGAATGGGCTGGTGCCTTGGAGCCCATTTCCCAGAGGTGAACACCTAACCCATTCTTAATATTGTGATGAGGAAGTTGTACTTGCCTGGAGAGAATGTACCATTCTGAGCTGACACACCTTGGGACTTCCTCTTCTTTGGGGGAAGGGGAATGGGTCAACAGTGGCTAAAGGCTGACTTGGATGCATTGGGAGGAGGAAAGGGAGGGAGAACATGAGGATACATGGCTAAATTATTTTTTTGATAAAAAAAGATATTACAAAAAGAAAAGTACTATAAAAGTGTTAGTGAAATAAATCTTTTCTGCCCTTGATTTTTGATTATATTATCAAAACTATAGAAACCCTAGCCAAGACAACACATATAATTAAAACCCAAAATATACAAAATGAAGAAAAAACAGTAAAACTGCAATGGAAAAAGGGCAAATGTTATATAATGGCACACCCATTAGAATAACACTTGACTTTTCAATGAAGACTCTAGAAGCCAGAAGGGCCTAGTCAGATGTTCAACAAACTCTAAGAGATCACAGAAACCAACCAAGACTATTATACACACAAAACTTTCAATGAAAATAAGGAGAGAAAAAATTACAATCCATGATATAACCAACTCCAACTTTAAGCAATGTCTACCTATAAATCCAGCTCTTCAGAAGAAAAATTTTATCTGGAAAAATTAACCACATCTCAGAAAATACAAGTGAAAAATAATCTGAGACCAGTAAATCAAAAGAAAAGAAAGAAGGAATCACATGCCACAGCAAATAATAGGAATCAATAATCATTGGACACTGATAACTCTAATCAATGGTCTTAATTCCACAATAAAATGACACAAAAACAATGTGAATGAAAACAGAATCCATTCTTTTCTATACCCAAGAAATGTACCTTAACATTAAGATTAGATGTCACCCCAGATTAAAGTACGAAAAAAAATGTCTTCTAAGTAAACAGGCCCAAGAAGCAAACTGATATAGCCATTTCAATATTTGACAATATAATCTTTAAACCAAAACGAATCAGAAGAGAAAGGGAGGGACATCCCATATTCAAAAAAATTCACTAAGAGGACATTTCAATTTTAACACCTATATATCAAATAAGTTTGACAAAGAAGTACTGCTATTGCTCAAATCTCATTAATTGATCCTCACACCCTGACAATGTGTAATTTGAATACCCCATTCTCAGACAGGTCATCTGAACAAAAACTAAGCAGACAAATGCTGGATCTAACTGAAATCATAAACCAAATGGTCCTAACTGATATTTACAGAACTTCTCACCCAAACCCAAAGAATATAGCTTCTTCAAAGAAGCTCATGAAACTTTCTCCAAGATTGACCACATATTTAGGCACAAAGCAAGTCTCAAGATATACAAGAAAATCAAAATAATAACATGCAGCTTATTTAATCACCCAGGATTAAGGCCTCATATCAACAAAAACAAATTCATAGAAACTTTACAACTGTATTGAATGAGAAAACTAAAGCAAGGCCAAAATGAAAAATGGCTCTTCTGTTCCCCCATCCTCATTCCTGAAATCCAGCTGCAGAGAGCTGGGGAAGAAAGATCAGGGTATTGTAAGAGTTTCTGGCCCAGCCTTGTCTTAAAAGATCTGGACCAGCAGTCCCAAATAATCACACAAAAGCTTATATCGATTATGTGCTACTTGTTCTATGGCTCAGGCATATTACTTGCTAACTCTTATTCAAACTAACCCATGATTAGCCAAGTGGATTAGTACCTTTTTTCAAAGCAGAATTTTCATCTTCTTTTCTCTGCATCTGCTACATGGCATCTCTGCCCTGCTCTTCTTTCTAGAGTTTTCTTAGTCTGGTAGCCCCACCCATACTTCCTGTCTGCCTTCTGGCCAATAGGTGTTTCATTAAACTAATAGAAGGGACAAAATATTTACAAAGTACAATAGCATAATCCCACAGCATCATAGTTTTGAGGACATCCAGGGATGTATTACAAATTCTGTCAGAAATAAACTAATAAAGAAAAATATGATTAAGGTGTTTTTGAGTTTAAAAAATTAGAATGTTTGACAATTATAGATCTGGGTATATTTTCATGGGCAATGCTCTTTCAGAGCATGCCTGACTGCCTAAGTTTAGATTCCAGGAAGTTACATAAAAGCCAGACACAGTGCCTCTTTTCTGCAATTTCAGTATATTTCAGTCATAAAATTATGCAGGTAGTCTGTAAGGAGATAATAGTAAATGATACAGGTCATTATCTAGATTGCTAAACTGAAAATTGTACTTTGGCATCAATTATTGAGAACAAAAATCTTCTAAAACATTTTAAACACATGGATAATTTACAAACCCTTCACTATTCTCAGAATGAACTTTTAAAAATCATTAGAAATATTGTGGAATTCATTTTTATGATCTAGGTAAAGTATATTTAAATAAATGTTGATATTAGGCAGATATTTTGAATGACTCATATATTTTACAATCATTTATTATTTTTAGTTTCTTTTAATTTGTTTCATATCTCCAATATATAATTATTTGTCAGGAGGTCCTCTCATGGAAAGTATAAACCTTCCATGTTGTATTTTCTTAATGGGCAATAGATAACTGTTAAGTTGAACTGATTTAAATTAGTTTGAGTGAATGATGTTGTTTTAAATAGCAAACATGTTGTGAAAATCTTTGAAGACTTAACAATTATTTCTAGTCTACTGCAAACAGGTTCTGAAGCCAAGACTTATTTCTAATCAATTAAATTTTCAGAAAAGTTTTCAGTTCTTCCTGGATGGACTTAGGCAACAGCCCGGTATAGTTATCCACACCTTTAATCTCAGCACTCAGAAGCCAACATCCAATCTTTGGGAGTTTGATCTCAACTTGATACTAACAGTGAGTTCCAGGGCAGTCAGGGTTATTGAGTTGAGTCTATCTTAAAAAGAAAAAGACTTAGATGATATTACATAGTTTAACATCTTACTACACATTTTACCACTCTGGTACCAGGGTTACTTCTAAACATTCCAATGACACCTCTAGATGCATCGTTTCTTTATGTCAAGCCAGGTTCTTGCATCTCCTCATATACTTTCTCCAAACTAAAACTTTCCATTTTTATAACTTTGAATGTGTAAAATACCCACAAAATACACTTGCTAGATATTCTCAGTGTTGAAAAAAATCAACAGTGAATTTTATTCCTTCTTTTATTTATTTGTCCTAGTGCATCACATAGTGTAGTAGCTTCAGAAGTCACATAGTAAAGTAGTACTGTTTGTTCTTTTCCCTGAAATCATGTATTTGTAAATCTAATAACTGATCTAAAAAAAAGATGTGAGGCATTTTCAGTTTAGAGCTGAAACTTTTCATTTATAAAAGCTAAATATTCCTGGAACAATTAAATCAAATCTATAGTCTGTATATTATTACCACACTCCCAGGACAACAATCTGAGGAACAAAGTATTTAATGCCTTTCATTGTCATTTCATAATTTAAATCCCCCAACAAAAAGTTAAAAAAAGAAGTGAAGAGAAAAAGGAATAAAAATATTTTGTAGATATTGAGTATCAAAAGGGATGAGACATTTGAACTTTGCTAACCACTACATCTTGACAAACTGAGAGTGTAGTCCTTAGTCACATAAAGTAAAAAATATAACAACTGATTTATTTTCTATGTTATAATAAATTATACAAGTAAAATGCTTTATACAGCCATGGGGAAAAATTAAATGGTTCAAATTATTTAAAACAATATTTTATCAGCTTATAATAGCTCTGAATGATAGAACAAGTGAATCAGTCATGAAAAATAAGAGAAAAAATAGCAATGTGAATGTATATTAGGAAAATTCTGAAATGTATTTCAAAACAAAAATCACAATAATGAAAGACATGACAGGCATATCCTCATAGGTCTGATAATTTTATGTTTATTTCCACTTAGGACAAGCTCACAACAAAACAGCTGTTATAAGGAAATTATCAAGTTTGAGATATGATGTAGCATCTTCTCCACACATTTCAGTGTGTCAGATTTTCTTGTGTAATTTATAAAAACCACAGAAGTACAAAGCAGCCATGCCCTATGTGTGGAGATCTCGAAGGCTGGCAAGGCACTTGTTCTGGAATACTTTGTATGGCCCTTGGTCTGTGACAATAGAAAAGGACCCTTCCCATCAGCAAAGAGGTAGGAGAAAAAATGTCAGGATCCACAAACTTATAGCTGAAAAGGATCTTCTTATCTTTTGTGTATTTTGTTATCTTGTAAGTATTAAAAGTTTTAGACCTATTTTGTATTATCTTTGCAACAATATTCAATTTTAGATTTTACCTAAATGTCAAACTGAAACAATAAACCAGTTATATACAAATTATCTCTATGTTATTACTGCTCTCAAAAAAATTTAGTTATTGCCATAGAATATTAATAATGTCATATGCCTGCACTCAACAAAAAATATGAGTCAGGGCATTCAAACTATTATCATAGTGGATCCCTCTAACTGCCTAGAAATTAAACTTGACAGATTGCACTGTAGAATAGAACTCCCAAGCACTTTTTGGAATCCCAATTTTTGTAAAATAAAATATACACACATACACACAAAATGAAAAGATACTGAATGGTCATGAAAATATCTCTGAGTTACAACATTTGCCTAGCACATAAAAATTTCTGCATTTGATCACTAACATCACAGAGACACAGAGAAAATAACTTTAAAATACAGAGCGTAGATACCTATGCAACTTAACAGATCACCCAGTTCAATGTACTTAATCCTCTGTTGCAGGGGCAGCTGTTTAATCTTTCCCAGCTACTATTTTCACTCTGTTGTTCATTGTCATTGACTCTGGGAATTTTTTTTTCTGTGATTCTGAAATCTTGATGGAGAAATTTGAAGTTATCAGACTTACTCTGGCATTTGTCATGTAAATATTTATTCCCAATTGATACATTGACTCTTGTATGAAAGAGAAAGAACCACAGATACCTATGAATGTGTACATAGTGTACACACATATGTAGTTTTAAATTTCTTATACAACCTAATTTGTATTTTTTTCTTTTATTGATAAAAATTTTCATGCAATATATTAATTATACTTTCTTCTCCCCCAACTTCTAGATTTTTCACATTTCCCTTCACATCTAGTTCCTCACTCTCTGTCTTAGAAACCAGAATCTAAGGAAAAACATGAAGATAAGTTAAAAGTCAGAACAATCAGATCAGAATAGAAATAAAACAACAGGAGAAAAAGAGCCCCAAAAATTGCACAAGAAACGCATATAGACACAGAAACACACACTTTCAGATACACAAGAATTCTATAAAATTAAAAACCCAGATGCAAAATACACATGAAAAAAATTGTAAGGTTTATGAAAAATGCCCTGACACTTGACAAGGCATCCAAAGGTGACTATGATTGTCCTGTGGTGCTCATTATCTACTGCTGCCTATACTTTAGAATACTTAGCTTCTTCAGTGAGATTATCTTGGAGAATACTAATTTTTATTTGAAAGTAATATCAACTGAAGATAACTTCTGAATTAGGGATGAGAGGCGTATGAACCCTTCTCCCAGATGGACCCATCTTGTAAAGCCTCCTGCAGGCCCTGTACGTACTGCCACAGTCTCTCTGAGTTCAGGTGTGCACTAGTCAGAGGTGGTGTAAGCCATTGTTTCCTGGATGTTTTCCGTACCTTCTGACTCTTATTTTTAATCCATCCTTTTCTTCCACACGGCTTTCTGAGCCCTGAGAGAAAATATTTTATGGAGACATCCCATTTGCAGATGAGTAATCCACTCTCACTCTCTACACATTGCCTGGCTGTGGGTCTTTGTACATCTTCCCATTTTCTGCAGGAGGAAAATTCTCTGATTATGGTATAGCAAGGCACTTGTCTCTGAGTAGAGTCATTAACAGTAGTGTTTGGTCACCCCCCCCCCATTCCCAGCCTGTATTCTCAGGTCCATGGCGACCAAAGGAGTGTCAGAGATAGGTTCTTTCTCATAGATCAAATTAAATCAAATCAGATCTTGGTTGGTTACTCCCACAAGCTTTGTTCCGCTATTGCACCAGTATATTCTGTGAGTAGATCACAGTGTTTGTCACTGGGTTGGTGTTTTATCTTTATCCTTTGGTAGCATGCAGATACCTTCCAGGGCCATGAACTGTCCATAGTGCTAAAGGTTCTAGATAGGTTCAATGAGTCATATACATGATGTCTTCAATAATAAGGCTTTGGAGTCATTTTTTATTTTTGGAGAGCAACTAAGAGCCCTGGAAACAGCCTTGGTGTTGTGGAGATTCATGGGACACCTTAGAACAACTTGAATAGATGTAGACCATTTTTGGTACCAGACATTTTATTTTGTGATGATAGATCTCTAGTTGGGCTTTCTTTCCCCATTATTTTCTAATTTTATATGAATTGACTTCATATGTGTAAATAGTTTTGAAAGCTTCTACTATATTTTCATATAAACCCACAAATAGCCTTTACTTTTAGCTGTCATTTACTGAATCTCTTTTCCTGCTCATCTTCTATTTGATTCTCCTGTTCCAATACACCTTCCAACTTTTTATAATTATCTATTTTATTTGCCTTTCCAAGAAAGAGCCACTGCTCTATCCTTTAATAAATATCTAATCTCTTTGGTTTTACAGATTATTTCTTGCATCAAATGAGTTAATAGTTAATATATACATATATATAATAAATATTTGCTTTTCCTGATCTATTTTATCTTACTCAAGTTAATTTTTTCTATTGTAATTCATTTACATGCAAATTTTATGATTTAATGGATGCACAATATTCCATTGTATAAATGTCCCATATTTCTTCATTCATCCATCAACAAACATATAGTTTATTTCAAATTTATGGCAAAATGTGAATAAAACAGCAGTGAATATGTTTTAGTAAGTGTCTATGTAGTGGGATGAAGTATCCTTTGTGAATATGACAAAGAGTGGTATACCTAGATAGTGAGGTAGAATGACTCCCAGTTTCTGGAAGAACTGCCACATTTATCTCCATTGTGGCTGTAAAATTTTGCAATTTAGGAATGGATGAGTGTTCCTCTTTCTCCACATCCTTGCTATCATGACCTGCATTAAAAAAAAAATGATCTTGGGCATTATGTCTAGTACAAGAGAGAATCTCAAATCAGATTTAATTTGTATTTCCCTGATAACTAAGAATGTTAAAGATTATCTTAAGTATTTCTAAGCCATTGATTTTTTTCTACTAAAATTTTATTGTTTATATTTTACCCTGATTTAATTGGTTATCTGTTTTCTTGTTTCCAATTTTTTTGTTTGTTTCTTTTTTTAAGTTTTGTGGGCTTTTGAGTTTTTTTCTTTCTGTTTATATTAAAAAATAAATGCTCCCCCTCCCTTCCCTCTTCCCAATACCTCCCAGTTAGTCTTCAGCCTCACTCCTCCCTTTCCACCATAGACTTTGGATATTAGTCATCTACTAGATGTATAATTGTTGAAAAAAATCTTTTCCCGTTCTGTATCCCTCCACTTTACATTAACATAGGAACTTTTGCCTTATAGAAGCTTTTAAGTGTTGTGAGTCCTATTAGTTACTTGCTTTGCTGATGGTGTTTGTTCAGAAAGTCTCTTCTATATCAATGAATTCATGAGTATTCTCCACTTTCTATTTATTCAGATCTAGTGTATATAACCTTTGGTTGAAATCATTGATTTTTTGGAGTTGACTTTTATGCAGCATGATGTGTGTAGATACAATTGCACTTTATATTCATCCATTTTGACTAGTAGCATTTGATTAGCATGCTGTCTCTATTATAAATAAAAAAATCAAGTATTCATAGCTATATGGACTTATTTCTCAGTCTTCAATTTTATCTCATTGATTAATGTGTCTATTTTGTGTGTGTGTGTGTGTGTGTGTGTGTGTGTGTGTGTGTGTGTGTGTGTGTGACACTACCATACTGACTTTACTAATAGAACTCTGTAATAGAGCTCTTTTATTAATCATGAGTTTTTCAGTATCCTTACATTTTATTTTTGTCTTATTTAGTTTTTATATGAATTTGAATATTATCCCTTCAAGTTCTGTAAAAATTATATTAGAATTTTGATAGAGAGTTAGCTGACTTTGTAGATTGATTTAGAAAAATGATCATTTTTATTATATTAGTTATAAAAATCCATGACCATGGGAAATATTTCTATCTTCTTCAATTTATTTCTTCAGTGTCTTAAACTTTCTGCAATATAACTTTCTCATTTCCTTGGTTAGAGTTATTATGACTAGTTTATATTTCTTGAAGCTTTTCTAAAAGGTATTGTTTCCATGATTTCTTTCTCAGCCCATTTTGCCATTTATATATAGGAAGGTTACTAATTTTTTTATGTCAGTTTCGTATCCTGCTATTTTGCTGACAGGATTTGTGAGCAGTAGGAGATTCCTGGTGAAAATTTTAGGTCACCTATGCATTTTCCCATAAATCTTCAAATTAAGGTGCTTTGACTTCTTCAGTTCCTACTTGTATTGCCTTGATACCCTTTAATTCTATTATTCTATAGCTAAAGCTTTAAATATGAAGAAAATTAAAAATGTTCAGACTGTGCCTTATTTGTTATGGTAGATGATCTTTCTATTTATTCCTGGATTTTGTTTGCAAGTATCATTTTTTAAGTTTTTTTATTTATAAAAAGTCTTTTTTTCCCATGTATCTCCCTTCTCCACCTCCCTTCCCAATTCCCAATCTCCTTTAAATCAGCCTTTAGCATCCCCTTCCCCATCCCATGCTCTTAGTTAGCTGTGAACCAGGAGGCTTTGAAGTCTCCAGTTGTTGGTGTGTGATGGGACAGATTGTGGTTTGGGCGGGGTTTGGCCTGTGGGATGTCCCTACAGCTGTGTTTTGCTGAGGATTGGACTTGGAGAGTGATCTCCCAGCTTTCTTTGGTTTAGGGCAGAGCTGAGTGTGATTGGGGTTCTGGGATCTTTGTTCTCAGGCCAGGGTTAAGGGACCATGGGCTCTACTTGGCCTGGGGGTCAGGTTACCACTCTTCTCTTAGTCAGCTGTGGATCAGGTCTCCAGTTCTCAGTCTGAAAGTATTTTATTGAGAGTTTTTGCACCCACGTTCATATGGGAAATTGGTCTGTATTTATCTTTCTTTGCCGAGTCTTTATATTGTTTATCTGGTTAATTTTAGTCTCTTAAATGAATTGGGAAATGTTTATATGTTTTCTATGTTTTGGAATAGTTTGAGAAGAATTGGCATTGCCTCTTCTTTGAAAGTTTGGTAGAGTCTTCAGTTTCTACTTTATGGAACAGTTTGAGGACTATTGGTATTAGTTCTTTGAATGTCTGGTAGAATTCTACACTGAATTGGTCTGGTCCTGGACTTCTTTTACTTGGGAGACTTTTAATAACAATTTCAACTTCCTTTGGGAATATAGGTCTGTTTAGGTCTTTAATATGATCTTGATTTAATATTGGTAAGTGGTACCTATACAGAAAGCTGTCAATTTCTTTTAGGTTTTACATTTTCAGTAAATTTAGCAATATAGATTTTAGTAGTATAGATTCTCAAAGTATGACTTGATGATAATTCTCTGGATTTCCTGAGTGTCTGTTGTTATGCCCCCCTTTTAATTTCTGATTCTATTAATTTGGATATTCTCTCTCTGATTCTTGGTTAGTTTGGATAAGGGTTTATCTATCTTGTTGATTTTCTCAAAGAACCAACTCTGTGTTTAGTTGATTCTTTGTATTACTCTCTTTCTTTCTATTGTATTGATTTCAGCCCTAAGTTTGAGTATTTCCTGCCATCTACTCCTACTAGGTTAGCTTGCTTATAATTGTTCTACAGCCTTCATTTGTGCTCTTAGTTCTCTTGTGTGAGATTTCTCTAGGTTTTTCATATAGGCATCTAGTGCTATGAGTTTTTCTCTTAGTTCTGCTTTCATTTTGTTCCATAAGTTTGAGAATGCTGTATATTCATATTCATTAAATTCTAGGAAGTATTTGCCTTCTTTTTTAATTTATTCCTTGACCCAAAGGTGGTTCAATTAAGAGATGTTCAGTTTCCATGAATCTGTAGGCTTTCTGTGATTTTTGTTGTTATTGAAGTTTTAGACCATGATGGACTGATATGATAAAATGAGTTATTCTCATCTTTTTGTATCTGTTGATATTTGCTTTATGACAGACTATGTTTTCAATTTTAGAGAAAGTTCCATGGGGTGCTAGAAAATATGTATATTTTTTTGTGTTTGGGTGTAAAAACTGAAGGAACTTTTTATGAGGCCATATTCACACTGATTCCCAAGCTCCTCAAAGATGCAACAAAGAAAGAGAATTAAAAACAAATTTACCTCTTGAACAATAATGCAAAAATACTCAATAAAGTACTGGCAAACTAAATACAACAACATATCAAAAAAAAAAAATCATCCACCACAGTCAAATCAGCTTCATCCCAGAGATGCAGGGGTGGTTCAACATACAAAAAAGTGTAAATGTCATCCATCATATAAACAAATTGAAAGAAAAAACACATGATCACCTCATTAAATGCTGAAAAAGCCTTTGACAAAATCCAACACCCCTTCATGACAAAAGTCATGGAGAGATCAGGAGTGTAATGAAAATAACTAAATATAATAAAGGTGATATATATACAAGAAGCTGGCAGCCAACATCAAACTAAATGGAGAAACACACAAACCAATTCCACTAATATCTGGAACAAGACAAGGTTTTCATCTATCCTCTATTTATTTATTCAATGTATTTCTCAAAGTTTGACTAAAGCAATAAGATACCAAAAAGGAGATTAAGGGAATAAAATTGGAAAGGAAGAACTCAAACTATCTTTATTTACAGAAAATATGATAGTATATGCAAGTGACTCCCAAAATTCTACTAGGGCACTCCTACAGCTGATAAACACTTTCAGCAATGTAGCAGATTACAAAATTGACTCAAAAAATCAATAGCCCCATTATACACTAAAGATCAAAGGGCTGAAAAAGAAATAAAGGAAACAATAGCTGCAAATAGCATTAAATAACTTGTGGTAACTCTAACCAAAGTAGCAGCAGCCCTGTTTGACAAAAACTTTTTAAGTCACTGAAGAAATTTAAGAGAATATCAGGAAATGGAAAGATCTCCCATGCTCCTGGATAAGTAAGATCAACATAATAAAAATGGAAATTTTGCCAAAAGCAATCTACACATTCAATGCAATCCCTATCAAAATCCCAAGACATTTTTTACAGACCTTTAAAGAACAATTCTCAACTTCATATGGAATAACAGGAAACCCAGGATTGCCAAAACAACTCTGCCCAATAAAAAAACTTTAGAAGGAAACACCATCCCTGACTTCAAGCTATACTATAGAGCTACAGTAGTTAAAACAGTCTTGTACTTGCACAAAAAAGACCTATTGATCAATAGAATCAATTTGAAGACCCCAACATTAAACCACACACTTATGAAGAGCTGATTTTTGACAAGAAGGCCAATGCATAATTGGATGGTAGTATGTAGAAGAATGCAAATAGATTCTGTGGGAGATTGTGTTGTTTCATTTTAAATAATTATCCCACCCACTGGTTTAATAAAAAGCGCTGATTGGCCAAAGGCAGGCGGGAAGTTTGGGTGGGGCTACCAGACTAAGAAAACTCTGAGAACAGGAAGCACAGAGCAGAACACCAGAGAGAAGCTGGAAGAAGCAGAGAACAACCATGTTGCTCTAAAGAAAAGGTACAAAGCCCCATGGCTGAACAGGTTAAGAGTCATGGGTTAGATGGAGGGGAAAGAGCTAGCAAGTGATATGCCTGAGCCTTAGTCTGATCAGCTGAAAACTATTAAAAGCATCTGTGTGTCTCTGTAGGACTGTGGGACTGCGGGTCTGCAGGTCTGTGGATCTTTGTGTCTGCGGGTCTGTGGGTCCTAAACCTTGAGGTTAGGCCCGAAAGTCCCAGCCAGAAACCTCGTACTACAGATTCAATCCTATCAGCTGACACAAAACTCAAATCCAAGAGGATCAAAGACCCCAACATATACCCAGCTACACTTAACTTGATAGAAAAGAAAGTGGGAAGTACACTCTAACGCATTAGTACAGGTGGCCATTTCCTAAATATAACACCAGTAACACAGACACTAAGAACAACAATCAATAAGTGGGTCCTCCAGAAATAGAGAAACTTCTGTAAGGTAAATGACATAGTCAATAAGATGAAACATTTTAGAATGGAAAAAATTCTCCACAAACCTACATCTGACAGAGGACTAATCTCTGAAATATATAGAGAACTCAAGAAACTATAGCTCAAAACCTAAATAACCATTAAAAATGGGGTTCAGAGCTAAAAAGGGAATTCTCAACAGAAGAATCACAGATGGCTGAAAGGCACTTAAAAAATGCTCAATATTCTTAGCCATCCACAAATGCAAATTAAAACAACTCTGAGATACCACTTTATACCTGTGAGAATGGCTAAGATCAAAAACACAGATGACAGTCTATGCTGGAGAGGATGCAGAACAAGGGGAACACTTCTCCATTGTTGGTGGAAGTATAAAGTTGTACAGCCACTCTGGAATGTAGTATGGCAGTTCCTCACAAAACTAGAAATCAATTTCCCCAAGGATCCAGCAATATTACTATTGGGCCTATACTCAAGTATGATGTGGGAATGCCTTTCTGTATGCTGTGAATATCAATCTTTAAATAAAGGAGCTGTTTTGGGCCATGACAGGCACCATAGAAAAAGTAGGAGGAGAAATCAGAACATAGGTAGGAAAAGCAGGGCGGAGTCAGGGAGATCGTCAAGTTGCCCAAGGAGCAACATGTAATGAATTATAGGTGAGCCACAGGCCACGTGGGAGACAGATTAATAGAAATGGGTTGATTTAAGATGTAAGAACTAGCTAGCAATGTGCCTGAGCCATAGGCCAAGCAGCATGAACTTAATATAAGCATCTGACTCATTTCTAAGGGCCTGAGCAGCAGCGATGGGTGGCTGGGTGGCTAAGGGGTCTGGCATGGCAGGGTCCTGGCCTATGGCCACCCAGGACCAAGAAACCCCCCACCACTACAACCGATGGTGTCCAATGTGGGTTGATTATCTACTTAAAGCTTGAAAAAGATTAGAAAAGGTTCTAGATCACAAAAAACTGAGCCAAGGCAGTTTCCAAATTGTGTATATAAATCGGGTCATTGTACAAAGAAAGCATGGCATCCGAGTCACATTCAAAATGGGACCAGTGAACTGGCAGTGGGAAGAGTAATCTGCAATCAGGCCAGTTCCTGAAATCTCACAGAAGACTCAGTAGCATGCGATTGATTTTAGATTTCTGTTTATTTTGAACAAAAAGGAAACAAAGATGGTTTCCTAGTAGCAGCATTTTCTTGGGTGTGCTCTGTTTCCTGGCCACGAACAGAGACACGGTCCCTTTAAGAAAACTTACTGATTCAGCTTTATCTGCAAAAACTATGTGACAAAGAGAGAGTATTTTAAAAGCTCTTCTGGTTGAAAAATGATTAAGGATTCAAAATAAAACAGATTCAGATGAAAAAGAAAAATGTGGTAAAATGTGTAAAAGGTACATAGGCTTCAGAGAAAAAAGAAAGAGGATAAAGTCTTTAAAAAGAGAAATAGGGTAAGAAAAATATAATAAGCCACATAAAGATGGAAAATGACACAAAATCTGGATTTTGGTTGTTATTGTGTGTTCTTTTAATTTTTTAACTGTTAATGAGCTAACTGCAGAAAGACAATGGATTGCAAATGCAAAGACTACTAAGTTAAACAAGAATATATATTTTAAAGGTATTTTGATTTCAAAATTTGTGTCTAAGGATTTATTGCTTCGGAAGAGTTCAGCTTTTGTTTCCACAGAAGTTGAGAACCTGTGGATTGCTTCTAGGCAAATATGGTTTCATCAATCAAGACCCCCTGAAAAAATTTCTGATGGGAAGAGATGGCCACATCAGCTTCATGATTGCAGATTACGATCCACTCTCAAAAACTTGTGAGATTTTCAATGCCCCTTAATCAGCAGGAAGTAGCAATGGAAAACTATGCCCAAATTCCCCAAATATTATTTCTAAATGTTTGTTTTCATTATAAATGTTTGATGGTCATAGTCAATCTCTTTCTAAGAAGAAAAGGGGGATATGGTATATGAATGATTTTTTAAAAGGTTAGATTATTGAATTTACTTAGATCAGGAAATCAGTTGTTAATCTCAAAATGTTTTACATTGGTATAGATTTTGGTTTATTGATAACAAACTTAAGATCAATTCTCTTATGCTGTATGTATTTTTCTACTCTTGTTTAAGATATGGTGTTTATGTAACTGATTAAAAATTGTAATGTATAATTAAGAAATGCATGTTAGATTTTTAGGTATACAAAGATATAATTCAATTAGGTAATCTTCAAATACTTCTAAGATCTACAGAATATGACATTTAAAATATTTTAAGAACTTAGACTTTTCTGGACAATGAGACAGATTTGTTCCTGGCAGCACCAATCTTCTTCAAGAGAAAAATGGGCATTGAAGAAACTCCATGTGGAGTCTACTCTCTTTGTGGCAATTGTTAGCCACTGGACAAGAACCTGTTCTTATATTGACTGCTTGACAGTATGCTGTTTAAACTGTACATGCAGGTTCCATAGGAAGGTGACCTCTGAACTTTTATAGAACAAGCCAAGATGGTCCTTCCGGTTCTTGCTTTGCAGAGAAAACTGTCAGACATTCTTCAGGACTCGAGGAGAAGCAACTGATGAACTGTACCAGAATGGGAAGAGTAGATTTCCTGCTTCACTGAAATGAAAAGAGACTCTGGGCCTGTAGGCTGAAGATGGATGCCCCAACTTTATAAAGAAACTTTGGGTGACTGTCCAGGCAGGTAGGTGTCATCTCTGTCCTTCCTAGATTTTAGAAGTTGTTTGCACTTCTGGTTTTCTTGGGTGAATATATCCTTCTGTGGTCTTTGATGTAGTAGAAGATTAGTTATAGGTACAATTTTTCTTAGTTGTTTGAAAGGTATATGGGATATGACACTTTAGATTCATAAAAATAAGATAGATGATAAGAGTATTTTCTTTAATTTTGCTGAATATAAATAGACTAGATATTATAACTAATTCTTGCTTGATGGTTATTTTGTCATATGTAATTTAGCTATGTTAAAATTTAAACCTTCCTTTTTGATTAGACAGAAAGGGGGAAGTGATGTGAGAATGCCTTTCTGTATGCTGTGAATATCAATCTTTAAATAAAGGAGCTGTTTTGGGCCATGACAGGCATCATAGAAAAAGTAGGAGAAATAAGAGCATAGGTAGGAGAAGCAGGGCAGCATCAGGGAGATCGAGCAAGTTGCCCAAGGAGCAACTATATGGAAAACAGGTGAGCCATGGGCCACATGGGAGACAGATTAATAGAATCTTAAGATATAAGAGCTAGCTAGCAATGTGCCTAAGCCATAGGCCAAACAGCATAAACTTAATATAAGTGGCTGAGTCATTTCTAAGGGCCTGAGCAGCATCAATGGGTGGCTGGGTGGCTAAGGGGTCAGGTGCAACAGGGTCTGTGCCTCTGGCCATCCAGGAACAAGAAACCCCACTACAACACAAGGATGCACATAAGTACCCTAAAGGTATTAGCTTAGCTATGTTAATAGCACCATATTCATAATAGCAAGAACCTGGGAACAACCTAGTTCCCTTTAACTGAAGAATGGATTAACAAACTGTGCTACACCTGCACAATGGAGTACTAATTAGTAGAAAAAAAAGACATCCTAAAATTTTCATGCAAATGGATAGATTTGGAGAATATCCTCCTGAGTGATGTATGACAAGCCAAGAAAAATAAGCATGGATGTCCTTACTCATAAGGGGATATTAGACAAAAAGCAAACAGTACCCAAGTTGCAAACCAAACACCCTGAACAGCTTGGGATCAGATATCAAGAAAGACATCCAAAGATTTTCATAAGAAGAGAAAATAGAGTTTCCCATAGTATATTGCAGTCAAAATGGGTTGCAACCAAGAAGAGTTGGGAACAAACTTTGAAAGAAGGAGATAATTGAGTGAGGGGGAGCAAAGAGGAAGATGGAAAGATATAGATAGATAGACAAAGCCATTTTGGGGTTGGAAAGAGACTGGGTGCTAGAGAAACCACCGAAAAAGAACAGGATGTTCCTGGCCAAGTCTTTAAACAATAGTGGAGGGGGTGCCTAAATAGGACTTCCTCTATGCTCAATGAATAACCACCCTAAGTGTCATCACAAAACCTTCATCCAGCATAGAATAGAGGTGGAGGAAGAGATCCATGGCTGAGTATTGGGCAGACCTCCTGGTCCAGTTGAGAGAAGGAAAGGAAAGTCTTTATGTGCAAGGTGATGGGAATTATGAGGAAAATTTCCACAATGATGACTGGTTGAAGCTTTGGGGGCTCACTGAATCAAGAATAGCCACTTGAGATCCATCAGGGAAAGGAGCTAGGACCTTCAAAGGTAGGCAACTGTCAATTGGCATGGAACTGTGTGGAACCTCAAGGAGTGAGATCAAACTGTGTTCCTGTGCATGGACTGGCACCTTGGAGCCCATTCCCTGCAGAGGAACACCTAATCCAATCTTAACTTTGGGATGAGTAAATTGGACTTGTCTGGAGTGGATATACTCTGCAGAGCTGATCCACCTTGGAACTTCTTGCCCTCTTGGGAAAGGGAATAGGTGGATGGGAATGATGAGGCTGAAGGCTGACTGGGAGGGAGAGGAGGGAAGGGAAGGGGAGTAAGAGGATACATAAATAAAAATGTAATTTTTATTAAAAATAATTAATTAACATAATATAATGAAATAAAAAAAAGTTTGGCAGAATCTAAGCAAAACCATCAGGTCTAGGAATTTTTTTGGTTGATAGAATTTTCACAACCGTTTCAATTTGACTTGGGGTTATGTTTGTTTAAATTGCTTATCTAATCATGATTTAACTTTAATAAGTGATTTGTATTGTGACATTTATAAGTAATTTTCAGATTTCCTAATTTCTGGGAGTAAAGATTTTAAAATTATGGCCTAAAGATTCTCTGGATTTCTTCAGTCTCTGTAGTTACATCCTCAGTTTCAATTCTAAATTTTTTTAGGGGGTATATTTTCTTTCTTCCTTTTACTTAATTCTTACAAGGATTTGTTAACTTTATTGTTCTTTTTTTCAAATATCCAATGATGTGGGAATGCCTTTCTGTATGCTGGGAATCTCAATCTTTAAATAAAGGAGTTGTTTTGGGCCATGACAGGCACCATAGAAGAAGTAGGAGGAGGAATCAGAATAGGTAGGAAAGGAAGGGTGGAGTCACAGGCAGACAGAGCTGAAGCCCAAAGCAGCAACATGTAAGGAGCATAGGTGAGCCTTGGGCCAAGTAACAGACAGATTAATAGAAATGGATTGATTAAGATGTAAGAGCTAGGTAGCAATATGCCTGAGCCATAGATCAAACAGCATAATGTTAATATAAGTGTCTGAGTCATTTCTGGGGACCTGAGCAGTGACGGCGTTCTGCTAAGTGGTCTGGGGCAGCAGGTCTGTGAGTCTGGGCCTCTGGCCGCCTAGGACAAACCTCACTACAACAATCCAACTCTTTATTTCATTGTCTTTGTTTGTTTTTGTTTTTCTTATTGGTTTAGATTTTGTTTATTTCTGTATTACTTACTTTAGCACTTAGTTTTGTTATTTTTGTGATATATTTTTTAGAGTGTAAAGTTTTATTTCTGTATTTATATTGTCAGATATGTGTATATATAAACATTATACATATATACAATTAGTGTTATGAACTTTCCTTACATCTTAATTTCCTTGTATCTCATGCTTTTAAGTATACTGTCCTCTCATCTTAATCTTAATTAAATTCTAAAACATTTTAATTATTTCTTAAGTTTTTATCTTGAAGCATTTTTAACTCATTAATGATCTGTTTAGTTACTATGAGTCTGTAAGTTTTCTTTTCTTTCTGTTGTTAATATCTATCATTAATATGTCATAGTCAGATAGAATACAGGGTGCTATTTTAATTTTCTTTTGTCTGTTGATGACTACTGAATATGTAGTCAGTTTTGGAGAAAGTTCTATGAGGTACTCAGAAGGTATTTTGCTTTGTGCTTACATGACGTGTTCTGTGAACATCTATCATGTCCATTTGGTTTATGTTGTCAGTTAGCTCCTGCTTTGTTTTTCTTTGGATGACCTGTCCATTGGCAAGATATTATAGTCATCTCCTATCACTCTGTGAGAGTCAATATGTGACTAAAGCTGTAGCAGAGACAGTTTTAATAGTTCTTTTACAAACTTAGGTTTCCTTGGACTTAAAGTATAGATGTAAAGAATTGAAATGGCTTCTTTGATGACTAAGTAATACACTTCTCTATCTCTTATCATTAATTTTGGTTTGAAATATATTTTGTCAAAAAGGTTAACAAACTTTTTTTCTTAGGTGTGTTTAGAATTTCTTGTTCCAACCCTTTACCCTTGGTGTCATGATGTGTTTCTTGGCTATAGAATAAAGATGGATCCTGTTTTCAAATAATTTTGTTAGTTTATGTCTTTTTTCTTGGAGAATTAAGACCACTGATTTTAAGACATATCAAAGAATAGTTTTTTGATTCCTATTATTTTGTTGCTGTGGTTTATGCTTCCTTGTTTTTTTCTGGTTTGGATTTGCTGTTCTCTTTTTTTTTTTTTTGTATTTTCTGGGCTGTGGTTAAGTTCTTTAGGGTAGGTTTGCTCATAGGGAATGCATCTATGATACTGCTAGGTATAGCACTGGGATTTCTCATTAAAATGTGTTTCTAAGTATTTGGAACAGACATTTAGTAATGGAGATGGGCTAGAAGTTATATAGTAAGGGGGTCCACAGAAAAGAAGAAAGCAGGTTGCACCACTAAGGTCTCTGTAGCCTTCTGATAATGGGGACAGAGAGAAAATATGTCCACAGAAGTTGTTCTGCTGCATTGCTATGGATGAGACTGTGAGGCAGGAAAGGAGGAACACGATATGTGAAGATGACTTACTTGCTTTCCTGGCCAGTAAGCCTATGAGTTCACAGGGGATGCACAGTATACTATTTGTATTAGGCTTAAGGTTGTAAGAAAGTTGCAAGAATCCATATGCATGCTGTGATTATGCAAGTGGTAGTGTTTACAATTGTTGAGTTGGGTAGACCCTTTCTAGAAGCTTCCTAAAAGCTGTACATTTATGTGGAGCTCCAAGGATAAGCATTCCTGATTCTCCACCCATGCTGGGATGGGACTTTGGATGATAGCAGCCTGGCAGTAACCCATTTTCTACCTCTGTGAAAAACTACAGTAGATACTTATTTACCAAGCTACACTAAGAGACAATATCTTCAGTTTGTTTTCAGTACCCTAATGCAAATAAGACATTTATTGATATCTCCCATGAAAAATCAATGAATTATAAATAGAAACAGCTATTTAAAGACAGCTTGATGTATTTTAGATTTCCTGAGAATGTCATGTAGCAGTGTGGTTTCTCAGCCCCGGGCGGCCAGAGGTCCAGACCCACCAACCTGCAGCCCCAGACCCCTTAGCCACCCGCAACTGCTCAGGCCCCCTAAAATGACTCTGACGCTTATATTAACTTCATGCTGTTTGGCCTATGGCTCAAACACATTGCTAGCTTGCTCTTACATCTTAAATCAACCCATTTTTATTAATCTTTCTGCCACGTGCCCATGGCTCACCTGTGTTCCTTACGTGTTGCTCCTTTAGGCTTCTGGCTCAGTCTGTTTCTCCTTACATGTTGATCCTTTGAGCTTCTGGCTCCTTCTATATGACTCTGCCCTGCTCCTCCTACCTACTCTGATGCCTCCTCCTACTTTTCTTATGGTGCCTGTCATGGGCCAAAACAGCTTCTTTATTTAAAGATTGCTATTCACAGCATACAGAAAGACATTCCCACATCACTTGTCCACATATATTTAAGCCATGAAAATATGTGTCTACACGGAAGCATTCATTGGAGGCCAGCTCTTGTCTCCAATAAGGTTCCTGTTGACCTTCTCTCCATGAGTGCACTTGGAACACAGATAAGAATGTTCAAATAGGAGGAGCTCCATTTACAAAGCTGGATTTTCATATTAAGAATTTTTTATTGGAAATTAAGGACTGTTGGCTTTGTGTTCTAAAAATAATCTCCAAAGCAATGATTACTCTGTGTTTTACCTACTGATTTTTCTCAATGTACATTTTTTAAAAAATAAAAGATTAAAAGCTAAGCAACTTTGTTAATGAACATAACATTTTCTAACATATTAAAATATCCTAGATTTAAATTATATAATTTTTATTAAAAATCAATAACTAAGTATTTTGATAAGATCCTCCAAGTGTTTTCCTATACTCTAACATGTATAAAAGCTCACGAGAGAAAAAAAAAATTAAAGGATTGGGATGTGATTCATTGTCTTTTAAAACCAGAGATAAAATATAAGAAAGTATTCTTATTCAACTGTCTTTTAAATTTATGTAAAACTGTGTCTTACTAAATATATTCACATTGTATTTTTATGAAGGAATTCATTTTTCCTGAAATGATGCCATAGGAAAATCTTTACTTTAATATTTTTAATTACAAACATATAACATACCTTATGAGGTATGACTAGCTATAGAGTTTCAGATAATTTATATAATATTTCAAAGAACAAAGTAAAAAGAAACTTGTACTAACATAAAATGTTTCCTGTATATTTAACAGATACACAGGTCTCAGAATAAAGGGTGTGTTTAGTATCTAGTCTGTAAAGTGCAGTACAGTGTTGGAGAGGATCACCACAGGTACCAGACATTCAGCTCATCCTGCCCTGTCCCTGCCTAGCATCAGTTATAGACTTATGCTTTTAATCACTCTGAATTATATGATTCTTACTCAAAAAGACAATTGTTTGTGTTAATTCACAACTCAATCTCTGTCAATTAATTAAGAAAGTTTAGACCAAGATCATAAATACAAATGACCAATCATACCAGAGAGAATGTACAGCTCATGCTGGGGAGGATGTGAAGAAAGAGGAACACTTCTCCATTGCTGTTGTGAATACAAACTTGTATAGTCACTTTGGAAAACAATATGGCAGAGTCTCAGAAAATTGAGAATTAATTTACCTCAATACCCAGCAATATCACTTTTGGTCATATACCTAAAAGATGTTCAATCACACCACAAGAACAATTGCTCAAATATGTATCTTTATTCTTAATAAACACAACCTGGAAACAAACTAGATGCCTACAACCAAAGATTGAATAAAGAAAATGTGATATATTCATAAAATGAACTATCAGTTTGCTGTTAAAAATAATGACACCAGGGAATTTTTAGGCGAATATATTGAATTAAAAAAAAAGAAAAAGAAAACTAAGTGAAGGAACCCAGGCCACAGAAAACAAATATGATTATTCATTCATAAGTGAATATTAGCTATAAAGATGCTACAATCTACTGACCCAGAGAGGCTAGGTAACAAGCAAAGCCCAGTAGAGGTTCATAGATCTCTCTGGAAGAGGAAATAGAACAGATCTACTTCAGGTTAACTGGGGGTTGATGGGCATGGAAACTTGAGGGATCAGGTTGGGGGAGCAGAGGGGAGAGTACTAAGAGAGTTGACTACAATGGGAAGGTTTATGTGCTGTGTAGAAGCCTGAATCAAGGGAAACCCCATGAGTCTACAAGATGTTTCCAGCTAAAACTCCTTGTAGCAGTGGCTTCATTGCTTTAACTCCCTGAGATCAAACTGGTGACTTCCCCAGTTGTCATTGAAGAACCTCTTTCTGAATGAATATGGGAAAAATATAGATTTAGGTGGCTGGGCAGAATGGAGATTAAGGGAGGAAATGGGAGGAGAGAAGGGAAGGGAGGCTGTGACTAAAATTTTTCTTGCCAAAATTTATCAGAATAGTTAACTCCATAAATAACTATACAGGATAGCAGTGATATACCAGTAAACCAATATGATTTTATGTGGAGTTCTAGATACACTCTGCAACCCTGCAATTTTTCCATAAAAAAAAGCAATGGCAGAAATGATAATTGAGAAATTATTTAAGACCAACAATAGAAAATAAGATGCATTTAAAAATGAAACCTGCCATAATTGCTTGACATTACCAGAGACAAAAAGGCATAATTTAAAAAAAAAAAAAAAAAAACTCAGGTGTAGTGGGATTATTTCTTAGTAATTTGTAAATATTTGTCCCTCCTACTGGTAAACAAAAAGTGAATTGGCCATAAGACAGACAGGAAGTGTGGGATGGGCTATGAAACTAACAAAATTCTGGTAACAGAAAAAGCAGAGCAGAGACACCAGCAAAGATGCCAGCAGACACAGGGGATAGAAGACAACCATGCTGCTCTGAGAAAACATACTAAGCTACATGGTTAAACAGATTAATGGGAATAGATTGAGTTAAGTTAAAAGATCTAGCTAGCAATGTGTCTGAGCCATAGGTCAATCAGCATGAAATTAATATAAGCCTTTGTGTGTTTATTTGGGGCTAAGTGGCAACAGAGCTGAGAGTATATCTGAACCTGTGGGCAAAGCTGGAAAGTCCAGGCCAGAAATATTACACCCAGGGCCACCAAATCATTCCTATTCAATAAAAAAATTTCAGGGGGCATTACCTTCCTAACTTCAAATTTTACTATAAAACTAAAGTAATAAAAACAGCTTAGTACTGGTATAAAAACAGACTTATGGATCAATGGAATCAAAATGAAGACCTTGACATTAATCCACATACTAATAAACACCTAATATTTGACAAAGAAACCAAAATTATACACTGGGAAAAAAGAGCATCTTCAATAAATGGTGCTGGAATAACTGGACAGTGGCATGAGGAAGAATGCAAATAGATCCATATATATAACCCTGCACAAAACTCAAATTCAAGTAGATCAAAGACCTCAACATAAACCTAGTTACAAAGAACCTGACAGAAAAGAAAGTGGAAAATACCTGGAATACATTTCTACATGAGACCATGTCATAAATGTAACACCAGTACTATAGGCACTGAGAGCAACAATTACTAAATGGGATATCCTGAAACGGAGAAGCTTCAGTAAGGTAAAGAACATGGTGAATAAGACAAAACAACAGCCTAAAGAATGGTAAAATATAGTCACCAACCCTACATCTGACAGAGGATTGATCTCTCAGAATATACAAAAAAACTTAAGAAACTAGGGGTCAAAAAACTGAATAATTGAATTTAAACATGGACTACAGAGTTAAATAAAGAATTCTCAGCAGAATAATTTCAAATGGCTGAATGACACTTGAAGAATTGTTTTATATCCTTAGCCATCAGAGAAATGTAAATCAAAACAACTCTGAGATACCATCTTACACCTGTCAGAATGGCTAAGATCAAAAACACTGATAGCAGCCTATGGAGGGAATGTGAAATAGGGAGAACACTCCTTCATTGCTGGTGGGAATATAAACAACCACTTTGGAAATTAGTATGGTGATTTTTCAGAAAACCAGGAATCAGTCAACCAATGATCCAATAATACTACATAGGAACACCTTGCTTAACCTTGATACTGGGGTGAGTGGCTTGGTCATACCTCACGGAATATGTCAGACCATATTGACTCACCCTGGAAGTACTTGGGGTTAGGGAAAGCTGAGAGAGGGTTTGGAAAATGGGTAGAATGTGGAACAGTGGTAAGTATGTTTTAAAAAATTAAATAGAAAATTAAAAGAAAAATGATAACTTCTTTGAGTTACACAGCACCATTATTGTCTTTTATGATTATTGTTCAGGCTGGTACAAAGATGTCAAATGCAGCATAACATTATGAGGTAATTATATTTGAGTGTTTTTTAAATTGCATTTAACATTTCTCCACCAATTACAATCTCACACTTCAGCAGTAATTCTTTACAGATACTTCACACGTATTTAGTTTGATGACCTTGCTAATGGGAATATAGGGTATAGAACAGAGGCAGTGGTCAATGTTTCAATAAATTTTACATATCTGGTATTATTATACTACTAGAAAAATGTGTATCTTAAAATAAATGATAGTTGTGTTTTGTGATGTTCACTAGTGATTTCAAAGATAACTGTAATTTTTGCCCTTTATTTAATTTGAAAATAATTGGTGGTGTGCATTTATAAGGGAAGACAGTGGCAATTTGCCTGACAGAATTTCAATTAATTTATCTGGGAAACTTTAAGATGTTCAGATACAGAGGATTTTGTTTGAGTTTTTTTTTTATTTTTTTTTTATTTTTATTTATTTATTTATTTATTTTTTGGTTACTGCCATCAGATTTTATGTGCATCTATTCACTGAAGAATATCAGAATTGTGCTTCAAAACGAAGTCACAGTTCATTGAAAAGAATTTGGATGTTTCAAGTATCTGACAGTATAAAGAAGGTCAAAGAGAAACATTTCAAAGAGCTTGTTGTACTTTGTAAATATGGTTCTAATTAGATCTAAATGTGTCTTTTTAGTTTACCTTCTCATGCAATATCTACAATTATCTAAATTAATTTGAATAGTTAATGTGGTCAACATCTATATTCTTTTCTCTGTGATTTTATATGCTATTTGTATTTTTATGGCTACCAAAGGCAAAAGAATTCATGCTTTATCCCTAATATGCATCCAAACTTGATATTTTCAAGTTCCAGTTTACAAATTTTCTATTTGATTTATAATCAATTCATGAATCATTTTCACAAATTTTAACATAAATTGGAGTTAGATTTAAAAAGGTTCACTTATTAATTTGAATGTTCCAAAAGCCAGAAGATATGAAGGGTTAATGATCTGATTTGTTTACAGAGAGAAGCCAATAGGGGCTTTATTGTTTTGAAGATCCATGTTTATATATTTAATGTAGGAGAATATACTTGAGCATTATTCAAACACATCCCAGTATTATACTAAACATATCTGACATCTGGTTGTTTTTTGTGAAGGGTCAATAGACTTTAATAATTGACAGTATGTTACTAAGTTAGTATGATGGCATCTTCTTCCAAATCAGTGTTTCTGTAACAACACCACAAAAGAATTCTAAAAATACAGTGGATTTGAAATACAAAAGCATAAAAGAAAAAATTATGTAAATGAATAGTTAGATGATTCTACACCCTGGGAATAATAAAACATGACTGTATTATTAAAATTTTGTCAAAGAAAATGGATAAATTTAAGTATTTCCTATTAAATTTTAAAAACCAAAGTCAATTCTTAGCCATAGTGTTTCACACAAATGTATTCTAAGAGCTTGAGAGACTGACAGGAGAACTATTCTCATTTTGTCACAATACCAAGAAACAGAGAAATTTAGTCCTGTACTACAGGATGAGACATGAGAAATCATATCATAAAAAACAAAAAATAAAACCAAATAATGAATAAGACACAGGCTTATTATACTCCTCAGGAGGCTGAAACAGGAGTGCCACATTTTAAAAGCCTTTCTGACTCATAGAGTAGACCTAACAGAATCCTGGACAATGAGAACCTGTATCTGAAAAGAGCTCAGTGTCCACAAGCTAACAAGTAGATAATGAATTCTGAAACCTTTACTAAAAAGAATATTATTCTGCTGTTAAGATAAATGAAATTTGCAGGAAAATAGGTGGTACTAAAAAACAAAATCAGAACATCCCGAGTGAGGTAACCCAGACTCAAAAATACAAATACTAAATCATTTTTCTATGTTAGCTTTTACAATTTGAGACGTGTGGGCCACAAACCAAATAATCATAGTAAAGGTCCAGAGAGAGGAGAGGCTTTACTAAGGAAAGAGAAATAGATGATAGTGTTACAGAGCAATAAGGGGGGAGATGGAATAGGGAGTTAAATGGGGAGGAAGATGGGAGATGATAGCTAAGAAGAGAAGGAAAGACCACTAATACTAAATAATGAAAACCTACTATTGTAGAAGCTTCCTTATATATATGGAATTTAAATGGTGTCACCATATAATGGGAGAGACAGTGTCTCTGCTAGACCTAAAGTATGGTTGATATACCCATTGTAACTCCATTGAATAAGACCACATTTTCCTCTACCACATGCTATCAATTACAAACTGCTCCCTGATTAGAAGTTGCATTTTGTGCCCACTTCACTTTCCGAACCTTGGTATTTTGTCTGCCTTGCTGGGATTGTGCAGGTCTTGTCTGGTTCATAGTATTTGTTAGTTCGTATGTGCTTCAGCCATGTTATATCTGGAAAAGGCTATTTCTTTGGCATTTTCCTTCAACCTTGTCTCTTCAAGTTTTTCATACTCCTCATTATAGACCCCTGAGTCTGAGGAAAGAGGTGTAATAAAAACATCCAATTGAGGGCTGAGTTCTCCAAAGTCTCCCACTTTCTGCACATTGTCCATTAATTGTTATCTACTATAGAAAGAATCTATTGTGATGAGGATTGAGTGATACACTCATTTTTGGATATAGCTACATAATTTTAGGAGTCATTTTTATTGTTATGTTACTTTAGCAAAATAATACTAAATTTTCACTTTGGGCCCTTAACCTGTCTGGCCTCAGGTTCTTGGTTTCACTAACAGTGTCAGGTATGGATTGCATATCAAGGAGTTGGATCTTAAATCAAATATTTTAAAGTGGCATGTTACTCCTCTAACATCTATATACCTGTGAGTATGCATTGTAGGTAGGTCTTTACTGTAGCTTACAGGATTCAGAGCTCCATAAGACTGATGACTGCTTTTCTAGTAGCAAGTATAGTAACTTTTAGTACAATGAATGCTTGTCAGTAGAGGTGAAGCTTCTATTTGAGCAACAGCTCAATTATTGCATATTTGATGCCATAAGTATGTTGTCTTAGATAACAGGGTCTTACACTCAAGTTGTGGATGATAACTAATGTCCTATCCTATGGAATCTATGGTGTGGTTTTGGCTGGCAAATTTAACACTGTAATCCATTCCTAGTACTTCAGTTTTATTTGGTTATATTATGTTTATATAATATCTAGGTGGGACATTTTCTCTTCATTACTTGGTAACTTTATTTGAAGTCTTTATATATATATATATGGGTATACATTTAAAATTTTTTTAGTAATAGGTTTTTATATGGATATTCAAAAAGTTGTTAGTTTTAGTTATCCTTTCAACACTTCCTCTACTACTATGCCTTCTCTTCCCCCTTATTTAGTATTTCTATCATGATTTTCTTTTTAATCTATTTATTATATTTATCATTTGTTGAATATTTCTATTGCCAACTTTCAGTCCTTACTACCTAACCTTTATGAATGGTTTGAATTAAACACATATGTAAATCTTAAAGATAACATTAATATATATGAGTACACATTTAATATTTGTGTTTCTGGGTCTAGGTTAACTTAAAGAGGGTGATGATTCTAGTGCCAACCATTTACTAAAATTTTCATTTTTCTAAACAGCTAAATAATATTTTATGGTAAAAATGTATCCTATTTTAGTCATCCACTCATAAATTGATGAACATTTATAATGTTTCCACTTTCTAGATATTATGAATAAAGCTGCAGTAAAATGGCACACCTCTGTAATAAGATGTATACTCCTTTTGGTATCTGCCCAAAGGATATAGATATAATTTTTGGATTTTTTAGAAATATCCACACTGATTTCTACTGCAATAATTTTTGTTTGTACTTGTACCAGCAATAAATGCTTACATTTTCTCCACATCATCCCCAGCATGAGCTGTCATTTTATATTGATCTTGGCCATTTCTCTTCTGTGAAATGAAATCTTGATATAGATTTGATTTGCACTTCCCTGCTGACTGAAGATATTGAACATTTTTAAGTGTTTCTAAGCCATTTGTAGTTCATCTTTTGAGAATTCTCAATTTAGTTCTTTACTCAATTCTTATGGGAATATTTGTTTTCTTAATGTTCATTTTCAAGGGTGTTTGTATATTCTAGATGTATTTTTTTCTCTTCTCTATCATGCCACAATGGTTTTTGTTTTTGCTATCCTGAAGAGTTTAGCTTTATAATGCCCAATATATTAATATTGTTAATGTTATTGTCTGTGTTCTATTAGAGTGTCCTTTTCAGAAAACTTTTCTGTACACCAGAGTTTCAGTCTAGACTCTATTTTCTCTTCTATCATATTCAGGGCATCTGGACTCATGTTGAAGTTCTCCATCCATTTGGATCTGTGTTTGTTGCACTGATTGATATGCATCTACTTGAATTCTTCAGCATGCAGCCATTCTGTTTGACCATCACTAGTTGTTGAAAATGTTTCTTTATCTCCTGTGTACATTTTTTGCTTCTTAGTAAAGAAGCAGGTATTTGTATGTGTGTAGAGTTGTGCTGCTGTGTTCAATTCACTTTTTCGCATCAACATGTCTGTTTTAGACTAAATCATGCTGCCTTTACTACTTTACTTCTGTAGTACAACTTGAAATCTGGTTGGGGATAATTCCAGCAGTTATTTTATTACTGAGTGTTTAACTATTCTCTCTCTCTCTCTCTCTCTCTCTCTCTCTCTCTCTCTCTCTCTCTCTCTCTCTCTCTCTCTCTCTTTCTCTCTCTCTCCCTGTGTGAGCACACACACTTTGATAAGAGTTTAATTCATTAATGTCTTAGTGTGTGATAATGCCGCTATGATTGTATTAAAGACAATACTATGAATATGTTATTCTTCCTAATTATAGCATTTGAAATCACATTCCTGGGCACATACCTTGTTTTGAAGCTAAGAAATAAGAGGTTCATTTCTAATACATACCTTGGAAAAACCTAAGTTACTTCATAGCTAGATATTTAGATCCTTTCAGAAATTGAAGGATGATTATCCTTAGAAACACAGCTTTTATAATCATGTGATCACAATTTGCTTATGGCCAGTATTGTATTTTATACCTGGACCTTTCTTGAGTTATGAATGTCTCTAAGCTTTAAGATAATTCATTACATGAACAATTTGAAGGTAAATAAACAGTATTCTTTAATATTGAAACACATTTTTACATGATACATTCATATCTACTTTCCACCTAATAATTAATTATTTAAATTATTCCCAATAGGGATATTTCACACCATCAAATTAAGACCTAAAATCAACATATGTATTCAATATATTAGTTACAATCCAACAAGGATCCTGTGCTTAAATTTATCTTATTTTTTTCTTCAAAAAATAAATTTGGGATAAAATTAGAAAGGAAAGAAATAGCAAGAGAAACCCACTTATAATCTCTTTCGCCAGGAATGTTATTTTCCATCTTCTTCCTTGAAGTGTTTCCTCAGCTCCTCACTCCTCATTTCCAAATCTGTATGTGCCCCACTTATAAAAATGCACTAAGTCCGTACTTGCTGACAATTGCATAGAAGACTTTTTACACAATATTTTAGTTTCACAAAATTAAATTTCTATTATTAAAAACTACATTAGAAAAGAGCTTGTTTTTAAAGACATTATAAGAATTTTGCATAATTTCTTTAGAGTAAGAAAACAAATTGTAGTGATTAAAGTGAGAGGAATGAATTTTAAGCTTTTTCATACTTATTAAAATATTTTCATGAATGTGACACTACATAGTTAATTCTTTTATAGCCAAGCATGCAGCTTTGAGCACTCTTAAAACTGTGGAAAATCACTATTTAAATTTTTAGCTAGTTTGTGACACATAAAGAAAATTATTCTCAACTTTTCTGGTAGAATATTTAGTCTCCTTTAAAAATAATGTTTGAGTGTATTGTTGAATAAGAAAAGATAAAAGCAAACAAGCCAGACAGGAACAAATGTTTGTCTCTCCCTGTGACTTCTTTTCAAGCATTGCAGCCACCACATACCATGCACACACACACACACACACACACACACACACACACACACACACACACAAATACACACAAATACACACACACATACACACAAACTTTAAAATAATAAATTTTTAAAACTTGTTTTACTGTTAATTAAATTTTAATTTAATTAAATTTTAAAATATTTTAGTAGATTTTAAAATTCTAACTGACCATGACTGATTGACAGAAAATATTATCATTCATACAAGTAAAGTGATGTGGTAATGCCTTTCTGTATGCTGTGAATATCAATCTTTAAAGAAAGGAGCTGTTTTTGGCCATGACAGGCACCATAGAAGAAGTAGGAGGAGAAATCAGAACATAGGTAGGAGAAGCAGAGTGGAGTCAGAGGCAGATCAAGCAAGGCGCCCATGGAGCAACATGTAAGGAACACAGGTGAGCCACAGGACACATGGCAGACAGATTAATAGAAATGGGTTGATTTAAGATGTAAGAGCTGGCTAGCAATGTGCCTGAGCCATAGGCCAAACAGCATAAAGTTAATAAAATTGTCTGAGTCATTTCTGGGGGCCTGAGTGGTGGTGGTGTCTGGCGTGGAAGGATCTGTGCCTCTGGCTGCCTGGGACGAAGAAACCCACCACTACACCAGTAAAGCTTTTGTTTAAGTCTGATTTCATAGATATAGCATCAGCATTCGAAAAATAGATTTCATGAAGCTTAAAGAATAAGTCAGTATTGTAGACTTCAAGTCTTAGGAAATGCATGATATCACCAAGGAAACAAGAGTTGTGCAAATATCACAAAATATCATCATTTATTAGTTTGTAGTCCTGATAGAAAACATAACTATATTTTTCAAATATACTCTTATAATATTGAGAATGTATCTTCAGAAACTTATTAAGGTTTTATCACTCAAGCTGTTCTCTAAATGTCATCCCTGATCCTTCTCATATGGTCTCAATTACATACTAGAATAGTTATCTCTAGAATGCAGAATATGGGCAAGTTAAATTATTCTTTGAAGTCTTATCTACAAACAAGGTGCAAAGAGACCATAAACAGTCAGTTATGACTAAAATCATTTCACTGATCCCCAAGTATCCAATATTTCATTGTTTCACATAGCATGTAAAACCCACAGATTGGAAGAGGAAAAGGAAGAAGAAGAAGAGGGGAGGAGAAGGAGGAGACAGGGAGGAGGCAGGGAAGAGAAAAACAAAGAATTGGCAGAATTAGAATTCTCTAAGAGGAATGCTTTTAGAGATAATATATATATATATATATATATATATATATAGTCATTCTGGATATTATAGATTACATATAAATTAAATTAACATACATTACTTATTATGATCGAATGGACTCACTGGTCCACTATCCTAATCCAATCTTTGATCTCCAGCTTCCACTTCTGAATATTAAAGGGATCAATTTTATAGAGAAAAATAGGTGAGATATATGATAAAACAGTTTTACAGCATTGGATTTCAGGCAAGAAAACGGGATAACAAAATGGCAAGCAGCTCATCAGGGGAGTTTTGCCATTACCCAAATCTACTGTGTCAAAAGGAGTGTAGAATGTCTTAAAATAAAAAAAAAATACTCTGATCTCTGAGGGGAAAAATGCTTTTAGAGATAATTCATATATGTGTATATAATGATACACATATATCCATATGTTATTTATAATGATCCAATGAACTCACTGGTCAGTCCTCCTAGCCTAATCTACCAAGAGTCAGGTCCCTCAGAGAGATCCTGCCTCCTGAAACAAAGTGGGCTGTTTTTGAGGAACCACATCTCTGTCCTCCATGTGCTGTACACACAGCCATTTATTAAAATGACTGTTTGTTGAGTTTCTTTCATATATAGCTTACCAATGCTGTCAATCAAACCCAGGACCTCAATCACATTTTACTTAAGCAAATGTTTTACTACTCAACTATGTACATAGCTTGAGATAATAGAGTATATTGTAGGTAGACATATCTTGGAAGTGAATATCCTCTGCCATTCTTGCTGATAACTAAAAACAAATATAAACAAATGGGGGAAAGGTGGCTCTTAATTTTCATATTGCCCCCCCCCATATATTGAGAAAGCAAGATATTTTACTCCTGATAGGCGATATTCTGTAAAGTGAAGGATATCAAAAGTATCAGAAAGGGGAAAATATATAAATTATATTGTGAAAATTTTACAACTCGACTGAGGGCACAATAGTCTTATTTCTAGAGCAAAACTTGTTTCTAACCTGATAATTTCATCACCGCTATTGCTGGTTGCTGCTCAGTAAGTTTGTACTGTGGACATGGACATTCCAATGACAGCAATACTGGGCCCTTGTTTCAGAAGAAAAAAGAAGTTCTATATTAAATGTTATTTTTTAAATTGGGGATCTGCAAGATAAATTAATTATATAAGCAAATATTTATTTAGTACATCTAAGATTACAGTTAAAGATCTTGTATATGCCATAAAATATCTACATATCATTAACATGTTTGCCCTTATTTTGAAACAGGAATTTCAAAAAATAATTGAAGAAATTAAAAGCAAAAGAAAAATGAAAGTGGAAATAATGGAGATAGTCAATTCTTCAGTAAAAAGAAATCTAACTGCTATCTCTCATGGGCACATTCTGTATAAATCATGTTTATGAATGAGTTCTCTACCACCTCCTATGGGTCTGCTTACAGTAAGGAAAACATGATTAGGTAATCTGCTGATGTACAGAAACTTCCAGATGCACAAGACCCAGACATAGCTTACAATAATGAAATGTGAGTGAATGTTATCCAACTTGCTGTATTAATTAATTTATTAATTAATCTGTAAATGAAAATTTTCATTTGCTTAAAATTTCTGTTCAAAGGACTGTAGCACTGAGCATTATTTTTTTTAGGGGTGTGACTTTAAGACAGGATAGTATATTTTTCAATAAATATGCTCTATATGCCATGTATTTTTGTTTACTTAACTTTTGACCTCCTTATATTTTCTCAGACCTGAGACAGAAAAAGTTATGTCCATTAAAATCATTTCAAACAGTTTTGTGTGTGTGTGTGTGTGTGTGTGTGTGTGTGTGTGTGTGAAATATATTTTTCACTGTGAGTAGCCTTCAATTAGATGCTACTGAGTTTTCTAAAGAAATAAAAGGAAGAAAATATTCTTCATCCTTCAGAGGAAATAATCTAAGAATTGGAAAAAGTTAAGGGAAGTAGAGGCACTCTTCCCAAGTTACATTAGTTCTTCTTTTTTAATCTGGGACATTGTATTGCCTCTTTTGGTAAGAGTCTCATAAAATTAAGGATACCAATACAGAACATGATTCATAGCAAAGCCATTTCATCTCTCCTTTAATTAGACTAGAGATTCAAAAGAGAAGTTTACCATGCTTTTGACAAATGCTGTCATAAATGTTGGCCAACCTTAAAAATAAAGATGAGAGCACAAACCAACAAGGAACTGTCTAAAACTCAATTTTCTCATTTATATGTGGATCAGAGCTCACTTTCACAATTAAGTAGAGAGGTATTTTATCTCATGATTTCCCCTAGGTCAAAGAACAAAAAAAATCAACACTCCATTCTTCTGCTGCATCTTGAATTTTGAATATGTGAAAGCATTTAGTCTCTAACTTAGCTGTCAATAAACTATACCATGTTGAACAATAAATTCAGAAACTTATTTCTCAATAAAGTTTTAGGTAGCTAAAATAAATATTGATTCCTGAAAATTACTTTAAAATACTAGTACAGTCAAAGTAAGAAACAACTATCATAAGAGCAAGCTAAGTAAGCTGATTTAGTTTTATAAATATTTTATTTTTTGGTTAGGCTTTGAAAGTTATTTTTTCTTCAATAAATGTGTTTACAATAAGATTCTAATGGATTTTATACATTACTCCATCTATTTCTACAAAGTATATTTTAAAATCAAGACATATCAGTTCCCCCAGGCTTTCTCTCTAGCACCCATGGATTGATTCACACAGAACTGATGATCTGGACGACAGTTTATCTCCTAATTTTCCACCTTGCTATCTCTATGGATTTTGCAAAAGCTTTACTCCCCACAGTTCATGTTTAAAGTCTCAAGGTCTCCTCACCTTATCACCAGCTTTCTTCACCTCCACTGTCAACTGAATGCTCCTTGTTTATTCTCAGAGGACTCGTCCTTTGTTGCTCATCATGGCATGTCTTGTAGTTACATCATCCTAATTTCTCTTGCATGATCAAAATTCTATGTACATACTTCCTGTTTCCTTATGTCTCTATGTATGCTGCTTATACGAACATCTTTCTTTGTGTGTCTTAACTGTGCCAAAGCTGATAAAACAGATACAAATCTGCATCTGCTCTCTCTGCCTGTTCCAGACAATCTTCTACCTTGTGATGCAATGTTCCCTGTGGCACACTGTGCACAGCACAGTCTTATCTAAGTCTTCTTGTCAGTATTATATGTAGACATCTTGGTGTTTAACACATATAGTCAGCAGCTGCCTAGTAACCAAAAGTCATTGTCCTTATTTCATACCGGGCCCACTGAGTATTTTGAGGGACATGATCATTATAAAGTTGTCATCTGACATAGCATCACATCTCTAATTCCAGGTCATTGTTGCATTTCCTCCTCCCACCTACCGTCCTTCTTTAAAAAAAATCATGGTCTTCTCTCCTCACCTTTCTTCTCTTTCTTTCTTCTTGGATGGAACTCTTGATTTTCTCCTGTCTGCTGGCATTGTTCTTATGGATTTAATCCTCTCTACCCAGACTCCCATGACCCTCTCAGAATCTGTGCCAACTGCTCGACAATCTTCACCAAATTTTACCTTTCTGATATCTAATTTACTTTTTTAAAGATGTATTTAGTGATTAAAAACTATAAGGGAAACTTTAATTTTGTTTTTAACTTTTCTGAAAACTCAGCTCTATTTCAAACCACACCACAGAAGTAAGTTCCTTTGCTGGATAAACTACTCAGTGGGCCTCAGTGGCACAACTAATGCCTGCATTTCTTAAATGTGAGTTGAGCAAATGTCTCTTATTTTTCCAGAGGTATGGATGCATTTTATATGTATTCCTCCACCAAAAAAAAAAAAAAAATCAGGGTCAAGAAACGCACGGTATATAGAAATGTTTCCTTTCTCTGGGCAGAACTGAGAGTTTGATTGAGCCAATGCTTTTTGTAACCAGATCTCAACTCGAATTCATTACTCACAACACTGCTTCAAATTAATTGTCACCATCCATGAAGTTTGTACACAAAAATATCACTTTTATGGTTAAACTTAGCAAGTCTCAGTTTTCTTTGGCTATTATGTTCAAAATACAGGGACAGATTGAAATTAGAAACTTAGGTAACATTCAGAACAGGGTGTAATCTGGACAAGTGAATCAATGAAGGTTCCAAGCATGATGCCTTGGGCCAAATTCCAAATACTAAGTTGGAGAGACAAGCAGCAAATTCCTCAGCTGTATGCTCTCTGCTAAGTCTCCTTTTTCCTGAATTTCTCTTTCACATCTCCCTTTCTTTTTTTCTAGTCTCACTTTTCTCTTAAAAAGGATTGGGAGTTGATAGATTAAACACCCACACACTCCCCACCTGCACCCCCACCCCTAACACTCAATTTCTTCTCAGTGTTCTCCACAGAACAGAATCACTACATGGAGAGAAGAGAAGTGGATCTAAGCAATGTGCTTATACAATATGGGTACAGGCCACGCTAAAGACCATAAGAGGATGAACATCCCAAGCCTATTACCTGGACTCATAAACTCTTCCAGTATCTCTGGACTTTCTGGAAGGTTTATGCTTATTTTATCTCAGTCACTCACTCATTTTATGTACTTCTTATTAATTTCTTAACTTTGTTTTTTTTTCAGTGCCAAATAAGACAAGTATATTTACAAGGTTTGGATGGAGTTGACACATGGGGTCAAATTTCCAGGCTTGCCATCCAGTATAGTGCCTACTAAGATGAACATTAAGTATTTGTTAATTTAAGAACAAATAATTGAGGATAAAAATAGTTTAATATAGAATAAATAAACTTGATTAATAAACATGCAACATATTCTCAAATGTTTATTTCTAAACTTGTTCAGAATTCTGAGTGTATTGTGAAATTAAAGTCTACATTACCTGGAATTGTGAAAGCAACTCATGGTCTCATAACATTTATAACTTGAATATATCAAAGCCATAATATATAATTTAATGAGTTAGAAAGCATTTAAAATTTGTTACTTTTTTTGGTTTTGTTTATTATGTATATTAAAATTAGCTCTGGCCCTCATGAACTTAATAAGCATAAAAGAAACAGTGATGCTTAAGATGGATGATATTGCATCACTGACCATGAGTGTGAGCCACTACAATAAACTGTTAGGATTTATAGTATAAAATTGTTCATAGAGACACTAAAGTAAATAATATTATGCTAATCAATAATTTGGATATTTAATTAAACTAAACATAATTGTATTGATTTCTCCAGTGCTAAAAATTGCTCAGGGGTTGTGAAATAACTCAAGTTCTTGTTAAGATTTTAAATTAAAGCATAAGTTTGTACTCCAATCAGTATACAAGAAAAAGCAGGGAGAGCCATAAGACAGCTGACAATGAGTATGCAGACACTGTCTCACATAGTAAATAGTACTTTTTATATAAGCTCAAATCATTTTTACAGCTAGATGTCAGAATGTTTCCATTTGTCAGTCTTCTGTGCTCTAATTTAAAAAGGTAAACAAAATTCAATATTTTCTGTCTGCATGAATGCCATATAGTAAGCAACCACTTAGGCATTATGCCCATGACATTTCTTCTTTTTTAAATATACATTTTTTTTTATTTAAAAGGGTTTTTGTTGTTTAACATACACACTACTGTTTTCCCTTCCTCCTCACTTCCCAGTCCTCCCCCAGTCATTTCCCCATCCATTCCTCAGTGAGAGTAAGGACATCGAGTGTGGCATATTCAAGATAAGGTAGAACCAAGCCCCTCACCCCAGTATCAAGGCTGAGCAAAGTTTTCCTCTAGGGAATGGGTCCAAGAATTCAGTTTCTGTACTAGGAATAATTTCTGTGGCCTCATAAACTGTCCACCATGCCTTTCAACTGTCATCCACTCTCAGAAGGCCTAGTTCAGTCCCATGGAGGTTCCCTAGCTGTCAGTTCATAATCAGTGAGCTCTCAATGTCTGCATCAGCTGTTTCTATGGGTTTTCTCATCAGGATCTTGACTCTTTTGCTCATATAGTCTCTCCTCCCTTTCTTTGCCTGAACTGGGAGTTTGACCCAATACTTAGCTGTGGATCTTTGCATCTGTTTCCATCAGTTATTGGATGAAGGTTCTATAATGACAATTATGGTGGCCATCAATTTGATGATAGGGAAAGGTCAGTTTAGGAATCCTCTACAACATTGCTAGGAATCTTAGCTGAAATGGTCTGTGTATTCTTAGGTATTTCCCTAGCATCAGGTTTCTCTCTGACCACATAGTGGCTCCCTCTATCAAAGTCTCTCTTTTGTGGTTCTATTTCTTTGTTCCTCACCAACTCAATCATATTATTCCTTCATGTTCCCTCCCAAGCACACCTTACTCTCATCCCCCTATGTACCAATTTACTCAGGAGATCTTATCTATTTTTCCTTCCCAGGAAGATCTATAGATGTCTCTCTTCGGCTCCTCCTTGTTACGTAGTGGCTCAAAGATTATGGAATGTAGCCTGGCTATCCTTTACTTTATGTCTAAAATCCATTTATGAGTGAGTACATATTATGTTTGTGTTTCTGGGTCTGTGTTACCTCACTCAGGATGGTATTTTATAGATCCATCCATTTGGCTGCAAATTTCAGAATGTCATTTTTTTTCTGCTGTGTATTACTTCATTGTGTTAATGTACCACATTTTTTAATACACTTTTTTGTCAGTTAAGGAACATCTAGGGTTTTCTGCAAGGTCTGTCTATTACTGTTGGAGTTATATTTTGATATAGCATGATACAATGTTTTACCCGGTAAGCTGGTTTCAGGTGTGTATGAATGGAAAGGTCTTGTGCTCTATGCAGGAGCCACAGTGGGAAACACACTTAGATGCTGTTTCTACATAGAAAGACTCATTATAATAATAGAGAGATATTGTTGTAATAACAGAGGAGGACATAAGCAAGAAAGGGAGTGTGAGGATGGGAATTCTTTTTAAATGGGGCTTGTCATCATCATCAGAACTCAGAGCAGGGCATGGCTTCAGAAGCTAGAGCAGAATCATAACACTAAGAACTCTAATGTAAATATCTGATACATAGGATATTGGATACATGTCTCTATGGAGTCATGACCCACAGTTTAAGAAACACTACTTGATATGTTTATTTAAACCAGTCACTAAATACAACTCTTCACAAACTGGTTTATTTTGTAGAAACCAGAATGATCTCTTTACCAGTGTCTCTAAGTGCTCAAAATTCAAGGTAAGGTCACATAGTACACCAAGAAAATCCTAGGAATCACCTTTTACATTCCAGTGTGCTGGTGAATAGATAGGCCTAACTGTTCAGCCAAAACCTTCCCGTCCTTAGGGTAAACATTGGAAAGATAATTTACTAATTTCTAATAGTCTCTTTAAGGATTACAAAAATGGTTACCATTAAGTCTGATGTCTTTCTCCATTTAATCATATAATTTGCAGAACCACAAGCTATTCAGTCAAAACAAACATTCATCCTTCTGCTCCATGGTTCCTACCCATATCTAGGAATATATTCTTCTTTTCTGATGTTCAAATATATTGAATATATTGACTGTCTTTTACACTATCAATGAACATTGGGATGGATTCTCATAGAAGGATCTCTATCTAATCATTGACAGCTTTGCTGACTTTAGTAGTCTGGGCTGCATTTGTAATTTCTTGGACTCTGTAAAACATCAGTTCAGGCTCTTCAAGATTTCAGGGTCTCTATTGAAATGTCAGATATGATTTTAATAGGTCTGCTTATAAATGTTACTTGAACTTTTTTCCCTGATAATTTTAATATTCTTTCTTTTTTCCGAATGTTTGGTGTTTTAATTATTTTATGGTGAGCAAATTTTCATTTCTGATACAATATATTTGGTGTTGTAAGAGCCAAAATTACACTTTTAGTTTTAAATGCCACACCTAAGATATCTAGGAAACAAAAATGTCTCTGATCTGAAAGCCTCTTTCCCAAGGACAATTAGTTTCTGAAGTGCAGGAGGCTATTGTTCATAGGAGAAAACAACCCAGGCATGTTTACTTTCCTAAACAATTTTGTTTGGTCCACCTGCACCGGATGTCCTTGATCACACATGAGTGGCATATTCAGGGTCAGGAAATAAATCCGAGTGTATGCTTTTCTCTGATTGGATCTGATGGAAAACACTTAAGCTGCTACAAACCCACTTTCTGCGAACCCAGAGATGGACCTGGCCAGAGTCTATCTACCTGGCCAGTATTTAGTTAAAACTTGCTTCATATATGGTTTTACATTGTGGTAGAGTAGTCTTATTCTCCAAGAGAAGAATTAATAGTGTCCTATAAGTTTCTTGTGCCATCATAAATATGTCCTTCTTTAGGTTAGAAATTTTTTCTATTATTTTATGAAATATATTATCTGGTTTTTCAGCTGAGATTTTTCTCCTTCTTCTAATTCAATTATTTTAAGTTTGGTTTTTTCATAGTGTCCCAGATTTCTTGGATGTTTTTTTATTAGAAAATTTTTAGATTGAAAATTTTCTTCTATAGATGAATCTATTTCTTCTATTGTGTATTCCTAAGATTCTCTATCATTTCTTGTATCTTGTTGGTGATGTTTCCATCTGTAATTTTGTTAACTTACCCAGACTTTCTATTTCCAGGTTTTCCCTTCATTTGTGTTTTCTTCTTTTTCCATTTTCAGGTCTTAAACTGTTACCGTCAGCATCATTTTTTTGGCATTATTTTTTTTCATTCAATTTTTATTTGTCTTTTTATTGATTTCTTAAAGAAATATTTCTTATGTCCTTATAAATAACCTCTATTATTTTCATAAATTTACTTTAAGGTTGTTTTCTTGTGCTGTGTCTGCATTGGAGTGATCAGTCCTTTCTGTCTTTGGATATCTTGGTGCTGGTGGTTCCATACTGTCCTTTCTATCATTGATTGTGTTCTTACCCTGGCAGGTAGGCATCTGGAGTCAGGAAAATTGTATATATAGGTGTGATCTCTGCCTTCATCTTTGTTAGATGGGTGTTTTGTTTCTTGGGATTTTTACTTTTTCCTTCTCTGGTCTTTTGGCCTAAGTGGCCAAGGGTTCTGATGGCCAGTGAGATTTCAGGCCCAATACAGTTGGGAATTTGGTAACCTAGGGGTTCTAGATCCAGCGTGGCCTCCCATAAAGCAGAAGTTTCTTTGGAAGTTGTAGTCTAGGAGATAGATCCCAAGAGGGTATGGACTCTGAAGATGTTAGGCAGGTTTAAAAGGGGTTAGTGGGCAGTGAGTGGTATCTTACCTGAGGTCCCTAGGACAAGCTTGGCCTCCAGTATAGGTGCCTGGGTTGTGGGCTCTAGTGTGGAGCCTAGGGGAAGAATATGCAGTTGTTGGGCAGGTTTATAGAAATATTAGAGGGTAGTGGGATGTCTCACCTGAGGTCTATATGACCAGTCTGGCCTCCAGGACAGCTGCAGAGTCCAGGTTTCCTGGATCCAGCCTGTGTTCAAGTAAAGCTGAATCATACATCTGAAGTTATAGTCTAGAATATAAAGAACAGAGGAAAGGGTGCAGTCTAATGTTTGGTAGGCATAAAGGGGTTTAGTGTATAGTAGACAGTATCTTAATAGAGTCCCTAGGACCATCCTGACCTTCAATAAAGCTGCAAGAACTTTGGGCAATCAGCTTTCTTTTCCTTTGTGGAGTTTGAGCTATAATCTTGCAATAAATAAGTAGATGTAAGAGAAAATGTATCTTTTTGTCAACTAATATCATGGGGATAATCAGAATATAAAGTGAAGCACTCAGTTCTAACATTATATTTGAAAAATATCTTTAGAAAAGTTATAAAAGTTCACAAAAGTATTTTCTTATGTTGATCATGAGTCACTTATGAGAATATAATAATACAATATTATTCATAACCAGTAAATGTGTTTAGGATTTTTTAAAAAATTGCTATGTTTTTTTTGCATACTATATATGTATATAACACTATTTATTTTGTGTAATGTTTTGCTTTGAATACAAAACAAATCTACAAGCATAAGTCAGCAATAGCTAATTCTGTGGCTGGCTCGGTCCTCTGATCTTTAGTGAATCCTTATTTGCTATACAATATATTAGCATATTTCCTTCTTTTGTCAAAAAATGTCATAGCTTTAGTGAGATTATGTTCTAGCATGTTGTTAATATTTTCCCTTCTATTGCTTTAAAAAATGCTGACTGGCCAGAAGGAAGATAGGAAGTGAGGATGGGGCTACCAGCCTAAGAAAACCCAGGGAACAGGAACAACAAGGCAGATATGCCAGAAAAGAGAGACGCCAACAAAGACAGCAGCAGATACAGAACAAAGAAGACAACCATGCTGCACTAAAAAAGGTTCCAAGCCACATGGCTAAACAAATTAATGGAAATAGATTGAGTTAAGATGAAAGAGCCAGCAATATGTCTGAGCCATAGGTCAACCAGCATGAAATTAATATAAGCCTTTATGTGATTATTTGGGGTTAAGTGGAAGCAGGGCTGAGATCAGGTCCAAACCTTTGGGCTAATCTGGAAAGTCCAGGCCAGAAACTTCATCATGCAATAGCTAATATGAGAAAAACTGTATATAATAAATACAAAAGTACATATAATATAAAGAATAATTAAATTAATAATGTCTAGTCTGAAAAATTCAGAAAAAAATTACTTTATTATTTACCATATTTTTGTTAGTCCCAAATGTTGTGCCTAATTCATTTATATCTAATATTACCAATTGAAAACTCTCTTTTGATGTCTCCCAAACTCACACGCTTTACATGCCTTTCATGAGTTTGTTTTCTGATTCTGTAACTAGGAAAACTATATCTAGTCTTCAACTCTGTCAGAGACCTGAAAATAATATTAACTAAGTAAGCAAGAATCTTTACCCCCCAAAAAAATGCTTTCCCCAAGCAATTTCCCAAAAATGTGAGAAATGACAGAAACAGCTGCTCTGCCTGGACAGTCACTTACATTACAGTTCCTTTGCAATGTGGAGGCATGTATCTTTGGCCTACATGTCTGGCATAACTGACAGATTTCTATGAAGAAGGACATTCTGAAAGGCCTTCTTACCTTGTTTTACCAAGTTTGCATAGTCCTTTATTTTGTGTCCTTCTTGTCTCTATGGACAGCATACTGTCAGCAGTATCCCAGTCATTACTTTTACCACAAAGAAAGTAAACTCCATTTGAAGTTTATTCAGTGCCCATCATCTTCACTGAAGTAGATTGGAGCTTCCAGGAGCAGACATGTCACATTGTCATAAAAATAAAAAGAACCTATGTGATTAAAACATCTTAAATTCCTTATTTTGTAAATCTGTCAAGTGTTTGAAGATGACTTGTCCATCTAAAATATATCTCTGCTTGACCTTGAAAACATATCTAATGTGACTATAAGTTTGATTTTAATGTATATACATATGTGTACATACATGTGTATGTGTGTGTATATATATTAAACAAAGGCAGACTGGTTAGTAATAGCATATGTGAAATTTATAAGGAATAAAAATTGTGAATGCAGGGGCAGGTGGGCAGGAGGACAAAAGAGGAGAAGGGGTTTGAAGGAAAATCAACTAAAACTGAGCATAATAAAATGTCATAAAAAACTATTTTAAAAATCTAATTATAGCTTAAAATAAGTAAACTTGTGGAGAGTTGGTTTACCCCAGATCAATCTCACATAAAATCCATGTGAAAAAAAACATATTGTTAGCATTTCCTGCATCTCTTGCTGCCTCCAGAGTCCTGTGGCAATGCATGCGCAGATAGTACTCAGGCATCTGTTCTAGTGAGGGTCCTATGTCCACTCATTTGTTACCAGTACTGAAGCAAATACATAGACAGCCCAGAGTTATGTAATCTGTGTGCATGCAATCTATGTGCAGGCATTAAATCCTCCTATTAAAGGTAAGTCTCTTCTCTCTTCCTCTCTTTTGTCATGAGGTGAGGTAATAATGTCTGCACCTTGGTTCTCTTTCTCTCCCACCCCTCTTTTCTTCTCTCCCCACAAGGCTGCTCTGTGTCTCCTTTCTGTCTCCTTCCCAATTCATTTTCCCCCAATAAAACTTTCCACATGAGCACTGTCTGTAAGACATCTATATGTTTTACCTTCCATGACCATCATGCTCTATTGTTTTTTTTAATACAACACATATGTCTGTAAATTCAGTTCCAGGGAGAATAGGAATAACCCTGGTACTTATTATCCATCCTTCTTATATAATGAACTCCAAATTTGGTAAGAGACACTGTCTTAAAGACATGGTGATAAATATTTCCTGAAGATACACAACATAGAGCTCTGGCCATCTATACATACTAGAGTATGTATGCCTACATCCACATATGAGGTGATAGGTACAAATATACATACAATAAAGTATATTATGAAGATATAACTCATTCAAAAATTATAATCTCCAAATTGATATTAATTCTCATTTAAAGAAGGTCTTAACAAACCAAATATGTTTTATTTGGAAACCCCAAATCCATAAAGATTACAGCTCATTTTAAAGGTCAAAAATCAACCATTGATTCTATCTTACTGGACATTAAGACTTAAATTTCTGGACTTAAAATTACAGATAAAGGAACGACCACAGACACATCATGCAGAGCTCAACTTTTACAATATATTTCATTTAACATAAATTAAGTCATAAATCAATTTTATGCTATTTAGATTATACTATTATTAGTAATAAATTTAATAGCTACTATTTTGACTTAATAGTAATAAATAATTGTTAAGTGCAAAATAGATTCGGATGTATGATTCCATCAATTTCAACTTTTATAAGGAACTATTTAAGATTGAGTGTTGGGCCTAGTGCGGTGGCTCACTGACATGGACCAAATGGGGACCATGGCTGCTTTACAAAGTTCCACCATTTTGACAGGCCATACTTCTCTAGCATGTTTTAACTTTTATTTTTATGATTCTCACTATTAATGCTTTTTCCTTTGGGAAATTTTATATGGACTTTTGTAAAGGATAAAAATGTGTATAATGGTAGCCTCTTTAAAAAAAAAATTATTTGGGAAACATCCCTACCACCATCAAACTAGGAATCCCATTGTGCCCTTCTAATTGCACCAAGAACAGCAAAATTAGAGATTTACTAGGCACACCCAATCCCAAGGACAAAATGCCTAAAATTCAGATCCAGAACCTGGGGCCATTAATGGTAAGAGTTTATTTAATAAGTCTAGAGAACTCCAAATGGTATAGCGTAATGGGAAAAGAGTAAGACATCAGAACTTTACCTTTTGGGAGCTTATGAGGGGAACAGGCCCATATAGTAAGGAGACACAATTAAGAAACAGCTCAGTGCTAATCCCTTGAGAAATAAAAAATTTCTCCTTAAGTATAATGTAGTGTCTGTTCTCCAGAAGCAGTCCTTTCCCTAAGGCCAGGCATTTGAATAACATCCTCCATTCCCTAGAGAGTTTTGTTGAGGAAAGATGTTGCTTATTAAACCAGACATTCGCCTATCTCTGACAAGAGGAACTTGTGGCCCTTTATTAACATGTGATTATTGTCAAGGCCTGTGCTAGATTCCCCAACTCCTTATTTCAAGCCACCCCTCAGCTCACTTGCCCTCTCTTTCCCATTTAACTCTACCTGCAACTCCTAAGTATAAAATCTATAATCTTAATCTTTTCAATAAATGCTACTGACAGCCATCCCAATTCACCCTCAGATCCTGTTTTTCCCAAATTCCTGACCCCCCCTGCTGACTCCACACATTCCTTTTGGTTCCTAACTAGCAAAATGCAAATGAAACTTGTATTTGGCAGCTCAGCAATTACTCAGAAACTGACACTCTTCCAGAGGTCCAAAATTTCACTCTCAGCACTCACATAGCAGCTAACAGCTATAACTCCATTCCCAGAGAATACAGTTCCAACTTCTGGGCTCTGGAGGCACTGCATATCCCTGTTAAATAGACCTATATGTAGACAAACCACACATAAAATAAATAAATGATATTTTTAAAAATATTAAATTTATATAGGACATGTCTATACAGGTAGAAGAAGTTTGCAGAGCAGCAAATAGATTGGATTAGAAAAGAAAGGCCCCACACCTTGCAATAATTAAAACACTAAACAGTATTTCAGTTCTTAAATTTCTGTGGATTTTTAACCCTTTGGCAGTAATGCCGAGATGTAAATGTGTTTCAGCAGTTTTAAAAACCCCCTGTAACATTCAGGAAAACAGTAGGTATGATGGCTCCTGTACTCTTAGAACACATACCCCTCAAGGCCATATCTCCTCTTGTCTGGCTCATTCCCCCTTGCCTCTTCTGTACAATGAGGGCACATCTGCATTTCATTTAGGGGCATATTTTAGCAATCTATTATTTCTCCCATCAACCTGACTTCTCCACCTCCTCAAGAAACAAACCTATGCCTGAGGTCTATAGGATGGCAGTTAACAAGATGTTCCTCTACTTACATTTCCTGCTAAATGTGAGCCCACCAACTTCACTTACTCTTTGCTACATCACCCCATGCTCATAGGAAGTAGCCAAACTTGAACCAGTTGCGCTTATACCCAAGGAGTCTGGAATGTTCTGATAGAACTTAGACTCTGCCATCCATACCATATATTCAGAGAGTCTGGCTATGTATCCATTTAGTGGAAGCCCAGCTTCTCTCTCTCCCCAGATTCTGCCCCCTCAAAGCCCACCAAACAGAAGTTCTTCCCTTAGAATTGGCCTCCATTTAAAGACTTCCACCCCAGAGGAAGCCAGCCAAAAGCTGACCTTTCTCTCACGCTGCTCAAGATCACACCTACAGGTTATTTAAGGCCCAGTTGCCATATTCATCATGTGATTCTTCTGCTTTTCCAAGGGTCACCCAGATTTGCTTTGCTCTGTTTACTAAATTTGCATTTATTTATCTATTTATTTATTTGGCTAGATGGGCTTATTGTATTGGCAGTGGTGGAGATAATCTGGCAACCAGGGATTTTTTTTTTTTAACTTTATCAATTACAAAGAAAAAATATTAAAAGTTGCAAGGAAAAGGCTAAACAACATATAGAGGCAGGCCTATTAGAATTACACCTGACTTCTCAATGGAGACTCTAAAAGGCAGAAGAATCTAAAGAAATGTCTACATAATCTAAGAGACCAGGGATGCCAGCTAATACTACTAGACACAACGTAACTTACAATCACCATAGAAGAGGCAACATGACATTCCATGACAATGTCAAATTAAAACAATTTCCACAAGTTCAACCCTTCAGAGGTCCTAGAATGAAAACTTTAACCCAAGGAGATTAGATTAATTAAACGCACACAAACACAGACAATAGATAATCTCACACCAATAAAACCCAAATAAGGATAACACACACACACACACACACACACACACACACACACACACACACACACACACACACACACAGGTTGGAGTACCCTGCATTTAAGGTTTCTGTTGGTTTACCATGTCCAGATAGCTTTCTGAGCTTGGTGTAATATGGAGGACTCAGGATTGTCTCGCTACCTTAATTAGATAGTGTTTGTAGGCTCAGATGCCTGAACTTACTTGGAGGATGGCCTGAAATATAGCTCCCTGCAAAGGCTGTATGGGTCAGGACACAAGCCTTCTTTTTCTTGTGCTCTGATGTTTGAATTGGTGGACCATTAACATTCATATGTTCTCAATCAGGTCCACATATGGAAATTTTAACTATCCTCCCATGCCCTTAACGAGGGACATATTAATTAGCCCAGAGGTTTCAATAAACTGAGCTCTTTCACTAAATATTTATTATGGAAGGTCTTTTCCATTATACTCACCAGCCACTTGGGATTCTCCTTTAACCTCTCCTGGCCTGACCTTTTTCCCTCTCAACCATGAGGAGATAAATGGGAGCTCAAGTGCATTACACACACACACACACACACACACACACACACACACACACACACACACACACACAAAACCACCAACAAAATAATAGGAATTAACAATAATTAGACATTAATATACCTTAATAAATACCTTAATGTGGATAGACTCAGTTAACCAATAAAAAAACAAAGGCTAACAAAATGGATATCAAAGCAGGACCTATCATTCTGCTACATATAAAAATATACCTTAATATTAAAGAAAGACATTACCCTAGAGTAAAAGGTTAGAAAAAGATTTTACAAGCAAATGAACCAAGAAGCAAACTGGTATAGCTATTTAAATATCAATTCACAGAAAGCCTATAGCCAACATCAAAGTAAATGGAGAGAAACTCAAAACAATTCCACTAAAATCAGAAACAAGACAAGGTTTTCACTCTCTCCATGCCTATCCAATACAGTAATTAAAGTTTTATCTAGAGCAATCTAACAACTGAAGGAGATCAAGGGAATAAAGATTGGAAAGAAAAAGTCAAAGTATCAATATTTGCTGATAATATGATTGTATATACAAGCAACCTACAAAATACTATCAGGAAACTCCTATAGCTGATAAACTCCTTCACTGAAGTGGATGAATACAAAATTAACTGGAAAAAAAAAAAAAAAAAACAACAGTAGCTTTCTTATATATAAGTGGCAAATGGCCGAGAAAGAAATCAGGGAAACAACACCCAGATAGCCAAGACCTATACAACAAAAATTTCCAGTGTTTGAAGAAGGAAATTGAAGAAGATACCAGAAGATGAAAAGATCTCCTATGCTGATTGATGGGTAATATTAACATGTAAAAATGGCTATCCTGCAAAAAAGCAATGTACAGATTCAAGGAAATCACCATCAAAATGTCAACAAAATTCTTTACAGACCTTGAAAAATACTTAAATTTATATGGAAAAACAAAACAAACAAATAAACCAGAACAACTAAAACAATTATATACAATAAAAGAACTTGTTGAAGTATCACCGTCCCTAATTTCAAGCTGTACTATAGATATGTAATAACAAAATCCATATGGTATAGGCAGTAAAGTAGCCAGGTGGATCAATGGAATTGAATTGAAGTCCCATACTTAAATCCACCGCACCTATGGACACCTGATTTTTGATAAAGAAGCCAGATATTCACTGGAAAAAGAAAGCATCTTAACATATGGTGCGGTTCTATCTGAATGTGGGAATGTAGAAGAATGCAAAAAGATCCACATCAACCCACAGATCCTGTGCACCAATCAGACCAAGAGCTATAAAACTCTCCTCATCCTCCAACCCACCCGATAACCTTTCAACCACAGTAGTAACTTGACACCCACAGATCCTCTGTACCCATCAGACCAATAAAGTGAGTGACACTCTACCTAGCCCAGGCAAAGGTCCTGGTCTCTGAAACCCAGGTCCTGGGACACAGCCTTGGAGCGTCACCCCTATTCATCTCTGCCCTAAATCCAGGCCAACAGAGAAAACCCCTGAAAGCCAGAAGCCTCAGTAAAACACTATTTGATGGATACTACCAACTACAAAACTCCACCCTACTCCCAAACCACCCCATCACCAGGTGACCTCAACAGCAATGTGAGACCCACAATGTGTCAGCAACTACTGGATTAAGAGGGGGACCTGAGACATACAGCTCACCAGCACATATGGATCAAGAGCCCATAAAGGATCAAGAGCTACCTCTGGATCAAGAACTGATATTGGACTAAGAGTAGACTCCTGAGACACAGAGTCAGCCAGATCTTATCACACCAATTACAGGTCACTGAGACACAGAACACACTACTTCCAAGTGGACCAAGATCCCAGATTGGAAAAAGAGGAGGCTTTCTGAGACAAAGACACAGCCAGAACAGATTGCACCAAAATCAGCTTCCTGAGATAAAGACAAATCCTGAATTAATAGAAAAAAGCAATAGGCAGACACCAGTGCAAGAATACATATAACAACATAAGGAACTGCATAGCATCACCAGCATCTGGAGGTTCTACATCAACAAGACCTGATCATGGCAATGGAGAAGGAGCAGAAAAAAAAAAAAAAAATCTTAAAAACAACTTTATGAAGATAATCAAAGCCTTAAAAAGGGAAATAAGATATTCTCTTAAAGAAATAGAAAAAAAAGCAACCAAAAAATTCGAAGAGATCTGATATGGGAATGTCTTTCTATATGTTGTGAATAAAGGACTGTTTTGGCCATGGCAGACACTGTAGAGGTAGGCAGAGGAATCAGAGCATAGGTACAAGAAAGGGTAGAGTCAGAGACAGACTGAGCTGGCCACCCAAGAAGAAACATGTAAGAGCACAGGTGAGTCCTGGGCCACATAGCAGGACAGATTAATGAATTAAGATGCATGAGGTAGCTGGCAATGTGCCTAAGCTATTGGCCAAACAACATAAAATTGATATAAGTGCCTGAGTCATTTTGGGGGGTGGCTAAGACCTGGAACAGCAGGTTTGTGGTTCTGGACCTCTGGCTGGACCCAGCAAAAAACCTCATTGTAACAGAGATCAATAACGCTCTGAAAGAAAATAAAGAGATTAAGAAAACTAAGAAAAAGTAATCAAACAAGTGAAGGAGACAATTTAAGATTTAAAAATTAAAATAGAAGGAATAAAGAAGGCCCAAACAAAGGCACTATTGGAAATAGAAAATATAAAGAAATAAGCTGGAACTACACATGCAAGTATAACCAACAGAATGCAAGAAATAGAAGAGAGAATCTCTAGTGTGGACTATTTAATAGTGGAAATAGATTCATCAATAAAAGAAAACATTAAAAAAAAAATCTTAACATTATGTGTTCAGAAAATATGGGACACCATAAAAAGACCAAGACCAAATCTAAGAATAATTGTAATTGAAGAAGGAGAATACTAGCTCAAAGACACAGAAATAACCTAAAGAAAAAAAATGCTTATAAAGGTACTAGAAGCTTATAGAACACCAAATAGACTAAACTCCCAGAAAAAGTCTGCTTGCCATATAATAATCAAACCACTAAACCTACAAAACAAAGAAAAAAATACTAAGAGCTACAAAGAAAAAAGGCCAAATTACCTGCTAAGGCAGACTCATCAGAACAACACCAGATGACTCAATGAAAAAACAAAAGGAAGAAAGTCCTGGTCAGATGTTCTACAGACACTAAAAGACCACAACTGTCAGAACAGACCACTATACCCATTGAAACTGTCAATCACCATAGATAGAGTGAGCAAGATATTTCATGACAAAATCAGATTTAAATAATACCTATCCACAAATCTGGCCCTACAGCAAGCACGAAAAGAAAAACTTCAACCTAAGGGAGCTAGATATATCCATGAAACCACAAGAAATAGGTAATTCCACAAAATCCAAACTTAATGAAAACAGTGTTCTGAGGAAAATTCATAGCACTATAAGACTACATACAATTTTTAGAGAAATCTCACAGAAGAGACTAAACATCACATTTGAAAACTCTAGAACAATTAGAAGCAAACTCACCTTGAAGTAGACTGCAGGAAATAATAAAACTTAGAGATAAAATTTAAAAAACATTCAAACAGAGAACAATATAAAGAATCAATGAATCAAAGAGTTGGTTTGAGAAAGTTAACAATAAACAGTAAATCAATAGCCTTCCTACACAAATGATAAAAAATCTGAAAATAAAATCAGGGAAACATCACCCTTTACTATAGATTCAAATAGCATTAAATATCTTGGGGTAACTCTAATCAAAGAGTTGAGAGACCAGTATGACAAGAACTTCAGGTCATTGAAGAAAGAAATTGAAGTAGATATCAAAAATTGGAAATATCTCCCATGATCCTGGATTGGTACGATCAACATAGCAAAAATGGCAGTCTTACCAAAAGCAATCTACATATTCATTGCAATACCCATCAAAATTCCAACACAATCTTCACAGAAGTTGAAAGAACAATACTGAACTTTATATGGAATAACAAAGAAACCTAGAATTGCTAATAAACCTGTTCAATAGTAGAACTTCAGAAGGCATATCAATCCCTGACTTCAAGCTACATTATAGAGCTACAATAACAAAAACAGATTGGTACTGGCATAAAAACAGACTTGTGGAGCAACAGAATCAAATAGAAGACTCTGAAGTTAATCCACACACCTATGAAGACCTGTTTTTTGACAAAGAGGCCAAAAATATACAATGGAAAAAAGACAGTATCTTCAATAAAAGGTATTGGCACAACTGAATAGTTGTATGTAGAAGAATGCAAATAGATTTATATCTATCACCCTGTACAAAAGTCAAGTCCAAGTAGATCAAAGGCCTCAACATAAACCCAGTTCTACTAAACTAGATATAAAAGAAAGTTGAAAATACCCTTCAATGCATTGGCACAGGTGACCACGCCCTAAATATAACACCAGTAGCACAGACACTAAGAACAACCATTAATAAATGAAACTTCCTGAAACTGAAAAACTTCTTCAAAGCAAAGGACACTGTCAATAGACAGAACAACAGTCTACAGAATGGAAAAAGATCTTCACCAATCCTACATCTGACAAAGGACTGATCTCTAAAATATATAAAGAACTCAAAAAACTAGAGACCAAAAACCCAAAAAATCCAATTAAAAATGGAGTTCAGAGTTAAATTGGAAATTTTCGACAGAAAATTTCAAATGGCTGTAAGATTGCTCAACCTCCTTATCCATCAGAGAAATGCAAATCAAAACAGTTCTGAGATACTATCTTCCACCTGTCAGAATGGCTAAGACTAAAATTACTGATGATAGCATATGCTGGAACAATAGGAACACTCTTCCGTTCCTGGTGGAAATATAAACTTATATAGCCACTTTGGAAAAACCATATGTTTCTTCCTCTTAAAACTGGAAATCAATCTACCCAATGGTTTCTGAAATATCACTAATTGGGTATATACCAAAAGGATGCATACTTTTACTCCAAGGGCATCAGCACATGTATGTTCATAGCAGCATTATTTGTAATGGCCAGACCTGAGAACAACCTAGATGCCCCTCAACTGAAGAATGGATTAAAAAATCTTGAATTATAGATATTGAGTAGCTCCTCAGTAATATATGTAAAATAAAATTGTATGTCTTCCTTGTGTAAATTGATAAAACATTAATTTATTTTTGTATACCTTTAATTTCCTATACAGAGCCACTGAACTTTTCTGTAGGGGGATTATGTCGTTCCATTGTAATTAATTGTCCCCACCTATGAATTTAATAAAAAGTGCTGATTGGCCAAAGGCAGACAGGAAGTGTGGGCAGGACTACTAGACTAAGAAGACTCTAGGAACAGGTGGAACAGAGCAGAATGCCAGAGAGAAGCCAGAGGAAGCAGAGGACAACTATGCTGCTCTGAGAAAAGGTATAGAGCTGTATGGCTGAACAGGATAAGAGTCATGGGTTACATTAAGTGTAAAGAATTAGCAAGTTATATGCCTGGGCCTTATGCTGGTCAGTCTAAAATTATTGTAAGAATCTGTGTGTCTCTGAGGGACTGTGAGTATGAGGGTATAAGCCTTGAGGTTAGGCCCAAAAGTCCGGGCCAGAAACCTCCTACTACCCTTTTCAGAATCTTATTTTGAAAAGTGTAAAAGGCACAAACAAGCTTAGCAGGGCTGGTGAGACGTTATAATGGGTAAGAATATGTACTGTTTGTTCTTGCAGAAGATCCAATGAGGTTGACAGTGCTCAAATTGTGAAGTGCTCAACTGCCTATAACTCTAACTCTAGGGACTTGACACCCTGTTTTCATCTCCTTTGCATTCATATGCATTTCCTTACCCAGATACTCAAAGTTAAATATTAAAAAAATATATTTTAAAATGGACTGCTACTATAAAACTATAAAAATTATGAAGATACATTTTATCTATTATTTATTTCTAACACTGAACATAATATATTTTATAAGATAGATAATTAGAGAAGAGGTATATGCTAAGATGTTTTAGAAATGTAAAGTTTTGAAATGTTTGTTAAAACAGAATAAATTTCTTCAAACAGGAAACCAACTGGGAGGTTTCATAAGTGTTCAAATGCATTTGTCACCATATGAAATTATGCTGCTTATTAATGTATTTATTCCTGTGTCTTCTCTGGCCCTGTGGGGACCTAATTAGGTTTCTACAAAGACCCTTAGCATTTTTGACTGTACTCTACAACTATATACAAATCACTTCCTGGTCTCAAGTGGTCAAATCCTCAGACTTATTTAAGGATAATTAAATAAACTCATTCAAACAGTTCTTTTGTTGAATTGGATGAAGGACGCTTGAAAAAAAAGTAACTTTTTACTTTCTCCCCAAATACTTATTGAAATGGATAGAGAAGTAAAATATATGTGATGTTAATTACTTGAACACCAAGTGAACAAACAAATCAAAACAAATAAAACACATCACTTTTCATTACTGTGTGTGTGTGTGTGTGTGTGTGTGTGTGTGTGTGTGTGTGTGTGATGTTTTATCCAGTGGCATCCATTTTTGAACACATACAGATGAGTGAGACATTTCCCTGAATTAGGATGTCTTCCTTCTTGCCTGGTAACACCAGTTTTATTGTGGGTGAGTCATATGGTAGAAGTAAAGATCTGATTCCTGAAAATTACCTTCTGATGGCTACTAATACTCTGTGTCACCTGTGCCTCCTGCACCAAATAAATAGAAATAAGAAAGCCATACACATAGACAGAACACAGAATGCAATGCAAAACTGACATCACAGTGTCAATTTATAAGCTTTCTTGCTGAGTAGATGTACTTTGATTGACAGAAACATCCTTACAATGATAAATATTTGTATTATTTGTATTTCCTCAATACAGACACTCAGCATTCTTTTTCATATATTTGCTCCTATTTTCACATATATACCCAAAGCATAAGTTACTAAAAGTGGACAATTTTGAATTAATACATTCATTTTAAATTATGGTAGAAATGCAGAGATTATGTTAAGGTCTTATTAATTATTTTAATTCTCAGAAGGAATAGGACATTTGTCTCTTCACACCCAAGCAGCACCATTTATCATAAATTGTATCAGACTCAGTGGAATAATAAAAAATATCTCCTTGACATAGTATGCATTATTTTGGTTATAAATATGACTGAAGTTATGGATAATATTTTATTCTTATAAGTCATTTTCCTTCTTGTTATATTCTCCATATTAATTGTACATTTTCATTTTAATGATTGATTTTGTGACTAATGTAGAATAACTGCAAATAATACAAAAAGTACAGTCTTTACTATATTGTTCTAATGGTTCTTATTTGTCTACCTACATACCCTGCCCTAATTCTCTGTTCATATATGAGGAACAAATTAAAATATTTATTTATCTAATTCACTCTTGATTACATCATTATTGTCTATTACAATTTTAACTGTTGCTGAATTTCCTATCTGCTAGAAAATTGTTTTCTGATATTTCAAAATTGGAATTCAAAAGGCATGTATTAACTTGACTGTTCAGAATTATAATGGTATAAATAATACATGTTTTAAAGTTTTTACAAATAAACCAAAATTAACGTATTCAAATCCTAATCTATTCTTGATAGCCAGTTGGCATCAATTATTAATCAGTTCTCACAAAAAGCTATAGCTTTCTTCACAACTACAATATGCATTTGATGCCTATACAGTTTTAGCCTTTACTATTATTGGGTCATTGCATTTATTCTAAGGCTTCTTTAATTATTTGTTGTTTGAAATACCACATGATGTATAAATGAGTACATAGTTGAAAGGACTTATTCCTAGAACTATTTCACAGTTGAGTTCAAATAGAATGATGTGAGCAATTTGCTCATGCAATTTCTATAAAAATGTAAGGAGACTTACTTTGGAGCAAATAGAAGTAGGTAATGTTAGTAGTTATAGAAACCATAGAGAGGCTTCTTTAGTAAAAAGCTCTTCTCGCTTTGAATTATGAAAAAAACATTCATATACTTGCTATGGTTTCATCAAAAGCAGTAATTGAAGGCACCTGACTCATCCATATCAACACTGGGACTGGGAAAAGGATCTCTTATTCTCTGAGATTCTTGCCTACTGCCCTCTTTATCTCCCATTTATTCCATAATCCTTACACATCATCTGAATTAGGACTCCTAATTGATAATCCACTACACAACACTCAATATTTTTCTCATAACATGTGCCATATTTTTAAAAGTATACTCATCTTATAGTTTTGAACAAGAGCTATCACATTTAATTATTTATTTTGTTTATTTTGATTCCATGAAGATCTAGATCTATTTCTTATATACCATCTACCTTTAATTATATCATGTATTTATTTTTTTATATTTCTGTAATACATACATATTTATAATCTATCTAGTACCTATCAGCAATCAATCAATCTATCTATCATCTACTTTTCTACCTCTCATCTATATTTCTTTGTGAGGCACAAATGGACTAATGATATATATGGATATTTTAAAGAGAAGAAGCTAAGTATGTCTATAGCCTTCATGAGTTTAGAAGCTAACTGCTATCTATTAACCAAACATTATAAAATAACACTGTGTAAAATTACTCATTCCTGGACAAATTCTCTTCATTCACAGAATCTTCGTCTTCTAATGCCTGACTGGTTTGGCTCTACAGCTGCATTTTAAAAAGTGGTATGTGGATGAAAATAAAATGAACTGCACAGATGCCTTTTCTGTGCCTTCCTTTATTATGATTAAGGAGCATTTCTGGACATGATGTGTAGAGGAAAACACCACAAATGCAGATTCATAGTTCCAGAATGACTGAAGTACATTGCTTCTGGTGAGAGTCTCTACAGTCCACTCTAACTCTAGCACATATATCTTTGTTTTCTGTTGAAACAAACAAAAATATTTTGCAGGTTTTCTATAACAATCTACATCCCCCAAAAGTTGATTACTGTATATCATTACTGCTATTAAATTTTTCAAAAATGAATGTGAATTGGATCCAATCAAAGCCATGCTGCCACATCACACAGAGGCTTATATTAATTTCATGCTGATTGATCTATGACTCAATCTATTTCCATTAATCTGTTTAGCCATGTAACTTGGTAACTTTTATCAGAGCAGCATGATTGATTTGTTTCCTCAGGGTCCCTGGCATCTCTCCTGGTATCTGTGCTTTGCTCTGCCTGTTGCAGTAGTTTTTAAGTCTGGTAGCCTCACCCACTCTTTCTGTCTTCCTTCTTTCCAATTATTGTTTTATTAAACTAGTAGGAGGGACAAATATTTATAATGTAACAGAACATAGTCACACCACATATATTGACTATTTTTTAACTAGAATTCTCCTTTCTTTAGAGAAAAAATATTCCCTTTCACTTAGCATGAGAATCACTGAAAGAATTTGCATGTTGCTGAAAGCATAGAAATTCACACAAGTGCATGTTAGCGTATATAAAGCTGACATGTCAGAAGACACAGATATTAGAGCATATAAAACTAAATACAAATATTTGCCAGCAAATACAGATGTCATGTTTTTTTTTAATTGACTTTCTACCTAAAAATATTGCCTAAGTCACTTTCTTGGTTTTTTTTTTAATTTAATAAGAATATTTTATGCATGGATGGCAGCTTATAACTTCAAATTCTTTCCATCAGACTTTATTTTATTTTATTTTTACTTAATTTATTTCTACAAGTAAAATCCATCTCCTCTTCTTCAAGCAAAGTCAAGACCTATTTATTTTAGTCATTCTGTCTTCTCCTAAAATTAGTGAGTTGATACAAATCAAAACCCAGTCTAGGGTAATAGCATTTTTAGCAAAGTTCATGTCTCACAAACATGAGGAACTGAATTATGGTTCACAGCACCTATGTTAAAGTGTTGGACATCTGTATCATCAATGCTGTTCATGACTGGGGAGGCATGTTGAAATAGTATTTCTGGCTAGTGAGGGACAGGAGAAGAGAGCAGTCATTGACCCTTCACAAACTTGAGTACGTGAAGGCACAATCCTATATGTACATATTCATATCACACAGAAATGCAAAACATATATCAATTGCTACACTTAATGCTAGTATTAATTTCCTATCAATTTGTAACAAGATGCAAGTAAGAATAATATAAAATACTTATGGACCATTCAGGACATTTAACAGAAAAATTTTACAATATTTTTTTAATAGTTCATGGTATATCAACAGTTTTAAAATATTTACTTAAAATATTATCCCTTTAGAATGATTTCATCTCTAACTCAGCTGGGTAAAATATTACAGGTTAAAATTTGATTTCTCTGACTTGGATAGTTTTTTTTCATACAAGCATACAGTAAATATAAATGTATTTTTTTACATGTATATAACATGACATAAATTCAGTGAATAAGTGAAAAACAGAAATAAAAAGCTACCCAGAGAGAAAAGCCCAGAAACTGCATTCATTTAAATGTTTTGTTGATGAATTTGCAAAATTGGTGTATGATATGAAGCTGAGGACCTATGATGTGGTAATGTCTTTCTGTATGCTGTGAATATCAATCTGTAATAAAAAGGAGCAGTTTTAGCCCATGACAGGCACCATAGAAAATTTAGGTGGAGGAATCAGAATAGATAGGAAAGGAAGGGTGGAGTCAGAGGTAGGTCAAGCCATCCGCCCAAGAAGAAACATGTAAGGAACAAAGGTGAGCCACAGGTCACATGGCAGATAGATTAATGAAAATGGGTTGAGTTAAGATGACAGAGCTAGATATCAATGTGCCTGAACCATAGGCCAAATAGCATGAACTTAATATAAACATCTGAGTCATTTTGGGGAGGCCTACACAGCTGCAGGCGTCTAAGTTGTCTGGAGCAGCAGGTCTGTGGGTCTGGACCTCTGGTGGCATGGGGCCAAAACACCTTACTCTAATAGCCCTTGGCCAGCATGGCCAAGATATCCATTATTTTCATTATGTTTGGCATTCTAAAGTCAGAACTTTATTACAGAGAATCACTTTAAGGCAACTGGCAAGGTTAGGAAACTCAGTGGTAAATATGTACATAGAGAAACAAGTGAAGGAAAAGCATGTGGAATTACAACTGGGCTTTGAAGGTCCATAGTTGCTCTGTGATGTGTCCATGCAAAATATGAAAAACTGACAGTTAAGGCCTTTTAGTTCTCTAAAGAAAGTATCTTCTTTTTATTTGTTTTCTGACATAAGTAATTATATCCTATGACTAATACAAAAATAAATGTGAAAAACTATAATACTGTAGTTCTTAATGCAAAGTCATAATCTCCTATTCCAACATATGGTGAAACAACAAAAGGGCAGGGTTTGCTGAAGTCAGAGCTAGGCACAATAGTAAAGGAGTCTATGTGTTATCAGTAACTCGTCTAGTCATTTCTAGCTTTTCATGTTTAATTTTAAATAGCAAAATCTTTGTTTCTTGAAACACATAGTATCCATGGTAGAACAAATAGAAGCAATTAAGCCATAGAATCCATTCATGTATCAAAAGTGCTATAAAGTGCTTAGGTATTGAGTTTATTCTATCTCTGTTTTATTATTTATGAAAAATACACAATTTGTTATCCAGTTTTTAATGGTCACTTCAAAAGATGTGAATAACATGTTTAGAATTACATTGTGAAATATACATAATGGGATGTCATATTTAGGAATATATATGTAAATACATGTATACATGCAGGTAACAAGTAATGTAAAAAGAGGCTATACATTTGTGAGAAAGAAAGTAAAGTTACATGAAGGCCTTAGAGGGAGGAAAAAGAATGTAAAAAGGTTGCAGATTTGGCCAGGGACATCCTGTGAGTTTCTGGACCTTTGTGTAGCACCAGTCACTTTCCAACCTCACATTGCCTTCCTATATCAAGATACCATCTCTTTATATCTCCCTCTTTGCTCCTCTCATTCAACCATCTCTTTTCAAGGTTTGTTCCCCACTCTTCTTGGTTGCAACCCATTATGACCCCAATTTGCTAAGGTGATCTTCTCTATTTTCTCTTCTTAGGGGAATCTCTGGATGTCTCTCTTAAGTTCCTTTTAATTCCAAGATGTTCAGGGGCTGTGGTTTGCAGCTTCGGCATTCTTTGCTTTTTCTGTCTAAAATCCACATATGAGTACATCCCATATCTATCATTCTGGGTAGTGATACCTCACTCAGGAGGATATTCTCCAAGTTCATTCATTTGCCCGAAAATATTAGGATGTCATTTTTTAACTTGAGTAGTACTCCATTGTGTAGGTGTATCACAGTTTATTAATCCATTCTTCAGTTTAGGAGCATCTAGGTTGTTTTCAGGTTCTTGCTATTATAAATAATGTTGCTATGAACATAGCTGAGATAATGCCATTGAGGTACAAATGTGCATCGTTTGGGTATATGCCCAATAGTGGTATTGCTGGATCATTAGGGAGATTAATCCCCCGTTTTCTGAGGAACTGCCATACTGTATTCCAGAGTGGCTGAACACGTTAACACCAACAATAGATTAGTGTTCCCCTTGTTCTGCATCCTCTCCAGCATAGGCTGTCATCTATGTTTTGGAACTTAGCCATTCTGACAGATGTAAGGTGGTATCTCAATGTTGTTTTGATTTGCATTTCTCTGATGGATAAAGATGTTGAGCAATTTTTTAAGTGCCTTTTAGCCATTTGTAATTCTTCTGTTGAGAATTCCCTTTTTAGCACTGAACCCCTTTTTAAAATTGAGTTATTTAGGTTTGGGGGCTCTAGTTTCTTGAGTTTTCTATATATTTAGAGATCAGTCCTTTGTCAGATATAGGGTTGGTAAAGATCATTTCCTATTCTGTAGGTTGTCATTTTGTTTTATTGACTGTGTCCTTTGCCTTACAGAAGCTTCACAGTTTCAAGAGATCCCATATATTGATTGTTGTTCTTAGTGTCTGTGCTACTCGTGTTATATTTAGGACATGGTAACTTGTGACAACAAATTGGAAGTTATTTCCCACTTTCTTTTCTATCAAGTTCAGTGTAGCTGGGTTTATGTTGAGGTCTTTGATCCACTTGGATTTTAGTGTTTTGCAGGGTGATAGGTTTAGATATATTTGCATTCTACTACAGAATATCAATCAATTATGCCAACACCATTTGTTGAAGATACTATCTTTCTTCCATTGAATATTTTTGGACTCTTCATCAAAAATCAGATGTTCATAGGTGTGCGGGTTAATGTTGGGGTCTTCTCTTCATGGGAGGGAATAGAAGGGGGAGATGACATTTTTTAATGAAAATAAAATTAAGTTTTAGAAAAGGTTGCAACAATTTTATAATCTCAAAAATTAAAGATTCACAAATAACAAATATCTTTTATTTTATAAATATAAACACATTTTGCTTTTCTGTCATGAATAATCATGAAAATTCAAATTTTATATTACCTAAAAATTTCTAAGATGTGATGACCATTAAAATTTCAAATTGCCGCTAGGTGATATCACTAAGAGATAAATATATCTAAAATAATTCTTGATAAGTCTAGATAAGTTAAATTAGCCAGGTAATAATAAGACAATGCTCAATGTTCATAGTAAATTAGTTATGAAATAATGTAAGTATTTAAATAATTGTGATATATATCTTTTTGTTCAATAGTGTAAATATTTGTTTAAGTGACACTAAATAATGAGTAATGTAATTCTGTTTCTGCTTCTTGCCTATAAATGAATTTATAGGCCCTTTAATGACCATGGCTCTATGTAATTATACTCATATGTACAATTAGCATAAATGTGTTTATTATATCTATTAAAGCAATAAAAAGTGGTTACATTTTCTTCTGTTAAAAAGATTTCAATCTTTGTTAAATATCTTACCACACTAGAAGAATTTTAGGAAGAGGAATAGAAGAAGATACATCAACCAAATGCACAGGAAGTAAGATGTGAACACTGTACTGAAAAGATATGCCAAGCCATGTAGCTAACTATGGATAAGAATCATGGTCTAATTGATGTGTAAGAGCCAGTGAGTAATATGTCTGAACTACTAGCCCAGTAGTCACTATCATATCAAGCTACTGAATAATTATTTTATAAACGGGTCTGAGACCAAAAATAAGAGAGATTCATCTAGACTGTAGGTCTAGGTAGAACCATAAACTTCAGGCCACACTCAGCAACATTAGATTCTAGGACAATATAAACCGTTATCTATCTCTTGGCTCCACATATGCAAGAGCTCCTCTACTAACAATGTTTCATAACAAAATAATAAAATTACTACAGTCAAAGGACCTAGAGTGATACATGATTGTAAATCAAGTTCATAATTTATAATGGGCTCAGTCTTATTTTACAAAGGTCTAATGACATCCTGAAGAATAGCTACATTGTTCCAAGAATCTTTGGTGTTCTGTCTCCTCATGCCTTCCCATCTAACCTCTGTCAAATATTTATGTTTTAGTTTCTGCATAGTTTCTCTCTTTTCCAGAATATCATATGGCTAGAACCACAGTGGTTAGCTCTTTCTGATTGGTTTTTTTCACTTAGTGATACATATTGAAGTTTTAGATATTTTTAATTCTCTTCAGTCATTTGGAAGTTCTGCTTTTCACCTATTTACATCATGACTGAAAGACAATGTGGTTGTATGGTTGGTTACATTTTTAAAATTTATTATATAATCCCAATACACAAGAACAGAAATCTATAAATAAAATTAGTCAATTAAAAGCCAAGATGTTTTATTTTAGTTCTATAACTGTCTTCTTTTTGTGGGGAATCATGGAGTTGGCCTGACATCACTGCCCTGAGAGGCATGCTTCATAGATTTTCCAAGTCTAAGAGTTTGGGGTACTATGTTTTTTGTTATTGTTATTTTGGTTTGGTATTTGTTATTTGTTTTTTTCAGTTCTTGAGAAATAGAGGCCACCCTCAGGCAGTGAAGCGTTCAGGCCACCTTGTGTTTCTCTGTGTGTCCTAGAAGTCAGCAAACCATATAGAAGTTTGAGAGGACAATTGTATTTGGACATTAATCTTGTATACTCTGTAGGACTTATTGACATTATTGAGTATTGGTAATTACCATCATATGATCCTGAAACCTGCCTCTATGCTCTCCTTCTGGCAAAGCTATAAAATGTCTGATTGCTTAGATTAGACTTGTCCCATCCTCATTCTTGCTGTGTCCTCCATTCTAACCTGTCCATCTGATAACCTCGGCTCAGTACATGAGGATGGCATCAGTTAGTAGATTGTCAATGAATGCTGTGCAAGTTTTTTTCAATATACATAAATAGAGCTCTGTGTGAAACCTTGAATAGTATGTTCATAAACTTATACAGTAGCAAAACATAATATCCCAGATCTGTCATTATGGACAGAATTTTTTTCACTTGTCTTCTTTTGTTCCTCAGAACAATGTCATCCTTGCTAGATTACAGGGATTTCTGACTGAATTCTTAATAATTTAATTGGGGAATGAGGCCCCATCTTTGATCATTTTTGCTTTCTGAAAGTTATCATAACCAATAGTTGTTGTTTATAGGTTATAAATAAAATATTAGGATAAATAGCAATGACTTGAATATCTGTAATCTATAACTTAAATTTAATAGTCATGTGAATTTAATAATTATTCAATAATCGATTTGCACTAAATATCTACAGAATTTAATACTGTGTCTATTTATATAAATAATAGTCATTGTATTTGGAATTGGCATGTACCTTACAACTTTTCTTTCAGGGAATATGTAGGGTATTGTGTTGTTTAATGGTAAATAATTGTCCCACCCACTGGTTTAATAAAAAATGCTGATTGGCCAAAGACAGGCAGGAAGTCTGGGAAGGGCAACAGACTAAGAAAACTCTTGAGAACAGGAAGCACAGAAGGCAGAATGCCAGAGAGAAGCCTAAAGAAAGGTGCTGAGCCACATGGCTGAACAGGAAGAATCGTGGGTTAGATAAAAGGTAGAGAGCTAGCAAGTGATATGCCTGGGCCTGAGGCTGATCAGCCTAAAACTATTGAAAGCATCTGTGTGTCTCTGTGGGCCTGCGGGTCTGTGGGTCTGCAGGTCTGTGGGTCTGCAGGTCTGCGGGTTTGTGGGTCTGTGGGCCTAAACCTAGAGGCAAGGCCCGAAAGTCCGGGCCAGAAACCTCCGTACTACAGGAATATTTCACACAAGAAATACATGTTTTCATAAGTTTAATTCTTAGCATAATGTTGTAAAATATGTCCCAATAAACTAATAGAACTCTGTACATTGTTCTCACCAATACTGAACCACCAGCAGAGTTTGCAAATATAAGTGTTCCTGCCTGATCATAAAAACTTTTAATTTGACCTTGCATTACAAACAGATATGCCATACAATTTAGATCACATCTTTTTCTTCAGTTCTAAGAAACAGTTGAGTACAGAGGAAGCCTTCCTTTCATTTCCATTGTTTTGTATCTGTGAACATAAGGAACACTGAAAGCAATGTGTGAGCATGTTGGATGCTTTAGGGCTGTCCACTTACACAGAGAGATTTGGACAGAAAGCTAGTCCTGGTAATTTGGGGAAAACTGTGAAAATAATTGTCCTGTGAATCACTGAAGGAAATTAAAATCTTTTTATAGTTTCCCTTTTGACATACTCTCTTCACTATTTCTTCCAGTCAAATGGAGAAGGATGTATTTGGGGATAGTGTAAATGTAAAATGTGAAATTATTTCAGGTGAGTAATTAGTTATGGGTCCTAGTGGAAATGTTAGAAACAGCCATCAAAATTTTCCCACTTAGTCTGAGATTTAACTATCTATCTCTGAGTTAGCTCTAATGTTCCCTCTTATATTACTCACATCCTAAGTTCAAGAAATAGAATTTATTTACTGGTTCAGTGTTTTATTCATATTGTGAGCTTATGCTGTTGACTAATAATAAATCATATAACACCATAACCATTGCCACTCCCTGATGACAACTACATAGCTAGAAGAACATGTTATATCAACAGAATCTAAAGCCAGTATCAGGCCAGAAGAAAGAACAACCCAGACAACTAAACCTGTGTCATCAATCTGAGACACTAAAGGATGGTAGAGAGTGTTCATCATATGTGCCAAAACCTATCAATTGTTAGGAAATGCTTTGGCTATGCTAAATAATTAGAAAATACAGTTAAGTTCAGGCTACTACACAACAGTAATTATTGACATGATATTTATGTACACAAAAAACACTATTAGAAAAATTATGCTGTTTTATAACTGCCTTGTCAAAAAAAGAAGAAAGAAGAGTAATGCTTGGGTTTCCTTGAAGTTGGAAACATTTGTGTGTAAATTAAAACCAGAAGGAACATGCAGTTGTTTCAAAATATTCCATCCAAGAATTTATAAATACAGACCACTGTTTTCAGGGGGCTGTTTTTTACTATTTACATCTCAGAGATAACTTACACACAGCTGAGTTTTTTGCATATTAGCTATGTGGTAAAATATCAGTCAGCAACAAGGAAAATGCAGTCTACTTTTAGTGAAATTAACAAGTAAAGTTTTCTATAGAAGTCTACATCAATGTACATGCAATTGAAGAAGGCAAAGAGGAAATCAGCAATGAGGGCTAAATATGAAAGACTCACAATGGCCATCTTTTCCTTTCCTGTCTCAGATTGATGACAGAGGATTAGCTGTCTGAGTCATTCTTTCTTCTGGCCTGATGCTGGCTTTAGCTGTCATCAAGGAGTGGCAATCCAGTGAGGACATATTTCTGTTCATTGACCACTTATATTATTCATATATTATTAAACCACAATAATAATTGAAAAAGGTTGGTGGATACTGGAAGATCCCTGTGATAAAATGAAAGATCCCAAAGAATGAGTATAGAATAAAAAAATGTCAATTCTTGGGGCACAAACCATCTCAACAGCCTTGTGAATATTGAACTGAGTTACTTAGAAGTTGACTCTTGATGGATAACATTCTAAGAACTTACAAAAGAAGTAAAGATAAACAGAAGTATTTTGAGTAACCCAATACTGTAGCTAGGAACTGTGTACAATAAGCAATGGTGTGTCTAGGGAAGTTTTGAGTCACTGGGAATCAGTACAGGTAGTCATTACGATTTGGAACAAACAACTGTAATAATTCAATGTCACATTTTTTTCAAGTGAGCTCTTTTGTCATATGTGAGTTTTAAGGAAGCTCCATCTCTTGCTGTTACACAGAATCATGCAGTAGTTGTGAGTTTTTGTCTGATGTCAGAAAAGCTTGAGTCAAACACTAGTTGCATTATGTTTTACTGTATAGCCATTCTAAGGGTAATTTTATGTGCAAAGAGGAGAAAGTCAACATGAAGAACCAACCATAAAGATTATATATACTGTAGTCAAATTCTAAGTTGCTGTCAAATAGTACAAGAGCTCAGTTAATTTTTTTTAAGACGATTACTTTTAGGTACTCTGAGTATTTAGGTCTATAGTAATATGACTGTCAATTACACAAAGATTTTTTTTTTTTTTAGTCTAGTCAACAAGTACGTAGTGAGTTGAGTTTGTAACTCATTTTCTTTATTCTAGAAAAATTCACATATTCCTAAGATACCTAAGTCCTTTGGAAGTAACATGTCTCATATTTAAAATGGATATAGACATAGGAGTTCCTACTACAGTAACGGACACAACTTTCAAGAAGTAGAAATTAGTTCAGGGGTGATTAGAATCTGTGTGTCACAAACATCTGTTCAGTCCAGATAAGGAACTGACAACAAAGTAACAATGCCACTCAGGCACAACTTTGTAAATCTTGAGTTCTTTGGGGTTACCTGCAGGAGTATAGCTGAGGAATTGTTACCAGAGCAGAAATGACAAAGGTTATCACCAAAAGCCCACCTCACAGCATGGATGACAATTCATAAAAGCTAGAACTTGAGACTTACTGGGTGACTTATAAGCAGCTGGACAGTTCAAAGAGTCTCTTTCTAGGCAGTTTACTACTGTGAATCTGCTTAGTAGTCCTTAGTACTCATGTAATCCTGGGGGAGATGGAGCCATGGGAATTTAGTCAGTTTTAGGAATTTCTTGAGACTTATGAGTTGTTTATTTTCTGAGTAATAAAGCACCTCCATTTAGAATATTCTGGTTCTAAATGAATTATTTCCCCAATATAGAAATAGGTACACAACAAATTTTTACTGGAGTAAGGAAATTTTAAGTTCGTACCATCAATCAGGGATTGATTTTGGACAAATAATATAGGGTAATCACATAGAATTCTTATAAAGTTAACAAAAAACACACAAGAGCTACTATTTACCAAAATATAACATTTCTTACTTTTAAATAAATATTTACCTTTGGGGTGCAAATGTGCATCCTTTTTGTATATGTCTAATAGTGATATTGCTGGATCCTTCGAGAGAGTGCTTCCAAGATTTCGGAGGAACCACCATACTGCATTCCAGAGTGGCTGTACAAATTTGCACTCCCACCAGCAATGGAAGACTGTTCCTCTTGTTCCACATCCTCTCCAGCATGGGCTGTTACCTGTGTTTTTGATCTTAGCCATTGTGACAGGTTAAGGAGGTATCTCAATGTTGTTTTAATTTGGATTTCTCTGATGGCTAAAGATGTTGAGCTATTTTTTAAGTACCTTTCAGCTATTTGTATTTCTTCTGTTTGGAATTCCTTTTTGAGCTCTGAACCCCATTTTTTAATAGGGCTATTTATTTATTGGACTCTAGTTTCTTGAGTTCTCTATATATTTTAGAGATCAGTCAGTTGTAAGGTTAGTAAAGATCTTTTTCCATTCTGTAGGCTGTCATTTTTGTCATATTGACTGGGGGTGAATGAGAGAAGTGAAAGGAGGGGGAGCAGGGGGGATACATGCATAAAAAAAGACATTAGTAAAAAAAAATAAAATGAAAGATAAATTAAGAAATAAATATTTACCATGACTGTCAAGTCAGGAACGTTTGTGCTTACTATTGTTTAAACCATGGTGAGATTTTGCATATGCAAAATTCATACTCCCTTTTTACTATGCATATTTATTTTTACTGCCAGAAAGCCTAAATTCTCTGAGAAAAAGTAGTTGATCTCAATATACTTCATAGCAGCTAGGCAGAAAATTCATTCTAAATCTCCTGGGCAAGTTTTCTTAAAAACAGACACATTCCAGGTCAAGTCCTACTGCTTTATTTTGTGACCTTTAGCCATTACATTTAGACACACAAAATAGTCAACTTTTTAGGGTTCAAATTAGGACAGTTTCCCCTCCATGACAAGCAGGAAGGTGCCTTGGTGTTCTGGGTATTTCAGTGCAAAGAGTTGACATTGGTAAACTGGTAAGATTAAAAGACCAGAACCAGCTTCTAAATTGTTACCCAATTGCAGTGGATTAAAGGAAAAAAAGAAAAAGAAATCAGGTGATGGATCTGGAATTCCAGATTTCCAATTCTGGAAAATGGTCTAGGGGCATGGACACCTCTCACTGATCATGATATGCCTGCCTTTACTCTCTATGTATCACAGAATAACTAGGAAATCAGCCTTAATTTAAAGGTCAAGAATTTAGAAATCTCATACAGTATCATGAAAAAATTTTCTAGTGAAAGAATTTAATTTGTCCACATTTATGACTAAATATTTTCATCTGATATAATAATAAATCTAAGTATCAAAGAAAGTTCTCGCTTTAATATTTTTTTCAAAATCCTCCCTTTGCCTCATTATATATGGCAAACTTAAATATCATAAAATTGTTGTCACTTAACTAGCACTATGCTAATTTTAAAAAGTAAGTAGCCAGGATTGTTATAAAACACCATAAGGTCTGCGACAATTCCGCATGGTAGATAACTTACAATGTATCATTTTTTCTTGGTGATGCATAATATTTGTCACTGCAGATTATGAGGCTAGTCTGCTCTATACTGCTCTTTTCTGTTCACACTACAGAATATAATATAGTGCTAGTACTATCCCAGAAAAATGAGTGAAGTAAAAATATAACAACATAAAAGGAACTGGAATTAATCACAATGCTCATTCAGTATAAAAACAGTGACTTCAAAACCATTTGTTATAAACAGAATTATTTAAAAATTATTACTAGTCCACGAACCAATGATCAGTATTCTGCTTGCTTGGATTCTAGTGATCATGTTACCTATCTAAGGATTTGGTCACTCACTGATCTTAACAAGCACAGGATCTTGCCCATAAGATGTGAAGCTGTGTTCTGACCTTTGACTGAAAATTGGAATATCCCAAGAGATATAATTAAGCTATAAGAGAAATACTTTACTATTGAATTAACTTAAGTATAAAAATCATCTACTCAGGAACAAATGTTATTATTGCTATAAAAGAATAACTGCACATACCAAGTATTCTTCACAGCTAACTAAGAGTCACCCCAGAACTGTTTAGGATTTGAAGCAACAGTTCAGAAGCATTCAAATAGAATTTTAATTTTGAAAGATCAAATTTTAGACTGGAAAATCATAGAAGTCCTTGCATACCCTTCATTATGAAAATGCATCAGAATTTGAAACACAAAATGCTTCAGGAATAATTGAACTGTTAGAGAAAATTTTGTTAAACTCTGAATAACTGATGAATCGCCAAGTAGAGGCTTTAGAGTTATACATTGTCTGCCTCCTGCATTACTGCAAGGAATAACACCCCTGACCTATACCTGCATTCCTGCACATAGCAATTCCTATGACCTATACCTGCGTTTCTGCATGTAGCAATCCCCATGAGCTATAAAAGCTTTGTTCAATTTCAGCTCAGGGCTCTCTGTTCCTGCATGTTCAGTGAGCCCCAGGTATACTTGGTAAATAAAAATCCCCTTGCCTGTTTCATGAGAGAACATCTCTTGAAGTCCTCCATTTCACGGCAGATTTCTCAACCCTTACAGAACATTTGCTACCATAGAAACTATATAAAATCAAACCAAAAGGTTAGTTTTATTTTAAAAATTGTAATGAGGCCCTGCACATGTATGCACCAGTTCCTTTCTTCTGCACTTGATAATAGCTTCCAGTTTACTGTTTTTATAGGATTTCTGAGTGTGCAAATGAGGGGTATTTGATTTTCATGCCTTCTCTTGAGCTCTTTTCCTTCTGTTGGCTTATCTTGTCCAACTTCAACATGATTTTGCTTATCTTCTTATATTTTATTTTGTTATATATTTAAAATGAATGGATGAATAAATTGATGAATAAATAAATGAAAACCTAGCCACTATGGAAAAGGTTAGATATTGAACCATCACTTACCAATTAAGCAAGAAAAAATCAGTTTTCTCCAACAGAGTGACACTGCATCTATCAACCACTCTAGGACAGGCCTCACGTACAGGAGTAGTTCACTAATGTATAATGGATTCCAAATAAAAAATAAAGCTGTGATGAAAGTGTTTTTATAGTTATGATTGTTTTTTCATTTTTAACTTAGAATGTATATGTAGACAGTCAATTTCTATCCCAAGAGCTATGAATTTATTGGATTTAAAAGAAATGATGACTTACTTTAAGAAGAAAATTAGTACTATCCATCCATTTCACTGATATCTGATGTCCACTTACCAGCAAAAGAAAATTAGGCTGCAGGGAGGGGTTGTAAACAAGAAATTAAGAAGTCAAGCAACAGAGAATTGAATTTTCTATAGTCACATTTATTTATCCATTTGAAAGACTTGTATAACACGTTAAACTTTTGAATAACATTTTAGATGTAGGTAGGGTTGAGACTGCATTCATAACATGTTCCTTGGTGGGGTGGAAGGATGCTAGTGAGGAGCATTCCTTCATTAGCCATTGCAGTTATTTGTTATTTAGTTGTCTTATTGGTTGTTTGGGGGTTCTTTTGGCTTTAGACATCTAAAATCTAACCTTCATCTTATACCTTGTAGTACTTATAATTTGCTTATATTATTTTTTGTTTTGTTTTGTTTCTGTTTTCAATGTTGGGGATATAAATCCTGACCTTGCTCATGCCAGGCAAGTGTCCTTCTATGAGTATGTGCTACCTGGCAAAAAAAAAACCCATATCTTTGCTACCTATTAGAATCAATTGGATGGTAAATTTCAATACAATTCATAACACAGGTCATTTCCAATGTCAATTAAATTGGAATTTCAAGATTTCCCCTAATCATCAGTTTTGTTCCTAATAATTATCATCAAGTGAATATTAACTGCTAACACCTAATGAGCAAAATTTCTGCAGAGTTGTTTTCAGAAGCAGTGACTACTTTCTTGAATGTAAGCCATGGTCACCAAAGCTTGAATAAGGATATAGACCAGGTGCTCAGATTTGATTTGCTAATTTCCCTCCTGAGGTTCCTTAGGTAGCACAGGTCTACAGAGGGCATCTTGTTTTGCACTGATATGGAAACAATCCTATTTCACTATTCTTTAGTAGGACTACATAGAACTTGGAATTTAAATTGCCTTTAAATATTGGCACAGTATATGATAATATATAATAAATAGTAAATTCTATCTTACTGAATCATCCTGAGTAAAGAAATAGCTCCAATATCCCATAATTATTAAAGAGCAATTCCTACATAACATTTGTATCAACAAAGGAAAAAACATTCATAGCAGCTCCAACAAAGGAAAGGAAGATAATTATGGTGTTGAGTTCCACCATGGTGATGTGCTAATAAGGCAGGACTATGGGAATCAACTTTAGTTTATTTTCATACCAATGAGCATCATGTGAGAACCCACCAGATAACTTCAAAATTTTATATACCAATGGCTGCTCCTCTATTAACAGACATGATGATTTAAAAGCAAATCATTTTTGTAGTGATATCAATAATTTTAGGTTTTATTTAATAAAAGTAAGTTAGCATTTCTCCCTTCACAATTTCTCATACTACTGATCACTTTAAAAGAAGTTCTGCTATTTTCTAAGTATCTGGCACCCTATTCTTAGCACATTAAAATTTTACTCATTTCTTCATTCTGTCTTTCTGTTCAATTTATTGAGTTAACTTTTACCGTGGGAGGCACTACACTATATTCAGAAGAAAAAGCAGTAGGCAAAACTAACATTGCCTCTTAGATTTGACATTACAGAGCAATAGCCACACCCTCTAAATTATAGCATCAAACATAAAATTCTAGGGTGTAGCTTTGAAAATGCTTAAATAAAAAGGAAAACGTGGGATATCTATGATACCAGACTATGTAATTATGAGTTTCACCTCTTCAGGGAAGACAGAATATAATCTTGAGGAAGCCTCACCCAAGGGGCAATCTGACGAGGAAGCAGCTGAGACCAAACAAAAATGGAAGAGAAATACTCTAAGAGCAGGACAACAAAGACGGTGGGTGGGGGGAAGCATGACAAGTAGAAGGAAGGATGGAAAGGGCTGTTGAGACTAGTAGAACCCAAGAAGAGGTCACACTATGCAATTGAGCTTTGATTTTGAGATACTTAAAACTACTGTTATATGTATCTGGATTCTGAAGATTATTCTCAGAAAAATATTAATAATTTGATTGTGTTAGGGTTATCTAAAGGAACAGAGTGACAGAATGTGTATGTATACATTTATATGTATATATGGTTTATTAGACTGGCTTACAAGTTATGGTCCTGGTGTCCAACAATGACTGTTTCATGGTGGAAAGGCAAAGAATCCTACAGTTATTTAGTTCATAAGGCTGTGTCTCAGCTGTCCCAATATGGTGTTGGCTTCCTGGTGGCTGCATGGAGATCTGCTGGTCTAAAGTCTACTATATTGGAATCCCAAAGAATTTGGGTCTAACACCAGTAAAAATATACCTAGCAGCAGGACAGATTAACTTTTTCTTAAGTGTGGGAGTTTGCAGGCACAAAGTTAAGCTTCCTTCTTCTTATTCCTTTTATTGGCTGTTATCAGGTGCAATCCAGATTTAGAATAAGTCTCCCAGTTCCAGTAGTCTGATTCAAAAAATCCCTAGAAGTAGTTCCCAGGAACTTGGGTTTTAGTTTATTCCAGAGGCAGTCAAGTTGACAACCAAGTTGAGCCATTATATTGACAAGAGGGGTAAAATTAATAGAATACACTTGAGACTGTCCAATGCCATTGGTTATAACTATAGAAAATTAGAGTGAATGCAGCTTTTTCTATTTATATTTTTCTCAATAAAGTAGATTACAAGAAGTTAAATTTAAAATCATAACAAGCAATAGATGAGCATAGTATTTAACAATATAGTAAGCACATAATCTCTTCATTTTCTTTGTAATATTTTAAGTCACATTCCATCTCTTTTATTCATAGATCTTGTGAAAATAGCATTGACAAACTCCATTATAGAAATAATAATACATTTTTGTGTTTGCTTACACCCATGTGAGCATAAGTAAAGAATGTTGGAGAAAAATTTAGAATAAGAGAAGTTTGAATCTAGAGCTGTTCAGTTATATTCCCATAGATCAACCCCAACAAGCCCATCAACTAGAATTATAAACATGTTAGAACACAATAAATACCCATTAGTTATGTAACACATATGACTACTTTCCAGATAAAATGCCAGAATTGACTAATTGTGTAAAAGTTCTAAGATATCTGATTGTGAAAATTTAATGCTTTTAGGTAATAAATTTGCATCCAAATACAGCAATGCTTGTCAAAGATTTTTAGTGTATAGTACCCTAATATAGGTACCTACCTACAATTTTATCTATGAAGCTACTAGGCTTAGGCTTTCAAGTAAAATAAGGGATATTATAGGGTTAACACATCATGTTATAGGATAACGGATCCTGTTGATTTCTAAATTGATGTTACCACTTTTCTTACAATATCTTATCAGTGTCTGAGCTTTGTGTGATGGGCAGGTTATTAAAAGTAGTTGCTGAAAGTATTAAGGCTGGAGTGAGCAAGCGAGACAAACCAAGGCAGAGTCTTAGATCTCAGTCTTAAGAAGAAGAAGAAAAAAAACAACTTTATTCCACTAGTGGGACCCATTGTACTAGAAACAATGGGTCCTGATTTACAAATGAGCAAAGTTTTTATATGGCAAAGTTTTATAGGGGGGTCAGGAATGTGCTACCTGAAGCTGTGTGGGTAACCACAGTAACCACATAATCTGGCAGAAAAAGCCTTTCCAGATCAAACAGATACTTAGTTAGATCTTATCACAATAAACAAGAAAACTCTGTCAACATCTTTGGGTTTTTACAATACTCTGAGAGATACTTATCATGTGTGTGTGGGGGGGTGTTGTGCACCATCTGGGAACTCCCTCTTTACATTCCCCACTTTTTCTAGCTTGGTCTCTAATCCTAGAGACCTTAATACCCTCCTGATGCTGCATATTGCTGCCTGGCTAGCATCAGTTTAACACCCCCAATCTGCCCTTGCAGGAAGTTGACAGTTCTAATTAATATATAGGGTCCAATTGTTATTAGGAGTGTTCAATTCAATCAATAGCCCAGCTAGGGCAGATAACAGCACCATAAGCCAGGGGGATTTAGCAAACCAAGATTCAAACCATCCCTGTCATGCTTCACATTCTCTCTCTCTCTCTCTCTCTCTCTCTCTCTCTCTCTCTCTCTCTCTCTCTCTCTCTCTCTCTCTCTCTGGTGTTCCCTAAGTTTGGTCATAGATTCTTTAACTACACCTGAGTTATCAGAGTAAAAACAACATTCTCCTTTTAGGGCAGCACATAGGCCTCCCTCTTTCATGAATAATAGGTCTAGCCTGCATCTGTTCTGCAGTACTACTTCTGACAAGGAAGTTAAAGAATCTTGTAGAGCTATTACCAAAGATTCTAGGGCTTTTAAGTCTTAGTCTATGGCAGTCTGTAATAGAGCTATCTGTTGCAGTCCTTGTATTAATGCCGCAGTTCCAGTTCCTACTCCAGCTGCGACACCTATTCCCATAAGTATGGCTATTGTCAATGATATAGGTTCTCTCTGAAATCTAGTTCTGCTTATCATCTTGCTTTCAAATTCTTCACCCTGATGATATACCATGTGGGGAAACAATTTTACCATAACACAAAAATGGACTGAATTATTGAACACCTGGGTGGACATGCAAGGAGTGAGTCCTGTATTGCATGCCCATCGAATCCCCTGAGGCGGAACCAGGTACTGACCATCTCTTGTGGAATATAGAGAAATAACTTGTGAACATAGGTGTCTGGCTGATTCGAGTGGACTTCCCAAGCATGATCTCTGCCCAGAAACCTCAGGGAGAGTTAGTCTATGACTCCCTTCCCAGTTGCAGGAGGAGCTGGTGATCACTGTATAAGTCTAGTTGACTGCTATCTCCTCATAGTATGGTTGGGAAGGCTACCAGGCAGAGCCGGCAAGACTGGGTCAGAGTGCTCTGGGTATAGTTAAGAGCTGCATATACTCCTAAGACAAGGTTATACAAATTATCTGTGCCAGAAACCTGAGTAGGGGACTGTGTTTTAGCAGAAGGTTGAGGACTCTTTGGTTTGAGGGCAGGGTTTGGCCCTATCTCAACAGATTTTGCAAACTGCTCCTGTAACTTTAAAATGAACAGCATACCAGGATCACTAGAAAGGCTCCCTGCATTATACACCTTTAAGCCCCAGCTTTTTCCTATTTCCCACCTGGTGACCTGTTTACCTAGATTGTAAAACTTAATTTACCTAGGAGGTTTTTCTGTGTTTTGGTAAGCTTAATCAAATCTGGGGGTCTTGTAGCTGCCCACTGGGTTCCCTGTGTTTAAATTCCCTGTATAGGAAGTCTCACGTCCCCATTCAGCACAGTAATGGTTTTCAGGCCCTCCACACTTACAGGGCTGCTTTCCTCCCAGGAATATATACAGGCCATGGTTCCAGAAGTGGTACTTATAGAGGCCTCTTGAGCAGTCAATCAACTAGTTTGCACAAATCAAAGGTTAAGTCAGGAAACCAAGGTATTTTAGGTCCAGTCTGAGAGGCCAGGATGAGGGTGGTCCCTGTTTCTGGATTAGAGATTGTCCAGGTACGGTCAAGTGGCAAGTGAGGATTGATCTCCTTTGCTTCTCCTGATGGAGGGAGACTCACCCACATGCCAAACCCGTAGCTTAAGAGGGTTATCAGTTTTTTCCAGCTTCTGCTGTAGCTCCAGGGGTGCAAATGCCAGTTTGAGGTGGGGTGCATGGATCCAGGATGCGATGCCATCAACCTTGACAGTGGTGGGGGTGGTTAGAAGCACCTGGTAAGGTCCCTTCCAGCAGGGCTCGAGGGTCTGCACTCGGTGGCAGCAGACATAGACAAAGTCCCCCACTTGGTAGCAATGTGGAACTTCTCTACCCTCAGATTGATAGAGGTCAGACAGCTGCCACCACAGGAGCCTCTGGGGGTGCTCTAGCACCCGGAGCCTATTGATTAAGGGAGTGTGGAAAGAATTATCAGGCCACCCACCAGCTTCTGAAATAGGGAAGAGGTCTCTCACCAGGGGGTGAGTCCCATACCTCAAATGGTGTTAAGTTACACATAGAAGAAAAAGGGGTATTTCTGGCTCTAAAGAGGGCATAGAGTGGAACATCTTCCAATCCTTTAAGCCAGTCTCCAAAGTCAATTTAGTTAGGGTCTCATTGATTGTTCTATTCATCCTTTCTACCTGTTCAGAGCTCTGGGGTCTGTATGCACAATGCAATCTCCAATCAATCCCCAGTACCTGCGCGATTTCTTTGCTCACCTGAGCCACAAATGACGGTGTTGTGGGATTCAGGTGTCAGCTGACAAGGTCAAGGGACATTTATACAGAGCACCGGGCCCCCCGACCTGAAGGGGGCGGGGGAAAAGCCCCATTGAAAAGGGTCTGCGGGATACGACACGCTCTCTTCCTGGTTCCTGGCTGCTGGAGGGAGGCTCACATCGTCCGTCCGTCTGCAGACTTGTTCAGGTGCTATTGTACTCTGTTGCCTGTACCGTGAGTGTTGGTTTATATTCTAATAAATATCTATCTGGTATTGGTGTCCTTGTGGGTAAGCTCCGCCTACATCTGGCGCCCAACGCTCCCGGCGGACCCGCGGGCGGGCGGTCAGGTCGGGGCTGCTTCAGAGGCCTCTCATCCAGCGCACCCGGGCTGTCTGCGTCTGCTGCGCAGGCGATCGGTAACTTCACCCCTCCCCCAGCGCGCGCGGCTCACTGCCTAGCTAAACGGCTGACCCGGTCTGTCTGCCTCTGCTGCGCACGCGATCGGTAACTTCACCCCTCGCAGACGGTAACTCCGCCCCTAGCTGTACCGCTGCTCAGTTCATTTTAACTGAGTTTGAACTGCCGCTGCACGCGCGCCCTTCCCCCAACCTGGCTGGCTGGGTTTGACCCAAAAACTGCAGATTCAAGCAGCAGCTCCGCCCCTAACCCCTGTAACCTGGGACAATTGTGAATTACTCCTGTAGGTGAACAAAGATAACTAAAACCATTCTATCTTGTAATTAACATCCTGTCTTGACTTGTGAGAATTTGTTTTTTCCAAAGATTCTATTCTGTCTGCTGAGACCCTTTAACACCTAGGATCTGTGAATAGCGTGCTGAGTGTTTCTACATCGGCCATACAGCAGGGCACTAAACGTTATTGTGACACCTTCTGACCACACAGCATCATTGCACCTGGATTGAGGTAATGGCTGACAACTATTCTTTTGAGGAATTCGGTATATATTTTTCCACGATGGTTGACAAGTTTTTAAATGAGTATCTTGAGGTATTCAATACCCCAGTTTTACTACTTTTTGGTCTGTTTCTGTATGTTGTGTTCCACAATAGACGGGTGATGACTGAGGTCACGAATTCAAACCTTCAATTACAGTCCAAACTTGGTATTATAGAATTATCAAACGCTACACTGTCAGATGACGTTAAGCAGATGCAGAACTTAAATCAGCAGCTGTTGTCCAACGTATGTGAATTACAGCTCTCAAACTCTGCTATGTCTAAGACGATAGATACTCTACAAATTGATTACAACAAGCTTTCTCATTATGACAGTACTATACGAGAACAATATAAACTCTACGTAACTGATGAGAACAAGAAACTTGTTGACCACATTAATAAAGTGGACGAGAAAATCATTAATTATGCTAAGGATGTAGATCTCAAAATTGCTAACTCGGCGAGGTCTTTAGAAGGATCACTTCATCAAGAAAGTCAAGCTTTGAGACAGATGGTATCCGAAATAAAAGAATTTGTACCTGCAATGTCCAAATTCCAGGAATGGGAATCCGTAGTGTCCAAAATCCAAGAATGGGAACCCATTATATCCAAAATGGAAGAATGTGGGGACCATATTGCAACACTACAAAAGGGCAATGATACATCTTATGCTCAGAACAGTTCAGGTCAACCCCCAATGGGGTGTTATGGTACTGGAAATACTTTACATAAAGTTGTAAACATCACGGGGATACCTCCTTCACCACCACTATTGTTCCCAGCTACTATTCAGACCAAGATGGCACCAGGGGGTTCCTCGGAATATGTAGAGTATAGTTATGAGCCACTACATATGAAAGACATCAAAGATTTTAAAGAGGCAATATCCATGTATGGTATTCACTCTACTTATGTAAAGCAGCTCCTGAATTCATGGTCTGCAAAAAACCGAATCCTCCCCCTTGATTGGATGCAGCTAACGGCTGCTGTCTTGGACCAAAGTCAAAATTTGCAGTGGAGAAGCTGGTTTAGAGAAGAAGCCAGGACCTTAGAACACCAAGGAAGAATTAGGGGTTTCTTTGCTTCTCAGGACCAAATCCTTGGTGAAGGAATGTTTGCTGACGTGAAGACTCAGACTACTTATGACGAACATACTTTATTGCTATGCCGTATGGCCGCACTTAATGCATGGGAAAAGATTTTAGACTCAGGTCAAAAAGTTGAGCATTATGCTAAGGTCAAACAAGGTTTAAAAGAGCCTTATACTGACTTTCTACACAGGCTTACCACGGCTGTAAATAGAGCAATATCAGATCCAGAAGCTAGAAAGCAAATAATACTTTCTCTGGCCTTTGATCATGCTAATCCAGAATGTAGAAGAATGCTTCTGCCTTTAAAAATCAGAGCCGCACCTCTAGAAGAATGGATTCAATATACAATCAATGCTGAACCTCTCCATAGTAATGAAGACAATTGGGTAGACCAAACCATTGATAAGGTAAGGAAGAGGAACCAAGGAATCACTTGTTTCAACTGTGGTAGACAAGGCCATGTAAGACGAAACTGTACACAAAGTACTTTTAGAAACGATGCCCGATCTAGGTTTAATTCGAACAGAAGGCCATTGCCTTCTGGATTATGCAGAAGATGTGGCAAGGGACGGCATTGGACCAATGAATGTAGATCTACCAGAGATAAAGAAGGCAATCCTCTGCCATCGGGAAACGCCTTTCGGGGCTTCCCCCGGGAAGCCCCCCAAAATCAGACTCCAAATTCAAGGATGGTGAGATCATATCCGGTCGTAGTAGAAGACCAGCATTCTCAAGACGAATAGAACACCCAATACCTGATCTTGAAAAACATACAATATCAGATGATAACATAAATTCAAAAGAAGATTCAGAAACTCCAAACAAAATTACGAAACGAATATTTTGGCAGACTTCGATAAATGAACAAAGACCAAAATTGGGTGTACTGATAGACAATATTTATATCCAGGGTTTAGTCGACACGGGGGCTGATGTTTCGATCATAACCCCACGGTCCTGGCATCCGAGATGGCCTTTACAGACAGTAGATATCCAATTTCTGGGTATTGGAACAATATCTCAGGTGAAACAGAGTGTGAGGTGGCTTGAATGCATAGGACCAGAAGGTCAGAAAGGACGGTTGAAGCCATATATGGCTGATATAGCAGTGAATCTGTGGGGTCGCGGCCTCCTAATGCAATGGAATACCCAGATTAAAATCCCTCCTGGTTATGATGTCAGCCGGAGGCTCAACTATGTTTCCAAAAATGACAATAATTCACCAGCCATTCAAGTTGTACAAAAGAATCGCCCTCTTAATAAGACACTCACAGCACTGCCTTTGAAATGGTTAACGGAAAAGCCTATTTGGGTTCAACAATGGCCTTTGACAAAAGAAAAACTTCAGGCTTTGGAACAGTTGGTACAGGAGCAGTTACAGGCTCAGCATATTGAAGAATCAACCAGTCCGTGGAATTCTCCTGTTTTTGTTGTCAAGAAGAAATCTGGAAAATGGAGGATGGTGACAGATTTAAGAGCAATTAATAAGGTGATTCAACCTATGGGCTCCTTACAATCTGGTATTCCCCTGCCTTCTCTGCTACCTAAAGGATGGCATATTACAGTTATTGACTTGAAAGATTGTTTTTTTACCATACCTTTACAGGAACAAGACAAAGAGAAATTTGCTTTTACAGTGCCTACTCTTAATAATTCAGGGCCAGCTAAGAGGTACCAATGGAGAGTCCTGCCCCAAGGAATGTTAAATAGTCCCACCTTATGCCAATATTTTGTACAACAACCACTAGAAATACTGCGCAAGTGCTTCCCACAATCTATCATTTACCATTATATGGATGATATTTTGTTGGCAGACCCAAACCCACAGACATTAGAAACATTGTTTGAAGAACTACAGAAAGTATTGCCTAATTGGGGACTGCAAATTGCTCCAGAAAAAGTACAGAGGGGAGATTCTATCAATTATTTAGGATTTAAGATAGGTTTACAAAAAATTAGACCACAAAAGGTAAAATTAAATAGAGATAAATTGAAGACTCTTAACGATTTTCAAAAGCTACTAGGAGATATTGCTCATATACGGCCCATGATTGGTATAAAAAACTATGAACTAGTTAATTTATTCAAGACTTTAGAAGGTGACAAGGGTTTAAATAGTCCAAGAAAACTATCTGATGAGGCCGAGAAAGAATTAGAGTTGGTAGAAAGAAAACTTCAAGAAACACATGTGGATCGTGTGGATCCAGACCTGGAATGCATACCTGTTATTTTACCCTCAAGACAATCTCCAACAGGAATCTTAATGCAAAGAGAAAGCATCATATTAGAATGGATATTTCTGCCACATAGGCCAAGCAAAAAGATGAAGACATATATCGAAAAAATTGCTGATCTGATTTTTAAAGGTAAATTGAGACTCCGTCAATTGACTGGAAAGGACCCTGCAGAAATTGTTGTGCCTCTGACTAATGAAGAAATTGAACGATTATGGGCAGACAGTGAACCTTGGCAAAAGGCTTGCAGTGACTTTTTAGGAGAAATTAATAATAAATATCCCCAAAACAAGAGAATTCAATTTATAAAGGAAACTAATTGGATCTTTCCTCGTGTAGTACAGGATGAACCAATTTCTGGAGCCCCTATATTTTATACAGATGCAAACAATTTAGGGAAGGCTGGCTACAAGTCTGAGAACCTAACTAAAGTGGCTCAGAGCCCTTATAACTCTGTTCAAAAGTCAGAACTATATGCGATTATTATGGTGTTGTTGGATTTCACAGAACCTCTTAACTTAATTACTGACTCTCAATACGCAGAAAGAGTTGTTTCACATATTGAAACTGCTGACTTCATTCACGATGATACAGACTTGACCTTACTATTCATACAACTACAAGATATCATCAGAGATAGGATACATCCTATGTACATAACACATATCAGGGCACACACGGGCCTCCCAGGCCCTCTAGCGCAGGGTAATGAGGAAATAGATCGGTTGCTAATAGGGAGCGTGCTAAAGGCCACAGAATTTCATGAAAAGCATCATGTTAACAGCAAAGGGCTGAAGAAGAGTTTTCCAATCACTTGGATTGAAGCAAAGGAAATAGTAAAAAAAATGTGACACTTGCTCTTTCTATAACCAACCATCTTTACCTGCAGGAACTAATCCTAAGGGTACACACGGAAATGAGATATGGCAAATGGATGTGTTTCACTTTCCAGAATTCGGAAAGATGAAATATGTACATCATACTATTGACACCTATTCTGGAATGCAATGGGCGACTGCCCTGAGTTCTGAAAATGCTGATGCTGTACTTACTCACCTTTTGGAAGCCATGGCCATATTGGGAATTCCCACTCAGATTAAAACTGACAATGCTCCAGCTTACGTCTCCCGAAAAATGAAGATAATTTTTGCATACTATGATATAAAGCATATTACAGGGATACCACACAATCCTACAGGACAGGAAGTCGTGGAGAGATCTCACCGCACATTAAAAGAGATGCTTTATAAACAAAAGAAAGAAATGAAAAAGCCCAGAGAGAGGTTGCATAGTGCCTTATTGACTTTAAATTTTCTTAATGCTGATGAAAAGGGAACTTCAGCTGCTGAGAGACATTGGGTAGTAGAGAAATCTTCTGAGTTAAATCAACCCATTTACTTCAAAGATGTGTTGACTTCCAAATGGAAGCCAGGGTATGTGCTTCGATGAGGTAGGGGTTTTGCTCTTGTTTCAACAGGGACAGAAAAGATATGGGTACCGACAAAACTAATAAAAGCCCGCTTCGAAAAGGAGTCTCTTCCTGAACAAGAAAAGTGACTGCTCATCCCTGACATGACAAACGGATGCATGGTAAGGAAAACACACTTAACAAACCTGGGGCAGGGTCTCTCAGTTTTGTCTTTACAGGAAAATGGATACAACTATTTTTACGGCATTGTCTAAACATTGAATAATTACTCACCTTCAATAGAAGACAGACTGAGGATTACGGAATGTACAAGACAGACTACGAGACCAACTGATACACACGTGCACTACTGGGTAATTTATCAATTTTTACTGCTTTACATCTTGCATCTACATCTCAAAAAAAAAAATGGTCCTGATTTGACTATTAATGAGGCTGGATTTGGATTGGGAACTTGTGGCTTTCTCCCTATCGAAACCCAAGCATATTGGTAAAGAAATATGAAAAATTCTGTCTCACATCATAAAAGCCACCTGGTGTGAGACAGAAGGCATAATATTTAGGGACCAATATTACTGTGACTTCATCTTAAACCTTGTTCCTCCCTGTTTCTGTACCTCTCAAACATCTCATTCTGTCTGCTTCCAGTCTCCTAAAGTCATGAAAAATATAAATATCTTTTGAATATCGACAATGCTTAAGTTTTCCACTGTAAATAACATTTCCTCCTATCAGCTATCTACAAAGAATCTGGAACCGAGATGGGGCCTCCACCGGAACAACTCCTGCTAGAAAAACAAAAATAAAAGAAAGAGTATGAGAGAGAGAGAATAAGAGACAGATAGACAGACAGCAGAGACAAAAATAGAAAAATCAAGAACCTGGTGCGCACCAACCAATAATTGCCTTCAAGAAATAGATTATTCAAAAACAGCTGCAAGATAGCTCCTTATGGTTATCCTTCAGATCACACTGCTAATTAAGTTTCCAGATGGAGTTAACCACTATCCTAAAATTGGTTATAGATGTATGTGGTCAGTCCATTAAGAACTAACCATTGTTTTAGCTTTTACAGGATCCCAAAGAGATGCCATCGCCCTTAAGTCAGCAGGAAGCAACCTTATAAACGACTACGCCCCCTTTCCCAATAAGTCTTATGCTCCAAAGGTTGTGGGTAAAACTGGGTAAAAGACAAAACTATAATATAGCATCAGAGTTTTTTTTTTTTTTGTAGAAGAGAAGGGGAATAGATAGGATAGATAAAGGTAGACTGTTCTACCTACCTATACTTCATTTTAGCTGAATGTATGGGCTAAGCTAAAGACAATTTGCACTGTCATAGATATCTGTATATTGATACTAATGCAAAATCATTTTATATGTTTAATTGTGATAATTTGTACATTGGTACAAAGTTTAATCTGAGATTGTTTTATGTAACCAAAGCAACTTGTACTTCGATATAAATCTGAATCTGTAACTATTATGTAAAGCTGAATCTGAAATTGCTATATTTTATGTATGCTCCTACCTTTGTTTAAAATATTTGCACATCATTGTCATGTATACTATGCAATTACTACCTTCATTTAACTATACTAGATATAATGTATGATTGCACTAGTTATGATATATGCACAAGATGTTTTATATACCTCTGTTTAGATGATATATATGTATTTACATGTCTAAAATGCTGTGGACACTTTACCTGGTAAAATACCCCTGGCTAATACTCGATAGTTCTACTAAGGGTCATTGTTCAGAGATTGTACATCCCTTATATAGGTATTCTAATTTTTAGTACAGGGTTTATTCCTTAAGACGATAAGATCTGCAGTCAGCACTATTTAAGGTATCATATCCCAGTCATTTCAGATACAGGTTAGAATATCATAGATGGACAAGAATCTTCAACCGTTTCATAGACCCAGAGAATATGGCATTTAACATTTAAAATTCGGCCACGAGAGACACAACGACTCCTAGTGTCACTGCTCCCTTCACGAGATGGTGTTGAGCATCGAAGATACTCCATTGGAGTTGGTCCTTTTGGCAAAAAATGGCCGGTTGAGTAAGGAACTGTCCTTACCTTGATTGCTGACAGTACACACATGATGTCAAGCTGGATGAACAAGTTGATAGATGGAGACTGACGAAACCTGCCTAGACAGGATAAGACAGTCCCTTCAAAATTGTTCTGCTTGTGAAAAGATCTGTCAGATGCCATAGGCCTATAGCCAATCCGATAGATGCTCTAACGGTGCACAAATCCAGAGGTGATTGTCCAGGTAGCTGTGTTGCTGTCCTCTCCCAAATTTTGGAAGTAACTACTTCCATGTACTTCTGTCTTTCAGACAAATTCACCTTCCTTCTCAGGTCTTGAAGAGGTTGAAGAATAGATGTTTAAGGTTTTCACCCTAGTATCCCTTAGATAAGAACACTCAGGTGTTAGATTCTCACTTTCCCAGATTAACCCTTTAAAATAATCTATACACCCTACTATATACCAATATTCTAGAACTATTAGATATACCTTATATAAGTTAGGCTTTGATTAGCAATTATACTTTGACCTCTCCTAGATACTACCTCATAATAATTCCTACTGTACATAATCTTAGTTTAGAACCTTCTTCGTTAGACAAAGGGGGGAGATGTTGTGGGATTCAGGTGTCAGCTGACAAGGTCAAGGGACATTTATACAGAGCACCGGGCCCCCCGACCTGAAGGGGGCGGGGGAAAAGCCCCATTGAAAAGGGTCTGCGGGATACGACACGCTCTCTTCCTGGTTCCTGGCTGCTGGGGGGAGGCTCACGTCGTCCATCCGTCTGCAGACTTGTTCAGGTGCTATTGTACTCTGTTGCCTGTACCGTGAGTGTTGGTTTATATTCTAATAAATATCTATCTGGTATTGGTGTCCTTGTGGGTAAGCTCCGCCTACACGATGGTCCATTATCTGATCCTATTACCTTTGGCAGTCCAAACTGGGGGAAGATATCTTCCAGGAGTTTTTTTTTTTTTTTTTATGACCATTGAAGCAGTCTCTCACTTTGTGGGGAAGGTTTCCACCCACCCTGAAAATGTGTCTACAAAAACCAACAGATATTTAAACCCATACCTTTCAGGTTTTACCTCAGTGAAGTCAATTTCCCAAAACTGCCCAGGTCGAGTGCCCCTCAGTCTCTTCCCCTCAGGAGTGGATGATGGGTAGGCATTCACTTTCTGGCATGCTTGACAGTTCTTCATTACCCAGTTGGCCAGCTCCTTCCTCTCATTGGGGAGAGGGGGTAAGTCTCTTGTTGGTCTCTTAGGAGTTTCTGGAGTTTCTTTGACTGAAGATGCATGAATTGATATGCTTGCTTTAAATAGGTGAGGGCTTCAAGTTCTTTTCCCTGCAGGTTCTTCTCTGGAGGCAAGTCTGCTGAAGTCACTAAGAAGGTTTCTATGGGGGTGTCTTTCAAAGCCATTATTCGGTCACTTCATCTGCCCATCTGTTTCCTATTGCCACAAGGTCCAGTCCCCTTTGATGCCCCACACAGTGAACAACAGCCAGTTCCTTTGGAAACATTATTGTTGCCAGTAGGTGAAGAATTTTTTTATTGTGCTTAATTTCTCTGCCAGCTGAGGTTACTAGGCCTCTTTGCTGATAGATGGCACTGTGGACATGGGCCATAGCAAAGGCATAGTGGCTATCCATATAGATCATTGCCCGTTTGCCTTCTGCTAGTGTCATGGCCCTAGTTAGGGCTATGAGTTCGGCCTTCTGGGCAGATGTCCCTTCTGGCAGCTTCAAGGACCAGATAATCTTCTTTCTATCTACCACTGCCACCCCTGCTCATCTCTTTCCCTCCTGAAGAAAGCTGCTCACATCAGTGAACCAGATTACCTCTGAGTTGAGCAGTGGCGTGTCCCTCAGGTCCCGACAAATTCCTGTTTCTTCTGCTAGGATCTCTTGACAGGTGAGTAGTACTGGTTCTGTGCCTTCATCTGCGAGCAGGGTTGCAGGGTTCAAGGACAGGGGGCCCAAAAGTCACTCTGTATTTGTCCAAGAGAATGCTCTGGTAGTGAGTGATCCTAGCATTAGACAGCCACTGATCTGGAGGCTGGAGGATCATGCTTTCTAGCTTGTGCAGGGCCATGATAGTCAGATTCTGTCCCAGGGTGAGCTTATCAGTATGTTTGGCCAAAATAGCTGCACCTGCTATCGCTTTCAGACAGCATGCCCATGTACTAGCAACTGAGGCCAGTCTTTTAAACAAATGTGCCACAGGTCTTTTCCATGGACCCAGGGTCTGTGCCAGAACCCCTTGGCCACTCCCTTTTTCTCATCAATATAGAGGGTGAAAAGTTTGTCCACATCAGGGAGGGCCAGGGCCAGGGATGACAAGACTGCTTCTTTGATGGAATCAAAGGCCCTCTGTTTCTCCTTTCCCCACCAGAATGTGGCATCCCCCTTGAGTAAGGAGTATAACGGGGAGGCAAGGGATGCGAACCCAGAAATCCACAGTCTACAAAACCCAGCAGTCTCAAAAAACTTGCTCAACTGCTTCTGGCTTGTGGGTGGGGGAATCTGGGTTACAGTTTTCTTCCTGGCCTCCATTAGCCACTGTTTCCCCTCCCTAAGCATGTATCCCAAGAAGGGAACTTCCTGCTTACAAATTTGGGCCTTCTTTGCCGAGGCCCATTATCCCAATTGGGCTAGTTCCCTCAACAGTTCCTGTGTCCCAAACTCACAGTTCTCTCAGGTGAAGTACTGGAATAGGAATTGGGAGAAAGGAACTGATGAAGCTCTCTTGGCCAGATTTCCCAAACTTCAGTTTGCATAAAAGGACCCAGAAACCACTTTACAACAGATGGTGTCCCTAGGTAGGCCAAATATCCACTAAAGGCCTGAGAAAGTTTAAAAGGGTTCTATCTCACAGAAACTGAGCCAAAGTAGCTTCCAAATTGTGTATTTGAAGCAGGTCATTGTACAGAGAAAGCTCAGCATCCTGCTGCATTCAAAATAGACTGGCAACAGGAGTGTAAGATGCAACCTGGCCAGTTCCTGAAGTCTCACAGAAGACTCAGTAGCATGTGATTGATTTAAGGTTTCTGTTTATTTTGAACAAATAAGAAACAAAGAAAGTTTTTTAGTAGCAGCATTTTCTTGGGTCTGCTCTGTTTGCTGGCCACTAACAGAGATGTGGTCCCTTTAAGAGAACTTACTGATTCAGCTTTATCTGCAAACACTGTGTGGCTCTTTAAGAGTGTATTTTAAAAGCTCTTCTGGTTAAAAGATGATTAAGGATCACAATAAAACATATTCAAGAAAAATCTGTAAATGGGATACAATGTATGTAAAAGGTACATAGGCTTTAGAGAGAAAAGAAAGAGGATAGTGAAAGTCTTTAAAAAAAGAAATAGAGTAATAAAAATATAATAAGCCATGTAAAGATGGAAAATAGACACAAAATCTGGGCTTTGGTTGTTTTTGTGTTTTCTTTTAATTTGTTAACTGTTAATGAGCTAACTGCAGAAAGACAATGGATTGCAAATGCAAAGGCTACTAAGTTAAACAAGAATATATATTTTAAAGGTATTTTGATTTTGAAATTTCTATATAAGAATTTATTGCTTTGGAAGAATTCTGCTTTTGTTTACACAGAAGATGAGAACCTGTGGATTGCTTCCAGGCAAATATGGTTTCATCAACCAAGACCCCATGAAAAAATCTCTGATGGGAAGACATGGCTGTATCAGCTTCAGAGCTACAGTCTAAAATGATCTAGTCTCAAGACCCCTTAGGATTATCAACGCCCCATAATCAGCAGGAAGTAGCAATGGAAAACTATGCCCAAATTCCCAAAATATTGTTTATAAATGTTTGTTTTCATTACAAATGGTTAATGGTCATTGTTAATCTCTTTCTAAGAAGAAAAGGGGAATATGGTATATGAATGATTTTTTAAAAATTAGATTATTGAATTTACTTAGATCAGGAAATCAGCTGTTTATCTCAAAATGTTTTACATTGGTATGGATTTTGGTTTATTGATACAAATTTAAGGTCAATTTTGTTATGCTGTATGTAATCTTCTACTCTTGTTTAAGATATGTTTATGTAACTGATTTAAAATTGTAATGTATAATTTAAAAATGCATGCTAGTTATATATTTAAGTATGAAAAGATATAATTCAATTAGACGGGTAATCTTCAAATACTTTTAAGACCTACAGAATATGGCATTTAAAATATTTTAAGAACTTAGACTTTTCTGGACAGTGAGACAGATCTGCTCCTGGCAGCACCAATTTACTTCAAGAGAAAAATGGGCATTGAAGAAACTCCATATGGAGATTAGTTTCTTTGTGGCTTCACTTAGCCACTGGATATGAGCCTGTTTTTATATTAACTACTTGACAGTATGCTGTTAAAAGTTGACATGCAGGTTCCATAGGAAGGTGACCTCTGAACTTTGGCAGAACAAGCCGAGAGGGCCATTCAATTTCCTGATTTGCAGAGAAAACTGTCAAGCATTCTTTAGGACTTGAGTAGAAGCGACTGATGAATGGACAGAGCAGATTTCCTGATTCACCGAAATGAAAAGAGACTCTGGGCCTGTAGGCTGAAGATGGATGCCCCAACTTTATAAAGGAACTTTGGGTGACTGTCCAGGAAGGTAAGTGTCATCTCTGTCATTTCTAGATTTTGGAAATTGATTGTACTTCTGCTTTACTCAGGTAAATGTATCCTTCTGTGGTCTTTGATGTAGTTGATGATTAAATAGCTAAAGATATAGATTTTCTTAGTCATTTGAAAGATATATTGGCTATGAAACTTTAGATTCATAAGGGTAAGATAAATGATAGAGTATTTTCTTTAATTTTGCTAAATACAAATAGACTAGTTATTGCAACTGCAATTCTTTCCTGATAGCTATTTTATTATATGTAATTTAGTTATGTTAAAATTGAAACCTTTCTTTTTGATTAGATAGAAACGGGGAGGTGATGTGGGAATGCCTTTCTGTATGCTGTGAATACCAATCTTTAAATAAAGGAGCTGTTTTGGCCCATGACAGTCACCATAGAAAAAATAGGTAGAGGAATCAGAATAGGTAGGAAAGGAAGGATGGAGTTAGGGACAGATCGACCCAGCTGCCAGAGAAGAAGCATGTAAGGAACACTGGTGAGTCACAGGCCACAAGGCAGTAAAGATTAATAGAACTAGGTATATTTAAGATGTAAGAGCAAGCTAGCAATGTGTCTAAGCCATAGGACAAACTATGAAGTTAATATAAGTGTTTAAGTCATTTTGGGGGCCTGAGCAGCAGCCACGAGTGGCTAAAGGGTCTGGCACAGCAGGTCTAGAGTCTGGGCCTCTGGCCTCCCTAGATCAAAAAAATCAAATTGTAACAGCAGTAGCCAGCAATAGGTCATCAACATATTGATGCAGGGTAACCTCAGGGTGCTGAGTTCTGAAGGAGCTTAAGTCCTTGTGGACGGCCTCATCAAAGATGGTGGGTGAGTTTTTAAACTCTTGAGGCAGGTGCATCCAGGTCAGTTGGCCTGAGGACCCTGTCTCTGGGTTCACCCATTCATAAGCAAATAAGGGCTGGCTATCTTTGTGCAGCAGCAGGCAGAAGGTATCCTTTAGGTCTAAAACAGTGTACCAAGTCCTTTCTGGGTTCAGAGTGCTAAGCTGATTATACGGATTGGGAACAGTGGGATATATGTCCTGTTCCTGGCTATTAACTTCCCATAGGTCTTGTACAGGTCTATAGTCCCCAGTTCCTGGTTTCTTGACAGGTAATAGGGATGTGTTCCAGGCTGACTGGCAGGGCCTCAATACGTCTAAGGTGAGGAGCTTCTGTATGTGGGGCCTGATTTCCTCTTGGGCTTCCCTGCTCATATAGTATTGCTTGACCCGTACTGGGGAGGCAGAGGGCTTCAAGGTCACTATCACCAGTGGCAGACTTACTGTCAGCCCCAATCCAGCAAGCTCTGCCCAGGAGTTGGGGAACTTCTGGAGCCATGTTTGGATATCAGCCTCCCTCTGGGGTGACTTAGGTTCAGCATACAACTGATATTCTTCTTCAGCTGACAGGGTAAGGACTCTTATGGCAGGCTGGCTAATGAGGAGGTTCATAAACTCTACCTCAGAACCTTGGGGAGTAAATGCAATTCCTGCCTTTAACTTGGTTAATAGGTCTCTTCCCATCAGGGGTGCTGGACATTCAGGAATAACCAGAAAGGAATGCTGAATTTTTCCCTTCCCCAAATCCATAGTAGTCCAAGCACGGTGATGGCTGCCATTTGCCCCCTGAACTAGAGAACGCTTGCTGGATAGCAGTCTGAGTGGGGTCCTCAGGGCTGAAAACACCTCCCCAATGTCTACCTCAAAGTCAGTTTGGGTACTCTCCACATCAAAAGTTACCCTGAGTTCAGGGAGGGGGTCTGAACTCCGACCTCCCTAATCATCTTCTTCCAGAGCCAACATTACAGGCCTTTGGTTGGGCTGGCCTTTTTTCTTTGGACAATTCATGGCCCAGTGCCCTTCCTCTCTACAGTAGGCACACTAGTTGGACCCCAATGGCCAGCATGGGCCCAGGTTTCTATCTCTCCTATCTTCTTTCTCTCCTTCCACTACCATGGCTAGTATTTTACTTAATTCTCTATTTCTCTTCTTGTTTCTAATCCTCCCCTTCTCCTCTCTCAATTTTTCTCTTTCCACTCTTTCTTTTTCTAACTGCTGTTTCTTCTCTTCCTCCATTTCCCTTTTGTAAAATACTTTCTCAGCTTCTTTCACCAGATCTCTCAAGGCCAGATCCTGCAGGCCAACTAGTCTTTGCAACTTTCTTCTGATATCTAAAGCTGACTGACCTATAAATGCTATAGCTACTGACCCTCTTTGTTTTTCCAACTGTGGATCAAATGGGGTATACTTTGTATATGCCTGCATCAAGCGTTCCAGAAACATGGATGGTGACTCATCTGATCCTTGAATAACCTCTCTTTACCTTGGCCAAATTGGTGGGTCTATGAGATGCTGCCCTGAGACCCGCTATTAGAGTCTGACCATAGGTAGACAGATGCTCACTACCTGCCAGAGTATTAAAATCCCAATCAGGGCATCGCAGGGGGAAGTAGTCATCAATCACATTTGGGAGCTGGGTTGGTCTCCTGACCTGTCCTGGGACATTCTTGAGAACCTCCAGCAGGATACAATCACGTTCTTCTGTGGTGAAAAACATCCCTAGGACCTGCTGACTGTCTTCCCAGGTGGGTTGGTAGGAGAACATGAGGGATTCTACCAGACTAGTTAGTCTAGCAGGATCCTCTGAGAAAGAGGGATTGTTATTCTTCCAGTTATAGAGATCAGAGGAGAAGAAGGGCCAGTACTGGAGAGTTGGCATTTCTACATCCTGACTGTTATCTACCAAAGGGCTGAAAGGGTGCAGAGGAAGAGTCACAGCCACATCTGGGGCTTTGTGGGGCTGGCGACTTCGAAGTCCTGCCACAGGTCACTTGGGGTCTTCAGTCCTGGAGATGGCTTGCACAGATTGTGCAGGAGGAGAGACAGAGGCAAGGCAGGAATGGGAGCCAGAGACGGGTGACAGGGTAGTGAACTGACATCAGAATCAAAGAAAATGAAGTTCTGAGACTCAGGGAGGACAGAGCCAGATTTCAGCGGAGACAAGGGCTTGGCCAGGAGAGTAGAGGCAGCCAGAGGATGCAGAAAGGGCTGGACCCTGTCTGGTAGATTTTCACAGAGGTCTTCCCAGACCCAGATGTAGGGCTGCTGGTCAGGATGGCCATGAGGACCAGGCTGAAAAACGACAGCCTTCATGGCCTGAACAAGAGGGGGATAAAAGGAACCTCCATGTGGCCACCCAACTCCAAGCGTGGGCCACTCTGCTGAACAGAACGTCCTCTATTTTCTCTTCTTAACTGGGAGAGAAAGATTATCGGCCCAACCCACTACCTCAGACCAATAATCCAGGGTTAGGGACAGGGGAGTAGACTTGGTTTGACCCATGGTGAAGGGAGTATCATGAACAACAGAAAACACAAGGACTCAAAAGAGGACAGAAAGACAATCACATATACACTGGAACCACAAAAAGCAAAAATAACATAAATCTAATGGATCTAATGATCCAGACGTCGGATACTGACCAGAAGCTGGCAATAAAACGGTAGACTCTGCCACCTGATATCAGATGCCCAGGTGTCCCTGGTTCCCCCCCCGCCCCCAGTCCAAAACTTCCTTCAGAACTCATGGCCCCCAACTTCCAACACATCTGTCTGTCGCTGCCAATAGGGGCTCACACACCAGTTTCAGTGGCTACCACCACCAGTGTACTCACCAGATACTCGTGCTCCGCAAATCTCAGTGGGAGCCTCCAAATGTTAAGGTTGGAGTCAGCGAGCAAGACAAACCGAGGCAGAGTTTTAGGTCTCAGTCTTAAGAAGAAAAAAAAACTTTATTCCACTAGTTTCTAATACAATGGGTCCCGATTTATAAATGGGCAAAGATTTTATAGGACAGGAAGTAGAGGGTCAGGAATGTGCTACCTGAAGCTGCGTAGGTAACCATGGTAACTACATAATCTGGCAGACAAAGCCTTTCCAGATCAAACAGATACTTAGTTAGACCTTATCACAATAAACAAGAAAACTCTGTCAACATCTTTGGGTTTTTACAATGCTCTGACAGATACTTATCATGTGGTGGGGGGGAGGCTGTTGTGCACCATCTGGGAAGTCCCTCTTCACAAAATGTATAATTATCAGATGCTCAAGTTTTGGAGGAGACATTATTATAAATGCTAAAGATGAAATTATTGTTTTGTTTTTACTTGGTGGAAAGGGAACAAATGTGTATATATTTAGATTATGTCACAGGAAAGAAAAGTGTTATAATCAAAATGGGTGTTCAAAGCAAACAAAAACTAAACTGTGATGTATTGACAAAAACAACATTGTTGAAGGAAGGTTGTCCCAGGATACACCAAGACCGAATCCTCAGCACAGAGGAGATTGATTTGCTCCAGAGGCACAAAGAGCAGGGAATAAGAGATAAAGACAGAGATAGAGAATTAAGAAGAAGGGGAAGGGACAGGGGAAAGGAAGAAAGAACTTTTGTTTGGCAGGGACAAAGGACTGCATCTGAATAGAGAGGAGACAGGTGTGGTCCATAGGCAAATGACAGTTTATAAAGGGAGAAGGGAAACCCTGTCTTAGAACTAGTTGGTTAATGTGGATGGGGCATGTTAATTAGGCTAGCCACAAGAGGATTTTTATTGCTTGTCTTCAATGCTTTGATAGCCTCGGGAGGTTGAAGCGGCCAAATAAGGGAATAGACCATGGTGGCTAGCTTTATGAGTGCAATCTAACAGTTTAGCAAGGAGGAGGGAATGGGGAAAAAGGCTTAAAGGCAAAACCTGCTGGAGACATTTCTACACTCAAGCCTGTAATTGCCGTACTCAGCCTTTTATATCCCTTCAACTATGACTGTCCTTATATTACAAAGGTTTTTTTTTTATTCTATGAGTCCTTTACATTGTGTATCTTAATCCTATTCATTTCCCTTCACATCTTCCCTCACCCCTGCACTACCCCCAAAAAATAAAACTTAAGAGAAAAAGGAAAAAAAATGAAAATTCTCATCATTACTCAGCTCTTAGAACCTAGGCTCACAATCACAAAGCTTTTAAATCTGAGCTTTTATTGGAGGGAAGAAGGTAGAAAAAGCAGACCATGACTTCACATAAAGGAGAATCTCTATCACTGAATGGGTCTCCCATGTCTGAACAGAAATAAAATAATGACATTTTAATTGGGAACATTGCCTCATGACTTTGCCAATGTTGACAAAGCTATACTTACTTCAAGTATTTTTTTTCAGATCATACTAGATTTTAAAAGTTAGCCCTAAGTAAATGAATGACATAGGCACCATACACTTGAAAGATAGTTTAACATTAAAACAGAGCCCTATTTGTAATTTTCCTGCTGGTAGAGGGAACATGACCAGCTAGCCTGATGAAATACTGGTTACCCTGTTCTGGGTAAAGTGCCTATGCTATGCGTGTGCACACACACACACACACACACACACAGAGAGAGAGAGAGAGAGAGAGAGAGAGAGAGAGAGAGAGAGAGAGAGAGAGAAGAAAGAACACAGCTAAAGAGTCTCCACTTGCCAATGGGAAATCAGGAGGGGTTATATAGGTTTGCCCCATATTATCAATAAATGCGTCTGTATGCCTGCTGTTTGTTTTAAACTAGACTGTGTCTGCTTCTCACCTGACTCCCAGAGTCTGTACCATAGACTCCATGCCTTCTTATCCTCTCCCCCAACAGGTACCCAGATAGATTGCCCTGTAACACCTGTTAATTCTATAATTCAACTAAATTACAAGGTCTCAATACCTTGTTTTTACTATTAAATTTCTGTATGTGTTCATCTCCTAGCTATAAAAATTGTAAATTCCTACAAATTGAATGAACTCATACAACCACCATACATATCAGAATACAGAATTATTACATTTAAGTCACCATTCTTATTTAACTGTTATGAAGTCTATTCTTCTTTGATTACATCTGGAATTGACTAAACCCCAAGTGTCTGGGTACAACTATATTTTTCTTAATTAAATAATTGAAGTTGGAAGATTCTCCTTCAGTTCAGATCCTTTGACGTGGAAAACTCCACCTTTATTCTGAACCATACCTTCTAGTGGCAGCCTGTATGCACTGCATTGAAGCAAGAAGCCCTCGCTTTTCCTGCTTGCCTTCACTGTAACTGGCAAAGCCATTCTTTTACTACTATTATAGCCTGCTTTTTGGGGGGACTCTGGCTTATATTGAACACCAGAAAAGACACCCAGGCTTGTAGATGGAAAAACTATTAGATTTTTAGATTTTCCATTGGCAAACAGCCATTGCTTGATATTTGGATAACAGTCTGTAAACCCTTCTAATAAATCCAACCTCCTTGCTATACCTCTATACAGACCCATGCTATCAGTTCTATTACTCTAGAGAACTATGCTTAATACACATTTTGTAACCTGAAGTAGTTCTAGAGCAACAAAGGTATAAGGAGGGATATTTAAATGTATTTGGAATAGGCTTTCCAATTGACTGACATCTACACTTACTGAAGTCTTTCCTAGAAGTTCAGAGAGTAGCAAAATCCCATGATGTAGACCAATTTACAGTCTCATAGGGATTAACAGATTTAATTATCTTGATTTAGTAATTGTAAGGGGCAAATGATTTGGTAACTCCATATATAAAACATTTAATAATTTCTGAAAAAATAAGAAAAATTATGCTGCTGGTTGTTTGCTCCTAGAATCTCTGGATTAATTATGAAGAAAAAGAGTAAGTTCAATGACAAATTAACCAACTTTTAGTATCTCAGACTATGGCAAGGAAAATTAATCAGTTCCAGATGTGCATAACCAATCTAAACATTTATAAGTATACCCTGGAAGAGAATTTTCTCTCCACCAGCCACAGAGTTTATTTCAAAATATTAGCCTGAAGACTTCATGATAAGATTGCATGAATTACAAAGAAAAGTCAATCCCCAGTCTCAGAGGGTGTCAGCAGTTAAAGTAAGGGAGTTGATTGGTAAAGAATGGAATCCTGTAACTTGAGATGGGGATGTGTGGAATGATGTTACTGAAACTGAGAACTTTAAACCATCATATTCTCAAGGGTTGAACTAACCTGAGGAAGTAGTCTTTCCACTTCAGTAGAAGACAAACACACACACCTTAAGATACTGCCTTTTTCACCTTTGACTGAGGAAATCAATCCTCTTCTGATCAATCAGCAATGACTTTCTCTGAAGGACATACTCAAAGAAGACGATAGTTATACATGTTCCTGAAAGCCCAGAAGTAGTTTCTCAATTCCCATAACCAGACTTAGTGCTAAACAGGCTTCTAGTGGCAAGATAGAAAGCATAAGAGGTAGTGTGCCAGCCCAAAGGAGAGTTTAATCAATTTTGTAATTTATTCAAATAAAAGATTAGAAATAAAATTTAAGGGTGTGGTATGATGGTAGAAGAAACATAAAACTGGATTAGGCTGAGTTTATTGATATGTACCTGATGTGGGAATGCGTTTATGTATGCTGTGAATCTCAATCTTTAAATAAAGGAGCTGTTTTGGGCCATGGCAGGCACCATAGAAGAAGTAGGAGGAGAAATCAAGAGCTTAGGTAGGAGAAGCAGGGTGGAGTCAGAGACAGATCGAGCCAGCTGCCCAAGAAGAAACATGTAAGGAGCACGTGTGAGCCACGGAACACATGGCCAACAGATGAATAGAAATGGGTTGATTTAAGATATAAGAGCTAGCTAGCAATGTGCCTGAGCCATAGGCCAAACAGCATGAAGTTAATAGAAGCATATGAGTCGTTTCTGGGGTCTGAGCAGGCGGCTGGGCAGCTAAGCGATCTCGGGCAGCAGGTCTGTGGGTCTTGGATCTCCGGCTGCCTGGGACCCGAGAAATCCCTCTACAACAGATGGCGCATTTAATGTGGGTCGATTATCCACTTAAAGCCTGAGAAAGATTTAAAAGAGTTCTAGATCACAGAAACTGAGCAAAGGTAGCTTCCAAATTGTGTATACGAAGCAGGTCTTGTAAAAAGAAAGCGGGACTTCCAGGTCACATTCAAAATGGCGCTGGCAGACTGGCAGCAGGCAGTGTAAACTGCAATCAGGTGAGTTCCTGAAATCTCACAGAAGACTCAGTAGCATGTGATTGATTTTAGATTTCTGTTTATTTTGAACAAAAAGGAAACTAATTTTCTTAGTAGCAGCATTTTCTTAGGTGTGCTCTGTTTACTGGCCACGAATAGAGATGCGGTCCCTTTAAGAGAACTTTGTGATTTAGCCTAATTTGCAAAAACTATGCTTATTTTTAGAGAGTGTATTTTGAAAGCTCTTACAGTTAGAAGATGATTAAGGATTCACAATAAAAGAGATTCAGATAAAAAGAAAAACCTGTAAACGGGTTACAATGTTTATAAAAGGTACATAGGCTTCAGAGAGAAAAGAAAGAGGATAGAGAAAGTCTTTAAAAAGAGAAGTAGAGTAATAAAAATATAATAAGCCACTTAAAGATGGAAAATAAACACAAAATCTGGATTTTGGTTGTTATTGTGTTTTCTTTTAATTTTTTTAACTGTTAATGAGCTAACTGCAGAAAGACAATGGATTGCAAATGCAAAGACTACTAAGTTAAACAAAAATATATATTTTAAAGGTATTTTGATTTCAAAATTTGTGTCTAAGGATTTATTGCTTCAGAAGAGTTCTGCTTTTGTTTCCACAGAAGTTGAGAACCTGTGGATTGTTTCCAGGCAAATATGGTTTCATCAACCAAGACCCCCTGAAGAAAACCTCTGATGGGAAGAGATGGCCAGATCAGCTTCCTGGCTACAGATTATGATCCAGTCTCAACAATACTTGAGATTTTCAATGCCCCTTAATCAGCAGGATGTAGTAATGGATAACTACACCCAAATCCCCCAAATATTGTTTCTAAATGTTTGTTTTCATTATAAATGGTTAATGGTCATAGTCAATCTCTTTCTAAGAAGAAAAAGGGGATATGGTATATAAGTAAGTTTTTTTTAAAAAAATTAGATTATTGAATTTACGTAGATCAGGAAATCAGCTGTTAATCTCAAAATGCTTTAAATTGGTATAGATTTTGGTTTATTGATACAAATTTAAGGTCAATTCTCTTATGCTGTATATATTTTTCTACTCTTGTTTAAGATAGGATGTTTACGTAACTGATTTAGAATTATAATGTATAATTAGGAAATGCATGTTAGATTTTTAGATATACCAAGGTATATTTCAATTAGGTAGGTAATCTTCAAATGCTTCTAAGACCTACAGAATATGGCATTTAAAATATTTTAAAAACTTAGACTTTTCTGGACAGTGAGACAGATGTGTTCCTGGCAGCACCAATCTTCTTCAAGAAAAAAATGGGCATCAAAGAAACTCCATATAGAGTCTACTCTATTTGTGGTAATGGTTATCCACTAGAGAAGAATCTGTTCTTATATTAACTGCTTGACAGTATGCTGTTAGAAGTGGACATGCAGGTTCCATAGGAAGATGACCTCTGAACTTTGGCAGAACAAGCCGAGATGGTCATTCAGGTTCCTGCTTTGCAGAGAAAACTGTCAGACACTCTTCAGGACTCGAGGAGAAGCAACTGATGAACTGTGCCAGAATGGGCAGATCAGATTTCCTGATTCACTGAAATGAAAAGAGACTCTGGGCCTATAGGCTGAAGATAGATGCCCCAACTTTATAAAGGAACTTTGGGTGACTGTCCAGGCAGATAGGTGTCATCTCTGTCCTTTCTAGAATTTAGAAGTCACTTGCACTTCTGGTTTACTTGAGTAAATATATCCTTCTGTGGTCTTTGACGTAGTTGAAGATTAGATAGTTATAGGTACAGTTTTTCTTAGTCATTTGAAAGGTATATTGGATATGAAACTTTAGATTAACAAAGTTAAGATAGATGATAGAGTATTTTCTCTAATTTTGCTAAATACAAATAGACTAAATATTGTAACTGTAATTCTTGCTTGATAGCTATTTTGTTATATGTAATTTTGCTATGTTAAAATTGAAACCTTCCTTTTTGATTAGACAGAAATGGGGAAGTGATGTGGGAATGCATTTATGTATGCTGTGAATCTCAATCTTTAAATAAAGGAGCTGTTTTGGGCCATGGAAGCCACCATAGAAGAAGTAGGAGGAGAAATCAAGAGCTTAGGTAGGAGAAGCAGGGTGGAGTCAGAGACAGATCAAGCCAGCCACCCAAGAAGAAACATGTAAGAAGCACAGGTGAGCCACAGGCCATGTGGCCGGCAGATTGATAGAAATGGGTTGACTTAAGATATAAGAGCTAGCTAGCAATGTGCCTGAGCCATAGGCATGAAGTTAATATAAGCGTCTGAGTCATTTTTGGGTGTCTGAGCTGTGGGCGGCTAAGTGGTCTCGGGCGGCAGGTCTGTGGGTCTCTGGGTCTCGGCCGCCTGGGACCCGAGAACCCTCCTACTACATGTACCAGCTTAATGAAGATTTAGTTTTAATATAGTAATGTTCTCAGAACAAAAAGGTGTGATGTTTATTTGAATGGTTATAAGCATTTGTCAAAAGTCAAATGTCCATAGTTTAGACTATCATTTTAATAATGACTTGCTGTCAAATATGCACATATAGCCTCATAGGGTTCCTGAAGTGGACAGCTGCAAAATTATAACCCCTTTCTGAGACAGATCTTAAAGAACATCAACAAACAGTGGGCAGAACTTTGGCGAATACACATGTAATATATTTTGTTTGGAAGGAGAAATAGGCAGATGTGTGATTGTTCACTCACTCATGGGTTGTCTTCAATGGATTGACTGGTTGGCCAATGACTTGGAGGGAACATAAATTGAAAACTGATGAGAAAGACACCTAGAAAGAAGTAAGGGGATAAATCTCTGCAAGTGGACAATGTGAAGACACTTGTATCCTATGCAAATTGTTAATCAAAAGGTAACTTCAGCAAAGGGGTTCAATAATCAAGTAGAAAGGATGTCCCATTTTATGGGCAATCAGCCTCTTTTCACCACTATCCCTGTCATTGCCCGATGGGCCTGTGATCATGTGGTCATGAATACAGATATGACAGATTCAGATAGACTTAACCACATAGATTTTAATTCACCAATGCTGAAATAGCTACACTTGGTGCTGAGTGCCTAAAGCATATACTAAGAGCAGAGACTTGCTGATAAGCCAGCAGAGACAAATACTAAACCACAGATATGGCACCATTCCAAAGGGTGATCTGCAGAAGTCTGATGGTAGATTGACTATATTGGGTTTCCTTTGTGAAAAGAACTAAACTTTGTCCTTACCAGAGTGGATACTTACTCTAGTTATATATTTGTCTTTTCTGCATGCAATACTTTTGCCAGGATATCATCTGTGTAATAATAAAATGTTATATCCACAATCATAGCATTTCACACAGTATTACTTCTGACCGAGGAACTCACTTCAGTCAGAGAAATATGACAATGTACCACTATGATGGAATCCAGTGATCTTACCATGTTCCTCACCATCCTGAAGGAACTGGCCTGACAGAAAGATGAAATGTACTTTTGAGGACAAAAACATAAAACCAAAAAGGTGGCAGCATGTAGTAGGATTGGGACAGAATTCTTCAGAATGTAGTACATGCTTTGAATCAATGTCCAGGAAATGGTATGGTTTTCTGCATAGCCAGAATACACAGATCTAGTATATAAGGGAATATTTCCACTCACTATCACCCCTTGTGACCCACTAGGAAAGTTGTTGCTTCCTGCCTTGGACCTAAATGTTTGTCTGCCTATAAGTTTTGATACCAGTGGTAGGATCTCTTCCACCAGAAGACACAACAAATATTCCATTGAAGTGGAAGCTCAGACGTCTCTCTGGTCACTTTGGCCTTCTGAAGTCTTTAAGACATCAGGCTAAGAAAGTAATAACAGTGGTCGGGGAGATGATTCATCCAGATTACCAATGAGAAAAAGTATTGCTTCTTCATAGGAATAAGAAAACTTAGCTAAGAAAGACTATGTCTAGAGTACAAGGGATTCTTTAGAGCAATGATTCTCAAATTGTATGTAGTGTACATGTTGGTAATCAAGTAGCCTTAATATAGGAGTTGCCTAAGACTTTTGAAAGATAGTAGCAAATTAGAGTTATAAAGTAGCAATAAAAATAATTTTGTGGTTGGGTCTCCCCATGACATGAAGAACTCTATTTAAGAATCACAGCATTAAGAAGACTAAGAACCATTGTTTTAGTGCTGCCATATCCTGTTATAAAAGTCAATAGGAAGCCTAACCCAGGAAGGATGACAAAGGGCACAAACCCTTCAGAAATAAAGGTATACTTCAATTTTTTAGAAAAAGGAGGGCCTGCTGCTGTCCCTGCCAAGGGTAAAGAAAATACAAAATGGGCCTGAAAGGAAGATAGTTTCAAATAACATCATAGACCATGTGAACAGTTGCAAAACAAGGATTATGAATGACATGAGTGTTTCTGTCACATATTCCCAATAATGTATCTGTACAGAGGTTTTTGTTTTTCTTTCAGTTTTTTTACCACGTAAAATAGTAACAATTAATAGACTATCATTGATTATCACATTTAAGATTGAGATAATAAAATTGTTCCTCAAGGGAATTTGCCACCTGCTATAAAATTATAACGTATTTGAAGTTATATACTTTATGATTATGTCATGTTAGGTGCAATTATAACCTGGTCATTGTTTTCATTTGGAAATTAAGCTTGACATAGGAGATATAATTGTGTGTTAAGTTGTCAAGAAGCAGAGTTATGGTGGGTATTCTTAGTAGTAAAAATGAGTATTCCAGAATTAACCAAAACCTAAACCACTGAATATACCTGAGTAAGTTTTTAAACTAATTATTTGTAGTGGAAGATTCATCTTTAAGTTGAGCCTTATGAGATGAGAAGATCTACCTTTATTCTGAGCTATACCTTCTGATGACAATCTATATACAGAACATGAAAGAGGGACTCTCTCTTTGCTTGCTTGTTCTCACTTTCACTGGTAAGTTTATTCCTTCATAATTATTCTTTGGGATGCCAGCAGGTACACAGTTTTATGACTGAAGAACTATTGTGTTCTTGGACTTGTGTTGGTAAAAAGCCATTGTTGGATTAGCTGGACTACAGCATATAAAGCATTCTAATAAATTGTGTATAGTTGATAGATAAATATATAGATAATAAGTAGATAGATAAATAATAGGTAGATGGATGATAGATAATTAGATAGATGATAATAGGTAGATAGATATATGATGGATAGATAGAAATATGATAGATAGATAGACAGACAGACAGACAGACAGACAGACAGACAGACAGACAGATAGATAGATAGATAGATGATATATAGATAAAATCTATCAGTTCTGTTCCTTTAGAAAAAAACCTCTGATTAATACAACTGGTTTCTTACATTTTAAGTTATGCTTTTTTTGCTTTTGCTTTTTTTTTTTTATTTTTGAGATAGTTTCTCTGATTATTCCTGGATGTACAAGAAATCATTATGTAGTCCAGGATAGACTGGAGCTCAGAAGTTCAAGTGCTGGAACTAAAACATGCACCACCCCCACCTGGCTTATTTAGATTATTAAATTATTTTTTAATTTTAATTAAATTTTATTTTAAAATTATTTTTAATTTTAATTAAAATATAATTATAGCATTTCTCTCTATTTCCTGCCTCCAGTTCCTCCCATATCCTTACTTCACTCACTCTCAAACTGATGGCCTAATTCATTTTGAATATACGCATAATACACACAGACACACACACACACAAACATACATATTATATATGCATATAATTTTAGGACAACCTTTTGTTTAATATCACTATTTGGTCTTCCTTATATTTAGAAGTCCTAAGCATTAAGATTCATGCCTTCTGCTGGAATAAAGGCCAGAGAAAACTGATGTTTCCTAGTTGACGACAGTATAATACCAGAAAAAATATGGAAGTCTAAATCACAGAACACAAATCAGGAATCTTATGTACAAAGTTCTAGACAGTAAACATTTCACTCTGCCATCCCTCTAAGTAGGTGACATACCAGTGGATGATGGACAGGCTGTATTTTTCAAATTACACTAAACAAAGCAAACCCATCTATGAAATGTGAAGATTTACTGGAACTACTTCAAAAATACTCCAGAAAAGAAACATATGGAATCCTGTCTCCCACTTAAAGGAGATAGGAAAGCTTGAGTGTTAAAGTGTATAATTGCTATTTCTTTCCTTGCTCTAATATTAACCTTCAAAATGATGCACTAGTCAACACAAGTTCTGGACATGTCCAGAAACAGAAAGACTATTTCTTCTTCTTCTTCTTCTTTTTTTTTTTTTTTTTTTTTTTTTTAGTAATGTTGCTTAAGGAAACTGCCCTGGGTGCTGGGTGTCACACAACTTTCTCAGTCTTGAGTTCATTAAAAGCAGACCTCAACTCCATTAAAATCTTCTATAAACAGTAGAGGTTGTTACTATCTTGAGAATTTCTAAATTGACAATTTAATATTTAAAGTTTATTATATTACAAATTAAGAGAGAAGCACAGTTGCATGCACTAAGACATGTTTTCTACTTATTATATTACTGGTCATTTTACTGTGCTTTGATTCATTTCTGTTTCCAAAGCACTAATCATGTTCTGGGACATGATCAAATGTCTGCATTATCCAAACACAATGTACAAAATTTATTGTGGCCTCGTCGCGGGATGTACTCAGCTCTCCTGCTAATGCATCAATCATGAGAAAGCAAATGTGATTTCTATAAGGTGCTCCTACTTAGCTAAAGAAGTCAAAAATTTTTGTTGTCTGTATTCCTGAAAAAATAATGAAGGCAAAATCAAATTTGAAATGATTATAATTTGAGAAAAATTAAACAGCTATTGAATATTATCTTTGGCATCACCATCATCATTATTAGTAGTAGTAGTATTTATGATAACCATATACATTTGTTTTCTCTGCTGATTAAATTAAGCATTGGAATCATTTCTTCCTTTCTTTGATGCACCATTAAAAATCATAAAATCTTTTTACCACATATAGATCATCTTTAAAGGATCATTTTCTCCTGCCCTATTCTGCAAATTCTTTTCATAAGTCTATTTTCTATACCCTATACAAAAACTGCTACTGTTTTCAAATGGGTTTGTAGCAGTCACCTTTATTTATTGCAGTCTATATACTCTGTCAACAACCAGTTTTAAATCATCCTTAAGGCATATATCCCTCCTACTTTCATCTTCTATCACTTTTTGGAGCTGTGTTGCCCACCTTGCTGTTTGTTTTATGTTTTAATCTTACTCCTACCTTAATTTTTCTGACCAAATCATTCCTTCTCTATTTACCAGGACTCCTTTAAGGTATATGTCCTCTCTCCAACAAACTAGTCACTGTCTTTTCATAAAAAATCATGCTCACATTTATTTTATGTGCTTATGTTTTATCATCATCTAGAATAAGCTCAATAACAATAAAAGTGACCACATGGAGTTGTGAAACAAAAAAATGGATAGAAAAACTGCATTTATTACTAAGATACATAATATCATGAAGGTGAATATCACATCTACTTGCAATAGTTAATCTCATGAATGTTCTGCTGTTCTTCAAGAACAGTACAAAGAATTAGAGTAATAAGATGTTAAAAGATTACTAATGTGTGATGTTTCTCTGTGGTTTTTTTTAGGTGCTTATTATTATCATACAACATTGCACTTTGCTCAAAACCATATATTTTTGCTACTATGAGCATTTTACTACTCAGTAAATTATTTCTTTAGAAACTTTCTATAGTGAATAAAGGGAAAAATGAGAATATATAATGCCTGTACACATTATCTAAAATATTTCATCTTAAATGTTTTATTTTTATAGCTATCACAGTTTAATTTTATGTTGTCTACTAAACTGAAATTAATGAGCTTCTTTGAGTGTATATGGATTATAAAATAAGAACTTGCTAATTTATTTTTCCTTGGAAATTGTTATTTTTATTATCAACCCACTTTCCCTAGGTTAAATTTCTTTCTTTATTATCCTAAAATAATGATCCTTATTATAGCCTGCCTGTAAGGTATTGGAGTCCTTCTTCTGCATATGTGAGTTCTAGCACTTCAAAATTTGTTGTTATTAGTGTGAAATCTGTACTCTTTCTTCTCTTAAGATGAGCCTCCTCATGCCCAAGGCTAGAATTATGGGAGGAAAAAGCAGATGGAATGTTTTCTAACTCATGTTCTTTTGGGAGGGGAGGTGGACTTAAGTATTGTTGTTGTTCTTTAATAACAAAAAGGAATCTCCCTCTCCCTATGTATGGTGTGTGTCTGTGTTGAGTTATCATTGACAAACTTGCCTAAACAAAGGGAATTGTCATAAAATAACAGTGACACATACTATATGATTTTAGGAAGGTTAAATATCCCAAGTAAATTTATATGTCATAAAGACCATCCAGAATTTAGGTAAGCCATGAAAATAGGAAGTAGAAGCCATCAAGTAATACAGGGTTCATTTCTGTATTAATAAAATGTTCTAAAACTTATTGTACAGATGTATCTATCATTCTATTCATTAAAATTTACACATTGATAAATTTAAAATATGTCATAGTCCCTGTCCTAAACCCAGGTGGTGCTTTTAGACTTTGTACCCATGAAAATTGTAGCAGAAGAGGAAGAAAACCAAGAAACATACATATTTTCCTTACCAAAGATGGTATAGAATAAATGAAGTTAAATGGTATAGAAAGGTTGGGAGGCAATAGATAGTTGTTTTACTTAGAATAAAGGATGTTTTTATAGAGATGATATTTGAGTTTAAAACTGGAGCAATATGAAAGAGTAAAACCAGATCTTGTAGAAAGGTGATCTTTTTAAGTATGACATATTTCAGTAGAAAATGAGTTTGACATGTTTCATTACAAGAACCCACTGAAAATGAGGGTGAAATGTCATAGAATGTGCTCTGCTCTGGACCTGGCCTGCCCTCAAAGGCAGGTCAGTGTTACAAACACATTCCCCAAGCTTGGGCTATTGACAGGTAGTGAAAGACATCTTTAAATTTTGACATCGTCAGGAGTTTTAGACCATTTGTTCATAGATTTGAAGGGGACTGCTGATCTCTGGTCTTTTCACTTGATCTGTCCTCTTCATCAAGTGAGAGACACTACTTCATTACAAGCTACCTGCCCTGATAGACTTCTGACAGGCCTCAAAGCCTCAGGGCAAAGTTTATGGCCTAAAACTTCCTATACTATAACCAAAAATGAGATGTTCTCTTCATAAATTGTTTTATCTCAGGTATTTGGTAGAGTGATAGGAAACTGAATAATATAGATGTCCCTTAAAATACATATAATGATATAAGAAAAGTATGTTAAAATCAATACAATATATAATGTATCATAAAACAATATATAATATATTCAAATTTTTTGATCCATATTTTTCACTACTGATTGTAAATTTGTACCTTATGTAATAATACATTTTCTTATAAGTACCTGAACTATAGCCTATTTCTGTAGTTTGGGCTACTGTCTCAGAGCCAGATATCAGGAAAAGGCTGAAATATAAAAGACAGGAAACACCACAGTGGAATCTCACCCTTCTGATTTTCCAGCTTCCTCAGCTTCATTCTTTGTGGCTTCTACTGCCTTAATCTGTCTGTCTTTTTTTGTGGACAGTTTTATATTTACTCCTTTTGCTTTTATTGATGTCTTTAATTGTTTTAATATATATATGAAATATTTAATTGTTTTCATATATGTGTGTGTGTGCGTGCATGTGTGTGTGTGTGTGTGTGTGTGTGTGTGTGTGTGTGTGTGTGTGTGTGTGTGTATCATCTCCATCATTCTTAGTACCCTCTTCACTCAGTTGTTTCATTAAGATTAATGGCATGGGCTACTACTATTTGGCAGTTAGCCTTGAACTCACAAAAACACAGACAAATTTCCTCTGTTTCTGGAGTTATGATATTAAAGGTGTGGCACCACCACTGCCTGACTGGGAGCCTGGATCTCCCTATGTAAACCAAGCTGGCCTCAAACTCATCTGCTGGGATTAAAGGCATAGGTCACTACTCCCTGTCTTTCCCATGCTGGAACTAAAGGTGTGAGTTGCTCTCTGATCCTCCTGAATTGACTGTGGTTAGATCTCTTCTATGATATTCCAGACTGGTTTTTATTAAATATATAACATATCACCACAATAAATTGTCAGAGTTCTAACTCCCATCATAAATAGCTTCTTCCAGCAAAGTGTGTACAAGTGTTATCACTTTCTAGGTATGAAAATAGGAAAAGGCCCCTTTTGTTGTTTTGGTTTCTAACTTAGTAGTTTGAGGTCACTGTGCTCATGGCTTTGAAGGAAGCTACTTAAGTGTCATGGTTTGAAATAAAATTAAGACATTTGTTAACAAAATCATGGAGTATTCAGAATCACAAATTTCCCTACAAAGTGTTTAGTTTCTAAGGAAAAAGGCCCAAATCAGGCATAAGAATTATGACACCTGCCATCTCAGATACCCCCATGTCAGGAATTTTGTCTACCGGGGTGGGGGAACTAATGTACACAGTATTTGATGAGAGGGAAGAGTTACCCTTTCATCCACATCATCAAAAGTCCATTTTCAGGTTATTACTATAAGTGAGAAGTTTTAAAATCAAATTCTACTTGACTAAACATGCACTGATTCAATGCCTTACAATAACAATATCTCACATTCCAATTTGACTAATTATAGATCATATGAATATAATAGCATATTCTAGTATAACACATTTCTGACTTTGTTTCCAATTAATCATATTTATTAATGTTTTATTATTTGTATTAGTAGTTGCAAGTACTCTAGCATGTGCTTAATTATTTACTTGAAAAATATGGGGAAATGTGACAATTGGTTCAAACTGTAAGTAGAATAAAGGTCAAATAGCTTATAACATAAGCATATATGTATGAGAGAAAGAGAGACGTGTATGTTGGTGTGAGAGAAAGATGTGAGGACAAGATAGTAGGAGTGACAAAGACAAGGAGACAGAAACAGAAAGACACAGTAAAATCTCAGAGCACATGACGGATGGTTTTTAGATAGCACCATATAAAATGTTGAAATAGTGAAACAGTGGAGGTGTTTTGAAAAGCAACAGAGTATATTCACAGTCTTCTTATGGCATGGAAATCTCTTTCTAGTTAACTTTCTAAAACTTCAATGTCTCTTGTGGGTCAATTTTTTTATTCTTTAAAAAATAAAAATATTGACTTTTGAAGTGATACACATTAACTTGTAAAGCACTGTGACAAATCTTACAGTTCCACAATTGAACAGTTTTACTTTATTTTGTCATAAATTAACATTTGCAAATACTTATGATGGTCAGAACAAATGACCAACATTAATCAGAATCTCAGAGCGCAAATCTAAACTTGTATTGTCCTTCTATGAGATAAGTGTAGCATTATTGAACCATACCCTGAACTACAATAAATATTTAATGAATAATTAGGCTTTCATTTTTTTCTTAGTTCTGTTATTCACTGATGTCCTGTGATTTCTAAAGGATGCACATTCAGGTTACATTTTTGCAGAGATGGGAAATTAAATTGAGTCATTTATGTCAACTGAAATTTTCATATTTACCTTAAAGAGTATGATAGTTAGAATAAAGCTATAAAAGATCTCTATTAGATATTTTAGGACCATAAGTTAAATTATATACTCTCATAGTTTATTAACACGTTTTTCTTAAAAACAAATAAAAAGCCATTTAAAATTCTTTTAAAACAGTTGCCTGTAGTATGAGGTTTCTGGCCCAGACTTTTGAGCCTAGATTCAAGGTTTAAACCCACAGACTCAGAGACCCTCAAAGACACAGAGATGCTTACAATAGTTTTAGGCTGATTGGCCTAAGGCCCAGGCACATAACTTGCTAACTCTTTACTCTTAGTCTAACCAATGACTTATCCTGTTCAGCTATCCAGCTCTGTACTTTTTCTCAGAGTAACATAGTTGTCCTCTGCATTTTCTGGCTTCTCTCTCACCTTCTGCTCTGTTCTGCCTGTTCCTAGAGTCTTCTTAGTCTGGCAGCCCCACCCATACTTCCTGTTGGCCTTTGGTCAATCAGTGCTTTTTTATTAAACTCATAGGTGGGGACAATTATTTACAATGGAACAACATAATCCCCCTACAGTTGCCAGATGCATTTTGGATGCAAGGTAACTGAAACTTCTCAAAACATGTAATAGTCACTCATAAACTTTGGACTTGACCAGATTCCAGACCAGTTTAGGCATTAGCATTTTTATCACTACTTTGGTAAAATACATCCTTTTAGTAAAATATTTTTAGTAATTAGTAGCAAAGGGAATATCAATATAATAAACACTTACTGTAAATGTAAAACCATAATTTACATGTTTAGTTTAATTGTTCACTATTTTCATCAATAATTGATGTACAAATGTAACCTAAGGTTTAAATGGTATATTTTAATCATGACTATTTGATTCATTTTTCCTGTTTGTGAATGTGTAAATGTCCATGCTCATGCCTGTGGACAAATGTGTTTGTGCACGTAGGAGTCAACTTCAGGTGATAGTACTCCAAGGGCCATCTACCTTTGGTTTTTGAGTCAGATTTTCTTACTGGCAAGAGCTCACCAGAATGCATCCTTAGGTTCTAATTGAGCTTACTTCCTTTACTTTGAGGATACAAGCTCATGCCAACACCCATCCTTAGATGTGTGTTCTGGAGGTCATAATACGGTCCTCATCCTTGCATGACACACGGTTTTTTGACTCAGCCATTTCCCCAGTCCTTCTATTTGATTTGTAAAGCCATAAAATGTAGAACACTTTCTTTTCAAATGGAGCATAATGTGTTCTCTGTTCCTAAAATTCATATTCATATCTTATCCAAAGCTCAGTTACTCCTATATACTGTATTTCTTCTTGCTTACTTTGATTTTCTTTAAAATATATTTTATTTCTGACTTACAGCACAACTTCTAAGAACTTCCATGGAAACAATGAAAGTTTTAAAACACTATACAGACTTATAAACAAAAAAGTCTTAAGCTAACTAGTAAGAGCAGTATAACAAATGGCTGTAGTTACTTTGACCTGTTCACCTAGCAGAGCATCTATACTTAGTTGCCATGGGAAACTATGTTGAGAAGGCAGCAACATGAAAAATATATTTGATGTCAGTCCTGGGCAGTGGTTCCCACTGCAGTTTCTTTCTCCCTTTTTGTGAAATTGTTTCTCAGGGTCACCATTTGTATCATCACACATGTTCTAGAAAGTCAATAACCTTTATGTCACCTCACACAGATGAATGCATTTCCTCCTGCCATTCCAGCAAGTGCAGAATGAGCTTCTTTGTGCTCTCGAGTGGGTAGTACCAGCTCCTCTCATCCTCCTCCTGAATTCTCTCTACAAGGAAGCTGTAATTTACACTTGTCCACACATTTCTCAGTGGTGTTCAATACTGCTGAAAACTCACTCAGTACAGCCTGTACTTTTGACTTATGGAATGTTTAATGCACCCTTGTCACTTTTTACTGACCTGGTCCTGCCTTTCACAGTTACTAAAAGTGTGTTTGATGCTCTTCAATCTCGTCTTCTGCCTGACCTGAGCTATTGGGATTCACTGGGTTCTGAAGTAATTGCTGAGTAACCTTCATGGAAAGGAACCAAACCTTCCAGAGGTAGACAACTGTCAAATGACATGGGCAGTTTGTGGAGTCTTCTGCAGTAGGATCAGAGTATGTTCCTGGTACGTGAACTGATATCTTGGAGCCCATTCCTTATCCAGGAATACCTAACTCAACTTAATACTGGAATGAGGGACTCAGACTTACCTCACATGGATATGGCAGACTGAACTAATCCACAGTGGGGCTCCTTGCCCTCCTTGGGGAAAGGATGGGGGATGAGGTGGAGGGAGGCTGAGAGAGGATTGAGGGGGACTGGGAGGAAGGAAGGGAGGGGACCAGTCATAGGTATGTAATAAAACTTTTTAAATAAAAAAGGGGGGAAAATCCCACCCTCTTACCTGGGGGAGAAAAAAAGACAGTCAAATGTCCTGAGAATAAAGACTAGACAGAAAGGTACAGAAGTCTGGGTTCAAGTGACCTATGTATGCTTTGATGAAGTCTCATAAACTACTTCAACAACCCAGAAATCAGTGAGATTATTCTATGACTCATCTGAAGGAATTAGCTAGTTTTAGTAGGAGGCCTCTGTGGGCCAGAAATCTCAGGTTTAGAACTTCATAATTGGAAGCTGTAGTTTCTAGTTTTGCACACACTCATCAATAATTCCTAAATACTCAGACTTTTATAGTTTCTGAACTGGGGCCAATGCAAAATTTGCCATTTCTCTTTAACATTTCCATGGGTCTGAGGCATTGGGTCCTTGACATAGCTATGTTTGTGTCAATAATATATATTCATTCAGGGCTTATCTGTCTTTACATATTTATTCAGAGCTTCCTTACTTCACCAAAATCCTGTCTCAAAAGGAGGATAACTTTTAGTTGAATTGAAGATTCTATTGCTGTGATATACTACCATGACCAAAAGCAGCTTAGAAGAGAATGATTTTCTTCCATTGCAAAACTATACCACACTCCACTTTAATAGAAAGTTAGGCCAGGACCTCAAGCCAGAACCTTGGAAGGAACTGATTCAGAGGGCATGGAGAAGCATTTCTTACTGACTTACACCTCAGTTTGTTTCCATACACAACCCAGGACCACCTGCAAGGGATGGTGTCACCCACAATGGCCTTGGCCATTCCACATCAACTATTAATAAAGAAAATATCCCAGACTTACCTACAGGACAACCTTATGAAAACAATTTTTAGATGAGATTCCCTCATGTAAAAATGTTTCAAGCTTTTGTTAAGAAAAATCTAACTAGCAAAGCTCTTGAGGAGCCACACCCAAGATTGGCATCTGGCTACTTGATGCACATGTATATACATACACCCACAAAAACATGAATCCACATTCATACACACACACACACACACACACACACACACACAACACATACACACAACACACACACATTGTATTCTTACTGTGATTAGAATAAAGATAAAGTTCTTGGCATAATTTTTATACTTCTACATGATTTCACTCTTACCCTGCCTCATCATTACATTATGGCCTATTCAGTTTTAGCTACTGTAGAATCACTAACCTAAGATCTTAAGAATTGAATTTACCTAGCCAAACATACATGTGTCACTATATTGAGTCTTCTCTTAGAGGTGATATACTGTTCATAGTGGAGAAAACTGATAAAGTTATGTTTACAAAAAGGTGAAAAATCAGGGAAGTGATTCTCACATTTAATATATTGCCATTTTGAATTCAGTATTAAAGTCTTTGATATTAAGCTACAAAATATCTTTCTTACAAGAATTCTTATATCTGTGCATCTCATAAGACAAAAAAATGCTTTCCTTTGGCTGTAACAGCTTGTTAGTAAGTACTTTAATATAGATGGCTAGATTACTTTTGTAATAAGTGCAGCCACATACTGAGTATGGATGAATTACATTTTTTTCTGAACATGGTTTTCAAAATAAAGTAAAGTGGTAAAAATAAAACAGAATTCAAATGGCTCATGATATTATAAAAAGAGCAATAAAGCATATATAGAGATGTGTCCAGAAGTGATGAGTTCTGGTGACATTTTATGTATTCTGTAAGCAATAAGCATACTGAAAATCAGAGGGACTGAGCCAGCCAGTGTTAGCCATAGGGTCAGGCAATGGTGGCACATACCTTTAGTCTTAGCACCTGGGAGGTAGGGGTTCCTCTGGACTTCTATGAGTTCAAGGCCAGCCTAGACTAGAGGAGATTAATCCAATCCAAAAGAGAAACAGAGCCAGGCAGTGGTGGCACACACCTTTAATCCCAGCCCTAGACAAGTTAAGACAGGAAGCACTATGTCTGGGCAGAGGAAAGAATATAAGGCAGGAGGAGACAGGAGTTAAGTCCTGTGCTTCTTTTCCTTTTTGGCTAAGAGGCATTCATTCTGAATCTTTATGAAGACAGGATCTACCTAAGGATTCACTGGTGATAAAAGCTTTCTCTAGTGGTTTGGTTGCTTCTCTGATTTTTCAGCTTTACCCCAATAACTGGCTCCTTTTTAAAATGGTTTATTTATTTATGTATGTATGTATGTATTTATTTATTTATTTATTTATTCATTCATTCATCCATCCATTCATTCATTCATTCATTTAATTATTTATTTATTGTATTATGTATATACAGTGTTCTGTCTGCATGTATGTTTTAATACCAGAAAATGTCACCAGATCTTATAGATGGTTGTGAGCCACCATGTAGTTTCTAGAGACTAAATTCAGGACCTCTAGAAGAGCAGCTATAGGTCCTGGTTTTTATTATGAATGCAAACAGCTCATATTGTTAAACAAACTTTAATCATATCTCCTTTTTCTCCTTTTTTAAAATTATCATTAAAATTCGTTTGACATATTGTCCACTGTTCTCCCTCCATCTCTTCTCCTACTACCTTTAAACAATAATGAGCCATAGACAATTTGTACTGGTACAGATTTTTGAACATTGATATAAATGTGAAATTGTATATATGTGTGTGTGTCTAAGATATTGCATATTGATACATAATTAAATCTGTAATTATCATATTTTGTACATGATTCTTTTCTGTTTAAAATACTTTGTACATTAATGCATATTAAGCATTAAGCATATTGTTGTCATTTCCACTTTGCAATTTCTCCTTGTTTAATTATATTAGTTATTATATACATTCTACTTTTGTATAAGATACTTTGCATACCTCTGTTTGGATATTCTATATAATGATATATATTCAAGATACTGTTGTCATTTTTCACTATATATTTACCTTTGTTGAATATTTACATAACTGACATACTTGAAGTCATTATTCAAAAACTCTACACCCATTTATAGATTTTCTATTTTCAGTGTAAGCTTCAGTCTTTAGAATGATAAGAATTTCAGATCACACTTTCTTAGGTTTGCCGTTTACTAGTCATGTGGTTTAGTTTCCTCAGATACATAATAGAATATGCTAGAGAGTTAGAAATCTTCAAACACTTCAAAGCTACCTCTGCAGCTTGCTAAATAGTGCCTGTTCCAGTCACAGAATGTATCCTGTTCATCCTTTGCTAAGTATTTACTCTCTGCCTATGTGTTACTACTCACTGTGTTTGTCTCTGTGAGTTACCTCACTTTTTTTTGAGTTCCAACCATTTGCCTGCAAATTTTACAATGTTGTTGTTTACTTTTTCATTGAGTAATACACCATTGTATAAATGTACTACATTTTCTTTATCTATTCTTTAGTTGAAGGGCAGCTAGGTTGTTTCCAGGTTCTGGAAATGTTGCTATGAATATAGTTGAGAAAGTATCTTTATGTTGTGTTTGAGCATCTTTTGGGTATATGCCCAAAGGTGATATGGCTGGGTCCTGAGGAAGACTGATTCCCAATTTTCTGAAAAACCACCATACTGATTTCCAGAGTGGCGATACAAGTTTGCATTCCCACTAGAAGTTAAGAAGTGCTGACCATTCTCCACATGATCTCCAACATAGGCTGTCATTCATACTTTTGATCTTTTCCATTCTGACAGGTATAAGATGGTGTCTTGACGTCATTTTGATTTGTGTTTTCCTGATGGCTAAGGACAATGAACACTTTTACATATGCATATGTTTTGACCATTTGAGATTCTTCTGTTAAGAATTCTGTTTAGATCTGTACCCAATTTTTAATTGGGTTATTTGGTTTTTGGATATCTCATTTCTTGAGGGTTTTTTTTTTATTATTAATATGTTTTGGAGATCAGCTTTATGTCAGAAGTGGGATTGGTAAAGATTTTTCCCCATTCTGTATTTTATTGATCATGTCCTTTTCCTTATAGAATCTTCTCAGCTTCTGAGGTCCCACTTATTGTTTCTATCAGTATCTGTGCCACTGATATCGTATTTAGAAAGTAGTTTTCTGTGCCAATGCATTCAAGGGTATTTTTAATTTTCTCTTTTATGTGGTTCAATGTTATTGGATTTACACTGAGGTCTTTGATCCATCTGGATTTGAGTTTTAGACAGGGCAAAAAAATATGGATCTATTTGCATTCTTCTACACACTGACAACCAGTTATGCCAGCGCTATTTAGTGAAGTTGCTTTCTTACATTTCACAGTTTTGGCCTCTTTGTCAAAAATCAGATCATCATCGGTGTGTGGGTTGATGTTAAGGTCTTCAATTTGATTTAATTGGTCAACATCTCAAATTTTTGTGCCAATACCAGGCTGATTTTATTTCTGTAACTCTGTAGTAAATCTTGAAGTTAATGATGGTGATGCTGCCAGAACTTTCTTTAGTGTATAGAATTGATGTAGCTATACTGGTTTTTGTTATTGTTGGTTTGTATTTTTGTTTTGTTTTCAATATAAAATTGAGTGTGTTTCTTTCTAGTGTTTTGTTAGGAATTTGATTGAGATAACATTGAATCTGCAGATTAGTTTTGATAAGATTGTCATTTTTGCTATATTGAGCTTACCTATATAAGAGCATGGGAGATAATTTCTTTTTATAATCTCTTCTTAAATTTATTTTCTCAAGGATTTAAATTTCTTGTCATATAAGTCTTTTATTTGGGGGGCTGTAACTACCTCAAGATATTTTATATTATTTATCACTATTGTAAAGGGTGATGTTTCTCTAATTTCTTTCTTTGCCCATTTATCATTTGTATGTAGGAAGACAGCTGATTATTTTTAGTTAATCTTGTATTCTGTCACATTACTGAAGATGTTTATTAGTTGAAGGAGTTCCTTAGTAGAGTTTTAGGTGTCATTTATATAAATCAGCATATCATCTACAAACAGTATAAGTTTTACTTCTTTTCTGATTTGTATCCCCTTGATCTCCTTGTGTTGTCTTATTGCCCTAATTAGAACTTCAGGTACTATATAGTATATAGTTTTTATTATGTTTAGGCATGTTCCCTGTATTATTGATCTCTCAATAACCTTTATCATGAAAGGGTGTACTTGACTTACGATGGATGATATTTTTTCATGTGTTTTTAAATTTGGTTTGTCAGTATTTGAGCAATATTCATGGTAAAGATTGGTCTATAATTTACTTTCCTAGTTGCATCTTTTTGTGCTTTGGGAATTAGGGTAACTATAGCCTCCATATAAAGGGTTTAACAATGTTCTGTCTGTTTATATTGTGTGGAACCATTTGAGGAGTATTGGTATTAGTTTTTATTTGAAGTTCGGATAGAATTCTATACTGAACCCATCTGATCCTGGGCATTTTTGGTTGTGAGACTATTGATTGTTACAATGTGGTTTCTTGGTTCCAGACCCACAGACCTGCAACCCCAGACCCCTTAGCCACTTGCAGCTGCTCAGGCCCCCAGAAATGACTCAGACGCTTATATTAACTTCATGCTGTTTGACCTATTGCTCAGGCACATTGCTAGCTTGCTCTTACATCTTAAATCAACCCATTTCTATTAATCTTTCCTGCCACATGGCCCGTGACATACCTGAGTTCCTTACATGTTGCTCCTTTGGACTTCTGGCTTGGTCTGTCTCTGACTCTGCCCTGCTCCTCCTACCTATTCTGATTCCTCCTACTACTTTTTCTATGGTGCCTGTCATGGGCCAAAACAGCTCCTTTATTTAAAGATTGCTATTCACAGCATAAAGAAAGCCATTCCCACATCAATTGATGACCACTTTTATTTCCTTGCTGGCTTTAAGTCTATATAAGTTGTTTATCTAATCTTGATTTAATTTTGGGAAGTGGTAGCTATCCAGAAAATTGTTTATTTCTTTTAGGTTAACCAATTTGTTTGGAGTACACATCTTCAAAATATGACCTAATGATTCTCAGGATTTTCTTAGTATCTATTGCTGTGCTCCCCTTTTCATTTCTGATTTTGTTAACATGGATGTTCTCTCTACTTTCTAGTTAGCTTGGAAAAGGTTGTGTTTTTTATATTGATTCTCTCAAAAAACAACTCTTTGTTTTATTGATTTTTTGTATTGTTTTTGTTTCTATTTTTTTGGTTTAGGCTATCAATTTGATTATTTCTTGGCATCTACTTCCCCTAAGTGAGTTTGCTTTTTATATTCTAGAGCTTTTAGCTGTGCTGTTAAATTGATAGTTTGAGATTTCTCTACTTTCTTTATCTAGGCACTTAGTGCTATGATCTTTCCTTTTAGCACTGTTTTCATGGTGCTCCATAAGTTTGGGTACGTTATACCTTTATTTTTATTGAATTCTTATAAATCTTTAATTTCTTTCTTATTTCTTCCTTTACCCAATGGTGATTCAAATGAATGTGCATCAGTTATATTAGTTTGCAGGCCTTCTGCAATTTGTGTTATTGTTGATTTCTTAATTATAGCCATAGTAGTCTGATAAGGTAGAGGGAATTACTCCATGTTTTTGGGTGTGTTGAGATTTGCTTTGATATTGAGTATGTGGTCAGTTTTGAAGAATGTTCCATGAGGTTCTGGGAAGATACATTCTCTTGCAAAATGTTCTATGTATGCCTATTAGATCGATTTAAGTTTAGCATCTGTTAAACTCCTGATTTGTTTCTATCTGATAGGCCTAACTAATGGTTAGAGTTGGGTGTTGAAGTCTCCCACTATTGGTGTGTGGGGTTTAATGTGTGATTGAAATTTTACAAATGTTTCTTTTACAAATGTAGGTGCCCTAATATTGGGGGCATAGATGTTCAGACTTGAGACTTTATTTTGATGGATTTTCTTCTGGGATGAATATGAGAAGTCTGTCTCCATTTCGCTTGATTAATTTTTGTTTGAAGTCTATTTTTGATAGCTATTATGATAACTACACCAGCTTGTTTCTTACGTACATTTTATTGGTAATTTTTTTTCTCAATCCTTTACTCAGAGGGTAAATGATGTCTGTCTTTGAAGTTGTGAGGTGTGTTTCTTGTATGCAGTAGATGGCTGGACCCTGTTTTTTAAATCATTCATTAAGCCTGTCTCTTTTTATAGGCAATTTGAGTCCATAGATATTAATTGATATTAGTGACCAGAGATTGTCAGTTGTCATACTTTGTTTTGGTGTCTTGTGGTAGTAACATGTATGTGTTTCTCTTTTTTGAGGCTTACTAGTGTCAGGATATTTATTTCCTGTGTTTTCATGTATGTAGCTAACTTTCTTGGTTTGAAGTCTCTATTACTTTATGTAGGTCTAGATTTATTGATATGTACTATTTAAATCTGGTTTTATTGTGGAATATCTTGTCTTCTCTATTTATGGTAATTAAAAGCTTTAGTGGGTATAGTCTTTTTGCCTGGCACCCATGGTCTCTTAATGTCTGTCTGTCTTTTAGAGTTTCCATTGAGAATTTGGGCTTAATTCTGATATGTCTGCCTTTATATGTTACTTGAAATTTTTTACTTCGTTCTTTTGATATTCTTTGTTTATTCTGTATTTTTAATGTATTTATTATTATGTGGTGAGGTGACTATTTTTTTATCCAGTCTATTTAGTGTTATATATCCTTCTTGTACCTTCATAGGCATTTCTTTCTTTAGGTTGGGAAAAGGTTTTCTCTATGATTTTGTTGAAAATATTTTCTATGCCTTTGTGCTGGAATTATCCTTCTATTTTTATTACTCTTAGGTTTAGTCTTGTCATAGTGTCACAGATTTTCTGGATGTTTTGTGTTAAAAAATTTGCAGGATTTAACATTTTCTTTAACCAGTCTATTTCCTCTATTATACCCTCAATCCTGAGAATCTCTTGTTCATCTTTTGTGTTCTGTTAGTGATATTTGCCATTGTAGTTCCTACTGGTTTACTCAGAATTTCTTTATTGTCTCTATTTCAATTTTTAAGTCTTGGACTTTGGTTTTTTTTTTTACTTATTTAATTGCTTTGTCTTGGCTTTGTTGGATTTCTTAGGAGATTTATCTATTTCTTCCAATTTTTGATTGTCTTTTCCTCTATTTCGTTAAAGAATGTTATTCTTTTTTGCAGACTTCTTTCTGATTCAGAAAGTTATTGTTAAGGTTATTTTTCTCTGCTTCATCTGCATTGGTATATTCAGGTCTTACTAATGTAGAAATTAAAGTTTTTTAGGTGTTATATTACCATTTTTGTTGTTGAATGAATTCTTATACTGCTTTCTAGTCATTTTTTCCTAAAATTTATATAGGTGGAGCCTGTGTCTTCAGGGGTCCCACTTCTTTAATCTGTCCTTCTGTATTACTGTCCTTTCTTATTGCTATGATTCCTGACTATCTTTCTGGCTTGCTGTCATTCCTTCTTGCTCTAGTAGAGATGTGTATCTCAGATGGACTCTATTATATTTTTAAATGGCAACTTAATTCACTCATGAAGGTGTTGAAGTTATAACTATCTGCCCTTTGTGCAACAACTTTCTATCTCAACACAGATCCCATTCATTGAAATAGATCCAGTTAGATCTTTTGTTTCAATTTTATTCAAGACCTACCTACAGAGTTAAATAGTATAATTACATTATCATTGAAAGTGTAAAACAACAATAGTAATAAAAAGTAATAAAAATATTTCTTTAAGGTAGTCTGCAATATATCTGTCAGGATAGAAACAAAGCCCATGATGCAATTACCATTGAAACTGATAAATAAAAGCTAATTGTCTTTATTTATTTATTTATTTTGTATACTTTGTACATGTCCTAGTTGTCATTGCCATAAGTCATCTTGTGTATATTACATATTATAGGATGGAAATCCACTTCTGTCCCAGTTACTGCATACCACTTCACATGTCCCCACCCAAGCCCCATCTCATCCACAGTTAAACTGTACTTTTTAAATTTTTTTGAATTCAATGTACTATAAATGCTGTATTATAAAATATGCTGTAATGTATCTGTCTGTTTTCACACAGTAATGCTGTGTGCAGAATTAAAAAATAATCTACTTAATATAAAAAATTTCTAAGTTTGCACTACTATTCATATGTAAGATTAATGTATTCATTTTAAAAATTTCATATATAAATGTTATATTTCCATAAATTCCCTTTTTGTTTTAGCTTCCTAAACTCTCCTGCATCCCCAGACTCTATTTCAAATTCATAGCTTGCATATGTATATATGATAAAAAATAAATTTAATGAAACTTAATATGTAATATCCATTTAATATTGCTCTTATATTATACATTTTCCAAAGATGACTACTAAGTATTAAATAACCAGTTAGGGAGCTTATCCCCTGGAGGACTGATTTTTCTTCTCTTAGGAATCATTAGTTGCCTATAGCTCTTCATCTAAGGGTTGAGACTATTGAGATTTTTCACTATTGATTTTGACATATCAACTGGTCGTATCGCTATTCAAGAGTCTGTTTAGATAACCATATTATTGAGATTTTATGAATGTAGCTTCCCTGCCTATATACAGGACAATATCTCTCAGTAGATGGCATAGTTCCCAGATCTTTATAGTCTTTCCACACCTCTTCTACAACAGTTTAGTAGTTCTCTGCCTTTGGAACAATTGTGAATTTTTGTAGTTGTATCTATCTTCTGCATTGAGAAGCTTATTTGTGGGTATAAGTAAATAGGATACAATTAGAAATAATGTTGGCTTTGAAAATCATTAGTAGAAATATTTTAGAAGCTGTGAACTCACCAACATTTGGAAGTTGGCTAGGTTTATAATACCAGGCATTAATCCCCTTCTTCTGAGCAGGTTTTAAGTACAATTAGGCAGCTACTAGTCATATCCATGCTGCTCTCAAACCTTTAGGAATACATTGACATGCTGATCATTAAGGGTGTTGGTGTCACTGACGTGTAGAACTATTGATTTCTTCTCTCCCATGGCAGCTTGATGATGAGTTCATTAAGTCACACAATTGTACATCCATTCTCCTAGTGTTAAGTATATTAGTTGATACCAATTTTTGGGTTTTACAATTCTTTGCTTATCAACTTAGTCATTGTAAAATTGCAATTTTTGTTATTATGTATAGCTTTTTTCAGAAAAAAATTAAAAAAGCAAATTTTTATTTTATTGGTGCCTGAAATTCTTTACTTTTTATTTTAATGGTCTGTTAGCATACTATCTCTGTAGAAAAAAAGGTACACTTTGTGAAAAATAACAGTTTTATTTCTTCCATTGCTGTATATTGACTAAGATTGGTAACTATTGATTTATCTCAGTCCCTGACTAGATATCCAGAGGCTAAGAAGATTCTCTTTCAGAGAACTGAAGAGAGTTTTGTTCTCAACACCCAAATTAGGAGGCTCACAATTGTTCCTGTGACTCTAGCTCTAAGGGCTCCAGCACCCTTAGTTAGCCTCTGAGTATACCTATGCAAATGTGGCACACACACACTTCCACAGAGAAACAAAGAAGAGACAGAAACGTAGAGAGGGACTTAGAGAGAGAGAGAAACAGAGAGACACAGAGAGACTGAGAGAGAGAAATGAGGATAAATTGTATTACCTTGTTTATCTTATATCTTCCATGCCACTGTGACAAGAATAGAATAATACCTTAATGGAAGTAATGGACGTATAGTCTTATAATGATATAAGACTATAATGGAAATAATGATAATGTCTTAATCTACAATGAGTGAATTAGAAGTGTTTAGCATTTCATTTGTATACTCACTCTTTATTATGTAAAAGTCTTTTTAGGCATTGTTTAAAGAGAATATATTTTTCAAGTTCAAGAAATGTTAGAAAATAGTCTCTCTATTAAGATAATTACATACTTTGTTTTTCTATACATAAACTCTTAAAGTGGTACTTACAGACTTTTTAAATGTTACACTAGCCTTTCAAAAATATTTTATACTACTTTATAGTTCCAGATAATACTTGATGTGCTTATAATGTAAGAAATTTTATTTTGAAACACAGGATCAGAACTTACTATTTCTATTAGTATTTTTCAATGATTCTTAGTGATATTGGTCTATCACTTTTGTTGTTTTTCATGTTTATCAAGCTGGAAAGTTTGGCTCTTCTTGTTCTGAACAACAAGCCAGATGGATTTATACATTTCAGTTCTCTGAAAATGATATTTGTGAAATTAATTTTTCTTTATTAATTTGTATGTTTATGTGCATGTGTACATTTGTGTCTGCATATGTGTGTGTGTGTAAGTGTGATATCTGTATTTGTGTGTGGGTGAGAGAGAAGGCCACATTTTATTTCCTCTCAGTGTCTCTCATCAGACATTCTCATTCCCATCTATTCTCTCTCTCTCTCTTTCTCTCTCACCATTTCCTTCTTTCCTTCTATTCCATCTATTTTTTAACCTGTGGCAACCTTAATTAATATGTGCTATGCATTCTCCTGTTTTTCCTTAACTTTCCACATCTGCTGCTGTTTCTTATTCCTGGTTTCTTTCCTTCTCTCTTTCTTTGGTGATGGGCTTCAAGTCTACTGACCCTTCACACGTTCTCTCTTTTTAGGCTTGCTCTGACTGCCATACCTGTTCTAGATAACACATTGAGCTCATGGTAAAGAAACTTGAAGAACTAACTTCCAACTATCTAGTGCTTCTGTACTGAAGTAAGTTTGTAATTCTAAGCATAAATAAAAAGCTGTAGTTTAAATTTTCTCAGAAATAAAGCTTATAATTTTGTTCCTCCTAACTCGTACTATGTTTCTATTTGTTTGCTTGTTTTTAATATTTGGTTTTTACTTTTTATTTTCTAGATGAACAAGAGAAAAGAAGGTCGACATTGTGTCTATGAGTTTCCCACATCACTCTCTGAAAGGTGCTTGGAAATAACTCTTCTGAAGATTTGTTTTTCCTTTTTTTTTAACTAAATTTTATTCATTTTCATTGTATTATTTAACTCAAAGATTTAATTTTCCTTATTTGCTTAATGTTCTTTTGCCCAATAGATTTAATTTTTTCATTAAAATTTACTTATACAAATGTCACCACTCTAAAGTGGGACCCGGAGGAGTGAAGCTGATAAATGAGTCTTGCTATAGCCAACTGTATCTAGAATATCAAATAATTTATACTCTGGGGATAAAGGAGACTAAGCCTAGTAAAATACAGTCACAAGAACAAGCCCCTTGTGATGAAGTCATGTTGTCCCATAAAGACATATAAACAAATAACAATAGCTAGCTGTAATGAGTAATCTGAAGGAAACTCATTCATATCTTCTACACCTGGAAGAGCATGAAAACACATCCCAAGAACATTTTCAGGTTCTGAACAACCTGAGGTCACAGACCCCTGCCTTGTTTTCTTAAAGTGGTCTTAGAAGCATTCAGAATCCCCCCTCACATACCTCCATTTTTGTACTGTGATTCAATATACAGAGAGTTATTAGTAAATACATTCAGTACTTTTAGTTACAATGTGTTGCCACTTGCCCTTGAATATTCTTATCATAACCACCAAAACTGCAAACCCACAAATAAATTCTTCCATGCCTCCACTCCCCAAAGGATTTTAAAGCTTTATGGTTTCTTACTCTGAACTTACATATAGGTAAAATCACTTATAATATTTTGTGCTACTCGTTTTCAATATTTATAAATTTCATAAATGCGATACTAGCTGATATTTTTATGGATTAATTACATTACTATGAACATTTGTGTGCAAATTTGTATATAAGAATTTTCAGCTCTCTTGAGTGTATACTGAGGAGTGAAATTGCTGGCCATGTAGTAGATCTGTGTTTTCCCTTTTTAGAACCTACCAGATTGTTTTTCATGGCAGTTTGTCACACTAGGTGTATATGTGTGTGCACATGTTTCACTAATTAATATAAATGTGTACATATGTGTAGTAACATGCATGTGCATAAACATGAATAGTGCATATGAAGGCCAAAAGTCATTATTGAATTTCTTATGCATATAGAGGCCAGAGGTCATTATTGAATGTCTTTTCTGATTATTGTTGCAATTTGTCTCCTAATGAACCTGACCCAGTTGATTAGACGAATTGGTTCCTCAGGCAATGTGCCTCAGGAAACCACCTGTCTAAGATGGTCCACCTATACCTCATTCTGGAGTTACAGCTGTACACTACCATACCCTGATTTTTACATAGGGCCTAGGAAACCCTACTCAGGACTTCTTATTTGCATGATAGACATTTTACTGAGTGTCCTTAGTTCTGGACTCCACACTTTAAAAAAAAATGGCAGTACTTGATCATCTCTCAACTTAGATCCTAGAGTAATGAGCCTGGCACATAGTCCTTTTTGGACTATTTGCAGGTTAAGTAAATAAAAAATAATCAAATAGTTTAAATTACTTTACAAATTTTTGTGCCTCAAATATAATACATGTTTTCCATTAATTTATCTTTGGAATAATGTAAATTTAGTTAATACTATGTATAACAGTGTCTATGTCTACATTATAGAGTTAAAATTCAAATAAAAATGTATATGTGCATGTGTGTACGTGTATTTGTGTTTCAGTGATACTATTTCACAGTTATACTCCACAACATGTCTTTTGTAGTACCGATACTACGTTAACTATGCTATAAGAATTAGATGATGTTACTTAATACCACTTTATGCCATTGGCCCCTGTTCACTTGTAATTTCACTTACATGCCTGTCCCTTGATTTGCAAAAAAGACACTAGACTCAAATATACCATGTATATATGGCTTTTTATGATTCATTTGTCTGTGTCTCACAATAGGTTTTAGATGGTTAAAGTTTAGCCCTACCTCCTGTACCATTTTTTCCCCTTAGAGATGCCTTCTGTATTTTTTGTATAATAATTTTCAAAAATGATTTTTTTGTTTATGTGATTATTTAATTGGTGTTTATCTGTCTCACTTGAATGACTTAAAGTTCTCTGCTTGACCTTTCTTATGATAAATGAGTGTGTTATTGAATAGAATATATCATGTGTTTTATTGGTATGTGAATGTGTGTAAGAGTGAGTCTGAGTGCATATGAATGTGTATATGGATAGGTATTTGTCACAGTGCACATGCAGTAGTCAGAGGACAAACTCAAGTGCTGGTCCCTGTCTTCCACCTTGTTAGAGTCATTCTTTTGTTGTTCACAACTATGATGCCAGGTTAGTTGGCCCATGAGCTTCCCCAAATTCTCCCTTTTTGCCCCCCAAATCACCATAAACTCAGAGAGATTGCACATTAATACATCAATCCTGGATCACTGGATTCTCTCGTCATCACGTTTGTGCAATAAGAGCTTTATACAGCAACTCATCTACCCTCCCCAAATATGGCTGTTTTAATGAATAAAATAAGTAAGATGAAGTCACAAACATATACATATGAGTTTTCATATACCATACCACACACACATACCACACATACACACACATACACATACACAACATACATAACACACATACATACACTTATACCACACATATACATACACACACCACACCACACACACAGAGACCACACACACACACCACACACACACACAGACACACACACCTACACACATACCACAAATACACACACACACACCACACCACACACACAGAGACCACACACACACACCACACATACACACACACAGACACACACACCTACACACATACCACACATACACACACCACACCACACACAGATACACAAACATACACACCATACACAGAGAGGCAGATATGCATAACCCACTTTTAATGAACAAAGTAAATAACATGGAGCCCCAAATACATGTATGAACATACATGGAAATTCACACACACACAAGTTTGCGTACTCATACACACACATGTGAATTCATACACACATATACACTTGTGTGCTCATGCACACACACATACACAGATACTTTACCATAAACAAAAGTAGATACTTTAGAAGATTGTGTAAGTTTTAAAATAAGTGAGCTTTGTCTTTGACATCATCTTGCTGACCTCAGGTATCTTGTTCTCTAGAATGGGGAGGGATTATGTTCTTACATAGTAAATAATTATCCTGCCTTGTAGGTTTAATAAAAACACTATCAGCCAAAGGCAGACAGGAAGTGTGAGCAGCGCTATAAGTCTAAGAAATTCTGGGAACAGAAAGAAGAGAGCAGAAATGCTACAAAGAAGCCACGGAGACACCATGATGAGATTCCAGCAGATGCATAGGAAAGAAGTTGAAATGCTGTTCTGAGAAAAGTTACCAAGCTGTATGGCTGAACAAGATAAGAGTCATGGGTTAGTTTAAGAGCAAGAGCTAACAAGTTATATACCTGGGCCCCAGGTCAATCAGTGTACAATTAATATAAGTGTCTGTGTGTTTCAGTGGGACTATGGGACTGTGGGTCTGAAAGTCTGGGCCACTGGGTAGGCCAGAAATTCTGGGCCATGAGACTAGACTGAAAACTCTAGGCCACGAGGCTAGTTAGGAAAGTCTGGGACAGAAACCTTGTACAACACTAGGATTATTCTTACATTACTGTCTGAGATTCTTCTACTTCCTTTGTCTTAAATTTCTCTGACCCAGTTCTCTTTATCCTTTACCTTATAATATAAATCCCTTAGAACATGCCTTTCATTCTATTCCTTAGGTTCCTTCTTATCAGGAAAGCTTTTCTATTCTAAAACAACTTGGCTATTAATACTCTTGGTTCATATTGTACACTATAGCTTATACTTTGCAAGTTGGCATTTAAACTCCATTCCTGGGGAAATAACTTCAAATAATATAAGGTCATATTTTGACAAAGAGAGGATGTGGGAAAAATATCAAAGATAGCAACCATATCCAAGCTATAAGATCAAAGGCAAAGACCTCTTAAGTCCTTCGGTTAGCATTGTCTGAAAAACTAAATATGAATATGAGCTGCTACTACAACATATGAGATAGAGGTATTTTATAAAGACTAGTATTAGTAAATGACATGAGTATGCAAATAATTATTTCCTCTTTCTTGTGGCCTACAGCTGGCCCTGGTCCTAAATATATTAACTATAAGCCAGATGACTTGTTTATAGGCATCCAAAATGACTTTCTCTGGAGAAAGGTACAGAATAGTCTGATTCTTTCAGATAGACATTGCAACAACAGATATTAGAAATGACTCTTTTCAAGTTTTGCTTTGTGAAGCAATGAGGTTTTTTTGTTTGTTTGTTTTGTTTAGTTTTTTTAGGAGGCTTACAGACAAGTAAGCAACTCAGTCAGCTGAAGCCTCAAGAAGCCCACTCCTGCATAGATGACTTCTGGAGTTTCCTGCTGACTTCCATGCAGCCACTTCACTGAAGAGTCTCCCATTTTAGCCCTTATTATTCTCAAGGCAGAGTGACAGGAGTCTCATAGCTTCATAGCTCATAAATTCCATACAATTTGATGAGCCTCAGGACAATCAATCTTCTAGGAGGAGACACTGGTGTTCAGGGAATTAGTTGTTTAACAGTTAACTCTTTATTCTGATGTTTTGATTTTTCTATCTACTCTTCCATATGTTGCCTGTCCCTAAGATAGGATATTTATTATTCTCTGCATGGATAGATGCCCTAGTCCCAGCAGTTTAACCAGATTTACAGCAATCACTGTTGACTTGAAAAGTTCTCTTAAGTTCTAATACATTACAATGTCTCTCATAGATACATGTGTTAATATTCTTATTAACCAATTGGTACTGCTGTTTTGGAGGGTTTTAGAATCTTAAGAAGGCAAAGCCTTCTTGGAGGAAGTAATTAAGAATAGGTGTCAAGGTTTGATCACCTGGTCTTACTCCCTATAGTTTGTTCATTTCTTCATGGTGAATACCTTGTGACTAGCTCCATCATGTTCCTGATCATTTCTGCTTTACTGAGATAAGTTTACTAAATATGAAAAAAATGTTTAAAATTCTTTCTGAGGCACTATGGCTCTTTACTTGTCACCCACTTCACTCTTCAATCACCCTTACTTTTTTAATCCCCCTGTTTTAATGTTCAGTATCATAAGAATTATTGAATTAAAAATAAAGAATTTAAGTTACTATCTTCTGAATAAACTTCTCCATAAGCGATAGTCACTAAAGGCATGGTCTTTACTATGGCCCAGCTGAGTAGTGACAGATCCTTTAAGAGACAAGGATATTAAATACATATAGCAATTTAAAAAAGGGTCATGAGTTTGAAAGAGAGCAAGGATGGTCAAAATGGGGGAAAGGAAAAGGAAAAATGTTGCAAATATATTAGTGTTAAAAGGGAATAAAGGGAAAGTACACTAGGTTGTGGGAGACTGGAGTGGATCTGCCAGGAGTTAGAGGGAAGTTAGAGGTCAATATGGCCAAAATATACAAGGCACATGAAATTCTCATGTACTAAAACAAATCTAAAATCATAATCAAATAAGTAAATAAACAAAAAAGGTGAGGCTAACTCGAAGGTGTGGAATTATGTAGGAGAGTGCCTTTGAAGTAGATCGTGGGCCTCAGCCACTTCTCTCTCTACTCTCTCTCTTATATCCTGGCTATGAGTAGGGCTCATTTGTTCTACTATATGATCCTATTGACTACTGCCTTGGGACAGGCTCAAAGCAATAGAGGTGCTGGCTAGTGTATTATGTCATTTGAAAAAAATCCCCCCCACACACAGATGTGGGAAAGCCTACTATGAATTTTATTGATTGATTATTGATTGGCGGAGGAGATTGCTGTGGATGGTGTCACTCCTGGGCAGGTGGTCTGGGTTCTGCAAAACTACAAGTTGAGCAAGGCATAAGGGTAAAGCCAGTTAGTAGTACTGAATCAGATCCTGTTTCCAGTTTCATGTCTTGAAACTAACAGAAATTACTTTAGATGAAACAAGTCGGAGAACCCAGAAAGAAAGAGTTTTACTTTCATGAACTAGTGAAATGAACTTTAAAGGAAGCATTAAGTGTTTATTTGTTTGTGAAGAGTAGATACTATAAATTTGAGAGCTGGGAGTTAGGCTAGATGAGTTACATCCCATGCTTAGTAGAATATTGTCATTAATCCAACAAGTGTTTTAAAATCTAGTGTAACTCATTACAATAAAATTTTAAATATTAACATGTAACAACTCACTTTTGAAGTACTGTCACTATAACTTCTATGTCCATTCTAGTCTATTTTTATTATAGTCTAAAACTGATATCTTCATTTTTACATCTCAGAAATTTTCTAAAGAAAGGCAGAAGATAGTAGATTTTCCAAATAGGAACTAGTAGTCATAGTTAAAAAGATAGATTAATGAAGTTGTAATTTGATTTTACAATCAAATATTCTTCAGTTTTCTATAATTGCACTATACCTTGACATTTCTCAGTCACTAATTTCTTTTATTGTTAGCAAATATGCAGAGCAATGAAAAGTAATTGATGACATATGATTGTTGTGTGACATGTATGCATCTTGTTACTCCATTTCAAATCTTACCTAATTCTGATAGAGGTGTAAGCAGAGATCTGTAATAAACTGAAAAAAATACTCAAGTTAATTTTTCAATTATTAAAATGAGTGAGTGTTTAATATCATATACAAAACCCAATATCTTACTCAAGTGACTTTGAACTAGTGTTTAGTGGCTGAATGTCTATCTCTGCAAAAATAAAAACAGCAGAAAATTATAAATGTATTGGATCTATACTTTGTAGATACACCCTCTCTAAAAGCATAGTGTTCTTTTCTCTTGGAACCTACGGGGCTTTAGATAATATGGCCCATGGACGTACTTCTGTTTGGTTTGTTGGTTTGCAGATAGTGACATTGGGAAGGATTAGAACATGTGGTGTACCATTAGGATAAAGTTTTGAGACTTCAACATATTCACATCATTTCAAGTTATCTCTCTGCCTCAGAGTTGTGTCTCAAGGCTTGAGTCAGCTGCTGCTCTAGTACCATGCTTGTCTGTTTGTTTCTATGCTCCCTTCTGTGATGGCTATGGACACTAACACTTTAAAATGGTAAGCCCCAGTTAAGATGCCTTGGTCATAGTGTTTCATCACATCAATAGAAAAATAACTAAGACTGAACTCAGAACATCTCTGGTCGGCATCAATTATCATTACTTTAAAAATGGGGATGCTAAGATACTAGGTATAAATATACTATCAATCTTCATATAAGAAGCAGAGCTGACTGAAACCCAGCTTCATCTGAAGCTATAGCCTGTGCTCTTTCCCTACATTACTCAGTTTTCAGAATATATTAGAAGATCTTTCAAAACTCTACAGATGAGAGCATATCCATTTCAAAGTGTGATTAAATATAGCATCTAACACTGTTCCTTCTGATGTCTAGAATGAGAAATTCAGACTAAGGTATTCATTTTCATAAAATTGGTCTCTTGGAGACTTAGTTTTTATGGATATAAGTATCTTTTTTATTTCTTTTGTGCAATGAACCACATAAGCTGGATAACTCAATTAATGTTAAAAAGTAATTATCTTTTTCTAAACATTTTCACATTTAACCTAATGTCCAAGCTATATAGTTTAAAGCACTAAGCACAATTCTGCATGGATTATAATACTTTACAAGTGAAGATTTGTTAGGGATGTAAACCAGCTTTATAAACACTTGTCTATACTTCATTAATATTCTTCACTTCTCTTTCATATTATAAATGTTAAATTTCATGCTTTTGGGTATTTAATGGTATATGAAATTAAAAAACAATCTATTTAAAGAGAATAAATTAGGCATCGAGTTTCTTTTTATGCCATTCAGAAAGCAGCCATTTAATAGATCAATGATTATTAAATTATTATCCATAGTCAACTTACTGTTGAGACAAAATGCATGTTTTCTTACAAAATGTAGGTTTTACAATAAAATAAAAGAGTACAATGTTTCAAATCTTAAAAATATCATTGTCACTATTTGTTCAAATACTACCATTAAATCCATTCCCAGATATATCATAAGTGATGAAAATTAGTATGGTGCCAAAGGGATATATTGTACCTAATATTGAGAGAAGTGGGGTGGAGAAAAGTTGGTCTACAGAGGATGAATAGAAACTTTTGAGTAAGTGTAAAAAGTAAGAAAGGGAATGAGGGACCTAAAGGTAGATAGATTCCCTGGCAGGCAGCTGCACAGAGAGGAGGAGCAAACTATTTAAGTATGGCTGGCTTCTTCCTCACTCTCTTGCCCTGAAGCAAAAGTTTGACATCTTAAACCAAAGGTTTTGTCACTGTTTTCTCTCACAAGTAGTCGTGCTGTCTGTGGATAGATCTCACAAGTTCAAGGGCACACCAAGACATGTTCATCTTAATGCTGTGGCTCTATAGCCTCCCTCTTTGTTCAATCTGAGTAATCCTAAAATTTGGGGAGGAAAACCTTCTCAAAAACATTTAAAGCTCTAGATTTTAAGAAGAAACAAGGATTCAGTTTTGTGAGTGCTTCTTGTAGTAGGCAAAGTGTATGTGTTTTTTATTATTCATAATAAACATTTTATTTGCCAGAACAAAAAAGAACTAAGAATAAAGAGTGAATAAAATCTGATGCTGATACTTAAGATCTCAGATTTCATTTGTTCATGATCTCATTTGTTAGCATAGTAAAAATTGATATAAATCGGCTTTTTTGTTTACAACCTTAATTAGCATCAGTAAATGTCAACTCACACATATGTATTTGAATGAATTCAGTATATATCACATCTGCTATTTTAATATAGCAAATCATGAAGAGAATATGGTGTGATGTCATATATCATTATTTTTTATTGTTTCTAAGTACTTAACTAAGAGTGTTTTGCCATTGTAAAGAATAGAAAGATTTGTATCAAGAGAGTACCTTCTACAACAGCCATAATTGTTGCTGTTGTCTGAGATTCTGTTGGATTCTTCGGGGGAGAGGAGACAGTGTTAGTCATACTGCTGTATAGTGTTATCCATCCAGTAATTTACTTGCTGTGATAATTCTAAATATAAGAAATTCACCCATTATTGTTACAAATATAAACCCACATTCATTGGTATGCCACGGGTTTCATTAATATAGACTCAATCATCTATCAATGATTCCTGGCACAGTCCCATGTTATGGTTTACATATCAAATAAAAAAGTCTTACAAACTTTTTAAAGCTTGATATAAACTATTGATAGTAAATAGCATTCCAACTTGACAATTATTGACTCATAACTATTCTTCCTAATCAAATAGAAGAAAACACTAATAAAAGACAAAGTAGGATAGAATTCTAGGTTCTTATGACTTGATTATGGTCATATTACTGACTTGTAATATTAAACACAAACAGAAAATTTAAAATGTATTACCTTCAAAATCTTATAAGGGTCAAAGGTATAAAGCAAATGTTAAGGAAGAAAAACTAGAGAATTTGCTATTTTCTCCCACAATGCTCCTCATTCATAGACCATCCCCTCATGGTGCCTACGTTATGAAGTTAAATGCTCAGAAAATAACCTATTTGATAAAATATTAATTCATCAGAAAATTATATTTCTAAGGGCTATTTTTGCTTCTGATGCCTTGTGAATTAAGTTATTGTGATGATATATTGTACAGTTAACAAAATCGGTCTGGAATAGCAGAGGACAAAATTACCCACAGTCAAGTTATGAATGTCAGGGATCTCTGTGAGTTCAAGACCTAACAGCCAGGCAGTGTTTGAACATGATACATGCCATTTAGCCCATAACTTGGGAGACTGAGGCAGGATAATCTGTGTGGATTCAAAGCCAGCCTGGTCTACAAAGCAAGTCCAGGACAACCAAGTCTGTTACACAGAAAACCATCTCAACAAAACAGAAAAACAAAAGCAAAAGCCTGCAAGAGATGGCTCTGTCCTCTGATATTCCAGATTGATTTTTATTAAATATATAATATATCACCAAAAGTTATCTTAGTAGAAGTAAGTTTGTAGGTAAGATGGAAGTTGGGCCTAAGTCAGAGGGCTCTTTGAATCCTTCTATATTTAGAAAATTTTCTTGTTGAAAGTTTAAAAATAAATATTCCCCTAAGGCCATGTTTGTCAGCAATGTGTTTGCTGAGTGTATCTATAAAAGCAGCAGAAACCAGGGAAGGTTCAGTCATTAGTACTTAACATTCTGTTTTGTTTGTCTTGCTAGATGTTCTTATTGGTTTTGGCTTTGGTTTGCTACTTTGTTGCTCTTTTCTTTTGTTTGTTTTTATTGTACTTAGAACTGAGATCTTAAAATACTAAATAAAATAGCCCTTTAGGAGAGTGTGTAATGAAAATTGATACTGATACCAAACCCTCATTAACCAATGCTAATGTCTTCACATGAGAGGAGATAAGACAAAAAAATTAATTACAATAAAAATTCACCAATTCTTATAGTGCTGGACAGATTTTAAATTGATTTCATGATCCCTGTCTTGTACAAATTTCTTTTCTTGATAACAGGCAGTATTTGCTCCTCACTTCTATTGCAATAGAATGTAGGGTCAGATGATTTTTCACTCTTGACATTTTACCTTATATGGAAATTTGGTTATAATACTAGATTCCTCTTTCAAGCTTTGAAGAAGCAAAAATGAGTAGCATGAAATTTAAGTTAAGAAAAACCAATTCAGTACTGCCAATAGATATCTAAGGAAGTAAGCGTGTTCTTCCCAGCTAAGTCACGTCTAGACTTCTGAGCTATGGACAGTTAAGAACAAGACATTGTCCAAAACTTGACTTTACCTTAGATCTTAGGGCTAACAGTTTGATAATGTCTTCATTTTCTGAATCATTTGTTAAGTGTCTTTCATTTGTTTAGCTTGCCTCCTAAGTATATGGGGCTGAAGTTAAGGAGTCCTTCCCTGATCTGTCAGCAAAAGTGGGTCCTGATTTGTTTGTGTTTTGACACAGAGAGAGAGAGAGACAGAGACAGAGAGAGAGACAGAGAGAGACATGAATTTTGTGGATAAGTAGATGGGAAGGCTCTGAAACAAGTTGGGAGATGGAGGAGATTATGATCAAAATATATTTTATGAAAAAATTCATTTTTTTAAAAAAATGAAATATGTCTCATGGTCAAATTATGATAACCTAAGGACACATCAAAATCTACAACCCTGTGAGCAAGTGATTTGCAAACCGGAATGATGGTGCAATTAAGCAATATTTAAACTTAGTGAGACATTGTGCCTTTAATCCCAGCACTCAGAAGGCAGATTTGGGAGAGTTACTTTGAATTTGAGACTAGCTTGGTCTACAGAGAAAGTTCCAGGACAACCAGTGATATATAGAGAAACCCTGTCTCAACAAACAACAGAAAACAAAAACCAAACAGCGAAAAAGCAAAAATAAAACTATGGAAGGAAATAAGGAAGGAAAGAAAGAAGGAAGGAAGGAAGGAAGGAAGGAAGGGAGGGAGGGAGGGAGGGAGGGAGGGAGGGAGGGAGGGAGGGAGGGAGGGAGGGAAGAAGGAAGGAAAAGCTCATGCCATTGGCTGCATTTCTTATATCTGCTTTTAGACATTACTCCTTACTTTTGGATTGGCAGACTGGTGGGGGGGGGGGGGGTGGAAGTGGCTGATTCAGGTTTGTTGGAGCATCCATAGTGGGGAAATCTATTCTAAAACTTTTATTTCAATACTTTATAGAGCACACCAACATATATGTAACGTCTTGTCAATTGAAATAATGCTTCAGTAAACAATTTATATTAAAAAGTAAAAGACTGGTACATAATTAGTCTATAATGTAGCCTATTCAAGTAACATTCTATAATTGAGAGAAACCTAGTTTGAATTTAAAGTGGCCACAGTTCAGACTGCCTGAAAGATTGTGTACATTAGTAAAAAGTAAGATAGTTGTAAACCTGCAGCAAGATAACTGGCAATTTACTATCACAAGCATTCGTACTCCCTAGAAACAGAACAGTTTTCTGATCTGAATGTGACCTGAGAAAGGCTGTCAACTTGATTACTGGAAAGTGTCTCCTGAACTGAAAATAACATCAGAGCACAAATTCTGCCTGTGCAGCTGAAATGGCTGAATGTTTCCTTCCCAGAAGCAAATGCCAGGCAGCCCTTCACCCCACCAGACAGGCAGCCTGCTGAGGAAGCAGCACCCTGCTATTGGAAGGGCATATAGTACAAATGACAAAAGGGATTTGGTAGTCAGAGGGGAAGGAGATTCAACCACAGCCCCATCCCATCAATAGTCCTTCCTTCCTTCCTTCCTTCTTCCTTCCTTCTTCCTTCCTTACTTCCTCCCTCCCTCCTTCTCTCCCTTCCTCCCTCCCTCCTTCTCTTCCTTCCTCCCTTATTCCTCCCTTCTTTTCTTCCTTCCTTTCTTTATTTTCTTCTTCATTACTTTCTTTTCTTTGTCCTTCCTTCCTTCCTTTCTTTCTTCTTTTGTTTCTTTCCAAAAAAAAAAAAAAGGATCTGAACAGGAAAGCATTTGTTTTGACTTATGTGAATTTAAAATGGGGAAGAATGGCGAAGATGGACAGCCACTAAGCACATCTTTACAGAAATCTTGTATAGCTCTTGTAGAGTTCCTGACATCCCACCAGTTAGGGTGATGACATCAATATTTATAACACATCATTCCAGGGTGCCCATGTTCTCCAGCAGGAGTGATTATTGTTCAATATCTACACCTATGATAAGGCACATATTATTTCTGTCAACAAACAAAGCACATTGTAATCTCTGTCAGCTGCAAACCCAAGCCTTTTATTTTATACAAAAAAAAAAAATCTATATCTGAAGCTGAAAGATAAATGTTGAAATGCAGTCAATTCCTTAAATAGATTTCGTTAACTGGCAGGTGGTCCTATCTGTGGCCTGAATCTAACATGATGAAGCCCTGGAGGGAGGGAGTCTAAGAGAAGCCTTGCTGCCTAAGGTTTTCAGGCAACTATTTATCATTGAGAGACAAAAGGGTGATACAGGAAATATTCTGAAGATAACTGCTAAGTAACATCACTAATAAAAATCACAGAAGGAAATTTTATTACTGATTTCATATTAATTTAGATATTTTTGTTGTTGTGGCTATTGGTGTTTTTGTTTTAAGGCTCTGTCATAATAAGTGGTGTCTTTGTCAGGGTTCTATTGCTATCATAAAACTTCATGACCAAAAGCAAATTGGGGAGGAAAGGGGCTACATCATAGTCCAATCATTAATGGAAGTCAGAAATGAACTCAAAAAGGGCAGGAACCTGGAGGTAAGATGTCATACAGAGGCCATGGAAGGATGTTGATGTCATGACTTGCCCAGTCTGCTTTCTTATAGAACCCAGGAGCACTAGGTCAAGAATGACACCACCCACATAGGCTTTCTCATTAATCACTTATTTAAAAATTCCCTATAGGCTCATCTACAGCCTGACTTTATGGAGGCATTTTCTTAACTGAAGTTTCCTCCTCTCTGGTATCTGTAGTTTACATCAAGTTGACATAAAACCATCCAGCAGAAATGGTGTTAAGTGCTGAGCATTAAAATGAACTAGTGAAATGGATCCCTGTTGGCCTTATTACAGAAAAAAAAATTATACAGTAGCTCATAAAAGAGGTAACAAATATCAGTTCTTAGGCAAGAGAGCAGTGCAGACTGGTTACTGCACTGTGAAAAGGAGTAAGCTATTCTCAAATAATGAAGGCTCAGAGCTGAGAGCTTCAGATGACTTGGATAGCTGGGTACTGCTTGTGGTATCCTGTGGAGAAGATATAAAACCAGCCTAGCTATTTGAGTATCAAATCTTCACTCCGAGAAATGAATACACTTGAGCATGTCATGATCCACACAACTTCTATAGAGTTGTGTGTCTAAAGTTAATGAACTGAATATATCATCAAAATACCTGTGAAGTCAAGAGGAAAAGTTGGTTGTAATGAACATATACTGCCTCAAAGTGAGTACTTGTCCACATCCATTATAGAACTCCACTCAAGAAAATGGAAAAGTACCAACCATGAGGTTCTTAAAATTTGATTAGAAGATATTGTTGCTAGTTAGTACATGTATTGCTAGCATCTGCTATTCTCCGCACTTTTCTTACCTTATGTCATTTAGCTACCTAATCAATCCACTATTTATATTATTTTCTCTATCCATTTTAGAGATTAAAATGTAAAGGATTGTATTAAACATTGTGCCCAGCTCTTCCATACTGTAAGGAGTATTTGGAGAACCTTGTGATCTTCTGATGGTACAGTCTTTTGTCTTTGATATATCATAATATTTCCTCAATATCCAGGTTTAAAATAACGAATAATTTATTTCAATAGCTCATTATTTTCTCAAAGTTGTCCTATGTGTCTTGGAAGACAGAGTGTCGAGACAACGTTTGACTTGATCCTCAGACTCACAGTCGTAGGAGAAAAGCCAAACATATATAAGGAGAACAGTTAACAAATGATTTGAAACAAAAACTGAACGCTAACAGAAAGAAGCCAAGTGCCTATCTGTTGTTGCATATAGAAGCCACACATCTGAAATTATAAATATGGTCTTAAATATAATTCTTTCTTTGTGGGGTGGTAGTATGTTAGGCCAGCTATTTACCATTGGGCAACATTCCCAGGCCTTAAACATAGTCTGTTACTTACCTCTGTATGAATGAGGCCAATTGCTAACTTAGCTTTGATATCTGTGCTTTGCCAATATATCTTCTGTATCCACTGGACTCATACAAGCTCTGTGAATTATGTGTATAAACAGAAAAAATTATCTCATGACATGACTCTTCCAAATATCAGGACACACACAGTGTACTTTTTATTCACCACTGCAAGATGGCATTATAGACTAAGTAGGGAAGCAGGTGTTTCTTAAGATTAGGGTGTTTTGTGCGCTCAATAAAGAAGCAAAGGGCTACAGAAGCAGATTCATGTCACCAAGGATATGTCCAGCAGATCGAAGCAGAGAAGAGGCAGCATTTCAGAGAGAGCTCTTAGATTCATGCCCAGAAACTTCAGGACTACAGAGCAGACAACAGAAAGTCAACCAACACACATTTGAATGAATAGCAGGTGTAAACTTGACTGTCAGGAATTAGCTTTTCTTGTGAGACCTTCTTTACCTCTCTAAGAGGCCCAGCTTGATTGCACATGGAATGTTTGACCACCTGCTGGGACCCTCTTGTTTACTTCCTTTCTCTCCCTACCCTGGCTCTTTGGAGCACTGTAGTTGCCCTTTCATGCTTAACATGGGCATCCTAGCCTAAGTGTTAGTTCCTTTAGAGACCTCTACAAACAGCTTTGCTTACCTACCTGTCAGGTCTATGGCTGTGCTTTTTGGCAGAGTGCTCTAACCTTAAAAGGATAGAATTAGATAAGTGAGCACTGGTAGAAGTGAGAAATCCATAGCAGGCAGATTTCTGGAAGGAGGGTAATGAGGTACAATTGCAAATAGGCTAACTCTTCATGCTTTTCAAAATGAAAAGCAGGGATTACATTATCAAAGACAAATCTCAACTATGCCATGAGTTGTTATCGTTTTGGCATAAGTATTTGTAAACAAGTATCTACAAAGATTTTTTCCACCTGTTCCAATTGGGATTGTTTTCTTAGCTCATAATCCAAGACACTGTATATATGTAAATACACAGCAAATTATGTGTCAAGGCAACTTTTTTTTTGAACTATAAGTCATGCCAACCATAGTGAATGACTTAAGAAAAGTTCAGGATGAAAATATCATACTCTAAGTGCCTAAGCAAAGCCAGACTGAGAATCACTGTCTTTCTGAAAATGTAAATTCAAAGACAAAGTTAAAAATAAAACAATGCCTATCTAAGTACAGAAAATGAGGTAAGCTCTTTAGAGAGTCGATTTTATAGGCAACTGTCTTCCAAAGTCCAGGCTAAGCTAAAGGGTCACAATCATTAGATTTTCACAGATGAGAGTTGGGCTAAACAACATGAACTTTACGTAAATCATATGAAGATATCTATGTTGTGCTCTGCAAGGTTTATTAGATTTACTAGGTTTCCCATCTATAGTAGATAGTATTTAATTAATTTCTGAAATTCTTTTTGTATCACACTAAAAAACAAATAAGATGTAGCCAGGTCTGCCTTTTTTTATATTAAGAATAAAACCCAGGTTGCTGCTCTTGAAAGCATGGCCATTCCTATCCTTTAAAAATATCTTTTGAAAAGGGCTCGAGAAATTCCAGCCACATGATACTCAAGTTTCTCCTTGTGACCTAGGGCAGCAGCAGTTTGATCTTCAGTGACAGGTCTTGCAAGAGAGGACCAGAAAGAAGATCAAAAGACAAGGAGATAGGAAAGTTTGGGACTGAGGATTCTTACACAGTCTATGTGACAGTGCAGCATCTTATATACTGTGTGCAGGAGAGAAAAGGAGCAGAGGTATCATATGTTAGTCAAACAATGTTTCATGAGAATAACAGAGAGTATTGCTATGGTACCATGGAACAAGCACACAGAAGCCTTGGGACTGATAGCTCTTGTATCTCCAGGGAAAACCAGTTCCAAGGAATTGAAACCTTAATTCCTTCAAGGCTCTGGCCCCAGCCTCAGAATACCTTTACCAAGTCTGCTCCTAAGATAGGGCACAAAACTAGGTTCTTTTTGTTCTTTCATCAGGACCTCTGACAGCGCTGTGGACTGATCCAGCTCTCAACATCCTTGGGAATCTGGGACATTGGAGATAGTTGTCCTTTAATCTGAGTCAATTAAGATGTAATCTTATTACAATTCCAAGAGGAAAGTTTAGGCAAGGTACTTAAAGTAAACAATGTGTTCCTTCATATCTTGAAATGACCTTTCTTCAGTGATTTTTTGCCACGTGATAAAGACACTGAAAACTTCTATATTAGGCTATATCCTCATATTCGCAAGAAGAAAATAACCAAGAAAAAATACATACCCTGTTCTTTCCGTTTAATAGACATCATCTTCCCTTTCATCTTATGTGAGTTTCCAGACACAAACACTAGTATAAACTCTGGCATTCCCTATACTGTTTCTATTCTACTATTCATGAGTTAGAGTCCTTGGATCTCACTTGCCTAATGAATGTGTCTTTACTGTATGTTTTCCATTTATGTAAGGATATTTCTGAATTGATAGCAGATGCCCATTGACCAAGAACTATTTTCAATTAATCTTTTTTTTTTTTTTCTGTGCTTACAAAATGAGATGGCCTAAGAACATGTCATTTCTGTCAGTTACCACTAGGTGGAGGCACAAAGTTTAAGTGTTGAATAAATGTTCAACATCCTAACTTCTGACAGGTAATAATTCAAAGTAATACATATTATTCTTCTTGTGTTCTTAAATGCCTGTAAATTATACTGCCAGCATGATGTGATTAACGTATTTTTTTGCCTCAATAAAGAGGGAACACACATATGTTATATGAATAAAGACAAATCTAAAATCATACTAGATAAGGATACATATATACATACAAAGATTGTTAGCAAAGAAGATGCTTATATGGCCTGGCTATAGTCAAAGACAGTTTGTATTGTACTTTTTTATTTGAAATACCATCATCAACAACTAACAAAATGAAATGTGTTAGTTGAAATTAAGATGGAAGGGATCTTTGAATACAGACGTCCATTTCCTGCTAATATCTGTGTTTTCATGCAGATTACTGATATGTATCCAGCCTCTTTTCATACTCTATAAAAATACATTCTTAAGCTCATGATAGCTTTAGATAGTTAAATTTATGATTAACACCTAGAGGAAACTGTTCTACATTTTATTTATTAATAATGTTTTTGGATGCATGCATGTGTGAGCACATGGCTGTGTTCACATACAAATATGCCCTTGGTAGTGGGTGAGGGGTATTTCATGCCTGGTAATGAGTGTAGAAGTCCCAGCACAACTTAGGGAATGGATTAATTCTCAGTCCTCCTTCATGTGAGTTCCAGCCATGGACTGGTGTCACTAGGTTTAGCCCACTGTAAAAGTTACACCTTCAATAAAGGAATTTCAAGTATATTAAATTTGTAGAGAGAGGGTAGATGCTGTTCTCTTCAAGCCTGAAGCCATACAAAGGAAGACCAGCTAATATTGAAATACAGAACTGATGTGGTTGACTTTCTTTTCCATCACAAAGGTACTTGGACCAAGGCAGAAAGATTGTCACTGGATTTGTTATGACTTTGAGAAGGGCATTTTAGTATTTGATTTTTGTAGCATAGGATAGCACCAAGCTAGAAAACTTCACTGATAGCAACCTTTTAAGTAGAGAAAAAAATAATCCCTGGAATTTTTTGCTCCATAAAAGGAGATAATACCTGAAATGGAGTTGGGTCTGAGTAGATGAAATGGAAAATACAAATGAAAGGAAGATTTATTGCAGCATAATCTGTGGCCCCTCACCTACATGAGCCTCTCTGAGCCCCAGTTTCAAGATAGGAATACTTTGAAACCCATGTTACAAGAGCTTGGAAAGGGAAAATGGAGAATTGATTAATAGACACCTTAACCATCTGTTGCTAAGTATTTGGGGCAAATATGTTGTTTATTGTTGTTGTCTGTATTTTTTTCTTCCTCTAGTCCAGTAAATTCATTCAGAAAACTATTACTAGGTTTATAGAAAGGTTATCTTGCAGCAAATTAAAATATATTATATTTTCATACTAAATCTTAAATTTATTTCTCAAAAATTTGGGGTTCTGTCATTCTAAAAAGAGTAATACCTCATTTAAATAGATACTTATTAATATATTATTGGGATCTTTGGCTACATGCAAAGGGTAGTAGAGGTACCAATAGTCACTGATGACTATCTATTAAATGGTAATTTAAAGTCATTGACTTTACTCCAGCTTTTGTCTATAATGATCATGCAATTGTTCCTGCTTCTTTCCTCTGTGATTGATTTATTATTGACAGTTTTTTTGATAATAGGTTTCTGCCTCTGTTATTGCAGCAAATGTTTTGTAAAATGAGCATGGTGTATCCAGGTAAAATAATTATGATTTACTTACATTTTCAGATCTGTATGAGAATTGGCTCATTTGGTAATAAAAATAGGTATGAATTTTTAAAGCATTAAAAATTTCTAACATAATTGTACTTTATTCTTACATTGTCAACAAAAATTATTTAATGAGTACAAAAAACAGATGTTGAACAGTTGTTAGAGTTCCAAAAGAAATATAGACACATATGAAAGATGCCATCCCAAGAGGGATGCCTACAGAGATGGCATGCTGAAGGAGTGCCATAGGAAACCTGCTTAGTTGAGATTGAACATTTAAGACAAGTCTAAAATTGCATATTAATAATTATTTTACATATGAATTTCTAGATTAAAAGTTAGCAGAAGTTTGAGCAGAAGGACATATAACAGAGGATCCTAAGCAAAAGAGCTTGTTATATTTGATAAGTACATCTTTGTTTCCCAAGGAAATGGTACTCCCTTCAGATTCTAACCTGTGATATGTGGGGACTGGGCTGGCTTCACCCAAGTAGAAGCCAGTAACATAATCCTATTAATGTAATCAATGAACACAATGAACACTTCAATATTCACAAACATGTAGGAAGGCTTTAGAGGTATACAAAAGATTTTGTAGTTAACCTTTGGTGTCACAAAAATATGATGCTTTAGGCCCAAAAGAATAAGGTAAATGACCCCATGGAGCCTGACCATGAGTTTTATATAGAAATGGCTGCTTTAAATGGAACAATGGCATTATGACTGGACACAGATATCAAATATCCACTCTTCCCTCCCCCCCATGATATGCGAAGGAAGCCCACTGGCAACCCATACTAGAAACACTAGATCACATTAAACTGTTGAAGCAACCATGCAGATAATCCCCCTCTACAGATCATAAGGCATGTAGAAAGGATTGATGGTGGATCTGGAAGAACAAATAGAAAAACCTGGCACTCCTAGAAATTTCTACAGCATCAAATCAGAGGGACACAAATCGTATTCTCAAAGCAGATAAAACTAGCAGCTCTACATCTTGATATCCATTTTTTAATTTTAATTAAAAATTGTTCAATTTCTCTCTTTCTCTCTCTCTCTCGTATGTGTGTGTGTGTGTGTGTGTGTGTGTGTGTGTGTGTGTGTAGTGTGTAGGTGTGTGTATGTGTGTGGTGTGAGTGTGGTGTATGTGTGTGTATGTGTTGTGGTTTGTGTGTGGTGTGTATGTGAGTGTGTGTGTGGTGCATGTGAGTGTGTATGTGTGAGTATATGTGCGGTATGTGTGGTGTGTGTGTGTGTATGGTGTGTGTATGAGTATGTGTGTGTATGTGTGTGTGGGTGTGTGTGTGTAAGTGGTAGGGGGTTGTCACAGGTGCAGGTGGAGGTTAGAAGGGTATTAGATCTCTTCAGACAGGAATTACGGGAGTTGTGAGATATGACATTTGAGTACTGGGCACCAAATTTAGATCCTTTAAAAAACAATGTTCTCTTAACCACTGAGTCATTTGTCTAGTCCTATAATACCCATTTCTTAAGTTAAATTCCTTGTATCCATTATTTGTCTGCCCACTTGGCTGAATTTCCTTTTTTCTTTCCACAATGTTATCTATATTTGCTTCCAATAATATAAACTGGGGACACTGATATTTTGTATAGTGCTCTTCAGAAGTCTTCATACTCTGATTGCTCTTTCTTCTAAATCAAGAGTTCTCAACCTTCCTGATTCTGTGACCATTTAATAGAATTCTTTATGTTGTGGTGACCCCCTCCCTCAACCATAAAATTATTTTTGGTACTACTTTATAGTTCTAATTTTGCTACTATTATAAATTGTAATGTAAATGTCTATGTTTTTTCAATGGTCTTATGGAACCCTTGAAGATAAATCATTTATCCCCAAAAGGCTGCTACCCACAGATTAAGAACCACTATTATAGATATACTTTTATAGCTTCATCATTAACATTCTCAGGCTACAAGCATGTAATATTCATCTGGGACACTTTCTCAAATATAAACTCCTTTTAAAAATAATTTATTCTTTTTTTTAAATTTTAAGTACATTGGTGTTTTGCCTGTGTGTATGTCTCTGTGAGGGTGTAAGGCCCTGTGGACACAGTTACAAACAGTTGTGAGCTGCCATATGGGTGCTGGCTAGAAAGTAAACCCATGACTTCTAGAAGAGCAGTCTGTGCTCTTAACCACTGAGCCATCTCTCCAGCCCCAATGCTTTATAAAAGATATACTCTTGATTCCTGAGCCTGAGTTCTGATCCTAATGGTTAGGTAAAGAGCCTTATGATATGTATCTTATCTAAGAGTCCTATTTTGAATAATAAAAAATGTGGAGAATATAGGGATCATTCCATAGTTTGAACAATAAGTAACTTATACACGTGATGAAATTTCACATAATAACTCACAAATATGAAAAAATATATCAAATAAATTATAAAAAAGCAAGTGATCCTGATGATTCTTTTGCACTGTTCTGATGCAAAGACCACAATACATTGAGAAAAATCTGGGAATAATTGTCAAAATAAAAATAATATATTACCAAATTGATATAATTCTGACACCAAGAATGTTTCCATCAACAGATCTCTCAATAGAAATTTTCTTTTGAAAAACATATATAAGGCCAATATTAAAGAAAACAATTCACTGACATTTTAAATTTAAAAATAAAGATTAAATGAAAGGAGCTACACAGTGGATCACATATTGCTAGTCATTTGCTGAGGTGTCATTTTTTTCTATCTGGCTTTTAGAAAATAATGTTAGGTGCTTCCTCAGCTGTGCTTTTTCTAAACACCTGGTAATTTTTAAATCAGTCCTTAGAAACACTGAAGAAGACAAATACTTAAAGTGAGTTCTGTGGATTCTATATATTAGATATTGATATAAAAGATATTGATAAAGATAACATAGATAAGTATAGATGTATTCCAAGACTCTCCACAATGAATGCTATTGTTCCATTCAGGGTTTGTGTGCGTGTGTGTGTGAGGGACTTTAATTTCAAGCAGATGGTTACACATTTTGTCTTAGAAGAGCAAAAGAGCAAATATTTTGGACTTCAATGCCATATTGTCCCCTTCACAGCTACTCTAGGTTGTACTATGAAAGCCGCCATTAACTATTGAAACTGTACTTGATTTTATGTTATTTTCCCCGTGAATGCAATATCATTTGATTTTTTAATAATGTAAAATAGTGAAAATCCATTTTACTCAACAAATGATGCTAATACATATATTTGCTATAAATAATTAATCTATAAGTTTATGCTTTTTAAAGAACACACAATTTATGTGTATATAACATGCAATTTAAAATACACACATAATTATATATACATATGTACATATATATATATATAATTTGCCAGACAAAAAAGCATTTTGATAGGTTATTAGCTTTATGACATCTAAGAATTAATTAGGAGACAAGTCTCTGATAATATTTGCAAGGCAGTTTCTAAATTGGTTAATTGCAGAGAGCTCACTATAATTATAGGTAGAACATTCCATGTACTGAAGTCCTGTAATAAAAGATATAGTGAGCTGAGCACCAGTGTTTACCCCTCTTTGCTTCCTGACTGTGGGTGAAATGTGATCAACTGCCTTATGCTCCCACCACAGTGTCTTCCTTTTCACAATGGTCTATACCTTTAAACTATAAGGCAGATTGTTCCTTTTTTTCCTTGGGTTGCATTTGTGTGGTATTTTGTCAGAGCTATGAGCAAAGTAAGTAATATATCATAAAATAATACAAGCTCTCATGAATACATGATGAATTTAAATCTTACAAATGGCTCTTAAAGAAACCATAAAAAAAGAGAGAAAGCATGAACCATCTACTAACCTGCCCTCTATTAAGAGAGTTACCTCACACATTTAGTTCTCCTATATAAGCTTCACTTCTTCACTTTTAGTGAGATGATTTACTTTATTATAATTTTTTTAATTGTAAAAATGTCATTTTTATCTATGTATCCCCCTGCTCCCCTTCCTTTCCCTCCTCCTAATCCCTCCTGGATAGCCTTCAGCCTTACCCTTCCCCATCCATCCATCCCCTCCCCCAAAAGGGCAAGAAGTCCCAAGGTGAGTCGGTTCAGCCTGGCACATCCACTCCATGAAAGTTTGATTTACTTGTCCCAAAGTCAATGTTGGGTTAGGTGTCTCTGCAGGAAACACAGTCTGCTCTCACCCCTCATGGATCCACATACTACTCATTCCATTCAAAAGTTGCCTGCCCTTGGAGGTCATAGCTCCTTTTCCCGATGGATCTCCAGTGCCTATTCTTGATTCAGTGAGTTCCCCAGAGCTCCAGCCAGCCATAACTGTGGAAATTTTCCTCATAATCTCTATTCCCTAGCTTGTAAGACTCTCCTCTTCTGCTCTCAGCTGGACCAACCAGGAACTCTGATGACTTTCTATATACAGTGATGCTAAGGAAGTTTAAAAATCCCATAAGGAAACCTATGGATTTTATAACATGACTGAAATTATGATAATAACAATTTTTGAATGAAGATACCCTATGAGAAGGACAGTACTACTCCCAGAAGCCATAGGGTATTAGAACTTAGAGTGCCAGGCATGATATATCGTTTTTGAATTGTTGGTCTGAAAGGCTGTTTTCATTGCTTCTAGTTGTCCAATAGAACTGGATAGTAAGATACTACACACTTTAGCAAAGCCACACATAAAAAATCAATATACTACTGAACTGGAACCTCCCTCCTTTGTGGCTAGCTTACACAGTGATGACAGATACTACACAAGTTCCTGGGTGAAAAGCATCATCAATGGTAATGAATAATGTGAGCTATAATAATGACTGGTTTGACGATAATGTACAATGATATAGGAATAAGCAGTTGCTTTTTTTATTGCATTTAATGCCTGATCCATAAGTAGGAACTCATGGTTCATATTATAAAGCTGACCAGAAACTTTTGTCTAGAGCTATTATAAGTCATAGGGAAAATGTACTATTATGACTTTAAGTTGACGTAATGTCGAACTTCCTTGCAAATATTTACTTTTATACTTATAGATTTATTAAGTTATCTGCTTTAATCAGAGAATTTTTTTGACATAGCTATGGTTAATTCAGACTCACAGATGGTCATAATGCAGAGAATAAGTGATTTTGGAGTGCTTGTGCCTAAACAAACATCCATATCATTTCTCCCTTCCTCAAGACTGAGAGAACATAGCAGAAAATACTGAAAGAAGTTTGAAAGTGTCATAGGTTAAGGAGGACTGCTCAAGATCAGTGTCTTCTGGACACGGCATGACATTCAGGAACACGCAAAACTTGTAACCTGTACAAGATTAAAACAGTCAAATTTCAGTATGGATTAGAAGGCCATACAAAGGTCTCATATAAAGTCCCACCTCTAGGTGGTGAATTCTTGAAGGGTGATGACTCATGTGGGAGACTAATTTTTTGTCAGGGTTATGCCTTTCCTAGGATGCAGAGTGTTTTGAATGGTCCTACATCCATGAACTTATTGATAGCATTCAATGGATCAGTGGATTTTTTTTTTTGAAAAGTGACATGAAATTGGTAGGCTTAACATAAGAACATATTGAGAGAGGTCTGGAGGAATGGAGATGGCTAAGTTGGTATAGATATGATAAAAAAAAATACTACATACATTATGAAGTCTACAAATGATAAATAAACAGTATTTTGTGATTTTATTTTAAATGGAAATAGAACTGCTTAGGACTGGGCCCGAAACCTGAGAGATGCCCCTTAAACATGACCTCTATCTATGTTACAATAAATATAACCACTAAGACTTCTATTTACTGCTTATGTTTTCAAAATTCTATTACTCACTAGTAATTGGAGTTTGTATTCTTCATCATACATTAGAATTTATTGAAGATGTAAAATGTGAGGGCAGAGTTAAATCCCATCTAACTGGGAGTGGGACCCAGACTCAGCATTCTCAAGTTTGCCAGTGTGCTCCAATGTCAAAGCTGACCTTTATTTAGTCTTGATGCTATTTGTACTTCTGTGTTGTCATGAAATGCTGGCCTTTTTCTTTTGGTCAACTTCTCTGGACCCACCACTGCTCCTTACTTACTGCCAGTCCCTGTCACATCTGATCCTTGCAATGCCATGCCCAATCTTTGGTATATTTCCTCAAATTTTACTTCACATTACATCAAAATTTAGCAATGGACCCCAGTGTCGTAACACTGGGAAAAGTAAAACTAGGGACTGATGTGGGAATGCCTTTCTGTATGGTGTGAATAGCAATCTTTAAATAAAGGAGCTGTTTTGGCCCATGACAGGCACCATAGAAAAAATAGGAGGAGGAATCAGAATAGGTAGGAGGAGCAGGGCAGAGTCAGACAGACCAAGTCTGAAGCCCAAAGGAGCAACATGTAAGGAACACAGGTGAGCCACAGGCCATGTGGCAGACAGATTAATGAGAATGGGTTGAGTGAAGATGTAAGAGCAAGCTAGCAATGTGCCTGAGCCATAGGCCAAACAGCATGAAGTTAATATAAGCATCTGAGTCATTTCTGGGGGACTGGGTAGCTGTGGATGGCTAAGGGGTTCGGGGCTGAAGGCCTGTGGGTCCAGGCCTTCAGGCAGCATGGGACTTAAAAAACATAATTCTAATCCTCCTGCCTAAGCATAGAAGCTACTAAATGACAAGGTACCACTAATGTTGAGAAAATGAGGGCTATTAAAGGGCAACTGGACAAGCCACATTTAAATATGTTATTCTCTGTGATGTCTGTATTCTGAGGATATAGAACCTGGAATCACTGTGAATAGTACAATCCAGACATACCTTCAGTGGGCAACAACTTATATTTGAATAAAGCATCATCTTCACTTTATTCATACAGTGTGAAAACTGTAATGCCATTTGGAAAGCAGGACAGTTTGTCATTATTCTCAACATTGCAACACTCTACCGTTTTTGATATATTTGCTGGTTCACATGAACTCTCCTGTCCTGTCTCCTTTTGGAGACAACTCCTGACCCAGAGCTCACTTTGGCAACACTAATGTTCCCAACTATTTAATATGACTCGCACTAGACCAAGCTTGCTCACAGATTGGACCATAACAGACAGTCTCTTCTCTTACCAGGGCTTAAAACATAAAGGTAAGGCAAAACACTCAAAAAAAGAGGCATCTTTGATTGACACTAAATCAATAATCCTTGAATTATGTTGGGCCTCTCTCTAGGACTCATAATGATCCTGGGACCTGGTGTAACTTACAGAGCCTGGCTCGAGTTTGACTTTTGCATATGAGTGACTCAGCATAACCCACCCAATGACCACCTCTGCCTAATTACTGCTGTCAAACACAATCTCATTGGCACTAAACCCCCATTTATCTTCCCTCACCCAAGACTCCTGCCTCCCCGTTCCCTAAGCCTATATAACTCCCCTGCCTGATGCAGTAAAGTGAGATTCCACTTTAACAAGTCTCCCATCTCAGTGTACTTCTCCTGGGTGGCTAGGGGAGTTCTCAGCTGCTGAAACTCACCATCCCATCCTGTTAAGCCCCAGGGAGTGACCAGCTGGACCGGCTCCCTCTGCCCTCACCCACCGATAAAAACGAACAGAATTAAGTATATCTGAAGGTGTATGATGACATGGATTTTGTATTAATATAAAGGCGGTGGTGGCAAAGAAATGCCGCATACTGACACCATATGACACATGTCACTGGGCTTTTACTATTAGACAAATCTGGTAACTTTCATGTGCTTGTGACAAGTCACTTTTCCGTCTTCAGAATCATTTCTTCTAAGATGAATCTCTCATTTCTTTTTCCCTTTTCCCCCTTGACATCTTACCATTTTCTTTTCCAATTATTCCCCTTTTGTGTGTTAAATTTTGAAGAGAATTGGAAAAGCCTTGTTTTACGGTAATCTCCTGATTTGAAAATCCATATTTATACCTATAGACACAGAAAGATGAATAACAAATTTAAAATAACTACAAAATTTCATTTTGCTTTCTGGGTATTTATGAAAGCTAAAAAATGATTGTGTAAAGGCAACATTTGGATAAGTAAGAATTCTCTGCTTGCTGGGAGGCTTACAGTAAACATGTGAACAACTTAACTAATAAAGATATATTTGACTCATTTTGACCTCTATGAGCATGTCAACATTGCTGGTACTATTAAATTTTCTTATGAAAAAAATAGTTTTAAAATTATTTCAAAGATCATTTTTAAAAGTTGCTTACTTGTTCAAAGATAGATGGGAAGTATAAACTATAAAATTTATGATAATAGTATCTTAAAATACATTTTTATTAAGAGGCAATTAAAACAGAGTTCACATTTTAATGATCTTGTTCCTTTTCAGTTATTACCAAGTTTCAGATCTTACTAGATCCTATAGATAACCAACACACCCTTAAAACTCTATGAAGCAGCCACAAAATAAAAGGAAACTCAGAAAGGCTTTCCAAAAGTGAACAAACAATGATATCTTCATTTTCCCTGAGCTCATGATAGGAAAAGACATAAACCTCTTCATTTTGATTTTTTAATGAAAAAATTTTTGCTATCTCCTTTTCAGAGTTTTCAGCTGTATCTGAGAATTAAATTGATGCAAAGCAGATTAGCTGAAGAGAACTTAAATAAAACATAAATTTCATTTAAGTTTTGTGACTCTGCCTACCTCCTCAACAGTTGGGAAACCTAAGTGTTTTCCTACAAAATGGAACAGAGAGAGGCAGTTGTTTAGAGAATATCTAAAGTGTCTGTGGAAACTAAAGAAAAATTATATTCAATATGTATTATTTATGCACCATCATCTGAGTGACTATCCACTGACACATGCTTGCTTTAATGTTTTCCTATGGAAATTTGTTTTTGTTTCCAGAAAAAAAAAATCAGAATGCCTTTCATGACCTGAAGCTTATCAAATGACCTGAATGCTCAATACAAAGCAGTCTTTAAACCAAGTGATACACATTAGGGAGCATATTTTACCATATTTGCCCCTGTTTCATTAGTCTGAGGGTAGTGAGGACATATTTAATATGTACCCAGCTATTGCAATAAATCTCATTTGCAAAATACCAAGCATAGGATTAATATTTATTAGAGGGTATTTTAACACTCATAATTACAAGTTAAACCTTAGAACAATTCCTTGGCAATAGGATTATCCAGGCAATGGATGCTAATCCAAGAAGGCAGAAAGAAAAGTGAGGCGTTCAAGATTCCAGTAGTCACTTTTGAATGGGGCTGACCACACCCCCTTGAGGTTCTCAGGACTCTAGAGACACTCCGCCCAACTTTATCAGCTAATACCTGTGTAGGGGATTTATGATGTTACATTGTAAATGATTATACCACCTATGAGTTTAATAAAAAGTGCTGATTGGCCAAAAGCAGATAGGAAATGTGGGTGGGGCTACCAGACTAAGAAAACTCTGGGAACCACATCTCCCCCTTTAGTCTAAGAAGGTTCTAAACTAAGCCTATATACAATGGAAATAATTATAAGGTAATGTCCAGGGGAGGACATGGTCAAACTACAACTAAAATTATACACATATAAGGTACATCATACATTTTTGGAATAATAGTAGATGGTGGGGTAAATCAATTACTTCAAAACTTTTCATCTGGGATAGTGAAAATCTGACACCCGAATGCTCCTTTCTAAGGGATGATAGGATAGTAACCCTAACTACCTATTCTTCAACTCCATCGAGACCTGAGAAGGAAAGTACATTATGTGAAAGTCAGAAGCACATGAGAGTAATAGCTTCCAAAATTTGGGAGAGGACAGTGACATTCAGCTACCTAGACAATCACCTATGTTTTTTTGCGCCATTGGAGTATCTATCATTTTGGCTGCAGGTCTATAATATCTGACAGAACTTTTCAGAAGCAGGGAATTTTTGGAGGGACTGTCTTATCCTGTCCAGGAAGGTTTTATCAGTCTCTATCTGTTATCCTGCTCATCCAGATTGGACATCATATGTGTACCATCAGCAGTCAGTGTAAAGGCAGTTCTTTGACCTAACCAGCCATTCTCTGCCAAAAGTAAAAACACCAAAGGAGTGTTCTTGATGCTCAACATCATCTCGGGAGAGGAACAGTGGCACCAGGAGTCTTTGTGTCTCTCACGGCCAAATTCTGAATAACAAAATGTTAAACGTCATATTCTCTGAGTCTATGAAATGGTTGAAGACACCTGTCTATCTATGGCATACTAGACTGTATCTGGGATGACTGTGACATGGCAAATGTAAGTAAGGAACTCCTTTCTGAAGCAGATCTTTACTAATTTTGTTGGTACCCATATCTTTTCTTCTCCTGTGGAAACAAAAGCAAAACCTCTACCCCATTGAAGCACATATCCCAGCTTCCATTATGAAGTCAACATATCCTTGAAGTAGATGGTTTGGTTTATCTTGGAAGATTTGTTTATTACCCAATGTCCCTCAGCAGCTGATGTTCCCTTTTCATCAGCATTAAGAAAATTCAAGGTCAATAAGGCACTGTGCAACCTCTCCCTGGGTTTTCTCATTTCTCTTTTATGTTTATAAAGCATCTCTTTAAAAGTGTGGTGAGATCTCTCTACAATTGCCTGTCCTGTAGGATTGTATCATATCCCTGTAATATGTTTTATATTATAATATCCAAAAATCAGCTTCATTTTTGGGGAAACATAAGCTGAAGCATTATCAGTCTTAATCTGAGCAGGAATTCCCATTATGGCCATGGCTTCCAAAACATGAGTAAGTACCGCATCAGCTATTTCAGAACTCAGGGCAGTCACCCATTGCATTCCCGAGTTATGATGGTATGATGTACATATTTTATCTTTCCAAATTCTGGAAAGTGAAACACATTCATTTGCCAGATGTCATCTCTTTGCATACTCTTAGGATTATTTCCAGCAGGTAAAGATGATTGGTCATAGAAGGAGCAAGTGTTACAATTCCGTAGAATTTCTTTAGCCTGATGCCAAGTGATGGGCAAACTCTTCTTTAGTCCTTTACTATTAACGTGATGTTTCTCATGAAATTCTGTGGCTTCCAGCATGTTTCTTATTAACACCTGATCAATTTCATCATTACCTTGCAGTAGAGGGCCCAGGAGACCTTTGTGTGCCCTGATATATGTTATGTACATAGGATGTATTCTGTTTCTAATGATATTCTGTAGTTGTGTGAACAGTAAGGTTAAATCTGTATCATCAGGAATAAAATCAGCAGTTTCAATATGTAAAACAACTCTGCATACTGAGAGTCAGTTATTAGTTAAGAGGCTCTGTAAAATCCATCAACACCACAATAATTGCATATAGTTCTGACTTCTCAACAGAGTTACAAGGGCTTTGAGCCACCTTAATTAAGTTTTCCAATTTGTAACCAGACTTTCCTAATTTGTTCACATCAGTGTAAAATGTAGGAGCTCCAGAAATGGTTTATCCTGTTCCACATAAGGAAAGATCCAATTAGTTTCCTTTAGAAATTGAATTCTCTTATTTTGAGGATATTTGTTATTAATCTCTCCTAAAAAATTACTACTGGCCTTTTGCCAAGGTTTGCTGTCTTTCCATAATTGATCAATTTCTTCATTAGTCAAGGACACAACAATTTCTGAAGGGTCCTTTCCGGTCAATTGGTAAAGTCTGAATTTACCTTTAAAAATCAGATCAGAATTTTTTTTTTGATATATGTTGTCAGCTTCTTGCATGGCCTATGCAGCAGGAATATCCATTCTAATATAATATTTTCTCTTTGCATTAAGACACCTGTAGGAGATTGTGTAGAGGGTAAAATAACCAGTATGCAATCTAGGTCTGGATCCATATGATCCACATATGCTTCTTGTAGTCTCTTTTCCACTAATGCTAATTCTTTCTTGACTTCATCAGAGAATTCTCTGGGACTATTTAAGTTCTTTTCACCATCTAAAGTCTTGAACCAATTAACTAATTCATAGTTTTTTATACCAATAATGGGTCATAGATGAACAATATCCCCTAGTAGTTTTTGAAAATTGTTGAGTCCTCAATTTATCTCTATTCAACTTCACCTTTGGGGGTGTAATTTTCTGTAAACCTATTTTATATCCTAAATAATTGATAGAATCTCCTCTTTGTATTTTCTCTGGGGAAATTTGTAGTGCCCAATCAAGTAATATTTTCTTCAGTTCTTCAATGTTTCTAATGTATCTAGGTTCGGGTCTGCCAACAAGATATCATCCACATTATGATAAATGATAGATTATGGGAAGTGTTTGTGTATCACTTCTAGTGGCTGTTATACAAAATATTGGCATAAGGAGGGACTATTTAGCATTCCTTGTGGAAGGACCCTCCATTGGCACCTCTTAACTGGACATGAATTATTAAGAGTAGGCACTGTGAAAACAAATTTTTCTTTGTCCTGTTCTTGTAGAGTTGTGTTAAAAAATACAGTCCTTCAAAGCAATAACTATAATATGCCATCCCTTAGGTAACAGGGAAGGTAGGGGAATACCAGATTGTAAAGAGCCCATAGGTTGAATCACTTTACTAATCACTCTCAGATCCAGCACCATCCTCCACTTCCAGATTTCTTCTTGACAATGAATACAGGAGAATTCCATAGACAAGTTGATTCTTCCATATGCTGAGCTTGTAACTGCTCCTGTACTAGCTGTTCTAAAGCCTGAAATTTCTCCTTTGTCAAGGGCCATTACTGAACCCAAATAGGTTTTTCTGTCAACCATCTCAAAGGCAGCACTGTGGGTATCTTTTTAGGTTCAGTGACTATTGGGCAATTCTTTTGTACGACCTGAATGGCTGGTGAATTTTCCTCATAGCAACTTATAACATCACTTTTAGAAACATAATTGAATCTCCAATTGATATCTGAGCCTGGAGGAATTTTAATCTGGGTATTCCATTGCTGCAGAAGGTCACAACCCCATAGATTCACTACTATGTCAGTCATATATGGCTTCAACCATCCTTTCTGACCTTCTGGTTCTATGCATTCAAGCCATCTTGCTTTCTGTTTCACTTGAGATATTGTGCCAATACCCAGAAATAGGATATCCACTGCATGTAAAAGCCATCTTGGATATCTTGATTTTCGGGTAATGATTCCAATATCAGCTCCTATGTTGACTAAACCCTGGATATAATTATTATCAACCTGTATTTTCAATTTTTGTCTTTTTTTATTTATGGAAGTCTGCCAAAATATTTTTTGTGGTTTTTCTTGGAACTTTTAATTTCTCTCTTGAATTTATTCTACTATCCAATACCATATGGTCTTCTAGATTAGGCACTGATTTCCTACTCATCCTGAGAATGCTGCTCCTCTGCATTGACTAGATATATGATCAGACCTCCCTTGGCTTTGAAATCTGATTTTTGGGGGATTCCTGGGGAAAGCCTTGAGAGGTGTTTCCAATGGTAGAGGGTTGCCTTCTTTGTCCCTGGTAGATATACATTCATTAGTTCAATGTTGACCTTTACCACACCTTTTGTATAACCCAGAAAACAATGGCCTTCTGTTTGAATCATACCTAAGATAGATATTGTTTCCAGAAGTACCTTGTGCACAATTTCATTTTGTATGGCCTGGTTTTAACACAACTAAAGCAAATAATGCCTTGGTTCCTCACCCTAACATTAGCAATGGCTTGACCTACCCAATTGTCTTCATTGCAATGGAGAGATTCAGCATTGATTGTGTACTGAATCCTTTTTTCTATTGATGCATAAGCATTCCAGATTATCATGGTCAAAGGCCAGAGAAAGTATTAACTGCTTCCTAACTTCTGGATCTGATACTGCTCTATGTACAGCCTTGGTAAATCTCTGAAAACAGTCAGTAAAGGTTCTTTTGAGACTTGTTTGACCTTGGTATAAGACTCAATTTTCTGATAAGGGTCCAAAATCTTTTCCCAAGTGTTCAATGCAGCAGTATAGCACAGCAACAATGAATGTTCATTATAAGATTCTGAGCCTTCACATCAGCAAACATGCCTTCCCTAAGGATTTGGTCTTGAGAAATACAAAAGCCCCTAATCTTTTCTTGTTGTCCTAAGGCCCTAGCCTCCTCCCTAAACCAATTTATCCACTGCAAATGTTGGCTATAGTCCAATACAGTGGCTGTGAGCTGAATCCAATCGCTAGGATTTATCCAATTTTTTGTTGACCATGCATTTAGCATTTGTATAACATAAGTGGAGGGCAACCCATGGATCAATATTACTTCCTTGATATCTTCCATATTATTGGCTCATAATTATAACCTACAAATTCCGAGGACTCCCCATAACACTTTCCTTGACAGAACAGTAACCGGAAACAATACTGGTGGGGAAGGGGGTAACTCTGTCATGTTTCCCACCTTAGGTAGAGTGACTTCATTACCATAATATCTCATGGGGGTTGACTTGAATTGTTCTGAGCAGAAAATGTGTTACCACCCTTTTCCAGTATTGCAATTCAGTCCTCCCATTCCTGAAACTTGGATACTACTCATTTTTCTAGTACTTTGATTTTCCTGATGAAACAGTCCTTCCAATGACCTCATAGAATCAACAATTTTTGATCCACATCATTAACATAGTAACAGTGTCTCATAATTAACAAGTTTTTTTCTCCTCATTAACATAATTAACATTTTTTGTCATCATCATTAATGTAATTGATGAGTTTCATGTTCTCATCATTTACGTAAAGCCTCCATTTTTCTTGCACAGTTTTATCCATGTCTGAAGAGGAAGCTCTATCTGAAAGCTTTTTATAACCAATTTCCAGAAAATTAACCTTATCTGCCATTTTAGTGTTTGAAATTTCCATATCATATATCCTAGACAGCAATTGTTGATTTCCAGATTTCATCTCTTCCATTATGCTCACCATGAAATTATCAGGTCATTTAATTTGAAATATAAAATGTAGAAATAAACTGGAAAAATAGTAGGACTGAGGTATTGAAGCCCTCAAGATATTCATTCAAAAATTTCTCAATCACCATGTAAAAGTATGACCTGAAATCATGAATGGAATAGTTTTCAGCCATTACTTCAATTCAGTTGCAATGAGGACACTTGGTCAGCAGGTGTAGCAGTAGTGTTCAATGCTCAGTTCACCGGCAATATAGTGGATTCAGGGAATCTCACTGGCATGAGCTCACCTACAGGCTCTATTTGGTCTTAAGAAGCCCCAGCAGGCACACAGACTGAATTATAACCTTAGGAAAGGCAAATTCTCACAAGATTAAGATGATATGACAAAATCTGCACCTGCTACGTTTACACAGTGCATAGCACACCTTGCTGCCCAGGGAGATGGAGGTCTAGTGGTTAGGATTTGGTGCTCTTCGCTGTGGCTGCAGGGAGACAGAGCACAAGCCACTCAAGAATGCAATGGACCAAGGGCCTGCGCTGCCGGCGAGGGCCCCACCATGTTACAGGGTGGTTATTGGGAGCCTGATGGGAGTGCAGAATGGCAGAAGCTCTGGTACAAGGACAGGAGCCTGATCTGCTTCCAGCCCACACACAGGAGTGCAGACTTCCAGGGCTAAACACTCTGCCTGTCCTCTGCTTTCTGGCAGTGCTTAAGGTATAGAATAGGCTCACCACCCCAATATGTTGGCAGGCTAGATGCCCACCCAAAGGATGCCAACTACTGCTATAAATCTGACTTGCAATATACAAGATACAGGATTAATATTTATTAGAGGGTATTTTAACACTCATAATTACGTTAATCCTTAGAATGATTCTTTGGTGATAGGATGATCCAGGCAATGGATGCTGATCCAATCTCCAAGAAGACAGGAACAAAAAATGGGGTGAGGGGCTCAAGATCCTAGCAGCCCCTTTTGAACTGAGGGGGACTGGCTACACCCCCTTCAGGCTCCCAGGATTCTAAAGACATGCCTTCCAACCTTGTCAGCTAACACCTGAATCCCACCACACCCTGATTTTCAAAGCATACTTTCAGTTAATTCACCAGCTGATTGGCCTGAGTAGATTAGCCATAGGATCCTGGTTTCATACCAATACGAATGCTTTCTAGGAGACTTAGACTAGTAGGGTTTTTTGGGGGTGCGGGGGGTGTTATTCCCCAGTTCACCATACACAAGGCGAACAGCACATAAAAATCAAAGAGTCACAGAACTATAGCTATCTGGAATTTTTAAAAAAATCAACATCCTCTAAATAGCAATAAATGAAGATGAAAACCAAAGCTAATGGGCAATGCAAACAAGGCCTCATACTGTGGCAAACACTCCTAATTCCAGGGTTGCCCACAGGGAGAGGTTAAAGACTGACAATCTAATCTCAATACTTCAGAAATCGAAAAAGCAAAACAAGCTCAGAGGATGCATCTCGTACTATTTTATCAGAGGAAGAGAGGAAAGTTTCATTTCTTAACTCATAAGATATCAGATTAGAAACAATTTGTTTATTTAAGTTGCTGCCTAACAAATTTTATTAGTAAGTTTGTACTTGATGAGGGAGAGGAGCCAAAATCAAGTCTCATGATACTATGATATCCTGCTAGAAATCCTAGCAAACCAGTCAATAGGTCTATTTTGTTACATTTTCCTAATTCTTTCAAATCATGGAAGAAGCCTGAACTCCTATAAATGTAGCTGGGGCAAGAGTAAATATGACGATTTAAACTGATTTCCTTAGACTGTAATGTTGAGACTGGTTCCAAATCAAAGTCACCTTTTCTACCACTCTATTTCACTTTGCTTGGTGTTACTCCCCATCATATTTGTGTATACCCACCTTGGAGCAACAGCAAGCAAAACAACTCTAGAAGATTAGAGTTCTCTAAATGAAAGAGGAAAGCTATGTGTTTGACTCTAGAAATAAAATTATGTTAACCTTATGCAGTAGAATGTTGATTGCACTTAGTGTCCAGATAGCCTAACTCCTGGTCACTTCTATTCATGACCGTGAAAATAAATGTTTAAGTCTAATTTTTGTGGTTTATTTTTAATAAAATTATAAATTGAAAATAATTTAAACATTTATAAAATTTCAAAAACAAATAAGCATAAATTCGTAATGCATAGATGAAAAATTAAAGCCAGGACATATTAGAAAATTTTAAATTCTTAAATTAATATCATCGTGCTACAAATTGAGCAAAGTTTCATCAGAAATGATAATATTACAAAATTAAACTCATTCTTTACAGAGCATAGTATAACATTCAACTTAAAGATTTAGAAAATATTTCTACTGTAGACAAAAATGAGAAGCAAAAATCCATGGCAACATAGTGAAGGAGTAGAGAAGATTTATAGTAGCAAATTCTGTTTCCTAAGATATAGTCATTTCAATATGATATACATATTAAAATGTTAAAAGCCATAAATTACCAACAAATAGTGCAAATTTGGTACCTGACTGATAGGTAAAGGTTAAAAACTGAATAACATAAATATATATTAAAATATATGTTAAATTGGATGATCATATATAATCATATATATATATATACATATATATAATCATGTCAATGATTGACTTTAAAAGAATATTAGAGAACCCAGGTTCTGAGGACAGGAGGCACAACCAGTGGATCCCCACTCCCACCCATTGCTGACCCAGTTGCAGGCCATCAGGGAAGACCCTCCAGCAGGCTTCTCTGCTAATGCTCCAGTTGGTTAGACCCTGAAACCTACAACTCCCACCCCTTCCCCCAAGCCCACCCATTACCTTACCACTGGAGTAGCTCCCTAAGACACAAAATCAGTGAGCTTCTGTTGGACCAAATGTTGCTCCTTGAGACACAGAATTGGCCAGCTCTTCTGTACCAAGAGCTTAGACTGGACCAATAAAGGCTTCCTGAGACAAAGACACAGCTAGAGCAGAATGAGACAATATCAGTTCCCCAAGACACATACAACTCTTTCACTGATTGCAGGAAAATATGGGTAGAAACCAGTGCAAGAAAATACTCAACAAAAGAACAATATGGCACCACCAGAACCTAGCAATTCTACAACAGCAAGACCTGAATATTCTAAAATAAAAGAAGCACAAGAAAACAGCCTTTAAAATAACTTTTTGAAAGTAATAGAGGAAATTAAAGGGGGGACAAAAAATCTCCCTTAAAAAATGTAGGAAAAGACAAACAAAAATTGGAAGAAACCATTAAATCCCTTAAAGAAAGCCAAGAAAAAAGCAATCAAACAGGTGGAGGTGTGAGAAGTGACTGGGGCTAGTTCCTCTGTCTTTCTAATCTTTCAGTATTTCCCCAATATCTGGCTCTGGGTATTTATTAAGAGACCAATTAGGATTCCCATAGCAGTATACCCTGCCTGAGAAACTTTTATTGTATTATTAAGTTGTATAATGACAGAATCCAAGCAAAAAAAGAGTGAGATATGCCATTGCTTAGCTGTTTCTCCAGCACCTATTATAGGCTTTGAATGTGGCCCACTTCACTCTGACACAGCAAACATAAGAGAATGGGAATAATCCTCATCACATTTTGTCTTCACTGCTATTTTCTTTTTTTCCCCTTCATTTTACTGGTTTTTATTAAAAAAAAATAAAAAGTATTTTTTAACCATGTATCACTCTGCTTCCATCCTGTCCCTCCTCCCAATCCCTTCCAGTCAGCCTTTAGTCTCCCCCCTTCTCATCCACACATCCTCTCCCCCAAAAGGGCAAGAAGCCCCAAGGTGGTCAGCTCAGTGTGGCACATCCACTCCAGACAAGTTCAATTTCCTCATCCAAATATTAAGACAAGGTTAGGTGTTCCTCCGCAGGGAATGGGATCCAAATGACTTTTGACAAATGATCATTAACAAATCAACATTACTCACTTCCAGTTATCAAATTAGCTTCCCAAAGACTCCCTATGGATGAAATTTCCCTAAAGAGTCAATGCATGTATCTATCCATGAAGAGAAACAGAGCCTTGTGAGATTTCTCCTACTTTTGCACTGCTTCTATCAGGCCCCCTACAGGTGAGAACACTCTGTGGTCTAAAAACATTTATGGGGTTGGCAGGTTCAAGTAGACTTCCTGTACCATATTTTCATTCTGTCAAAAAACTAATCCGAATTTCTGTTATCCATCTTCCTGCTTTTTAATCAACAGTAGATTCTACTTGGGGGGCATTTGCCAGCTATTGTTTCATGAGACACTTACCCCTGAGAGTATTCTGGCACAGACTAGCTGATTCAGTGTATTCAGCTGTCCCTAGAAGCTTTTGTTTCTATACAGTGTGGTATTTTTTTTTTCAAATCTCATTTGTAGTTTTTAAATCTTACCTGTGTTTGAGAAAAAAGACATGAAGCTGTAACCGTTGAGGTTATTTCTCAGGAGAGGTAGTCTGTCTCAAATTTTGTGCTATATTTTAATTTGGAGGAGTTCCATAGCAACAATTGATAAATGTAAACTACCAACAACAACATTGTTAAGATTATTCTGGAAGCTGTTGGGCTATTTGGGTGAGAATTCATTTTAAGATTTAGAACTTCTAAAAAAAAACAAGGAGTGGGTCCACCAAGAGGTGCCTACTCTTATGAGTCCTCTTTTTTTTTATGCATTGGAGGAATATAAAAGAGTGGGATATAAAAGTGAAATCATTTTCTAAATAAATATTAACAAATATAATCACTTTTTTTTTCAGAAGCATCTCATGGTGACTTACTATCTCACTTCTCTCTGGTGTTCTTTCTGAGAGAAATGAGTAACAAAGGTTGATCACACAAAACCCCATACAGAAGTCCTTGTGTGTTTGTAAATGAGAAAGTACTAACTGGTCAGCCATCTTGTAGACAGGTTTCTGCATACAACGCTCCACTATTACAGAAGCATGTTATATGATAAACAACTCAAAGTCAATAGTGTCATGATAAAGATGCCCGAGGAAGACATTCCACTTACAAGTTTGCTGTACAGTAGTTATGTATTATTTCAATACAAACACTAAGAGGAAAGGAAAAATGGAAAAGATATGGCCCTGACATTAGCTATTTTTCTCCCACTGCCTGACCCCATGTGGATCTTAAAGTCTCTCCTAAGGAGCACATGCTCATAACTTCCCCACATATTCAGCTACTGAAAAGATGTCATAGACTTTGTCCTGTGAATTGCACAAATAATCAGAGCTTTATGTTGTGATGCATTTGTAATAACTGAATCAGTTACTTTATGTAGATATAACTAAATACTAGACATGCACAGCTGAAAGTAGGAAATATTTACTTTGACTCACATTTTCAGAGGCCTGACTATTATTACATTGAGGACATATCAGAGCAAACAGTTTAAAAAATAGTAGGAAGAGCTGGGAATGGGGAGATGGATTACCTGCAATGACTCATTCCAGTTTCCTATTCCGCCAGCTATCCTTCAAGCTGCTGTCCATAATGTCATCATATTACGAATCTGTCATGAGGCCAACCTATTTGTTAGGTCAGAGCCTTCATAGTCTATCTCTGAAAATACTCTCAAAGTCATACACCTAAAAGTATGTTTCACTAATCCCATAGCTGATTCTTAAACCAATCAAGCTGAAAATCAATATTCATCATCATGCATATGTTTGCTGTTCAGCATCACATATTTTTATCTACACTTGGTGTTTTTTTTTTAAGTAAAGGATATAGTGCATCTAGTAACTATAAATTAATGTAATTATATAAAACAAATTGTAAGATGGTGATTTGTCAATGATGCAATATTTTGAATTTATTTAACATAGAAAATAAAATTAAGAGTTCGTCTTGAGCAAGGTTTCAATATGGAGGATTTAAAAAAAATGTCTGATACAGTTTTTGAAAGATATTGAAAACAATAAACACTCATGTTAAAGCACAGACTCCAAGTTCATATGATCATTCTGTCCTTGCCTGTGACAAAAAAGATTTCAACCTAAGCCATGTACAGACTATAGCAGAGCAAAAATCGTGCTTGCAGAATGACCTAGTTAGGAATGAGCTATGTAGAGCTCAGTACCAATTCCAGAAATAAAATTCACTATCCAATCTGGCATTACCATTATAGGTGCTAAATTATCTGAAAAGGAAAAATATTAAGTTAGCCAGAATTAAAAAATTACAAATTAAAGAGTGATTTCAAAATATCAAGTTCCATAACATTTTTAAGTACTTTTCAAAAAAAATCTTCTATGAAATGATATGTTAAGCAATAGATTATACATGTAAGTCTGAAACTAGGAAAGCACAGTCTGCATCTCATAGTCTTTTGAAAAGCTAGAAAATAGGTTTTGTCATTCTAGCATATTTTTAAAGATGTGATGAAATATTCATTTCATTCTAAGAGGACATGATGTGGTGGATACTAGACAGACACAAATAGGCAAATTGTCTTATGACTCAGCAAGTTACCATTAAAAAATTTATGCTCTTTATGTAGTGAAATAAATTTCTTTCAAGTTGAACAAGTCAAATAAAGTAAAACCAGAAGAGTAAAGGTTAGAAAAGAATGGCATGCATGCTGCAAATTATAGAGTGTTGCTGGAGGGGGTGTTACTTTTGGAGTGAGTAGGAGAGGTGCATAAATAGGAAATGGTAAAGCTGAACCTGGAGAGTAAAGGGGGGAATATATTTATGAAGGCTCTGCACTCTAGATTGAAAATCTTGTGCTTAACTTTCTGATAATAAAATCATTGGTGGTTTCTATAGTGATTCATCATGATTGTCAACTTGATGCATCTGAGAATAGGGAACCTCAGTTGAGGAATTGCCTCCAGCAGATAGAATGACCCAAGAGCATGATTGTGGGACATTTTCTTGATTAATGTGGGAGGAACCAGCCACTATCTGAGGTGACCTATGTACAGGTGGTCCTGGGATCTCTAAGAAAGTAAGCTGAGCAATCCATGCAAAGCAAGCAGTAAGCAGCATTCCATTGTCTCTGCTTCAGTTCCTACCTCCAGATCATGCCTTGACTTCCCTTGAAGTGTACAAACAGCCCTTCATTTGACCAGGAAAAGCATGCTTAGAAGATATCCCATGAGCTGACAACATTCTCTAGTAGTAGAGCAATTGTTTAACTTCAACACTGCATATTGGTGAGGGCAAATATATTTTAAAAATAAAAGAAAGATGAGTAATTAGTATTAGTGTTAATTACTGTTTTCCTACAAATAGCTCACACTGAAGAAGCATGTCATCACATAAGCTGATTGTGCACTGACAGCTTTTTTGAATATTGTCAATTTGATATTTATAGAAAAAACTGAACATCATTTTATTTTCTAAAAGATGACTAATTTGAGGAAACAGCTTTGCTTAACGAGATACTATTGGGCTGGCTTGGTGGTTTTCATGTAGCTTTTAGATTTGGAATGGCCTGCTTTCACTTGGCCCTTTTTCTTGACATGAAATGAATCTTGCAGATGAAGCAGCCATGTGGTGTGTGAGCCTCAAATATCATGTGTTTTGTACTTACCGTCAATAGCAGTCACTCATTGAGTTTTAGTAACTTTATCATTTGGAACATTAATATTGAAATCTCAGAAGTTAGCACCATAAAATCATAGCAACTGATTATGAAACATGATTATGATTATGAAACAATTTGCCTAACTTTCTAATAGCAAATGCAGTCCTGTCACAGAGCATACAATAGGCAGCAATTCCTATCCAAGACTACATATCTTTCAGCCTGAAGCAAACTCTGAATTTGCATGTGATCCAGGCATATACCACAGGCAAATTAAAAAAAGAAATCACTTTTCTACATTAAAATGATAGCACTATCTTCATATTGTTACTGTGAAACTAAAGATAAAGTACGTGTATATTTATAAAACTTTTAGAATGCTTTGATTTTATTAATAGTAGCAGTATTTAAAAATCTCTCATTTTATTTGCCCTCCAAAATAAATATCCTCTTCACACAAGTGAGTTGATTTTGTATGTACTAAAAAAGTTTATTTATAGACTGTTTCATGTAACTTTACTACATTCCTCTGTAAAGAGTTTCACTCTAAGTAGGGTGTAACTTTTGTTTCATGGTCTCTGACAATTTTATTCTCAAAATAACCACATGGCATATGAGCTTTAACATGTTCATCTGCCCAAACTGCTCAACAGGACTTCTTTAGTTTCATGATCATTGATTACAATTTTGTTCATTAATTTTTGTTTTCTATATTTTGTTGTTTGATTTTCTGTTGTTTGTTAACAAGCTTTCATTATGTAGCCCAAATCATTATGTAACGAAAACCAGTCTGGAACTTAGACTTCCACCTCCCTCCCCTTTTCTAGTGTTGGGGTAAAAGGCCCATGTTTTCACTTCTGACTTGTTCATTGAATGCTTATCCCTACGCGTTCTGCACTGTCAGAACTTGATGTGCTTCAGTAAAAATTAACATTCCCAAATGTATAGTCTACAGACAGTTACTAATTTATGGGGATGTGTTATGCTAGACTGTGATCCACTTGAAAGCCATTTCTCAATTATTTCCAATTCTGGACATAATTTCTGATGCTTTTTAATCTCAGTTTTTTTGTTTGTTTTGTTTTATTTTATTTTTTTCCATACCCACTAATGCTCCTTCTTCTGTCCCTTCTCCCAGTCCTCTCCCCTTCCCCTTCATCTCCCCCTTTTCCCTCCCCAAAAGAGGCAAGGAATTCCAAGGTGAGTTAGTTCTGTCTGGCTTATTCAGTTGAAGTAGGACTGAGTCCCTCCCCAAGTGAAAAGGCTAAGAAAGGTATTTCCTTTCTATGCATGAGCTTTGAGAAGCCAGTTCATAGACCAGGGATAGACTCTGGTCAGATTGCAAGAGACTCCATAAACTGCCCACATCTTTAGACTATCATCTACATTTAGTGGATAGGTCAGTTCCATGAAGGTCTAATCTTAGTTTAAGGTTGATTTGGAGCCTTTGGGCTGTGAGCTCCCTTTTCATGTGCTGGCAGCATCTCAGAGTATGAGAGTTCTGGTAAAAAGGGTGGGGGGTCTGAGGGGTATGGGTTTTCTCTGTGCAGGCTCATCTGGTATGAATTTGGTAAACATGAAATAGCAGGAATGTGGCCCTACCAGAAATCAATGTAGGAAGCAGATATCAATGTGCAGTGAAGGTTCTCCATTAACTGGAGTCCTTCAGGAGCTAGTAGCTTACTGTATTATCCAAAACAAAACTGGGACTTGAGTTACCTAAACTACTAATAAGAACAGTCTTTTTCTACAATTGGAGACTCTTAACATGAAAATGAAACCATACTTTCACATATATTAAATAATGTACGTTTTAGAATCTAAATTTATAACAAATTTAACTCATTTACCCTAATTTTGAGTTTTTATGAATATTCTTTCTCATGGTGGAGTCACATTGTCTCATATTTACAAAATATTTAGTTTTTCTACTTTATAGTTCATATTACTTGTACCCTGCTATTTCCTTCCCACTCAGTCATGGTCCCTTTGTACTTTCCTGGTTTCTGTGGTGACTCCATATTGAGTACTCACTTCTGAGGATTTTAAGTTAGGACCCCCAGTGAGAGAGAACATATAATGTTTGTCTTTCCACGTCTACATTACCTCACTTATTCTAATACTGTCTATGACCTTTCCTTTACCTATAAACCTCATGATTTCATTTTTTACAGACATTCATGTACCATATTTTTATTACCATCCGATGAAGAAAATTTTAGTTGTTTCCATTTTCTAGCTGATATGAGTTGAATAGAACAGAAAACAGAACCTTTGGAATGTGTCAAGTCGTTTAAGTGTATGTCAAGGAGTGCTTTAGCTAGGCCATGTGGTAGATCTATTTTCAGGTTTGTGAGGAATTTCTATACTAATGTCCAGAGTGACTGCTCCAACTTCATACTAACCAACCTGACAATATCTGTTGGCTGTCTTCTTCATGTTAGTCATTCCTACTGGAGTGAAGTGAAATCTTAAACATCTTTAAAAAGTACTTCTCACCAGTAGATTTCTGGATTATTAACACTTTTAAAATACAAAAAGGTAAAGAAAATTGCATTTTCTTTAAGGTACTAGAATATGAAAAAGATAATTATGATTATCATGGGTTTGGTTCTTAGACAAGATGGCACTATGTAGCCTTTTCTGGCCCATGATTCACTATGACCCTCAATCCTTGAGCTTGCATCCATCTGTTTGCTTAACTTTACAGGAGCTTAGATTGTATGTGTGCATTACCTCATCTACCTAGAAAAAGATAATTATAATCCAGTCTTTAGGATAAGAACTGAGAGTATATATTAGTAGTAACAATAATCATATCTTTGCCTAAACCTTTACTATGTAATTCTCTTCTTATTTTTTTGGTATCTTAACAATTACCTAATGAGGTTAATTACATTACATTTTATTATAACATATGATCACATGTGAGTTATGAGAAAAGATAATTTTCCAGGTGATAAAGCTACTTAAGAATGTTATTAAACCCTTAACCCCAGGGCTCTGAGAACATTACAGAAGAAGCAGCAGAAAGAGAAGTTTACTATGAAGTTATTTCTCCCAGTAAAATCAGTAGCTACACCTATGAAGTCCCACAAACAAGAACTGAACAAGGATGACACCGAAGAACACATCAAACCCCAAAATAAAAAGCCCATAAGGCTTCAACCTGAGCAAATAACTATAGGCAATGAAAGAAAGTTGGTAGCAATAAAGGTGGCTTCCCCTAGGAAAAAAATGACAATTGGTTGTCTACTATCAAAGTACTACTTAAAAAACATACATGCAAGTAACATTATATAAACTCAGCAGGTTATATTTAATATATATACATACATATTTATATAAATGCATATGTGTAGACCATAACAATTTCAATTGATGAAAAAGTAGGCCTTGAATTTGAAAAAAAGAAAATGGGGAGAAGTATATGAGAAGGTTTGGAGGGAGGAAAAAGAAGGGAAAAACAAATAAAATAAAATCTCAAAAATGAACAAACAGAAGGGAATCCTGATAGAATCCATCTTTTAGTCTAACTCCAGGTCATATGCTTTCATTAACTCACCAGCCTCAAACCAGAATTGAGAACCATGCCTCCATTTCAGACATGTGACACACAGAATTGAGAACCATGCCTCCATCTCAGACATGTGACACACAGAATTGAGAACCATGCCTCCATCTCAGACATGTGACACACAGAATTGAGAACCATGCCTCCATTTCAGACATGTGACACACAGAGCTTAAAAGATGACTAGAGAACAGCAAAGTTGTTCGGAGTAAGAAAAAAAGGACCGAAGAAACTGAAAAAGGAAAAAGGAAAGGTCTGTGGAAGGACAAAGAAACTACGAAGTCTTTACACCGAAGGTGAGTTCCAGATATAAACTTCTGAGGAGAGAAAGCACAAAGAGCAGAACCAGGAGGCTGACTGATGACCTGAACCTGTTATGGTACACAGGACGTGCTGAGGAGCTTATGATGAAGATCCTTTTGATTGGATGCGAGACTCACTCCATGAGATAGAGCCCATGCCTGACACTATTAATGAAGCCAAGAACCTGACACTAGACAGGCCATGGGTTTATGAAAAAATACTATTATTCTATTGAATTGCAGATGTAGGCAGAGTTTTACTTACAAGGCACCAGTCCAAGATTAATATTTATTAAAATATAAATCAACACTCACGATACAGGTAACAGCTTATAGTGGAGCCTGAACAGGGACTGGAGTATCCGAGCGATGGACGATGGAATCCAAACCAGTCTCTCCAGTAGCCAGGAACCAGGAACAACAGAGCTCCCAGGGTCCCAGCAGCCCCTTATCAGTGGGGTTGGCCACACCCCTTCCAGGAGCACAGGACCCTGGATAAGCATCTTCGGACCTTATCAGCTGACACCTGAATCCCACCACATGCAGATGTTCTTAACCTGTGAGTGGAGACACCTTTGAGGATTGAACTACCAGTTTATAAGAGTGACCTAAGACCATGAGAAACAATATATATATTATATTATATTTTATTATATATAGATATATATTGCAATTCAAATTACAGTTATGATTAGTAACAATTTTATTGACAGAAGTCACCACAACATGAGGAAGTACATTAAATAATCACAGCATTAGAAAGGTTGAAAACTAGTATTGTAAATGAATATAGAAATAAAATGACTTCTAATGACATACTTAACCCTCAACAGAGAGGTCTTTTTTCTTGCAGAGATCCACAACAGAACAAGGAGCAGAGAGTGAGTGACTTTGGAGCACTCAGTCCTAAGTGGAACATTTTTACTAAAGGCTCAGGGAGCTATGTGGACAAAAAGTCAGGAAAAGTGTAAGAGCCAGAAGTAGTGGATAACTCTAAGGAGAGAACATCTTCCACAAAAGGACTGAGTCACATATGACCTCACAAAGACTGACAACATACGCAAGACCTGCACAGTTTCAAGCAGGACAACATCCCAGCACTGAGAAGGGGAAACACAGAGTAACTCCCCTAAGCAAAAACTATTTTCAATTTTGATATCTGGTGGTAAAGGAAAAATGAGTTTTCTCCAATAGAAAATTGGATATGTCAACCATAATCCAGGGCAGGATATTTTGTCTATTAGTTTTTGTCTTAGAACATTTTTTCTGTTTGGGTTTTTTTTTTTTTTTGGTTAGTTTTTTTTTGTGGTTTTACTATTTTTGTTTGGCTGTTTTTGAGAGAAAGAAGGAATATGAAGTTCGGTATTAGGGAGATGGTGAAGAGTGGGGAAAAGCTAAGAGAATGGAAAAACTATGTTCAAAACACATTGTACAATTATTTTAATGACTGAGACCTATAGGATGATTAGGTTATAGTGAAGTCAATACATTTTCATTTAAGTGCATGTGGGGAATAAATTAGGTACAAGACAAAGAGATAATCTGGAGCCTATTGTACACTCCAGTAATCCCCCCCACCCCCCCAGAATGAGAAAACAGAGAAAAATAAGGGATTTGTTAAACATAATTACACTGATAGAGATAAGAGTTTAGGTGCAAAACTAAATCTCCAAGAAAGGTGGAAAGAGTTGGATAGTAATGGAAATGTGAAAAAGCAGAGCAGATGAGGCCAAATCTAAGGAACACAAATTGGCAACTGTGAAGATTGCAGTGTGATTGTAATTAATTCCCTATGAATAGATAAAAAACCTTTTATTAAAAAAAGATATTGAATATTGATTTGAAAAATGAAACAAAAATAGTAAATTGTTTCAGGTTTTACTAAAGTCATCTCAAATACAACTTTTCTGACATTGTTACGTAACAGTTAGGAGGCTGCTAGAAAACTGCTAGGGAGAGAAAATAAGCCCAATTAGCACTGTTTTAGTCAGCATTATATAATGAATTCCTCTCTGTCAAAGCTCTACAGTGCATAACGCCAACTCTTGGTATCATTATCTACAGTAGACAGATGAATCTCACACTATCATGTCATAATCATCTCAACCTGCTTGCAATTGTCATGTTAGAAATGATCTTTTTATGTCTACAGAAGTCAGATTCTCCTGAGGTTATAGTCAAATGAACATTCAGCACTGTCACATTAGTTTGCTCTTGAGTTTTGTGAAATACAATTTAAAACTCAGCACTCCATGAAAGTCAGGAATTCTCAATGGGATCCTATAAAGGCTATTTATATTATAAGCAAAATTTAGTTTACTTTGCTACTGAAAAAAAATCTGTAAGAAAAATTTTCTGGTATTTGGAATAATTAATTGCAAGAAAATATATCTATTATTTTATACAGAGTCATGATAAGTGATTGACAACTTATTTCAGGGATTTTGGAGATGTAGAACCTGATTAAGACAGAATTATTCAAATTTTTTTGTTAAGAGTCAAGTGAAAACTGGTCAAAATGTGAATTTTGGGTCAGAAAGATGACTAAATTGTTAAGAGCACTAACTGCTCTTCCTGAGTAAAAAGGTTTAATTACCAGCACTCACATGGTGACTCACAGCCATTTACAATTCCATTTCTTAGAGACAGAATGAACTCCACTGCACTCTGCAAGCAGTACACACATATGTTACACAGACATACATGCAGGCAAAATTTCCATACATATAAAATTAGTCTCAAAATACATTTTAAATGTGGGTGAGATTGAGGAAGACAACTATGCTCTACAAAATAATGAGCAACTATATTCCTTTGTTATTTTTACAATAAGTAATTTCATAGTTCCTTCAAGCACACCCAATACTGTATGCTTCTGAAGTCACTAATGATGCTAATTTTATAACATATACAAGCCTAACAAGAGAAAGGTACAAGAAACCTCAAAGGTATCAAGCTAATTTAGCAGGAATGTAGGACCTGTCCCATCAATGAGACTTTTCATCAACTACCCAGTAAAGCAATTCATACATTTAACTAATAGGCACAACCTCTGCTTCAGATAAAAGCCTAGTGATTTTTCTGAATATATATACATATTTTCACATAGACACAACATTGTTTTGTTGAATATCTGAATTATTACACATCAATATTTTAGCCCTAAGGGAATAAACTTTCCCTATATGTAACCTTATTTTCAAATAGTGTTCAAAGACACTAGTCCAGTCAGCTATACTAATCTACTATTCCCAGATGTTTTTTCAGTGTAGCTTAGCAATCTATACTCTCTTTCCAATAAAATAATTGGGTTCAGAAGATTAAACCCTTAATCGTCTCTGTAGTTGGGTATAGTATGTATAGAAGGTATATATAAAACTTGTAGATTGAAAGCAATTTTTCTGATGTTTGTTTAATGAAGAAAATCTGCATGATATTTCAAAGGCTGTAAGACTAAACAGTATCATTAAAGGGCAGTAGAGCTAAAAATCAGGTCCCAGATTTCTGTTACAGAAGAAATTTGTTACATGCCAAAAAAATATAAGGGAATTGAGTTTTTCTTAAAATAATTCTGTAAGAAATGAATGTCTGTACTATGTTGAGTCTTTGTGAGTTTATGCATAGTATTTATATAAAGCATATGTAACTTGAGTAAACAATAAATCACACAAAAAGAAACATTCTTTTATTTTCAAAATAATGTGTTGAATTAAAAGCTTTACGTGTATTTAAAAGGACTTGAATTATAATTTTCTCAATCTAAATTCATTTTATATATGTAATGCAGCATTTATCAAGATAAAAATACACCATGGTTCATGAGAGCTGAGTGTATTTTTATGTGGATCTCTGAGTTTGAGGCCAACATGGTCTAACAGAGTATGTTCCAGAATAGCCATTGCTATGCAGAGAATCTCTGTCTCTAAAACCTGAAGCAAAAAAAGAGAGAGAGGCAAAAAAAGATATTTTTAACACTTCATTAATACAACTTGGGTTTTTAATTAAAAATGGAATTTTATAGAATTTTAATACAGTGTATTATGAGTATGCTTTCCTTTCCCCAAAATTTTCCCAGATTGTTCCTATTTTCCCAGCCACCCAAATTCATATTACTTCTTTCATATTAGGATACAAATAGGCAACTAAAATGATGATGATATTAGATAAAATTAAAACAAACAAATGGAAATAGGACAAAACAACAAGAAAACAAATGACAAAGTGTCAATGAAAAAGCTTAAGAAACACATATAGTCTCAGAGAAAACTCACATTCAAACATGTAAAAATCCTACAAAAACATAAAACAAGACCATAATATATATATATATATATATATATATATATATATATATATATATATATATATATAATAGTATATGTAAGGGCCTGTAAGGCCAAAAAATATCAAAATCCCTGAAGAATAATTATGAGACAAAGAACTTCCAAAAATTGCCATTGGGTTCATTTGTGCTGGTCATCTGCGCTTGGCATCATTTGAGTGATGTATAAACTCAGTGAGATTCCACTTATGAAAACTAATTTGACATTTTCAGCAGTCATCCATTGAATGCAAACCTACTCCTCTCAGTGCTGGGAGTCCATCTAGTTTAGAACTGTGCAGGCCCTAGACATGCTGCCACAGCCTTTGTGAATTCATATGCCCATATGTCCTAGTGTTCAGAAGGCCTTCTTTCCTTATTGTCTTCCAATCACTTAGGCTCTTACAATCTTTCTGCCTCCTCTTTTATAGAGTTCCTTGAGCCCTATTTGGGATTTTATTGAAACATCCTCTTCAGGACTGAGTGTTCCAAAGTCTCTCACTCTGCATATTATCTGGCTGAACTTCTCTGTATTTATTCACATCTACTGCAGGAGGAAGCTTCTTTGATGTTGGTTGTCCAAGGCACTGATCTATGAGTGTAAAAGATTGTTGTTAGTAGTCTTTTTATGCTATTTCCCTTTAAATGAACAGTAGTATTTGGTTTTCTCCTAGGTAATTCACATATCTGGTATTAGGTTCTGGGCCATTCAAGCAGTGCTGGGGATGGGATCCATGTCATGGAATGGGCCTTACAGATGTTGCTTAGTCCTACAGGCTTTGTATCACTTCTGCATCAGCACATTTTTTAGGCAGGTCACCATCACTAATGACTGAAGGATTTGTAGGTAGATTGTTATTTACCATTCTCCTTTGGTAGCATACAGAAAAGTACCAGAACCACTCATGTTACAATCGGATTTCTTTGTCCTAGGTGGCCGGAGGTACAGACTCATAGACCTACTGACCCAGACCCCTTAGCTGCCCGCTGCTGTTTGGGTCCCAAAAATGATTCAGAAGCTTATATTAAGTTCATGCTGTTTGTCCTATGGCTCAGACACATTACTATAGCTCTTACATTTTAACTCAACCCACTCTCATTAAACTGTCTGCCACATGGCTCACCTGTGTTCCTTACATGCTTCTTCTTTGGGAGGCTGGCTCAGTCTGTCTGACTCTGCCCTGCTTCTCCTACCTTTGCTATGAATTCTCCTACTTTTTCTATGGTGCCTGTCATGGGCCAGAAACAGCTTCTTTATTTAAAGATTAGTATTGACAACATACAGAAAGACATTCCCACATCACCTCCCCCTTTCTGTCTAATCAAATAGGTTTCAATTTTAATATAGCAAATTTACATATACCATATAACAAAATATATATCAAGCAAGAATTACAGTAATAATATCTAGTCTATTTGTATTTAGCAAAATTAAAGAAAATACTCTATCATCTACCTTATCCTCGTGAATATAAAGTTTCATATCCAATGTACCTTTCAAATGACTAAGAAAAACTATACCTATAACTATCTAATCTTCAACTTCATCAAAGACCACAGAAGGATGTATTTACCCAAGTAAACAGGAGGTGCAAGTTAGATTTTTAGGTATACAAAGATATAATTCACTTAGGTAATCTTCAAACACTTCTAAGACCTACAGAATATGGCATTTAAAATGTTTTAAGAACTTAAGACATTTCTGGACAGTGAAACAGGTCTGTTCCTGGTAGCACCAATTTACCTTAAGAGAAAAATGGACATTGAAGAAACTCAATATGGAGATTAGTTTCTTTGTGACATCAGCTAGCCACTGGACATGAACATGTTCTTATATTGACTGCCTGACAGCATGCTGTTTAAACTAGACATGCAGGTTCCATAGGAAGGTTACCTCTGAACTTTGGCAGAACAAGCCAAGATGGTCATTCAGATTCCTGCTTTTCAGAGAAAACTGTCAGACATTCTTCTTCAGGACTCGAGGAGAAGCAACTGATGAACTGTACCAGAATGGGCAGAGCAGATTTCCTGCTTCACTGAAATGAAAAAAGACTCTGGGCCTGTAGGCTGAAGATGGATACCCAACTTTATAAAGGAACTTTGGGTGACTGTCCAGGCAGATAGGTGTCATCTCTGTCATTTCTAGATTTTAGAAGTTGCTTGCACCTCCAGTTTACTTGGGCAAATACATCCTTCTGTAGTCTTTGATGTAGTTGAAGATTAGATAGTTATAGGTATAGTTTTATTACTTATTAAAAAGGTATATTGGATATGAAACTTTATATTCATAAGGCTAAGTAGATGATAGAGTATTTTCTTTAATTTTGCTAAATACAAATAGACTAAATATTGTAACTGCAATTCTTGCTTGGTAGCTATTTTATCATATGTAATTTTGCTATCTTAAAACTGAAACCTTTCTTTTTCATTAGACAGAAAGCTGAAGGTGATGTGGGAATAGCTTTCTGTATGCTTTGAATATCAATCTTTAAATAAAGGGGATGATTTGGCCCATGACCGGCAACATAGAAAAAGTAGGAGGAGAAATCAGAGCATACATAGGAGAAGCAGTGAGGAGTCAGGGAGACCGAGTCAGATGCTCTAAGGAGCAACATGTAAGGAACATAGGTGAGCCACGTGGCAGACAGATTAATGAGAATGGGTTAAGATGTAAGAGCATGCTAGCAACGTGCCTAAGCCATAGGCCAAATAGCATGAAGTTAAAATAAGTTTCTGAATCATTTCTGGGGACCTGAGCAGCAGCGGGCTGCTAAGGGATCTGGGACTGCAGGTCTGTATGGATCTGGACCTCTGGCTTCCCAGAACCAATAAACCTAATTACTACAACCTCTGGTGGGTAATAGTGAAAGCTTATATGTTTTGGGGTCACTTAAAAAGTCCTTGCCAACAACTCAAGAAGGCTTCTCATATCTGGTATTAGGGTTTTTGTTACATGTTCGTTGGAGCATAAGAGTAAATGTAATCAGACTAGATTAGAAAATTTTCTTTAATATACATATATTTTGACACTAAATCATGTGCATTGTAAGATTTTCTAGGTAAATTGTTAATAATATAATTTCACGTGACTTTCTTCCATCCATATTCCTTTCTTACTTCCCTCTTCCTGTCCTCATCACCTCCCTCTTCAATAATTGACATCCTTTCTCTTCCCCTCATGAAATCATTTGTATTCTTCTACTTCCTGTTAGCTTGCTCCCAACTTCTGCATCAAGCCCCCTTCACCTCCCTAAAGATCTCATTTTCCCCATCAGATCACTTGTATCTCTCGATTTTCCTTTACTCTCCTGCAATCTTCTTATAATTTATACCCTCTGTGCCTGAGAAATCCCCCAGTTGTTCCCATTTTCCCTCTCAGATACCTTAGAAAGCATCTTCAACAAATAGTGTGGGAGAAATGATGTCCACATGCAGAAAAATTTAGGCACCTTTTGTAAAAAGTAACTCCAAAATAAGTCTAAAAAGACCAAAAAACCTGAAGCACTAGAACTGTTAGATTCTAGCACCTAGAGGAAAACATATACATTGTCTAGGTGTAGGGCAGAACTTCCTGAACAGGACTCCATTTGCCCTAAAATTAAGGCCAACAATTGACAAGTGATATCTCACAAAACTAAAAGACTTATTAACAGCAAAAATAAAAACAAACAGATGGCCAGATAAAGAGGAAGTCTACAGAATGGGCAAGGATATTTGCCAGCTATACATCTGGCAGAGGTTTGATGTCTAAAATATATAATGAACTCATAAACAAAGTGTAAAACAAATTATCTACTCAAAGAATAAAGCAATGGACATGAAAAGTTTTTAAAAGAAGAAACAATGTTTATGTCATATATCAAAGAATGTTCATCATACCTAGAAATTGGGAAGATGAATGTGAAAATAACTTATATTTCATCTTACTCAAGTCAGAATAACAAAGATCAGTATAATGGTTGACAGTAAATGCTGCAGGGAATATGGCAAAGGGACCCTCATTCACTTTGGAGTTTGTTATGTGACATTGCAAGCTGGTCATGTTATCATGAAAATAGATGTGGAAAATTCTCAAAAAGCTAAAAATAAATTCACCATATGACCCAGATATGCAGCTCACTGGTTTTTGCCCCAAAGGCTCAACATTCAACTACACAGATACTTTCTCAGCCATGATCATTGCTGCTCTATTCACAATTGCTAGGAAATGAAAAGCACCCAAATGTTCTGCAAATGATGAATGAGATAATAAAAAATGTGGTACATGAGGTAACACAAACTCAGAAAGACAAATATCACATGATCTTTCTTAATTGGAGACTCCTAGTTCCAAATCCTCAGATATGAACATATAGCCTGTAGTAGCTAAAGAAAGCTAAAAAGTAAAATTGGGTCATTGCCAGGATAGGGAGGGTGGTGAGCAATATAGAGTGAATAGCAGTTTACAAGTGATCTCATCAAGAAAATAGGAAAGGGGGGCTGCTAAGGTGAGGGAAAGAAATTAATTTAGAAGTTCTTTTAATGTTACTACTGACAGAGTATCAAATTAAAGCCACTCAATTTTCATATTCTATCCACTTTCCTATATATTTGAACTTGCTTTGAACACATTTGCTTTTTTTCTTCATATTTATTTTTTATGTCATTTTATCCATGTATCCCCCTGCCACCCCTCCCTTCCCTCCTCCCAATCCCTCCCAAACAGCCTTCAGGCTCCTCCCCCTCCATCCACCAACCACTCCCCCAAAAGGACAAGAAGTCCCAAAGTGGGTCAGCTCAGCAGGGCACATTCACTCCAGACAAATCCTATTCTCTCATCCCAATATCAAGACTGGGTTAGGTGTTTATCTGCAAGAAATGGGCTCCAAGGTGCCAGCCCACACACAGGAACACAGTCTGATCCCACCTCTCAAGGCTCCACATACTGCCCATGCCAATCGAAAGTTACCTACCCTTGGAGGGCTTACCTCCTTTTTCTGATGGATCTCCAGTGGCTGTTCTTGATTCACTGAGCTCCCCAGAGTTCCAGCTAGCCATAATTTTGGGAATTTTCCTCATTAAAGCATTTGAAAAAGGATTGTTACATCATGGCATAACTCCTCCACAGACAATTCAGTTTATTTCCTCAGAATGTGCTGACACACACAACTTTTCTCATGTTTTTTCCTTCTATGAAAAGATGCTCACCCTCATGCAGGAATTTAGTTTGCTCTGAAAATTCATTTCATTTATGATGCAGCATGATTTCAATATTGAACAGCTGTGTCAACAGGTACTGCTATGCTGAATAGTCCTAACTTCTAGCAGTTAAAAAGCTGCTATCTCTACAAAGAGACTACAGTAATACATTTGGAATTGAGCAGTTAACACTTAAAACTTAAGTAGCTGCCACATAAAGTGCTTGAGAATGTGTGGTCTCTAGGGCACTATTTCACAGTTTGGTGGTGAGAATCTTGTCTTCTATTTGATGCAATTGGAAACAGAATGATAAAGGGAGAAGGTTACTGCAGCACAGTGGAGCATGATACTCTCTCGTAGAACAAAGAAAATTATAATGGATGTATTAATGAATGTACAGTTATTTTTCATTTACTTTTTACAGTATGAAGTTGACATTATTTATAACTGACTAAACCACATAAAAATTTTGCAACTTTATTCTTGAAAAGAACAACTTGATTAGACAGCAGGAATTCTACATGAGTGAGCAATACCTTTCATGACAGCAACCCAGTCTCTGTGACACAGAAAACAACTTTGATGGGTTGGGGCTGTGCTGCCAAGAGACAGTGACAACCAGTAGCTATTAGATTTCCACATGAGTAAGGCCACTTTCTCCTTCTTGTGCAAAGAGCTGACAGATCTGATTACAGTGACACGATGCCCATCCGCAGGAGAAATTGAAGTGCACAGGAAATTGCTATTTTTGTTTAGAACCTTCTGTAAATAGGGAATCCTGATTTTTACCACACAAAAGTAGGGAGAGGATTGCAGAGGTTGTCATGGCAGATGAGACATGTCTTTCTTTCTTCAGACAATTTAGTAACTTCTCTTATCTGAAGACATTTTACTTTAAAAAAGAAAAAAAGAAACCCACCTAAATCTTCATTCTATCGCTGAGTTGAATGTAAATCAGACTTCAAAATTTAGTGCAGTCTATTTCAGGCGACAATTTCTACTGTGCTTCAACAATGAAATGAGTTGTCAAAATAATCCATACCTCCTTCAGGGTCACTGAAGCCTGAAATCCTGTGGGTTACACAGGACGTCTGAGATATGAATTAGCAGAATCTCACCTCTGTGTTTGTAACATGGAGATTTAGAGAGAGCTGCTTGATTAGAGCAAATAAATTAAGTGTTCACAAGGCAAGGAAACCAAGAGTAACAAAGATAGCTGGGGCTAGTGATGCACACCTTTAATCCCAGCACTGAGGTGGCAGAGGCAGGTAGGTCTTTGTGTGTTTGAGGTCAGCCTAGTCTGCAGAATGCGTTATAGGACTATGAGGAATGACTTGTCAATTTGAAAATTTATGTTTATAAGGAAAATAGGAGACTGGAAAGATGACTCAACACTTAAAGAGCACATTTTGCTCTTGTAGAGGACCCAAGTTCTGTACGTAGTACTCATGTGCCAGCTCAAAACCCTCTGAAACTCCAGGTTTAAGAAATTCTGTGGTCTTTCTTTTCTGGCCTCTCTTGGCACTGCAAGTGAATGGCACACATATACTCAAGCAGGTTCACTCACATGCAAATAAATAAAAGTAAATACATCTTTCAATAAAAAGTATGTTGGAAGGGGTAATGATGATATGTCAAGTAAACTCAGAAGGTTAAGGTTGGAATGGAAACTAGAATTGGAAAGGGGAATGTCCAAGGCATTTATATACACCCACAGGCAGGGGTTGAGAGAGGGATACCACAGATCAAGAAGGGCTTCTGAACTAGCTTTCTTCTGAACTAGTTGTTCTAGATCTCTGTTCTCATAATTACAAGTCATTTTATTAAAACAAATCATAATAGCTTAGCACCAACAAAGCAGAGCTCTGCCTCTCCTGATACATAAGGAATTTTTGCCTGAAATTTACTGCATGATGGACTGATATTAGACATTAGCACATTATGGCTTCTAGAAAGGTTTCTGACTTAGTTTAAAAGTCTCAAATTTATATAGTCATATCCCTGTATTTTTATCATGAAATAGCTAGCAACTTTTGATGGAAATAGTATTCATGATATGCTCTAGATGGAAATATTCTTCATATACAGTCTTCCTATAGGGCTTCCATGAACAGTAGTATGGGCTCTGTATTTTGTGTACCTCTACGGCAATACCCAAACAAACATAATTTCCATTTAGGCTAGGTAATGACTTTGACCTTCATAAATTCTTGCTGGTACAAGGTTATGGAAAAAATCACAGATCCTGAAGTAGTATTCTTCTGCACCACCTCTTTATTTTTCCTTATGAAATCAAGGCTGATGAGAATGAGAGGGATTTTATAAATTTATATTAGGAAGTAAAATTAGCAGATATAGACACATGTTGCCTAGTGGATATGATTTACAAGGAATACCAGAAACAATAAAGGATACAGGTTTCCTGAGTTTCATCTCTATATCAATGGTATTCCTTACAGTCATTTTCCAGTCACGTGTTTCAAGCCACAATCATCAAGCTGTGTCAAAGCTGATTATGAAGAATAATAAAAAAACTCAAGAGTCTTAGCTGCAGTCCAGTGATTGGATTTCCTAAAGATGGCACTTCTTTTGCTCAGTGATGCAGGTGGTAAATGATTTTATATTTTGCAGAAATAAAGAAAAACTAAAAACATTTGAATGTCCTTTCATAACCATTAAAATCATAATTCATTGAAAAGTAGAAAATCTCATTTAACACATGAATAGTAAAAGACCAAGACAGAAACAGACCTTTGGCCAAATCTACCCCAGTGGCTTCTGCTCATCCCTTTCTGATATTAATAGTGTCTCTGAAACCTGTCTCTTGAGCTCTAAAGTGAGGGTGGCAATATATTTCTCCTTCTTAGGAAGGTGTGAAGATGACATCACTGCCCAGGGAAAGTTCCAGAGCTCTGCCTCGCAGCAACAGATACTTAGCGGAAGTTTACTACAAATTTTTGAATGCTTACAAATTGTGTATTATGCAATTCATCAAATTGATAGAGAACAAATGTAATAATACACAATTTGTAAACATTCAAAACCCTTTCTTATGTAACCCCCAGCCCTATCAGCTCACCATCATCTCTACTAATCTGTGTCCAGAATTTATGTGTTTTTATGATTATGGTTATCTGTGTTGGTGGTCTCACCAGTGCATACTTAGCTGAAGGCAATAATTTTTTTTTTTTTTTTTGGCAATAGCTCAGTAGTTCGCCAGTAGAAACAGGTCCCCATCCAAAACAGATTATTTTATAAAAAATTAAATCATAGGGGTCTGAAAATGAGCATTCACCAAAGGAAGTGGCTGAGTAGATAGTTACTATAGTTTTTAAATAAACACTTCATTGAATATGTAGCTGGTTTGATTGGAAGTTTTGTGGTCAGAATTCTGAACAGAGCCTAAACAGAAAAATCTTCTCTAAACTAAAATCTTCTGTAAAGCAAACAAAAATTTCTTGAATAGACTTTGTAGTTTTATAAAAAGAAACAATATTTGCTGTCATTCATTACTTTTGAGAAATTTCTTCAATACAGATATTAACTGACACAATATTGGTAGAAAAAGAAAGTGAGGGATAAAGGCACCAGACATTAAAGGCTCCATGAAGTACTTGAGAAATCTGAGTCTACAAGATAATGAGGCAGGCAGCATGCAACCAACTCAAAGAAGGATGCTAAGCACACCTGTGCTCTGTGGTTTTCCATCTACCAAACTACAAAGAAGATGGAGTAAGTGTCTGCCCCAGACACATTGTGATCTTGCATATCAGATTCAAAATGACATGATATGAGACTTAGCTTGCTAGTTGCAGCCAAATAAGAGAAGGCCCTGCACAAAAATAAAACTGAATGCCTAGACTGTTCCAGACTGATCTTTTTCTTGGACATAATGAGTCTCATAATTTCAAATGTTTGTTATAGTTCTACAAGACTTAGTTACTTTTCATGCTTCTGAGACAAAATCCTCAAGCAAAACAAATTAAGGATAGGAGGTGTTTAGTTGGTGACAGATCCAGGTTTGTCCACCAAGGGTGGGTAACACCAGTTAGAGGAGCATGAGATTACAGGTCACATTGTTTCTTCAGAAAGCAAAGAGACAGAAATGTTCCTGTTGGATTTGCATTTTTTATAATTCAATCCAAGATCTCAGCCCATAGGTTAAACTGTCACCCTCATCTGTAGGGAGGGCCTTTCCATGTCAATCAATCTAGTGTAGACAGTCCCTCACATGTATTCCCAGAGATTTTTCCCCAAGATGATGTCAAATTGAAAATCAATATAAACCATTACAATAGGATTGTGTTTGTCTATCTTACTTTGATTACAAATGTTTTAAGGCCCTTTCAGTTTTTAGCACAGAATTATGTTTGAGAAAAAAATAATTCAGAAAGGTTTATGTTATTACTATTTCATAATCTTCAACTCATTCTGTCTTTTTCACATTTACATCTTCAGTAGATTTCTGTACTTTGTGAATTCCTTGGAACCATGAAAGGAAGTGAAGACATTTGAGTAATTTTAGCAAGCTTCCTCGTATATGTAGTAAATTGCCTTGTTCTTATGAAAGGAAAGACAAAGTTTTATTTTTACTTGGGTTAACCCTTCTTTCTTTGTATTAAGGGTAGTATGAATTCTAAAAATACTAAAATATAAAATAAATGAGAGAATTAAATCTCTTCACAAAAGACTGAAAGAGAAATTTGAAAATTCCTGTATCAACAACTAAGAAAAATTTATTCAATATCTTTTAAAGTTTTATTCACAGAAAATATTCACATATACACTTAAAATTAGGATAAATATTTTATAATTTTAACTTTGAAATATTTACTAATCCTTTCATCTGCTTAGTTTAAAGAAAATTTAAATTATTTTTATAATTCATGGTTTACTTTTATGTGTCATCATACATAGAATTAGAGCTTGATTATAGATTATTTTATTATTATAATCAGACATGCAATGAATCCCTTTTCATCTTATATAAAGACTATTCACTCTACTTAAACTTCTCTTACCATACCTGGGTATGAGTATGCCACCTCCTATAAGTAATAAAGTAGAAGAAAGTTGTGTAGAAAGAAGAGCGAATAATTCCTTTTGAACTGGGAAATATTATTTCACAGGATATAAAAAAGCCAGACATACAAGCTTTGATTTTTTAAGGAGTAGATGATAAGTAGTCAGACCCAGAATGAATGGTTGAACTGTAGCCAATTGTTCATAATTTCTAAGGTGAAGGAAAACTCCATATGAAATGGAAAGAAAGATAATAATGAGTAATGCAAGCGTAATCCAATCAAAATAAAAAATCACTGGTACTTGAGAAAAAATAATATTTTTAGGAATAATAGAAATACTTTCTTACTTGAAATAAATTTAATTTTTTAAAAATAATGATATTTATGCTTACATAATTAAATATTTATAATGTTGTATATGTGTAGATGTGGCTAAATCTACAACAATGTAAACAGTGAATAAAATTTAGAAAAATGTTAGTATAAACTCATATTTCCTTAATTCACATAGGACTACTATCAAAGAAAGTAAACCAGAATGAAAAAAGGCAGCCCATGATTACATTTTTACTTTTAAGTGGTAGCCCTTGGGGTCATGGAACTGTACATAGCGAGATGAACTGTATAATAGAAAGTTGACAAATGGCAAGAGTAATTATAATTGAAGCTGTGGCAAGAAATTGATGTTCTTACTAAGAGTATAAGAGTCTTCAGAAAAACTTCACATTACTCTCTGGAGCTACTGCCAAGGATCATGTCTGAGTTCCTAATGCAGATGGGGTATATGTTACCACAGGGCATCATAGGAAGTCACAAAGCAGTAATGAGCTTGACTCCCCCTCACTGGCCCCAGCATAGCTTGCCCTGACTCTCATTGGGCACTGAAACAGAAAAGCTGGCCCCTCACTTAGGAGAGATGGCTCCATCCCTTACCACAGATGTGGGAGAGCTGGCCCATGACATGAGCCTAGGAGAACTGGTTTTGCCCTTTGAGTGGTGGGGTTCCAGTATCCCAGACTGACCAGCCTGGCTACCACACAGATATACATCCTAAGCCTTAAGTTAGCCTACCCTATCATCTACCCCATCTACAACTATCTGCTGTAACCCATGAAGAGATTGGTGATGTAGACTAGTAATAGCAGATCTTCATGACTCAGGGCAACACCAAGATAGACAAGAAGAGTTTCAGTGAAGATCCAGTGATAATAGTGTGCCAGGGGCCTTGAACCAGATCAACATCTCATGTCATTGAACATATTGTAGGTAGGGCTAATTGGACAGAAGGGTATATGTAATGGGTTTATGTGTTTTTACATTGTAAATAATTGTCCCACCTACTGGTTTAATATAAACAGTGATTGGCTGAGGCAGATAGGAAGTGTGGATGGGGCTACCAGACTAAGAAAACTTCAGGAATAGGAAGAACAGAGCAGAAATGCTACAGGGAAGCCATGGAGACAGCACAATGAGATGCCAGCAGAGGCAGAGGAAAGAAGTTGAAATGCTGCTCTGAGAAAAGGTACTGAGCCTCATGGCTAAACAAAATAAGAATCATGGGCTACTTTAAGAGCAAGAGCTAGCAAGTTATATGCCTGGGCTCCAGTTCGATCAGTGTACAATTAATGCAAGAGCACATGTGTTTCAGTGGGACTATTAGGCTAGACTGCAAAGTCTGGGACAGGAGACTAGGCCAAAAAGTCTGGGCCAGAAACCTCATACTACAAATGGGAGCCTAATGTGCGTCATATATACCCACCTAAAGGCATCAAAAGCTTAATAAAGGTCTAGAGCACAAAATCAAAGCCAAAAACAGCTTAACAGTTATGTCTCTTAAGTGGGCTGTGGTAAAAAGACTGAGTGGTGTATGGGATTAAATTACAAAATGGTGTGTTTGTTACATGTAATTTTAGATGAACAAGACCTATTCCTGAGCCTCAATGTGAGCAGGAAGCTGTATATGTTGGATTTAAGGTTTCTGTTAATAAGGACAAAAAGAAAACAAAATCAAAGACTGCTTCATAGAAGTAGCAGCATTTTCTTGGGCAAGCTCTGTTTGTGGCTATTTTAGAGAAGCTTCATGATTCAGCCTTCAAGGCAATATACTTGTGAATCTTTTCAGAGGCCTTGATGCCAAATACTTAAATAGAGTTAATGAGCAGCAGGCAGCAGTGCTTTACTTGGTGGTTATATGGACCATATAATTCCCAAGTGGTAATTGTGGGTTCTACCAGTACCTCTGCTAAAAATATAAATTCTATGAAGCTAGACTAGGAGTTGAGTGGAGCCAGTCAGTCACCCTAAGGAAGCCTTTAATGCTCAGCCACACTTTGGCAGATTAAAGGTGTTGACAGAAACAGAAATAGAGGAAGCTGGGTGGAGTCAGCTACCCTAGCCAAGCAAATATGTGGTCAGAAACAGAAAAAAAGAAGAAACAAGAGATAAAGACAGATTTAAAAAAATTTAGACCAACTCTAAATGTATACACACACACACACACACACACACACACACACACACACACACACAGGATTAAGAGAGAAAAGAAAAATGGAAAGGGATAGAGAAGGTCTTTAAAAGAGTAAGAAATTAGTAATAAGTCACATATAGATGGAAAATACAGAGTGTCTAGATACTGCATGTTATTGTCTTGTCTTTAAGTGTTTTAAGTACAAATAAAGTAGTAAAAGCTGCTAAGAGACATCTGATTATAAATTCTGCTAGATTAATCCAACCTATATATTTTGTAAATGAGTTGACTTTAAAATTGAAATAAAAAGGTGCTACTTTAAAAAAAAGAGGCTTTCTTTTTATTTCCACAGAAAATGAGAAGCTATAAATTTATTCCTGGTTAAAGAAAATAAAGTTTGATACATGAAGACCCCATGAAAAGTCTCCAATTGATGGCCCAGATGATTCAGCATTTCAGAGCACCTCTAACCAAGTCTCCTGAGCTCAGCATCCAAAACAACGTCAAGGATACTAGCTGAGATTACTCAGACTTAGAGACTACTCCACTGAAGTAATCCTAAATTTTTCTTTAGATCCATATGAGATTGCCAGCACCCCCCATTCAGCAGGAAGTAGCCTAGAAAAAACACCCCCCTCCAATGATTATGGATGTTTGTCTTTGTTTACAGTGTTGGTTACAACTTGCTATAGATAATAGTGAAAAAAATTATACAAAGAAAATTAGATTCTTAGGGTTCTTGTTTTAACAAGAGAAAAGGGGTCATATAGTGGTGATTATGATGTTACAATGTAAATAATTATCTCACCTACTGGTTTAATAAAAAAACTGATTGGCTAAAGGCAAAAGGAAATATGGGCAGGCTTACCAAAGTAATAAAACTCCAGGAACAGGAAGAACAGAGCAGAAATGCTAGAGAGAAGCCACAGAGACATGCAATGCCAGCAGATGCAGAGGAAAGAAGTTGAAATGCTGCTCTGAGAAAAGGTTCCGAGCCTCATGGCTAAACAAGGTAAGAGTCATGGTTTAGTTTAAGAGCAAGAGCTAGCAAGTTATATGCCTGGGCCCCAGTTTGATCAGTGTACAATTAATACAAGAGTCTGTGTATTTCAGTGGGGCTATGAGTCTAGACCAGTAAGTCCAGGCCAAGACGATAGACCTGAAAGTTTGGGCCAGAAGCCTCATACTACAGGTATACTGTAAAACATGCTTAGTTCCAATGCCACTAGGATGAATGAATGAGTGTTGGAAAGACTGAATAGTGACATGGGATTTTTTTCTATTTGTTTTATTTTGTAAATTAATTTTTGGTGGTTTGGGGGGTATGCTGCAGGTAGATATGGAAAGCATAGAAGGTGAGAAGCATTTGGGTGCATGGTGCAAAATTAATGAAAAATTATGTTATTTTTAAAAATCAAAATGTCACATAAAATAAAAACAAATGAAGTAAACATGCAATTGTCCTATATGTGCTTTTGCTTAGATCATTTAAGATCAAGATTATTTTATGATGTGAATTTTCAAAACATATAAGTCCATTGTGCATGCTTAAAGCATTTTCCCTTTAATACCCAAGTTGAAAACTGTGGTAAAGAATTCAAACTAGACCTCAATCTCAACCCAATATAAAGTCACCTCAATGCCACAGCTGCTACTGGTAATTGCATGATAGTTATATCCCTTTGTTCTCTCCAGCTCCTGAAACTTTCTGATCAAACTGAGTCATGCTGTGGAATAATCCTTTTGTTCACTGTGCACATGTATTACTATCATTGGTTAATAATAAGCTGACAGGTGGGTAACCAGGCATGAAGTATAAACAGGACAGGTAGATGCAAAGGATTCTGGAAGGAGAAAGGGGAGAATCAGGAGAGATGCCAGACAGCTGCTGAAAAACAAGATGTATAGAAAATGAGGTAACAAATCATGAACCATGTGGCAAAGTACACATAAGAAATATGGGTTAATTTAATGTAGGAATTGGCTAGTAAGAAGCCTGAGCTATTTGTTAAGCATTTATAGATAGTATTAAGACTCTGAGTGGTTATTTGGAAATTTTCAGGTGGTAGAGAAACATCTTGCTACAAAGTCAAGTCAGGAACTCCAGTCCTCACAATTTTGATAAGCAGCTTTTATCTGTCTTTTCTTTGTGTTAATCTGTAATCTTAGGCTGTCTCCATAAAGTAAGTACTCAAATTTCATAACAAATCACATTTATGTATAATGTTGAATTATCTTCTGAATGATTTCTTGTTGCAGAGTGGTTTCTTTGGTCCTGGGCGGCCAGACCCACAGACCTGCCACCTGAGACTACTTAGCAACCTGCCACCACTGTTCAGGCCCCCAGAAATGACTCAGATGCTTATATTAACTTTATGCTGTTTGGCCTATGGCTCAGGCACATTGCTAGCTAGCTCTTACATCTTAAATCAACCCATTTCTATTAATCTGTCTGGCACGTGGCCCGTGGGTCACCTGTGTTCCTTACATGTTGCTCCTTGGGCAGCTGGCTTGATTTGCCTATGACTCTACCCTTCCTTTCCTACCTATTCTGATTCCTCCTCCTATTTCTTCTATGGTGCCTTTCACGGCCCAAAACAGCTCCTTTATTTAAAGATTGATATTCATAGCGTACAGAAAGGCATTCCTACATCAATTTCTCTATTGGATCTAATGTGTCTAATAGCAATAAACAGAGTTTTTTCCATCACTATCTATGTTTTCTTATTAAGCATATAAAAAACTTGACCTGCCTTAGTGAACTTCCAAATTATGGATGCAGTTGAGAATCAAGAGTAGCAAAGTGAGGAAAATGGGAGCAGCACATGCATTGTGCTGTAGCTGGTTCCACTGATTCATTGCATTAGTGTTTATGTTTCCATAGATTATTAAAATTGGCTTTTCAATGTAGCCAATATTAAACACTGAATTATGTAAACGTAATTATATCATTATGTATCACTGTGTGAGAAATAAGTGAAATCCAAAGCTTGTGATATGATCATATATGGCCAAGGTAACTTTTGTCTATTGGATAACTTTGGTGGAGATGTTTAGTAGTTGCATATATATATTATTATAGGAGTGTATATCTCAATTCCATAGTCAATAAAGTAGGATTAAATTGGCCATGGTGAGAATCATATTACCTTATAAATCTGAAAATAAAGGCTTAATATTTGACTTTTATCTATGTCAAATGCTGATAAAAATGTCAATAAAACCATATTAGTTAAACATATGCTGTAGAATATCATTTTTAATTATTCAAAGATGTGTTACGCCTGTTAATTCTGAAGAATATTTCTTTATATGTATAAAGTTGTGTTGCTTTTATTTATGCTGTGTTTGTTTAATTGTAAAAAGATGTGTTGTATTTGTTGCCCCTTGTTCGACTAAGGCACCTGATTGGTATAATAAAGAACTGAATGTCCAATAGCAGGGCAAGAGAAAGGATAGGCAGAGTTCCCAGGGAAGAGAAAAATAGTAGTTAAAAATCTAGACTCAAAAAGAAGAAAAATTTAAAAAATGATGAAGAGGAGAATGAGGGAGACACCCAGGGCCTGAAGCCACGCAGCTGTCAGTCAGCCAGACATAGAGACACAAAGCAGTAAGAAAAGGTAGAACACACTGGGGCAAAAGGTAGATAAAAAGAAACAGTTTAATTGATGTTAAAATAGCTAGCCAGAGACATGCCTACACTAGGCAGAGCATTTATAACTAATATTAAGTGTCTGTGTCATGATTTGGGAGCTGGTTGGTGACTTCCCAAACTAAAAAATCTGTGACAAACATGTCTTCTACTGTAAAATTTAGAAATTGTAATGAATTATAAATGTGTAGATATATCTGAGTCTATAACAATGTAAAGAGTGCAGATAATATTCTAGTATTTAAACACTATTATCTTATTTAGCATCAGCATCACAGTCATCATTAACAAATAGGTAACACTGTGATGTACATTTTCTGTGTTTCATTTTCATGTTATTTATAATATAAGTAAAAATATTTAAAATTTAGGTTATAATGCCATTAATTTGTCAGTAACATAAATCAAATGGATAGGAGTTTCTAGCCTGATCTAGTCCCAAGATCTGGACCTGCCCACCGCTTCTTAAACCACTCAACAATGACTCAGATGCTTATATTAATTTCATTATGTTTGGTCATATTGCTAGCTAGGTGTTTAAATCATTCCTGTATCATATCCCCCATTTTATCCTATAAAGAGATTGACTATGACCAGTAACCATTTATAATCAAAAGAAATGTTTATATACAATATTCTGGGAATTTTAGCATAGCTTTCTATTACTACTTCCTGCTAATTGAGGGGTGCTGGCAATCTTACAAGGGTCCTGAAGCTGAGTCATCTTAGCCAGAAGTCTTGAAGCTGATGTGGCCATCTCTTCCCATCAAAGATTTTTTTTCGGGGATCTTGATTGACCAAACCATATTAGACTAAAAGCAGCCCAGAGGTTCTCATTTTCTGTGGAAACAAAAGCAGAACCTCTTTTCCAAAGCAACATATCCTTAGACACACATTTCAAAGTCAAGATACCTTTGAAATATATGCATTTGTTTAAAAAAGCAGCTTTTGCAATCAAATGTCTTTCTGTAGTTAGGTCATTAACAGTTAAAAAATTCAAAGAAAACACAGTAAGAAACATAATCCAGGCTCTTAGTATATTTTCCATCTTTATGTGGCTTATTATATTTTTATTACTCTATTTCTCCTTTAAGAAATTTCTCTACCCTTTTTCCTTTTCTCTCCCAGCATACATATTCTTTTTCACAAACATTGTAACCCATTTAGAGGTTTTCTCCATCTGAATTTGTTTTATTACATATCTTTAATCATTTACCAACCAGAAGAGCCTTTAAATCCTAGACTGTAAAGCACTGCTTTGGCTGCTGACTCTGCCCTGCTGAACTTTTCAACATGGCAGAGCTACTAGCACCATTCTTATCTTCTGAATTCTTAGAAGCAGTATTAAATATTGTGGAGCTATTTATCACCCTAACTCTGGGGAAATTTAGGATCCACACTCTCACTAAGTAGAGAACTGCTGCTTGCTGCTCATGAACTTTATTTAGATATTTGTTAGCAGGGTCTTTTAAAGGACCACACAGTTTTTGTCATGAAAGCTGAGTCAGGATGCCTCTCTTAAAGGGGCTGTGCTTCTGCTTACTACCAGCAAATAGAGCAATCCCAGAAAATATTGCTACAAAAAGAAAATCTTTGATTCAGTTCCTACCGAGTGGGTCTCGGTTATGACCTCCACTTACCGCGTCCGGTTTCTTTGTGGTCCGAGTTTTGTCCCAGGCGAGGAGCGTCAAGATTAATTAAGTCTACACTCAGGAGTCATTTAGGTTCCATCATTCAGGCTCTCCATACACTGAGAGACCTGAGCTTTATTCAGTATATCTTATCTCTTAGACCTGTCTGTCCCTTAGCCATGCTTCTGTCTTGCCACTGCATCTCGCCTAGCTTTTTCCCCTCTAGCTTCCCGCCATGCTGGATTCCCTCTGCCCCTTCCACTCACACTGACTCTAATCCATGCTTGTCCCCAGCTTCTGCTCTTCTCCTGCTTCTGCCTGTGTGTCTCTCCTCGTGTCTCTTTTGTCTCAGCTCTCTGTCACCTTAACTCTCTTACACACCCTGCCTCCTCATCAGGGCACGCCCAAGGTCATAGAGGATCCCAAGAGACTAGCACTCAGCAGGTGGCAGCGATAAGGAGATTTGTAGTTCCTTTTTCCCCCTGTAAACAAGGTTTTAGTCCTTAGGGGAAGAGGATGGGCCATAAGGCCCAGAATGGCACATACTCGGGAGACAACATCTCACTCCCCTTTATTAAATAAAAAAATATAGAGAAGGAAACCCCTGTCTTAGGTTCGACCCCTAGCCCCTGCTATAGAACCCGTCATTGGATGTGCCAACTCCTGTCTTAGGTAGATATAGCAGGCGGGGAAGTTGCCCGTCTTTGGGTGAGTCCTTCTAACATTGATATGCATATCTGAGCATCAGTCAGGAGTTACAAGGCCAGAAGCCTGTTTTGTTATTTTCTGCTGATGACTTTGCTGCTTTTGCAGCGTATTAGAATGAAAAGACAGCATGCCAACCTTTGAGGCAAAATATTAAAAAGGGATATATCTAGACCATTGGGTGGTCTACCCAGCCACTTAGTCAGGGTATTCTATAAGCCACTAGTCTCAAGGGGTGTAAAGATATATGCTAACTGCAAGGTTTAATTTAAAGATTGCATTCTAGGGACCCCAAAAGCACTGGTTTAACAATATGCAACTGCTGACTTAACATTTTCTATCTTACTTGAGGTAACACAAATATCAGAATATCCAAAGTTACACAATAGCAATTATTACATATGCAAAATGTCAATAGGGCAGTTTGTTGGTTGAGGGATAAATTTTAAAATGTATTTGTCCATTAAAGTCTCTGGAATTTCAAAGGCAGTCACCACTCTGGCTGATAGCTGGTTCAGCAAGGATGCAGCTCTGGTTGTCTGGCTCAATGCATTTTCCGAGGCTGTAGCTCCAAAAGCAGCAGGGTGACTGTGTAGTTATTCTGAAGTTTCTCTTTGCATCTGGGAGATGGATCTTGGTCCAACGAAACGCCACTGGCATCACTGCAGCTGGAACTCGTACCAACAGGGCACTGGGATGTTCTTTACTCCAATCAGTTGCTTAAGCTGAAATTTAGAGCTGAACAGTTTAAGAGAAACCCTTCCCACCCTCCAGGGTTCGAATCTGTGTGAAGTGACCAAGAGGTATGGGGTAGCTTAAAAATGAGTGCTGGCATTCTACTTAGCAGTGCTATTAAAAGCAACTGCCTCAATCATATGTTATGAAAGCTTTTTGTATGGGCACCGTATTGGCAGCCGTGTCAGTGGCCTAAATTGAAGGCAAAAACAGTAGAAAACAAAGGGCTTTTTTTTTTTTTTTTTAACTTACTTACTTATTTACTGGCCTTACCAGAAGCTTCAGGAACCACAATCTTTTCATGTTGAACAGGACGTACACACCTCTCAGGTATCCAGATTGGCTTTTTAGCACCTGGTGGATAAACACAGACAACCCACCCCCAACTCTGGCCAGCACGTGCTGGCAGTTGCCATTGTCCAGAGGATGCATTGTGGTTGATGCCTTAACGTTTGAGCATTGAGATGAAACTTTTTGTGTAATTGTAGAGCCAAAATTATTTGGGTAGCTTTATCTGCCCACGCATTGCCTTTGGTCAGTGGTCTAGGCAAGCCAGAATGTTCTCTAATGTGTCCTACAAACACAGATTGCTTTTTGGACCATATCAAAATCTGTAAGCTTTGTAACTGGGTAACAATTTTTGATGATTCTCCCACATGAGGGGGCACTTCTAGTTGGGGCATACATAATATTGGCCACATATACACTATCAGTATAAATATTAAAGGTCTCTGCAGGATATAATTGAAAGGCAAGTATCATAGCAGTAATTTCTATCAACTGAGCAGAGGCCTGAGGCACTACTACGCTTTCTATATGATCCCCATCTACAACTACTGCTTTTCCAGTCTTGGAGCCATCAGTGAAAAGTAGACGTGCCCCAGCTATAGGTTGAGTCTTTATTATCTTGGGAAAGATAAAAGGGCATAATTTAAAACTCTGAATGATTTTATGTTTAGGATCTGTCCTTTAAAGGTGCACAAAAACAAACACCAGGAATCATCATTTTGAATCAAATTAGCAACCATTTCTTGGGTATAGGGCAAAACTATTATATCTGCATCTTTGGCAAATAAAGCCCGCCCCAAGCATCTACCCTTCTATAACAATTGAACTATTAATTCAGGATAAGGAATAACTGTGCGCCCAGGTGATGCAGAAAGATGTACCCAATAAATGGGACCCTTTTGCCAAAAAACACTAGTAGGTGCAAAATTAGAGGCCAAGACTAAAAATTGTAAAGGCTGTTCATGTACTGACATATCTTGTAATGCCTGTTCTATTTAGTAAGGGCCTTCTTGGCCTCAGGAGTTAAAATCTGGGTAGATGTGGGTTCAGCATCTCCCTTTAGAAGTTTAAAAAGAGGCTTAAGTTCTCTTAAACGGACCCCGCAGCCATTGACTTGCTCAGTCACAAGTTCTCTTAAAGGGACCGCGCCGGGCCTTTATTCGCGGCCAGTGACTTGCTCAATTCGCGGCTAAGTTCTTAAAGAGACCGCGTTTTTATTTGCGGCTAGCAAACAGAGCAGACCAAAGAAAATAACTGCTACATTAACTTTACGCTGTTTGGCCTGTGTCTCAGGCACATTGCTTGCTAGGTCTTACATCTTAAATCAACCCATCTCTATTAATTTGTCTGCCACGTGGCACGTGACTTATCTGTTCTTTTTTATACTTTTTTTTTTTTCTTTTCTCTTTTTTTTTTTTTTTTTTTTTTAAACTTACTTCAGCTGGATCTCTCAATGTCTTTTATACACTTTAAGGCTCCCCCTGTCAAGAACCATGTACTAAACTCCCTTATCCGAGTGCGGTCCGTCCTTTATTTTAAATTCCCTGTTACCTTAGTAACTCTGGAAGTTCGGAACCAACCGAACTTGCGCCTACTCCTGGGTTTATCCCAGACACTCCCCGGTCTCTGTACCGGTGACCTCGTCCGCTTGTCCCTCTTTATCCGAGTGCGGTTCGAGCTTTTATTTAAATTCTCTGTTTCCTTAGTAACTCTCCAAGTTCGGAACCAGCCGGAACTTGCTAGGTTGAGTTTCTCATATTTCTATATTTCTATTTATATTTCTTTTCTATTAGGCGCCTAATCCTGGGTACTTCCCAGATTCCCTCCCCCGGTCTCTGTACCGGTGAGTCTTGTACGCTTAATCCTACTTTCCTGGACCTCAGTGGGACCTCCATTTACCGAGTCCTTTCTTGATCTCGGTGAGAACTCCATTTACCGAGTGAGTCTCGGTTATGACCTCCACTTACCGCGTCCGGTTTCTTTGTGGTCCGAGTTTTGTCCCAGGCGAGGAGCGTCAAGATTAATTAAGTCTACACTCAGGAGTCATTTAGGTTCCATCATTCAGGCTCTCTCTGACACTGAGAGACCTGAGCTTTATTCAGTATATCTTATCTCTTAGACCTGTCTGTCCCTTAGCCATGCTTCTGTCTTGCCACTGCATCTCGCCTAGCTTTTTCCCCTCTAGCTTCCCGCCATGCTGGATTCCCTCTGCCCCTTCCACTCACACTGACTCTAATCCATGCTTGTCCCCAGCTTCTGCTCTTCTCCTGCTTCTGCCTGTGTGTCTCTCCTCGTGTCTCTTTTGTCTCAGCTCTCTGTCACCTTAACTCTCTTACACACCCTGCCTCCTCATCAGGGCACGCCCAAGGTCATAGAGGATCCCAAGAGACTAGCACTCAGCAGGTGGCAGCGATAAGGAGATTTGTAGTTCCTTTTTCCCCCTGTAAACAAGGTTTTAGTCCTTAGGGGAAGAGGATGGGCCATAAGGCCCAGAATGGCACATACTCGGGAGACAACATCTCACTCCCCTTTATTAAATAAAAAAATATAGAGAAGGAAACCCCTGTCTTAGGTTCGACCCCTAGCCCCTGCTATAGAACCCGTCATTGGATGTGCCAACTCCTGTCTTAGGTAGATATAGCAGGCGGGGAAGTTGCCCGTCTTTGGGTGAGTCCTTCTAACATTGATATGCATATCTGAGCATCAGTCAGGAGTTACAAGGCCAGAAGCCTGTTTTGTTATTTTCTGCTGATGACTTTGCTGCTTTTGCAGCGTATTAGAATGAAAAGACAGCATGCCAACCTTTGAGGCAAAATATTAAAAAGGGATATATCTAGACCATTGGGTGGTCTACCCAGCCACTTAGTCAGGGTATTCTATAAGCCACTAGTCTCAAGGGGTGTAAAGATATATGCTAACTGCAAGGTTTAATTTAAAGATTGCATTCTAGGGACCCCAAAAGCACTGGTTTAACAATATGCAACTGCTGACTTAACATTTTCTATCTTACTTGAGGTAACACAAATATCAGAATATCCAAAGTTACACAATAGCAATTATTACATATGCAAAATGTCAATAGGGCAGTTTGTTGGTTGAGGGATAAATTTTAAAATGTATTTGTCCATTAAAGTCTCTGGAATTTCAAAGGCAGTCACCACTCTGGCTGATAGCTGGTTCAGCAAGGATGCAGCTCTGGTTGTCTGGCTCAATGCATTTTCCGAGGCTGTAGCTCCAAAAGCAGCAGGGTGACTGTGTAGTTATTCTGAAGTTTCTCTTTGCATCTGGGAGATGGATCTTGGTCCAACGAAACGCCACTGGCATCACTGCAGCTGGAACTCGTACCAACAGGGCACTGGGATGTTCTTTACTCCAATCAGTTGCTTAAGCTGAAATTTAGAGCTGAACAGTTTAAGAGAAACCCTTCCCACCCTCCAGGGTTCGAATCTGTGTGAAGTGACCAAGAGGTATGGGGTAGCTTAAAAATGAGTGCTGGCATTCTACTTAGCAGTGCTATTAAAAGCAACTGCCTCAATCATATGTTATGAAAGCTTTTTGTATGGGCACCGTATTGGCAGCCGTGTCAGTGGCCTAAATTGAAGGCAAAAACAGTAGAAAACAAAGGGCTTTTTTTTTTTTTTTTTAACTTACTTACTTATTTACTGGCCTTACCAGAAGCTTCAGGAACCACAATCTTTTCATGTTGAACAGGACGTACACACCTCTCAGGTATCCAGATTGGCTTTTTAGCACCTGGTGGATAAACACAGACAACCCACCCCCAACTCTGGCCAGCACGTGCTGGCAGTTGCCATTGTCCAGAGGATGCATTGTGGTTGATGCCTTAACGTTTGAGCATTGAGATGAAACTTTTTGTGTAATTGTAGAGCCAAAATTATTTGGGTAGCTTTATCTGCCCACGCATTGCCTTTGGTCAGTGGTCTAGGCAAGCCAGAATGTTCTCTAATGTGTCCTACAAACACAGATTGCTTTTTGGACCATATCAAAATCTGTAAGCTTTGTAACTGGGTAACAATTTTTGATGATTCTCCCACATGAGGGGGCACTTCTAGTTGGGGCATACATAATATTGGCCACATATACACTATCAGTATAAATATTAAAGGTCTCTGCAGGATATAATTGAAAGGCAAGTATCATAGCAGTAATTTCTATCAACTGAGCAGAGGCCTGAGGCACTACTACGCTTTCTATATGATCCCCATCTACAACTACTGCTTTTCCAGTCTTGGAGCCATCAGTGAAAAGTAGACGTGCCCCAGCTATAGGTTGAGTCTTTATTATCTTGGGAAAGATAAAAGGGCATAATTTAAAACTCTGAATGATTTTATGTTTAGGATCTGTCCTTTAAAGGTGCACAAAAACAAACACCAGGAATCATCATTTTGAATCAAATTAGCAACCATTTCTTGGGTATAGGGCAAAACTATTATATCTGCATCTTTGGCAAATAAAGCCCGCCCCAAGCATCTACCCTTCTATAACAATTGAACTATTAATTCAGGATAAGGAATAACTGTGCGCCCAGGTGATGCAGAAAGATGTACCCAATAAATGGGACCCTTTTGCCAAAAAACACTAGTAGGTGCAAAATTAGAGGCCAAGACTAAAAATTGTAAAGGCTGTTCATGTACTGACATATCTTGTAATGCCTGTTCTATTTAGTAAGGGCCTTCTTGGCCTCAGGAGTTAAAATCTGGGTAGATGTGGGTTCAGCATCTCCCTTTAGAAGTTTAAAAAGAGGCTTAAGTTCTCTTAAACGGACCCCGCAGCCATTGACTTGCTCAGTCACAAGTTCTCTTAAAGGGACCGCGCCGGGCCTTTATTCGCGGCCAGTGACTTGCTCAATTCGCGGCTAAGTTCTTAAAGAGACCGCGTTTTTATTTGCGGCTAGCAAACAGAGCAGACCAAAGAAAATAACTGCTACATTAACTTTACGCTGTTTGGCCTGTGTCTCAGGCACATTGCTTGCTAGGTCTTACATCTTAAATCAACCCATCTCTATTAATTTGTCTGCCACGTGGCACGTGACTTATCTGTTCTTTTTTATACTTTTTTTTTTTTCTTTTCTCTTTTTTTTTTTTTTTTTTTTTTAAACTTACTTCAGCTGGATCTCTCAATGTCTTTTATACACTTTAAGGCTCCCCCTGTCAAGAACCATGTACTAAACTCCCTTATCCGAGTGCGGTCCGTCCTTTATTTTAAATTCCCTGTTACCTTAGTAACTCTGGAAGTTCGGAACCAACCGAACTTGCGCCTACTCCTGGGTTTATCCCAGACACTCCCCGGTCTCTGTACCGGTGACCTCGTCCGCTTGTCCCTCTTTATCCGAGTGCGGTTCGAGCTTTTATTTAAATTCTCTGTTTCCTTAGTAACTCTCCAAGTTCGGAACCAGCCGGAACTTGCTAGGTTGAGTTTCTCATATTTCTATATTTCTATTTATATTTCTTTTCTATTAGGCGCCTAATCCTGGGTACTTCCCAGATTCCCTCCCCCGGTCTCTGTACCGGTGAGTCTTGTACGCTTAATCCTACTTTCCTGGACCTCAGTGGGACCTCCATTTACCGAGTCCTTTCTTGATCTCGGTGAGAACTCCATTTACCGAGTGAGTCTCGGTTATGACCTCCACTTACCGCGTCCGGTTTCTTTGTGGTCCGAGTTTTGTCCCAGGCGAGGAGCGTCAAGATTAATTAAGTCTACACTCAGGAGTCATTTAGGTTCCATCATTCAGGCTCTCTCTGACACTGAGAGACCTGAGCTTTATTCAGTATATCTTATCTCTTAGACCTGTCTGTCCCTTAGCCATGCTTCTGTCTTGCCACTGCATCTCGCCTAGCTTTTTCCCCTCTAGCTTCCCGCCATGCTGGATTCCCTCTGCCCCTTCCACTCACACTGACTCTAATCCATGCTTGTCCCCAGCTTCTGCTCTTCTCCTGCTTCTGCCTGTGTGTCTCTCCTCGTGTCTCTTTTGTCTCAGCTCTCTGTCACCTTAACTCTCTTACACACCCTGCCTCCTCATCAGGGCACGCCCAAGGTCATAGAGGATCCCAAGAGACTAGCACTCAGCAGGTGGCAGCGATAAGGAGATTTGTAGTTCCTTTTTCCCCCTGTAAACAAGGTTTTAGTCCTTAGGGGAAGAGGATGGGCCATAAGGCCCAGAATGGCACATACTCGGGAGACAACAAGTTCCCTTTGTGGTTCAATATAAACAGAAACCTTAAACACATCATATTCATCTTGTTGCTTATATTGAATTTTCTGTGAGACTTTGGGAATCAGCCTTGTTCTTGTAGCTGACTCACACACACACACACACACACACACACACACACACACACACACACACACACACACACACACTGCAAACCTGCCATTTTGTAATTCAAGCCTTCACACTGCACCATCTCTGCCCCTCAAGAGACACAACTCTGAAGCTGCTTTTGGCTCCATTTCTGTGCTCTAGAACTTTTGTTAAGCCTTCTCTAGTTTTATGTGGGTGTCTATGTCCCATGTTGAAGCACCTTCTATAACATGAGGTTTCTAGCCTTGTCTAGTCCCAAGGTCTGGACCTGTCTGGCAGACTTAACCCCTTAACAATGATTCAGATGCTTATATTAATTTCATTCAGTTTGGCATATGGCTCTGGCATATTGTTAGCTAGCTCTTGCATTTTAACTCAACCCATTTCCATTCATCTGTCTTGCCACATGACTGGAGGCTTATCTGTGTTACTTCTACATATTTATTCCTAGGTGGCTGGATAACATCTCTCTTGATTCCACCCTCCTTCCCCTGTCTATGCTTCAATTTCTCCGCCTACTTCTAAGATGCCTGACATTGGCTTGGAAAGTTCCCTTATTAATGATATTCACAGTGTACAGACTTTCTACATCAGGTATTGACATAACGATTTAGCAAAACCCAACCAAAATATTCTAAGATAACCAGGCCATAAAACTCAATATCAATTATTTTCTAATTACTTATAAATGGCATGACTATTATTCATATAGGAGAAAGGACTTTATACACACATATACATATGTGTACATGCATAGATTTTTTTAAAGCATGTTTTTCTTTTCTCTGAAGATTTTACCACCAATGTGGAGACCAGCCTCCAGCACTGCAAGGCTCAATGGGGATCCACAGAGTTGGTATGCTATAGGTCTTCTTTATCTAAGGAAGTAGAAAAAAGGTGCATTCATTCTCTTGACGGTTTCCTTCTGACTTTTACCTTTTTCTTCTTTCACCTTCCTTTTCCTTTACATTTTCCTGGTATACTCCTTATATCATTATTGACGTTCTCCCTCTAACTCTCTCATTCTTGATGTTTTATTTTTAACTAATTATATTCTCTTACAGATTATATATTGCAGTAGCATACTACAATGTGTACATTCTATTTTTAAGTGAGTAATTACAATGAATACAAGCAAAAAACAGCATGTTTTCCATCTCTCTCGGAGTGCAACATATCACAAGTAAAATATGTTGTCCCAAGAACCCACATACATTTATGTTCAAACAGCTTGCTTTAGATTAATAGTGTGATCCAACAAGATATTTTTCTCAGTTGGCAGATTACATTTTGGAATTACAAAGAAAAGAAAAATTATCTTATTATTTATCTCAAAAGTATCTTATAAGAAATTTCAGAAGAATAACAAATTTAAATTTTTATCAGTCAGCTCTATTTTAAATCCTCATGGTGCATACCCATTCATCAATTCTTTCTTTATATATAAGAAGTTTAGGACAGGAATGTGCACAATGAATTGGTCATCATCACATTCTAGTAAGGTGAGAATATAAGCTAATAATAACTGGGATGTGTCCCATGAAAGAATGAGATTCAGGGATAGATCTCTGAAGAAGTTGGAGATACTAGAGGGGATAAATACCACAGTCAAATCTTACCCAGCTGTCATCTAGCTTCCTCAGCCTCAATTCCCTTGGAATGGCTTCTCTTCTGTGTCTCTATCCTGTCTTAAGTATCCTTTCATAAATTAACCACTGCCTACTTGGGAGCCTGGAATTCCTTCTATAATCTGAAGTGACCTTGACTCAGTTGGGATTAAGGGTGTAGGTCACCACTCCCAGGATACTCCCTGTGCTGGAATTAAAAGTTTGAATCACTATTCTGATTTTCCTAGACTGACTGTGGTTAGAGCTCTGGGACTTCTGGAGCTTTTACTAACCCCCCACATAGACAGTGGGTAGATTCCCTCTGATATCTCCAAACCTTCTGAAACTTTATTAAATCCCCACAGGGATGCTTTGTTACTGTTCCCTGACCTTAATGAATCTATCATTCAGCTATTTGCCTTTCTAAAACTTCGTGTTGTCTTCTTCGATTATTCATCACAAAGCTATTTGACAAAAATGTCTTAGTTCAACCTTAAATTACTTTCAAAGCTTTGTTTCAGCTCTGATGCAATCCAAAACCTTTGAACAATTTTGCAACATTAAGATAAAAGAATTTAGGCTAGCTGGGCTACTGAGATTTAATTGTTTTTTGTTTTTTTTAATCATTAAACTAAGCCAGAGTCAATGATTTCTCAATAGAAACTCATGTGTTCTAGCTATATGACACTTCCATGTTTTATTTTTTATCCTTTGCAACCTCTTCTGCAGAGGCAAGAACAACATTTTCTCCTACCTTTACCTATGTTTATTTTTCTACTAAGTTAATCTCTATCATAATCCCTTGTTATATTTATTAAAAAGCCTCAATTATCAAAATCCTATTTAAACTAACACTATTTTATAAAATTGCTTCAGTTAAACAGTACAGCTCAGAAAGAAATCATTTTTATAATAATCCATAGATAAAAATGTCACAAGAATAGGTTAGTTCCAAGAGATGATCGTTCTGCATTAAGTGCAGTGAGGACTTTCCACACCCATTCACCCCATGCCAGATACCAGGGGAAAAATGGCAGCAAGAAACATGCATAAACACAGTGGTAAAGAAACACATTGGGGCCAAGGTTCTCAGGCTCTTGTATATCTGAGGTTCACCCATCAGGCTTTTGTTTCCTAGGGAGCTGATTCTCAGAAGTCAGTTGCAGTAGCTGATCCTCTGATCTAGCCACCAGCAAGATACTCAGATTAAAATTAAGTTTAAAATTAAATGGAAACGAGAAGCCATACAAAAACAGCTAGAGGAGCAATATAAAGGGAAGTAGCTATGGCAACCACTAAATACTTGGAGGGAAGAAAGAGACTTCCTAAAACATTATATTCTTGTCTTTATCTGGGCATCATGCATTGAGATTTTAGACAAGAATATTATATTTATTAAAATATAGCAAAGATGATGTTTAAGAAGAGGACACCTGTGGGGGATATAGTAAAAGAGAAACTTGTGCCTCTTATAAATAAAAGAAAAATTACAATATACATGTACCTAATATGCAGTTTGTGTTTTTTGGTTTTTTTGGGGGGGGTTGTTTTTTTTTTTTTACTCTTTGGCTCATTGGGGGACCACCATACACCTTCCAAATAAGTACAGAGAGGATTGTTCCTATTTATAAGTACTCTGTTGTACCTCAGTTTTTTCTAGCCAGCTTACTTTTTTAAACTTAAATTATTCCATTTAATTTATCGCATAAAATTTATCTCTATTTTATGTAGCTTCTCTTCTCCTACTACTATTTATGAAGACAGTTATGGGGTTCATAGAGTGTTAATAGTTAATAGAGTGTTCACTTCTTTCACTTGACTATTTAGAGAATATTCAAACAAGAAGGTGCACACCTGTTACTCTACTGTGCTTTGTGCTTACCTTCCACCCTCAGTTTGTGTTTTCTTCCATTTTACCACTTTCTGGCAACCCGTCAATTGCCCTATGTGACTTTGAAATTGTGATTCTGTCCCTGAAGAAGTTTCATGACTCCAAAGTTAACTTTGGTTTTATTTTTCATTTTCCATTCCTGGCTTAAGAACTTTGATGTATAAATTTTTCACACTCCCTTCTAAAGTCATTATAAATGGTCATACCCAAACTACCTCTGTGATGAAAGGCTGCCTGTCAAGCCCAGTAAAGGCTTTATAAGACAGGGACATGGATTCTCCATAAAGGGTGCTTCTTGTAAACAAATGTTTCCAATATGAATTTGATACTTAAAACATCCTGGATTGAAAGCAGCAGGAAGTTATAAAGTGAATGGGGAGAAGAAACACTCTTGAAGTTTCACAGGCCCCATGAGAACAATGGCTTAGGGGAACATGAGAGCATAAATGCACCAGTTTCAATCCTTTTGCTGAGGTCATTCCATGGAGCGCAAAGGCTAAAATTAATATATGTGATGATTTCTTTAAAGATGTGATTATATAAATTTGTGTATGATATTATGTTAATTATATGGTATATGAGGTTACATCACCTTGTTGAGGCTGTGTTTAATCTCAAGGACTTGAAAACTCATTCTGTATCTCAGAGGCACCAAGACATCTCTCTTGAAAATATTTCTACTTCCAAATGTTGCTTAAGTAAACAGTAAATGACTTAAATGTTAAAGATTTAAAATTCCTGTGTCTCTCTTAAGTTCAACAAATCAGCATGGCAATCAAAAATCAAAGTAATGACTAGTGCTCATTCCACCCATTATATCCATAAGGTTTGTGACAACTGACAGGATTAATTTGTTTAATTGTCACATGCTTTTTCGACTAAGTGAATTTACTGAACTGAAGTGTGAAGTAAAGCAGAAAAGTCATAAACTTGCTCAGAGTAGTGACGTATTATCAGTTTCGGTCATAAATTGTCTCTCTAAACAATCTTAATTAGTGATCCACACAACATCTTTTATGATACACTTTAGGAAGCCAAAATTAATATACTAATTCAACCAGAACACAAGGGGCTAAACACACAGAAACTGAACAAAAAGAGGCTAAATGATAGGAGGCAGAGAGCAGACCTGAGAAATTCCTCTTCCATTCTTGATCCCCTCATCAAAGGAATTGAGTCTTCTTGGGTTCTAGTTAGTCACTTTTTACTTTTACAAATGAGCTTCTAGGTCACACTGGACTGTTTCTAAGATCTCTTTGCCAGATCCTAGAAAAAGGAGAATATTTTCCTTATTAATGATACTTTTATGGTCAGTTAAATCATGCCATAATCACTATACTGTAAAAACATGAGGCCATTTTTGTTTAGGAGACAGCCAGTGATGCATTGACTGTAATAGTCAGTCATTCAGAAATTACCTTAGTGTGTAATTTATCTGATGGCCCCGGTGATTTTCAGTTGTAGCTCTAAGAACTCTTCAAGTCTCTGACTATATCCTTATACTGATGGAGAAAATTAGGGATAAGTTGTTGTAGGGATAAGTAAAATGTTTATTCAAAACATTGATACAATAAGAACAGACACTACTTTGGAATACATGCTCATAATGAAAGCTTGATGTCATCATTTTTAAACAGCTGGAGAAACAAACATGTGCAAAGATTTATGAAATTTTATCCTGTTAAAAATGTAAGACACCAATAGGTCAATTTAGTCTTTTACATGGGACATTTTTTTTCTGGATAATTTATTCCTTTTCTTCAGATGTCTCTTTTGTCCATTGATCTTTGGATTTCTTGGTTAGATGCCATCATTCTCCTGTAAAGACAACAGAACCCTTCATCAATCCTAATTTTGGGGAGTTTCTCTATTGGCAAGTTGTATCTGACTGAGTGAAAAACATTTGTTAGTATTATAAGTTATTTTAAGTTGGATGTTCACCTCTTCTAATTAGGAGGTTTCTCTTGTTCATATTTAATCTTCACCAACTTCAAAGGTATACTTATTTTTATTCTATGAAGACAAAAGCAGAAGCTCTTCCCCACTACAACTCATATTCTGGTTTTTATTCTGAGGTCAATATATCATATACTTTAAAGTAAGCAGGCGAGTTTAATTTAGCAGTTTTTTTTTTCTTTTTACCAATATCTTTCAACAGCTGCCATTCCTTGCTCATTAGCATTTAGAAAAATTAAGTTAATAAATAATTGTAAAATCTATCTCTGGAGGGTCTTTATTACCACTTTATTTTTAGAGTTTGGTTATTGACTTTGGGATGAGTGAATCTATGTGCCTGGAGTGGATGTGCCATGCTGGGCTGGCCCACCTTGGGACTTCTTGCTCATTGCAGGCAACAGATGGGTAGATGGGAAGAGGCTAAGGGCTGGCTGGAAGGGATTGGGAGGGGTAAGGGAGGGGGAGCAGAGGATACATTGTTGGAGATGACATTTTTTAATGAAAAAATACATAATAAAAATGTAAAAAAAGGAATAACAACCAATAGGAATATACTTAGATATTTAGAGGACAGTTTCATAACATGTTAATTAATCAAAACGTGTAGTAAATTTTTCCTTGGGGTCTATTAACTTTCTATCCATAGAGTTATGATTATGTTTACAATGCTATTAATGATTTACTACCAGTGGAAGGGCCCTCATCCACCTGGAACAATAATTGATTACCTTCATAATTACTATGCCACTGTTCTAACAGTAGGCCATCTTATAAGGCAAGTTTGTATTGTAACATGTTGTGTCCACACCAGAGTGTAATAGTTGGTGATATTTCCTTCACATTATCTTGCCTTGCACCTTTTGACACTGTGAAATTTAGCTAATAAGGCACAGACTTCCAGCTCACTTCTATCTGAATTTCTTTATGTCCTATAACTAAGTTGAAGTCACCAACAGGGGCTTACCATCTACTTCTTATATTCAACAAAGAGCAATGGCTAGTTTTAATATCTGAAGCTGCAGGATTTTTCTGACCAACAGATCACCGAGAGATTTTGCTTCAGTGTTATCCATCTATAGTAGACACTTTGGTTTAAGTTCTTTTCATTTTCTTTAAAATATTCATTTAACAAAGTGTAGGTTTTCATATGACTTTATTCATACATTATTTAGTTTTTGTAGGCACTCTCAACATCTACTGTTGTCTGTAAATTTTCTAGACCCAACAATGAATAATATTGTGACATATTTCATTAAAAAAGATTTTTCTTGTTAAAAAATTATGTTGGTATTGAAAGGAGCTTATTAAACTTAATATATTTTATCTATCTGATCTTTGTATCTTTTTTCTTTATATTTATAAATTATTATATTGTAATGCAGTGTATCTCTATAGTTTTATTTCATGAGTATGGTTGTTTTACCTGCATGTATGTATATGCACCACATGGATACAGTGAACAAAGAGGCCAGAATAGGACACAAATCCTCAGAAACCAGAGCTATAGAGAATTCTGTGCAACCATGAGGGTGTTAGGAATTTACCCTATGTCCCCCACACAGCGGTCAGTGCTCTAAAACTTCTCAGCCACATATCTACCCCAAGTGGTATCTCTTGTTAGAAAACTATTTTTAATCATACATTCTCATAAACCTATAATTATCAAAATATATCTTTAAGTAATATTGAATCACTTACAAATGTCAAGTTCTTATGACATTATGATTCTATTTTTTCTCCTCAGTGTTTCACAATATTTTAATGATTATGATTTCCTATATAGTAGACATTTTTTAACACATCACTATAGTTCTGTGCAATCTTGCCCCACCCTGGACACCACTGGCCACAGCTGCCAGCTTGCAAACATGAGCAAGCCAGCAAGTGACTTCTGCGCAAGCACTGTTGCTGCCTGCAACTGAGCCGCAATGGAGGTCTCACCCTGTCTCCACATAAGCCAGCAAGTGACTTCTGTGCAAGAACTATCACTGCCTGCTACTGAGCCATGACCCAGGTGAGTGTAAATTCCTCTGTTCATGGGCAAAAAACAAAAAAAACCAATTGTCTGCCACAGGCACCACTAAAAACATTCTGATTGCCATCCTGTCTTAATTTGTGAGATTTTGCTTTTTCTAAGGATTATATTCTGCCTGCTGAGGCACCTTAAGACCACATAGGGTCTGTAGGTATCCTCATGATGCTGAGAGTCCCTGCATCTGCCATGTTGTGAACAAAGCATTGAACACTACTGTGAAACCTGTGAACCAAACGTCATCATTTCACCTGAATTGAGGTAATGGCTGATAATTATTCCATTAATGACTTCAGGTCATATTTTTTCATGGTGATTGAGAAATTCTTGAATGAATATCTTGAAGGCTTCAATACCCTAGTCATACTATTTTTCAGCTTGTTTCTCTATTTTGTGTTTCAAAATAGAGAATAATAAAAGAGGTGAAATCTTGAAATCAACAATTGATGTCCAGGGAGTGTGAAGTGGAAATTGCAAACACTAAAATAGAAAATAAGGTTAATTCTCTGGAAACTGGTTACAAGAAGCTTTCAGATAAGGTTTCCTCTTTGGATATGGATAACTCTGTATAAGAAAAATATAGGCTCTATGTAAATGATGAAAACAAGAAACTTGTTGACTACATTAATTACGAGGACAAGAAAATCATTAATTATGTTAATGATGTGGATCAAAAATTGCTGGTTCTGTGAGGTCCTTGGAAGGACAACTTCATCAGGAAAATTAAGCTCTAGAAAAATCAATAGTATCTAAACTCCAGAAATGGAGCCAATAGTATCCAAAATCCAGGAATTGGAACCGGTAGTATCCAAGCTTCAGGAATGGGAGGACCATAGTGCAGTACTGGAAATGTATCTTATGCTCATAACAGTTCAGGTCAGCCCCTAATAGGATATTATAGTACTGAATACACTCTACCTAAGGTGTTAAACATGACAGGGCTACACCCTTCCACAGCCACTTTTGTTCCCAGCTACTCTTCAGACAAAGAAAGCATCTGGGGGGTCCTCAGAATTTGTAGAGTATAGATATGAGCCACTACATATGAGAGGATTTTAAGAAGGCAATATCTTTACATGGTATACACTCTACTTATGTAAAACAACTCCTAAATGCATAGTCAACAAAAAAATCAAATATTACCATGTGATTGGATGCAGTTAACAGCCACCATCTTAGACCAAAGTCAAAATTTACAGTGCAGAAGCTGGTTTAGGCTAGGGCCTTATAACAACAAGGAAAAATTAGGGGTTTCTTTGCTTCTCAGGACCAAATCCTTGGTGAAGACATGCTTGCTGATGTGAAGGCTTAAACTACCTATGATGAGCATACTTTATTGCTATGCCATACGGCTGCACTGAATGCTTGGGAAAAGATTTTGGACCTGGGTCAGAAAATTGAGCCTTATACTAAGGTCAAACAAGGCTTAAAAGAACTTTATACCAACTTTCTACAGAGGCTTATCATGTCTGTACACAGAGCAATATCAGATCCAGAAGTTAGGAAACAGTTAATACTTTCTCTGGCCTTTGATCATGCTAATTTGGAATGTAAAAGAATGCATATGCCTTTAAAGATAAGATCTGCACCAATAGAAGAATGGATTCAGTACACAATCAATGGTGAATCTCTCCATTGTGATGAGGAGAACTGGGTTGGCCAAGCCAATGCTAATATTAGAGTGAGAAATGAAGGCATCACTTGTTTCAACTGTGATAAACCAGGCCATATAAGATGGAATAGTACACAAGTTACTTTTGGAAATAATACCCATTTTAGGTTTGATTCAAATAGAAGACCATTTTCTTCAGGGTTGTGCAGAAGGTGTGGCAAAGGATGACATTTGTCCAACAAATGTAGATCTACCAGGGACAAACAAGGTAACACTTTACCATTGGAAAACATCTCTTAGGGCTTCCCCTGGGAAGCCCCCAAAAGTCAGACTCCAGAGTCAAAGAAGGCAAGATTATATCCAGTCACAGTGGAAGACCAGCATCTTCAGGATGAGTAGGACATCCAATGCCTGATCTAGAAGATCATATGGTATTGGATAATAGAATAAATTCAAGGAAAAATAGGAAGTTCCAAGAATAATGACAAAACGAATATTTTGGCAGACTTCCATAAATGAACAAAGACCAAAATTGAAAATACAGGTAGATAATATTTATATCCAGGGCTTAGTTGACAAGGGGGCTAATGTTTCCATCATAACCCCACAATCATGGCATCCAAAGTAGTCTTTACAGGCATGGATATCCAGATATTGAAACAATATCTCAGGTGAAACAGAGTGCAAGATGGTTCGAATGCATAGGACCAGAAGGTCAGAAAGGACAGTTGAAGCCATATATGGCTAACATAGTGGTGAATCTGTGGGGTCATGACCCTCTACTGCAATGGAATTCCCAGATTAAAATCCCTCCAGGTTCTGATAACAACCAGAGACTCAATTATCATTCAAAAAGTGATGCTTTAAGGTGCTATAAATAAAATGTTGAATAGTCCCACCTTATGCCAATATTTTGTACAACAACCACTAGAAGTGCTGCACAAGTGCTTCCCACAATCTGTCATTTACCAATATATGGATGATACTTTGTTAGCAGATGAAAACCCAAATACATTAGAAACATTGTTTGAAGAACTAAAGAAAATATTGCCTGATTGGGGACTGCAAATTACCCCAAAGAAAGTACAGAGAGAAGATTCTATCAATTATTTAGGATATAAAATAAGTTTACAGAAAATTAGGCCACAAATGGTGAAATTGAATAGAGATAAATTAAGGACTCTTAATGATTTTCAAAAGCTACTAGGAGATATTGCTCATCTACAGGTCATTATTGGTATAAAAAAAAACTATGAACTAGTTAATTTGTTAAAGACTTTGGACAGTAGAAAGGATTTAAATAGTCCAAGATAATTTTCCAATGAAGCCAAGAAAGAATTAGAGTTGGTGGAAAAGAAACTTCAAGAGCATATGTTGATCATGTGGATTCAGTCCTAGATTGCATACTGGTTATTTTACCCTCTAGACAATCAATCTCCAACAGGAATCTTAATGCAAAGAAAAAAACATTATATTGGAATGGATATTTCTGCTGCATAGGCCAAGCAAAAAGCTGAAAACATATATCAAAAACATTTCTGATCTGATTTTTAAAGGTAAATTCAGACTTCACCAATTGACTGGAAAGGACCCTGAAGAAATTGTTGTGCCTTTGACTAATGAAGAAATTGATCAATTATGGGCAGACAGTGAACCTTGGCAAAAGGTTTGTAGTGATTTTTTAGGAGAGATTAATAATAAATATCCTCGAAGTAAGAGAATTCAATTTATAAAGGAAACTAATTGGATCTTTCCTCATGTGGTAGAAGATAAACTCATTTCTAGAGCTTCTACATTTTATACTAATGCAAAAAACTTAGAAAAGGCTTGTTACAAATCAGAAAACTTAATTAAGGTGGCTCAGAGCCCTTATAACACTGTTCAGAAGTCAGAACTATATACAATTATTATGGTGTTGTTGGATTTCACAGAGCCTCTCAATGTAATTACTGACTCTCAATATGCTGAAGGAGTTGTTTTACATATTGAAACTGCTGACTTCAATCCTGATGATACAGATTTGACCTTACTGTTCATACAACTACAGGATATCATCAGAGATAGGATACCTCCTATGTACATAACACATATCAGGGCACACACAGGTCTCCCAGGCCCTCTAGCACAAAATAATGATGAAATTGATTGGTTGATAATAGAAAACATGCTAGAGGCACAAAATTTTATGAGAAACATCATGTTAAAAGCAAAGGACTAAAGAAAAGATTTTACATCACCTGACATCAAGCAAAAGAAATACTAAGGAATTTTAACACTTGCTGTTCCTATAACCAACTGTCTTTACCTACAGGAAGTAATCCTAAGGGCACACAGAGAAATGAGATCTGGCAAATGGATGTGTTTTACTTCCCAGAATTCAGAAAGATGAAATTTTCACATCATACTATTGATACTTACTCTGGAATGCAATGGGTGACTGCCCTGAGTTCTATAAAAGCTGATGCTGAAAAAGCTTACTCACCTTTGGGAAACCATGGCCATAATTGGAATTCCTGCTCAGAATAAGACTGATAATGCACCAGCTTACATTTCCCAAAAAATGAATCTGATTTTTGGATATTATAATATAAAACATATTACAGGGATACCCCACAATCCTACAGGACAGGCAGTTGTAAAGAGATCTCACTGCATTTTGAAAGAGATACTTTATAAACAGAAGAGAGAAATGAGAAAAACTAGGGAGAGGTTGCATAGTGCCTTATTGACTCTGAATTTTCTTAACTCTGATGAAAAGGGGAAATAACAGCTGCTGAGAGACATTGGGTAATGGAGAAATCTTCCAAGATAAATCAACCCATCTACTTTAAGGATGTGTTGACTTCCAAAAGGAAGTCAGGATATGTGCTTTGATGGGGTAGGGGTTTTGCTTTTCTTTCAACAGGAAAAGATATGTGTACCAACAAAATAAAGTTCTGCTTTGAAAAGAAGTCCCTTCCTGAGGAGGAGAAATAATTGCTCATCACTGCTACAACAAATGGATATATGATAAGGAAAACTCATTTAACAAGACAGGGACAGGGTCTCAATTTTTGCTTTACAGGAAAATGGATACAACTGTCTTTAAGACAATGACTGGACATTGAATGATTAATCACCTGCAATGGAAGAGAGATCAATGATGAAGGAATGTTAGCAATGGACTATGAGACCAACTGATACAAATATGCACTACTGGGTAATCTCTCAATTCTTACTGCTTTGCATCTTACATCTACACCTCTTTAAAAAATTGTGGTCCTCATTTGACTATTAATAGGGCTAGATTTGGAGTGGGAGCAAGTAGCTTTCTCCCTCTCTAAACCCAAGCATATTGTTAAAGAAAACATGAGAGATTGTCTCATATCAGAAAAGCTACTTGGTGTTAGAGAGAAGACAGTTGGAATGTTTAGGGAACAATATTATTGTGACTTCATCTTGAACCTTGTTTCTCTCTGTATCTGTAGCTTCCAAACATCCTGTCTGCATACAATCTTCTCCTGATATCTTCTTTGAGTATCAACAATGCTTAAGTTTTCCATTGTAAACAACATTTCCTCCTATCAGCTATTTACAAAGAATCTGGAACTGAGATGGGGTCCCCACTGCAACAACTCCTACTGGTGACACAGGAATAAAAGGGACAGTATGTGAGAGAAAGAAAGAGACAGACAGCAGACCAACAGATAGAGGCAGAAATAGAGAAATCAAGAACCTTGTGTACACCAATCAATAATTGCTTTTAGAAAATAGATTATTCAAAATGGTTGCAAGATAGCTTTCTATGATTTTCCTTCAGGTCACATTTCTAATAAAAATTCCAGATGGATTTACCCAGTACTCTGAGAACGGTTATAGAGGTGTGAAGTCAGTCCATTAGGTTCTAACCATTGTTTTAGCTTTTACAAGATCCCAAAGAGATGCCATCACCTTTAAGTCAGCAGGAAGTAACCTTATGAAAGATTATGCCCCCTTTCCCAATAAGTTTTGTGCTCTGAGGGTTGTGGGTAATTATTATTCTTATAGAATAGTTATAAGTTAAAATTGAGTTGAGGAGAGAACAATAGTATAGCCTCAAGGATCTCTTTTAAAGGAGAGAAAGGGGAATAGATAGGATAGATAAAGGTAGATTGTTCTACCTACCTATAAACAATTTTTAGCCAAATATATGGGCTAAGCTAAAGACAATTTTCACTGGCATAGACATTTGTATATTGATACAAATTTTATACATTTGATTGAGGCAATGTGTACATCAGTACAAAATTAAATCTGAAATTGCTTTATATAACCAAAGCAACTTGTACATCGATGTAAAACTGAATCTGTAACTGTTATGTAAAATTGAATCTGTAACTGTTATATTTTGTATATGCTTCTACCTTTGTTTAAAATATTTGCACACTACTGTCATGTCCACTATATAATTGTTATCTCCATTTAACTATACTAGACATAATGTATGATTACACTAGTTATGATATATGAACAAGATGTTTTATATAGCTCTGCTTGGATGATATATATGTATATACATGTCTAAAATACTGTTGCCAGTTTACATGATATATACTTCTGACTAATGTTTAATAGTCATACTAAATGCCATTGTTTAGAGATTATACACCTCTTTATAGATAATCTAATTTTACAGTAAAGGTTTTAATCCTTAGGATGATAAAAACTGCAGTCAACATTACTTAAGCTGCCATGTCACAGTCATCTCATATACGGGTTAGAATATCAGAGATAGACAGGAGTCTTCAACCATTTCATAGACCCATATGGCATTTAACAATTATTATTTGGAATTTGGCTGCAAGGGATGTGATGACTCCTGGTGTCACTGCTCCTTTCCCAAGATGCTATTGAGCATCAAGGACACTCCTTTGGAGTTTGTCCTTTTGGCAGAGAATGGCCGATTGGGTAAGGAATTGCCCTTACCTTGATTGCTGACAGTACACACATGATGTCCAAGCTGGATGAACAAGATGATGGATGGAGATTGATGAAACCTGGCTGGATGGGATAAGGAAGTCCCTTCAAAATTGTGCTGCTTGTGAAAAGATCTGTCAGATACCATAGGCCTGTAGCCAAAATGATGGCTGCTCCAACAGTGCAGAAAACCATAGGTGATTGTCCAGGTGGCAGTGTTGCTGTCCTCTCCCAAATTTTGGAAGCTACTACTTCCATGTGCTTCTGACTTTTAGGTCATGCATTTTCCTTCTCAGGTCTTGAAGGGGTTGAAAAATAGGTATTTCAGGTTACTGGCCTATTATCCCTTAGTGGGGATTTTCACTTTCCCAGTTCAACATTTTTGAAGTAATTTATACACCCTACCATCTACCAATAGTCTAGGAATATATGATGTATTTTATATGTGTTAGGTTTTGGTTGTAGTTTGTGCCTTATCCTCTCCTAGATACTAACTCATAATAATTCCTATTGTATATAGTCTTAGCTTAGAACCTTCTTAGTTAGACAAAAGGAGGAGATGTGGTAGGATTCAGGTGTCAGCTGATAAGGTCCGAAGATGCCTATCCAGGGTCCTGGGCTCCTGAAGGGATAGTGACCAACCCTATTCATAAGGGGCTGCTGGGATCTTGGAAAGCCCCCCCCCCTTTTTTTCCTGGTTCCTGACTGCTGGAGAGACCAGTTCAGAATCCATCCATCATCCATTGAGTGGATAATCCAGTCTATCAGGCCTCTTTATAAGCTGTTACCTGTATCATGAGTGTTGGTTTATATTTTAATAATATTAATCTTGGATTTGTGTATTTTAAGAGAATTTCTGCCTTCACCTCTCTATTGTCCTTTACATTTTGCTGTTTACTGGAATTAGTAAATATATGATAAGAAGGTTTGTGCCTAGGAAGCTGAGATTAGAGGGAAGATACAGCAGTGGTCTTTCTGGGTCTTCTACATCTATCCTTTTATCTGAAAATTTCATATTTCTTCATGACTGCATAATATTCCATAAAGTACAAACCACATTTTCATTATCCATTCATTTGTTGATGCACATTTTGGTTATTTCCGTTTCTTGGCTGTTCTTGATGAGATTTTAAAATCTGTAAAATGATTTCAATTTAACCCCATTTTCTTTCACAGCCTTCCAGGTAAGCCCTTATGTCTCCCACATACATGTCAGGAGTCAGTTTCTCCATTTTCACCCACATAATTGACCACATTTCTCCTTTTTTTGCTTTTTATTTTGCTGTTGTTTGTTTATTTTCAAGACATAGTTTCTCTGTATAACAGCCCTGACTGTACTGGAGCTCACGTTTAGACTAGGCTGGGCTTGAACTCACTAAGATCTTCTTGTCTCTGCCCACTTAGATTAAAGGTATTTACCATAGGATCTCTTTTCTTATACTACATAGAGATGTCAATACTTAATTCTGTCACCAGTTTGCCTGACACTCAACTTAAAACCTGGCTCTGGAAACTCCAGAAAAAAACAGATAAAACGGATGTCTTGTAATCAACATGAGCTAATGTTGTCATGTACATTATGAGATCATACAGTACTTAGATATGGAAGTCACATAGAGAGAAAATTACATCAGAACTATGTCACAAATTAATGAATATTTGAGAACATATGGTCCTATGGTAGATTAGTACACCAGATATTTTCACTTGCAGGAAATATAAATGGAAGCATTCTAATGAGAACTTCAAACTTTGAACTAACATTATTTTGTCTGCTGTACTCAAGAGAACCGTTTCTGTTCTTTGCTTTCTTAAGCAGATGGTTTTCCAGCTATAACAAGGCATTTGCAAGCAATGGAAGAGAATCAAACAGAAATCAGAACTGTGTCAAAGTGGTAGCTTTCCTATTAACTATCTAAAAGGTCAAAAATAAATTATTTATAGGCATATACTTTAACATGCTTTAGTTTTGTATGTGGTATGAATCTCTGAGGTTCCTGCCTATAAATATATTGACAATTGTTTCCTACACTATTCTTAGCTTCAAATATTATATATCAGTTAAAGAAAATGTCACTAGCTGGTTCTCACAATAGTTGGATTAGGTTTGAAGCTGGCTGACTGCAAGATTAAGGGAGATACATAGCAATGCTCTGTCTTTAAGATAAAAGGTAAACATTTTTAAATGATAAATCACACATTTTAAAATTTTTATTCCTCTCTCATACATTACATTGTGACTACAGTTTTGTCTCCCTCCACTCCTTCCAGCCATTTCTCACCCATCTCCCAACTCTTCCAGATTCATTCTTGATTTATTTCTGAAAGAAAGGAAGTGAGAGTGAGAGCAAGATAGAGAGAGAGAGAGAGAGAGAGAGAGAGAGAGAGAGAGAGAGAGAGAGAGAGAGAGAGAGAGAGGAGTCTCAGGGATATGTGCAGAAAACATATTTTTCCTAAAAATCGAAGGCTCAAAATCTTTTAAACTTGGGGGAAGAATAGAATAACATTATTATCCCTAGCATTTTCTTCTTTTGACAAACCACCTTTCTTCACAACTGTCTTTGAATTTGACGAACTCACTTAGGAACGACTGTTTTTCCCAACACCTCTAAGCATGCAGAAGTGAAATGTACAGATTGGAGAAATCTCTGATTCAAGTACAAGTTTGGGTCCTAGCTGCCACCTGTAGTTTTACTCTGAGAGTCTCAAGTTTGACTGTGGAAAGGAAAAAAATTCCTAGCCTTCCTTTTTGCAGTTAAGTGAGTGGCAAAATCAACAAACTCAACAGATCCCAGAGTCTTCTGAACCGGCAGCAGCAATGGCAACTTTGCTTCCATCTCTTCAAAGTGATGCCTCTTTCAGGAGAGTTTTATACTCCTTCACAGGATGAGACCTGCACATCTGTGATCAATATCTTAGAAACACAGCATCCCAGAAATTTTGTGGTGGTTTCTTAATACTGGCACTTGAGATTGTGAGTTACAACTATTTTTAATATTTTATCTTGGGATCTCCTGACAGCAAGGTTATTGCTTTCCAGGGGACTGGATACCTTATCACAAGAAAGAGTAATCGAGGCAGTTTTCTGACTCCAGCCATCTCATGACATCTCTGAAGGGACAAGCTGTCACTGATGAACAAATAAAGGGCATAGGAAGCTTATCAAATAATTTTTGTATGTGACAGAAATTATTTTGCATCAAAGCTAAATTTAGAATAAAGTCAAATTCTGCAGCTGCTCCCCTGAACTGTGTAAAGGAGCCTGACGATGAGAGCTGTGGAGTCTTGGTACTAATATTGGCTCAAATTGGACCAAGGCTTCACTCTGAAAGCATTGTGCAGATATATGGAATAATTTTACTATTAATGGTAGGGTTTTTTGCCAAAAATTAAACAGCTGTCAATCTCTGCCTACAGAAAACATACATATGTAAGTCATTCTTTTTAGAGAATAATTATCTTTTTCAATACCACATCACTGTGCCATCAAACAATGTTTTCTTATGTACTTATAAAAATTACATTTTTCACATTCCCTTGTTCTTTAAAGTCTTCCCTCAATGTTTTTACAAATGAAAGTGATTTGTAAGTAGAGAGCCTTTTTTCTATGTTTATTGGAATTCAGGCATCTAACACAGTAGTTTGTTATGCCCACACAATCAAATCTCTCTCTCTCTCTCTCTCTCTCTCTCTCTCTCTCTCTCTCTCTCTCTCTCTCTCTCTTTATATATATATATGTGTGTGTGTGTGTGTGTCTGTGTGTCTGTGTGTCTGTGTGTCTGTGTGTCTGTGTGTGTTCCAAGTGAGTGAATTACAAAATTATCTCAAATCCTATTTTACTTAATATTTTCTAAAATAGGCCTCATCTACACCTTATTTTTATGTTTCATGAATATTTTTCTAAGACTTCCATGATTTCAGGACACAAAGCTTAGAAACACAAAAATACACACGCAAGAATATCTCCATCCACTAATTGACTGTGCACTTTAAGGATGAGTAAATAATAATAGTGGTTTGACCCAAGCAGACCACAACATGAGATAAGAGAAATTTCTCTAACCAGATACTTGGAAATTCTTCTAGGAAAAATATGTAAGAGAATGCTGATTATCATAGACATTTCTATTTAGCATATTTTATAGCAAATCTTCAAAAACAAAAAAATTCTAAGTTAAGAAAATCACTTAATCATGGAGATAAGAATGCCTTAGAAGCTTTTTTTCTAAGATTCAAATTGTCTGTTTTCTTGGATAGATTTAGGGAGGTCCTGTACTGCCCATATAGGGGACAGAATCTACATTTTTGTGAACTGGTACTAAGAACACAGTTAGGAACAGATGCACCAGCATTATCCATGATCCTCAGTACCCCATAGAAAAATACATTAGTGAGGGTATGTAGTCTGCGTTTAAGTTGTAGGCATTTAGGAAATTTGAAATGGGAACATCCTCAAAAGTCCAATGAGGAAGCTTCCTAAATCCTTTCCCATAGAAATAGCAAACCTACTTCACAAAATTAAATAATTTTCATACTCCTCCTGAAGATGCCACATTTTATCTTCAAAAATGCTTTTCTGATAATTAGGAGTAACTCTGTTGATGTGATTGTAGATCATAAGATAAAAATCCTCAGGGGTTTAAGAAACCTCATGGATAATAAATTTGAGAGTGATTTCCTGAGGAGACAGGCAAGTCAGTTTGCAACAGCCTATTTCTAATAAAGTGTTGAAGATAAATGTTAAAAACATCTTTGTATCTACTCATACTTATATTTTAATGTCATTTTGTGTGAGACAGGAAAACAGAGACATAGCTCAACACAATCGTAGTCCCTATTCAGGTTATTAGAAAGTTCTTGGGAACAATTCACAGATGTTTTGCATTTGCACTATAATGGATTTAAATATTTTTCAGAATTCATCTGAACACAAACCAACATCAAGTTTTGCAGCTATACAGGGAGTTTTACATTATCTTTAAAGGAAACCATATTTCTGCATATGTTATTATACCTTAGCTTGCACAATGGCAATAGCTTACTGATTCACTTTCTTAGCCTTTTAGTATTTATTTAAGCATGTAGAAACAGGAGTTCTCATTCTTTGACACCTTGAAAGTTATTGATAGTAGGAATTCTTAGACTATTCACATATTTAATTTTCTTTTAAGTAGTTATTATAACTACAAAATCAAAATGATAAAACTATTTGAATCAACATCCAAAACTCTCTTTAATGTTTACAAGAAAAAGTGCTACATTCTAATGATAAAATCAACCAGATATGAACTAAGAGATCAACCTATCTTCAGAGAATGAAATAGTAAAACAAATTAAAATATTGTGTCTCTTCATCATCTGAGTCAAGTAGTGATAGACAGCCAGTCTAGGATGAACAAAAGATATGTTGGGCATCTGCCATGCAATTTTTCTTTTGCTGAAGCATATTTTCAATTTATTTTTGCACTTTAAAACATTTTTAGGACTAAAACTAGCTCTAAAGTTACATAACAATTCAGAAAAAATAGAATTATACTCATGAAACTGTACATATCTCTTAAATATTGTGGGAGATGCTTGATTTATTTCTTGAGGAATTAATCTGCAGAAATAAAGAAGCTTTATTTTTGATGGGGCCTTTTATGGTTATTGAATAAATAATTCTTATTGATCTAAAAAGTTTGATCTGTATTAACATTTCAAGCTGTCAAATTCAGGTATCCTTATACCAAAAGCTGGGGAGGAAGCACTAGTGACTAGTGTGGTTCTGATACTGTGCTCTGTCCTCTATACAGGTCTATGTACTCATAACCACATAAGTTAAAATAAATCTTTGAAAATGTACGTTTTTCAAATGGGGTGTTATGCAATAGTATCTAATATTTCATAATATTTACTATATACCAATTAGTAGCCTAGGAATTTATTTGTATTATCCACACAACAATTTCTTGATACATGAGCATATAATAAAATATTTTTTACATAGACAAATAACTTTTAGAAAACAATGACAACTTATAGGTAAATATGTGGGAAAGCTAAAAATCAAAACAATATAGGTTACCTAATATCAGAAACACTGCATTTTTAATTGCCCACTATATCAAATAATAGGTTTCCTGACAACCACAACATAGGTATCACTGCACTGTGGCCATATTTTTCCTCCACTCTCTTTCTTCACTCCTCCCCGACTCTAGACTGTCCTGTTCTCCCTCCATATAGTCCTCCTCCTATTCCCATGTCGTCTAGACTTCATGCTGGAGATGAAGCAGGTAAAGTGTTATCTTTCATTCCCCAGTGCCCCCTCTTCTCTCCTATACCCTGCCCCTTCTCTTTCACTTTCCTTTGGGTCACATATAAATAGATATGTAGACATTAGTATAGTATGCATAGAAATCTTGTAGTATTTATCTTTGCAGTCTGGCATGTTTTGCTTAACATACTATCCTCCAATTCAATTCATTTTCTGGAAATTATACAATGTTGTCCTTCGCTGTGTTGAATCAAACACAGTTGTTAAAAAGTACTACATTTCTATGAATGATGCTAACATTTTTGGGAGCAGGGATGTTAAAATCCCTAAAAGTATTAAGATTATAGTTATAACATTCTGACTATACTAAAGGTATCAGTTTAAATGGGTAAAGTATAGGATGAGTAAATTATATCTTGATAAACTAAAATATGTAACTCCCCCACTGGTTACATTTTTGTGGTTATTGTAAATCATGCAACAGTAAATAATGATATTCAAATATCTTATTTTCTACTTCTGATATTATTTCAGGTATGTAGTTAAGAGTGATATAGATGAATTATAGTTGTAATTTTAGTTTTTGAAGAGCTTCCATTCTGCCTTCTATTACAATTCCACAAGTAATGTTCAAATGTTTTGTTTTTCCACACCTGTGTTAGCATTTGTTGTCAGTTGTGTCCTTAATTTCTGTCACTCTTAACAGGGTGAGATAAAATTCAAATGTAGTTTTAATTTATGGTTTTTGATGGTTAAGAATGTTGAACATTTTAAAACATTTATTGACCATCTGTATTTCATAGAACTGGCTATTTGTTGATTGGATGATTGATGAGAGTCAGTCATTAAATTAAATTCTATTTAATTTTTAGAGTTCTTTACAAATTCTAGATAATGAATCCTTCCAGGTATATAAGTAGAAATAATTTCTCTCAATCTGTAGACAGTCTCCATTCTTTAGACTTATACTATTAATCATACTAATCATTGTACTTCAGCTTCCTTATCCTAAAACAGAAAGGTCAGATAGATTACCATAGTAATGGCACAAAAAGTGTCTCATTACTACAAACTTGGTGTCAGGCTGTCAACATCAGCAGAGAGCTTGGTGAGCTAAGAGTCTCATACTGCATCCCAAACTTCCTATAGAGTCTGCCTGACACATGCATGCAGGATAACCCTGTCCTAAAGGACATTTGTAACTGACAATAGATAACCATGCCTGGAAGAAAATGCCCTCATATTACCTCAAAGAAGAAATAAATGATTAGTATAATTCTTTAAAAATGGTTTTCTCCTAGATATTTCAGGTTCAACCATGTATTTGGTAAAGAATAAATTTGACAAATATATGTACAAATAAAACTGAAATAATTCACAGAATTTAATTAAGAGTGTAAAATTATTGTCACTAATTATGATGATGCTTATAAATCATTTTTGCTTCAAAGCTGTTATCTGCTATCCAAATAACTTTAAAAATTACCTAAAACTAATAATATTTTATTTATGACTTTATAGATAAATAAAGGGGAAGTCAAAATAAATGCAATAGTTGTTAATAAATATTTTTGCTACTTCTAGTTAGTATATTTTGCTGCTGTGACTCCAAAACATATAAAAAGGTATGTGCCTAGAAAGTTTACTATATTTATCAGTTACATATATATTCTGTGGAAAACCTGTCATGGGGAGGGGCTATTCATGAACATGCTTGTAAGTATTATTGTATTTAGTGGTGTCTTATTTAATTATACTGATAAACTTAATTAAAATGCATCCACAGTATTTATGGTAAAGAATCATGGACATATCAATTTTCTGCCATTGGATCCATATTTTCTTTCTCTTAAAAGTATCTGATTTAATTTAAATTGATTCTTATAAAGGTTAGAACCTGGTACATAAATTTGTCTTGGTTTTTACTTTTAAGTATTTTTATTGGGTTTCTTCGGAATTGGATTCTAATTGAATAGAAAAAGTATGTTGGACAATAGGATTCCTGTGATATAATCTATTCTGATAAATGTTCCTCAAAAAGCTTTATTTGTGTTATAGGTATAAAACCTCACTTTTGACTGGAAATCAGGCATGAAAAATGCAGTACTTTAAACAACCAGTGTGCTTTATGTGCCTGGTATAAATAATATTCTTACTGTGCTTGGAAATGAGAATACAAAGCCCAGGGCAGACCTTGTAATCTTTCTTTCCTTACAATCAATATGGAGTAATTATATTACAATGAAATCTTGTAAGAAGATGCAGTGAATAGTTTATAATGTTTTATCATTTCATATTATATATGCTATACCATATGTGTATTCATATATTCTCATATCAGACTATTATTAACAGTTATCTGAATTGAGGATATGGTGAAGTACTAAAATGATTAATTAGAATACGTAAGATTCACTGCCATAATTACAAAATGAGATGAAAAGATGTAGTTGTACAAATTGCAAGTTAAAATTATTTTTAAATATTTGAAATGTTCATAAACCGTAACAACTAATTTTATTTGTACAATAAATATTCTCTACGATAGTGCTTTTCTAAACATTGACTATATGTACAATATTGAGGCTTGCCTAGGGCATGTGAGAAAAGGCAGTGTATTGATTATTCAAGCATTTGTTGTGAAACATAATTAAATTTATTTTTAAATTGTTCAAGGTAATATAATTGTTTTACAAATCCATTTTGGCATAGTAGACAAGGGGAAAGGGCATTTAACACTAAGATGAAAATGTTTAAGAAACATTTTGTCAAGCATCAATAGAGGTGTCAGTACTTAATTCAATCAGGTCAGGAACAGAGTATTAGGCCCTGGAAACACTTGCACAAAAGGCTTCTGAGATGTTATCTTCAAAATACAGGACCTGAATTCCTGCCTTCACCTCATTGACTACCCAAAAATGTTAATCTTTTAACTAAAACAAAATGCATAGAGTATGTAATAAAAAGATTCATCTTTTAAAAGTATTTATTAAATTTATTTTTATATATCAGTGTATTATCTGTATCTATGCATGCCTTACAGAAGGGTGCATTAAATTCCATTACAGATGGTTGTGGACTCAAGGAGTTTGGGAAGAGCAGCCAGTACTCTTAACTGCTGAGCCATCTCTCCATCCTGAGATTCAATTTTCTTAAATACAAATAATTTTTTTCATGTTAGTTTTTGTTTGTTTGTTTTCAAATATCTCAAGGTCGAAAAATCTACTGTATTACCCAGTGAGTCTTAATATATAATTATTGCATATTAAGATTTTTTTAAAAAAATGTCATTTTTATGTATGTATCCACTACTCCCCTTCTCTTCCCTCCTCCCAATCCCTCTCAGTCAGCTTTCAGACTCTCCGCTCCCCATCCATTTATTCCCTTGCCCAAAAATAGTAAGAAGTCCCAAGGTGGATCAGCTCAACGTGGCACATCCACTTCAGGCAAGTCTGTCCCACTTATCCCAAAATAGAGGCTGGGTTAGGTGTTCCTCTGCAGAGAATGGGCTCCAAGGCCAGCCCATGCATGGAACACAGTCTGATCCCACTCCTCCAGGCTCCTCATACTGCTCATGTCAGTCAGCAGTTGCCTACCCATAGAGGGCCTAGCTCCTTTTTCCAATGCATCTCCAGTGGATATTATTGATTCAGTGAGCTCCTCAGAGCTCCAACCAGCCATATCTGTTGTGCTTCTACTTATAATTCCTATCATTCTGCTCATACAGACTCTCCCCCGCAGCTCTCAGCTGGACCAGGAGCTCTGCCCAGTGCTCAGCCATGGATCTTTGTCTCTACCTCTATTCTTTGTTGGATGTAGCTTCTGTAATGATACTTAGGGTGGTTATTCAGTTAATTATAGGGGAAGTCCTGTTTAGGGTGATGCTATAGGTTGTGATTTGGGCGTGGTTAGTCTTGTGGGATGTCACTAGAGCTGTGTTTTGCTGGGAAATTGGCTTGGGGGGGCTCTCCAAGCTTTCTTTGGTTTAGGGTGGGGCTGAGTGTAGATGGTATGCTGGGGCAGTGTCTCCACTCTGGGGTTTAGAGGCTTACAGACCACACCATGGTTTCAGTTTGGCCTGAGGTTCGGGATGCCACTCACCACTTAGTCACCTGTGGACCCGGATGAAGGCTTCTCTTAGTCAACTCTGGACCTGGAGGGCACATATTAAGACATTTACCTTCCATGGTAAACAAACTTTTTCTATAAATTTACAGACATATGCCTAACTTAATCCTCTGTGGAAAACTTATGTAAGTTACATATTTGTTACCATTCTTTTTTTTTTACTGTGATCAAATAGATACCCAAGAGACAGTTTAAAGGAAGGAATTATTTACAATAGCTCACAATTACAGATGATTCAGTCCTTGACTCTGATTCTGTGCTTGACCACAGGAGCATATATCAGTCATTATTTATCTCATTGTACAAAGAAAGTAGAGAAAGAAATAGAGAGCAGATGGCATTTGCATCTCCATGACTTTCTCCAGGGACTTCTGTCCTCCAGTTAGACCTATTAAAAGTGCCACATAGTACCATAAAATAGAACCACTCATTTCACACAAGGACCGTTGGGAGGGAGGTTTCAATCACAAACCAACAGGAGGTGAGTTTTAAACATGGAAAATAAGCTAAGTAGGGCATTCAGTTACTATTCCAAAGTACAGTCAAGCTGTTTTGTCAAGATGAAGTCAAATTTTGAATCTTAAAAGGCATTTTCTGTTAGTAGTCCTCAGGTCACACACCCTGCAGGATCCCAGCTTCTTTCCATTCCCTCCATTCTATGTCAAAATATGACCATCTGTTTCAACACAAACTTACAACTTCCACTGCCCTCCCAACTGACCAAACTAATTATCATCAACAAATAAGCTTCAACTTCAAAAGCTATGAGTGAAATTAAACCACTCTTTACTTTTTAAGTAGACAAACTTAGATGTTTTATGCACCATAGAGATGGAAAGTTAATCTATGAGGGCATGTACATATAAATATAGCATGTCTTCAATAAGGGTTTTTTTTTTTTCTGTCACTGCCAGTGAATTTTTCCAGCTCAGCAGCAATGTTTTTATTCTCTCATTCTAGCACTTTGTATGGAGTCTAAAGAATTATGAGCATATAAATCATTCCCTAACACCCAACCTGCCCCATCACCCAGTAACCTCAGAGGCAACCTGTGAATCAGAGATCCTCTGTACCCATTAGACCAAGAGATGAGTGACACCTTAACCTAGGCAGGGAACCTAGTCTCTGTGACCTAGGCCCTGGGAAACAGCCCTTCAAACCCCACCCCCACTCATATGTCCCTCCAAATCCCATACCACCAGGGAAAACCCCTGCAGTCTAACACCCCTAGTAAAATCTACTTTGCAGGACACCCCCAACTACAAATTCCAACCCAACACCTATCCCAGTCCATTACCTAGCAACCTCAGTGGCAACCTGAGACCCACAGATTCTTTGCAGTCATTGAACTAAAAGGTGAGTGACATTTCTGTTGTAGCGGGTTCTCGGGTCCCGTGCGCCAGAGATCCGGGACCCACAGACCTGCCGCCCGGGACTGCTTATCCGTGCACCGCCGCCCAGGCCCCCAGAAACGACTCAGATGCTTACATTAACTTCATGCTGTTTGGCCTATGGCTCAGGCACATTGCTAGCTAGCTCTTATATCTTAAATCAACCCATTTCTATTAATCTGTTGGCCACATGGCCCCGGCCCGTGGCTCACCTGTGCCTCCTTACATGTTGCTCCTTGGGCGGCTGGCTCGATCTGCCTCTAACTCCGCCCTGCTTCTCCTACCTAAACTGATTTCTCCTCCCACTTCTTCTATGGTGCCCGCCATGACCCAATACAGCTCCTTTATTTAAAGATTGAGATTCACAGCATAAAGAAGGGCATTCCCACATCACATTTCACCTAGCCCAGGCAGAGAACCCAGTCTCTATGACACAGGTCATGAGACATAGCCCTTGAAATCCCACCCCTGTTCACTTCTCTTCTAAATCCAGGCCAACAGAGAAAGCCCTGCTGGCCAAAAATCCCCTAGTATTATCCAATTTGCTAGACACTCCCAACTACAAAGCCTATCTTAAAACCCAAACCACCCATCATCCGAAAACCTTAGACCCACAAATTTTCATCACCCATTAGATCAACAGGTAAGTGACACTTTACCTATTCAGGCAGAAAGCACAGTTGTAACCTCACCCCTACTCATATCTCCCCTAAATCCAGATCAGCAGGGAAAATCCCTGCAAGCTCAAACTTCCCAGTAAAATTCAGTTTTCTGGACACTCCCATTTACAAATTCCACACCTAACTCCAACCCACCCCATCACATGAAGACCTGAGCAGCTACTTGAGACCCACAGTCCCCCAGCACCTGTTGTATCAAGAGTAACTCCCTATAACCCACAGTTCCTCAGCACCTATTAGATCAGGAGTAGCTAATGAAGACCCATAGTTTGTCAGAACCTATTGGATCAAGAGGAATACCAAAGATGAACAATTTGCCAGCACCCATTGGATCAAGACTCCCGATAGGATCAAAAGCTCCTTCTGGATCAAGAGCTCATATTGGTCCAAGATTAGATCTCTGAGACACAGAATCAATCAGCTCTTATTACACCAGAAAGAGCTAATTGTGACACAGAATATACTATCTCCAAGTAGACCAAAAGCCCAGATTGGACCAAGTGAAGTTTCCTGGAACACAAACACAGCCAGAAGAGATTATACCAAAATCATCTCCCTGAGATACAGAAAAAATTCTGCATTAATTTGAAGAAATAATGGGCAGACACCAGTGCAAGACTACATATAACAACATAAAGGGAGAGATGGCACCAACAGAGTCTGGTGGTTCTACAAAAACAAGACCTAATTATGATAATGCAGAAGAAAATGACCAAAAACTACTTTACAAAAACAATAGGAGCTTTAAAAGAGGGAATAAAAATCTCCTTTAAAGAAATAGATGAAAAGAAAAATTGGAAGAGAATAACAAATCCCTGAAAGAAAATAAAGAAAAACAAAGAAAGTAATCAAGCAGGTGGAGAAAACATTTCAAGGTTTAAAAATTGAAATAGAAGCAATAAAAAAGACACAGACAGATGCAATGCTGAAAATATAAAATCTGAAGAAATGAACTGAAACTACAGATGCAAGTATAACCAACAAGATGCAAGAGGTGGAAGAAAGAATCTCTGGAGTAGCAAATTCAATAGTGGAAATAGACACTTCAGTCAAAGAAAACATTAAAACCAAAAAAGTCATAACACAAAGTGTCCAAGAATATAGGACACCATAGCAATACCAAAACTATGAACAATAAGAATAAAAAAAGGAGAATACCAGCTCAAAAACACAGAAAAATATGTTTAACAAAGTCATAGAAGAAAACTTTCTCAATCTAAAGAAGAAAATGACTATAAAGATGCAAGAAGCTTACAGAACACCAAATAGGCTAACCCCCCCTAAAAATGTCTGCTCATCACATAATAATCAAGCTATTAAACCTACAGAATGAAGAAAGAATATTAAGAGCTGCAAAGGAAAAAGGTCAAATTACCTATAAAAGCAGACCCATCAGAATAACAACAGACTACTCGATCAAATGAGAGAAAGCCAGATGGTCCTGATCAGATATTATAAAGACACTAAAAGACAACCCCAGACTGCTATACCCAGCAAAACTACAAATCACCATAGATAGAGTAAACAAGATGCTTTATGACAAAACCAGATTTAAACAATACCCATCTACAAATTCAATCCTACAGAAAGCTTTAGAAGAAAAACTCCATGAAACTTATGAAACTATATATAACCATGAAACCACTAGCAATACATAATCCCACAGGAAATACACACACACACACACACACACACACACACACACACACACACACACACACACACACACACACACACTACAAAAAGAGCAGGAAATAACAATCATTGGTTATTAGTATCCATTAATACCAAAGGACTCAAGTCGCCTATATAAAGAGACAGGCTAACACAATGAATACAAAAGCAGAATCCATCCTTCTGTTGCATACAAGACACATACATCAGCTTCAAAGACAGACACTGGCTCTGAGTAAAGGGTTGTAAATACACTTTCAAATCCAAGAACATATCAAAAAAATTTATCCACTATGATCAGGTAGGCTTCATTCCAGAGATGCAGGCATGTTTCAACATACAAATAGTGTAAATGTCATCCATCATATAAACATTCTGAAAGATAAAACCACATGATCATCTCATTAGATTATGAAAAATCCTTTGAAAAAATCCAACACTCCTTCATGATAAAAGCCCTGGAGAGATCAGGAATACAGGGAAAATACCTAAATATAATAAAGGTGATATACAGCAAGCCAACAACCAACATCAAACTGAATGGAGAGAAACTCAAAGCAATCTCACTAAAATCATAAGCAAGACAAGGCTGTCCTCTCTCCTCCTATCTATTCAATATAGTTCTTGAAGTCTTAGATAAAGCAATAAGACAACAAAAGGAGATTGCGGAATACAAATTGAAAAGGAAGAAATCCAACCATCAAAATGATATGATAGTATATATAAGTAACCTCCAAAATTTTACCATGGAACTCCTTCAGCTGATAAACACCTTCAGCAATGTAGCAATTTACAAGATTAACTCAAAAAAAAAAAAAAATCAATGGCCCTCCAGTATACAAATGATAAAAAGGCTAAAAAGATATTAGAGAAACATCACCTTTTAATAGCTACAAACAGCATTAAATATCTTGGAGTAACTAATTCTGACCAAAGAAGACCTGTATGACAAGACCTTTAAGTCATAGAAGAGGGAAATTGAAGATGATATTAGTATTGAAAAATCTCCTTTAATAGGTAGGATCAACATAGTAAAAATGGCAATGTTACCCAAAGGAATCTACAGATTCAATGCAATATCCATCAAAATCCCAGAACAATATTTTACAGACTTTAAAGGAGTAATAGTCAATTTCATATGCAATAAGAGGAAACCCAGGGTAATCCTGTTTAATAATAGAACTTCAGGAGGTATCACCATTCCTGACTTCAAGCTTACTATAGAGCTACAGTAAGAAAAACAGACTTGTGGATCAGTAGAATTAAATTGAAGGTCCCTACCTTAATCCACCACCTAGGAACACCTGATATTTGACAAAGAAGGCAAAAATATATGTTGAAAAAATATATTATCTTCAACAAATGGTGCTGTGATAACTGGATAGTGGTATGTTAAAAAATGCAAATAGATCCATATCTATCACACTACACAGAACTCAAGTCCAAGTGGATAAAAGACCTCAACAAACTTAGTTACACTGAACTTTATAGAAAAGAAAGTGGGAACTATCCTTGAATGCATTGGCAGAGTCATCACTTTCTAAATATAACATCAGTAGCATAGACACCAAGAACAACAATTAATAGATGGGTCCTCCTGAAACTAAGAAGCCTTTGTAAAGCAAAGGACACATTTAATAAGACAGAACAGCAGCCTACTGAATGGGAAAAGATCTTCAACAATCCTACATCTGACAGAGGACCAATCCCTAAGAGATATTAAGGACTCGATAAACTAGAGGCCAAAAACAAATAATCTAGTTTTTAAAAGGGGTTCCAAGATAGAGAATTCTCAACATAATAATTTAAAATGGCTGAAAGACACTTAAGAATTGCTCAACATCCTTTGCTATCAGAGGAGTGCAAATCAAAACAACTCTGAGATACCATCTTACACATGTCAGAATGGCTAAGACCAAAAACACAGATAACAGACTATTGGAGGTGATGTGGCACAAGGAGAACACTCCTCCATTGCTGGTGGAAATGTAAACTTGTACAACCACTTTGCAAATCAGTATGATAGTTTCTCATAAATTGGAATTCAATCTCCCCCAATGACACAGCAATATCATTATTGGGCATATAACCAAAGGATGCACATTGTAATCCCAAGGGCATCATAAAACTATGTTCATAGCAGTATTATTTGTAATTGTCAGAACCTGGAAACCACCGAGATGCCCCTCAACTGAAGAACAGATTAGAAAATTGTGGTACATTTACACAATGGAATACTACTCAGCAGAAAAAAATACATCCTGAAATTTACAGGCAAATGGATAGATCTGGAGAATATCATCCTGAGTTAGTTAACACAAACCCAGAAAGATAGACATGATATGTCCTAACTCATAAGTGGATTTTAGACATAAAGCAAAGAATAACTACAATCCTCAATCAACTAGATAACAGCAGAAACTTAAGAGAGACATCCCTGTATTGCCCTGGGAAAGGGAAATAGAGATTTCCTGAGTAAATTGGGATCATAAGGGGATGTGAGCCAGGAGAGTTGGGAAGCGATCATGAGAAAAGGAGATGGTTGAGTGGGAAGTATAACAGAGAGGGAGAACAAAGAAATGGATATTTGATAGAGGGAGCTACTTTAGGATTAGAAAAGAAACCTGGTATTAAGAAACATACATACAAGATGTCCTTGGCTAGGACTCCAATCAATAGTTGAATGGGTGTCTAAAATAGGATGTCCCCTATTCCATACAAGACCTTGATACTGGGGGGAGGGACTCAAACCTACATCAATGGGATATGCCAGACTGAACTAACTCTCTTTGGATTCTTTGCCCTCCTTTGGGAATAGATGGGAAAATGGAGTGGAGAGAGGCTCAGGGAAGACTGGGAGGAAGAGAGGGAAGGGGCATTGAAGATATAGAAAAATTCTTTTGAAATAAAAATAAATAATAAAATTATGAGAAAATTAGGTTCTATGAGACCATTTACAATAAGATCTCTATCAAAATATAAACAGTAAAGTAAAATCTGTATTCAGACCCTCTCCTGGGGCCAAGTTTGTCCTTGGACTCATAGGGTTCTGTCATTTCCTCAGATTTATGTGTGGTATAAAAAACAGGGCAGGTTTGGTTATTTTTGTGAGTGTATTACTTTTTTCATTAAATTTTTATTTGTGACATGATACTTAAAATAATAAAAACTATACACACTTTTGAGGTGACATTAATTTTTTATAAAGTCATCTATTACAAAATAAGTATATCACATATTTTCTTAGATTGATTAACTCATTTCTGTATCAAGTGTGTTGTTCTTTAGCCTTTAAGAATGGGAAATTCATACAAAAATTTGAATTCCTTTATATACAACTTTGACTTTTGTTTTCTAGGGTTTGATTATTTATTCACAATGTTATAAATTTATGAAGTGCTCATGTTTGGCAATTATCAAGCTCTATCTCTTTTTACTACCTTTTATGTAGCTTGATTGAATGAAAAATTGCAAAGGAGCTGATAGAGCTGAAGTAGATCACTATAATCATATCATTACTGTGTGTCTTCCTTCTCTGTAAAGATGAGGTTTGGCTATAAGGTCCCAAAATTGTGGCATTTTATATCAAACTTAGAATAGGAAATATTGAATATGTACCCTAAGAAGAAGTAATTGAATCTGGAGTAATAACACATTAAGTAAATAATAGAGACATCAGGAGATGCAGTTCATTTCAGATAAATGTTCTAGATAAACACTGTGTAGATATATTTAGGATGTAATGTGTTGTCTCAAGCTACAACACTAAAGAAATAAAAATTTTAACTTTAGTAATTTGGATAAGTCAGAAAAGGCTAAATTGAACAAATAGTGATTTTTTTTCTATCTTTATTTCTTGCCCTAAAATAATGCATTCAAGTCAGAAATGAACTCAACAATTAGATGCTTATGATGTTTCCAGTTGGGTATAAAATTAATACTGTGTATTTTTTGAGCATTTACAACAAAATGGTAACTACTTTCTAGAACACAGAAACAAAACTAAATTTTTGGACCCTACATCTGATGATGTTTTTCGTTGAGTTTTTGTGGCAGAAACCTAAAAACTGAAGCAGATAGGAGAGTGACTATGATAAAAACACAATGTGTCAACAATAATTAAGCTTTGGGTGTGGGCAAACATCCCTCTCACTGTATGGGATAAAGGTGGTTAAGTAATAACTGGGTTTAAACTAGTCAGTTTGCCTATGGCATAAATTAAAAGAGGTGATAGCTATAAATCAGAACAGGAATGATGTCTAGGTGACTGTGGAAGTGGAAGAATGTCGCATTAAGAAATTTCATAGCTGAATTGAAGATTCAAGTTCTTGAGCTGTAATTGAAATATCTTTTTGTCATCTTAGTTACTGGGAAGAATAAGATCATTCCTTACAATTGCTATTTATAATGTTAGTGTTGCAGTGAGACTGGCATAACAACAAAATCTCTGCCAGAACCAAAACACATTGGACACAAATGAAAGAGCAATGCAAGCTCATTTCTTCATGAAAGCAATAAAAATAATCTCTCAAAAGGATATAATGTTTTGACACTGAACATATAATCTCGTGTTATATTGCTTTATAAATGACCCCAGCCTGTTCTTTCTTGAATCCTCAAAGGGATATTGTGCACACACAATATAGTTAGGTAGAAGACCTCTAGCTATATAGACAAAACTATATTCTAAAACTATGATACTTTTAGACACTGTGTAATTATGTAATAAGCAGCTGTGCAGTACAAACCTTTAGCTCTTAGACATTGCTTCAGCATTTGCACAGATTGTTAAACGTTATCATAGTTTTAATCTCCAATTTAATTAACCCATTAGAACATTTCATAATATTTTGTTTGCATGGCATCTCAGAGATCATTTTTGAGCTTGGGGATCCAAAGAGCATAAGACATGTTTTTCAGAGGGCTTGTGAGAGACCCAGCAATGCAAAATACTGCAGAGAATTGAACCAATGCAATGATAGACATGTGCTAAGAATCAGAAATGATGGTTACAGGGATTGAGTTTCAAAGAACACAATCAGAGAGAGTGTAAGAGTGTTCTAGCCCACTCGGATAAGTGGTAAGAGGTAAGGGCAGGTACAGGAAATAGATTGTATGAACCTGTGTGAGGCAGCATTTTAGTGTGAAGTCAATAATCTGTATATTAGTACATTGATGATAACAAAAACCCTAGAGAAGCAGTAGGAGAGAAAATGAGTAACAAAAGATAGTGAGGGATGGTGTTGTAGTGGGTTTCTTGGTCCCAAATGGCCAAAGGACCAGACACACAGACCCCTTAGCCACCTGCCACTGCTCAGGCCCCCAAAATGATTCAGACGCTTATATTAACTTCATGCTGTTTGGTCTATGGCTCAGGCACATTGCTAGCTTGCTCTTATATCTTAAATCAACCCATTTCTATTAATCTGTCTGCCACGTGCCCCGTGGCTCACCTTTGTTTCTTACATGCTTCTTCTTGGGTGATTGGCTCAGTCTGTCTGACTCTGCCATACTTCTCCTACTTATGCTCTGATTTCTCCTCCTACTTTTTCTATTGTGCCTGTCATGAGCCAAAACAGCTCCTTTATTTAAAGACTGATATTCACAGCATATAGAAAGGGATTTCCAGATCACCTCCCCCTTTCTGTCTAATCAAAAAGGAAGGTTTCAATTTTAACATAACAAAATTACATATAACAAAGTAGCTATCACCAAGAATTACAGGTACAATGTCTAGTCTCTTTGCATTTAGCAAAATTAAAGAAAATACTCTATCATCTACCTTATCTTTATGAATCTAAAGTTTCATATCCAATATACCTTGCAAATGACTAAGAAAAACTCTGCCTATAACTATCTAATCTTCAGCTACATGAAAGACCACAGAATGATATATTTACCCAAGTAAACTGGAAGTGCAAGCAACTTCCAAAATCTAGAAATGACAGAAATAACATCTATCTTCCTGGACAGTCACTCAAAGTTCCTTTATAAAGTTGGGGAATCCATCTTCAGCCTACAGGCCCAGAGTCTCTTTTTCATTTCAGTGAAGCAGGAAATCTGCTCTGCCCATTCATCACTTCCTTCTCCTCAAGTCCTGAAGAATGTCTAACAGTTTTCTCTGCAAAGCAGGAACTTGAATAACCATCTTGACTTGTTCTGTCAAAGTTCAGAGGTCAACTTCCTATGGAACCTGCATGTCGACTTTTAACAGAATACTGTCAAGCAGTTAATATAAGAACAGGTTCATGTCCAGTGGTTAACCAAAGCCACAAAGAAACTAATCTCCATATGTAGTTTTTTCTATGCCCATTTTTCTCTTGAAGTAAATTGGTGCTGCCAGGAGCAAATCTGTCTCACTGTCCAAAAAAGTCTAAGTTCTTAAAATATTTTAAATGTCATATTCTGTAGGTCTTAGAAGTATTTGAAGATTACCTGTCTAATTGAATTATATCTTTGTATACCTAAAAACCTAACTAACATGCATTTCTTAAATTATACATTACAATTTTAAATCAGTTACATAAACATATCTTAACAAGAGTAGAAAAATACATACAGCATAAGAGAATTGACCTTAAATTTGTATCAATAAACCAAAATCCATACCAATGTAAAACACTTTGAGATTAACAGCTGATTTCCTGATTTAAGTAAATTCAATAATCTAATTTTTAAAAAATCATTCTTATATCATATTCCCTTTTTCTTCTTAGAAAGAGATTAGCTATGACCATTAACCATTTATAATGAAAACAAACATTTATAAACAATATTTTGGGAATTTGGGTATAGTTTTCCATTACTACTTCCTGCTTGTTATGGGGCATTGAAAATCTCGTGGGTTCTTGAAACTGGATTATCTTAGTCTGTAGTCCTGAAGCTGAAAAGGCCATCTCTTCCCATCAGAGATTTTGTCAGGGGGTCTTGGTTGATTTGGTTGATGAAACAATATTTTCCTGTTTCTATAGAAACAAAAGCAGAACACTTCCGATGCAATAAATCCTTATACACAAATTTCAAAATTAAAATACCTTTAAAATATATATTCTTGTTTAACTTAGTAGCCTTTGCATTTGCAATCCATTGTCTTTTTGCAGTTAGCTCATTAACAGTTAAAAAATTAAAAGAACAAAATCCAGATTTTGTGTCTATTTTCCATCTTTACGTGGCTTATTATATTTTTATTACTTTATTTCTCTTTTTAAAGACTTTCTCTATCCTCTTTCTTTTCTCTCTGAAGCCTATGTACCTTTTACATATATTGGAACCCATTTGCAAGTTTTATTTTTTTCTGAATCTGTTTTCTTGTGAATTCTTAATCATCTTTTAACCAGAAGAGCTTTTAAAATACACTCTCTTAAAGAGCCACACAGTGTTTTCAGGTAAAGCTGAATCAGTAAGTTCTCTTAAAGGGACCACGTCTCTGTTCGTGGCCATCAAACAGAGCAGACCCAAGAAAATGCTACTACTAAAACTGTTTTGTTTCTTATTTGTTCAATGTAACCAGAAATCTAAAATCAGTCACGTGCTACTAAGTCTTCTGTGAGAGTTCAGGAACCAGCCTGGTTACATCTTATACTGCCTGCCACCAGTCTGCCAGTGCCATTTTGAATGTGGCCTGGATGCCATTATTTCTCTGTACAATGACCTGCTTCTGATACAGAATTTGGAAGCTGCTTTGGCTCAGCTTCTGATCTATAACTCTTTCTAATCTTTCTCAGGCTTTAAGTGGATATTTGACCCACAATGGATGCCATCTATTGAAATGGGGTTTTTTGGTCCTGGGCAGCCAGAGGCCCAGACCCTGCTGCACCAGACCCCTGAGCCACCTGCTGCTGTTGCTCAGGTCCCCTGAAATGACTCAGATGCTCATATTAACTTTATGCTGTTTGGCCTATGGTTCAGGCACATTGCTAGTTAGCTCTTATATCTTAACAACCCATTTATTTTACCCTGTCTGCCACATGGTCCCTGGCTCACCTGTGTTCTTTACATGTTGCCCCTTGGGAGGCTTGCTCGATCTGTCTGACTCTGCCCTACTTCTCCTACCTATGCTCTGATTTTTCCTCTTACTTTTTCTATGGTGCCTGTCATGGGCCAAAACAGCTCCTTTATATAAAGATTGATATTCACAGCATACAGAAAGCCATTTCCACATCAGGAAGGAGATGTCTAAGAGAGAATGTAACACAGAGTTGCTGATTACCACCTAACATCAAACATATCAGGTTTTGTCTGATCTAAAATGACTGCTATTGAAAATACTATATTTCTACTTCATTTATATGCAGAAGAAAGATTAATTATTAATTTAATCAGGACATAGTAGTGCTTGCCTTTAATCCAAGCACTCAGAAAGTAGAGGCAGGTTGATATTTGTAAGTTCTAGGCCAGCCTGATCTACAGAGAAAGTTTCAAGTCAGCCAAAGCTACACAGAAATCCTGTCTCAAAACAACAACAAAGAATTAGTTACCTAAAAGTTCAAGTGAAGTGCTGATTTGTCTGTGCATAGTTGCTTCCTGGATACTCTGGTACTTCATACTTTTTTAGTAGCCAAGAACTCTGATATGCAGAGACAAGAGACACAGACTGATTCTGTGAAACAATGGCTTATAGTGGCCATATAACAAGAGATTATGAGTCGAATTAAAGTCAAAAATTGTTGAACAAATCCTTGCATAACTATTATTTATACCATCCTATTTTTATTTTATTTTGTCTTTCTATGTTTTTAAATTTTTATTAGACACCATCTTCATGGGTCTTCAAAATAAGAAAATTTAAAATTGTGCCAAGCTTTAGTGAATGCTTCTTCAGATAAATCATACCATATTTACAAATAGTAAATTTGTTGGACATAGTAACAATGGCTGACAAACACTTGAAAAGACTCTTAATATCATTAGTCATTAGGAAAACACAAAACAAAATCACAATGAACTAGTGCACTCACAAAGATGCCTGTAATTAGTACTATCACAATATACAAAAAGCTGCATATTTTTCTACACCTAACTCCAATATCTCCTTTGGTAATGAATTGTGCCTCTCTCCTACCTAATTGTCCTTTTTCCACAGTTAGTAATATGTCTTTGATATTGGGAAACTAGGCTCCAGTTTTATTTTTTTTTATTTAAAACTGTTTTTGAGTATTTTATACACAAATACTGTATTCACATAGTTTCTATTCTTCTCTCTTCCTTATCTCCAGAGCCTCCTGTGTCCCTACTCCATTTCAAAGTGACTTCTTCTAATGACTTCTTTTCTGATTGATGCATACACACACACACACACACACACACACACACACACACACACACACACACAGTCTTCTGAGTTTATTTGGTGTTGTTCATATGACTGCATATTTAGAGATAAAAACATTGTGCAATTGGACAACCTGTAAGGAGGCTTATTCTTACAAAGAATGATTGTCCCTCTCTCAATAGCAAATGTCTTTAGCTACATCTACAGAAGCGTTTCTCAAACTTCCTAATGCTGAGACCCTTTAATACAGTTTCTCATGATGTGGTGGCTCCCAATCATAAAATTTCATTATTACATCATAACTGTAATTTTGCTATTTCTATAAATTGTAATTTTTGTAAGTAAATATATAATATAAAGGATATGAGATATGTGACCTCCAAAGGAATTATGACTCACAGGTTGAGAAACACTGATCTAGACGCATAGCCTTATGAGATTTCTCCCATCCATGTTGGCAAGTCTTCTTTAGGTTACTATATTGTTGAGGTTTAATGTCATAAATAGAAAACACCATCTCACAACAAATACTCTTACAACATTTCAGTCCCCTGTTCTAAAGTGTTCCCTGGGTCTTAGGCATAGGAGTCAACATATAAATTTATCAACTGAGGTGAGGTAATCCATAATCAGTTTTTTTTTTTGCATTTTGAGCAGTTTTATATTTCTATGATAGTCTCTAACTGCTGTAAAAAAAATAAGATGCTTTGATGAGAGGCCAGAGTTATATAGTTAGAATGTACAGTAGTTTAGGGGAAAAGTTACAATAATAGTAGGTTTTCCTTTTAGGATTCATGACCTCATCTTCCCTGGGTACTTGTACAGTTTTATATCCCTAGATATTAACTCCCTCCAATTGAGCAGGCCTTAAATCCAATAGGACAGCTGTAGGTTACCCCCCAAGATATATGTATCACTATTGTACCCTTGCAAATATTTCCCCATGCTTGTCATTGATAAAGTCCAAGCCTTTAATTGGAACTACTGATTGCTTCCCTCCCTTGGGAGTTTGCATACCGCCTTTAGAAACTATGTGAACTAGTGCTTAAGTAGGAGGTATCCAGGTCAACTACAACTCAAGTCATCCAAGTCTTATGTCTTGAATGTGTGATAGTGTCAGTAATAGGGTTTTATCATCAAGTTTGGGAAGGCAACTAAAGCAAACAGCAATAAAAATAATATCATGGGGGGAAGAGTAGGAAATAGTAAGATTTAAGTGCTACACGCATAAATAAGCATGTATAGAAACACACAAATATGTATATACACACATATGTAATATACATATCTCTACAAAACCACATACACACACATACACAAAGTCAGCTGAATCCATTTAATGTTGCTCACATCTGTGTACATATGTTTAATTCTGATAACTTGGGATTGCCTAATCTTTTGTTGAGTTTTTTTTTCCTTGAGAAAATAAATTACCCTTTCTCAGCAGCCAATGGTGACCTGTAGCTCTTTATCTAGTGGTGGACTTCCTGAAATTTTATCTCATCCGTGTTTCCAGGATGGTGTGGTCAATGTGCAGGTGTTGTTAGGTAACCATATCATTAAGATTTCATGATGCTGCTTTCTGTAATGTCTAGAAAATACTATCTAGCAATTTATCTGCTTCTCCTAATACAAAAATCTTCCTCCATATTGTGATTTAACATTTTTACCTTTCTAAAAGAAGTCATAAAGATAAAGTAGCTAAAAAAATATCTCAGTCAAGAATAAGTGAGAGAAGCTATTATAGCCTCTCTGCAGCTTGTTTTCCAAGCATATTTATAGATGAAGGTCCATGGCACTACTTGGAGAATAACCTGAATATCCTGCTGTAATTATAAGCTGAAATATTATATTGAACCCATTCCCAGGGCACCATAGCCTAGGAAACACTACATATTTATTTAGGGACAAACAATAAGATACATTTAGAGGTTCACTTATGATTTTAAGGACTTTGGGTGTACTTATGGTAAATGCATCCTGTTTGTAAACTAATTTTGATCTAGAAATAGGAAAGACAATATTACCTATTTTAGTTGCTGATGTCACATTCTTTACTATTCCACATAAAAATCCTTTCTATAATCTATTGTTAATTCATTTTACCCCTACCACTGTCAAACATCTTGGCTTATCTCACAGATCTGTATGCTTGAGATTGCCTGCTTGCCTTTATGATACTCATGCCAATTACAGCAATCTCTCTGCTTTACAACTGAACTCTGGTGTTCATCACCTTCACTAGCATTAAGTAATACAGTTCTGTGACAGTGTTCTCTAAATGTCCTTGCCTGAAGCTGTCCGTGCAAGTTCAAAGACCTCGTGGCATTTTGCCATCATCCTTGATGGCCTTCAAAAAAGAAAGTATGCTTTTAAATCTTCTGAGAAACTTCTAATATTTTGAGTTCTCTGTTTTTTCAGAGTGAACCAAAATAAACTTTCCACAACTTTAAATTCTCTGACATCTGTGAAAGTTTTATAAGTACTTCAGTTAGGTAAGCATCAGGCCTGCATTTTAAAAAGCCATCACAGCAAACCTGTAGGGCTACCTGTGTGTTGGGATATTTAAATGCGATTCATTGTGGAAGAGACATGTTAGTAAATTATTTTCTTCTTCATGTTTAACACATTCATAAATTTTTGCATACCTTGTTCTTCAGATTAATTGCAGAGCTTATGATCCCTTTGATTGATAACATATTTCATCAAAGAGTAGTAGTCAGTAGTGAAAAATCAGATACGTGGGTATTTCATAACAGGAACAAGGATTATAATGAGCAAATATAAAGGGAGAACAGAGAATCCTTTGCAATCTCTATGAAGAAGGAGATGTGTTTTTGAGTTTGTCATTATTACCATCATCATCATCACCACCATTGTCATCATCATCATCATTTTCATCATCACCATCGTCATCATCTAAATAGGCTAAATCTAATGGCCTGGATTCTGCAAAATTTGTACATTTAGTCTCTCCAGATCTAGTTTTATAAAGGTCTCAACTCCAGGCTGAGAGCTCTACTTATTCCATTACAGACCCTAAATTTAATACAGAAGATATATTAAGCCAAGAAATTGTTTTCCTTTGCAGCTTTGACACCACAGTCTGATTCTAGATTTGACTATCAGCATGGTGTTGAAAACAAAATAACCTATATAACCCACATTTTAAAGTTTTTCCTCCAATAATGCTTAGGTTTTAATTATAATTTTTATACCTGTTTATTTCTGATAAAAATTGCACTAAATCTACTTAAAAGATTTTCACAGGCACTAGTGAGTTCTAATTTCCCCCAAATTAAGTTTGGTTTATAAAAGCCATGTTACATTTGTAGATTCTTCCAATAATGCTAATTTCATTGAAAAAAATTCAATTAAAAAGGTAAAATTGAGGGTCTAAGGAATGTAAGTCAGTTTATATAGTGCTTGCCTAACATTCATAAAGTAATGGGTTTGAGTCTGAGCATCATGGTAGATATAGAAGTACCAGGACTTCAAGTATATTATTGAATACAGAGCAATTTTTAAATTGTTTTGTCTTTAAATTGTCATCTCTTAGACAAAATACTTCCTTAACATCAAGACAAGATGCAAAACACACAGATTTTACATATAAATATTTATAATATACAAGTTTAAAATCTATTCTATAAAATTTCTCCAGTGTATTTCCTTGATGCACATATCCTCATATAACCCATGTATAAATTTATACCTCTTATATGACACTAGAATATGCTGATACCAGATAGATCTGTCCTTAAAATCTCTGTTAGCTTCTCTCTATTTGTTTAAATACTTCTGCTCCATAGAATGAGAATCCTAGTATCATGCATGTGAAACATATACCCTGCTACAACCAAAATACCCACAATAATCTGCATCTTGTTCATCACTCAGATTCTCTCCACTGTAGATATAAAACAGCTTCAGAACATATATACTAGTATATACTAGAGAACTTCATACAGATATTGAATTAAGAGATAAAATTTATGAGTTTCAACTAAAACTAGTGGTCAAAAAAGGAATGTATAGGCTACTAGGGACAGAAGCATCTCTGAAGGATATCTAGAATGGTGTCTATAGTGAGAAGAACCTAGACAGAAAGAACTTGTCTTGCACAAATATTTAATAATATTTAAATAAATGTTAACATGTCTAATAATATTTAAAAATACTATTATTTGAGAGAAGAAAGCAGAATTTACATATCTATATCCATGGCTGCAGGAAAGATGATATAATATTTAAATGCTTAAATTTTTAAATGTGTGATAATGAAGATAGATGGTGATAAAATGTATGAGGAGATAATACGAGAAAGTCCATTAACAGCAAGAGTTGATTTAAGCTCCTGGTTAGAAGATTTTATTGCTATGATTTTTAAAGATTTTAATTTTTATGTGTATGAGTGTTTTTACTCTATGTATGGGTATCCACAATGGTCATATGATGCCTACGGTAGCCAGAAGATGGTAGAAGAATCACTGGAATTGAGTCACAGATAGTTGTGAAGTGCAATATAGGACAATATAGGAGTACTGAGAAGCAAACACAGATTCTCTACAAGAATGCTAAGAGCTTTTGATCACTGAGAAATCTCTCTATTCCCTACTACTCTGATTATTTCACTAAATTATTTGGGGCCTCAAAAGTTTTCCTATTTAAAGAAATAATGTTGAACCAAACAATTTCAAAGATTGTTTCTAGTTCTAAGGTCTCATTTCTCATTTCCACTCACCCCATCATTCAAAAGTTGTATCCTAAATGTGGTTTTATCTTTTCAGTTAAATATTAGCAACACAAAACCTTTGAAACAAGTCTTAGAACTTTTAAGCATGATTTTATTATGATTGTATAAATATAAAAAACTTATTCACTATATATATCAAATAAATATTCTGGAATAAACTGGAATTTGCAAATATATTTGTAAGCTGGAATAAACAAATATAAGTAAATAAATATTGCATATTGACAAAAAGAAGACATTCAGCTGGGGATATAGCTAAGTTGGCATACAGCTGAGTATATAACTCAATTGGTGCAGGGAAGCATGAAACTTGGTTTGATTGTCTGTATTTTGTTGTTAAAAGTTTCTCTGTCCTGCCAAGCTGGTCTCACAGCCATTTAGTCCCAAATAATTTTAAAAAGGCTTATATTAATTATAAACTTTTTGCTCTATGTCTTAGGTTTATTACTTGCTAACTATTACTCTTAAACTAACTCATGATTTTTATCCATTTTTAGGCACCTAACTCTACCCATCTTCTTGTGTGAGAGCTTAGCACTATGGCAGAGGTACTGGCAGGAACCACATTTACCACTCCAACTCTGAGGAATTTTAGGGTCCATACATACTACCAGGAAGTAAAGCACCACCACCCACTGCAAAAACAACAACAACAACAACAACAAACAACAACAACAAACATCATTTAAGTGTTTGGCAGCAGGGCCTCTTAAAAGGGACACTCACTTTTTGTTGCTAAAGTTGAGTCAGGAAGCCTTTCTTAAAGGCGTTATGACTGTTTGCAGCCAGCAAACAGAACATCCCAGGAAAATGCTGTTACCAAGAAACCGTATTTGACTCTGTTTCCATTTGTCTGTATAAACAAAAATCTTAAATCTGTTGTATGCAGCTTGTGCTTGTACCAAGGCTCCTGTGAGGCTGTGGGAAACTGCCATACTATAGCTCAACCTGCAAACTGTGAACCCACCATGTTGCACCTCAATCCAGCAAGATGTTCTGTACCATGGCCCACTTGAGAAACACAACTAGGAAGCAGTGTTGGCTCAGTTTTTGTGTTCTAGAACACTAAGATTTCTTGGGATTTATTTGTATGCACATGTGATAAATTGGAACACTATTTGTAGTTGGTAGTTTTTTCTGTCCCACCCTGTTTGCCCCACTGTTTATTTTTGTTTAGAGGGTTGGTTATTGGTTATAGTCAATCTCTTCCTAAAGAATAAAGGGGAATATAGAGAAGATAGTATGAAAGGTAGCTTATTGAATCTACTTTTAAAAACAACTACTTGTTTTAAATGTTACGTTGATATGTATTTTGGTTTATTACTACACATTTAAAGTTAACTTTGTTATAATATATATATACATATATATATATATATATATATATTTCTACTCTTGATTAAGGTATATTCATGTAATTCATTTAAAATTGAATGTATAATTAAGAAATACAGATTAATAGTTATCTATGATAATCAAACTTATAGTCAATGTTAGGTATTTTAGATATACCAAAATATATTTCAGTTAGATAGGTAATCTTCAAATACTGCAAATACCTACAGAATATGCTATTTAAAATATTTTATGAACTTAGGCTTTTCTGGACAGTAAGACATGTTTACTCCTGGCAACACCAATATACTTCAATGAAGATGAAGGGCATCAAAGAAACTCCATATAGAGTTTACATTCTTTATGGCAAAAGTTAGCCACTGGGAAAGAAAGTGTTCTTGCTTCAACTGCTGATGATATGAAGTCAAAACTGAACATGAAGGAACCATAGGAAAATGACCATTGTACTTTTACAGAACAAGTTGAGATTGTCCTTCAGGTTCCCACTTCACAGAACAAACTGTCTGACAATCTGAAGGACACAGGAAAAAGCAATTAACAAGCATAGGCAAAATGAGTGGAACAGTCCTTCAAATTTCCTGCTTTTTATGTCTGCCAAAGACTCTCTGCCTGTAGGCTGAAGATGAATGCCCCAACATTGCAGAGGAACTGTGGGAGACTCTCAGGTAGCCAGATATCACTATCATTTCTAGAATTTGGAAGTTTTCTGCAATGTAATTCCTGTTTACTCAGGTGATATTATGTCTTTCTGGGGCCTTTTATAAATATAAAACTAGATACTTATAGTTTTCTTTAATCATGATAAAAGGTAAATTAGATTTAAAACTTGAGATTCACAAAATATAGGATAATGATAGAGTATATTCTTTAATTTTGCTAAATATAAATTAGATATAACTCTCTTACTTGTTAACTGTTTTGTTATATATACTTTTACTATGTTAAAATTGAAACCTTCTCTTTTGACTAGACAGGAAAGGGAAAGTGACCTGGGATGTCTTTTGAATATTGAAAATGTGCTTTATTATCATTTGTTAATAAAGAAGCTGGTTGGCTTATGGTAAGGCAGCTTAAAGTTAGACAGAAAATCAAAGCAAAGATAAGGATGAAGAAAGGTGGAGTCAAGGATATGCTGCAGGCTGCCACGCAGAAAGAAAAATGTAATGAACACAGGTAAAGCCATGGAACACTTGGCAACACATAGATCAATAGAAATGGGTTGAATTTCTAAGTTATAAGAGGTAATTAGTAGAGATTCTGAGCCACAGGCCAAAGAGTATGCAATTAATATAAGCCTCTGAGTATTATTTTACAAGCAGCCATAGAATTGACCACAGGTGGAAGAGTTTTGTGTGACCAAGGGGACTGGATTGGAAAGATAAACATCCAGCTATAGTATTTCATAAAACCAGATGTGCTATAAAACTCTAGATATGAAGGCAAAAGTATAAGAAATACAGATTTTCTTGAAAGTTCAAGACTCATTTAAGCTATGTGAGAGAAGCTATGCTTTAAAAATAGGTAAATGAATAGATGAATAAAATGATAAATAAATATATAGATTATATAGATAGATAGAGATTATAGATGATGTTGAAGATAGATGATAGACAAAAATATAAGTATGTGTTTAATTTTGACAAAGATATAAGACAGACAAAAATTGAGAGGTTCCTTTGTAGAACCAGTTTAAAGAAAACAAAGGCAAAAAGTGATTAATCATAACTGTGAGCATGCTAACCAGAGAAGCATGGTAAGGCAAGCCAGATAAATAAAGCACTTGCTCTCCCAAGCCCGTGTTATGGATTCCTAGAAAATATTTAGTGAACTAATAAAACTGTGTTTGACAGAACTGCAACTTAAAATTTATACAATTTATCTGTAAATAGTTTGCTCATACTCCACTCCCACCATGTGAGTGTGTATGTGTGTGTATGTGTGTGTGCATGTGTGTGTGTGCATATATGTGTTTGTGTATGTGATGTGTATGTCCATTTGCTTGTGTTAATCTGTGTATGCATGTGTGTGCACATGTGTGTACGTGTGTGTGCATGTGTGTATGTGTTCATGTGTGTTTGTGTGTGGGTGTGGGGTTTGTGTGCATGTGTGTGTGATATGTGTACATAGGTGTGTGGTGTGTGTGCATGTGTGTATGTTTTGTGTATGAATGGGTGTGTGCATGTGTGTATGTGGTATGTGTACTTGCATGTGTGTTTGTGTTGTGCATGGTGTGTATGAATGTGCATGTGTTTGTACATGTGTGTGGTGTGTATGTGTGTGCATGTGTGTGCATATGTGTGTGCATGAGTTTGTGCATGTGTATGTGTGCATGTTCATGTGTGTGTGTTCATGTGTGTGGGTGTGTGTGCATGTGTGTGTGTATGCATGTGTGGGGGCAGTGTGTGATCTATTCATCTACTTTCATTGTCATCTCATGTGTGATTAGATATTTACCCTCTAATATCTAAGGAGAGCAAGATAATTGCAGAATAAAGTATAATTCTTTAATATTTTGGTCCTTGTAAAAAAGTCATGAATGATTGTTTTTAATTTTTTACATTTAGTCATAGGTTTTGGGATATTTTCCTCATACTGTACAGTAGAATGAAGAAGAAATGATAAAGGCATCACAATTATGTTGGAGATTATTGCACTCTCTAGTCCGGGCTATAAAGACTTCCATTAGAGTTTAACCTGTCTACCCAAGTAACCACAATTTGAAAATTTAGTATTGTCATTTATAATCTGAGAAATGAATACAAGTCCAAATGTATGTCAAATCATTCAGCCAGCAAGGATGGTGACTGTAAACATCTCTATTATTTAAATATGTATCTATTAAAATCACAGTTTTGAAATAATGCCTCAAACATGAAAATGAACTCAGAATCTAGTCCAGTATGTCATTTAAAAATGCCACAGCGAAGATTAGTTAGTGTAGTCTCCTTCCTCTAATTTCCTGACTTCTAATATTCTTATGTCTTAAAATCTATCCCAGTAACTAAATATCAAGTACTTTGTTGAACACATAACTAATAGTCCCATAAACCTCTACACTGTAACCATCTTGTTCAAAACTAACTCCTCCCTGAGTGCCAGTTTTAAGAACATATAATGATCTTCACTAGCTCCTTGAATTAAAATTTTCATTTCTCATTTTTTGCTTTGTTTTGTTAAGTGGTTTCCCATAAAAATAAATAAAAGCCATTATTTGTACTTTGGTACCTAATATCTAGTTCCTTATGTCTGTATGTCATGCGCTGGTGGTATTACTTTAGAAAGAGGTTTCTATAAATATCTAACTGGAAGAGGTAGTGTTCCCTGAGCAGGTAGCCATGAAGTTCCTGTTCATGATGGGCTATTGTGATCTAAAACCACAATGAAAATAAACCCTTTCTCCCTTAAGTTTTTAATATCAGATATTTTGTCAGAGCAATAAGAAGTATATCTATAATAGAAATTTAAAGCATATTTGTCATTTAATATTATTTTCCATTTGGAATGATCAATAATAAACTCTCACATTATAATAATGAAATGTGAAGACTGAGTCAGATGAGATAAAACACGTTGAATTCAGTAAATCAAGCATATACAACCCTCACATGCATATGCATACCATATTACACAAACCACACATACACCATACCACATGCCCCACAATACCACACGTACATACACACACCACACATTTGCACATACCACATCATACCACACATACACATCCCACACCCCCTACATAATCCCTCCCCCAACACAAACCACATACACAACACATCCTACACACCACACATGCCACAAACACATACCACACACAAAACACATGTACACCATACCCTATATACACACCACACCACACCACGCACACATGCTACACACACACACACATCACATCCTATATACACATCACAAATATCACAAATTTACATCTATCACACTACACCACACATATACTCCTCATGCCCCACCACACCCTTCACATACATCACATTACACATATATTCCCCACACTCCCTACCACAACACACACACACATACCACCACCACCACCACCACGACCACCACGACCACCACCACCACCACCACTACCACCACAGTCCCTCATGTCATGTTTGGTTTCCAGCTGGCCTTCTTGACTAGAAAAAGCAATGTCATTTGGACTGGTCTTTTAGGTTTCAGAAGCCCATGGCGAGATCTGTTTCCTCTTTTCCCAGCCTGTTGCCTACAGACCAGAATGTAGCTCTCAATTACTTTTTCAACAGCACCATAATTGCCGTCATGTCAATACACTCCCTGCAATGATGATATGAACTCACCCTTAGAACTGAAAGCAAGTACCCAATTATATGCTTTCTTTTATAAGATTCCTCGTCGTCCTGCTGTCTCTTCAGAGACTAACATAAAGGACTTGTTGTCAAGTATCATAGTTGCTAGCATTTAACAGTATTTCAAAATTTATAGAAATAGCTGACACAAACACAAAACTGCCACTTCCACCCTCATTAGTATATTGCTTCCTGATATGTCCCTTTATTTACAATAAATTACTATATTTTGTAGATGATAGATTTATTGACTATTTTTTGGCTCAGGGGAATATGGTGATTTTTAAATATTTTATAGGAAATATTAAATATTAAGATATATCTACTGACATTAGGCTTTGCCAAGCAAGGCAACTTATATATTTATATTTTATGTATACTTAGAACATTTTAATTTATTATATGATTTTCTTTCTGAATGTCCAGCATAATGATGCAGTATGCTGTTGATAGAAAAAAAAACTGCAAATTTAATTAAGCATTCTCCTCAAGAATTACAGCAAAAAAAATGACTTTGAACCTTCAAAATCTCTCTGAGAAAAGAAAAGAAGTGTTCGTGTTATGTTTACAGACATAAGTTTAATTAACTATTGTGTGAATTTATAGATCACACCTCACACATTTAATTAAATACTGTAAGTAGTGTCAGAGGTTTGAGCCATCAAAAAGCAAGCATAACTCAAAAGCAATAACTTAAAGTAATGTTTTCTGCAACTTAATTACTCAACATTGAAAAAAATACCTTTATATGGAAAGCTTAGTCTTAAACTAAATTTAGAAACATAATTCTACACACACACACACACACACACACACACACACACACACACACATACTTTTTTATATAGTAGTGAGTACCAAATTAACATAAACTTCTCAGCCCTAAGTAAATGTTTATTTTTCATTAATTTCTGCAGCTTAGGAATCACGTTGCAATTTAGTTGAACAGTCTGCCTTGGTATCTCTCACAAGGCTCCTCAGATAACTGGCAGAAGTTGAGATCTTACTTGAAGTTTCAATAGGAAAGATTCTATTTGTAATCCGTTTTGAGCACTGACAAGATGGGTATGCCTTTGTGCAGTCAGGCAGAATCTGTAGTAACTTTTGGACTCTGAACAAGAGACCACCTTGCCATGTAATTCTTCCACATAGAAAATTGCTTCATTAAAATTAGCAATGAACAGAGCTAATACTGTTTGTTAGCAAGATTGAAGTTAGTATAATTTTCTGCAATGTACTCATAGGTTCTGTCCACAAACAACTGGGGAGAAGTAAAACCCCATGAGGCAGAGATCACCTACTTTGACAGGAGTGAATACCATGAGTCATTTATAGCCTAATCATAAGGTGTTTCTCATATGAACAAGTCCTACAAGCCACAAATACTTGTGATAAAATATAAAGGCAACCAAAGTACCATTGCCATATTGATAGTTTCACTCCTTACCATGTTAACATGGTGGTAATTTTAACATGGTAATGGTTAACATGAAGTGATATATCAAAGGAGGAAAGTATATTAATTCTGCAATTACTAAAGCCATCTGAACATAAAATGCTGACATTTTAGTTAAGCTTTGGAGTAATGGAAATGGGAAGGAAATATGAAATGAAAATCATTGTTAGCAACTAGCTGTTCCCTGTATAGGGAGAATAAACCTGAAGGAGACAAAAGGAGAGCGTGTGTTCTCAGTCTTAGCAACTAGGAAAATCTGGGAAAGTAGCTTCAGGAGAGAGACTATGAGGTAAGCTTTAGACAAAATAGAGGTAATGTAAATTAAAATGTTCAAAAGATGTTCACCACGAAAAAGGTAGAATTTATGCTACAAAGAGGAGCACACTTTCAGAAATATAAAACTGTCCTCCAAAAAATTATGTTTGTCTTCAAAAGTATGTGATGGAAGCCTGCATTGTAGAGAGAAAATAGAAGTTTGTGTTAGATGAATCTTTAAGGTAAGTTTGGTTTCATCCATTCTGAACCTGAAAATGAATAAGAAAGTGTGAGATGACACTTTAACACTATCTCTCCATCAGTGCTCTATTACAGCCACCCTTATTGCCGACCCTGCCTTTTCCCACACCCCGTCCTGAACCTAAGGTTCCTGTTTGGAAAATAAGCAAATCCCTTTGGTCCTCCCAGTCTTAGGATGACAGAAAAAAACAATCACTTGTGTCTCACATACCTATGGAGTGTGAGTTAATATAAATGACCTAAGAGTGTAAGTAGTCATAATAAATGAAGGTTAATACCACTATCATTTGATGATGGTGATACACTCTTTATAAATTTTTTGTAATCCTGAACATTCTAAATTATTCCAAACGAGTTAAGAGAAATCTCGTTTGAAGGAGAAACAGCTAATATTATTATTAATTAATTAAAATATATATTAACTTTTATATATCATAATACTCTCCAAATATTTGGATGTATGCATATTCAGCAAATATCTTATAATTTAATAACATATGACACAATTGATTTGGTTATTGTGTTTTTCATCACTAGAGTGAATATTGCATGAATACAGAGATTTCTGTCACTCATTTCTGTGCCCTTTCTAAAAAGAGTGTCATCTGGCAAGCACTAAGCTTTCAGTATGATCTATGGGATACAGTACACCCTCCATTTACTTATAAACTTGTCTCTACAAATAGTTATCTGTGGTGAAGTACAGCACAAAATATGATTATTTGGACTCTAAAGAAAGAATATGCTTATTCAATATGCATTACAAAAAATAATTGTAACTTGTCTGTCTTATTGTTTAGTTCATCTCTTCGACCAATTTTAAAAGTAAAATTATGTCATAATTAAGTATGAAAAAGTATACTATAGAGAAGGTATTTGTATTTGCAGTTTCAAATATCCATTGAGGTTTTGGTGTATTTTCCTTGTGAAAATGAAGATGACAAGAACTACTATAAATGGCTTACTTAATTAATAACTTCAGTTGCTTTAGGTTAATTTCTTGGAATATTTAGAATAGCCAACACAATCAAAACTGGTATTATTTTGAGGATTTGGAGAATATATTTATATGTTTAATTTTCTAGTTAAACATAAGTCTTGATACTTAACAGTTTGGATCACTAGGAAAATTAATGATATCAAGAAATATTTGGACTCAAAAGTGATCTTAGTTTCCTTTTGTGTTTACAATTTTGTCACTATAAACATGATTTAACTTTCTAATTTTGAAGGTACAGCCTGTCATAATAGACGGATGCTCCCTGTGCTGTGCCAACTCTCAGTGAGCATGCCTGGCTCATGGAGTGCAGAGAGTATTGTTTGTGTTTGTGATAGAGACAATTTGCATAATTATTTGCATTCAGTCTTGAATCAAACATCAGAACCACATTTTTTTTTAAGAATGAGATGTAAGAGCCATGCAGAAATTATGGACAGAGCAGGATTGAAATGGAAGTATAAACAGCATCAAGTAAGTTAGCCAATTGAAACGAACATAGACACAGTTAATTCTCTAAAAAAGAAAATATTAGCAAATACCTACTACACAATGGACCCTGGGTTGTGGTTTTTAATATAATCCTTGCCCTACAAAGACTGTGCATCAATAATATAAAGATATTTGTGTACTAATATGTGTAGCTGGCTATTATTTTTCAAAATTAATTTGTAGCTTTCTTTATTCTTGAGAGTCTTATATATACATGATTACAACAACTTATGGTTATATTTCCCCTTATTCCCTTCTTCAAGTACATTAATGTAAGACATACATTCCTCTTCATTTTATGTCCTTTTTATAATTTACTCGAGTGACACCTCTCTCTCTCCCTCTCTCTATCTATATATCTTTCTCTTTCTGTTTTTGTGTGTGTGTGTGTGTGTGTGTGTGTGTGTGTGTGTGTGTGTGTGTGTGTGTGTGTGTGTGTGTAGCCATTCACTTGAGTATAGGAATTCTGTCTTTGGTCATATCTCAAAAATGTAATTTCCTCCCACACAGCAACTATCAGCTCCTAATAGCTCTTTAGTGAAGAATGGGGTCTGATGATCACCTATGCTAGAATTTCTGGCTGGCTTGATCTTCTGAAATTTTTATACAGAAGTACAGCCACTGGACTTTCAAAATAAAGTTATGAGTAATGGAAGTTATTTTTTGAAAAGTATATTGTAAATCTATTTTAATATTACCTTTAAATTGTGTATATTTTTGAGAATTCCATATAGTATATTTTGATCATATTTACCCCAACTCCTCTTCTTAACCTATCTTGGCACTTTTACTTCTGGAGACGCCCAAAAAAAACTGACTCATTTTGTCTGCAGAGGCCATCAATTGTCCTTAGATTCTCACCAGTGAGGGCTTACCACAATGCTAAAAAGGTGACTGACTAGATCTTATGTATATTTTGTTCATGCAATCACAGGTCCTATGAGTTCAGAATTTTACTGGTCCTGTCTTGTTCAGAAGATACTGTTTTACTCTATTCTCCCCAAATTCTGGTTCATATAATCTTTCCACAGCATCTCACCTCATGCACAAAGGTCCCTGATCCTTGGAGAGGGACTGTGATAGAGATACTTGACCTGTGGTTGAGCATCTCACAGTCACTATTTGTCTTACCTCAGTCAAAATGGCTAAGATTAAGAAGAAAAAGATGGGGCTGGAGAGATTGCTTAGCAGTTAGGATAATTTGTACTTTTGTAGAGGACCCAGGTTTGTTTCCTTGCACTTACATATTTATACATAATTGTATGTATCTCTAACTGTAGATGATCTAGTGCTACATTTTAGCCTCCATAAATACTGTGCACTTTGGATGTGCTTACATACAAACAGGAAAATTACTTATAACTATAAAATATTTTATTATAATAAAGCAACAATAATAGAAATGAAGAAGGAGAATTGCACCTCAAAGGACCAGAAATTGTTTTTATCAGAAAGACAGAAGAAAATTTTAACTGCCTAAAGAAGGACATAGTTATAGAGTTACAAGAAGCTTATAAAACATCAAACAGATTAGACCAGAAAATAAAGCTTTCTTAGCACCTATTAATCAAAACATTAAATATACATACAGAACAATCAAAAAATAATACAAAAAGTTATAACAGGAAAAGGCAAGTATAAAGGCAGACCAATTGCAATTATACCTGACTTAAAAAGGGAAACTTCCAAGACAGAAGGTCTTAAACAGATATCCTGAAAAATTGTAAGAGACCACAGATGCCAGCACTTGTAGTTTCTGGCCCTGCCTAGAAGTTCTAGACTCAAAGTCCCAAAGAAACACAAAGAGGATTATATTGATTACAAGCTGTTTGGTCTATGGCACAGGCTTATTACTTGCTAACTCTTATACTAAGTTAACACATATTTCTGTCTATTTATAGCCATGTGACTTGGTACCTTTTCTAAGAGCAGCATTCTTCAACTTGTTTCCTCTGCACCTTCCTGTCATCTGCCTGCCACTCTGCACTTCCACTTCCCAGAATTCTCCTAGTCTGTTTGCCCTGTCTCTACTTCCTGTTTAGCTACTTGACCAATTAGCATTTTATTAAACCAATATGAGTGACAATTATTTATAGTGTACAAGAGCGTAGTTCCATAGTAAGCACTGACTATTATACTCCCTATCATTTCCAATCACCATAGAGAAAATAAGATATTCCATAATATAGTCAAATTTAATTAATATTTACCCATTATACAGCTTTAAAAAGATACTATAAAGAAGACTCCAAAAAAGCTCACCACATCCACTAAACAAACAAAAAATATCTCACAGCAGCAAAACAAAAAAGAGAAACTCACACTCGCATTATAACCACCATCAGCAAAATAACAGGAAACAACAACCATTAGTCATTGATATCTCTCAGTATCAATGGACTGAATTCTCTGATAAAAAGACACAGGCTAACAAAATGATGTTTTTCAAGTCAGTATAAAAATGAATATGCTTGTGTTTTGGATACTTGCCCACTAAGTTTAGCATTTAATTTATAACCAACTCTTGGGGATATAGTTTTTAATAATCCCAAATCACTATGATAAATTTAGATTAATTTGATGTATGTTCGCCATGGGAAGACACAGAAAAAATATTTTCCCTAAGAAAGTTGAGCTTCAAACTACATTTTTTAATTGAAAATTGCCCCATTGGAAAGTTCAGCATGAAATGTCTGCTGGACTACAAGGGAAGAACAAACAGTAGGCTCTGGCAGCTCAGCTGATGAAAGGAAGGCATAGAACCAGGAAGTTAAAAGAAAAAAAAAAATGGAAGAGGGAATAATACACTCACAACAAGGATCTTAAACTTTTCTTGATGGGATATTTATGATTAGGCAAAAAGCAGGAGAAAAACTGGGTTATAAAAGTAGAAGCATCAGGATCTTGCCTTGAACTCCATCAGTAGAAATGTGTTGTCCTCTATCACTGAGTAAATTGCATGTCATACTTAAGTACCTACCAACATTTCTTACATTCTAGAGTACCCAGGCAAAGCTCAAACATTCTCTTATATTCCTATCTCAGAAAGATTTAAATTTTGAAGATTACTTTTAGACTAACAGGGTCAAATAAAGACAGGCACTTGTTTTTATGGTACAAACAGATATACATTTTAGTATAATTTGTGGTGATTTAGAAAAGATATTTTAAGAGTAAATGGGTACAAATAAATGAGAATACAGATTATAATATTCAATTGGGTAGCAGTGTATGGAACTGAACAAAATGTAACTCACATTTTGGGTTTCCAGCATTTCCTAACAGCATGGACTTTTGGAAACAGCAAAATGATGTGTAAAAATTGCCTAGTATGCATGGGTATTTTATACTTAGCATGACTGTGTCATGTAACAAAACAGTATTACATTAATGATGTGGGATATCTTTCTGTGAATATGTATGCTTTATTATTGGTTAATAAAGAAACTGTTTTGGCCTATGGCAAAGCAGCTTAGAGGCAGGCAGGAATTTCAAGCACAGATAAAGGAGAAGAGTAGATATGTGGGATTCTCTGAGCTGCTGTCAAAAAAGCAAAATGTAAAGGAACTCAGGTTATGCCATGGGGCCACATGGCAATATGCAGATGATATGGGTGGCTTGTACTGCCACCTGGGGTCAGGGTGATGTCTGGCCTATGCAGTTCCTGAGGGGTTTGTCTGGGGCCTTGGCCCCACTACAACCAGAAGGTTAGAGGTCTGTGCTGATACCAGAAACCAAATTGAAGCCTATAATCTGTGCTCTCAAGGATCCTAAAGAGCAATTTAACTAATTTGGTGGTGATATTGATGACAACAGACACATAGCTGAGAAAGATAGACACAGGAGACTTCTGTAATACTTCTAACTCTACCCCAACCAGCATCTTCCAATACTACTACTAATAATAATGATAATAATAGTAACAGCTGAAACACCAAGCTATCAAAGATACTAAAAGCTGTGATAGAATGTTGAAGTGTCAGTTCCTACAATATATGTCTTGTAAGAGGGGTGCAAGTGGGGAAGACAAGCCACTGAGAGTTTGAGCATAGTCCTGTAAGTATGTAGATTATATAAATTGGATTTTTAAAAATTTCAGTGGGTAGGGAGGTCACCAGTGTTAGAAGATAGACAGGGAGGGAACGGGAAGCAAATGTGATAGAATATGTCTGATGGGAAGTCCCCAAAGAATCAATAAATATACGTTGGGAAAAAAATTAAAAAAATGAATAGAAAAATACAGAGTATCCTATAGTGCAATTTTCTCTTAGAAATGGCCAATACAAAATAAATAAGAGTGTTTCACAATAAATTAATAGAATTCTGAAAGAAGGAAGCATTTTGTCATGTCTTGCCTTGAAAGCAAGCAAAGAATAAACAGTTGATGTAACTGTGACAGTGAAAGTCAGGAAACAAATGTCTGAGTCTTCAGGAGCAAACACTGTGAGCTAAGGACTGGTTTATGTGGCAACACATAGTTTCACTATGAAAGGATTTGTAAACTATGGAACTACCTAGAAAAAATAAAAATTCCTAAGATTTATCACTTTATTGTAGCTGTGTATATATTTTACTTACAGTTGAAGAATGTAACTTCCTCAACATGATTTCTAAGAAATAGAATCTAATTCAGAAGATATGATCTGATTAACATCAAACTGAGCTTTCCTTATGACCATCCTACCTGCTTTGTTATTATCAGTAATATGATATTGGTAATGAACAAAAACATCTCATTAGTAAAACACTGTTTGTCCTATTCTTAATATGTCATCCAGGCAGATAATGTAAAAAGCTTTAACACATAAACCACCCAACCTTTTCTATAACCAAATTTCTTTTCAGTTGTAAATTCTTCAGTGCAAAAGATTTATGACTACATGTATAAAAAATAATATTATGAATGTTGTGATAGCATATGTACTGCTTGATATATATATCCCCAAAGACTATCATACCTTTGACACATGCAAAGACTTAACTTATTCTTGCAACATTTTCCTTATTAGCTCTTCAGATATGGCTCTTTGTTTGTGCATAAACAATCTTAACTCTAACCCCTAGGAAAAGATAAAATTTTAATGAGATACAGTGTAATAACTCAATATTTTTAAAAAGTTAAATATACCAGGTTTGAAAAGAAAACTCAAAGTACCCCTGGGGATCTAAGCAGTAAGTCTCAGTATAAGACTTTATCAAAGGATGCTCCTGAAATTGTGCCATTCTAAGCAAGAGCTGCTACCAAAATGTAGCCAGTTAAGTCTAAATGTTAATTAGGTGTTATTAAAAACACAGTTGCTTAGTTATACTAGCCACATTTTAAATACTCATTGGCTATGTGGCTTGAGGCTACCATATTAGGCATTACAAATATGTAGTATCTTTCTGAGTACAGAACTAGCTGATAGGTGATGTTAGTTAAATGTGGCTCATCTTCTTAAATGAATCAACTCCATTTTTCCAACCCACTTCAGGAAATTAATATTAAAAACTTTCAGAGAAGTTTTTTCAGCATCCAAGTTATCCATTTATCCAATGTTTGCTAGGATTTTACAGAGGGTATTGGTGAAGAATATCACACTGTTTGGTCTACACATTATTTAGGAGACACAACTTCCCACAGGGACTTGCAGATCTAATATTAGAAAAGGCAGAAATGGAAGTTTCTAATATTCTACTAATGTTCTACCAATGTACACCATTGGTGTTTATCCCAATCTGTTCACATCTGTACAGGTAGAACTACAATGAATACGAAAAGTGCTTAGTCTATTTTGTTCATCTGTTTAGTTTAATCTTAGTGTGATAATAGAGATGGTATTGTTGGATAGTCTTCATTTGTCAGTCAGCTAATTAGAACAGAAGCAAACCTCTTTAAAGCATCCATTCCCTAAACAGGCATCTGAGCTACTGTGTGCTAAGCTCTTTGATGTTATGCCAAAACTCCTGGCAGGTAGACCAAAGCAGAAAGAAGCCCTGGAGCCATTTACCTGCCCTCTTTATGTCTGAATTATACTCCCTTTAAACCCAGTCCTGTGATAAAGTAATTTCATATTCTTATCAAGTTTAAGAAAGCTAGAATTTCTTGCTTCAAAGGGTCCATTTTATTATGCAGTAGTTTTCATCTTTGCAGAGAAGGGGGGAGGTAAAAGAATACTCTCTCAGGATATAGCACTACCAAGCATTCATTTTCACTATACAAATTGTCTTTGCTCTGTATTTTTACTTGATTTATGACTGAAGATTGCAGATCATATCTCACAGTTTCTTGTGGTCTGATGATAATACACTTGCTGGAAAAATTTCCAGACCTCAAATTGGTTGCAGCATGAATTTCACAGTCAATCTGCCAGGAATTCATCACATCTCTTTTAACAGGTTTCAGACAAGGAAGTCATCCAAAGCCTGTAACTAAGGGTTACAAATGAAGGTGCAGTGCAATCATGAATGGTGGAGTCAGGTTGCAGCTCTGAATTTCAGATCCCTAGAATAAACGTTTAATAAGAGCTTGTTGATCACCTGAACCACTTTGGCTATCCCTTTTCTCATTCTGATTATGCTGTCATCTTATTCCATGATGTGCATACCCATATCTCCTGTTGGGTTCAAATCCTATAGTACAGTCACTGAAAGCATATGACAAAACAATTCCTCTGATATATTATTATGGATCCTACTTGTTTCATTTTTTCTTTCCTTTCTTCAGTATATTATTCAGACCACTTGTATCTCCTTGCCTCTAGACATTATTCTTTCTAATATTAAAATTAGAAATAGCTTGAAACTCAGAATTCTTTTTTATTCATTTGGACACAAATTTGTTGAATAAATTATTGTAAAAACAAAGAGGAATTTGTGAGGATGAATTCTAAAAAGAAGCAAAAGAGAGAAACAATGTTTTTCTAGAGTTGGAAAATAAAAGTGTCAGCAAATTGGTGCTACACTAGTATTTTTTTTTAAATGGGGATGAGAGAACATGGTGTAAATTAGGGATATAAACTTAGAAAATAGTATACTACCAGATGTGAAAAACTCCTCCATATTTATATTCTTTGGCACAGAAACAAGATAATTAAGAAGGCTTGAATGCTCTTGCTGAGAAATGCATTGTGCACCATGTGGTCCCATGTATTGACTGTTATGGCACAACAAATCCTACTTTTCTCAAGTAGGCCAACCAGCCACATGAGTTGCTACCTCATCTGCTGTGAAAGTAACAATTCTTTTGGAAAAAGTAAACAAAAGCAATGTATAATAGCTTGTTTTTCTTACTTGAACATTTACCTTGTGTCATCTTCAAGGGATTCTAGATTGTTGGTCTCACCAACAGAAACCAATATAAATTTTGTTTCAGAATAAATGGGAAATAAAAAAATCACAGTGATGTTACCAAGCAGAAGTTGTTAGGCTGACATAGCAATAGTGTGGCATGCCCAAAGCACAAATGAAATAATCCTAAATCCAAACTCTGTATGCAGGATGTCGTCTTCCAGAATGTTCTGAGTTCTAAATGGAAGCCATTGAATGTTGCCTCCAGTAGAAGCCTGCACAGGCACCAGAATTTTAGAGTGAATCCACTCAAGAGATTTATACTTTTTTCTTCAGTTTTGTTCATTTCTGCTTTACAGTAAGTTCCTCATTAATTTCAAGATATGGATGTTTTCTAGGTACTTCCAGAGTCATACTATGCTAAATGACTCATAAGTGCCATTTTGCGTACCTATAGTCCAACCTTCAGAAAGGCTCCTAACGTTTATTTCAAAATCATTATGAGATACTAAATATTTTGATTGACAAATGCACACAGATTTAGCATATAAAATATGATTTAAAATAAATTTATTTTAGACAAAGATTAAATTCATCTAATATTTTTACATTATCAAATCAGAAAGTTATCATTTTCATAATGGTAACATTTGAAATATAGCATTATTATTTTTGAAGACTACAATACATTTTTATTAACTGCAAGCACCATATTGTGCAACACAGTTGACCCATCTAACTGAAATTCATGCCTTTATACTAACACCTAAATATGAAATCTAAAATAAATTGCTCTCATAATAAAAAGGATATAACTAAGAAATTTGCAGTTTTCACTACTAGTATTTTTCTCAGTTTCCTGGGGGCAGAATGTATATCATCATATCAAAATCATTTTTAGAATCATATTCAAAGAGAAGCAAAATGCAAAGGTTACTACATCCCATAAGTTACTACTGTTTCCTAGAGGATTTTAAGTATGTCACATTTGCAAAAACAAAACTGCAATATTTATTTATTCCTTTTATATATGGAAAAATAAAAACATATTATGAGAACTAACTGGTCATAACAAAAATAAAATGTAAGTAAATAGCAAATAACAAATACATTAGGTTTGAGGTGTATTCTTCTTGGCTCTGGAATGTGTATGTTTTGTAACAAACTTTGATGTCTATGACTACACACAAAAGACCACATAAATGAAAGAGGCAAATGGATAGTGAATGGAATGATAAAGGAAACAAAATGAGAGGTGATAATATGTAAGTCTGTAAGTCAGATTTGAAAACCTTCTGTAGTTTCTATGCTAATTTTAAACTTATTATTTTAAACTATTTTGTCATATTCTTCCCTGAGTCCTTAAAGATTCTCTCCATCTCCATTCTCCCCAATACCCTAACACTGAATAAGCAGAGAAGCGCCTCCATTTTTATGCAAAAGTCCCTAAACCCCTGCTTGAAACCTCAGCTGAGTTCTGCTGAGTACAAAGTACACAACAGGAGATAGGGTAGGGGCTATCTGATAACAGCTAATTAACCATAGAATGTCCCAGCCTAGGAGAGATAGCCTGGGGCCATTTGATAAGGAAAGAATGTCCCAACTCAGGAAATAGTCTAAGGAGGAAGGTTTGACAGTCAGCTAAGATAATAATGGAATTGTAAAATCCTCACCATGAACTAAATTGTAATTGTATCTGTACTAAGATCCTAATTGATATATAACCTTGTGGTTTTTTTTATTTTAAAACCTAGCTTGCAGAAAGGTGGATACCTCTTGCAGCCATGGCTAAGTCTGTGCACTGGAATGAATTTCAACAAACCTTGCTTTGTGTATTCAGAGAGTTTGTATCTCTGGTGGTCTCTTGGGGCGGGGGCAGGGGGTGTCTTCTGAGCACAGTACAACAAACACAATAATCTTCCCCCAGAAAGCTAAGAAAACAAAACAAGCCCTCCCTCCAAAAACAAACTGTAACCAAATAAAACCATACAAAAATAACCTGTGACATCCATGATAAGTTGTCCAAATAGCCTTAAACATGAGGCATGCTGTAGAGTGACTGAGCTAAACCATGAGGTAGATCAATTCCAATCTTCCTGAAGATTTGTCATATTGTTTACCATGGTAACTGTACAAGTTTGCACTCACACCAGCAGGGTTTGTTCCCCTTACTTCATATCCTCACCAGCATAAGCTGTCACTTGTTTACTGATTTTAGCCATTCTGACAAATATAAAAAGAACTCTCAAAGTGTTTCTTATTTGCATTATCCCTGATGGCTAATGACTTAGTTAGGGTTAAATTGCTGGGAAGAAACACGATGACCATGGTAACTCATAAAGAACACTTAATTAGGTCTGGAATACACTTCAGTAGTTTTGCTCATTATTATCATAGCATGAAGCATTTTGACATGCAACCAGAGATTGATGATCAAAAGGTAACTGAGAGTTCTACACTAACTCCAACATCCAACAATGCCACATCTCCTAGTGACTCTCCATATTGATCCAGCACTCAAATACACAAAGCTTTGGGGCCATCATTCTTATTCAAACCACTACAGCTCAGGATTTTGAACAGTTCTTTAAATGTTTGTGCGTCATTTGAGATTCCTCTATTGAGAATTCTCTATTTAGATTTGTACCCTATTTTTTAGTTGGATTATTTGGTTTGTTGATGTCTAGTTTTTGAATTCTTTGTATATTTTGAATATGGGCTGATGTGGGAATGTGTTTATGTATGCTGTGAATCTCAATCTTTAAATAAAGGAGCTGTTTTGGGCCATGACAGGCACCATAGAAGAAGTAGGAGGAGAAATCAGAGCATAGGTAGGAGAATCAGGGCAGAGTCAAGCAGATCAAGCTGACGCCCAAAGGAGCAACATGTAAGGAACACAGGTGAGACACGGGGCACGTGGCAGACAGATTAATAGAAATGGGTTGATTTAAGATGTAAGAGCTAGCTAGCAAGGAGCCTGAGCCATAGGCCAAACAGCATAAAGTTAATATAAGCATCTGAGTAATTTCTGGGGACCTGAGCAGTGAGCGGCAGTGGGATACTAAGGGGTCTCGGGTGGCAGGTCTGTGGGTCTCAGACCTCTGGCTACCTGAGACCTAGAAACCCCCAGTACAACAGATGGAGTCCAACGTGAATTGAATATCCACTTAATGCCTGAGAAAATTTAAAAAGGATTTTAGCAGAAACTGAGCAAAGGCAGTTTCCAAATTGTATATACGAAGCAGGTCATTGTACAAAGAAAGTGTGGCATCCAGGTCACATTCAAAATGGCGCCAGCGGATTGGTGGCAGGCAGTGTAAGCTGCAATTAGGCTGGTTCCTGAAATCTCACAGAAGACTCAGTAGCATGTGTTTGATTTTAGATTTCTGTTTATTTTGAACAAAAAGAAAACAAAGACGGTTTCTTAGTAGCAGCATTTTCTTGGGTATGCTCTGTTTGCTGGCCACGACAAGGACACGGTCCCTTTAAGAGAACTTACTGATTCAGCTTCCTCAGAAAAAACTCTGCAGCTTTTTAAGAGAGTGTATTTTAAAAGCTCTTATGGTTAGAAGATGATTAAGGATTCACAATAAAACAGATTCAGATGAAAAGGAAAACCTGTAAATGGATTACAATATGTGTAAAAGGTACATAGGCTTCAGAGAGAATAGAAAGAGGATAAAGTCTTCAAAAAGAGAAATAGAGTAATAAAAATATAGTAAGCCACATAAAGATGGAAAATAGACACAAAATCTGGATTTTTGTTTTTATTGTGTTTTCTTTTAATTTTTTAACTGTTAATGAGCTAACTGCAGAAAGACAATGGATTACAAATGCAAAGGTTACTAAGTTAAACAAGAATATATATTTTAAAGGTATTTTGATTTTGAAATGTGTATATAAGGATTTATTGCTTTGGAAGAGTTCTGCTTTTGTTTCCACAGAAGATGAGAACCTGTGGATTGCTTCCAGGCAAATATGGGTTCATCAACCAAGACCCCCTGAAAAAATTCTCTGATAGGAAGAGATGGCCACATCAGCTTTAAGACTGCAGAGTATGAACCTGTCTAGCTCATGAGATTTTCAATGCCCCATAATCAGCAGGAAATAGTAATGGAAAACTATGCCCAAATTCCCCAAATATTGTTTCTAAATGTTTGTTTTCATTATAAATGGTTAATGGTCATAGTCAACCTCTTTCTAAGAAGAAAAAGGGGATATGGTGTATGAATGATTTTTTAAAAGGTTAGATTATTGAATTTACTTAGATCAGGAAATCAGATGTTAATCTTGAAATGTTTTACATTGGTATGGATTTTGGTTTATTGATACAAATTTAAGGTCAATTTTGTTATGCTGTATGTATTTTTCTATTCTAGTTTAAGGTATGATGTTCATGTAACTGATTTAAAATTGTAATGTATAATTAAGAAATGAAGGTTAATAGTCACCTTTGATAATCAAACTTATAGTTAGGTTACTTAAGATTTTTAGGTACACAAAAACATATTTCAATTAGGTAGGTAATCTTCAAATACTTCTAAGACCTACAGAATATGGCATTTAAAATGTTTTAAGAACTTAGACTTTTCTGCACAGTGAGACAGGTCTGCTCCTGGCAGCACCAATCTTCTTCAAGAGAAAAATGGGCGTCGAATAAACTCCATATGGAGTCTACTCTCTCTGTGGCAATGGTTAGCCACTGGAGAAGAACCTGTTCTTATGTTGGCTGCTTTACAGTATGCTGTTTAAACTGGACATGCAGGTTCCATAGGAAGATAACCTCTGAACTTTGGCAGAACAAGCTGAGATGGTCATTAAGGTTCCTGTTTTACAGAGATAACTGTCAGACATTCTTCAGGACTCAAGGAGAAGCAACTGATGAACTGTGTCAGAATGGGAAGAGCCGATTTCTTGCTTCAATAAAATGAAAAGAGACTCTGGGCCTGTAGGCTGAAGATGGATGCTCCAACTTTATAAAGGAACTTTGGGTGACTGTCCAGGCAGATAGATGTCATCTCTGTCCTTTCTAGATTTTAGAAGTTGCTTGCACTTCTGGTTTACTTGGTAAATATATCCTTCTGTGGTCTTTGATGTAGTTGAAGATTAGATAGTTATAGGTACAGTTTTTCTTAGTCATTTGAAAGGTATATTGGATATAGAACTTTAGATTCATAAAGATAAGGTTGATGATAGAGTATTTTCTTTAATTTTGCTAAATACAAATAGACTAAATATTGTATATTGTAACTGTAATTCTTGCTTGATAGTTATTTTTGTTATATGTAATTTTGCTATGTTAAAATTGAAACTTTCCTTTTTTGATTAGACAGAAAGGGGGAGTGATGTGGGAATGCGTTTATGTATGCTGTGAATATCAATCTTTAAATAAAGGAGCTGTTTTAGTCCATGACAGGCACCATAGAAGAAGTAGGAGGAGAAATCAGAGCATAGGTAGGAGAAGCAGGGTGGAGTCAAGCAGACCAAGCTGAAGTCCAAAGGAGCAACATGTAAGGAACACAGGTGAGCCATGGGCCATGTGGCAGACAGATTAATAGAAATGGGTTGATTTAAGATGTAAGAGCTAGCTAGCAAGGTGCCTGAGCCATAGGCCAAACAGCATAAAGTTAATATAAGTATCTGAGTAATTTCTGGGGACCTGAGCAGCGAGTGGCAGCGGGCTACTAAGGGGTCTCAGGCAGCAGGTTATTGGGTCTGGGCCTCTGGCCGCCTGGGACTGAGAAACCCCAATACAACAGTGGGCCCTCTATTAGATGTGTAATTGATATTTTTTTTTTCATTTTGTAGGCTGCCATTTTTTGTAAATGACAGTGGTCTTTGACATGGAGAAGATTCTCCTTGTCATCCTATTTAATAGGTTTTTTTTTTTTTTTTTTTTTTTTTTTTTTTACCATAGTGTATATACTAATGGTGCTCTGTTCAAAAATGTTTCCTCTGCCAAGCTAATGAATTCAAGACTATTCTACGACTTTATTTTTAGGTTCAGTGTCTTTAGCTTTATGATGAGGTCATCAATGCATTTGGAGTTGAGTAAGTACAGATATAATTGAATTCTTTTGCATATAACCATCCAGTTTGACCAGCATCATTTGTTGAAGATGGTGGTGGTGGTTTTTCAGTGTGTATTCTTGAACTTTTTACTAAAAATCAGGTGTCTATAGATATATCAACTTGTATGTCTTCAATTAGATTCCATTGATCAATATGTCTGTTTTTGCCCCAATACCGTGTAATAATACTATTGTTCCAACACTTCTTTGATTATTCAGGATTATTTTCACTATTGTCAATTTTTTAATGCTTCCATATAAAGTTGAAAATTATGTTTTCAAAGCCTGTTAAAAAATGTGTTGGAATTTTAATGGGAACTGCTTTGAATGTATAGATTGCTTTTGTTTGATATCTTCAAATTCTTTCATCAATGACATAAAGATTTTACTATACAGGTCTATCAACATTCTTGATTAGAATTACCCCCAAGATATTTTTTATTATTTGAGGCTACTTTGAAAGGTTTTCCTGATTTTGTCTCATACCATTTGTCATTTGTATATAAGAGGGCAATTGATTTTTATTAATTTTTATCCTACTACTTTGCTGAAAGTGTTTTTCAGCTATAGGAGTTTCTGGTGGAAACTTTAGGATCTGTTATATACACAATTATATCATTTGCAAACAAAGAAACTTTGGCTTTTTTCCTTTCCAATTTGTATCCCCTTCATCTGTCTTATTGCTCTAGCTAAGATGATAAGTACTCTATTCAATAGTTATAGAGACTGGACAATTTCATCTTATTTTTGATTTCAGTGAAATTGCCTTGTATTTTTCTCCATTTAAGTTGTTGTCTATAGTCACACTATAAACTGCCTTTATTATGTTTATATATGTCCCTTGTATTCTGATCTCCAAGACTTTTTATTATAAAGGTGAATTAGATTTTGTTGAGGGCATTAGATTCTGCATTTAATGAGATGATTATATGATTTTTTTTTTGTCTATCTGTTTGTTTCTATGTTGAACTTTATTTAGTGATTTACATTTGTTGAACTACTTCTGCATTTTGGGGCTGAAGCCTACTTGATCATGATAGATGATGTTTTAAAATGTTCTTGGTTTCTGTTTGCAAGTATTTTATGGAACATCTTTGCATCTAGGCTTCTAAGAGAAATTTGTTATTTTCTTCCTTTTTAGATCTTTATGTGGTTTGGGTAGCAGGGTAGCAGGTAGCTTCATAAAATCAATGCTGCAATGTCCCATTGGTTTCTATTTTGTAGAACAATTTGCAAAGCTTTGGTGTTAATTATTCTTTGAAAGTCTAGCAGAATTCTGCACTAAAACTTACTGGCCTTGGTCTCCCTTTGATTGGGAAACATTTGGTTTACTGATTTTGTTTCACACTGGGAGTATAGGTCTATTTATATGGTTTATCTGATGGATATTATAAATCAAACGGACCAACAGTTATCTTTAGGACATTTCACCCAAGCACAAAAGAATATACTTCCTTTTCAGAAGCTCTGTTAAGTAACATTTATAGAGAAAAATATTAATTTATTTTCAGCTATCAAATTAGATGAAGTACTGATTTGTTTATTGCTTTTTGCTTTGGTAGTGGTTTGTTTTTTGTTTGGGTGGTTTTCTTGTTCAGGTTTTTAAAATATACCTTTATAATTCTATGGATTTTCTCACTCTCTTTTCTTATATCCCTCTTTTGTTTCTGATTTATTAATTTGGATATTGTCTCTAACTTTTAGTTAGTTTGGGTAACAATTTGTCAATCTTACTAATTTTGTTAAGGAACTATCTCTGTTTAATTAACTCTTTGTAACTTCATTGTTGTTTATATGGTTTGTTTGTCCTGTTTTATTTATTTCAGCCCTGAATTTAATTATTTTTTGCTGTATATTCCTTTTGAGATTGGTTTCATCTTTTTTATTTTAGAATGTGCTAACAAGTATTCTCATAAGTTGCTAATTTAAAATTCCTCCAACTCTTTATGTAGGCACTTAGTACTATGAATGTATGAATCTTCCTCTTGGAATTACCTTTATTGTATCCCACAAATTTGTGTATCCTAAGTTTTTATTTTCACTCAGTTCTAGAAAGTCTTTAATTCTTGACTCATTTCTACCTCTGTTCATGGATAATTCAGTAGAGAGTTGTTCAACTTCCATTAGTTTGTAAGCTTTTTGTTGTTGCTGAATTCCAGCTTTAAACTCTGGTAGTCATAGAATTCAAAGTGTTATTTCCATATTTTCTTTATTTATTGAGAGTTTTTTTGTGTCTAAGAATGAGGTCATTTGAAGAAAGTTCCATGAGCTTCTGAAAAGTTGATATACTCTTTTGTGTTTGGGTGAATGTTCTATAGATAACTGTTGGTCCATTTGCTTTATAATGTCAATTGGCTCCACTATTTCTCTGGTTTGTTTTTGTCTGGATGAACTGTCTAATGGTGAAAGTAAAGTATTGCAGTCTCCTTCTCTCTGTGTATGAGGGCCAATGTAGGATTTAAGCTGCTCTGGTATTTTTTTTTTTTTTTCAAATTTGTATGTCCTTGGGTTTGATGTATAGATGTAAATAATTAAAATGTTCTCCTGGTAGATTTTTTTCTTTGATAAAAATGTAGTATCTTTCTCTGTCTCTTCTGATTGGTTTTGGTTTAAGTCTTTTTGTCAGATACTAAAATTGCTACAACTGCTTGTTTTGTAGGTCCATTTACAGGGAATATCATTTTCTAACTCTTTGCCCTAAGATGATTTCTATCCTTGATATCATCTAGATGTCTATTTCTTGTATGCAACAGGATGAATCCTGTTTTCAAATCCATTTTGCTAGTATATGTCTTTATATTGGGAAATTAAGACCATTGATATTGAGGGATATCAATGAATAGTGTTTGCTTAATCCTGTTATTTTGCTGGGGTGTGTGTATTCCCCTCTTCTGATTTGCAAGTCTGGGATTATTTATTCCTTCTTTTTTTGAGTGTGTATAATAAACTTCTTTACGTTGGAGATTTTCTCCTTCTACCTTCTGTAGTGCTGCATTTGTAAATAGATGTTGCTTAAGAATGCCATTTATTGGAGCTCAGGGAAAGCTTTATATTCCATGGTTGACATTTTGACTTTGAGTAGCCTCTGCAGCTAACAAGCAACACCTGGCCTGGGTCAACTTCTTTGTTCTCTGCTAACTTCCCAATTCCCCACTTCAGCATTGTTCCAATAACGGAATGGATCAACTGCTTCTGGAAATACTAGTAAACAGTGCTTACCACTAAATATTGCTAAGCCCTGGGGTCTGCAGGCCAGCCTCCACAGTGAAGTAATTCTAGGTGCTGGGGGTGGTTGTTCTCTTTCTTTGTTTCTGTTGCCCTCTCTGGTACTTTCATAGAGTATGGAAGTTTCATGTCATCTATAAGAATCTTTTGGGGCCTGAGAGGTATGACTACTAGGAGTTACAGGTAAAATGTGTTCATGTGTTGAGACCTGTGTAGTGATATTCAGGTGTTAGATGACAAGGATTGAAGGCGTGTCTCTGGAGTTCCAGAAGCCTGAATGGGGCTTGGCCAGACCCCATTAAGAAGTGGCTGGGATACTGAGCTTGCTCTTGTTTTGTTCCTGTGTTCTTGGAGACCAAATCAGCAGCCCCTCATGGGATAGTTCCTATCTCCAAAAATTGTCTTAAGGTTCAGCTTGTATTGTGAGTGTTCATATACCACTCAATAAATATTAATCCTTTATATGATATATTTCCAGTGAATATTTCTTCGATAGACCTGAGACTTAGGAATGGAAATTGGCAGGGGGGCAAGAGAGGGCTTTACCAGAGGGAGAAAAGCTGCATGTCTCACCAGGATCTGTTTCCCTAGTTCCATGGAAATGAGGACAGAAAGTAAGGAGATGCCACAGAGGAAGGTCTTCTGGGGATGAGACTGGGGGATTGGAATGGAGAAATGGAGTTGAAGATCTCCAGTTAGCTCACTTGCTTCCATTACAGGAATGGACTTCTGGAGTCAGGGAGTCTGACAAAGCAACTAGTGAACTGAGAAAGGTTAAGAGGGGAAGATCTATGAGATTCCTAGAGACAAGGTAGGAAGAGACTTATAGAGGTGGTCTTCTGCAAAGCTAGGATCAGGCCAGGGGATTTAATTTGGAGGAGGAGGAGAAATGAAGGTCTCAGTCAGCCTACCTGCTTCTCTGGCTGGAGTAATGAACTGTTTTATTTGGAGGGAAATTTGACATTTTTCAGCATCTGCCACAATGCTCATGTGCTTGCTGCTTGCTGTCACTGATACTTGGAGTGGAAATAATGTCTCCTCTATATTTGGTTCCATGGATCTTCAGCTTCAGGGTACAACCCTAAAATTAGCATTTGAACCATCATTCCCAGACTCAGTGACACTGACAAAGATGACTTTCTTGTGGGGATAAAGCACAGTCAGTGGGAGTTCTTTTCATATAACTAAAGGAGAGACTTCCATTGCAGGGGAAAATTTGAGAACAAAAACCAAATCTGAAAAAAAAAAAAAAATGGAGAATAAGAGTAGTAGGTCCTGAAAAGATGTAATAATCCTTTCCAAGCCTCTGCACCCCACACTCTCACAGTATTCCAGCAAAGGTGAAGCCAAAGTTTCACAGAATATCATTTGTGGTGTTTTTTCTACATAAGGAATGATTAAGTTCCCATCACATAGATCAGGTCTGTAAATGAGTAATGCAGCCCTTAAATATGTTTCACTACCAGCTTTCATCCTCATTGTCTTAATAGAAAAAATAAAAATTAGGCATGAATTCTTATAGCTCAGAATAAACTGCATTTGGGAAGAAATTTGGAATTTATAGTTTCTTCTAGAATAGGACTTTTATAGCACTTTCTGTCCTTGATATCGTGTATAACACAATCACCAGTCTACCCCCCCAAAAATTCACCTTCTAACATTTCTATTATTTTATATTTATTATTTCAATTTTTGGCTTGCTATTATGGTAAAGAGCATCTTAATTATACATATCACAGAGGGAAATCACTTAAACATGTTTTAATGAGTAATTCTTATCCTAAAATAGTCTTCCCATTTTGTTACAAAAAAATACAATAAATTTATTAAAGTCAATCATGGATCTTTTGAGATTTACAAGTAGATATTCTGGATTGCTTGTTTGGAAAACTGATCCCTTGTGTTGTTATGAAAAGTGGTGGTAGCCAGCTATGGTGGAGAAATCCTTTAATCTTGATATTGAAAGTCATGAACTCAGGCTCTGCTCTCTACTTCTAACATCTCCTTCAAGAGGGTCTCAAAATTAAAGTGTTTGTCAACATGTCCATAACTTTTTGCTGGCTATCTTTAAGAAGTACATAGATGATGTTAATTTTAAAAAAGGATAACAAATCATTTCCTATATTTTAATTGTTTGATCTGAAAGAAGAAAAGAAAAAATATATTATATTTAACAACCATTAAATCCATTTGCAAATTAAGAATCTGAAGAGCTACAACCTAAATCATTTGTTCTAAGACACAATCTGTATGTTTAAGACTTTCACACACACACACACATACACACACACACACACACACACACACACACACACACACACATCAAAAAATGCAGGAACTAGTAGTAGAGTGAACCTGGACATTTAAAAAAGTCCAGCATTACAAAGAGACCTGGATCATGATTTCCTAAGATCTCCCTCCTTTCAGGGTCTCTTTAGGTTGTCATATTTAAGAAAGCATGCTGGCTGGAAAAATGGTTCAGTCATGAAAGGTTAGATTCACAACCAGAAATTTAATAAAACACAGAGCAGATTCCTAAGCCAGTGTTCAATAGGAAAGTATTCTGTAAAGCAATAAAAATCACCCTTGCTCTTAATCATGGATACTGCACTGTAACTTGCTTGTCAGGGTATAACATGCATGATATCAGTGTTAAAACCTCCTTTGTTGTTTACTAACTGTTAAACAGCTGGGATGTCATTCAACCTGTTCAAAGTGTCTTAAAATAGCAAGTTCTTTCCTCCAAAGTATTCTGAATATTGAAGTATATTATATTGTATAAGCTATAAAATGCATTATACATAAAATCTTGATTCATTAAGCTTTATGTATAACTAAAAAGTAACCTATAAACAACATTAGGGCATGAGATATTTATATTTTATGTCTTATGCATAAAAATTATGAGTACGAAAAGGCAGTATTAACATTCTTTTTCATTTAGCTGTGTTCTAATTCTCTCAGAGCTTAAGATATTTCTTTCTCTTCAACTATAACATAAAAATGTTACTAATATTTTTTACTCTTATCTACATACTGATTAATAATTAGAAAAAATAAAGATACAAAAAATTGTATGTTACAAATATATTTTCATTTTTATTCTAAATGAATTTGACTTTTTAAGTGACTCTTATACCTAATTATCATTTAATTTCCTGAACAGTTTTATTCATACTTAAGCAAGTACTGCTCTGGATTAGTGATGAGGATTGGGAAGTAGGGGATGTACAGCTTTGACTCTCAAGGGTAGTAATGAGACTGTCTGAGGAGGAAGAGACTCTATTACTGATGAAACACAGATTGATTAAGAACACATTATAGCCAAGAATTTCCATTATGTCACTCTAATGCATCCTAACAGAGAACTCTAATTTTAGTACTTTATTCCCACATATGCCAATGGATACTTGCTTCTGTTATATTCAATTTCCACTGAAATCCAAAGGCTTCCATGTTAATTTCTTCTTCCAAACAAATGTCATAGTCCCCCCCCACCCCTGCATAAACTTCCAATCACAGAGGAAAAAATATCACTCTTTAACTTAGTATGTGAGGTCCAGCACAACCTAATAGTTCAAAACTCTTTCAATGAATATTTTTCTTTCTTTTTTATTTTTTATGATACAATATGCAGTTGAAGTTTGCAGAACAAAATAATGTCTGGTCATCAGTATGCCCTCCTTAATTATTTCTACTCTTGCTCCCCATTCTTTATTTGCTTAAGTTATCACTCTTCATTCAAGGAGATCCCTACAATCACAAATGCATGCTAAAATCCAGTGTCCAGTGTAGTGAGTTTTTCTCTGTTCCACCAATCAGCTACCAGATAATGACACAGAGACTTATTATTAATTATTAAAGTTCAGCCTTAGCTTAGGCTTGTACCATTAGCTCATATAACTTAAATTAACCTGCTTTTCTTCATTTATGTTTTGCCATGTGGCCTTTGACCTTTCTTACATTCTGTATGTCTAACTCCTTTCATGTCTCCTTGGCATATTCTCTGTGCCTTAGTTATCTTCTCTTCTTTCTTTCTCTTCCCAGAAATCCTTCCTATTTCTACTGCCTAGCTATTGGACGTTCTGCTTTTTATTATACCTATCACAGCAATACACCTTCACACATTATTCAAATAGTCCATAACAATCATGTATAAGTTCTGCAAACCTCAGGTATAACTAGTAATTTATTCCTCACTAGTACAAGGGATAATGCCTTAGATTTCAGATTACATTCAACTATAAACCACAAATAGCATTGATGCACACATATGGATCAAAATTGCTAAAAAAGCACATGTTATTTCGGCTTAACATATCCCTGTGAATTGGATATTAGAATTTTTGTTTAACAAAAAAGTTAGGATTTCATTGCAGATGAATAAATTTCTTTGGAAATGCTCAGAAAACAATTCTCAAACAACAGTCAGCCATGATTTGCTGACATTCATACATTAAATAAATCAACAGCTTACAACTGTATTAGATAGTGGAATTTTAAATTAAGACCAGTTCATGTGACAAAAATTTCAAGGCATAACGTCTTAGTTAAACTATTAACTTAAAACACTTAAAAGTTAAAACAATCACGATCAAGTATAAACTAATGGACTTTGGCATAGATGTACTATGCCCAAAATAAATGCTTGTATATTCTCTGTCCTGGTTAGTTTATTCTCAGTATAGTTGTGAGATTGTCTTCTCAAATCAGCCTTGATAAAGGGTGAAACATCTCAGTGACATTGAAGGTTACTAAGCATCTGAAAACTAAGATAACTAAGAGATATTGAGTTAAATAAAGCTCAGAACAGGGAATGTGAAACTCTTTAGAGAAGTTCTACAGTTGTTTACAGATTAAAAACCAACAAATGAAAGCTATGCACACTCTTTACCTTCCCAAATAGAAAGACATTGAATGTGGTAGGACCTCACAAGCAGGACCATCCATGGTCTGAGGGGATTTCACTACTGTATTGTCTGTAGATTTGAGTTCTTTTTCAGCTATGACATTCCAGTTACTTTCTTCCTTTATAAAGTCTGTGAAGAATACCAGCAAGTAAGTTAATGTGGCATGAATAAATGAGACTCAGGGATAGATCTCTGAAGAAGTTGGAGATATTAGAGAGAATAAACACCACAGTCAGATCTTACCCAGCTGTCTTCCAGCTTCCTCGGCCTCACTTTCCTTGGCTTGGCTTCCCTCAACTCTATGCCTGCCTTAAACTTAAATACTATCTTGGTAAATTAAGGCGTGGCCCCACCACTGCCTACTTGGGAGCCTGGAATTCCTTCTATAATCTAAAGTGACTTTGACTCAATTGGGATTAAGGGTGTAGGTCACTACTCGGTGGTTACTCCCTGTGCTGGGATTAAAGGTTTGAATCAACACTCTCTGATTCTCCTAGACTGACTGTGGTTAGAGCTCTGGAACTTCTGGAGCTTTTATTAACTCCCCACATAGACTGTTGGTAGATTCCCTCTGCTATCTCCGAAACTTCTGAAGCTTTTATTGAATCCCTACAAGCTAAACTTGTGATCTTCTGATTTTACTTCAGAAATGTCCTTTGGACCCTAATGAAAAGAAGCCAGTGAGAGAGGTACAGTTTTGAGTAGTTCTGAGGTTAGGAGCTCCTTCTATTTTTCTTAGCCACAAGCTTCAGAATGCAATCAACATTGTGTCGGCTTTACTCTTGGAATACTTTCATATTCATCATATTATAGAAAATTCCAAGTTGAAATTTTCTGTCACCCTCACACAAAGTAAAATAACATGTCAAAATATGAACACTCCTTTTTAATTAAGATATAATTATCCTTTTGACTTACTACTAATTAATATTAGAAAACCATAGTGATCATACATATACATGTATTCTTTCTGTCAGTAAAGAACAATTGTCAAGGGAAAATATAGCCATATCAAATAAGTCACCTTAGAAAGGGTGGTCATTGACGAATTCTGTTTATAACTTCTTTAAAACCCTAGTATGTAGGCAAGTTGCCCAACATCCAGAGTTCATCTAATTCCACAGCACTATTGACTACATTTCTTATTTGGAGAGCAAAGTCTTTTCAACAAAACTGGACCATTTGACATGAGCTGGTTGGAGGAGCACTCATTGTTGGATACCACCCAAGTAATTCTTGCTTGCATTTTATAAAATAAATTAACATAAATTAAGAAACTAACATGTATTATCATAAACATCATATCAATTTTAGAAGCACCATATTTTTGTATTTAAACTTATATGCAAAACTATTTATAAAAATAATAAAATTTCAAAATCAGAAATGTATTCCCAGAGAATTTAATTTCTAATATATTAATTTAACTATTTTAAATTTTTATTTATTTATGACAATTTTATATATTAGACCGTTCACCTTATGCATATAGCCATTAAATATAATTTTATAGAGGTCCTTATCTGTTTAGATATGTGAGTGATTCAAAACCATAAGTAGGCTGAATCACATAAATTACTTCTTGTTGATAAAATGTATTGCTTCAGCTTCTTTAAAGAAGACTTCCTGGTCAAAGCCACTTTAACCATTGATTCAACTTTACTAAGTGAGCCCAAGTGGCTCCAACTGACCAGAAAAAAAAAGGAAGCTATCAGAAGGTGAAAGGATTGGAGAAGTTGGGTGTTTTTTTCCATTCAGCTTTTGCCTTCTCTAGTATCTTTCTTCAGTGACTGTATCTCCACCATGATGTTATCATAGATGGGCTTACCCTTTGTGACTACGTGATTCTCCTAGAGTAACTATCACTTTCAGTTTTTGGAAGAAGTGTGTCATCCTGGTAAGTTCTTGCTCCCATTAATACTGCAGCATCCTTTTTTTGGCTTCAATACCTTGGGACCATATGAGTGTTGTAGTTAGAGGTTTCTGTCCTGGACTTTTAGGCCTAGCCTCAAGGTTTAGACCCACAGACCTACAGACCTGCAGAGACACATAGATGCTTACAATAGTTTTAGGCTGATCGGCCTAAGGCCCAGGCATATAACTTGCTAACTCTTTACACTTAATCTAACCCATAACTCTTATCCTGTTCAGCCATATGGCTCGGTACCTTTTCTCAGAGCAGCATAGTTGTCCTCCACTTCTTCTGGCTTCTCTCTGGCATTCTGCTCTGGTCTAGATGTTCCCAAAGTTTTCTTAGTCTGTTGGCCCTGCCCAAACTTCCTGTCTGCCTTTAGCCAATCAGCACTTTTTATTAAACCTGTGGGTGGAACAATTATTTACAATGGAACAATATAATCCCCCTACAGAGTGTGACCATCTTGTAATAAATGTTTTTCTTTAAATTAAAATGCAAAGAGTGGTTATAATCCCCTAGCTGGACTCTTGTTGCCAGAAATGCCAATTTAAAATAGCCTTGATAACTTAATATTTTCATTAAAAAGAGGATCAGGGAAATTCAAATACAATAAGCATATAGTGACCTTTCATTTGATGATTAACTTACTTGTCAGGAAGTGGGTGGATTACATTTTTATACTCTCTTTTGTCTGGATTCAAAGGTAGTAAACTAAATAATGGATCTTAATAATGGGTGTGAATGTCCTATGGTGAAAATACTTGTTACATTTTTAGTTTTAAATATTCCTTGATTCATTCACTCATCAGATTATAAAACACTGATAAACAGAGGCTATAGCTACCCATGAAAGTTTGATCCTGGTCCTCTTCCTTCTCATTTGTTAGGGTATTAGAATTCTGGCGCCTAGACTAAAATATACACAAATATTCTCCAAGAAGCAATACCATGTGATTAATTAAACATGTGTTACCAAACATCTAATGAGCAGCTAGCCCTCCCTGGCTCACCTAGCTAGCATATAACTAATTGAACATGTGTCTGTCAAGTATCTAATGAACAGCTAGCTTTCCCCAGGCTCAGCTAGCCCTCCCTGGCTCATCAAGCTAGCAGCTTGCCATCTTTCTCTTAATGGAGAATTCTGGAAGAAAATATTGCTTTATAATGATTAAGGGTTTTGAAAATATGGTTATTACATGTAAAACATTTCCTGTGTTATCAATGATAAAGTAAAAATATATAAACATATATAAAGATCATTAAAATTTTTATTAATTTAAAAGTTCATAACTTAATTCTGTCTGAAAGATGTGTTAATTTTGGGAAGTGTTTCTAGTCATCTCACCAATATAACTATATTTCATTCCAACATTCTTTGTAAATGAAGGTGCTAATTGTTACACAATGCTACCAATAAAATGGGGTCTATTAATACCAATTTTAGATAATAAGAAAGTTAAATACCTTAGCCTGTATGGAGCATATAAAATGTATTATTAAGATTTCTCAAAGACTGAGTATTTTTATTTAAAAAAAAAAGGAACAAAGTAGAGCAACTGTTAAGTAGGAGCATACATAATAGAGAACTATATAGAATAGAGACAACAAATATTATTACATACCAGTGTTAATAGGCAATATATCCAGAATGCCAGGGTATAATATCCACCCTGAGATCTAGAAATCACCTGGAACAAAATCAAACTGGTATTTAAAATCGAGTTAGTGATTGTGTGTGGAATGGGATGGCTTAAAAAGTGCTACAGACAGTGTAACAAGTTACATGTATATAATAATTTTAAAATGCACCAGATAAAAACTGCCACACATATGACCTAAAGAAATTAGGTAGCCATTCAGATATTTAAGTAGGCTTGAAGTTAAAAAAGGATACCCTTGGTTTTGTCTGTATTTCTAGACAAACTAGTAATCATTGTGAAGAAAGGTAAAACCATTCAAATAGAAACCTGCAATTAATATCTTTTGCCTAATTCATACTTACACTGGGGCAATCTAAGTGGTTTAGTTTGTCAACTTGAAAAGAGCTAAGGGTTCAACTTTCTAGTCAACCCACACAACTAGTCTATAAATCCAAATATTAGGCTTAGTAACCTTTTAGATCATTTAAAGCATCTGTGTAGATAATTGAATAATAAATTAAACGTGCATTACCAAAACCGAATCGTCTTTTGGTATACAGTTTCCATGTCTTGTGTGCATGCCATTTAACTGAGATTTAATTTCATGGAAGATGATGGTGTATGCAGTGCATTCAAAGCCTCTAATTCTCTTTTCTTTATATGTTCTAATCTTATCTAACAAAGAAATATTTTTTAAAGAGAAACAGTAGTGTTCAAGAGCATAAACTTTATACTTGGGGAAACTAGGCTTGAATTCCATGTTTGCACTTACTGAATTAACACTGTTGGTCATATTTTCAACATACCTGTGTTATAATATCCCTCACAGCAAGATGGGAATAGAAATGTATTATCCATGTGATTCAAAGCAGTAGGAACAGTAAATAAGCTATTTCATAATTTCCTGCAACAGCATCTCACAGTAAATACTCAGTAAGCATCAGGTATAATATGCACCACTACCTTTAATACTCCTTTTATCTAGCTGCTGCTGATCTTATCATATAAACTATTAAACCCCTATTGGTTCCCACATTGTTTTCCTCCTTCTCCATATGCTTTATCCTAGCTTACTTGACATTTACACAAAGTTCTGGAGCAATCACTTAGAGGCTGTTTTAACGACAGTCTGAACTTAAATTTGAGGGCAAGAAAGATGTATTTAGTTAATAAAAATACACCACTATGTAGGCCTGATAACCTGAATTCGACTCTGGAATCTGCAGTAGAAAGGAAGAACAGATTTACAAAAGTCATTCTTTAACCTCCAGGGGCACAAATGTGCTTACATGCATTCACACTCATGTCCATACATCACACACACATACACACATGATAAAAGCAAAATTTGATATTTTAATGTAATACAGATACATAGGACACTACGTACTTTCTGTCTCTATCTCTGTCTCTTTCATTGTCTGCCTTTCTCTGTATCCCACTCTCTTACACACACACACACACACACACACACACACACACACACACACACACACACACACACAAGGGAGGAGAAAAAAAAGACTATTCTATGACAAAAATTTTGTATTTTATAATACAAAACTTTATTACTCAAAATGATGTAATATGTTCCATTCTAAATAAATCAATTTTAAAGGAATCAATTTAATGGTTGGTCATGATTGCCTAAATGGACTTCAAAATATATCATGGCTCCAATTTTGAAAATTTATTTTCTCAGGGCAGAAAGTATAAATATGTATTAATAGTTTATTGAGGAATGGTTCAGTGCAATGGATTCACCAAATGACATAAGAAGTAATTCTCTAGTTATGTGAGAACTAACGTGACTCAACTTAAAACAATGTGAAGTGTCCATACCCACCTGAATGTACCTGATATCAACTAAAGAAAGTGCATTGATCAAGGCAGGAGATACCTACACTGAAGCAGATTTATTTTTTTCCCTAATGCACCACTATTTGTTGCATTTCTAAATAAGGGAGACTCTTCTAAGAACAACCACCTCTGCATGTCTGTTCATGATTCTGTCTCGAGCACTGACTACAGGATACAAGCATGACTATAACTAGATAGATGACTAATGATTTTTTAAAATGTGCACAGCTTGTATGATGCCTAGCCTCGTAAAAGTTAACCAGAAATCACCCACTTAAAAAAGAATTGTCCATACCAGTAAAGACTCCCATCATATGATCTATAAGTTGATGGCTTATTATTGATGTATCTTTCTGTATGTTTTGCTAGAGTATTAGAAAGTAGGGCTGCATCCATGGGATAAAATTAGATAGTTTTCTTAGTTCACTCAATTGTAAAAATAAGACATTACTTGATTCTATGAAAACAAAAATAATACCACTAATAATTTGTCACCAATAGATGCCAGTAGGCTTTACTTTTGTGTACACTGATAGTCTTTGGTCATTAGGGTAAGAAGGTGAATCCTATCATAGTGTGTTTTTAAAATACACAAACTAAGAAGATTTAATTACAAAGAAAACCAATCACATTTAAATGTAAGACTGTACAGTATTTCAGGGTCTTTGATGATATATTTTATATTTAATAAAAACAGACTGGAATATCAGAGGACAGAGCCATCTCTCCAGCCTTTTGTTTGTTTTCATTTGTTCTTTGAGATGGGGTTTTCTGTGTAACAGCCCTGGCTGTCCTGAAACTTGGTTTGTAAACCAGGCTGGCCTTGAGCCCACAGAGAGTCTCCTAAGTCTGCCTTACAAGTATTGGGACTAACAGCTTTTGCTACCACTGCCTGACTGTTAGGCCTTGAACTCACAGAGATTCAGAGGGATCTGTCTCTCAAGTGATGGGATTATAAGTATGGGTCACCACTCCCTGACATTCATGACTTGACTCTGTGGGTTGCTTGACCTCTGATATTCCAGACTATTTTTATTAAATATACAATTTGTCACCACAAGGGTCTCTGAAAACTAGATAGAAATCTCTATGGCTCAGATTATTTTTTAAAACATGTATGTTTAATACTCTTAATTCCTTGAGCTATCTCTGGCCCATCTTCTGTTAAAAAAGAATGTGGGCTTGGGTTCAGTCATGAATGACACACAACTGTGGTTGGAATTTAAAATCCCCATGTTCAGATAAAGTAAGTACTACTGTTATTACAGGTATTGCTTGGCATTATGACCTAACAAAACTAGGCAACCTGAAGTCTTTTATGTTAATGCTTTACTTTGCTAAGGATTTAGTCTCTTTCATTGAGAATATTTCCATTTTATCTATATATTTTTTGATTTTCCCAGTCTTGATTTTTTTTATAATTGTTTATTGAAGTAAACTACTCCTTAGCCCACATGTTCACTTTTCATAGTTCAGGAACACAGCTCAGCAATGAACTTCTATCAAATACAATCTAAAAATTATGTACATTCTAAAATTACTTCACACTCTGGAAGATGCCAGCCTTCCTCATCTCTTCAAAGTCTTTTTTTTTTTTTTGGAGTCATAATTCCTACAGAAATCTGCATTCACCTTCTTTGTGGGTTCAGCCATGCCAAACTTATAGGAAGCAGCACCTCCCAGGGCCACAATGAATGCACCAACAATGTGAACCCACGGTGCTTGACCAAATGAAACATCTGAGGTTTTGGCAATGCACTGGAACTTATGGTAGTTAATGTCATCTACACCAATGTCCTTCCCAGTTCTCACAGAAATGGAGAGTCTTAAATTTTGTTTATCTCACTCATTATGACTTATATATTGTAGTCTCCACATTTTATACAATCAGTCATAAGTGTTGTGCAAATGAATTTTTCTGTATTACTGATGAGTCTTTGAACTTCCTAACCTACTGAAAATCAAAGATTAACAAGCAGTTCTAAATGAAGTAAAAGAAACAGTCATTGAAATATGAAAATTAATAAAACTTTAAATCATTGTCCACAGATAATTCAAATTATCAACTTATGGCAGATCCACTTAAAGCCTTGTTTTTATTTCTCTATTGAGAAATTCAATACAGAAAAAGATGTGCACGTGGAAATTTAACCATAGCATACGAAATAAAGTATATCATGTTCCTAGAATACAAGTTTAGAAACTGACATTCTAGTTTGAGCTGGTTATTAACAGGTCATAATGAGAGTTTTGCTTATCATAAAGACATTTAATAGTGTGGTTGAATGTTGAATTTTATTTTTAGTAATATTATGTAGTACTTCAAAAAGAGAAGAAAATTGTTTGTTTGTAATATTAAGCTAATTAATAATACTTACCTACAAAGGGACTTACCTGTCAATTTGCTACCAAAAAGCAGAAAGATGAAATTTCAATAAAGAAATCCTATTAAATACGAGAAGGGCTAGAGGTGTACAAATAAGTCTTATTTAAGGTTATATGAAATAAATACCTATCATAATAGTTTATCTTCAAATGAAATGTCCAAGGTTTTTAACATGCATGCATGCATATACACACATCTGTACATGCAATAGAATGTGTGTGATGGTTTAGGGTAACTGTGGAGTCCATTCTCTTCTTTCCCAGTTTAGCCATTTACCAACTCATAGGTATCTTATCTTAAACTATTTGAGTTGGGATTAAGACCTTCTTCAGAAAGAAAAAGAAAAAAACATGAATTCAGTTGTGTTCAATGTTGGGCATAATCTAAAGCTGCTCTCCATGAAGAGCTGAAGCCTTTATTTGGAAGGAAAGCTAACGGGTTAATAAATCTTACTCATGCTGTGTACTATTGATCATTATGACAAATTTATGGAGAAACCAGATTTGTTCTTATAAAGTCAAGCTTCATTTTAATGAAGAGTTTTTCTACTAAACAAATATTATGAGTATACTAGGTTGTTCAGGAAAGGTGGATGATTAGAAGCTACTCCTGAACAGGGGGAAAATAGTTAAGGGAAGGAGGAAAATGGAACTATGGTCCTTGTTGCTGCTGATGCGACTTTACAATGACTGCTTGATGACACAATAGGGAACTTTTTCTGAGAATTGATCAGATGCCCATTACTGCTGCCACCAATGTTACAACAGTAGTTGAATAAGATTTAATGATGGCTAGTTTGCATTAATAGAGGGAATAAATTGTCAGGAGCATATAACAACTATAAACATTCATACACTAAATCTTTGGGATAGCAAATTTATAAAACTAACACTAACAGGCATAAAAGACCATGCTGCTAATCCTAGCATCATATTATAAGAGATGTCAATGTCATACTCCCATATTTAGATATGTTTTCTAAACTAAAAATCAGCAAAGAAACTTCAAAGCTAAATTATGAATTAGATTAACAGAATTTAATAAATATTCACAGAATATTATATCCATCAGGTAGGGAATTCACATTCTACTCTGAAGTATATGAAACTATCTCAAAAAGTCTTCATATTGATGTTCATAAACCAAGTCTCAGAAATTTAAACAAAAAAGACATAATCGGTTATCAGATAGAAATGTAGTAAAAAGAAATGAGTAGAAAGAGAAACCTCAGAGACTATACAAGTTCTTAGAGACTAAAGAAAACACTTTGGAATGTATAGTGAGACACTATGCACTTCATGGAGAAAACTTAAAAAATTCTATGTATCAAAAAAAATTTAGTACAATTCTTCAGAAACTCAAAGATGCAGCCTGGGCAGGTCTAAGTGGAAAGTTTATACTGACAAATGCTGACATTAGAAAATGATAACCTAATGATTCACCTTAAGATTAGATATATGACAAGAATTATATGGGAAGAAATAATAAAAATTTGGGTAAACTAAAATTGAAAAAATGAAATACAATTAAACCAACCTATCAATCAGAGGAATGGTCATTGATGAATAACAAATAAGGAACCCCTAGGCATGTAACAAATAAATAAAAAACCAAATTGATTTAAATAGAAATGACAATAGTGTTGTTATATCAGACTCTAATGAAGTTTATAAGAACAATATGAAATGGTTATTGATAGAAAATGTGTTCAAAAATGCTGTAAAACTAAAAGAAGTGGATAAAGTCTAAACTAATTTAACCTGTCAAAATTCCAGAAGTTGTAAACAATTCAACAAACATTGAAACAGTATCAAAAATCATCTCAAGAGCAATGATTTTTTAATCAATTTTTAAAAGAAGATTAATCTAACATCAGTACTTACAAAATGTTTCATAGCAGTTCACATAGCTTCTACTTTCCCCAGACCCTACTTCTTGGTCGAAATTTCCACATACTACCTAGTTTCTGGTACTTATGAGTAAGAGATTCCTGAACTCTGAACTTCCATACCAAACTACCATAATACACCAGCTCTTAGCCTCTGATGCTGACAGGAAAGAAGACCCAAGACCTTGAAATGAGCCTCTTTACAACAATTCTCCAGTCACGCATATTCACAAAATAATACATAAGCAGGTCCTAGACTGTCAGACCTTTAAACCATACTTCCACTCAGCCAACTAACTCTTGATGTGCAAGTCCCAATGCAAACACACAAGCAATATGAAAATCTGAGATGATGTGCCTCTTTCGAGAAGCACTAATGTCACAATAGTGATTCCAAAAAAATAATTGCAAAGAGTTTCAAATAATGGCTATGTGTATTTAAACTGGACAAATAAGACATGAACATACTTCAAGAAAACAAAAACAAAAAGATAAATGAAATTAAGGAGTTGATGCACATTATAAAAAACAGAATTCCATAAGAAGAGGGATACTAAAAAAAAAATCCAAGGTAAAATATGCTGTATACTAAAATCTTAGTAAGCTAAATAAAACTGAGCACCAAACACATCTTATAACATTCATTTGCATAATAATTAAACCTATGTCTTTTATTCTGCACAAAAATCCATTCAAAAACCCCAATTTAAAACATTAAATACTGAAACCAGTAGTGGAAAACACTTCAAGACATAAACTCAAGTAGCAACTTTCTGAGTGAGACCCTAATAACATAGGCAATATCCTAAGAATTTACACAGGTTACGTAAAGGAAAAGATAGTCTGCATAATAAATTCTGATAACACTGTGAACAGACATCTAACAGAATGGGTAAAAGTCTTTGCAGCTGTACTTCAAACAGGTGTTAGTGTCTTTAATAAATAAAGAATTGCAAACATTAAACAATATAACCCAACTTCCCAAATAATAAATAAATTAATCAATGATATAAGCAGAACTTTTTTTAAAGCAGCAAATAGCCAAATAAATGTATTTTAAAGTTTTGAAAACTTAAAATCTTTATGCAGATGCCAATTAAACTACTCTGAAATTCTATCTTACCCCTGTCAGAATGTCCACCATCAAGAAAACAAATTGTTGGTAGGGATGTACTTCTTAGTTATTTTAAGCTTGGCATAAATGAGGGTCAACTGAGACACTAGCAAACCTCAGTTGAGAAATTGTCTTAATAAGATCAGTATGTGAGCATTTCGTGGGATGCTCTTTTCATTAATGACTTATCTGGAAGGGCCATCCTGCTCTGCACAGTGCCAGTCATGAGTTTCCTGGCTTGTATAAGAAAGCTGAAAGATCTGGAGAGATTGTTCAGAGCTTCCTGGTCTCCCAGAGAACCCAAGTTTGGTTTCCAGTATCCACCACTGGCAGCTCCAGATCCATGGGATATGATGACATTATCTTGTCTTCCCTGGAACCTACATTTATATAGCATACAGAAGGAATATGCATGTATATTATACACATAAATAAAACAATCTGAGCAAGTCATGGGAGACACCTATAGCATTTCTTTTATTGTAACATCTAAGCTGGCACAAACCTTTTCCTCCTCGAGTTAGTTTTATCTTTTTATTTTAGCACAGCAACATAAAGCAAAATGGGACAGAGGACCACACACTTTCCCGAACAAACCTGCAAAAGAGCCACCAGCTTCTTATCAAAGTCCAAGAAAGATTTCTTTATAGCACTAGGAAAGTGAAGGGAATACTTATCATCGCAGTGCCTCCTTTATAATGAAATTTCACTTTCAAAATATAAAGCTCTGTCAATATTGCTTCTCCTACTGGAAGTTAGTCCTCCACTGAGCCCCATTGCTGTCCTCTAATATCATAAGGAGAAAACAGTCAACAGAGTCAAGTTGACAAGCAGATTAAAAAAAAGAAGTTAAAACAGGAATGTGGGGTCTTAAAATTGTTTTTGAAAGCTGTTCTCTTGAAAGATACACGTGATAGCCAAATTCAAGAAGATTCTGTTAAAGCACCATCTATAACAAGTTCCTCCAAACATGTTTACTACATCACCACTTGGTTAGAGATAAAATTGTAGTAAGACATAGGTTTGTAGGGGGAAGAATGTACTGAAGAACTCAATATCAACACACGATGAACAGTCAGACATAAACCAGCAGCAGTGTAGCAATAAGGTTTCCTGGTCCTGGGTAGCTAGGAGGTCCAGACCCACAGACCTGCAGCCCCAGACCCCTTAGCCACCTGCCACTGCTCAGGCCCCCAAAATGATTAGACACTTATATTAAGTTCATGCTGTTTGGCCTATGGCTCAGGCACATTGCTAGCTTGCTCCTTCATCTTAACCCATTTCCATTAATCAGTCTGCCACGTGCTCTGTGGCTCACCTGTGTTCCTTACACATTTCTTTTTTGGGTATCTGGCTTGGTCTGTCTGACTCCACCCTGCTTCTCCTACCTATGTTATGATTTCCCCTCCTATTTTTTCTATGGTGCCTGTCATAGGCCAAAACAGCTCCTTTATTTAAAGATTGAAATTCACAGCATACAGTAAGACATTCACATATCACCGCAGGTCACCCATAGACGCAGCACACATCAGTAAGTAAGTGAGGATCCAAAGTTCTTTATCCTGGTAATTTTGCCTTTTTCAATCACAGAGATCTTCATTGAGACATTTGACCCCCTGAACTCCATATGTAGATTGAAGGAATGTTGCTGAATTTTAAAGCCATGTCAATTCTAAATGTTTGTCTACTCTTATTTTATTTTATTTAAAACATCAAATTAGATCAAAGTGAATTTACATCATGCATTGATATAATTAAAAACCTAATTTATATTATTAGTCTATTGTCCACTGTTACTATATTGCAAAACATCTGAAAATATAAAAAAAAATAATTGAATCTCTAGCTTACTTTATTTGAAAACAATTTGATGATTGGTAAGTTTAAAGATGAATAGAAGCTTCACAAGCTGTAAAACCTACTCATTCTATTCTTAAAAAGTAGAGCAGAAATATGTAAATTAATGAATCATTTTCATCCTGAATTTTGAAGTACATTAAAATATGGTTCTTGCTATCACTAAAATAGCTATTATTAGTGAAGTCCTTTCAAAAACATAAAATAAAGACTTGGAAATTTAAGAAATGAACATCAGAAAGTACTAAAGAAAGTGACAGTAGACTGGCAATTTCTAAGTCAAAGGTTCTCTATTAACCCTTCGTCCAGAAGAATAGGATGCTTATAAATGCTAGTAACCACTAATATATCACAAGAAAATATTAAATTAATTTAAATTCCTGGCATTTGGCCCTCTTAATTGAACATTTTGCTTACTTATATTGAAATTAAGCAGCTTTAACTATCTCTCTGGGTGATGTTTATCCTTTAATAGTAATATAAGAACAGCAAAGTAAGACCACTTCTTATTCACTTATAAATGCACACACCTGCTATCTTTAACTAATAAAAACCAATAGTTCATTATGGATGTCAGGCCCACTGTCAATACTGACTTAAGTCTCATTAGCATAAACAATTTGTTCCTGGACAAATATTACATTTTCATTCATGGCAGCATTTTAAACACCTTGCATACCAAAGTCTACATGTTGATGCTATTGTCAGAAACAGAACACAGTAAAACAAGACACAGTAGTGGTTCTTTTTTTTTTTTTTTTTAAAAAAAAAAAAAAAAAAAAAAAACAAACAAAAAAAAAACTGTTCTGCCTACGTCTTCAAACTGCAAGTATGGCTCCCAAATGTCTGGATTAGTGTATATAAAAAGTCAGTAAAATTTCAAAATTATATTCTGCTTATTATCATCTTCATTGGAAATAGCTACATACTTCTAGAATAACTCTTCTCACCTCACAGAAATTATATGCCAGAAAACATCTGACAATATTCAGAATTCTTTCTGACTTTGACACATATTGGATGGTATATAGTGGGTCAAGGCAGGTGTTATTCCTGGACATCCTATAGTCCACAGTATAGTTCTACAGTAAATAATTATAAAGCCTAAAATTAATAAAGCCAAGATTGTGAAACACTCTTGACAGGAATAAACAAGGGAAGGTGTGCAATGGAACATGCTACACCTGCAACTGTCCATGATTTTAAAAGGAAATATGGTGGGGCCTCAGGATATTATTTCTGTGAGGCAGTACACTTTTCAGAAGTACAGGCCATCTTCGGACAGTCTGAAACTTAGTACCTAACTAAAGGAAGAATCTTCAGAGATAATTGAAATAGAAACAAATGGCCTACAAGGCTCTCCCTTCTCTACAAGTAGGGATCAAAGCACTGTAGTATTGATACACAGATGAAACTCTTCCTAGCTTACAGTGTGTCATATATGATACCAGTTGTACACCCACATGTTAAATTTTAAATATTGTGAAATGTATTATAATTTTGTAAACTTCATAGTTATAAAGTTTATGAAAAGTAAACTTAGTGAAGAAAAAATGGACCTGGTGAGGTGATATACACCAGTCATTCCACAACTCAGAAGACAATTTGAATCTAAAGTTCAAGTAAACCTATGACTCCACAAGGCACCCTCTCAGTAAACAGAAACCAAGCAACCAAAAAAGGGAGGTGTATCTATAGTCTCCCTTCTTGTCTTTTGTTTTTTTGTCTTGGTGTGCTTTCAGTGTTTCATCTCAGTAATGAAATTTGTAATGTGCCTAACAAAAATGTTATTGCCACTTGATTTCATCAAATGAAACACATCAGTCAAAATGTTTACTCTTTCATAATAATATTTTTACTTTTAAAATTAAAATATAATTACTATTTTTCTTTTCCCTTTATGACCGCCAGCCTCTCTTATGTAGACATGATAACATAAAGGAGGAAATTTAATTGGACCCCTACTCTAGAAAAAGAATTGCAGGCAGCTAACAGTTTGTTCTTAATTAAATATTAACCATTAAATTAACAATTTAAAACAGTTACCAAAAAATAACTATTTTCCATAGACATCATAAAACAATTAGAAAGTAAATGTTATAATACTATCACTTTAAAAAAAAACATTCTTTTACTGTTCATAATAGAAGACAGGCTCATAAAAGTTCAACTGAAAAGTGACAAATGTCTGACAAAGAGAAACCTTCCTTGAGCCCAACATCTAATGAACTGAACCATTGCTTAATCTCCGGCTTCCCTTGGTTTTCTGATATTTACGATTATCTATTAGTTATTTTCAATGGTTGTTGTCTCAGGAGCAGTAATATAACAATGGAGGAGCAACTAGTATTGTTTGCTACAAAAAACTTTGCTCTGATAAAGTCTTGAATTACTGTGGGGTACAAAGTAGGAAAGAGTTCTTGTTCTTCTGAAGGATAAATAATAATACTCTAAAAAATAATCTTAGAACCTGAACTAGTGAAGAAATAAAATGTTCCAGCAAGTTCTGATATAGATTAGCAGCATCCATAGAAGCCATATTGTGGTCCAAAGTGTTTGCCAAACATTCTTTATTTACATGTGTTAGGAAATCAGCTGTTAATCTCAAAAAGTTTTGCATTGGTATGGACTTTGGTTTATTGATAAAAATTTAAGGTCAGTATTGTTATGCTGAATGTATTTTTCTACTCTTGTTTAAGATATGATGTTTATGTAACTTATTTAAAATTGTAAAGTATGATTAAGACATGCATGGTAGGTAGATTTTTAGATATACTGAGATATAATTCAGTTATATAGGTAATCTTCAAACACTTCTAAGACCTACAGAATATGGCATTTAAAATATTTTAAAAACTTAGACTTTTCTGGACAGTGAGACAGATTTGTTCCTGACAGCACCAATCTTCTTCAGGAGAAAAATGGGCATTGAAGACACTCCATATATAGTCTACTCTCTTTGTGGCAGTAGTCACTGGACATGAATCTGTTCTTATATTGACTACTTAACAGTATGCTGTTTAAACTAGATATACAGGTTCCATAGAAAGATGACCTCTAAACTTTGGCAGAACAAGCCAAGATGGTCATTCAGTTTCCTGCTTTACAGAGAAAACTGTCAGACATTCTTCAGGACTTGAGGAGAAGTGACTGATAAACTATACCAAAATGGGCAGAGCAGATTTCCTGCTTCACTGAAATGAAAAGAGACTCTGGGCCTGTAGGCTGAAGATGGATGCTCCAACTTTATAAAGGAACTTGGGGTGACTGTCCAGGCAGATAGGTGTCATCTCTGTCATTTCTAGATTTTAAAAGTTGCTTACACTCTGGTTTACTTGGGTAAATATATCCTTCTGTGGTCTTTGATGTAGTTCAAGATTAGATAGTTATAGGTATAGATTTTCTTAGTAATTTGAAAGGTATATTAGATATGAAACTTCACATTCATAAAAATAAGATAGATGATAGAGTATTTTCTTTAATTTCACTAAATACAAATAGACTAGATATTGTAACTGTAATTCTTGCTTGAAGGCTCTTTTGTTATATATAATTCCCTGTGTTAAAATTAAAACCTTCCTTTGTTATTAGACAGAAAGGGGGAGGTGATGTGGAAATGTCTTTCTGTGTGCTGTGAATAGCAATCATTAAATAAAGAAGCTGTTTTGTCCCATGACAGGCACCATAGAAAAAGTAGGAAAAGAAATCAGAGCATAGGTAGGAGGAACAGGGAGGAGTCAGAGGAGATGAGCCAGAAGCCAAAAGGATCAACATGTAAGGAGAGACAGAGCAAGCCAGAAGCCCAAAGGAGAAACATTTAAATAACACAGGTGAGCCATGGGCCACGTGGCAGACAGATTAATGAGAATGGGTTGAGTTAAGATGTAAGAGCAAGCTAACAAGTTGCCTGAGCCATAGACCAAACAGCATGAAGTTAATATAAGCATCTGAGTCATTTTTGAGACCCTAAGTAGCTACAGGCAGGTAAAGAGTCTGGGGTTATAGGTCTGTGGGTCTGGGCCTCTGGCCGCCTGGGACCAAGAAACCACATTGTAACAGTTTTCAAAGGTTGTTGTCTCAGGAGCAGTAATATAACAATGGAGGAGCAACTAGTATTGTTTGCTACAAACAATTTTTGCTCTGAGAAAGTCTTGAATTACTGTGAGGTACAAAGTTGGAAAGAGTGCTTGCTCTGTTTTCTGAAGGATAAATAATAATACTCTAAAAAAATATCTTAGAACCTGAACTAGTATAGAAATAAACTGTTCCAGCAAGTTCTGATATTGATTAGCAACATTCATAGAAGCCATATGGTTGTAGAAAGTGTTTGCCCAACATTCTTTATTTACATGTGTTCTTATCAACAACAAAACATTTTCATCCCTCTTTATATGGTCCTCCTTACTTTATACATCAGAAAATTCTGCTACCTGTAGTCAATATCTTTAGGCATTTTTTTTTACTAACAGTTGAGCATTATCTCAATCTAGTTGACATTTCCATAGTTCAAAGCCAATGCTATCCACAGGAAGAATGCACAAACTGATGTTTTTCCTAGACCGTCACATGTCAGTCTGCTCTGTGGAAGTTGTCAATGAAGCATTTTGTGAAGTATACAATTTCTATTTTAAAAAAAAAAAAAAGAAACTTAGGAAAACTGGCTAAGTCACAATTTTTTTCTGTCAAACTCTGGAAAGGTTCCATGATGAACTCATTAAGATGTAATGTATTAAGTAATGTTTCAAGAAATATAACTTGTTAATTTTAAAATTCAGATAGATAGGAACTCAATCCAGTCACTAACACAGCTCTATCTTCATGTTTCCTGACAGGGGAAGCCATTTTATTATTCACTTAGAAACTAGTAGCAGGAATCTGATATACTTGCCTTTGCTTAAATTTTCACTCTTAAATAGTCTATTACACACATATCCATTTATCTTCTAGAACATTTCTGTGAATTCACTAATTTGTTTCATTTACTAGTGTTAGTAACACCTACTTTTTCTAACTTTGATTCTTACCAACTACAGTGCATTACCATGCCTCTCCTTAAGACTCAACAGAACCTCAATATTCCCCTCTAGTGCATTACCCATAATGCAATAAACATAGCATTTTAGAATATAAATATTTATGATATGCAAATGAGTATAGATAATATATACTTATGAGTCTACTATACATGTTATAATGTGAACTACAGATAGCTAGAGAAAAGAACAATATTGTTAAAGATAAAATAGATGAATCCCTGAGAAACATTCTAGGAAATAGAAATCACAAAAGACAATATTCTACAAAAATGAATATGAGCTGCTATTTTATTACTTTAAATGTCAGACTTCTCCAATTTTTCCCAGAGAAATCTATCTTAAGTTTGATATTAATCACTCCCATGTATGTTTTTACTGCTGTCTTCTCCTAAGCATACATCATTATTACATAAAGTTTTGCTTGTCTTTTTAAACTTTGCACAAACAGAATACCTAGGAACCTCATAAGTGGCTCTTCTTCACTCATTTGATTCATGCATCATATTCTGTGAAATCTTCCCCTTTACCAGTTCTCTCATTAATGAAGCATACCACTTTCACTACCACACATGAAGTATTCATGTGCATCTTGTTTCATGCAGTAAAACCTCTTTGGCTAGGATGTGAGTACAGTATGGCTGTTACGGTAATAATTGTTGCTCATTCATGCACAGTTCAACTTTCAAAATATCAGTGGAGATTCTTGCCAAGATCACGTGTTACATATCCATGACTTCTCTCTGAAACTACCCATTTCAATTTTAAGACTTGAAACTTGATGGGTGTGGACCAAGTTTCCACTATCTGTATTCTTTAATTACTGAAGCAGAGAACACTTGCCTCTATGGGTTGAATTTCACGCCAATGTCTCTCCCGTCTTCACTCTACATGTCAGAATATCAACAAGAATATTTGCAAGAACCCTTTACCAGTCAGAAATTTTAATTCTTTAAAGAATAATTTTAAATGTTTTAGATAATTTTTCTAATTCTATAGTTTTCAGCTAAATTTTGTTCACAGTGTCTTTTGGAACCAGAACGTTTTGATAATAACAAAATTATCATATTTTCTTAGTATTTGTAGTGGTTTATAACTTTATAAATTATTCATTAGCATAAGACTATGCAACTACTTGTCATAGTTCTTGTTTAAAATGCCAAATATGTGCCTTTCCTTTTAAAATCTTTTATTAGTTAAAGGAGAATCCAATTGTTCTTACATTTTATACATTTAATAATTATTAGCTAATAATTTTAAAGATTCTTTTAAATATCTTTCAAAAACATGTATATGGACCATAGTCAGAATTTAATGTATGAGAGAAGAATAAAAATAAGTAAATAAATTATTAAGCTAAAAATATGGAGCTACTTCTAAGAGTAAGAAGTTAAATGAAATGCAACAAAAAGATTTTAAAGTTTTTATGTAGTCCCTTAAAATTTTTCTGGTTGTCTATTTACCTAACATATCATACCATAAAATAATAATTAATACATTATAAAATATGCTTGATAAAATTGTCTTTCTTTTCAAGTCCTGTTGAAGTTGCCCTGGTCCTTTGTAAGTTCACATCAGCTTCACAAATAAGAACAAAGATCACAAATAAATCCATCTAAGTTTAGCTAGACTACTTGGCATATATAGATTAATTTGAAGTAAATGGACATATCTTTATGATAACAAATGTTTTATTTCTAAACTTGGAATTGCTCCTTTTTCATTCAAGTTCTATGTGCATCAGTACCAATTTATAACTATTACCTTAATTTCCTAAGCACTTTTCTTTTTCATATCATGGTGTGTGTGTGTGTGTGTGTGTGTGTGTGTGTGTGTGTGTGTGTGTGTGTGTGTGTGTGTGTGTGTGAGTGAGTGTGTGTGTGTACTTTTTAAGTAGTGGTTATTTAACCTTTTCCAGTTAACCAAGAATCCAGAAAACTTGCCGAATACTCTGTTATACTAATTTACTTACAAAGGTTTTTCAGTTTTCTATAAAAATAGTTATATTGTTGGAAACTTTTTTTTTCTAATTTTGAAATGTTTATTTTCCTCTTTTGTAGACTAAGTGTCATCTGTAGTTTTAAATTTAATATAGTTTTACTCCTGAACATAATAGAATTTTTGAATTAATATAAGATTATTGTAATAGAATTTTGAGAGACCTCTTTTTCCAGCTAATTTGCTTCTGTACTTAAACTGTATTTGGCTAAAATTTAAGAACATTATTGTTTGTAATTAAAATATTCAATCAGAAAATATTTGGAGGCATATAATTCCAGGTTTGCCTAAAATGTTATTAATATCAGTGCTTTGGATCAAAGGTACTGATCCTTCACTTATAATATAATTCCAACCACTCCATTGACATAGAGTCAGTCATATATCAGAAACAAGAGACACATTAGCTATCACACATCTCTTTCATCAGAGAAATCATTATCAGAAACTTCTTTACACTTGAATGACAAGACCTGAGTTTCTGGACTCCTTTGAACAAGAAAGGTTGAGAAAATTAATAGTTTACATTTTCACACTGGACAGTGGAAAGTGAGTGATAACAGTGGAATTTATGAGTTGTTGTTCCTTAGATGTTGAACGTAATACAAATAAAGTTTGATTTATTATTCAATGTACCAAGAGCATCCATTTTCTAATCTATGAAATAGTGATGAATTACAGATATTTTTGCCATCTCTGCTTGTACATTTAAGTAGATCATGTTATTTTAATTGTTTTTGTAATATTGAAATAATCTTGCTTTCATGGGATCAATATACATGTTCACAGTGTATCTAATTTTAGAAACAGTTGCATTAAATATGTTAGCAGGATGCTTTTGAATATATAAGTGCCATTCATCTATAATTATCTTTCTTAAACTTCTATTACCTAATTTTAGTCTCAATATTATGCTAAACTCATTAGAATTAATTTTATCATTTCCTCTCTTCTACTCTCCAGGGAATAATTCACATAGAGATTGCTTATTTGGTACACTCATTTGGCACTATATAGCTTCCTGTGTGTTGAAATAGAGGTAGCACTATAGCTAAGGGGCCTCACAGCAGCCCTTGGCTCCAGACACTGAACCTGGCTTTAGATCAACATCTGTTCACCACACTCAGTCCTCATTATCCCACAGGAGACAGTCTCCACATACCACTGGCTGTATCCTGCTTACTATATTCCAGCAGGACCATGACTAAAGCTTTGGCTACTAACTTACACTTTACTCTGACTCTTTAGAAACATAGTTTGTTTTAGATATCAACAAGTCTTTTTATATTTTATTCATCATTGGCATGTTCTTGGAAATAAAGACTTTTATGTAAATGCATATTCATTATTAATTATAATACCAAGAGAACCTTTGAAACTTGAGTCTAACATAGATTTAGGTCTGATCCTCCTCAGATTTATTCCCTTTCTCAATTAATTTCCCTTCCTTAATTATTTTTGCTTCCTTCAAATTAGGCTGCATATGATTATGTTGAAAGTTCATCTAGCCTCAGGATTTTTGTATATTCTCTTGAACAATCTAGTTTTTCTCATCATCCATATTCTCAAAACTATCAGTGTTTTTTCTCAGTTTACAATTTCCCCACCATCTAACAGACCATGTCATTCTTATGGTATCCCCAGTCACTGGCTTTCTGTATTACAAGTTCCTGCAGTATCTTAGATTTTCTTCTTCATAATATATCACATGTATAATAAAACAACTACTTGAATAATTTCTATTAATATATACTTTTATATTGACCATAAGACTGGTAAGGATAAAGAACATTATTTATCTCATTATGTTTCCAACACCTATCACACTTAGAATGTAATCAGACCTCATTAAATTACCTTATTTGGTCTTATTTTCATTCACAAGTTTCATAATAAAATATAGATTCAGCTTTCCAGATTAAATTACTTTACCAAGGCATGGCAATAATAAATTTAGAATTTTAATAATTTACATTATATAAATAATAATGATAATAATAAAATATGAAAGGCTACTTTCAGGCAAATATTCAAAAATTAATTCAAGGATTCAGTCTTACAGAGGCACTCAATATATTATAACAATTCTAAACCATCATCTGTAACTCTGATCACACAACATGGCCCTGAGGAAAGTCATATGCTATTCAGTAATAATAATAATAAGAAGAAAAATATTGTGGTCAATAATAAGAGTAAAATACATTCAGAGTTAGATTCATACAATCATTCTCAACACCATAAATACTACTTTTTTCTGGTGATGTTGCAAAACATGACCAAGATAGCTTATAAAGAATGTTTTTATCTGTTTTTATTTATTATATATCCTGGCTGCACTTTCCCTTTTCTCCTGCCCTCCCAGCTCTTGACCCTCACCCCTCCTTTGTCCTCACCCCCAATCCACTCCTCCTTCTTCACTTTTACTCAGGAAAGGGCATGTCTCGCAAGAGTATCAACAAAACATGTCGTATCATGTTACAGGAAGACTAAACACTCCCCATGTATTAAGACTAGGCAAGGTGACTACTATGCATAATAGGGTCACAAATGGCAGTAAGAGTCAGAGATGGCCCCTGTTCCCACTATTAGAAGTCCCATAAGAGGACCAAACTATGTAGCATATATGCAGAGGGCCTGGGTTCATCTCATGCAGGCTTCCTATTGTTGGTTCCTTGAGCCCCTATGAGCCAGGTTAGTTGATGATTCTGTGGGTTTTCTTATGATGTCCTTGACCCTTCTCTCTCTTACAGTCCTTTCTCCCCCTCCTCTACAAGATTCCCTGAGTTCAGTCTAATGTTTGACTGTGTTTCTATTTCTGTTTCCATCAGTTTCTGAGTAAAGCCTCACTGACAACAATTAGGCTTAGTACCAATCTATGAGTATAACACAATATTATTAGGCATTATTACATTGACATTATTTTCCTTCAGTCATGTTTTGGTGTATTCTAGGCCTCTGGGTCATCCAGCCCGTACTCTAAAGTGTGTCAAAAATGAATTTACTCTCCTGGCATGTGTCTCAGCAAGACCAGCCATCAATTGGCCACTCCCTCAATCTCTAGGCCACTCTTAACCCAGCACATCCCATAGGCAGAAGAGAGGGTTATGTGTCTGGGTAAAGGGATTGGTCCAATCCATCTACTTGAAATCTTGATTGCTCACAGGAGATTGACAGTTCAAACTACACATCTGCTATTGCTGATAATCTTAACTGGAGTCATCTTTGTAGATTCTTGGGCTATTCCCTTGCAATAATTTTTCTTTTCTTTTCTTTTCTTTTATTTTCTTTTGTTTCTTTTCTTTTCTTTTCTTTTTTAACCTGACCCTGAAATACCTCCCTTTCCAATAGTCTCTTTCAATACTTTCCTCTTTGATCACTCCCCACAACTAGTTTGCTCATGTTCCCATTCCCACCTGCCTGCAGTACACTCATGAAATCTCTTCTATTTCTCCTTCGCAGAAAGATCTTGGTATCTCTCTTTGAACCCTCCTTGTTAACTAGTCTCTCTGTGTCTGTGGATTATAGCATGATTATGCTTACTTTACAGCTAATATCCACTTGTGAGTATATGCTATGTTTGTCTTCTGGCTTTTTGCTAACTCATTTAGGATGATTTTTTTTTCTCCAGAAGTTCTTTTATTTTACACAATTATTTTTAGCTATTTAGGGCATTTTGTTTTTCTGTAGACATTAAGTATTGTTCTTTCAAGTCTTTCAGGAATTGTGTTGGGGTTTTAATGGGGATTACATTGAATCTGTACATTGCTTTTGCAAGATGGTCATTTTTACTGTTAAGCCTACCAAAATCAACCATTTCCTTCTCTTATCTTTATTATAGGCCTTAGCAGGCAGCCTGGCAAGTAGAAAAGTCAGTTTCACAGAGAATCAAAGGAAGGAATAAGTGTTAGCTCCAGCACTCTTCCTCATGTAACTAGGCTCCATGTTTTCCTCTCTGTAACTCAGTGTTAGTCTCTCTTACTAGAAGATAGAAAAGTCTTTTGAATCCACATCCTTATAATGATAACCCTTTGTCAATTTTATCACTTGAGTCTGTGATACATGATGTTAATCAGAAAAAAATATTTCTAATAATCATGATTTCCCCTTTACCTTCTATTGATGAGCCCTAGAATGCATTGTGCTACAGTCAGTCTCTGGGATATGGGGTCACTGGGTTGAGTCTTTCCTACTTCTGTATCCAGAGTACAAAGTGTCTATATTCCCTCAGAGATTATAAACATTATCCATGCTTGTTTCTAAAAGTAGTGTATGTGTTTTAAAACATTGTAGTATAAAGTTTCTGGCCTGGCATTTCTGGCCTAGCCCTGAGGTTCTGATCCACAGTCCCATAGAGGCACACAGATGTTTGTATTAATTTTATACTGATTAGCCTATGGCTCTGGCATATTTCTAGCTAGCTAGCTCTTGCCATGTAGCTCAGTACCTTTATTTAGAGCAGCATTTCAAACTTCTTTCTTCTGCATCTGCTAGCATCTCATCATGGTATCTCTTCTCTGCTCAGCACTTCCTGTTCCCGGAGTTTTCTTAGTCTGTTAGCCCCATCCACACTTCCTGTCTGCCTTTGACCAATCAGTGTTTTTATTAGACCAGTAGGTGGTTTAATTATTTACAGTACAACATAATCCCACTACATATCCCCTTTTCTCTTTTTACAACAAGAATCCCAAATCTAATTTCCTTTATAGTTTATTTTTCAACATTATCTATAACTACTTGTAACCAACACTATAAACAAAGATAAACATTGAAAATCTATTTTGGGGGGAATGTAGACGTTGTCTCTAGTCTACTTCCTGCTAAATGGGGGTGCTGGCAATGGGGGCTAAAAGAAAAATTTAGAATCATGGGGAATTCCTTAGTGGAGTAGTCTGTAAGGCTGGTTCGTCTAAACCAGTTTCCTTGAAGCTGTTTTGAATACAAAGCTCTGAAAAAATTACAACAGAGGGTCTCTGAAAGGTTGAATCATCTGGGCCATGTTTTAATTGGAGACATTTCAGGGGGTCTTCCTTGATTGAACTTTATTTTCTTTAACCAGGAATAAATCCACAGCCTCTCATTTTCTGGGGAAATAAAGAGAAAACCTTTTCTCCAAAGTAGCTTATATTTTTATTTCAATTTTAAAGTCAACTCATTTGCAAAATGTATAGGTTGGATTAATCTAGAAACATCTGTAATCAAATGTCTTTTAGAATCTTTAACTACTTTATTTTCAGTCAGAAAACTTAAAGACAAGACAATAACATACAGTATCCATACACTCGTTATAATTTCCATCTTTATGTGGCTTATTATTTTTTTACTGCTTCTTTTTTAAGGACTTTATCCTTTTTCTTTTCTATCAGCCTACAGATAATTTTAAACATATTACAAACCACTTAGAGGTTTTTTTTTTGGGGGGGTGTTTTTTGGTTTGTTTTTTGTTGTTGTTGTTTTTGTTTTTGTTTTTGTTTTTTGAATCTGTCTCTTCTATATATCTCTTATCTTTTTCTGTTTCTGACCACACATTTGCTTGGCTAGGGTGGATGACTTTATCCAACTTCCTCTCTTTCTTTGTTTCTGACCATACCTTTGCTCTGCCAAAGTGTGGCTAAGGATTAAAGGCTTGGATAGGATGGCTGCCTGGTTCCACCCAGCTCATAGTTTAGCTTCATAGAATTTATCTTTTTAGCCTAAGTACTGGTCAGACCCACAGTTATCACTCTGGGTAATAATAGGGTTCATAAAATCACCAAGTAAAGTACTATGCTGCTCATTTACTCTATGTAAGTATTTGGCAGCAGGGCCTCTTAAAAGATTCACAAGTATTTTACCTTTAAGGCTGAATCAGGAAACCTCTTTAAAAAGAAAAATCTCTGTTTGCTTCCAGAAAATAGAGCTGATCCAAGAAAACTCTGCTACTAAGAAGCCATCTTTGAATCCATTTCCTTTTTGTTCTTATAGACAGATACATATCCATCTCCTTGTTTACACTGAGGCTCAGGAACTAGCCTTGCTGCAGTGTTAAGTTGCATGCAACAAACACTCAATTTTTGTAATTTAGTCCCATACACCACTCAGTCTTTATCACACCCCACTTGAGACACAACTCAGAATCTGCTTTTGGATTGGTTTCTGTGTTCTAGACCATTTTTAAGCTTCCTATGGCTTTATGTGGGTATACTATGCCCATATTGGTGTGCCATTGTGTCTAACATGGGGCTATTTGGCATTCCTTGAGTGAGAACCCTCCGTTGATATCTCTCTACAGGCTGAGAATTATTATAAGTGGGCACGGTAAAGGCTATTTTTCTTTGTCTTGTTCTTGTAAAGATATTGTAAAGAAATAGTCTTTTAAATCAATAACTAGAATAGGACATTGTTTAGATAACAGAGAAGACAAATGAATTCAAGATTGTAGAGAGTCCATTGGCTGGACTACCTGTTTTATCACCCTTTTCCATTCTCCACTTTCCACATTTCTGTTAATAACAAATACAAGAGAATTCCAAGGGCTGGTTGATTCTTCAATATTCTGAGCATATAACTGCTCCTATACATCTGTTCTAAGGCCTGCAGTTTCTCTTTTGCAAAAGGCCATTGATGAACCCATATAGGCTTATCTGTTAGACATTTTAAAGTTTGTACTGTGGGTGTCTTTGAAAGAAGCACAGATCCTGTGCATTGTTCCTGTACAACGTGAATGGTTTGTGAATGTGTCTCATAATACCTGCCAGGAGAAAGAGGTTACTGTCTGATAAACTTATCCAGATGAAAGTGAAAAGAAAACACATGTGGTCCATCTGTCTATGGCTGAAGGCTAACTCAGAACAGAAAGCCTAGCCAGCCAGGAATTACTACTCTGGCCATGTTTTGCTCTAGCTGGCAAGCAGCTTTTTGGGGGGAGGAGGGATTCATGTCCCAAAGTTGGGCACCAAACATCTTTCATATTTGCCCACCACATCCTCTCTCATATTTTCTATAATTTTATAACCAGTTAAAGCAGATGAGCAAACAAAGGTAAGAGTAGTATGATAAGCCATTTCTCCACTATTAACCCAGATATCTTTTTTCATGGAAGAGTCGATAATTACTATTAAAAATACTGATGGTACACATCATACTTCCTCTCTAGGTTTATTTTTAACTTCCTAAAAAACTAATTTTCTGAACTCTGAATAACTAACTTTTAAACCAAGAACACTTGTGTTCTGCCTGTATGCCTGAAAATGTTGTTTGGTTGGTTTCTTACTTGTTGGTTTGTGTTTGTTTTGATTTTGTCTTCAAATTCTAACATGTTTTAAACAAATAATTTTAAACAGGGACATGGCTTAGTCCTTATAAACATGTAAATAAAAACAGAAATACATGTAACCCAGTAAGAACTTGAAATTTAGATAGTGAGATAGTTTCTAACAGACTAATCCCTTAGTGGTCCTTATAACACAGGCAATTAACTTGGCGAAAACAAATATTTTTTGATGATCATCAAGAATGAAACTGGGTGGTTTTAAAGATGACAGAAGTATTACTGACTGGGGAATAATATGCACAATTGTTATTAGCAAGCAAAGATGAAAAACCCCACTGATAAAACATCAAAGCTTTCTGGCATGTCTTTTCTCAGTGCCAAGCCTAAAATATAGGGGTGCCCATTTATACTCCAACATATGGAATAATAAGTGTCCCCTTGATGAAAGGCTGAGGTAAAACTTCAGAATTACACTGCATTAAGTAAATGAGCTTCTTAATTAGAGAAGTGGTTTTTCCACTGAGGATTTGCTACTCATCATCTCACATTTCAGTGTTCGATAATGGAAAACGTTTGATTTAAGAAGAGTCCCACTTTGGTCAATTACTAGCCATTTGACCATAAATTATTCTTAGCATTCTTTCCTCTTTTAAAGTACATTTTAATGGAAATTAAAGAGAACATTTGGATCCATTTTATCTTTTTACAGCAAACATCTGATGTGGGTTAAATTATGGAGAATGGAAATTTTGACTAGAGATGTAGCTCAGTAGTAGCATACACAGACCCTGGGTTTATTTCCCAACACTAACAAAGAAGGGAAATGAATAATTATTTATTTGTTTTCATTTCTGGAATCTGTACAGTCCAGAAAAATAATTTCAGTATATGCTTTACATCTGGTTAGTCTTTTTACCCCATCATAATATAGTAAAATGTAGCAAACAATCCTAGATAAGGATGTTTTTGTCTTACAAGAGAGCAATACTATTGTGGAGACTCCAGCATCCTAACTCTTTCCACTTATAATCACTTCCCAAGATACCAGTTCTAAACATTATTAAGATACAGTCCTAGAGATTAACTTTTCAACACACAAATTCCAGGAGGCATTGTGATGTATAATTTGTATTATCAGGCTGACTGGGTTTACAGTGACCCAAATAACATAGCTCTTGTTGTGCCTTTCAAGAGAAAGTGACTGAGGAGTGGGAAGATCCATCTTGAATGTTAGCAGCAGGATCTCATGGGCTGGGAACTTGAATGGAATAAGAAGGGGGGGGGGAGCGAGCTGCACACCCACAGCTCTCTGTTCTGTCTCCTGATCTGCCCAGATTTCAATAAGCTACTTCATTTGAAGTAGCCACAAAATACTCTAACTGCTATGCCTCACCCATTGTTGCCCCATGAATTATAAGCAAAAAAAAAAAAAAAAAAAAAAAACCTATTATCTTTTAAAATTTTTGTTGCGTATTTTGTCAGAGGAAAAGTAAAATAACTAATACATACCAATAGGCATTTCAAATCATCTACAAATGACCATAAAAAAAGAACAAAGACTCATACTTTCCAATTTCAAAACATTGCAAGTCTATAGTAATTATGTATTAAAGGCATAAAGACAGATAACTTGACTAATAATGTATAATGAAAAACCCTGGAATAAGCCACAATATACAAAAAATATCTTTAATAGAAATTCTAAGACCTGTTCAAATAATGATATTTAAAATCTGGACAACCTATTTAAAAATATAAAAATTGATGCTTATTTTACATCTTCTGTAGGTATTAAACCAAACCTGAGGAGATGACTCAGTTGCTACTTGCCATCAGGATTGAAAACCTAACTTTAGACATCTAACACATATATAATACTCCAGAAGTCTATGCTTGCAATCCGAGCTGCCAGAGGATCCCTTAGGTCATATAGTCTAGCATATTGTTAAATTCCAAGTTCATTAAGACAATTTGGGTTGCTATTTTGCTCTATAGTAAGACAGGGTACAGCCAGGCAGGATATCCAAGAGAGATATAAGGAGAGAAAGCCATGTTTAGAGGAGATGCTGCAACCCAGCTGGGAGAGCAAAGTATAATAGAACAAAGGGAAAACTACATGAAATGTGGTGGTACATAGATTAATAGAAATGGGTTAAATTAAAATGTAAGAGCTAGCTAGTAATAGCCTGAGCCATAGACAAAACAGTTGGTAATTAATATTAAGCCATTGAGTAATTACTTTATAAATGGCTGTGGGACACCAGGGGGCTGGAGAAGACAAAAAAATATTTAGCTACAAACTTGTCTCAAAACATAATGGAGAGAGATAGAGGAAGGCAGCGAATAGTAACCTCTGACTTGTACTCATGGGCCATATAAAAAATTAAGGCAAACAGATAGAAGATATACATTTAGAACCTAAAAGTATAAGTGTATAATAAATTGTAGAAATGTTTTATGATATCCAAGATGCTGATGACTCTTTGTGCGTCATCTTTCATCAGCTCTGGTCAACATCACACTAGAGGCTCCAGTGAAAAAAAGTGACAGAAACAAAATCAGAGTAAAAAGACTTTACTTTTTTCCTCGCCCGCGAGGAAAGACACAGCACACACACACTTAGGATCCTTCTGCAGTATAACTTTAATGTATCTTTGGTGAGAGCATTTAGCTTACGGAAAATGGAGAGGGAGGAGAGAGTGAAAGAGCCGGCAGAGAGACCGGCAGAGGGGCAGGAGCCGCTGCGCAAGAGCCAGCGGCGGCGGGCCCCCAGCGGGGAAAAGGGAAGCCAGAGAGCTAGGCTAGGCCCCAGCGTGGTCTGGGCCGAGCCATTTGCCACGTGGCCTTGAGCCCGCGTCCCAGAAGCTGGGCCGGCGTCCGTGCGCACGGCGGGGCGGAGAGAGAGAGAGAGGAGGAGAGAGAGAGAGAAGGGACCACGAGGTAGGAAGACCCGGTTTTAAGATGACCAAACGGCTCTTGCCTTGGACGAAACACTTTCCTATTGGTCGTAGTTCAGAATCCCATGACGCCACGGGAAAGGCGGAGAAACCAGACCAGTCTCGCGAGAATACCAAGCGCATGCGCTCTCTATGACTCAGGCGGGTTGGCCAGCGCCAGATAATGGCGCCACCTAGCGGAGCTGGAGCCAGTGGCCTCCAACATCTCACCCTTCTCAAATATTAAGCAAGAGAAAGTCCTATAAGAGGGTGGAGACAGTGATCATCTCCCAGAACACATTGTGGACTTGCGTGGGGGTCACCCCTAATCCCTCGACAGATCGAGATGCCCCTAGCCTGTCCTCTGCCTTTTGCTGGGAAGGGGGTTAAGGCAGGTACCCTTATGCAAGATGATGTGCCTCTCGGGACATAGGTATGTCTCCTGCGATGCCCTTGGCTCAGCATCCCTCTTAGGACACGGGCTGAACGCTCCACCCAGTGTGTAGGAGCTGTCTAAGCCACAATATCTCTATTGCTTTAGCATAATTAGTTATACCTCTATCGAGGTTTCTGAGTCTAGAGCCATTAAGGCTTGAGCCGAAACTGCTTTGTTTCTCTGACTTTGGATTCTGAACTTGCAAACCGTCTAGGGAAGAATGACTAGTCCTCCGCAAAAGGCCAGGTCATACATATCCACCCCCACCCACTTTTTGGAGTAGGGGAAGGAGAGGGGATTTATGGAGTGAGCTCTCTGGTCAGCGACAGGTCTAGCCGAGTGGAATTGGCCTGGACAATCGCCACTTGCAGGTCACGAAGGGTCTGTTCAAACTTAGACGACCAATTCTGTAAGAAAATTGAGAGAGGCTTTTCGAAAGATTAGTTGTCTTTGTAAAGTTTTTATATTGAATAGAGGTTATGTATAAGCCAGCAAGTTATTGTTCACACCTCAACTGTGTCAATTATTGGTGTGGACAATTTGTTAACCGCCTGTGCAGTCTGCACTATTTTGAAAGTGCACCAGCTGAGGCAGTCACTGAGGCCCCTATGGCAGCTGTGACAATGAATTTTATAATACCAGCAGAGATTCTGAAATCTCTTTTTTGTCTAAATGGCTGTGAGTTACTGGGGAACCACGGTGGCGTGGGCACAAATCGTGGCATGTGGGCCGTTGCTGCAAAGAAATAAAGCTGAGCATCTCAGCATAAGGCATAAAGGCAATTATCAAATTTGTATCTAAATTTGTCTATAATTTCTGAGGCATTGTTAACAATCTAAATAAATGGTGGCCAGATTGGGAGGAAATGAAAATATTTTAGGCGTGGCCCAACCTATATTTTTGGATTGGCAACTGTTATATGGTAAAATTGAATTTTTATCTGGCCTGCCTGAGCAAAAGGAAGCCAATTTTGGTTTTATTAAACTCTGTTTCCTTTGTCAGGCTGCCGAGAAATTTTTAGTAATATATCTGAACTATTTTTAACTAAAACATAAACTTCTCTCTAACCCCAAACTTCTATTTTCTTTAAAGCTATGTCTAAATCTTTATACATCACCGGCATTGGCAGAGGGAAGGTGGGCATTATCTTCTACTGCTGTCACCAAACACATCAACTGGAGAAGGCGAAGGTTCTTTTTCTTGTAATATTTTTCTGGTGAGGCGCTCTGGGATCCAAACTGGATTTTTTTCATCCTGTGGAAAAACACAGACAGCTCCCCGGGATCTTATTAAAATAGGATCCGGGCCTTTCCATTTATTTTCTAAAATATCTTTCCATTTTACTAGCTCTTTTGGCCGTTGTGGTTCTGAGCAATGTCGCTCAGCAGCATTTTGATATTTATCATCAATATTTAAGAAATTTATGGTAAACAACGCCAAGGCAATTGACACTCTTGGTGTTGAGGGCAGTTCTACTCCCCCTCTTTGTTTTAATAAATAGGATTTTAAGGTCTGATGTGCACGTTCAATAATGCCTTGTCCTTGAGGGTTGTATGGTAACCCGGTAAGGTGTGTTACTTGCATTTGTGCACAAAATTGGGCGAATTTTTGGGAGCTGTAAGCTGGCCCATTATCAGTCTTGAGATAAGCTGGTTTGCCCCAGGCGCTCCATGCCTCTAGGCAATGTTGAATAACATGTATGGTCTTTTCTCCTGTAAGTGGTGTGGCATGAATAATACCTGAGCATGTATCAATAGAAACATGTACAAATTGAAGCTTTCCAAAGGACGGAACATGTGTTACATCCATCTGCCATATTTGTAATGGTGAAATGCCTCTTGGGTTAACTCCAACAGTCTTAGCAGGGAGGAATTGACAGCAATTTTGACACTGTGTCACGATTTCGCGAGCTTGTTGTCTAGTAAGTGAGAAGCGCTTGCGCAAAGTTTCTGCTGTAACATGAAATTTTGTATGAAAATCTTTTGCAGCTTGTAACGGATTAGCAAAGGCAGCAGCGACCAGGCGTGTAGCTTGGTCAGCCAAATTATTTCCTTTGCTCATAGGACCTGGGAGTCCCGAATGTGCCCGTATATGGGTAATGAAAAAGGGCTCACGTCTTTGCAGCAAGCAGTCTTGTATGGCACAAAACAGGGCAGACACTGTACTAGAAGGATTAATAACACCGGCCGTTTCAAGTAACTGAAGGGCATTTACCACATAATGGGAATCAGACACAATATTAAGCGGACAATCAAACTTTTGTAAAACTTCTAACACAATTAGACATTCAACTATCTGGGGTGATTTTTGACCAAAATCTTTGAAAAATGTCTGTGAATTTATAATGTAAGCACCCCTTCCATTTACTGAGCCATCTGTATATACAATTAAGCCATCTTTTAAAGGCACTGAGGAAGTAACACGTGGATATATCACAGGGTGATAAGCCACAAACTGTAACAAAGGATGTTTAGGATAATGGTTATCAATTTTTCCAGGAAACATAGTAGTTAATATGGGCCAATCATCATTGGTAGCAGCTAGGACCTGAACCTGATGGGTGGTATAAGGTAAAACCATCACAGTGGGATAAATACCAAAATACTCTGCCGAGGCCCTCAAGCCTTTTTGAGCTAATTGAGCAACGGCAGCTGGATACCAGGCAATAACCTTTTGGGGTGAGGCTGGGGGATGAATCCATAATAAGGGGCCTGTTTGCCATAATACCGCAGTAGGCAATATTCTTGTTTTAAAAACACATAGGGAAAATGGCTTATTATAATCAATTCGAGCTAATTGGGCCTTTGTTATTGCATTTTCTACTATCTTAAGCACTTCTTTAGCTTGAGGTGTTAAACTGCGGGGAGAGGTAAGACTAGAATCACCTTCCAAGATCTCAAACAAAGGCTTTAAATCTGCAGTGGGAATTTTCAAAAAAGGTCTAAGCCAATTAATATCTCCTAGTAATTTTTGAAAATCATTTAATGTCTTTAAGTCTCTCCTGAAAATTTCAATCCTCTGGGGAACAATTCTATCAGGAAATATATTAGACCCTAGAAACTGTCCAATTTCTGAAGTCTGAATTTTATCTATTGCAATTTGAAGTCCCCACAATTTTAATTGCTCTTGTAATAGAACATAAGCCTCTCTTAAAATCATCAAATCACAATAACAAAGGAGGATGTCGTCCATGTAGTGGGCTATAACTACCTTAGAATACTTTTGTCGCACTGGCACAAGGGCTTCTTGAACATATAACTGACATATGGTGGGACTATTAGCCATACCCTGAGGCAAAACCCTCCATTGATATCTCTTGTCCGGTTCCAGGTGATTAATAGAGGGAACCGTGAAGGCAAACCTAGGCCTATCTCTCTCATTTAAGGGAATGGAGAAAAAACAGTCTTTAATATCTATAATAATCATGTGCCAATCTTTTGGCAAGGCTGAGAGCGTGGGAATTCCTCGCTGAACTGGCCCAAAAAGATGCATCTGCGCATTAATAGCTCTTAAGTCGTGCAACAGACGCCATCTTCCGGATTTCTTTTTAATCACAAAAATGGGTGTATTCCATGGAGAGGTGGAGGGCTCAATATGCCCTTCAGCAAGCTGTTCTGCAACCAGCTCGATCACTGCCTTAAGCTTATCAGAGGTCAATGGCCACTGAGGAACCCATACCGGCACCTCTGTTTTCCAAGGTATAGGTCGTGCTGCCTCAGTGGCACCTAAGAAAAACCCAGGCCCTGTCTTTCCTCATATCCCATCTTTTTTAAAATCTCCTGTGCTTGAACCGAATATTCATTGGACAATACTAGCCCTAGCTCTTGCATAATATCCCGTCCCCATAGATTTACTGGTAGTGGGAGGACGTAGGGTGTGAACCAGCCTTTTTGACCTTCCTCTGTTCTCCATGCTAGAGCAGATGAACTAACTTTGGGGTGAGAGGCATACCCAAGGCCTTGTAAGGAATGAGAAGACTCAGTAGTGGGCCATGATTTTGGCCACCAGTGGGAGGAAATTATGCTCTTGTCTGCGCCCGTGTCTAAAACCCCTTTAAATTTTTTATCTTTAACCCAAAGAGTTAGGCTAGGTCGCTGTCTCAAGTCAACCAATAAATAGACTGAGTCTTGTCCTGAAGAGCCCATTGTGAGGCCTGTTGTGGTGTCTGATCTATAAGCGGGGAGCAGAGCTAGCTGTGCTATTTTATCTCCAGGATTAATGGTGAACACCCCAGTAGGACAGGAGCATAAGGCTTGAATTTCACCAGCATGCTGATGATCTATTAAACCGGGGTGAACTACAAGTCCCTGCTTAGTGAGGGAGCCTTGCCCCAACAGTAACCCTATACATGCTTTGGGGATTGCCTCAGGCAGGCAGACAGGTACAGGCTGCACTCCCATTTGTGGTGTCAATAAGAAGTGGGAGGAAGCACACAAGTCCAGTCGGGCTCTCCCGGAGGGCTCACACTCTTGCTTTTCCTGACAAACTTTGCCCCATACTTTTGCGGGCCCTGGGACATGGGGCCCACTATCTCGTTTTTTGGCTCTGTAGTCTCTAATGGTGGTAAAATTCTCCCCTTAATATCTCGGACTGAGCGGCACTGATCTGTTCTATGGTATCCTTTACTACAACGAGAGCATAAGGAGGGGGTAGGCCCCTCAGAGACACAGCATTCCTTTTTAAAATGGCCGGGCTTGCCACATTTAAAGCAAACTCTCTTGGCGGGATCCGTTAGAGGGCGCCTCTGGGACTGCAAAATGGCTGCAGCCAGACCGGCGTTAGTTAGGGGACCGCCAAGCTCTCGGCATACCCTTAACCAGTCTTGTAAACCTTTATTTTTTCTGGGAGCTATTGCCATACGGCATTCTTTGGTAGCTTGTTCAAATACCAGCTGCTCTATCAGAGGGGCAGCCGCCTCTGGGTCACCAAAGATTCGACCTGCTGCCTCTGTCATGCGAGCTACAAAATCAGAAAAGGGCTCTTGCGCACCTTGAATGATCTTAGTTAATTGACCGCTCCCTTCTCCCTTTTTGGATAAAGCCTTCCATGCCCTAATGGCTGTATTAGCAATCTGCTGATAAGCTCCCCAGGGGTAGTTAGTCTGATCAGCCGCGTGTGGTCCCTGCCCTGTCAGCATCTCAAATGTCCAGAGCTGTTGTTCGGGGGTAAGCGCAGTAGCATTGGCCCTAGCCTGTTCTTGAGCAGCCTCGTGCCATAAAGCTTTCCATTCTAGATATTGACCCATACTAACCAGGGAGGCCTTAGCAACTGTCTGCCAGTCGGCAGGCGTCATGGCTGACAATGCTAACCTGTCCAGCTGAGCAACCGTAAAATTGGCGGTTACACCATACTTTCGGACTGACTCGGCTAGTTCTTTAATCTGAGCGTATTCTACAGGAGCATGTATCCGTCCCCCTTCCGCTGCTTCAAACACTGGATAGGCCAAGCTGAGCTTTTTCTTAACCTTCTCGGACAAAAAGGACAGGGTCCCGGCTCGTCCCTCATAAGGAGGGGGAGCGGTAGACATTGGCCGTGTAGGTTTGACGGTCAGTTGTCGTTTTCTAACTCTTACATTCTGATCCTCGGGGGGAAGCTCATCAGGATAATATCCCTCTGTAGCTGCCTCTTCTTTTAGTTCACTCTCCTTATCTGGGCTCAACTCATCGTCTCCTGATTGCTCCGATGTATCAGAGCCACTAGAGGAGCCATACTTTAAATCTAAATTTTCAAGTTTCTGTATCGGGTCCAGAGTGGTGGAACTAGGCTTTAGTTTCTGGTTTCCCGGCTCCCCCAAATTCTTTATTTCATCGGGGGGTTCTTTTTCTTTATGAAGTAATTTCTGGTTTCTTAATTCTCCCATCCTTATGGGGTCTTTTTTCCTTGTATTACGGCGCGCGCCTAACCTCACGTTGCGTTCGGTTTCTGACATGCTGTTCTGAACTTTCTTTATCTCGCCTCGCCCTTTAGCTATCAGATCTTTATAAGCCTTGTCTTCTACAAAGTTCTTTAGGGTAGGCTGTGCCAAAGACTGGGAGGATCTCACAGACCGGTAAAAACAATACGCAACCCCAAACAGTAACGCTGTTAAGACAAGCACCAAGGCCTCAAGAAACCTTTTCCAGGGCGGGAAAAATCCCAAAACAAAGTCCAGTTCAGACATACCTCTCCGAGCAACTTGTCCGCAGTTCTGAATCCTGACGGTGCAAACGATGTAAATTTCCCGGGATTTCGGCACCACTTGGTCTGCGCCTATCTCTCGCCCGCGAGGAAAGACACAGCACACACACACTTAGGATCCTTCTGCAGTATAACTTTAATGTATCTTTGGTGAGAGCATTTAGCTTACGGAAAATGGAGAGGGAGGAGAGAGTGAAAGAGCCGGCAGAGAGACCGGCAGAGGGGCAGGAGCCGCTGCGCAGGAGCCAGCGGCGGCGGGCCCCCAGCGGGGAAAAGGGAAGCCAGAGAGCTAGGCTAGGCCCCAGCGTGGTCTGGGCCGAGCCATTTGCCACGTGGCCTTGAGCCCGCGTCCCAGAAGCTGGGCCGGCGTCCGTGCGCACGGCGGGGCGGAGAGAGAGAGAGAGGAGGAGAGAGAGAGAGAAGGGACCACGAGGTAGGAAGACCCGGTTTTAAGATGACCAAACGGCTCTTGCCTTGGACGAAACACTTTCCTATTGGTCGTAGTTCAGAATCCCATGACGCCACGGGAAAGGCGGAGAAACCAGACCAGTCTCGCGAGAATACCAAGCGCATGCGCTCTCTATGACTCAGGCGGGTTGGCCAGCGCCAGATAATGGCGCCACCTAGCGGAGCTGGAGCCAGTGGCCTCCAACACTAGAAAAAGTTGTAAAGTATAAGTTTATTTATGGATATGTGAGTGTGTGTGTGTCTGTGTGTGTGAACATGTAAGTGTGTGCATGCATGTGCATGTTCACATGTGTGTGTGCGTGTATGTGTGTGTGTATCATGTGTGTGTGCACGTGTGTGTGCATGAACCCATATGTTTATGTGTGCATGATGCATTTGTGTGTGTGCATGTGTGTGTATATTAGTATAAACACATATATATGTAAGACACTATAAATTTGAAAAACATTTATTAGTTTATTTCCATAAACTAGTATTATTTCAATAATATAATAAAAAACACTTGTATTTGCTAAGTCATCAAAAGAAATAAAACATTGAGGGTAATTTTAACCAAGGAAGTGTAAGGTACATTGGAAACTATAAAACATTGCTGAAGAAATTTCCTAAATTAACAATAAGACATTCTGGGTTCATGCATTAAGGTTTTAATTAAGCCAAAATTAACCTACAAATTCAAGTAATTCTATCCTATTATCTATCTATCTATCTATCTATCTATCTATCTATCTATCTATCTATCTATCATGTCTCTAGTTATCATCTATTATCCATGTATTCATCTATCCATCTGTATCCATCTATCCATCCATCCATCTATTTATTCTAGGAAACCTTAAATTTTATACAAGATTATAAAGGATCCAGAATAACCAACCCTAAAGGCCAGTTTTTGTATTGTGTATTTGTTTTTATTCTGCCTTATTTCAATGGGACTTATCATAAAAGTGAAGCTGTTTTATACTGGACTCTTATCTGCTTAACATTTATCTGATCATAAGATTTTGAATTGCAATTTATGCTTAGTGCTACAGAATCCTATTTAAGAATTTAAGCAGCAATGCAACTCTAATTCAAGAATAGTATAATAGTAACTTTATATAAATTCAGTGTGTTGATAAATTAAAGTTGTGGCAATAAACCAAATTACATAAAAAGGACTTTGTGTGATAATCATTAACTTAATGCAATAAGTATTTATTCTAAACTTTCTTTAAAGATATCATGGCTACTATTAGATTTCTCACCACCATGTATACTTAAAAAAAGGAAAGGAAATGCTCATGAGGTTTTTCCTCTATATAAAGTAATTTGGTTAAGTAGGAAATGCTGAAAATAAGAGAAATGGCTATCCACAGGGTAAAGCTCCTCCACAACTGGTTAACTAATACCAAGTGGTCAACCCTGAAGCAATGTACATACAGCTAACATTATATGGCCTAAGACAATTGTAGTTATATATTTAGGAATGTATGTATAGATCAACAATTAAAGAGGAAGTCACTGATTTGAGAGCCAAGGGTATGCCTGGGAGGAGATGAGGGAGAAAGAGGAAAGGAGAGCAGTATAGTTATATTATAATTTTATTATAATTTTAAAAATAAAAATATTTTAAAATAAAATAATAAATAAGTGTACTCCAAAAATATTAGGACTTCTAGAAATGATCATTCAAATTCGTAATTCTACTACTAGGGAGGCTGAAACTGGGGACAAGTTTGAGCCCAGCAAGAGCCATAATGAAACAAAATTCTATACCAAAACTATGAAGAAAAAGAAGAGAGGAGAGGGAAGGAAGAGAGGGAGCGAGGGAGAAAGAAAGAGGAAGGAAGGGAGGGAGGGAGGGAGGGAGAAAGAAAGAGGAAGGAAGGGAGGGAGGGAGGGAGAAAGAAAGAGGAAGGAAGGAAGGGAGGGAGGGAGGGAGGGAGGGAGGGAGGGAGGGAGAAAGAAAGAGGAAGGAAGAAAGGGAGAGAGGGAGGGAGGGAGGGAGGGAGGGAGGGAGGAGAAAGGAAGGAAGGAAGGAAGGAAGGAAGGAAGGAAGGAAGGAAGGAAGGAAGGAAGGAAGGAAGGAAGGAAGGAAGGAAGGAAAGAAGCCAGTAAACAACCTATGACTCTTTTTAAACTAGCTATCAGATTCTGGAAACATTGCTCCTTGGTTAAGAGTTACTGCTCTTGTGGAGGCCCAAGGCTTCCATCACTAACACAGCAGCTCATAGCTTCCTGTAACTCTAGTTCAGGAAATCCTATCTCCTCTTTTGATCTCCACTGGCTTCTGTGTGCATGTTATCTACATACTTACACTCAGGCATGCTTATGCACATTAAATAATTAAGGTATAAAATAAAAAAACTAATTATCAAAGGCAATCTTATTTCTACCAGTTTTTAGGAGAAGCCTTTTCAGTCCCTTATGTAATTTAGTTTAGTGATATTCAAATAATTGACATTATTTTGCTAAGAATTCCAGAGAATAGTTTTTCAAAAAAAATAAAATAACCTTTTCAAAAGGCATATGTTGATTGATATTGTAGTCACTGATCTTTTGGAATTAGATATCCCTAGAGTATATCCTCACAGTCTAAAGCAGTTCATATGAGTGACAACACAATTGGTAGCCAATCCCTGCCCTACAGTGAAGCTTAACCAAAGGGACAGTTGGTATCTGTTCAACTGCTGCATGCAACAAACAGAAGCTAAAACAGATGCTACTGTACACATAATTAGCCTTTGTAAAAGATCTTGTGGCTTTTCTTTTTTTGTCATAATGCCTGCTCATTGCCCAATTCCCCAAACTCATCAGGTAATTGATTGCTAGGCAACCAAGTAATACCATCTAGAGATTTCTCACCCCCAATTCAGCAGCTGCCATCTCACTTAGTGCAAGGGGGTTCAAAGCTTCAGCACTTGTTTGCATAACCCAAGAAGTTAACATTAATTGTGCAAGTAAAATATCACATGAGCTGTACTGGAAATGTTCAGATTGAGACACTCTTTAATAAATTATCACAAAGGTAGTCATTTAAAACGTTTGGAAATGATGAGTAAAATGTAGGTGTTAAAATCACCTTCCTCCTTTTTGACAAAAACTAATACCATGTAAGATTGGTCTTTGCCTAGAAAAGTCGTATTTTACAACTAACTGTTAAACAAATGTATATAAATATATTGTATTTATATATAAAAATATAACTTAATGCCAAATTCTATTAGATGATACAATAGGGACAAAAGCATTCTCAAACATTGTGTAACCGTGAGTTCTTGATGTGACTTTCAGTTTCAGAAAACTAGAAGTAATACCAATGTTTCTTTTATCAAATTTACCTGTTATTTTGATTCTCTGGCCAAGTAGTCTAAGATTTTCATCAATGCAGTTAGTCAATTGCTCTGTTTGCTAATGTACCAGGTCCACTTATAGACATCAACTGATGATCAGATCACAAAAATATCCTATAAAATGTTTCTCTCTTTTTTGGTAAGTTATCTATAGTAGTCTTTTATAGAAGCTGGCAAGAACTAATTGCACTGCATAGCAGAACCTCTCACCACATCATATAAACAGACATAGTGCATCTCTGTCCATGAGAACAAGGAAGATAGAAAGCTTCAGGACGTATATTTCTTCTTCTTATTGAGATTGTTGTGGTATATTAGACAGTTATACTTTTGAAGTAGTCAATTGTATCAAGCTTAGGTTTTAGCCTTCTAGAAGTTCCTGGTGTAGATAAGCAAGCCTTATTTTTTTTTTTTTCCAAAAGAGAGGATTAAGAAAATCAGCAGCACCCCACCATGAAAAACTGATTTTCCTTCTGAAAAGGGCTGGATTATTCAGGTCTCAGAAGCTTGCTCAGATGCCAGTAAGGAAAACAGCTGCATACTGAATGTTAGTGTGGCTTTGCATCTGAACAAAGAGTATGCTCATAATTAAATATTCATTGTGGTAACTGCCTGATGTGGGTACCAAAAGGGATATTTGCACGGCTCTTCAACATAATTCTGCTTTCTGTCTAACACTCAGAAGATCCGTGCCGTGTAGGTGAGTTTTTCAGTTCTATAAAAGAAGGCAGTAAAATCAGAGTGCAAAAGTCATAGAATAAAAGTCATGTCCATACCACCCACGTTAGCAGTTGTGTGCTACATTCCTGTTAGTGAGAGCAAAAAACTTTGAATTGTATATTGTTTTGAGGCAGTTTCTTGATATGAGGCTCACTTCAACATATGGCAATCCTTATAGTTCAGCCTATCAAATACTGGAATAACAGGCATAAGCCACAATATCCTGCTGTGGTGCCGAATAATTATGGTGAGCTGTTTCTGTTTATTAAAAACTTGGCAAACTCTACATTAGATTTAAACTTTAGTTTAATCTGAATATGAGTGATGTTAGATTGAACATAATAGTAGGTTTTGTAGCCAGTCAAAAAAAAATCACCATATCAAAAAAAAGTACTCTATTGAAAAATAATGAGTTGGCCCTATTTAGGGCAAGAAGGTTCTTAGTTAAGAAATTCACAAATAAACCAGAAATGCTCAAATTAGACTCAATTGTCATGTAGGTTCATAAAAGTTTCACATGTTTTTGCACCCATTTGTTTGAGGATTTGAAATGTCTGCCATTAAATCTCGTTATAGATAAACATTGCTTAGTCGCTTTGTATCTTCTTTCCCTTCATTTAATAACCTGTATAAAGCCTTTGTATGAAATCACTTGATTTGGGATTCTCTGGACAGATTTAAAAAGTTAAAAGTATTAATAATGAGTAGCTACTCATGAAAAAATATATCAAGATGGAAAAATAGTTAAGAAAGATGGTACAAAATTCTGAAAAGGGTTTGTGTTGGGCAAAAACTGCCCTTTCCTCGACTGCTGCTTTGTGATTATCAGCTATTGTGGAAAATTCACTAGCAATATATCATATAAAGCATTAGTATTTATTGAGGGGTATATGAACAGTCATGATATAAATCGAACCCTAAGACAATTCTTGGAGACAGGAACTGTCCCACAGTGGGCTGTTGATCTGTTCCCCGAGAACACAGGATCAACTAGAGAGGGGCTCAGTGTCCCTACAGTATCTAAATGGAGTCTGTTTAAATGGGGTCTGTTCTGTGACCCTTTCAGGCTTCTGTACTCCAGAGATGTGTCTCCAAGCTTTGTCAGATAATACCTGAATCCCACTATAGGTTTGGTCTTTCAGTAAATAACATTGGAAAGATTTCCAAACAAATCTTTCTCTACCATTTATTCTTTTGTCTTTTTATAAACATGTCTGATCAAAATGAAACAGAAATATCTTTGATCCTCACCGAAATAGGGAGGGTGTACTTGACTGATTTCCTAAAGAACATCTTTTTACAATCAAGGAAAATCCTTTCCAAATGAGGGCTCTTAAGCTGTTGATGACTCCAACATAATCTCCAGAGTCGTATTCATTCGGGGTGAATGCAGCTACATCTGAATCATTCGTTGTTTGTAAATTTCATATATACATAAATCTACTCTGATCATCTTCCCTCTACTGCCATTCACACTACCATTTTACTTCTCAACTCCTTTTCTCTCTTTAGAAAACCCATTTGTGGGGACATTTTCAAATATAATGAAAACAGTCGGAGATATCAGAGGTGCAGATACACCTCCTCCAGTCTTTGTGGGTTTTTTTTTTTTTTATCTTTTTCTTTTTTAACTTTAGGCTGATCAGCCTGAGGCCTAGGCATATAACTTGCTAACTGTTTGCCCTTAAAATAATCCATAATTCTTATCCTGTTCAGCAATGGGGCTCAGTACCTTTTCTCAGAGCAGTATAGTTGTCCTCTGCATCTTCTGGCTTGTCTGGCAACTCTAGTCTCTGTGGCATTTCTGCTCTGGTCTTTCTGTTCCCAGAGTTTTCTTAGTCTGGTAGCCCCACCCACACTTCCTGTCTGCCTTTGGCAAATCAGCACTTTTTATTAAACTCATAGGTGGGACAGTTATTTACAATGTAACATCATAAATCCACTACATTCATTGACTTCACTTACTTCACAAGCATATTTCTGCTGAAATTCTGCAGTGCAAACCATTTCTATTAAAATGTAAGGGAGATGGATTTGCTTAAATGATAGAACTTTATTACTAGCTAGTAATAAACCATTTTGGATCCAAGTTTAAGGCTATTTTTGAGAGAAACATGCGGTTCAGTCGTGCGTGTGTGTATGTGTGTGTGTGTGTGTGTGTGTGTGTGTGTGTGTTTGTGTAATTTGGGACTGGAACATGGAAAACTGACCCTTCTGTCCCATCAGCCATCAGTGACTAACAGCTCTTAGTCTGGAGTGGTGGTTGATAAGCTCCTTTCTCACTGATGCTGGAACATTTTTGGCTTGCTTGATCAAGAGTAGACTTTGTCCTCATCATCACATGCCTGTTTATTAATATATGTAACAGCCCATTCATGTAGGAAATTTGAGTTTCTACTTAAGCATCCACTACCTTTTTCTTTTATACTCTTTTTCTCCTCTTCTGCAGTGATAGTGGATTTTTTGAATGTCTAAAATAGCATAGTAAAAATCTTTAAAACAGTAAAAATCTGAATGTGTATATAACTACAAATATAAAAACGTACCTCTTCAAGTTGCAACTGTAGATTTATTCTTGCATCATGGTTACTTGGCTGGAAAATGGTTGGTACATATTTAGAATATCATAGTCTAATATGTCTTGCAAAGTATTAAGCCAGTTCTATTAATTTACTTACATATGCAAGTATGAGATCAGTGGAAGTCTTTCAAAACAACAAATGAATTCATGAATTTTAAAAATAAAATTTGGAAATATAAATAAACTTGTGGATTCTGTCATTTTGCTATAAAGTTAGACTTATATGGACTAGGGGTATGTTTTGCTATTTTATTTAGTTTTATTTAACAAGAAATGGGGTGGTCTTAAACTACTCTTGGATATCACAATCAATCCAGATGGGGATGTTGCTATTCTTCTGGCAATTAATCATATACCACCCTAAAATTTTCTAGGGTTTTACCCTAAATTATAATGAAATTCTTATGCTTTATAGCTGTCCACATATTATAGTTATGTGGCTTAGTAAAATAAATGCTGCAATGGATAGGGAAATGTGCTCTGCTGCCCAGCTGAGTTGAGACTATGGCTTTACTATTCAGTAGCTATGATGAAAGGTGATTAGTCTTTCTTTGATATTACTCTAGACTGTTTGAAACTGGAACCAGTAAAAGTGAAGATAAATAATGTAGATTGGACTATTGTAATGTCTATTATAAATATTATTGGTCTGATTATTTCTGTTTTATCATTTTAAAAGTCAGTTAATATGAGTGCCAAGATGAACATTTCAGAAAACTTGTTAAAAGAGAACACAAAGATATTCAGACCCAGACAAAGGAATTTAAAGAACCATTTTCAACATTGTCCTATAAATTTACAGAGAATCGATCTATGCCTTTCAAACAGCCAACCTTAGTTTATCTATTAACCTTGTAGGAATTGCCAAATGATAGAAACTGTGCAAAAGCTGAATGGACTCTGGTACAAATGATAGATTTAAAAAGATTCAAGGAAGCAATAGTCACTTATGGTATACACTCACCATTTGCAAAACAAATGTTAAATTTTTCATCAACCTATAATCAAATTAACCCTAAAGACTGGACAGATGATTATGACTGTCTTGGAGGCTGGGCTGCAGTCACAGTGGAAGACCTAGTGGAAGGATGAAGCTAAAACCATAGAAAAAAGAAGCAGAGATAAAGGATTTAAAATATGCCAACACCAACTTCCTAGAGAGGTAAATTATGCTAATATAGAAAGGCAATCTTTATATAATAATCAAACCCTAGATTTATGCAGAATGGCAGCCTTGAATGTTTGGAATAGAAATGAATAAGTAGGGAAAAAAATGAATCCTTTACAAAAGTGATCCAAGGACCAAAAGAAATCTTTACAAGTTTTTTTACAAAGATTATCTGTACCTGTAAATTAAATGGTACCAGATTCAGAATTTATGGAAATAATAATTGAATCTCTAGATTTTCAGAATAATAATTCACAGTATAAAAGGAAAATTAGGCTGTTAAAAGCAAGATCAACACCCTTGGATGATTTGATTTGTGATACAATTAATATGAAATATTATAACTATGATGATAAATGGGTAGAGGTTTAAAGAAAAAGAAAAATATTGAATGTTACAACTGTGGAAATCAAAGTTACCTAAAATAGACTGTAAACAAGTTGTTTCCAGAAACAATGCTTTTGCTAAGAATAACCCTAACAGAATGCCACTCTCTTCTGGAGTATGCAGAAGATGTAGCAAAGGCGGTAATTGGACCAATGAGTACAGTCAACAAAAGACAGGCAAGGTAACCTTTTTCCTCTGGGAAATGTCCTGAGAGTCTCACCCCCCAACAAATCCAGTTTAGTCTTATCCTGTCATTTTGGAGATAATGCCTTCCCCAAACAATTAAAGAACCTAAGGCCTATTCTAAAAGACCATACTGCTCTAGAAAATGGAACGGCTATAGAAAAGAGACAATAATAATAATAAAAAACTCCATAAAGTAAATATTTTGGCAAACTTCAAAAACATATAATGTGTTTGTTAAAATCTTTATGCCTCGGTTTTATTTGTGGTTAATCAAAATCTAAGACATAGGGCTTGTTATAAAAAAGAAATTCTGTACTTTCTGTAAATTTATTTGCAAAACATTGGACACATTTGTGATATCACTAACACAAAATTCTAAGTATATTAGAAGTAAGTAATAGATAATTTTTCATCCTCAAGTATATTTCATATAATAGGAATACAAAGAATGTAGCTGGTTTATTGAATCCAATGATAACCTACTAGGTTCTTCATATTCAAAGAATATAAATCATATCTATTCAAATGTAAAGGGTATTACATTTTACATGTTTGCTTAAATGATGTAATTTTTTTACTATTCAGTAGAAAGCCATTGTAGATCAAATCTTAAGAATGTTGCAGAAATAAATTACCATTTGAGTCATTCAACTGAATAATGACATCTCCCATGACTAATCTGACTAGGCCTCACTTATTCCATTGGAGGGGGTCGAAAATACATAAATCAAAAACCTGAAGTAAAAATAAATTCTTTTTCTTTGGACTAAGACATCAATCTATTCTTGCCCTCAGATAGCATAGTCCCTCTTTGGGAGACATTAGAATCCCAGAACTTACACCAGTTACTCCTCATCTAGTCTTCAGGTTATTTTGCTCAAAAATGAAATTATGTCCTTAGTTCTTTTTATTCTATGATTTTTATCCTAAAACTACAAGGATTTCTTTTCCAGATTACTGAAAACATTATTCTTGTCTCATATTTGTATGAACCAATTATTAAAATAAGAACCTTCTTATCTGGAAAGATAGTAGACAGACTGATTAATAGTTGATAAATTATAAGTAGAAGATAGGTAGGTAGATAGAAAATTATAGATATACAGACAGATTGATGGATGGATGGATGGATGAATACATACATACATACATACATACATACATACATACATACATACATATATACATACATAGGTACATAGATGGAAACCTAGAAACATAGAAATAGGTCATTTTGTTTTTCTACAGACCCTTGATACAAATAGTACATCTCATTCTATATACATCTTTTTGGGTTTTTGACCCTAACAAATATTTGTACAGAATGTATAAAAAGTAACATAATTGGCTTATGTTTTTATAAATCTGTACTGTCAAAGTCTACTTAGACTGACAAGTTTAGTTTTAAATTTTATATAAGGTTAATCATATGATGCATGCATATTTGTTATAATTATCAGTAAGTTATTACCATGTAATTACCATACCCATGGTCTGAAAGTCATACTCTTCTTATTATGATACTTAAAATTTACTCTCTTGGCACTTTTAAACATGGATTATTTTTATCCATAGTCACTATCCTGCACATTAAATTCCCTGGAAGTACTTATCTTATTAACAGACCTTTGAACTTTAAGCAATAATTGTCTCATTCCTTAATCCCACAGTCCCTGGAAAGCATCATCTTGTCATCTGCTTCTTTCTATTCAAGTATTTTATATTTCTATTAATGCAGAAATAAATTCTCTTTCCATGTCTGAATTATGGAATCAAAGAGGTTCATTATCATTACCATCAGGATTTCCTTATTCTAAATTTTGATCAACTTTATATAGATAGATAGATAGATAGATAGATAGATAGATAGATAGATAGATAGATAGATAGATAGATGAGTAAATGAGAAGAAGAGGTCATATATTTTTTTTAAAAAGATGAAGTATATGGAAAGTTTTAAAGGATTCAGAGTGAAAGAAAATTAGGAATCAATCTACCTCATGGTCTAGCAATACTCTTGGGCATATACCCTAAGAATGCATAATCATACCACAAGTATATTTTACAAATATGTTCACAGCAGCATTATTTGTAATAGCTAACCTGGAAACAATGAAAAAACTGGATTTTAAAAGTACTATTTTTATACTATGTAGCATTATACAGCAGTTTTAAAAAAGCAGGAAAATGTTTGGAACTAGAAAAAAAATCATCCTGAGTAAGATAAATTAGAGCTAGAAAGATAAATATGGTGTGTGCTCACTCATAAGTGGAATTAGACATAAAGCAAGGATAACCAGGCTATAATCCACAACCCTAGAAAAGCTGGTAACAAGCAGGACCCTAAGAAAGATATCCATGGTTCCCCCTGGGAAGATAAATACATAAGATCTCCTGAGTAAATTGGAGATGGAAATGAACAAAATAGATATCATGACAGAGACAGCCTTGGCTTCTGTCTGCCTGTCTATTGACTTCATCTTTCACTGTTTTCTTGTTAGGGAAAAATCTGGTGCTAAAAAACCTTCCTCCTAGGAATCTTCAAAGATGACCTCAGCTAAGACTCCAAGCCATAGTAAAGAGGGTTACTAAACTGGCCTTCCCCTGTAATCAAATTGATGACTACCCTAATTATTACCATAGAAACTTTATCCAAAAACTGATTGAAACAGATGCAGAGATCCACAGCTAAGCACTGGAAAGAGGTCCCAATCCAATCAGAGAGAGAAGGGATTATATGAACAAAGGGGTCCAAATCATATAATCAATGAGACAGCTGACCTGAGGTACTGGGAGAGCCCAGAATCTGAGTTGACAGATCAAGAACCTTCATGGAATTGAACTAGGCTCTCTGAATGTGGATGACAGTTGTGTGGAGTGGGCATTTTATGGGGCCTATGGCAGTGGGATGAGGATTTATTCCTAGTGCATGAATTAACTTTTTGAAGTCCATTCCCTTTAGAGGGACACCTTGCTCCACTTTAATACAAGAGGGGAGGGGCTTGGTCCTACCTCAACTCAATATCTCAAACTTTGTTGACTCCCCATGGAAGGCCTTACCCTCTTTGAGGAGTGGGTGAGTGTGGGAGGATTAGGTTGTGCCATTCTAAATTATTGTCCCACCCACTGGTTTAATAAAAAGCGCTGATTGGCCAAAGGCAGGCAGGAAGTGTGGGCAGGGATACCAGACTAAGAAAATTCTTGAGAACAGAAAGCACAGAGCAGAATGCCAATGAGAAGCTTGAAGAAACAAAGGACAACTATGCTGCTGTGAGAAAAGGTACCGAGCCACATGGCTGAACAGGAAGAATCATGGGTTAGATGAAGGGTAGAGAGCTAGCAAGGATATGCCTGGGCCTGAGGCTGATCAGCCAAAAACTATTGAAAGCATCTGTGTGTCTCGGTGAGTCGGCGGGTCAGCGGGTCTGCGGGTCAGCGGGTCTGCGGGTCAGTGGGTCTGGAGGCTAGGCCCAAAAGTCTGGCCAGAAACCTCATAGGACAGGTGAGGGGAAGCTGGTGTGAGTAGGAAGAGGGGAGAGAAGGGGAACTGTAGTGGTATGTAAAAAAGAAAACTTTTAAATAAAAAAGTTTTAAAATTGACAGGTTTTTTTTTTTTTTTTAAGTCCTTTCACAGAAACTGGATAAGACTTGAAAAGAATTGAATCTGAGTGCACAGAAAATTTGACATGACACAGTTATTTAAAAATCAATTTTACTTTTACTGACTTGTTTTGTAAAATGGTATGTGATTTAGAACATTGTGTGCCCTGGAGATTGTACAGGTTGAAGCTGTGCTTGGATTATTCTGTTCGTGTCTGTTGGATGTTTAAACATGAGTTGGTCCTGGTGACTCCTGTGTCTTCTTAATCCAGGTCTGGTCTAAATCCTCCGTGTTCTCCACTTCTGCCTCTTCTACACTTTTCTGTCCAATGACAACAGCTGTGTCTTTCCTGAGCAAACGTAGTTACTCTCAGAATGCACCTCCTTGTTTCCTTGTCTATTTCCATTTACTTAATGGACCACAAATGTGTAGACCAGATAGTATCTCTCTCCAGATAAGAGTCCATTTAATATATTTTCTTTGCACTAAGGATGAAGCCAACCTCCCATTGGTAGTTTCAAAGATGCTGTGTCTTCATCAAAAATCTCTGACAATCTAGCTTCTGTCTGCCTGAGTGTTGACTTCATCTTTAGGTTTTCTCACCTACTCACTAATTTTTAGTTAGTGACTTTTCATTACAAGTAAATGTCTGTATAAGTTTTTTCCTTCTTGGCGGGGTATTATGTGACTGGGTCCATCTCATCCATAAGAGTGATACCACATTTATAGAAAAATATAATGTACTCCTTCTTTATTTTGAATTCCATAACTTTTAATTCTTCCAAAAATTACTTGTAGTAGTTTAATTACATTTTGTTAATTAATGATTCATATTACTTATTTAATTACATGTTATTGTTTCTGAATTAATTTTAAAAGTCCATGAGAAAATATATTCTTAATCCCTTGTTCACTAATTGTTCCCCCTTGTGAGTAGGTAAATTATGTGCCTAGTTTCACAGATACTAACTGCAAATCTAAATTTTGTTCATAGATTTTTCTCATAGTTCACAGTTAATATTTGTTTAATATCCTTCAATATTTTTCTTCTTTCTGTTTATCAGTTTGTTTAATATCCAATAAGTTAATTTTATATTATCTTTATTATATACCTATCTCTTAACCTTAATTTGAAAATAAATCATACATATTTTAGTTTCTATTTCTTTTGGGGGATTAAAAAGGTTTTGTATTTTGTGTATGCCCCTGCTCATTCTCCCTTCCCTCCTCCTTCCAGTCCTCCTTCAGTCTCCCCATGTCCAATCCCCCCATTTATTTCCCAAGGAGGGAAAGGAGTCTCAAGGTGGGTCAGTACAGTCTGATGTATCTATTTGAGGTAGGTCCGATTCCTTCATCCCAGTATTAGAGTTGGGTTAGGTGTTTCTCTGTAGGGAATAGGCTCCTTGATGCCAGGTCATGCACAGGAACATAGTCTGATCCTACTCCACAAGGTTCCACATACTACCCATGGCATTTACCAGTCATCCACCTTTAGAGGGTTTAGTTCCTTTTCCTAAAGATTCCTCAGTGACTGTTTTTGATTCAATGAGCTACCAGAAGCTCTAGCTAACCATCTCTGTGGGATTCCTCCTAATAATCTGTATCCCTTTGCCCATTACAATATTATCCTCTCTCTCTCTCTCTCTCTCTCTCTCTCTCTCTCTCTCTCTCTCTCTCTCTCTCTCTCTCTCTCTCTCTCTCTCTCGACCAGGATCTCAATGTTCAACCTAGTGCTTAGCTATGGATCTCTGTTTCTGCCACTATTCATTGCTGGATGAAGGTTCTGTAATGACAGTTAGGGTGGTCGTTCATTTGATTGTAGAGGAAGTCTTGTTTAGGAATCTCCTCCACTATTGGTTGGAACCCTAGCCATCTTGTGGATTCTTGGACATTTCCCTAGCACTCAGCTTCTTTCCAGCCTTAAAGTAGTTTCCTCTATCAAGATATCCATCTTTTTTTCTCCCTCTTTGTTGATTCTCTCACTCAACCATCTTCTTCTCTCATGATGTGTACCCACCTCTTCTTGGCCACTATCCATTATGATCCCAATTTGTTCAGGAGATCTCTATTTTCTCTTCTCAGGGGATCCCTGGATGTCTCTATTAAGTTCCTTATGATCTCAAGCTGTTCAGGTGTTGTGATTTGCAGAGTTGATATTCTTTGCTTTTTGTCTAATATACACTTATGAGTGAATACATCCTATGCCTAATTTTCTAGGCCTATGTTACTCAATCAGGATATTTTCCAACCAATCCACTTGCCTGTAAATTTTAGGATGCTGTCTTCTTTTCTTTTCTTTTTTTCTGCTGAGTAGTACTCCATTGTGTAGATGCACCAGAATTTGTTAATTCATTCTTCAGTTGAGGGGCATCTAGGTTGTTTCTAGATTCTTGATATTACAAATAATGCTACTATAAACATGGTTGACCTGATGTCTTTGGGGTAAGAATCTGCATCCTTTTGCGTATATACCCAATAGTGTTATTACTGGATCATTTGGGAAGATTGATTGCCAGTTTTCTGAGGAAATGCCATACTGCTTTCCAAAGTGGCTGTACAAGTTTATACTCCCACCAACAATGGAGGAGTGTTCCCCTTGCTCCACATTCCTCCAGCATAGGCTGTCATCTGTGCTTTTTATCTTAGCCATTCTGATGGTGTAAGGTGGTATCTCAAAGTTGTTTTGATTGCCAATTCTCTAATGGCTAAAGATGTTGAGCAAATCTTTAAGTGTCTTTCAAGATTTGAAAGTATTCTGTTGAGAATTCCCTTTTAGCTCTGAACCCCACTTCAAATTGAATTACTACGGGTTTTGGCCTCTAGTTTCTTGAGTTCTCTATATATTTTAGAGATCCATCCTACGTCAAATGTAGTATTAGTGAAGATCTTTTCCCATTCTGTAAGCTGTCATTTTGTTTTATTGACTGTGTCCTTTGTCTTACAGAAGCTTCTCAGTTTCAGGAATTTCCATTTTTTAAATGATCTTAGTGTCTGTGAAACTTGTGTTAAATTTAAGAAGTGGTCATCTGTTCCTATGTGTTGGAGGGTATTTCTCACTTTCTTTTCCATGAAGTTCAGTGTAGCTAGGTTTATGTTGAGGTCTTTGATCCACTTGGAATTGAGTTTTGTGCAGGTTGATAGATATGTATTTATTTGCATTATTCTACATACTACAATTTAGTTATGCCAGCACTATTTGTTGAAGATATTATCATTTTTCCATTATATATGTTTGGCCTCCTTTTAAAAAATCAGGTGTTTATAGGTGTATGTATTAAGACTGAGGTCTCTGATTGAATTCCATCCATCCACAAGTCTGTTTTTATGGAAGCACCAGGTGATGATGCTTCATAAAGGTCTTTTATTGAACAAGATTATCTTGGTAACCCTGGGATTCTTGTTATCTCATGTGAAGTTGAGTATTGTTCTACCAAGGTGAAAATTGTGTTGGGATTTTCATGGGAATTGCATTGAACCTGTAGATTGCTTTATGTAAGATTGCCACTATGTTGATCTCACCTATCCAGGAGCAAGGATGATATTTCAATTTTCTGATGTCCTCTTCAGTTTCTTTCTTCAATGACTTAATGATTTTGTAAAGCAGATCTGCTACTTATTTGGTTACAGTTACCCCCAAGATATTGAATGCTATTTGCAGCTATTATAAAGAGGAATGTTTCCCTTATATCTTTTTCAGCCCTTTTATCCTTAGTGCATAGGAGGGATATTGATTTTTTTAGTTAATCTTGCACCCTGAAACATTGCTGAAGGTGTTTATCAGCTGTAGGAATTGCCTAGTAGAATTTTGGGTGTCACAATCATATCATATGCAAATAGAAATAGTTTGACTTCTTCCTTTCCAATTTTTATCCCCTTAATCCTCTTTTGTTCTCTTATTGCTTCAGCTAAAACTTTGAGAACTATATTGAATAGATAAGGGGAGAGATGACATCCTTGTCTTGTTCCTGATTTTAGTGGGATTTCTTTGATTTTCTTTCCATTTAGTTTGATGTTGGCTCTCAGCTTGCTGTATATTCCTCATATTTAGATATTTTCACTATATTCCTGATCTCTCCATGACTTTTATCATGCAGCAGTGTTGATTTTGTCAAAGACTTTTCAGCATCTAATGTGATGATTATGTAGTTTTTTTTTTTCCTATAAGGTTTTTTATATTATGGATGACATTCACAGGTTTTTATATGTTGAACCATCCCTGCAATTCTGGGAAGAAGCATACTTGATCATGATGAATGTTTGGGTTTTTATTGTTTGTTTTTTGTTTTTGTTTTTGTTTTTTTATTTTGATATGTTGTTGAATTTGGTTTGCCAGTATTTGATTGAGCAATTTTGCATCAATGTTCATTAGGGTGATTGGTGTGTAATTCTCTTTCTCTGTTGCATCTTTGAGTGACTCAGGTATAATTGTGATTGTAGCCTATAAAAAAAAAAGTTTGGCAATGTTCCTTCAGTTTCTATTGTGTGAAACAATTGAGAAGTATTGGTATTAGTTCTTCTTCGAATGTCTGTTAGAATTTTGCACTGAAACTATCTGGCCCTGGCCTTTTTTTACTTGAAAGACTTTTAATAAACACTTCAATTTCCTCGGGGTTATAGGTCTATTTAGGTCATTTATCTGGTCATGACTTAATTTTAATAGGTAGTACCTGTCCAGAAAGCTGTCCAATTTTTTTTTTTTTTGGTTTTCTATTTTAGTGGAATATAGATTTTCAAAGTATGACCTAAGAGCTCTCTGGATTTCCAGGGTGTCTGTTGTTATATCCCCTTTTTTCTTTCTGATTTTGTTAAACTGAATATACTCTGTCTGCCTTTTGGTTAGTTTTGGAAAGGGTTTACTACTTTGTTGAATTTGTCAAAGAACCAACTCTTAAATCCCTGATTGTTGTTCTCTCGGTTTCTATTGTGTTGATTTCAGCTCTAAGGTTAATTATTTCCTGCTGTCTACTCCTGAGTGGGTTTGTTTCTAATTGCTCTAAAGCCTTCAGCTGTGCAGTTAAACTTTTGTGTGAGATTTCTCTAGATATTACATATAGACATCTAGTGCTGTGAGTTCTCCTCTTGGTACTGCTTTCATTGATTCCCATAAGTTTGAGTATGTTGTGGATTCATTTTCTTTGAATTCTTTCTTAATTTCTTTTTTAAGACCCAGAGGTGGTTCAATTGAAGTGTTCAGTATTCATGAATTAGTAGGCTTTCTGTGATTTCTGTTGCTGTTGAACTCTAACTTTTGAACCATGGTGGTCTGATATAATACAAAGAGTAATCAATTCATGTTTGCTCTATGTGGTCAATTTTAGAGAAAGTTCCATGGGGTACTGCGAAATATGGATATTCCTTTATGTTTTGCTGGAAAGATATATATATATATATATATATATATAAAGTCTATTTGATTCTAACATCTGTTAGATCCCTTATTTCTCTGTTGAGTTTCTGTCTGGCATACCTATCCATTAGTGAGAGTGTAATAGTGAAGTCTTCGACTATTAATGTGTGGAGTTTGATGTGAGGCTTAAGCTTTAGTACTGTTTCCTTTACAAATGTAGGTTCCCTATGTTGGGTGCATAAATATTCAGGATTGAGACTTCATCTTGGTGGAATTTTCCTGAGATAAGTAAGTATGTCTGCCCTGGTCCTTTTTGATTGTTTTAATTTGAAGTCTATCTTGTGCATTAGGATGGTTATACCAGCTTGTTTTGTAGAATCATTTGATTGGAAAAATTTTACCCAAACATTTACTCTGAGCCTATATCTGTCTTTGAAGTTGAGTTGTGTCTCTTGTTTGTATCAGAAGGATAGATTCTGTGTTTTTATCCATCATGGTAGGGTGTGTGATTTTATTGATGAATTAATTCCATTGATATTAAGGGATATTTATGACCAATGATTGTTATTTCCTTTTTTGTGGTTGTGTGTGTGTGTGTGTGTGTGTGTGTGTGTGTGTGTTTCCTCTTTGGGTTTTTCTTCTGTGGGATTATCAATTGATTGTGGTTTCAAGGCTGGTTTTTCCTCTAGTACTTTCTGTAGGGCCAGATTTGTGAATAGATATAGTTTAAATCTGTTTTTGTCATAAAATATCTTGTTTATTCCATCTATGGTAATTGATATTTTTTTCTGGGTTGGCAGCCATGTTCTTTTAGTGTCTGTATATCATCTGACCAGGACCTTCTTGCTTTCATTGTTTCCATTGAATAGTCTGGTGTTATTCTGATGGGTCTGCCTTTATAGGAAACTTGGTCATTTTCCTTTGCAGCTCTTAGCAACATTTCTTTGTTCTGTAGGTTTAGTGTCTTGATTATTATGTACAAGCAGACTTTTTCTGGAGGTTTCGTCTATTTGGTGTTCTGTAAGTTTCTTGCATCATCATAGGCATTTCCTTCTTTAGGTTGGACAAGTTTTATCCTATGATTTTGTTTAATATATTTTCTGTGCCTTTGAGCTTGTATTCTTCTTCAGTTCTGATTATTCTCATGTTTGGTCTTCTCATGGTGTCCCAAATTTCCTAGATGTTTTGTGTTATGACTTTGTTTTAGTGTTTTCTTTGACTGATATATCTATTTCCTCTATTGAATCTTCCACTCCAGAGATTGTCTTTTACATCTCTTGCATTCTGTTGGTTATACTTGCATCTATATTTCCAGTTCATTTCTTCAGGTTTTATTTTTCCAGCATTACCTCAGTTTGTGTCTTCTTTATTGCTTCTATTTCAATTTTTAATTTCTGAAATGTTTCTTTCACCTGTTTGTTTTCTTTTTCTATGTTTTTTTTTAATTTTCTTCAGGGATTTGTTAATTTCTTCCAACTTTTGTTTTATATTTTTTTCTTTTTCTTTAAGAGAATTTTATATTCTCCTTTATGGCTTCTATTATCTTCATAAAGTTGTTTTTAAGGTCATTTCCTTCTGCTTCCTCTGCATTGCCGTACTCAAGTCTTGATGTTTTAGAACAGCCAGATTCTTCCAGTGCTGCCATGTTGTTCTTTATGTTGCTATATGTATTTTTGCACTGGCATCTGCCCATTGCTTCCTCAGTTCACTACAGGATTTGTCTGAATCTCAGAGAGCTGATTTTGGTGTAATCTCTTCTGGGAGTATCTGTGTCTCAAGAAGCCTCTCTTGGTACAATCTTGGTTCTTGGTCCATTCTCAATCAGTCTTAGTTTCTTGGTCAGATCTTAGTCAGCAACTGGTCAACTCTCAGTCAGTCGTGAACCTAGGGTCTGTGGTTTTTCCAGTTGTCACTGAAGTCACTGGGGTTTTTGTGTGATGAAGCAAGATGAGGTGAGCAGGGTTTTGATAATGGAGTGTCCCACAAGCTATGTTTTGGTGGTAGTTTGGCCTATAGGGGGTCTTCCTGCTGGCTTTGGTTTAGGGAGGTGCTCGGTGGGAGTTGGGTACCAAGGACTGTGTTTCTTGGCCAGGCTTCATAGACTGCCATCTCTCCTTGTCCTGTGGTGGGCCAGATGCCACTTGCCTCTTAGTCAGCTGTGGATCAGGAGTCTGTGGGTTTCCCATTATCATGGAGGTCTGTATATTTCTTTATGTCAAACTACATATATAAAATCACCTTCTCAGAGCCATGCAGTTGTGAGGAAAGCAGTAGAGACAGAAAAATCTCAGGATGTGTAATACAGGTAACCTGGTTTACACAGTAGTAAATAAGAGATTATGACTGAAATAAGTTATAAGGTAAAGAACATCAATGAATTTGTTTTCTAATAACACATATTTGGTGATATGAACAAACATACATGTACATGTGCATACAAATATATAATACACACATAGTGATAAAATAACTAAATACTCACTTAGATAATAGATTAGTAAACCTTTCTGCAAAAAGCCACTAACAGGCTTTGTGACTCTAATTCAAACCATCAACTCTGCTTTTATAGCATAAAAAATTTCAGATATAATGTGTATTTACCAAAATGTATATTCTGCATAAATTCTATATTATGTAATATTTTGTTTACTTTTCTTAGCTATTTAAAAGTATAGTAATCATTATAACTTTTTCAAATTCAGGCAAAAACATTGACCATGAGCTATATTTTTTAATCCATGAGTTACATTAATACACTGTAGGTTACAAGTTAGTTTTTATTTAAAAGCAATTATTAAAATATTAAATGCTCTTTGAAATATTTTGAAAAATCTAACTCTTCAGTTAAGTGGATTCAGCTTAACAAAAATGGCTTTTCTGTATATCAGTTGTAAAAGTATACTTAGATTTTGAAAGTAAACAAAGAAGTATGGCAAATAGTTTAATTAATAAAGTTTTCTTATAGGAACATTTTAAATACCACCTAGACACAAAATTCAAAGCAGTTAGATAATATTTTTTCTATAGATTTCTTTGATTCTTTTATTAGCACTTTGAATATAAAATAAATGTCAGCAAAAGGGAGTGGAATGAAAACTGAGATAGCTTCATAGCTAGAGTACAGTAAAGCCCTGGGTCTGATCCCATAGCCGAAAGTTCTAATATCCACAATAGAACCTAATGGCATTGTTAAAAGAATGGGCTTTATTTCCATTATTAGCAAGACTTTGATATTTAAACTATGGCCTTTTTCTTCACATATTTTTTAATCTACGTAATGGTACACTTTTAACTTTAAAGAGGTGAGTAATTTAAATTTGGGTGACAAAGACTTATCTGAAACTCACAGATGTTAGGCCGATATATCCAAAGAAATGGAAATCTTGTGGGACTCTGCCTGATCTGTACACTCTGGTTTACCTGACAAGTGGACAAATAGTGGCCTATGTAGAAAAAGGATAGTTTTCAGAAAGCAGTAGTCAGCTGTTGTCTCTCTTTAGTCCATGGCCTCCTGAAGCCTAAACTGATTCCATGAAGAAAATATATTTTTCATTCATGCAAATCACCAGTGACTCAACCTCTTTAATCTTGAAATGGATACAAGGTATCATTTTAAACAAAAAAAAAAGCTTTATGGAGAATACCAAAAGATTAGACAAACAGAATAGTGATTTTCTAGAAAGCACTACCAGAGTGGTAACCTCAGGGACACAACTCTGCCCACCTAGAGATCTAAAAACAAAAGACATCTCTTGGGAAAGAAGAGAAAGAAGAAGAAGATGTGAGAAACCTGAGAGATAAGACATTTTAGGACATTAAAGTCTCTCAAAAGTTCTCAATGTAGAAAACTCAGACATTTAATATAAAGAGGTGATCATATAGCTAACTGGGCATAAATGCATGATGTTGCATCATAGGCTGGAAGGGGACTTACAAGGTTACAAGGTAGACAGTGAAAGCATGACCAAATAGCCCAGCTTTGGGGAAATTTTGACAAAATTTTCAAACCAAACAATTTTTTTTTTTTTGTAGATCTGAACTTAAGAGGATATAGACAATAGATCTCTGTAGATCTGAATTTGAAAAGATGAATAACGATAGCTATAGACATGAATTTGGGAAGATTAGCTATATATTTCTATGAATATGAACTTGAGAAAATTGGAAATGGTTATATGTAGATCTTAAGTTTGGATGGTGGGATATGGTTGTCTGTAGATCTGAACTTGAGATGACGAACAATTGTTACTTTGGAGCTGTAAAGAACTCAGTTCAATGTTTTCTGTAATGCACACAATATAGTACTTAGTTTTTAGAGTTTTTTGTTTTAAAGAATCAAATTCTTCCCCTTAAGAAGGAAATGTAGTTTTTATATACACATATTTTAAAACCAATATAATCTTTATATATTATTAACCACAATGCTAAGACTTTTTAATTTATAGTTCAAAATGATTATCAAAAGGCATCTATAGACACTCTGTCAAAATATGAACAATGAGCAATAGAATGTCTTTACTGAGTAAACTTGGTTGAAAAATATATTTAAAAAAACTTGGATAAGGATGATCAACATAATTGCTTGAAAATTAAGCTTTCTCAGTGGCATTTCTTCCCTCTGTGTGGACAGATTATTTTCAAATTATTATCATTTACATATACAAATTTCCTGAATCTATGTTTTCTATACTTTCTATGTGTCTTGAGTTGTCATTTTAATTGACTAAAGCAGTCACAAGTGCAGAAGGTGTAGGAGAAGCATAATTATTTCAAAAAAAAAGAGTAAAACAGGAAAAGTTAATTAGTTGGAATGCCCAAGAAATGAGAAAGAAAATTCTGGTGCAGAAAAGCACCCCAGCAAACAGCAGTCATTGCTCTTTAGGCAAGTACTCATGATGACTAAGTCAACAAGATATAGTCTTCCTGACTCTTCATTGATTTGTCTTAATTTTTAGTAATTTAGATATTTCTAAAATTAATTTCATTTTAGAAAACTCAGAAATTTCCCAAATCTTTTATATATCCTACCCTCAGTATACATATGATAATTTAGCAACAAGTTAACATTTTTACTATTTCCTATGTGAAGTGCCAGTATTACAAACAAATGTACTTTTCTTTGTAAAATGATAATATGAACACAAACTGCTTATTTTCCTTCTGTGATACATAATAAAGAACAGCATTTCTATATCTTTTAACATTTTTAGAGCCTAATGCTGACTAGAGATACATATGTGCATATATATATATATATATATATATATGTATATATATATATATATATATATATATATATATATATAGTTTGTAAAACCAAGTCACTAGTTAGTTACTCTATTTTTTCATTATGGCTGATTCTTTTGTATTTATATATATATATATATATATATATATATATATGTATATATATATATAATTTATATTTATATATATATATATGAATGTTTGTGTATTTTCTTGGTTGCTTCCTCTTAGTACATTTCTGGAACTCAACCTTTTTGAAAAAAAATGAATGGATACATATTTATGGTTTCATTCCCATTGCTTTATAAGAAGTATGCATCTAGGCTGATAGAAGATAATCCAACCCCTTCATTCCCTTTGTGCATTTGTTATTTTTATTATTCATTTTCAAAATCTAATATCATGTGGGAATGCCTTTCTGTATCCAATGATTCTCAATCTTTAAATAAAGGAGCTGTGAGGAGGAATCAGAATAGGTAGGAGAAGCAGGGTGGACTCAGAGGCAGATCGAGCTGAAGCCGCCCAAGGAGCAACATGTAGGAGCACAGGTGGGCCACGGGCCACATGGCAGACAGATTAATAGAAATGGGTTGATTAAGGACGTAAGAGCTAGCTAGCAAGGTGCCTGAGCCATAGGCCAAACAGCATGAACTTAATATAAGCATCTGAGTCATTTCTGAGCAGCAGACGGCTGGGCAGCTGAGGGGTCTGGTGCGGCAGGGTCTGGGTCTCTGGTTGCCCGGGAACTAGAAACCCCACTACTACACTAATATTATTGTATTTTACAAATAGTAACTTTATTTTTTGTATACTAATAGTCTACTTAGACAATTTTCTTTTTAATATTAATTATGTGTCTAGACAAGCTTTTATATATAGAACTTATTAGCAATTATTTGTAATACCCCTTACAATAGAAGGCATTCATTTTATCATCTTTTTCAATATCACTTTACTTTTATTTATTTCTTGCTAGCTGTATAGAAATAATCCAGTTTGTATATTAAATACATCATCTTCCTTTTTTGATTTTCTTCTTTGCTTTTAATTCTGAGTTTTTAGAAATATGACAAAAGATAAGTATCACCTACATTTTATGTGATCCTTTAGAGATATTCCATCATTTAGCTCTCAAATACATGAAATATGTATTACAATCAGAGTCTTTCTATATAAGCAGATTTTGTTTGCATCTGAACCTTCCCAATAACTTGGATGAATACCTTATATGCTGGCTGTCAACACTATAAACAAGCAGCTATAACAACATCTATTTCTGAGCTGTTTTGATGTCTTATCAAATTAATAGGCTTCTTTATCTTCTCTACTTGCAATCTTGAAAATAACCTTATTACCATCACTTTCTCAAGAGTTATGTCTGTCAGATTCCTGTTGTTTCATGGGCAGTTAAAACTTAAAACTGTCTCAATATTAGTGAATGTGCCTGTTATTCTCATATACTTAATTCCCAGAATTACATAGCAAATTTCTAACTCTTACCTTCATGAAAACTCAAACACATTTAGAGAATGGGGGAATGGATTTTAAGGGGTTTACATTCACATTTTTGTTTTAGGTAAAATTTTATAGATACCCTCTCTCCTGTGCACACAATGCTCTGCCATAATTCCTACAATTCTTTGTGTCACACACTGACAATGTCATGTTGCTAGAAATAAAATGGCTGTAGAAATGTTAGTTGCCATTATTAATCAGCCAACTTTGAAGTGAGAGTTATCTGGAATTACCATTTGAGATAACCTAATCACATAACCTCTTTTCAATCAAACTATTATCTCAATGGAGCAGCAGAAAAAAAGTCAGCTCTGAAAAGCAAGGGTGATTTGATATAATGCTACAGACTTCAAAAGACAAAGGATGGCAATTGCTTTAAGGAACAGAAAAAAAACCTGGCTGACAGCTAGCAAAATAATAATAATAATAATAATAATAAGTATTCATTGTCACAATTGTAGGAGGCTGGGTGAGGCTGGAAGATGGATGCTCCATAAACCATGGAACTAAGAATAGGCTTATCTAACATCTTTCTCCAATGCAGAGAGCCAGACAAAACTGTCCTGAACATCTACCAACAGAATGAAATCATAAGGTGAGATGATACATGCTATATTTTCTCATCACTAAACAAATTGGTGGGAGTTTATTATGACAGCAACAAAATTCCAAATAATACCTGCATCTTGTTGAAGGAAGATGACCTATAGCAATGAGCAGGAAATAAGGAAAGTTACCCATTGAAAAGAGATAGAGAGAACTAGGAACTCTGACTAATGTAGAAATAATATACATCCCTCTTAGGTAATTAGCCCTACCTTAACATAATCTGAAGCATCCCCATTTGGTCATGGACATAAATTTTGGGGTCCAAGTAAAGTTGTGCCACTGGTCACCAGCTTGCTTGGTTATACTCAGAAATAGGCCTACCTGCAGTGCTAGAGAAAAAGACTGTAGGCATGAAGCGAGATTTCAGAATCAAATCTTTGTTTGTAAGAAACAACAGCAAAGCCATTGCTCCAAGTTCTGAACCCTAGCTGTTCTTAATTAGTGACTAAGTGAGGCAGGATCTCTCAAGTTGGCTGTTTTCCCCAGAAGACGAGAACACTAGATTAGAGGTTTCTCTTATAATATAATTCAATGGCCTAATATTTGACTTTGATCATGATCCAGTGGTCTTGTTGACTTACCTTAGAAATGTCTTCATATGAGATACATCCAAACAAGCCCTCTTACAACTTAATTGGTGTCCAACCTGCAATGTCTGATGCCATGAGACTTCAGCTTCATGTTGCTTCATGAATTCTTCCTGATTTTTCTCACAAACATTTCCTCCAGTATATGTCATCACACTTATTCCTGTCTTGATACCTGCCTGTTTGTTGGAGTAGTTAAATAAAGCAACAGCATAAGGAAGAAGCTGAAACTTACTTTGGCCTGTCAAGCATATGAGGGGCAATCACAGATACAAAGCAGCTCCTAGGATTGAGACAGGCTCTGCTACTATCTTCAGAAAATAGAGGCCCAGCTATTGTCTTTTAGAATAGAGGCTCTGCTGCTATCTTTGTAGGGTTCCCAAAGTCTACAAACACTGACCCTAGAGTACGTGGAACTTTATTTTCAGCCATGCTTCAGGCAATAAGATGAATAAGACTCACTCCACCATTCTAAGATGTAGAATTTCATTTAAAAAAAAATACAAAATCCATTTCTGTGTTAGCTATGTATGATTGGGCCCCAGACACTTTACTTGTGTGTTTCCTCCAACATTGCTATAGCCAGGGGTTTAGCCTTTGCTTTTCAGACATCAGGGAAGGCCTTGGAGACCAAAATTACTTAATGAGAATAATTAATGTTTATCACACATTCTTCACTAGGCAGAAAATAGTTGCTTTGATTTATCAAGGGTACCATTTTCTGGAGGACATGATTGATAATTTTTGACACTGAAAGTTTTTTGTGGCTGAGCTACCCAGTTTAATGTAAATCCAGTGAAGAAGAATCTAGCCAGTAAGATTTTCAAGTGTTTTCCATGAGGGTCTATAGCTGCACAGAATCACATCACCACTGTGGAGACCAGCTTACAGCTGCACACACTGCAGCTTAGAGAAGTTAACTTACATGGAGTCAGATATACAGTTGTGTAGAGATACAGCATGGCATGATAGCCATTGTCTATCAGGTGACTGAATGGTCTCATACATTCTCCACTGAAGGAATACTCTGTTAGAGTCAACTAGAGCACATGAGCTGCAAATCAGAGGCAACATGTGAGAGAGTATTATTTAGAGTCTGATGACACTTTTCACATAATTTCTATAGGTCTGTCACTTAGGTAAAATACATATTTGATAATTTACTCAGAGCTCCTAGGCCTACCTCATAAAGGCATCTTCATGAATTTCACCAGAAACCATCTTCTGGGAAGACAAATAACATCTATCATTAAGAATGACATCAATAATGTACAACCAGAGAAGACAATCCTTTAAAATTGTCAATGAAACAAAGGGGATTTTTAAAAATGCTGATATAGTCTTTTTAAAATCTTGGAAATTTTTCAAGCATAAAGACAAGCTGTTATTTTTCGAGCTGCAGAATGAGTTCCAGGCTACAGCGTGTCTCAGCAATGCTTACTGTGTCCTTGCAGGTGAGACATGAGAACCAAAGGACCTACCCTTGCTAAATTGCCTCAAGGGAGCTAGTTTTCTGGGAATAATGAAAGACATTCAGAGACAGGAAACATACTGTGTATTACAGGAAGGAAGTGGGAAACTTAGCCCAAGTGGGTCCAAGCAGAAAGAATAAACACAAACAAGAATTTTTTTTTATTTGAGCAGTGATATAAGCCACACATTACAAGTCTTCGATTTTATAGAATCTAAACTCATTTAAAGAATGGTACTATATTTATCTCTTCTTCTTTAATATTTCCAGGACTATAAAAATGTTGAACTGTCAATATATATTAACTACCAGTCCATAAATGTTTAAAATATATGGGAAGAAAAGAGGTGAGAAAAAAAGGGGGGAGTAGAGGGGATTGGACCTGGAAAACACATAATTTTCATACTAGAGATAGGAAACTAATTAGTCTAAATAAGCAGAAATGTAGATCTCCAAGACTAAGAAAAGATTGCTGTCACTGAGAAAAAAAGCAGAAATCCTTCAAGCAGCTGTGGCTGAGGGGGCAGGGATAAGGGAAGAGGGATATTACCTGTCTTCTCTGGGTTAAGAGTGCACTTGAAGGATATGACTTCACTTGGATGCTATCTGTCTGCATGCATATTTTGGAAAGTGGGATCAGCAATGTCACTGATAGTCAATGCACACATCCAAACCATTGTTGCTTCCCCATGCCAGTTCCACAATTGTGTTCAGAAAACTAACTCCAACAATCAAGTCATGGAGGTCTGAGAAAATGATATTCTACCTTATTAGTGTTCTGGCCCTAAAACTTTCCCTGTTATATAACACATTTGATAGTCTTTCCCTGCTCTTGGTTTGCAGTGAGTTGTAGATTTCCTGAAGACCATCCCATTCCACGGAATTTTCAGGCTAGGGTGTGGGAGCTATGGATGTCAAACTGTAGAGAACCAGGGCTTAAAATAGTTGTCCTGTGTCTCTGCTTGCTGACTAGGCATTTGGTGTAAGTACCTCCTGTTTCCAAGTTACCACATCCATAATTACTGAGAGTGATTCTATTTTCGATGCAATAGCTGATAGAGTGTAATTGGACACCACAAAGGCAGAGTATTTTCTCATTCTTTAAGTGTCTTTTGCTGTCATCATATTATCTTCTCCTACTCATTGTTAACAGCTGCTTCTCATATTTAATGAGATTATCATGGTTTCTGAGCTTTTTTTTCTGTCTACGGGTTATATTGCTTGAAATCTGCAAATGTTATGAGTTAAAGGACTTTGGCAGACCTGAAGTTTCTTCACTTGACTAAATGTTAGAGATGTTTCCTGACTTTGGACCTTCTACCACCTGCCTTAGCAAGCTTTCTTTTCTAAATTATTTTTCTTCCAGTTTTGGATGTAAATTTTCTCTAACTTTGAAATAACATCCTGCAGAATGGATTGCCTATATTTGTTTCTGAAACTAACCCTTGCTCTCAGAATGAGCTTCAGGTAATTCATTTAAACAAATTTATCACCTTTTTGGTGTCTGCCCGTTGTTGTCTGATATGCTTTAAAAAAAATCTGTTCTCTTTTTATTCCATAAGAGGCTTGCAATGGAGTCTCACAACACATTACATAGTGAAAAAACATAACAAAATATAGCTCTGACATAAGTTATTGGTGGAGTTTTGTTCTCAGGAAATCCTAGGGATTTCATTTGTGGGAAAGTTAAATTATACAGTCAGGTTCTGTAATTCAGGATTACTTTCTAGGGCAGTGCCTCTGTATAGGTTTTATTTACTAATTTCTTGTCACTTGCTAGTCGAAAGGGAAATTAAAGCACCCCAGCCTTGAAGAAACTTGTCTCTAGTAAACTGCTCTGCAAGACTACATTTGATGAATTCAGAAGGAAATATTGAGAATCCTTATTCTGAACATACTTCCATACAACAGAGGGGGAAATGCCTTAGACTCCCTGAGTCTTCAGTGTGTAGACATCTCAGCAGGTAACAGTAGCAGGAGTAAGGTTCTGTATAGAAAAGCCTTCAAATTGGAACCAGTAACCTCCTCACTTTATCTGTGCAGAAAATGTTCTGTATTAGAGAATAGAATGTTGTAGATACACCAAAGATTTCCCCAGTATTATTCAGTCTATAACCCTATCTGAAAAAAAAAAATGGTAGAAATCTGCACTGTAAAACTAAGATCCAATATAGTTAAGAATTCAATATCTGATAATACAAAACCTTATACAACAAATCAATAATGACCATAAAACCAGTATCCATCCTAGGAAGAGAACATGACTGGCACCCTGCAACCTTCTGTTTACTTCTTTCTCACATAATTTCTGTTTCCTCTCTGTGGGACTCCAGCCATTGTTTTGTGTCTTCATCCCTTCCAAACACTTCTGTTGTCTCTGTTACATTCTTCCCCCTGTACTGAAAACAGAGGCAGGAATTTTAATGAATTAAAGTAAATGAACCTAATCAATCAACTTTCAGTTTTGTGGTGAAAAAGAAAGAAAATCAGTCTTGGGACTATGTGCAAAGATTTCGGTTATCTGGCATTGTGGAACATCTTCATGAGCATGCTTACTGCTTTTTTGGTAATTTTTGGGACTCCAATATTATGTAGGTTGCTTTTAATGTTTGTGCTTCACAGTAGTAAAAGGCAAATAAAAATAGCATTATGATAAATAATAAAGACTAACCATGAATAACTCAGAATGATTATCTAAAACAATGGAAAGCTATAGATAGTTTAAATGTGAACATGATTTTGGTGTGGGAGCCCAAATTATCTGATTATCTTAGATAACAGAACTTGTTTGTATTCAAAAATAAGAGAAGGAATGGTGAAAGTAAGGTTTCTGATTAGTTACTGAGTTGGAAATGCAAAATAGCTTTTCTTCCTTTACTCATTTTATATGAAATTTCTATAATTTTCAAAGGAAAGAAAAGTTCTATGTGTAAAATGTAAGAGAATTAGTCATTAAACAAGATAATCCTAAAAAAATCATTGTAGATTTCTTCTTCACTAGCCAAAAAAAATTAAAGAAAACTATGAATAAGGAATATTTAAGAGAAAAGTTTATTTTCAAAGAAAATATGAGTGGATATGTGTGTGTGTGTGTGTGTGTGTGTGTGTGTGTGTGTGTGTGTGCAAGTGTGTGCAAGTGTGTGCATGTGTGTGTGTGTCCCCAGTGTCTCTCATCTACTTATTACTCATTTCCCTGCCTTGAACATGAGGTCAACATAGAATGACCCTTAGGGGTCTAGCACATTGAAGTAAATATTTAAAATGATTTGGGAATAGGAGGTATTAGAAGTACAAATGTATGAATTGAAACTGTGACCAACCTGGACTGTGGAGGAGATGGGGGTATTTAAGTGTGTAATAAAATACTGCATCACAAAATGAAAACTTAATTGAGAAAATGCTTTTAAGTTTCCAAGAGAAACTAGGATTGTGAAAGATGACAGTTCTTTCCCCATTGTGGGAAAAGTGTTTCAAGAAGCTGTATAATTATTTACAAAGACAATTTTCTTTTTAGGTTAAAATTTAAAACTCCTGAAGGTAAAGATGAAGTTCTTATTGGTGCAGGTTTGCCTCCCCCCCCCACACCCCTCCCCTCAAATACCTTAAATCAAAAACAGCATTAGCCATTGTGGATATATATATGTACATATATATATATATATATATATATATGTATATATATATATGTATATATATATATATATATGTTGACAGAAAGGGGGATAAATATACTGTAATTAAAGGTATCCTTTAGCTTGAGTGGTATCCAAGTTAAAAAATAAAGAATTTATAGATCTTCAGGATTCCCTAAATAGAGATAGAGTGTGCAGATAAACAGCCTGGAAAAGGCCTTACCCTGAGCTTTAACTGCTGGAAAATGCTGTAGTTCTTGCCATTTAAAACCATCAGACATCAGCATAACAGTATTATGCAGGCCTTATGCAGAGGAAGCAGACTTGCCCTGCCTGCAATGCCTTATACTCCATAGTTTTCAAATCCTCATAGTGGCCAATCTTTAGGAATTGGAAGGATAAAATTAAAAATTCCATTCACCCTGAACCTCCATGATACCCCTGAACACATATCTCTCACCATGGTCCAAAAGGAAGTGGTTTCAGATTATTCAATATATCCTTGTTGAACATGTACTCTCTCAGGTGTGGAAAGGGAAAAACAAATACTTGAGTTACATGAGAGGAATATCTGAGTAGCTTTGCCATCAGTTAGGTCCACTTAGTGAGCTGTTTTTATTCCGTCTGCTCTGAGATGGTGATAAAGTTCTGTTGCTTACTTCATGCTTGACAGTAATCGATACAATTTTATACATTCTTCTGCTTTATGAATCAGAAAATAAGACAGAAAATCTTTAGAATTTTGCCATGGCTATTTTGTGCTTAAAAAAAAAGAAGAGGAGAAATCTATTCTTCTGACTCTATAGGGAAGAAGAATGAATGTATAGGGAAAGCTTAGTGATTTTAGGATTGCTTTCTACTATAAGAAAGCAGCCATGGGAGTCCTTTTTCATAAACAGGTTTTCTTTTTATAAAAATCTCATTGCTTTGAGAAATTGACTTTATAAAAATAGTGTTATAAAAAGATAGGCAATTCTTTTTTCACCTGTTGAGGCTGAGGCTCTAAGATTATGGTGCTAGGCAGAATGACTGGCCTCCATTGTTGGAGAGTAGCTCAAGTCTTTATTTATAGTTGGAAACTCTTGATAAGCCGCATGCTCTAAGATTATGGTGCTAGGCAGAATGACTGGCCTCCATTGTTGGAGAGTAGCTCAAGTCTTTATTTATAGTTGGAAACTCTTGATAAGCCGCATTTCTTTGAGAAAGCAAAGAGATCAGGCTTCAGAATGGAGCCACTTTTCAGACACAGAAGTTCTCACACAGCCTAATGAGAGAGGACTGGTCCTCCAGGGACCTCTGAAAAATATTCCAGAGGGTACTTTTTATGTCTTCTAGTCTCTCTGTAGAATTACAATAGAATAATTGCTAGTATATCACATTCTCTTTAGGACACTGAAACTCTGATTTCTTCATATTTCCCATGAGATAAAACAGGGACAAAAATAACCACATCTCAAAGCCCAGCTGATGGTTTGTTCTTAATCAAAGATTCTGACTCAATACCTGTGGGGTACATAGCTCTGAGCAAGTCAGGTTACAGTCTCTCCTCAATTGTCCCCCAGTTTAGTTTCAGTCTCTCCAGACTGTATGCACATCATAGCCAAAATGTGATCACACTTTACTTGGCCTGCTAAATCCTCATGGCTGTAGACTCTCAATGTCATAGCTTTGAGCTGAAGATACTGAGCAGGATCCTCTGGCATTTCTGCTCAGGAAGTGTAGAGTACGTTGTCTCCAAAAAGAAAGCTTGATCATTTTCCTTCCCATATAGCATCTACTACCACCACCCCAAAAATATGTATTGACCTAAAAAAAAGTTGTTACTGAGGAGAGTCGGGACCTAGAAACAATGGATTTTAAGTTTGTTGCCATAAAGCAATAATAAGCTCACAAATCTCCCAAATAAGCAATTATTTCCTGTTTTATATGCTGAGATCTCAAAGTGCAGTTTTCCTCATAAATTTAAATTCTACCATCTCTCCTCAGAGAAGACATAATATTGATAACAATAGTGCACCATTGTTGGATAGCTAATGCATTATGACCTCAGGAGGAGTCTTTAAACATAGTTTAAGTTTATCCTAGGAATTCTAAAGAAGGATTCTGACATTTCAGTCATATAGGCAAAGCCACTGAAGCATTAAGTCCATTAGTGAGAGCTCTGGGCAGCACCTTCCACACCAGGTAAGTCTGTCTCAAAGATAACTTCTATATCAAGGGGGTAAGTCTGTCTCAAAGATAAATTTTATATCAAGGTCTGTGATTTGGAGACCATCTGTAGTTAATTCCTAAACGGTTATAAAAGATATCATTATTTCCATTTTATAGAAGGGAAATGTGCATAAACAATATTGTGTTTTATGCTTACACATATTCTCTTAACTTCATGGATTCAGATTCCATTTATAGTAAGGACTTAGTTCAGCTTTCAAATTGGAAACTTCAAAAGAGAGCTACAAGTACCTTTCCTAAAAATTAAAGAAACCTGGCAACCACAAAATTCAACTTATCCATTACCCCAAATAAGAACTTAGAAGTGAATGTAGTTTTTCACATAACTGGAAATTAAGTGGAAACTTCCAAGAAAAAGAGAGAGGAAATTCAGCAACCAATTGAAATGTATGTGTGAATGTTGTGATGTTTCTAGCTGGTCAGGCTGGGGCAACTGCCATGTGCCCTGATGTGGCTGAAGCCTGTCACCTTCTGCTAGGCAAGGATAGGTTCCGACAGGACACTGCTGTGGTGGAAGATCACTGCCTGCCCTCTCTCCTCTGCTACTCACCTTAATCTGGAAAATTGTAAAAGAGGAGAAACTGCCGTCCCTCCCAAGTGTGTCAAGGAGGCTTGAGAATAACTGCATAAACATCTATAATGTTTCTCTGTTCTGTGCTAGTGACTTTTATGACCTATATCTCTTCCAAATGCCAAATGTTTAGCTGTCCTGAGGAACAGAGAATGCCTACCAAACAATACCAATCATCAAATCCACTCTTAAAATCATGTTATCAACTAAGAATATTGATTGGCATAGGCTCTGCTTCTAAATACTCAGTTTATAACACTGAACCTTGTCTGAGGTTTCTCTGTAAAACATGTGAAAGTCAAACCACAAGACCTGAGCTGTTTCAGGCTTACTTCATATTATCTCTCCAGCTTTGAACAGGCCACGTTACTTTTTAATATCGCTCCTACTTTGTAGACTAAAACTTCCTACTTTCCAGAGCTTATATTTTTGTTTCAATAATCATTTTAAGAAATATATAAACACACATGCATAAATATAGCATTTAGATATGTACTAAACATTCATATTTCTGTCTATATGTAAAATGCTTTATATTTCCTATATTGTCATAGTGTTTATTATATATGTAGGTGTTTTATGTGATATTCTTTGTATACTAAGTGCACATGTGGGTAAAAATTGATGTAATATCTATAACTTTCAGGCTTATTGATTTCAGCCTTATTGAGAAGGCACCATAAACTGTTTGTTCCCACCACTTAGTTAAAGCTATGTACTAACTTGGAAGAGATGGCTGAAACTGCACTTTCCCCTGCTGCTCACTAATAGCCACCAATGTTGTTTCTTTCTTAGGTATTTTATTTCTCATGAAAACCACTGTAAGGAAAAAGCATGAATGTGACACAGATAGTTATAAAAGTGGTCCTTTCAGAGTTCATAAATGAACTCCCACACTCAGTGCCCAGAGCTTAAGTCAGTACTTTTCCTTTTAATCTTTACCCAGGAAAGGATTATCTCTGGCATAAAGAAAGAAATATTTCTGAAAGTCACAAGAGATTAGGACTGAAAAAGAAACTAGAAATAAAATTAAGGAGAAGGTTAAGTACAGAATTTCTTATGACATCATGGTTTGAGAGGCTTAGACAGCATTGATATGGAAGAAATCATGTGGAATACCTGAGCATCCCTTTTTCTTCTCCTTGTCTTTTTCCCGAACTTTCTCTTTCTCTCTTAGGTAGCTTCTCACTTCTTTGTAAAGATGATCACTGGAGAGAAACTTGTCTGCTTCACTGAGGCAAACTGATTTCATGTGTTAGCTCATGCTGGTATCTCCCACTTGGCATGGTTATCTACTCAGAGGAAAAGGCAATGCAAATCTGCAGCAGTTGCTTGAAGCAGAGATCCATATGTTCAGGAGACAAGAGATGAAGGAAAACTCCATCTACCTTTATCTTATTGAAGGCCTTACACCTGAGGAAAAAATGTTCTATTTGTTGCTGTGGTATTTGGTACATTTGCAGGAAGGGTTTTGCCACTGAGTTAACAAATATTTTCAGGTTTATCAGTGTCTCAGGAATCTTTTGCCCATTTTTTCATAATATCTGGGCAGAGGAAAACTACAACCAAAGAACAACATAGATAAGATATATCTTAAACATCTAGAATATTGGTAAGTGGCACAATATACTAAAATTACTTCAAAGCTTTTTATCTTGAATAATGTAATCTAACACCTGAATGTTCTTAGCTAAGATATGAGATGGTAGTAACCTTAACTGTCTAGTCTTCAATCCCATCAAAGATCTGAATGGAAAATATACTACTTGAATAAGATAGAAACACAAGAATGTAGCTTTCAAGATTTAGGAGAGGACAGTGACAGTCATCTGCTTGGACAGTCACCTCTGGCTTTTCTGCAAAGTTGGAGCAGTCACCTTTTATGGCTACAAGCCTAGGATATCTGACATATCATTTCAGAATCAGAGTATTTTTTGAGAAACTACTTTATCCTGTCTTGGCAGGTTTCAGTAGTCTCTATCCTTCATTCTGCTCATTCAAATTGGACAGTGTGCTTACTGTCAGCAGTCAAAGCAAGGGCAGTTCTTTGCCCAATAAGCCAATGTCCACCAAGGAAGATAAACCCTTGTGGAGTGTCCTTGATGCCCAGCACCATCTTGGGAAAGGAAAGTGATGCCAGGAGTTATTGTGTCTCTCATGGCTGAATTAAGAATAACAAACATTAAATACCATATTCTCTCGGTCTATGGAGTTATTGAAGACTCATGCCTACCTGATATATTCTACTATATAGCCAAAAAACCTAAACAACATGACTACTACATGGCAAACCTAAGTAACAATGATCTGCTACCCTTATCATTCTAAAGACTGAGGTTTACATTGTAAAAATAGACAATCTATGAATGGGTGTACAATTTTTGAATAATGGCTTCAAGTATGATAATCATATAAACAAACATCAAATAAGGGTGATGTATGTATCTTGTATATATTATTATATAAAATATCTAAACAGAGGTATACAAAATACCTTAAACAGAGGTAGAATGACTAGTATAACTAAACAGAGGTAGAAATTGCATAGTGGAAATGACAACAATATGCTTAATATGCATAATGTGCAAAATATTTTAAACAGAGACAGAAGCATGTGCAAAATATAGCAATTACAGATTCAATTTTGTATCAATATACAAATTACCCTAGACATGTAAAATAATTTCAGATTTGAATTTGTATTAATATACAAATTATCTCAAGCAGACATATAAAATAATTTTAAGTTTGTATCAATATATAAGCATATATACCAGTGCAAATTGTCTATGGCTCATAATTGACTAATAATTGCTTTATAAGCAGATACAGAAATCTATCATATCTGTCCTATTTATTCCTATTTCTCGTCTTCAAAAGGAATTCCTGAGTTCATGTTATTGTTCCACCTCCACTCAAATATAACTTATATTCATCCTAGAAGATTGTAATTATCCATAACCCTTAGAGGCCAAAACTTATCAGGAGAGGGGCATAGCTTTTCACAATGTTTCTTTCTGCTGACCTGTGGGCAGCAGCATCTCTGTGGGGTACTGTAAAATTTAAGGCAGTGGTTAGTTCCCGATGTACTGACTATAAACATCTATAAGCATTCTCAGAGTACTGGATAAGGCCATCTGGAATTCTTGTTTGGGATGAGAACTGAAGAATAATCATAGAAAGCCATCTTGAAACTGTCCTGAATAGTCTATATTTCAAAAACAGTCACTGAGTGGTATACACTGGGGTTTTGTTTTGTTTTAATTACAGACCAGGTATAATCATTGTGGTGGGACCCCATTTTCTTTCTGGATGCTTTGGAGAGTGCTGGTAGGGGAATTTGATGTTTAAAGTGGAAAAATTAAACATCACTAATATCAAATGGATAATTTATACTTTCAGGAGAATATTGATTGCAAAGAATATTTTAATAGGTCAAGAAATAATAAATATACACAGAGAGATGATTGGAAATAAAATTAATTAATATTAGCCCCTATTTATCTTGGCTGTCTTCATCCCACACAAAGTGACTTTTCTCTTATGAGACAGTCTCTTAAATTTTCCTTTACCATCATGCTTGGGATTAAAAGGAAAAGCCACTTATTCTAATTGCAAAGCCAGCTTAATTTACAATTAAACAGGACTGCATTTTCTAAGAGATATAGATGTTAAGCAGTGAAAATTGGAAATTCACCCTGTATTGTATATTGGTACCAATAGGTATCATATTTCTTTGCTTATAATTCTTTTGTAATTGACCTCCTTTCAGCCTTAGGTGTCTAGGCATCCAGCATCCTTTCAATTTCTTGAAGATGGTTATGTCTATTCTTCTGTAAAGACAAAAATGAAACACTTTCCTAGCCTTAAGTGAGGTTTCTTTATCATGTATCCAATTACCATATTGATGGATGAGCCAATATTTCTTTCTCCTCCTTATAAGCTGTCTCCGTTTTGAATTAGATCTTTATTAATTTTGTCGGTACCCATATTTTTCTTCTCCTGTGGAAAAAAAGCAAAACCCCTTCCCCACCAAAGCACATATCCAGTCTTCCATATTGTGGTCAGCACATATTTGAAATAGACAGGCTGGTTTATCTCAAAAGTTTTTCTATTATTCAATGTCTCTCTGAAGCCATTGTTTCTTTCTCACCTGCGTTAAGAAAATTCAAGTTTAGTAAGGCATTATGCAATCTCTCCCTGGGTTTTTTGTTTCTCCTTTCTGTTTATTAAGCATGTCTTTTAAGGTACAATGAGAACTTTCCACAACTGTGTATCCTGTAAGATTGTGTGGTATACCAGTATGTGCTTTATATTATCATATTCAAAAATCTGCTTCATCCTTTGGGAAACATAGGCAGGAGTACTGTCAGTTTTCATTTGAACAGAATTTCCCATACTGGCTATGACTTCAAAAATTATATAATTCTGTAATTACAGAATCATCCTTTTCAGAACTCAGGGGAGTTGCCCATTATAGTTCTGAATAAGTGCCAATGGTAAGATATACATATTTTACCTTTCCAAATTATGCAAAATGAAACACAACTATCTGCCAAATCTCATTTCTTTTCATATCTTTAGGATTGCCTCCAGTGGGTGATGATAGTTGTTATAGAAAGAGCAAGTAGGATAATTCTTTACAGTTTCCTTGACCTGGTGCCAAGTAATGGGAAAGCTTTTTTTTTTAATCCATTGCTATTCACATGATATCTCTTATGAACACTGAGGCCTGCAGCATGTTTCTTTAACAATAATCAATCAGTTTCATCATTATCTTTTGCTAGAGGACCTGGCCTGCCCATGTGGGACCTGATATGTGATACATAGATATATGTATATATATATGAATTTGATGAATTCTATTTCCAATGATATTCTGTAATCATATAGATTAGGTTAATTCTGTGTTATCAGGAATGAAATCAGAAGTTTCAATATGTAAAACAACTCTTTTTGCATACTGAGAGTCAGCTACTATGTTAAAAGGTTCTATTAAATTCATTAATACCACAATAATAGTGTATAATTCTAACTTCTAGACATAATAATAAGGGCTTTGAGCCACTTTACTTAAATTTTCTGATTTTTAACCTGCATTTCCTGATTTCTTTGCATCACTATAAAACATACTAGCTACAGAAATTGGTTTAGCCTGTAAAACATGAGGAAGAGTCAGTTAGTTTCTTTACAAATTCAATTTTCTTGCTTTGGGGTGATCTGTTATTAATCTCTCCCAAAATCTTTGCAGAATCTTTGCCAAGGTTCACTCTTCACCCATAATGGATCAATTTCTTCATTAGTTAAAAGTACAACAATTTCTGTTGGGTCCTTTACTATCAGTTGTGACAAAGTCTTTAAAAATCAAATTAGAATTTTTTCCCACATGTTTTCCATTTTTTTATTTGACTTATATGGCAGAAATATCCACTCTAATATAGTATTTTTGCTTTGTATCACAACCGCTTTAGGAGAATGCTTAGAGGGTTAACAAAACCAGAATGCTGTTGAGGTCTGGATACACATAATTCATGTATGCATCTTGTAATTTCTTTTTTATTACAGCTAATTCTCTCTGAGTTTCACTAAAAAATTCTCTATTTAAGTCTTTATTACATAAAGTTTGAATAAATTAACCTGTTCATGATTTTTTTTATTCCACTAATGGGCCATATATGAGAAATATCTCCAAGCAACTTTTGGAAATTGTTAAGAGTTCTCATCTATCTCTCTTGAGTTGTACCTTTTGGGGTCTAATATTTTGTTGACCTATTTTACATCCTAAATAATTAATAGAATCTCCTCTTTGTATTTTTCCAATAGCAATTTGTAATTTCCATTCAGGCAATATTTCTTTTACTTCTTCAAATATGCCTTCTAATGTATGTATGTTCAAGTCTGCCAATAAGATAATATCCATATAATGTTAAATGATAGATTGTCAGAATAATTTGCATATCACTTCTAATGGCTGCTATACAAAATATTGTTCCTAGGTGGGTCTCTTCAACATTCCTTGTGGAAGAATTCTCCATTGATGCCTCTTTACAGGCTGAGAATTATTATAAGTGAGCACTGTAAAGGTAAATTTTTCCATGTCCTGTTTTTGTAGAGATATGGCAAACAAAGAGTCTTTTATATCATTAGCAATAATAGGCCATTCCTTCGTTAAAAGGAAAGACAAGTGAACTTCAGATTGTAAAGAGCCCATTGGCTGAATCACTTTATATTTTGCTCTCAGATTCTGTTTTTCAGGTTTCTTGCTGATGACAAATCCAGGAGAATTCCAAGGGCTTGTTGAGCCTTCAATATGCTGAATATGTAACTGCTCTTGTACCTGCTGTTCTAAGGCCAGGAATTTCTCTTTTGTTAAGGGCCATTTCTGAACCTATATAGGCTTTTCTGTCAATTTTCTGTCCTGGATATACAATCTATTCCCAAGAGCTCAAAGCAGCAGTACAACATAACAGCAGTGTGTGTTCATCATCAGTAGTCTGAAACTTCATATCAGCAAATAAGCCTTCACCAAAGATTTGGACTGGAGAGATGGCAAATCCTCTAATCTTCCTTGTTGTTCAATGGCCCTAGCCTTTTCCCTCAGCCAGTAATCCAATACGGCACCTGTCAACTGCATCAATCATTAGGAATTATTTTATTGTTTGTTGACCATGCATGTAATATTTATTTTACAAATGTAGAATGGATTCCATGGAGTTATATGGCTTTCTTGATGTCTTCATATCTTTCTTTTATATGCATAGGCTCATAATTGTACTTCACAAAAGGAATGGCTCAGAGGTTAAGAGCACTGGCTGTTCTTCCAGAGGTTCTGAGTTCAGCTCCCAGCAGCTACATGGTGACTCATAAAAATCTGTGGTGGAGTCTGGCACCATCTTCTGGACTTCTGGTAGAGAGAGGGCTGTATACAGAATGAATAAATCATTTTTTTTAAAAATGAACCATACAATAAATGGCAAAATAAATAAATAAATAAATAAATAAAAATTTAAGAATCTGGAAATTCAGTACATGTGTGCTTTTTCTGAATGGTAACTGGATAGATCATAGGAGGTGATAAGGGAATACCTTTCCTGTTCACTAGTTTAGGCAAATCATCCTATCACCATAAGATCTTAGTGATGGTTGTCCTGAACTGTCCTGGGTTGATTGTGTCTTAATATCCTTCTCAATTATATCAACACAGTCCTCTCATCATTGATATGTAGAAATCACTGGTTTCTTTAGGGTCTGAATCTCTTGAATAGCCAATCTTTCTAATTATTCCATGGAATTAATATGTTTCTTATTGCAATCATTAACATAAAGTTCTATAGATCTACACTTCTCTTATAAGGTCCTAATATTTGTGCCCAAGGTGGAAGATCTATCTGAAAGTTTCTTGTAATCAATTTCAAGAAAATTAATTTTACATGCCAACTTATTATCATTGTTAAAATCCATATTATGCATTTCTGAGAGCAATTTTTGTTCTTAGATTTCAAATCTTCCGTGAGACCAATGAACATTTCATAATTAGTATAGGTATAGATCATTTTTGAGATATAAAGTACAAAATTAAGCTGAGAACTAACAGGACTATGAGTGCGAAGCTCTAAAAATATAATTATTCAAGAAATTCTTGATCATAGCAGTAAAACAATTTCTAAATTCTTAGAAATTTTTATGATCTGCAATTTTTGAAGAAATTATCACTATTAAAATTTTATATGTTATATATGAAGAATTATTTACCTCAGACTAGATGTAATTGTGATGTTTGGCCAGCAGATGTTGCAGGCATTTCTTAAAGTAGTTAAGGCTTGGGATTCAACTTTCCAAATTTGGTCTTTTTTCAAGATACCTTTATGAAATGCAATTTATCACAAAATCAGAACAATTTATTACAAATCCACATTAAGAGACATGCTGATATTACTGACAAACTCTGGTAGGCCATGAGAAAGCTGTGAAGGGGGACTCACCATTGGGCAGGCAAGTGCAAGAAGTGGGAAATATCGCGGCAGAAGCAGTGCATGCCAAACCTGCTCCAATGGACAGAAAATTTCCCCTTTTAAAAGCAGCTGAAGTTTGTATTCTAATCTATCTTGTAATAAATAGGTTCCAAAACCAAATCTTCTTGGTAGAACGTGATTGGCCCTTTGTCTCTGGTGTAGACAGGGGCTGGCCTGTCCTGGTACTGAGGTCTGGAAATCCACATCGGTATCAGATATTGTTAGCACTATTCACTGGCAATAGATTACATGAAGAATTAATATTTATTAAGAGATTTATTAAGGCTTAATATTAATTAATATATGAACACTCACTGGTACAAATTGAATTTTAAGGCAATTCTTGGAGAGTTGAACTGTCCCACTTAGTGACAGTGACAATCCTCTCTCTGAGAACATAACAACAAGCAGGAACAACAGGTAGCATGTAACCAGGTGCCCAGTGGTCACTGGCCATGCCCCATATCCAGGGTCCTTAGACTCCAAACCTATGCCTCTAGGTTTCCCTCAATAATGCCTAAATCCCTCCACAGCTTGTTACTTCAGTCTTTATACATCCTTTTGGCCTAGCAATTGGCTTGTCCTTATTCTAACTCCATCCCTCTTTCTCCTAGTCTTCAGTTCAATTAAAAAACCTAACCTTATCTTGCCTTGCCATAGGACAAAACAACTTTATTATCAATCAATAAAGACAACACACATTTACAATATGCAAAAAAAAAGCCATTTCACAGCATACTACCAACTCAATTGTCACTATGGCTGTCATTTTGTTTATAATTGCCCATGGAATCTGCAACAACTTAGAAGTGTGACAATGATTGGTGTACAGCACAAGCATTTTTCCAATGGAGTGTTGTTTGTTTGTTTGTTTGTTTGGTTTGTTTTTTTGTTTTTGTTTTTCTTTTTTTGTTTTTTTTTTTTTTTCTAGAACCTATCACTGATCAGGAATTCTGTTGGTAAGGAAGGTGCTGTGAATAGGGTTGGCCACTTCCACTTCTGGAGCCTGGGACCCTAGATAGGCACCATTGGACCTTAATACCTAACATCTGAATCTCACCGCATCTCTGATTTAAAATTGTAATATATAACTAATAAATGCATGTTAGTTAGATTTTTAGGTACACAAAGATATATTTCCATTAGGTACATAATCTTCAAACACTTCTAAGACCTACAGAATATGGCATTTAAAATTTTTTAAGAATTTAGACTTTTCTGAACAGTGAGACAATTTACTTCAAGAAAAAATAGACATTGAAGAAACTCCATATAGAGATTAGTTTCTTTGTGGCATCGGTTAGCCTCTATTCACCTGGCACCGGGAAGAGCTTGTAACATCTATCTTCTTCCATGTTGTATTAAATAATTCAGATTATTAGAACAACATGCCATGAGCATGGTGGCTTTTAAGGAACAGAAATTTATTTCTTAATATTATAGAAGGGCATTTATGAGTAAGGTACTGGCAGATTCAGTATCTATAAGAGGCCATGATGGTGAGAGTGCAGAATTATACTCAGTAAAGCCTAAGAATGAGAGGTTCTGGTGTCCCGTACTGTGGCTGAAAAGATAGATACTATAGTTCAAAAAGAACAATGTGTCCTTTTCATCTTCTTGTCTAATTTAGGTTCTCAGTGAATTGGGGACTCCACTTACGTTAGTGACTTAAGTCAGTGACTCCACTGACTTAAATGATAAATTTTTAAAAATGACCCTCAAAGACAATGTTTTTAAGATATATTTTATTTTACATGTATGAGTATTTTGTCCCTCTGTAGAAGGAGGTTTCTGGCCTGCCTAGTCCCACAGTTCATACCTGCTGTCACTGCTTACAAGACTAGCAATCCCAAAGTCTCAAAGAAAAACACAGATGTTTATATTAATTTCATGCTGTTTGGCCTATGTCTCAGGTGTATTGCTAGTTAGTTCTTTCATTTTAATGCAACCCATTTCCATTAATCTGTCCTGCCATATGACCCATGACTTACCTATTTACAACTGGCTGTATGGGTGCCTGGATCGAGTCTCCCTCTGACTCTGTCCTCTTCTCCTATCTATGCTCTGAATTTCTGCCTACTGCTAAGGTGCCCACTATAGGTAAAAACAGTTCTTTTATTCACAACATATAGAAAGACATTCCCACATAGACCTCTTCCCCCCCCCCGTGTGTGTGTGTGTGTGTGTGTGTGTGTGTGTGTGTGTGTGTGTGTGTGTGTGTGTGTATGGTTGTGTACAAACACATGGGCTCTGGGAACTAAACCTAGGTCTCTACAAGACCAATAAGTGCTTTTAACCATTGAACCACCTCTCCATCTTCAACAAACAATGTTTGAACAGCTATCTATACAGCTTTGGACCTTTCCAGCTGACATAAAACTAACCATATAAATTAATCCTCTCCAATGAAGATTAACTGACTGTAAACTCTCTAATACTAGATGATTGACTCTGTGGTTCTGTTGTATGTTGGTTTTTTTTTTTTTAAAGGATTCATATGAGGACAGGAAAGGGGGAGTACATATCAAAGTCTATCATATTCATTGACTAAGTACATTGTTAGAAGAATGGTTCAACTGAATTCAGAGTTGTTGCTGGGACATTTGACTTTTAATTGGTCAGAAACCATGAATAATGAGAGAAAAGAAGCCCAGTTGGAATTTAAACTAATGAAAAAAAAAGGAGTAAGATTTGTATTGTGGGAAAGTACCTTTAAGTTTTCAAGCATTTTCAAGAAATAGCTATAGCTTTTGTCTTAAGAGGTAGGTGCACTAGAGGCTCTGACTCTCAGGATTTACCTAGATGGAACAGGAAGCTGATTGTGCTTTTCAACATTCTCATTTTAAAGTAAACTTCTGTATTTGTCATGAATCACATAATTTGTATATTGCTCCCAGGGAGCTCTTTACTCAAAATAGCAAAGGCGTAAATGTAGTCATCATTGTGGCCATTAGTCTGATTTACTTCCCATTGTAGGCTGATAGTTTCTCAAATCATGAATGAGTCCTCTGTCTGCATTTGAGCTTCACTAGTTACTGGAGTACAACAGTCTTGCAAGGCTCACACTCATCATTACTCTCACAGATTGACAGGTATGCTCCAGTGAGAAGGGTATATTACCAAGGGGAAAGCATACCGTTTAAAGTAATGTTATGTGGTTCATTTCTAGGTGAATCCGTGATTCTTACTTTACCTGTTAGTTGAGCCTTTATGAAGCTGACAGCGCTTTATTTACAGGTGGACTGAGCCCTGTGGTTTCAGCCTGTGGTCCTTCTTACAACTAGAACTGTCCCAAAGTCTTTGCCTAATGCTGGCCTCAGCAGCATGGCACAGAAGTACATCATGCATGAAAATGATGGCTTTAAAAAAGGCCTTTAGAGTCACTTCTGAATGTGTATATGCTTACTTCATTCATCCAAGGTTAAATTTCCATAGCCACTGTAAACCAGCTATAGATTTTGAGATACACAGCCTCTTAACCTCACAGTATTTAAATAGACAAGCTGTCAACATGACATTTTATCTATTGATACAGTGTGTATACTCTGGTTCAAGAGCACAGAAGATGAAGCCGAGGACAATGCCACCATGATTGAATTTTAAACTGGACTTTTGTTAAGATTTTCCCAGTCTTCTATCTAGAGAAAATTAATCATTGAATTACAAGTTAGATTGACTAACAACTAAAGTTATAGTTATAAGCTGAAACAGTGATATATGTAACATACAGAAACAAATGAGTTTTCTAAGAAATGACATTCAGGTCTATATGACAACCAGGCATAGTAATGTGCTGAAGTGAGGAGATGTAAGGCTGGACAAGCAAATAGTACCAGATGCTCTCTTAGCAAACTTTAGTAATATAAAAAGATGCCAGAATGAAGGAAGCTTCCAGTTTGGTTTCTCTGAGATTTACAAGAAAGGTGTGTAGTATCTTTGGCAAAAGGGTCTTAGCATCAAGTTCTGGTGGATAACCAATGGCAACCACCATTGTCCTTGTAATTTGGAACACCTCTGAAGTCTTCCTGCCCAGCAGTTCCTAGGAAGGTGACACTTACATGACAACAAGATTATCTTATTTTAAAAAATTATTTAATTTTTATTTTATGTGCATTGCTGTTTTGACTGCATACAGCTCTCTGAGAACATCGGATAATGTGGAACAGCTGTGAGCTGCCATATGGGTTCTGAGAATGGAACCCAGGTCTTTGGAAAACCAGCAATTATTTTTAACCTCTGAGCCATCTCTCCAGTGAAAGATTATCTTTTAATAACTTATAGCTTCTTTGATTTGCAACATCTACCCATACAGAATTCTACTGTTTAAATCTATTTTAAATTGTGGTTTCTAATTAGTTTGTAAAGGAGTAGGTTTCACTATGGCTTCTTCACATGTCCTTAGTATTGGTTAATCTTTCCCCTGCACCCTCTTCTGTCTCCCATCCCCACTCTCATCCCATCCCTATTTAAACTTTGGGACTATTAATATTGGTATTCTTTCTTCTCACACCATGTGTGTACATCTCCCCTGGCCCATTTCATATCTCTCCAGTCCACTACCATGGCTCCATTCTTATTTCCAGGTCTCATCAACATAACTGAAACAAACAAATCTAAATATTCAAGGCTATTATCCATATATCTGACATTTGACTTTTGGACCCTGGGTAAAATAACTTATCATATATTTAAGATCTATCTACTCTCCTGAAATTTTCATTGCTTTATTTTCTCTACAGGTAAATAAAAAAATTCTATTCTATATATGTATTACATTTTCATCATCCATTCACCAACTGGGGGTATCTAGGCTGATTCCATTTTCTTGCTATTATGAATAAAGCAACAGTAAATGTGGGTGCAAATTTATTTTGTAGAAAGAGCATTGTAATGTCAGAATTAGAACTGTCCATTGGGATATTCTAGAATTGTCCAAGAAAGAATATAAACCAATTTGAAAATATACTAAATAAAATTTTTGAGTTACAAAGTCTAGTGTAGGAATGTACATGTGGGACACCAGCCTTTGGAAGGTAAAGGCAGAGAGATCAGGAGCCTCAATACATAGTTTGAAACCAACTTGGGCTACAAAATATATGTTTAAAACCCCAAATTTCTAAGTTACAGAAATATTAGAGTTTAATACTTTATATTTAATTAATTATATTAACTGTATTTACTTTCTTCATAAATAATAATAAATAAAAAGTTACATACTTTAACATTTCAACAATAGTCATGTTTAAATATCTGTGAGTTATTTTTTGGTTTGGTTAATTTAACTTTTTTTCTTTTTTGACAGGATTTTACAAAGTATAGGTTATCCTTAGACTTGCTGCACAGCTGAGAATAAGCATACATTAAAGTCCTGGTATCCTTCCTGCCTCTATTTTCCAAATACTGTGATTATAAGAATCAAGCACCAAATCCAGTTTTTTGATCATTTCTACAAAGCCAGGTTATCATGGTTATAGTAATAACTCTAGATGCACTTTCAGTGTTCTCTCTTTATTATGTAATATCCTAGGTGAATCACATCTGCTTATAGAAGTTCTCTCCAACCAACTGGCTAACGGAATCTGTCTAGAGAGATCAGTGGGTTAGAATTTGTCCTCAGATACATATCCTTCCTGCTGGGCTACATAGCAACTTTCAGGGTTCATCTCACAACAATACAAATAAACTTTCTCTGAGTAGGAATATGTTCAATCCTCTGAGGAGCTACTGATCTGATCTGTTCTTTCAAATACTGAATTTCTTACTTTAAATCACCACCCAACCACTATAGTGAACCAGTAGTAATAAAAAATTGTTGCAAAATAAAGTTCCAAGCTTGAGAATAAGCAATTTACATGCATAGCATGATTAGATTATCAAAATAATTATAAAATGATGTTATGACCATAACTTTAATCAGAGCAAACTGAGGTACTAAAAGGTGATGATGATCCAAGAGTACATTTTATTTTTTAATCTAAAATCACATATATGACTCAGAGCTTACACTTTACCATTTGTCTATGAACATTGTAAGGATTTCTCTATTTAAAATATAAATACATAAGTTTACTTCCATTTATTCAAGGTCAAAATGTTTTGGGTCCTGTCAGTGGAGACTGAGCTTACCTTGCTAAATTCTCTAAGCAGACCTGTTGTCAGCATTGCCAGCACAGAGATTTCCTGCCTCTCATGTAGTAGTAGTTTAATAGTTTCAATTCGAAGAAAAACCCACAGAGTATATAATGAACTTTATCTGGGAATCTGGTGTTGAACTAAATACCAGTTTTCCCCTGGGTGGGTCCATGGATGAAGTTGCTGTGCCTAGAATATCAGAGTCTTATAAAGTGCTTATTTTAGCTCAGCACCACAATGTTGCGAAGATATACTGAGTGCCACAACTTTTAGTGGCTTAATATAATCCTTGCAGTCTTAAAATAGAATTTAAAGTACCTTGAAGAGCCCGGTGAAGGCTCAGTGTGCCAGGCACATAGACACTCCAGTTGATCTCCAGTTTGAAAACCTATTAAGAATGAAGCTGTGGTGTAGGCTCCAGATCACTTCAGAGATCAACTGACCTCCCAACAGCACTTCTGACTTTGTTTTTATCACTAGGGAATTTCTCTTTCTTTTTCTTTTGTGATTATCCTGAGCCATAGTCGTTTTAGGAAAACTGAAATGCAAGCTTACTTGCAAGAGCTTATCCAATTGGCTAATGTCTGAATCTTTCCATTTTAAGGGAGAAGCCTAAGGAGTTGTTAACATTGAAGAAATATAGAATAAGGATACTAGGAATGTTTGGAGCACAATGGAGTAACACTAAAAATTTAGCTCATTTATAATTTTATGCCATTGATTATTATCATTTGGATAATGGACTGTGTACTGATTTTCCAGTGGAACTCCACTTTAATAGTCATAAGAAGAAAGTTCTGGAAAAAAAGATATTAGCCACCCTATTTAGGAGTCAGTAATGCTTATTATCAGTGAATGCTGAAGGATGATGAAGCAATCTCCTTTTTATCAAATGAGTCTATAGATCATTTGGCACCTGTTTGCTTTCACAGCCTTCATCAGTGATCTAAATGGTCTGACTTTGTTCTGTGTTCCTTTTTTCTATTATCTCCACAATGAGCAAACACATTAAAGAGTGAATAGAAAGACTGTAGGAAAGAATTTAAGCTATGAGTCACTCTCACCTTTCAAACTGATAGCATATCACTAAGTCCACTTCACTGAGTCAATGACTTTAAATGTGTACTTGAGCAAGTTCTATTATGCTTACATGCATAAACCTAAGTCATAACAATAAGTTAAAAATATAACATGGAAAAATATGCATTCTTTCCTGAATTGTGCATGTTATCCTCAGGTTGCCACGACATGCCCTGGAAGGATTCCAGAGCAGTCATTTCTTTGTACTCTCTGTTATCAGTGGATTCCAGGAGAGCATGGTTTAACATCATGCTGCTACCATTATAAAAAGTTCAGAGTTAGTGGGGCTAAAAGTTAAAATGACTGAGTCAAATGTATAAAATGTGCTTTTGTTCATAAAAAAAGAGATGGCTCTCACTAGAATATTTTCTGTCTGGTTTTAATCTCAAATTACTTAGATTCAAGGCTAAATATAATGGAGATACTTAGACACAGGTTATGGACAAAGACATGTGTCAAGTGGTTCAAATATCTGTTTCTAATTTTATAAATTCAAAGAAATTCTTAAGCCTCAGGTAGTATAAACTGAAACTCACTCCAATTTCTCAAACCAGAGAACTAGAAGCCAGAGAGAGCTCCAGATTCTTCCTGGCTCAGTGAGCTGCTTTAATTTAATAACTGCACAGTATTAAAAGTATCCAGATGTGTGCTGATCTGAAACAATCCCTTCCTGACTGCTTTAGTCATCGCCTTTGGCATCTTCTAGGGACCTAGAAGTAGTTCTGTGCCTCCTCTGTCAAGAAAAGCTCATGAAAAGAAATTCCAAACCATACTCTTCAATACAGAATCATCCTTAGTTTCTCACTCTATAAATTACAATATAGGTTTGTAGCTATTAAATGACTGAAATACCTTTTTATATAAAAAGAGTCTATTCAAAGTTGATTAGCTATTTTTATTCACCTTTATTGAGCTACAGTAAACAGACCCTATACATATACTCATTTTAGCATACAACTGAGTTATTTTCAGTAGTTAATCCCCAATATCCATCCCAAGTTTTCAATTACTGTCATTACCATAAAAATCTTCTCTGTCTATTTTAATTTTCTTGGAATGTTTACAGAAAACTGTTGAAACCAACCTGAGTTCTCCTTACTTTGTTCATTTTCTCCTATGTATCTTAGAGATGTGTCTAGACCAGTGACTGAATATTTAAAAAAGGACAGTCAGACAGTTGTATCCCTGGCCTGGACCAAAAGCTCAACTGTGGTGATATATATTTAATAAAATTGGTCTAGAATATCAGAGAGTAAGTCATAAAGCAAAGCCATGCAAGTCAGAGAGTAGCCACCCACACCTTTAATCCTAGCTTCAGGAATGCTTCAAGAGGAATTTAAAATAGCTGGGCAGATGAAGAGAAGAGGGTTTTTCAGCTTTCCCAGATACTTCCCTTATTCCTTTTGGCTGAGGACAGAGGGACATGCAGTTGGAGCATTCCTGAGACAGGCCTGAGGAGTTGGCTAGGTGAGAATTGGCTGTGGTTTGTTTCTTTTCCAAATATCTGGCTTGAGGTACTCATTATATACCCAGTAGAAGTCTTATAATATTGGGTGCTCAAATTTTCTGGCACAAATTAGAAAAAATGAAAAGCAGCCTTCTGGCTGGATCTCCATATGGTCATGTGGTTGAAGTCACTACTGGCCTGGCTAGGTTTTATATTTATAGTTAACCTCCAGCCTAAGGCAAAGCCAGCCACATGAGTTTCTTTTCCAAGTTCATCTGAGTGAGGATTTATTTTTCTTTTTAACAACAGTTTTCTCTCTTGGGAGGTTTCAGGTATTTTTTAAAACTCCTTTTGAACACACCTCTGGGCTGCTAGCATACTAGGTAGCTGGCCCTCTTTGCAGTAATCTGAATTGTCAATAACAAGTATGGTGAGTCAATTGGGATTTCTTAAAAGGGGAAATTTGTTTAAGGCAGAAAGAAATTTTTTCGCACATTAAAAATGGGAAAGAGTAGTATGATGGAAGGTAGTTGGTCTTTGTTTGATATTACTCTAGATGATTTGAATCCGGAACCAGTAAAGGATAAGTTAATAAGGTAGATGGGACTATTGTAATGTCTATTATCAATATTATTCTTTATTTCTGTTTTATTATTTTAAAAAGTCAGTTAATATGAGTGTTAAGATGAAAGTATTAGAAAAGCTTGCTAAAAGAGAATACAGAGCTATTCAGACCCAGAAATAGGAATTTGAAAACCCAATCTCAACATAGTTATTTGAGATTACAGAAAAGCATCTCAAGGCTTTCAAACACCCACCCTTAGTATATCTAGTAACCTTATAGGAATTATCAAATGATAGAAACTGTGCAGGAGCTGGATGGACAAATGTTAGATTTAAGGAGATTCAAGGAAGCAATAGTCACTCATAGTATGCCCTCACTTTGTAAAATAAATATTAAATTATTGGTCAACCTGTAATTAAATTATCCCTAAGGACAGGCTGTCTTGGATGCTGAGCCACAGTCACAGTGGAAGACGTGGTGGAAATATGAGGCTAAAACAATTAAACAAAGAAGCAGAGATAGAAGCATATAAATATCACAAGACCAACTTCTATGGGAGGAAGATTATGCTAAGGTAGAAAGTCAATATTTATATGATAATAACACCCTGGATTTATGCTGAATAGCAGCCTTGAATGCTTGAGATAGAATTGAAAAAAATAGGAAAGAAAATTAAATCCTTTACAAAAGTGATCCAAGAGAAAGAAAAACTTTACAAATTGTTTTTGCAAATTTTAACTGCTGTTGTAAATAAGATGGTGCCAGATTCAGAAGTTTGGCAAATTATAATTCATCCTGCAAAAGGATAATTAGGCTATTAAATGCCAGGTCAGAACTGTTGGATAATTTGGTTCACAAAAAATTTAATATGGAATAACTATTATGATAAGTGGGTAGGAGTGGTTCTTTCTAGAAGTTTAAAGAAAAATCAAAATATCAAATATTATAACTGTGGAAGGCAAGGTCATACAAAAAAAAGAGATTGTAAACAAGGTGTTCCCAAAAACAATGTCTTTGCTTAAAATAACCAAACAGAACTCTCATCCCTTCTTCAGTATGCAGAAGGTGTGGTAAAGGCAGGTATCAAACCAATGAGTGCTGGTCAACAACGGACAGAGAAGGTAACTTTTTTGCCTTTGAAAAATTTCCTGATGAGGCTTTCACAGGCCCCCATATCAAATCCAGTTCAGTCTTATCCTGTCATTATGGAAGGAAGGCCTTCCCAGAGCTATTAAAAAACTTAAAGCTTACTCTAAAAAAACACACTGCTCTGGACAATAGATCAGCTATAGAAAGAGAACAAAAAGTAGGAAAAACCATAAAGCAAATATTTTGGCAACTTCTATAAATGAACTAAGGCCAAAATTAAAAATATGAAAAAATGATGTTGTCATCGAAGGTCTGGTAGACACAAAAGCATATGTAACAATAATTTCACCAGAATCTTGGCATCCAAATTGGCTCCTTATGAAATAAATGTTCAGTTTTGGAGAATCGAAATTGTACCCCAGGTAAAACAGAGTACAATATGGCATGAGTAGATAGGGTCAGAAAAACAGAGAGTAAAATTAAAGACACATGTGGCTAGCATTGTCATAAATTTATGGGAACATCACTTATTACAACAACATAATAATTTGATAAACATTTCTCTAATCTCAGAAACAAACCATAAGCTATCATATGTTTCTGAGAAAAATATTAGAAGGTATTATGAGAAACAGTCACCAATCATTCAGGTTGTACTAAATCAAGCTGCTGATCATTCAAAGGCACCCACAGTGCTACCTTTAAAATGGCTAACAGAGAAGCCTATATGGATTCAGCAATGACAAAAGAGAAATTGCAGGCCTTAGATCAGCTGGTACAGGAGCAGTTAAGTGCTCAGCATATTGAAGAATCAGTCAGCCCAAAGAATTCTTCCATATTTGTTATCAAAAAGAAATCTGGAAAATAGAGAACGGTAACAAATCAAAGAGCAGTAATCAAAGCGATTTTGCCAATGAGTTATCCTCAGTCTGGAATTCCTTTGCTTTCTATGTTATGTAAAGAATGGCCTATTATAGTGATTGAAAAGACAGTTTCTTTATTATACCTCTACAATAACAGGACAAGGAAAAATTTGCCTTTACAATGCCTATTTCTAAGAATTCTTGGCCTATAAAGAGATATCAATAAAGGGTTCTTCCATGGAGAATGTTAAATAGCCTCATTCTGTGCTAGTATTTAGTATGACAGCCATTAGATGTCTAATTCCCACAATCTATCATTTACTACTACATTAATGATGACTCAAATATAATTGGATGACTCAAATATAAATACATTATAAAAAACAATTTGAAAACTTAAAAATATTTTGTCTCTTTGGGGATTGCAAACTGCTTCTAAAAAATATACAAAGAAGATTATATTAATTATTTAGGGTACAAAATAGGTCAACAAAAATTTAGACCCCCCAAAAAATGCAAATCAGGAATGAGAGACTGCAAACTCTTAATGATTTCCAAAGATTGCTATGAGACATTTCCAACATATGGCCCACTATTAGGTTATAAATTTGTAAACTAAAAAATTTGTTCAAAACCTTAGTTGGTGATAAAATCTTAAATAGTCAAAGAGAATTGTCAGTTGAACCTGAGAGAGAATTGGCTTTGGTGGAAAAGAAATTACAGAATGCACAAGTGTATTATGTGGATCCAGACATTAATTTGCATTCTGGTTACTTTACCCTCTAAGCATTCTCTTAGAGAAATTTTAATGCAAAGTAAAAATATTATAATGAATTGAGTATTTTTACCACATAAACTGAGTAAAAAATTAAAGACATATGTGGAAAAAATGTAATTTAATTTTTAAATAGAAATTAAAACTTTGTCAATTGACAGGAATAGACCAGCATAAAATGTTGTACCTTGATCTAATAAAGAAATTGACCAATTATGGGCAGAAAGTAAACCTTGACAAAAAGCTTGCAGTAATTTTAGGGAGAGATTAGTAACAGATATTCCCAAAGCAAAAAGATTCAATTTATAAAGTGAACTAATACAATTATTTCCTATGCTCTATGGGGGACACCAATTCCTGGAGATCCTACATTTTATATTGATGCAAATAAATCAAGAAAGGCAGGTTACAAATCAGAAAACATAAGTAAAGTAGCTCAAAGCCCTTATAATTCTGTTTAAATGTCAGAATTATATGCTATTATGATGATATTAATGGATTTTATACAACCTCTTAACATAGTTTCTGATTCTCAGTATGCAGAGATATTTTACATATTGAAACTGGTGAGTTTATTCCGAATGAAAGTTTAGTTTATTATTTATTCTGTTACAAGAAATAGGCAGAAATAGGAAACATCCCTTCTATATAACACACATCCAATCCCACATAGAACTGGCAGGACTTCTGGCACAAGGTATTAACATGAAATTGATAAATTATTAAAAGGAAATATACTAGAGCCCTCAGAGTTTTACACACACACTATCACATCAATAACAAGGGTTTAAAAAGGAATTTTTCATCACTTTGCAACAAGCCAAAGAAACTGTAAAAAGATATCCTACCTTTTCATTTTATAATCAAGCTCCATTACCAGCAGGAGTAAATGTATACATAGAAATGTATACATAGAAATGAAATTTGGAAGTTGGATATGTTTCATTTTACAGAATTTGAAAAATTAAAATATCTACATCATACAATAGTTATGTTTTCAGAATTTCATTGGGCAACTGCTTTGAGTTCAGAAAAGGCTGATTCTGTAATCAAACATTTGCTAAAAGTTATGGCTATGATGGGAATACCTGTACAGATTAAGACTGGCAATGCTTCGGCATATGTCTCTAGTAAAATGAAACCTTTTTTTTTTTTTTTGCTTTTTATGATATAAACCATATTACAGGAATACCACACTCCTACAGGGAAAGCAGTCATGAAAAGATCAAATTGAACCTTAGAGGATATGCTAAATAAACAGGAGTATCAAAGACCCAAGAAATAGACAATGTAATGCTTTATTCATTTTGAATTTTCTCAATGCTAATCAGAAAAAAAATAACAGCTATAGAAAGGCATTAGACAATAGAAAATACTACAAAGTTAAATCAACCTATCTACTACAAAAATGTGTTAACTTTAGGATGGAAATCAGGATATTTTCTACATTGGAGAAAGGGCTTTGCATTTCTTTCCACAGGTGATGAAAAACTATGGATACCATCGAAATTAATAAAGATGATTCGAACTGGAGAAACTTCTTGATAAGGAGAAATGATGTTTCATCTATCAATGTGACATTTGTTTAAGTTGTAAGAAAAACTCAGCAAACAAGGATCAGGGCAGGGTTTTGGTTTTTTTTTTAACAAAAAACTAAAAATACCCATTTCCAAAAACTCAAAAGACCTTTGATATCTATACATCTAAATCAGAAGGGAAAGCTATACAGAAAATAATTTACAAGGAAAGGAGTATTGAGCCTTTCTTACTGTCTAACCTCTTTATTTGTAAGAAAAGTTTGTCTCAGTTTAATTATAAGTTAAATCTGGCTTTGAAATTGGAGTGTGGCCCTTTCCTTCTCTAAACACAAGCATGATTCTTATAGGAAAATGCAAAATCTCTGTACCATATCAGAAAAGTCACCTGATAAGAGACAGAAGAACAACTAGAAATAAGAAACTATGTTATTGTTGTAATCTTATTGCATATAAATTTATATATCAAAATTTATAAGATTATGTATATATTAAACTTTTATAATGATATTGTTATTCATATAGAGTACTAATAAATTCTAGAAAAAAGCTTTGCTTAGCTTCCTGTAACTGTTTGGGTGGGTCTCATCACTTTTTGGCAGTGAACCATAATGATGCCTAAATTCAAACTTTGAAGTCTTTAAAAGGAAGATGGAGCCTCACAATGATGATTTTACATGGACTATGACAATGTCACTTGGCTGACAAACATGAATCAAAGATCAACTTTGAACTACAAACTGATCTAGATAACTTTGGGGTGGTTAGCTAAGACAAATCAACCTCACAGACTACTATAGCCAGGACTTGAGACAAGCAGTGCACTTTCCTGCTATGCAGAGACCGGGCAACAAATGATATAGATAATTATTTCAGGACTTGGCAATTAACAATTTTTTTCTTTTCAGGATCCCCTAAAGATGTTGCTGCCCCACACATTCCCAAGAGGTGAGGTGGGAGGTTTTTTGGTCTTTCACTGGGTTGTAGATAATTAGCATTGTTTAGAGCAATTGGTTACAAATTGTTATTGGTCATGAGTAGAAAAAAAAAAGCTGAAAAGAGAGGTTTTTTTTTAATCAAAAACTAAAAATACCAATTTCTAAAAGGTGAAAAAGACCTTGGATATCAATACATCTAAATCAAAAAGGAAGCTATACAGAAAACTGTACAAAACTTAGGGTTCTTGTTTTTAAAAAAAATTAAAAAGAGAGATACAGTTATGACAGGATAAAAGGGTAGATTATTGAATCTACTCAGAAAAATGAAATACAGATATAATAGGTGATAAGGGTAATTTATTGAATCCTTTTTTAAAAAGTGATTATTAATTTTAAATAATCACATTGGATTGGATTTCTGTATATTGTATATATATCATGTATATTAATACAAAGTTAATATTAATTTTGTTACTATAATTCTATGGTTGTTCAAGTTATTATATATATAGTTCATTAAAAAATGTAATGCAAATTACTAGTCTTTGAAAGTTTTTATCAACTAATTAGGATATAAAGAAATATGTTAGTACTTAAATATTATAATCAAACTTACAGTCATATTAGATGTTTTCACGGACAAATGCAGATATATTTTAGGTAGGTTATCTTTAAACAATTCAGAAAATGCTATTTAAGATATTTTAATAACATAGGTTCTTATTATTTTATGACAATGAGACATGTCTGCTCTTGGTAGCACCAACTTCAGAGAAGATAATGGACATTGAAGAAATTCCATATGGAATTGAGCTTATTTGTGGCAAAAGTTAGCCACTGGGCAAGAAAGTGTCCTTACCTCAAATACTGACAGTGTGATGTCCAAAACTGACAATCAGGACACCCAAAAAAGAACTTCTGATTCTTTCCAGGACAAGGTAGGAAGGTCTTTAAGAATATCCTGCTTCACAGAGAAGACTGTCAGATATGCTAGACATATAGGCCAAAAATGGATGCTTCAATGCTGGTTTTTTTTTGGTGACTGTTCAAAGAGCCAACTGTTTCATTTTTCACATTTTTTGAAAGTTGTTTGCTTACCTTTCCTATTTACTTAGTTAATATTATTTCCCTCTTGGGTCTCTGAGGGAGTTAAAAATGAGATAAAATTTTTTAGTTATAGTTTTAAAAAAGAAACTCACTAAGAAGTTAAAGTGTATAAGTTTGAGAGACATCAAAAGATAGTGTTCAACAAGCTAAATAGAAAGTAAAATAGGTACAATCCTAATAGGATAAATAATGGAATTTTAAAAATTTGTCAGTTGTTCCTGGGCTGGACATTACTGATATAATTATTGATTGTATCTATTTATTATACCTATCATACATAATTTTTCTTATGTTACTTATACCTTTATTTTTATTTTTGACACAAAGAGAGATACGGGGTGATATATATTTAATAAAATTAGTCTGGAATATTAGAAAGTCAACCACAGAGCTAAGCCAAGAAGATCCGTGAATAGTGACCCACACCATTAATCCTAGCATTAGGAATGCTAAAGTTAAGATAACTTGGAAGAGGACTTTTCAGTTTTCCTAGACACTTGTCTTATTCCTAGCTGCTGAAGTCAGTGAGTCTTGCAGTTGGAGGATTCCTTGAGACAGGACCGAGAAGTTGGCTGGGTGAGAAGTAGCTGTGGTTTGTTTCTCTATCTCTTTGATATTCTAGCTTTTTCCCAATGTCTGGCTCCTGTTTTTTTTTTATTATATACCAAGTAGAAGTCATGCAATATTGAACCAACTACAACATATGGACACTCATTTATTCACAGCTCTCTGGTAAAAGGTTCACAGGCCGTGTACTATAAACTGAAACCTCTACCCCATAGCGTTAGGACTCATCCACTGTAAATTGCTTCCTTTCTTAAAGCATATATTATGACAAAGTCTTCTCATGGCTCTGAAACAGAATTGCACTATGCCAACATCTTTTTTCTCTGCTAGAGTAGGTCATGTTGGCTGAAAAGGAATAAGTAGCTTAGTGATGACCAAGGCCAGATGCTTTCACCAGTGTCAATACCAGGCAACATTTCCACCTCTAGTATTCCTGACAGACTACCATTGTCAGGTGAGACCATGTTAGGCATCGTGTGAGTTTGCCTTATAAAGATTGTAAATGTAGCTCAACAGTCCCTGCACCATTGCCTTCTCCTGACTACAACTACACACTAAGAGCCAATAGTACCATAGAATTAAGTAAACTAAACTGCCTTGACTGTTGACGAGTAGTACCCTTGGCTTTAATCTGATATAACTCTTCTGGCTTTGATCATTTCTGGACCATAGGAAGAATAAATAGTGATCATTGCCATTTTAGGCCAGACAACAATATTTTTACATATGTTTCTTAACCTAAAAATGGTTTCATCTCTTCCCTGAGGACTTTGTTCAAATGTTAACTTAATAAAAGCATCAAGTGATAGACTGTTGTTCACTGTCTTTTAATGAAGATGCATCTAACAGCCAGTATATGGCTGGTATAAGCATTGTGAACACAGGAAGAAAGGATTTCATCTTCTGTCATTATAGGCAGAAGATATTTGGCAAATCTTTGTTTTATGTGCTATATAAAGGTGATAGAATTTGCTTGTTAATAGGCCATTTCAGGATACTATTTTTATATATTTTTGACTTAAAACTTAACAGTCTTTTTTCTACTGATTATCTCATACAGTTTATACTATTTTGTATCCTTGTGTCTTCAGAACTCTTGCTCTCTAAAAAAAAAAGTTCAACTTGAAACAACGTTAAGAAGCTAGTTTAAAACTTTTAAAAACATTTAAAAACTTTTGTTTTCTGTCTCAATTTAATAGATTTAATAAGATGGTTGTCACTATTGAATTCTGATGAAGTCAATTAGTTCCATAGTAACTGTTGTAGAGCAGCACAACTGGCAAATTCACTCGACTTTTATATTCAAAATTACATTGCCCTCAGAATCTTAAACATAAGAGTGTAATTATAGTGTGTATATTTTGGTTTCAGTTACACATATGACATATGAGCCAGATGCAGTGTTAATTCTTCTCCACAGTTTAACAGGGATATTGTCTTTCAGAATGACATTTTATTTTTGGTAGTCTCCTGAGACACAAGACCAAACATGGCCATAAGGACTGAAGTGTGTTGCAATGAGGTTTCTTGGTCTTAGGTGGCCTGAGATCCGGACCCACAGACTTGCAACCTCAGAACCCTTAGCTGCCTGCAGCTGCTCAGGCCCCCAGAAATGACTCAGATGCTTATATTAAGTTTATGCTCTTTGGCCTATAGCTCAGGCACATTGCTAGCTTGCTCTTACAACTTAACTCAACCCATTTTCATTAATCTGTCTGCCACATGGCCCATAGCTCACCTGTGTTCCTTATATGCTCCTTCTTTGGAGGCTGGGTCCATCTGTTCTGACTCTGCCCTGCTTCTCCTACCTATGCTCTGATTTCCACTTCTACTTTTTCTATGGTGCCTTCAATGGACCAAAACAGCTCCTTTATTTAAAATTTGATATTCACATCATACAGAAAGACATTCCCACATCAGAAATGCACCTCTACCTCTAGTAAGATGGAAAGACCTTATTTTCCTGCAATGGCAGCTACAAGCTCTTTGATGATCCATGAGAGAGGTTTTCCCTCAGAGTACTACTATGCTAGTAGGTGGGCTGTACCAAGAGATGTATATCTGTCCACAGAGCAGCATGCTTTTACCAAGGAAGAAATAATCAGGATTGGTAATGTATAAGCTCCCATTTCTTGCTCTCATTGCCCCTATGAAAGCTGAAAACTTGTGGACCTTTGCTTTTTCTCATTTTGTATGACACCCTTTGAGATATTAGGTTAGTGCTCCAGAAACTAGCAAAGGGCCCAAGGTCAGCTAAGTTTCTATATTATTATTATTACAGGTAACACACAAAAAAAATTCCAATTAAATCAGACAAGGACAGAGGTTATAGCCTTTGATTTTTTTTTATTTTTTGAAAAATGTTGGCATAATATAAAAAAGCTGTTTGATTCTTCCTAGATTCTCACATATGTTTTGATTGGCAGGGTGGTGCTTTAATCTTTATCATCTTTAAGTGTCTTCTACAGCACATCTGGCAATAATTGGCAGCTACTAAGGCAACTTTCCAAGGTGTTAATGGCTCTTGGATATCCAAGGCATAGCCCTCCACAGACTTTCTGAAATTCAAAGGCTGCAGCCTGATCCTTACCACCTGGTGTAACTCCTCAGGGATGAATGTTCACCAAGAGGTGGTAGTAAATGATGGGTAAGAGCTTTTGGGGCAAGTGAACATAAGACAGGCATGTTCCACTTGCTGAGCTTCCATGTAAGGCAGGGTCGACATGGCCTTAGCAAAGACTTTTGCTGAGTGGCTGTGTAATAAAGTAAACCTTTTAAAAACCCTTTCAATTCCTAAGATTTTCCCAGAGTCAAGCTGCCAAATCCCACTATTTCTTGAGGTCATTGAATACAAAATCTCACTAATTGTTGAGCTTGCCTCAGAATCAGGCAGGTTAAAACAATTGACCAAACCCAAGCCATCTTGGAAAGTTTCACACTGTTCAAGAAACCCTAATTGAGCTTTGTATCCTGTTCACTTTACTGTTGCTTCTTACTGTAGAGTCAGCTACTCTCCTAGATTCTTTCTTCTCAATAAAACTGTTTAGTGAGGTTTGTGGTGTGACACGTTCACCTTTGGAGTCTAGCAAACTTTCAACAGATCCATAGTAGTGTAGAGCAGAACTCTAGCACCTAACTGGGAAAACTTTCCCCCAGTGAAACAGAGTTATTACACTCTGAGGGTACTAAGGCAATGCTGTAACACTTCTCTAGAGAAGAACAGAGTTGTAACATTTTCACTTTTCATTTTCATTCTCCCTTCCTACAGGAGCAGAATTATTACAGTTCCATTGGGGAGCCTTTTCCCTGGAGCAGGGCTGTAAGATGCTATATTTATAGTTATTTTGTGGTAATCCTTGGCACCCAACTGCCAAGATACCTTTTCATCCAAACTATAATACTTACAGAAGCTACATAAAGGTGAAAGGGCAGAAAGAGATTTGACTTCTCACTCCAAAAGATTCACCTCTGATTTCTACACAAGATCAGTGGCAGTTTTTCCATACACACAACCCCTCTCTCCCTTCTCATAACCCCTCTTTCTCATATACACACTAAATAAATAGTCTTTCTTTTATTTTTTAAAGCAATGTATTTATAATTTAGTGAGTGATGTGTAAAAAAATAGCCTTAACATTTTCTAAGTGACCAGAAAGATTTAATGCAAATTACATAGAAAGCTGTATATTTACATCATGGAATTTATTAAAATGATTTTTAAATTAACTTAATTCTAAAGATAAATTATCTTATCTAATCTAAATTTTTCTCCATTTTCTCATTTGCTTAGCATTTCTATCCTTCTGAAAATAAAGTATGAATGTATCTATGTATATGTGTATCAATACATGTGTGTCTTTGTCTGTGGTGTGCATGTGTCTGTGTATATGTATATGTGTCTGTGTATATGTTTGTGCTTGTGTGTCTGTGTGTGTTTATGTCTTTCTGTATGTATATGTATGTGTGTTTTTATGCTTCTGTGTGTATATCTCTATATGCATGTCTTTGTGTGTATGTATACGTATGAGCATGTCTATGTATGTATGTGTGTATATATGATTGTCTCTCTGTGTGTATGCATTTACTTGTAAGTACATTCATGCTTGCCCATTCTGGGACATGTGGAGGTAAATGCTGGGTATTTTTGTCTGTTGCTTTCCACCTAAGTTTTTGAAACAAACTTTCACTGAAGCTGGAGTTTATTATTTTAGATAGCCTGATTAATGGGTTTTAAAAAAATCTCTGTTTCCATTCCTCTTGAGCAGTGTTTGGATTATTAGTAAGCTCAGCTTTTATGTGGATGCTGGAGATTTGAACTCATATCCCTATGAGGCAAGCACTTTACTTACTGACCTATTTTGTAGCTAAATGTAAATAACATAAAACAACACTCCATCATTAGCTAAAAACACATTTCCTTGAGACTCTGAATTCTTAGTAAAAAAATACGTAAAATGTTACAACTGAGAAAAAAATTAACTCTAAAATTAATTGGGGAAGATTTTGAAAAGGCTATTGACCAATCTCTGTTGGAGATTGTGTTGTTTCATTGTAAATAATTATCTCACCCACTGGTTTAATAAAAAGCACTGATTGGCCAAAGGTAGGCAGGAAGTGTTGGCAGGGCTACTTGACTAAGAAAACTCTTGAGAATAGGAAGCACAGAGCAGAACTCCAGGAAGAAGCTAGAAGAAGCAGAGGACAACTATGCCATACTAAGAAAAGATACTAAGCCACATGGCTGAACAGGATAGGAGTCATGGGTTAGATGAAGGGCTAGCAAGCTACATGCCTGGGCCTTAGGCTGATCAGCCTAAAACTATTGAAAGCATCTGTGTGTCTCTGTGGGACTGTGGGACTGTGGGACTGTGGGATTGTGGGTCTGCTGCCTAAACCTTGAGGCTAGGCCAGAAAGTCTGGACCAGAAACCACCTACTACAAATCTCTAATGGAAAATGGATGTGAGTTGACTTTAAAGGTTGTATGTGTTTCTGTTAAAGAGAAAATGACATCGTGCATTCTCTCAATCTTCCTACCTAAGCAGATGGATGTCATTTACTGCATCAGTGGATGGGAGACAATAAACATTGACATTCTATTTTGAGATTTCTAGGGTTTACAAAGGTAATGTTTCAAAATGATAATACAGTCTGCAGATGAGATAGTTTCTCTACTGATGACAAGAGCTTGAAGCTCCACAGTTCAAATGAATTATTGCTTCTCTATTATTTTTAAGTAGCCTTTAAACTACAATGGTGAATAATTCTCACATATATTCCCCAAAGGAAAAAACACTGATCCTGTAGTAATTTTCAAATACTCATGTTCTGTAATGTATCATACTTGCTATCTATGGAGACAAGTTGTGAATGCTGGTGTTCTTTTCTTTTTCTAATAAAGAAAACACTTGGGCCCCTTAGCCCACAGCTATAAAAAGGTATGTCCCTCCTGACTCCCAAGCCATGCAGAGACCTGTAGTCTCTCAAGCCTGGCCTGGGAACACAGCCCCTGAAGCCCCAACCACACCCAGCTCTGCCTTAAACCAAAGAAAGCAGGGAGTCCAACTGAAAGCCCAACCCCCAGCAAAACCCAGCCAGAGCCCAGCCAAACCCCACACCAACCTCAAACTGCATCATCATAGAGCAATCCCAGAAACATCTGTGACAGCTGGAGAGCCACAGTCCCTTGTCCCACAACCAATGAGTATCCGACAAAGAGCTGATAAAAAACCAATGAAGAGCCAATGAAGTGGTGATCCCAGGGACAGCTGGAAACTCTCAGCTCCCAGGCCCACAACTGACTAGGAGCTGAATAAGAGCTGACTAAAAGTGCATCAAGGAAGGAAATGGCAGATACCAATGCAGGGATACATATAACAACACAAAGAACAAAAGACACCACCAGAAGCCAGTAGTGGTTCTACAACATCAAGATCTGAGCATGGCAATGAAGAAGAAACAGGTAGAAACAACCTTAAAAACAACCTTATGAATATAATAGAAGCCTTAAAAGAGGAAATAAAAAGTTCCCGTAAAGAAACAGAAGAAAATACAAACAAAAAAATTGGAAGAGATAAATAATTTCTAGAAAAAGAAGAAAACAAAATAAAAGACAACATAGAAGTGAAAGAAATATTCTAGGAAATAAAACTTTAAATAGAAACAATAAAGAAGGTACAAACTGAGGCAAAGCTGGAAATAGAAAACCTGAAAAAAAAAAAAGAACCAGAACTACAAATATAAGCATAACCAACAGAATGCAAGAGATAGAAGAGAGAATCTCTGGAGTGGAAGATTCAATAGTGGAAATCGATACATCAGTCAAAAAAAAAAAAAAAAAACTAAACCAAAAAAGTCATAATAAAAACATCCAGGAAATCTGGCACACCATGAAAGACCAAACCTGAGAATAATTGGAACTGAAGAAGGATAAGAATACCAGCTCAAAAGCACAGAAAATATTATAGACAAAATTATAGAAAATATTCCCAACCTAAAGAAGGAAATATAAATAAGTTTACAAAAAGCTTACAGAACACCAAACATATTAGACCCCCACCCAAAAAAAAAATGGAAACAGAAAGAAGGTCCTGGTCAGATGTTATACAGACACTAAAAATCACAGCTGGTAACACAGACTACTATACTCAGCAAAACTATCAATCACCATGGATGGAGTAAACAAGATAGTTTATGACAAAACCAGATTTAAATAATATCTATCCATAAATCTGGCCCTATAGAAAGCACTAGAAGCAAAACTCCTACCTAAGGAAACTAGATACATCCATAAATGAAACAATTAATAATCCCACAGAAGAAAAACCCAAATAAAGTAAATACACATAAACTATGATCAAAAATAACAGAAAATATCAATAATTGGTTATTGATATCCATTAATATCAATGGACTCAACTCACCTATAAAAAGGTACACCCAAACACAAAGGATATGAGAACAGAATCCATTCTTTTCCTGCATACGAATGACATACCTCATCCTCAAAGACAGACACAGGCTCAGAGGAAAGTGTTGGGGAAATCCTTTCTAATCAAATGGTTCTAAGACACAAGCTGGTGTAGATATTTTAACATCTAACAAAAAAATAGACTTCAAACTAAAATCAATCAAAAGAGAACAGGATGAACATTACTTATTCATCTCAGGGAAAAATCCACCAAGATGAAGTCTCAATTCTGAACATTTATGCCTCTAATACTAGGGCGCTCACATGTGTAAAAGAAATACTACTAAAGTTTAAACTTACATCAAAGTCCACAAATTAATAGTGGGAGACTACAATACCACATTCTTACTAATGGATAAGCTAAACAGACAGAAACTCAACAGAGAAAGAACTGTTTTAACAGATGTGATCACTCAAATGGATTTAATAGATATAAAAAGAACCTTTCACCCAAACACAAAGAAATATACATATTTTGCAGTACCACATGGAGCTTTCTCCAAAATTGACCACATACTCAGTCATAAAGCAAATGTCAATGGATACAAAAAAAAATGGGAATAACTACTTGTGTCCTATCAGACTATAGTGGTCTAAAGTCAGAGTTGAACAACAACAAAAACATAGAAAGCCTACAAATTCATGGAAACAAAACATCTCTCAATTAAACCACCTCTGGTTCAAGAAAGAAATTAAGAAAGAAATCAAAGGCTTCCTAGAAATTAATAAAAATGAGTCCACAACATACCAAAACTTATGAGACACAATGAAAGCAGTGCTAAGAGGAAAATTCATAGCACTAGATACCTCTATTAAAAAAAATAAACAAACAGAGAAATCTCACATAAGAGGCTTAACAGCACAGCTGAAGTTATTAGAACAATTAGAAGCAAACTCACCTAGAAGGAGTAGATGGCAGGAAATAATCAAACTTAGGGCTGAAATCAATAAAATAGAACAAAACAATATAAAGATTCAATGAATCAAAGAGTTGATTCTTTGACAAAGTCAACAAGATAGATAAACATTTATCCAAACTAACCAAAAGGCAGAGTAGAGTATACAAATTAACAGAATAAGAAATGAAAATGGGGGACATAACAACAGACACCCAGAAAATCCAGAGAATCATTAGGTCATACATTGAAAATCTATACTCTGCTAAATGGAAAACCTAAAAGAAAATGGACAGATTTCTGGAGAGGTATCACTTACCAAAATTAAATCAAGACCAGATTAAAGACCTAAACAGACTTATAACCCTAAAACAAATTGAAGAACTTATTAAAAGTTACCTAAGGGGAAAAAAAAAGCCCAGGACCAGATGGTTTCAGTGCAGAATTCTACTAGGAAAGAATTCAAAGAACTAATACCAATATTCCTCAAACAGTTCCATATAATAGAAACTAAAGGAACACTGACAAACTATGAAATAACAATTAATGTAATACCAAAGCCTCTAAAAGATACAACAAAGAGAATTACAGAGCAAATCCATTGTGAACACTGATGCAAAAATACTCTATAAAATTCTGGTAAAGCAAATCAACAACATATTGAAAAAATCATCCACCACAACCAAGTGGCTTCATCTCAGATACGTAGGGTTGTTCAACATACAAAAAAACTATGAATGTCATCCATCATATAGAAAACCTGATAGAAAAATATCACATGATCATCTCATTAGATGCTGAAAAGCCTTTGACAAAATCCAACATTTCTGCATGATAAAACTCATGTAGAGATCAGGAATGGAGGAAAAATACCAAATATTATAAAGGCAATATACAGCACGCTGACAGCTAACATCAAACTAAATGGAGAAATATTCAAAGCAATCCCACTAAAATCAGGAACAAGACAAGGATGTCCTCTCTCCACTTATCTATTCAATATAGTTCTCAAAGTTTTAGCTAAAGCAATAAGAGAAAAAAAGTTGGCTAAGGAGATAAAAACTGGAAAGGAAGAAGTCAAACTATCTCTATTTGCACATGATATAATCATATACATAAGTAACCCCAAAAATTATACCAGGAAACTCCTTTAGCTGATAAACACTTTAAGTAAAGTATCAGGGTACAAGATAAACTAAAAAAAAAAAAGCCCTCCTATATGCTAAAGATAGAAGGGCTGAAAAAAATATAAGGAAAACATCATCCTTTATAATTGCTGCAAAATAGCATTAAGTACCTTTGAGTAACTCTAACCAAAGAAATAACAGACCTGTTGGACAAAAACTTTAATTCACTAAAGAAGGAAATTGAAAATGATAACAGAAAATAGAACAATCTCCCATGTTCCTGGATAGGTAAGATCAACATATTAAAATTGTAATGTTATCAAAAGCAATCAACAGATTCAATGCAATCCCCATCATATCTCATCACAATTTTTATAGACCTTTAAAGAACAATACTCAACTTCATATGGAATAACAAAAAGCCCAGGATTGCCAAACCAATTCTGCTCAATAAAAGAACTTCAGGAGACATCATCATGCCTGACTTCAAGCTATACTATAGAAATACAGTAATAAAAAATAACCTGGTACTGGCATAAAAGCAGACTTGTTGATCAATGAAATTGAATCAAAGATCCTGACCTTAACCCACACACCTATGTTTTTTTTTTTTTTTGACAAAGAGGCCAAAAATATTCAATGGAAAAAAAAGATAGTATCTTTAACAAATGGTGCTAGCATGACTTGATGGTGGTATATAGAATAATACAAACATATCCATATCTATCACCCCTGCACAAAACTCAAATTCCAGTGGATCAATGAACTCAACATAAGCTCAGCTACACTGAACTTGATAGAAAAGAAAATAGGAAATACCCTTCAACACATGCACACAGGTGATCACCTCCTAAATACAACACCAGTATTACAGTCACTAAGAACAACTGATAAATGGGACCTATTGAAACTGAGATACTTTTGTAAGGCAAAGGACACATTCAATAAGACAAAATGACAGCCCACAGAATGGAAAAGAACTTCACCATCCTATATTTGACAGAGGACTGATCTCTAAAATATATAGAGAACTGAAGAAACCAGAGCCCCAAACCTAAATAACTCAATTAAACACTGGCATCAAAGTTAATATGGAATTCTCAACAGAAGAATTACAAATGGCTGAAAGACACTTAAATAATTGCTCAACATCTTTATCCATCAGAGAAATGCAAATCTAAACAACTTTAAGATATCACCTTATACCTGTGAGAATGGCTAAGATCAAAAACACAGATGACAGCCTATACTGGAGAGGATTCAGAGCAAGTGGTACAGTCTTCAGATGTGGGAATGTCTTTCTGTATGCTGTGAATATCAATCCTTAAATAAAGGAGCTATTTTGGCTCATGACAAGCACCATAGAAGAAGTAGACTGAGAATTAGAATAGGTAGGAAAGGAAGGGCAGAGTCAGAGACAGATCAAACCAGCCACCAAAGAAGAAACATGTAAGGAACACATGTGAGCCATGGGGCACGTGGCAGACATATTAATGGAAATGGGTTGAGTTAAGATGTAGGAGCTAGCTAGTAATGTTCCTGAGCCAGAGGTCAGACAGCATAAACATGAGTCTGAATCATTTCTGAGGACCTGATCAGCTGTAGGAGGCTAAGGGGTCTGGGGCAGCAGGTCTGTGGGTCAAGACCACTAGCATCCTGAGACCAAGAATCCTAACTACTACAAATGGCAGAACAATGTGGGTAAAATATTACCCACATAAAGCCATAAAAAGCTTAAAAAAAGGTCTAGATCCCAAAGCAGCTTACCAGTTGTGTCTCTCACATGAGCCATGGTACAGAGATTCCCTGGTGAGGCATGTGGGCTTGGGCTACAATGGCAGGCTTTTGGAGTGCAGCTTAAGGTATAAAATATCTTGTTCCTGAAGTCTCACAGGACCCTCAATATAAGCAAAAAGTTGTAAATTATATATTTAAGGTTTCTGTTCATAAGGACAAAAAGAGAACTGTCACACAAATAAATGAGACTCAGGGATAGATCTCTGAAGAAGTTGGAGATACTAGAGGGAATAAACACCGCAGTGAGATCTTACCCAACTGTCTTCCAGCTTTCTCAGTCTCACTTCCCTTGGAATGGCTTCCTTTCTGTGTTTCTATCCTGTCTTAAGTACCCTTTCAGTAATTAAGGCATGGCCCCACCACTGCCTGCTTGGGAGCCTGGAATTCCTTCTATAATCTAAAGTGACCTCGACTAAGTTGAGATTAAGGGCATAGGTCACCACTCACAGGATACTCCCTGTGCTGTGAATCACCACTCTCTGATTCTCCTAGACTGAGTGTGGTTAGATCTCTGGAAGTTCTGGAGCTTCTATTAATTCCCCACACAGACTGTGGGTAGATTCCCTCTGATATCTCTGAAACTTCTGAAACATTTATTGAATCCCTACATATCCCCTTTTGTGTCAAATTTAAAAAAAAAAAGGTGATAGCTAACATAAGAAAAACAATATACAATAGGTACAATAATTATATACAAATTAAAAACAATAAATGAGTAATGTACAGTCCATTAACAATTGACAATTCAAAGAAAATATTTCAATAATTATCCTAGTTTGATGAATCCAAAGGATTATACCTAATTTATTTCCTTACTAACTAAAAGCTATTATTTTGATGTCTCTTAAACTTATAAACTTTATCTTCAAAGTTTCTTTTCTAAAACTGTCATTAGAAAACTGTAACTCTATCTCATCTTCAACTACCTCAGAGACCCAAGAAGAAAATAATATTTACCTAAATAACTAGGAAGTGCAAGCAACTTCCAAAAACTAAAAATGACAGAGATGACACCTATCTGCCTGGACAGTCACCCAAAGTTCCTTTATAAAGTTGGGGCATCCATCTTCAGCCTACAGGCCCAGAGTCTCTTTTCATCTCAATGAAGCAGGAAATCTGTTCTGTCCATTTTTGTGTAGTTCTGTAGTAGTGGGGTTTCTAGGTCCCGGGAGGCCAGAGACCCAAACCCTGCCATGCCAGACTTCTTAGTCGCCCGCTGCCCAGGCCTTCAGAAATGATTTAGACACTTATATTAATTTTATGCTGTTTGGCCTATGGCTCAGGCACATTGCTAGCTAGCTCTTACATCTGAAGTCAACCCATTTCTATTAATCTGTCTGCCACATGGCCCGTGGCACACCTGTGCTCTTTACATATTGCTCTTTTGGGCTTCAGCTCAGTCTGCCTCCGCCTCCGCCCTTCCTTTCCTACCTATTCTGATTCCTCTTCCTACTTCTTCTATGGTGCCTGCCATCAGTCACTTCTCCTTGTGTCCTTTAGATTGAAGACTCTTCAAAGTTCTTTTCAACTTTCCCTTATGGTACTTGATGGTTATCAGTCTCGTGCCAGTATTTAGCTTTAGATGGAGTTTACCACTGCTTTGGACTGCATTCCCAAACAAACCAACTCCAGGAAGATCCAGGCCGAGCATGCCAGGGATCGCTACCAGCCTCATACCGTCAATGGGTCATCTCTGAGAGTTTTCTCTGAAAATCAGGAACCTGAAGGACCATCTCAGCTTGTTCTGTCAAAGTTCAAAGGTCACTTTGAGGGAACCTGCATGTCCAGTTCAAATAGCACACTATCAAGCAGTCAATACAGGGACAGGTTCTTGTCCAATGACTAACCGTTGCCACAAGGAAAGTGGACTCCATATGGAGTTTCTTCAATGCCCTTTTTTCTCTTGAAGTAGATTGGGGCTGCCAGGAGCAGACATATCTTGCTGTCCAGAAAAATCTTTTAAGTTCTAAAAATATTTGAAATGATATAATATATGGATTTCTGAAGTGTTTGAAGAAGACCTGTTCATCTAAAATATATTTGTTTGATCTTGAAAACATATCTAATATGACTATGTCTGAATGTGATGTCTAACTACTGACTTGCATTGCTTTATCATCTAATTAATTAGAAATAAAAACTTTCATGGACTAGCAATTTGGATTACAATGTTAGATAAACTGATTAACTATACTACTTGAAACAAGCATAGAAATATTTGTACAATGACCATTAATCACAAATTGCACAATTTGTATTCAGAAAACCAATGTAATATAAAATATTTAAAGCTAGCAAATCCTTTTAAAAGAATATTCCATAATCTATCCTTATGTCCTATATATCTGTATCCCCCTTTTTCCTTTCTATATTTTAACACAATTCTTGAATCTAATCATTATTGTTTAACTTTTTTCTAACCATAACTATGAACAATTTTTAACCAATTGACCTACACAGTGACAATCATCCATGACCCATTAAACAACCAATACCAAACCACCCCACCACTTGGGAACCAAAGCCAACCCACACCAATACTTGGGAGTGTAGGCGCTGTGTTCTTAAGTTTATTTCCGGCTGACTGGGTGCAATGGCATCTTTTGGGGATCCTGAAAAGAAAAGTTTTGTTAAATGTCAAGTCCTGAAATAAGTAGCTGTGTCATTTGTTGTCCAGTCTCTGCATAACAGGAAAGCACACAGCTTGTCTCAAGTCCTGGCCATAGTAGTCCGTGAAGCTGGTTCATCTCAGCGAGCTGCTACAAAATTATTATGAGCAGTTTGTAGTCCAAATCTGATCTTTGATTGGTGTTTGTCAGCCTAGTGGCTTTGTCAGAGTTCATGTGAAACCATCGTTGTGGGGCCCCATCTTCTTTTTTGATACTTCAAGTTCATAATTAGGCCTTGTCCTGGATCACTACAGAAAACTGATAAGAGACTAAAAACCAACACAATGTACAGGAAACTAAACATATAACAATTTATTGAGCATAGAATTAGTAACAATAGAACAGTCCCTTATTTTTTGTTATTCTTCTGTCTCATATCAGATGGCTCTTCTGATATAATACAGAGATTTTTTTTTTTATTTTCCTTTAACAAGTATGTTTGAGTTTAGAGGAGGAGAGAGCCACAATCCAACTCTAAAACCAGCTTTAAATTATAATTAAACTGGGACTCGAACTAACAAAAAAAAAAATTGTAAAGGTTAAGCAATGAGATGTTACCCTATGAAGTATACTAGTACCAATAGTTACCATATTCTTTTGTTTGCAAATGTTCCAAGATAGCCTGTTTTTTGCTTTAGATGTCTGGATGTCCAAGGCCTTTTAACTTCTTGAAGAAGGATATTTCCAATTTTCTGTAAAGACAAAAACAGAAACCTGCCCAGACCCTTTGTTTTTTCTTACAACTGAAAGAATTGTAATACGGGTGGATGAGCTATCAGTTCTTAGTTTTATGAAGTTTCACTGGTTCAGTTCAAGTCTTTATTAATTTTGATGGTATCCATATCTTTTCCTCACCTGTGGAAATAAAAACAAAACCTCTTCCCCAACGTAGCACATACCCTGGCTTCCATTCAGAGGTTAGTACATCTTTGAAGTAAACAAGCTGATTTAGTTCAGCTGTTTTTTCTATAGTCCAATGCCTTTCAGCAGCTGTTGTTTCTTTCTCATTAGCATTGAGAAAATTCAAAGTTAATAAAGCATTATGTAGTCTATCTCTGGGGGGTCTTTGTTATTCCTTTCTGTGTATTTAACATATCCTTTAGAGTTTTATTTGATCTCTGTATGACTGCTTGCCCTGTAGGATTGTGTGGTATTCCTGTAATATGCTTAATATTATAATAAGAAAAAAATAGTTTCATTTTAGTAGAGACATATGCCAGAGCATTATCAATCTTTATTTGTACAGGTATTCCCATGATGGCCATAAAGTCTAGCAAATGTGTGATTACAGAATCAGCCTTTTCTGAACTCAAAGCAGTTGCTCATTGAAATCCTGAAAACGCCTCTATTGTATGATGGACATATCTTAATTTCCCAAATTATGTAAAATGAAATATATCCAACTGCCATATTTCATTTTTATGTATACTTTTAGGAATACTTCATGCTGGCAATGGCTCTGCCAAGGTTCACTTTCTACTCATAATTGGTCAATTTCTTCATTAGTTAAAGGTACAACAATTTCTGCTGGCTCCATTTCTGTAAATTGACGAAGTCTTAATTTTCCTTTAAAAATAAGTTCAGAAATCTTTTCCACATATGACTTTAACTTCTTGCATGGTTTATGTGGAAGAAATATCCATTCCAATATAACATTTTCCCTTTGCACTAAAATTCCTGTAGGAGAAAGCTGTAGTAAGAGGTTTCTGGCCTGGACTTCTGGGCCTAAATCAAGGTTTAGGACCCACAGTCCCGCAGTCCCACAGTTCCACAGAGACACACAGATGATTTCAATAGTTTTAGGGTGATCAAAATGAGGCTAAGGCATATCACTTGCTAGCTCTCTACCCTTCATCTAACCCATGACTCTTCCTGTTCAGCCATGAGGCTCGGTACCTTTTCTTAGAGCAGCATAGTTGTCCTCTGCTTCTTCTGGCTTCTCTTTTGCATTCTGATCTGTGCTTCCTGTTCTCAGAGTTTTCCTACTCTAGTAACCCCGCCCACACATCTGGTCTGCCTTTGGCCAATCAGCACTTTTTATTAAACCAGTGGGTGGGACAATTATTTACAATGAAGCAACACAATCCCCCTATAGAATGCTTAGATGGCAAGATAACTAGAATGCAATTGAGGTCTGGATCCACATGATTTACTTGTGTGTCTTGTAATTTTTTTTCCACCAAAGCCAGTTCTTTCTTAGCTTCAGGTAACAACTCTCTCAGACTATTTAAGTTCTTTTCACCATATAACATTTTGAACAGATTATCTAGTTCATCATTTTTAATTCCAACAGTGGGTTATAAGTTGGCAATGTCTCCTAGTAGTCTTTGAAAACCATTAAGTGTCTTTAATCTATCTCTCCTGATCTGTAACTTTTGGGGTCTAATTTTTTGTTGGCCTATTTTATATCCTAAATCATTAATGAATTCCCCTCTTTGTATTTTTTCTGGGGCAATCTGTAATTCCCAAGCAGGAAAAATTCTTTTCACTTCTTCAAAAATTTTTCCAACGTATGAATATTTGAATCAGCCAACAAGATGTCATCCATGTAATGATAAATTATAGATTGTGGGAATTTCTTGTGTATTTGTTCTACTGGCTTTTGTATAAAATACTGACATAGAGTAGAACTGTTCAGCATTTCTTGAGGGAAAACCCTCCACTGGAATCTGTTTACAGGCTGAGAATTATTATAAGTGGGCACTGTAAGGGAAATTTTTCTTTGTCTTGCTCTTGTAAAGGTATTGTAAAAAAAAAAAAACAGTTTTTAAATCAATAACTATAATAGGCCATTCTTTAGGTAACAGAGAAGGCAAAGGATTCCCAGATTGTAGAGATTCCATTGGTTAGATCACCTGTTTTATTGCCTTAGGCCTGTTACCATTCTCCACTTTTCAGATTTCTTCTTAATAACAAATACAGGAGAATTCCAAGGGCTGGTTGATTCTTCTATATGCTGAACATTTAACTGTTCCTATACTAGCTGCTCTAAGGCCTGAAATTTCTCTTTCATTAGAGGCCATTGATGAACCCATATAGGTTTCTCTGTTAGCCATCTTAGAGGTAGTGCTGTGGGTGTTTTTGGAAGATCAGCAGCTGTTTTGTCTTGTTTCTCTATAACCTGAATGATCTGTGACTGTTTCTCATATACCTTCTGATATTTCTTCTGGAACCATGTGCTAGGTCATGGCTTATTTCTGTATTTAGAGTAATATTAATCTGTGTGTTCTACTGTTGCAGTAAATCTCTTCCCCATAAATTTATAGCAATATCAGCCATGTATGGCTTTAATATTCCTTTATGTCCTTCTGGTCCTATATATTCAAGCCATCTTGCACTCTGTTTTACCTGGGATATTGACCCAATACCCAAAAACTGAACATTTACCTCCTAAATGGACCAATTTAGATGCCATGACTCTGGTGAAATTATGGATACATCCACTCCCATGTCCAATAAGCCTTCAATAATAACATCATTTATTTGTAGTTTTAATTTTGACCTTTGTTCATTGATAGAAGTTTGCCAAAATATTTCCTTTACATTTTTTTCTGAATTCTTTTCTTTTTCTGTAAATGTTCTATCATTCCACATATTATGTCTTTTTAAAATAGGTTTTAACGTTTTTAATCATTCTGGGAAGGTGTTCCCTCCACAATGGTAGAGCAAGACTTGATTGGACTTGATATGGGGGCTTTAGAAAGCCCCCTTGGGGCATTTCCCAAGAGCAGAAAGTTACCTTAACTAGTGAGTTTTTAAAGCCCCCTTGGAGCATTTCCCAAGGGAAGAAAGTTACCTTGTCTGTCCCTTGTTGATCTGCATTCATTAGTCCAATGTCTTCCTTTTCCACACCTTCTGCATATTCCAGAAGGGAGGGGTGTTCTCTTGGGATTATTCCTACCAAAAGCATTGTTTCTTGGAATGCCTTGTTTACAGTCTCTTTTTAAGTGACTTTCCCTTCCATAATTATAACATTTGACATTTTGATTTTTTCTTATACCTCTTGAAATAAGCTCTCCTACCCAGTTATCATCACTCTCATAAGACTCCATATTAATTGTCTCATGAATCCAATCCTCCGAAGGTGCTGACCTTGCTTTTAAAGGTTTAAGTATTTTTCTACATTGTGCATTGGTATTCTCAAAGGCCAGTGAATCAATGATTATTCATCTGGCTTCTGAGTCCAGTACCATTCTGTTTACTGCTGCAGTTAATCTGTGCAAAAAGTCTGTAAAAGTTTCTTTGGGACTTTGAATTACTTTTGTAAATGTTTCACTTTTTTCCCCTATTTCTTCAATCCAGTCCCAGGCATTAAAACTGCCATGCAACATAAATCCAGATGATGGTCACTGTATAATGACTGCCTGTCAATATCAGTATAATCTCCCTCCCCAAGAAGTTGGTCTTGGGAAACTTCTATGTCTCTGGCCCTTTTTCTTTGTTCTATTGTTTTAGCATCCTCGCTCCACCATGATTTCCATTGCATGAGCGTCCCTGCTTCAAGAACGGCTGTAACCATATCTAACCAATCTTTAGGGGTGACCCAGTTATAGCATGACCAGGAGTTCAGCATTTGTTTAACAAATCATAAATGCAACCCATATGATACAATTGCTTCTGTTACTCTCCATAATTCTAACATTTTTACTGGATCCCAGGTAGCTTCTCTTTCATCTTTATCATCCTTCATTTTTTTTATAGGTTATTGGGTATAATAATGTTGCCTGTTTTTGTCTAATTTTAGATGACCTTGCTGAAATTGGTTCTTCATATTACTCTGTTTGAATTTGAACATATTTGTGTTCTCTCTCAACAGGCTGTTTGAAGACCTTTTTCTTTGGATTTACATTAGTCAACTTTTTCTGTGATATCAAACAATAAATATTCATAATAAATAGTATGATAAACATTATATTTCCATCTACCTTATGTGTTTTCCTTCACTGGTTTTAATATCAAATCATCTAACAAGAGGTTACAGTAGGACCAATCACCCTTCATTGCTTTAAACAAATTCCCTCTTTTTAAAAAAAAAAATGATTTACTTACCAGTTATTGTCCATTGATGATTGTGAAGTGGGGCAGCTACCTAGTGTGATAGCAACCCAAGGAGGGGTCCAAAAAGGAAAAATAAACAATCCACCAGGAGAAAGAGGCCACTGTCTGAAAGACTGACCCAGATGAGAGTGAAACAGAAACACGTGTGGCTGGTCTGCCTATGTCTGGAGGCTAACCCGGAACAGAAAACCTAGCCACTCACTAGTAATTACTCCTCTGGACACATTTTGTTCTAGCCAGCAAGTGCTGTTTTTTGATAGGGAGGAGAGAAATTCATGCCCCAACGTTGGACGCCAATTGTTACACGAATAAATGAGACTCAGGGATAGATCTCAGAAGAAGTTGGAGATACTAGAGGGAATAAACACCACAGTGAGATCTTACCCAGCTGTCTTCCAGCTTCCTCAGCCTCACTTCCCTTGGAATGGCTTCCTTTCTGTGTTTCTGTACTGTCTTAAGTACCCTTTCGGTAATTAAGGCATGGCCTCACCACTGCCTGCTTGGGAACCTTTAATTCCTTCTATACTCTAAAGTGACCTCGACTCAGTTGGGATTAAGGGCATAGGTCATGACTCACAGGATTCTCCAAGTGCTGGGATTAAATGTTTGAATCACCACTCTCTGATTCTCATAGACTGAATGTGGTTAGATCTCTGGAACTTCTGGAGCTTCTATTAACTCCCCACATAGACTGTGCTTAGATTCCTTCTGATATATCTGAAATTTCTGAAACTTTTATTGAATCCCCACAGAGAACAAAATCAAAGGTGGCTTTCCAGTGTTGGTGTTTTCTTGGATAAGCTCTGTGTGCCGCATCATACTGAGTCTTGGCTTTTTTGAGAGAAACTTCCTGATTCAGCCTTAGAGGCAAAATACTGTGAGTCTTTTAAGAGGCCCTATTGCCAAATACTTAAAATGGAGTTAATGAGAAACAGATGGCAAAGCTTTACTTGGTGATTATATGGACCCTAAAATTCCCCAGAGGACCTATGAAATAGACTAGGAGCTGGGTAGAGCCATACATCCATCCTGCCCACCTTTAATCCTTGGCCAAGGACCTTGGCAGATTAAAGGTATGTTCAGAAACAGAAAGAAATAGAAGAATCTGGGTGGAGTCAATCACAGTAGCCAAGTAAAGATGTGGTCAGAGAGATTTGATATTTCTAATACATATGAGTTCACTGGTGACTCAAAAAAAAAGTTTACTGTGTTATTTCAGGTATTTAAATTCAAACAGCAATACAACCATCTTGAAAACTAAATTAAAGCCAACAAGATGTGAGAAATTTCTTTAATAAAACATGTCATAGGATATCTGTACAATTTGAGACTGACTCTAAAATCTGATGAGAATAACAAAAATAAAAACAATAAGAAAAAGCTAAAACCAGGCCATTTAATCAATTCATGGATATGGCTGGACAAAGTATACCTTTTATGAACTTCACTGGAGAAGGAATATCGAAAACCTGTTACTAATTTACCAAATAAAAAGATTGACAATAAATTATGGTCAACAGAACAATCAATTAAATTAGAACTGCTTTGTATATATTTTTCTAGATAAATCCAATTTTTTTTACTTGTAAAATGAGCTTAAGTTGATGACAAAAAGATACACATATTCATACATATACATGCACACACCATACACACATACACACACATACATACAAACACATGCACACACCACACACGCATACATACAAACACATACACACACCACACACACAAATACATACACATACCCACACATACACACAATAAAATACTATTCAGTATTTCAAAAAGGGAAATTCTGTCACTTAAAAAGTGATGATTCTGAAAGACATTAGACTAAGTGACAAAAGCCAAGTACAAGAAGATATGTATTTCGTATCTCAATTTCATGTAGGATTTAATCAAGGTAATCTCAAAAGAAAGTAAAGGCTACCAGAGACTGGAATCAGTAATAAAGAGGATGCAAAGTTATTGATGAAAGGGTACAAAGTTTGAGGTAAAAATTGTTCTTGGATCTAGTTGTACAGGATAATGAGGATGGCAAATAAAAACTCACTTTAGATTTCCAAATAACCAAGAAAACAAACACTATCTTATTTAAAAGGCAATTGGTAAGTAAGATGATGTATATTTTAATCTTATCTGAAGTACAACTCTACTGACCACTGTGTTACTTTGCTTGTTAAATATTCAAACAAATAATGTTTGTAGAGAACTTTTAGATGTGAACTCTAAGACTTAAAATAAATTTTTATACAGCATTTTCAAAGATTTGAAACATATACTCTTTAAAATTTGAGTCAGTTACCTTCCATAGTAAAAATATTACTCCCAGACCCCAAGGAAGAGTACAAGGAGAAACAATTCTATTTCAGGAATGAAGTTTTCAAAAACAACTTTAGTTCAATCCATCATTATTTTCCTGGAACCGACCTATTCAAGCTGCTGAAGTGAATACACCTGCTGCATGGTTAGTGTGTGGTATTCATCCCCTTTCACATAATATATCTGCTATGGAAGGTGACTCGAGAAATCTGTCTCCCTCCACTGTCACCTCAGCAGTGGCCACAAAGTGAAAAACCTACTGGGTTTATTTTATGATAGTAGTTGGTTACTTATAAACTTATTAAATATAGCATAAAGTAAAAGGAAAGCTCAGCAGAAAGACTGTTGAGTGTTCAATAGAGTCCATTCTGGTTTTATTTTTAAGAGTTTAATATTTGTCTTGGAAACACATACTTTAAATACATGTATCATATAGTAGGCCCATGTGAAACATGTAAAGGCTGAATTGTTCATTTTACTACTCTGGTAAAATAATGAGTAATCCTAATTTCATATTCTTCTAGTAATTACAAAGACATGTACTTGGCAAAATGAACCTTGTGAAAAATTGTTTTAGGATTTTGTTTATTTAAGTGGGTTTTATTGTGGTCTTAGAGTTTTCAGTTTGTTTTGTTTCATATTTTTCTTCATGGTAAAATTTCTATAGCTTTTCTTTCAAACTAAAACAACAGTTATCTCTTTATGCTAATTATTGTTTTTGAAGGTAGAGTGTAAACTTTATTTCCATTTCTACAAGTTTCTGGAGGAGGAAATGCCTCTTTTGATAAGGTGCCTATTTTTAAATCTTTGTTCTCAAGCTTGTTTGTATTCTGCTTTACTTTAAATTTCTAAAATATATTTGTCATTTTATAAAGATTTTTAAAAACAATTATTTATTCATTTATTTCTCCAACTAGTTCCCTCTCCACTGGTTTTTTTTTTGTTTTTTTTTTTTTTTGTTTTTACCACCTCCCCTCTGCTTTCCCACCCCATAACCATTCCACCCTTTTATTTAGAAAAGGGTAGGGCTCCTATGGATATAAACAAAACATATCAACTTGTAGTAAGACTATAAATTTCCTTGTATTAAGGCTAGACAAAGCAACCTCATATAAGGAATAGGGTTGCAAAAGCCAGCAGAAATGTCAGAGACAGCCCATGTCTCCACTGTTAGGAGTTCCACAAGAAGACCAAAATACATGATTATTACATATATGCAGAGGGTATAGGTTAGTAGCATGCAGGTTGTTGGTCAGTCACTGTGAGCACCTATAAGCCCAGGTTGGCTTATTCATGAGGTTTTCTTCTGATGTCCTTAACCCCTCTGTCTTCTTTAATTATTCCTACACATCTTCAGTAAGATTCCCTGAGTTTGACATAGTGTTTGACTGTGGATCTCTGCATCTGTTTCCAACAGCTGCTGGATGAAGCCTTTCTGATAACTTTTGTTCTAGGCACCAATCTATGAGTAAGCAAAATATTGTCATGAATCATTGCATTGAAAGGTGTGTTTGATTCTATCCTAGGTCTCTGGGCCATCTAACTTCTGTGTCCTGGTGCTCCATTCAGTGTTGGGGGTGTGCTCACTCTCATAGTATGTCATGACATAGGTTTCAGGCTAGACTAGTCATTGCTTGGACACTCCCACAAACTGTCACTTTTATCCCAGCACATCCCTTAGACTAGACAGATTGTAGGTCAAAGGTTATATGGCTACTTTGGTGTCCCAATTCCTCCACTTGAAGATTTGTCTGGTCATAGGAGGTGGCCAGTTTAGGCTACATTTCCTATTTTTCTAGTATTCTCAGCTGCAGTCATCCTTGTAGATTTCTGAAATTTTCCCTTACACCATGTTTCTATCTTACCCTGAAATGACCTCCTTTCCAGTCAGCTCTTTCAGTACTCTTCCTCCATCCCCATTCTACCCCCAGTCCACCCACAAAATCTTTCTTATTTCTCCTTCCCAAGGGGAATCTTAAGTATACCCCTTGAGTCTTCTTTTTACCTAATCTCTCTGGGTATGTGGATGATCCTTTACTTTACAGCTAATATCCACTTAAATGAGTACATACCAAATTTGTCTTTCTGAATCTGGATTACCTCACTCAAAATGACATTTTTGCCTTCAAATTTCATGATGTTGTCATATTAACAGTTGAATAATATTCCATTGTGTTCCACATTTTCTTTATATTCTTCAGTTGACAAACATTTAGGTTTTCAGGTTATGGCTATTAGGAAGAAAACTTCTAGAACATAATTGGATAAAAGATCCTGTGGTTTAATTGAGCACCTTTGGGTGTATGCCAAAAAGTAGTATAGATGGGTCTTGAGACAGATTAAATCTCAATTTTCTGAGTAACCTTGATAATTTATTTCAAGTGCTGTACAAGTTTATCTTCCCACCAGCAATGGAGGAATGTTCCACTTGCTCCACATCCTCTCTAGCATGTGCTGTCACTTGTGGTTTTGATCTTAATATCTCTGCCATGAATAAGGTGGAGTATCAGAGTTGTTTTGATTTGTGTTTCCCTCGTGGATAAGGATGGTAAAGTATTTCTCAATCATTTGATATACTTCTGTAGAACATTATTTGTTTAGATCTATAATCTATTTTTAAATAGATTATTTGCTTTTGTGATGTCTAGTTTCTTGTGCTCTTTATATAAGCTGGAAATCAGCCCTCTCTCAGGTGTGTGGTTGAAGATTGTTTTTTTAGGCTGATGGTTTAGGGTTTTTTGTTTTTGATTTTTTTTTTTGCCTTATTGATGGTGTCCTTTGTCTTACAGAAACTTTTTAGTTTTATGAGGCTCCATTTATTAGTTGTCAAACTTGGTTTCTGTACTACTGATGTTCTATTCAGGAAGTTGTCTCCTGCTCTAATTTATTTAAGCCTATTCCCCACTTTCTCTTCTATCAGCTTCAGCATATCTAGGTTTATGTTGAGGATTTTTATCCACATGGACTTAAGTTTTGTGCAGAGTGATAGATATGGATACATTTGCATTTTTCTACATGCTGATATCCAGTTGGACCAGCACCATTGTTGAGATTATACTTTTCCTATTGTATAATTTTGGTTACTTTGTCAAAAATTATATATCCAAGTGTGTGGATTTATGTCTGAGTCTTCAGATCCAATTGAATTGATCCACATCACTGTTTTTATGCAAATACCACGTGGGTTTTTTAATTACTTTAGCTTTATAGTAGAATTTGAAATTTGTGGTTGTGATACCTCTGAAAGCCCTCTTATTGTACAGAATTATTTGAGCCATTCTGCCTCTTGGTTTTTCCATATAAAGTTGAGTATTGTTCTTTCAAGGTCTGTAAAGAATAGTGTTGGGATTTTAATGGGGATTGTGTTGAATCTGTAGGTTACTTTTGGAAAAGTGACCATTTATGCTATGTTACTCCTACAAATCCTTGAGCACATACTATCTTGATAGCTTCTCATAGTTTCTTCAATTTCTTTCTTTAATGACTTGAAGTTTTTGTCATAGAGGTCTCATTTGCTTGATTAGGAATGCACCAAGATGTTTTATATTAATTGGGGATACTATAAAATATGTTGGTTCCCTGATTTCTTTCTTGGTTCCTTTATTTTACATGTGTAATATAATATAATATATATATATATATATGAGGGCTACTTAATCTTTTTTTTTTTTTTTTTTTTTTTAGTTAGTCTCATGTCCAGCCACTTTGGTGAAACTCTTTATCAGCTATAGAAGTTTTGGCTTCAATTTTGCATATTATAATATAATACAATCTGCAAATGGTGATACTTTGACTTATTCCTTCCCAATATCTATGGACCTTTTTTGTCATCTTATTTATCTAGCTTGACCATTAAATAGCTATGGAGAAATTAAACATCCTTTTCTTGTTGCTGGTCTTAATGGTATTTTTCAGTTTCCATTTAGTTTGATGCCAGCTATCTGCTTGCTGTATACTGCTTTTATTATACTTTGATATGTTTCTTGTATATCCCTGATCTCTCCAAGACTTTTATCATAAAGGGGTGTTGGATTCTGTCATAGGTTTTTTAGCATTTACTGAGACGATGATGCAAGATTATTTTTTTCTTTCAGTTCATTTATATGGTGGATTACATTGACAGGTTTTATGATCTTGAACCATCCTGCATCTCTGTGATTAAGCCCACTTGATTATGATAAATAATCTTTTTAATTTGTTCTTAGATATGGTTTGTTAGTACTTTATTGTGAGTATTTTTATATCTATGTCCATATAGGAGATAGGTCTGTATTTCTGTTTTTGTTGAGTCTTAGTGTGGTTTGGGTATCTGGGTGATTGTAGACTCATGAAATGGATCTGGTAATGTTCCTTCTGTTTCTATTTTGTAGAGTTAGTTGATATTAGCTCTTATTTGAAGGTCTTTTAAAATTCTTGGCTGAAACTATCTATTCCTAGGCTATTTTGGCTGGGAGACTTTTAATGGCTGTTTCATGATCTTGATTTAACTTTGGTAAGTGTCGTCTATGGTGAAATAGACTATTTCTTTTAGATTTTCTCATTTGGTGGAGCCCAGGTTTTGAAAAATAACTTTATAATACTTTGGATTTTGTAGATATCCATTATTATGTTCTTTTATTTTTTGATTTTGTTAACTTGGATATTATCTCACTCTTCCTTTTGTTAGTTCAGATAAGGGTTTGTCTATCTTGTTGGATTTCTCAAAGAACCAACCCTGATTGATTTTATAAAATTTTGTCTTTGTTTCTATATTATTTATCTCAACCCTCAATTTGATTATTTTTCTATCATCTATTTCTTTTGGGTGTGCCTGTTTCTCTTTGTTCTATGTCTTTCAGTTGTACTGTTAAGTCATCATTATGAGATTGCTCTATTTTCTTTATGTGTGTATTTAGCGCTATAAACTTTCTTTTTGGCACCACTTTCATTGTGTCCCATAGTTTGGGTATGTTGTGCATTTATTTTTATGGAATTCTAGAAAGACTTTCATTTCTTTCTTTATTTCTACATTGTTCCAGTGGGAATTCAGTAGAGTTTTTCATTTTCATGAATATGCTTTCTGTTGTTTCTATTCATCTTGATATCCAATTTTAATTCATGGTAGTCTGTTAAAATGCAAGGAGTTACTTAAATTTTTTGGTATCTGTTAAGATTTGCTTTGTTACTGAATATGTGGAGAAGGTTCCATGAGATGCTTAGAGAGTATATTTTTCTTAGTATTGGAATGTTTTGTAGACATCTGTTAGGTCATAACTTCTGCTAGTTCCTTTATTTCTCTGTTTAGCTTCTGTCTGAACAACCTGTTTATTGTTGAGAGTGGATGTTGAAATCTCTCATTATTAATGCAATTTAAGCTTTAGTAATGCTTCTTTTACAAATGTTGGTGCCCTTGTGTTGGGCCATTAATGTTGAGAATTGAGTCATTTTCTTTGTAGATTTTTCCTTTGATGAATGTAAGGTGTCCTTCCCCTTTTCTTTTGATTGATTTTAGTTGGAAGTCTGTTTTGTATGATGTTAGGATATCTATACCTGGTTGGAAAAATCTTTTACCAATACTTTTTCTGAGTAAAATTTATCTTTGATGTTAAGGTATGTTTCTTATATGCAGCAAAAGCATGGATCCTGTTTTGATATCCATTCTGGTAGCATGTGTCTTTTTATCAGTGAATTGAGTCCACTGATATTGAGAAATATTAATGACCACTGATTTTTTTTTGTTCCAGTTATTATGTTAGTGGTGGTGGTGATGGTATGGTGTATATGTGTGCATGAGTGCATGTATGTGTGTGTGTGTGTGTGTGTGTGTGTGTGTGTGTGTGTGTGTGTGTGTGTCTGTGTCTGTGTGTGTGTACATGTGCTTCAATTTTTTAGTTTTTGTTGGTCTGAGATTATCTAGTATCTGTGTATAGATAACTTCTTTGGGTTGGAGTTTTCCTTTTATTACCATTTGGAGGAATGGATTTGTAGATAGATATTATTTAAATTTGACTTTCTCATGTGATATCTTGCTTTTTTCACTTATATTGACTCAAAGTTGTGTTTGGTATATTAGTTTGGGTTGACATCTGTGGTCTCTTAGAATGTCTAAGATATGTCAGGCCCTTCTGGCTTTTAGAGTCTCTATTGAGATGTCAGGTGTAATTCCAATAGGTTTGCCTTTATATATTACTTGGTTTATTTTCTTTGCAGTTTTTTAATATTCTTTCATTGTTCTGCATACTTAGAGTTTTGATTATTATATGACTCAGGAAACTTCTGATCTAATTTCTATAACGTTCTGTAAACTTCTTGTACTTTTATAGGCATGTTTTATTTATTTTAAAGGCATTTTCTATGAATTTTATAAATACATTTTCTGGATTTTGAACTGGGATTCTTCTTCTTATATGCCTATCATTTTTAGGTTTGGTCTCTTCATGGTGTTTCTAATTTCCTAAATATCTTGTGATTTTTTTTAGATCCAACCATTTCTTTGCCTGATGATTCTACTTATTATATTGTATCTTTAATGCCTGACATTCTTTCCTTCATCTCTTGAATTTTGTTGGTGATACTTGCATTTGTAGCTCCTGTTCACTCACCCATATTTTCCATTTCTTGATTTTCCTCAGTTTGTGTTTTTATCATTTGTTCTGTTTTAATTTTTATGCATTGAATTATTTTCTTCACTGGTTTGTTGGGGTTTTTCTTGGATTTCTTGACATTCTTTATGGATTTGTTGATGTCCTTCAGTTATTTGGCTGTCTTTGCCTTGATTTATTTCTTCTTGTGCTGTTGCTGTGTTGTAATATTCAGGGATTGCTATAGTAGAATGGCTGGATTCTGGTCATGTCATATTTCTCTGTTTGTTATTATTTTTGTTTTTACATTTATGTTTAGGCATCAGATTCGGAGTGACTGTAGGTCTAGGTATCAATTTGTGGACTTGTTTTTGTTGGATGAGTATTTTCTTTCTTAGTTTCTAGAAGTTATGGTATATAAGTTTGAGACATCAAGGAATAGTTTTTAGTTACTAATACAAGTTAGATAGAAAATAAATTATATATAATGCTTTGGACTCAACAAAATAGGATAAATAATGGAATATTTTGTTTAAATTTGTCAATTGTTAATAGATTGGACATTACTCATGTGATTATTGCTTGTATATACTGTATGTAATTATTGTACCTGTTGAATGTTTTTCTTATGTTGTTTATAACTTTTTTATTTTTGACACAAAAGAGGATATGTGGTGATATGTTATATGTTATATATATAATAAAACCAGTCTTGAATAATAGATATACCCACAATCAATCCAATAAGGTCAGAGAGTGGTAATTCATGCCTTTAATCCTAGCATGGGGAAAGAACTTGAGTGGTGACCTTTGCCTTTAATCCCATAACTCCAGAGACAAAGATATCTTCTGTGTTTCTGTGAATTCACGCTAACTACCAAATAAGAGTGGCTCACACCTTTAATAATAACCTGGATGTGAAACAACTGGGCTAAGAAAATATTTAAAGCAGGTGTAGAAAGACAGATTAATCCTGTAGAAGCCACAAGGAGCAAGGCTGAGGAAGCTGGAAGATAGCTTGGTAAGATTTGAATATGATATGTTTCCTCTCTTTGATATTCCAACCTTTCCCTTATATCTGGCTCTGAGTTTCCTTTAATACAATCATAATTTTGCTATATCATCAGTTGGCAACAGGCCAAGAAGTTTATAAAGAAAATTACTCTTTTTATAACCAAACTTCATTAGCTACAGGAATTAATCATAAATATATGAAAAAAATTGAAATTTGGCAGATAGATGTGTTTAATTTTACAGGAGTTGAAAAATTAAACTATGTATACCACACCATTAATACCTATTAAGGATTTCAATGAACAACTACTTTAAGCTCTGAAGGGGTTCATTCTCTAATTTCACACCTGTTAGAAATCCTGGTCATAATGGTTATACCTGTTTAAATTAAGACTGACAGTGCTCTAGCATATGTCTCCCATAAAATAAAACAGATTTTTACATATCATAATATAAAGCATATTTCAGGTATACCACACAATCCTACAGGACAAGCAGTTGTTAAAAGATCTAATCATATCTTTTAAAATGCTTTATTAACAGAAAGAGGGACCTAAACACACAAAAATAGATTTCAAAATGCCTTATTAATCTTAAATTTTCTTAATTCTAATGAGAAAGAACAACAGCCACAAAGAAGCAATAGACAACAGAAAATACTTCTAAGCAAAATTAGCCTGTCTACTTTAAGGATGTTCTGGCCTCAGAGTGGAAACTGGGATATGTGCTATGTTAGGAAAGGAGTTTCATTTTTGCTTCTTTAGAAGAAGAAAAGCTAACAAAGTTAAAGATTAAAATTGAAAGTGAGAAAACTCTTGATAAGGAGAATTAATAACTCATCCACTGATGTGACAATTCTATAATTTGTAAGAAAAACTCACGAAACAAAGGTTGGTCTGTAGTATGATGTTTCTGGCCTGAACTTTTGGCCCTAAACTCAAGGTTTAGGACCTACAGATCCACAGTCCCACAGTCCCGCAGTCCCACAGTCCCACAGAGGCACACAGATGCTTTCAATAGTTTTTGGCTGATCAACCTAAGGCCCAGGCATATAGCTTGCTAGCTCTCTACTCTTCATCTAACCCATGTCTCTTGTTCAGCCATGCAGCTGTGTAACTTTTCTATCAGCAGCATAGTTGTCCTCTGTTTATTTATTTATTTATTTTAATCTATTTCTTTTTTAAAGGCTTTCTCTACTTTTTTTCTATCTCTAAGCCTATATATCTATATTTTCAACACACTCTAAACCACTTAGTTTTTTTTTACAAAAAAACTGTCTTTATTGTATATTTATTTCTTAACTTTTTATGTCTCTGGCCACACCTTTGCTTGGCTAGGGGGATTAACTCCACCCAGATTCTTCTATTTCTTTCTTTTTCTGAACACACCTTTAATCTGCTAGGATTCTAGGTTGGTAGTATGGGTGGATGGCTCCACCCAGCTCTTAGTCTAATTTCATAGAATTTATCTTTTTAACCCAGGTACTCTGGGAATTTTAGGGTCCATATAATCACCAAGAAAAGCTTTGCCATTTGCTGCTCATTAACTCCATTTAAGTATTAGGCAGCAGGACCTCTTAAAAGACTCATAAGTATTTTTGCCTCTAAGGCTGAATCAGGAAACCTCCCTCAAAAGAAAACCTCTTCTCTTAAAGCAAAGCCTCAGTTTGCCTCCGGCAAACAGAGCTGATCTAAGAAAACACTGACACTAGGAAGCCATTTTTGATTCTGTTCCCTTTTTGTCCTTATGAACAGAAACCTTAAATACATCATTTATAACTTTCCACTTATATCAAGAGTCCTGTGAGACTTCAGGAACCAGCCATTTTATACCTTAAGCTGCACTCTAAAAACCCACCATTATAGTTCAAGCCCATGTGTCTCACGAGGGTGTCTCTGTACCATGGCTCACATGGGAGACACAATCCAGAGGCTGCTTTGGGCTCTAGACCATTTTTTAAGCTCTCTATGGCTTTTTTGGGTATATTTGGCCCATGTTGGGCTGCTATTTGTAGTAGAAGGCTTCTGGCCTGGACTTTTGGGCCTAACCTCAAGGTTTAGGCCCATAGACCCACAGACCCACTCAGAGACACGCAGAGGCTTGTTAAAGAGAAAAAGGGATATGTAGAGGATTGTGTTGCTTCATTGTAAATAATTGCCCCCCCCACTGGTTTAATAAAAGCACTGATTGGCCAAAGGCAGGCAGGAAGTGTGGCAGAGCTACCAGACTAAGAAATACTCTGAGAACAGGAAGCCCAGAGAAGAATGCCAGAGAGAAGCCGGAAGAAGCAGAGGACAACTATGCTGCTCTAAGAGAAGGTACCCCAGCCACGTGGCTGAACAGAAAGAGTAATGGGTTAGATAAAGGTTAGACAGCTAGCAAGTTATATGCCTGAGCCTTAGGCTGATCAGCTGAAGACTATTGAAAGCATCTGTGTGTCTGTGTGGGACTGTGGGTCTGCGAGTCTGCGGGTCTGCAGGTCTGTGAGTCTAAACGTTGAGGTAAGGCCTGAAAGTCTGGGCCAGAAACCACATACTACATTGGTCCTGGGTTTTGTTTTTGTCTTTACAGAAAAATAGAAATACACACCTTCAAGAAGTTAACAAAAGTATAGGCTTCTAGACCTATACAGAAGAAGAGAGAGCAATCTAGAAAAAGTTTGTAAGCAAAGGAAATATAAGACTTATTCTCTACAGGGTAAAATCTCACTGTCTAATAGCCATATCTTTTACCTCTGAGTGGTCCCAACTGAATTATAAATCAAGCTGGCTTTGGAGTTAGAGTGTGGCTCTCTCCTCTAAACCCAATCACACTGTTAAAAAAAAAAAATAAGAGTTTCTACTTCTCCTCATACTCATTCTTGATTTTTTAGATCTTCTTTTGGATGTAAAGCTATCCTAATAAACATTCCATTTTGATATTAATAATGTTTGTTTTTCACAGTAAACAACAAATTATCCTAACAGCACTATCTGAAGCATCTAGAAAGAAGATGTTTCTACCACAATGATTCCACCTGGTTTATTATGATGACTTTGAGCCAATGTACACCACTCAATAATTGGCTTAGAACTACAAACTGTTTAGGACAGCTCCAAGGTGGCTTAATATGATTATTCATCATATTGCCCCTCTATGCAGAATTTTATATAATCCTTGCCCAATATTCTGAGGCTGGTTACAAATGTTATAGCCATTTCTATGAGACTTAACCACTGTTTTAATTTTTTACAAGATCCCAGATGATACCATCACCCTCCAGATGGAAGAAAGCAATTCTAAGAAAATGATACCTTGTCTCCCTACCGCTTTTGTTTTCTCAGGGTTGTAGACAATGTTCATCTGTTTGAGTTTTATTATAACTTGCATTAGAGTTGGAAGTGGAACAATAAAGATAGACTCAAGGATATTTATTGGGTAAGAAAAAGGAGAACAGATAGTCTTGTATATTGTTACAAGTAAAAAATTCTTTTCTATTTCTGTTTAAAATAATTTGTATATTGGTACAAATTTACATCTATATTTGTAATATTGTGCATATCTATTACTTCTCTTTAAAATATTTTGTATATTAATATAAATGTAAAATTATATTTCTCATACTATATATGTATTCAACCTCTGTGTAGGATATTTTGTATCTTGATACATATTATGGATAACATTGCCATCTTTCACTATGCATTTGTACCTCTGTTTAGGATATTTTGTATATTGTCACAAATTCAAAGTCATTGTCCTTATTGTAACAAATTTAAAGTCATTGTTCTTATACTGTATGTTTTTTTACATATTGTTTGTTTTATAGTATGAAGCCTTTGTCTTTAATTTATTTAGGTTGATGAGAATTATAGGTCATAATCACATGTTTGTCATAATTATAGTCATGCTGATTAGGTTTTCTAGATATTCACTACCATATGTCACATGGATAGGTAATCTTCAAACACTTCATAGACCAAGACCTAGAAAATATGGCATTTAAATGTTTTAACACATAATTCAGCTGACATTAGAGACTATTGCTCTAGATATCACCAATCCTTTCACAAAATGATGCTGGGCATCAAAGACACTCCACAAGGAGTTTGTCCTTTATTTGCAAAAAAAAAAAAAAAAATGCTCTGTTGGTCAAAGGACTGCTCTTGCCTCAACTCTTGACAGTAAGCATACCGTCTAATCCAGACAAGCAGGACAAACGGTAAGGATAATCCCTGCCAAGCAGGATAAGATGATTTTTCAAAATATCCTGCTTCTAAATATAGTTTTAGATACTCTAGGCTTATAGCCAAAAAAAAAAAATTATGCCCCAATGTTGTAGAAAAGTTTTCTCTATCATCTTGCTTGTACTTCCTACTTACTCAGATAATAAATTTCCCTTCTTGAGTCTTTGATGGGGTTGAAGACTAGATAGTTACAGTTGCAACCATCTCATATTTTAGCCAAGAGCATATTAGGTACTAGATTCATATTTTTCAGGATAGGGCAAGCATTGGAGTAACCTTTATAATTTGCCACTTATTGATGTTCTGGACATTTAGTATGTTTTTTGCTTGATGCTGTAGTTCTTTGTTTATGTTTTTCTCTATTTCTCCTGAACATTATTTTATTATCTTCCTTATTGTATAGGGAGTTTAGATTAAGTTTAGAACCTTCTTATTTAGGCAAACAAAGGAAATTGTTGGAACATGCCCCACCCTTGAACTTGAGCTGTCTAGCCTAAAATAGGAAATGTTTCTTTACCTGCATACTTGACCATATATAAGATGAAAGAGGGGGGCATCTCCACAATTTTTATCTTAGTAAATCCCTATTATTCATAAAACAGAATAATGTCATTTAATCTAACAGTAGGACAATTTCTGCCATGGCCTCACCTCATCTTTGATTCTATTCCCAGAGAGTTAAATTATCAGATTCTGGTGAACACCCTGCTTTTTTGCCTTCTTACTTCTGTCAGCTCAAAATGCCTAGAAACATATTTTACCTGGAACTCCCAGAAGCCACAGCTATCAGGACCCTAGAAAAATTTCCTACCAACAACAGACAGCCAATACATTCTTCTAAGAAACAGAGATAACACCAAAACCAAAGAACAAGGAAGAAGTTGTCCATTCTCTATATATTTATTTAATATAGTACTCAAAGTTCTAGCTAAATAAATAAGACAGTGAAAGGAAATCAAGGGGTTACAAATTGGAAAGGAATATGACAAACTTTTGCTATTTGCAGATAATAAGATAGTATATATAAATGACCCCTAAAATTCTACCAGGGAACTCCTGCAGCTGACAAACACCTCCAGCAATGTGGCAAGATATAAAATTAACTCAAAAAAATCAATAGTCCTCTTATATACAAATGATAAACAGTCTGAAAAAGAAATCATGGAAATACACTCTTTACAATAGTCACAACTAACATAAAGTATCTTGAGCTAACTTTAATAAAACAAATACAAGACCTGTATGACAAGAACTTTAGGTCATTGAAGAAAAATATTAAGAAGGTATCAAGAAATTAAAAGATCTTCCATGCTCTTGGATAGGTAAGAGTAACATACTAAAAAATGGCAATCTTACCAAAAATAATCTACAGATTCAGTGCAATCTTGACAGATATCTTGACAGAGGAAGTTAGGGAGAAACATGGGGCTAGAAAAACTCCAAGGAATCCAAAAGAATAACCCAAGCTTAGACTCCAAGCAATAGCAGAGAGATTGCCTGAACTGGCCTTTCCCTGTAACCAAACTGTTTATCACTCCAATTGTTCCTTCAACTAGAAACTGACAGAAGCAGGTGCAGAGATCTACAACTAAATGCTGTACTGAGTTCCCAGTCCAGTCAAAGGGAGAGAAGAGGGATTTTATGAGCAAAGGGGTCAAGACTGTGATGGAGAAACTCAGAGACAGATGAACCAAACTATGGGGAGCTCACTGACTCTGAAGTAACAGCTGAGGAACCTGCATGGGACTGAAGTAGGCCCTCTAAATATAAATGACAGTTTTATATCATGGGTAGTTTGTGGGGCCTCTTTAAGTGGGACCAGTTCTATAGTGCATGAACTGGCTTTTTGGAGTGCATTTCCTATAGAGTAATACTTGCTCAGCCTTGATTCATGGGTGAGGGACTTGGTTCTGTCTCAAATTGATATTCCAAACTTTTTTGATTTCCCATGGAAGGCCTTATCCTCTCTGAGGACTCAATTCAGAGGTGGGAGCTGGGGGTGGGGGTGAGCAGGGACAGGAGATGGAGGAGCAACTATAACTGGTAGGTAAATAAAAACTGAAAAACTAAAGTTCACATGGCACATAATAAGCAAAATACTACACATATAGAGAAACAAAAAAAGAATATTAAAAGATACAAGGGAAAAAGACCAAGTAAGATATAAAGGCAGACATAACAGAATTATATCTATTATCTATCTATCTCAGTGGAGACCCTAAAATTGAGAAGGACCTGGACAGATGTTCTTCACATTCTAAGAGACCATAAATGCTAGGCCAGACTACTATATTTAGGAAACTTTCAATTACCATGGATGGAAAAAGTAAAATATTCCATGATAAAAACTAAATTTAAGAAATATCTGCCTACAAATTTAGTTCTACATAGGATACTAAAAGTAAAACTCAAACATAAAGTGGTTAACTAACAAAAAAAAAGCATAGGAATAAATAACCTATGACCATCAAGTCAAAGAGTTGGAGTGTGTACACACACACACACACACACACACACACACACACACAGAGAGAGAGAGAGAGAGAGAGAGAGAGAGAGAGAGAGAGAGAGAGAGAGAAAGAGAGAGAAAGAGAGAGAGAGAGATCACTACCATCATGAACAACAACAAAATAAGAGGAATCAACAACCACTGATCATTGTTATCTCTAAGCATCAACAGTCTCAATTCCCCAACAAAAAGACACAGACTAACAGAATGGATTTGAAAACAGGATCAGACTGTCTTCCTGTGCATGGGCTGGCATCTTGGAGCCCATTCCATGAAGAGGGACACCTAACCTAGTCTTGACTTTGGGATGAGGAAATCGGACTTCCTGAAGTGGATGTGCCAGGCTGAACTGACCCACCTTGGGACTTCTTGCCCTTTTGAGAGAGGGGATGGGATGATGGAGATGGGGAGGCTGAAGGCTTACAGGGTGAGATTGGGAGGAAGGAAGGAAGAGAGAGCAGGAGAATACATGTATGAAAAAGACATTTTTTATTAAAAAAAATAATAAAATGAAAAAATACTACAATTTTATTCTATTATTTCCATACCTCTTTTTCTTTTCAGAAAGAGATCCTTGAATCTAATTTTAATTTCCCCTTTTTTCTGACCATTAGGTGATGATGAGGAAGAAAAAGAAAAAGAAGAAGAAAAAAAAACTATCTTGCTGCATCTAAAAAACATACCTTAATGTAAAGGATTTAAAAAAGAAGTAGTCCAAACAAATGGACGTAAGGAAACAAGCTGATGTAATGATTTTAATATCTAACAAAATAGACTTCAAACCAAAATTAATCAAAATAGATGCAGAAGAAAATTCCATACGAATCAAAGAAAAAATCCACAAAGATGACATTTCAATTTATGTCTCAAATACAAGGTAACCCAAGTTTATAAGCAAAATGTCTGTACAGATTAAATCACAGATCCTCACACACTGATCTTGGGAACTTAATATCCAATCATGCCAACAGACAGGTCATCCAGCACAAAACTAAACTGTCATGCTGCAACTCACTAAAATTAAAAACAATTGACCTAGCAAATATGTTCAGGACATCTCACCCTAAATAATATGCCTTCTTCTTTGAACCTCATAGAACTTTCTCCAAAATTGTCCACATGCAAAGAAAATCTCAACAGACAAAATTGAAATAACTCCCTGCATCCTATAAGATCACCATATATTAAAGCTGAATAACAATGACAACAACAGAAACAATGGAAAGCTTACAGACTCACTTTTCTGGAAAACATTCCACTAAATGAAAAGCTTATCAAGACAGAAATAAGAAAGAAATTAAAGATTTTCTATAATTCAATTAAAATAAATACATAATATATCAGCTTTTATGGGAAACAATTAAGACAGTTCTAAGACCAAAGTTTATATTTCTAAGTGCCTATGGTTAAAAAAAATGAAGAAATTTCATAGGAGCAACTTGATAGCACATCGATCTAAAAGCTCAAGTACAAAAATAAATTATACTTGGAAGGAGTAGAAGGCAAAAAATAACCAAACTGGGGGCTGAAATGATTTTGAAAAAACAAAAATCAATGAAACAGACTTTGTTTTTTTTTTTTGTTTTTTTTTTTTTTTTTTTTTTTTTTTTTTTTTTTTTTTTTTTTTTTTAAATCAATTAGATGCATGGGCACTTAGCCAAATTAAGTGAAATTTAGAGAGAAACTATCCAAATTAACAAAATTAAAATTGAAAATGGACAAAATAGCAACATACATTGAGAAAATCCAGAGAATCTTAAGGACATACTTTAAAAGCCTGTATTCTACTGTTGAAAATAGAAAATAGATCATTTTCTCAGTAGATACCTCCTGGAGAAGTTAAATCAAAATCAGATAAACAATTTAAATAGATCTAGAGCCCCTAGTAAAATATAAGCAGTCATTAAAAGTCCCAAACAAGGGGGGGGGAGCCCTAGGCCAGATGGCATTAACTCAGAATTCCACAAGACTTTCAAAAGAAGAGTTATTGTTAATTTTAAGACTTTTCAAGTTATTCCATGAATAAAAGCAGAAGGAATATTGCCACATTCATTTTATGAGCCCACAGTTACTCTGATACTCACATAAAGACACAGGAAAAAAGAGAATTACTGACCAGTTAGCCTGATGGACACGAATGCTAAAAATCACAATAAAATAATTACAAACTAAATTCAAGAATATACCAAAATTTTATCAGTCATGATCAAGTAGACTTCATTCTAGAGATGCTGGGATGACTTATCATATACAAATCAATGAACGTAATTCACTGTATAAAGAGGAACAAGATAAACATCTAATGATCATCTCATAATTATTGTCAAAGAAAAAGCCTTTGAGAAGATTCAGCACCCCTTCATGATAAAAGTGCTGGAGACATTGGGAATATAAGGGACATAACTCAGCATAATAAAAGCAGTTTACACAAACCTACAGCCAACATTAAAATAAATGGGGAGGAATTCAAAACAATTCCACTAAAATCAGAAACAAGACAGGTTGTCCACTATCTTCATATCTATTCAATACAGGACTTGAATGTTTAGGTAGGGCAATAAGACAATGGGAGGAAATAAAATAGTTATAAATTGAAAAGACAGAATTCGAAGTATCTTTATTTAAAGATGATCTAATAGTATAAATAAATGACCCCAAAAAATCCACAAGGAAACTCCTACAGCTGACAAATACTTTCAGCAGTTTAGCTGGACACAAAATTAACTCACTAACGTATACTTCCCATATACAAATGCCAAATGGATTGAGAAAGAAAATAGGGAAAGAACATGTTTCCAATAACCTTACATAACATAATATATCTTAGGGTAACTAAAAACGTAAAACACAAGTATGATTTTTAAAGACATTAAAGAAATTGAAGAGGATATTAGAAGATAGAAAGATATCTCATGTTTATGGATCAGTATAGTAATTAATATAAATGGTCATCCTATCAAATGATTCAATGTAATCTACATCAAAATTCCAACACAATTTTCTACAGATCTTGAAAAACTTTTCAATTTCATTTAAAAACACCCAAAACAAACAAACAAGAAAGACATCTCAAACATTTATGAGTAATAAGAGATCTTCCTTGGGTCTTACCATCCCTGACTTCAAGTTTCACTATGCAGATTTAGTAATGGTATGGTATTGGCACAAAAGCAGGCATGTTGATCAACAGAATTGAGTTGAACACCCAGACATAAATCTATGAACCTATGACATCTGATTTTTAATAAAGAAGCCAGAAACATACACTGGGAGGGGGAAAGCATCCTTAACAACTGGGGCTGGTCAATCTGAATGTTTTCATAAAGAAGAATCCAAATAGATCTATGCATATCACTCTACACAAACCCACTCCAAATGTGTCAAAAACCTCAACATAAAACCAGGTATACTGAGCCTGATAAAAGATAAGGTGGTGAATAGACTTGAACTCATTTGCACAGAGAAAAACTTTTTGAACATAACACTAAAATCAACAACTAATAAATGAGACTTCATAAAACCAAAAAGATTTTCTGAATGGAAAAGGAAACAAATTGGAAAGGAAGAATTCAATCTATTTTTTATGTGCAGATGATATGATAGAATACATAAATAACAAAAAATTAAAAATTCACAGGGGGACTCCAAAAGCTAACTGGAACCAAACATGGGGAATGTATTTCTACATAAGGCCTGAAAAAGCTGGAAAAATATTGATATAGCTTCCCAGGAGCTCAATGCTTATACCATACAGTGAGTACTTGAGCAGCAATACAAACAACAAGCCAAGTAAAAACACCTGCCATAGTGCTGACACAGACTTCATAGAGCTGGAGAGGTTTATATGTAGCTCCCATTTAAACACAGCTCTAGGCCAGGTCAGCCGGATATAGAGCTCTGCTCATAGGTACCTGAGCTTGGTGGAACCAGCAGCAATCCCAAAGCCCTACCCTGAGTTTGAAGTTTGGCTCACAGAGAACTCTACATGTATACAGTGAAATAGGTCCAAACTGAAAAAAATTCAAAGCAGGTTATATTGTGTTCAAAAAAATTGTTTAGGCACTTAAGAAAAAAAAAGTAAATAGAGACCCCCCAAAAAGTAGTTTAAAAATAATAAAGTCTTTAAAGAAAGTGTAAAGTACTACAAAATGAAATTAAATATGTGAGATATGTAGCAAATCTAGATCCTTTTTGGTGCTTTTTTAACTTTGAATTTTTTTAAATGCTGATTGGACAACAGCTGCTAAGGGACATAGGACTGTAAGAAGGATTGCTGATTTAAACTAGCCCAGATACTTTAGGAATGTCTTAATTTTAAAATTAAATTCAGAAATGTATTGTATTGGGAAGAAATTATGCTTTTGTTTCAACAGAAAATGAAAGGCTGTGGATTCCTTCAAAATTAAGAGACCAGATTTGATTTGGGGAGACCCCAAAAATATTGCCTACAGACATAATGAAAAAAATTTAGAAAAACTGAAGGACGGGTAACACATATGTTAATATCTTGACATGAAAACAGCTCTGAGACTGCATGAGACATACTGTGGTTGGTTACAGAGTCCTCATGACTTACCATTACATGCTATCCTTTCATATGGCATCAAACTTAAAAATGTTAACAGATGTCTTTTGCTTGCTCCAACATAAGTAAAAAAATCTTCAGTTATATTGTGTAAAACACACAGTTCATATTTATGTCAATGTGAATATGTATGTTACCTTTTAAAGTTTGTGTATTTTCCTAGCACAGGTACCAGACATTAATGAAAATGAGTGGCCCAGGTGATCCAGCCTTTCAGAGTGCCCCGTTGTAGTATCCTCGGAGTTCTGCTTTCAGAGTTATTTAAGGCAGCTGAAATGGTTCAAGTTTGCTGACTATTCCAGCCAGGATGTCAGATGATCCTTGCAGTTTTCCATTGAACAGAAGCTGGACAGCAGATGCTACAGGTAGTTTTCTTAGGACTCAATAATTATCTCAGAGTCCCCTGGGTTTGGTGTCATCCCAGCCAAAAGAAAGCAATCTATTGAAGACCACATCAACTTTCCTAAGGGGTGGAGTGGGTGATTTTTGGTTGGCCATTCAGTGGGTTATGGATATTTGTCATTATTTTGTGGAGATATAGAATAGAAAACATTTCATCTCAAATATTTTACATACATATGAGTTTTCTATATTGATACAAATTTAAGGTCATTTTATTCCATATATATGTTTCTACTTTTATTTCAGGTATTATACCCATGGACCTTATTTTAAAAATTTAATATAAGTTTCTAGTTTTTGAAAGATATTATTACAAAACTCTTTAGAATAATTAAAAAGCAGGTTAGTAGTTAATGTCTGTAGCAATCAAACTTGTAGTCATATTATAAATGTTTTCTAGGTTAAACTGATATATTTCAGATAGGTTATCTTTAAATTTTTCAGAGACCTACATAATACAGTACTTAAGGTGTTTAATAATCTAAGACATCACATGAGAGTGAGACAAACTGCTGACAGTACAGATTAGACAATCAGAAAACAAAACAGCAAAAAGACTGAAAAAATTTGCCAAGACTAGATAGGAGATTTTTTTTTAATTTCTGCTTCAAAAATAAGTCTGTCAAATATTCTAGGCCTGTAGATCAAAGATGGATGCCTCAACAGTGCAGAGAAACCTTGAGTGACTCCAGAAGTGAGATGCTTCTGTCATTTCTATAGTTTTGGAAGTTGCTTGCTAAGCAATTCATGTTTTCTCAGGTAATACTATGGTCTTCTTGGGTCTCAGATGGTGTTGAAGACAAGATGTTATAGTTATAGTTTTTCTTGTTATAAAATTCAAAAAATAAATTCACAAAAGAGGTATGAAATGTATGAGGTAGAGATATATAAAAGCATAAAAAGTTTATATAAAAAATGTTTTGAAGTCTAAAAAAGTAATTTTTGGTTTTTAATACAAATCAGAAAATAAATTAAGTTAGGTACCAAACTTTGAACTCACAAAGATAGAATAGATAATGAAAATTTTTCTTTAAATTTTCCAAATGTAAATGGCTGGATATTACAAAAGTCATTCTTACATTCTAATTTTTCTTATTATATATAGTTTTACTATGTTAAAGTTAAAATCTTTCCTTTTTACTTAAACAAAAAGGGGAAATGTTGTGGAATATTAATTTAATCATGTAAAGATTGCTGCAATTGTTTACAGAATATTTGCTTAAGTATGTAAAGATTGGTTGCAATTGTTTACCTCACCTGCCTAAGACATGTGATTGGTCTAATAAACAGATAAATGTTCAATAATAGGCAATAGGTATAGGTGGGATTTCCTGGCAGAGGGAGTAAGTAGAAGGAAGAATCTGGGCTCAACAAAGGCGGGGACAAAAAGAGACACCAGCAGGGGACAGCCAACCAGTCATTGAGAGAGCAGGAAAGCAGGACATACATACAGAATTAAAGAGAAAAAAATTAGGCAAAATGTAGGTGAATAGAAATAGGTTAAATTAAGTTAAAAGAGCTACTGGGGCAAGCATAAGCCAAAGGCAAAGCTTTTATAATTAGTAAGATGTCTCCATGTTATTATTTGGGAGCTGGTTGGTAGCACAAAGAAAATTCTAACTATGGCTAATAAACACTTTCAGGAAAGTAGTTGGGTGCAAATTAATTCATTGAGGACTAATATCCAAATATATAAAGAATTTTACAAAGTTAAATATCTACAAAATAAATTAACTAAATCTGACATGCTTAAATAGAGAATTATCAATCAGAAGAATATCAATTGGCTAAAAAATACCTAAAGAAATGTTCAACAGCCTTAGCCATAAAGAAATACAATTCAAAACTAATTTAAGATTTCATCTTGCACTTGTAAGAATGGGTAAAATCAATAAATCAAGTGATAGGTTATGCTGGCAAGAATGTAGAACAAAGGGAATACTTACTAATTACTCATGGGAGTGCAAATTTCTATAACTACTTTGGAAATAAGTATAGTGGTTCCTCAAGACTATGTGACTTGATCTGCCTCAAGATCCAGCTAAAGTGGTCTTGAGAATAAATCCAAAGAATGCTTCATCACACCACAGAGACTTTTTCTCAACCATGTTTATTTTCTTCTCTATAATAATAGCCAAGATTGTAAACAACCTAGATATGTCTCAATAGAAGAGTGAATAACAAAAAATGTAAATGTGGTATATATATCAATGGAGCATTACTCAGCCTTCAAAATATATTACATAAAATTTTCAGGCAAATTAGTGGAAATAGAAGCAATCATTCTTAATGAGGTGTTTCAGAACTATTAAAAAAAAGTACATAGTATGTATGTGGATGTTAGCTATCAAGTCAATGATACCCAAGCTATAATCCATAGAACCACAGAGGGTGGGTATAGAGTAAGAATCTAGAGGGAACAGATAGTTCTCACTAAGAAAAAGAAATAGAATAAACAGATATAAATAGGTCTGCAATGGGATTATCAGTGGGGAGGGGAATAAAAAAAGCAGGTTGAGTGAGGGAATACAGACAGAAACAGCTAACACTTAGGGTTTTTTGAAGGTAGTGTGGAAACCTTATACAGTAAAAATTTCATATATATATATATATATATATATATATATATATATATATATATATATATATATATATACACACACACACACACACACATATATGAAGGTGATTGGAATGAAATTTCCAAATAATAGGGAAGACAGAATGGCCATCTCTAGTCACAAAGATATCTTCCAGTAACAGAAATGAATTATATCTAGTGACTTGTTGGCCAAATGGTTCCCATCTGAAGACAAAATCTATACAACTCTTTGAATATTGAAAGTCAATCTAGTGCCTACATTGACTTAAGTCCTATGACCTATGTTATTTAATATAAGAAGTCACTCTGCTTGTGACCAAAAGAAAAATGTAAATACTAAGCCAGCTACACTTTGATCTGTACTGTTCCTTTCTGTAATGGTAGCACAAAGCTTGTGAGAGCAACCAAGCAATATCTTATCTAAGTCCCACACCATAAGATGGAACCTATATCTGATACTACTTGAGTAACCAAATACCAGACAACAGATATACCAGAGATCTAGGGTGAGTCTAAATACTCTTGTTCTAAACACACACACACACACACACACACACACACACACACACACACACACACACACACACACACACAAAACAGCAAAACATAGATATAAAATAATTCCAAATGTATTTTGTTCTCAGAGCCTTGCTCAGTCATCATCATAGAAGCTTCCTTATGCAGCAACTAGTAACAAATACAGAGTAAGAGCCAGATGTAGGGGGATTATGTTGTTCCATTGTAAATAATTGCCCCCGCCTATGAGTGTAATAAAAAGCGCTGATTGGCCAAAGGCAGACAGAAGTGTGGGTGGGGCAACTAGACTAAGAAGACTCTAGGAACAGGCATAACAGAGAAGAATGCCAGAGGGAAGCCAGAAGAAGCAGAGCACAACTATGCTGCTCTGAGAAAAGGTACTGAGCTGCATGGTTGAACAGGATAAGAGTCATGGGTTAGATTAAGGGTAAAGAGTTAGCAAGTTATATGCCTGGGCCTTAGGCAGATCAGCCTAAAACTATTGTAAGCATCTGTGTGTCTCTGTGGGGCTGTGGGGCTGTGAGCCTAAACTTTGAGGTTATGCCCAAAAGTCCGGGACAGAAACCTCTTACTACAGCTAGACATTATGCAGAGAACAGGAGACTTTTAAATACTCAACACTAAGTGGGATATCCTCATTGAGTCCCTCCTCACAGAGCTCAGAGAATCACATGGAAGAGGGGACAGAAAGAATGTAAGATGCCAAGAAGCAAGGCCCTATAAATCAACATGATGAAAGCTCATGTGAATTTGCAGAGATTTAAGAACAATACACAGGACCTGCATAAGTCAGCACCAGGCCCTTTGCATGCATGTTATGGCTTCTAGTTTAGGGTTTTATAGCATTGCTGAGTGTGCATGTGTGAGTGAGTGGCTCTCTGGTTCCTGTGCCTTGTCTTGTTCTCTTTTGCTTGTGTTGGTGTGTCTTGTTCAGTTTCAATGTGATGATATTTTTATTTATCTTTTTATTTTATTTTGTTCTTTTTTATCTCTTAGAAGCTTATCCTTTTCTAATGGAGAGACAGAAAGGATGGCTTTGGATGAGAAGAAGTAACAAGAAGAAAGGCAAGAGAAACATAAGCTGGATATGTTATGTGAGAAAAGAATATGTATATTTTTTAATAAAAGAAAAAAATTATTTGATCACAGAGCTAAAATTTACCTTTGTCGTTACTTCTTTCCAATTAGTTTGTGTATGGCATAGTCTAATGACTATCTTTGAAAATTTCTAAAGTAAAGGACTTTTTTTATAACCTGCAAGTTCCCATATTTTAAATATTTGTCAATAAAAACTAAATATACTACCTATATACCATAATATGTAATTTACAACAACATACAACTACAATTACAAGTGCATGTCTATAGGATATAATGATTACCAGAATCAGATTGTGTGTAACATGTTATATTTCCATAATTTATATACCTCAAAGTGAAAGTTTATGCCTTGTTGCATGTGTGTATTCATTTTCCTACCCATCAAGTCTGGAACCCAGCAACTACTGTTCTATTCTTTATTTCTGTGAATATACACTTTTTAATTCCCCTTACATGTGATACTATACAGTGTTTTCCTACCTGTGCCTGATGACTGTCATTTAACAGAATTAACTACAGGATTATTCATGTTCCAAATGTAAGGATTCCTTCATTTCTAAGGCTGAATGTATTCCAACTTTTGTATTAATAAATCCCACATCTTTTATTTATTACTCAGTTGACATTGAGGTTGTCTTCTTCAGTTAGTGATGTTGCCTTGAGAATGGGCCTCTAAAATCGTACATTCTCTGAGAGGCCGATGTTCTATCATTCCTTCAATAGTTATTCAGAACAGATTTTGTAGAGCTTGTTAGCTCCTTCATTTTCTCATTGAAAGCATAATAAATTGATCCATAACTGCCACCACCAATGGCAGAGGTGAAATTGAGCAGTTCTTAATTGTATTTCTTTCTACTGCTTTCCAGGCTTACATTCAGCCTGAATACCTTTAATTGGAATCTATTTCCATAAACCTCTATAAAAAATTATAAACAGTTGGAAATTAAAGTTTAATACTTTAACCTTTAAAAATATACATTCTTTGATAAAAGAAAGTATAGTTATCTGAGGGATAAAATGTTCTTTAATGAATGATATTAAGCAGATGAATTTCAAGAGATCATGCACCTGAAAACAAGTGATTCAAGATGTAAATCTTGGTGAGAGAAATGAGATTGAAAATCTGAATATCAAAAATTGAACAAGGATAACATTGGTGGGCATTCAAACTGGGTGAGAAAAGCCCCCCAAAACTGTACACTACACAAAGAAATACAGCCAAATGAGAAAAGCTAGGATTTGGAGAAGTGGTTTTACCAGATAATAACACACCAATTAGCTGTCCTGTGCCAAAAGATTAACCCTGAAAACAGATATACAAGTAACATTTTATAGACTGAACAAATTATTTTCAGGAATGTATATATACATAAATATATTTACATGCATATAACAATTACCAAAATATATATGAGGGTTTAAATCTGAAGGAGAGCAGAGAAAGGTATATGAAAGGGTTTGAAGGAAGAAAGGGAAGAGAGAAATGTAATTATTATATTATAATCTCAGAAAATTATGAAGAAAAGTAAAAGTATGTTATATAAACTAGCAATTACTCTTATGAGAATTTGTCCCCAAGTCATTGTATGTTGCCACACAAACCTGCACTCTGATGTGCATAACATCTTTTATTCATAATATCCAAAACATAGAAACAACTCTTGAAAATGTACATCACCATGTGACTGCTTAAGTAGTTGACTATTGGAGGCCCTCCCATTATGAATACTATCCAGTAACAAACTAGATTTCAGTTAAACAAACCAAAGAAATTAAGAAAAAAGCTCCATGGACCCAGGTGTGGTAATGCATGCCCATTTTTAATATTTAATATTTCTCAGTCCTCATCTCACCTTCTTTCTCCCCCAGATCCATTCCCCTTTCAGTTGCCCTGCCCCTAGAAAAGGACAGGCTTTCCAGGGATATCAGTTGAACGTGGCAGAACATAGTACAGTTCACATGAAGGCTGAACCAGGCAACCCAGAGAAGCAGTGAGGTTTCTAGGTCCCAGGCGGCCAGAGGCCCAGACCCTGCCACACCAGACCCCTTAGGTGCCCACTGCTACTGATCAGGCCCCCAGAAATGACTCAGATGCTTATATTAAGTTCATGCTGTTTGGTCTATGGCTTAGGCTTACATCTTAACTCAACTAATTTCTATTAATCTGTCTGCCACATGGCCTGTGTTCCTTACATGTTGCTTCTTGGGCAGCTTGCTCCATCTGCCCCTGACTCCACCCTTCTTTTCCTACCCATTCTGATTCCTCTGCCTACTTTTTCTACAGTGTCTGCCAAGGGCCAAAACAGCTTCTTTATTTAAAGATTGAGATTCACAGCATACAGAAAGGCATTTCCACATCAACCCAGTAGGAGGAAAGGGATCCCAAAGCAAGCAAAAGAGTTACACCCCCACTCCTACTGTCAGGAGTTTCACAAAACACCAAGCCAACAATTATATTTGCATAGGACCTGGCACATGACCCATGCAGGCTTCATAAATGCTGCTTCTGTCTCTGTGAGTCCTGCTTAATTAATTCTGCAGGCTGTGCTACCAGGATGTCCTTGACCCTTTTAGTTCCTATAATTCCTCCTCCCCTGCTGTAGGATGTCCTTTTGTGTAATGTGAATATGTATGTGTTGCTTTCATTGGTTGATAATAAAAGCTGATTTGGCTTCTACTCAGGCAGAATAAGTCAGGATGGGAAAGCCAAATGGAGATAGGAAGGAGTCACAGAGAAGGTAGGGCAGTCTGAGCAGATGCCAACTAGCTTCTGAGGAAGCAAGACTTGTAGAAAATGAGGTAGCAAGCCATGAGCCACATGGCAGAACATAGATGAGAAATATTCATTAATTTAAGTGTAACAACTAGCTAGTAATAAGTCTGAGCCATTGGCCAAACAGAGTATAATTAATATAAGACTCTGAGTGATAATTTGGGAAGTGATTGTGAGGTATAATCAGGCAATGAGACAGAAAACTCTGTCTCTCCTTACACTCCTCCTCTTTCAAGGGTCCTGTGAGCTCTATGGGGAGAGATATTATAAAGAAAAAATATAACCTACAGCCTGGGTTCTCTCTTCACCAAATGTCTGGCTGTGAGTCTCTACATCTGTTCCCATCAGTTACCTGATGAAGCTTCTCTGATGACAACTAGACTAGGCACTGACCCATGAGTAGAGTAGAACATCATTAGGAATAATTTAATTGATTGTATTTATTTATCTATGGCCAGCCACTTGTAGATTAATGATTTAAATCCCAGCACTTGTGAGGCAGAGGCATATAGATTTCTATGAGTTTGAGGCCAGCCTGGTCTACATAGTTCTAGAACATCCAGGGCTGTGTTGAGAAACCCTGTCTCAAAAAAAGAAAAAAAAAGGAGAGAGAAAGAGAAGCTCTATGAAAATAAATTGAATATTCCTCTTTTGTACTCTCTAGAGCTCATTTTTATCACAGTAAAATTAAGAACTCTCTTAAAGGGGGCCCTAAGGCAATTTTATTTAGTCATGGAAACTTTTAATTTCCCAATAGAATCTTTCCTTAATGGGACATAATTCAGATGATCCAGATAAAAGCATTTCTTGACAAATTAAAGAAAAAATAATTATTCCAACAATTTGTTTTATTTAGATTTACAAAATCCCAATAAATTTATAGTTCATAAAGTGACTCTGTACTATCCCATTTTATTGGTATAAACATAGCTCATCTTATAGGTTTTCCAAGATGCTGTATAACTGATTAGTGGAATTACTCCTTGGAGGTAATCGCACCATGAACTCCTGTCATGTCTTTGATGTAGCAGAGTGCCTCTAATCGCCAAAGCCACTGGGCACAGCACTTAAGCCTTGTATCCACTGTGGGTTCTGTCCAGCATATCCACTGCAGAAGTGGTTTAAGTGGAACAGCTGGTGCAGATGCTGTGGAATTTGTTCATCTCCATGGAATTTATATATCTCCAGCAAGATCAGTTTTGGCCCTCATTGGGCAGATGAAAAAAGAAGTATTTTCATATGCAAGCATGAATGGTTCCTGATCTAGGGAAGCTCAGTGATTGTGAAGCTGTGTTGCAAAGAATTTGAATCCCTGAGCACTATTGTCATCTGCACTTTTGCCACAATGTACATTTTTGAAATTCCCTCTTACTGTCTAAGTTATGGATTCCTTGAGGGGAATATCGCTTTCTTTCCAGGAAACCCCTATCTTTACATATTTCAATTCAACTAAAACAGAGCAAGAAATCTTAGGCAACTGAGTTACTCTATCATGTGGCAGCTTAGTTTCAGCTCTTTTTACTAATCTGCTATATATTGTGTATAGATAATAGACTGGCTATAAGTATTTCATGTTTTACTAAGATCAATTTCATAGTGATCTCTTCTGAATTTGCATGGTCACTAACTCAATATATATCTACAAAAATATTTTACTTCAACTTTCTTTAAAAAGAAAATTGTTATAGGGTCTCACTTTGTACTTCATACTGCCCTCCAACTCATAGCAATCCAAGTGCTAGACTTACATGTATCAGCCAGCAAACCCCAAATAGAAGAGTGCTTTCTCCTTCTAACTATAAATTTTAACAGGCCTTACACTAAAAGAGAATAAAGTTCCCAATTTGATTTGGGAAAGAAATAGAGATATAGATGATATAAAGTTCATCTATATGTTTAGTTGATGATATAATTACAGAGATCTCACAACATAAAGTACAACATATGTAATCTGTGCAATTGATTCGTATTTCATTTGGAAAGTTACTGGTAAATTCCATATGAATTGAGTTAGAGAGATTTCGATGAGTTAAGAGACAAGATGACTGCCTAAGAATCAGATCACTGGCACTGAGAAGGGGTCACCAAGCCACTTTTCCTCACTAAGGATCAGCTCCACTCTCTCTAAATGTCCCAGAGAAAGACCTGGACTACAATGCTAATACAGAACACTGAGGATCCTGAGGATTCATTGCTGCACTTGGTGTCTCGTTCTCGTTAGATTTGTTTTTGTTTTTGTTTTTTAAATAAGGGACAGGGTGTAAGGTGGTGTTAGAGGCATTGTAGTCAATGAAGTGCTAAGCAACTCTCTAGGATATTGAGCTTGGTGCTCCCTAAAGCCATCTAGGAGTCTGTTACAATGTTGTCTCAAATGTTTAAAATTTTAGTTATCTGAATCACAAACCAAATAAATGTCCTCTTTGCTCACATCTGTACTTTCAAGTATGGACTTGGAGGCTATGTGTCTCATATCCCCTTTGTGTCAAACATAAAAAAGGTTATAACTAATGTAAGAAAAGCTATATACAATAGTTACAATAATTATATACAATATATACAAACAATAATTATATCAGTAATGTCCAGTCCATTAACTGACAAATTCAAAGAATTGTACCTAATTCACTTTCTATCTAACTATATTACTAACTGAAAACCATCTTTTAATGTCTCAATCGTATAGGCTTTAACCCCTAAGTGAGTTTCTTTTCTAAAACTGCCACTAGAAAACTATAACTATCTCATCTTCAACTCCCTCGGAGACCCAAGAAGGAAATAATATTAACTAAGTAAACAGGACATGCAAGCAAGCAACTTTTAAAAATGTAGAAATTGAAGAAGCTGGCTGCTTGGACAGTCACCCAAGGTTGCTCTGTAGTATTGAAGAATCCATCTTTGGCCTACAGGTCTAGCATGTCTGACAAACTTCTCCGTGAAGCAGGATATTCTTAAAGACCTTCCTAATTTGTCCTGGCAAGTAACAGCAGTTATTTTTATGTGTGTCCTCCCTGTCCACTTAGGACATCATACTCTTAGCATTTGAGGTAAGAGCACTTTCTTTTCCAGTGGCTAACTTTTGCCACAAAGAAGTCAACTCCATATGGAGTTTCTTTGATGCCCATTATCATCTCTGAAGTAGTGGGGTGCTGTCAGAAGCAAACATCACATTGTCATAAAAATAAAAAGAACCTGTTATTAAAATAACTTAAATGCCATATTTTATACATCTCTGAAGTGTTTGAAGAAGACCTTTTCATCTAAAATATAACTGTTTGACTTTGAAAACATATTTAATATGACTATATGTTTGATTGCACTGTCTAACTACTAACTTACATTTCTTTATATCCTAATTTGTTGGTAATAATACCTTTAAAGTTTTAGCAATTTGTATTACATTGTTAGATGAACTGTATAGGTATAATACCTTGAAAAAGCATAGAAATATATATACAGCAATAAAATTAGTCTCAACTTTATATCGATATATACAATTTGTATACAATAAACCAAAAATATCCAATGTAATATTTTTAAAACTAGTAATTCCTTTTTTAAAAGTAGATTCAATAATGTACCCTAATATATCATATCTGTATCCCCTTTATTCTTTTTTAAATGAGAACTCCAAATCTATCTCCCTTGTTTAGCTTTTTTCCTAACAAATAAAAATTTTGTAAACAATTACTCTAAACAATGGCAACCATCGATAACCCATTGAAAGGCCAAACACCACCTACCCTCCCACTTGGGAATGTGAGTGTCATGGTCTTAAATTTACTTTCTGATGTCTGGGGGTGGTGGCATCTTTAGGGGATCCTGAAAAGATAAAGGTTTTTTTAATTGTCAAGTCCTGAAATAAGTAGCTGTATTATGTGTTATTCAGTCTCTGCATTATGAAAAAGTGCAGGACTTGTCTCAAGTCCTGGATAAAGTAGTCCATGGGGCTGGTTCATCTCAGCTAGCCATCTCAAAATTGTCCTGAACAATTTGTAGTCCAAACCCAATCTTTGGTTAGTGTTTGTCAACTTGGTATCTTTGTCATACATAGTGCGTGTGAAATCATGATTGTGGGGACCCATCTTCCTTTTGGACACTTCAAAGGTCACAATTAGGCATTGTTATGATTCACTGCAGAAAACTGATAAAAGACTAAAACCCAACACAAAAAGCCTTTTTTTCTAGAATTAATTAGTACTCTGTATGTACATCAATATCATAGCAAAAGTGTAATATATATATATTTATATAATCATAAGTTTTGATAAAAAAACATTTATACAGCATAGGATTACTAATAACAGAGATAGTCCCTTAGGTTTAGTTATTCTTCTGTACCATACAAGCAGCTCTTCTGATATCATACAGAGGTTTTGTATTTTCCAAATCATGCGTGGGTTTAGAAAAGGAGAGAGCCACACCCCAACTACAAATCCAGCTTTAATTTATAATTAAACTGGGGCTTCAACTTTTTTTTAAGAAATAGAGTTATAGATGTTAAGCAGTGAGATTTTATCCTGTAGAGTATATTGATACCAAAGGGTTGATACTCCTTTGCTTGTAAATTTTTTTCTGGATTTTCCTTTCCTTCTGCTTTAGACATCTAAATGTCCAAGATTTTCTGACTTCTTGGATAAGAGTATTTATAGTTTTCTATAAAAACAAAAATGAACAAACAATACATAAAAGGTTGGAGAGATGGTTCTGTTTTCTGATGTACCAGAGTGATTTTTATTAAATATAAATATATCACCACATGTTCAGTCATGAACTACATTGGAAGGAAAAGGTCATAGAAGTTCAAAGTCTGTAAGTTTGAAGGGATTTTTTTTCTCTTTGAGAAACCAGGGTTCTTAAGTTAAAATCAGAGGTATTTGAAATATAGCACATGATTTCAATTGAGAGTCCTGTATTTAAAAAATGTTTTATCATAGAATATCTGTCTTTTTTAAAGGAACTCAGCATTAATCCTCATTCCTCAGCAAAAAAAAAATACTTTTTAACATATAAATGTTTAATGGTCATCTCAAAATAATCTCTTTAATGTTTATCTTAAATGTACTATGTTAAATGTATATTATAGTGCTTTGGAATAATCCTGTGAACTGCAAAAATGTGTTGCCTCACTGTTAATAACAAGATAATTGTTCATTAGTCAGGCAGAAAGTATAAATGGGACCAAACTAAGGATTGTTAAGAAGATGGATGGAGTTGACTAATCAGCAGATGTAGATAAGAGCATGCCATGATGAAACAGTTACCAAGCCGCATAGCAAACCAGAAATAAGAAATATGGACAAATTTAAAATGTAAAAGTTAGATAATAACAAATCTGAGCGATTAGCTGAGCATTTATAATCAATATTAAGCCTCTACATAGTTATTTGGGAGCTGCTATGGAGAAGAAACTTCTGCTTACATCATAGTAATACATTTTCTTTATCAGTGACATTTCTCAAAATTAAACCAATAAAAATTGGAAATAGACAAAAGGAGTCTTACTAAAGCTTTTCTGGGAGTGTTATGATTAGGTTACCTCACCATGAAGGGATCTCAGTAATAGTGTAGGCCTGATCACTATAGTTTTCATCCCGATGGAGAGTTCAAGATCGGTAGGAAAGAGTACTAGGACAAGTCTTCAGACCAGGACACTGTGTACTCAGTCCCCTGCTGATCCTAGTGACATCACAACTGTGCTGTCCCACGTGAAGTTATACTGCCCTTGATATCTCTGAACCAGCTTAACTCATCTCAGGAAAAAGTGTTTCTGCTTAAAATACTATAAAATATCAGGGGTCTGCCTTTATTTGGGGGGAATAAAGTCAAAACAAGAGAAGATATATACATGTATAAAAATCCACATTAGTTCATTAATAGTTTTTTTTTAAGATATTGTTACTTATTTGGAATTTGGAAATATTTTCAATTAACACAAGAAAAAATGCAAACCTAAAAATGTAAGTTGTTTTAAGGAGCATCAGGGAGAAAGTCAAGGGGAGACTTGTGTACAAGTTAGTCCTGCTTACTCAGCTCTCCCCTGCCCACCTGCTCTCCTACTGACTGTGACAGCCTGCTGAAGTGCAGAGGTTATTGACTTGTGTACAAGTTAGTCCTGCTTACTGAGCTCTCCTCTGCCCACCTGCTCTCCTACTGACTTACTGTGACAGCCTTCTGAAGTGGGGAGGTTATTGTCCTATTCAGCATTAACATGAAAACAATTTAAATCGCAATAGCATACATATTCTACAAATTATCTTAAAATTTTAACCACAGCTATGTACTTTATTGCTTTTAAGACTATTAGAGATTACTTTTGGCTCAAAAAAATAATTGTTCATCAGGAACCCCTTTACCTGGCTCGTTTCTTTCCTTGACACTTTGCCCTGACTATCCTTGAGCATTAAAATATTGGGGTAAAGATTTTTTTTCGCAGAAAGGAGAGGGAGCTGAATAGATGGTTCTGTGGTTAAGAGCAGTAGGTGCTTTTGCAGAGGACTAAGTTTGGGTTCCAGCACTTACATGGCCCCTCACGATTATCTGTAGCTTTTATTTTATTTTGTTGAAAAGTTTACATTTTAATTTTTAAGCAAATAACTGTATTTCCATTTGTATTATCAAGGAATATATCCAGATTAAGATTATTTTACAAAAGATGTTTATTGCTACTGGGATTCATACTTGTGTGGGAATAATATATACATCTTGGCAACAGAGAATGGGGATGTTTTCCTTATTTCTGCCAAATACTCCACAAGATTGGCACAAGTCTATGAGCCTAAAATTTCCATTTAAGTTTATAAATTTTGACTTCTGTTACTAGTGTGAACTTGTCTCAGCCAGTGTTCATTCAGCTGGAAGACACATTCAAACACTAGTTGATTTTGCGACCTGCTCTGGACAGCGAGGTCATGTCATTGCCTGAATCTCCTCTTTGCTTTTGACTAGCCTTTCAACCTCTTAAAGTCCGAATTATGATGACCTATTTCAACTTAAAGAAGCTATAGGAAAAGCAAACGAACACTTTACCCCTGCTCCTGAGACAGATTAAAAGGTTAATTCAAAGAAAACTCACTGGGCTCAAAGTAGCCAATTGGTAGATTTTTTATTAACTAAAATAGTTTTCAACAAGGTAAGACACTTGATCTTTGTACAGGACCAAAGAGGTATTATATGGCCTATACACTCCATAGGATAACAACATTTTTTTAAAAAATTATTATCAACTTAGAGATTTACATCTATGTCTTTGCTAAATATTAAATACCAAACTTCTAGAGAATTTAAATATAAAACTGTGCTGCACTATTAAAGACTATTAGAAAATATAAGTTTGATAGTTATTCATACCTAATAGACAGACAGTTCTCAAATGCTCAGAGATCTGCATAATATGATATTTAAAATGTTTAATTGAAAGGCTGTTCATGATAGATAAACATGTTGGCTCCTGACAAGCTTGCTGTACCTCTGAGATCAATAGACACAGAAGAACCTCCATCCATAACTTGCTCCAGAATGGCAATACCAGCCTTTATGCAAAATCTACCCTTTGCCTCAACTGCTGCCAAGGCCTCCTTCAGATGGCAGACAACAAGACACTGGGAAATCCACTGCTTTTCTCTTGCCTAGACAGGATAATCTGGTTCTCCCAGCCCCTCAAATTGTTGGATCTTTTGAGGCTTAACAGCCAAAGACAGCCAAAGACTCACTTGCCTTGAGACTTCTGCCCTCAATGACCATGGAGACATAGATGCCCTGGTGGTCAGCAGGTCACTTTCAATTGCTAACTCAAATATAATTTATTCTTTTCAGATCTCTGATGCTATTTAATAACTAGATTTCGCTTCAGGTGCCTTCCCAAATCTCTATATAAAAGTCACAGTTCTCATTCTTTTAAAGCCAATACTAAGTATAAACATAGTTCACCTTGCTATGAAAACTTAACATTAGAGAGGATATAAAAGCTTCTCTCTTCTTCCTTCACTCACTCAACTACTGCCACTTAGTAAATGGTTTTTGTTTTTGTTTTTTTGTTGTTTTTTTTTTTTTTTTTTTTTTGGTTACAGATTTAAAGATACAATTTATTGAGTTGAAACCAGACCCTGAAAAAACAAAAATGTTCCTTGGCCTTGGGCTTCACAAACTGAAATCTGAATATTTCAGTCAATAGCATAATATCTGAAAAGAGCAGTAAGAGGTCTCCAAAGTTTATTCAGTCTTTGAGAAATAGGAAAAAACATTATATCCAAGATGCAGATGCATAGAAGTACTAAAATTACAATTTTTTCGGAACAATAGGTTCAGGTAAGTTTGTAAGTAGTACAAAACCATTAAGACTATAGCTGCTCAAATAGCTGCTCAAAATATTAAGAATGCCATCATGCTGACTTTTCCACCTCTTAATCACCAGAACTAATGAACTGGGTTTTCAAGGTAAGCATAAATTCTGAGAAGGAATGTGCTTAAATTTTAATAATATTGTTTACATTTAAGTCTAATTCCACAGCTGACTTTACCACTGACCTTCACATTGGCACTTTTACATAAATCGACTGAGGTCTCTGAATGTAGTCAGAGAGTCTAGTACAGAAGTGTTTATGATCTAAGGTGAGTACATGTTGTACTTCAGTTTCATATGACCTAAAGAAAGCATTGTTATTCTCTAACAACTAAACATAAACTACTATCACTGCTCTGAGCATCAAGTCCATTTAAGAATGATCCAATTTTTAAAAGTCTGCTTTTCAGGATCTGCAGCTGAATTTTTCTCTTTAGCTGTGCTTTGCAGAATTCTACATGTCATCTGCTTGCTACTGAAAACTTTCAAACAACTGTAATATCTACTGACTCAACTTCTCTTTGTCTTCAAACAGTGTGAATTCTCTAGGTTCATTAATGGAACACATTGAAGAGGTGGAAGACATGTAACTATATCTGCAGCCTACTCTGTATGAAACAATGATAACATGGAATATCGTCAGTCACCTTTATTATCTGATTAATTATAGCTGGTTTTTGGTAGGTTGACTGGAAACACTGCCATGTACCATTGAGAGGAAAGGTTATCAATAGCTTATTTTCTTCCTTCCTCAAAATAATGGGGATGCCAAGATCTCTATTGAACTGACAGCTTCATATGCCAGAGGTAAGAAAACAGCATCAAACAAGCTTACATTTTAAACTCTGAAAAATACATCAATAAGTTACTGGTGTGAGTAAAGAATTTATGATAAAGCAAAGAAGTCATTATGCTGTTGGTGGCTTGGAGTAAAGAATAGAGGATCCAAATTGAATTTGGAAACATGCTTTTGTTCACAAAAAGTGAACATGTATTCTTCTACTATGAGTACTTCTGATGAAGAAATGTTTTTCTATATGTTGGAAATAAAGGGTTGTTTTGGTCATGGCAAATCAGAGCATATGTACAAGAAAGAGGGCAGAGTCAGACACACATCAAGCCAGACGTCCAAAGAAGAAACATGTAAGGAACACAGTTTAGCCATGGACCACATGGCAGACAGATTAATGGAAGTGGGTTGAGTTAGGATGAAGGAGCTAGCTAGCAATGTACCTAAGCCATAGGCCAAATAGCATAAAGTTAATATAAGTGTCTGAATCATTTGGGGGGAGGGTAGGGGGAAGCAGTGGCTGGCGGCTAAGCTGTCTGGGACAGCAGGTCTGTGGGTCTGGACCACTGGCCAGATGGGGCTGGAAACCTCATTGTAACATGCTCCACTGCATTTTTGGAACACCAAGAGGGAGCATCAAGACAGCCTTACTCTTTAATACTCCATGGAATAAAGACAAGGTGGGAAGCAAGAGGACAAAATCAAAATCAGCACCAACATTCTTCACAAAGTTCATCAACCTGAGAATAACCCTTGTCTAGGGAGCTACTGAGTAGCACCAAGAGCTTCCTCTCAAAACACAAAGCCAGTTTCACAAAAGGTTCATACTTCAGGGGCTGGGAGACTATGGCCTGCACAGAACCTTTGTTAATCCCACCAATCAAAAATAAAACCACTACCACAGTTTACAACCAAATTTGAAACAAGGTTTAATTACATACTAGCAAGGTGAATTGGCTCTGTCCAGGCCCAAACCTTCCCCTGCCCCCACCCCAGGAACTATCACAGAATTAAGTTTTGCATGGGCTTAGAAAGTAAAACCTATAATTTATTGCATTTACCACCAGGCACAATCAAGGGCAAGCATACACCTTTCCTGTCTATGTGCCACTTGACCACATGTGATAAAGCACATCTGCTACATATGGGTCAGACAAATTCCTTGAGGGGAGGGAAAACGGGGCTTGTTATCTCCCAGAAACAATAGCCTCTAGAATTTCAGAAACTATCTGTTCTTGGGCAAAGGAGCTTAGAGATCAGAGGCAATTTGTCTCATGGATCTCTAAGGCATAATAATAACAATATAAAAGGTAATTTTGGCTCTCATACTATCTCCTCTGAGTTCTCTGAACTCACTGGCATCTATGCCAAAGGATTTTCTTCTTTCTTTTTTTTATTTTTTAAAATGTCTTTTTTTATTCATGTATGCCCCTACTCCCCCTCCCTTCCCTCCTCCTAATCCCTCCCAGTCAGCCTTCAGCCTCCCTATTCCCATCATCTCATCCCCTCCCTCAAAAGGGCAAGAAATCTCAAGGTGGGTCAGCCTAGCATGGCACATCAACTCCAGGCAAGTCCAGTTTCCTCATCCCAAAGTCAAGACTGGGTTAGGTGTTCCTCTGCAGGAAATGGGCTCCAAGGTGCCAGCCCATGCACAGGAACACAGTTTGATCCCACCCCTCAAGGCTCCACATACTGTCCATGCTAATCGACAGTTGCCTACCTTTGAAGGGTCTAGCTCCTTTTCCTGATGGATCTCCAGTGACTATTCTTGATTCAGTGAGCTCCCCTGGAGCTTCAGCTAGCCATTGCTGTGGGAACTTTCCTCATAAACCCTCCTTTCTCATAGAGATTCTCCTCCCCTGTTCTGAGCTGGACCAGGAACTCAGCCCAGTGCTCAGCCATGGATCTCTGCTTCCACCTCTGTTCATTGTTGGATATAGGTTCTGTGATGACACTTAGAGTGGTTATTCATTTGATTATAGAGGAAGTCCTGTTTAGGCACCCTCTCTACCACTGTTTGGAGACTGGCCAAGGAAATCCTGTGAGTTCATAGAGGTTTCCATAGCATCCAGTCTCTTTCCTACCCCATTTTGACTTCCTCTATTGAGATATCCATCTTTTATTTTTTCTCTATCTTTGTTGCTCCTATCATTCTACCATCTCCTTCTGTCATTATTTGTTCCCAACTCTTCTTGATTGAGACCCCTATTACCCCAGTTTGCTAAGGAGATTTCTATTTTCTCTTCTTAGGGGAATCCCCAGATATCTCTCTTCGTTTGTTACTTCTGATCCCAAGCTGTTCAACAGTTGTGGTTTGCAGCTTGAGTATTCTTTGCTGTCTAAAATCCACTTAAGAGTGAGTACATCCCCTGCCTTTCTTTTGGAGTTTGTGATACCTCACTCAGGAGGATATTTTCTAAATCCATCTGTAGTAAGAGGTTTCTGGCCCGGACTTTCCGGGCCTAACCTCAAGGTCTAGACCCACAGACCTGCAGACCCACAGTCCTACAGAGACACACAGATGCCTTCATTAGTTTTTGGCTGATCAGCCTCAGGCCTAGGCATATCACATGCTAGCTCTCTACCCTTATTCTAACCCATGTCTCTTGTTCAGCCATGGGGCTCGGTACCTTTTCTTAAGGCATCATAGTTGTCCTTGGCTTCTTCCGGGCCTCTCTCTGGAATTCCCTCTGGTGTTCTGTTCTCAAGAGTTTTTAGTCTGGTAGCCCCACCTACACTTCCTGCCTGCCTTTGGCCAATCAGCTCTTTTTATTAGACCAGTGGGTGGGACTGTTACTTACCATGAGACAACACAATACCCCTACATCCATCCATTTGCCTGAAAAATTTAGGGTGTCTTTTTTTCTGATGAGTTGTACTCCATTGTGTAGATGTACAATAATTTGTTAATCCATTCTTCAGTTGAGGGACATCTAGGTTGTTTCCAGGTTCTTTCTATTATGAATAATGCTGCTATGAGCATAATTAACCTAATGCCTTTGGGGTACAAATGTGCATCCTTTGGATATACGCCCAATAGTGGTATTGCTGGATCCTTGGGGAGATTGATTCCCAGTTTTCTGAGGAATCACTATAATGCATTCCAGAGTGGCTATATAAATTTACACTTCCACCAACAAAGGAAGAGTGTTCCCCTTGTTCTGCATCTCTCCAGCATAGGCTGTTTTCTGTGATTTTGATCTTAGCCTTTCTGACAGGTGCTATCTCAAAGTTGTTTTGATTTGCATTTCTCTGATGGCTAAAGATGTTGAGCAACTTTTTAAGCCATTTGAAATTCTTCTGTTGAGAATTCCCTTTTTAGCTTTAAACTACATTTTTTAACTGGTTTATTTAGGTTTTTTTTGGGGGGAGGGGCTCCAGTTTCTTGAGCTCTCTATATATTTTAGAGATCAGTCCTCTGTCAGATTTAGGGTGGGTGAAGAACTTTTCCCATTCTGAAGGCTGTCATTTTATCTTATTGACTGTGTCCTTTGCCTTAAAAAAGCTTCTCAGTTTTAGGAGGTCCGATTTATTGATTGTTGTTTTTAGAGTCTGTGCTACTGGTGTTATATTTAGGAAGTGATCACCTGTGCCAATACCTTGGAGGGTATTTCCCACTTTCTTTTCTATCAAGTTCAGTGTAGCTGGGTTTATTTTGAGGTATTTTATCCATTTGGATTTGAGTTTTGTGCAGGGTGATAGGTTTGGGTCTATCTGCATTCTTCTACATATTACAAGCCAGTTATGACAACATTTGTTAAAGATAATATCTTTTTCTCCATTGAATGTTTTGGGCCTCTTTCAAACATCAGGTGTTCATAGGTGTGTGGGTTCATGTCGGGTCTTTGATTCAATTCCAATGATCCACACTCTGTTTTTATGGCAACACCGGGATGTTTTTATTAGAGTAGCTCTATAATATAGCTTGAAGTCAGGGATGGTGATTCTTCCTGAAGTTCTTTTATTGACCAGGATTATTTTGGCAATCCTGGGTTTCCTGTTATTGTAATTGACATTGAGTATTGTTCTTTAAAGGTTTGTAAAAAAAAAAAAAAAAAAAATGTGTTGGGATTTTAATGGGAATTGCATTGAATCTGTAAATTGCTCTTGGTAAAATTTCCATTTTTACTATGTTGATCCTACCTATCCAGGAACATGGGAGATCTTTCCATTTTCTGATATCCTCTTCCATTTATTTCTTCAGTGACTTAAAGTTTTTGTCAAACAGGTCTGTTACTTCTTTGTTTAGAGTTACTCCAAGATATTTAATGCTATTTGCAGCTATAATAAAGGGGGATGTTTCCTTTATTTCTTTTTCAGCCCTTTTATCCTTAGCATATAGAAGGGCTTTCGATTTTTGAGGTAATCTTGTACCCTGCTCCATTGTTGAAGATATTTATCAACTGTAGCAATTCTCCTGGTAGAATTTCGGGGATCACTTATTTGTACAATAATATCATCTGCAAAGAGAGTTTGACTTCTTCCTTTCGAATTTGTATGTCCCTAATGTTCTTTTGTTCTCTTATTGCTTTAGCTCAAATTTTGAGAACTATATATAATAGATAAGGAGTGAGAAGACAGCCTTGTCTTGTTCCTTATTTTAGTGGGATTGCTTTGAATCTTTGTCCATTTAGTTTTATGTTGGCTGTAGGTTTATTGTATAGCACCTTTATTATATTTAGGTATTTCCCCTGTATTCCTGATCTCTCCAGGACTTTTATCTTGAAGGAGTATTAGATTTTGTCTAAGGCTTTTTCAGAATCTAAGAAGATGATAATGTGTTTTGTTTTGCTTTCAATTTGTTTATATGATGGATGGCATTCACAATTTTTTATATGTTGAATCATCCCTGCATCTCTTGGATGAAGCCTACTTGATCATAGTGGATAACTACTTTTGATACATTGTTGGATTTGACTTACCAGAATTTTATTGAGTATCTTTGCATCAATGTTCATCAGTGAGATTGGTCTATAATTCTCTTACTTTGTTGCATCTTTGAGTGGCTTTCAATCAGGGTGATGGTGGCCTCATAAAAGGAGTCCTGCAATGTTCCTTCAGTTTCTACTCTATGAAATAATTTGAGGAGTATTGGTATTAGTTCTTCTTTTAATGTCTGGTAGAATTCTGCACTGAAACAATCTGGTCCTGGGCTATTCTTTTTTCTTCTTTTTTTTTTTCTTTTTTACCTGGGAGACTTTTAATAACATCTTCAATTTCCTTTAGGGTTATAGGTTTATTTAACTTCATTTTGCTAAGTGGTACCTGTCCAGAAAGCTGTCTATTTTTTTTTAGGTTTTCTCTTTTAGTGGAGCACAGATTTTCAAAATATGACCTGATAATTCTCTGGATTTCCTGAGTGTCTGTTGTTAGGTTCCCTTTTTCATTTCTGATTCTGTTCATTTGGATACTCTCTTTTTCTTAGTTAGTTTGGGTAAAGGTTTATCTATCTTGTTGACTTCCTCAAAGAACAAACTCTTTGATATATTGATTCTTTTGTATTGTTCTGTTTATTTCCATTGTATGGATTTCAGCCCTAAATTTAATTATTTCCTACCTTCTACTCCTTCTGGGTGAGATTGCTTCTAATTGTTCTTACAATTTCAGCTGTGCTGTTAAGTTTCTTGTGTGAGATTTCTCTAGGTTTTTCATATTTGCATCTATTGCTATGATTTTTCCTCTTAACACTGCTTTCCTTTTGTCCCAAAAGCTTGGGTATGTTTTGGATTCATTTTCATTAAATTCTAGGAAGTCTTTTATTTCTGTCTTAATTTCTTCCTTGACCCAGAGGTGGCTCAATTGAGAGTTGTTCAGTTTCCATGAATTTATAGGCTTTCTGTGACTTTTGTTGTTGCTGAACTCTAGATAATTGTAGGTATATTTCTTCAGATCATACTTCAAATATTAGTGTTTTTTTTTTCTTAAAAAAATAAAACCCTACTATTTTGAAAACTAGATAAATAAATAGGAGCTTTTAGACCATGGTGGTCTGATATGATACAAGAAGTTATTCCCAATTTTTGGTATCTATTGATATTTGCTTTATGACCAAGTATGTGGTCAGTTTTAGAGAAAGTTCCATGGGGTGCTGAGAAATATGAATATTCCTTTGTGTTTGGATGGAAGGTTCTGTATATATCTATTAAGTCCATTTGAACTGTAACATCTCTTAGATAACTTATTTCTCCGTTGAGTTTCTGTCTGGTTGACCTATCTAAGGTTGAAAGTGAGGTATTGAAGTCTCACACTATTAGTGTGTGGGGTTTGATGTGAGGTTTGTGCTTTAGTAATGTTTCTTTTATGTATGTAGGTGCCATAGTGTTGAGGCATACATATTCAGGATTGAGACTTCATCTTGGTGGATTTTTTATAAGATGAGTAAATAGTGTCTGTCCTGGTCTCTTTCAATTGATTTTAGTTTGAAGTCTATTTTGTTAGTTATTAGCATGGCTACACCAGCTTGTTTCTTGGGACCATTTGATTAAAAAGTCTTTTTCCCTATCCTTTATTCTGAGTCTGTGTCTGTCTTTGAAGTTGAGGTGTGTTTCTTGTATGCAGCACAGAGATGACTTCTGTTTTTGTGTCTATCATGTTAGGATGTCTTTTCATAGGTGAATTGAATCCATTGACATTTAGGAATTTTAATGACCAATGACTGTTATTTCGTGCTATTTTTAGTGGTAGCTTGTGTGTATTTCCCTTCCTTGAGTTTTTCTTCTGTGGGAGTATTGATTTTTTTTTTTCATCTCTGAATCTGGTTTCCTTAGTTTGGAGTTTCCCTTCTAGTGCTTATAAGGGTATTATGTTGTTCCATTGTAAAGAATTGTCCCAGTCACTGGTTTAATAAAAAGTGCTGATTGGCCAAAGGAAGACAGGAAGTGTGGGTGGAGGTACCAGACTCAAAAAACTCTGGGAACAGGAAGAACAGAGCAGAATGCCAGAGAGAAGCCAGAAGAAGCAGAGGACAACTATGCTGCCCTGAGAAAAGGTACTGAGCTGGACAACTATGCTGCTCTGAGAAAAGGTACTGAGCTGCATGGGTGAACAAGATAAGAGTCATGGGTTATATTAAGGGTAAAGAGTTAGTAAGTTATATGCTTGGGCCTAGGCCGATCAACCTAAAACTATTGAAAGCATCTGTGTGTCTCTGCAGGTCTGTGGGTCTGCAGGCCTAAAACTTGAGACTATGCCCAAAAGTCCGGGCCAGAAACCTCGTACTACAAGTGTTTTCTGTAGGGCTAGATTTGTAGATTGGTATTGCTTAAATCTTATTTTTTTCATAAAATATCTTCTTTATTCTATCTTTGGTGAGGGATAGTTTTTCTGGGTATAAGAGTCTTGGTTGGAAGCCATGTTCTTTTAGTGTCTGTATAACATCTGACCAGGACCTTCTTGCTTCATTGTTTCCACTGTATAATGAGTTGGGTGTTATTCTGATGGGTCTGTTATTATAAATAATTTGGCCTTTTTCCCTTGCAACTATTAGTATTTTTTCTTTGTTCTGTGGGGTTAGTGGTTTGATTATTATGTGGTGAGCAGACATTTTTTTGGGGGGGTAGGGAATCTAGTCTACTTGGTGTTCTGTAAGCCTCTTGAATCTTTATAGGCATTTCCTTCTTTAGATTGGGAAAATGTTCTTTTTGTTGGATATATTTTGTTGAATATATTTTCTGTGCCTTTAATCTGATATTCTTGTTCTTCGATTCCACTTATTCTCAGGTTTTGTCTTTTCATGGTGTTCCAGATTTCCTGGATGTTTTTTATTGTGACTTTTTGGGTTTCATTGCTTTCTTTAACTGACATATTTATTTTCACTGTTGAATCTTCCATTCCATACATTCTCTCCTCTATCTCATGCATTCTGTTGATTATGCTTATATCTGTGGTTCTGGTTCATTTCTTCAGGTTTTCTATTTACAGTATTGCCTTGGTTTGTACCTTTTTATTGTTTCTATTTTATTTTTTAGTTCCAGGAGTGTTTTTTTTTTTACCTGTTTGTTTTTTTTTTCTTGGTTTTCTTTATTTTCTTTCAGGAATTTGTTCATCTCTTCCAATTTGTGTTTGTATTTTTCTTCTATTTCTTAAGGGAGATTTTTATATCCTCTTTTAAAGCTGCTATTATCTTCATAAAGTTGTTTTTATGGTCATTTCCTTCTGTTTCCTCTGCATTGTTATGCTCAGATCTTGATGTTGTAGAACCACCAGCTTCTTCTGTTGGTGTTTTGCTGTTCTTTATATTGTTATATGTATTGTTGTACTGGCATCTGCCCACTGCTTCCTTGGTTCATTCTTAGTCAGCTCTTGGCTGGCTTTTAGTCAGTTGTGAGCCTGGGGGCTGGGTGTCTTCAGTAATTGCAGGGGCTGCTCTTTGTTAGCTGTAGGCCAAGGAGCTGTGTGTCTCTAGTTGTCACAGGGATCATTCTTGGTAGAGTCTTAGTTGGCTCTTAGTTAGCTCTTAGTCAGCTGCTGACCAGGAGGGTTCAGAGTTTTCAGTTGCTGGAGTATGATGATTCAGACTGTGGTTTGGGTGTGGTTTGACCCATGGGTCCCTCCAGCTGTGTTTTGCTTGGGATTGGGCTTGGCCATGGTGGGTGGGGCTCTCCTAGTTTTCTTTGGTTTAGGGAAGAGCTAAGTGTGGTTGGGGTGTCAGGGGCTGTGTCCCCAGGGCCTGGGTTCAAATACCACAGCCTCTGCTTGGCCTGAGGTTTGGGGTGCCATTCACTTCTTAGCTGTGGATGATGAGGAGGGAGGCTTATGGGCCTCCAGTTATCAGTGTGTGATGACACAGATTGTAGTTTGGTGGGATTTGGCCTATAGAATGTCCCTCGGGCTGTTTCTTTTACTTGGGATTGGGCTGGGAGAGGGGGTCTCTCCCAGTTTTCTTTGGTTTAGGGCAGAGCTGGGTGTGGTTGGAGTGCCAGGGGCAGTATTCCTGGCTGGAGTTCAGAGACCAAGGTCTCTACTTGGCCTGGGGGTTGGACTGTCACTCACCTCTAAAATCAGTTGTTTACTAAAAGGAATGCAGTACTGCCTTCTAAAAGACATTTGGGCAGGTGCTGCTGCCCAAGCTGGCCTAATAGCAGTTCCGTAGCACAGCAAGGTCCATGTCCAGAGAGTGCCAGAGAGGATGGCAACCTAGGACCTGGCAGGGTAGCAGGGTAAGGCTAGGCCTTTGCCATGTTGGAGTGGAAGATTGAAAAAGGCAGCATAGACTGCACTATACCTAGAAGAAAATGCCTACTCTTATAGTTCATGTTTTATCAAGCATCCTTCTAAATTTTGTCTTCTAGGACCTCATTTTACCCTCTGTCTGTTTATCTTTATGTATTCAGACATCAGGGACCTTCAGCTTCTTTTTTATGCACTGGAGATAAGCACGTTCACACTATTCAAATAATGGGTTGCTGTTGGTAACAGCTACCATAGTCTGGAACTTAAGCCTTGGATATGACATCTGTAATGACTTCAAGGCAAAATGGCTAAAGCATGCCAAAAATGCATACCATGCAACAGAGTTCACATGAGATGTATAGGAAAGAGCATTGCAGAGGGAGTCTCTGAGCCAGAAGAGAAGGAAAGGGGTGGAAAGAAAGCACTTTGTTTTGTAATGAGGTGTGTCAAGGGACTGTGTTCTGGTACATTGTAGATATTTTTCCCTCCTGCTGGTTTAATAAAACAATGATTGACCAGAAGGCAGACAGGAAGTGTGAGTGGGGCTACCAGACTAAAACAAAATTCTGGGAAGAAGAAGAACAGACCAGAGATGACAGCAGATACAAAGAAAAGAAGAATAGAATGCTGCTCTGAGAAAAGGTACCAACCCACATGGCTAAACAAGATAAAAATAATGGGTTGAGTTAAGTTGTGAGAGCTAGGAAACTATATGTCTGCACCATAGGCCAACCAGCATGTAATTAGTATAAGACTTTGTGTAAGTATTTGGGACCAAACAGTTGAAGTTGGTTTATTTGGGACAGTTGGTGTGGATCTTGGGGGTAGTCTGGGCCAGAAACTTATACTACAGGAATACAATGTATAAACATAGGGGAAGGGGCATGCCTTATGGTGACAGTGACTTGCAGCTGATGATGTTCTGCTCTTACTAGTCACTGAGAGCAGACCTTTAAAAATATCTGAATTCTAAAATTACACTCTTTGGGTTATTATAAAAGATGAGAAAATAAAAATAGAGCTATGGGTGGGGTGTCTTGCTCTTTTAGAGTTCTTCCTGTTATCTTGAGGCATAGACATCTTCTGGGTGCGGTTGCTCTTCACCATTGGGGCATATTTGGCAGTCTATGCCTCTAGCTTTGTGGCTAGCACATGGTAGTCTTGTAACGATAACTAATTGTTAGAGAATTTTTAAATTTGTCATTTGTCATTAGAGTAATGTAGAGAATAAGTTGATAATGCAGAATGCAGTTAGTATAAATAATACATCAAGAAGAGGGGTCAGGAAGGAATATATCACTTCCACATGGTGTTCTTAAGGGCCCAGGGGCTGGATACATCAAGATGTTCCTATATTTTTTGAAACTTTGTTTGATGTTGTGAGATTTTGTTTCCTACTGTACCAGATTGGTTGACCTAGAAGCCTCTTCTTCCCCTTTCTCCAGGGATGAGCAATCAGGATTTATTTTCTCTGCATTTTATTTGTGCCCACTGGGTACGTGGATGTTGGGGGTTTAAGGGATGATACAGTTAACTAACAATGCCTGTTTCCCACCTGGGATTCTATGGATTCTGAATGGAGACCCCCACACAGCAGGGTGTAGTAGGAGGTTTCTGTCCTGGACTTTCGGGCCTAACATCAAGGTTTAGGACCCACAGACCCGCAGCCCCACAGTCCCGCAGTTCCGCAGTCCCGCAGTCCCACAGTCCCACAGTCCCACAGTATCACAGAGACACACAGATGTTTATAATAGTTTTCAGCTTATCAGCCTAAGGCCCAGGCATATAACTTGCTAGCTCTCTACCCTTCATCTAACCCATGACTCATCCTGTTCAGCCATGGGGCTCGATACTTTTTCTTAGAGCAGCATAGTTGTTCTCTGCTTCTTCTGGCTTCTCTGTGGTGTTCTCTCTGGCATTCTTCTCTGGGATTCCTGTTCTCAGAGTTTTCTGAGTCTGGTAGCCCTACCCACACTTCCTTCCTGCCTTTGGCCAATCAGCACTTTTTATTAAACCAGTGAGTGGGACAATTATTTACAATGAAGCAACACAATCCCCCTATAGCAGGGTCTCACTCTTGGGCCCTGGATTAGACACAAATCACACCCAAACAACTGTTTTCATAAAAATATCTTTTATTAATCAGAGAAGAAAAAAGTGATTGCTTTCTGACCCAGGGGAAAAAAAACAGCAGCAAATGATCTTGCAGTTGTAATTCTTAAAAGCAGAAGGGGAAGTCTGTGTTAGAATGGGCTATGATGAGGTATTAAAGAAGATAGGGGAGAAGGGAAAGGGGGCAGGGATATTTGTCCTGGAGGTACAAAGGATTGCTTCTGGATAAAAAGAGACAGACCTGGCACATAGGCAAATGTAGGTTTTCAAAGAAAAAGGCAGAAATTTCCTGTTAGAATGACATGTTGAATTTTAATTTGGCATGTTAATTAGGTTATTCTAAGGAGACTCTTGATTGCTGGACTTCAGTAGTCAGCTTTAGGTGGAGGAAGTGGCCACATAAAGGAATAGACCTTAGTGGCTAGCTTTAAGAACATGATTTGATGGTTTCTGGCAAAGCAGAGGAAATAGGAGAGAAGGGCAAGCCCTTCTGGAGCTACATGCCTAAATAGGTGAATGTTCCTTTATAGGAAATAGAAGAAAAAGGCTCCATTTTGTTGACAGGAAGGGAGTTGGAACAAAAATTCAAATGTGGATGATGGTATTGGCAAGACCAGTATGGGCAGCCTCTATGTCTGTCTGCTCAGTCCTTACAATAATCCTTTTTTATAGTCACAGAAGAATGAGAGAAAAAAGGTCAGAAAACAAAGCAGGGAGGGTGGATATAGCAGTAACAGGAATTCTAATTGGCTTCTGATAGCCAACTATGGAACAATTTCCCAATCCTATTTGGAAAGAATGTTTGTTATAAGTGAGGGTTTGTGAACTTTGAGTCTCCATATGTAAGAGTTTCCCTGGACAGAAGCAGACAAGAGTCTATGTTCAATCCAGCAGAGTTGAGCTGTACTCATTCTTCTGGGATCAGGGAAAAGAAGGCTGATCTTGGAGTCATTTGAAATAGAAGAGAATAGGGTTCTATTGGGGATGTTATACAGAAAAAACAATTGTCTTAGGTCAGAAGAATAAAGGACTTGAGATTGAATACATGAATCTAGGTCCTCAAAACTCAGAGCTATGGTGGTTACAAGAATTACGTTGAATGGGCCCTTCTATTTAGGGAGAAGGATGAGGGACGTAGGTCAAGAGGGCAGAAAAGAACTTGACATTACTTTAATCTCATAAGAAGTGGCACCATTAGGTTTGGCTTTGTTGGAGAAAGTACATTACTTTGGGCACGGGCTTTTGGGTGTCTTCTGCCCACAATACTGTCCACTGTCAGTTGACTTTTTGTTGCCTGAAAGATGTAGAGCTCTCAGCTATTACTCCAGAACTATCTCTGCCTACACATCACCATGCTCTTCATTATGGTGATAAGAATTGAACTTCTAAAAGTGTGAGCAAACTGCCCTAATTAAACATTTTCTTTATAAGAATTACCATGGTCATGATGTCTCTTCATAGTAATAGTAACTCTAACTAAGACAGACCTGATCTTCAATCTTGATTGGGTGCAAAGGAAGGTCTCAGTTGGTATCCTAAGACTATAAGGACATAATCCTCTTTTCCTGTTATATAGAGGAAGAAGGGAGTGTTAGGTCTAAAAGATGTAGTACTGGAGCCTGGAAGAAAACCTATTGGGCCTTCTGAAAGGGCTTGGCAATGGGAGTGAGAAGGGGTCATGTGAGGGGCCAAGGGCTGCTTCATATAGAGGGAAGGCATGGAAGGGGTGCAGGAGCATAAGAAGCCAGCTATATCTACGAATGATAAAATACTCTCTTTTGGGCTGAGAGGGAGTATATAAGAGCTTTTCTACCCAAAGCTTTGTGAGTTGGGCTAGTGATTAGTCCCAAGTAGGACCTTAGATGGTGAAACTCTATAGCTCTAGTGGAACAAGAAATTTAAAACAGCAGAGGTTTTAGTATGGCTAATTTGTAGAGATGGACTACAAAGGAGAAGGTGATTTACATACATTTAGATGTGATAACAGACAGAGTAGAACAGAGATCAGAAGCTATTCAAATAGGTATGGGCTGTCCTGAATTCCCAAGTGAAGCAAAAAAATATTTTGTGACTAGATATTGAGGGGAATAAAGAAGAAGGCATCCTTAAAATTCAGGACTGAGAAATACAAAGTCCCGGGAAGATGGGAATAATTGTTAAGTAGGACAGGATAGACAGGATAGAGCAGGAGTACTGCACAGTTGATCAGATTGTAAACAGGCAATAGTTCACACTGAGCTCTCAACTGCAAAGTAGGGTGTTCAAGGGAGGAGATATGGGTTAATTTTTTTTTTTTATTGAGGAGGTCAGAGATGATTGGATTAAGTTCACTGCAGCTTCAGATCAAGAGTGGGGACTGGACTTGGGTGATGTGCTGGGTAGGGCTCTATAATTGACGATAATGAGGAAAAGGCAGTTAGCAACAGGAATTTTGGATATTTCAGACTTGAAAGTCTACCTGGAAAATTGATAAAGGAAATGACTTGTTGAAACTAGTAGGTTGGCTGTCTAGGAGATGGAGAAGAGCTGCTGGTGAGCTTGAGGCAAGGCAAATGAGGAGAGTGAAGAAAATAGAGGCTTCTAATTTGGCTCCAAGTAAGAGCATGACAGTTTTGTACCACTAAGGAAGACAAAGTGAGAGGAACACCTATGAAAATGCAATTGAGCTGGTGGGTCTGATAAGGTTGGTAAAGCTGTCCTCCTACTCTGACACAAAGGAAACAAGGAGAGGTGAATCCCCAAGTTCCCTCAGTACTGAGTATTAATTGGCATTGGTGTCTAGAAGGAAGGCATAGATGGTCCTGATACTGTAATGACTGCCTGTAGCTCCCTGTCATAGATGACAGTGGTTGGGCCAAGAGAGCCAGGGCCCCTTAAATAGTCCCTGGAAAGACCTAAAACATTGACTGAGGGGATATATGGGTGTGATATATCTGTACCACAAGGGAAAGGGAAGCAGTTAGCAGCTCAGTGTTACTCTTGACGACCTTTAGATATGGCCAGGGTGGCCTGCAGGGATTAGAGCAGACTCAGATATAGTGACCACCCCTAACCACATTTGAAGCTAGGACATGATGATCTTTCAGCCTTAGGCAGCAAAAGAGCCCAGGAAGTTTCTGAAGCTGGTTGAATGGCCTTGGTCAGCATTTGGTATTTTTTAATTAAGGGCTTTTTCATCTTTCCAATAGTATACTTTAATTTCCAGTGTAAAAACTTCATCCTGTGTGGCTTGGGGTCCTCTCTCCAGACATTTAAACTTGGCCATAATGTTAGGAAACTCTGGGAAAAGAAACAGGTCATGAATTGTTTATTCTCTGGGTTTTCAGGGTCTAGTTTGGTATATTGTAAGTGGGTATATCTCTTCCTGAGGTCTAGGAAATGAGACCAGTTTTCATGTTTTACCAGGAAGACCTCTTGGGGTTTCTCATAGTTAACTGGTTTTCTAAGGGTAACCTTATAGAGACCAGTCAGAAGGCAAACTGTAAATTGATCTCTAGCTAAAATGCCATCTGGGATATTGTAGTCACATTGGAGATGGGGTGAGGGGGAGGAAGCATTTCAACTCCAGCTAGATGTGCTGTGTTCAATGAATATTATCTGAATGTGCTCTATCCTTCTCCCAAACTCTCCTATACCCTTTGGATAGTCGGTGGTTAGTTAGAATTATTTATGCCACTGTTGTACCCATGTTGAGGGATGCCCAAAGACCATCAGGGAGCTGGATTCTCTTGTAAATGCCCAAGGGCCATTAATTCTTTTGGAAAAGTTCAAATGAACCTAGGCCTAAACCTTTTGTTCTGGTACAATGGACAATTTCAGCCTCTAGCCCAGAGGTGAGGGTTTGGGGGTTTTGTTTTATTTTTTAAAGAAAAGCATATGTAAGTGGTGTGCTATACATCTTGGCATTTCAGGATTGGGTAAAGAGGTATGGGGTACAGTAACTAGTGGCTAGACTTTCAGAGCAAACCCAAGCCCTGAATCTATTGGCTGTCAAGTACATTCCTGAGATTCTTCCCAGATTCTTAGACCCTTGGTCCTGCCATCAAGCATTAAATGATCTTCCCCTGCAATAAAGTTTTGTAACATAAAATCTATGCCTTCACATTTTCTTCCATCTGACTGGTCCCTGAGAGTTCCTATCACAGGACTCTCCTGTCTCTAGTTCTATCTAGATCTGACTCCAAAGTGCACATGGACTTCCCAAGGCCCCTGTATCAGCAGGCAAAATCATCAGTACAAGCCACAATACCGCTTTGAGAGGGTTGTCTGGATCTTTCAAAGCTTCCCAGTCTTCATACTGGAGATTTTCCTTGAATGTGAAGGGATCTGCTGGCCTGGCATGGGAATGGTAGATCCAGGTGGCTATGCTGTCAACCTAGATGGCTGTGGGCATGGTCAGAAGAATGATGTAGGGTCCCTTACACATGGGTTTCAATGACCCTAGGCAATATCTCTTAATGTGAACACATTCCCCTCAGTGAAGTCTGTGGGGTTCAGGGGGAACACTAGATTCATAAAGGGTCCTGAGCTTGGGACACACTTCCTTGTGGGTTCATTGGGCCTCTCACGTAGCATCAAGAGGATCTTGGTCATCTAGTTCTGCCAGAAAAATCTACCTTGAGGTTGTGGATGATGAAGAATGGGATGCCAAACATAATTTCAAATGGGTTTGGCCTCATCTGATAAGGGGATTTCCTGGTCCTGAATAAGGCTAAGGGAGTCTGAGGCTAAGTGCACCAGTCTCCAATATCAATATAGTTAGGGTCTGTTTTAGAGTATGGTTTATCCTTTCTACTTGCCCTAAACTCTGGGGTCTAGATACACAATGCAACTTCCAAGAATTCCCCAGAAAGATGGCTAAACTCTGACTTACCTGGAACATAAAAGCTGTTCCATTGTTTGACCCTATCATAGTCAGAAATTCGTACCTGGGAAAGATGCCTTCAAGTAACATCTTTGCTACCACCTGTGTTGTTTCATATTTGGCAGGAAAGGCTTTTGTCCATCCTGAAAAAGTGTTTAACAAAACTAACAGATACTTGTAATTATACTTGCCAGGTTTTAGCTCAATGAAACCCACTTCCCAGTAGACCCCAGGCTTCTTTCCCCTGAGTCAGAGACCCAGGGTTTTCAGGGTTGGCAACAGCATTGTGAACTGACAGGCTTTGTAGTTGATGACAATGTTTACAATAAGGTCCTGCATTCTCCATGTTCCCATATGAGAGGATCAATGGATCTTGGTAAATGATCTCTTTCCCAGATGCTCAGGCAGGGTGATTTTACTATCTGCAGATTTCCACCACCCATCTGTGCACTGAGTCATGGGGAGGTTCTTGATTCAGGGAAAATCCTCCTTAGCATACTCAGGACTCTCTGGTAGACTGATACCCCAGGGTCCACCAACACATGTACAAAAACTACATCAGTCTGGAGTGCCACCTCCAGGTGGTTCTGTCCGACAGACTGGTTGCCCCTTGAGGCAGGTCCTCCCCTCTCTGGTGCTCTTGGCAACAGACAATGGCCAGTTTCTTGGATAACTGCAGATCTTGAAGGAGGGGCAGGATCTCATCTTGATTTTTGATGCCTTTTCCTTCTGAAGTCAGCACTCCCCTTTCTTAGTATATTGCCCCATGCACATGTGCTATGGCAAGAGCAGGCCAAATGTCAGTGTATATGTTAACCTCCTGCCCTTGCCCTAATTATAATACCTTAGTTAAGGCTATCAACTCCAGCAGTTAGGCAGACATCCCAGGTGGCATTGGCTCTGTAATGGCAACTGCCACTCCCACATACCTTTGATTGTCCTGCACAAAACTTCTGCCATCAGTATATCAGGCAACCTCTGCATTGGGCACAGGATGCCCCACAAGTCTGGCCTAATACTGCTGTGTACTTGGGCTAGGATCTCAGAGCAATCAAGCAGTGGTACTTCCAGGTGTGGATTGGGCAGATCCAAGCAGTAGAATAGCCAGATTCAGAGCTGAGAGCACCTGGAAAGTTATTTTGGCAGAGTTAAGCAACAGAGTCTGATAACGAGTCATTCTGGCATTGCTCAGCCACCAATCAGGGGGCTGCTTAAGAATGCCTTCAAGTGCATGGGGGTGGTTATGGTGAGTCTCTCTACCGAGGTCAACTTGTCACCACTCATGACCAGTTGATCCAAAATTACTATTGTACAGAGGCAAGGTGGCCATCCAAAGTCTCTCACCCACCTGGCAGTAGTAGCTGTGGGAATCCCAAGTTCTATCTTTTTCCTTATGTCTGAAAGCCACCCACCACTGTCCTTCCTTCAGGATATATCTCAGGTATGTTGTCTGCCGCTTGCAGATTTGGGCCTTCTTGGCTGGGGAGTTGATGTGGGAATGCCTTTCTGTATGCTGTGAATATCAATCTTTAAATAAAGGAGCTGTTTTGGTCCATGACAGATATGGTATAAAAAGTAGGAGGGGAAATCACAGCATAAGTAGTTGAAGCAGGGTGGGAGTCAGAAGCCCGAAGGAGCAACATGTAAGGAACACAGGTGAGCCATGGGCCATGTGGCAGATAGATTAATGAGAATGGGTTGAGTTAAGATGTTAGAGTTAGCTAGCAATGTGCCTGAGCCATAGGCCAAATAGCATGAACTTAATATAAGCACTGAATTATTTGGGGGGGGCTAATCAGTGGCAGGTGGCTAAGGGGTCTAGGAATACAGGTCTATGGGTATGGACCGCTGGCCACCCAGGGCAAAAAAACCTTATTTACTACAGGGAATGATATGCTAGGTTCCCCAGGATCTGCAATAACGGCTCTGTCCCAGCCAGGCAGATCTTTGGTCTGTGGCTACAGTCAGCAAGACATATGAAAACTGCAACAGACTGATTTCTGGGTTCTGGGTTTGGTACTCTCCCAGGTCCTCAGGCAGAGCTTCACTGAAGAAGGTTGTGGGGATTTAATAAAGTTTCAAACATTTTGGAGATATAAGAGGGAATCTACCCACAGTCTATGTGGGGGGTTAATAAAAGCTCCAGAAGTCACAGAGCTCTAAACACAGTCAGTCTAGGAAAATCAGAGTGGTGATTCAAGCCTTTAATCCCAGCACAGGGAGTATCCTGGGAGTGGTGACCTACACCCTTAATCCCAACTGAGTCAAGGTCACTTCAGATTATAGAAGGAATTCTAGGCTCCCAAGCAGGTGTGGTGGGGCCATGCCTTAATTACTGAAGGAGTACTAAGGCAGGATTGAAACCCAGAGGAAAGCCATTCCAAGGGAATGGAGGCTGAGGAAGCTAGAAGACAGCTGGGTAAGATTTGACTGTGGTATTTATTCCCTCTAGTATCTCCAACTTCTTCAGAGATCTATCCCTGAGTCTCATTCTTTCATGCGACAATTGGTGTCCAACTTTGGGGCACTAATTTCTCTCCTTCCTACCCAAAAAAACCACACTTGCCAGCCAGAACAATACATGGCCAGAGGAGTAATTACTAGCGGCTAGGCTTTCCATTCCCGGTTAGCCTCCAGCCTTAGGCAGACCGGCCACACATGTTTCTGTTTCACCATCATCTAGGTAAGTCTTTCAGACAGTGGCCTCTTTCTCCTAGTGGGTTGTTTCTTTTTCCTTTTTGGACCCCTCCTTGGGTTGCTTTCACACTAGGTAGCTGCCCCACTTCACAATCATCAATGGACAATAACAGTAAGTAACTCATTTTAAAAAAATAGGTAATTTGTTTAAAGCAATAAAGGTTATTAGTCATATTTTAACCTCTCATTAAATGATTTGATATTCAAACCAGTAAAGGAAAACATAGATAAGATAGATGGAAATATCATAATGTTTATCATACTATTTACTATGAATACTTATTGTTTGATATCACAGAAAAAGTTGACTAATGTAAATCCAAAGAAAAAGGTCTTTAAAAAGCCTGCTGAGAGAGGACACAAAGATGCTCAAATTCAAACAGAGGAATATGAAGAACCAAATTAAGCAAGGACATCTAAAATTAGACAAAAACAGGCAACATTATTATACCCAGTAACCTTTAAAAAAAAATGAAGGATGAAAAAGATGAAAGAGAAGCTAGCTGGGCTCCAGTAAAAATATTAGAATTACAGAGAGTAAAGGAAGCAATTGTATCATATGGGATGCATTCACCATTTGTTAAGCAAATGCTCATCTCCTGGTCATGCTGTAACCAAGTCACCCTTAAAGATTGGTTGGATATGGTTACAGCCATACTTGAGGCAGGGACACTCATGCAATTCAAGTCATGGTGGAGGGAGGAGGCTAAAACAATAGAACAGAGAAACAGGGCCAGAGGCATAGAAGTCTCTCAAGACTAACTCCTTGGGGAAGGAGATTATGCTGATATTGAAAGGCAGTCATTATACAGTGACCATCTTCTGGATTTATTTCACATGGCATCTTTAAATGCTTGGGACCATGTTGGGGTATTGTGTTATTTCATGGTAAATAACTATCCCACCCACTGGTTTAATAAAAAGAGCTGATTGGCCAAAGGCAGGCAGGAAGTGTAGGCAGGGCTACCAGACTAAGGAAATCTCTGAGAGCAGAGTGCCAGAGGAGCATCAGAGAGAAGCCAGAGGAAGCCGAGGACAACTATGCTGCTCTAAAGAAAGGTACCGAGCCATATGGCTGAACAGGAAGAATCATGGGTTAGATGAAGCTAGCAAGTGATATGCCTGGGCCTGAGACTAATCAGCCAAAAACTACTGAAAGTGTCTGTGTGTCTCTGTGGGACTGCGGGTCTGTGGGTCAGCGGGTCTGTGGGTCTGTGGGCCTAGACCTTGAGGTTAGGCCCTAAAGTCAGGGCCAGAAACCTCATACTACAGGATCGCATTGAAGAAATAGAGGAAAAAAGTGAAACATTTACAAAAGTAAATCAAAGTCCCAAAGAAACTTTTACAGATTTTTTGCACAGATTAACCACAGCAGTAAACAGAATGGTAGTGGACTCAAAAGCCAGACGAATAATCATCAAATCACTGGCTTTTGAGAATGCCAATGCACAATATAAAAAAAAAAATACTTATACCTTTAAAAGCAAGGACAGCACCTTTGGAGGATTGGATTCGTGAGACAATTAATATGGAGTCTTATGACAGTGATAATAACTGGGTAGGAGAGCTTATTTCAATTGGTATAAGAAAAATCAAAATGTCAAATGTTATTATTGTGGAAGGGAAGGTCACATAAAAAGAGATTGTAAACAAGGCATTCCCAGAAACAATGCTTTTGGTAGGAATAACCCCAAGAGAACACCCCTCCCTTCTGGAATATGCAGAAGGTGTGGAAAAGGAAAACATTGGACTAATGAATGCAGGTAAACAAGTAACAGACAAGGGAACTTTCTGCCCTTGAGAAATGCTCCAAGGGGGCTTTCAAAAACGCCTAGGTCAGGTAACTTTCTGCTCTCTGGAACCACCCCAAGGGGGCTTTCAAAAGCCCCCATATCAAGTTCAATCCAGTCTTACCCTGCCATTGTAGAGGAAACACCTTCCCAGAACAACTAAAAAGGTTAAAACCTATTTTAAAAAGACGCACTAACTGGAAGAATAGAAAATTTACAGAAAAAGAAAAAAATCCAGAAAAAATATAAAGCAAATATTTTGGCAAACTTCTATCAATGAGCAAATCCCAAAATTAAAAGTACAGATAAATGATGTTATTATTGAAGGCTTATTGGACACGGATGCAGATGTATCCACAATTTCACCTGAGTCATGGCATCCAAGTTGACCCCTTCAGGAGGTAAATGTTCAGTTTTTGGGTATTGGGTGGATATCCCAGGTAAAACAGATTGCAAGATGGCTTGAATGTATAGGACCAGAAGGACAGAGAGGAATATTAAAGCCATATGTGGCTGATGTTGCTATAAATTTATGGGAAAGAGATTTACTGCAACAGTGGAACATGCAGATTAATATTCTTCCAAATACAGAAATAAGCCATGATCTAGCACATGGTTCCAGAAGAAATATGAGAAGATATGAGAAACAGTCACAGACTATTCAGGTTATAGAGAAACAAGGCAAAACAGCTGCTGATCTTTCAAAAACACCCACAGCACTACCTCTAAAATTGCTAACAGAGAAGCCTATATGGGTTCATCATTGGCCTCTAACAAAAGAGAAATTGCAAGCCTTAGAGCAGCTGGTACAGGAACAGTTAAATGCTCAGCATATAGAAGAATCAACCAGCCCTTGGAATTCTCCTGTATTTGTTATTAAGAAGAAATCTGGAAAGTGGAGAATGGTAACAGACCTAAGGGCTTAAATAGTGTGCAAAAGTTGTTACCTGAAGCTCAGAAAGAACTGGCTTTGGTGGAAAAAAAATTACAAGAGGCACATGTGGATTGTGTGGATCCAGACCTCAATTGCATTCTAGTTATCTTGCCTTCTAATCATACTCCTACAGGAATTTTAATGCAAAGGGAAAATGTTATATTGGAATGGATATTTCTTCCACATAAACCAAGCAAAAAGTTAAAAACATATGTGGAAAAGATTTCTGAACTTATTTTTAAAGAAAAATTAAGACTTCGTCAATTGACAGAAATGGACCCAGTAGAAATTGTTGTACCTTTAACTAATGAAGAAATTGACCAATTATGGGTAGAAAGTGAACCTTGGCAAAGAGCCTACAGTAATTTTTTGGGAGATATTAACAACAAATATCCTAAAAGCAAAAGAATTGAATTTATGAAGAAAACTAATTGGATTCTCCCTCATATTGTATGAGATAACCCAATTTCCGGAGCTCCTACATTTTAAACTGAAGCAAACAAATAAGGAAAGGCTGGTTACAAATCAGAACATCTAAGTAAAATGACTCAAAGCCCTTATAATTCTGTTCAAAAGTCAGAATTATATGCCATCATGATGGTGCTAATGGACTTTACAGAACCGCTTAACATAGTCACTGACTCTCAGTATACAGAAAGAGTTGTTCTGCATACTGAAACAGCTGATTTTAATGATTAATCAGAATTAACTTCATTATTTATTCAGTTACAAGGAATAATCAGGACTAGAAATCATCCCTTCTATATAACACATATTCGATCCCATACAGGTCTGCCAGGTCCTTTAGCACAAGGTAATGATGAAATTGATAAATTATTAATAGGAAATGTACTTGCAGCCTCAGAATTTCATAAAAAGCATCACGTTAATTGCAAAGGATTAAAAAAAGATTTCTCTATCACTTGGGAACTAGCCAAAATAATTGTAAAAAGGTGTCCTACCTGTTCTTTCTATAACCAAACTCCATTGCCAGCAGGAACTAATCCTAAAGATATACATAGAAATGAAATCTGGCAGATGGATGTATTTTATTATACAGAATTTGGTAAATTAAGATATGTCCATCATACAATAGATACATTCTCAGGACTTCAATGGGCAACTGCTTTGAGTTCAGAAAAGGCTGATTCTGTAATCTCACATTTGCTAGAAGCTATTCCCATCATGGGAATACCTGCACAAATAAAGACTGACAATGCTCCAGCATATGTCTCTACTAAAATGAAACAATTTTTTGCTTATTATAATATAAAGCATATTACAGGAATACCACACAATCCTACATGGCAAGCAGTCATAGACAGATCAAATCGAACTTTAAAGGATATGTTAAATACACAGAAAGGAATAACAAAGACCCCCCAGAGATAGACTACATAATGCTTTATTAACTTTAGATTTTCTCAGTGCTAATGAGAAAGGAACAACAGCTGCTGAAAGGCATTGGACTATAGAAAAAACAGCTGAGCTAAATCAGCCTGTTTACTTCAAAGATGTACTAACCTCTGAATGGAAGCCAGGGTATGTGCAACGTTGAGGAAGGGGTTTTGCTTTTATTTCCACAGGTAAGGAAAAGATATGGATACCATCAAAATTAATAAAGACTTGAACCGAACTGGAGATACTTCATGAAACTTAGAATTGATAGCTCTTCAACCTATATTACAATTCTTTCAGTTGTAAATAAAAGCAAAGGGTCGGGGCAGGTTTCTGTTCTTGTCTTTACAGGAAACTGGAAATACCCATCTTCAAGAAGTTAAAAGGCCTTGGACATCCAGACATCTAAAGCAAAAAAGAGGCTATCCAGGAAAATTTGCAAACAAAAGAATATGGTAACTATTGGTACCAGTATACTTTGATAGGGCAAAATCTCATTAATTAAATTTTACAAAATTTTTTATTATTTAAAGTCCCAGCTTAATTATAATTTAAAGCTGGCTTTAGAGTTGGATTGTGGCTCTCTCCTTCTCTATACTCAAGCATACTTGTTAAAGGAAAATAAAAAAAAATCTCTGTATTGTATCAGAAGAGCCACCTGATATGGGACAGAAGAATAACAAAAAATAGGGACTATTCTATTGTTACTAATCCTATGCTCAATAAATTTTTATATGTTTAGTTTCCTGTACATTGTGTTGGTTTTAGTCTCTTATCAGTTTTCTGCAGTGATCCAGGACAAGGCCTAATTGTGAAATATCCAAAAGGAAGATGGGGCCCCACAACGATGGTTTCACATGAACTCTGACAAAGCCACTAGGCTGAAAAACACCAATCAAAGATCATATTTGGACTACAAACTGCTCATGACAATTTTGTAGCAGCTCAATGAGATGAACCAGCTTCAAAGACTACTATGGCCAGGACTTCAGACAAGCTGTGTGCTTTCCTGTTATGCAGTGACTGGACAACAAATGACACAGCTACTTATTTCAGGACTTGACATTTAACAAAACTTTTCTTTTCAGGATCCCCAAAAGATGCCATCACCCCCAGTCAGCAGGAAGTCAAGTTGAAAACAGAGCACCCACACTCCCAAGTGGTGGGGTGGGTTGGTTTTGGTTCCCAAGTGGTGGGGTGGTTTAGTGTTGGTTGTTCAATCAGTTATGGATGATTGTTTAGGTTAATTGGTTAAAAATTGTTCATGGTTATGGTTAGAAAAAAGTTAAACAAGAACGATTAGATTCAAGATTTGTGTTTAAAAAAAATAGAAAGAAAAAGGGGATACAGATAGATAGTATATAAGGATAGATTATGGAATCTTCTTTTAAAAGGATTTACTAGCTTCAAATATTATATATTGCATTGGTTTTCTGTATACAAATTGTGCATTTTGAGATTAATGGTGTCATTGTACAAACATTTCTATGCTTGTTTCAAGTAGTATACTTAATCAGTTTATCTATCATTGTAATCCAAATTGCTAGTCCATGAAAGTTTTTATTTCCAATTAATTAGAATATAAAGCAATTCAAGTGAGTAGTTAGACATTACATGCAGACATAGTCATGTTAGATATGTTTTCAAGGTCAAACAAATATATTTTAGATAAACAGGTCTTCAAAAATTTCAGAGATCCATAGAATGTGGCATTTAAAATATTTTTAGAATTTAAAGACTTTTCTGGATAGTGAGACAGGTCCGCTCCTGGCAGCCCCAATATACTTCAAGAGAAAAAAGGGCATTAAAGAAACTCCATATGGAGTCTACTTTCCTTGTGGCAATGAACAAGCTGAGATGGTCATTCAGGTTCCTGTTTTTCAGAGAAAACTGTCAGAGATGGCCCGTGGATGGTGTGAGGTGGTAGCGACCCCTAGCATGCTGGGCCTGGATCTTCTTGAAGTTGGGTTGGTTGGGAAGGCAGTCCAAAGTGGTGGTAAACTCCATCTAAAGCTAAATACTGGCACAAGACCAATAACCAACAAGTACCGCAAGGAAAAGTTGAAAAGAACTTTGAAGAGAGTCTTCAATCTTCAGGACACAAGGAGAAATGTCTGAACTACACAAAAAAGGACAGAGCAGATTTTCTGCTTCATTGAGATGAAAAGAGACTCTGGGCCTGTAGGCTGAAGATGGATGCCCCAACTTTATAAAGGAACTTTGGATGACTGTCCAGGCAGATAGATATCATCTCTGTTATTTCTAGTTTTTGGAAGTTGCTTGCACTTCTTGGTTATTTGGGTAAATATTATTTCTTTATTGGGTCTCTGAGGTAGTTGAAGATGAGATAGTTATACTTACAATTTTCTAATGACAGTTTTAGAAAAGAAACTTTGAAGTTAAAGCTTATAAGTTTTAGAGACATCAAAATAATAGCTTTTAGTTAGAAAGGAAATGAATTAGGTATAATCCTTTGGACCCATCAAAATAGGATAATTAATGAAATATTTTCTTGGAATTGTCAATTGTTAATGGACTGAACATTACTCATTTATTGTTTGTATATATTGTATATAATTATTGTACCTATTGTATATTGTTTTTCTTATATTAGCAATCACCTTTTTTTTAATTTGACACAGAAGGGGATATGTGGGGATTTAATAAAGTTTCAGAAATTTTGGAGATATCAGAGGGAATCTACCTACAGTCTATGTGGGGGTTAGTAAAAGCTCCAGAAGTCCCAGAGCTCTAACCACAGTCAGTCTAGAAAAATCAGAGTGGTGATTCAAGCCTTTAATCCCAGCACAGGGAGTATCCTGGGAGTGGTGACCTACACCCTTAATCCCAACTGAGTCAAGGTCACTTCAGATTATAGAAGGAATTCTAGGCTCCCAAGCAGGTGTGGTGGGGCCATGCCTTAATTACTGAAAGAGTACTTAAGACAGGACTGAAACCCAGAGGAAAGCCATTCCAAGGGAATGGAGGCTGAGGAAGCTAAAAGACAGCTAGGTAAGATTTGACTGTGGTATTTATTCTCTCTAGTATCTCCAACTTCTTCAGAGATCTATCCCTGAGTCTCATTCTTTCATGCGACAGACGGTATGGGAGGTTTTAAATCCAAAGCATCTCTCAGTTTTTCTTCTTCCTTTCCAGCTGCCAGACATCTAAGTTAACCCCACAACTCTTCCAATTTCACAGTGGCAGCCAGTTGCACACTAGCAATGCACTGAGTCCCATGCCACTCTTTTTAAATTTATTTTTCCTCTTACACTACTTTTCATCATGTACTTACTCAGCCGCCTTTACTAAATCTCCAACATTCTCAATAAATACCAAAGTGATAGCAGCATCATTTTTTTGGCCCCTAGTATTGTAGGGCATATACCTCCTGGAGGCCTCATATATGTGTTTCATAAATGACACTGCACACTCATCCACTCTGTGTCTTACACTACAGATCCTACTCAAGTTCTTAAGTTATCTTGTGCCCACTTTGAGACTCACCAGTAGAGTCTGATGACAGACTGAGAGGCTAACCTTACTTTCAGCCATATTACAATCCTCACTGGGTAAATCTATAAGGGCCTGGTCAGCTGTGGGCTTTCCTGTGAGACCAGCTTTCAAGCCTTTGTCTGTACCTGATCTCTCTCTTCTGTTAAGAAGGAGACCTGTAAAAAGCTGTGCACAGTTATCCCACATGGGGATGGTTGCACCAGGATCTGGGGCATAAGGAGGGGAAAGGATTTCACCCTCTGTACTGTCTCCCCAAAGGACCTCTGACATAGAAGCCTATGAGGTCTTAGAGTGTGAGCCTCTTTCTCTAGCTGCCAGGACCTTGACCTATTGGGCCGAGAATGGTTTAATCCAAGAAGGGGGATCATCTATTAAGTTTCTCCAGACCACTATGTAGGGCACTTGGTTGGAGTGTTCTACTCATGGTTTGAAGGCCATTTCCTCTAATGCTCCTATTAGGGACAAATCAAAGCTTCCCTCTAGAGGCCAGTCAGCATTGAGTGCTGGACATCCTGATCTTCAAAAGGTGGAAAGTTTGGACTTTGTAATCATGACTGGAAGATCATGAGTGCATGCATTAACATTCCTGATAATTAGTTAAGAGTAAGTCTAGAGAGGAAGAAGTCGACTGTCTCATGGCATTCATCACAATCATGAACACAAAGAGAAACACAGATACCAGAGAAGATAGAGAACACTAACATCTCAGCAATGAGTTAAGAATAAATCCAGAGATAAATCCAGAGAAGAAATCTTCTGTCCCATGGCATTCTTCACAGTTATGGGCTGCTCTATACTCTTACAGATCTGAGGCTCGCTGACCTCAACATATATGAGGCACTTACTGTGTCCCCTCTGACCTCAAAAGGTATGGGGTGCTCACTGCATCCCAGCAACTGGGGTCTAGAACATTTTTCCAGCCCTACAGATCTGTGGCTCCCTTACCTCAACAAATACAGGGCACTGGCTGCGTCCCCACCCTTCGTGACCATAGTTCTTCAGCATATCTGCTCCTAACTAGGTTTGGTCATGACCACCAATTGGAGTGCACCTCAGAAACAAATGCACTTCAGAAATGATACTAAACATGGACAAAGTGGAGCAGACACCAGTCACCATTTAGAGACACTTACTGGTCAGACAGACACCATTCACTATACTTACCAGTCAGACAGACACCACTCAAGACAGACCCTCCAGTCCAGAGTCTGTGGGGACTGTGGGCATTCCCTGCCAATGCACCAAATGTTGTACCCATATCAAGGAACCCTCAAAGAGCACCAAGGAGCTAGATTCCTTTGTAAACACAAGGGTTAATTTGTTCTTTTGGACAGGTTCAAACAAACCCTTTGTTTTGGACAAGCAGAGGGTTTTGACCATGAGCTCTGAGGTGAGGGGGTTTTTAAAGAAAAGCATACTACAGAAACAGAGTGGTACACATCTTGACATTTTAGGATTGTATAAAGGGGTTTGGGGTACAGTAACTCAGCTATGCTTTCAGCACAAACCCAAACTCTGAATCTATTGGCTGGCAGGTACATTCCTGAGATTTTTCCGAGATTCTTAGACCTGGGCCCTGCCCTCAGGCATTAAATGATCTTTCCCTGAAACAGAGTTCTGTAATGAAAAATCTATGCCTTCATTTCTTAGTAGCTGATGCTATATAATAAAAGTAGAAGAGTTAGAGATATAGGACCCCAGTTTTTTGTTTTTGTTTTTGTTTTTTTGAGAGAGAGAGTTCACTTAATGAAAAAAGGACATGTACTTTGACTACTCTATTTACCCCAGAAACCTCCTGCAAAAGGAAAACTGACGCTGGGTTAGGCCTGGTGGGGACAACTAGAGGGGCTTCTGCTGTAGATTGAGAGGAAGTAGTGAAACACCTGATAGCTGCTGGGGGGGTGAATTGGGTGCCAAATGGGATAGTTAGAACAGCCTGTTGCTGCAGAGGGCAAAGGGGAGAATGAAGAGGCCAGAGAAGGAGATTTGTGTTGTTGCTAAAGAAATTGGAGCTCCCTAGCAGGGTCAAGAGTAGTGGAGTTCCCCGTGTTGTGCCCAGAGTCCAGACCCCCCCCCCCAAAAAAAAAACCACCAAGAAACTGGTCCAATGCAATAGCTAAGAATCTCTTTATTGACGAGCTAGCTTGGGTCATTCTGACACAGTAGTGGAGCAGGAACAACTCTCAGCAGCATGAGGCAAGGGTTTTGATTGGGGGGAGGGCTCTAGGAGCTTCAGAGCATCAGGGTTACACCAAACTCGAGCCGGGGGTAACTGTTGTGAATTCATTGGCTGCTTTGAATTCTAGTGCGGTTTCCACATTCAGCAATGGTCAATTTCCTATATCAGCATATCAGCAAGTATACCTGAACACTATCTGTCTGCTTTCCAGGAAGAGAATGTTTGGAATGTCAGGTACTTTTCCAGAGGCTATGGTTCTACCCTAGTTGGTGTCTGTTCCTGGGCCCTTCCTGGTACTACCTGTTGCTGCCAGCAAGAACCTTCAGACTGGCTGGCTTTTATTAAGCCTATCATGGCAGCTGTGTGGTAAAGCTGCTCTGGGCCCCACACCTTCTGATTCAGATTTCATATCTAGAAGTTGAATGGGGAAACAGCAGGAAGGCATAGAGTAAAGGGGTCCTCCTTCCATTTACCTGACCATTGGCAGAAGTTGTGAAAGTCTCATAAAATATTGAAATCAGGGTGCCTGTAGGCAACCATTTAGATAGAGTATGGGGGGCCAGATTCAACTGCAAAGGCAGAAATTTAGAAGCTCTTAAGTTGGGTGCAAGCTGTAGAGATCTGAGGTACTCCAAAAGATATCCCAGGGAGGAAGTTTGAAGATATGGTTGAGAATGCAGTTCCCATGTGTGAGCTATGGGAAAAAGTTCTAAAGCCTGCCCTAAGGACTCAGAGAGGACCAGAGTAAGTAAAACACAAGCTGTCTAATGAGTCAGGACAGGAAACAAGAGCTAAAATCCCAGGAGACACAGTCACCTGGTATCTGGGCTTGTAAAAGAAGCCAGAGGGTGAAGATCACACTAAAAAACTAAGCATGACTCATGGGAAGTGTCCAGAGATGAGTGTTGTCAAAAAGGGTCCACTATAGCCTTAAAGACCTTGGCTAGGGATTCCTTCACCTCCAAGAATACCAGAGGGGTGCTGGATGCTCAGTGGTTACTCCCAGGAAACTAAGGAAGCATTGTTAACAAGGAGGAGTACTTGCCAATCATCTGTGTTGGATAGAGATAGAGTGCCCAGTGATTGGCTAGCAGGAAAGTGAGCCTGCTGCACATGGGCTGGGAACAGGGTCCTTGTGCACCTCAGACTACTGATGGGCAGGAAGAAAGTCACCAGAATAGCCTTCCAGAGTCATGACACCAGTACAAAAATTTAACAGCAGAAAGTAGCTTGTCAAATTGGAGTCAAGGGGCTTCACAAAGTCACACCATGCAACAGGTCCCACATGATAAGTTATTGTGAGGGGAGCAGTTATGCAAATATGGCCTCTGAGGAAAAGCAGAAAGAAAACAGTGGGCAGAGAAAATGCTTGTTTATTATAAGGGGATATAGTGCATAAGGAGAGTACACAATCAGTAGTGGGTATAGAAGCAATGCAGCATCTTGGCAGGTAGAGATAGATGTCCTTCTGTCATTTAGTCCCTGGGGGCAAGCCAGTGCCTGAATGTTAACAACATCCACCAGTGTATTTCTGTTCACCATTGTCTCCTGTCTGTTCACTATCAGTAAAGCCTGTCCTAACACTATAGGCCATGAGTTGACATTGTTCTTTGTAGTATAGCAGCAAGAAAACTAGCTGATCAATAGGTAATTCAACACTTAAATCCCACTTTATAGAACCTTTTTTAGTCATCCTTGGAAACTATTTGTTGTTCAAATTCCTCTAGAAAATGAATTTTTATGCAGTTTGTTAGGCTCTTGGAGTCAATGCTCCTGTTGAACTGGAAAAATAACAAAAACAGCTATGCAGACAAGAAGCTTCCTTGAGATGCCATCTTCATAGGATCTTTGATATCATAGCAAGTAATAGAGCTGGAACAGCCATTTAGAATTAAAGCACAGTGTTTGGACCTTCACAGGCCCATTCAGTACTTGAATGTCAACATTGTTGAGAAGGCATATTTGGATGACACAGCTCTCTAAACCAAAACAACTCCTAGAGAATCATTCATCAGAAAGGCAACATCCACCAAGTCTCCCATTGTCTTTATACTGTTGTCCCACAAAAGGGCTGAGAGACACCAAAGTTTGTAGATACAGCAGATAATACTATGCTAGCCATTCAAGTAGCATAGGGAAGATAAAAGTTGCTCTTGGAAGTTCACTGGGTTTACCTGCTAGCAGTATTTGTGTATGTTTTCTGCCCTCCTTTTTTCTTGGGTATTTATATTTTCTGTATATTTGAAACTATCCTAAACTCCATACCACACATTGCAGCAAACATCATATGTGTGAAGTGATTCTTTTTATGATTAAAACAACTTTATGCTCCTAAATTTAGCATCTTTAAGTATTTTATCATTGATTATAAAACTGAAATAAAGACACGACTTTCCTAAAGTATGAAGAAGATTTAAAACAGGCAGAGGGAAAAGTCCTGGCTGACCCCGCTGGCCGCAGAGAAGAGGGGGAGGGAGGACAAGAGAGTCAGCTTCAGCTAAAGTGGCTGACTTATAAGGCGATCTAGTTTTCAGAAAGGAATCAGAAGACCAGCCCCTGGAAAGAAGAGGTATAAAAAGTGATCAGATGAGCTATAGGTTCTGAGTGATGCTGGGAGAGATAGACAGTATCTGCTTTGATATGTTAATGGACACTTCAGTTAGCCTTTCATTCAGGTTTTAAGATTAACAATCACATGCAAAAATTCTCTAAGTTATACTCTTTTATATTTTACATATAATGATATTAATACAAGTGTAAATTATTGATCTATAATTAAATGTATATGAAAGACTTAGTTCCTTTAGTGACCTGGTACTTTGGCAAATTAACCTTTATCAAGGACTCTCTATTTTAGTTTATAGACCTCCAAAAGATAGTTATGAAGAAGAGAATCACAAGCAGTCAGCGTATAATTTCAGAAGTCTATTTTTAGCTTTTTCACTTATGAGCAGTATGGTTTCAGAGTTGTTAATTACATTCACTGATGTAAGATTTTACATTAGTGTGTAGCCTCAATCAATCTTTTCCCCCACACCTTTCTTGTGAAAACCCCAAACACTAGTAAATGTGGACTATATCACTTTGTAGTGACATCATGTCTGGTGTAGGACAATAGCATAGTAGACAGAAATAAAGTATTAAAGAGAAAGTCATTTTCTTTCCCTTCACATTGTATCACAGGTTGCATGGTTTCAGAATCATGGACATTTGGAAAAGCTGAGGGACATGCAACTCATTGGTTTTGCTATAAAGCAGATAGTGTCAGTCTTTGCATAGCAACCGGCAGCCATATGGAGACAAACAAGCTGCAGCTAAGGTCCAGGTGCTTGCTGATATGCACAATGTTAACAGAACATCTGGAGGTTGACTAAATCTCCCATTCATCAAAGTGACGTTTCATTGTATAACCAAAATACAAAGGAAGATGTGATATCTAGTCTAGCAAATTTACACTGCATAGATTTCTTAATTAGGGGAATCCCATTGTGACAGCAGAGGCATCCATAAAAGCAGGAATGCTGCAACCAATGTCAGGCTAAGCAGTCTCTTACTCCTTTGCAAATAAACCAAAGTAAGTCGGGAGAACAGCACTTTAAACTCTACTTGGTGAGAGCTTACTTTTCTTTATTAAGTATTTTGTTGTTGTTGTTTTGTTCTGTTTTTTTCTTTCATGCCATGGCTTTTGAATAAAGAAAAACATCATTGTCATTAGTAGTGAAACACGCAAAAGACCCATGCTTTTTGTTTACTAGTATCTGAGAATATGATAATAGTGAAGCCAAGGAGTTGAAAGCCCCAAACCTTAAAGTGAAATTTAAATTAACACATTAAGACTCTAGACTATGTGAAGTTTCAGAGCATGTAGGTGATTTCTTTTTCCTCTACTCCCTAGCATGAAGGGTGCAAAAAAGTCATCACCTATGGACATGTGATCATATTGGATTTGTGGTTGTTTGTTTTAACTAGTTAATCACAAATTTATCAGGAATTTTTTTCTTTTGAGATTTATTACTTCTAGACATGATATCATTTAAGGGCTAAACTTACATTTTAAATTTAAGTTATTGTGCTTAAGAAATCTATACATTAAAAATATTCCTAACTAGAAAATCCATTTGCCCAAGGACAGACAACTTCCTGGAATTATGGGAACTGTTGTTCATGTAAGACAACAAGCCATGTCTTTTTAGTTTCATAAACAAGGTTGGTTGTTCCAACTACGCAGGCTGTGCTTCGTCACGTGTAGGCCGGAGATGTGAAGAATGTCAGGATATATGCTCCATTGGGCAAAAGTAGGAAGCATACAGCCTTGTGGGTTTTTCCTTTATAAGCACATGACTAGCACAGTTCATGGTCATTCTTTGGGAATCCTAGGTATGGACCTGGCCAGTGTCCATTGTCTTGTCCAGTATTTAATAAAGCTTTTCTCAAATTTGGCTTAAAAATTATAGCAGTGGTCTTATTCTCTTCTGGTGGAATTAATAGTAAATAAATATAAGTTATATAGAATGTATATAATAATTTCAAAATCAATATAATACCATCTTAAGTTTTTGTTTCTTTGCCTGTATTTGTATATTTTCTAGGAGACCAAGGATATGCAAAAATGTGCAGAAAAATATGCCTAGTATTTGCTTATTCCCTATCTCTTATTCATACTTCAACTCTTAAAATATGACTTCTCCGACATTCACCAAACTTTATCTTGCTAAGGTCAGTGATGGCCTCTTTGTGGATAAATGCAAAAGAGAAACAGTCCTATTGTTATTTGACCTGATGGCAGAAGTCTATAATGCTAACTAGCATCTTACAAAAGTCTCCTCCCAGACCTCTGAAATACAGCACTGTCTGGTGTCCCTCTGCTGCCTCCATCTTTGGTCCTTTTGGTGTTCCTCTCTCCTAGAGAGGATCTTCCCACCATCATCCTCCAACACACCCTCTGCTCACTCTCAGAGTCAGCTACAGTAGATTTTGCTCAAGTTTTAAGAATGTCTAGATCTCTACTATCTTCTTCTGCCTCTGTCATTTCCACCATCCCAATAGAGGCATGCATTTCATTTCATCTCATTCTCTGATTTTTAAGTTCATTCCCTCTTACCCCTGCTTCCTTTCTATGAGCAGATAGATGACAATGTGAGTTTTAATCACATCTTCTGATTGGTTAATATGGTGACTGTTTTGTTTGGTAACTTTTCCAAATAACAGAAAAAAAAAAAACCAATAACAGAAACAAAAAAGAGATACCTCAGATTGAGTTGTTAGTCTCCTGTGGATATAAAAGTAGCTCCTACCTCAGGAGTTCCACTCCTCCCTGAGCTGGACATTGGTTGATAACTGCATAGGGAGAGAATAGCACTTTGTCATTTCTAAGTAGGGTATGGCTAGGGGTGTGCATGTGGAGAAAGCCAGGCACTTCTCTTGCAAAGCTAAAAAGAACAGTTGGTGAACCTGGAACTGCTATTTAAACTTTAGTGTTGGTGTTACAGAGACATAGATGAGGATTGTTTTAGCATAGGAGTTAAATACCTGTCAAGACATTCTGCAGCTTTAGACTAGGAAAAGAAAATTCACTCAACAGTTTTCTGAGCTTTGATTCAATGAAAAGTATTGGCTCAATTACTTGTAGTGGAAAAATTTCTTTCAATACAGTAGATGTATTTGTGATTCCTACTTTGAATGTATGAGTTTTTTTTTTGTACCTTCACATGTAGTTATTATCTACTACATGTGAAGGCACAAGCAAAGAAAAGCATGTGCAATGTGAGCTCAAGCCCTGAATGTTAGGCACAGCATATACTCCCATGAGAAAGAATTGGGTAAACTTGATAGAATTTTTTTTCACACAAGTGTTCTTACTTTTCTGATTAAGTTAATATGTTCCCTAACACATTCAATTTTAAGCCTACCTTAGAAACCATCTTATTATTGAAGGAGGCAGGTTCGTGTACATACAGGACAACATCTACTTGTATATCAATGTCTTCACCAGCTTTAGAACATAGCGATCATAATTTTTCTTTGGGCTATGATGTCTTTGAAGGAAATCAAAAATAGGAGATGAAATTAGAGGTATTATTTTACAATGGCAGAGTGACTTCCTTAGATTTTTTTTTTCATAAAATACTCAATTTTATCTGTGCTGACCTCTCTCTGAGAAAATAGCAAGCATTGGAATGTCCAATAAATGGGAAGAAATTTTAGATTGTTTCCTTTTAATCTTTTTGTCAAAAGGTTCTCAGAGATTCTTACTTTTTGGTTTCAGAGACTTTGGACTCTATTTGACAGGATATTGTCAGCAGAGAAAAAAAAATAGCAAGGCTTTTGGTCACATGGTTCTAAGTAACTCCTGAAGGTTCTTCAGAGCTGAGACTCAATTTTTGTAATTACATTCCTTAAGAATACTGAACAAACATGGACAATGGAGTGAACATGCCCATTTAGGGAATGGCTTCTGTCTTTTCTATTACCAACCTATCTGAGAATGTTTAGAAAGTAGCTAAAGTAGGAACAATCTTTTGTTTATTTCCTTTACCTCCCAGAAAAGTTCCTGAAATCTCACAGATGACTCAGTAGCATGTTATTGATTTTAGATCTCTGTTTATTTTGAACAAAAAGGAAGCAAAGACAGTTTCTTAGTAGCAGCATTTTCTTGGGTGTGCTCTGTTTGCTGGCCACAAACAGAGACACGGTCCCTTTAAGAGAACTTACTGATTCAGCTGAATCTGCAAAAACTATGTGGCAAGAGAGTGAGAGTATTTTAAAAACTCTTCTAGTTAGAAGATGATTAAGGATTCACAATAAAACAGATTCAGATGGAAAAAAAACCTGTAAATGGGTTATAGTGTGTGTAAAAGGTACATAGTCTTCAGAGAGAAAAGAAAGAAGGTAAAGAAAGTCTTTAGAAAGAGAAATCGAGTAATAAAAATATAATAAGCTATGTAAAGATGGAAAATAGACACAAAATCTGTATTTTGGTTGTTATTGTATTTTCTTTTAATTTTTTAACTGTTAATGAGCTAACTGCAGAAAGACAATGGATTGCAAATGCACAGGCTACTAAGTTAAACAAGAATATATATTTTAAAAGTATTTTGATCTTGAAATTTGTGTCTAAGGATTTATTGCTTTGAAAGAGTTCTGCTTTTGTTTCCACAGAAGATGAGAACCTATGGATTGCTTCCAGGCAAATATGGTTTCATCAACCAAGACCCCCCGAAAAAACCTCTGATGAGAAGAGATGGCCATATCTGCTTCAGGGCTGCAGATTATGATCCAGTCTCAAAAACCCATGAGATTTTCAACGCCCCATACTCAGCAGGAAGTAGTAATGGAATACTATGCCCAAATTCCCAACATATTGTTTCTAAATGTTTGTTTTCATTATAAATGGTTAATGGTCATAGTCAATCTCTTTCTAAGAAGAAAAAGGGGGATATGGTATATGAATGATTTTTTTAAAAACTTAGATTATTGAATCTATTTAGATCAGGAAATCAGCTGTTAATCTCAAAATTTTTTGCATTGGTATGACTTTGGTTTATTGATACAAATTTAAGGTCAATTTTGTTATGCTGAATGTATTTTTTACTCTTGTTTAACATATGATGTTTATGTAACTTATTTAAAATTGTAATGTATAATTAAGAAATGCATGTTAGTTAGATTTTTAGGTATACAAAGATATAATTCAATTAGATAGGTAATCTTCAAAGACTTCTAAGACCTATGGAATATGGTATTTAAATATTAAAAAACTTAGACTTTTCTGGACAATGAGACAGATCGGCTCCTGGCAGCACTTATTTACTTCAAGAGAAAAATAGGCATTGAAGAAACTCCATATCGAGATTAGTTTCTTTGTGGCATTGGTTAGCCAATGGACATGAACCTATTCTTATATTGACAGCATGACAGTATACTGTTAAAACTGGACATGCAGGTTCCATAGGAAGTTGACCTCTGAACTTTGGCAGGATAAGCCAAGATGGTCATTCAGGTTCCTGCTTTGCAGAGAAAACTGTCAGACATTCTTCAAGGAGAAGTGACTTATGAACTATACCAGAATGGGGAGAACAGATTTCCTACTTCACTGAATTAAAAAGAGACTCTGGGCCTATAGGCTGAAGATGGATGCCCCAACTTTATAAGGGAACTTTGAGTGACTGTCCAGGCAGATAGGTATCATCTCTGTCATTTCTGGATTTTGGAAGTTGTTTTCACTTCCAGTTTACTTGGGTAAATATATCCTTCTGTGGTCTTTGATGTAGTTGAAAATTAGTTATAGGTAGTTTTTCTTAGTCATTTGAAAGGTATATTAGATATGAAACTTTAGATTCATAAGGATAAGGTAGATGATAAGAGTATTTTCTTTAAGTTTGCTAAATACCAATAGACTATATGTTATAACAGTAATTCTTGCTTGATAGCTGTTTTGTTATATGTAATTTTGCCTTGTTAAAATTGAAGCCTTGCTTTTTTATTAGACAGAAAGGGGGAAGTGATGTGGGAATGCCTTTCTGTATGCTGTGAATAGCGATCTTTAAATAAAGGAGCTGTTTTGGCCTGTGACAGGCACCATATGAAAAGTAGGAGGAGGCATCAGAGTAGGTAGGAGGAGCAGGGTGGAGTCAGAGAGAGAAGGAGCCAGAAGCCAAAAGGAGGAACATGCAAGGAACACAGGTAAGCCACGGGCCACTTGGCAGGGAAGATTAATAGAAATTTATTTAAGATGTAAGAGCAAGCTAGCAATGTGCCTGAGCCATTGACCAAACAGCATGAAGTTAATGTAAGCATCTGAGTCATTTCTGGAGGTCTGAACAGTGGCGGGCACTATGGGTCTGGCATGGCAGGTCTGTGGGTCTGGGCCTCTGGCCGCCCAGGACCAAGAAATTCCACTACTACACCCTCATATCCACTTACAGGAAGGACTAAGCCTCAGTAAAAGAAGATGGGTGAGAAGGAAAGCCCATTTTCAGATTCAGTTGAGATAAGGCAGGAAGACTCTGAAGATTTATCTGGAAAATATGCGAACAAAACTACAAGGAACAAACACCAGGGGCTGTTTTTGTTGCAGCTGGAGATAGTTTACTATAATTTCAAAGATTCTAAGGCTGGAGCCTGAAATAGGCACAACTTAGGTGTTGTATAAGGCATATGGGTTGTAAATGCACAGCCTTATGCAAACATCTTCTATGCCTAAATTTCTAATGTCTGCCCCCACAGTCTATTTTCTAATACACTCATATAAAACATCAAACTGCATTTACAACCAAGAATTGAAGTTTGAATCTTATTTCTCTAAGATACATTTTTAATTAGCCAAGATGCTCATTTATGAAATAAAAGAATTTTGTAAACATCTTTTTTTTTCTTCATTTTTTTTTTTTACTTCTTTGTTGTAGTATCATGTTTCTTTCTGAGCACATTTGATTTCTAAGTCAGACCTCACCACAAGTAATATCTGTAATATGTCAAAATACTCTATCACAGTGCTCATAATCTTGCTGTCTTGATTACTAGGAACAGACTGGATGTTGGGAATCCTCACAAATAGTTAGACTCTTTTGTGAAATTTGTCTTTTATCTCTTTTAAGAATACAGATCATAGGATAAAGGAAATGAGATGGCAAAAAAACAAGATGCTTCCATTAACTTTATAAAATAAAGAGTACTCAAAGACAGAAGCAACACAGAAAACTAAGACTTTTAGCAAGTCCATGTATCCATTAATCTTGTAATTTTTGCTCCAGCTAAATGCCTCATCCTTTCTATCACCTCACAGAAGATGTTAATGCTCAGAGGCATAAATAATTAATGTTAGAAGATAAATGACCCTTAGTGGACATGTGAGTTCTGTAGTTTGTGCAGTGTGTGTATGTTGGGGAGGCACAAAAAATAAAATAAAAATGAAACATGTTTCAGATCATAATCACCTCCAGCTCCAGATCAGGTTTTACTGCCTTCAAGCATTTACCATGATGTCTAGCTCCTTCCACATAATTTTATTGATTTCTCATAATGACTTTGTGTGGTACTATTACTGCCTTGGAAGAACCAAACAAATGAGAAAACATCTAAAATAGTAAGAAGGTTAATGTGTTCCAAAATAGAATCCATTCAGTACGATGTAGGTATGCATTAATAATTCAAATTTGGCCTTTCTCTCCATCCCTTTCTGACAACTTGCATTTTCTAAGTGATCAGTGGAAGTTGGAACATCACAATGAAAGGTTGTAGAGCAGTGGTTTTCAGCCTTCCTAACACTGTAATGCAGTTTCTCATGTCATTGTGATCCTCAATCATAAAATGGTTTCATTGACATCTCAGGACCACAGTTTTCCTAATGTTATGTATTCTAATCTAATTTGCAAAATATTTAATATGAGAACCCCCAAGTAGTCAAGACCCACAGGTTGGAAACCATTGCTCTAGGCACTTATAAAATGCATCTAAAGTCAAGGTTTGGAGACAGTACTTGCTAGAGCCTGCTGTTGAAAGTTCGGAGCTTTGGTGGACAGTTGAAAAAAGGCTATGTTCTTCCTGGTACCCATTCCTTAATCAACTAACATCCTTTCTTCCCTTTTCCTTCTTTTCCTCCTTTCCTGTGTCCCCTTCCTTTTCCTCCTTTCCCTTTGCCCTTCCAATCATTCATTTCTCCACCCTACTTCCTTCGTTCTCCCTTTTCCTTTTCTCTCCATCCCTTCATCTATTCATCCTTTTCTTTATTCTTCTTAATTTTTTTGCAGCATTTGTATGGATTTAAAACAGTCTTTTGCTCGATAGGACATTTATAAACAGATGGGAGTATGAAGAGGTCATGTCAGGGATAGCAAAGAAGGTTTATCCTGTCTTGGGTCTAAAATCTTCTCACTTCACTTACCATCTCAAGACTCTGCTCTTCAGCTTTAGTGAATAGAAAACACCTAAACATTAGGACAGGAGCTGTAAGAACAACTACACATTTTTATCTGCTTCACATCCTGTGTCTAAGCTCAGGGGAATCTGATTGAAGCAGTGAGGATGCAGATGAGGAGGGATACTCACTGAGCCAAAGGAGATTGTACATCTGCCAGAATCCACATGGGAAACCTTCATAGCTGGAAACTAATCTGAAAACACAACTGCCCCAAAGCCCAATATTGATAGTGCAATTAAATAGAAAGTAACAAATGTAAGGGATTCACTAGCTGTATTTAGCCTCTTTAGTTTAAAAACTGAAAGTTATTCAAAAAATATTTCAAAACAGTAAGTTAATAATAGATTCAGAATATATATTATATAATATGATTGTAAGATATCTTTACTGTTTTAACATATATTTTTAAACAATATATCTAAATATATTAATATATTATATAATGAAAATTATATATAATTATAGGTAATATGCAATACAATTATAAAATATTGCAACATCAGTATATGATCATATTTAACATAGTTGTATATTATGACAATATATTATCATATAAATAAATAGATAATATATATCTAAAGTTAAAGTTTAAATAGATAGATGATTACAGAAAGATTGATATTATCTGTTTAGAATATATATTATACATAATACCTAATCAGGATAGATAGTAGCGTCAATTGTTTTCTGAGTATGACAAATATTTAGCTTCTCCTATAGTTAAGCATATATGTTAGTACATACACACATAGATGTCTCATTGTTTAGCCTCAGTAAATAACTCTATTTTAAATAGACACTTTTCTTATTAAGAATTTTCTCCAGAAGTTAGAAGTATAATCAAATGATTTTATTGTCTCAAATAACCTAAAGCTATTCCTAGATTGCTTATTGATTCCTTGTGGTTTATCTCCTGATATTTGTATTCTTCTCTCTTTTATTGTTTCCCTAACCAGAAAACTATGGCTGGCATCTACAATCACATATAAAGAATTTGAAAGCCTTATTAAACCTCCAGGACACTGGACAAGTAAGAATTCATATACTAAGCTTGTTATTTATAAAAAGGCAAAAACCATCTTGCTTAAGACTTTCTTGTTACATCCTCTGGGGTCCACAGAAATCCTGAGTCCTTTGATATTCTATCATCCCATTCTCCTGAAGGAGGTATAAATAATGTCCAGTTGTATGTATAGCTTTTTCCAATAAACTCTGAATCACAATATGGAAAACAAGTAATTATATAAGGAAGCAAAGCAATAATCACTCTGTGCAAATGCCAAAAGCCTAATTGCTGCAGTATACCTAGCTGAGGTCAAATTTGCAGTGTTAAAGCCAAGCTAATACTTGCATGTGGCACACAAGAATAGGTTTTCCGATCCAAGAGGCCTTAAACAAGGTAATCCAAAAAGCCAGCAAGGTGTCCCCTGTGAGCCCGTAAACATGTCTTTTTCTATGAATGTCAGCTTACTTTTTCTAATCATCAGGGAATTTTTTTTCAAAATGTTTACTTATCATTCAGTTTTTAAAGCATTCCAAAAGTCCACGAATGGGTCTCATTTTATTGTCTTTACATCCCTGAAGAGTAAACGTGGTACTAATTATGTATCTATCTGTGTGTGTGTGTGTGTGTGTGTGTGTGTGTGTGTGTATGATTTTCCAAATTGTTGAGTGTGTTGCTATATCTGACTGACACAACTTACATTACTGATTTCAAACTCTTTTCATGTATATGGAAGACAGCATTTTATCTCTAAATAGAACCAGATTTTAAAATACTAGATAACACATAGTTTCACTTTCATAATCTGTGGGACCCTATCTAAAATCCCTGTCATCTTAGATTTAGATACTTTTTAAAGAGTCTATGAAAGTTATGTCTGTACTCACTGAGAGTATACAAAGAATGACAGCACCAGTTCATGTGAGGACATGCAGAGGAAATTTGCTCAGTCCTGTAGGCTGAGTTTTATAGGTACAGCATGTAAAGCTTAGGGAAGTTTCAGTCATTTACTGAAGGCCACATGACTGACAATGATAAAGCTGCAATTTCAACCCAGGCAAGCTGTCTTCATGACTTACACACAACTGTGGCAGCTTAACCCTGTCTTGGTTTGGATGGATGTGAATTTCTGTTCAGCTAAGTGTAGACAAACATAGACAACAATAACATGAGTCAATAAATCAAAGTGGGGATGATTCATAACAGTGAATGCACATAGAAGAAAGGGGTACCCAGATTTTATGGATTTCTAGAGACATATTCTAACTTCATGATTACTATAGAAATGTTAAAAATGGGAAATATAGACCAATTCTATACTGTCCAAGTATGGAATTTATACATTGGCCTCTTTTAATGACATGAATTCTGTTATTTCTTTTAGATCTCATATTAGCCGTAGTGCATTATAATATTTTGAAGACATGTTAATGGTTTATTTATCAACTCCTGATTATTTAGTTGTATTTAGGTGCCATAATTCCTTTGGGTTAATACTACTCATAATACCATATGCTGGGTAGATTGTATACTACAGAAATATACATCTCATCATTCTGGGGGCTGGCAGACCCAAAATCACTAACAAATTCTATGCTAGGGGAATACCCTTTCCTGGTTCTTAGAATGGTGCTACTGTATCTTCAGATGACAAAGGGACAAGGTACATCTCTGGGTGGATCTCCTTTCACTAAGATACTAGTTACATTCACGATGGCGTGTGCCTGACATGATCACTTCCTGTGTTAGCTTTCTATTGATAAAACATTTCTTACAAAATAAGTTTAAACAGGAAAACATTGTTTATTTTGCTTCACAGAAAGCTTTTTCAGCCCATCATCAGTTTGCATCGTTGTCTTTAGACCCATGGTGATTCAGAATATTAAATCATGGATAACACAGTCAAGGTAGTCTATTCACCTTACCTCCCCCACTACTCAAAGAAAAAAGAAGTCAGGGTCCAAATGTCCATGGCCACAGCCTTCAGTGACCAAGTTTCCTACTTTTGGGCCTCATCTCTTAATGTTCCTACTGCTCCTCTGTAGTACAGTAGGCTGGTGATTAAGCCTTCAATAATTCATGAGCCTTTGGTGCAGATTATAAATTAAACTAACCCATCCCAAAGCTTACTTTCAAGCACAATCACATTGAGAACTAGAATTTTGATACAGGAACTTGAGTAGATACAAATACTACATTATAACCTAGTTTTACACCAGACATTGTGCTCTTGGAACTGTAAATAATGCATTAATATGTTGTTAGTTATTTAGATTAGGAAAGTGGGTATTTTTAGATGTATGTTAGGAATTTGAAAGTTCTGGAACTCTATCTCTAGAACATGAAAAGGAGTCAAAATAAATACTACAACAATAAAGTAGGAACATTCTGCCTTAAATCAGAAATCTATAGTTCATGAATTCTTGTAGCATATTTTCCACAGAGCCCCTACTAAGGTCTGGAAGAAATCAGCAAAAAGAAATATCTACGATGAGTCAATTTTTTAAATAAAATTAAAAAATGTTTTTATTGAAAATAGATTCTTCTCATATCCTTACCAGTGTTTCACCTCCCTCCACTCTTCCCAGCTGCTCCTCCACCTCCCCTCTCTCCCACCCCCTCTCCTCCCAGCTGCTTCTCCACTTCCCCTCTCTCCCACCTCCTCTCCTCCCAGCTGCTTCTCCACCCCCCCTTTCCCAAATTCACTCCCCCTCTGTCTCCTCTCAGAAAAGAGCAGGCCTTAAAGAAACAACAAGCAGATACAACAAAACATAATATAACCAGACAATGCAAAAACCCTCACACTGATGCTGAACAAGGTAACCCAACAGGAAAAGTCTCAAATATAAGCAAATGAGTCAAAGAAGGACTACTCCCATAGTTAAGAGTCCCACAAAAACACCAAGATAACAGCCATAGCACACACATCAGACCCTCCCAGAAGGTCCAGTGTTTACTGCTCTAATCTCTAATCTCTGTAGGCCCAGAAGAGGCCTACTTAGTTGATTTAGTGGACCATGTTCTCCTGGTGTCCTCCATCCCCTCTGACTCCCACAGTCTTACTCTCCTCCCCCTTCAAGTTTCCCTGGTCTCTGAGGGGAGGAACCCAATAGAGACCTCCAATTTAGGTTCTCTCTCTCTCTCTCTCTCTCTCTCTCTCTCTCTCTCTCTCTCTCTCTCTCTCATCTGTGTATGTCTGTGTCTGGCTGTGGGTCTCTGTATGCATTCCATCTGCTGTTAGAGTAAGCCTCTCTGATGACAGTCAAACAAGGCACCAATTTGTAAGTAGAGCAGAATATCATTAGGAATAATGTTTTTTAAAAGATAAATTCTACTTGCTTCTACCATAGGTCTCTGTGAAACCTGGAATTCAAGCAAGAATGAGCACAGTATCCTTCTCATGGGTGGGTGCAGTAGTGATGTGTGATGTCTTTCTTTATGCTGTGAATATCATTGGTTAATAAAAGAACTGTTTGGACCTATGACAAGGCATCTTAGAAGCAGGTGTAAAATCTGATCATTAGTAAAGGAGGAGGGCATAGTCAAGAGAGGCATGATCCAGCTACCCAAGAATCCCACATGCAAAGGAACTCAGGTAAGCCACAGACCAGACATTGATTAATAGAAATGGAATAAGATGTGAGAGCTTGCTAGCAATAAGCCTGAGCTAAATGTTTAATAGCATGTAGTTGATAAAAGATTTTGTGTGATTATTTGGGACCAAGCAGCTATGGACAGTCTATTTGAAACAGCTGGTCCAGATCTTGAGGCTAGGCCAGGACAGAAACTTGTTATTACATGTGGGCTTCAAGTTAAACCAGACGATTGGCCATTCCCACACATTCTTCATCATATTTGTCCAAGCACATCTTACAGACAAGACAAATTGTAGGTCAAAGTTTTGTGGCTGGGTCAGTGTCCACATTTCTCTTTTGGTAGCCTGAAGACTACACTCCCATACTAAAGAGACCATAAAATATGGATGATGGGTCCATGTAGACACCAGTTCAACTGCTTCATATTATAGGAGCTGTGCAAATTTTCTCCTCAGAAATGGGGCCCTGATTTCAATTGACAGAGAGCAGCCTTCTGTCCTAACATCAGCCTAGGTCATTAGGGATCTCCATAGGACCTCCTCAGCCAACAAGTCAACTAAATGCAACCCAGTTCCACACTACAAGCCTTACCTTGCTATAACAGCCAGGTAAGACTCCATATTTCCATTACCTTCATAGACTCCAGGAAGTTTCTACTGAACAATGTTTCCATACCACTTCTCAAACACTCCAAAATTTTAGCCTTCTTTCCCCCACATTCTCTCTCTCTGTTGCATACCCTTTCCCCAGTCCACTCCCCATTCACCTGCAAAATCTATCCCATTTTCCTGTCTCAAGAAGATTTATGTGCTCCTTACTCCCCCCCACACACATACATACACACATACTCCTCTTTGTCTAACCTCTCTGGGTCTGTAGATGTACTCGGTTATCATTTACTTAGCAGCTAATATCCATTTCTAAGTGAGTACATATTGTATTTATTATTCTGGGTATAGGATACCTCATGCAAAATAATCTTTTATAGATCCACCAATTTGCCTGCAAATTTAATGATGTAATTTTTCAAGCAGCTAAGTAATATCCCATTGTGTTAATGCATCTTATTTTATTTATCCATTTTTCAGTTGAGGGCCATCTAGGTTGTTTTCAGTTTCTAGCTATTATGAAGAAAGTTGCAATAAATATGGCTGAGAAATACCCTTGTGTTAGGATGGAGTGGCATTTGTGTAAATGCCCAAGAATGGTATGCCTGGATCTTGAGCTAGATCAATTCCCAATTTTCTAAGAAACTGCCATCTTAATTTCCATAGTAGCTGTATAAGTTTGTACTCCCACCAGCAATGGAGGAGTGTTTCTCTTGCTTCACATCTCCACCAGCATGAGCTGTCACTTGTGGTATTGATCTTAGCTATTCTGTCAGGTATAAGATAGAATCACAATGTTGTTATTATTTACATGTCTCTAATGGCTAAGGATGTTAAACATTTCTTTAAATATTTCTCAGCCACTGAAATGTATTTACTGAGAATTATCCATTTAGATGTGGATCCCAATTCTTAATTGAATTATTTTCTGAATTATTTTGTAATATCTGTTTTTTTGAGGTTTTTTTTTAATATATATTTTGGATTTTAGTCCTCTATTAAATGTGGAATTGGTAAAAATATTTTATCAGTCTGTAGATTGCCTCTTTATCCTATTGGTGTTATCCTAAGTCTTATAGAAGTTTTTCTGTTTCATGAGGTCTCATTTACTAAGTGCTGGTTCTAGTTCCCACACTATTAGTGTTCTGGTCAGAATGTCAACACATTTAATAAGGCTATTCTCCATTTTCTCTCTTATCAAGTACAATATGCCTGGTTTTATGTTTGATCTACTTGGATGTTGTTGTGCACGCTAGTGAGTACATAATTGTTTTTATTTTTCCACATGCTGACATCAAGTTAGACCAGCACCATCTGTTAAAAATGCCATCATTTTTCCATGTGTATTTCTGGATTTTTAAAATCAGAAGTCAAGTGTCCATAGATGAGTACATTTATGTCTGGATCTTTGATTCTATTCTATTGATGTCTTGCTTTAATGCCGATACCATGTGTTTTTATTACTATATTCTATAGTACAATTTGAGTACATCCAATTGTTCTTGTATTGTTGAGGATTGATTTAGCTGTCTTGGGTATTTTGTCTTTGCATATTAACTTCAGAGTTGTTTTTTTAAAGGGCTGTAAAATTGTGTTGACATTTGTTGGGAATTGCATTGATTCTGTAGATATCTTTTGGTAAAATGGCCATTTTTACTATGATCTATGAGCATGAAAAATCTTTCTATCTTCTGATATCTTTTTAAAAATCTTTCTTTGGTGACTAAAATCTTTATGACACAAGTTTTTCACTTGCTTGGTTAGAGAAATCCCAAAATATTTTATGTTATTTGAGTCTATTTCTTTCTCTGCCCATTTGAAATTTGTATATAGGAGAGCGACTGATTTTTTTTTTCAGTTGTGTATGCAGGGACTTTGCTGAAAATGTTTATCGGGTACAGGTACCTGATGAAATTTCAGGGTCATATATATCATATCATGATACTTTGACTTTTTTCTTTCTAATTTGTACACCCTTGATCTCCTTAAGTTGTCTTAAACTAAAACCTCAAATACTATTTGACTAGCTATGGTGTAAGTGAACAACCTTATGTTGTTTCTGATTTTAGTGGAATTGTTTTGAGTTTCTATTTAAGTTCATATTGACTATGGGCTTGCTGTAATTTGCCTTTGTTATATTCAGGTATGTCCCTTTCATCCTTAATCTCATCGGAACTTTTTATCATGAAAGAATATTATTTTGTCAAAGGCCTTTTTGCACCTAATGAAATGTTCATGTGGCTTTTTTTTTTCTTTCGGGTTGCTTATTTGGTAGATTACACTGACTGACTTTTGTACATTGAGCCGTCCCTACAAGTCTGGAATGGAGCCTACTTAGTAGGGTGACTTTTACTATGCACTCTTGAATATAAAAAGATTACAAAGTAGAATGAGTGAAAGAAAATCTAAAGGCTAGAAATTACACAAACTAGAGAAATTATAAATATTTTTCTTACAAAATGAAGTCTAAAGAATACTTCATTTCTGTATTTGATGTTATAACCATTCTTTATAACACATATTAAAAACTCTAGGTATTTAAAACCCAAATATATTAAAGTGCTCTAAAGAATTGAGTCAAGTGTAAAAATAATTCTCCAACATGGAAGGTCAGTTATTCCTAAGGAAAAAAAATTACATAAATTTGTCTTGGAAAGCTTTTTTTTTCATTTTTAGAAAATAACCAAAATCTAGATTATTTTCTTAAATAATCTAACACACAAGCATGTATGTATGCTAAGATGTATGCCTCCTGCTCAAATAGAGCAAAGCTCAGGTGAAAGCAGAACCAAGTCTGGACAGAATCCTAACTGCCAAAGAGTCTGTTCCTCAGGCAGTCTCAGTGACAAAAATCAACACTCTGTTTACACAGAATGGTTTACCTGAGGGAGGACAGTGACCTCATGGGAGTTCAACATCTCTGACATTTCAGAATGTGCTTTCTGCTAAAGTATTAAGAAAAAAATGTTTGGAAAGATATACTTCCATTGGTTTGTTGTTTTTATTTTAATTAAATAAAATAATCAGGATTGTGCATAAAGTCTCTTACACAGTGGGTTCCTTGACAAATGTGATCAGCAGCTCCTTTCCTTAGTGCAGTAGAACCAAAGAATTCTCTCAAGATGGTGTAGAGACATGAGATGTAAGAGCATAGAGTTAATTCTGGCTTTCTATATTCTCTAGACACTATATTAAATCATACCTCATGCTACTGCTGCCAAATACATACTTTGCCCAGCTTTCTTGTGGCCTAGGGAGGAGTTGAGACCCCTATAGCAGCAAATAATTGAGACTCTGATATGGGGTAAAACAGTCAATAACTTTCTAGTCAGCATTTCTGAAATGTTTCTTTGGACAGTAACAAAGGAAGAAAATATATTTATATATATACACATATACACACATACATACATGTATAAAATGAGTATTGAAATATTCTCTATATTTAAACCATTTTACAATCATAATTTTTAAACTTTCTCTTTTCCTTACACTGGACAATGCAGCTTTTGGAAAGTGCATAAGAGTTTGAGTATACCATTGAATGTGTGGCTTTGGAGAGAAATAAATAGTTTTCTAGGGACCTGATGAATTTTTTCAGAGCTAACATAAAATAAGACTATATTATTACCTAAAAAATGAAATTTTGTACACTCTTATGAAGTGCATATTTACATTTCTTTCCTGAATTTTCTTTCGATCTTATTTATCATTCAAATATTCTAAAAACAATCTCTGTCTGAATAAAATAAAAAAATAATTTTCCAAGTTCAGTTATATAGGAAATATCTCTGATTTGTTCATGTGAATAGTGTTAAATAAGTTTAGATAGAACAATGTCTTAGGGTAATATTCAATTTAAAAAATAATAGTATGAATTGATTACTGCAAGTATTTCTTATGTGGAATTAATTTCAGCAACATTTACATTGGTGGCTTTTTTGTTCTGCTGGTACATGATGGCATCATAAACATTCTCTGTTGTTTAACACTCAGTTTCTTGCATTTCCTATTTCACCATAATCAGTGATTTCATAAATATATTGTTTTCTTCTTTGAAGCACAATGAAACACACAAATAAATTTTGCCTAATGAAACTTACATTTTAGTAAGGGTGGATAAGAAATAAAACAGGTGACAACTGTTGCCATAGCAGCCGCATATTGTACAACACTGAGGATGGTGAATGCCTTAAGGGGTAGAAAGTTTAATATTTTGTGTTAAAAGTGCATATATACAAAATGATGGGTTTATACATACTTATATATAAACACATACATAGACACATATTCTCCAACATTTTCCAGCATTGTCTATAACTGCAAACCAAAGCAAAGGAAGACCAGCTACAGGGTTAAAAATGAGAACAAGATGATAGAAGGTCAGTGCCCCATCTTAAAAGCTCAGTTTTGATTATGTTGGCAATGGGCATGTTGAAAGACTTTATGCAGAAAGAATATGCACCGGTATTCTGACTAGAATGCTATTTCTGCCAACCTTGAGGAAGAGATGCCCCAAGTACCAATTGCTGTTAGACCTGCAATAATGCTTATAAACCAGAGAAGTGGAATGGGGCTTTGAGAACATTGTTTTATGTGCTTGTTGTCTTGGCAAAGAACAAGAGATTATAAATTCATTTCTATACATGACATTTGTCAATACTTGAATTTATTACATCATTAAGAGAGATTGTATAAAATGGATTGGGATCAGTGACAGAGGGTTGGGAGAAGTGGATAGTGATAAAGAAGCTAAAAAATGGCAAATATTCTAAAATAATAAGAACAGGTCAATACCATTTGGCTCACCAAAACTGTTTACTATATGCATAAAGTAAAAATATCTCTTAAGTTTTGTTCATGAGTACTTTGTGAATTGAGGCAATTCTTAAAAAATTTTTGTGATTTTTCTACAACATGTAATTATTAGTCTGCCACAAGATTGATAAGCATCCTATATCATTCCTTCTGGCCTGCCTCCATGTTTTAAGTCTTCAATTTTATATACCATGAGCGAACTAAATTGTATGTATTTCTATCATTGAAAATAATACACTTGAGCAAAGAATAGAAGATGAAGGCATTGTTCAAATCACACCCATATACAAAATCATTTCAAATTGAGGATGTAGCGACTGCCAAGGTACTAAGGAAGGACCTCACAGAACACTCAACAAGACAGCAAAAGTCAGACGAACTGGAAAAGTCATGGTAACTTGGCTTATAGGAATAAAAGTTAAAAGATCACACAAAAATTAATAGGTTGTGTAAAACATTTTCCCTTTTACTCTGAAACAAGGAGTCACTACACTAGTAATGGATAGAAATAAAGTGCTAGGATCTCATGTATTTGAACAAAGTGGTTTTGGGATACTGAAGCAAATGTACACCAAGGTAGAGAAGGAGTTACTGAAAACTGACTGCAGATGATCGCAGCCTTCTTAAGGTCTGATGGCGATTCTGGCTCCAGTGAGATTGCAAAAGATAATATGAAGCAATCCGAGCATAAGTGTGATTTAGTGGGTTACACAAAGGAAAAGGCAGAATGACTCCAATATTTGCACATTAGATGACTGGTTGCATTCATTTGTGTCACTGCAGATGGAATTGCAGAAATAATACAACTGGAGAAGGTAAACTGGAGATATCTATCTGACAACACCCATGGAAATCTTAAGTGGGACTATAGTTTTGTCATCTGGAGTCTCTAAGCTGTTATATAGACTGTGTTGTCCAATGCAATAATTGCTGATTTTATGTAACAGCACAGCTGAAGCACTCAGGAGTTCCATGGGCCTAGTTGTTTCTGTACTAATTAGTATAAGATGTTTCTTTTGTAGAGGCCCATTATGATGGACAACACTAATCCAGATGATATTTTAATTGATTATCTTGAAATCACCAAGGGAGTAATCAAAGAGATGGAGAATAGGTTGACTCTGTGGTCATCCAATATTCACTGACAAACAGGAAGAAAGAAAGAATGCTAGACAAAGACAGGGGTAGTGGTAGGAAACTAAAACTATCTGATGAAAGTTAACTACTCCATTTCCATAAGGAAACTGAGAGGGTTAGATCATTCTTTACCTCATCTAAATAAAAATACTGAGACCAAGAGAATGAAACATGTCTTCTATCAAAGAGCTGATACTGAGACAAAATAAAAGCATCTTCCTTTGAGATGGATGGAACGGGATATGAGTGTCATTATGATGACTCACTCATCCATGAGAAGTCCTCTGATGTGGCCTACCAAAGATACTATTCTGGCAAATCTAGGGTGCAAACTCATGTCTGCCTGCTTAAACCAGGTTTGATGTCATTCCTGCTTGTAGTCCTTCCTGGAAGTCAGTGTTTGCTTTTGAATTTCTCTTCTTCTCTAAAATTGCTTCATAAGAAGTAGAAGTCTAATTCTTAATCAGCTCACCAATCCTAAGAATACTAAATCAAAAATGCATATGCATTTCCAATTGGATGTTTATCAAAGCAATCCTCAAACTGTATCATCATTTGTGTTTTAGCTTGAACTTCATTGCAGGTATAGACTGAATTGCGTATGTGAGTCTAGGTTTGATGGACGAGTCTGAGAAGCAGAAGTAAGACCATGAAGAAGATGAAGCAAAGAAAGGCTGAGAAACTGAAATGAATTGAGGATCACGCCTTTCATGGGAAGTTGTGCTTTCATTTTATAGTTAATCCATGCATACCCTTCTTACATGATTATTAACTGCTCTTTGGAAATTGATTTTTTTAAATTTTGACCTATGGTTTACGCATAATTTGAAGTGTTTTATCTTTTTCCATGAGAGGGGAAAGGAAATCCTGAAATGCTGCAGCTTGTATGAGAGATGGGGCCAAGGAATTCTGCTGGGGACTGTCTACTAAAGCTGTACTGGGGTCCAGAGACCTGAGAATTTCCTACTTTGACAGTCTAGCAATGGGAATGAGCTGATGGCTAAAATTTCAATGAAAAAATTCATTAAATTATTTTCAAAATGATATTTGAATTTTTGTGAATGTATTAGGATGATATCATCTGCTTATCTTCAGAGACAAAGTAATTATGAATATAAAATAAAAGAAACTCTCTACTCTTTGGAATTAGACTAAAATAAATCTTATTAAAATATTATCAATGGATGTTGTATATCTACATTGTGGATTTCACTTGACTTGTTTATTATAACTTTGGAACAAGAAAAGTCAAGTTGTAATTTTGGCTCTACATTATCTGTTTTGGAAGTTAATTAAAAATTCTGTGCATCATTATCCTAATCTCCACATTGGAAGTATCTTGGTCTGTCTTCTACCATTTTGAAAAGACACTATGACCCTGGCAACTCTCATAAAGAAAATATTTAATTTATGCATTTTTACAGTTAAGAGACTTGATCCTTTATCAGCATGGTGGGAAGGACGGCAGCACTCAGGCAGACATGGCGCTGAAGAAGTAACTGAGAGTTCTGCATAGGATTCAGAGGCAGCAGCAGAGAAAGAGACTCTGGGCTTGAAATAGGCTTTTTGAAAAATCAAAGCCCACCACAGTGACTTACTTCCTCCAAAAAGGCCCCACTTCCTAATCCTTTCAAATAATACCAATTCCTGTTGACCAAGTATTCAAATATATGAATCTATAGGAATGATTCTCATTTAAACCATCACAGAAAGTAAGCACAACCATCTTATAACATTTTAAAAAGACATGATGTTCATAATAACTATTTTCCCTTTAAAACTCAATTTTCAGTTCTTTTCCTTAACTAATTTCTTCTTTTTTGATGGGAAGTAGAGGCATGAATTCTCAGTACCTTAAAAAAAAAAAAAAAAAAAGTAGAGTAGGCTCATGTAGCACTCCATTATATTGAGTAAGAAATGCTGGTCTTATGCAGAATTTTGGTACTAAGTTCATAGAAAACTTAACAAAGAAAAACACCAGCTTGATAAAACTCTGCCCTGATATACCATGTAAGATAGCTTTATTTTCCCATTATTGAGATTTGAAAGATTTAAAGTAAAATATCATCCTACTGTTTGATTTAAATTGACTATAATGGGCATATTGTTGTCTCTGAGTTTTGGATTTTCTAATTATTTTCTTATTTGCCTTTCTTTATAACATGCATATTGCTATTTACTCCATGTGGCTTGTCTGCAGCTTTAATATCTGGAGATGATGGGAGGGAAAACATGCCAAGAAGTCTAGACACTGAAAGCTCAGGGTATTTACACACAGAGACAGTTCAGCTTTCAGGGGCACATTAGCCATCATGAGCTTATGTTTTGTTTTGTTTTTCCTTCCAGATATCAGATTAATGCTCCATTTTATATTCTGAAGGTGGTTTTTGCTTTTAATATTGAATCAAAAATGGGAGTGATTCATAAATACGCCTAAACCTAGTTGATTCAGTGCAGACAGTATTTACAGCTCACACGCAATGAGAATAAACAGGAAACTGTGGGTTTGTAACAAATCATGTAATGCAATTATCAGCATAAATTCTGGGTTAGTTTCTGTCCTACCTGAAGTGATGCAGAGGGGCTGATGAATCTCTGTACAGTTATGAAAATACTGTGCTACCATTTGACATAAATTCAAGGTTACCCACATGTAACTTAACATGTAGAATGAACATTGGGATGGGAAGGGCTGTGGACTGGGATATCTTGAAAAGAAACAGTATTTTTGTTCACTTGGAGAAGAAACAAAATTAATAAAATGAAAAGTAATAATCTGGCTTCCATCCTAGGGAATAGGAAGAAAGAGCAAGCAACCATCAAAATACAGCTGGGCTGTTCTCGGATTGTATGTTGTTTCCACTTTGATACTTGATAGTGTATCAATGCTTCATACATCACTCAAAATTAAATTATTAAAGTACTACAGATACAAGGAGTGCAACATGGAAAGCATACAGACACTGACGGATCTAAACAGCACGGCCACATCTATGGGCTTGGAAGAAAAAATTCTAGGAGACTACCTGGGAAGCCACAAGCCACTCTGATACAATAAGGTTTTCTGGCCCCAGGCATCCTGAGGTCCAGACCCACAGATATGCCACCCCAGACCACTTAGACACCCACCGCTGCTCAGGCCCCAAAGTGATTCAGACGCTTATATTAAGTTCATGCTGTTTGGCCTTTGGCTCAGGTATATTGCTAGCTTTCTCTTTCATCTTAACTCAACCCATTCTCATTAATCTGTCAGCCATGTGGCACGTGGCCCCTAGCTCACCTGTTTTCCTTACATGCTTCTTCTTGGGCAGCTGGCTGAGTCTATCTCTGACTCCACCCTTCCTTTCCTACCTATTCTGATTCCCCACTACTTTTTCTATGGTACCTGTCATAGGCCAAACCAGCTCCTTTATTTAAAGATTGATATTCAAAACATACAGAAAGACATTTCCACATCACCACTCCATCCAGGAAAGCAGGTAGAGAACTGCAGATCTTCACCTCTCCCTCAGCTCCTCCAGAACCAACAGCTCAGCCTTATGCCCTAGCTCTGTAGCAGAGTAGCAATGCAGCCTCCTTAGTCTCCTCCTCCCACCACTGAACCCTTCTGAGTGGATCTCACAGATTTTCCTTTCCAAACATCTTAACCCTTATTCATTGCTTCACCCCATACCCCAACACCAGAAGGTATTCCCTTGGAACCTACAAGCCATTCCACCCAGCTAAGCAGGTAGGCTAACTGCAAATCTTCAACTTTCCCTCCATTATTCTGTAGCTCTGTAGCAGACTGTTGACTATTGTAGCTTGTGGTGGGATTCAGGTGTCAGCTAATAAGATCCAAAGATGCCTATCCAGGGTCCTGGGCTCTGGAAGTGGAGGTGGCCAACCATATTCATAAGGGGCTGCTGGGATCTTAGAAAGCCCTGTTTCCTGGTTCCAGACTAATGGAGAGACCGGTTCAGCATCCATCGTGCACAGTGTGGACAATCCAGTCTATCAAGCATCTATATAAGCTGTTACCTGTATCATCAATGTTGGCTTATATTTTAATAAATATTAATCTTGAATTGGTGTATTTTAAGAGAATTTCTGCCATCATCTGGCAAACCAACGTCATGCCTCTGCCCACAGGCATAGGGGGTCCATTTGTGTTTTGAACACTGTTAGAAAGCAGAGGACCACATAGGGTCTGTAGGTAGCCTGGTGCTGCTGAAAGTCCCTGCATCTGCCATATTACTGATGAATGGAGCATTGAATGCTACTGTGACACCTGCTGACCAAATATCATCATTGCACTTAAATTGAGGTAATGGCTGATAATTATTCCATTAATGACTTCAGGTCATACTTTTACATGGTGATTGAGCAATTCTCGAATTAATATCTTGAAGGCTTCAATACCCCATTCCTACTATTTTTCAGCTTGTTTCTCTATTTTGTGTTTCAAAATATGAGAATGATGAAAGAGGTGAAATCTTGAAATCAATTGATGTCCAGCATATATGATGTGGAAATTTCAACACTAGAATGGCAGATGTGATTAATTCTCTGGAAATTGGTTACAACAAGCTTTCAGATAAGGCTTCCTCTTTGGATATGGATAACACTTACAAGAAAAATACAGGCTCTATGTAAATGATGAAAACAAGAAACTTGTTGACTACATTAATGACGAGGACAAGAAAAGCATTAATTATGTTAATGATGTGGATCAAAAAATTGTGGGTTCTGTGAAGTCCTTGGAAGGACTGCTTCATCAGGAAAATCAAGCTCTAGAAAAATCAGTAGTATCTAAACTCCAGAAATGGAAGCCAGGAGTATCCAAAATCCAGAAATTGGAACCAGTAGTATCCAAGCTTCAGGAATGGGAGGACCATTCTGCAGTACTGGAAAAGGGTAGTAATCTATCTTATGCTCATAAGAGTTCAGGTCAACCCCAATGGGATATTATGGTACTGGAGACACTCTACCTAAGGTGGTAAATATGACAGGGCTATCCCTTTCCCCACCACTATTGTTCCCAGGTACTGTTCAGACAAAGAAAGCATTGGGGGGGGGGGGGTCCTTGGAATTTGTATAGTTATGAGTCAATATATATGAGAGATATCAAGGATTTTGAGGAGGCAATATCATTACATGGTATACACTCTACTTATGTAAAACAGCTCCTAAATGCATGGTCAACAAAAAAATCGAATCTTACCATGTGATTGGATGCACCTAATGGCTACCATATTAGACCAAAGTCAAAATTTACAGTGGAGAAGCTGGTTTAGGGATGAGGCTAGGGTCTTAAAACAACAAAGGAAAATTAGGGGTTTCTTCACTTCTCAGGACCAAATCCTTGGTGAAGGCATGTTTGCTGATATAAAGGCTCAAACTTCTTATGATGAGCATACTTTATTGCTATGCTGTACTGCTGCACTGAATTCTTGGTAAAATATTTTGAACCCCAGTCAGAAAATTGAGCCTTATACTAAGGTCAAACAAGGCTTAAAAGAACCTTATACTGACTTTCTACAGAGATTTACCACGGCTGTACATAGAGCAGTATCAGATCCAGAAGTTAGGAAGCAGTTAATACTTTCTCTGGCCTTTGATCATGCTAAACTGGAATGTAAAAGAATGCTTATGCCTTTTAATATCAGATCTGCACCAATAGAAGAATGGATTCAGTACACACTCAATACTGAATCTCTCCATTGTGATGAGGATAATTGGGTAGGCCAAGCCATTACTAATGTTAGGGTAAGGAACCAAGGCATCACTTGTTTCAACTGTGGTAAACCAGGCCATATAAGACAGAATTGTACACAAGGTACTCTTGGAAATAATACCCATTTTAGGTTTGATTTGAACAGAAGGCCATTGCCTTCTGGGTTATGCAGAAGGTGTGGCAAAGGATGACATTGGACCAATGAATGTAAATCTACCAGGGACAAAGAAGGCAACTCTTTACCATCGGGAAACGTCTCTTGGGGCTTCCCTCGGGAAGCTCCCAAAAGTCAGACTCCAAAGTCAAAGAAGGTAAGATTATATCCAGTCACAGTGGAAGACCAGCATCCTCAGGACAAGTAGAGCATCCAGTGCTGGGTATAGAATATCATACAGCATTGGATAATAGAATAAATTCAAGAGAGAAATCTGAAGTTCCAAGAAGAATCACAAAACGAATATTTTGGCAGACTTCAATAAATTAACAAAGATCAAAATTGAAAATATGGATAGATAATATTTATATCAAGGGCTTAGTCAACACGGGGGCTGATGTTTCAATGATAACCCCACAATCATGGCCTCCAAGGTGGCCTTTACAGGCAGTGGATATCCAATTTCTAGGTATTAGAACAATATCTCAGGTGAAACAGAGTGTAAGATGGCTCAAATGCATAGGACCAGAAGGTTAGAAAGGACGGTTGAAGCCATATATGGCTGACATAGCATTGAGTCTGTGGGGTCGTGACCTTCTACTGCAATTAAATACCCAGATTAAAATTTTTCCAGGTTCTGATATCAACCAGAGACTCAACTATGTTTCCAAAAGTGATGCTCTAAAGTGCAATAAAGAAAATCCACCAGCCATTCAGGTTGTACAAAAGAATTGCCCAATAACCACAGAACCAAAAAGGACACTTACAGCGCTGCCTTTGAGATGGTTAACAGAAAAGCATATTTGGCTTCAGCAATGGCCTTTGACAAAAGAAAAACTTCAGGCTTTGGAACAGTTATACAAGAGCAGTTACAAGCTCAGCATATCAAAGAATCAACCAGTCCATGGAATTCTCCTGTTTTTGCTGTCAAGAAGAAATCTGGAAAATGGAGGATGGTGACAGATCTAAGAGCAATTAATAAAGTGATTCAACCTATGGGCTCTTTACAATCTGGTATTCCTCTGCCTTCCCTGTTACCTAATAGATGGCCTTTTATAGTTATTGATTTGAAGGATTGTGTTTTTTAACCATACCTTTACAGGAACAGGACAAAGAGAAATTTGCTTTCACAGTGCCTATTCTTAATAATTCATGTCCAGTTAAGAGGTTCCAATGGAGGGTCCTTCCCCAAGGAATATTGAATAGTCCCACCTTATGCCAATGTTTTTTACAACAACCACTAGAAGTGCTGCACTCATCCCACAAGCTATCATTTACCATTATATGGATTATTTTTGGAAGACCCAAACCCAAATACATTAGAAACATTATTTGAAGAACTAAAGAAAATGTTGCCTGATTGCCCCAGAGAAAGTACAGAGGGGAGATTCTATCAATTATTTAGTATATAAAATAGGCTTACAGAAAATTAGGCCACAAAAGGTGAAATTGAACAGAGATAAATTGAAGACTCTTAATGATTTTCAAAAGCTACTAGGGATATTGCTCATCTATGACCCATTATTGGTATAAAAAACTATGAACTGGTTAATTTGTTCAAGACTTTGGATGGTGAAAATTATTTAAATAGTCCAAGAGAATTCTCCGATGAAGCCAAGAAAGAATTAGAGTTGGTGTAAAAGAAACTTCAAGAAGCACAAGTGGATTTGTGGATCCAGACCTAGATTAAATACCAGTTATTTTACCCTCTAGACAATCTCCAACAGAAATCTTAATGCAAAGATAAAACATATTAGAATAGATATTTCTTCCACATATGCCAAGCAAAAAGATGAAAACATATATCAAAAGAAAATTCTGATCTGATTTTTAAAGGTAAATTCAGACTTTGCCAATTGACTGGAAAGGACCCTGCAGAAATTGTTGTGCCTTTGACTAATGAAGAAATTGATCGATTATGGGCAGACAGTGAACCTTGGCAAAAGGCTTGTAGTGATTTTTTAGGAGAGAATAATAATAAAGATCCTCGAAGTAAGAGAATTCATTTTATAAAGGAAACTGGATCTTTCCTCATGTGGTACAGGATAAACCCATTTCTGGAGCCCCTACAATTTATACTGATGCGAACAATTTAGGAAAGGCTGTCTACACGACTGAAGACTTAATTAAGGTGGCTAAGAGCCCTTATAACTCTGTTCAGAAGTCAGAACTATATGCAATTATTATGGTGTTGTTAGATTTCACAGAGCCTCTCAACGTAATTACTGAATCTCAATATGCAGAAAGAGTTGTTTTACATATTGAAACTGCTGACTTCATTCCTGATGATACAGACTTGACCTTACTGTCCATACAACTACAAGATATCATCAGAGATAGAATACATTCTATGTACATAACACATATCAGGGCGCACACGGGTCTCCCAGGACCTCTCCTGTAGGGTAATAATAAAATAGATCGGTTGTTGATAGGAAACATGCTAGAGGCCACAGAATTTCATAAGAAACATCATGTTAACAGCAAAGAACTAAAGAAGAGTTTTTCCATCACTTGGAATAAAGCAAAGGAAATAGTAAGGAATTGTAACACTTGCTCTTTCTATAACCAACCGTTTTTACCTGCAGGAAGTAATCCTAAGGGTACACAGAGAAATGAGATCTGGCAAATGGGTGTGTATTTCTTCCCAGAATTCAGAAATATGAAATATGTACATCATACTATCGATACTTACTCTGGAATGCAATGGGCGACTGCCCTGAGTTCTGAAAAATCTGATGCTGTACTTATTCACCTTTTGGAAGCCATGGCCATAATGGGAATTCCCACTCAGATTAAGACTGAGAATGTTCCAGCTTATGTTTCCCAAAAAATGAGGCTGATTTTTGGGTATTATAATATAAAGCATACTAGAGGGATACCACACAATCCTACAGGACAGTCAGTTGTAGAGAGATCTCACCATACTTTGAAAGAGATGCTTTATAAACAGAAGAGAGAAATGAAAAAACCCAGGGAGAGGTTTCATAGTGCCTTATTGACTTTGAATTTTCTTAACACTGATGAAAAGGGAACATCAGCTGCTGAGAGACATTGGGTAATGGAGAAATATTCTGAGATAAACCAACCCATCTACTTCAAGGATGTGTTTACTTCAGAATGGAAGCCAGGATATGTGCTTTGATCGGGTAGGGGTTTTGCTTTTGTTTCAACAGGAAAAGAAAAGATATGGGTACCGACAAAATTGCTAAAGGTCCACTTCAAAAAGGAGTCCCTTCCTGAGGAGGAGAAGTAATTGCTCATCCCTGATACGACAAGTGGATACATAGTAAGGAAAACACATTTAACAAGACTGGGGCAAGGTCTCAATTTTTTCTTTACAGGAAAATGTATGCAACTGTCTTTAAGACATTGACTGGACGTTGAATGATTAATCACCTGCAATGGATGAGAGATCCATGATGAAGGAATATAAACAATGTTCTATGAGAACAACTGATATAAATATGTACTACTGGGTAATCTCTCAATTCACTGCTTTGCATCTTACATATACACCTCTTTAAAAAAAAAATGTGGTCCTGATTTGACTATTAATGGGGCTGGATTTGAAGTGGGAGACAGTGGCTTTCTCCCTCTCTAAACCCAAGTATATTGGTAAAGAAAATGGAAGAGATTCTGTCTTATACCAGAAAAGCCACCTGGTGTGGGACAGAAGACAATTGGAATGTTTAGGGACCAATATTATTGTGACTTCATCTTGAACCTTGTTTTCCTCTGTATCTGTACCTTCCAAACATCCTGTCTGCATACAATCATCTGAAGTCATAAAGGATATAAATATCTTCTTTGGGTATCAACAGTGCTTAAGTTTTCCATTGTAAATAACATATCCTATCAGCTATCTACAAAGATTCTGGAACTGAGATGGGGGCCCCCACCGCAATGACTCCTACTGGTGAAACAGGAATAAAAGAGAGAGTATGAGAGAGAGAGACAGATAGGCTGACAGACAAACAGAGGCAGAAATAGAGAAATCAAGAACTTGGTGTACACAAATTAGTGATTGCTTTTAGAAAATAGTTTATTCAAAAATGGATAGCTCTCTATGATTATCTTTCAGGTCACATTTCTAATAAGAATTCCAGATGTATTTACCCAGTACTCTGAGAATGATTATGGATGTGTATAGTCAGTCCATTAGGATCTAACCACTGTTTTAGCTTTTACAGAATCCCAGAGAGATGCCATTGCCCTTAAGTCATCAAGAAGCAACCTTATGAAAGACTATGCCCCCTTTCCCAATAATTTTTGTGCTCTGAGGGTTGTGGGTAATTATTATTCTGATAGAATAGTTGTAAGTTAAAATTAGGTTGAGGAAAGAACAGTAATACAACCTCAAGGATCTCTTTTAAAGAAGAGAAAGGTGAATAGATAGGATAGATAAAGGTAGATTGTTCTACCTACCTATAAACAATTTTTATCCAAATATATGGGCTAAACTAAAGACAATCTGCACTAGCGTATATATTTGTATATTGATACAAACGTGAAATCATTTTATATGTTTGATTGCAACAATTTGTACATTGGTGTAAAGTTAAACCTGAAATTGCTTTATATAACCAAAGCAACTTGTACGTAGATATAAAACTGAATCTGTAACTGTTATGTAAAATTGAATCTGTAACTGTTATATTTTATATATGCTTCTACCTCTGTTTAAAATATTTGCACATTATTGTCATGTCCACTATACAATTATTACCTCCATTTAACTATACTAGACATAATGTATGATTTTACTAATTATGATATATGCACAAGATGTTTTATATAACTCTGTTTTGATGATATATATGTATATATACATGTCTAAAATACTGTTGCCACTTTACATGATATATATATATATATATATATATATATATATATATATATCTTTGGTTAATGTTTGATAGTCATACTAAAAGTCATTGTTCAGAGATTATACACCCCTTTATAGGTAATATAATTTTATAGTACAGGTTTTAATCCATAGGACAATAAAAACTGTAGTCAACATTACTTAAGTTGCCATATCACAGTCATCTCAGATACAGGTGAGAATATCATAGACAGACAGGAGTCTTCAACCATTTCATAGACCCAGAGAATATGGCATTTAACATTTATTATTATTTGGAATTTGGCCACGAGAATTCCTGGTATCACTGCTCCTTTCCCAAGATGGTGTTGAACACCAAGGACACTCCTTTGGAGTTTGTCCTTTTGGCAGAGAATGGCCAGTTGTGTAAAGAACTGCCCTTACCTTGATTGCTGACAGTACATACATGATGTCAAAGCTGGATGAAAAAGATGATTGATGGAGACTGATGAAACCTGCCTGGACAGGATAAGACTGTGTGGATTCAATAAAAGTTTCAGAAGTTTTGGAGATATCAGAGGGAATCTACCCACAGTCTATGTGGAGGGTTAGTAAAAGCTCCAGAAGTCCCAGAGTTTTAACCACAGTCAGTCTAGGAAAATCAGAGAGTGGTGATTCAAACCTTTAATTCCAGCACAGGGAGTATCCTGGGAGTGGTGACCTACACCCTTAATCCCAACTGAGTCAAGGTCACTTCAGATTATAGAAGGAATTCCAGGCTCCCAAGCAGGCAGTGGTAGGGCCACACCTTAATTTATGAAAGGGTACTTAAGACAGGATAGAAACACAGAGGGAGCCATTCCAAGGGAAGGAGGCTGAGGAAGCTGGAAGACAGCTGGATAAGATCTGACTGTGGTGTTTATTCCCTCTAGTATCTCTAACTTCTTTAGAGATCTATCCCTGAGTCTCATTAATTTGTGTGACATAAGACAGTCCCTCCAAAAATGCCCTGCTTATGAAAAGATCTGTCAGATACCATAGGCCTGTAGCCAATATGATGGATGCTCCAATGGCCAACAAAACCATAGGTGATTGTCCAGGTAGCTGTGTTGCTATCCTCTCCCAAATTTTGGAAGCTACTACTTGCATGTGCTTCTGACTTTCAGGTGATACATTTTCCTTCTTAGGTCTTGAAGGGGTTGAAGAATAGGTATTTAAGGTTACTACCCTATTATCCCTTAGTGAGGAACATTCAGATGTTGGATTTTCACTTTCCCAGATCAACATTTTTGAAGTAATTCACACACCCTACCATCTACCAATATTCTAGAAATATATGATGTACTTTATATGTGTTAGGTTTTGGTTGTAGTTTGTGCCTTATCCTCTCCTAGATATTACCTCATAATAATTCCTATTGTATATAGTCTTAGTTTAGAAACTCATTAGTTAGACAAAAGGGGGAGATGTGGTGGGATTCAGGTGTCAGCTGATAAGGTCTGAAAGATGCCTATCCAGTGTCCAGGTCTCCAGAAGCAGAAGTGGCCAACCCTATTCATAAGGGGCTGTTGGGATCTTGGAAAGCCCTGTTTCCTGGTTCCAGACTGTTGGAGAGACCGGTTTGGTCTCCATTGTCTACCGCATGGATAATTCAGTCTATCAGGCATCTATATAAGCTGTTACCTGTATTGTGAGTGTTGGCTTATATTTTAATAAATATTAATCTTAGATCGATGTTATTTTAAGAGAATTTCCACCATCAGTAGCTCTCTGCTCTCTGCCCCAATTCCTGGTAAACTGAGCAGATCCTGGTGAAATATCCTGCTTTCTTCACTTACCTTTCTTACCTCTTCACAGCTTAGTCATCAGGCAAACCCACCCCCATTCTTAAGTGTTAGCTCCCAATACCTAGAAACACAGTTTACCCAAATCCCCAGTGTCTATACCTATCAGGATTCCTGAAAATTTTTACTACCATATAACACATAGTCACCACAGTGTCTAAAGAAGACTGGGCAACAGAAGAAAGGGAACAAATTATCCCCCAACAAAGACAAGATTAGGTATTGGCACCTAGAATGACACTCTTTCTACATCCAGATGTCTAGATGCCAGTATAAAAACACAGTCAACAACAGCCAGAACAATGTGTCTCTACTAAAGCCCAGAAACCATACCACAGAAGGCCCTGAGTAATGCAACATAGCTAAAGCACAAGATAAAAGATGTTACATTAGTATAAATATATGATAACTGTCCTGAAAGAGAAAATAAATAAATCACATAAATAACAATATGAAAACACAAACAGTGGAAGGAAATTAATACAGCAAAGACTCCAAGACATGGAAGTAAAAAATAGAATCAAATAAAACCAAAACTAAATGAAATATGGAAACAAAAAATTTAGGGTCTCAAACCTCAAAGTCAAGTCTCACCAAAAGAATTCAGCCACTGAAGACAAGAAAGAAAAATGCATAATTCAGTCAAAAAAATGTTAAAGTAAAAAAAATCTTGGCACAAAACATTCAGTAAATCTTATACTCAAGGAAAAGACTAACATAAGCCTCCTTACTCTATGACTAGAGGCAAAACAGCATTTCCGGTCAAAGACACAGAAAATATTGGCAACAAATCATAGAAGATTCCCCAACCTAAAGATGGTAATGCTTATGAAGGCACAGAACGCTTACAGAACACCTAATAGATCACAAAAAGATAAGGCCCAGCACATAAAAGTAAAAACACTGAATGAATAGACCAATTGAAGAATAATTTAAAAAGCTGTGAGGGAAAAAGACCAAGTAAAATATAAAGGAACATATATCAGAAAAACTTCTAACTTCTCAATGGAGACTCTAAAAGCCAGAAGGCCTGGACAGATGTTCTACAAATTCTAAGTGACTACAGATGCCAACCCAGAGCACTATACAAAGAAAAGTTTCAATCACAATAAATAGATAAAGTAAGGAAGTCCATGGAGAAAATCAAATTTAAGCAATGTCTATCTACAAATCCCGCCTTACTGAAAATCCTAGAAGGAAAACTCTAACCTAAAGAAGTTAACAATCACCAGGAAAACAGAAATAATTAATAATTCTAGCCCAGAAAATTAAAAGTTGGAATACACACTCACACACACACACACACACACACACACACACACCACCAACAACAACAACAACACCACCACCACCAACAACAACAACAACTGCAGAATAACAAAGTCAATAATCATTGGTCATTGATATCTCTCAGTATCAATGGTCTCAATTCCCTAATAAAAATACAAACTAACTGAATGGAAGGAAAACCAGGATCCATCCTTCTGCTAGATCCAAGAATCACATCTTAACTTCAAAGATAGACATCACCCAAGGATAAAAGGATGGAAAAGATGTTCCAAGTAAATGAAGCTCAGAAGCAAGCTAGTGTACTTATTTTACTATCTGACAACTAGACTTCACATCAGAACAGAAGAGAAAGGGAAGAATACTACATAGTCATCAAAGGAAAAATCTACCAGGAACATTTCAATTCTTAACATATATGTCCAAAACACAATGGCATCTTCTTTTGTAAAAGAAACACTACTAGAGCTTAAATCACACATTGACTCTCACACAATGATAAGGCATATTTAATATGTCATTCTTGCCAATAGAAAGGTTCTCTAGTCAAAACCTGAAGAGAAAAATGTTAGAACTGACTGGCATTATAAATCAAATGTATTTCATGAATATCTACAAATCATTTTACTCAAACACACACATTAAAAAAAAAAAGAAAACCTTCTTAACACTTGCTGAAACTTTCTCCAAAAGGGAAACAGAAACAGAAAATTTACAAGCTTGTGGAAACTAAACAACTCTCTACACAATAAAAATTAAGTCAAAAAAGAAAATAAAACTTTATAGAACTGAATGAAAATGAATACATAATATACCCAAACTTGTGGGAAGCAATGAAAGCAGTTCTAAGAGGCATGTACATAACACTAAGTGCCTACATAGAAAAATTTGCAAGACCTCAGACTAGAAACTTAACAACACATATGAAATTTTGAGAACAATAAGAAGAAATAAGAACCAAATAAAATAAAATAAAATAAAATAAAATAAAATAAAATAAAATAAATGGTAGGAAATCATCAAACTCAGGGCTGAAATCAACAGGCTAGAAACAAACAATCACAAAAACAATACAAAGAAACAATGAGACAAAGACTTGGTTCTCAGAAAAAAAAAATCACTAAGAATGACAGATACTTATCCAAATTAACTAGAAGGCAGACGAAGAATATCTAAATTAACAAAAATAGAATTGAAAAAAGACATAACAACAGAGACAGGCACTGAGGAAATTCAGAGAATCACAAAGACACACTTTAAAATATGTACTCCACTAAATTGGAAAATCTAAAAGAATGTATAATTTTCTCAATATATACTATTTATGGATTTATGGGAGGGAAATCAAGGACAGATAAGCAATAATACCCAATGAAATAGAAGAGACAAAAAAAAGAAAAAGAAAAAAAAAAAAAAAAGGACAGGACAGGGGCAAAGGGGCAATTCTGCCAGACTTCCAAAGAAGAATTTATACCAATACTTCTTTTTTCACACTAATTCACAAAACACAAGGAATGTTTCCATATTTACTTTATGAAGCTGTAATTACCCTTATAACCAAACCAAATAAAAACTCAACAAGGAGAAATACAAATCAATTTACCTTATGAACATAGATGAAAAAACTCTTAATAAAATACTTATAAACTGAATCCTCTAAGAATACATCAAGAGGACCATCTACCATGATGAAGTAGTCTTCATCCCAGAAATTCAGGATGGTTTAATATACAAAAGTTAATAAATGTAATCTACTGTGTAAACAAAATTAAAGACAAGAACCACAGAATTATTTTACTAGATACAGAAAAAAAAAACTTTGACAAAGTCCTATATCCCTTTATGATAAAAGTCTTGGAAAGATTAAGGATACAGGAGACATACCTCAACATAATAAATATAGGCTTGCAGTTTACAGCAAGCCAATAGCCAGCATAAACTTAAATGGAGAGAAACTCAAATAATTACATTTTTTTTAAAAAAAAAAGACAAGGTTGTCCACTCTTTTCATACCTATTCAGTATAGTAATTGAAGTCTTAGCTAGAGCAATAAGAGAACTGAAAGAGATCAAGATGATATAAGTTATAAAGAAAGAGTTTAAGGTATTTTTATTTGCAAATGATATGATAGTATTCACAAGTAACCCAAGAATCCCACAGGAAACTCTTAAAACTGCTAAACATGTTCCAAAGTAGCTAGGTACAAAATCAACTACCGATCCACTAGAGGGCTAGTATCCAAAATATATAAGAATTACAATAACTAGATATATAGGAAAAATAATTTAATTAAAGGTGGAGTATATATCTAAACAGAGAATTCTCAAAAAGGGAAAACTCAAATGGCTGAGAAACACTTAAAAGAAGTCATAAACACTCTTAGCCATCAAGGAAATGCAAATAAAAACTACTTTGAGATTTCATCTTTCATTTGTCAAGATGCCAAAAAACCAATAAATCAAGTGACAACATATGATATGCTGGCAAGGATGTAGAGCAAGAGGAATAGTCACCCATTGCTAGTGGGAGTACAAACTTGTGCAGCCAAATATGGAAATCAGTATTGTAGTTCCTCATAATTATGTGCCATGATCTACCTCAAGATCCAATGACACCATTTTTGGGCATGTACCTAAATGATGCTTCATCATACCACAGAGACTTTTGCCCAACCATGTTCATTGCTACTTTACTTATATTAGCCAGAAATTGTAAACAATCTAGATGTTCTTTAACAGAATAAGAAAGTAAATGTTGAAGGCTTAAACAAGAGAATATTACCGAGCTATTTATAAATTGAAATCAGTGGTTGTTACTGGCTCAGTGAGCTTCCAATTGGAGTAGGATAAGAATATTTTTCTGTGCATGCACTGGCATCATTGAGCCCATTCCCTACAGAGGAACACCTAACCCAGACTTAATACGGGGACAAGGGAATCAGACCTACCTTAACTGGATATGCCAGACTGAATTGACCCACCTTGGGACTCCTTTCCCCTATTGGGGAATGGATGGGAAGATGGGGTGGGGAGACTGAGGGAGGTCTGGGAGGAACTGAAAGGAAAGAAGGGAGGGCAAGCAATGGTATATATGGAAAAAACTTTTAAAAAACAAAATAAATAAATAATAAATAAAAATAAAATTTGCAGTTAAATGGATGGAATTAGAAAAAAAATCATAATGGGGGATGTATTCCAGACCCAGAAAGACAAATATAGCATGCATTTATTTATATGTGGATAATAGCTATTGAATGATATACAAACTACAATTTATAGAAATACAAAAGTTTGGTACTAAAACATGACAATCAAATAATATAGGTGGCAGAAGAGGGAGATTGAGGAGTGAATGTAGGGGGAGACAGCTAATACTACCAAATGAAGCATTCAGTACTAGGATTGGGTTAAATATAATTAAATTACTGGCCTGAGAGTTTCCATAGGAATCCCCAAACAACCTGGGCTATTGCCAAGACAGTAGGTTGATCTCCACAAACTAACTGCAAGTCCTCATTACTGAAGACAAAACCTGCACAACTCATTGAACATGGAAAATCAAGCTGGTATCTACATAGATCCTTCACCTCTATATCTTACTGTCTTTGGTACAGGAAAGGACTCTGCATACTACCACAAGAGAAAAATAAACATCAAGTCAGCCATGAATCCTCTGCTAGACAATGGTATTTTTTCTGCAAGATATGCTAGGTCAATGGTGGCTCAAACTTGTGGGAGTCACCAAGCAATATCTTACTTGACTTAAGGCACACTCTAAAAGATGGAACCCATACCTAACACAGTTTGGACAACCAAGGACATGAGACTAAAGGTAAACACTATAACCTCTAATGACACATATTCTCCTATATCCACAAATGAGTGTCTTGGTCAACCATCATCAGAGCAGCTTCCTCCTGCAGTACGTAAGAGACACACAGCCAGACATTATGCAGAAAGTGATAGACTTTGAGACATTATTTCATAAATAGGATTTCTTCATCAAATTCCTCCCCTCAAGGCTCAGGGAATGATGAAGAAGAGGAGGCAAAAAGAATGCAAAAGCCAGAAGAGATGGAGGACACTGGAGAACAAGGCTTCTAAATCAACACAATCAAAGCACATATGAACTCCCAAAGACAGACACAGCATGCACAGAGCCTGCAGGGGTCTATACCAACTACTCAACATGTGTATTTTGGTTTCAAGTTTTGAGTTTTTATTGATACCTGAGTGTGTGAATAAGTGGGTCTGTTTCTTGTGTTTCCTTCTGTTTGTTTGCTTTGTCCAATTCTGATGTGATAGTTCTTGTGTTATTTTATTATATGTTATTTTATTAAAGCTTACTTTATTATTATTCCCTAGAAGGCTAATTTTTGTTTTGTTTTGTTTTTCTAATGAGAAACAGAAACAGAGCACCAAGATTGAAGGAATCAAGAAAAGGAACTGGGAGGAATAGAGAGAACCATATCAGGATATATTATTTGAGAAAAAGGATCTGTTTTCAATAAAAGAATTTTTAAAAAGGAAAAATAATCAATGTTAGTGGTAACTGGGTAAGACATAGGGTAGGGTACAATTAGGCTGAGTAGACAGAAACTATACAACAAAAACATCAACGTGGGCACTTGGCCTCGAGTCTCGGGGCTTGTGGAGAAAATATTAGTATGTAACAGAGTTTTAGAACTGGGAATTATATCAACTGGAACTAAAAAGTATGTGTATGATTGGTATGTATGTACATGCCTATGTGTACATTGTAGTTATAGGCAATTATGAGCTTCTTGATGTATGTGCATGTGTTGCAGTAGAGGATAAAATCTAATCCCATACCAAAGTTCTAAAATGGAGTCATGACTCCAGCCTCTGTAATACTTACTTTTCATTACTACTTTGACTGCTTTTAGAAGTACTTAGAAGACACATCTCTGAGTGTTTCCCATAAAGATGAGGAGATAAACTCATGCAATGACTTGGATCCTGGACTGAATCAAAAGTAGAAATGATGAGCACCTACACCCATCTCTCCTGACTATTTCAGATACACTGTGACGTGCTACCTCAAGCTCTGACTGCCATGACTTCTCCCCAGGATGCAGTTTCCTCAAACCATGAACTAAAATAAATACATTTCCCTACTTTTTAAGTATCAAAAACTTGTTTTTGACCATATAAGTTTTGATTCAGAAGTTGAACATAGGCAAATAGTAAATATAGACAGAAAAGGCTACATTTCTCATCATTTAATATAAGAGTTGTGAATAAAGATCAGAAGACTGGACTAAATCTTTTGGTCAGGCTAAGATCAATAGCAACAGCACACCTAATTGTGGCTTATTACCCCTTAGAGTGAAGCAAACACATGCCAGAAAAGGAAGCACCGGGTATCTCGGTAAGAAAATGTCAGAAAGACTAGGGATTTGCACTTTAGGGAACCACTCATTTAATGAAGATCTGAAGTGAAAGGTCACTCTAGAGATAATATTATGAGATGCTAAGTGAGAAATCCTATTATTGGTACTTTAGCTACTGCATTGATAGAGATCAATGACAGTGAAAAACCAAACTGCAAGTGTATAGTGGATTTATGATGTTACATTGTAAATAATTGTGTCCCCCCCCCCCCCATGAGTTTAATAAAAAGCACTGACTGGCCAAAGGCAGACAGGAAGTGTGGGCGGGGCTACCAGACTAAGAAAATGCTGGGAACAGGAAGAACAGAGCAGAATGCCAGAGAGAAGCCAGAAGAAGCAGAGGACAACTAAGCTGCTTTCAGAAAAGGTACCAAGCTTCACAGTTGAATAGGATAAGAATCATGGGTGAGTTTAAGGATAAAGTGTTAGCAAGTTATATGCCTGGGGCCTTAGGCTGATCGGCATACAATTAATGTAAACATCTGTGTGTCTCTGTGGGACTGTGGGTCTGCGGGTCCAAACCTTGAGGGCAGGCTCAAAAGTCTGGGCCAGAAACCTCATACTACACAAATGTCAAAGGAAGACAACTTATTGCATCAGACAGAGAGCGATAGAGACAGATACACAAAGAAACAGAGATTCTGTTTTTTTAGATATACTATGACCTCATCTTTGTATTTAGAAAAAACATGTGATACTTGTTTTAATTTTCTTTTTATGACTTCAGATCAACATTTCTGTTGTTCCTATTCTTTCTGATGATTGATAGCCAATAAGCAGCCATCCACAGGCTGTCCCAGGCTGCTTAGTACATTATAGATGACATCACATTAGATCCAGAGAAACAACATGAATTCATGATTGTGCGCATTTGTGTGTATCTCCACACTGTATCTTTAAAGAAGATCTTGAGCAATAGCATTCCACTATAAATTGGCACATCTGTCAACACTAACCTGATTTTGTAAATTCTGTTCTCAGAGAAAAGAAATGGGAGCCCCTTGGAAATCCTGACAATACTGTTGTCAAAGCTTAGAAACTGATGAAACTAGAACATATTGCTGTGCTAGAAGGTATGGGAACATTTGAAAAATAACTGGGACAAGACACAAAGATATAAAAGCAAGTGCAAAGTGATCTCTGTAGTCAAACTGGAAACAATCACTAAAATAGAAGTTTCAGCTAATATGTCGACAAATGATTTAATATGGAGCCAAATTTTAAAAACGAACAAAAGGGGAACATTAAAGAAAGATACTAAAGGAGAAAACAAATACCAAAATGTAAATGTAAACCTCACCCTATTAATAATCAAATTAAACAGAAAGTTCAAGAACTCTATTTAAAATTTCAAGAATGCTGTTATATGAAAAGCAAGACCCAAAAACAATGCCTAATTTTTGTTTTTTGTTTGTTTGATTGTTTGTTTTTTAACTATGATTGTGAATGGATATGTTTCCAGCCATTCTGGTGGTGTTAAAAAAAAAAAAAAAGGACAAAGTGTGATAGTCTGAGGAATGAGGGAGATGGTACAGGTACACACAGATTCTGTTGCTCTTGAATGGATGATAATATAACATCGTAAGTAATTTCAAATTGACAAATTTGAAAGGTCAGTTGAAATAAACATTCCCTGGTAGATATATATATATATATAGGACTGTCTGCATGTCCTAAGGAAGAGCTAAACTATATTAATTTCCATTTATTTATTAATTTAAAAAATACAAATTTAATTTTTTATGTTCTAGACACTACCACTCCAAGAACATTGCTAGCAGATGGATCTCTGATGCCTTACAAATTAGTATCCTCTTTCTATTTCCTCATTGAGTTCTCAGCCACATCTTTCCTAAATAAATGAATTTATACAATTATCTTCTCTTTGGGATGTTGGAAATTCACTCTAACATTTGAATTTATTTTAGATAAAAGAAATGAGCAGAATTTAGGTGTTTTTTTCTGACACCATTAATCTTGTATTTTTATGATAAATTAAATAAGCAATGGTATTAATTTTAGATGGAGATATGAGTCTTAATTGGAAAAGCCAAGCATAACCATGGGTTTGACTATGACTTGAAAGCTTCAGTGAGAATACTTGTTTCTTTTTTAAATTCCTGTATCTTTTCATTGATAAAACATGAGGAGAGGATTAACAAGAACACAACAGAAGTCCTTAGAGGCCAAAGCATGCTCTATGTGTTCTTTCAGAAGGGCACCAAGAATTCTTGTATAAATGCCTATTGTGGATCTGATCCAGGTGATTTATAAAAGAAGAAATTGATCAAAGAGTCAAAGAATGTTATAATCAAGACTCAGAATTCAAATGACTTAATTATCCTATTACATAAAATTAGGACAATTTCAACTGAAATACTAACTTTGATGGGAAAAATTTATTCTACATTTCTCTTTAATGGTAGAAATAACTTTATTTGTATAAATGCATTTTAGATAACAAAAGAAGGCAAATTGTAGACTACCACAATTTTACAACCTCATTAAATAAAGGATCTGAGCAGCAATCAATAGAAGATACATAGACACTAAGTGTGTTACACCAGAGCTGTGCTTCTGATAAAAGGGAACATCACTACCTACTGTTAGTATCTACAAGGTACGTGAGTGACTCAGCAAGACATGCTATAACAAAAGTAGCATGCAATAAACGATTTAAACAAAAGAAATTTAGCTTTTACTTATTCTGGAGATTAGATACCAAAACCAGTATTGTGGCTGCCGTTTTAAGGACTGTTGGACCAGTTTACAGAATGCTGCCCTTTTGCTGAGGCCTAACTTGCTCTTTCCTATGGATATACAAAGGTGGGGAGTGAGAAAATGAGAATAACTTTCTGGAGTTATTTTTCTGCAGCAAATCTGATCTTATTTTATCAGGACCCTACTCTTAATATTTCATTTAACCTTACTTATTGAGAGATCTTATTTCCAATAAGGCTTCAATGAATCAGAGGGCTAGTGCCCAAAATCAGTGTACACAGACACTGTTTCTATAATAGGAAACATTTTAAATAATTAGTCTAGAATAATTAATTCTCTAAGCCAGATGCCAATGCAACAATAATGCAAAAGACAACAAACACGTTAAGTGATATCAAGGAGCTATTCAAATGCATTTTTATAAAACACTATAGGAATAATGAACCTTCAACAATACATCACACAAGAAAAAAATGAGTACAACTAAATACTATGTATTTCACTTAGATACTACTTCCTTCAGATTGACTGACAGATTAGATGATACCTAGATTGATGACTGATGGAAAGATAGATGATAGAATGCTAGATCAATAGACAGAAAATAGATAATAATACATAAACAAATGATTGATATATAGCTGTATGATAGATAAGTAGATAGATCTATCTAGATCATGAATTTTCAAAATCATAAATAAACACAGGTTCCAAAGCATAGGCAGAAACTTATTCTTTGCTATAACCTCATATCTCTTCCCATTTAATGATAAGTTCATCGTCTTTAAAATTCTAGAATTTTATAATTATATTTTATTTCCTCATTTTTTTCATTCTTAGAGTTTTAGTAGATGCGTTTTGATCATATTCATGCCCTCCAAATCCTCCCCAATTAGCCTGCCTTAAGGTGAATTTGCTTTCTTTGGGTAACTGACAAACACAACTGAATTAAATCTAGAGGAGGGGATAATAGAGATATGTCTTCACCCCAAGGTAAATTTCTTATTCTAACCAAAAGAAAAAAATTACTTTCTCTTAATGGACTTCCAATAATACTACTGTGCAGTGACTTCTATGAGCAGCACAAACTGGTGCTGATGGGTACAAGGAAGAGAAGGAAGATAAACAGCAATGTGCCCAAGTAAGGCTGCAGCATTTGCACTTCCTTGTTAACTGGACAGTGCTCCCTCATCCTTCAGAGTCCACCTCATGGTGCCTTGCCGCGTTTCACTATAGCTGCTGTTTAAAGGAATACCTTTCCTTTCCGAGAATTATAAATACATTCTTTCTTGTTTAATGGGAAGAAAATACCTCCATCTGGTCGCTAAAACACAATGAATTTCACATTTGCAGAAAATTTTATTCTATAATGATGAAAAGATACAAGTGTATGTTTTTGATATAGGCAACATTTTTATTTAAATTTATACAAAGATATAAATAACTAATAAGCAATTTTCCCCAGGAGAAGGTTTTTGTAGAAATGGAGGGAGTGAAATGAACAGAAATGAGGCATTAACTTCTGACAGGAATGAGAGGCAAGAGGAGCAACTTTGGCTTTAATAGTAGTTTTGAAATTTTATAGTTTGGCCTTTCAACACTGGTTACATTTAAAGCTATCATCAACTAACTCTGTGGCTGTAGCTGCCTGCTATTTTCATATCAGCAAAACAAGAGTCTTGGAGTGATAGCTAAAATTGTGCCAGACTGGGCTGATTATAACTACAGATAACTTTGAAATCATAAATCATGCCTGAGGGCATTATGGCAGTTTGGTTTTTCTGCTTGATTTTGTTCCTCAAAAGCCAATAATGTCTATCCAATGCCTGGAAAAATCCCTAATTCAACTGGTATGACAATTGACTAATGATACATAATGATAAAAACCATGACTCACCTTATCTTCTGAAAGTGGCTTTGACAGAAGGAATTACATGCCACTAAAACCTGGGAGAAACATTGGAATAGAAGTCCATTTGCCGAGTTTAACAGATACAGCCACAGGGCTGGTATTGTCAATGTCTTCTCACAGCAATGTCATTTAGAGTGAAGATTCACCTTATCTCATTTCTAAATTCTTTCTCCTCCTTGAGAAATTTCCCTGCTAAGCAATCTCTTTGCTATTCCTGTTTTGTTTTTTTATTTAAAAAAAAAAAAATCTCAAAACCTGGACCTGAAACCTAAGTAGGAACCTACCTGCTTCCTTTGGGGCCATAGTGATTTCATTCTTCTCTATTTTCTCTGTACCCATTAACTCTCACTAAATCTATGCACCTTTTAAATTCCATAGTTATCATTCATTAACCTGTTATTCTCCACCTTTCCTGTTTCCTTAATATCCTGATGAGAGGCTCGTAGTGAAACAGCTGGAAGTTAGCAGTCTTCCTATTTTTTACTAATTTCAAGGCACTATTGTGACCTGTGCTCAAAAATAAACTATTTCCATCTTTAGAAAGTCCTGTTAAAATATTCACAAAGAACTTGGAGAGCTAACAGCTGGTTTTATTGAGCACCTAGCATGTGGTTCCCACATCGTTCAGAGGGGTGAGTAATGATGTGAGCCCTGAAATGATGGGAGAGACACTTAAAGTTTGTGTTCCAAAGATACATGAAACCAGAGAGACTGGGAAGAGGGGACTGCACAAAAGAAAGCAATAGGGTCAGAGGTTAGATGCTTCATGAGTGACAATGCACGTGAAGCTGGGAGGAAAGACAACCATACAGGTCAAGTAGTAAACACAGTTGCTAAGGAATTTAATCAAAATTGTTCTGCCAAAATTAAATATACAGAGTCAATATAGCCTACAAAAAATTATTTTATATGTCAGGATAGAAAAAATTGAAAATTTTAAGTACATTGACATGATCAATGTTTGAAAAGATAGAAATTCTAATTAGTCCAATAATATTATTTTCAATTGTGTAAACATAATGAATTTTCGCACTGTGCTCCACAAATACGAGCAAATATGTATCAATGAGAAATGACAGCTGGGGAACTGAACTAAGCCCTCCAAATGTAGATTACAGTGGAATATCATGAGTAGTTTGTTGGCCCCCTGGCAGTGGGACCAGAATTTATTTCTAGTGCATGAACTGGCTTCTTGGGAATTATTTCTGAGACAAATATTGCTGAATTTCTTACATAGAATACCTATTTCTAGAATTTTTAATGAATCCAATTAATATAGGTGAGAAAAAAGGAGGTAGATGACAGTCCTCTAAAATAATAAGAGAAAATTGAGGGCAAATGTCATGTAGATAGACATACATTACAGTCCATGAAAAAATTACTAAATCTTGACATGGAAAGTTAATCTTTATAGCTCTTTGGACTGACACACTGTGAAACATCAGGGTTTAAGCTAATGAGTTTCCATACAAAGGAAATAAAAAAATATGGAAATGAGGGACAATGTCACATTGGGTTATATATGTTTAAAAATAAATGCTATTGATTCCAGTGAGACTTTGAAAATGATTGGTCACTTATTATCTTACTCTGCTCTAGTTTATTAATACAAGTTTTAATTAACTCCATTGACAGTATTATTTGTCTCTTGCAGCAGCTGGCTAAAAATTGAGGGCAAATTCAAGCAATAATTGTGTTGAATCTCTTCAGGGAAAAAGTGAGAGTTATAATACTTATTAAACTTTTCCATGGTTTGTGTTAGAATTTTTTTTCTAAAACTAGATACTTTTACCTTTTATGCTCAATTGAAAACAGATATACCTTAATTTTGTGGGCCAGAGGGGAAAAATTATTTTTCACAAAATTTTTCCTTAAGTGCGAAGTTAGGGAAAAATTATTTTGAAAAAAATAAATATTTTAAGGATTCTTTAATATGAACTTACTTAATAGCTTGATAATGGAAGATGAACATGTTTTCTGTTCTTAAATTCACAAACCCTGAAACTTCCTTCCCACACAGGGAGGTACTATATGCACTTCTATCTTTATGTCATAAACTCTAAGAAAATAACCTAAGTCATAACTATGTTTATAAAAGAACTTCGGTGGGGATTTAAAGCAGGGTTTTAGTCTCTATCCCAGACTTGCCTCAAACTTTTGATCATCCTGTCTCAGCCTCCTAAATCCTGGGATTATGTCACTACACCATTATTTTCTTCTTTTTAAAAATAGCATTTTTTTTCTTTTTTCCCCTTTGTTTATTATGTATATAGTGTTCTGCCTACATGTGTCCCTGAGGCCAGAAGAGAACACCAGATGTCATTACAAGACACTGTGAGCCACTTTATAGGTGCTGGGAATTGAACTCAGGGCCTCTGTAAGAGCTGCCAATGCTCTTAACATCTGAGCCATCTCTCCAGCCCATCACTGTACTATTCTATGTATTTGTTTTCTGTTTAATTAGAGTGAGAGAGATTAAGAACTTTGTAACTAAGGGACCTGTTTTTAACTCTCAAGGATTAAAATTTTAAGATGAAAGTAAAGTTAATCAATGAAACTTCTCCTTATATTGTTCTTGAAAATCAAAAGAGTGTATTCTTACTTAATTTATCAAAAACATTATTGAAATCAGTCAGATGTTGTTTCTACCTTCAAAGTTTTTAATCATAAAGTATAGCATAAACACAATAAGTAAAATTCAGAAACTCATTTGTCTATCGACATCACCTTGTCTTATATTTATTCATATTCCCTTATATTAATGCAATAATTGTGGCAGTGATAGTCTTAACAAACCTTAAATAATAGTCTTGGCCAATTTTAACTCAGCAAATATTTCTAGCAAATCTTAATCACTTAATTAAACAATAAAAAGATAATGAATATATGAATAAAATTGTCCCCTTTACCCAGGACCATACTATATAATAAGGAAAATATGTCTGTTTACAATGAGCTATTGTTTTTATATAATACTAAAAACGCATCAACATACAAGATGATAATTGGCTAGCAGTCCTGTTGTGCACTAATTTCCTTCAAATTAAAACATTCTACCATGGAAGGAAGCTCTTTAAGAATCAGAAGTCCTAAAGGGAGGCTCATTAATACTTGAGAAGAAAAAAAATGCATATATCTCAGGAAGTCCCTGAAACTTATAAGAGGTGTGCAATGTATACCCTCTTCAACATTATACTAAGCAGTACAAATAGTTTACTTGTTCAGCTAACAGCAAATAGCCCCAGGGTGACAGGCCTAACCTTTAAGCCTTTATTTTCTGTACCAGGCTTCTTTTGGGCTCCTGAGCCATGGCATGGAGACTTAATATAAGCTTTGAATGTTCAGCCTTAGCTTAGCTGTTACTTTATTCTTTTTTTCTTCATATTTTGTCTTGAGGCTGTTTACCTTTCTTTATTTATTTCTTACTTTCTTCATCATTCTTTCCTTATTTCTATCTATAATTTTACTTTTACTGCTTCTTGTGTCTGGCTGGCTGCTCCCTGGCTTCTTGCCCTGGGTGTGGTCCTCTTCTGTCCCTCATTCTCTCCTCTTTCTTCTCTCTCTCTCATTCTTTTTGAGTCTATGTTTCTCCTTCTATTTATTATCTCTGCCCTCCAGCCCCATCTATCCCTCCTCTGCCTAACTATTGGCTGTTCAGCTTTTTATTAGGCCAATCAGGTGCCTTAGGCAGGCAAGGTAAAACAACGTTTGTTTCTATAATTAGATAAATGCAGCACAAACATATGTAAAACATCCTTAGATTACTTAACAAATGTAATACACCCTCACACAATATTCCACAACTTAAACAAATATCTACATAAATAAAATAATATTTCACAATAATATTTCTGAAAGTAATGCCTTATCCAAACTCCTATAAGCAACTCAATAAATTGAACATGGTGGTATCATTATTTTGGACTAGCATGGATTCCCAAAAGTGATTTGTTCACATCTCCCCATAATCAATTCCAGACAAGTCTACATGGAGGGTTGAGTATTTTATCTGAGTTTTTTTTTCTTTTTTCTTTTTCTTTTTAGAGATAATTAGTATTTCAATAAGTACTTATGAAGTTGGAAGAAATTTTAACGAGACCCCTCATAAGTTATCAAGTTTATAAAGTAAAGAGTGTTTGGTGGAACGTCCTCAGAGAGCATAAAGATATTAATGTTTAGAGACTGAGCAAAGAGTATGCCCTGGTTGTAAAAAATGAAGAGTAGGTTTGGAACCAGAATGTACTGAACAGCAAGAAAAACTTACTGCAAAACATTCTCTAAGGCAGGAGTTTTAAGCATTCTCCAAGTGATATTGATAAAATAGTTTTTGTGTGCTTCATTCAGAGGTTCTGACTCCTTGAAGTAGGACATGGAATCTTGTCCTTTAACAATAACAAGCTCAGGGGATGTTGCTGCAAATGGTTGTAGTGGATATATGATGTTACATTGTAAATAACTGTCCTACCTATGAGTTTAATAAAAATTGCTGATTGGCCCAAGGCAGAAAGGAAGTGTGGGCAGGGCTATCAGACTAACAAAACTCTGGGAGCAGAAATGCCACAGAGAAGCCAGAGTTGCCAGACAAGATGCAGAGGACAACTATGCTGCTCTGAGAAAAGGTACGGAGCCCCATGACAGAACAGGATAAGAGTCATGGGTTAGTTTAAGAGTAAAGAGTTAAAAAGTTATATGCCTGGGCCTTAGGCCGATGAGCCTAAAATAAATGTAAACATCTGTGTGTCTCTGCGGGTCTGTGGGTCTGCTGGTCTAAACCTTGAGGCTAGACCTGAAAGTCTGGGCCAGAAACCTAATACTACAAATGGTCCATCAAGTCTGCAATGCATTGTCTATATGCCTATAAATTCTTCCACATATAAATGCATAAAAGGATTTGCAACGCACCCTTTGCTGATTATTTCCTTATAATTATTGTCAAATACTTATTCAGATTGTTGTATCAGGGCTGGAGATATAGACAGTCTTCAAGCAAGAAACATTGGTGTCCTTGGAGACAAGCAAAAACTATATATATATTTTACCACATAGATATCAGGAATGGAGATGCAGTGTCCTCAAGCAAGGAACTTGTGGTGTTCTTGGGGACCTGGGGATTCTATGACTCACTAGGAATATGTTAAACTATAAGCAAAGCAGAAACTGTCATTGACCAGGAAGATTTTCAGTTTCCACCTCTAAACCAAGTCACAGGGATATAGGAAGCAAGTCATTGTGATGAAGAACCTTCTAGGCTGAAGGAATAGCAAGCATCGAGGCTCTAAGAAAAAGAAGAAGAGCTAGAATTGATCAGAGGATAAAGAAAAGAAAATCTGAAGAAATCCCATGTAAAGGTGTCCAAAAGTGTCCTCTGTACTCCTCAGTGAAGGAGAGAAGAGCAGGAGTTTGTGCTTCTAAATGATATCTGAAGATGTTCTGGGGAATATGCTTTTTTAGAAAAGGCAAATTTGGAAAGCAAAAATGATGGGTGATGGCAATCTGGACTAGATGAGCCTAGTCTGGGTGACTATAACAGTATTTCAACAAATGCTATTGGGATACATTTCTTTAGCAGTAATTTTTATACTCCAAAGTTTACGTTTTAGAGACAGCTATGGGCTAAAAAAGGAAAAAAAAATAATATGTCTGTAATAGAAGTATTTGTAACTTCAACAGTTTAAATTTTAAAATAAATATATTTCCAGTACTATCTGGTTTGCCATATTTTGGATGAAATACAATCACATTACTTTCTCTAGTGCCACATGATAATTTCTCATAGTACAATAAAGTGATCTCAAAGCTATATTGAGCTCCTTGTAGAAGTGATGTCACTATCACTTACAGTAAATGATGTGTTACAAGAACAAGAAGATCACAATCACTAGAGTATGAACTTAGCTGATCTTAACTCAGAATGAAACACAAATTGTTTAAATAGTTATTAGTAATTGACATTAGATTTTGCAATATCAATATAGGAAATAAGCTTCTTTATATGTTATCAGTGAGTTTCACAAATGAGAAAAGCAATATGGACCACTCTCTTAAAATAATGAGCTTTTAAGATGGTAAAACTCTAAGAATAAGGTCAATCACAGGATTCTGTAAACAGAAATGAAGTTTTCAGTGATGACATTTAAAAGGTATCTAAGGAGCTATTTACCACACTGAAAACTCAAAAGTCTGTAACTTTTAGCTGAGACGGGGGATATAAAATACTTTAGACACTAGATAAATATTTTTTTAAACATTTTATTTTTATTTCTGTGTGGTGTGTGTGTGTGTGTGTGTGTGTGTGTGTGTGTGTGTGTGTGTTTGAGGGATCCAGGTAACTCTAGATGCTAGAAGAGAACATGAGGTCCCTGTTGCTGGAGTGTCAGGTCACTGTGAACGCAGCTCCTCCAAGCCAAACTCTAAAAGAGCAATAGGGGCTCTTAACTACTGAGCCATCTCTCTAGCCAGGGATGCTGACTAGAGCCCTTTGTGACTGTGTTTATAAAACAAACAAACTGGGAAATTTGAACTTTGAACTGAATAATTCAAACTCTTCATTAGGATAATTAAAGTACAAAGGAACATAATGTGCGTTGGTACTGCACAGTGCGTGCATTGGCTGCTTGTCCATTTACGAGCCATTAGAAGCTAAGAGTTTCATGAGTATGGCTAGGAAGTGAAACTGTAAGGGCTGTGGTTTCAACCATGAGCCTATATTTGTTGATTTGCCTTAGAAAATTATATATGAAATCTCTAGCCCAAAGAATGGTTACATTTGGAGATGGGACTGCTAAAGAAGAATGTCTAAATGGGGTCATGTGGCAGGATTCAGGATCTATTGCACCTGTAAATAAAAATACCAGAGAGCCTAATCCTGCCTTTTCTCTCCCACATATCATCACATCAGAGTCCATAATCAAGCAAGAAGTCAGTGGTGTGGAAGCTAAGATGATACTTCTCACCACAAACACATCAGTTGGAAATTTCATATTGAATTTCTTGCCTCTAGAATGTTGAAAATATACATTTGTTGTGTTTAAGTCACCACATACAGGGTGTGGAATTTTGTTGTAGCAGCTACAGCAGACTAATGCAGAGGAACTGTTTAATGTCTCTGTATATTGTCAAGTTCTCTTGCTGTAGGAGTGTTCATTAAGTGACAAATAGAAACTCAGTTAATGTTACTCATATTACAATTATGTAAGTGCAATATGCTTTTTTCTTTATATGTTTATAATGAAATAAGAAAACTATTTTAATCAGTTATTTTTAAATGAAGTAAATGCTTAAAAACTGTGTTTGTATTTATAATGTGTGTGAAAAACGTAAATACGATTATCATATTTAAATCAATCACAATTAAAGGTAAATAGATATCTGTAGAGTGTAACAGTGAAATAAAAAAAAATAGCTGTTTTTAAAACTCGGGTTCAACAAATGTGGACAGGTGTTTTGAAACCCACTTGGCACCCAGAACAGACTCTAAAAATGAACTGCAACTGGTTGGAATGAGATGACAGAGCATCCTGTCCTAAGTGGAGCAGTCACTGAGTGGAGTGCAGCCCCTCAGGTGCTTTTGCCCTGAGCTTTAAGTTGACTATGCATCAACCAATTTAATTTTGTTCTCATGAGCTAACATTTCAGCAGAATGGAGGCACAAATTCAGTAAATGTAATAAAGCCAATGTCAGACCAATTATTTGTTGTCGTAGGAAAGGACAGAACTAATTGAATTAATGACTTAACTGTTACCCCTGTGAATGTTAGGCACAACCTCACTGAGATCAACGTTTTAAATTTCTAATTAACACTTCAAGGTAGTGGATCCCACTGAACAGAAAAACCACTTGCTGCAAGAGAGGCCACAGATGTTTGACCACTTTCTGCTTGAAATAAGAAAGCCCTTTGTATTTCTAACAAGAAACTCTGGAATATTGTTGCTGATATCTTTAAGGACACCATGCACTTTTTATAAGAAGATAGAAAAGGTGAGGGTCCAGGAAGTACATTGATAATAAGACTCAGTCAAAACTGGATAAATGGTTCTTTCATATTTTTCTAATCATTGATTTCCTTTTTAATTGCCAACTCTGCTTAAGAGGAATAGAATAAGAAACCGAGAAAGGGGACAATCCAGAATTTTAGTTTCATCAGTAAATATTGTATGTTTACATGCATAAGCATAGTCTCTAAAATCAGGCTTGGAGGAGAAAATCTCTTAAAAGAACCAAAATACAGCATTTCAGTGGTAGAAAATGTATTCTAAAATGTGTATAATAATAAAATATCTTAATAAGCACCGGGGGGGGGGGAACAGACTATAATGCGTGGTAATGAAAAACTATAGGTTTGAGAAAGCAGACCTTTTATAATTCCATGGGCTTAACTTCTTAATTAAATTACTTGAAACTAGTATTATAATTTCAGTATATGACGAAACAGCTCCTTATATAAGAAAAAATATTTTAAAAATTCTTTCTCACTAAGGTTATTAAAAGTAATAAAATACAAATATATTAAACATCCTATTAAAAAGCGCTTGTCTAGAGGACAATTTGAAGTTTTAAAGTACATGGAAGAAAAGGTAGTACAAAAGGTGCTTTGCCTTTGTTTTCAGCCTTTCATATTCTATAGACTGATAACTAGAACAAACTTTGCAAGATTGTATCTGAGAAACCATTTGTAACAGCATTACTATATTGATCTTTGAATTACTGGTATTTAATTTATATTTGATTAATAAACACTCAAAAATTTAACAGGTAATTCTCAACAGAGATATCTCAAATAGCCAAGAATCACTCAAAGAAATATTCAGTATCCTTAGTCACCAGGGAAAATCAGATCAAAACGACTCTGAGATTCCATCTTATATCTGTCTGAATGACTAAAAACACAAGTGACAGATTATTGTGGAGAGGGTGTGGAGCAAGGAGACATTCTTCCATTGCTGGTGGAAGTGAAAACTTGTAGAGCCACTTTGAAAATCAATATGTCAGTGTCTCAGAAAACTGGGAAATGATCTACCTCAAGTCCCAGCTACACCAATTTTAGGGATATACCCAAAGGACTCGGCACCATACCACAAAGACACTTGTTCAGCTATGCTAATGGCAGCTTTATTCATAATAGCCAGAACCTAAAAATGACCTAGATGCCCCTCAACTGAAGAATGGATGAAGAAAATGTGGAACATGGAGTATTACTCAGCTATTAAAAACAATGACATTAGGAAATTTACTAACAAAAGGATTATCCTGAATGAGGTAATAACAGAGAGACTCTAAAAAACTAGTCTCCTGATATTCCTCATAGAAAAAGGCAATGTAAAGAGTCACTACGTCACCCTAAGATTCCAGCCACTCCTTTCTACATCCTACTCCCAGATATATTCCTTTATTCCCCAAGTTTCGTATTGTCTTGGGGTCTTGGGAAGTACATGAATAGAGTGGGTATAGAGGATTAACTAAAGAGGAGGATCCATCTATGCATCTATGAGGTTATCAAGGCAAGCTTTGCGTTGACATAGCTTTTTTTGGGGGGGGGGGTCATTCATGCTCCTGTAAGTAACACCACTACCATATTCTCTTCATGAGCCCAGTAAGATCAGTGGTTCACCAGGCTAAACTTGGGTAGCTACTTTGGTTTTGTGCTTAGTGCCTTGTCCAGGAGCAGCAAGAATTTTGTGTCTCTCCAGGAAAAATTTACCAACATTAACCAGTTCTCTGCTGTAGGCCCTATAATGGATATTGGCAAATCATCATTAGCAAAATAGACAAACAAACAGAGGTGAGCAACTAATTAATAATCAGGTTAGAAAAGTAAAAATAAAATAGTAAATTACTCAATTGACAAGGTGTTTCTACCAAGCAATAAATGGTTACATTTTTGTGTCTTTGAAGCAAGAAACTTAGCTTAGTAATTCATATTTTATAATTCCTGATTTTAAGTGTTTCCTAATTGTTTGCTAAAAATATTTTAATAAATTTATAATTGATATAACTTTAGTAAGCTACTTGCATGACATAAAAACAATATAACAATGTAGATTACCTGTCCTTCCTTATTCTGCACCATAATGCACCAAACACATCCATCATCGTTAGTTGTTTGAACTGATATTTGCCTTCATGTATCTCGGTAATATATTCAAATATGTTTAGATAATATGTTTAGCATTAGAGTGTTAAATTCTAGACATTAAATTGATTATGGAGTGATAGATAAGCTTTCACTCTCCTCTACTTACATACATAAAATACCTATATTTCTATCCAGAGAAGCTGTGTTGCTTTATTTTTTTCTGAATTTCCAGCACACAGCTGTGGCCCAGGGCTTTGGTGGTGGTGTTCCTTCACTGTCAGCCTCTGGTGTTCTTTGCTTTCAGGTCTCTAGTGTTTTTCTTCATACTTGATGTTAAAACCCCTCTCAATACATGTACTAAATCACACACACAGAGGGAGGGAGAGAGAGACAGCCCAACTATCCCTTGAAAAATGTTTCCTCATCTTGAGAAAGACAGCTTTAATTTCTCAAATGATGACTTCACCACTTAACTGCACATCATAACAATCATTTTGTTCTCATATATGCTTTGTTTTATTGAAAGTAATCAGTGCACTGAATATGTTTTTGGCTATTTGATTTCTTTTGTCCATTCAGTCACAGTCATGTGGAGTCAGGGACCACTATTTTCAGTCTGGACTGATCGCACTCTTGACAATACACAACTGTCATTTGCTACTGTTTTCCTCTAAAATGTCCCTTTGCCCCACTGATGTGATAGTGCCAACTGGTTAGATCTTTGTGTAACAACTTGTAAGCTGTAGCATTCATAAAAAAGTCTATCTTAGTAATATTCTGCCTTTACATTGCTAACACACACAGTGTGGATCTATGCATTTGTAGTAGTTCCAAATTTGATGTAGCCCCCGACTGTGAAACCGTCTCATGTGGAAACTTTTGAGTATATATACTTATATACATATATATTTTGTATATTCATAAATAAACCATAAATATATGCTTAGGTATACTTGAATATATTTTTAATTTCTAATTTGAGAATATATATGTATATATGTATACATATTCAATATATATATAATCCCTTTTGGCTTTGACATCATACTTGCACTCAAAGCAGGAAAAGTATAAAAAGAGAGTTCTTGTCACAATGTTTCACCTTTTGAAAGAATTATTTTATGTCCTAGTTTTTCAGATATCATCTCTATACTAAGTCACAGGAATCATGGCATTCTCTTGGAGGTTTCTGACTAAGATTTTGATAGCTGGACTAAATTCAGAGTGCAATCTTCAGCAAGAAACTAGTGACCGTGTAGTAGCTAGGAGCACCATATCAGAATTCCTGAAAATGTGAGTGTTACAGTTATGTTCAGTTATCAATTTGACACACCCGGATGAGGGAACCTTCACTGAGGAATTTCTTCTATCAGGTTAACCTGTAGACAAGTTGATGGGGCATTTTCTTGGTTACTAATTAATGTAAGAGGGCCCAGGCCAGCGAGAATATGTTTCTGTGAAAGTCAACAAAGTTCCCAGCTTGTGGCTTGTTTCTATTTGACTCAAGGTGAGAGAATCCGAGCCTGTTTTCCCCTATGAGGCTTCATAATAGGATGCTTGGGCCACCGGTATGGTTACCAGGTGTCTAATGTTTTAAGAATTGAAAAAGTGTTTTCACCTGACTGTTCTTGTCTCTCCCCTTTGCTGGATTATAAACAGCCCAGGAGAAATAAATCAAAGCTGCTACAGTATTCACTGGCAGCCCTCCTAATTTGAAGTGTGCTGTCTCCATCTAAATCTTTCTCTGCAATTTCTTTCTTTCTTTCTTTCATTTATTTATTTATTTATTTATTTATTTGTTTGTTTGTTTGTTTGTGTGTTTGTTTGTTTATTTAGCATCTGAGGGTTTGTTTATTTCTTTTTAAAATACCCACTACTGTTTCCCTCTCTCCCTCTTTCCAGCCTTCCCCCAGCTCCCCACTTCCCATCCCCTCCCATATATTCCTCAGAGAGGGTAAGGATTACCAGGATGAATCAATGCAGTCTGGCATACCCAGTTAAATGAGGATGAGCGCCCCCCCCCCCCGCCACTCTCTGCCTAGTATCAAGGCTAAGCATGGTGTTCCTCTGTAAAGAAGGGGGTCAAAGAAAGCAGTTAATATACTATAAATTCTGGTCCAACTTCCAGAGGTCCCGCAAAGTGCCTACGCCATTCGCTTTTCATCCACATTCAGAGGGCCTAGTTCAGTTCTATGCAGGTTCCTAAGCTGTCAATCCAGATTCAGTGAGCTCCCAATAGCTCAGGCCAACTATCCCTGGGGATTTTCTTATCATGTTGTTGACCTCTTGGCTCATGTAATTCCTTCTCCTGCTCTTCAACTGTTCAGCGAGCTCGGTCCAGTGCTTAGCTGTGGATCTCTGCATTTGCTTCCATTAGTTGCTGGATAAAGATTATATAATGACAATTAGGGGTTATCAATTTGATTATAGGGAAGGCCAGTTCAGGTACCCTCTCCACTACTGCTTGGAGTCTTAGCTGGTGTTATCTTTGTGGGTATGTCCCTAGCACTAGGTTTCTCTTTAACCCCACAATGGCTTCCTCTGGTAAGGTATCTATTTTGTGGCTCTCCCTCTCTGTTGCTCCCCCATATCAACTACCCCATTCCATCACGCTCTTCCTACCTGCCTTTGCCCCCCCCCCATATAGTATTAATTTACTCAGGAGATTTTATCTACTTCCTCATCTCAAGGAAGATTCATAGATGTCTCTCTTAGGTTTCTCCTTATTACCTAGCTGCTCAGAGGTTGTGGATTGTAGTCTGCTTATCCTTTGTTTTATGTCTAAAATCTACTCATGAGTGAGTACATACCATATTTATTTTTCTGAATCCGTGTTTCCTCACTCATAGTGATATTTTCTAGTTCCATCCATTTGTCTTCAAATTCCAGGATGTCTTTTTTCCCCTGCTGAGTAGTCTTCCATTGCGCAAACAAACTACATTTTTTAAGCCATTCTTTAGTTGAAGGGCATCTAGTTTGTTCAAAGTTCTGTTTATTACAAATAATGCTGCTATAAACATAGTTGAACAAATGTCCTTGTGGAAGGTTATGCATACTGTTGTAGTGTGGTTTCTTTGGTCTCGGGCGGCAGGTCTGTGGATCTTGGACCTCTGGCCGCCCGAGACCCCTTAGTTGCCCACCGCCACTCAGGCCCCCAGAAATGACCCAAACGCTTATACTAACTTTATGCTGTTTGGCCTATGGCTCAGGCATGTTTCTAGCTTGCTCTTACATCTTAAATCAACCCATTTCTATTAATCTGTCTGCCACGTGGCCCATGGCTAACCTGTGTTCCTTACATGTTGCTCCTTGGGCAGCTTGCTCAGATCTGCCTAACTCTGCCCTGCTTCTCCTACCTATGCTCTGATTTCTCCTCCTACTTCTTTTATGGTGCCTTTCATGGCCCAAAACAGCTCCTTTATTTAAAGATTGATATTCACAGCATACAGAAAGGCATTCCCACATGACTTTCCCCTTTCTGTCTAATCAAAAAAGAAGGTTTCAATTTTAACATAGCAAAATTACATATAACAAAGCAGCTATCAACCAAGAATTACAGTTACAATATCTAGTCTATTTGTATTTTAAAAAATTAAAGAAAATACTCCATTATTTATCTTATCCTTATGAATCTAAAGTTTCATATCTAATATACCTTTCAAATGACTAAGAAAAACTATACCTATAACTATCTAATCTTCAACTACATCAAAGACCACAGAAGGATATATTTACCCAAGTAAACTAGAAGCACAAGCAACCTCTAAAATCTAGAAAGGACAGAGATGACACCTATCTGCCTGGACAGTCACCCAAAGTTCCTTTATAAAGTTGGGGTATCCATCTTCAGCCTACAGGCCCATAGTCTCTTTTCATTTCAGTGAAGCAGGAAATCTGCTCTGCCCATTCATCAGTTGCTTCTCCTCGAGTCCTGAAGAATGTCTGATAGTTTTCTCTGTAAAGCAGGAACCTGAATGGCAATCTCAGCTTGTTCTGCCAAAGTTCAGAGGTCATCTTCTTATGAAAACTGCATGTCTAGTTTAAACAGCATACAAGCAGTCAATATAAGAACAGGTTCTCGTCCAGTAGCTAACCATTGCCACAAATAGACTCCATACAGAGTTTCTACAATGCCCATTTTTCTCTTGAAGTAAATTAGTGTTGCCAGGAGCAGACCTGTCTCACTGTCCAGAAAAGTCTAAGTTCTTAAAACACTTTAAATGCCATATTCTGTAGGTCTTAGAATTATTTGAAGATTACCTACCTAATTGAAATATATCTTTGTATACCTAAAAATCCTAACTAACCTAACTATAAGTTTGATTATCAAAGGTGACTATTAACCTTTCTTAGTTATACATTACAATTTTAAATCAGTTACATGAACATCATACCTTAAACACGAATAGAAAAACACATACAGCATAACAAAATTGACCTTAAATTTGTATCAATAAACCAAAATCTATACCAATGTAAAACATTTTGAGATTAACAGCTGATTTCTTGATCTAAGTAAATTCAATAATCTAATTTTTTTAAAATAAATGATATACCATATCACCTTTTTATTCTTAGAAAGAGATTAACTATGACAAATAACCATTTGTAATGAAAACAAACATTTATTTGGGGAATTTGGGCATAGTTTTCTATTACTACTTCCTGCTGATTAAGGGACGTTGAAAATCTCACGGATTGTTGAGACTAGATCATAATCTGCAGTATTGAAGCTGATCTGGCCATCTCTTCCCATCAGAGATTTTTTCAGGGAGTCTTGGTTGATGAAACCCTATTTGCCTGGAAGCAATCCACAGGTTCTCATCTTCTGTGGAAACAAAAGCAGAACTCTTCCAATAAATAAATCCTTAGACACAAATTTCAAAATCAAAATACCTTTAAAATATATATTTTTGTTTAACTTAGTAGCCTTTGCATTTGCAATCCATTGTCTTTCTGCAGTTAGCTCATTAACAGTTAAAAAATTAAAAGAAAACACAATAACAACCAAAATCCAGATTTTGTGTCTATTTTCCATCTTTACATGGCTTATTATATTTTTATTACTCTATTTCTCTTTTTAAAGACTTTCTCTATCCTCTTTCTTTTCTCTCTGAAGCCTATGTACCTTTTACACACATTGTAACCCATTTAGAGGTTTTTCTTTTCATCTGAATCTGTTTTATTGTGAATCCTTAATCATCTTCCAATCATAAGAGCTTTTAAAATACACTCTCTTAAAGAGCTGCATAGTTTTTGCAGAGAAAGCCGAATCAGTAAGTTCTCTTAAAGGGACCGTGTCTGGTTGTGGCCAGCAAACAGAGCAGACCCTGGAAAGTGCTGCTACTAAGAAACTGCCTTTGTTTTTTTTTGTTTTTGTTTTTTTTGGTTTTTTTTGCTTTTTTGTTCAAAATAAACAGAAATCTAAAATCAATCACATGCTACTGAGTCTTCTGTGAGATTTCAGGAACCTACCTGATTGCAGCTTGAACTGCCTGCCACCAGTCCCATTTTGAATGTGACCCAGACGCCATGCTTTCTTTGTACAATGACCTGCTTCATATATACAATTTGGAAGCTGCCTTGGCTCAGTTTCTGCTCTAACCCTTTTTAAACTTTCTCAGGTATTAAGTGGATATTCGACCCACGTTGGATTTCATCTGTGCAATGTGGTTTCTTTGGTTCGGGACGGCTAGAGATCCGAGACCCACAGACCTACCACTCCAGACCCCTTAGCCACCCAGCCGCCATTGCTCTGCTCAGGCCCTTAGAAATGACTCAGACATTTATATTAACTCAGGCTTTAAGTGGATATTTGCCCACCCAGGGACACCATCTGTTACAATGTTGGGCACCAGATATAGGCGGAGTTTTACTTACAAGGCACCAGTCCAAGATTAATATTTATTAAAATATAAATCAACACTCACGATACAAGTAACAGCTTATAGTGGCACCTGAACAGGGACTGGAGTATCCGAGCGATGGACGAGCGATGGACAGATGATGGATTCCAAACCAGTCTTTCCAGCAACCAGGAACCAGGAAGAGAGCTCCTGTGTCCCAGCAACCCCTTATCAATGGGGTTGGCCACACCCCCTCAAGGTTGGCCACACCCCCTCCAGGACCCCAGGACCCTGGATAAGCATCTTTGGACCTTATCGGCTGACAGCTGAATCCCACCACAGCATCCTTTGGGTATATGTCCAAGAGTGGTAGATTGATTTCCAGTTTTCTAAGTAACTGCCATACTGATATCCAAAGTGGCTGTACAAATTTACATTCCTACCAGCAATAGAGGAGTGTTCTTACTCTACATCCCCTCCAGCATAGGCTGTCATTTGTATTTTTAATCTTAGCCATTCTTACAGGTGTAAAATGGTATCTCAGAGTTATTTTGATTTGTATTTCCCTGATGGCTAAGGATGTTGCTGTCTCTGTGATTTCTAATCCACACTCCCCTCTCCAGGACTATACTAAACATCAGAGTGGTGGCCAACATGTTTCCTTTAAATTCTAGTTTCAGAAAATGTCTACGGTACATTCAGAGTTTTTACTTTGGGTTTTAACAAACTCTATGTTGGGAATAATGTATTTTTGTGCTAAATGGTGAAATATTTCTTCATTGTCTTTGGCTTTCGGTCTTGCTGCTAAGCAGTCTCCTGTAGCTCTGATTTTTTTAATTCGTTGTTTGTAATTGATCCTGTTTCTCACTCCTGAGTACCTTTTAAGCTGGTCCTTCATCTTTAATATTTTTTGTTTTTACTTTTATAACATCCATTTTGGCTTATATCTCCTTCATGCACTATGTTGCATACTTAAAAAATCTGACCTGGAGGCACAATTTCCAGTGAGAGTTTTTAAATTATATAATACATTGTTTGAAATGCATTGTCCTCTCCAGTTTTTGTGCTCTGTTTCTATGTGTTAGAATTGTCCTACCTTGATTGCTTTTAGTTTTTTAATTTTTTAAATTATTTCTGTTTCTGAAAATGTTTTCAATGTTAACATCAAACTCTTATCTAATTTCCTATTTTCCTAATGTAATTTCATTTTATCATTTGTTTCTATTAATAGAAGTGGTTTTACATTATAGTTATAGTAACTTATACTGACTATCTTATAATATTAGTGATGGAGTTTTAATGTTTTCTTCTAGCCTGGAGTGCTGATATTTTTCATTAGAGATGTTCTTTGTATATATTATGATGTTAAAGAAGTATGTATAAATTCCATTTGCATGGAGTTAATTAAATTTCTTTAAAATATTCAGTAAACATTTAGCCTCTTTATTATGACCAGGTCACAGACTAAATATAGCAGACCTACTTCCTCATTCTAGATTAAGTACTTTTGTTGATGATTCTAATCCTCTGCCTGGGAGACTAGTGCAGAATTGGTTATAAAAACTTTGTGAGAACACAGCCAATTTTTGTATTTAGACATCAAAAATAAATTGAATAACTCACCATGATTCTATTTCATCTTATAATCATCACTTTTTAAATTTCTATGTTTACAAAATAAAAATAAAAGCAAATCATGTGCAATTTCCTTCAACATGAGTTCTATGAACATAAGATGGTGAACAGCTTTACTAAGAATTGCTAAGTGCTGAATTATTTGCTAAGCAGTTGAATATCCCTCTTCAAATTTGCTTAGCCTCATTTCCCAATGTGGCTAGGTTCAAGCAGTTTTTCAGATTAATATCTCATAGAGAATGGGCATGGATGTCTGAGTTCTTCTTATAAAGACTTCTGACAAATCATTTGTTTCTCAGACCCATGTTTGACTCCTTCCTACACTCTCTTCCACACAGTTAGCCAATTACTGAATTTCTTGAGGTCCTGAGGGTAAAAATTTCTTTTACATAGGATTTTAGTTTTCAGAGATGTCTTTCCACTAGGAGTGTCGCCACTGATCATCTCCTTCCACTAGGACAGTGGCCACTCACATTTTTTTTTAATCTTGATTATTTTATAGATGCATCTTCTTACCTTATCTTTGATAATGCTTTCATTTGCTTTGTCTTTGCTTCATACCAATTTTTATTATTTTCATTTCAGAGATAGATAACTTTAGAACTTAAAAAATGAAGAATCTTACATGTTTATAAAGGTTTACACTAATTTCTTATAACTACTCAATATATTATTAGAATAATTTCAAAAATATAAGTAAAATGAATAGTTTCACATATGGCAATGAAAAGAATTGATTACCCTGGTTTGACTTTAAAAATTGGCCCAGCAGAAAGGATCTTGATGATTGGTGTTATGAATTGTTTAGCAATAAACACAGGAGAATTTTATCTGCTCCCTTTTTTCATAAGTCAAATACCTGAGGCCCTTATTAAGACAGTTAAGTCAAGTTATGTTAAGTCAATAAAGCAAGATAAGAAAGACGCATATTTGATTTAATAAAAATGTGATTTGAGGCTAATGTACTTATGCATTTCACCATAAGCACACATACACACACATACACACACACACACACACACATATGCACACATGCACACAGCACTTTTTATCATAAAGAAGCTTTCACCTTTTTCTTCTAACTTTATTTTCATAACAAACCACAATGAAGAAGGAATATTTCAGCTATATTACTTATTAATAATCTTGAGTTAGAGTTCAATAAGAATTATTCTCTATTAGTAATGGTTTTAGTTTTTAAGATTTACATATTTTTATTTTATTTTATCTGTGTATGCTTGTTTATTCAGTATTGTGAATACCTGGTGCCTATTGCAACCGAAAGAGTATTAAATCCCTTGAGACTGTAGTAGCAATCAGTTACTTGTGAGCTATCATGTAGGTGCTAGGAATCAAACCTGAGTTCTGTGTCAGAACTGGGAGAGATCTTAATTGTCAAGCCATCTCTCCATGCATGGGATCTTCTGAACAGTCCTTGTACGTGTAGCCACTCTAACTGAATAGGTTGCAGCCTATGGTGAGAAGAAGCAGGGATTAAGGAGGAACATACTCAAGGTGGCCAGTATATACTCTAATTTACAGATCTATGGCTAATGTGAATCATCACCTATTAAGTCATTTTGCCTATATCCTTTGTGAAACCAGCAATCTGCCCATCTATACCTGTATTCTCACTCCAAGCCCATTTTAACTTGGGGGTTAAAGTATAAGATGTGTTATGTTATGTTACCTAACCTATAAATCACCATGCAACACAGCTTCCATCACACACTTACAGAAATGGTTTTGACCTTCTCATTGTTGTTTCATGCCTGGCCAGTTATTCACAAATCAATGTGCAGACCACATTGCATGTGAAATGTCATTGTAGAGATAAGTAGTATGTGTATATCGAGGCTGTTAAAACTTGTTTCTTATATACGTCATTGGAAAACTACAATAAACTATAGTTAAATCTTAGTCCCTAAATAAAGAAAAATATTTCCTTTTAGCTATTATATTTTGTGTTTTAAGGAATTGCTAACTCAGATTATTCAAGTGCATTACATTATATGTTGCAAGAACAGATTCATTTTACATTTTTATTAAATAAATTGCATTTCCTATAGTAAGCAAAAATTAAGGTAACACTAGAAAAAAGATTTGGTTTTAGGTTTTCAGATACTAAATAATAAATAGAAATACAGGGAGTATTAATGTTCTAATTTATTAATAATAGACAGATGTGATGACAAATGTTTTTCTTAAAAGAAAAAGAATTTTTTTCCCTTTCATCTTTATATAATGTCTAGGGAGTAGAGTGTGACAATTTTCTAACATAGAAAAACACTATCAAACTAATGACTTCTGTACCAAACTTCAATTGAGGCAAAGATGATTATGTGAAGTTGCCTACAGTGGAAGCAATTCTTTGAAGGACAAAGATAATGTGGTAAATGTGCTTTACTGACTGATGGCTTAATACAGGAATGAGTCTCAATAAAATCAACAAATGGATGTCAGCACATCCATTAAGCTCTTTTCAGTATCTTGAGTAAAGGAAACTTAATAGTCAGCTCTTCCTTGGACATTAGAAAGTATGTATTAATTCAACACTAAAGTAGTTATGCATATATGGCAATATTCTTTGTTATTAATTCTCTCATTCAACACATCCTGATTTCAGCCTCCCTTCCCTTCACTTCTCCCAGCCATAATCCTCCCAGTTCCCTCTTCCCCAGATCTACTGCTCCTGTTTCTCTTCAGAAAAGAGCAGGCCACCCAGGGATTTCAACGGAACATTCTATAATAGGGACACTAAGACTAGACACAAAGCCTCATATGCGTGAATGGTGAGGCAACCCAGTTTGAGGAAGAGTCCCAAGAACAGGCAAAATAATCAGAGACAACCCTCCTGCCACTGTCTGGAGTCCCAAAAAAGACCCCAAGCTAAACTACCACAACAAATTTTGTGGGTACTTGTATAGTCACATTTTTTTTTCTGTCTAGTCCTGCACACATAGGCTTATATTAATTATAAACTGTTTGCCCTATGGCTCAGGAATATTATTTGCTAACTCTTAACTCATAATTCTTATCCATGTTTAGCCACATGGCTTGGTATCTTTGGTCAGCACAGCCTTCTTCCTCTGTGTATGGCAGGCATCTGTAGCTCAGCCTTTTCCTCTTCCCAGAATTCTCCTTATCTGGTCACCCCATCTATACTTTCTATCTACCTAGCTTCTGTCCAATCAGCATTTGATTAAGCCAGTGTTTACTGTGACAAACACGTGTACAAAGCATAGTCTCACAGCATATTTGCATCTGATATAGAAACTTCTTGGAACCTATGGGCAATATTCTTTATAATGTTTATAATCTGATTTTGCTTCAGACTTAGTTCCTTGGAATGGATAAAGTATTATTGATTTGTAGCTTCTGTAGAAAATGTTGGGAATTTTTTGTGTTGTTCACAGAAAACTGTAAAGTTAAACAGATAGGTAGACAGAAACCATCATTGTGTTTTCTTAAATGATTCCCCAAAGAAAAATAAAATTATAATGTCTGTGGTTCACAAGCTTTTGGTAAATTATCTAATATATATTTTAAATGTTAAAAAATTAAACATTTTCTGTGCTAAGGATATGTATTTGAATTCTGTAGGTAGCCTAGAGTCAGTGACTACAAATTGTGTACAGTACCTGGCTAATTTTAGTGAATTTGCATTTTATATTTTTCTCTTACAGCCTTTTATTTTGGGAAAAAAATAGTCAGTAGACAATCAGTGTAATCAGTTTTGAATAGCCATAGGTTCCTACTTAAGTGATTTTTTTTTTTTGAAAAGTTAACACCATATTCAAGCCAAAGCAATTACTAAAGATAGCATGTGATCATGTAAACAAAACTGTGAGGTGACTGACCTCACTGTGGTAACATTGCACAAAGCTTTATCCTAGAGTAAACTGAAATTTAAATACGTATTCTACTTTTGTTTTCTACTACATGACTTTTGGTGCAATCAACAACTATTAGTCATACTTTAAATCAGAGTACATTGAAGAAAAGTTTGTGATGTCAGATAGTTTTTGAGACTAAAATATAATTATGCCATATTCTCTTCTGTGGTGGGATTCAGGTGTCAGCTGATAAGATCCAAGGATGCTTACCCAGGGTCCCGGGCCCCTGGGGGGCGTAGCCAACCCCATTGATAAGGGGCTGCTGGGACCCGGGGAAGCCTGTTTTTGCCTGGTTCCTGGCTGCTGGAAAGACCGGTTTGGAATCCATTGTCCACCATTCCAGACTCCAGTCCCTGTTCAGGCTCCGCTATAAGCTGTTACCTGTACTGTGAGTGTTGGTTTATATTTTAATAAATATCAATCTTGGACTGGTGCCTTCTAAGTAAAACTTCGACTACACTCTTCCTTTTCCTCCCTCCAAACTCTCTCGTTTGCACCTCCTTGCTTTATTTTTCGAATTCTTGCTGTGTGTGTGTGTGTGTGTGTGTGTGTGTGTGTGTGTGTGTGTGTTGATATATATAGACTTGAGAACTTAACTCCTACCATCTCCCCAGTCTATATAAATACATTGCTAAAATGATTACCTAGAACAATATCATTCAGATGAGATAGTCAACATTATTGATTCAATCCACAGTGTAAATGTTTAGAAATGTTAGGAATTCTTCGAGCAATAGATCTGTATGTGAGGTATGTTAGAAAACTGTTATTTATATACATATTTGATAAAAATTGTACTAAGTAGATTACCTTCCCTTCACCCATAAGAATAAGGTATGATGTCTCAAAGTTTCAATAACTTGAAAAGTACACAGTTAATTGCTAATATTGTCTCAAAATTTTTAAAAAGCATTCAGTTTGTCTTTTATCAAAATAGATAATTCTACTCTATTGAATATATTGTATCCTTGTGTGGTTTTCAATGATGCTGCCACAATATCATCATCATTATTATTATAGTCTCAGTAAAGCTGAGTGTGTATACTCAGTTTGGTCTAGGACCATGTTTGATTTAAGAACTGTATACATACGTAACCATAATAACATCAGGAAATCTATGCCATTGATGTTGATTTTCTGGTTAGACAGCAAAGTAAGAATAAATGTGATTTATGCAAGTTGTTTTTAAAATTTTATTGTTTTCTAAAAGCAAATATTCATTTTATACACATTTAATAACCAAAAGACCAAAGATAAAGACTAGATTCCCAGATATCACCTGAAAAGAGCATCAAACAGCAGGATTTATTAATATTATTTCATTAAATTACAAATAGCATGACTCCACAAAGGCAAGGTCTGAAACGTCTGTGTGCAATCAGACAGAGCCTAGCAATGAAATCATTGTCAGTTGCCAGTAAATGTTAATAATATGGTTCCCAAGAGTGGAATTCCACTTATCTCTGCGTTCATCTATGAAAAGACTTCCAGTTAGCACATAGAAGGCCAGAAATACTGCAGTGATACTCCTAAGACAAACCAAAAATCATTTCAAAAGAGACAAAAATATCTTGATTTTGAGGTATTTTATATCTTATTACTCACTTCATCAAATCCAGTATTTCTTGAAAAATAGATAATTCAGATACTGAGAAGTTAAATTAATTTGTCATTTTTTCCAATTTATATCCAAAATGTATTTTTCTGTTTGAAGATCTGTGATTGGCAATACAGCATAAATGTTTAATAAACTTAATCAGATAATTTATTAGATAACACAGAAAGGAAGAAAATTTGGTATTTGAAATAGCATTTATGCTTAAAAAGCATCAAAATAATTTTGTTTAGAGCCTTGACATAACCAGCAGAAAAATAAATTGGCTTTTATATTTTAGGTTTTGAAAGCATGAAAATAAAATTGCCAGTTATTCCAGAGTTTTATTTTTTATGCCTCATGGATTATATACAGTAACCCAATCTGTTCATAAAGCAAAATTTAAAAGGACTTGGGAAAGCAGAGGGAGATGTGGACCCTGTGGATGCAGTCCTCTCAAAGACCCATATTTTTCCTAGTTATTTACCTGTCTATGTCACAGCAAATAACATTACAGCAGCAAGAAAAAGAAGCTTTACAGCAAACATGTTCCCCACTTTTGTGCTTCTTCCCGTTAACATATGTACTTCTGTACAGTCCAGTAAGAGGAAGATGTGTAAAAGCTAATTAATTGCTTAATGTTCTTTAACCTATTCCTTTCCACCTTAACTTTTTTTTTTTTTATTCCATCTATGGTCTTCGATCCTTTTTTCATTATTAATCATTCTCTCTTCAGTGGTCTTATTTAAAGAATTATAAATTTGCATCCAAAAATGTTAAGAGTTTATTCACTAGAGATATATTTAATAGTCAAAAGTATCCATTTATATAGATATAAACTGAGCACAGAGGGAATTAATAAAAATTGAGTATAAAATATAACAGATTTGGAAGGCAACAATACTGGATTTACATTTTTATATTTCAAAATATTTTGTTAGTTTTTAATTAAAAAATTTTACCATGTGCATTCATCAAACATGATAGCATGTCACATAGACAGTTTTCATACAAGTATGTAATGTGCATTGACCATATTTCCCCATGCTTTGCCTTCTGATCCCCTTCCTCTGCTATATGCTTCCATTATCCCTCTTATACAATATTGCTTCTACTTTCATATACAAGCACAATTTTATGTGTTTAGATAAATTCTGGGAACCACAAATGAGAGAAATCTCAATATTTACCTCTGAAACTGAATTTAATATAATTTCTACTTGCATCCATTTTTTGCAAGAGATATAACTTTATTCTTTATGGTTGAAAAAAAAAATCTGCGTCTATTCCACACTATCTTACCCATTCCTGTGTTGTTGACACCTAGGTTAGCTGAGTAACTTCACTTCTATGAATAGTGTCACAGTGGATACAGTGCAGCTACCTCTGTTATTTGGGAAAGTACCCAGGAGTGACACAGCTGACGTTATGGAAGATTAATGTTAAGTGTTTTGAAGACAGTCCTACTGAATTCTGCCATGTAAAAACTACTTTCCATCCTACCACACTGTATAATGAGGGTTACTGTTGACTGACTGTCAACAAGACCTGAATTATAACTGAAACTATCATGTGACAAACCTATGGGCATCTCTATGGCTTTTTTTTTTTTTTAAGTTAATTGAAATTAAAAAAAAAAAAAAACAAACTCACTATTACCCAGTTAATGATTGGACTGTTTGATTTCTTATTTCCCTTTTAAGCTTTGTTTAATATTCAAGATATTAGTCCTCTGTCAGGCGTATAGCTAGTAAAGGCTTCCTCCCACTCTAGGCTGTCCTTCACATGGATTACAAGAATTAGCTCTCTTGCTGTGCAGAAGATAAGGTTATTTTTCAGTTGTTAGCACTATCTCCTGAGCAGCTAGGGCCTTAGAAAGTCCTTCCCTATGTCTATGACTTAAATATTTTCTCTTCTCATTTTCTCTAACACTTTCAGAGTCACAGGTCTTGTATCAAGTCTTGATCCACTTGGAAACTGATTCTTATACAATATGGGAGAGACCTAGTTTCATTCTATATTTGGTTATCTCCTCTTCCCAGAACCATTTGTTAAAGGAGATTACGGGGGAGTTCTAGAGAGATAGTTTAGGAGTAAAGAGCACTGCAGAGAACCAAGGTTAAGTTTCTGGCACTGATATGGCACACCTGAAACTCCAGTTCTACAGGACCAAATGCCTTCTTTGGATCTCCAGGGATGCAAGGCATGCACACATTAACATACACACCCAAGAAAATCATTAATGCTTATGAATTTTAAAAGATACATAAATCTGTTATTTAGAATTTTTTAAAGATGCTACCTTGTCTCTAATATGTATTTTTGATATCTTTGCCAAAAAATTGTGCCATGGAAGAATGTTTTTGTGCACAGGGAATATGTGTTACTTGAATTGTTTTAGTAAAGGGTTAAATGGCTAGGCAGGTAGAGGTTAGGTGGGACTTGTGGACAAAAAGAGAACATGGGGATGAAGAAGGGTGAAGTTGCCAGCCAGACACAACAGAAACCTAAGCTATTGGCGAAACATTTATGATTAATAAAATGTCTCCAGCCAGTTATTGGGAAGTTGGCAGAGACAACAAAAACTCTGTCTATACTTTGATAGCTATATATAAGTTTGTATCTGAGTCCTACATTATATTCCATCATCCATTTGTTTATTTTTGTGTCAGTACCATGCAATTTTTATTACTATAAATGTATAGGAAACTTGAAATGGGGTATGGTAACACATAAAATATTTTTATTTTGTTGAATTCTCTGGATATCTGTGCTTCCATGTGATATTATTTTTTTTTCTACGAAGAGTGACATGGTCACTTTCATAATAACCACATAGAATCTGTAGATTTGCTTTAGTAGAAAAATATATTGTAAGCATTTTTATTCTTCTAGTCTATAAAACTGAGAAGTCATTTCATCTTCTAGTGCCATCTCCAGTTCCTGACTTTCATGTTTCACAATTTTCATTTTAGAGTCTTTCATGCCCTTGATTATGTTTTTTTTCTGAAGGGGTGTTGCTGTTGTCTTTAATGTTGCCATTGGTTCTTGGTTTGTCTGAAGATGGTGATTGGTGTTTGGGGTTTTAGAGTTGTGCTTGGGATTCTTGCCCTGACTTTTTTCCTAAGCGTGCTTATTATTGGAATATAAGAAAGCTATTGGTTTTCGTATTCTAATATTGTTGAACATGGTTTTCCAGGTGGAGGTTCTTATATAGAGAATTATTTAATCTGCAAATAAGGATATATTTACTTCTTTCTATTGGCATCTTCTTTATTTTCTTCTTGTATTTTTCTAGCTAAGATTTAAGCTATTATGTTAGATATTAACGTAAAAACTTGATACACTTACCGTCTTAGGAAACTTGGAATATTTTGAAGCTTTCCCCATTTTATGTAACATTAGCTATAGGTTTGCCTTATATGTAGCTTTTATTATATTGAGATACATGTGTTCTATTCAAAGTCTCTTCAACATTTTGTAATGAGAGGTGTTATAGTGTGTGAAAAGCCTCTTCTACATCTATTGAATCAATATATTTCATACATCACATTTACTGAATTGTATATTCTGAATCATTCCTGCATCCCTGAAGTGAATAAATGCTGGGAGCCACAGAAATATGAAGTGGGGACTTGTTTGGAACTGACAAGGCTGACCTATCAGAGCCAAGGGACCTGGTGGATGGAAAGCCAAAAAGGAGTTTTGGTGTCAGTTGCTCTTGAATGTGTTTAACTGCTTCCTACACAGCATTTCTGTATGTGAATGAAGCTCCCCTCATCTGTTTAAATTCCTTGGAATTTAAATCTCGGGAATCTTTAGCAGTTGTGATCTTCATTTGCTGAGCACAGCTTCCCCCATACATTGAGGGGCTTATGGATATTTCCCCCATCTGTGTGTGAAAACAGTCACATAGACAAGATCTCCTTCAGGCTTTTGTTCCCCTTGTCCAGAGCTGACTTAATGCCTGCCTTCCCTGAAGTTGCCTTTGCTAGGAAACAGCTGGGCAGAGTCATCTCTCCACAAAGTAACCCATTTGAAATTTTTCTCGGGTATCCAAGGGCAGCTACAAACAAGATAGCACACTGATATGTCCTAAAGTCACCACTCCTACTGATAAGAGAGCTAAATAATAATAACTGGAGCTAACTAACACAAAAAGCTTTCTAAGGCTTTCCTGCACATGGATTCATTAACACAAGATCCTAACTTGAAGGTTTAAGGGAAAAGATATTTACCAACTCCCAGTAGCAAGAACCAAATTATCTATTCTGAAGCACTAAGACCTGAACAGTCAGGTCCTGCTTTTTATGCAAATTAAGCCTCTACAAATTCTCTTCTAGGAAGGTTGCCCCTTGGTTGTTTACTTAGACAGGTAGCAACCTAGAACCCTCTCTTCCCCTACCCTTATAGCCTGCAGGGCCTTGTCAGGGGACTGGCCTGATGGAATATATATCACAGGTATATAAACCTGTGCCTTAAGTGTCATGTTGTCATGCCACTAAAGGTGTTTTAAGAGGAACTGCTCTGAGTTTGATTCCTGTGCAGATTCCCCTTCCTCGCCTGTTGCCTATTGTCTTAAAGCTCTGGGGGAATATCTATTTAGGGCTGGCCCCTGAAAGGTTTTTGTTTAAGAAAAGTTATTTATTGTCAATGATTTTTTTGTGTGTGTTCCCTTGTTAACAAATATATTAGATATTTTTCTACTGTTGTATTTTTGTTGGGTTTTGTCACCATGAAAATGCTAATTGGGTAAAACAAACTGGAAGTCTGTCTTCCCTTTCTACTTTTTAGAAAAGTTTTAGGATCATTGGTGTTGGTTTCTTCTTAAGGGTGTTATAGAATTCAGTAATGAATCTATCTGAATTTCAGAATTGAAGTATATGTTTATTACAAATTTTTAGGAATTTTATACAATGTATTTTGATTATAGTTACTTCAAAACTAGTTTCCTTAATTCTTGATAGACCAACCCTCACCTCCTTATCCCCTGTTTCAGTTCCTTTTTTAAAAAATTCAACAGTCCAACAACTCCAGTTTGTCTTGTCCATAAATGTGTAGAACCATCCACCGGAGAGAGAAAAACCCTCCAGAAAACATATCTACAAAGAAAACAAACTCTTCTTACACCAGAAACCATTAGCTGTCCATAACTTGTCTGTTATAGGGGTCAGGAACCCTTTTTTTATTCCCGGCTAGAATGCTGACAAGCTGGATCGTATGCAGGTTTTTATTTTATTTAGCTTTAGCATTACGGCTTCAATGTTGTTGCTTGATATAGATCTGCTTAGATCATTTTTTACATCTATATTTAATTTTTAGGTTATATGTGTAGAAGATAGCCATTAGTAAGACACCAAAAATTAATATCAATTTCAGTAAGAAATTTTGCAACCTTTGTTCAGAAGCCCCAAAACTCTAGCCTAAAAAATCTTATACTCTGATACTGGAGAGCTGGGTTGAATATTTCCAAACCACAGTCTTTACTGTCTTAGTTTTAACCAGTTGGGACTGCCCTTAATTGCAGGGTTCTTTTCATGGAAGAAATTGTACAATAGGAAATTTTGTGCAGAGTAGCTTATATTAACTTCCAAAAACTCTGCATGAACCAATATGCAAGTTATTTCTTTTAGGAACTCTCCTACAAAGAGACTCACTGGGATTGAATGAATACTAAACAAAATGGGACTACAGCAGAGCAGTGTCCAGCTTCTACTCAGCCTGCTGCACTCTTCCAATGTTCTCAATTAACTAATGTTCCCATTATGATGTAAAAATAGAAATTTGTTCACTGTCTACTGACCTTTCACTATCATTGTGTTTGTTCTGAGTTTCACTGGAAGCTATTGAAATGCCAATTTCCCTTTTAATTTATAATTTTATTAATTTAGGTCTTGCCTATCTTACATTTAGTTTGGCTAGGGGTGTGTTGGTATCAATATTTAGAAAGAATAAACTTTGCTTCATTGATTTTTTTGTATTATTTACTAATTGCTTCCCTGATTTATTTGAGTTTTTCTCTCTGACTGGGTTTGGCCTGTGTTTTCATACAGCTCTCAGATACATTGTTATTTATTTGGGATGTCTCTGCCTCTTAAATATATGTACTGTACTTGTTGTTATAAATTACCCTTTTAAAATTACTTTCATTATATAAGGTAAGTTTATGTATATTATATTTTCATTTTCATTGATTCTAAGAATTTGTTTTATTTTCTGTCTGATTTTGTCTATGGAGCTCTCATCATTCAGCCATTAGAATGGCTCCATATCCATGTCATGTCCATGATGTTATTTCACACAGATATTTCTATGTTTGTTTATAGAAAGATGACTTACCTATTGGTGAGAGTGAGGTATGGAAGACACATGGTGTTATTGTGTCCAAATATCATGTAACTTTATATATAATAGTTCATGTTTTACTAAAGAGGATGCGCCTGTACTCAGTGGATGTATGTTTAATAGTATCCTCTTGATGAATTGTTTTTTAATCAGTATAAAGTTACATTATCTATTTTTAATTTTAGTTTGAAGTCTATTTTGTTACATATTAGAAATGCAATATTAATTTCCAAATCCATTTGCTTGAGATTCCTTTTCTGTCGTTTCTTACTATGGTTACATTTGTCTATGGTGGTATTTGTCTACTAGTCTGGAAGGTAATCTACTCATCTTATCTGCTAGTATGTGTTTTATGTCTTTCAGTTGCAGAACTGAGATAATTAATATTCATACTTATTATTGACCTGACAGAGTTATTTCACAGTTTTTATCCATTTGATCATTTACTGCTAGACTGTGGTTATTTCCTATATCCTTATGTATCCATAAGGACATGCTTATCTTTCTCTTCAGTCTGACATGTTTAATGGTCATAAATATCTTTACCTCATTTCTATCACAGAAAGTATTTTTTCTCCTTATATTATACCAGTTTTATGAGGTTTGTTAGGCTGAGTTGGCAGTATTTTATCTACTGATTTGACAATCATAAGGTGTAGAGAGGTTCTTCTCCAATCTATCTGGTTACTGTTCTAAATGCCCCTGTACCAGCACAGACATCTTTTTCTCTGGGTTTAGAAATATTTCTGTTGTGATTTTATTGAACATATCATCTATGTCTTCAGCCTAAATTACTTCTCCTTTTTCTATGGTCATGACTAGAGAAATTAGATTTTACTTCATGTTTAATAGATTTGAATGGTCTGTTGATAACTTCTTATCTTTAGAATATAAATGTCTGCTTTCTCTACTTTGTCTGCAAGCCCAAACATTCTGTCTTCTCAGTGATCTATTCTATTATTAATGCCTTCCCTAAGACTTTCTTAAATTACTGAAATTTTTATTTCCATTATTTTAGGTTTGCTCCAGTATTTCCCTGTAGCCAAACATTTTTATTCCACCTGTCTGCTTCTACAGAACCAAATAAAGACTTTTTGCTGATTATAAAATCTCAGCAAATAGCTTAGGCTTGTTCCTAATTAGTTCTTATAGCTTTAAATAAACTATGTCTTTTAATCTAAATTTTTAAAGTGGTTTAGTTACCTTTATTCTGTAAAGTCAATGCTGCTTCTTCTCAACTGGCTGACAACCTTCTGCATCTCCATCTTTTTTCTAAAGTCCATAATCTCTGTCTCTAAAATCCCACCTATTTATTGGTCATTCAGCTTTTTATTAAACCAATCAGAGTGACAAATCATCACAGTGTACAAAAGGTGTATTCTACATTTCCCTTGTTCTAAATAAAAATAAAAGGTTTTAATACTAAGATAATAAAACTGTAAACAATAAGAACTATTTTCATGTAAGAATTACATTTACAGTGTCCAGTCTATTTGTATTTGGCATATTTGGAGAAAATAATTCATTATTTAGTCTATCTTGATGAGTCTAAAGCTCTGTACATAATTTACCTTCTCTTATAACTAAGGAAACCTATAACTATGACAACTAGTCTTCAACACTATCAAAACCCCCAGAAGGATGTGATACTACCTGAGTAAACAGGAAGTGCAATGAAAGCCATGCCCTATAGAAACGACAGGCATGACTGCATGGACAGTTACACAAGATTCCTCTGTAATGGCAGAGAATCCAGTCTTTGGTCTACAGACCTATAATATCTGGCAGACTCTAGTAATTTTAAAAGACCTTGCCACCTTTTCTTGGCAATGGTAAGAAGTCACTGTTCTGTATGTTCTGTAAAATGTCTGGCATATTTGTTATGAAGCAGGAATTCTGAATGATTGTCCTTCTTATCTTGGCAAAGTTAGCCAGTTGTTTGTGTGTGTGTGTGTCTGATTTGTACAGCACAGTGTCAGCAGTCAATACAAGAGCAGTTTCTTGCCTGAATGTCTAATTTCAAAATATTGAAAGCAAATTTCATACAGAGTTTCTTCAATGCCTATCATCTTCTCTAATGTAAATTGGTACTACCAGAAGCAGGCATACCTCACTGTCATGAAAAGCCCTGTGCTAAAAAAAACATTTAAAATTTCATATTCTGTAGGACTTTGAAGTGTTTGAAGACCATCTATTTATAAAGTATATTTCTGTTGACATTGAAAACATACTTAACATGACTAAAAGTTTGTTATAGGTAAATACTAGTTTGTATTTCTTTATTAACCTAAACAGTTTGCAATAATAACTTTCAAGAGCTAGAAATTTACATTACATCATTAAATGAGTTACATAGGTACAATACCTTAAACAAGGATAGAAACACATGTACACTATATTCTAATAAAAAATAACCTTAAAATTGTGATGTGTTTTAAAAATCTATACCAATGTAAAACATTTGATACTAATGGTATGTAGTGATGCTATGTTGCCAGTCTTTGTGTGATGGGAAAGTGTAGTGCTTATATGAAGTCCTGTCTGGTGTAGTCTGTAAGACTGGACCATCTCAGCCAGCATCTTTGAAGCTGTTCTGTATGCAAAACTCTGAGGAACCTTCAACAGAAACACTCTGAGATGCTGAATTACCTGGGCCACCTGTTTTCATTGGTGTCTTATCCTCTTACTCTGACAACATATAAACTTTCAAAGACAACATACATATCTACATTAATACAAGTATAGATTGTTGTACACAAGCCGGCCAAAGTTGATTTTTGTTTTATCTTTGAGCAGGCAAAATATATATCAACTATTTTGTAGGTTTTTTTTAGGTTTATGTCTTTCTATTTGTAGTCAGGATTTTCAGGGGCTCTCCCCAATCAAACCTAATCTTCTTTATACTTGAATGAATCCATTTGAATGAAGTCTTTTGTTTTCTGTAGAAACAAAAATATAACTTCTTCTCCAATACAACATATTTTTTACTTTCATTTTAAAGTTAAAAATATATAGGTTAGTTTAATTTAGAAATTTCCATAGTCCAGTGTCTCTCAGCAGCTATTGTTTGTTCATCAATAATCAAAAAATTCAAATACAGTACGATAACATACAGGCTCCAGACTCCTTGTGCGTTTCTCTTCTCTACATGGCTTATTCTCTTTTAAAATTACTTTGTCTCTTTATAAAGACTTTATTATTAATAATAAATGATTTAGTTTTTATGACTGTCTATACCCATTTTTTCCTTTCAACCTATGCACAATGTTAAACAATATTTAGAGGTACTTTTCTGTATGAACTTGCTTTACTGCATATCTGTAACCTTTTCTGTCTGTATAAGCAAAACCATGATGCAAGGACATAGGCAAATGCAAATAGATGTGTCTCTCTTCTGCTGGCATGAGAGACAGAAGACTGGGAAGCTGCATTTGTCTCCATTTTGCATGTTTAGAAACCCTTTTTAACCATTCTCAGTTCTTATGTAGATATAAGTGGCTGAATATTGGGTGTCATTTGTACCTGGACTTTTCTGTCCTTCCTGTGTTCTCACAAATAAACACATAGAAACTTCTTGCTGATCATGAAAGCTTGGCTGATAGTTTAGGATTGTCCTAACTAGTTCTTATAACTTAAATTAACTCATGTCTTTTGATCTATGTTCTTTTAAGTGGCTTGATTACCTTTATTCTTTAAAGTTCATGCTGCTTCTCTTCTGGATGGCAATTCTCTGTATCTCCACCCCTTTTCTTCCCTCCATTCCCTCTGTCTCCAAAATCCTGCCTAGCTATTGGTCATTCCTCTTTTTATTAAACCAATCTGAGCAACAAAACTTCACAGTGTACAAAAATATTGAACAACATTTCTCTTCTATTTTCTTACTCTGTTTTATGTCATTTTTTTCATCTGTTTGTGTCCTTTTGGCACTTTGAATGCAGTTATAATTGTTATTTTGAATTCCTTGTATAGAATTTCATCGAATTTGCTCTCTTGGAGGACTTACTTTAAGATTACAAATATTGGAAGAAATATATTGCCTTGGATTTTTATTTCTTGTGCTTTTTATGTCACAAATTTTGCATCTAGGTTTAGTTCATTTGCCTTTTTAAATCACCCCCCTTTTTCAATTGAAATTCTTAGAATATTCAAGAAAGACTAGGTTGTAGTGGGCATAAAATATTGTTTTTGGAGTCTAGCTCCGTTATTAGGCACTTTGCCCACTATAAAAACTTTAGCAGTGGTCAAGCAAAGACCATTACCTATCAAACCCCAATGTTTTTAGGAAGAAAAAAATATTGACAGTACTGTGTATACTGAGATACTAGTTGTTGCATGTATAAGTGTAAGAGGGCTGAATGAGAATAAGATTAGTACTTATTGACAGAGGAAACAAAAGAAGGAAAACTAAATAGAATGGAGAAACAGTAAGGCCAGGTAAGGGAAACCAAACAGTTCGGACTAAAAGAAAATAAAAAGAAATGGATTCAGATAATCTAAAACAATTTGATCTCTCAGAGGATAAGAACCAAAGACCTTGTAAACTAAGTCAGCCTATGTTCTTTGGAAAATCCTATCAGGATGAAAATGAAAAAGAGTTGGGAGATAAATGATGAGAACAGATCACATCACAGCCCAGATACTCAACTGACATTGGAAAAAGTGTGAAGGCAGGAGCAGAATGGCATACAGAGTCTAATTCAATTTTACCTGCTTGCTGGTTCCAGATTCAACTTGCAACATTCTTTTCTGAGCTTCCAGATGCCATGCACACTTTGGCATAGTCCTTCATAAAGTCACATCACACATTCTGGATCCATCAATGCATATTCCTTTAAGGAGCAAGATCATAATCATAAACACTAATTACATCTCTAGACACTGTTAGCAGTTAGTCAGTTGAACAATGATGCCCCACCCTAGGGCAATTCTTCATATCTAACATGCTGCTTAGAACGTGTGTCTGTATTCTCCTACAGATAATTCCTCCAACTAGAATTCCACCATGCTTAATATATGAAGTTCTGAATTAAAGTTTATTTCTCACAGTTAGAGACAATTCCCCAGCCAGATTTTTAGCATATAGTCCTTGCTCTTGGTTCCTACAGTATGACTCACGGGCCACAAAGATGACATCAACTCATCAGGGAGCTTTTTACATGGTGTCCCAAGAAGAGAGCTTGCTTACATCTCTCCCGTTGCTGTTTCCATACTTAGCTTTTGTCTTCCACCCCCCTCCTTTAAAGCATCTGTTCCTAAGGGTACAGTGCTGCTCTCTGTCTTTCTCCAGGGCTCCTCTCATTTCCTCTCATTGGAAGGAGAGTGCTGAACCTTCCATTCATGACAGAGTGGGCATCTTCTCATTATGCTTTACATTTCCACTGAAAGATTTTCGCAGCCATCTACCTCTTCTGATAGATGTTAGCCAACTTTATTTTGTTTGGTTCTCTGGAGACTAGAGCAGAGAACACCTTTGCATTGTCCACATGTTCTTCCTTTGCTAACATCTGCATTCTCTTTTAATTAAGGCATCTTGGAAACAAAATTTTTGTACAAATGCTTATAAAAATCTGTTTGCATAAACTGCTATCTATTCAGGCTGAAGTACAGCAGAAAAATAGAATTTTCAGAATGTCAGCAGCCCTGAGTCTCTGAGTGGCAAAGGTATATGAGCTGGGCTGGCAAAGCCAAGCAGTTACAGCTTTAAATCTTGAGAATCGTGGGCTCATGGCTCTAGTCGTATGATTTTCTGCTCTTAGATGCTTATTGGTCTGAGCCTTGGGAACAAGAAGCTTTCAAGCTAGGCTTTTAAAGCCAGAGCTTACATCTCTAAGCCTGGAATGCCAGAGATTTCTGGCTCTAGTTCTGCAAAGCCAGAGAGTTAGGGGTATAAAGTTCCAGTTCCAGAGACTTACTGTGGTCTTGATAAAACTGATTTCCCAGTACCATTTAGTTGCTTTTACGGGTCCTGAGTTTCAGGAGTTAGTGTCTTAGACTCTTAATCACTGTGAATGGCTTCTCTTTCTTAGTAGCTTCAGAATTCTTCCAGCACTAGCGTCTATAGTCTTTTTTTTTTGGGGGGGGGGTTCATTTGGAGCCACTTGCTTTTTGTAGTTTCACAATTTCCTGAGCTTTATCTTCTTAGAACATCCACAGTCCTTCAGAATCTCTGAGTCTCCCCCCCCCCCCAGCTCTGATCTGGAACTACTCAGACACCTTTATTTCCTAGCGGTGGATTTTGCCTGATGTTGACAGCCCCAGGTTTTGTCTGCTCTATGAAGCCAACTCAGCCTATTCTATTTTTTATAAAAATTACAGGTGGTCAAGAAGAGATTGTTTATTTCTGCCTCATCTTCAGCAGAAGGGGATACACATGAGAGGAAACTCTGAGACTACCAGGAGGGGACTGAGCAGAGCTGTGCTTACACAGCTAGTCTCTCATGTGTACCAATAGTCACATGCTGAGAAGCAGCCTTCACCTCTGATAATAAGGAGACCAGCAGTTACAGACTAAAAGTACACTGTCACCTGGGACTGTTTTGCTCAATAGAACATCATTGGAGCTTTAGGGGGGTTGAAGGCACCAAAACCATAGCAAATTCGCACTGAGGGGAAGTGAGATCAGAAAAAAAGTCTTGGTTCCAATGATTACCATGGCTGGATCAGAGTTGTCTTCGGGCATCTTTATCTGTATCAGAGCTCATGTAGGTATCTATACCTGTGGTGATGTTTTTGAGAAGTCTATGTTTATCACAGATGACAGCTGGAAGAAATAGCTCTTTGGTTGACAGCTGCCATGCTACCTGTAAAAAGGGAGGTGCTGGAGTCACGACAGCTGGACTTTCAGAAACAGATACAATGCTATTGATAGTCCCACTGGACCTGAAAAGCACAACAGTGGTTGAGTAGGTAGGACCTGTAGTCAGCAAGAGCTATCACAGGCATTTTGGCATGATGTAGTAGAGGTCCCCCTGACATCTGTAAATCAGCATAGTACTTGTTTTCTTCTCACTGTTTTATTGACAACTTACAACTAGGAGCCATGCCACATAACAAATGTTGGGTCCTGCAATCTGTTGCAAATGGAGAAAAAGCTTTAGCAACGTAAACAGCTTTAAGGGTTCCAGTTAGGTACATGTCTGGTGCATGCAAAAAGCAATGAAGGGAAGGCCAGACCGTCTTGAATACTCACCAAGGGAGAACACCTGAAGGTGCAGTCAGAGGAGGGAGAGGGTCATAAAGATAACGCATGATTGCAAGCAAACTTTATGGACTTCTGTGTGGTCTCTGACTGACATGGGGACAACTAGGAAGGCCTGAGCAGAGAAAAGGGATGATCTGGATTGTCTTGACTATTTGGTCACCCGTTTTGTTCTGTTTTCCAATATCATTTAGTTTCTGTGATGTAACAAATGATACAGAAAATTAAAGTAAAAGGAAGACTAAGAAACTTATCTAAAAATGCAGAAGAGACATGAACGAAGCTATTGATGGTCAGATGATAAATTATTTTTACTATGAGGCAATATTGTAGGATATCATTTTAGGATGTGTTACATTTGTTTGTGCTGTGGAACATTTGCTTAATGATGCAAAAATGTGTTTTATGTTGCATTTTTAACTCCATGAAGCTGTGTCAGTGTGCCTATCTAAAACACCTGATATTCTAATAAAGAGCTGAACATCCAGTGGCAAGGCAGGAGAAAGGATATTCAGGGCTGGCAGATGGAGAGAATAAATAGAAGAAGAAATCTAGGAAGAAGAAATGAGAGAAGGAAAGGATAATACTAGGGGCCAGACACTCAACTACCCAGCCACCCAGCCAGCTACTCAGCCTCCCAGCCACCCAACAACCCAACCACCCAGCCCCCCAGCCACCCAGCCACCCAGTACCCAGCCACTCATCCAGTCCCCCAGCCACTCATCCAGCCAACCAGCCACCCAGCCACCCAGCCAGCCATGGAGTAAGAGTGAAAGTAAGATATACAGAAGAAAATGAAAAAGCCCAAAGGCAAAAGGTATGTGGTGATACATTTTATATTTAATAAAAATTAGCCTGGAATATCAGAGAACAGAATCATGCACAGTCAAGTCATGAGGGTCAGAGAGTGGTGACTCAAGACTTTAATCCCATCACTCAGGAGACAGAGATCTTTCTGTGTTTCAGTAAATTCTCACTAACAACCAAACAGTAGTAGCTCACACCTTTAATCCTAACTCTAGGATTATGATGCAGAGTTGAACCCAGAAGTAAAAGGACTGGGCAGAGAAGATATTTAAGGGCAGGTGTAGACAGACATTCAGGCTTTCTGTAACAGCAGCCAGCTAGGTTGAGGACTCCTAAAGATAGTATTTACTCTGTTCAGCCTGAGACATTTGTATCATGAATTCTGGTTGTATTAAAGGAAACTCAGAGCTAGATTTCAGGGAGAGGCTGGGATATCACAGAGAACAAACACCACAGCCAATCTCACCTAGCTTGTCTTCCAGTTTCCTCAGCCACTCCTTGTGGCTTCTACCACCTAAATCTGTATTTCTATGCCTGCCTTAAATACCTTCTTCACCCAGTTGTTTTATATCCAGATTAAGATTAAAGGTGTGAGCTACTCCAATTTGGTAGTTAGCCTTGAACTCACAGAAAGATCTTTGTCTCTGGAATTATGGGATTAAATGCATAGGTCACCACTCTAGGTCTTTCCCCCATGCTGGGATTAAAGGCCCGAGTTACCACTCTCTGACCCTTCTGGACTGACTGTAGGTGGATCTGTTTTGATATTCCAGCCTGGTTTTATTAAATATATAACTTATCGCCACAGAAGTTGGCTGAGTGAGAATTTATTTTGGTCTATTTCCTCTCACTAATATATATATATATATATATATATATATATATATATAATATATTTATTATATTATATATTATATATCATATATTACATATTATATATTATAAATATATATTATATATCATATATCATATATCATATATCATATATCATGTATCATGTATCATGTATCATGTATCATGTATCATGTATCATATATCATATATTATATATTATATATATATCCCTTGTATCAACCCATGTTTGCCTGGCACTACAAATAACTCTGACCATTTTTTTTTAACTACAGCATAATACACACCTTAGGGCACACATTTCAGAGGTGTTCTGGGCATTGCAGGGTGTTTTGTTTCATGTCTGATTCTACTCTGAAACTAAAGTAATGTCCCCCAAAGCTATGAGGACCAGACTTTGCATATGTGCACTGGAGATGGGCATCACTCCTGGCTAAGATTCAACACTTAGCATGACTGTCCCTGGCCCAGACTGTTGAGAAAACTTGCCTTTTGTGCAACATTCTTCTCAATCAGCCCAATAATGGAGCACATCCACCCAATGGAATGGATTATATTTCTATAAAACCTATTTTCAGTATTCTTCAAAAGTACCAGTTAGCACTACTCACCTACAATCATCTATAACAGGTCTCCTTCCAAAGTACCCTTTACTTCCTGAGGATATGTCTAATGCCTTAATTCAGTTCTTGGATCTAAAGTGATCTTGCCAGAGAGAGGAAATAGGATGGGTCAAAAGGGCTTCTGGTCATTATGTGCAGTTATTTCTTCAATGCTGACTTCTCACTACTTCAACTCTTACACGTGCTCCATTTCCAGGCAGGCTTTAGCAGAATGGCCTCGGCTGAAAGAAATAAAATAGGGTAGAAAATTTCCCGTATCCCACCTGTGCTTAGGTGTTCTGAGTCGAAATCTGGAATGCATCTGAGGAACTATTATTCTGACAGGGGCAGGATACATGTGAGGAATAGCTATAGGAAAACATCTATAGAAGAAAACATCTACAAATTATTCCTATTAGGAAAGGCAGCCTATTTGAGATAGGTCTCGGAGGAAGCTATTCTATTGCTGGTGCCTATAGAGGAATAATTCTTGTCAAAAATTGTGAAATAGATTACACTTTTATGACAGCAACTCTGCCTACCTAGCTTGGTAATAGAGGAACGTGGTCTAATGTTTTGGGGGTGACCAAGAGGTGAGTCAAGTCCAAACTGAACAGAACCATACGCTAACTTTTTTCCTCTACTTTTCTGGAACCATGTAGTTTCACCCTAGTAGTATATTCTCCTGGTGGTGAGAGTCTGCCTTTCAATTTATTGTTAACATCAATCTCCAGGAAGACCCCTGATAAACTTTATTAGTTATTTCTGTAGCTGTGGATCCATCATGGTGTTACAAATCTTGACTAGGAAAAATTCCACACAAGAGCTCTTATTTCAGGTGGTGAAAAAGGATGGGGCTTCTAGGAAGAAAAATACAAGTGATTTACTAGACATAGCTACACTCTTGTGCTTTCTCTCTATAGTCATTCTCTACCCTACTCCCTTTGGTCATTTATTATCTTCACACACACCTTCCACTACACTACATTCACTTTCACTCTCTTCATGGGTATAACTATTCCATTTTCCTCCTCTTCCCTCTTAATATGCTTGAAACCCTGGCCAACATTAAAGATGGAATGTAAAAGTTTGGAGACAATACCAGAATCTTCTTTTGGTGATAGAAGTAGAAGTATCTTCAGGATCCACTGTGAAAAGCAGAATGTGGTAGGGTACACCTATCCCACCAGCACTTTTGAGGCAAAGGGACAGTTGCCTGAGCTGCATGATAATATCTTGCCTCAAAAAAAGAATATCACCCTAGCACACTCAGGAAAGGTCCAATTCTAGTTATTCTAATCATCTTAGTTTCAAATGCTGAGCCTCTTTGCAGTGAGCCCTAGTGAAACACATGATGAGCTGTGGAAAGCTCCTGGTAAAGCCTAGTGTTTTTCTAGCTAGCCAGACAATAGCATTAAGATTAGATTAGTAGAGGCCAGGTGCAGTGGGAGGTTTCTGGCCTGGACTTTCAGGCCTAGCCTCAAGGTTTAGACCCACAGACCTATAGACCCACAGAGACACACAGATGCTTACAATAGTTTTAGGCTGATTGGCCTAAGGCCCAGGCATATAACTTGCTAACTCTTTATCCTTAATCTAACCCACGACTCTCATCCTGTTCGGCCATGTGGCTCGGTACCTTTTCTCAGAGCAGCATAGTTGTCCTCTGTTTCTTTTGGCTTTTCTCTGGCATTTTGCTCTGTTCTGCCTGTTCCTAGAGTCTTCTTAGTCTGGTCACCCTGCCCACACTTCCCTGTCTGCCTTTGGCCAATCAGCGCTTTTTATTAAACTCATAGGTGGACACAGTTATTTACAATGGAATAACGTAATCCCCCACATATCCCCTTTTCTCTCCCAGCAACCCCTTATGAATGGGAGCCTGGGACCCTGGATAATCATCTTCAGACCTTATCAGCTGACATCTGAATCCTACCACATCCAGTGCTTAGAACTGCTTCCTCCAAGTCTAGGGCTGTCAAAGTGGGCCCTTAGGCCTTCATTTAGAACAAAGTCTCTCATCGTCTAATCAACATTACTGAGTCAGTTCTGTGTTCAGCAAAGTAATCAAGGGACAAGCAATCAAGTACAAACTTATAATGAAGTCTCAAGAGACTCAAATACATGTTGGCTTACTCTCCAGAAGAATGCAGCCTTGCTTAAACAGTACTCACTGTCCCAACAGGTTATTTCTTATTGTTCTACGTATATTTTTTAAATCAAAATTGTATCATAAGTATATAAAGCAGAGATAAAAGAATTCAGCTTGGTCTCTTGAGCTAACCAGGCTAAAGTAGATTTTCCATTGTAAATTTTGGGTTACTTTAGCTAGTGCAAAATGTCTGCCACAGTAATGATCACCGAAGGCCTCTCTACTGTGTCATGGACAGGTCTACACTAGCTACCCTGACATTATCTCTGAATGCAAGGTTGCATGCTTCAGCTAATCTTTTCTTTACATATTTCATGCAAATATAAGTCACTGTTAAGCATCAATACACCAATACCACCTGAAGAATTTTAAAACATAACCATGTCACACACCATTGTAGAAATGCTGATATGTTTTGACAGAAAGAAAGACAATTTAATTGACTGAAAATGTTTCTACTAATCCTGTAAAATTCAAGCTGAGGAGTTCTGGCATATTAAAACTTTTATTTAATCTCAGTAAGGTATTACATTTCAAGTATTGCATTTATAAGTATCTTATTCACATTTTAAAACTGTGCTAGTATTTTAACCAATTTTAGAGGTTAATTGAACTTAGGTGAGTTAAACCTCCATGAATAAAATATGACCAGTTTGTTTAGAAATAGAAATTTGAATTTGATCTATATATTAAAATTCTATATGTTTAACAGTCATTATATTCTATTTCCCATCATATTATGCTAGTTCTAAACAAATAGGATTATGAAGACCAATTCTAAAATAGCAGCCATCAAATGCCAATAGCTTTTCAACTAGGGTAAGTCCCTGTGAACCTCTCTCTCCTCCATGTAGGAATGGTTACTGTCCTGGTCAGGGGCAAGTCTTATACAGGAGAACACTGTCTTGCCCAGAGACATTTCCAATGCAGTCTTCCCTGAACTCCAGCTCTTACAATCTTCTGTACCCCTTTTCTATGATGTTCTATAGTACTTGATATTGGGTGTGATTTTAATTTGCATTTCTCTAATTATTAGTGATAATAAGAATTTTTCATATGTCAATTGACAATTATATCATATCATATTTTGGAAAAAAATTGTTTATTTGGGTTCTTTCCTCTCATTCCTATACTCGTGGAGATAAAAATCAAATCTTCTTGTTTGTAAGACATATGTTCCACTATACAGCTTATGTTCAGCCTGTGTCTGATTTTTAAACTAAATCATTTTAAGTCATTTTCCTTTTCTGCTGTTATTTTATTCTATATGCAAATTAGACATAAACCTCACTTTAAACTTATACTCAACAAATATTTTCTCCCATACCATTTATTGTCTCTGATTGAGTTTTGGGTTTTTTTCTTTTTTCTAGATTATAATTACATCATTTTTCCTTCCCTTCTCACCCTCCTATTTAATTCCCTATGCAGAAGCTTTAGTGTTTGGTATCATTCCATTTCTCTTTGTTTTATTTCCTCCCTGTGTTTAAAGTACTTTCATAGTAGCGAGTCTTGACTTTAAGCCCTTAACCCGTTTTAGAGTTAATTGGGAGTCAGTGTGAGGTAATGGTCTGACTCATTGATATGGACACCTCTCTTTTTTTAGAGCCATTTATGTCTAATACCATTATCCTCCAACGTAGGTTCTTGATACCTTTGTCTGGAATCATCCAGTTATATGTGTAAGGATTTACTTCTGGTCCATATTCTCTACTGTGACCCTTCATAGGCTTTCTTTTGTGACACATATTTATTTGCTATGACCATCTGGTATATTTTGTGAGTCAGCTAGTGTGATGCCTCTAACTTTATTTTTAAACGTTGGGGGATGTTTCAGTTTTACTTCCACAAAATTTTACTGACTTTTAAAATTTTTTATGTTTTCAAACAAATTTCAGAATATTTCATTTTATGTAAACAATATATATCCTAAAGGTTTTGACAAGGATTTCATCAAGCCTATTGATCATTTCAGGTATTGAACTTGTTAATGGTATAAATTTCCTGCTGTGGAATGCTTTTCTGTATGCTGTGAATATCAATCTTTAAATAAAGGAGCTGTTTTGGGCCATGACAGTCACCATAGAAGAAGTAGGAGGAGAAATCAGAGCATAGATAGGAGAAGCAGGGCAGAGTTAGGCAGATCTGAGCAAGCTGCCCAAGGAGCAACATGTAAGGAACACAGGTGAGCCACAGGCCACGTGACAGACAGATTAATAGAAATGGGTTGATTTAAGATGTAAGAGCAAGCTAGCAATGTGCCTGAGCCATAAGCCAAACAACATAAACTTAATATGAGCAACTGAGTCATTTCTGGGGGACTGAGCAGCAGCAATGGGCGGCTAATGGGTCTGGTGCACAAGTCTGTGGGTCTGGGCCTCTGGCTGCCCAGGACCAAAAAACGCCATTGCAACAGTTTCCCTCAACAATGAACATCTTTTTGTTTGTGTACCTTTGCTTTCTTTTGTCATTGCTGTATCAGTTTTTTCTGGAAATGTGTAACTTCCTCCATAGGTATTATTTTTGGCTACCATTATAAATGGTAGTATTTTCTTGGTTTCTTCTTTTTCATGGAGTTCACTTTTAACATATAGAAATGCTATTCTTCATGGTGGTTTTGTGAAATTTTGTTGAATTTATCATTTCAGATAGCCTTATGAAAAATTAAAAAGTTTTAAATAAGATTATGTAATCTGCAAAAGGAGAAAATTTTGCTGCCTCCATGTAATTCATGTGCCTTTATTTTATTTTATTTTATTTGCCTAAGTACTCTGCTAGAACTTCTGTGTTAAATAAAAGATGTGAAAATGAGTATTTTTTATTTAAAAATTTTATACACTATATTTTGATGGTGTTTTTTTCCCTTCTCATGTGCCTCCCAGACTCTCTCACCTCCTTAGCCTCACAACTTCATTCTTGCCCTGTTTTAGATCTTAGAGAGAAAGTTTACAGATCTTGACTATTCTGCATGGCTTAGTTGGGATGTTTTCTCATGTTGAGGCACATACCCTCTTCTGATTATAAATTCTTTTCTGGATTTCATTTCTGCCTAAAACTTCCTTTGTATCATTATTTTACATTTCTTTCAGGGAACTGATAAATTCCTCTTTCTTTATGATTAGTTACTAGAATTTCCACACCTTTTTTGTGAAGCTCTGCTTCTTTGCATTGTACACATTGTGTTCCTTCCTTGATGTCTGTGAATCTGCTGATCACCTTTAGCTAACAGTTGCTTTCATAAAGAAACTGTCACATGAGAATTGTCCTTACATTACTTTTAGTTCCAAACAGATGCAGAGGTGCACCCTCTGAGCAGCTGAGATCTATGCCTACAATGACTGTAGTTTTCTCAGTGATGTAACTACACAATAAATGCCACTGATGATGACAGGATAATGTCCTTGGTGTCAACAAATTTTGGAAGGATGTACTCGTTTTCTGTTTGTTTGTTTGTTTCCAAGGTAGGAAGTCTTAAAGTGACTGTCTCCTGGTGTTAGTTCTCATGCAGCCTACAGGCAGTTAAGTGGAGATAGAGTCTCAGTGCAGGTGATTTGAGTAGCTATCAAACAAGTATCCTAGATGGGGTTTCATTTTTGACTCAGTTTTGGTGTGCTGTGCAGCATCACATTCTAAGACAAGTTCAAATGCAGATGATGTACAGCACTGACATCTGAGATCCTGAAGCACCCCACAACATACAAGCAGCTCCTAGGCAGATGCAAGCAGTACTACAACTCTGACTCCAGGAAGCAAGGCACAGCACTGGCTTGACTGTGGAGAAGACTGGAGGTCCAGGCAAAATATCATGTCAGAGCTGCAACTTGGAAGCAAAACCCAACAGGGCATTGTAGGAACTCAGGTCTTGGAGGAGAAGCTCTAGGTAGTGATAACTCTGGACATTTGGAATGTTGGGATACAGTTGAATCTCAGACTCTGAGGTTAGATGCAGCATCCAAAATGATGAATCAGGCATTATATGGATGCTTGTAAACAGAGAACACCAAAGAACTGTATTTAAGAAGAAAGCATACAGGACTTGTCTCACCTGTAGAAAAGGCTCTTAGTTTAACCAACACTCAATTTCCCTAATACATGATGTACCTGTAAGGTCAGTCTTAAGAGTATTGAGCTCAGCTCAGCTCAGCCAAGGCAATGGCACCCCACTGGACTGTTTTAGGCCCAAGGCATATGACTTCCCTAAAATTTACTTTGGAAGCAGGATGCTGCTGAAACCTATACATGGGGAAGAGAAGGAGGCTATCACTGCATTGGTCAGCCACAGCACTTATTATCTTAGGTCTGTTCACTCATAGGAATACATGGCTGCTCAAGGCAGTCCTGGTTAGGTTATTTTCCCAGGACAGTTGACTCAGAAGAATACAGGACTGCTCGAGGTAGACAAGTCATATTATCCCAAAGGTAGTATATAGTTTGATCTGAGATCCCAAGGCTTAAGAAGCAGCAGTATCTAGAAAATGGAGGTATAGTCCCAAGGTCCACAGTTGGCTTAGGTAAAACATAGATAGTAGCTTAGCTTTGGGATGGCATGATAGCAAGGAGAAATAATTCCATCAGTGACTAAGCATCAGATGTAGAAGGGTACAGTTACACTGACCCTGAAAGCTGGCAAGACCTTAGCAGTGTCCTTGATTTTAACAAGAATAAGTTCAATAGCCTTGCAGGACACCTTACATCTTAGTTCCTGTTCTGAGTAAGTAAGATGGACTTCATGAATCCAACCTTGGACTTGGTACTGGTGAATGTTCTGCCTAAAAGATGATATCAGAAAATAGAAAAATACTTTACTTTTTCACTTCTTTTCCTTTTTATTATCATGCCTTTTCTTTATGTATCAAACTTAACAGCTCTGGCCAGAATATTTATTATAATATTTAAAAGAATCAATGAAAATGAACAATATTGTCCTGTTACTAATATTAAAGAACAGTCAGTTTTTCACTGTTGAGATGCCAGACATGGGCTTGTCATATTTGCCTTGCATACAATCTCTGCTACAATTTCAATAGAACATACCCCAAAAGCTCATGCATTAAAATCATGATCCCAGTTTGGCAACATTATTAATTAATAGGAGATATAGTATAATGAAATTTCAGAGATTTGTGGAACTTCCCTGGAAAGGAGTTAATAGAAGATGCCAGTTGGCTCCCACAACAGGGTTGTTAGAATAGAGCCCAATCCCTGGTCTCTGGCTTCATATTTCACCATGTAATCTCCTCACAGGTCATTCTGTCTGCAAAATGCCATCTGACATGATGTCATTCCTCCATGGTAACCATACCAAGATCAGGTACTTTGGATTTTCAGCCTCAAAACTTGAGGGATATATATAGATATATAAATAAATTTCTTTATGTAGCTCCAAACTGAGGTATTCCTTTATAGTAGCACAAAACCATGAGCTGATTCTGTGATAATGACTTTAGATAAAGTAGCACTGCATTTTGTGAAATACTATTTCTGCATCCACTGCAAGGATTCTGTGATTTTTTTCAGCATTCATCTTAGAAATGTGATATATAAGATTCCTTGATATAAATAAGTGGAGTCATCCTCATGCCTAGGAATAAACTCTATTTGATTATGATGAGTACTTCTAATGTACCCGTAAATAAAGGCTTTCATATTCTGTTGATGAGAATGAGAGGTATTGTCCTATAGTTTTTGCATACTGTAGTATCGATATATGGTTGTGGTATTGGATAATGTTTAGAATTGGACAAAAATAGCTCCACATTAAATTTCTTTCAAAGAGGTTTGAGAAGGTGTTTAAAATTATTTATTTGATTTTTGAAGGAGGTTGCATTATATAACTAAAGTGGGCTTGAACAAATGATCCTCCAACTTCAACCCCTCAGTACCTGACATTGTAAGCATATGTTACTCTGCCCAGATCTGTCTTTTGTTTCTAACTGAGAAAGTGTCATTATTTTATTTCATCATCTAAGGAAAAATATTGCTGCCTCATATGAACCCATTTTCAGCGTTTTACAATGTGTGCCACTAGTTGTGTTGATTAGGTTCGGGGTGGTATTCTGTGCGTGTATATAACATGCAGCAACAAATCCAGTCTCACATCTCCTTCTTCTGTCCTTTGACATTCTGACCCTCAGATCGTCTTCCTAGTCTCTCGTGATGACTGGGATGTCTCCTATATGATCTTATTTTAGGTTTTCACCTGTGGGACAATATGTGGTGCTTGTGTTTCTGTATCTGATCTACTTCACAACATGATTGCCTCCAGTGCTATATGTTATCTGAAACGAAATGATTTGGTTCTCCTTTATAGATGAATAGTGTGTGTGTGTGTGTGTACATATATTATTTGTATTATTCATATATGTACACACAAATGTATGTGTGTGTATATATTCTGTGTTGATGAATAAAAGAGCCACAAAAGATACGTGCATTCTGTAACTATTTTTATAGTAATTTTGGTCCCTCTGAGCATTTATTAGAACTTGGATGGCTAGGCTTTTCTGTTCTTAAATGTTAGTAGAAGCTTCATGCTTTTCTCACAATAGTGATATTAATTTCCTTCTCATTCACAATGTATAATTGTCTATTCTCCATATCCTTACCAACATTCATTATTTCTTTTATAATACCCATTCTAACTGAGGTGACATAGTATTTTCTTGCTTTGAATTAATCTTCCCTGATGATTAAGTATTAAGAAAATTTTCATATATGTTTTATTATTTCCATTTTTATTTAAGAAGTGCCTATTCAGAATTTAAAGGATGGTTTATCAAAGAGCTTCTCACCAAAGAGTGATGACTGCATTTCAGATTCCCAAAATCTATATACAGTTTGGGTAGGTGTAGTGGTTGGGTTGTAATTTGCCTATACGGGAGAAAAAGACAGTGAATCCACAGGAAAAGCAGATTTTCTTTAGATTCTACATGCATGAAAGCCAAGGGGAAGCATACCTGAAGACAATCATGAATACTCATACGTGTAAACAGACACACAATAAACCATTCTAACTGGATAAATGCTTTCATATTTCTGATTATTCACATAGTCTACTTATTAACCCACTGGCAAAGGAACAGTTGGTCAATACATTGTGGGATATTTCCTCCCTCTGTTTCTCTTCTGGGCAGAAACCCTCTAGAACGCACTTGCATTTATCAACATCCCTGGAGACCTATCCAGAAAAATGATTTTTCTAAATTAATCTCTGGAAATCCTGTCCATTTTTTTTTCTAGTTTATGTTCTCAACTTGTGTTTGGGTCTTTAAACTTTTCTAACTTAATTTTGTATTTATAAATATATTTAATATTTCTTTGGGTCACCAAACTTGTTGCTTTGTGAGAGTAATTTCTTGTAATCCTTTGGATTTAGAGTGTGTCAGATGTTATACCTTTTCTAATCTCTAATAAGCAATCTCTCCCTTTTCCTTCATTAATCTGACAAAGTGTTTCTGTGCTATTACTTTACCAAACCTTAGTTTTGTTAAAATTTTTGTTTATTATTTGATGGTTTTTATATATTAACACAATGTGTTCAGAGCATTTCCAACTTTCAATCTCACAATTCCTCCCCCACATTTCTGCCAACTCCATTCCCCCCACACACTTCATACTCCTGTCTTCTTTTGATAATTCTTCTTCCCTTCATCTCCTCTTTCTTCTCTCCTCACCCTGCTTTTACCCACTAAGTCTAATTAGCAATGCCCGTATTTGCATGTGTGCACAGCACCACCCATGAGCACCCAGCATGAGCTGCACTGCTAAGGAAAGCAGATTTTTCTGTTTCCGGCTCCTAGTTTGCTTGATTCTGCTTTGATCATTAATTTCTTCCTCAAGCTAACTTTATGCCTATTTTGTTTTTATTTTTTCTAGTTCCTTAAGGTATAAAGCTAAATTGTTTGTGATGCTTGTTCTTGCTGTATATGAGTGCTTATCACATTGTATTGTTTAGGACCATTTCTGTATCCAATAACAAAAATCTGTCTCGTGGTCTTATCTCTCCTTGGGAATGTTCATGTACCTATGAGATTTTACATAGTCTGCTCCTCTTGGATGGAATACATATATCTAGTAGATTCATTTGTTTCAAAATTTTATTCAAGCATATAATTTCTTTAGTAATGTTTCTGCCTCAATGTTTGTCTATTCATTGTTAAAATGCAGATATTGCAGTTCCTCACCAATGTCCGCACCTTCCCTCGATCCTTTCTTTAATCATTGCTTTATCTAGGTGTGGCAATGTTGGGACCATATATGTTTTTATTTCTTTGTCATGGTGTAATTACCTTCCTGTGTCCATTAAAGTTTTTTAAAGTCTGTTTCCCTGGTGTTCGTGAATCTATTCCTGTTCTCTTTCAGATTCTGTTGAAACAGATCTTCATCCTTCAGCTTCATTCTCTGTGCACAAGAACTTTACTAGTAAAGTGACTCTCCAGATGCAATGTGTGACTGGATCTTGTTCTTTAATACTTTTATATTCTATGTGCCTTTTTATTGGAAAATGTAATCCACATATATTAAGGATTTTTTTCTTTTTTCCTTATGTATGCCTATATGCTACATGTATACCTGGTGATCCTGGAGAACTATCAAGTCTAATAAGACTCCCTGGAGATAGTTCTTGTAAGCTGCCTGTCACACATCACTGACATTTCTGACTGTCAAGCCACTCTTTCAACCCTCCTTGATCTCTAAATATTACTGTCCTTAAGTTGATGCCTGCCATTGAAGGAGGATGTATCTTCTTTCATTTGCAGGCTTTCTTCTGAAGTACTATTTCTTTATTATAAATATAGATTTTGCATTCATGTACTTGTAGTGTTGCCTGAGATGGGCCAGCTGTTAGTCATTAGCCAACAAAAGCTCTTGATAGTTACACTTCCTCCTTTGGCTGTTGCTTCCTGTCTTCTGTGACTAAATGGTTCTACTTTTCAAGGCACCTGGTCTGGTTCAACTACTGACTATTAAGATTTGGGACTGTTCTTCTCTATAACATCTGAGCAAGGTTATAGGTTGTCTTTTCTGGTTAGACAGTAATATTTGGAGTATGTCAGGCAAAGTTACATGATGAGATCCAGGTTTGTGTTGAGTATTTAGTTGTTAATTAGTCATAGTCATAGGCAGAGCCAGAAATTATACCCTGGAAAAAGTGTGTGTCATATGCTTCTTAAGCTAGAGTGGGCTTAATCAGAACATGTGCTTTATGGGCATTGCTTCATAGTTGGGAGCAGACAGTGCCTTCTCTGGAGGACTGTTTATTTTTACTTGCTTCCTTGTCTTAGGAAGAGTTTATATAAACATCAAAATTCAGTTGGAACACCATCTCTGTTTCTGAAGTTGTGCAAAGCTAGATGAACCTTTCACTTATGATCATGAGCATTCAGGTTCTTCCATATCTGCATTTAATTTGATACCCAATCTACCATTGGCTGTTTGTAAGCCTGAACTTTTGTGCATTACTAATTGCAGGCCTGCAGAAGTTCTTCAACCAGGCTAGAGCCAATGATTGTTTATAGCCTGTATGAGGAAGCTGGCTAGCAATTCCAGCTGAAAAGACTCATGAATGTTCTATGCTTTGTGCTCTAAGAAGTCCCTGTGGTGATTCTTCTGTTGACAGAAATAAACATTGAACAAGGTACTTGCATTGGTCATTGTTTCTAACTGGACCTGGGTAAGACAGTCTTACAGTATTCTCAGTAAATGATGTTTCTCAAAAGTGTGTGGATGTGGGGTAGCTCCTTAGTTTGTTGTATTTGACTACTTGGTCCCCAGTTGGTAAAATGTTTGGAAGAAATATGAGGTGTGGCTTTGTTGAAGAAGGTGTGTCAGTGGGGTGAGCTTTGACATTATGGAAGATGAGCACTACTCCCATGGTTCTCTCTCTATCAAGGTGAGTTCTCAGCTGTTTTTGTTACCATGCTGTTGCCTCACCATCAGGGAGTCTAACCCTCTGAAACTATAAATGCAATTAAATGCTGTTTTCTATAAGTTGCCTTGGTCATGATTTTGTTACAATAGAAAATTAAGTAAGACAGGTGTCATCAAGTAGTAACTTATGTCCTTGAGTGACTTGCAAAAAAAAACTACAAAGCTGGATCTAAATGATGAAAGACATAAGAGCCAGTATAACAACAATAACCAACAGTAGTATTTTCTCTAACACATACATACACCCACATACATACACACACAAATGAGCACGCACACACATCTGCACTATTAGAACTTTTGAAGTGAGATTAGAAAGTGAAGAAAGCTTTACTTACCAGTAGAAAAGTAAGAAGGCATCACACAATGAAGGAACTCTGCAGCACAGTCAAAGAACAATGGCATCATTTTAAAACTGGCCCAGAAGCCTCCTTCTTGGCCCACAGCTGCCTAAGAGGTGAGTGGCACTCAGACCTCAGGGCCAAGCAGACTGGGGCCTCCAAATATCAGGCAGGAGACACTGCCCCCAGTACCCCAAACACACCCAGCCCCACCCTAAACCAAAGAAAGCTGGGAGACCCCCCCCCCCAAAAAAAAACCCATTCCCTACCAAAACACAGCTCTAGGGACATCCCACGGGCCAAACCATGCACAAATCACAATCTACATCATTACGCACCAACAACTGGAGATCCTGAAGACAGGTCCACAGGTGACAAAATCTCCAACTTAAGGAAACCAGATACAGTATTGAAACCACAATAGATAATCTTACAGAGGAACAGACCAAAGACAGGAAATACACACAAGATACTACCAAAAATAAGAGGAAATAACAATCATTGGTCATAATCATCCCTTAATATCAATGGATTCAATTTACTTATAAAAATACACACCCCAACATGATGGATACAAAAACAGAATAAATCCTTCTGCTGCATACAAGAAACACACCACAACTTCAAAGACAGACACAGGCTCAGAGTAAAGCAATGGAAAACTACTTTCCAATCAAATGGTCCTAAGAAACAAGCAGGTGTAGCCATCCTAATAACTAACGAAATAGACTTCAAACTAAAATCAATCATAACAGACCAGCACAGAAATTACTTACTCATCTCAGGAAAAATCTACCAAGATCAAGTCTCAATTCTGAATAAGTATACCCCCAGCATAAATATAAAAGAAACCTACTAAAGCTTAAACCTCATATCAAACTCCACACACTAATAGTGGGAGACTTCAATACCCCACTTTCACCTTGGATAGGTCAGCCAGACAGAAACTCAACAGAGAAATAAGGAGTATACCAGGTGTTATGACCCAAGTGTACTTAATAGATATATATGAACCATCAACCCAAACTAAAAGGGATATACATATTTCTCAACCACGCATGGAACTTTCTCAAAAATTGACCACATACTCGGTCATAAAAAAATATCAATAGATACAAAAAAATGGGAATAACTCCTTGTATCATATCAGACCCACCATGGTCTAAAGTTATTCAACAACATAAAGTACAGAAAGCCTACAAATTCATGGAAACTGAACATCTGTCAATTGAGCCACCTTTAGGTCAAGGAAAAAATTAAGAACGAAATCAAAGACTTCCTAGAGTCTAATGAAAATGAATCCATAACATACCCAAACTTTTGGGACACAATGAAAGCAGTGCTAAGAGGAAAACTCATAGCACTAGATGCCTAGATGAAAAACCTGGAGAAATCTCACACAAGAGACCTAACAGCACAGCTGAGGGCTTTAGAACAATTAGAAGTAAACTCACCTAGAAGGAGTAGAGGGCAGGAAACAATCAAACTTAGGACTAAAATCAATAACCTAGAAACAAAGATAATAATACAAAGAATCAGTGAATCAAAGAGTTGGTTCTTTGAGAAAGTAAACAAGATAGATAAACCATTATCCAAACTAACAAAGAAGAAGAGATTATACAAATTAACAGAATTAAAATGAAAAGAAGGACATAATAACAGACACCCAGGAAATCCAGAGAATTATCAGGTCATACTTTGAAAATCTATAGTCCACTAAAATGGAAAACCTAAAAGAAGACGACAGAGGCCTGGAAAGATACCACTTACTAAAATTAAATCAAGATCAGATTAAAGACCTAAACAGACCTATAAGCCCAAAAGAAATTGAAGCTGTTATTAAAAGTCTCCCAAGTAAAAATAAAAAACACAGGATCAGACATGTTCAGTACAGAATTCTACCAGACATTCAAAGAACTTATACCAATACTCTTCAAACTGTCCCATAAAGTAGAAACTGAAGGAACATTGCAAAACTCTTTTTATGAGGCCACATCACCATTTTTGAAGTCACTCAAAGATGCCACAAAGAAAGAGAATTACATACCAATCACCCTCATGAACATTGATGAAAAAATACTTAATGAAATTCTGGCAAACTGAATCCAACCACATATTAATAAAATCATCCACCATGATCAAGTAGACTTCATCCCAGAGATGCAGGGATGGTTCAACATAGGAAAAACTGTGAATGTCATACATTATATAAACAACCTGAAAGAAAAACACACACACACACACACACACACATACATTATAATCTCCTTAGATGCTGAAAAAGCCTTTAAAAAGATCTAACACTCCTTCATGATAAAAGTCCTGGAGAGATCAGGAATACAGGAAAAATACCTAAATATAACAAAGGCAATATACAGGAAGCTGACAGCCAACATCAAGCTAAATGAAGAAACACTCAAATCAATCCCACTAAAATCAGAAACAAGACAAGGCTGTTCTCTCCTTATCTATTCAATATAGTTCTCAAAGTCTTAGCTAAAGCAATAAGAGAACAGAAGGACATTAGGGGTATACAAATTGGAAAGGAAGAAGTCAAACTATTTGCAGATGATCTGATTGTTTATATAAGTGACCTCCAAAATGCTACCAGAGAATTCCTACAGCTGATAAACACCTTCAGCAATGTAGCAGGGTACATGATTAATTAAAAAAAAAATAGCCCTCCTATACACTAAGGATAAAAGGACTGAAAAAGATATAAGGGAAACAATAATGCTCCAAACAGCATTAAATATCTTGGCATAACTCTAACCAAAGAAGCAGCAGACCTGTATGACAAAAACTTTAAGTCACTGAAGAAAGACATGTAAGAGGATATGAGAAAATGGAAAGATCTCTCATGCTCCTGGATAGGTAGGATCAACATAGTAAAAATGGCTATCTTTCCAAAAGCAACCTACAGACTCAATGCAATCTCTGTCAAAATCCCAACTTTTTTTTTTTTTTAACAGATCTTAAAAGAAAAATACTCAACTCCGTATGGAATAACAGGAAACCCAGGATTACCAAAACAATACTGCTCAATAAAAGAACTTCAGGAGGAATCACCATCCCTGACTTCAAAGTATATTATAGAGCTACACTAATAAAAACCGCCTGGTACTGGCATAAAAGCAGACTTGTGGATCAATGGAATAAAATTGAAGATCCCAAAATTAACCCACATACCTATGAATACCTGATTTTTGACAAAGAGGCCAAAAGTATTCAATGGAAAAAAGATAGTATCAACATATGGTGTTGGCATAACTGGATGGTAGAATGTAGAAGAATGTAAATAGATTCAAACCTATCACCTTGTACAAAACTCAAATTCAAGTAGATCAGAGGCCTCAACATAAACCAAGCTACACTGAACTTGATAGAAAAAAAAAAGTGGGAAATACTCTCCAACACATTGGCACAGGTGAACTCTTCCTAAACATAACACCAGTAGCACAGACACTAAGAATAACAATCAATAAGTGGGGTCTCCTGAAACTGAGAAGCTTCTGTAAGGCAAAGGACACAGTCAATAAGACAAAATGACAGCCTATGAAATGGCATAAGATCTTCACCAATATTTCATCTGACAGAGAACTTATCTCTAAAATATATAGAGAACTCAAAAACTAGAGTCCAAAACCCTAAATAACCCAATTTTTTAAAAAGAGGAGTTTAGAGCTAAAAAAGGAATTCTCAACAGAAGAATTACAAATGGCTGAAAGGCACTTAAAAAATTGTTCAACATCTTTAGCCACTAGAGAAATGCAACTCAAAGCAACTTCGAGATACCTCCTTACACCTATTAGAATGGCTAAGATCAAAAACACAGATGACAGGCTATGCTGGAGAGGATGCAGATCATAGGGAATGCTCCTCCATTGTTGGTGGGAGTGTAAACTTGTACAGCCACTTTGAAATGCAGTATGGCAGTTCCTTAGAAAATTGGGAATTATTCTCCCCAAGGATCCAACAATACCACTATTGACCATATTCTCAAAGGATGGACATTAATACCCCAAAGGCATTATCTCAACTATGTTCATAGCAGCATTATTCATAATAGGAAGAACCTGGAAACAGCATAGATGCCCCTCAACTGATGATGGATTAACAAACTGTGGTACATCTACACAATGGAGTTAACTCAGCAGTTAAAAAATGGCATCTTGAAATTTACAGGCAAATGAGTGGATTTGGAGAATATCCTCCTGAGTGAGGTATCACAAGCCTAGAAAGTCAGGCAGGGGGTGCACTCACTTATAAATGGATTGTACACAAAAAGCAAAAAATACCCAAGCTGCAAACCACAATCCCTGTAGAACTTGGGATCAGAAGGAACTTAAGAGAGATATCCAGAGATTCCCATAACAAGAGAAAATAGAGAATATTACCATAGTAAATTGGGATCATAATGGGTTGCAACTAAGAAGAGTTGGAAATAAATCTTGAAAGAAGGAGATGGTTGAGCTAGAGGAGCAAAGAGGGAGATAAAAAGAGATGGGTATCTTGATAGAAGAAGTTAATGTGGGGTTAGAAAGAGACGGGTACTATGGGAACTTCCAAGAATGTACAGGATGTCCCTGGCCAAGTCTCCAAACAATAGTGGAGGGGGTGCCTAAACATGACAACCTCTATAATTAAATTAATAACCACCCTAGGTGTCACCACAGACACTACATCCAACAATAAATAGAGGTGGAAGCAGAGATGCATAGCTGAGTACTGGACCAAGCTCCTGCTCCATTCATGAGTAGGGGAAGAGAGAGTGTATAAGCAAGGGGGTAGGGATTATGAGGAAAATTTCCACAGTGATGGCTACCTGGAACACTGGGAACATCACTGAATTAAGTATAGTCACTGGAGATTCATCAAGAAAAGGAGGTAGGCCCTCCAATGCTAAGCAACTGCCCATTGGCATGGGCAGTATGTAGAGCCTTAATGGGTGGGATCAGACTGTGTTCCTGTGATTGGGCTAGCACCTTGGAGCCCATTCCCTGCAGAGGAACACCTAACCCAGTCTTGACTTTGGGATGAGTAAATTATACTTACCTGGAGTGGGATGAGCCATGCTGAGCTGACCCATCTTGGGACTTCTTGCCCTTTTGGGGGAAGGGATGGGTTGATGGGAAGGAGGGAGGCTGAAGGCCGACAGGGAGGGATTGGGAGAGGGAACAGGGAAATACATGGATAAAAAGACATCTTTGAATAAAAAATAATAAAAACCATAAAAAACAAAAAATAAAACTGGTGTATCCACTATATCTTCTATTAAACACCTTATCTCTCCTTTTTGTGTTCCTCACGAATTTTTCTGATTCTTTCCCCAACAAATTGATTTACCAAACCACAATGTGTTGTATAATTTCTTCCTATTATTTACTTTACTCCAAATAACTGTCAAAATCAAACATTAGCTGCTTCTTCATTCAGAAGAGTTCCTATAGACCATTAAAGAAATCACAATTCAAGTGAATTTGCACTGTATTCCATTGATTTTTCACACTGTATTAAAATTATTTCTATAAATAATCAGAAAAACACGATAAGTATACACTTAAATATGGAGTGTCAGATAGTTCCTTCTGTGACTAACTATCCTGCAGAAGCTTCTCAACAAGAGAGGAACTAATAGGACTTTATGTCCAGTGTGACGTGATAGTGATTCTAGCCTGGGAGATTCATATATGTATAGTGTTGTCCTTCAGTGGCATTAGTGACTTCAACCAACACCAACCTGGCTTAATTTTAAATGAAGTGTAAAGACCATGTGTGTTACTTTTAAAGTGTATAGTCAGTGTTTTCTAGTATTTTCTAGTTTCTGTTTTATATTTGTAGTTTGGAGAATAATTTGCAGCTTTTGATAATTTGATGTTGCATTATAAAGATCTGATACATTGTCGTTAAAATAGTCTTTGAATACAAGATTATAATGTAAAATTATTGCTAAGATAATAATTATATAAAAACTACCATGGCACAGTCAGAGCTGTTTCCTGTTGTCTGATGCAGTTTATAGATCTTATGGCTTTTTGTTTTGTTGTTGTTTGTCAGCCTACCCTTTCAAAAATGGAAAGATGGCATCTAATTCTAAATGCATCAATGTTCTTTAGACCTGTAAAGTTTCTTTATCTGCTGTACTACATATCTGAAAATATTCTGTAGTTGAAATTGTTGGAGTTCTTCTTTATTCAAAAATAATTGAAAGACCACAATAACAATGAAATTATTTATATAACATTCAGTTGGGCATGCCGTACATTCGAGATAACATTCTGAGTACTATATGGACATAACAGGTTATATTCATGTTCACATATGTATGAATGTACAACAACTTATAAGCATAAAGTAACAAGTGGTGAAAAAGAAGCAATAAATTTTAAGGAGAGAAGAAAGTGGTTAAGAGGGTTGGAGGGAGAAAGGGGAAGAGAGAAATGTTATGATTATATTTTAATCTCAAAAATTAAAAAAAAAATGGAGTACTGGAGAGTAGTTCATAGGAGCAAACCTTGAGGGTATTGACCTGCATTGCAAGCAGGAAAGCGACACACACCCCAATTCAAACTTCATAAGATAAACAGAGCAGTAAACTATAAGTAAGTTAATGGTAGCACAGACACCATTTTTATAATGCATTAAACAATACTTTGTACAGACTAAAAATTGCAACAATCCAACTATCATTGCCCATTGAATAACAAAATGAAAGATGTAAAATTCTTCAAGACACATGAATATAGAAAAACACATTTCCAATTAACACACAGGTAAAAGAAGATTGTCTCAAGAGAAACCTTCAAAACTTTAAACAAAAAATGAATTTCTCAAAATGCATAGAGTATACCCAAAATAGTAACTAGACACATTACTACATAAGACAAAAAATAAAACTCAATCATCTATGTTTTGTAAATAAGAAAAGTCATAGGAAATTAAGTACCTGAAAGCAGAAGCAAATAAATGAATCTGTTTGTGTGTGTGTGTGTGTGTGTGTGTGTGTGTGTGTGTGTGTGTGAGAGAGAGAGAGAGAGAGAGAGAGAGAGAGAGAGTTTACAAGGATTTTCTCCTGGTTTTTGAGACAAGATTTCTCTCTTTAACAGCCCCAGCTGTTCTGGAACTTATTCTGTATACAAGACTGGCCTTGAACCCACAGAGATCTGCCTACTAAAGCCTGTGCTCCTACCACCCAGCTTAATAACAAGGATATTTAAAGCAGGGAGCTCACAGACTCGATGAGTCTTTTTGTTTGGTTTTGGCTTATATGTGTGTTTGGGTATATGTGTGTTAATGTGTGTGATTGGGTGTGTGTTTATGTGTGTGTATGTTTGTGTGTACATGTTTATATGTGTGTATGTTTTGTGTGTGTGTTTGGTTGTATATGTTCATGTGTGTTCATGTATGTGCTATGCATGTTTATATGCATGGTGGCCTGTGTGTGAAAGTGGAGGCACAGCTAGCAACGTCTGTCCTACTCAATCACTTAACTTTTGATTCTACTGAGGTAGGATCTTGCTGACTCTGCTTGCTAGTTTCTCACATGATAGATAGATACACTAGGAAGGAGATGGACTGCCCTGATACCATTATGACTAGCCAAGGCTCCCTTTTTGTAATGGTAGTGGTTGGGTTAGGGCAGCCCTTGCAGCACCAATTGCCCATGGCCAAGCCTAGGAAATGAGCCAGGCAGTGGTCTGTGTGTAATGTCTTCCTGCCATGTAGGGCTTGGTAACAGTCACTTAGACCAGTGTTTCCCTTGATGGCACCCAGGACAAGGCCTGCACAGCCTCTGTGAGGCCAGGCAAGACCAAAGACCAGTGGCTGAGCTGGCCACACTCAGCATGCACTGAAGTCTGTGCTTCACCGAGGTCTCTGCCATGGGGGGGGGAGGGGGGGGGGAGTTGGTCAGATAGCTTTGGCCAGCAGGAGGTATCTTTCTTGGAGGGTTTTCTCATCTCTCCTGTGATACACCTTAGGAAGTCAGTGCTAAGACTTCTGCCTGTGGAGTCAGTGGTCCCCTCTCAAGGGATGTAACTCTGATGTCTGGGGGGGGGGGGGTAAATGGGTCCTGAGAAGTTGCTTTTCTTTACTGTTCTCAGACTCCAAGTTAGTATACTGTGAGAGTGCATTTGTGAGGCAGACTTGCTAGAAGCAGGTCAAAAAATTGCCTCTGGCTAAGACCCACCTTGGTGTATTGTAATTCTAATGGGTCTACAAATGAGGCAGGCTCTGCTCCCAGGGTGTGCTATGTTTGTCTCCTGAACTTTCTCTGCATGAGTTTTAGCCTGTTTCTAAACTCACCTTCACTCTTGAGAAGTTTTTGACAGAGGAAACAGGGTATAAACTTTTACTGTCTTATCTATGGGTCTGGTCCTGTGGCTAGAAATAGATGGGGGGAGTGCAGACAGCCAGAAGAGAAAGTTTAAACTGAGACATGGAAAGAGATGGGAGAAACTTTCCATCCACCTGTAAGCTTGCAAAAGTTACCTACCGTAAAATATCAGGGTCCAGCGAGCTATTGGTTCTATTTTGAGTTAAGGGATACTAAAGCCATTTCTTTGTGCAAAAACGGATAAGCTTGGTGGTGTCTAGGTAAGGCAGAAAAGGCTAACTGGCTTGAGAGTCTCAAGATTGAGTCCTATGTGAGGATGGAGAGACATTTACTGCTGACTCATTCTCCATTCCTGAGGCTCAGAGGGGAGGGATTCCACCACTAAACCTGAGTCATCACCCAGTCAACAAGTGGTACTGCAAAGTAACTCATCAGCTTTCAGCCGCAGGTGCTAGGACAAAGCCTGAAACCGTGCTGCCCACCATGAGGGTGGGCATGTAAACTATGCTAGCTATCATTAGCTACTTGTCAGCACCTATGATAAGCATAGGGCAAAGCCCAAACTTACGCTTGTCACTCTTAAAAACTCTTTAGTTCTTAGGAGCAGGCATACAAAACCAACACTAGCCACGGCAGGCACCTAGGGTGGGCGTCTAGTGCTAGCAACCCATAGGAACTTGTCAGCATCTACAGTATGCATTGTGGCAGAGCCCTGTGGACAGTGTCTGGGATCAGGGTCCAAGGGCAGAAATGAGTGTCAGACAAGAAGAAACAGCCATAACCAGTGAAGATCATGGCTAGGGGTGATCCTTCACCTGTCTTTTCCAGAGACAATATTCACACTGACTGGAAAAGGGGAAAACTACCACTCATAGCTGGTGGAATGAGCTACAGTACGGCAGATGGAAGGTGGCTTTACAGCGGCCCTGCTCAGGATCTCCTAGAGCTTATGTGCACCTTGGTCCAGGAGAGAGCCTATCTGAGTCATGGCACCAAAATGTTAGTTTCACGTGTGAGAGATAGGAACACACTACCAGATGCCACAGGAGAGTCTATTCAGGGGAGTTGCAGAGAGAGAGAGAGAGAGAGAGAGAGAGAGAGAGAGAGAGAGAGAGAGAGAGAAAGAGAGAGGAATGAGGGAGGAGTGGGAGAGAAAGGGAGAGAGGAGAGTTTCTTGTGGTGGGCAGCTCCTTTTAAGAGAGTAGGTGAGCATATATTTAAATAGCCACGCCTAGGGGTGTGCCCTCTGTATATGGTGTTCTACCTGTGCCATGTTGGGTTTACCATGTGGCTACTATGTGCTGTGTGAATCATTACACTGCTATCTTAACTGACATCTTGTTTCAGGGCTGTCCTGTTTCTGCCTCCCCAGTGCTAGGGTTTTGGATGGCCACCATGCCTACCAGGATTTTTAGTGGGCTCTGAGGATTTGAGGCACTTATGAAACAAGCATTTACCCCATGACCCATCTATCCAGCCTCCATGATGAATCTTGAAAAGATCAATGAAATCAATATTCCCTGCCCAGCTACATAAGAAAAATTAAATAAAAGTAAGAAGACACATATTACTTTTATCAGCAATGCAATGGGGCCCTCACTACTAATTCCATGGATATTAAAGCTTAAATAAGGGAATTTTATTTTATAAACCTTTGTCCATAAATTTGAAAGCCTTTATGATATAGATCAATTCATTGAAAAACAGTTTGTCAAACTCATAGCAGAATAGATACACTGAATTTCCCTGTGCTTATTAAAGAAATTTAGTAAATAATTTAAAATCTCCTAACTCACTGAGCACTGGTTCATTCTACTAAACATTTAAGGACTAAATTTTAATATGTAGTTTCTGGCCTGGCCTGCCTATGGTCCAGACCCACAGACCAACAGTCCCTTAGTCCCACAGAAACTCACAGACACTTATATTAATTATTATGCTAACAGCCTATTGTAGCAATAAGGTTTTCTGGTCCCCGGTGGCCAGAGGTCCAGTCCCATAGATCTACCAAGCCAGAACCCTTAGCCACCCCCTGTGGATCAGCCCCCCCCCCCAAAAAAATGATTCAGATGCTTATATTAAGTTCGTGCTGTTTAGCCTATGGCTTAGGCACATTGCTAACTAGTTCTTTCTCTTAACTCAACCCATTTCCATTAATCTGCCTGTCACGTGGCCTGTGGCTCACCCGTGTTCCTTACATGTTTCTTCTTTGAGCATCCAGCTCAGTCTGTCTCTGACTCTGCCCTTCTTTTCCTACCTATTCTGATTCCCCACCTACTTTTTCTATGGTGCCTGTCATGGGCCAAAACAGTTCCTTTATTTAAAGACTGATATTCACAGCATACAGAAAGGCATTCCCACATTACCTCCCCCTTTCTGTCTAATCAAAAAGGAAGGTTTCAATTTTAACATAGCAAAATTACATGTAACAAAATAGCTATTAAACAAGAATTACAGTTACAATATCTGGTCTATTTGTATTTAGCAAAATTAAAGAAAATACTCTATCATCTACCATATCCTTGTGAATCTAAAGTTTCATATTCAATATGCCTTTTTAAAATAGCTAAGGAAAACTATACCTATAACTATCTAATCTTCAACTACATCAAAGACCACAGAAGGATATAATACTTACCCAAGTAAACCAGAAGTGCAAGCAACTTCCAAAATCTAGAAATGACAGAGATGACACCTATCTGCCACCCATACAGCATAAGAGAATCGACCCCAAATTTGTATCAACAAACCAAAACTCATAGCAATGTAAAACGTTTTGAAGATTAACAGCTGATTTCCTGATCTAAGTAAATTCAATAATTGAATTTTAAAAAAATATTCATATACTGTATCCTCTTTTTCTTCTTAGAAAGAGATTAACTACAACCATTAACCATTCATAATGAAAACAAACATTTATAAACAATATTTTGGGAATTGGAGTGTAGTTTTCCATTACTGCTTCCTGCTGATTATGGGGCATTGAAAATCTCATGGGTTCTTGAGACTGGATCATAATCTGCAGCCCTAAAGCTGATACAGCCATTTCTTCCCATCATAGATTTTTTTTCAGGGGGTCTTGGTTGATGAATCCATATTTGCCTGGAAGCAATCCACAGGTTCTCATCTTCTGTGGAAATGAAAGCAGAACTCTTCTAAAGCAATAAATCTTTAGACACAAATTTCAAAATCAAGATACCTTTAAAATATATATTCTTGTTTAACTTAGCCTTTGCAATTTTCTTTCTACAGTTAGCTCATTAATAGTTAAAAAACTAAAAGAAAACATAATAATAACCAAAATCCAGATTTTGTGTCTATTTTCCATCTTTATGTGGCTTATTATATTTTATCACTCTATTTCTTTTGTTTTAAATACTTTCTCTACCTTCTTTCTTTTCTCTCTGAAGCCTATGTACCTTTGACACACATTGTAACCCATTTCCAGTTTTTTTTTTTTATCTGAATCTGTTTTATTGTGAATCCTTAATTATCTTCCAATCAGAAGAGCTTTTACAGTACTCACACTCTCTTAAAGAGCCACATAGTTTTTGCAGATAAAGACTGATACAGCATACAGAAGAAGGTAGAAGAAGCCATGGCTCACACTGTTAGTCCCAGCACTAGGGAAGCAGAGGCAAGAGAATCTCTGTGAGTTCAAAGCCAGCCTGGTCTTCAAAGCAAGTTCCAGGACAGCCAGAGCTGCTACATGGAAAACTCTTGACTTGGGAAAAAAAATACTGGGAGAGGAGAGGTGGATATGTCCTCTGATATCTCAGAGAACCAGAGGGCAGCACATCTTCTGGATAACACGGAGAGCTGAAAAGTTCATCTCAGAGACAAGAGACTGGATACCAGATAGCAGTGGAGACCGAAAAGTTCACAGATCACCTACAGTGATGAAGTACAGAATGAGCTCCTAGGGGATGATGAGAATTTTGGGAATGTCTTCCTGTATGCTGTGAATATCAATCTTTAAATAAAGGAGCTGTTTTGGTCCATGGCAGGCACCATAGAAAAAGTAGGTAGGGAAATCAGAATAGGTAGGAAAGGAAGTGCAAAGTCAGGATGGACAAGACAGCAGCCCAAAGAAGAAACATGTAAGGAACATGGGTGAGCCACAGGCCACATGGCAGACAGATTAATGAAAATAGGTTGAGTTAAGAGAAAGAGCTAGCTAGCAATGTGTCAGCTAGAAATGTGCCTGAGCCATAGGCCAAACAGCATGAACTTAATATAAGCATCTGAATCATTTTGGGGGGCCTGATCAGCAGCGAGTGGCTAAGGGTTCTGGTGCGGCAGGTCTGTGAGACTGGACCTCTGGCTGCCCAAGACCAGAAAACCTTATTGCTACAGATGGTGTTCCTGGACGGGGATGAACCACCAACCTTTCAGCTGAGACCCATGGCTCATCTGTGTTCCTTACATGTTTCTTCTTTGAGCGTCCAGCTCAGTCTGCCTCTGACTCTGACCTTCTTTTCCTACCTATTCTGATTCCCCACCTACTTTTTCTATGGTGCCTGTCATGGGCCAAAACAGCTCCTTTATTTAAAGATTGATATTCACAGCATACAGAAAGACATTCCCACATCAGCTTATTGTTCAGGTATATTGCTCTTGCTCTTAATCTACCCCATTACTTTTATCCTGTTCAGACATGCAGCTCTGCAGCTTTTCTCAGAGCGGCATTTTTTCCTTTTTTTCTCTGCATCTGCTGGTGTCTCATCTTGGTGTCTCTCTGGTGTCTCTGCTCAGGTCTTCCTGTTCTCAGAGTTTTCTTAGTCTGATACCCCGCCCACACATCCTGTCTACCTTTCTGGCCAATTGCCATTTGGCTAAACAATTATTTACAGTGTAACATTACACAATCCCACTACACTAAATTACACTAACTTTTCATGATATCTTTCAGAAGGCATAAACAGAGGGAGAGAATACTGACTCATTGTTTTAGATAAATATGACTAAGACCAAAATCATACAAAAATATTGCCAGAAGAATAAAGATAAAAGTCTCATAAGTATAAAAGTACATAAATACCTTTAGAAGCCACAAATCAAAAGAAATCATGTTTTAAAAATTGTAGAGATAACCAATTTTTAAAAATGTATTCAATGCATTGTTTTGTTCAACATTTAAAATTTGGTTAATGTAATATATCACATAAAGAGGATAAAGAAAAAAAAGTACATGATTATGTATGTGATCAGACACACATTTGACAAAATCTAAAACTTGCTCATGATAAAAATTCATAACAAATTTACAAAAAGTGCTGTAATTCTGGCCAGAGCAACTTGTCATAAAACACATCATCTAGACAAACTGTCACTGTCCCTGATCCCATGATCTTAATAGAGAAAGACCTAAAAAAATCTACCACAAAGATGTTGGAAATAATAAACTTAAGCAAGCTTCAAGATGAAAGAAAAGTCAATACACAAAAAGATCTTTTTTTTCACATATATGACAAAGACATAAATTCATAAGCCAATGTTCAAAGACAAAAAAATCCTACCTTATGTATGAAATAAAGATATAGTGAGCTATATTAAAAAGACATTGGGAACAATTACATTTATAACAGCTACAAAAAATACTGAGCAATACATTTCACAATGGAAGTAAAAGACCTCTACAATAAAAAATGTAAAACATGAGTAAATAACATGAAATATCATTGATTTATTTCTGTCTATTTTAGTATCAATGTATTGGAAGAATTAATATTGTTACAATACCATAATGTAAAAGTCCTATCAGGATACCAAGGTCATCTTTGCAGAAAATTAAAACTATCCCAAATTAAAATTTTGTTAAGCATCAAGGATCTTCCTACCTGGAACTCCTAAAGTATAAAGAGACTCTAGCCATGAGTTCAACTTAGTCACAGTGATTTTCTTCAACATTCTGGCTCTATCATTTGTGTGTTTTCATGTTCCACTTTCAAATGACTTCCTTAATGTAAGCTAGTATGTGAAAAAAGACAAAACCTCTACCTTGTATATGAAATAAAAAATATCTCTAATGAGATGAAACAAGCCACCTTTGATCATGTGGCCACTATTGGAACAGAGACACCAGACAAACACTAAAAACTTAAGTTGGACTTTTGAACCCATCCTTTGCAGGGAGAATGAAATTACTTCTATGATTTGAATATAATTTGTCTCTTCCAAAACTCATGTAGAAATTTGTACTTGGGGGCTAGAGAGATACTTTAGTGGGCAACAGTGTTTGTTGCACAAATGTGAAGATCTGAGTTCTAGACCAGAACCTACCTAAAAACTAAGCATAGCTATTTGTACACCCATGACACAGTGTTATAGAAGGCAGAGACATCTACAGGCTGGCTATCAGCCTATCTCTAAATTCAGTGGGTGATCTTCTCTCAAAGACTAAGACTTTAGCGCAGAAGACCCAATATTCTCTGTCCTCTGAGTGTGTGTGCAAGGTATACACATCCCCAAATACAGAAATGAATGCACTACACATAAGTACACACCCCCCATGCACACAACAGGAGACCCAATGTTCTCTGTCCCTATCGAGTGTGTGTACATCCTACACAAACCATAATCCTAATGGTTATGTGGAAGAGGCTGTGTCCCTCAAGCAAATAGGGATTTCTTAAAAAGAAGGCTACCCAATCAATATTTTTGGCTACTTAATAGAAGAATACATTTGAGTCTGGAAAAAGCTGACTGTAAAGGCAGAAAGAAAAATTATCCTAGAGTCTAGTGTTCAATTTGCCATAGGCCTTGCTTCTGACTGACCTTGATAAAAAAAAAAAAAAGTAAAATAAAAAAAGCAAAAGATTTCCATAAAAATTCCTGAAATGAGCTATATTAAGCTCATAATGTTTGGCTCCTATCCAATAGTGCTATAAAGAAAAAAACCCAGACACAGAGCTCTGTCTGTGCTGCTACATAATACTGCATTCCTGATTACCATATGAGTCTGTTGCCATGGAAATTATAGTGGTGTATGTTGCATGCTATCACTTCAAAGCAGAATCTAGACAGTTAAAAGTTCCAGATCTGTAAAACAAATATTTCTTAATTACATGACCATATGAAACTGTAAGTCAGACATCAAAGCAGTGATCAGATGGGCAGAATGAGAAAAGTCTATGTTTTCAAGGAAGCAAACATAATAAAGTTTTAGTATACACAGACTGTAATTTACTTACCATGAAATCTTTCCACATGATTTTTGTAATAACCCTTAACATAAAAATTCTTAAAATAAGGCATTTAAAAACAAACTGAAAAGATGAACAAAGAAAAGGTATACTACAAAAAATCATACAAAACTAAATTTCCCATGATTTCAGAATTTTCTTACAATGAAAACTTATTTATATAAAAATTCATTTTATATAATACACTTTGATTATAATTTTCCTTCCCCAACTTCTCCCATAGCTTCCTCATTTCCTCACCTACCCTCTAAAATCCACATTCTCCCTTCTCTCACTGTCTCTCTCTCTCTGTCTCTCTCTCTCATGAGAAAACCAGGAGGCTTATAAAAATCATATTAATAAGAAAATAACAAAACAAGTCAGAATAGAACAAAACAAACAGAAAAAGGAGTCAAAGGAAAAACATAAGAGACACATGTGGACAAGAGACACAGACACACATTTGCACACACAAACTCCATAAAACACAAAGCCAGAAACCACAATATATAAGCAACAGACCAGTAAGGAAAGAAAAGCCAGACAAATTAGTGTAGGATGAAAGTCCCCACTCTGCAATTGATTGAAGGGTCTGTTGGTCATCTATTGCTGGACAGGGAACCTGTCCTAAATGTGTTTAGCTTATATACCCTATGACACTCTATAGGTGAAAACTAATTTTTCCCTTGAAAGTGATTATCAATTAGAGAGAGATTAGAAATTGTGGCTTGCACTTACCTCCTATCTTGGCACTGGAACCCTATCTGTCTCAGACCTGTGCAGACCTTATGCACACTGCCACATTCTCTCCTAGGACTCACTTTGTTGCTATGTTCCTTTCTCAGGATAGTAGTATTTGGTTTTTCCCTAGGTCTGTTGTCTATCTAGTCTCATGTTCTTAACCAACTGGGAAAGTAGCTGCCATGTGCCATATTCAATATCACGGAGTAAGCACTTCTATTCCAAAAGCAAGAAATAAGGGCTCAGCAAGGAAATGCCAGGCCAAAACAAGAATGAAAGGCAGTAGAGAAAATGTGCAACAGTCTAATCCAGTAGATGGGATTCTTGGGGGGCCATCTGGGCTCCAGTGGTGTTGCATGGCCTTACCCCTACTGCTCTGCTGCTTTTGATGCTTATCACCTTTTTTCTGTGAATGCACCATATTTCTGACATATCAAATATCTTGGTATTTTCCACTGCAACTTAAGCTTCATGTGTTGCCTTTCAGGGCCCACTTTCAGGAAATCTAAATCTGTATCACATTGCCTGACCTCAGTGGCTCTCTGTATGAAGCCTCCACCATTCTTTCACTCCTGCATCTTCATTCTTGAATCTCTGCTGCCAGCTGCAGCTACTGTAGTCTAGCTGTTTTAGTCCACAGCTGTGGTGGCCTCCCTGTTTCTATCTGGCTAAACCTGGGAACACTTCTGGGAGGGCTTGCATCTGTATTCTCATAAGGCATTCCTCTTTCAAGCAAATTTGCAATATTATTCACCGTAGTTCATGACGGCTGGGTGCTTCCCTCCTGTCACCTTTTGTTGGTTGCATGCATGAGATTAGACACACACTAGCAGATGCCACATGAGAGTTTATTCAGGGGAGTTGCAGAGTGGGTAAGATTCACATTTAATAAAAACCAGTCTGAAATATTGGAGGGATCACAGTCAATTGAAGAGCATCAGAGAGTGGTAATTTACACCTTTAATCCCAGCAGAGGGAATATCCTGATGGTGACCTATACCTGACTGGGAGTGGTGAGTGGCTAGCTTAGTTTAAAGAGGGAGTTCCAGGTTCCCAGGCAGGCAGTGGTAGTACCAGGCCTTTAATCCCAGAGACAGAGGAGATTTTCCTGTGTTTCTGTGAGTTCAAGGCTAACTACCAAATAGTAGTAGCCCACACCTTTAATCTTAACCTGGATGTGAAACAACTGGCTTAGAAGGCATTTAAAGCAGGCATAGAAAGACAGAGCAGGCAGTAGAAGCCACAAGGAGTGAGGCTGAGGAAGCTAAAAGATAGTTGGGTGAGAATTGACTGTGGTGTTTCCTCTCTTTGATATTTCAGCCTTTCCCTGATTATCTGGCTCTGAGTTTCCTTTATCCATGCAACAGGGGCGTGCCCTCCATACATGGTGTTCTGCTGGCACCATGTCAAGTTTACCAAATAGGGACTGTGTGCCAGGAATTCTTATTTCACCCTGCACCATATTGGGTTTACCATGTGGCTACTATGTGTCATGAATCCTTACACCTTTCCTATTGTGCTTGTGAAATCTGGGGTTCTCTTTAATGGCACCAATCTCTGTAAAAATTATCGATACTTTATCTATGCTTACCTTGTCTTCAACTTTACTTGCCACACTGTACATTTTTCATGTATTCTTTGCTTTCTTCTCTCTCATTCTAAATATTGGCAATAACTATGGTTTAATGTTGGTAAATTACCAGCACATTGTGGTGAATACTATCAGAGGTACCTGGCAAATTCAGTGATCCATAACCCCACCGCATCCTACATATTATGGTATATTAAAATTTCCTCCATCAAACAAACTATTTTATTACTTTCAGATTAGGCTCAGTCAAGTTCCATTATAGTCAAGAATGCCGCAGGAGTCTGCTAGAATGCAGCATGAAAGCCTCAAGACTAATCCCAAGAAAGTCTCTTGTTACCCAAAACTTCAGGAGGAATGACTTCACGGCCCCAATTTCTATCAGCATTCTGATCTCCACACTCCCCATCAGAGTGGTCCATTAAGCTTTGCTTATGCCATTCTAGGGTCCTGGCCCACAATTCTAAACCCATATGCTCTTGCAAACAACTTTCAAAGGCTTGAGAATCATGTGGTCAGGTTCATCACAGGTAGCAATGAGAATATGACTCCTGGTTTTTGGTTTAGCAGCTTTTTACATTGCGTTGATAGAATATCTCATGAGAAACAATATAGGGAAGGGATATTTATTTTGCCACACTGGTGGGATGGTATGAGGGAAAGCTTCAGCCACAGTGGAAGCTTGCTACACAGCTTGTTCTCTAAGTAGGGATAGAGAGGAAAGGACAAGTCTGTAAAGCTCTAGCTTGAGCCCCTCCAGAAGACTCCCTTGATCTTAAAGTTACTTCAGCTTTCCAAAACACTGTAACCATCTGAGGGCAAAGTATTCAAGCATATGAATGCTTGTGGGGTCATGTTTTAACATCTTTGTATAATATCTTTGTCATGTGATACATACAGTTTAATTTTGAGGTACCTCTGATAGTGTTCATCACAACAGCTATGCTGGTAATTTACGTATCTACCAAGATTAAACCATAGTTATTGGCTTTTTGCTGGACCATTGCCAATAGATTTTTGTAGGTTATTCACTCTTTAATTCTCTCTCTCTCTCTCTCTCTCTCTCTCTCTCTCTCTCTCTCTCTCTCTCTCTCTCTCTCTTTTCTTTCTTCTTTAGCAGTGTCCTAGTTTGAAATACTCCATCTACCAAATTTTCCTTTTATTGTTTGTGATTTTGGAGCCTTACCCAGATGACTGTTAAATCTCCCATTTAAAAAATGTCATCTCCATCAATGTGTGCCCTGCTCCCCCTTCCCTCCCTCTCCCAATCCCTTCCAGTCAGCCCTTAGCCTCGGCCCCCTCCTCATCCACCCATTCTCTCTCCCAAAAGAGCAAGAAGTCCCAAGGTGGGCCAGACCAGCCGGGCACATCCACTCCACGCACATCTGATTCACTCAGCCCAAAATTAATACTGGGCTGGGTGTTCCTCTATAGGGAATGGGCTCCAAGGTGCCAGCTGGTGAACAGAAACACGGTCTGATCCCATCCCCCATGACTCCATACACTCATGGCAGTCGAAAGCCACCCACCCCTGGAGGGCTCAGCTTTCCCTCCAGATGGATCTCCAAAGACAACTCTTGAATCAGTGAGCTCCCCAGAGCTCCAGCCAGCAATCACCATGGGAATCTTCCTCATAATACCTCTCTCCCTGTTCATACAGACTCTCTTCCCCTGCTCTCAGCTGGACCAGGAGCTCTGCCCAGTGCTCAGCCATGGATCTCTGCCTCTACCTCCACTCCCTTTTGAATGTAGGTTCTGCAATAACACCTGGGCTGTTTATTCATTTGATTATAGGGGAAGTCCCATTTAGGCACCCCCTCCACCATTATTTGGAGATTTGGCCCGGGACATCCTGTGAGTTCCTGGACGTTTCCCTAGCACCCAGTCTCTTTCCAAAGCCACATTGGTATCCATCTCCCTCCATGCTTCTCTTGCTCAACCATCTACTTCTTTCAAGATTTGTTCCCAACTAGTCTTTGTTGCAACCCGTTATGACCCCAATCTTCTCAGCTGATTTTCTGTTTTCTCTTCTTAGGGGTATCTCCTTTGTAGTGTGGCTCATGCATCTGTGAGGGCCTCTCAGAATCCATTTGCTAACAACCAGTGCCCTGACATTCAGTGATGCAAACTTCCAAGTGCTATTCCTTCATTCTGATTACTCCGTAACTCTGTAATGAGAGTGTTTGTCTTGAACTCTCCCTTGTCAAATGAATGTCTAGCTTGTGTATTGGCTTTATATTTCCCTTGTTAGATATCACATTCCATCTTTTCACCTTACATACATCTTTGTTCTTATTTCTTGAATTTAGCATTTATTTTTCAACACGTTTTAGCCAGTTTATATTTTTAATGGAGAATTACATCTACTTATACTAAAGATTTACTAGTACCCTGTCAGTGTAATCATCTTCTTGATTTGAAAATTCTGTTCTTTCTTCCCTCTCTAATCTTTATGATTTTGTATACTAATAGTGTTTCTTTCTAGTTGTCCTCTGTGAATCTATTTTCTTCTAGGTGGGATTTATATGCCTGATGCTTTCCTCATGACAGATTTCTTTATTTCGGAATCTGTTTCACTTTTAAGCATCTTCTGCTAGAAGGTTTAGTGGTCATGAATCCTTCAGGTCTTGCTAGTCTTGGAAGATTTGTATATTTGCACAATAAAATCAGCCTTGCTGGATCAGTAATCTTAACAGACAGTTAGGTGTTGTAGTGGGGTTCTCAGGTCCCGGGCGGCCGAGACTCAGAGACCCACAGACCTGCCGCCGGAGACCGCTTAGCTGCCCAGCCGCCCGGGTCCCCAGAAACGACTCAGACGCTTATATTAACTTCATGCTGTTTGGCCTATGGCTCAGGCACATTGCTAGCTAGCTCTTACATCTTAAATCAACCCATTTCTATTAATCTGTTGGCCACGTGGCCTGTGGCTCATCCGTGCCTCCTTACATGTTGCTCCTTGGGCGGCTGGCTCGATCTGTCTAACTCCACCCTGCTTCTCCTACCTAAGCTCTGATTTCTCCTCCTACTTTTTCTATGGTGCCTGCCATGGCTCAAAACAGCTCCTTTATTTAAAGATTGAGATTCACAGCATACATAAACGCATTCCCACATCATTTACCCCTTTCTCTCTAATCAAAAAGGAAGGTTTCAATTTTAACATAGCAAAATTACATATAACAAAATAGCTATCAAGCAAGAATTACAATTACAATATCTAGTCTATTTGTATTTAGCAAAATGAAAGAAAATATTCTATCATCTACCTTATCTTTATGAATCTAAAGTTTTATATCTAATATATCCTTCAAATGACTAAGAAAAACTATACCTATAACTATCTAATCTTCAACTACATCAAAGACCACAGAAGGATATATTTACCCAAGTAAGCCAGAAGTGCAAGCGACTTCTAAAATCTAGAAAGGACAGAGATGACACCTATCTGCCTGGACAGTCACCCAAAGTTCCTTTATAAAGTTGGGGCATCCATCTTCAGCCTACAGGCCCAAAATCTCTTTTCATTTCAGTGAAGCAGGAAATCTGCTCTGCCCATTCTGGTGTAGTTCATCAGTTGCTTCTTCTTCAGTCTTGAAGAATGTCTGACAGTTTTCTCTGTAAAGCAGGAACCTGAATGACCATCTAGGCTTGTTCTGCAAAAGTTCAGAGGTCATCTTCTTATGGAACATGTATGTCCAGTTTAAACAGTATACTGTAAAGCAGTCAATATAAGAACAGGTCCTTATTTAGTGGCTAACCATTGCCACAAAGAGAGTAGACTCCATATGGAGTTTCTTCAATGCCCATTTTCCTGTTGAAGTAAATTAGTGCTGCCAGGAGCAGACCTGTCTCACTGTCCAGAAAAGTCTAAGCTCTTAAAACATTTTAAATGCCATATTCTGTAGGTCTTAGAAGTATTTGAAGATTACCTACCTAATTGAAATATATCTTTGTATACCTAAAAATCTTAACTAACCTAACTATAAGTTTGATTATCAAAAGTGACTATTAACCTTCATTTCTTAATTATACATTACAATTTTAAATCAGTTACATGAACATCATACCTTAAACAAGAATAGAAAAACACATACAGCATAACAAAATTGACCTTAAATTTGTATCAATAAACCAAAATCTATACCAATGTAAAGCATTTTGAGATTAACAGCTGATTTTCTGATCTAAGTAAATTCAATAATCTAATTTTTAAAAAATCATTTATATACCATATCCCCTTTTTCTTCTTAGAAAGAGATTAACTATGACATTAACCATTTATAATGAAAACAAACATCTAGAAACAATATTTGGGGAATTTGGGCATAGTTTTCTATTACTACTTCCTGCTGATTAAGGGGCGTTGAAAGTCTCACGGTTGTTGAGGCTGAATCAGTCTGCAGCTCTGAAGCTGATAGGGCTATCTCTTTCCATCAGGTTTTTTCAGGGGGTCTTGGTTGATGAAACCATATTTGCCTGGAAGCAATCCACAGGTTCTCATCTTCTGTGGAAACAAATGCAGAACTCTTCCAAAGCAATAAATCCTTAGACACAAATTTCAAAATCAAAATACCTTTAAAAAATACATTCTTGTTTAACTTAGTAGCCTTTGTATTTGTAATCCATTGTCTTTCTGCAGTTAGCTCATTAACAGTTAAAAAATTAAAAGAAAACACAATAACAACCAAAATCCAGATTTTGTGTCTATTTTCCGTCTTTACGTGGCTTATATTTTTATTACTCTATTTCTTGCTTTAAAAACTTTTTCTAACCTCTTTCTTTTCTCTCTGAAGCCCATGTACCTTTTACAAACATTGTAACCCGTTTACAGGTTTTTTTTTTTATCTGAATCTGTTTTATTGTGAATCGTTAATCATCTTCTAACCTTAAGAGCTTTTAAAATACATTCTCTAAAAAGAAGCACAGTTTTTGCAAATTAGGCTGAATCACTAAGTTCTCTCAAACAGACCGTGTATTTATTCGTGGCCAGTAAACAGAGCACACCCCGGAAAATATTGCTACTAAGAAACCGTCTTTGTTTCTTTTTTGTTCAAAATAAGCAGAAATCTAAAATCAATCACATGCTACTGAGTCTTCTGTCAGTTTTCAGGAACCTGCCTGATTGCAGCTTACACTGCCTGCCGCCAGCCCGCCGCTGGCGCCATTTTGAATGTGACCTGGATGCCACGCTTTCTTTGTACAAAGACCCGCTTCATATATACAATTTGGAAGCTGCCTTGGCTCAATTTCTGTGATCTAGAACCCTTTCTAATCTTTCTCAGGCTCTAAGTGGAAAATCGCCCCACGTTGGATGCGCCATCTGTAGTAGTGGGTTCTCAGGTCCCGGACGGCCAGAGATCCGAGACCCACAGACCTGCCGCCCGAGACCGCTTAGCTGCCCACAGCCTGGGTCCCCAGAAACGACTCAGTCGCTTATATTAACTTCATGCTGTTTGGCCTATGGCTCAGGCACATTGCTAGCTAGCTCTTACATCTTAAATCAACCCATTTCTATTAATCTGTTGGCCACGTGGCCTGTGGCTCATCCGTGCCTCCTTACATGTTGCTCCTTGGGCGGCTGGCTCGATCTGTCTAACTCCACCCTGCTTCTCCTACCTAAGCTCTGATTTCTCCTCCTACTTTTTCTATGGTGCCTGCCATGGCTCAAAACAGCTCCTTTATTTAAAGATTGAGATTCACAGCATACATAAACGCATTCCCACATCAGTTAGGTATTTTCTTTCAGGACCTGGAGTACATCACTGCATTCCTGTATCCAGAAGTTTCTATCCCTCCAGAAACTCCAGCAGCCACTTCCCAAATATTATTAATATTATAATATTAAGATTTGAAGGCTTAATATTATAGTAATTTCTGGGACAACAGCTCAAGCATATTACTATCTAGCTCTTACACTTAAATTATCTCATAATTCCTATCTATGTTTAGCCACGTGGCTTAGTTCCTTTGCTCAGTCCAGCATTCTCATCTTGTTTCCTCTGTGTCTGGCTCCTGTCTCCTTCTCTTCCTTTCCTCTTCCCAAAATTCTCCTTGTCTGGCCACCCCACCTCTATTTCCTGCATGGCTACTGGCCAATTAGTGTTTTATTAAACCAATATGAGTAAAAAATACTTACACAGTATAAGAGCATTATCCCACACATTTCATCCTGGCTCATAATGTTTTATTGGAAAAACAAACAAACAAAACTTGTTCTTACTCTAAGGAATACCCTTATATGTGATTTGGCACTTCTTTTTAAGACTTTAAAATTCTTTGTCTTGTTCTTTTGATGGTTCGCTGATTCATGATTGTAAAGATCTTTCCAGCTCCTAACATCTGTCCTAAAGGATTCCTGCATATGCATGTCTTATGATAGTTAGGCAACGTTGTCTGTTATTAGTCTACTGAATAGTTTTTCTTCTTTCCATCTCTTTTTACTGTAGACTTTACCAAAGAACAGATTGCTGTTAAAATGGTACTACACATTTATGGAATACTGTCTGCTTGTTTTATTTTTAATCTGAGACCTTTCAAATGGTCTGTGTTCTCAGAGAGTCTTCCTTCAACTTGATGTATCAAGCACTTCAAGATCTGTGTGTATGTGTGTGTTTTTAATGTCTGCTGAATTTTTCATTCATACTTTGAAATGTGTTCTTAATTTCTTTTAACAGTTTACATGATTTTGATTTTCATTGATCTTTTAAAATATTGATCACTTAAATATATTTTGAGGTATTTTATTCATTTTGATCTCTTCAGAATCTACTGATAAGACAGTTCTTATCTTATTCTGTGGGTATCTCACTATCTTGCATTTTTCTTGGTTTTTGTTGAGGAAGGAGATGCTGGGATTTGCATATCTATTACATGAGATCTCTATTGCCATATTTATTAAGTGAGCTTATGGTAAACAGTTGTCTCTTGAAATTATATCTTAAGGTGTCAGTTATATATTTAATATTGGCTTTAATGCTAGCTGGACACATTAGCTCTCCCTGTAGCCCAGAATATGCCAGAGTAGATCTGGAGACAATCCGTGGAACAGTGAGCACAGGGTAGTAGTTCAGCTGGTATTGAATGTAACAGATCATGATGTCCTGCTCCAAAAAGGGGTGTTATGGCTTCTATTATCCAATGGGAAATCCCTCAGGCAATCTTTCACAGTAGTTTGTCATTCACAGCAGTCTTGTGCATGATAGACTTGGTATGTAGAAAGGCAGTAGGAACAATGTAGATAGGGTGACAATGGAAACTGCTGTTCCTTTTTGTGACTTTGGTGACACTGTCTTCCAGAACCAAGACCATGCTGTATCTCCATAATAATGCTGCAAAATGATAATAGAGAGATAAGGAGTTTGTTTGTTTGTTTTATTAAATGTATTTATTTATTTTGCAACCTAAACAAAGTTTCTCCTCCATCCTCTTTCCCATCCCCTGTCCCCCTCCCTAATCCTCCCGTTTCTGTTCAGAAAGGGGAAGGACTCCCGTAGATATCGATTTAAGGCAGGACGAGAACCTCCCCTTCTATTAAGGCTGGGGAAGATAATCCAGTATGAGGACTAGGTTCTCAAAAGCCAGCCAGTGTTAGGGTCAGGCCCTGCCCCTATTGTTGAGAGTCCCACAAATAGAACAAGCTACACAGCTGTCACATATATGTAGAGAGCCTATATCAGTCCCATGAATGATTCCTTGTTATCAGTTCAGACTCAGTGATTTCCTGTGAGCCAAGGTTAATTGTGACTGTGGGTTTCTTTGTGATGTCCTTTATCCCTCTGGCTCTGGCTCAAACAATCCTTCCTCCTTCTCTTCAGCAGATTTTCCCTAAATTTGGCCTAATGTGTAGTCATGGGTCTCTGTGTTTGCTTCCACTGTTATACTGGATGAAGGCTCTATGGTGGCAATTAGGCTAGGCACCAAGCTATGAGTATAGCAGCATATTAGTAGGCATAATTATGTTGACATTTTATTTTCTCCAATCTTGTTTAGCTCTATCCTAGGTCTCCAGGATATTTAGCCCCTGGATCCTGATATTCCAGGCAGTGTCATGAGTAGGCTCACTCTCATGGCATGTCTCAGGCTTATCCAGTCATTGGTTGGATCTCTGTACCACTTTTAACCTAAGGCATCCCATAGGCAGGATAGACTGTAAGTTAAAAGTTATGTGTCTAGGTTTGACTCTCAATTTCTTCCCTGAAAATCTTGTTTAGTCACAGAGGGTAGGCAGTTCAGGCTGAAGATCCACTATTGCTAGGAGTCTTAGCAGGGTTCATCTTTGTAGATTTCTGGAAGTTTCTCTTGCACCTGATTTCTACCTAACTCCATAATGCCCCTCTCCCCTTAGTCGTCTTTTTCATTACTCTCCCCCCTCTATCCAGACCCTAATCTGATCCCTCATGTCATATCCCCACCTGCCTGCACTCTACCAACAAGATATCTTCTACTTACCCTACCCAGGGAGAGCTATGCATCTCCCCTTGGACCTTCCTTGTTACCTAGTCTCTCTGGGTCTGTGGATTGTAGCATGGTTATTTTTTACTTTACAGCTAATATCCACTTATGAGTACATTCTATGTTGGTCTTTTTGGGACTGAGTTACCTCAGGATCGTTTTTCTTTTTAAAATTCTATCTATTTACCTGCAAATCTCATGAGGTCATTGTTTTTAACAGCTCAGTAATACTCTATTGTGTAAATGTACTTACATTTTCTATAGCCACTTTGGTTGACGGTATCTAAAGCTATTTCCAAGTTCTGGCTATTATGAATAAAGTTGCTATAAGCATAGTTGAGCAAGTGTCCTTCTGGTATAACTTAGCACCCTTTGGATGCTTAAGAGTGGTACAACTATGTCTTGATTCCCAATTTTCTGAGAAACCACCATATTGTTCTCCAAAGTAGCTGTACAAGTTTGCACTCTCACCAGGAATGGGAGAGTGTTTTTCTTCCTGAATGTCCCCTCTAGCATAAGCTCTCACTGTGTTATTGATCATAGTCATTCTGACAAGTGTAAAATGGAATCTCAGAGTTGTTTTGATTTGCATTCTCCTAATGACTAAGGATGTAAAACATTTCTTAAAATGATTCTCTGGCATTTGAGATTCTTCTGTTGAGAACTTTCTGTTTAGAACTGCACTTCAGTTTTAAGTAGATTATTTGATTTGTTAAATTATCTAGTTTCTTAGATTCTTTATATGTTTTAGAGATCAGCCCTTTGTCAAATGTGAGGTTCGTGAAGATTTTTTTTTCCATTCTCTATGCTGCCATTTTCTCCTATTGATGTGCCCTTTGCCTTTCAGAAGCTTTTCAGTTTCATGAGGTCTGGTTTATTAATTATCAATCATAGTGTGTGTACATCCAGGAAATGAGATAAGGAGTTTGATAAGGAAGGCTTTTCCAGCAAGTCCCTGTGGGTGGAGCAGCAAGAATGTCAGCATCCCTCCCTGCTTGTCACACACACACACCCAAGAGTAGTGCCTGAGAAAGGCAGCAGAAGCCACAGAGGTGGCTGCCTTCAGCCCGGTGTGAATTCACATGCAGCAAGCCATACACTCTTGGAGGTAGTTTACAACATATTCTTCTTGATGATAACACCATTCCCATGCAGTGTAGCAAACCCAGCAGACTTAGGTCATTCACTATACTGTGTCAAGTTGTAGTATAACAGCTATACCTTGATGCCAACACCAAAGCAGGGGTACTTTGCACCTTTCAGACTCTAATATGGGTCACTGTAAGCCTGTGGGGATTGTTGATTATTCCAGTATCCAAGACAGACAGCATCTACACCGTTAGCTTGATTTCTTGTTTATCTTTCCCCTGTGAAGGTAAAAATCCTTCTCCCCAGCTGTGCCTACAAGATCCAAATGCCATGTTTCTCTTCTCTTACTATGCTGTTGTCTTGGGCTTCTTATCTGACCAGGCTCTGATATGGGAATGCCTTTCTGTATGCTGTGAATATCAATATTTAAATAAAGGAGCTGTTTTGGGCCATGACAGGCACCATAGAAGAAGTAGGAGGAGAAATCAGAACATAGGTAGGAGGAGCAGGGTGGAGTCAGGGAGACCGAGCTGAAGCCCAAAGGAGCAACATGTAAGGAACACAGGTGAGCCACGGGCCATGTGGCAGACAGATTAATAGAAATGGGTTGATTTAAGATATAAGAGCTAGCTAGCAATGTGCCTGAGCCATAGACCAAACAGCATAAAGTTAATATAAGCTTCTGAGTAATTTCTGGGGACCTGAGCGGCAGGTGGTGGGCGGCTAAGAGGTCTGTCACGGCAGGGTCTGGGCCTCTGGCTGCCCGGGACCAAAGAAACTGCACTGCAACAAGGCTCCAGTCTGTTCTTCGGTGAAAAGGAATTGAAGAGTGAGCATCTCTATTTAGCAATTTTGAATCTCAATATTAATTTATTTTGTTGAATTAATTTTTTGAGAGAGTCCCATTATGTTACCCTGGAACTCGGTATGTAGACTAGGCTGACCTATAACTCAAAGATTGCCTACCTCTGCATCCAAAGTGCTGGGATTAAATGTGTGTGCCACTACACAGGGCATCATATTATCTCTTCTAAATAAAATTGTCAAATTTTACTCAGTGGATATTCTTTGTTCAGATTTGTTTATACATAGTAGAGTCTTTCCTCCAATTTGGAGTTGATGACATATGCTCAGTTTAGTACTAAATCCCTGCCACAGTCTGTGATATTTATTCTACAGCTTGCATATTGTGTTTATTGGGATTTAGGAGACATAGAAGCCTCTTTAATATGAGGAAAACAATGGGACAAACTTCTGGATATCGTGTACCAGTGCTACTGACCTGAATCTCAAAGGTCCATTGGCCCACGTTATTACAATCTCAGAACTGTGTCTTGGACTGGGAAAAAAAAATCTGTTTTCTGGTTCAGTTTGCTTGTTTATGTTTGTTTCTTTCTTTCTTTTTTTTTTTTTTTTTGTCTGATCTAGGGAAGGCATGGTTAGATGCAGAAATAAAAGTGGCTGGCTATTGTACCTTACTATAGGGTTCCCCAATACCTATATCAAACCCTTCTTTCTTTAGAATTTTTTGGGGGTCAACAATAGCCTCCATCATAGATTCTGGGTTGTAGATTCATTCCTCATTCAGGTATAACTGTCTCTCTTAAAAGACTTAATATTAGTCGCTGGGCCATGGAGCATATTGTTTTAAACCATTGTAAGATCTGCACAAAAGAGGAAGCTATAGCAGGTTCTACCATGTGAATTAGAAATATTTATTCCAAATTTTTTCCACATTAGTGGAGATCTTATCTTAATAGTATTCATTATGACTACAATACAGTTACGATATAGTGGAAAGTTTGAAGGCTGGATGAAAAATAGAATATGATGTATATAATTGTGCAGCTAGAAAGTCCCCATTAAGAATGTCATTATGTGACAGTGAGTACACCAACCCTTCAGCACTGATGTTTTTCTTCTTCATTAGGTAGTAACCTAATGCTACTACTACAGCTTATATGTCTAGGGTTCTGAGTTACAAGGAACTTGCTTTGTTCTCCATGTGCTGTCTATTGAACTTTAGAATCAACAAACACAGTGAGAACCTTAAAATGACTCAGCAATAAAAGTGTTATTTCTCTTCAGTATGTGGGAGCACTGAGGCTCAATGAAGTGGTTCAAACTCACAGAAACAATGATAGTCAAATTCTGAGCTTGCATGCTCAAGGTCAGCATGCTCAAGGTCAACAGTCAAACACTGTTTATTCTAATCTTTAGTAAGTCAGTAGGTTTTAACACAGCCTTGGCCAACGTGGTGATTCTCTCTTCTGTAACAGATGGTATATTTATTTCTCGTCATCTGAGGATGAACCATAAGAAATCACTGTGTTTAGAGGCAAACATCACATGTGACAATCTCATATTGCCTAGCCAAATGTGCTGTCTTAAAAGTGGTAGAGAAGCTCTGATTCTCTAGAAGTCAATATGTGATTTCCTCATAGTTGTCCTGATCTTGTTGGTGATCTACTTTGATAAACTATCTTATAGGTATTTTTATAGGAATTAATTCCAAGATTTGCTAGTGTCTTCATGAGGTTGAGGTAATATGCAGCAGCAAGAAATTTACTATAGCATGCTGAGTCTGAGAATTAACAGAAGGACTCAGGGGCTCTTCTTCAGATTAAGTGGAATAGATGTTTAAGACAATCCTGTTATCGGTATCCAGGATAAAAAGAGCTCCTGCTGACACCTAATATATATATGCTACTACTACAGCTTATATGTCTAGGGTTCTGAGTTACAACGAACTTGCTATTATTCTCCATATATATATAATATATATATATACATATATATATTATATATATTATATATATATCCCTGCATGTCTTGATAAAACCTAAGAACCATGAGTTGAGAGACCAAACTATATGGCAGTAGTAGGTATCCACTAAGTTCACTGAAGTGAGGGTAATTAAACTCTTGGATTGTCACATGAGATGATGTGAATTTCTACAGAGCTTTAAAAATGTGCTAAAAATGAGAAAGGCATTCATTAAAACTTATATTGTGATTGTCAGTCTATCAGCTTCACTGCAGCTAAAACTACTGTCAAGATATGTAAATGCCTTTGCTGCAGGAGTCATTAGACAGCAAATTCATAAAAATAATCCTGTGAGTGCTACTCATGTGATCAATGAGAGTTAGAATCTGGGCTAATGCCCAGTTCAGAAAGCGTTATTTTGTAATTTTATTGACAACTTTTGAGATGTCTTGTCTACTATTGTATATTTTCCCCAAATATGTAAAATAACCTTAACTATTTAAAAACTACTTTATTTAGTATTTCTCTTCCAAGTATAAATTTAAAGAGGAAGAATTTTACTACAAAATTTTCAACTATCACTAAATAATTACCTTAGACACTGTAGTAGACAATGGTGTAAATCAAGATGCCTCTATTAAGTCCCGTGTAGGCATATTCAAAATTATGTAGTTTTATATTTAATCATCTACATTCCCATTAGTATCATAATAGTACAAAGGAGAATGATATTCAGTGACTATGAGAAATCAACTCCATTAAAGAAAAACATTTTAAAACAGTCAAAATACTGTGAGATTAAATAATTTATTACTGTTGCTAAGATGAACACATATACTTAATACTCAATTTTATGTATAACTTTAAAAAAATAGTTTTAATACAGTATCAAAATTTACACAAGTATTTTGTCAAAAGACCAATGTCCTTTGTATCTGCTACTGTAGGCTCTGCTGTAAGCACAAAACTTGTTTACATGTCTTCCGACTGTAGGAATACAATTGAGGGATGCTTTTATGAGGGAAGGTGTACACATAGCAATTTTCTTTTAGACACTAAACATATAATATTTTAAAGAAAGAGCCTTAAATTATAACCCAGTAGTAATTGGAAATATCCTTCTATATTAAATAATTTGTAAGTATTTTCAGAAAAAAATATTTTGAAAAGTATTTTAGAGGACAGATTTTAAAAACATAATTACACATTTTTTAACTATGACAAAATTCGTTCTCATTCCCTGCCAATAACCATTACTATGCATTTAAAAACAACAAAGAATATTGTGAATCAAACCATTAGTTTAGAAGATACCCAGGAATTGTTGCATACTTACTTTTATAACCTTAAACTACAGTAAAAACAGCATCTGTCACAGGCCTTTTACACATTCATACAAGAAACTATCATTGCATTTAGATAAACACAAAATATCTATCACAGCATTTCCAGTACACACATTCTAATATCATGTATCTATACCAAAAGTGAGAAAACTAAGCAAAACTAGCACAGCTCAAGCAATCTCAACAGGAGAGTTTTAGCCTCAGTAATGGACATGCGTTAATTTCATAAAACATTAGATAGCTGCATTAAATAGGCAAAGAAAGCTTTTGTTTGATAAGTGCAGTGCAGAATTTTAAATTTTACATAAAGTTTATTAAATATACAGCATGTCTAGAAACTAAATTGTAGAAATAGACAATCTCACAGCTCGAAACACTTAGAAAAATTATGGTTGTTTCCTTGTTAGTTTACATTGGTATGCTGAATATATGGTTGTATGGTCCAGACATGCCTTTATAAACAACTCATCAAAATTAAAATACTTATCTTTACCAATTAAAAAAATTATACTCTCTGATAAGCACTCTAAAAAGTCCTGCTACCTTTCTAGCTGGTAAAAGAATTTTTAGCACCTTAGAGTTCAAAACAGAAATCAAATGCTATCTTGCATCCAACTAACTATGCATTGGGAAGCAATCTTTCCTCGACTGAAATACAGGCAGAAAGGAGCTTCCCACCCAGTCTTGATGGCTGGAAAATACCTCTTCATACCTTCCACACAGTAGAAAAAAAAATCCCCACCATTAGACACAATGAACCACCTCTACCAAAGCCATAGAAGCTCTATTGGACTCATCCAACCATGCAGATTACCCAATGTGTCAATCATAGATATGGAGAGATGAAAATACTCCAGCTGTCATGAAAACATTAGTAGTAAAACAATGATTTTCCAAAGCTACCTTGAGACTGCTGCAAACACTAAAGTGAGAAGTATAGCACATATTAGCTCTATGGGTCGAAGTTATACTGAAGGGTTTAGAGGGGGGATATGAGCAATGAGCAATGTACAGTCACTCCATGTGATGTCATGAGTCCCATCTTGTAGGAATCAACTGTTTTTTCTTCTTTTCTTTGTTTTCTGGTAGCAGTGATTTCATGTTTGAAGAAAGTACTTCTCACATGGGCCCTTTGTACTGGTTTCCTGACAAATGTTGTCTAATTCCAGGACATGAGCCTGCAGCATCTCCAAGTTTTCTCCATACAACCTTAAAAGAAAAAGAAGTAAGCATCTTATGTGTGATTTTGCAGAAACAGATATATGAGTTTCAGGATTATGAGAGGGCCAAAGACAGGTGCAAAGACAAGACAAACTCCACACGGATGGGTTTGAAACATAAAGTAAAGCATGATAGCAACAGTTTCTAGAACACAAGAACTTTTCTGGACAAGGATGATATACCTCACACTCAGGCTACCAGAGCTGACATTACAGAAGGACCTTACATCTCCTCCTAGCTATTTGAGTGGTTCTCAACTCTAACATAATAATAATCCCCACATGCAGAAATTCTGAAGATGCTGCCATAGAGGAGCACTGGTATCTGTATTTTTGACTTAAAGTTCCTAAAGTGATTTTAATGTTCATCTAGAATAAAGAGCCCTTGTAAAATGAGCATACTTGCTCCTGTAGCACATCTATAACAAAATATACAAAGTGTCTATTTCATTTTTAAAAGTGAATTTGCAGTCTTGAGCCACAAGCTCTAATCTTCTAATCTTAGTTTCCTGATCTTTGCAAAGTAAGGCAGGTAGTTGTCATGAATCTCAGCTAATGAGCTATTGGAGAATCCTCTCATGTTTCCAGAACAAAAAACAACTAAACATAGGGTTAAGGAAGCTCAGAAATAATTGAAAAAAATACAATTCCATCCTATTAAAGAGCAGGCCATTTTGGATGGATATAAGAAGCCAGACAAAATTAAGAATAACACGAGTATAGCATTATTGAGGTGACCAGAAAGTCCTACATACAAACAATGGCTGGAATAAGCACATGTATGTCCACATACAGTAGAACAACCAATATGCCCCTAGAACACTCATTATGAGGACTAGGTTAGACTAATAAATTTCACACAAATTTACAGAGCTATAACATGAACACAAAAACATTTTTTTCATTGGTAATTGAAAAACTATTTGTTTTTATTTTGCTTTTAATTAGAAGTAGATTCATCAGGAATATCCACTACCATTTACAGCAATACACAGAGAGTTGTTCTTTTCTTCATTTCCAATACAGTGGAAATAAAACAGTCACCACTGAATGGAGAAACAGCCTATTACACTCAAGGGGATTTTAGTTATGGTCTATCAATACCAGGAATAGAATTTTACAGCAATGGACAGCTTCAGCAGTATACAGGAAGCCAGGATACCATGCATTTTCTATCCCATAGATATAATCAGTTCTACCAAGAATGTCTTGAATATCTGGTTTGTAAGCAAGGGATACATCTGAAGACCATAGAATAACTACAGCTGTAAAAACACTGGCTGTTGTGACTGAAAACTGCAACTCCTCTTAAGTTACTAGACATGAAACACCATTGGCCCCACCTGAGTTTTACAATGCGGTGAAAGGAAACTCTGGAACAAAGGAATGACTCTCGGGGTATTTTACGGTATAAAGCAGAATAGGGCTGTACAAGAGGGTAACTGGGATGACCAAATATCTCAACTGTCATTGGGAGATTTCAGACCAACCTAAAATGACAAGGTTACTACAGATGATGTTTATGGTTCTCAGTATTTTATCCTTTAAAGAGAACTACCTGTTTAAATGCATATTAAATATTGCGATGTTTTGTGGATAACAGTCTGTTTGGTAAATTGATGTCATTCCTTACTTTCAGGAGGAATACCAGAAACTGATGAGATACCCATCATCCTGAGTTCTTATTAAGCTTATAATATCACACCTAATTCTGTGACATTATAAAAGTGTATAGATCCTCACGTAAGAAGTCTTTATAATCTTTGTTATCTACCTTCCAAGAAAATTATTTATAAAACTGTCTGTAACATTCTTTATTACTAACCCTTCAGTGTCCTCTTATGTTTATTCCCCAGTATTTATTGTGTACTTTTGATGGTCATTAATTTTTTAGTTTTGAGACAGGGTGTATTGGTGTAACAGCCAATGGCCATCCAATTTATAATGGTGCCCACAGGTACAAGTATAAATTGTTTCTGAGTGAGTGTTTAAGAATCAGGGCTAAGGTTTGGTTTTCATTTTCTCTTTTTAATAAAGGAATCAAAGGCAAAGACTGACAGTTAGGAAAAGATACCATAGAGAAACTTTAAAAATAAGTAAGAAGGGTGAGTTGGGTCTAAAAGCTTGTGTAGTCAAAAGATCACAAAAATATGGTGTCCTTTTAAAGTAAACAAGAAGGTCAACAAAAACTAATCATGATCCTAAGATGTGTTCAGGAAATTATTACAAGGAAGGGAGAGAGAGAGAGGGGAGGGGAACAGCCAATTTGGTATTGAGCATAATGGACAAGGTATTATTTGTAGTGTCTTCATTTTTTATGGTGAGAGATAAAAATAGCTTGTCCACAAATAAGTCCTCTCTAAAAGATTTACTTCACCAGTCAGTTGGAGCACATAACTTCATTTCTGGGTCTTAGTCACTTCAAGGATACAGTATGAGTGTTGGGGCTCTTGGCCAAGGTGTCACACCCAGATAACCTGTAACTGACATTAATAGAGAAATCCAATTAGGATTTCTAAGAGACCATCAGAGGACAATATCTGTGCTTCTCTCCCTGGACTATTGTACCCATCAAATGAATTTTATTTCCATTTTGATAGTCAAAAAAATGAGAAGCAACATGATCCCTATGCTTATGAATCAAAGCTGTAAATTTATGAGGTAAATAATAAAATGGAAATATCTCAAGTGCAAGTTGCAAAACTTCAGCAGGTGAACAGCAGTGCACTTAGGAAATGATATGTAGAACCATGATCATTTACAATCAAACAACAGATATGTAGCAATGAAAAGTGCTTGGAAAGGATTGCAAAATAAAAGCAGCCACAACACAGGCAAGCAAGAGGTTTGGAAATTCTCACCTCAGCACATATAAAATACCCATGGGACTTAAAGATCATTTACTGGATTCCAGAAATATCATGAGGTGATGAACCAGATCTGAGAATATATGGGTTCAATAAATGTAAAGCTAAAGGGTATTTCTAAACAAGCTTGCTACTCTATGATATAAGCATAAGATATGAGGATAAAAATACAATATAACAATAAGAGGCCAATTAAATTTAGGGCTCAACCATGACTTCTTATATTAAACAAATGCATTGCTCTACAATAATCTATTTAGCTCTTCAAAGTTGTATTGCTGTATTCTTGACTAAACAATATGGCAATTAACAATTACATCATTAAGTGTTAACTGAGTTTCCTGACTGCATGGATAGATTTCTATTTGTCTGTCCCATTTGTGTACCTGTCTTGCCTTACCAGTGTCTAAATTTGAGTTGCCTGTAAAAGATGAAGGCAAAACTTAGTATGACATGAAGGGTACATATCTCATCTGTGACCCAAGTAAATATTAGCTAGCCAAGAACTAATTTTGTGGGATTGCTCATCATAAGTGTTTTTTTAATTATTATTCTTAAAAAATGTCTTAAATTCAATATTTTAAAATATTCATAGGTCATTCTGGAATGCAGAACTGACTGATCATTTCTGATCACACCCAGGGCTTTGCATGTAGTGGGCAAGTACTATATTGCCAAACCCACTGATCTTGGTTGTTTTAGCTTGACTGTGTAATAACAAATTGAAAATTAAACAACACATTGAAAATAAAAACAAAGGCAACTGTTTTATTTTCATGAAAAAAAATGTAAAGACATTTAGTCAGCAATTTTTAGAGTATATATTCTTAAAGAAATAACTAAGCTGTGATGAGGCTGTCAACACAGAATACACAATCAAGCATATCAGACTTACATTGCACATTTCTCTGACTATAGCTTTTTCTGTCTCACTAAGGTCATGGTCATACTCTTTACCCTGTTGACGATCTATAGTTTCCTGAACATCCAAGACCTAGATTTGTTGAAAAAGAAAAGCAAATTTCACATGGGAAAAGTCTGTTAGTTTATGATAACACCATCAAGGACCTCCACTTTGTCAAATCTTAAGTTTTATTCATGTCTGTGTATCACAATGGATTCAAATATGATAAAAGCCTTTTTAAGTATTTATTCTGAAACCTAGAATGAATTTTGTTGACTTTTTCCAAATGGCCATTAAAAGCAATCTATTATATCATTAATAGTCAATTGAATTCATTAATGTCTAACATAATTAGATATAGTTAATTTAGCCATTAAGATATCTGATAAAGTGAATCATTTGGGGTATAGTCAATAATGCTTGGCCCAAGGCAACAGTGAATACAATTAATTATGTACCAAATGGTCTGAGTGATATGAAGAAAAGGCCTATAAAAATGGCTACAAAAGAATATGCATATGAGGTATGCAGATGAAGAGCTTGAGTTTAGAATTCTTGCCTGGAATAGTTCCTAAGAAAGGAATATGAGGATTGTGTATCTTGAAGAGAAAGACCTCATGACTCCTTAAAGTGAAAATATTCAAGCAACACTTTAAATATTGTTTCACTTGAGCAAAGTGTGCTTTAACTGTCTTTTGAACATATTTACTAGCCTATGTTTTTACTTCTCTCAACTGTCCCTAAATAGGCTAAATATATTACTTTTAAAATGTCAACATTTTCATGCAGCAACAGCCTGTGGTACAGAAGGTGATGTTTGTTACTACTGTAGTGGTTTGCGAGCCAAAGCATTGGTGTAGCATAAAATCTGAACCTTACTCTAGAGCATCCACACTGAACTGTGACTTACTGAGTAGCTTGTTCTTATTGTCATCGTGGTCAGAAAGGTCACACTAAGGCTTCATCCCATTAATTAGCATCAATGAATAATCAGATTCAATGTCAAGTTCATAAACACTGAGACTACATTTGATTTTATAGGTCTTATTCAAAGAATCCCTCCTCATTATCACCATACTGATATCAAAATGTTCTTTAAAAGTCTTCATACCAGTCTTATAATCATTCTTTACATACTGAGATTAAGTCACTAATTCTTCATTACAGAAAATTTAAAGAGCCCCTTGAACATCTGCCTACAAATTAGATTTATAATACACCTAAAAAAGTGTGTGCTTCAAAATCAGTTAATCTTTATTCAATTAAGCTTCAGTTAATAACAATCATATACTTTGGAAGCAGGGAAATACTTTTAATAAAATGGACCTGCTTTTCTCACTGATATATGTTTTCCCAAAAAAGCAGGCCCAGTGTTGTTTTCTCTCAAATGTATGAAAAGGTGGAAAACTGATCCATTATTCTATGGCCACATCTTTGCCTGCTGATCTTAGGAGGTGTTTTCCAAGGTATTGTGTCCACATGTACTTCTGATGTGGGAAGTCCCAGCACTGGACATTTGGAGTATGTTGGACATTTCAGATCTTCTAAAGACCTCTGCCTGTTTGTGTCATCACCCACCCACCAAGGAAACAGCAAGTTTTATGATAATCCCACCCTCTCCTGAGATAACATTTTACATGGAAATTAGAAAATCATCTCACAGAAATGGAGAGTCTCTTTCAGTGTGGCCCATTGCATGCATTGGACTCAGATGTCACATTTGAGATCCAACAAGATGACAGACTGAAAAGGCTTCAGTTTGAGTAGCAGGGCAAAGTGTTGCTTTTGGATTTCTGAAAAAACTAAACTGCTAAAAAATTGAAGCTGGTCTGTGGGTCTTTCTAATTCTAAAATTCTCTCAGAGGGTTAGTGCCTGATTCCTGCTAGCGCTCATCTTGAGAGGGAAGTGCTCATTAGTCAATAGGCTAGCACCTGCCAGAGGCAGAGCCGGACCCTAAGTGCTTGGTGTCACTTTCCGCCCATTCCACTCAGTTGCTGGTTGTTTTCTTCTAGGACAGAAAGAGTTTGGTGGCCATCAGCATGGCTCTCTCACTTGCTCTCATTTGTAATCAGTACGTTTGAGGAATGCCAATTCATTTTCTATTAGCCAAAGCAAAATATCCTGAGAGCTAAATCTCCTGTTAAAGTTAAACCACACAAATCAAAGTGTTTCTGTGCGGTTCTCATCCCTTTATCTGCATATCAGGCTTATTACGGAAGATGTGGCACACTACAAAAGGGCAACTGTAGTCTGACAGTAAGTCAGAAAGTAAAATAATTTTAGGAAAAGTTAGAAAATTTATATGCCAAAAGTTTACCTTAAGCCTTCTACTTGCATTATGGCCCATAAAATGGTGGTAAAAAACTGTTCAAAATCACAAACCACTCTAAAGGACAGTATTTCATACTTAGAAATTATCTTACTTCTTAAGGTTATTTTTATTGCTTGCAGAAATAATCAGTTTATAATCTTAGGTAAACATTTTAACTACTTAATGCTAATTTTTACTTATTAATTTTATTTACTGGAATACATCATTAGTTAATAAAATAAACCATTAATTTTGCCCAAATTTTCATTAAGTCACCATTGAATCTGAAGTAAAAGCCAAAACTAGAGACTATCGATTTCTTTCTAGTTTCTATAAAGAAACAGTAACTGGGATTCGAAGACTTAATTTTGACTTAATAGAAGAAAAGAAGGTTGAAGTTTTATTTCAATAATCATTGAATAATCACGTAATATCTTCAGCTGCCTTCCTCACTTTGACAGTCTTACTAATGTTATACATGTGATGACACCTGTACAATAAGCATTGCACATATTAAGCCTGTAACAATACCTTTCACATGGATATGTGTGCACAACAGACTTCAACTTCAGTGAAGATAGAAATGAATCACATTACTCAAGCAGATTAACAAAAGTAGGTATCTAACCATAATGTCAGTTCATAAATAAAAATCACAGAGATTAAAAGTTACATCAACAAAGGGGTTAAAAATAAAGTATCTATGGTTACGGCAAGACTAGACTGCCAGACTACAGCAAACAAACCACGACACAACTGAGGGTCTGGAGAAATGGTTCACACAATTGGTTACCTTAAGAGAATGTACCACAGGTTCAGGCTGCTGAGAAGGTGTGGTATGTCCACTGAAGCTAGCTGGAGAGTTGGGTGAACTGTTACTCCCATCAGCCCCTGATGACAACCTAAAAGAACCCTTAGTAGAAAATCAACAACTTTGTTATTAAAACAAAAGTCGTTTATAACCATACAGATGCCATTAAATATGCAGTCTCACCATCAAATGAGCAGTATCCATTTTATTACTTTTTTCTATCACCTCCCTTCAATTTTCTTATCCTATCTTAAGATATGCTCACTCTACTCATTGAAATACATTTGCTTCTTGAGTGATGTGAAAAAATAAAACCCAAACAAAGGAACAAAACCAGCCTTCTCCATAAGCATCTGGATGCCACCTCCAAATTAGCAAAGAATGCAGTGCCCCCAAGGAATGGCCATCAAGACTATTTCAAGACTGATTTTTGGAACCTAAAAAATCTGAAGAGCAAGGAATTTTACTTTACTCCACAGCTGAGTGAAACAGGTTCACTCAGCAGGTCAAATGCCACATTCCTTATGTCTCAGGAAAGCTAATAATACATCATCACACTGTCACACTGGAGAAATTGTGTCTCTTGTTGAGGGAAAAGCCTATAAGAGAACATTTTAAAAGAGGCTTAACTTAGTTCAAAATTTCCTCTAGCAAGTATCTATTACCTAGCCTCCATTAAAATGAAAACCAAAATAGATACAAGTTACGCGTTTGTTAATGAATGATTCTTCAACTCAGTGGGTGAGAAATGATTGATTAAACCTGTGCAAGCCATAGTCACCTGGGACCGGCTCTCAGGGGTCTGTCTGCAGCTTTTCTGATTGACTGAGGAAAGAATAATGGATGAACAAGGAAAAAGAAAACAGCAATCATCTTCTCTAAGAAAAATAACAATGGAAAAATTTCCAAATCTGTGTTTGTACTGTTTCATTTAGGGACTCGAGAAATTTTAATTGCTGCCCATCAAAAAACTACAGATTTGGCCACGACTACAAGATTAATCAGTGATCCACTTAGTTGGATCTTCCTAGGTGGCAGAAAGCACTGAAGATCCATCCCAAATTTATAAAGGGAGAGACAACAGTGTTCTGGGGCAGTTCCATTCTATAGCCACAGGAATGTGTCCATAGTGGACACTTTTACAGAGTCAAGGGCCAAGCTGCACACAGCAACAGTTGCAGATACAGGGCATATGTACACAATGTACTTCAAATAAAATTTAACAACCCCTAAAATTTGGAATGTTATGGCCCTTCTCTTGTTATTCCTTCCGACACCCTTCATGGTTCCACATTACTCCCAGGAAGCCTATGAAGGAAAGTTATATTCTTTTCTGTTTTAAGAACTGTGAGATTTAACTGTTCCTGACTCCCACCCAAGCTAAGCGCCAGGAAAAGAAAACAGTCCAATGAGACAATGCTATACTTCTTTAGCTTCTCCCTGATATGAATAATGACAATTTTTCAAAAATTTGAATAATTATTTTTCAAAATTTGAAATTTAATGATAGGTGGAAAGCAGACCTTTTTAGCCCCTAAAGTATACACAATTTTTCTCTCTAGATTGAGTAATTTCAAACTGGATTAGTTTGAAACAAGGACACTCTTCTTGAGTGACACTGTTTCTCTGAGGTTCTCCTGCCCTGCTGGTACCATCCTAGGAACCCTTTCAGAAAAGCATGCTTAGGGTGCATGCACTCACTTCACCTTCCATTTAGCATGGTACATTCCTATACTATTTTTATCCTGCTTGGTGATCTGAGACACAAGACAAGAAGCACTCCCATTGTGGGTGGCCATTTGCCATTTTCTTCCTTAACTCCCTTCTATGCACAGTTTATCTTTAAAGCTTCTCTTTCCACATTGAGTGGAAAGGCAGACACATTAGTAATGGCATGCTTGGGCATGGATCATCTGCTTTTATAAACGTTTTGGATTAACAGAAACTTACAAATCAATATTAATACTGCCTTTGAACCTGATCACCTGGGCCAGCTGAGATTGCTGGAGCTTAGGGCAGTCCCGTGCTCACCAGAACTATTATGAAACCAACAAGCAAATGCTCTATTCATTTCTTTTTATTGTTGGTGGTTGTTTTTGTTTTGTTTGTTTGTTTTTCCAACACAAGATTTCTATGTGTCATAGCATGACTTTTCTGTAAACAGAATAGCATGGAACTCATTCTGTAAACAAGGCTAACCTCAAACTCATAGAAATCCACCTGTCTGCTTCCTGAGTGCTGGGATTAAAGATCACTACTGTCTGACTTACTAGAGTTTCTTCTAAAAAATGATCACATTAAACTCCTATGACTTGGAGTATTTATGAGGAGAAAATGTATTATTGTTCAAAACCTTAACTTTAAATTAGATTTGAGAGCGTGGACTAGTAATCAACCAGAAAGATCTAGATGTGTGTTCTTTCTCTTTTCTTTCTTTTTCTCCTCTCCCAAATTGTGTGTGTGTGTGTGTGTGTGTGTGTGTGTGTGTGTGTGTGTGTGTGTGTGTGTGTGTGTATTATATCTTCTATTTGGAAAGCCCAAAAGTAACCAAATGCATGGTAAAGTTTAACATCAAATGTACTAAATAGCTCTCTAGATTGTAGCAGTGCAATCCAGCATCTCACTCTGTCTTTTCTAACAGAGTAGAGGTTCAGCTATCTAAATGCTGATGAGGATATTTGGAGAATACCTAGGCTCATTCACTATATACTATCAGTTGACTTATGCATTTTTACAAATCAGTTTTTAATGTGCTACTGAGTAGAATGTAGTACAGCAAATAATGCTAAATAGTCTCCCTGAGCTTGTTTCATAAGATTAAGACCAATTATTTAAACTATACGAGGCTGACAATAAAAGAATTTAAAAGTAGAAAACCTTAAGAAAATTGGAACTGTGATTCCCATCTTCAGTTGCTTATGCTCAAGCCACATTTGAAGACATACCACAAACACATTGCTAAGCAAAAATCTCTAGTCACCAGTCCATGGGCAATGGATAATTTTCCAGGCTGCCTGGATTCATCTGGATTTTACACTCCTTTTCTTGAAGATATTTTGTTCTCTTGTATACATGGGATTGTTCATCCTTGACCTCTGGGTCAGAATAAACTAAGAAAGCTGTTAACAGGTAAAGATTCCACTCCTGCCTTCCCAGGCCCTCCCATACAGCCACCTTCCTCCATGTGTGCAGACAAGATCTACCCACCTCCCCAACTATAGTGATTCCTCTAACAACAGAGCCCATCTGGTTACACACAAGCAAATGCAGACAACTGGCTCATCTTCACTCACCGGGAGAGAGGGCAGGCATCGTCCTATTCCTCGGCACCCTTGCCACCACTGCAAGACCCGCCGGGCTCTGGGCCCCCAGCCTTTCTCCACATTTGAGCTGTTTCTAGTTGGAGGTTGACTTCTATTCTGGGTGGCCTTATATTTGGAACAATATGGTACAATCACTCAGAAAAAATACTGTTCCCAAGACTCAAGAAAGCAGACAGAATAAGAAGCTTAATGAGATGAACCACAATGACCACAATGACAGGCTGTAGCATGCAACTGGGGGAAGCCCAAGGGAACAATCAGAAGTTCATGTGGGAGCTAATAGTGATGTCTTTTAGGCAAAGGTAACTTCATCCTCAAGCTATCAAAAGGAGATGATGCAGGTGAAACTAAAGAAAAGAACTTAGAGATATTTAAATGATGTCGTTTCACCTATTAGGAACAAAATTATTATGAATCTTCCAGATATATAAACTGTGGAACCTCTTAATTTAACAGAAATAATTAGTAATGTAATTTGTAGCAATATGCACTTTTGGTAATGGATACAAATTGAAAATTTAACTGATAATATGTTAAATTCTCAACAAAAATTGCTGCATAGAAAAAATTATAAAGTCCTACGAGGCATTAAAATAACTTTTATATGCCAAATTTCATTATTTAGTCAATATTCAAATTGCTATACTAATTGGTAGTAGAAATAACGTAAATTATCAAAAGAAAATATTCTAAAAATAAGTGTTCTGAAATTTCTGCATGACAAATCTATATGAATCTATAAAAGTGATCAGACACAAATGAACTCATTAAAACAAGTTGTCTTTTTCTTCCTCAAGCTACTATGTCCCAAAGAAAAGCAACCAAAGATCCCTCCCACACATTGGTTAATAATTTCGGTGCAGACATGTGGAGGTTAGTTCTGAGATACTGAAACCGAGAATACAATATTTAGTTCTCTCCTGCAGGCTTGAGGTCTCATGGCCTTCCCTCCACATTATCTATCTATTAGGACAGTGATTTGGTGTTCCAATTCCTGAAAACATACACATGAGTAACATTATACAGACTGAGTATGCTATATTTAGGAATAAATATGTATTTATATATGTGCATATAGCAAAAATAATGAAAACGAGGTCATGAATTTGAAACAAAATGAAGTGTATATGACAGTTTGAATATAAAAGGGTATGGGGGAATGATGTAATTATAATCTCAAAAGTAAAAAAATAAAGCATTTCAGTTTTCATATCTATTTCCTGGAAGATGGTGCTTTGATGTCATTTTCACTGTAGCTTTATGGTACAAGAGAGGAAAATACACCATGGTCTTATGTCAATGGTAGCCAAGGGATTACAGGAGCTGATCCTCCCAATCCCTGTACTCAGAGACACATGTCAAGTCACATATATTCTGCTGTCCACATGTAACAGAAAATTCTACATTTGCAGCAGAGTCAATGATCACTTTAGCATACAATACTGATGTGAAAATCATTCTTTGTAAATTATATCATATATAGATATTTGACTTATTTAATTATTAAAATGATTATATTCAACAATTTATAAAATGGTAGCTTTAATTTTATCACCTACCCACAGTAATCAGCTCTATTTCTGAGAGGATCATTAATTACAAAAGCAAATTTTATAGCTACTTTTACAAGTTATCTGGATTTGGTGATTTCCATGACTTATATATTTCTCAGACCTTAAATTTTCCAGATCCATCTAAGTAAGTAAATTATTCAGAGCTAACTAAACTGATTTTCACTCTACCCTCATAGGTAGTGAGGCCAATCCCAATGGTGGGCCTTTAAAGTGAAATATCATTTAACTTATGAAATTTACAATAGTCTCTAACTCGATGATAATATAAATGATTTTTTTTTTAAAAAGTGTGTCTGGAGAATCAGGATTCTTGGTTTGCTAACTTATGTCAACATGTGTTTTAAAATTTGGGTACTCAGAAAAATGCGTTCTGAGATTCTGAGATAGCTACTTTCTTTTGACCTTCATTCACACCAATTTTCCACTATATAATTCTTAAAGACAACTTCACAAAATAAAATAAAAAAGTCTTCAGTATCTCCACTCCTGGAAAAATTTCTGGCAACATGGAAATTCCAATCCTGGTCATCAGGTTGTTATCATCCAATAAACTGGCTGTAATTAAGATGAGAGGATTTATTGAAATATTCTTTAATGTAATTTAATGTAATATCATGGTAATGTGAGTCAATAAGAAAAATAAATACACTTAAAGGTAGAAAAGAAAATAGAATCAAATTAAGAATTACTCTTCTTAAAATCCAGTGGAAATGTACAATAGTAATTCTTTTAATTCTCTCAAACTCTAGAAATTTCTGAAAGGGCATAGTATAGAAAATGAGCTGCTTTGGAAATTGATGAGAAAAGAGAAGTGAAAATTTAGCCCTAAGAGAAAGACAAAAGGGACTGGCCGGGGTGTACTTCTATGATGCCAGGCTTCTCAGCAAAGTAGACAAAAAAGCTTCCCAATTTAAAGACTAATATACTTGTTCACTAATAATTACTCATTGGAAATCCCAATAATAAAGGATTGGAAGGATAAAGTATCTCATATTTAAGCTAAAGGTATCTTAGCCTTTATAAGTCAGTCTGATCTGAAGACTTCTACCTTGCTGACTCAGAAACGAAAAAGAAAGGGGTGTTGTCCTCATATCCACCACATATGGATACTGGTGGAGTCAGTGTCCACAGGTTTATGATTGGAGAGCCAGAGCTTTGGTGTCTCTTTCAAGCTCCTCTGTATTCTAAACATAAATTTAACATTCAAGTAGCACATCATGGCATTTTATTTCCATCCAGGGCTCTTTTAGTGAGTAGTTCTAATTGTATGGACATGTACAGGATTCTCTAAAATATAGTAGGCTATTTTTTCTCAGTTTTCTTAATAGGTTGCATATGGAAATTAAGAAAACAAAAGACAATTTTGAAAAACAAATAATTTAACTTCTTGTTACAGTCGTGGCTTTCTAAAATTTGAGTCAACTCATAATTTAATTATTTCTTATAGTAATCACAAAATTATTTAAAATATCTATTATTCTTTTAGATGAAACATAAATCACAAAAGATGACTGATGTGGCAATGCCCTTCTTTATGCTGTGAATCTCAATCTTTGAATAAAGGAGCTGTTTTGGGCCATGGCGGGTACCGTAGAATAGGTAGGAGGAGAAATCAAAGCTTAGGTGGGAGAAGCAGGGTGGAGTCAGGGAGACCGAGCTGAAGCCGCCGAAGGAACAGCATGTAAAGAGGCCAAGATGGTCATTCAGGTTCCTGCTTTACAGAGAAAACTGTCAGACATTCTTCAGGACTCAAGGAGAAGCAACGGATGAACTGTGCCAGAATGGGCAGAGCAGATTTCCTGCTTCACTAAAATGAAAAGAGACTCCAGGCCTATAGGCTGAAGATGGATGCCCCAACTTTATAAAGGAACTTTAGGTGACTGTCCAGGCGGATAGGTGTCATCTCTGCCCTTTCTAGATTTTAGAAGTCGTTTGCACTTCTGGTTTACTTGGGTAAATATTATATCCTTCTGTGGCCTTTGATGTAGTTGAAGATTAGATAGTTATATGTACAGTTTTTCTTAGTCATTTAAAAGGTATATTAGATATGAAACTTTATATTCATAAAGATAAAGTAGATGATAGAATATTTTCTTTAATTTTGCTAAATACAAATAGACTAGATATTGTAACTGTAATTCTTGCTTGATAGCTATTTTGTTTGTTATATGTAATTTTGCTATGTTAAAATTGAAACCTTCCTTTTTGATTAGAGAGAAAGGGGGAAGTGATGTGGGAATGCCCTTCTTTATGCTGTGAATCTCAATCTTTGAATAAAGGAGCTGTTTTGGGCCATGGCGGGTACCGTAGAATAGGTAGGAGGAGAAATCAAAGCTTAGGTGGGAGAAGCAGGGTGGAGTCAGGGAGACCGAGCTGAAGCCGAAGGAACAACATGTAAGGAGACACGGGTGAGCCACGAGCCACGTGGCCATCAGATTAATAGAAATGGGTTGATTTAAGATGTAAGAGCTAGCTAGCAATGTGCCTGAGCCATAGGCCAAACAGCATGAAGTTAATAGAAGCGTCTGAGTCGTTTCTGGGCGCCTGGGCGGCGGTGGGTTCCTAAGCAGTCTCAGGCGGGCAAGTCTGTGGGTCCCGGACCTCTGACGCCCGGGACCCGAAACCCACTACTACAGATGACTATTCAGAATTTAATTTATAGTCTCTACAACACAGAAAAACATGATGTGGGAATGTCTTTCTGTATGCTGTTAATAGCAATCTTTAAATAAAGGAGTTGTTTTGGCCCATGACAGGCACCATAGAAAAAGTAGGAGGAGGAATCAGAATAGGTAGGAGGAGCAGGGCAGAGTCAGAGAGAGAAGGAGCCAGAAACCCAAAGGATCAACATGTAAGGAACACAGGTGAGCCACGGGCCACGTGGCAGGAAAGATTAATAGAAATAGGTTGAGTTAAGATGTAAGAGCTAACTAGCAATGTGCCTGAGCCATAGGCCAAACAGCATAAAGTTAATATAATTGTCTGAGTCATTTTTGGGGCCTGATCAGCAGCGGGTGGCTAAGAGGTCTGGGGCAGCAGGTCTGTGGGTCCGGGCCTCAGGCAGCCTGGGACTGAGAAACTACTACATTGTAACAAAAACATGACTAAAAAATAAAACTTCTACAAAAATCTCTTTCAATGATTCATTATAATTAAAGAAAATAAAGTTATAAAAGGATGTCTCCTGAGTTTTATATTCCACTGTGGAATTTTTCAACATAAACAACCAGACTTATTAATGAATACATATGTATATGTGCTTTTATAAACATATGGGGAGTAGTGTATACAAATATATATGCACACATATTTACTTCTGAGTGAAATAATATTGCAGTGTCCTATATCCACAGACTTCCCACTTATCAGAGGTAATGCACGTAGGATGAACATAGGACACAACTTTCCTGTCAATATAGAAAGGCAACTATGGATGCCTGAAGACTGATTGACTAACATGTTTTCCTGTTAAAGATACTTAATTTTTTTAAGTGCTAAAGTTGGTCAAGCTATCATGTAGTGACTCACACCTCATAAAAACATAGGCATGGTTGAGAGTTCTTCATTATTGCAGGGCAATGGGGTGCTTTGCTTTATCTTTGTCTCGTCTCTATTTGTAAGTACTGCAGAACTGCAACTGCACACAAAGAGAAGTGAAGCTTAGATGACAGACTTGGAGGATCCCCTTGGCTGACTACCCAGGAGATTCCTTGCAGAGATAGGTTTAGTAATGCTGATACCCTCTACTTTGCATTCAATACAAAATATAAATGCTTTTACTCAAAGAAAACCTAAAATTACTTTCAAAATCTATTTAAAATTCTTGCATACATCCCTTCAAGTTCTTGACTAGGGGATTCCCAGAGATCCCCCCAAATAATACAGACTATTGCCACTAGTCTTAGCTGTTCACCAGAACTTGATAGTAGACACTCTGAAGATACCACACACTTTAGTGACAGGACATGGAGAAACAAAGCTGTACTGCCAGGAAAGCTTCCTCACTGCTGGCTAGCTCTCAGAGTACCAGGTGGTGCTTCATAGTTTGCAGAAAGAGAAAAGCCAACAGTCTTGCAGAGTTAAATGCTGTCAGCTACAATAATGACCATTCTAGCAAGTTATGCACATGGGTTAAACAGTGGTAGGAATGTTATGGATGTAACCAACCATATTCTAATTGGATTTAGAGCCCATTTTATGGGAGAAAACAAATGCCCGATACTGTAAATCTGGCTAAGAACCTACTGTTAAGGATCTAATAGGGCCTAAGAGTGAGCCTACCACTATTATTTTTTTAAATAGACCTAGTAACAAAATTCCCTATAACTATGTATCCCTATCCACAGATTAATGGAGTCCTCAGTTCTCATCAGAGAAGCTTCTTTGTTCAATGGAGGTCATTAACATAGAAACTCAAAACTCAACAAAGGGCAGAAATAAGTGCCTGGGAAATGTTTAGCTATGAATTAAAACATCTCTATCATACACATTTTCACCCTGACTCAGGGAAACTTCAGAAGAGGAGGTGAAACTTTGGAAGAAAGGCTATAAGAAGTCAGGAGGATTGGGAAAAAAGCAGTGTCTTCCGGACATTACAGGAGCAATGTACTCATTAACTGACTGTAGCTGCGGCTGCTTGCACAAGACTTTCATAAGACCAAGCCAATCTGCATTCCAGAATGGAGGATAGAGAGGCTCAGGATACTTTGCCCCTAGCTTAAGAGCTATTTACAGTTAATGACTAGAGAAGTATGGATATCAGTTTTCTTTAGGACTGTGGTTCCTCATAGACAAACCATCTTCCAGTGGGATTGCCCCACAGCATTAATTAAATTCAAATGTTTATTAACAAAACCAAAACCAAAAAGGAAATTTTTAGAGAGAATAATGAGGGGATCTGGGAGGAGTTAAGAGGGATAATGGGAAGCAAATGTGATCAAATTACATTGTATGTATATGTGTATGAAATTCTCAAATAATAAAAATTTTATATTAAAAATAAATCTACTTACAGAGATTATTTATTTAACATTTCAGGTAGTTATCAGGTTATATATTAAATACCATGTAATCATATATTTTAATATTTTTTATAACAGGTTCAAATTATATACTCTATATGGCATTTAGGAGCTGTATGACTTTAAGAAAGCTGTGTGCTCTCTGTGCTTCAGTTTCTTCATCTAAAAAATGTAGGAAATGAGAAAATATCTCATCCTATGAATTTGATAGATGGCTTGGAACAATTACTCAGATCACTGCCTATTCCATGTGACTGCTCTGTGTTTACTTTCATTATCAGAAATGTTTTTGGTTTGGTTGTCAACACGTTTTGTAATGTGTCAATTTACTTTCACATGTTTTTATATATTGAAATTTATCTCACCCAGGGGCAGTTTTCCTCCACAGGGACTTATCTTTTTCACTGGCAAAATTAAACATTTTTTGTGGTCACTGAGTAGATAGATATCTCACACCTCAGAGTTCAGTCCGCATCTGAAAGAGCAGTGTGCGCCCATCTTGTTAAGAAAGTGCTTTAGGGAAGAAGAATGAGGTACAAAACCACAAAGCTACATTTCCTGACTGCCTGAGACAACCTTTAGGAGGTATCTGTAACCTTCTATGGGAAGTTTGTAACAGGGTGTGGGCATCACTCCATTTCCACTTAGTTTTCTCACAAAATGTAATTTTTTAGCTTCTTGCTGCAGTCACCCACTATCATGCCTCTGGATTTTCATCTACAACCATAAGCCTAAGTAGACACTTCCTTGTCTAAACTGCTTCGATCATGGTATTTTAAACACTGCAACTATAAGTAATTAATACAAACTTCACAGCACATGAAGAAATATTTAGATTTTAAAATCATTTAAAAAGAAAGTAGCTATACTTCATTCCTCAAGCAAACTAAGTAACATCCACAAACAGGAATTTAAGAAATTGACTCAAACTAAAAGTGGCCTGAACACCCTAATGTAACAATACTTTGCAAAATATAAGCTAAATGGACAGACAAAAGACAATGATCCAAAGAACAGAGTCCCATAAAAAGTGCCATAGCAAGCTGAATTACTTTAAAAAAAAAACACATAAAATAACACTAGCCATGTTTTGTAGGAATCACGAAACAAACCAGAACTTTGTTAATAAGCAAGGTAAATATTATACACTCTGTTTTAAGCACACTCATTAGAAAAGAAAACTGCCAACAAGCAGAAGTAAAGTCTCTGACACCCAAAACAACATACTCATCCATTCTACAATATGCAGAGAGAAATCAGAAAGAATTCTGGACACAGCAGTGATAAGTGTCTTCCCTTCACACAGCTGGGGCATTCGGTCCATTTACATGCATGTCTGCTCAGGGAGTAGAAGACACATAGAAAGCTTATTTAACTGATCACTGCTCCCAATCATTGAGTTCCTACTACTTGTTAAGACTACCAAAGTGCTGTCAGTCAAAATATTAATATTGGCCAATACAAACTACTATTATATGTGAACACTTCCTTTCATAAGACACGGACTATGAATGCCCAAAATATGTAAATGATTCAAGCAACTCAATAACACAATAGCACAAACTCAGGTAGAAAAAGGGTCAGGAACTTGAACACACACTTTAGCTTAAGACAGTGTCTCACTCTTTGCTCTGCACCACAGACTGGCTTGGAGCTTGGTAACTAGCCTACTATCTCAGCTCCCAGCATGCTAGGATTACAGGGGAGAAACATTGCAAGTAACCTGATTAGACATTTCTCAAAAAGAAGACAAAAAATGAATAAACCAACAGGCAAATGGAAAAACTGTTACTTCTCCCAGTGGCCTTGGACATGCAATGAAATACATCCGAACCCAGTTAGAAGAACTATAACTATAATGAAATACATTTGAGCCCAGTTATAAGAACAATTACCATAAGGGCAACAGATTACACATGTTAGAAAGGGGGTGCAGAGGAAGTAGAATTCACTTGCTGCTGGTCGGAAAGCTAACCACTACAACTATTATGGAAAACAATATGGAATCTCCTCAAACACCCTAAATGGAACTTCTGTGAAATCCAGTGATGCATACACCCAGTGAGGCTGAAGAAATGTCTGTACTTCAATTTCCAACACAATACTATTGAAAAGAACCAAGATATTTAAATAAACTAGCAACAAAGACATTCACACAAACACAAGGGTGTGCATATACACATATAAAAATAGAATACTATCCAACTATGTGGAGAATAAAATTCTATTATTTTTGAGAATACAGATGTGCCTTAATGACAATTCATCAAGTGAAATAAGTCAGGCAAAAAAATGGCAATGATGGCGGGATCTTATTCATATGTGAAACTATAAAACTTGGATCTTGTAAAAGTTAAGCAATTAAGGTGGTTTTCAGAGGCAAATGAAGGAGAAAGGGTTAAGTTGTTGGCCAAAGAAAACAGCATATCAGTAGGTAGGAATAAGAGTTCAAGAGACATACTGTACAAAATGTTGGTAATAACTCATATGTTTTAAAATACTAACAGTGGACATATAGCCACAAAATAACTGTGTGTTATACATATGTTTATTAGTTAAATTTACTCATTTCACTTGTATGTATTCTTTAACATCTCTGGAGACACAGTGCTTTGTATGCCATGTAAGAACAACTTTTTAATTTTAATTTACTATCATTATGTACATATGTGTATAATCCCTTTAATATCATGCATGCATGTACACACCATGGGATACATGCAGAAGACAGAGGGAAACTTTTCAGAATTATTCTCTAGTACACCATCGATTTCAGAGATAAAATAGGTCATCAGACTTTCATAAGTATTTTACATGATCTTTCTGGCTCCATACTTTTATTTAAAAAAAATATTAACTGAGTGGCTTGTATTGTTTTCAATAATTTATACTTCATAATGATCTTCTGTTAGGTGGACTCCTCTATGGGACACTCTGAATCTGTCTACTGATCTAGCTCTTGAAGGGTGAAGAGTCAGGGGATCCTAGGAGAGATCGGGCTGTCTGAATGGCTTGGGCCTTGGGTACCAGATATATTATGGACTGACAGAGATGATGATAAGGTACACACAGGATGAATATCAGCTCTGCGCTCTTGTGGTTCACTCTGGCTATGGACATACCTACAATGGCAGCAGTTCCAGAAAACAGTACTTACAACATAGGCCTTTTGAAACTTGGCATTCTATGTATTCACTCTAGGATTTGTAGAGAATTTTTCAGTATTCACTTTGAAGTAAATACTATATTGACCAGGCTCTAAATGAAGCAGAGCAGGGAGACAGCATAAGTCCTATTGAAAATTTTCTCCTTTGTTTTTGTGTTCTAGTGACTCTTCTCTTATCACTTATCAGTCTGAGGATGCCAGTCTTTTTAGTCTAATTTCTAATTCACCATCTGTCTCTCATTCTTTCTCTTTTTCTCCATGGACCTAGAATGAGTATCTAAAAAGCAGTCTATACTTGGCAAATTTACTCAATTTAAATCAATATAAAGTCCTTTGTTACAAATTATTTTAACAGTTACTATTTAAGTAAAAAATAAAGATAATTCAATATTTTATGATAAATTTATCATTTTTAATACAGTGATGCTCAAATAAATTAACTAGGAATGAACAAAACTGAAGCACACATAGGATGTGAAGCACAAAGCAACAAACACCGAAGCAGGCAAGACACGCAGTTAGATTAATCTTCCAGGTACATAAAGAAGTTAAGGTGTTTTAGACAAAGTCACAATCTGTAATGGAAACTAATAGTATTTTGCAGACATATCTAATAATAACATGAGAATAATTTCAATGGGGTGGATCTGTCTGGAATGAAGCTTTGGTAAGGTGATTAACAAAAAGACTCAAGTGAAAAATGATTACTTGCTGCCTTTACTGGATAACAGCACAAGAACTAATAAGGCTGGTGATAACGATTTAAAGGATCTTATGAGCCTTGATGTGGATTTGGATGTAATGAGGTTGGAAAGAGTTCACATTGGTTCTCTGCTTTCTGGCTGAGTACCAACCATGTGGTCATGCCATTAACCAGGATAGGAAATACCAAAGGAATCAATGTATCTAACTCCTTTCTCAGATTTTTAATTCCAAGATCAAAGAGGTGATTAATAATATATATTCCATAAGCATTTTCCTCACTGATACCTACCAAATAGATTTTTTTTCCTGATGTGCCAGATTTTTAAAAAGAAGTTTGTAAAATATTTAACTTATAAATGCTATTAGCTTCATGAAATGACAGCCACATTACTGATGATAATGTGAGATTAAACTTTGCAATAATTTTGGGAAGAATAGAAAATATCCATTACTTAAGAAAAAGTTTTGAAACATATAAGTGTAATTTCAAAAATAAATAAATGTAAGTAATTATAGCAGGATACCTTTTTAAAATTATAATTACAGAGAACAAACTTTAGGAAGAGAAGTATTAGTATTTTGTAGGGGGATTATGTTGTTCCATTATAAAAAATTGTCCCTGCCTATGAGTTTAATAAAAAGCACCGACTGGCCAAAGGTAGACAGGAAGTATGGGTGGGATACCAGACTAAGAAAACTCTGGGAACAGGAAGAACAGAGCAGAATGCCACAGAGACTCCAGAGTTGCCAGACAAGTCAGATGATGCAAAGGACAACTATACTGCTGTGAGAAAAGGTACCGAGCCCCATGGCTGAACAGAATGAGAGTCATGGGTTTAATTAAGGGTAAAGAGTTAGCAAGTTATATGCCTGGGCCTTAGGCCAATCAGCCTAAAATTAATGTAAGTGTCTGTGTGTCTCTGCGGGTCTGTGGGTCTAAACTTTGAGGCTAGGCCCAAAAGTCCAGGCCAGAAACCTCTTACTATAGTATTTTGAAAAGGCTAAGACAGCAAATACTCACTATCCCCATAGCCAGAGTAATGATCAACAAAAGTCTAACAGTGAAGGTCTAGTTAAGACAGTAACTAACAAATGGTAGGTAAGAAATACAGCCCCCCTGCATTCATGTACATTCTGCATCTGGGTAATGAGTTTGTGCTTAATTTTAGGTTTTTATTAACTATACAACTCTCAGTAAGGAGCTGAATTTTTTGAGGGGGCAATGCATATAACTTGCCATCTGATTCATGGATATCAAATAGAAAAACTTCTGGTATTGTTCCATAGAAGGCTATGTCTGAGCATCTCTAGGTTTGGAGCTTATACAGTGGAGGAGAGGGTAAGGTGGAAATGAGTACCACACATTAAAAGGCAAATAACTAGCCAAAGAAGTAATACTCATTAACATTTCATTTGGTTGTAGAGCACAACCCATTAATAACTGTGTTAAAGAAAGAGCTTAGCAAGCCATTATAACAGTGCAAAATACAGGTGTAGAGTAAGAGAATCTGTGACTGAAAGCTGTTTATGATAAATACTTGTTGAGTTGAATAACTTTCTGGCTTTTGTTTTTTAAAAATGGCATCTATTTCTTCAATGAGTTTTCTGATACATAACGCTTTCCTACAAAATGAGGCCAACATAAAGTCAGAGGATTGACAGGAGGCAATACAGTCACTTGAAAGGTTGGCATTCTGCTGGAGTCATCTTCTGAACTTCTTAAAAGATCAATATTCATCTTATGTTGAGAGGTTTATTAAAAACAAAAATCAAGAGAAGCCAAAATGACTTAGACAGTGTGGCCTCTGCCTCATTGGTTATCGAGTGTGTCATCTGGAAAAGCAAAACCTTTGGTTGGTAGTTGGTGGAAGAAGCCTGAGCACTCACTCTCTCTCTCTCTCTCTCTCTCTCTCTCTCTCTCTCTCTCTCTCTCTCTCTCTCTCTCTCTCTCTCTCTCTCTCACACACACACACACACACACACACACACACACACACACACACGAGATGTGCAGAGTTTTACTGGTAGCCATAAGAGGCTATAAGAGACCATAAGAAAATATAGCAGGTGACAACTAGTGTTCAGCAGGTCAACCCACCAGACAAATGACTTTCTCATGGGGAGCCCCACAGGACCATGGGGTGACTGAATGTGAATGACCAGTTGCTTCTGTCATTTCTTTCATGTGCCACTATATTTCTTCACTAAAAATAGCTGTGGAATCTCCCAATGCATTTTCCATGTAATATGTACATGTAATCTCATGATTACATCTCAATCTTATGGGCACTATCTATGGATAGTAAGAAAGATGACTTCTCATTAAGCTGTATAATTTTTATAAATAAAATATATTAGAACTTGATTCATAACTAGATCTATTGCTCCATATGGACTTAAGTTACTTAGAAGCCTATTCTCTGTAATTAGCTAAGCTGACAGGGATAATTGGATAGATGAGGTGTTTCTGTGGTTGGATTATGAGTTGGATTTTCCCAGATAAAAGGATGGATCTTCAGAGTGTGTTGTTGAATCAAAGTCCTCAGAGACAAAAGTGACCTGAATTGCTTTGCTAGCTTCCTCCACCAGGTCCAGGTGATAACAGGACTGGTAGAATTCCCTACTAAATTATTTAGCAATTAACACTCTGTGCAAACTTCTAAACTCTGTTTATGATATAAAACTCAAGCATCAACTAACTGGTATTATTTGGGTACCAAATAACAACTAATCAATTATCCAAGTCCTGAGAGAAATAGCTTTATATCCACTGCCAAGGAAAGTGCCAAGCACCATGTTTCCACCTGTGTGTTGTCATGGTAAATGGCTTTCCTACTTCTTGTGTACTCAAGAAATGTTATATGAACTTCAGATAGAGCTTTCATATCTTTTCTTATTATTACAAAGAGTCTTCCTTTATAAATGTGTCTATAGCCATGTTGATAGAGCAAGGATATTAGAGCTGAGAAGAATTAAAACTAGAGTCGAAGAAATTAGGACTTGGAAGGAATTAGAAACCAGTAGGAATTAAAACTTGTGTAGAATTGAAGCTGTGGAAGTAGAGTTGGAGCTATGGCAAAAGAATATAGGGAAGCAGCATGACCTGAACAGTGCAGCCTTCTTATTCCTACATAGACAGAAATTTACTTCTAAAGACCCTCAGATAACAAAAAGTTTCCTAAAGCTCCACTGCTGTGAAAGCATTCTTTTCTGCAGCCTTGGGTGCAGCCTGAGCTGGTTTCTCAGGCTGCAGTAGAGAATCTTGAATTTACAGCCACACACAGTGAAGAAGCCAGAGCTGGTAGTCACGCACACTGAGAGGCCCGGACTCACACTCACACAGAGAGACTACTAGGAACAATGGACTACTAGACCAACATGTCTACCTGTGTTTTGCTAGGAAAAAGATGCTTTATACCGGAAAAAGATGCTTTAACTTATAATACTATGCTCCTTTACCACACCCAAAATAACTTCCAAATGCACCAGAAGATTCAAGTACAACTTGAGTGAGGCCACGAAATAAGGCCCCACATGCTTAGTAATTCTGGGAGGAGACTAAAAGGGGTACATGGGTTTCTCTGTTGGTCTGAACTGCTTGATTCTCTTACTCCTTTAAATTGTAGGCTGTTAGCTGGACACAACCTATAGGACTCTGCTTCTCTCACCACTGACAGGAAGTTTGTGTTCAGGCCCATGACTTTACAATGGGAATTCACACACATATGTATTTTACTGTTTCAACATTTTATCTCAAAATTCCCAAAGCTCCAGATGTAGATGTCCAACTCTGTATCTGGCATCTCCCAGTTGATATCTAACACTTCAAACAGCATGTGATTCTTCCTGAAACTCCTACCTATTCATCCCAGTCTTCCTCACCTCAACACTATTCCCAATTCCAGAGGCCTAAATGAAACTTTAAGTATTATGTCTGATTTTTCCAAGGACCCTGGTTGGAAGGGGATTCTCTGCCTCCCTGGTTCCACAGTCACCACATAGGCTATGTTTATGACTCATTCTGGTGTCAATAGCCAGATTACAAAGCTATATGCAGTCTCTACCCGTCTACTCCGATACTCTTCTCTGTCCCTAAATATTGTTAGCTCTGTTTCAGAATATACAGTAAAGGGGCTGAAGAGATGGCACAGTCACTCGGACTACTTGCTGCTCTTGCAGAGAGCCTAAATTCAGTTTTCAGCACCTACATCAAACAGCTTACTACTACCTGTTTTTCAGTTCCATGCTTTATTCTGACCCCCACAGGAATGAGGTATATGGACATGTGCACATACATATCTTCAGGTACACACACGCACACACTACACACACATACATGAATAAAAATATTTTAAAAATATATTAAAATTATATTGTAATTTCAACTCCTCACTAAACTGAAGACACCATTAAGCCCTGTCAGACTTCATAAGACACAGCTCATTCAAGAGTACAGTCCTGTTTCTCTTCACTTTGAACTTTAACAGTCTGATCACCTCCAAATATTAAAACAGATCTTTGTGAAATGTAAATAATGGCACTCTTCCCCCAGCTCAATTCTTCTGATATTTTTCTACAAACTTAGACTCAAATATTGACCTTGACCAGTAGAATCCCCACGCTAAGCCTGACTCAGGCTTCTCCCCTGCTGCTCTCTGCTCTATCCAAACCACACTACCATTTTCTTTTCACTTTTGTTTTCTAAATCATGCCTGACTTTTTCTTTAAGTATTTAGTTTTTGAGGCTTGCTTTCCCAAATCCCCATTTCTATTCTATGTTCCTTCCCTTTCCTATGGTTGGTTACATTGATATCACTTCCTCATAGAGAAGTCTTCTAATTCTATGTACCCCAATCACTTTCCAAGTCCACGTGCTTTCTTTTTTGTTTGCTTTAGAGTGATCCTTGCACAATTATAGCTTTAAGAATAACTAACGTACTAAACTGTAAAACTCATGAGGTTAGAGACCCTAGCTTTCTTATTCAAGATTGCATCCCCATTGCCTAAAATAGTGTCCTCTGTAAGATTCTCAAAACATATTCAAGAGGTAAAGAATGGAATGGACAGTGTTTTATGACCTATAGACATTACACCCCCTGATTATTAAGATCTGTTTGGTTATACACATAGAAGTAAAAGAAGTCACTAATTTTCTATTTAATGACACACTCTAAGCTATTCCAATGTCCACAATTTGCATTCCAGACAGTAAGGTCTACATGGGATTTTATGAGTAAAAGACAGCTTTAAAAATTGGAGCAAAATAACTTCATCTCATCTCTCCATAGAAATCTTGATCACAGGTAAAGACACAAATGGAGGCTCTCTAGTTCAAAAATGTGCTGACTTTATTATCCTGATGTTTATGGATGACTTGAATGGGATCAAATGGTCAAACTCCTGAAGCTATAACCTAAATAAAGGTAACCTTTAACATACAAGGCAAGATACTGCAGATGTTTATTTTAAAATATCTGGAAAGGGCTAAAGTAAAGAATGACAACTTTCAGATTCTTTTTTGAATTTGAAGTTTTGTGGAAGCATTCTCCTAAGAGACAGGCTAAATAGCAGAATTGGGTTTGCTAAGGTTAGTCAAAGGTTGGTACTTTCCCTAAAAGTAGGAAGTACTGTTTTAGCTCAAGGTAGAATGATCAGAGACTGCCTAACTTGCAGCAAGCCACTTGGCCTCTCAACAGGAGAATGGAACCCTACCAATTAGTTTCACATGACATCTGTGAAGGGTGACTAATAAATTGTGAAGCACTCTGAAAATGTTAAGTACCATGGAGAGTCCTTGTAATTGCCAAATTGTCAATGGGTCACCATCCAAGCATTGTGAATACTTATTTCATTTTTCTTTTTAAGCTTCATTTTGTTTTAATTAATGAGTGGTAATTGTGTGAAGTACAAGATATAACATGAACAACACATTGTGTAATCTTTTAAAGCCTGTTTACCCCCAGCTCTTCTAATGTCAATCCATCTAAACGACGGGTGAGTGAGGGCTCTCTCCTATTCCCATTGCAGACAAAATGTGCTGCAGATGGTAAAGTTGCTTTTGTTCTTCCTAAAGTGGCCTGAATGTTCTTGAGGAATAGATCCTGAATAAACAGCCAACCTGTCTTTTATCAGTACACATGATTAAAGATAATGGGAAAAGAGGATATCAATACAAAGGGCTTGAAAAATACAGAATTCATTTATTTTCTACCAAGGTCTGCAAGTTTCTCATTCTTCTATAAAAAGCTCTCACTTAAGGAAAGATGAGAGATTGATTTCAGACCTCCCCTTCTAAGCCAGAAATAGCTTTCCTCATTCATTGATAAACACAAAACTAGAATTTCACTTGTCTTTGTAGGATTGTATGGTTTTTTTTTTTCAAAGCTGCCACACATGTGATATCTATTTTAATAATATGCCTCCTCCATGTTATTTCCTTAGCAGTCTCTCAAATGCAAGAACAGTCAGGACACATAATTAATATAATCAATCACTCACTAAAATGCAGCTACAATTGCTATGGATAAGTGTTTGAACATTTTCTTACTCAATTGGAGCATAACCTTACAAAGGCAGTTTGCCTTTTCAAGTCAAATGCAAGCAAGCATCTTGGTCCCTGAAACATTTTCCTCCCAAATATGACATTTCACACAAAAGGCTTTGCTGGTGTTCAACAATTCTCCAGTGCAATCAAAGAACAATTCAAATCCCAAAGCTGCAAACTTAGAGTAGATTTTGGGACAACAAGACAAATAGATTAAATTTAAAAAATCACTTACTGAAAAAAAGTATATGCATAATGAAGTGTTTATATTATTGCCTAAAACTTCATCTCTTCATAGATACAAACTTTTCTTTTAATAATATTATGAAGATGTAAGAGATCATCCAAAGCAACTTGTGAAAACTTATCTTAGTTTTGAAAGCATCTGGCAGAGTCAGAAAAATACTGCCAAACTCAAGTGAAGCCTATTTCCTATTCTATCAGCAAAGTTTTATTTAAAAGCAAATAAAATAAAACTTCGAGCATACTCATCATTTAAATATTCTCTTTACTGTATTTGTTATTTTTATGGCTTGATGACATGCATAAATAATTGCAACATATTTTTATGACAATAAAATTTAAAATATTTACTGACTAGACCTTTAGAAGCTTTCCCACTTCTGATAGATAAAGAAAAATTGAGGCACGGTAATGGAGATGACGGTGGTGGTGCATGTCTCTAATCACAGTGTTTGGTAGGCAGAGGGAAGTGAATCCCTATGAGTTCAAGGCCAGAAGAAGGAGGAAAAGAGGAAAAGGAAGAAAATGAGGAGAAACAGGGGGAGTAGCAGGAGGAGAAGGAGGAAGAAGCAGAGGCAGAGATTGGAATAGTGGGCAGTCTCTGGAACAGGCAAGATTTTTAAAAAGAAACTGATTAAACCAAGAGATGAGTAAAGTCAAATGTTCTTCCCTAAGAAACAATTTAATTTAAGAGCATAAATTTTCTTAATTCTTTAAAAAAAATAAGACTAATCAATATCAGACTAATTGCTACAGTAATAAGATCTCACAGCATATATCAAATCAGATACTCCATAAACTAGGTCCAGGCCTCCTGGTTAATCCCAAACATCCTAATGGAAGCTTTTTAACTTCAAGTGATGATAGTAGTACTGTTGTACAGATAAATTGCTTCATGAGAAATAAAAAACAAGTGTAAGCAAGTTGGAAGAACACTAGTCTGGTGCTAAGAAAAACAACTCTGTCAGACATAGTAATAAAGTATTAAATAATGTAACAATACAGAACTTTTCAAAAATAATTAATATCATTTAAGTTTATAAAGACAGATTCATCAATAGCCTTAAGCACTCAACATGAACTACTTAGATAAATGGAAAGATGTCTTACTATACTCCCATTCCTGGGTCTGATGGACTTTTATAAAGATCTTGAGCAAGACCCATGTTTAAGAGGTAACTCTTGAAGGCAGTAATCTTCCCAGGCCTTATTATCTATGCAACATTCAAAGATGAACATACTTACTTTCCCTACCAAGAGAATTCTCTGTAAGGACAACCAATTACTATGAGACCACGTGTCACACTTTTCCCCAGTGACCACTACAAGCCAGTCCTGAACAGACTGTCTCGAAAGACCTTTACAACTGCTGGGAAACCCTTAACTAGCACCTAGTGACAAAACTATGGAAGGTTCATGGGCTAAAGATCACATATTAAAATATGATTGGGTAGAACAAAGGGGAGCAGAAAGTAAATGAGGCTTCTCTCCCACCCCCCCAAAAAATAACGCACATTTAGGCACAAAGTTGCTAAATATCTCTTTGTTTAAAACCCTTTTTATAAAGATAGCATTGAAATCCTCACTGGAACTTCTGTTCAGTTTGGCACTCAGTCCTTGTGAAGCATCACAAATGAGAAATCACCTTTGTGCATGTGTGCACGTGTACACACACACACACACACACACACACACACACACACACATACACACACACCCCCACCACCACCACCACCACCAGTTGAATGTGAACAAATTTACTGGATCCCACTTCTTTAGTTATGAATATTAAATTCCCTTGATTAATAAATAAATAAATGCTTAAATAATTATTTTTTTCTCTTCAACATGAAGACACACCCAGCGTGGGATCAGAAACAGATGATATGTCTTGGCTTCTTTCTCACAGCCAGTGAATATGTCAGTCCAAAATGGCTCCCATCTGGTTTTAAATTTACTAGTTTTAAATTTACTAGTTACTTTGTTATCTGTCAAAAACTAGAATTCTTGCCTTGAACAGTGTGTGCAGCAAATAGGAGACATCAGAGGTCATGAAAAGATCAAACTAAATTCCTCCATTTGCCATCTTACATTTAGCCAAATATATATTTCTTCTGTAAATTGCAGATTTTCAGTTAAAATCTTTTTTTTTTTTTGAGAATACTAACTACATAAACTTGTAGTTAAACTATGGGTTTCAGGCAATCTCGATGTTAGCTACTTTTGTAATTTATTTTTTTCTTTAAAAAAGTTGTCTCTATGCCACTGAACTCTAAATAGAATGGGTTTTATTGTTGTTGTTTTGTTTAGGACATGGATATGGCTTTATTCACAGGGGCTTCGGGTAAACAGCTCTCTCTATAAGACATCAGCAATGAAATTTCTCCTACAATGAAATTGCTACCTACTATTTTGAGAAATCAACTTAAATTTTAAAGAAGCAGAAATTCTGAAAGAGGGTTTCATTATTTGAAAGTCTTGATCCAAGACTATTAAAATCACCAATTACTGAGATGAGACAACTTTTATGAGATCTTACGAAGTTTGAAGGATTAAGATCTCACAGAGGGAAGAATCAGATCCAGTAAGCAGGCATGGATCAAAATTAGCATCATTCTCTTGGCTGGCACATACATTGCCTAAAATCCCAGGTGAAAACTGAATTCATGGGTCTGGGCCTGTCATAAATCAAAACCCAAGTAAGACTAAGGGATTTCTTCAGTTCAGAGAAGGCTAAAACATTTGAGAACATCATCAAAATGGTTCCTTGGAGCAAGCAAGAGAAATCTACATCAGGATCTGGGCAGAGTGTTAGAGGCCAAACTCTAGAAACCCATCTAACTAGCCTGAGACCGTAGTCGGAAATCTGGAGACTTGACAGGGGAAGAGCTACAGCTATAAGCCAACTTACAGCCAGCCACTGGAGAGTCCTGTTACCATCTGGGACCCTAATTTAGTGTCCTATAGCCTGAGGAACACTTATGCAGCACTTAAAAATGTGGGAGTTGTTTTAAAAGTATCCCCTACTTATCAATGTAGAAATGCTTCATAAAATTTTCTATTATGTATATTTAATAAAATCAGTCTGAGAACAGAATCACCCACAGTCAAGCCTGGAAGGTCAGAGAGTGGTGACCTATACCTTTAATCCCAGCACTCTGGAGACAGAGATCTTTCTGGATTTCTGTGAGCTACCACTGTTAGTGATGTGGGACATCTTTCTGTACACTCCAAATTCCACTGCTTAATGAAGAGGCTGTTTTGGCCTATGGCAAGGCAGATTGAAGGCAAGTAAGAAATCCAGGTATAGATAAAGGAGAAGGGCAGTGTTGAAGAGACTCATCTAGCCACTCAAGAAGCAAGATATAAAAGTACAGATAAGCCACAAGCCATGAGGCAATATATAGATTCATAAGAATAGATTGAGGTAAGTTGTAAGGGCTCGTAGGTAATGAGCCTGAGCTACAGGCCAAACAGTTCATAATTAATATTAGCTGCTGAGTAATTATAAGAGGATGCAGGAAAAGATTCCTCTGGATGGCCACACAGGCTCAGACCCTCCAGAAATAACTGGCTACAGTGAACAATTCGAGAACCCTTAAATTGTTTGATTAGTTAAGGAAAAACTCAAGTAAAGTTGTCACTTATCTAAGATGGACTTTATATCCTGATTCTGGAAGCACCTTTAATCAGTGGCAAATGCTCACATTGACTTAAAGATGCTAACATAGAAGGCCAAGTGTGCACATACTCTAATCTGTGAGAGCTACACTGATTACTGTCCCATACTGTACCTCCTACTGTCTTTGTCTCATCCTCTATGTGGACCACTTGATCTACAGAGAGGCTGAAAACACTGCGATTTTGAAGCTTAGCTTTATGGTATAGACCCAATAAATTAGAACTCTTGAAAATGTTTTCTTCCTTTGCCCACTCCTCTTTATGAGTGTCACAGTTCAGCTGACTTTGATTTATGTCTAGTTTCTCTTCAGTTTCTCTCGTCAACCTGGCAACACCACAAAGAATAAAATAAAGCTAATGTATGATATCTTGTGCCTCTGACTTATCCTTTTCATAGTAATTTGTCTTAGCTGACAACTCAATGCTGAAAATTTATAGTATATTAAATATTACTTTTTGTTTGACTATAAAGTAGGGGTAGATAAAGCTGGTCTCCTTATATTTGTGCTGCCTGCATTCTCTTTTGTCCCAGTTTGTTAAATTCCTCTATCAAATATCACATCTCTTTTTAGACATGCAATATTGTATTTTTATACAAGCAAGAGATAATGTCCTAAACTGAAGTGATATCATTTGCAAGATTTATTTTTATTTCTCTCTGTGTCTCTGTGTCTGTCTGTCTCTCTCTCTGTCTCTGTATCTCTCTCCCTCCCTCCGTGTGTGTGTGTGTGTGTGTGTGTGTGTTACCTTCTATGTATTTATGCAATTATCTGTACAGGTACTCACAGAAGCTAGAAGAAGACATCCAACCCTTTGAAGCTAGAATTATGGGCAGCTGTAAAAACTAACCAGAGTAGGTGCTGGGAACTGAACTGAAGTCTTCCAGAAAAAAAAAAAAAAGGAAAAATATTCTTAACAACTGAGGCATCTCTCCAGCCCCTGTGCCAACGTTTAAGGAATTTTCTCTCAACCAGCAATTGCTAATTTTGTTGACTTTATTGAATTACAGAGTACTTTTGGAAAAACAGCTGAATGTCTCTGATAATACTTGCAATCAATCGTACATGTCATAAAAAAGTCCTCATATTCCCTGGCCAGGGCCTGCCACAAATGCTGTCCTAATAGCTAACCTTTTCTCATTGCAAGCTGCTCCTCACCAAAGCATAGCCCCAATGCATAGAACAGTCTTTACTTTTAAAGACTATTTTTAATTCCATGGCTTTAAAACTTGATACCTTTCAATGATATTTATTATACTGGTTTCAGTGGTATATACAGAGCCAGGCTTTTAATTATACATGCTCAGGACATACAGATCTGAAAGAAACAATGCCTAGAAATGAATAAGTGAGGCATTTGTGCCTAACCAAAAACCCACAACCATTCATTCTAATTCCTTTATTTTCCAATACGTATATCATTAAGGAAAACTAGGGACTTGATGTTCATTATGTAAAATTTCAAGTTAAAATTAGGAAGTTTATATTTGAAACATACATGCATCCCTCAAAATACATGTATATTAAATATCTGCATGCATATTTAATGTAACTTGCACTTCAAACATAAATTCCTATGCTGATATTATTTAAATAGTTTTAATAGATACTTGGTGAAATTTTATTAACTTTAGGTTAGATAACCCACAGTGATAGAAAAACACATTTATAAATAAAAAGCTCAAAACAAATTTTTAAAGTTTTAAGGGATTTTAAGACATAAATCTCTCTCTCTCTCTCTCACACACACACACCCCTATTTTGTTATATATTATATTTTAACTGCCTTTGATAGAGTCATAAAGTAACAGAGCTTGCTAGAATCCCCACACTGCCTATGACAATCCTCTTGTATAGGTAAGAAATATAAAGCTTGGGGACTTTTTTTTAGGAATGTTCCCAAGTCTACAAGCCACATAAGAGTAGACATAATCTCAGACCAGATTCTCATAGATCTATGTCCAGTGTTCTTCCTGGTATGTCACAGTGTCTTTTAATTATTTGATTAACTCTGAATCCAAAGTCATCAAGTAAAGCTTCTTAAATATTACTGAATTATGCTTTTACTACACAATAGCAGCTTTTAAGAATAATTTAAGGAATTCTCAAATCACTTAAAATTTTATCTACGTAATAATCTTATTTTATTAAAGAAAATAATTTTCCCATATTATTTTATTGTACATGATATAGTTAAGTGTAGATGATGTAGATATTTCCTATTTGGATTTATGTTTGTCTGTCTTATATAAAAAGGACATGTAGGTGATTACCAACTATTAAGTGGCAACATCCTTAATTTTCAATTGGCTACATTTCATGAGGAATGTTTCCTTTCCTTGGGCTACAGTGAGAAATAATATGGAAACACAAGATTTTACAAAAAATGGCTTGAATCCCATTATAGAAATATCGGAACCAGAAAAAAGAAGACAGCTTGATATATACACCTCTACCCTCGTCACAGAGGAAGTGACCTATATCTGGAAATGAAAACCCAGTGAGCCTGAGCCCAATCCAGAAGTCATAGCTTATTTATAAGTCTCTAGAAAGTCAATGTTTTTTAATGAATTACTGTTTTGATACCCAAATCCCAATAATATTTAAACTGAATTGAAATAATTCCAAAATCAAACATAAAACTCTGTCCTCCACTTTCAAGACAAGAGCTAGCTAGCTACTTAATCCTGTGAGAGATGACTGATTCCTATGTAACTTCGTTGTTTTGCTTTTCTTTGGGCACCTTAGGAGAGGACAAGAGGAAGAAGCCACACTCCTAGTACAGAGCACATTAGTGTCCCCCTGGCACCATCTCTTACTTTTTCTAGTCTTGGCTACTTCTTATTCAAATATCTGTAATTCGAGCTGTTGTGTCTACAGAAATATCTGATAGTCAATAAGTCATAATTTTTGCTCAATTCATTCAAGAATGTCTATCACAAATCTAAAAATCTGAATACGCCCCACTGATAGAATTATTAATGTATATGTATATATACATATATGTATATAATGTATACACATATATAATGCATATGTATATAATTATTAATTGTATATGTTAAAAGATACTAAGTATGAATTGTTGGTAATATGGTCCCTCATAACTTAGTACCTGGTAAATGCAATAATTTTATCAGTAAATACAGTGAACAACATAACTATGTGCTTAGTACACACGTCTATTTTAGCTACAATCACCCCTTAGTATAACAACATCTGGTCATGAGTCAGATTCCTAAGCAAGAGCCTTTAAAAATGAGAAGATCTCATTAGAGTGCAATATATCTTGACATTTTGAACACTTTTACATTGCTTTGAACTTTTCTCACTATAGATTTGACTCATTCACATTTTTCCTGCTAAGCACTAGTTCAATTCTCCATTTAGTTCAGTTTCTTAGCACAGCATTCACCACCTTAAGTATTTGCTGCCTGTAACTACACATGCCTCCTTTCCAACATTCCCACACTGGTGTAGTCCTCATTTGTCCTTGAGGTTCTACTGAACTTCATGTAGACTATTCCTTTTTGTTAATTATGTGAATTATTTATCTCCTCCCCAATATGATGCCCAAAGTAGTCAGTTTTTAGTGGATTAACTAATTTCACTCTCTGTGATATATAGCTTTTATCATGCTGTGTCTGTGTGGCATACTGGGACTGCTATTCATAAAAATTAAAGAACCTCTACCAATTATGCTGCAAAATGCCAGAGTAGAAGCTTCAATTCAAACAGCAGCCAAAAAAACATCATCACTTGCTTTAAGTATTCCAGAAAGGCTTACATTGTGATGGGGGGGGGGGGATCCCTACCAAAAGTAATTTCTACCCAAAACATGGCCTGTACATTCCTACAAGATTCAAAAGTATTGGCAAATAATATAGTCAAAACTGTGACAAGGAAAAAGAGACAAAAACAACATATAATAATCTCTAACACAGAAAAAGAAAGGTAACAAGGTCTGCATCTGTCAGGGTTTCCTGCCACCTCTGTCCGAGCACTGGGAGAGCTGAAGGAGCTGTTCTGAGATGTGAGGCTGGACTGATATTGTGTTGCCATGGAAGTAAGAGGCACAATTTCCTTTGCTCCCTGTGCACCTTTCCTGGCATTTCTGGCAATCGTAACAGTTCTTTTCCTTTGTTTAGAAACAGCCCTGATTCCTTCTCAGGGCTCTGAAAGACTGCATTGTGAGGCTACATTATGATCAAATTACACTAGAGGGTAAAATTTCATTCCCAGTCCTAAAATTAGATTCTTCTGTGTGCTTTAGCACAACAGAAATAGCCATGCTTGCTGAAAGGGGCCTACGTGGTGGAACTCCCAGAGCCCAGACTGCCAGGCAGGGCTGCTGAAGTGCTTGTCCTGGTGCTGGAACCCAGCTCCCAAGAGGTGGGCAGGTACATGTGTGACACAGAGTATGCAAAGTGCTTGCCAAGCAGATGTCGGTGCCATTTGATCAAAGGGAACAGATTTCCCGATAGGACTTGGAACAAAAGCATTGAATTGGCATTAGACCTACCACAAACTGCTTCAGTTTTAGCACTCATTGTGATGTAAAATTTGGTCGATACAGAGTAGGTAAGGATAATTCTTCCAAAAAATAAAAGATGATAGATTACCTCAGCATATATACAGATAGCAATGGAAGCCCTCAAAAGCCAGCACCAGTTTACACTAACGCTGTCACCGAAGGGCACCAGCCATTTAAAGATATCTTCTGGGTGAAGAGAATTTTTTCACTGTGGTCCAGCACATAAACAGGTGTGAAGGCGTTAATAAACTCCCATGAGCATCAAGCCAACAATGATGGAATGAGCAGAGTAATGGAAATGAGGCTTGGATTGGGGGTTAGCCAATTAATTTCAATTTGAGCAGCACCACTGTGACTCTGCTCATGGAGCCCTTCAGTCCCACGAACAGAAAGCCTCCCTGGCCACACTGTTATGAGTAAATTTTCTATGCACACTTGTGATTGTATAATACGACTTTATGATTCTTGAGTACTTTGGAAATGTTTCAGAGAGATAACTACTGTAAAATGCAGAATTTCTCATATTTGTGATGTTGCTTTTACAAAAACTGAAAATCTTTCTTATGAGAAGAATGGGTGAGACAATAAGAATCTATATATAAAAGATGATAAATTTAGTGTGTTATCATACTGATTTATATTAATAGTATGAACTGATTGTTATAAGGACAACATACATCTATCTATCTTGGCCCGAGTCCTTTCTTAACTAACTGTCTAGACAAATTCCCCAATCTCTATGAACTTGATACGCTATTTTTAAAATGCGAGTTCTCTTAAAGGAAGAGTTTCTATTCAGTTCTGAGAATCTATGACCCTAAATTAAAAAAAAAAAATCTTGCATTTATACATGAATTTCTATCAAAACATGTTATGCTTTTTATTTTGATATAAAATTTCTTAAACAATTATAACTTGATACCACATTGCATCTATTATTTATAAATGCCATTTATACCATAGTGAGTGGTTCTATATTTTTTGATTAGGCCAACAAAATTGTATAAATATCATCTACATTTTCTTAGATAACATGCAGTTTTCATTGATGGGTCATATTACATTCAGTACACATGTAGGAAGCTCAAAGATGAGTTTGAACAGCTTTGGTATTACATGGAAGCTAGAGATGATGCATAATCCTTTGGGTATATTTTTAATGTGGCCTTAATAAAACTGTTCACATTAGTGCTCAAGAACAAATACCTTAAGTTTGGGTAGCCTTTGCTGTTATGGTACCAGTCTTTTTTAAAGGCAATTTCTTTTTAAATAAAGTATCTAACAATAATATTTCATTTTTGCAGTAAAGTAAAATGATTATTCCTTCAGATATCATTGAAAAGTGCCCATAAACATGATTTAAAGTACAGCTCCATAATTTTGGCAAGGTACTCTTATGACCACAATGGTGCAAGAAGGTCTTCTTCCCCTGGACACCCTGCTGCACAGCAGATGCCAGGCTCCCACCCACTTCCTATGGGAAACTCTCCACCACCAACTAGAAACAACTCGGCTATGTCCAGCTTCTTGCACTGTTCTCTTCGGTCACCCCTTCATTGTGGGACCTGATAGCTTTGTACTGCTAAATGTTATGAACTCAGGTCTTTATTTATACCTTCTCTCCAAATTGTAAAAGATAGAACCTTGTTGGTGAATAGATCAACAAATGAACAGATCAACCTTATACAGTTGGGACTTTGCTAGTTATAAACTGTTTAACATAGACGATAAGTGTGGGGGTTTAAGAAGGAGATTTCTTCTTCTCTAACTGCCATAAATAATTAGGCTAAACTCTCAACAATCAGAGTGAACCTGGGTATAGCCTCAAAGGAATCTTACATACTTAAGATTCCAATTAGAAGCTACATTCTTATTTCCATTAATCCAAAGACAAATGGGCACTCTTTAATAAACTCAGGAATAAAAGATACCTTCTAATCAAGGCACAGTGAGAAAGCTCTTATTATTTAAAATCAAGTGTTTGAACAGTGAAACTAAGTTATGCAGGAATGTCAGCAGGTAGCATTGGATTGACCTTGCACATCAGCTAAAATCATGCAAGTACAAAGAGTTCCTATGGGGGTCACCTAACATTATTTGCAATCACACCCAAAACAAGCTGTACTTGCCTTCCTGCCATCCAGCCCAAGTCTCAATCTTTTCAGTGAATGAACACCTTTACAGAATTCTCAGTACTTGGGATCAACTAATAGTGCTCCATAATAGTTTCTCACCTTTATGTGTGTGGTGTGTGTGTGTGTGTGTGTGTGTGTGTGTGTGTGTGTGTGTGTGTGTATGTGTGTGTATGTGTGTGTATGTGTGTGTATGTGTGTGGTGTGTGGGTGTGTATATGTGTATGTGTGTCAGTGTGTATGTGTGTGTGTCAGTGTGTGTGTGTGTCAGTGTGTTGTGTGTGTGTGTGTCAGCTTGTGCTTACAGGGTCAGTTAAACCAGCAGTTTTGTCACGTGACCATCTTAGCTATACATGAAAGAGATACTCAAAAGTTAATAGCTTAAAGCATTGGGAACTGACAATCATCTTATTCTTGGCATACATTTTAAATAATGTATGTTGTTTGAAAGTGATATGGAAATATGTTTAATTAGGAATGAAAAGCTGTTTTCCAACTTTAATATCTAGAATTTGATGTGGTATGACTGTTTTCTTTTATGATGTTACATATAAGAAATATATTGCTTATGTCAACATCATAGGTTTAATGAAACTTGACCTTCCCTGCATATTTTTAGGGGAATAAACCAAAACAAAGACTCCTCTTGATGGTAAAATTTCAATGTATTTAAAAGCATTATAATTGGACACTTTGTCCAACATTTTGACATGAGGGATCATGAAATATCTCCCTCTAATATGCAATCTATATATTTAAGTATTCACATACTCCAGGCATATCCAGGAATGCTTGCTTTCTTTTAAGAGTCCTATAGTTATTTTTACAAATGTAAAAACATTTTATTACATTTATGATTTAATTTATTGCATTTGTATGTGTGCACATACAACAGTATATGTGAGGTTCATAGGACAACCAGCAGAAGTGAGGTCTCTCTTCACACCAATGTGAGAACCTAGCAATCAAACTCAGGCCTCAGGCCTAGAAGTGTGTACCTGTATTGACAGTATTGTGCCTCCAGCCTCACATTAAAAAACAAAATCATCATTTTCTAATCAACTGTATTTTCTAACAAGGTGGCACATGCAGTAGCATTTTGGTGTCTGAGATGAGGCCCAGTCCCTGATAACAGAGAAACACAAGTATATTGTTTTCCATTCCTTTTTTTCCTTTCATATTTACTGTTGCCTGAAATATGGTAAGCATAAGAAGCCATGTTCTTAAAAAGTCTTTATAACAGGGGAGTTCACTGTTATCAGTTAAGGATTCTAGTGCAGTCATACTATAAATACAACATAAAAGGAAACATTCAGAAAGAAGCAGGATAGTAAGGAAGAGCATAAAGAAATATATATCAATATCTTATTTTACAATACAAACAGCCTCTTCTGGTATGATAAATTTGAGTTCGGGTGGAGTCTGAGAATAAAGAGGTTTGCTTCATTAATCCCATGATATCTAGGGATAAATTGGCCAATGAAAGAGAAAGAAAAGCATTTTCATCTGCAGGACACAACAGTCCAATCATCACAATGGAACAATAATGGTTTAAAGGCAATGCCAAATTATTAGACCCAAAAAGTCTTTCAAAGGTGCCTCTGCCTTCAGGTTTAAACAGCTTGTCTTTGAACATAATATGTTTGTCTGCTTTATTTAAAATATCACTTTCTGATTACCTGAGGAACAGTTTTTCCTTGGTCACTTAAAATGAAAATGGTCACAGAAGGTGGACAGAACTCAGGGGATCTGTTGCTTAGAAACCTCTTATAAGATGTTTAAATGTATTATTACCCTCTTGTCACACAATGAACTATTCTACAACATGTGGGTTTGTTGAATTTCTCAGGAAAATATTTTTTGAAAACCACCACTTCACAAAAAAGTCATATTTTCACTAATTTAACAGCTACAGAAGCAATTATTTAAGTGAAATATATGATGTGTCATTCAATATCCTAGGGAAAAAAAATGCAACTTTCCACTCAACAGGAATAGATAAGGAAGTCCCAAAGTAAACATTGCTAATTATTTTGTTACACTAAAAAAGTTCAATTTCATCAAAGAATTCTAGAAAGCACTAGTTTAAAGTGTGAACTTTGAACCAACAAGCTTACTTAACTCATAAATTAGCAAATTTCCACTTTAAATGAGTCCCTTCCCTTTATCCACCACCTCACACCTATGATGCAGTGGGTAGTACTAGAAGTGTTGTTCTCTCCCATGCTTTAAGTTACTTCACACTCTATTGACATTCACATCCTTTAGTGAACCACTCAGAAATCTGGGTAGGATGATGGCCATCATGGAATGTCACCAAGGTCTACATGAAGAATGGCTACTTACAACAATATTTCTATCATTCTAGAAAAAGCATGTAATTGAGACTTTAAATTTAAATAAAAGGCTACAACTCAAATGACATGGGCTAGTGCTTCCGTAAGTCACCCACCTGGGGCAGCATGCGATTTTCCTCTTCCAGCTGTCTGACTCTGGCCTCCAGCTGCCTAACATAGGACAAGGTTGATTCTAAAATTAAAAAGAAAGAACTCACATTACACACAACGCCTTGTTTGCTGTACTGTTGAGGATATTTTTGGTTGGTTATTAATATGAGTCAAGTGACTACTTAGTCTGTTCTTTAGAAAAGAAAGAAAATTCTTTCCAGAAAAACATTTACACTATATAGTTTTAAGCACTGTACAATGTTGATTAGTATTCAAAAGATGCAAATGAGGAGGCTGAGCTTTTTCAGACCAGGTGGGACTCAGAACTTTTGGGATTTCTCTTCACATACTTTTTACTTGTTCCTTACACCAGACATACTTGTAATGTGATCTGTAACCAAAATTGACCACAAGGTTTTATTAACGTTTTAAACTAGAATGAGTGTCAAATATAAAGTTCTTTTTACCTTCCCAACATTACATTTCTGTAATTTAGAAACTATTCATATAAGTGCTAAATATTTAAATCAAGATTGTATGTTTCCTTTGACTTTGGCTGAGTCCAAGGACCATGATTTGTTTCTTTTTGACTGTGTTGTTTCTTTTTTGTCTGGGTCTCTCCCCTTCAATCTTTGAGTAAACTAAAGGCAATACAATTTCAATTGATACTTGTTTAAAATTTTTCAAAGTTCAGATGCTGAACACTCAGAATGTTACTATGTTCCATTCTGTTCATACACAAACCCTGCATTTTACAGCATTTTGGCATAAGGAAGGTCACAGACAAAGGAAAGTAGAGTTTCATTCTGGGGGACAGAGTGCCTGACAGTAACTCTTCACTCCAGTGACTCATACAGCAGTGCATGTCTGACATTATGGGGAGGCAGTCCTCCTGACACCTGCCTCCATATCTTAACACTGAAGCAGTGACTGCCCTCAGGTCTGCATGATCTGGAGTCTCAGAAACACACAAGAGAAGCAAATGATGAAATTGAAGCATTTTTAACAGGCAATGCTGGGAGTCCCAGTCAGTGGAGCTTTAGCTACTTATGCCTTAATGCTGTGATCTGAAATTTATTAGTTTTATCTAGGAATTGTTCAAATGAACTCATTTCCTTCTTGAGCTTCAAAAAGTTGTCATCTTATAGAAGCATATAAAATTCATATATATTCATAAATAAAACAAGCTCACTTCATTTAAACATAGCATGTCTATGCTCACAAGATCTGTAGAAAAATCTATCCTTGATATCATTAACATAGACACACACTGACCTAGAGATACTCTACAAATAAGCGGGTGGAAACACAGGAGAAACTGAAGACATTTGCTAGAAATGTGCTCTCACCACACCGTAATGGAATGTGAAAGCCATGCTCTGTGGACTTTCCTCGAAGACAAAGGAGAGGACACTGCATAAAGCAATGGCAAGATTACAGACCTGACTCTGTCTTATTGAGCAGATCAAGATGCAAGAGGAGCAGCTGATTCACACAGTTCTGCAAATGCAGCTTTCTCCTCAAGGAAAACAACGTCCTGATAAGGATCTTCCAAATTAGCAATAATCAGTCACATTCGACTTAAGGCATGGAAAACTAGATTATTTTCTCCATTTTCACACTGTACAGCTTAGCTCGCCCCACTTTTTTTTCTTGTACTGCACTATCTCTGAGGCCATGAAACTTAAAAGCAGTGGAGCAGTGTCTGTGAAAATGAATTCTATGGAGACTGGAAAATGCTACCTAAAGGAATTTGCTTCAATCCAGTGATTATCTCCAATCACTTTAATATATTTATCTTCTGTTGTTAATTCATTCTTTTGAAAATAGTTTTGTCATACAGTATATTCTGATCATGGTTTCTCTGCCCCAGTTCTTCCCAAATCATCCCTATCTCCCAACTTACCCAACTTCATCCTCTTTCTTTTTCTCTTTCTAGAAAACAAACATAGCTCATGGTTTCCTTAACTCTTGATTTCATGGAAAGCATCACATATATGTACGCAAAGGGTCAGGTATAAAGAGATGGGAAGAGCTTTTAAACGGTAAAATACATTTTATAAATCATGTTACAATGAAAACAAAGAGATAAGTTTTGAGCTCATCTCTTCTGTTAGAATCTCATCTACAAAATTAGAATCTTTTCTATAAGAAGATTATGTGATTGCTTTGTGTTCATCACTGTTCTGGGAAGAAGTCTAAGATATTAGATACTCCTTACAATACAAATTTCCTTTTTGATTTCAAGCTGGTGTGGTGTCTTGGACCCAGAAGTCCTGTTAACTGCTTACCTTCTCATACAATTCTTAACAACCAATAACTAGGGCTGGAGAGATGGCTAAGAGGTTAAGAGCACTGGCTGTTCTTCCAGAGACCCTGAGTTCAATTCCCAGAAACCACAGGGTGGCTCACAACCATCTATGAGATCTAGTACCCTCTCCTGGTATGCAGGAAGAATACTGCATACATAATAAATAAATCTTAAACAAACAAACAAAAAACAACCACTAACTATCCCACATCGGGGGGAAAAAAGTCTCCTATAGGGAAAAAAGTGATCTCATGGGAAACTAAAGTACTCATGCTATTGTGCACTCCACAACTTCACAATAGGGATAGGCATAGTTGTCTGGATTATTCCATCATATCAGTTTTTTGGGTTTCTATAACAAGAGCCATTGAAAAGACTATCCAATTCTCCAACTATGCCATCAACTAAAATTACTATGTGTTTTGTTAATCCCTTCAAATTACAAAGTTTATTTGTTTCTAAACCATAGATTATCCAAGTTTGACTACTAGTAGTTAATGAGTTGGGATACAAAATATATGAACTTGTTTTAAAAAAAATCAATCAATAGGATAACATATATGAAAGCCTGTGGCTTTAAAAGTTCCATTACGGGCTACACTGTAGTCTCAACTGACTGCAAATAAACTGATAGAGTCATGTATGGCTAGAAAAGAGCAACCCCATCCTCCATCAGAATTTACTCTCTCTGCTACGGCTCTTACCCTCTGCCTTTTCTTTCCCCCATTTTCAGTGGTGACATCTATAAAATAAGCCCATCTCTCACTCATTACAAGGAACATAAAAAAACTGAGAGAATTTTTCAACAAACATGAGCAGTCTTTCTACCAGAAAGTAATTACCACAAAATGCCTGTTACTTTATACCAGTGACTAAAAGCCTCATAAGACTGAGATGTCGGGAAGCCATTTCAGTTTTTACAGTGAGGTTCCAAAAGATCACAAGACAAACACATTACTAAAGTGTGTGAGGGAAAGAGAAACAGACAAAAAGAGACAGAGAGAGCATGCATGTGTGTTATAAATAATGAAGGGCCTTATCTCTAAGAAATATCCGACTAGCTGAAGAGAAAATCGAAATTCATATGGCAATAAGAGACTTAGCACTGAGACACAGGAATAAAGCAATCCACGTTGACTTCTAAGCATTCTCTGAAAAGAGAAGCTTGAACTTAAGGATGGACAACCAGAGCTGAGACATCCAAGCACATGTGGAGCCACAGCAAGACAGTCTGTCAGCCTGTCAGAGACAAGAAAGAGAAGCAACCACACAACAGCACATAAAGGAAGGAGCCAAGTGGCTACTGGAGCAATGTCTATAGAGACAGATCTGAAGAAACATTCTCAACCACGCAACACTTGATGATTTACTTTTTACTGTCCTGAAAGTTCTTATTTCTCTTTTTATTCTGGGATATTTATGGTCACTTGGGTTTTTAAAAAGTTAGGCAAAAAAAATTTAAAATGGACTTAATACTTTAATGACATACTCAAGATACTCAAGCAGAAGCAATTTCTCTCCAAATACCTCACTGCTCCTGAACCTTCATGCAAAAGTTTATAGGATTTTTTTCCTAATAAGTGTCCAAAACATATGCAAACTAATGCATTGTCCCACACCAGTAATCACAGCTCTTTAGAGATTGCTACAAGCTCAGGTCACTCTGAGCTACACAGCAAGTACCAAGCCATCAAAGATATCAAAGATCCTCACTCTCAAAACAAAACAGAATAAAATTGAGAAAACAGAAGAAATGTGTGTAAGAATCAACTATACATATATACATATATACATATATATATATATATTCATTTTTGTTAGGTTTTTTAAAAATTTTATGTATATGGGTATGCATATTTGTGTACACGTATATCTGTGCACCATGTGTGTGCAGTGCCTCTGAAGGCAAGAAGAGGGCATTAGAGTTAGAGATGGTTGTGAACTGCTATGTAGGTTCTGGGAATTGAGCCTGGAGTAGCTAGTGGTCTTAATCACAGAGCCAGCTCTACAGCCCTAAGTTACATATTTTTTAAATGTTTCCAATGGTTAGACAGAATGCATTACTTGTTTTGCAATCCAGTTCCTCAACTCTCAGGACATTTTCCAAATGATCTACACTGCAGTGCTTGGTCTTTAGAAGTTATTATGTGAACCCTATAACCGAACACATTTTAAAAAACTGTGTGTCATTATAAAGGTGCCAGAGTAACCCTTATCTCAAGCTTCTCATCATGTACTTATGTCAGTCTTTACACAGGTGGCTAAGTACTGTTTCTGCTTTTAACTGATTAAAATTATCCATGAAGGACACAACTTTATAATAATCTGATATTTTCATTATCCTTGACATAATTTGGACTTTCCTTAAACATATTCACATAAAGAACTGCCATGTCGTTCTCTGCCAGCTGGAAAGCATGGTGATACAAACTCAGAACCATCTCTACCTCTTTGGTTTCTTAAGAAAGCAGCTGTTTCTGCCCCTAGGGAGACACATTTCCCAAATCCCTCATGAATCACTCTATTGTAGACAGTTTATCATTGGAGTGTAAACTATGGTTTGCTTGACTTCTGAGTGGTTTTGATTACATAAAGTACAGTCACATCTTCAAACCTTTAGGAGCTCAAGCATGGCCCAGAGCATTATTAGAAGCATGAAAAGAAGATGGGAACAAAATGTTGACTCCGTTGGCCACAGGTTTGTGTACAGTTTCTCACTCAGGCGGGAGGATGGGAAGAGATGATGGAGGAAACTGTTCAAATGCTTATCCTTTCCAACATTCTGTTCTCACTGGCCTGAAATTGAGAAGTGGTGCTTTGTTTTGCTTTGAAGAGATGACAGGGGAAAACCACCTCCTGGATGGGACCAGTACTCCTATAACAGGGAAGTTTGCCTGTGAACCCCATTTTGTCATTTAGTCAAGGACGTAGCAGCAAGCAGGTCCTCACCAGGCACTGGACCCTCCATTGTGGTCTCTAGAATTGTGACACAGTAAATTAGATCCACTTGGTATAGGAAAGTCTGCTGCTCGGTAGGAGCAGCATGGACCAAACTACTAAGAATCTCAGCTAGAGTCCAGTTTATAGACCACCTCCTCAGCAAACCCCAAGCTACAGAGTTTAACTGAGTTCCACGTCAATCCCACTAGTCAAAGGCTTTTTCATATTCCTATGGAAATTACTTTAGAACTGACAAAAGATAGGTTTCTCTTTTGTCCTCTGGAAACAAAGGTCTGTCTTCTATTGAGATTTTATATTAGCTACGGAAATATAAGTGATTAAAAGTTTCACTATAATTTAATGCTCTTCTTATTTTTAAAAAGTCTTGTAAGAATTAGATTTGTCTAGATAGGCCATTCAGACAATCCTATTGGCAGATAGTCTTTACGGTCATAAAACAAATGGCCTCAACCACCCCCTAAAATTGGAACTTCAATTCCTCGAAATAAATAGAAAGTAGAATTGGATTTGTTTATGAGCACCACATTCAGGATAATTCTGCTCTCCAGAGTCCTGGCAGCTAGTTAGAGAGCCAAGGGAGTTGCTTTCTGTGGAAGCCAGTTCAGTCTCTATGTTAGCCAGAAGAGTCCCCTCCTCATTCCACTGCCTAGTCAAATGTTCCTATTAATTAGCAAAATGGAAAGTAGCTGTCAAGTAATTAGAACCACCTGAGATTAGAACAAACTTCTTTGTACATATACATGTAGAGCACATTGTCACCGGTGTTCAGAGACAACTCCGGAAAATGTTGCAAGTATTTTGTGAGTGGTGCCTGGATGGCACCTTTGACTTTGCAGGTCAATATTTCTACATTTAAATTTTCCTCCCTCTATGTCCTCATTAGCTTTCTTCTTACTTTCCAAAAAATTTATACACTGGATGCCTGTGACTGCTCTTTAAGAGGAGTTACTTTCAATATTTGACTAAGTATTTCCTAATCCCCAGGCACAGGCAGTGCTGCTCCCAGCATGGCTAACACGCTGATACACTGTTGCTTGCTTTAGCATTAACATATTTTCATGCAGAAGTTCCACCTGCTATATGTTAAATGCCCTCCCAAGTAAGAGTTATAACTACGAGCAGAAAGGAAAAGACCTGAGCGTTTATGGAAAACATTCCAATGGGAAGACAGACAATAATGTTTAAGCACATGAAGCAGTTTATGAAGTTAAATATGCCAAAAAATGACTAGGCAAAGGTCTTGTTGAGCAGCTGTGGGAAGAAGAGAAGATAGTGTGCACAGCCTGGCTTAGTCATGAAGCAGGAAGCAAAAGCAGTTAGACACGAGGTTGTTTATCCTGTCACCTTCCCACAGCACACAAGTTTTAAAACCTTGTGGAAACCACTTAAACCATCATTCTTCTTACAGAAACCTTAACATTAAACACTGCTTCTCTCTCACATGCTCTGAGGCTTCTCTACCTTCAGAATATGCCCTTCAGAGACTCTCTTCAGGCTTTCCTGTTTCCATTCTTGCCCCTCCTACCACAGATAGACATTCACTCTCAATCTTTGGAACCCAGATGGTTTTCTAAAGTGTTCAGTCGGATTCTTCTTTATTTCCTTCTTGATCCACAGAAAAGCCAAGTCCTCAGAATGTCTGCTGGGATCTCACATTATCTAATCAACATGTACTTCTGCTTCCTGACATCACCTACTCTACCTTGGACATAGGAGGACCTCCTTTCTTTCCAGAGTAGCACAGTTAATTTTCTGCTCAGAGACTTCGCCTTAGCATCTACAATCTCCAAATATTCTCTTTCTTGCACAGTTGGATGGCTAACCTTCCCTTCTTCAAGCCTTTGCTCCTAATCCAACTTTCCAGTGATACTCCATCACCTCCATTTAACTGTGCAGACTACCATCACCTCTAGCCTATAATCCTAATCTAACCTGATAGCCCTAACTCTATAGTCCTAACCTATATTCCTAATCCATAGTCCTAATATATAGGTTTAAGCTATATCTCTAACCTAACGTATAGTCCTAACCATATAGTACTAACCTATAGTTCTGACCTGTAGCCCTAATCTAAACTATAGTTCTAACATATAGTTCTAATTTTATACTAACTTATAGTTCTAATCCTATAATCATAACCCATGGTCCTAATCCTGTAGTCCTAACACATTTTATGTTTATTTGTTAAAATCCTACATCATCCCCCCTCAAAATAAAAAAGCATATTTCTCACACCAAAATGTAAACCATACATCAGAGGATATTTTCTGTTGTGTTAAGTGGCATAGAACAAGTTTCTAGAAGAGTGTCTGGAACAATAAAATTCTATAGGACAGACAAATAAAACATGTGTACCCTGGAAATAGTTTACAAATACCAGTCTACACCTTTGATAATTTAATGCAAGAGAGCATTTGTATTTACATGAACCCCAATGTCAATTATTTTGTATTGCTTAAAAAAATACTCTTTAGAAATGTGAAGTCATATTATTACAAGACAAAATACCACTAAGAAAAAAACCCATGATGGTCATAACTAACAAATATTTCAATAACAGCCTTGTGCTGTAGCATAATACTCTTGTAAACTGTAAAGATTTACCGCTCAAATTGGTTTAATAAAACACTGATTGGCCAGTAGCCAGGCAGGAAGTATAGGTGGGGTGAACAGGCTAGGAGAATTCTAAAAAGAAAAAAGGCAGAGAAGCAATCACCAGCTAGATGTAGAGGAAACAAGATGAGAATTCTGGATTGAGAAAAGGTACCAAGCCATGTTGCTAAATATAAATAAAAATATGGGTTAATTTAAATTAATTATTAAAATAAGCATGAACTATTATTGGCTGGGTATTTACAAGCAATATTAAGCCTCTGAGTCAATTATTTGGGAAGCGGCTACTGGGAACCTGAGAATTTCTGGTGGAACAGAAACTTCCAGATACAACCTTAAATAACAATGGCCTCAATACTCTAATAAAATGATACAGATTAACTGAATCAATCAAGAAACAAACCCATCTTATGCTGCCTACAAGAAATAAACCTCCATTTACTGTAAGGTACCACCTTAGAGTAAAAGTGTGGACTTAAGTATTCCAATGCATGGAAATAGAATATTAAACTTTAGATGGAAATGGATAAGAAGTTTTCTCAAAAGATGTCACATCCAGCCATTAGTAAATGATTTTAGCAAGAAATTTTGATATGTCTTCTCATTGGGTTAAAAAACATATGCTTGTGTATGTGGGTGTGTGTAAGAAAATTTGCTATGGTCTAAATAATTATGTCCCCACAATTTTTTATATATTAATAAAAATTACTCCCATCATGATAATTTTAAGAGATGGGAGCTTGTGAGAGGTGACTGGATCGTGAGAAATATGATAATAACTCTTACACAAAAGACTGGAGGGAACCGCTGCCTCTCCATAGCAAGTGTGCCATTGCTGAAAAATATGAGTTCACCAAATCCTGAGTCTTCTGGTGCATTTCAGTCTGTTGATATGTTTCCAGGAATAGAGTATTTCAATAAGGCATCTACATATAATAAGTAACAAATAAAAACTAAAATGGATGGAACAAGATGTGTGAAGAGATGTGGACAAAGAATCAATTGGAGAAAAATACAATATGTAGAGTACTCTGCCTCTAAAATCTCAGAATACAATACAAATGTCCTTCTAGTAAAAAAAAAAAAAAAAAAAAAAAAAAAAGTGCTTTGTCCAGGAAAGCTTTTGGTAACTAATCATCACTGGGAGACATTTACTGCCACCTTGATATTCTTTGCTTGTTGCTCCTGACTGTTATGTCATGATAACATGTATACCCAGTGTGGCTGACAGATAGCAATGGATGAGGACTCCATGCATCATGTAGGCACAGTGGAAGGGGAAAGACACTTAGACTGGGCCCACATGGAGAGACTTTATTATTATGGAGAGAGGCAGAAGACATAAGTGGATAGAGAGAAAGGGAGAAGAAGAAGAAGAAGAGAGAGGGGAGGGGGGTCGGGGGTTGAGGAACATACTGCCTGGCACTGTGAAGAGAAGACAAAATGAAAAAGAGAGTGTCAAAGGTGGGAATCCTTAAATGGAGTTTGACATCAGAACTCAGGGCTGAGCCAGGCTAGTTGCCATTGGCCAGCTGGGGCTTTAGGGGGTTAGGAGAGAATCCTAACCCTGACCAAGAATCTGCTCCAAGAGCAGAAACAAACCCAAGGGTCAGAGACTACATAAGGCAGGGGGTAGCTAGGTACTGAGTAAAGGAGTGTGAACAGTCAGGGATCAACCTGGGCAGGGTTGTGGGCAGAGTCCTTGTCAGGCATAGTGAGTGTCTTTGAGGCCAGAAAAATCCATCACTTCAAATGGAAAGCATAGCAGAACAAGGTGCTGTCCTGGTTATTTTGTTTGTAGAGCCCAAATTGTTTATCTAGAATAGTTTGACATTAAATCAGGCTTAGTATTCTATAATGCAGTGAGAGATGCCTTCTGGAATATTTGCTGATTTGTTACATTATTGTTTTCTATAAAAGAATAAATAGCTAAATAAACACCTAAAATAAGTTTTATCTAAATCAATTTAAAAATGAGAAAGAAAACAGTCTATATCCTAATTTTTGTGCCAGAAAATAACTAACCAAGATAAGAGCTCATTTCTCTTATCTCAATTTTTTGATTAGAGTAAAATGGAGTTTCATTGTATATTTGTCCCCATCCACATGTGATCATACTCCTTGATGCAGATTAAATATGTTCCTCAAACCTCATGTGTTGGAAGGAAAATACCCAAAGTCACATGCTAATGGTAGTTGAGAGGTGAGGCTGGCTTTGGTGGGGGGGGTGATTGAACATGGCTCTCTGGAATGACAGGTTATCAAAAAAAAAATGTGGTTTTACTTCTACATGGAGTTTTCTCTGGCATGTGTGGCCCATGTCACTATGCCACATCTATCCTTCACCCAGAAGCTGAGCAGTTATCAGCACTGAGCCCAGGGACTGTCCATCCTTTAGAACTTCTTGCCTTTGTAAAATAGCTAGTCTCAGATAACCTATTATAGCAACAGAAAAAGGACTAAACACCTGCGATTGGACCCTCGTTGTTACAGCTTCAATTTTTGTCTCTTTATACATGAGCTGGAGACTGTTTGGCAAGGTCTCACCTTATAGTTCTTTTCCAGGATTTCCTATGATGACCATAATGTTTTTTGTATGATAGTTTTCAATAGCTTCTTATTGAGTTTGCTCCGTTCTAAAATGCCCTAGGACCTTACACAACTATTGGTGTTCCATGGACTATTTGATGCAATTAACTCAAAATGGAGCCCAAATTCCCTGAGTAAACACACTAACAGGCAAACTATCTGAAGGCTGGCTTGCTCTGATCTGACACTGCTCTCATTTTTACTGTATCCTTTAAAGCAAGCCATCAGCCCCACAAAGGGGAGGCAGGTAAGTAGCAATCAACTGAGCTAAATAACTGGAAATATACAGAAAATATTTCAAATTCCAAAGAGTTACTTGGCATAAGTGCCACAGTAACAGATTTTCAGGCTAAGATGTGTTTCACTTCCCACTGCTCTGTTACTGCTGTTACTGTTGTCATTGCCCAGCAACAATAACTGCCTTGCCTAATGCATGAGGATGAAAATGGCTGTCATTTTAGCACATGCTTTCTTTAATATTTGTGGCTTCCTTGTAAATGCAGCTAAACAGTATTGCCAATGAATGCACAAGGAAAGAAAATTGTAAAAAACAAATTTCTGAAAGAAAATAACCGTATAAGAATTTTATTTTTTCCCAGATTAATGCATATGCTTTAGACATATTTAGATAAGTTAAAGTCTAAGGTTGTTTTCTTATTGCTATTAAACTTCTGAAAAAAATATCAAATTATGTAGCAACAACTCATTAACTTGAACTTCATGTATTGGGAATTCATAAAGATTTTTCAGAATTCAGTCCTAATACATTTTTTTTTGTTCTTGCTATGAAACAATAGCAAAACAAGATCATTTCTTCAACATTTTATGTAAAGTGATCACTATAAATTAATTTGATTAAGAGGAAAACTATGCACATTGAAATGTATTTCTGCTTAGGTTAGTATATTTATTAAGTGCTTTTCAATTATTGTGAATTTACCTACTTAGTGAGCATTTACTATGCTCTAGGCACTCTTTCCTGTAATAGAAAGACTTCACTGACTCCACTTTTCTTCAAAGAAAATTGTAGTAAGGAGAATATACACATACATTATATCTATATATCATAGTACTATATACAGCTCATCATTATATTCAGATCAGCAGTCAAAATCTGGATATCCAAGTACCACAAACAAATACAAACACCCTATAAAAAACTTTGAAGAAACAAGTATAGAATTTGTAATGTTTCCAAGACAGGAATGAGCTAGATGCACTCAAATAACAGGGAGTAACTAGAGCCGAAGTTGAGCAGCAAAGATCTGGGCAGAGAACAGTGGAAAAGGGACAGACCTGCCTCTTGGAGAGGGAAGTAAAGCTTGGGCTTACACTGTTTGCAGCAGCGAGCCATTTGAGAAAGGAAAAGATGAGACGCAAAGCTATGCCTTATTCACACCGTACAAAGGTTGTTCTTGATTTTGTAGAGAATGGAGAGGCAAGTTAAAATGTTTATTGGTGGACACTGAAAAAGACATTCAGGAGATGGGCTGAGAGGAAAGCATGGGCTGTGTATGAGCCTCATCAGTGGTGCAAAAGGAGATTCAGTGTACTTCTAGGAAGCAATTCAACAAAGCATATGTATAAAGTAAAAGTCAGAAACTAAGGGAAAATAATAATACATGCTTTATTTTTGTATGAGTGATTAGGATACAGTGATGATAAGTTGTAATTGCCTGAAGGTAGAGCAGGAGCAGGATCTGAAATTAGGGGATCTATTTTGTTATTCAGCTTAAAGGCGAGATATTGAGTAAGCACTCAAAGTCTAGAAGAGAGACCAGTTTACTTTTACATGTAGAGGTCAGCAACAAATAGCTGTGTTGAAGAATGGGCACAAAGAAAGCAGAACTATAGTGAGCAGAGCTACTGCTGTTACCCTTGGCTGCACTTCAGAGGTTGAAGTAAATTGCCTACTACTGAAGTCCCCATATGTTTCAGACAAGGGACTCAGAAGATTTGATCTGGACCTACACTAAAAGTATTTCTGCACTCTAGTTTTCATAGTACCAGGAAGATACGTAAGCTGCCAAGGGAGGGAAGCAATGTCCTATGCAGCCATGATGCCCATGAACTATAACAATGACCAGTATGGCAAGATAGCCCTACAGGTGCAATAGTGTCATTCAGATTTTAAAAATAAACAACAGCTATCAGATATATAAGATACATAGTAATATATATATATATAATTGATAAATATAGATAGAAATAGATGATACATTGATGTGGGAATGCTTTTATGTATGCTGTGAATCTCAATCTTTAAATAAAGGAGCTGTTTTGGTCCATGACAGGCATCATAGAGGAAGTAGGAGGAGAAATCTGAGCATAGGTAGAAGAAGCAGGACGGAGTCAGGCAGATCGAGCTGAAGCTGCCCAAGGAGCAACATGTAGGAGTACAGGTGAGCCATGGGCCACGTGGCAGACAGATTAATAGAAATGGGTTGATTTAAGATGTAAGAGCTAGCTAGCAATGTGCCTGAGCCATAGGCCAAACAGCATGAAGTTAATATAAGCGTCTGAGTCATTTCTGGGGACCTGAACAGCTGGGCGGCTAAGCGGTCTCAGGCAGTAGGTCTGTGGGTATCGGACCTCTGGTTGCCAGAGATCAAGAAACCACACTACTACAATACACAAATTTAAAGATATATTAATATTAAACAAAGAAAACACTATAAATTTGAGAGGGACCATAGAAGGCGTGATGGGAAAAAAAGAAGGGAAAAGTGATACAATTACATTTTGATTTTTTAAAAGTAATTTAAATTTTTTTGAATTGTCAGAACTAAATTAAGCATTTGTTGATCACTGGTATTTTTTTTTTAACCTAACTTAAAATTTCAGAACTTTTAAAATTCATTCCATGTGACATGCAATCAAAGGAGAGAACTATTTGGAGGGACAAAGGAAGTTAACAGACAGAGACAGAAAGGATGACAGAGCAGAAGGAGTGAAACAAAAGCACTGTCTAGTGCCATGTATAAGAATATAGTAATGAAACCCACTTTCTTCTAACTGAAAAAGTAATACAAAGGGGAAAAATTACCTCTGTGGAATGATAAGGTGTCATGAGTTAAACCACTGTTAATAAATGTAATACTTCCTGATGAGTCTAAGCAGCAGCACCTAACTTAATGTTTACACTCTGTTCTCCAAACCTTTTGATTACAAAGACAATTGGAAGCTTCTTGAGGTCTGATCAGGAAGACCTCTACTAGCTACCTACTTCATTTGGACTTCACTAGTCTTGCAAAGATTCTATTATTTTGTCTTCACTAAATAGGCAACAGCAGAAGAGTCAATTTCATTATACAAACAAATGAGGTAACAGTTACTAACTTCTATTTGATTTCCCATGTCAAACACTTTAAAAAAGCAAAAAGCATAAACATGACTGACCATACTTTATCTACATGGCTAAACATGATGTAGGTGTGATTCTCATTTTAGGTGAAAGATGGAACAATTAGTGATGTTAAGAAACTCACAAGACTAGTAGGCTATAGATAATTCTGAAACACAAGTCTACTTCTTGGTGCATTACACTCCTCACTGCAGAAACCCCAGTGGACAACCCAAGGGCCTCCATAAAGCACTTCTCAAAGACTATGAGAAGCAGTGTATAGACTGCCAGATTTAAATTCTCTTCCCTGTCCTAGCCTGAATTTCACCAGTTGATATGGCTATAGAGGGGAAACTGCAGTTTTCCAATGATAAGTTATTCATCTTTTTGATGGTTCCTTTGGGTAAGTAACAATCAGCCAAAATGATGAATAAGCAAGTCACCCCAGTCAACTGCTTACAACTGTTGTTAGTGGGCTAATTAACACAGACAGAGATGCTGGTCTGTGTGAAAGTTCTGGAAACATTCCAAGCTTCATATAACCCAAGTCTTAGAAGTCCCCAAGCTGAAGAGGAAATGATGGAGACAATTAGAAAAGTCTACTGACTTCTTTAGTTTCAAAAGAGCTGTTTTCTTTGTAAAATTTATTTATTCTTCTCTCATATTTTTTACTTGGAGCTTACTTTTCCCTCCCTCCATGCAGCCCAGTCCCTTTCCCATTTTCCTTCTCCCCCTGGTCGACTCCTCTTCTGTTTTTATTCAAAAAAAAAAAAAAAAAAACCAGCAGGAAAACTCCCAAGGATATCAACCAAACATAGCTTATTAAGTTCCGGGAAGACATGCCCTCATGTCAAAGGGTCCCACAGGAAGTCAAAAGTCGGAGACAGCCCCACTCTCAGTGGGAGGGAGACACCAAACTATAACAAGAAAACATATATGTAAAAGATCTAGGGGGACCATAGAGGCTTTTTCTGACTGTCACTCCTAGATGATCCTCAACAAAAGAATGGATAAGTAAATAAAATACGGTACATTTACACAATGGAGTATTACTCAGATGTTAAAACATGATATCATGACATTTGTATAGAAATAGAACTAGAAAAAAATCATTCTGAGTGAGGTAACCCAGGCTCAGAAAGACAAACATAAGTACTCATTCATAAGTGGATATTGGCTGTAAAGGATAATCGCGATATTATCCACAGATCCATAGAGGCTAAGTAACAAGGAAGACCAAAAGCAGATGAATAGATCTTTCTGGAAAGTGAAATAGAACAGATTTCAAGGGTGGACTAGGGGAGGTGGGAAAGGAAACAGGAGGGAACATGTGGGGAGAGGATAGAGAGAAAGAGAGAGAGGCAGAGAAAGAAGGAACTGGAAATAATGACTAGGAAGGGGGGAGCATTTGAGGGATGATGGAGTAGAAACCTAGTGTAATGGAAACTACAAGCAAGGGTGACCCTAGTGAAGACTCATAGTAATGGGGGATATGGACCCTTAATGTCCACCTTCTGTAACTAGACAAAGATTCCAGTGGAGGAACTGAGATACCACCAGTGCAGTCACAAAACCTTTGGCCTACTGATGTGGGATATTTGTACACTGTGAAGATGTATTGCTGTGGTTAAAAAGCTGAACTGACAATAGGTAGGCAGGAGAAGAGATAGGTGGGACTTCCAAACAAAGACAGAACACCGCGAAAAGAAGGAGAGGTGCCATGAAAAGAGGAAACAGGATGGCCAGTACTTAAGAAAGGTAACCAAGCCACATAAAATAATGTAGATCAAGAGACAAAGCTTAAATTAAGCTATACAAATTAATAAGCTCAAGGTAAGGCTGAGCTTTCATAATTATTAATAAGTAAGGGTCTGTCATTTTGGGGGGTGGCATCCCAGGGAAAAAAATCTGTCTGCAGCTTACAATTTGTCCTGCCTGCAAAATGAGCTGGGGTAAAGGTGGCACAGAATTTGTAGAAGTGGCAAACCAGTGATGGTACAACCTAAGACTCACTCCATGAGAGGGAGCCCCTTGCTGACAATGGCCAGGACCCAGAGGCTGCAGATAGGATAAAACCAAACAGGACTGGCAGGAACTGCTTTCTTAACTGTATCTTACCAATAGAGAATGGTGGAGAAATCGATTCTGTTTAAGTCCTGACTACTAATTCTGTTGACATTGATCCTGAGAAATAAAAGGAGAATCAGATGTGCACCACCAGAAGGAAGCATAGGCATGTAAGAGGAAGTTATTTTGTTTTGTTTTTTTTCCCAAAAAAGTAGATACATTACACTACTACTTTGGGCTGGGGAGATGGCACAGTTGCTAAAGTGATTGTTGAGCAAGTGAGAAGGTTCCAAAGTTCAATGCCTAGCACCCATACTTAAAAAAGTCAGGTGCAGCAAAAGAGTTTACTTGTTAGCCCTGGGGAGGTAGAGACAGGGGCATTCTTGGGGGTTGCTGCTCAGCCTATCAGAACCTGCACAGAAAGACACTGACTCAAAAAATAACTTGGAGAGAGACATCAACTGCTGGCCTTATATACATATGTATACATCTCTTCTCTCTCTCTCTCTCTCTCTCTCTCTCTCTCTCTCTCTCTCTCTCTCTCTCTCTCTCTCTCTGTCTCTCTCTCACACACACACACACACACACACACACACACACACACACACACACACACACACATAGGAGAGAGAGGCATAATTTTTGACAACAAAATCCCATGAATTCAAAGTATATATCAATGTTTAGAGTATCTATAAAACTAGAGTAAAATAGAATCAATTTTTATACCCCAAATAACTATACTTTGAAAATAATGGTTTATTGCACCAGATACAATTCCATACAAAAGGATATTTTAAATTCATTTTGGCTGGACAATGGTCTGTTAAGTTTTATGCAGCTTGCACTACCTATCAAATTGATTTTTATATCATTCTGAAGGTACTGCATGCTATATTACAAAATGGCTTTAAAAAAAATCAATAGCTGTTTTTCTTAAATTTCCACAAAAGACAAGTGTTACTTTTCAAAGCAAATGACACTGAAAGTTTTTTCAATTTTCACTTTAGTTACCTATTTTCAGTACATAATTATTGTGTTTAAGGAAGATGTTAACTCATAAAAAGAAATTTATAAATCAGAAGTTAAAAAAGTACTATAAAAATTTCAAATAGGCTTTGAACTTCATACCTGTAAGGAAAAGGCCCAAGTTAGGAAGCAATATTAAAGCCCAAGCAATAAGTAACTAAACTAATGTATATGCCTTTCAGCATTTAAGAGTTCAGTATATTTCTATAGAGTTCAAGACAGAGGGAGCTAAGATAAAGTATAAGCAGTTAACTTGTGAAATAAAAATACTAAAGTATCCGCCCACATAAGATAAGTAAAACATAAGGTTTTTAAAAAGTAAGTTTATTTGGTCCCACATGGATTCAGTGAAGCAAATCTAATTAAAAGTAATAATAATTAATATTTATACATTTGGCAAAATATCACTTTAATAAGATATCCTTATACATGTTAGGTAAAAGGAGCCTGCTCCATTTCTTTAAATAATTATCCATGTTATTCTCTCCTGATTTTTGTTGGAGTTCACAGCTATGGGGAGCACAGCCACAATGTATAAAGAATAATGGATCTGTCTTCTCTAGAAGAATTAACAAAGTTACACAAGATTTAAGGCTATGCAAATGAGGGGAAGATCTGCTATTAGGATCATCATGAATGGGTCTTTCTTTCTCTCTTCCCCCAAAAGCTCAGCTTTCTCTCAAAACCAACAACCTAGGCCAACAAATGACTGAGGGAAACTTCTTGAATCATCACATTAGAACAAGGAAGGGCACAAGATGAATAGTTTTTAATTTGTCGTCTGTCCTTAGAAAGCACAAAAAGTATTAATACAGAATAAAACAATAGATCTACAGTCTGTGTAAATTCACAGTCAAGACAAATGTTGAACACTTCTTACATTTACAAATGTATATATTTTTCAAAAAAGATTATTTTAATGAATTTATGTATATACAGATTAATCTTCTTAGTCTACATAACAATTCCTTTGAAATTTATTGCCCTTAATATAGTCTATGTAGGGTCGCCTGAGGAGTCAATCTATCATTAAGATAAATTAATCTTTCAAATCTATTCACTGTGATCAAGGAAGGAAGATATTTCCTAAAACATTCAAAGAAAAATTAACTACTTGGAAGCAGTACACATAAGCAGTACACATCATGATTTTAAAGCAAGTGCTACTCATTTCTGGGCCAATAAGATTCAGTTAGCCTTTGGTTTTGAGGTTGAAAAAAAATAGTCTCTTTCTGATTATCATCACGATGACCTAGTGGATCAATTTACAGGGAAGAAAAATCAGTTTTTGAGCTTGGCTCAACCCTTCACATAAGCTTGGAAGGGTTCTACCCAAACAAGAAATATCAAAAGGGGGCATTTGCTCAAGTCATGTTGAGGCAGCCATGTTGATGAGACATCATGGATGTAGCTTAGAGAGCAGAAGAGTAGGTGCACATTAGAGGGTTGTAAGGCTAGCAGAAAGGAGGAAATGATGTTATTAAATTAGAATCTCAAGAATAATAATAGATATTTAGAATTTTATGAAGTTTACATTACCAGAATATTCATTAACTACCATCTACTCAGTTGTGTCTCATTGCAACAAAGTGATCCACAATTCAGACTCTTCCCAGAGTTCATCTAGACTGTCCTCTTGGTTGGATGTTTCCCTTGTCTCTATTCTTGCAGAAGCTATATTCTGTCCTGTTGCCTAGAAGTACAGTAGGTGAAAGTAGAACATTACCAATGTCCTGCTATGTACAGCCTATGTTCTACCTGACTAAGTCAGATCTTCCAACTCCAGAGAACCCACCAATGATGGCTGGTACTGGAATAAAGTAGTTTGCCACAGTTCCTCATCTGTTCAGCATCATGACAATATGAGTTCAGTTTCTCCATATACTTAAGTCCAATGTTCAAAGAGCTAAAAAGATCATAGAATGTTTATAGAAAACATACCTACCAGGAATTATTGTGAGCTTTATCAAAGTTGTCTGGGTATTTAAAATTACTCTGTCTTCTCTAATGTTCTCTTTATGATATTTTAACAATTACCTCCCTGAAGACACATTTCTGAAATTCATTTAGACTCAGATGAAAGCAAAGGTCATAGATCTGAATCTCATAGGTCTGAATCCTACCCTTACTAACTTGGCTTATAGTAACATATTAAATTTTCACATCCCTGCTTCCCTATTACAATGGACCAATAAAAACATCTACTCTTGTAGAACCTATCTGAGGATTGAATTAATGTGTCTAAGTCATCTATCAGTATCTACCATAGCAAGTTTTATTATTGCCTGTATTTCATTCTGCTGTTGCCTATGCCTTAGATTTTACCACACCACAACCCCTGTGCCTCAGATTGCTTGCTTCTATTCCACCCCAGTGGTGTACAGAAAAATTATATTATACTCAATATTTACATGCAGCCGTTTACCCACATAGTCTTTTTCAGCCTAGATTCCCACCCCAGACTTTCCAAAATGATGTGTCATAGCAGCAAGAGACAGCTTCCAGGAAGTCCACCCTCACTGCTGGGGAACACTGAAAGGAGCACAAGAATTCTGTGACACAAATGTAAAAAACTGGACTACAAATAGATAAGAAGATTAAAAGGCATGCAGAGGGACTCATATGCCTTATGTCTTGGAGCAATGCTGGCTAAAGACTATACAAATAAAAATTCTCCAACTGTCATCACTATTTATTTATATCAGCTGCTAATTACCTTTAAAATTAGGTAAGAGGAAAGATGATACATTAAACAGTGTATTTCTTTGTTCAACAAATGTACGATTGTTGCAGATGAGGAGATAATAGAGGACATAGAAATAAAAAAAAACAAGGAAGTAAATAAGTAAATTTATTTTTTTCATGTGGATGAGTGTTTGCCTAAATACATATGTGCACATACATGCCTTGTGCCTGCAAAGGTTAGAAGGGTATGCTGGATCCCCTAGAATAATAGTTACAGAAAGTTGTGATGTGCCATATGGGTGCTAGAAACTGAACCCACATCATCTGCAAAAGTAGAAAGTTTTCTTAACCCTTGAGCCACCTATCCAACACCAAGTAAAACTATTTGAGCATGGTAAGTAACTATGAAGGAACTGACTAGTCAGGAAATTTAGGTTATAACTAATGAAAGAGTGGAAACCAGCTACAATTAGAAAATGGAAACCTGAGACAAAAGGCAGCTCATAAAAGGGGTCTGTGATGGAGAAACTGAACAATATAGAATGAAGAGCCTTGCCTGCTCACTAGGTTTGAGCCTTAGCAGTGAGAAGGAAGAGGCCACAAGAAGTTTTATAGAGTATTCAAGCGAGGATAACAACAAAATACTTTAATAGGAGTCACCAATAGGAAAAAGTGTGTTAAATAAACAGTAAGTCCAATGTCTACTACCTACGTTATTAAGATACATAATTAAACTCCATAAATTTCAATAGAAAATGGTGTACTGATCAGCAGATCAGACCAACATTATTGGTGGTAGCCCACTGAACTCCACAAAATACCAGAGTAGACTGTCTGTGAGTAGATCACGGACACAGCCGGCACCAGCCTTTCGTAGAGGACACAGAACCTGGAATGGCTCATGAGAGTGAGGCAGGCAATCATTGATGATTCCCATCTGTCATGGAGGAGGCATAGACAGAAGAGGCAAGAAGCAGCATCAAGAAAGTATCTAGGAGATGACTCTGTTCTTGAAAATTGATTCTTTTTTCTACACTAAAATAGTGATTTCATTTTAAAATTTAAAATATTTTTTTTATTTAAATGTTTTTTTCTTTTTTCTTTTACATACCAACCACAGTTCTTCCTCGTGCTCACTTCCCTCTCCCTCCTCCCTTCCAGTCCTCAGAGAGAGTAAGGCTTCCCATGGGGATTCAACAAAGTCTGGCATATCAAGCTGAGGTAAGACCAAGTCCCTCCACAGGAAATTGGCTTCAGAAAGCCAGATCATGTTTGGGGAATAAGTCTTGGTCCCACTTCCAGGGGCCCAATAAACTGCCCAAGCTACATAATCGTCACCCATGTTCAGAGGGCCTCGGTCAGTCCTGAGTCAGTTGGTCGGCTGTCTCTGGTCAGTTTCCCATCATGACCGTGACCCTTTGCCCATATAATCCCTCGTCTCTCTCTTCATCTGGACTGAGATCTTGGTTCATTAGCTGTGGATCTAGACGTCTGCTCCACCAGGCCCTGGATGACAGTTCTATGATGACAAATGGGATAACAAACTAGAAATCAAATTACCAAATCATCCAGTTAAAATGGGTACAGATCTAAACAGAATTCTCAACAGACACTTAAAGAATTGCTCAACATCCTTTGCCATCAGGGGAATTCAAATTAAAACAACTCTGAGATACCATCTTATACCTACTAGGATGGCTAAGATCAAAAACACTGGTGACAGCCTATGACAGAGAGGATGCAGAGCAAGGGGAACACTCCTTGTACAGCCACATTGAAAACAAGTATGGCAGTTTCTCAGAAAACTGGGAATCTACCTCATGATCCAGCAATGCCACTCTTGGGCATATACCCAAAGGAGACACATTCATACCACAAAGACATTTGCTCAACTATGTTTATAGTAGCATTATTCTTAATAGCTAGAACCTAGAAACAACCTAGATGTCCTTCACACAAAGAATGAATAAAAATTTTATTATTATAAATAAATAAGAACATGGTCAAAAGGCTCTGCAGGAGGCTCTGAAGTAAACAAGTTTTTTTCAAGTCCCTTCTGAAACCTCATTTCCAATTATGAATGCAACTCAATATTTCAGGTAAAATTTCCTCGTAATGAGGAAAGAGAAGAGTCTGGGGACAGATGAACTGGGTTGCCTGGCTAAGTATTCAATTTTCCACTTAGCTTTGAAAGACAAGGAAAATAACTTTTGTTCATGCATTAATATTTATAAAAATGTCATGTTTTCTAGCCAAAACTTGCTCATTATTTCAGGTTAGAGTAAGTGTGCTCCTTTAAAAAGAAAGGAAAATTGAAATTAGCATGAGAATTATATTATGAAAATACCTTTACACATAAGCCATTTAAATGTATAAATAGGAAACCATAGCAACTATATATTTTAAATAAAGTTTGCTACTCAAAAGGAAAAGCTCATACAATTGGGTCTACAAGTCTTTAATGCATTGGGTTAGCTCTGCAAAATGCAGGCTTTTAATAAGAGAAGAAAATCTACCTACCTATTTCACCATCTTTCATGTATATGTGCATCATTTATAACATGAGATAATCTGAGTTTATTTCTAAATATTTGAAGCTAGAATGTGTCCCATTAATAGAAAGTCTACTTGAAGATGGTAAAAAATAAAAAATTACAACTCTGGTTTGGGGACATTTTACAAGCCATGTGTGATAACACACAGAAAGTTATTTTAAAACTTTTTGTCACAACTATTATTAATTATAATTAATTTAATGACTGTCAGTTATGTCTGTTTACTTCAGCAAACTGGCATTTTACCATTTTGTAAATAATATCCTAAAACAGAAACAGAAATTTTGAACCATTTATGTGTAGTTGAAAGTGCTTACCTATGGTGACATAAAAACTTCCAGAGTATATGTAAGAGAACATTGTCTTACAATATATTCTACTGATACTCTGTTTTATCTTTCTAATAGCATCATCTCTATCTATCAAGAAAGGTAGAAGATATCAGTAAGATGAGATCATCACTTATCTAGTCAACCAAGAATTCAGATTAGTCTGTGTCAATGGCTTCAATTTATCAATGGCTGAGTTTTATCAATGCTGTGTTCATTTTTCTAAACAATAGAGCTATAAGCAAGGCTTATAATTTTCACTGCCTGTTCCTTTGCATAGATGCTTAGACTACACTAAAACATAACTAAGGCCTGAGTAGATGAAGAAAATGAAAGCCATCTGAGTTTTGCCCTTGATATTTAATACACTGTAGTAGTACCATATAAACCAATAGCTGAAATGCATGGTTAGAAGCTATACAAACAAAACCTGACCAAAGGACAGTTCTTAGGATTATTGCCAATGAAGACTGACAACACTTTATGTGGCATTTATTATGTAATGAACTGTGAACTAGTTAAAATCTGAAGTTCTTGAGACATGATCCCAGAGTTGACCTTGCACACCACTGTTGCCCTTTAGCGGGTCTTCTTGGGACAAGCACAGCACTCAGCTGGCTGCTTTGGCTCATCTACACAGTCACATCATGCTGGGAAATGCTAGTCCTAAAATCATCATGGAATTTGCAATTAGCTCTCCTCCCAATATGGCTTACTGTCATTCATTCTCATAGGTCCCATACATATTTGCCACTTTAATGAGGGGTCTCTACACTGATTATAAGGGACATCCAGTGAGGGGAAGAAATGGCTTAGTGGCTAAAAGTGTTTGCTAGTCTTCAGGAAGACAAAAGTTATGTCCCTGGGACTCACATGTGGTAGAACCATGTGCAAGTCCAGCACAAGGGGTAACACCCTTTTCTGCCTCTTAGGGCAAGTACTCATACACATTCTCATAAATAAAAGAAAAAATTTAAAAAGTGCACTAATACAAAGCAGGGTTTCAATAAGTTTTATCAGAAGAAACTAAATTTCTCTCATGTATTTACCCATTTAAAGACTGCTATCTTTCTCTGAAGACTGTAATTTCAAGAACTGACCATGTATCCTTTTATCTCAGCAGAGTTTTCCTTCCCTAAATTAGCCTATGAGAACCAATCTAGTATCTGAATTCACTATGTATCTTCTTCACTTCAGAGTCCAAACAGATTAGCACCCCTTTCATACTGTGGGTCTACTGCCTTGTGTACATGCACGCCTTAAGTCCTGGAGTGAGAAGACAGGTGTTGTGACCCGCTTAACTATGTAATTTTTGAGTAAAGTATTTGTCATAAAATCATTACCATAATTTATTTCCACCAAGTTTATTCTATGAGGTTCCTCCATTTACATATTTTAAGGGGGGTGCTGTTTATGAAAATGTAGTCTGATAAAGCAATTAGGCTGTTTCTTCTTCTGTACTGTAAAGTGTTTAAACAGATTGTCTTTGAGAACTTATCTTAGTCAAGCCATGGGAATTCCAAACACCCACTTGTAAGTTACTGGTTGAGAAAGGAAAAAAGACCAATGCTCACAGCAGAAATGACGTTCCCCAGGAGGTTTATTTTCCAGGAACTTATGACAGGAAATCAGGGGAGTAGGAAGCCGAGACTCCTCAGTGAAGATACTGAAGCAAATCTGGGAGAGCTGACTGCAATCCCTAAGGCAAAACTCAGGCAGGAAAGGAGGAACAATTGGGTCTTTATCCAAACCTGGCGCCCAACGTGGGGCAAAAATACCCACATAAAGACATAGAGAGCTTAAAAAATGGTCTAGAGCCCAAAGCAGCTTCTGAGTTGTGTCTCTCATGTGAGCCATGGTGCAGAGACACCCTGGTGAAGCACATAGGCTTGAGCTACAATGGCAAGCTTTTGGAGAGCAGCTTAAGGTGTAAAATGGCTGGTTCCTGAAGTCTCACAGGACTCTCAATATAAGCAAAATGTTGTAAATGATTTATTTAAGGTTTCTGTTCATAAGGACAAAAAGGGAACAGAATCAAAGATGGCTTTCGAGTGGTGGTGTTTTCTTGGATCAGCTCTGTTTACCTGAGGCAAACTGAGGCTTGGCTTTTTAAAGAGAAGCTTCCTGATTCAGCCTTAGAGGCAAAACTCTTGTGAGTCTTTTAAGAGGCCCTGCTGCCTAATACTTAAGTGGAATTAATGAGCAGCAGATGGCAAAGCTTTACTTGGTAATTACATGGACCCTAAAATTCCCCAGAGTACCTGGGCTAAAAAGATAAATGCTATGAAATTAAACTAGGAGCTGGGTGGAGCCATCCACCCATCCTATCAACCTTGAATTCTGGCAGATTAAAGGTGTGGTCAGGAACAGAAAGAAATAGAAGAATCTGGGTGGAATTAATCACCCTAGCCAAGCAAAGGTGTGGTTAGAGACAGAAAAAGAAATAAATATACAGTAAAGACAGTTTTTTTTTTTAAAAAAAAAAAAAGTCTAAGTGGTTTAGAGTGTGTTGAAAATATATATACATAGGCTTAGAGAAAGAAAAGAAAAGGTAGAGAAAGTCCTTTAAAAAGAAATAGAGTAAAATAAATAAATAAAAAATAAACCATGTAAAGATGGAAAATACAAAGAGTGCATACTGTATGTTATTATCTTATCTTTAAGCTTCTTGACTGAAAATGACTTAGTAAAAGCGCTAAAAGACAGTTGATTATAAATGCTGTTGGATTAATTCAACCTATATATTTTGTAAATGAGTTTACTTTAAAACTGAAATGCAAAGATATGCTACTTTGAAGAAGAGGATTTCTTTTTATTTTCACAGAAAATGAGAGGCTGTGGATTTATTTATGAATAAAGAACATAAAGTTTGATAGAGGAAGACCCTCTGAAAAATCTCCAATGGAAATGGATGGCCCAGATGATTCAGCATTTCAGAACACCTCTGTGAAGTTTCCTGAGCTCTGTATACAGAACAATTTCAAGGAGATTGGCTGTGATGACCCAGCCTTACAGACTACTCCTCTAAAGACTTGTGCATAATCCTACAGTTTTCTTTGAATTTCTATCAGATTGCTAGCATCCCCATTCAGCAGGAAGTAGCCTAGAGAACGACACCCACATTCCCCAAACGTGGATTATGGATGTTTGTGTTTATTTACAGTGTTGTTTATAAGTTGTTATAGGTAAGGGGGGGAAAGAATATTAGATGTGGAGTTCTTTTTGTTTTAAAAGGAGAAAAGGGGATATGTAGGGGGATTATGTGGTTACATTGTAAATAATTGTTCTACCCATTGGTTTAGTAAAAAGTGCTGATTGGCCAAAGGTAGGCAGGAAGTGTGGGCAGGGCTACCAGACTAAGAAAATCTCTAGGAACAGGCAGAACAGAGCAGAATGTCAGAGAGAAGCTGGAAAAAGCAGAGGACAACTATGTTGCTCTGAGAAAAGGTACCGAGCAGCATGACTGAACAGGATAAGTGATGAAATGTAGAGAGCTAGCAAGTTATATGCCTGGGCCTTAGACTGATCAGCCTAAAACTATTGTAATCATCTGTGTTTCTCTGTGGGTCTACAGGTCTGAGGGTCCTAAATCTTGAGGTTAGGCCCAAAAGTCTGGGCCAGAAACCTCCTGCTACACAAACCCCTTCCTCCAAGTGAAAATTCCAAATGTCAGAACACAGCTCAGAGCTAGGGGATGGACAACTCCAATGAACAGAATCTATACTATAAGTTTCAGAAAGAAAAGAAGGAAATATTGAGTTTAAAGTTATGAGGAGGGAAGAGATCAGCTCTTGCTGTCCAACTATAGGTGGTTTTATGCATCAAAAAAGCCTGTAAGTGAATGACTGGCATTCTGTAGATGTCCTACACAGTTTTAGATCTGCTAAACAAAAAACAATAACAAAAACAAACACACAAAAAAAACTTTATTAGGGGCTACTTTTATATTAATGAAAGCATTAGAATCGTTATTAGGGTTGTGAGAATATAGACTATGTATCATGTCCAAACTATTTCAACAAATCTTCTTGTGAAGGTCAACAGGATATAGGTCATAGGAAGGGAATTCATCACCATCATCTCACATTCTTTATGAATACACAAGGAAACTGAGACTTACAGGAGCAAAATAAATGGAATAGTGTAAACTAGAACTCAGAGCTATCCATCCTATTCCTGGTCAGTTCTCTCCTATTATACCACTTGATTCCAGCACAGAACACAAGGGAAATTCTATCAAAAATTTGTGTTTTCTGATGCCCTTGCTGTCCCTCCCCCCTCCCCCCTAATGTCTAAGGACTCAGGTTCATTCAAGTCTCCCTTGACTCTGTTTTCTTATATGTTCTATTCATTCTTAAATCCAATTTCAACTCTGAGAATATCTATAGATACCCTACTGCATTAGTGGATCTCCTCAATGCTAATTGTTGCAGCAACATAATTTCCTAATATACATACTCTCTCAACAAGCTCAGCCCCAATTCTTATCAGAATGCCACCCATGGTCTCTGATGGCTTTCCCCATTGTACTTGCCCTCCTCAAATACCTGGCACTCATGGCCTAGCTCCATTCCTTCTCCACCCACTGAGCTATTTGTTGCCAGAGGCAACATCATGTACCAGCTCCTGTAGGACAACCTTCTGCCACAACAAGTATCCATGGCAACCAGATGGGGCTAGGAAATAGAATTTAAGTCCCTAGATAATTCCCCAAAGTTAGCTTAGCCAATGGGTTGTTTATTAGAGCTGTGAACATTTGGCAAAGCTGAGTGTATTATATTTCAAATCCTCTTTGCTGCATCATGGTCTGATGAACAATGACATGGTTTAAGGGAAGAATCTAGAAAGGAGAGAGCACATCATAGGCCTGCCTGACCTGGATAAAAAATACTTCCCCAGAAATGAGGCAAATGAAGAACCAGGCTATCAATTTTTATTCCTATTTCTATTCAACCAAATAAATTCGGAACTTAAGATATGCCAGGAATGATAAAGGAAATAAACACATAAGAAATTTTTCAGGGCAGTAGAAAATAATAAACCTCAAGTGCATAGAAAAAATAAACATAATTTATAGACTATAGAGATGAAAAGACAAAATGATCATAAAAAGAAATATATATTATAATATATATATATATATATATATATATATATATATATATAATCAATTAGGTCATTCAAGCAATAACACACTTCAGAATAATATGGCAGTTTTTCTCACAAGGCATTGACATCATCTGGTTCATCCACCTTTTTATATAATTAGCACAATAACAAGCCAATCTGGTAATTAAAAAAGATGGTATGTATGAAAATGCTATGAGAGAATAAAGAGCGTTGCTTATTTTCATGCTTGTGGATTTCAGGGCCAAATCTAAGCCCAAAAGGCTCCACTTGGAAAATAAAGCTGTAGAAAAATTACATTAGTTGAGTTTTAGGACTTAACTGATATTCAGGAAATAGTAACAAATTTTCAAAATTAGAGATGAATTTACTTAGTACATAATAAGTACTCACAAACATTGAAGGAATGAGTGTTGAGTGCTAAGAAAAGTGCTGTGGAGAAAGTATTTTTTTCTCAGCCCAGTTAAAATCTTTTAACTTACTGTATAAACTGGATGTGTCTGAGGCACACCTTGTTTTCTTCTTCAACCTGCTAAATTGGTCTTTTTTTTTTTTTTTTTTTTTTTTTTTTTACCCTAAGCAAGGAATCAGTGCTCAGATGTCATGAACATGATTTACAATGCCATAAAGTACAGATAAAATAATCATAAGCTCTTACAATCATGGATAGTAGTAAGATTTTTTTCAAGCCCTATAGTATGGCTACTATGAACAATACAGAAAGGGCTCTGAGTTATCATAAATTCAACCCACATGACAAAATAAGTATTATTAGACATTAAAATCAAAAGTACTTGAGGATCAGTGATAAGCAGTGAATCTTTTATTAAAATTATTTCTTGCCTTTCAGCATTGCCTCTGATAATGCAAATATAGTGTGATTTTAAGCTCCTATTTACTCCTAATAAATACACCTACATTAAACAGAGACATCTTAAATCATTTCATCATCTTAAAACTTCATCACCTGATAGTTCTCCTTGAAGTAAGGCCCTTAAGAAGTGTTTGCTATTGATTATATGACAGTGACGAGTGTACTCCTACATGAAAAGTCCTCTACAGAGCACACTAACTTGGCACAGCTCTTTGCCATTCACCTGTCATTGGCCTCACTTGAAGCTTAAAGGGATATACCAAGTTTTACATGCAACCAATGCCACTAGAGAGGGGGTGATGGAACCCTTCATCTACTGCTCTGTCCCTTGTATCTGAACTTCTCTTCTCAAACTGGAATGTGCACTCATGTAATCTTATTCTATGATAAATTCTGTGGTTATGTCTTGGAAGGACAGTCTTTGAGTTCATTTAAAGATAACCTGTTAAGAGAAGAAGTATTTCAAGCACAATGGATGCTTGAATTCATCCTCTATATTGTCCAAGTGTGACCTCAAGTAAGTTTTATCATGTCCTCACAGCATTTTAGATACTTGCCAAAATACATTGCTACATTTTTGGTGGTGGTGTGTCAAACTCATGAGCCTTGCTCATGCTGAGCTTATGTTTAGTTACTTGAGCTACACTCCCAGCACATTAGCATTACCAACTAAGCATGTGTAAATCTCTTTGTTCCATGCCTGACACATAGATTCCCACTAAATGTTAGTTACTTTCTCTTCATTGAAAAGTTGTTAAAACTACAACAATGTCAACGATTAACATCTCATTAGCTTGAGGTTTTAGAAGCAATTTCAAAACAATTCTCATCATAACTGCAGAAAGCCACCGTCTTGTAGTTGAGTGTTGACAGAAACTGTCAAGTAAGTGGGATAAAAAACTGAGACCTGAAGGATGAGGCAAACTACATAGTGTGGTTGAAAACACGACGTGAACCAGAAGTGAAGAGAAAGGCTGTTCCAAATGCTTGAAGACAGATTGAGACATGTCTGTATTTAGCTTTCTCTTTCTCTTCTCCATCATCTATTTTAATGAGGTTTCTTGGCCCCAGGTTGCCAGAGGTCCAGACTCACAGACCTGTAGCCCCAGACCCCTTAGCTGCCCGCTGCTGCTCAGGCCCCCAGAAATGACTCAGACACTTTTATTAACTTCATGTTGTTTGGCCTATGGCTTAGGCACATTGCTAACTAGCCCTTTCATCTTAACTCAACCCATTTCTATTAATCTGTCTGCCACGTGGCCTGTGGCTCACCTGTATTCCTTATATGCTTCTTCTTTGGTGGCTGAATGATCTGTCTGACTCCGCCCTTCTTTTCCTACTTATTCTGATTTCCCCGACTACTTTTTCTATGGTGCCTGTCATGGGCCAAACAGCTCCTTTATTTAAAGATTGATATTCACAGCATACAGAAAGACATTCCCACATCAATCATCAGAGACCAAGAATTTTCAGGAATGCTTTAAATCTAGAACAGAATATTAATTAAAACTGTTTTTACCCTTCTATGACACACATTAAAACACTATCTTATAAGAAGTATGTATACCTGGAGACATCTCAAGTGTGTTGTTACTCTACCATAAGAAATTTGAGGGGGAAAGTCATATCTCATATTGTAGTACGAGGTTTCTGGCCCGGACTTTTGGGCCTAACCTTAAGGTCTAGGCCCACAGACCAGCAGACCCGCTGAGACACACAGATGCTTTCAATAGTTTTTGGCTGATCAGCCTCAGGGCCAGGCATATCACTTGCTAGCTCTCTACCCTTCATCTAACCCATGATTCTTCCTGTTCAGCCATGTGGCTCAGTACCTTTGCTTAGAGCAGCATAGTTGTCCTCTGCTTCTTCCGGCTTCTCTCTGGCATTCTGCTCTGTGCTTCCTGTTCTTGAGAGTTTTCTTAGTCTGGTAGCCCCGCCCACACTTCCTGCCTGCCTTTGGCCAATCAGCGCCAATTATTAATCAGTGAGACAATTATTTACAATGAAGCAACGCAATCCCCTACATCATACTGCCTCTCAAAATTAAAAATCTGCAAGGGTTCCTTGAAGGTCAAACTAGGAGAAAGGTAAATGTCTTGAGTTTGGAGAGAACACGACTTGCTCAGAGTCTGTTTCCTGTCTATTCAGACCTAGAAACTAGAGTAGAAAATCAAATTATTAAACCTTCTCTTCCTGGAGAACACACTACTATCCCCATACCTTTGATTTCTTCTGAGGGAAGGCCAGCTGCTTTTATTTTCTCAGTGAAAGGGAGTGCCCTAAATTATGTGTGATTATGTGAGAAGAGAATAGCTCTAATAATGCAAATTCCAACTTTTGCTTCCTCTGGAGAGCATTCTTACATAGCATTTTCAAATGTCTAAGCACATGAGTTGTTTCATTTGGTATTTCTTATTCTCCAGTAGATCTGAGTTTGCTTGTTTCTTAACCTATACATGACTGATACAACAACTCTGCAGATGTCTTGTCAATAAGAATAGAAAAAAGCTAATGTGTCTAAAGGAACTCTTCTGGAGCTTCTGTTACATTCCAAATGAACACTGACATTTTTGGTCGCAGACAGCAGAGCTAGCTATCAGCACACTACATTCTGGCAAGATGTGCTCACCTCTTTGTGTTTCTAAGCTGGCCCTTCCTCAGTATGAAACTGCTTCTTTTACTTCAAGGAACTTTCCTACCAGATGTCAAATCAAGCCAAAATCCACTCAACCATCAGCGGTATCAGTAAACATAGCCATGACATTTCACCAAAGGCATAACCCGAGACTGTCAGTGAAGGTAACAGTGGCTGGAGGCAAGGACAGAAAATAACTTTAACCATGTCACAGTTGGATGAAGTCAGTAACAAGCAATTTCTTTAGGTCTCTGGTTCTATGTCATATGGAGCAAGAAGGTGAAAGTACATAGTACAGACAGTTTGACTCTATTAGGAGCTTAATATATAAAGTATTGAGAACTTAGGGTAAATAACCATATTGAATCTTGTGAATCTTCCTACACTAGGCAAGTACACTTGATGTGACATACTTGAGAAGCAACAGGAAGAAGAAGTCTGGAAGTGAAGCTGAGAGTCAGCTATGCTGTGACAGAGTCAACAACAAATATCACTGCCCCACAGCACTCACAAAAGATCCCATTTCATCAGCATACATCCTTAGAGGGCTCAGCCATACAGGGGCCAAAGGAAGGCAAGGCCAGCTTTTCCTGTCAGTATACACAGTAGCCTCATGTGGTCAAACCCCTCCAAAAGCTGTTTCCTAAAAGTGACCATTAAAAAGTGAACCCTCTCCAAATACACTCACTTCCCCAATTCTCTGTGCTGCCTCAGTTGACCTAAATACCCCAAACTTTGTTTCTAAAATTGCTTTGTTAATTCAAAGCTAGATAAAATCTTGATACCTCTCCCTTTGAGATCACTATCCATTTTTGCCTGTGAATCTTTTTAATGAGTTGACAATGTCACTTAATGTGTTGCAAGCTGAAGCCTATAAAACACAATTATAAAGATGCTATAAGCTATGCAAATGCTGATCACAACAAGGATCTAGGTCTGCCATCAAGAAAGTTCATCTTAATCATCTCAGCATGGCATCATATCATAAACAATTTATAATTTTCTTGCTCCCAAAGTCCCTAAACAATAAATAAAACTAAAATTTTACTCTATAGACAATATGTTCATGAAAAGATATTCCACAAAACTTCATTTTTATATTTATTTCTATTTAATTCTTACATGTAAGCACAAAGTTTCCATTAGGCCAAATGAAATCATATTTAATGCAAGTTTAGTTGAACTGTTGTGTGAATAATACTGTTTTCTTGTTGGTACCACAGCGAAACACTTTTAGACCCAGATTGAACAAGGCTGGAAAGGAGGAGATCCACATTTCTCACTAAAGAGAGCACTGGTTTCTAAAAGAGCCCTCTCTTTCCCAGACCCTTTAACACAAGAGCCTTCTTCCAACTTCTCCCACCCAGTAGCCTCCAAAAGTTGTTCATGATGAAGATTTAGCCCATGTGAGTCCAAGGCCTAGACCATTTCTTTCTCCTACAGGGCTGAGATAAAATGAGGCAGTCCTTGCAGAGAATCTGCCAGTGGACTCAGTTCTGTGTACATTCAATAAACGGGTTGTCTTTCCTCCTGTTAACAAAGGTGAGTCCAGCAGATGACAGAAGCACACATAGATAAGAGTGTGACAAATAGCCAAGGTAGGTGTTCTTGGAATCCAGTTTCAATTCAGGAAGTCGAAATGGATTGAGATGAAGCTCTGTTGTTGTTGCTGCTTGCTTTCTATTTTCAGCAACTAGGAGACAGCTGAGAATGCTCCAAGCCTGTGTCTTTCTGAGTCTAAGGAAATCAAATCTTATCTTGCAAAGCCTCCTATCTTGCACAGATCTTTTTAAATAAAACCAGTTTTCCAAATGAATGTTGGGTGAATCTAGAACCTCTGCATTACTATGCCACTAAGAGATTCCCTAGGACAATCTTTCATTTCAGTCCAAAGCTCAGTGGGCACAGGGAAGCTTTAGTCTCAGGGGCATAAACAGCTCTAAGAGTAAGATTTAGAACAGCAACAGTAAACATCATGATGGACAAAATACCTGAAAACCATGGCCTGGGCAGGTCCGGGCTGACCGAAAGAAATGTCAAGATGTCCAGAATGTCAGACTCACTAGACAACCTCCCTAAAAGCTTACTCACACCATGAGAGTAAAATGAGATTTTATTGGTAAGAATGACTTCGGAATTGGAGTGACTCATGTAAAATGTACATGCTAATAACACTTAGAGGTTTGTGGTCAACAAGGACGTCATTATGACAGTTTAAAGAAGCCTTTCTTCTTTGTGTTCATACACACAGCCAGCCAGCCTTGCTTTTATCGAAAATAGTCAGTTCTCAGAACACTCAAAACATCATTCCTACATATGAATCATACCCACCTGCCTGCATATAACAGACATTTCTGGAATTTTTTCACATTTATATAAATCAAAATTTCTAAATATTAAAGTATTTCAATAGTGGCTTCCTTTATCCCTTCAAGGCAATTCTGGAGACAACAGGAGCATCCTGTTTATCAGAAGAGGCAAAACTAAACAGTGACCATTGTGAGCTACCCTAGCCATTTCATATGATAACAGTTTCAGATGCCCTGTAGCCAAAGGTGGATGCTGTTCATCATGAAGCCCATACCAGATCTACCATCTTTATAATATGCATTTTGAAACCATGATGGAGTGAGTTTTAATCCTGATTCTGACACTAGGTACATCATTTCCACAGATATTAATTTCCTTGAGTCTCAATTCTCAGATCTGTAAAATGTACCCAGTGAAATAGCTGTAAAGAAATAATTAAATTGAACCGGAACAAAATAAACATTTGGTGCTGTGCTAATTCTTATCCTTACCTGCTTACAACAGCTGAAAAGAATGATTCTGAGGTTATCATGTATTATTCAGTTAAGATAAAGGCTGGCCTCTGCAGCTAGTGCTGATCATGAAGCTTCTATGCTGACTCATATCAGCAGCTGGGGACTGGACATCACCCTATAAGAGAGGGAGTGCACGTGGACCTCGCTGCTCTGGGATTTGAAGCCAGTGGTTTAGAATATCTGCAATAAATCTCAAATTGTGGACTTCCTATTTCATCATGGACTCTGTCTTGGTTCTTGTTTTTCATATAGAGACAATCTCTGTATCCAGTAAAACATCTTAGAAGGGAATAAAAGTAAGCTCAAAACATTTTTTATAATGTGGTTTTTCTCTATAAAAAGCTCCAACTGCATCAGCTCAAAAATAAATTCACTAAATTATAAAGATAATTCTTTGGATTTCTCTGGGCTTTACATTTAGTTTTTGAAATGTTTTCAGTATAAATGTTTGTTTCCATCTTTAAGATCTAAAAGATAGTCTCATAAACTAAGTAAACTGTGAACTTAGAGTTTTCAGTTGTTGGGTATGAAATCACCAAATCTAACAACAGCTAGGAAAGAAAAACAACTGAGGCCAGGCGACCATCCCTCACTCCCCACCGGTGTCCTTTGGCGATACAGGCTCTGCTTGTTACCACTGCTGAAAGCCAGCCTCTAACTTAGGCTTGGCGTGGTTGGTGTTCAATAACCAGTTACTACCAATGCCAGTGATTGCCAGCTTATTTCAAATTTGAGCACACCTGCCAGGCTCCCAGATGGAAACACTTTATAGACCATCAGCTTACTGTATAAAATAAATGTGAATCAATAAAGCAAACATAATTCATATTTTCACAATTTTAAACTTACAATCTCACATTTTGCTGAATTAATGTTGTTTAGACACTTATTTGTATGAGTAGCTATTTAACACAAGCAGACAGTTAAATATATTGGTAATTATTTTTAACCTAACTCAAAACTATTATATATAAGAATGTGATTTATTAAAAGTCTCTATAAGGTTGCAAAGAAAGAAAGAGCAGTGCACAACTTTCCTGCTGCAGAAGCCACTACAGCTATCCACTGGGCACAGCACAGGCACCAGGCAAGGCTCCCTGCAGGGTCTGGGAAAGCAATGTAGGAGAGTACATGGAGGAGGAGGGGATCATCCTGTGGAACAAGTTTATAGTTGAAATAGGAAGAAATGTGTCAATCATCCAATTGTCATTTTGGGAATCTAATATGATATCTAGAGGACATGATTATTAAATCAGCAATACTGATTACAGAATGAAAGTACTCTGCACTGAATTAAATTCAGCAATTAATCATTGCCAGTGCCCACTTGTGAACATCAATATTGAATTTTAAGCATATAAACCAGCCAATCAATTAAAACCAAGAGCATATCTTTAATCAGTGAAAGCTGAAATACAATTTGCTGAAGTCTCCATTTAATGAAACTTAAGTCATTGTTGAAACCTAATCTTGTTGCCTGTGAGGCAGATACACAAATTACAGAATCTTTTGGAAGTGTCATTATCTCTGGGCTGTGCCCTTGCCTTCTGAGGAACTGGCAGAACCTGCATTCCAAAAGCATCTTGCTGCCAGAAAATCCAGAGTTTAAATATGCTTAAAAGCATGGAACTACAGATTACACAAGTTCACATTCTCACTTCCCAGCTGCATGTCTGTGGACAGCTCATTTATGCATCAATAGGACCCATGTCACGCTTATTGAAAGATCAAATTAATGCCTATGAAACACTTAAAACAGTACTTTCTAAATGGCAACTGTTCAGAAATTGCTAGTAAATGCATGTAAATCTCCATTCCTTAGTGATGTCTCAGTGTTATTATTTCCCTCAAATATTTAAGACCATCATTATACTCTTTTTACTATTCAAACAATTTCAAAATAATAGCTCATAGGTTTTTCTGTTGCATTATTTAAAGTAACATAGTGAAGTCCATCACTTTCTATTTCCCAGATCCCCTATGGGTATAAGTGCAGAGGGTAAGGATCAAGGAAATTCTTTCTGAATATTTGTTACTTCATCTTTTCTGTTTTATTTTTTATTGCATTGTTGTGAGTGGCCCAACAGTTCTTCACACAATTTGAACTTTCTACTCCACCATCATCAAAGTTATAAATAATCAGAGAATGTTTATTCACTTTGTAATTAAGTCAACTTGGCCTGCTGAACTCTCACAGTCCTAAAGGAAATTATCAGAGCCACAAAGCGAGTCACATTTTCAGGCACATCACTTTCCTCAGAGATAAGATTAGATGCAAAACACATCTTCAGCACCATTGTTTAGCACAAGAACATCCCTAAACATAATCGTTTGGAGTTCCATTTCTATGAATTCTCTATAACTCCAGAAAACCCAAGTACAGGCACTCAATTCAATTCAAACTCTGGAATCGGGTGAGGAAGATGGTTCAGTGGGTTAAGGGGCTTGCTGTCAAAACTGATAATCTGAGTTCAATCCCTATGCCCCACACAAGGGAAGGGAAGAATCAACACCTCAAGTTGTCCTCTGATCCCTTCACATGTACACTGTGGCAAATGCTTCCTTGCTACAAGATAAATAAAAACTGTGGTGAAGCCTATTTTCAGTGGCACTGATCGTGGGATAAGATTTCAGTTACTATCTCCTATTTCCTTAAGAAAAATCTGAGAAAGAGATTTCCTAATGAAAACACAAATTACAAAACCCCGTGTCCCACCAACTCAAGGAACAATCACATTAGTCACCTAACTGAAACAGCACAAGCAAGAGTTTTCACTAGATGAGCATGAGAACAGTATGTGTAGCTCACTCTTCATGAGCTCTCAGCTTCTTTCTGACAAATTGGATGCAGTCCGCTTGCTTCCTCAGCTCTCAGCATCTATTTTCTAGAGTTCTCTTGCAGACTTCTAGGCAATCTCCATTACAATAGACACAGGAATCCATTGACACATTGCTTATTCATTAATGATTTCAGAATTTAGGATTTGAATCTATACTTACCAAGTAATTGATCCTTGAATTCAGAGACAGTTTGCAGCTTTTATGAAGATAGTAATTTTCTTTTCTCAATCAAAAATGAAAGTGCCTAATGGCTCCTCACTACAGACACAGCAAGCATTCAGAGGGAGAGTAGTCACAGAGCCCCCATTCTATCATCTGTCACTCACAGCAGTGAGTGTAATGTCCTTCCTACTACTGTTCTGTACCCAGAACCATCTTAGACACCCATTTCCAGTTCGTATCAAGTTGTTGTTTACCAATGACAAACTTTCTTCTCTTTATGCAGCTATTACTAAATAAGCCCCTACAATGTGCCATGTATTGTGTCAAGAATGATAATTCCAGACAGAAAAAAATAAATAAAACAGTGGCTATCATGTAGATTTCTAGAATCTACTGTTATATCTTCTGAAATATTTTTTTTATTTTGACAACAGAGTTGAGTACATTCTTTAATTTGAGCTTATATCATGATTACTACTTGTCAGGACTAGAAATACATGGCATATGAGAGACTTGTCATCAGACCACAGAAAACTCATTCCAAATGCAGTAAACTATTGAACATTTGCAGTGCAAAGAGTTAACAAACTCTACTCAGGAGATAATGGCATTTGAAACACCAAAACAGCCATGGTCCATAAGAGAAAAAAGTACCAGTGTGAGGAACCAAAACCCCAATTCACTCATTTGTCATGCAGCCACACTCAGTATGCCACTGAATTTTGCCCTCAGCTAGCTTTCAGAGCTCAACATTCTTTTTTCACAGGCCAGAAAAAAACATAAAAGGAGAGGAGAATATGATATGTGGAGACTCTGCTCTCAATGACTCCACAAGGCCATCATAAAAAGGCTCCTAAGAGTGTCCTTAATACAATAGATAAAGAAACACACAGTGTGTCCAACCTAGATATATGCTAAAGTCATAAAAGGGGCCCAGGGTTAATGACTTGCCTTTGTGTTGGAAAGATGTTACTCGATGTCCAGAACTTTGGGGAGAAAAAACAAAAAATAGACAGAAAAAAATAAATAAAATATATACTTCTCTAAAAGAGCATTCCTCTGGCCATGAAGAATTGACTTTTCTGTTTGGAAACTCTAGCATCTATGTGGATTACAGTATCCCATGATGAGAGAAAAGAACCCTGTGAACAGAGTATTACATAATACATGCTATTTTCAGGGCATCACCAGCCTGAGACCTTCGCTCTTCCAGCTCCCTCCCACCCCCATTAAACCCTATGTCAAGCAACTCCTTCTCTCTGTTGGGTCAGATATAGTTCTTTTTCAATTCCACCTTTTTCTTAAGTCATTTTTCTGCATGAAAAGTCTACTTCAGTCTCTAGAAAACTCAGATCCTGCATTCTCTGTTATCCTCCAGTAACACGGATGCCAACTCCAACAGACTTTTCCCCTTCCTTCCTATCTACTTGGTGTCAATCACATTTTAAGCAGCCCTTAGGTGATTCTGTCACTAGTGGCCAAAAGATCATACTCCAATAAAGTGTCTCAACAAAAATCTATCTTTTGGTAGTACTGTGTACACTGCTACATGTTAATCATACATGAGATATACCATATGCACAAGACACATGCATATGTGTGCTTAACATGTACCAGTACCATTTGGTCATGTGTTCATAAATACTAGCATGCTATTTTATTTCACAAATGTGCTTACATAAACGTGTATTATTTTCATGGAAGCACCCAAAACCCAAAGGATGACTTCTACACAGTTTCAGTTGCAAACCTATGTGTTTCCTCCTTGAGCAGACTTTGAAAAATCAGGAAAAAAAAATAATCAATGGCTACTCTCCCAACTCCTGCTGCAGAAGAGTTGCACTTTAAAACCCAGACTACTTGGGTCATGCTCAAGAGCAAAGATCACAGTCTATGTTTCAGAAGAGAGAAATGTGATTAAATATGACTTAAAGTACAGGCTTACAAAGCAATATTCTCTAACTTTATGGAAAATGTCACCACTGAATTTGTGCTTGGAAAAATTATTACCCAAAGGGGTATCACATGAACAGGCTAGTCCTCACACTGACACATTAGATGATGTCACTTGCTTTATCATATCTGGTTATACAGAAAAATTGAATGCAGTCCCCAAATCCTCTGGAAAAAAAATAAAATACATGTATTTAAAGGAATCTACTCCTTGGAGGACACGCATCAGCATGCCCAAGCGCTTAGCAGCAGAGCTGTGGTTTTGCACCCACATTTCTCTTCTACCCTAACAATATCATTTAGTACCACTCAAGTATCCAAAATCCAGGGTCAGCTTTGCTCTAAGATCAAAGCTCCCTTTAGGGTAGGAATAGGGAGAGTGTTGGATATATGTAGAAGTTCCCGAATGAATCAGCACCTCTGCCCTATGAACAAACTATATCTGAGTTTATTGTAAATGCTCAACAAGCCTGTCCAACTGTTCTCCTTTGTGAGTTCTCCCCAGCTAGGTAAAGCTAACAATGCCTCCATTTCCCATTAGGCCATCTGAATAACCTCATCAGAGAACCCAAAGAATTCTGCCTTCACTGTACTTACATTGAGCCCCCATAGGACTCTGGTGAAAAACTCACTCCCACCTTTATATAAGACTTTTTATTAATTCAGCTATGAGAAACAGGGGTGTTGAAGGCATGAGAAAAATGGGCACAGGAATCATGGTTAATTCTACTTTGGAGAATGTACTCAGCCTCTTTTCTGGCTGAAAATGGTCTTTCCCTTACTAATCTCTTTATTATAGTCCTTGCTAACCTTTGAAGCAACTAGAACTTCTTTTTGTGAGTCAGAGAGAAAGTAATTGGCTACCCTCTCTCTATGCTGGGCACTTTGGAAGTCCAGGGCTATTCAATAAATGATCAACAAACTTGCTCAAAGATTTGTTCCCAGTGGTAAAGCAAAGAACAGGAGACATGTGTACCCCTGAACAAAGTGTGTGTGGCCTCAGGATCTCAAGCAGAAGTTATGAATTTTAATTCTCTCATGCAGAACAGATGCATTCAAACAAGAACATTAGGACAGACTAATCAAGAAAGAAATCAGCAGGGGGCATTCATCCAGAGGATCACTGACAACACTCTAAACTTAACATAGCCAGAGCTAATAGCCTCCTTACATCCTCTTCTCCCATTAAAGATGCCCTGGAAACAAGCTACCCAAGGATATTGCTGCTGTTATCACGGTTACTAAATTGGCAGGCAATATTCTCTAAGTGCACAGGGCCAGGAACTGAGGTTTCCTGTGCCTCTCTCTTCCTCCAGACTGAGTGCAGTTATAAGAGGAGCATGAACGGAGGTACCCAGATAAATAATGCATGACTTCAGGTGCAGGAAGCTGTATTCAGGCCTGATGCTAATGCAGCCTGTCATCAGCAACCCAGTGACTGCCTTTGCTAGCCTTTGTGTTCCCAGTGGTAAGGAGGATGGTAGAGCTGAGGAAGATGTTGTGCTTTGATCTCCGCCTTAGCCTCTTCCTACTGTTCTGGTTATTCTAAATGGGCAATCCCCAACCAGGCCTCTGCCCTCTAAACTTCCAGAATTTAACTAGCAAATAAAACCATAGTATTTCAAAAGCCACACAGTAAACAGAAGTGATAGGCATGGTTAAGTACCCACTAGTAACACCCTAAATTTGTAGTCTCCTCTTTCTGCCTGTTGCTGATTTCCAAATGTTCTCTGGTTTTTAGATTAGCACTTCCCCCACAAAACATTAGGTGATCTCCTGGACTCAATTATCCTAGAAGGAAATGGAAAATCAGTGCAAGTGAAAAAGAGCTAAAAGGTCTCCTAAATCTGTCAATTCCTCAGAGACAAGATATGCCATATATATTTGTTAAGGTGACATTTAGAATTTCTTAAAGTTCAGCAGAACCTTGAAAAAGAAATTGAGATTTAACTATGTATTCAAAGTTTTTATCAACCAAAGAACATGATTGTTTTAACCCATAATGCAGGCAATAAGATGATTGAAATGAGGGCTCTCCTTCATGGATGCTCCTTTCTGGTCTGAAATTCCATGGTGTTTCCTAGCAATCATGCCTATAGACAATTTAATCACACATCAGAGCTTCACTTTAAGAAATACCCCACTTCCAGTATCAGAGCACTGGATATCACACTAGCCTTGTGTATTTTTATCTTTTCTATCATTTTATCACCAGCACTATTCAGGCAGTCACCAGTTACCTGAAAATATCTGCGACAAGAGTTGCCATTCAACTGTTGCATCTGACAATAGAACATCATCATTTTTGACCCAGCATCTACCTTGGGGAGCATCCATGGCTAGATAAATGGCTTTCATGCTTCAGATTTACCTTGTCAATTCCTCTTTATTAAGACACACAAGCAGGAATCACAGGTATAATCATTTTCAGACATTAATACATTGTTGAGAGCATTATGAAAAGAGCATGATGCCCCAAGTATGGAACAGGTTCAAAGGTATTCGATTTCACAGATCTTTTTATGGTCTTTCACAGCCAGTGGTGGGTGTCAAGCTCCAGGTAATCATCTGTCAGCTGCCACTCAGTCTAAAGAATAAGGATTAGGACCTAGTTCCATATACCAATATCCGAGACACCCACATCATCACAAGCAGCACATTCTAGCCTCAGTGTGAAAACATATTTGCCCTCTGGTCTGTGTTATTAGGCGTTCCTGAGAAAAGAGTATTCTGCTCATCAGGACCTCACAATTTAACATAGAAAACATGCCAATGAGAGACTATAGTCCAAGGGCCTGCACTGTGATACAGCCTGAAACTACTTGACTCTTGACCTTAATTCTTTAGTCAAGAATTAAGTTATTGACTAACTTGGTTGAGTTATTCCAGCATTTAAATAACATAACAATGTGTCTAAAACTCTTGAAAAATCACTTATTTTATTTTATGGGACAGCATTACGCAGGCCACTTATGCTTGTGGAGTCAGAAATCAATTTGCAGGTGTCAGTTCTCTCCTTCCACCATGTGAGTCCTGGGGATCAGACTTAGGTGACCAGGCTGGTGGCAAGAATCTTCTTACTGAGCCATTGCTTTGGCCTGGACCTAATTGTGGAGACATCATATCTGTAGACTTTGTGTGTGGAATTATGTTGTATTTCACCTAAGGAACAAATATAGAAAACAGGCTAGTTCAAAGACGAGAGAGAAAGTAGGGGAAAAAAGGAGGAAGGGCAGGGTGAATGAAGAGGGTGGGGGACAAAGAGTGGGGCAATATTCTAAATGCAAAGATAGGAAACTTCTTCTTAATGGTTCTGAGTAAGTTTCTCAATTTGTCTGTAGTGCACTGAACATACAATAAGAATCCATGCCGGTAAAGCAAGCTTGCCCAACTTTGCCCCTCACTTCTTCTTTTAGTGTCTCTGTGGGGAGAATTTGTAATGTGCTTATAGACACATGCCCCTGCCTTTAGACAAGTAAATATTACTTCAGCAAATTCCACTGAGAGCACACTCCAGAAAAAATTAGTGCTTGCAAAACATCATCTGTTCATTTTTCAGAATTCATAATGAAGTGACTAACCCCTAATCTACAATAAAAATGATTAAAGGCGAACACTACTGAGGGTGTACAATAAATATTTTATACATTAATATGTTTTAAAAAGTCTTACTTCATTTTTATTGCTTTTCTATACAGCATTATTCTATTTTAGTATGTGCAATGAAATAATCTTCCGTGAAAAAACTAGGCATTATTGGCCCATTTTAAATAAACCAATGGATAATTATTCCACTATTAATTTTCTATGTAAATTGTTCAATTGCTAACTCTTTTATTTCATCATTACTAGAGACAATACAGTACTTCCAAGGAAAAATGAGAAGTCCCTTCTTACATTCTGCCCTTTCTTTATTCCCAAAATCTACGACTCAAGTGCTGTGTCCTATGATTCTTTTATAAAGCAAGCTATAATTCCTAAGAAAGTATGATGTGGGAATGTCTTTCTATATGCTATGAATGTCAATATTTAAATAAAGGAGCTGCTTTGGCCCATGACAGGCACCATAGAAAAATAAGAAGAGAAATCAAAGCATAGGTAGAAGCAGGGCAGAGTCAGAGACACAAAGCCAAAAGCCTGAAGGAACAACATGTAAGGAACACAAGTGAGCCATGGGCCACATGGCAGACAGATTAATGGAAATGGGTTGAGTTAAGATGTAAGAGCTACCTAGCAATGTGCCTGAGCCATAGGCCAAACAATGTGAAGTTAATATAAGCGTCTGAATCATTTCTGGGGGGCACCCGAGCAGCAGCGGCGGGTGGCTACGGGGTCTGGGGCTGCAGGTCTGTGGGTCTGGACCTCTGGCTGCCCCTGACCAAGAACCCCATTGTAACAGATGGCGCCAAACGTGGGGCAAATATCCACTTAAAGCCTGAGAAATTTTAAAAAAGGGGTCTAGTTCACAGAAACTGAGCCAAAGTAGCTTCCAAATTGTGTATCTGAAGCAGGTCATTGTACAAAGAAAGTGTGGCATTCAGGCCACACTCAAAATGGCGCCTGTGGACTGGTGGCAGGCAGTGTAAGGTGCAACTAGGCCGCTTCCTGAAATCTTACAGAAGACTCACTGACATGTGATTAATTTCAGGTTTCTGTTTATTTTGAACAAAAACTAAACAAAGACGGTTACTTAAGAGCACCATTTTCTTGGGTCTGCTCTGTTTGCAGGCCACAAACAGAGACTCGGTCCCTTTAAGAAAACTTACTGATTCAGCTTTATCTGCAAAAACAATGCAGCTCTTTAAGAGAGTGTATTTTAAAAGCTCTTATGATTAGAAGATGATTAAGGATTCACAATAAAACAGATTCAGATGAAAACAAAAACCTGTAAACGGGTTACAATGTGTGTAAAAGGTACATAGGCTTCATAGAAAAAAGAAAAAAAATAGTGAAAGTCTTTAAGAAGAGAAATAGAGTAATAAAAATATAATAAGCCATGTAAAGATGGAAAATGAACACAAAATCTAGATTTGGGTTATTATTGCTGTTTTCTTTTAATTTTTTAACTGTTAATGAGCTAACTGCAGAAAGAATGGATCGCAAATGCAAAGGCTGCTAAGTTAAACAACAATATATATGTTAAAGGTATTTTGATTTTGAAATTTATGTATAAAGATTTATTGCTTTAAGAGAGTTCTGCTTTTATTTCCACAGAAGATAAGAACCTATGGATTGTTTTGAGGCAAATATGGTTTCATCAACCAAGACCCCCTAAAAAAAAAAAAAAAAAAAAAAAACCTCTGATGGGAAGAGATGGCCGTATCAGCTTCAGGGATGCAGACTATGATACAGTCTCAAGACCCATGAAATTTTAATCGCCTCATAATCAGCAGAAAGTAATAATAGAAAACTATGCCCAAATTCCCAAAATATTGCTTATAAATGTTTGTTTTCACTATAAATGGTTAATGGTCATAATTAATCTCTTTCTAAGAAGAAAAAGGGGATATGTTATATGAATGATTCTTAAAAAAATAGGTTATTGAATTTACTTAGCTTAGGAATTCAGTTGTTAATCTCAAAATGCTTTACATTGGTATAGATTTTGGTTTTTTGATACAAATTTAAGGTTAATTCTCTTTTGCTGTATGTATTTTTCTACTCTTGTTTAAGATATGATATTTATGTAACTGATTTAAAATTGTAATATATAATTAAAAAATGCAAGTTAGTTAGATTTTTAAGTATACAGGGATATATTTCAAATAGGTAGGTAATCTTCAAATACTTCTAAGACCTAAAGAATATGGCATTTAAAATGTTTTAAGATTTTAAACTTTTCTGGACCTGGCAGCACCAATCTACTTTAAGAGAAAAATGGGCCCTGAAGAAACTCCATATTAAGATTAGTTTCTTTGTGGCATCAGTTAGCCACTGGACATGAACCTGTTCTTATATTGACTGCTTGACAGTGAAATGTGATAAGTGGACATGCATGTTCCATAGGAAGGTGATCTCTGAACTTTGATAAAACAAGCTGAGATGGTCATTCAGGTTCCTGCTTTGCAGAGAAATCTATCAGACATTCTTCAGGACTCAAAGAGAAGCAACTGATTAATGGGCAGAGCAGATTTCCTGCTTCACTGAAATGAAAAGAGACTCTGAGCCTGTAGGCTGAAGATGGATGCCCCAACTTTTTAAAGGAACTTTGGATGACTATCCAGGCAGATAGGTGTCATCTCTGTCATTTCTAGATTTTGGAAGTTGCTTGCACTCCCAGTTTACTTGGGTAAATATATCCTTCTGTGGTCTTTGATGAAGTTAATGATTAGATAGTTATAGGTATAGTTTTTCTTAGTCATTTGAAAAGTATATTGAATATGAAACTTTAGATTCATAAAGATAAGGTAGATGATAGAGTATTTTCTTTAATTTTCTAAATACAAATAGACTATATATTGTAATTATAATTCTTGCCTGATACCTATTTTGTTATATGTAATTTTGCTATGTTAAAATTGAAACCTTCCTTTTTGATTAGACAGAAAGAAGGAGGTGATGTGGGAATGTCTTTCTATATGCTGTGAATATCAATCTTTAAATAAAGGAGCTGTTTTGGCCCATGACAGGCACCATAGAAAAATAAGAAGAGAAAACAAAGCATAGGTAGGGAGAAACAGGGCAGAGTCAGAGAAACCAAGCTAAAAGCCTGAAGGAGCAACATGTAAGGAACACAAGTGAGCCACGGGCCACGTGGCAAGACAGATTAATGGAAATGGGTTGACTTAAGATGAAAGGGCTAGCTAGAAATGTGCCTGAGCCATAGGCCAAACAGCATAAAGTTAATATAAGCATCTAAATCATTTCTGGGAACCTGAACAGCAGCAGCGGGCAGCTAAGGGGTCTGGCATGGCAGGCCTGTCGGTCTGGGCCTCTTGCTGCCCGGGACCAAGAAACCCCACTGTAACAAATGTATTTCAGGATAATGCTGTTTTAATGTTCAATCAACATGTAAGGCCTTGAAAACTATCTTACCTATTCCACATGCTACCACATTGCTCTCAACAAAAACTCTAGTGGGGACCATCTGAGCCTTCCATGTAACTAACAACCAATGGCAAGATCCCTTGGTGACAGATTAGATGCTTCCCCTTTCTTTAGGCATGGGAATAGCCCACAGCTTCTCATTTTATTTGATGTTTATAGAAAGGGGGATTATGGAAAGTACCATACCTCAGGGCTATCTCAATAAGTATGTTATAAATAGTTTAAAATTCTATCCTAACATTTTGGCACAACTTGTAAGGAGAAGCCCTTGTGAACTAATAACACAGTAAGCATTTAACAAGATGCTCTTCTGACAGTAGACACACACACATACACACACATACACACACACACACACACACACACACACACACACACACACACACACACACACACACACACACACACACTTCTGCACTTGGGGAGTACAGAGAAAAGGAATAAAACACACCAGTGAAAGCTATAGCCAATGGCTCTTGCCACTGTGCCAATGGTCTTGATGTCATTTTTACATCCTGAAGAAGGAAATTGCTACCTATAACTTGAATGTCAGGCTAACATCTTTTCCATGTTAGAGCTTCCTGCCTCCCATCTCCTGTTCATCATATGTAAGATATTACCACCTACAGACTTAATTGGAAAATGGAAGACAACCTCTGAGTTGCATTGGAAAAACCCTGACATAGACATCCATGGCCTAGGCAGTGATGCATGCTGTTTGGTTCCTTGCACCTTGTTCTCCTATGGGGCATAGACTCCACAAGGCATGGCCTTCTTTTTTTCTTAAGTAAAAAGTTTTTCTACACTAGATAATGATGTCAGCAGTCACAAGGAAAAGTCTCTGTGTACATCCTGCCTTATTAGTTTGAACAAAAGTGACTTGGAACAATACTGAAGGAAGACACCCATAACTCAGTAGATGAGTCTATACTTGTCAGTCATGCCCTTTGCCAGAAATCTGGGTCCTGAAGTCTTTTCAGAAAGAGATCAATCTGCTTTCCTTGACCTGTATGTCAGCAGAACTCCTGAACCACATAAATGAAAAGCTATCCACACATTAATTAATTATCTAACTATCTAATTATATTTATGCTGTAGTAAACTTCAACTGTTTGTGAAGAAACAAATCGTAGAAGAACATATTTTATAAATGTAATGAAAATCTTTCTTATTTATTTTAATTTTTGTGGGGTTGGCTGAGACAGGGTTTCTCTGTGTAAAAGCCCTGCATGTCCCGAAACTCACAGAGATCTCTGGGCCTCTGTATTACAAGTGCTGGGGTTAACAGTGTGCACCACCACTACCTGGCTCAGGGACACTCAATGTAGAACTCAGACAACAAAAACAACAACAACAGGAACAGTCATAAAGTTCAGAAGCCACAATATTACAAACAAAAGAGTAAATCTCAGTTTAAACCCAAACATTGCAATGGTCAAATAACCTCTTCCTTCTGGTGAAGAGACAGTATCTTAGGCATATGTTTAGTGAAGAAGAATCTGTCTCATCTCATTTGGGGAATAAGAGGAAAACAGAAAAGTCAATAGAAACAAACTTTGCAAAGAAAACCCACCAACCATTCTCTGGATGATGTAAACATTACCACACTATACCTCATGTTCACATCCAGTAATGTGTCCAGTTCAACGACTCCATAACATGATGTTAGCACTGCTGAAGTCACTGTCATTGTCATTATTGTTAGTAATCACAGTATCACCAGTATCGCAAACTCACCTTGGGTATTTTTGGAGGATAGAAATTGGTATATAGATCTTAGGAACTACCATACCCTCTCTATAACATATAATGCTTGCTTCAATACTTGGAGTGGACTTGGTCTTCATTATGAAACTTTCCAGAAGGCTCCTCTCTGCCTAAAATCCAGAAACATGATATTTTTTTAAATATAAATTCTAAATTTTAATGATGCTTAGGTAAATAGTTTTTCTACAATATCCAGTTGGTTCCTATGTTATATCAGAAAACAAATAGCTAAGCATATTTGAATCACCATATCTGTGGTTGTTAACTGTAAACTCAGCCAAAGCTGGATAATTCTGAAACAATGCAATAGAGAAATTTCACCACAGGAAGAAACAAGTCATTTGCCTTTATTGGCCATAGTGAGGGGGCAGAGCTGGGCATAATTTAACAAGCGTGTAAACACATGAAGCAGAATATTCTCCCTCTCCTGTCTTCATAAGGACTTGTCACCAAAAAAAAAAAAAAAAAAAAAAAAAAAGACTGGAGAAACACAGTGAAAGAAAAGGTGGCATCACCTAGTACAGACAAAATGTTTACTTGTAGGATTTATGTGGACCACAGAGTTTAGTACAGTCTAAGACTTAAAATAACAGAAAACTGACGGCTTCAGTCTATGGACTACACCCAAGGATTACAGACAGAGGGAGAACACTCTACAAGTGAGAAGTCAGGACTGACTCAAGAACAAAAGCAGGAAATTGGAAACAGGTGTGGTCAGAGAATCACAAAGCAGAGCAGAAGACCAGGGAGTTCCTCAGAAACACATAAGAACAGGAAGAGATGGCCTGCTCAGAGCCAAGACAGTCACTGTATCCTCTGGGATACAGCTTGGCCTGGTCACAGAGAAAGGCTCTTATACTTTACCTGTGAGTATAAGAATAGTGAAACTATTTACAACTCAAAAGTCTTAATGAGTTGAACTGACCACCTTTAAAAATAATAAAATCATTAATTTAGACTAGTTAAAATTTGTGACAACTTAGACACTGAAACTGCTTTTACTCTGTCAAAATCACATAATTAAAAGAACATTGAAGAGAAGATTTCCGGTAGCAACTGAGGAGGCTTTTCAAGAACTTGCCCATGTGCACTTACTTATCCAGTCCCTTCCATCCATCACTGTCACCTACACTATGACTGCTCTGGGCTCTGCATGTCATCTGTCCTAGACTTTCTATATTCTTATCTAAGGGATCATGTTCTCACATCATGCCCTTTTCCTTACTCAGATCACTACTCTGCAGGGTTATGGCATACTCATCTTTCATTTGGTTCAGATGCATTGTCTCCATGCTATACCAAAACAGTTGGATGACTTGACAATTTATATTCTAGGTCATATTTGCAGTTTCTGTCATAGTAATTAAGAAGTGATTAATAAATATGGGGAGAATAAATAAATATGAAAAATTCAAGGCCAAAAAGAAATAAAGAACTAAGACCAAATTGAGCAGATAATCCAAAACCATGGGTTCTAGTGCCTAGTGACTTATGAGTAACAATCAGTTCCAATTGACATGATAATTGCAGTTTAGACAGTCTGGTCTACCCTCTGAATCCCTCTGGACTATTAAGTCATGGCTGCTTACACTACCAAGACACTTACTGCCATGTAAGCAAAACTCAGCAGCAGAAGGGTCAGTTTATGTGAGTACGATTACTGCATTATGCATATGGGGCTTTTCATACACCAACCCTTGGATAATTAACAGTCGTTTATTGCATGAAGCCCCACAAGCCCTTTCAACCATTAGCATGGACAGTTAGCCATACATCACTAGGAGTTGGTGCTAAATGTGATACTATGGTATTAAAATTTACCATTTCAGTACAACTAGATTCATAAAAAAATAAAAACAAAAAATAAAGAAAAAACAAGCAGAAATAGGACCTAGAAAATTACACTCTATTCTCTATTGATTTGTCTGAAAATATACCTCACAACTTGGTTTTGGAAATGTAATTTTCATGCTAAATCAAAGGTAAACATAATTATGTATAGTATATCAAAAGTACATAATTAAAAATATTCTCTGAAGGTAAACAATGCAAGGAGATATAACTAATTTTAATGTAATTCATAATAACTTCTTTATTTATAAAACCTGCCAATCAAAAACATTGAACTAGTTTTTATACATTAGAGAAACTTTAAAACTGGCCTTGTGATTCATCTCTAGTGTTCTGCTTTAATTAATAAATATGCAGATTATTATCTTGATGCTACAAAGAAAAAAATACTGAACAAAAGGAAATTTTAAGTAAGAAGCTGTGAATGATTACAAAGCTCCACTGCCTGATGAAAATCCGGCCATAAATAACTAATCTGAAAACACTCATCCTTCTATAATGAACGTCTTGCCACATGGCCAGTCTACTCAGGACTGTGGGTACTGGGCCCTATACTGACACCAAGCTCTGTATGGAGACCTCAAGAAGGGAAGAGATTATAAGCTTTCTCAGAGAGTCTCTGCCATGACTTAGCTTGCCTAGTGACAGCTGTGTAGGGAAGAGGGATGTCTGGAAAATAACAGGAGAGGAACTTGAGGCCTAAAGTCAGATTCCAAATTAGGAAAAACTTTTCACACTCCCCAAAGTAGCTCTCATTTATATGCACAGTACACAGCCTGCTGGATGCCACCATGTCCCATTTCTTGCAATAAGGCAAACTGTGAAAAGAGAAAGAATTCAGAAAGGGTAAAGATGAAAATATGAAGAAGAAGGAGCAGGGTTGGAGCAAAACCACAAGAGCTATGTAAGCACATCTGAAAAGCTGAGCCTTATACCGATGTGATGGAAAAACCATGCGAATGACAGGATGTCAGCCACACAATTCTGACATACACTCCACAGGGAAGGTAGAACAGAATCCTATGAAAGAGGAGGGGCCACAAGCAGCCCACGGAGGTCTGAGCTTCCTGCCTTGGACACTGCAGACTCTCCGCAGAGACAGAGCCAGTTCTTACTAGAACCACAGTTGAAGAACCCAAGCTTGAGCATACTGCCACTAAGGCGAACAAACGTTATGGGGTGAGTTCTGGGAGAGAGAGTGCCCCACAGGACTGGTATCCAAAGGTGTGCTTAGAGGTCCTCCATGGAACTTTGATTTAAGCACTGTACTACATCGTTACAGTGAGGCTGGCAGGACAGACAGAAAATTAACGGCTTACTGCAAAAATTAAAAGGAAACATCAGGTGTCACACGTTGCTGAGAAACACCAGATATCAGCTCCGCTGGAGGGCAGTCTCACTGGAGACCTGAGCCTTTCTCTAAGACTATAGAAAGGCCACATCTTGGAGTTCACCTCCCTCTTAAGGCCAGGACCTCAGACCAATGGCAAGCCTCAAACAATCCTAACATAAAAGTACGTTTGATGGATCAAGAAGACTGAAAAAGAAAAGTAAGCAGGCAATGTAGAGCAGCCAAGCCATTACCCAGATGTGAGAGTCAGAAGAGAACCTTTTAAATAGGTATTATAAATATGTTCAGAGGCCCAAAGGAAATGTGTACATATGAGCACACAGATGGTGAACTCTCAGCGAACCGAGGCCAGAATTGAAAAGTAATATATCTAAAATTTAAATATACACCAAGAAAGTTAGTAGCAAATTAAAGACAATAGAATGAAGATTCTGAGCTTAAGAACATATTTTTTAATTATTAATTTTAAATAATACTGATGAAATATTTTTAAGATGTTAAAGAGTTTTGGTGAAGATATTCTCTGCAATCCTAATCGCCCTAAGGTGTGTAGCATTTAGGTGAAAATGCAAACAAAAGAACAGAACAGAAAAATATTTAAAGGAATCACTGCTTATCCTTTTCTAGTTTGCTGAAAAATATCTAAGGATCCAAAAAGCTCAGTGAGCCACAAAAGCAAAGAAAATCACAAATAACCTAATACTGTCAAACTATTCAAAACTAAACATATAGAGAAAAATCATTAAATGTTCATAAAAATAAATGAAAGGGAACTCTAGAGGAGTAGCCATTTGGACTACATGAACTTCCCCTCATGGGCAGAAATGCCATCTTTATCCCTAAAGTGAATGAGGATCCCCAAGCCACTATGACCACATCCCCAAGGTTCGCAAAACAGTGCTCTGCATAAATATAAAATCTTAGACTTGTCTCCTTATGTGCACTTGAAAGAGAAATTGTCTGTTCTGAACCTCAGAACAGAGGTATGAGGGACCAGCAGTAATTCTCTAATAGACAGATTAATAGAGAAAAGGGCAAGACTAAATAAGGAAAGTGAATTTCCAAGACAGCTGCCTTCCTCTTCATCCTTCTTATCTGAGTGAGACCAAAGCCTAGTGAGATTTTCCTCGTGCCAGAAACTGCCTGTGGACCATCAAAGAAGGTCAAGGCTCAACACAAACTAGTAGACTTATCAGCCTCTCTGTCTTGGTTCAAACTAACTAATATTAAATTTGGGAAGAAAGGCCTCAAGAAAGGACCTGACTTCTGTTTCCCAAATTTCCCTCTCTGTTTTGTAGAAGGTCTTTTTTCTCTGTGTGCTATGTTCTCTCTCTCTCTCTCTCTCTCTCTCTCTCTCTCTCTCTCTCTCTCTCTCTCTCTCTCTCTCTCTCCTTCTCTCTCTCTGTGTGTGTGTGAGGGGTTTGCATATGTATGTATTTGCATGTGTGAGTTTGTGGGTGTATGTGTGTAAGAGAATATTGTATGGATGGTGTGTATGAGAGAGAGTTATATGTTGTGGATGTGTGATGAGTATGTATGTAAATATATATGAAGGTGTGTGTGTCTATTTGTGTGTGTGTCTGTGTGTGTGTATGTATTTCCTCACCATTAATAGCCTTTCTACAGGATGGAGGAAGAGAAAGAAATATTTCTTTAACTTGGAGAAAAATCATAGCAATTTCAAAGGAAGAAAGGGGACAAATGAGACAGCTACTGTGTAAACAACAGGCAGCCATTCCCTCTTAATTTCATTAAAGAAAATAGACTTTGTATAGAAAGAGTAAGACTGTGCTTCTAGCTCTAGGAATGCAAGCAGAAGTCAAAGATATGACACTATACACAAAAGACAAGGGATGTGACTATTTAAATGTAACTATTTAAAATGTTCAGCTGAGCAAGGCAATATATACCACTTATCATTCAGACTTCAGGAGGTAAGATACGGAATTTCAGGCCTGAATTAAAAAAAAACTTTTTAAATATCTTCTAATATCAATCATGAAGTTCATAATACACATTCTGAGAAATGACAGTTTCTCTACATTTGTTGTGATTTTCAGAGCAATTATTTTTAAAAAATAAAGTATTATAACTAAAATATTTTATTAATGTAAACATTGGGTCAAATTAAAATGCAACAAAGTTGACAGAGAAGAGAAAGTGATACAGGACTAAAGGAAACAGGTCACACAAAGTTAGAGCATCAACAGTGTCAGCAGGAACACTAAATAGAAATACATTAAGCAACCCGAAAACACAATCAGAAACCATAGAAAAGATCAAAGAAAATAACAAGAAAAACACAGCATGCAAATGGTGTGCATCTGAAAATTGGTGTAGCTGAACTGAAAAGAAGCATCAGGACAGAATTCCTGCAAACAATGGAAGTTCTCTAGAGTGTTGCAGGCCAGTATGTCCAGAAGGTGCAACAGCTACCAACACTTAAAATATGAAGCTTATTTTATTAAAGTTTTATCTTTAAAAAGTAAGAAACTAAGACTTATAATGGCTCCAATGACCTATGAATATAAATCTTCAACATGAAAGGAAAATCTGAAGTCTAATTGATGTAAAACTAGGTAATAGTATAACTCACTTGCATATAGTACTACCTCCTCAATGAATGTTTCTGAGAGACAAAGAGAGAGAATGAGCTACAAATAACTTCTCAGTGAGATATAATTGCTAGCATCATTGCCTCCCACCCACATCTCATTTTTTCTGTGATACTATCTAAAATAAACACAGGGACAAGGGATTTTGTCAGCTACTAACTCCTAATTGCCTCCACTGTTGGCAAACGACTTTGATATTTGAGCAGTACCCTTTCTTTGAATAAGAATCACTCTCTAAAGCTATGAAACATTCTTAAAATGCTGTTAACTAAATCTGAGATATTTAAAAATAAGATCTGTACTGCTCTCCCAAAAAATGAGAAAATGAAGGCCCTGCAGTTACTGGATCCAACAGGGCTATAGCATCTCAGGGATAAGAATAAAGGGCTTGTCCAGTGGTTCATGGGCTCAGGCCTAGGCAATGTATGAGCCACATCCACAGTGTTACCAATTTCACTTGTTAAAGCAGTGGTTCATACTTTTCCTCTTAGTCCCTGCTTCACCTTAACACACAAACTGGCAGAGAAAGAACCTAGAAGAAATAAGGATAAAACCATAGACCATGCAGCTCCTGTCCCAAGTACCTCTGAGCGTAAATCACACAGAAAAAACAGGATAGGAGGAGTCCAAGCCACAAACCGTAGTATCAGGCAGTATCTGGCTAGATTACAATGGACTGCATTTTGTTATACACTTTAAATTAACCAGAAGGCCCTGCAATGTACCCATAATACAACCAAGAGCAATACAGCAGAAGGTCAGGGCCAGAAAAGATGTGCAAACAAGAATTATGGTGGTTTGAATAATAAATGGCCCCCACAGCCTCACAAGGAGTGCCACAATTGGGAGATGTGGTCTTGTTGGAGTAGGTGTGGCTTAGTTGGAGGAAGTGTGTCACAGGGGGTGTAGGGTTTAGTCCAGAGGTAGAACTCTTGGCTCCAGCATCTTGTCTACCTATGTGCCGCCAAGCTTGTCACCATAATGATGGAAGGCAGCCCCATTTAAATGCCTTCCTTTGTAGGAGTTGCCATGGTCATTGTGTCTCACAGCAAAACAAACCAAACCAAAACAAAACAAAAACAAGATAGAAGTCAGTACAGGGACTGGGGTGCTGTTGTGATAGGCTGGACCATGCCTTTGTTTGGAGGACTATGAAATACTTTGGACAAGAAAAAATGATTCGACACTTTAAGTGGGGCATAATGAGCTATACTGGTAGGGCCATCAAAGACAGTGGTACTGAGGATGATTTGAACTGTTGGGGCCCTACTGAAGAGGGTTCAGAAGAGAAAAATATTAGTATGTGCTCTAGAAACCATTCTCGTGCTGCTTTCTGTTCTTATCCAAAAAACTCTTCCTGAGGCTAATCAAAGAGTTATGGATTAAAAGGACTGGCAAAGGACATTTCAAAGCAGCCGAGTATTGACTGTATTGCTTGGCTACTAGTGGCTAATAGTATGTAGATCTACAATGAAAAGGAGCAAGAAAAAAATACAAAATGTGCCCTGTGGGGAGGAAAGAGGCACAAGGAAAACATGAAAAGCTAAATTGGATGCTAAATTGAATAAAGAGAATGGTGACTTCAGGACAAGACCCCACCAACCTAGGCTTCCAAATTATGAAAAAATATTAAAGAGAAGTGAAAAGGAAATAAAGAAAGCTTAAGGCCAGGAGTGGTGGTGAACACCTATAATCCCAACACTTGAAAGGCAAAGGCCGGAGGATCTGAGTTAAAGACCAGCTTGGTCTATAAATGAAATTCCCGAACAGCCAAAGCTTAGACCATGAAGGAAACCATTGAAAATAAAAATTTGAGTCAGATGCCTATTGTTGTGCCACCAGGTCCCTGTTTTTCATGTCCCCGGCTAGGCCTCCAAGCAAGAGAGGGTGCTTAAACAGGATGTCCCCTATAATCAAATGAATGTTCACCCTAAGTGTCATTATAGAACCTTAATCCAGCAATGAACAGAGGCAGAAGCAGAGATCCATAGCTAAGCACCAGGTTGAGCTTCCTGTCCAGCTGGAGAGGAGGGGAGGGAGGGAGGGAGGGAGGGAGGGAGGGAGGGAGAGAGAGAGAGAGAGAGAGAGAGAGAGAGAGAGAGAGAGAGAGAGAGAGAGAGAGAATATGAGCAGAGAGATCAGGATCATGAGGAGGAGAGCCACAGAGATGGCTGACCTGAGCTACTGGGAGCTCACTGACTCCAAAATAATCACTGAAAAACCTTCATGGAAAGGAACTAAAGCCTCCAAAGGTAGAGGATTGTCAAATGGTGTGCGAAGTTTGTGGAGCCTCTTGCAGTAGGATCACAGTTTGTTCCTGGTGCATGAATTGACGTCTCCAAGACCATTTCCTACAGAGGAACACTTAACTCAGCCTTGATACTGGGATGAGGGACTCAGACCCACCTCAACTGGAAATGCCAGACAGAACTGACTCACCTTGGGATTCCTTGCCCTCCTTGGAGAATGGATGGAGTGGATGGGGGAACAGGGTGAGGGGGGGATGAGGGGGGACTGGGAGAAACTGTGAGGAGGGAATGGATGGGGAGCAGGGGTAGATATGGAAAAACACTTTTTAAATTAAAAACATGGGGAGAAAAAGAAAAAAAAAATGGGTGGTGAAAGTGTTTTAATAAGGAGCCACGTTACAGCCCCAGTAGCAGAACTTGACAGCTTCAGCTACATGATTCTAGCCTTAGAGTCAAGGACACAAAAAAAGGGGTTATGGAATTTTCCTCTGAAACCAAGGAAAGCCACTGAGACCAGGCATGTACCAGGGGTATCCCTGCATGGATGTCAAGGTCAAGCTACCTCCTAGCTATCCTACCCTCACTTTATAAGCTACCCCACTCCACAACAATCAGAACTATCACATTCTACTTTCACCTCACATTCACAACCCCCTTCCTGTGTTTATTTACTATTTGCCTGGGGCAAAGAACTATTGCATCCAGTAGCTCTTGCTTGGACCATTATTTTCTGATGTTGCCATTATACATATCCCCCTGAGAGTCAGTCTCCAAAAGTGTATTACATCCCAGTCTCTACAATAATCCTTTGAAAGCTTCCTGATATCTTCTTTCTCATAGGTATGGGCTCAGGCTGCCTCCTTCACTAGGAACCTACATGTCCTAAACATGTTTACCTCATCTTGTTCAGCATAACTTCTCTAGAACCTCAAGACCTTGCCCCTCACTTTTCAAGTATGCTGTTGTCTGTTTAACCATGTTCCTGCCCACCAAACCTGTTTAACTTACTGTAACTTGAATACTTCAACTAAGACCAAGAGTCACAAAACTAAAGTTGCACTATACTAAGAAGAAATTCGGGAGCATCTCCCAAGGAAATGTTGAATCAAAAAATTCATCATGCTGCCTTTTCTAATATTGAGCAGAGTGTCTAGTTTCTCAAAGTTGCTCAGAAAATGCTAGCTAATGAGTGAATGAAAATATGTCTGTTATGGGTTTCCTCCAGAATATTTTCAAATTCAATATATGAAGCAGTCTTCATTTAGTGAATTTTTTCCCATCCATGTTGGCGTATCAACTGGTATAGTCATTCTACATGTTTTCTTTATATCACCACATGGTAAGTCACAGAGTACATCACATAAAAATGGAGACAAAATTGAAAGAGCCAGGGGACAGAGACACTTCTTGGGTACTGTCTTTTAGGTATGGCAAGAAGTTCAACACATAAAATCTCAGCAATATGTAATACATTTGTAATCCTAACACTACAGGGCTAAAGCGGGAAAATTCTAAGTTTTGGGACATCCTGAGCTACATAGTAAAACGCTGCCTCAAAGAAAACTTTTAATTTAAAAGGGCTAATAAAGCATGTGGTAGAGACATACCTCGTACTGTTCTGTGGTTTAACAAGAAGTTGGGAATATTTTCCATAACTGATAACCTCTCATCAAAAAGGGAACTTGAAGGTAAAATGTCAAAATGAAAGGCTGTGTGATTCAGAGTCCTAAGAACTCCAAAAAGCTTAAAACTAGCCTACTCAAAGAATATGTAGGCTGCGTCTTGTCTTGTGAATTTCAGAGCAGTGCCACTCATTCCAAAGCCTGGTGTCTTTACTATACACTAACAATTGTGAACAGAATTCGTTTCTAAGACAGAAGGTGCTTGGCTGAGTCATCAATGGCACACATTGGAAATTCAGGTACAAATCCACATTAGAGTGAAAATACACTTCCCAGGCCTCTAAAACAGCCGGGGCCTCGCCAACAGCCACCCCAGAAGCCACTGAACCAGCAATGGGAACATAAAGAGGCACGCATGTTAAATAAAAATCAAGTTTCTATGTCTATAATCTTGTTAATCAATTGTGGTAGAATCCAGGGAATAATTTTACACTTACACCTAAAATTTCTAGTAAGAAGAAAAACAAAAGATTAATGAGTTTCTAAATTTATCTAACTAGAAAATATAATCTCATTTCATACTGTATAAAATTCTCACAAGGCCATCAATTGTGCTAAAGTTATGGAGTGTAAAAATCCTTCCTTCTGAAGCCAGTTTAAACTGTACACATGGATGTTTCCTTGACTGTGAACTTGACACTACCTAGATTTACCTAGAAAAGGGAAGAATCAACTGAAGAACTGCCTCAATCATTTTGTCTTTAGCTTGTGAATGAGAGATTGCCTTGACTGACTGATAAGAGAGGGTCCAGACCACTGTGGGCAATACTATCCCAAGCTGGAGTCCTGGGATATAGAAGGAAGCCAGATGGGCATGAACCAGTCAGCATCACTCTTTCATGGTTCTAGGTTCCTACTCTGATCTCTCTCAAAGATTGTTACCTGGAATTGTTATATAAAATAAACTCATTTCTTCCTCAAGTTGCTTTTTGGTGAAAGTGTTTAGACTCTAAAACAGAAAATCAAAGTGGACTATGGTTAAGAACCTGGCCCAGATCATATATGGGCTCTGATGTAACTCTGCACTTCATTTCTTATTTTGTGGCTATTTCCTCTGAATTGAAACACCCTCCACTGAAGGAAGAAAGAAGGCCCATGAGACTTGGAAAGTTAAGAAAGGATGCACAGGAAACATAGAAAATTTCAAGATACATGAAGTACCTGATTGTAAAAACTGTACAATTCCTGAGGGTACAGCTGATGGGGCTGCCTCACTAAGCAAGAAGCTCTAAGATGCAGCTACATGTATCACCCACACATTTAGGTGACATAGTTGCCTTTGAGTTAGCCATGCTGTTGTGAGAGAACTGCTCCTTCTGTAAGAATTCTCAACACAAAAATTTGCCAAGCTGGGCTTGGAATGAATTGTCTCTCCAGTGTCCTGTCCCAGGGGCCTCTGGGGTTGCAAAAGGGAAACAGAATAGCCTCTTTGTGGATTTCTTTCCTTTTTTCTTTCTGCCCAGAAATGGGCAGCAAATTTTCATTTCTTTCTATTTTTATCCCAAGGAGTGTTTCTACCCCTACTATTAAGTGGATCTCTCTGTACCTGTTACAGGGCTTTTCCCATCCTGGGGGCCCCTTTGTTACCGAGAATTCTGTAATACTTGCTAATAAGCAATTTCACTTTGTACTATTGCCACGTTTCTGTCTTTTAACTCTTTGTCTAAGTGAGGAAGAAGATTCTTCCTACTAGACAGTCCCAATGACACAGGCATGTACACACATCTACATATAAACACACACATACACATGTCCTGTAGTATTTTATTTCTTAATCACCTTGTGTATTTTCAAAGATTAACACTCAGTCTGCACAAGTTGCTGAATTGGATGCAGTATTTATGGCTTTACAGTATTTTTTAGATATTTCTGTTAATTTCATCTTAATGTTGGAACTTTAAAATTTAGATACAACTTTCTAAAGATGAAGCTGTTGCTATTGTTAAGAGTTGCCCATCTTGTGTGGAGTTTCTTCCTGTATCCCATTATGGAGTTAATCCCAAGGGTTTAACACCCAATCATATGTGGTAAATGGATGTTACTAATGTTGCCCTTTTTGGGAAATTATAATTTGTTCATGCTACTGTTGATAACCTGTAATCCTCAAGGTCAAGCTATTATTGAAAGAAATAAAATAAAGAAGGGGGAGTACAATACTCCCAAAGACCAGATATCACTTATTCTCTACATTTTAAATTTTTTAACTGTGGATAATCAGGGGAGATCAGCCGCTGAATGCCAATGGCAACCAAATTTTTCCACATACCCTCAAATAAAATGGAGAGATGTGATGTCCAGACATTGGTGTGGGTCAGATCCAATGCTGGTGTGGGGGTAGGGTAGTGTTTGTGTTTTCTCCCAGAAATCTGAATCTCCATTCTGGGTTCTGGAAAGGCTGGTGAGTGCTGTGGTGACCTGGTTGGGAGCAAGTCTGATGTAATAAGTCCAATGGACAGGTAAGGAATCCTCCATTCATTGACACTTGGAATCTTACTGAGAGCCTCTGCTTTGAGAAGGTGCTGGATAAGAACCAGTTTCCAAATATTTCCCTTGCCCATAGTGGGTGTATCGCAACAACCAATGCCTCAATTGCTGACTTTGGGCAGAACTCCTCCAATGCTTCTGTTGTGGGCTTAGAAATTGTGCTTGTGCCAATAAAAAAAATCTCAGAATCCAGATAATTGTTGCTGGCCTGGGCACCCTGACTACCACCTAGACAGTTGACCATCATGGGCTTAATGTATTACAAATCCTCCATATCAGCTAAACCCTCTATGGTGGTGGAGCCACAGCCCCTGACAACAATATTATGCAGGCATTCTATTTTAATGGGACTGCTTCTTGGAATTCAAGTACAGAGTTTGAAAATTCTCTGTCCTTTCCTTTTTTTGCTTTATGGTGACAAATGTTATTAATGTGTCTAGCAGTTTGAATTGTTCTAGAGAATCCTGTCTCCTGATTGGCTGTTGGAAAAATGAGACACTAGTGTTGGTGGTTTGATCAGCTCATCCTGGCTCATCCTAAGAGAGACCACCTCAACTGTTATTACATTATGGCTGCCTCAGGGGGGGGGGGGGAGGACGGTGGCAGTAGCCACTGCAGCCACATTACATTTATTATTAGGAAGAACAGCAAATGCTTTAGAGACACAGAACAGTATGAAATAAGGTATCTTACAGCTTGACCTGCAGGTTTCCTTGTTGCAAGAGCAGGCAAATTTGTTTTGGGAATTATATTCAGCACTTGTCTAGAGAGATCATGAGAACAGAGCTCCAATCAATTAGTTACAGGCATAGGAGATGATTAGGAAGTGGGCAGGATCAATGCTGGGAGGAGCATTGCTTCTCATCGTGCTCCTAAGACAGAGCCAGCTACAAATCCAAGTCAATATGGCCACAAAAAATAATGTGCTTTGTGCTATTGCTCACAATCCAGCACCTAGCAAGGTGGGGATTAACATGCTAAAACCAGCTATCAAGCCAAAGAAGGGTAAGGTATGGGAGGATGGTATCAATTTAAGACAGGAGGTTCTGCCCTGTGCTGCATAATTCTCTAATGATGGTAAAGATGCAATCTAACTTCCTGTACCACCTAAGACAGGCCTAGTCTGGATGTCCTTTTTGCATAAAAGGGAGGTGGATATGTAAAGGTCAGCCTGCAGCCCCCAGGGCTTAGCACTGTTTACTGGCCTGAAGTGCTTACAGGAACCAATTGATTCATTTCCATTATCAGGAACTACACCCAAGCAAGTGCTGTGATTTAGGAATAAGGAAGTTAGCAGAGGACAAAGAAGCTGGCTAAGGTCAGGTGTTGCTTGTGAGCTGCAGGGGTTACTCAAGGTGAACAAGGCAACCCTGAGGTTTTCCCTGAACTCCAATAAACTACATTCTTGGTTCAAGAGTGACCCAGCATGTGCTTATTTTTCAATCTGTAGGCCTTTGCTCAGTGAAGCTCACTCTGTGAGGCTGGCATTTACACTGTAGAGCTCTAATACACAATGTAGACATAACTGTATATTCCAAACATGAGATAGATAATGATTTAGATAAATGGACAAGTAAGGATAAAAGAAACAAAGCTCTGATAGGTTACCTGCTACTACTGGTATAATTTCACAGAGCCCACTGAAGTACAAGACTGTATTTTAGATTTATAAACTGACTTATACTTTACTCCACCCCAATATGATTTTAAAAGTTTATGTATGTGGTCATTTATTTCCTTAACCAGCTTTGGGCTTTATTCAGTGACAATGACCAAGGATTATCATTAAAATCATTTAACTTACTTTTCTTTAAGACTTATATTACTGCTCCACAATGAAGTAATAGTGTGAAGATAGAAAAATCCTGTTTGATTCTTTTCCCTCAACCCCCTTCCTGAGGTCCCTGAAACTAGCCAAGGTTGACAGTTTTGGCTCCATTGTATCACTAAATTAGATGGAAGTTTGCTCAGGGCTCAGATTCTTGGAAAAGCTTTGTTTACAGGATTTATGGCAGCTTGCTCAACTGCACAAAGGATGTACTTCCTGAGTTCTTGGGACCCACCTGGCCAGCTTGACCTTCTGGACTTCACCCAAGATAAGGTCCTGTGCCTGCATTCCTGATGTAGCAACCTGGGTGGGGTCACCCAGGAAAGCGCTACCATGAGAACTGTTACAACTTCTATCTCAGGAGCCGGATGTACTCCTCCCCTACCAAGAGTGCATTATAAGAAATCTACTATTAAAGAATTCGGGGCTCTTGGCTTCCACAGTGCCTCGAGCCCACACATGTGTGTACCAGTATATCATTCATTAAACTCTATTTTTCTTTAAATTTAACAGTGGTCATTATCCATGGTCTTGGGGTATCTAGGGGCACTAAAGTTAGGGGTGCCCATCGTTACAATAGCAGACAGTCTATCAACTCCTTTTCTCTGGAACCTTCACTAAGCATTATTCTCACATGGCCCTTCCCTAGCCTTTATCCAAGCTTCCCTTTATCCTCTGGTGTGGCCACCTGACTGTATTTTCATAACCTCTGCCCTTCTTTTCTGTGGTTTATTTATTTATTTGGCTGAGCAATGCACCTGTAGCTTTATGAGAAAGGTTATCTGGGAGTAAATTTTAGTATCTTTCTAAAGCATGGTTGTTTTGCTGCACGCTCCTAATTTTAAAGGTGTTATTCTTATGTTTTCTGAAATCTAGTGCTGTTGGAGCTGTGGAGCCGCACCTTAAAGGTGGCACTGGCTTCTGCCTTCCGCCTTCCCGATGGTGAGCGCTCTCTGAGATAAACAACTCCTTATTTGGCTAAGGCTAAGCTCTTGATTTGCTCCCGCGTACCTGAACCTATTGGCATGGCCCACATGGTGCCCCGTGATTGGCAGTCCAGAGGTATTTAGCAGGGAGCAGGAACCCCGAAGGAAGAAGAAGAAGCTGTGTTCAAGGCTCCTGAATAACCTGCTGAAAGAAGGGCCTGGTGTTGCGTCATCCTTGCGGGCAAGGATGGGCGTGACAAGTGGTGGCCCATAAGGGGAGAATGTGTTTTTGCCATATGGTCAACAAAGGCCCAGAACTTTCAGTGGTCAGGGGGTGCACCGGAGAGTCCTCAGGTAAGTTGGGGATCCGCGACAAAAGGGGGGGAGGGCAATTTGCTCTTCTTGGTAGATAAAGAGAGAGCAGGATAAGACTCGCTGACAAGAGAGTTCAAAAGTGAAAGAGAAAAGGATTTTGCTATGGGCACTTCTCCTTCCCACCCAATTTTTTTGGCTCTACAGGAGCTACTTCATTCAAAACTTTTAAAACTAGAAAAGAAAACCTTAGAAAGGTTCCTGGAGGAGTGTGACATTGTTGCCCCATGGTTCGCTGTAACCAGGAGCCTTACAGTCCCCTCATGGGAGAAATTAGGGAGAAACCTAGATTTTGCTTATGAACAAGGAGCACTCAAAGCCGGAGTGAGACCCATTTGGAGACTGATCTGAAGCTGCCTCGGGGACCAACGCTGTAGTGAGGTGGTGGAGAGTGGACAGGCAGCCCTAGAGCAGTTACAAGAGGAGAGATCAGAAAAGGCAGCCAGTGAAGCAGGATCTGGAGGGGATAAAAGAGACAAGGGCCTGTACCCTGATCTTACTGATCTACAAGCCTCCGAATCTTCAGACTCGGAAAAGGATGAGTCAGTTCTCACTGAAGCTGTTCAGCAGTTGAAAATCAAGAAAAAGAAAAGACAAAAGGAGATACTGGCTGAGGAGGCTCCATGCTGCCCCGCCAAGTGTAGAACAGCTCCCTCTGCTCCACCTTTGTACTCGGATGGTGGAAGGGGATGTTCATTCAGCCCAGAAGTGTGGAGAACAGTGAGAGCGGAGCTCCCCGTAGCTTTTCCTGTGTTCCAGGACGTTCAGGGGAATCGGTATCATGATCCCCTGGACTTTAAAGTCATCAAGTCCCTGGCCGAATCAGTTAGAACTTATGGCATTACAGCTTCCTTTACTACAGCCCAGATAGAAGCTTTGAACAGACACTATATGATCCCTGCCGATTGGGGCGGGCTTGCCCGAGCTTGCCTGAGCCCTGGCCAATACCTAGATTGGAAAGCATTCTTAATTGAATTTGCTAATGAAGCCGCGGCTAACCATGCTGCAGGTCAGAATGCTTGGGACAGAGATACGCTGCTCAGCCAAGGGCGTTTTGCTAACCAGCAGACTGGCTATCCAGTACAAGTTTGTGAGCAAATCAACAAGATTGGCATAAAAGCATGGAAAGCTCTACCTAATAAGGGAGAGGTGAATGGCAACCTCACTAAGATTTTACAAGGTCCTACAGAGCCTTTCTCTGATTTTGTTGCCAGAATGGTAGAGGCTGAAGGCAGGATTTTTGGAGATCCAGATGTTGCCATGCCCCTAATAAAGCAGCTAGTGTACGAACAGTGCACAAAAGAGTGTTGAGCCACTATCACTCCATACAAGAGCAAGGGGCTAGAGGCTTGGATAGAAGGTATGCAGAGATCTGGGAGGTCCTCTGATTAATGCCGGCTTAGCCACTGCAGTGGTTCAGCTGACTAATAGTAAAAAAAGAAGTCCTGGTGCCTCAGGAGCTTGCTTTAGATGTGGCAAGAGAGGACATATGAAGAGAGACTGCCCTGAAAAGGGGAACTTAGGACGTGGTGAAGGGACTCAAGGGGAACAAATGGTTAGGCAACCAGGGCTATGTCCTAAATGTAAAAAGGGGAAGCACTGGGCCAATGAATGTCGATCTGTGAAAGACATCAATAGCCAGCTCATTAGTCAGGGATCCTCCGGCCCCTGTCCAAAAAAACAGGGCATGGGGCCCCAGACCCCAGGGCCCTCAAATATATGGGGCAATGGAGAACCAGAATGGAGGACAGTACCAAGAACAATGGCCAACCCTCCGCCACCCCAACAAACGCGGAGAGCCACTGCGGGCTCCACAGGGTTGGACCTTCGTGCCACCTCCAGACTCGTACTGACACCTCAAATGGGAGTTCAGCTGGTGGACACAGACTTTCAGGGACCTCTCAGCCCGGGCATGCTGGGCTTGCTGATAGGTCGCTCGTCTATGGCCCTTCGAGGTCTTCGTGTTCATCCTGGAGTCATTGATCCTGATTATACCAGGGTTATTAAAATCATGGTAGAATCCCCAAAAGGGATCACCGCCATTTCCCCAGGAGACCGGATTGCCCAATTAGTTATCCTGCCCAGTCTCCATGATCAGTTTGCAGCAACAGATAGTCACAGAGGGGATAAAGGCTTTGGGTCGACAGGCACTGATTTAACATTTTTATCCTTGGAATTAGATCACAGGCCAGTCATGGAACTTACTGTTGACAACAAGAAGATCCTAGGTTTATTAGATATGGGCACTGATAAAAGTATTATAGCTAAGAAAGATTGGCCATCAGGATGGCCGGTGCAGGAATCATCCCAGACCCTACAAGGGTTGGGCTATGCTAGAGCTCCAGACATGAGTGGGAGGCAACTGTCCTGGAAAGACAAGGAAGGCCATTCAGGCATTATGCAGCCCTATGTTTTAGAACTTCCTATATCATTGTGGGGTCGAGACCTACTGAAGGATATGGGATTTAAGTTAAGCAATGAGTATTCCCCAGTATCTACAAAAATGATGCATGACATGGGCTATCACCCAGGCTATGGCCTGGGGAAGTACTTACAATGATGAAAAGACCTAATACAGGCTCAACCCAGAGCCCCTCAAATGGGGCTGGGTTTTTCCTAGGGGCCACTGGTAAAAGCATTCCCATATCCTGGAAGACAGAGGAGCCCATATGGGTTCCTCAGTGGCCTCTCTCCTCTAAAAAATTAGCTGCAGCCAAAATTTTGGTTCAAGAGCAACTACAGCTAGGGCACATTAAACCTTCAGTTTCTCCCTGGAATACTCCCATTTTTGTGATAAAGAAGAAGTCTGGCAAATGGTGATTGCTTCATGATTTGCAAGCCATAAATGCACAGATGCAGCTCACGGGCCCAGTACAGTGTGGCCTGCCTCTTTTATCCACCTTTCCTGCCTTGTGGCATATAATTGTTATTGATATTAAAGATTGTTTTTTCTCTATTCCCCTATGTAGTCAAGATACGGAGAGGTTTGCCTTTACAGTACCCTCTTGCAATTATGAAGAGCCTGACCAGAGATATGAATAGATGGTCCTGCCGCAAGGCATAGCTAACAGTCCCACCATGTGTCAGCTTTTTGTGGGGCATGCTTTAGAACCAGTTAGACAACAATATCCTAAAGTTAGATGCATCCATTATATGGATGATATCTTATTGGCAGCAAAATCCAAAAAAGATGTAGAGTCTGCCTATCTTGTCTTGGTGGCAGCACTCAGAAAAAGGGGGCTGACTATCGCCCCTGAGAAAGTCCAATTGGATAGAGTTGTAGAGTATTTGGGAGCTAGGATTACTCCTGATAAGGTGAGCCCACAAAAACTAAAATTGAGGAAAGATAAGCTATGCACTTTAAATGATTTTCAAAAGTTATTGGGCGATATTAATTGGGTTCGAGGATTTTTAAAATTGGCTAATTATGAATTAAAACCCCTTTATGATGTTTTACAGGGAAATTCAGCCATAGATTCCCCCAGACAGCTAGATGCGCGAGCAAGAGCAGCCCTAAATTTGGTGGATAAGCGGCTGCAGGACGCCTTCCTGTATAGGATACAAGATATAGAGAAAGTTATCTTGTGCATGCTCCCGACCCTTTGCCAGCCTACAGGATTGTTGTGGCAGGAGGGGCTGGTTTCACCAGCTAAATCTGTTGAGTATTATCCTGCTGCTGTGGCCGCCTTAGCTTTGTGTGGAATACAACAAAGCGTCCAGTTTTTTGGGATCACTCCTATCTCTGTAATTGTACCTTACACTGCTGCTCAGGTTTCCACATTATGTGCTACCATTGATGATTTGGCAGTGCTTAGATGTAGTTTTTATGGAGAGATTGAAAATCATTACCCCCATCATCCACTTATGACCTTTTCTAAAGAGCATCCAGTAGTTTTTCCTAAAGTGACAGCCTCTCAGCCTATCCCAGGAGCTGTCAATGTGTTCACAGACGGATCCAAAACTAGATGTGGAGTTTACATGATTGAGACACAGCCACCTGTTCAATATCAGTTTTCCCCTGGGGCACCACAGGTGGTGGAACTCCAGATAGTTGTAGAGCCCATTTCCCTTTAATATAATTTCATATTCTGCCTATGTTGTAAATGCTCTTAAGGTGTTAGAAGCTGCTGGCCCCATTAAGCGGTCTAGCCCGGTCTGTGCATTGTTTCAACAACTACAGTCCTTGATTCAAGCTAGGACCTCATGTTTTTTCCCTCAGCATATTAGAGCTCACACAGGATTGCCTGGGCCCCTGAGTGAAGGCAATGCCAAGGTAGATGTTCATACCTGAAAGGACTGGGCATCTCTAGGTTCTTCACTAGAACAGGCCAGAGAATTTCATGACTCTTTCCATGTGAATTCCAAAGCATTGCAGCAAAAATTTTCTCTCTCCCGTGCGGATGCTAGGCAGATTGTTCTTAATTGTCCACATTGTGTTGTCCATTTTGCCCACCCCCCCCCCCGAGCTTTGGGGTGAATCCTCGAGGCTTACTTCCCTTAAAGGTATGGCAAATGGATGTTACCCACATTTCAGAGTTTGGCAATCTTAAATATGTGCATGTGTCAGTCGGCACCTGTTCAGGAGTCATGCATGCTACAGCCATGACTGGAGAAAAGTCCCGCTATGTTTATTGCCCACTGCCTAGAGGCCTGGGCAGCTTGGGGCAAACTGCTATAACTTAAAACTGATAATGGGCCTGCTTATACAGGCCAGCAATTTTCCTCCTTTTGCCACCAGATGGAGGTGCAACTCTTTCATGGCCTGCCATACAACCCCAAGGACAGGGCATCATTGAGCGAGCCCACCGCACATTAAAAGAATGTTTACAAAAACAAAAAGGGGGGAATAGGCCACAGCTGCACCCCAAAGGAGAGACTTTCTCTGGCTTTCTTTACCATTAATTTTTTAAATTTGGTTGCCTCTGGGTGCTCTGCTGTAGACCGACATCAAGACTCCCATGACACATGTAGAGGCCTAGTTAAATGGAAGGACATACAGACGGGCCTCTGGCGAGGGCCTGATCCCGTGCTGACTTGGGCACAAGGGTCTGTCTGTGTTTTTCCTCAGGATCAGCGAGATCCAGTGTGGGTTCCAGAACAGCTGACCAGGAAGGTCCAACCAGAGGAAGGGAAAGATGACAGGCCCTGTGAGGAGAATTCTGGCACTCGTCCTGATAAGTACCTGTGCTGCAAATCTATCTAAACAATTGTTTATTTTTTAGGTAATTGGACAGGACAGTTTGATAGATTGATGGAAGATCTCCGGGTGGCCATTGTGACTGTCAACTCAACCCAGATGGATGCCGGACAAGCTGAGGGATTGGCTACCAGGTTTGCTGTTGCCATGGATCATCTGAAGGAGTGGGCAGGACTAGGAACTATGGCTGGCCTGATGGGGCTGGTCTCCAGGGTCTGCCTGTGGTGCCTTTGCCACATTAAGACCAGACAGCGCAGGGATGCAGCCATGATTGCCCAAGCCTTTGTAGCCGCAGAGACTGGACAGTCCCCCTATGTTTGGCTAGCTGCCTTAAAAGATTAAGGTTTTTTGCAGGTTGCGAGGCTAGTGCACTGCAGTTGAGCACCTCAGCTATGGTTTGGAGGGCTCAAGGAGAGCATGTCTGCTTGCATGTGGGTTTCTCACCCTAATGTCCCACCTCTGTGAAAAAAGGGTATTGAACGCGTTCCATAATCCCTAGGGGGACGCTCCAAAAAGAATCTTGGGATAATGTTCCTTGCACAACAGAGAGTAGACCTCTGCACTCACCTGCTAATTCCTTTATAAAAACAAAAAGGGGGAACTGTAGAGAGCTGCAGAGCTGCACCTTAAAGATGGCGCTGGCTTCTGCCTTCCACCTTCCCCATGGTGAGTGCTCTCTGAGATAAACAACTCTTTATTTGGCTAAGGCTAAGCTCTTGGTTTGCTCTCGTGTACCTGAACCTATTGGCATGGCCCACGTGGTGCCCCGTGATTGGCAGTCCAGAAGGTATTTATCAGGGAGCAGGAACCCCAAAGGAAGAAGAAGAAGAAGAAGCTATGTTCAAGGCTCCTGAATAAACTGCTGAAAAAAGGGCTTGGTGTTGCGTCGTCCTTGCAGGCGAGGATGGGCGTGACATTACTATACATCTGTGACTCTAATTCTTTTTTTTGTATTTCTTTTTCTCTGTGTTACAGAATTCTACAATCATTTCTACTATTCTATCCTATACTAAGTGTCTTAGCACATTTTTTTTAACACAAACAAACTTCTTTTAGTTTTAAGAATTTTAAAGTTATTTCTATGTTAATTTTCTATTCTCCATTCTATGGTCTCTTTCTAGAGCTCCTATCACTGTCTCCTTGCTTTCTGAAATTTTACATCTTCTTTCCATTCCATTGCTTTTATTTACTTACTAGGGTGATTACTCTCCAGACTTCTCTTTAGTTTTTTGGTGATATCTATTTTTATTTATAAAACTCTTCTCCCTTTACCATTCTACCCTATTCTTAAGTTTATATAATGCTGACTCAGATATAAAAATTCAAATATTCTTAAATATTATTTTGACATGTGGCTTCATCTTTTTCCTACTAATTTAACTTATTCTGACTTTACCACTGAATGTTTCCTTCAAAAGCCTTGTAATTTTTACTTCAATATACACATTCATAAACCTCACATTAAAGAGCATTGAGCCTGTGAAAATGCCTTCTCATTTCTGAGAGTTTCTCAAATACACAGGCAGAAATACTTTATACCCAAATATTATTTTGTTTCTCAGGATATTAATATCTGCTTTTCTGCCTCAGAAACAGTTATTACATAGATTTATGAAACCTGTGATTTTTCAGCCACGTGAGTTCCACTTTCTTTCTGCTACATTGGCCATAGGTCTTTCTAATTATTTTTCCTAAGGGAAAAAAATCTTGATTCTGTACATAAGAGGAATGGCATGAAGTGGAGACTGGATGGAGAACAGTGTAGGGATCTCTGAACTCCCCCACTGTGCATGATCTTGCTGAATCATAGTTTAAGATTCAGCCCTTTGGCACCTCCATATGATTTGGCAGTTGTTACTTCACCAGGAGTCTATTCGCTTTGGCCTCTGGTTAGTTCCTTCTTCTGCAGGATGGCAGGTACTAGTTTCTTCTTTCTAGATAAGTTCATTCCCTCTTCTCTTTCTACATTTCATCCTGCTAAACGTCATTAAAAACCAATGTCTTGGTGCCTTCTATCCAGTTTTCTCTAGCCAGTGGGTTAATACTTAATATCATCACTTAATACTTTTAATACTGCTTAACCTTTCCAGTGTAGAGGGACAGACTAACCAAGGAGAATTTGTCATGTTAAACTATGTCCCTTTAAAAAGAAGACTATCAGCCCATAACACAGAGAAAAACATATTTGGAAATGCTCATGTCCCACAGTATCTAGCCTCCTTAGCTTCTACCCATGTTTCCAACTCTTATAAAAAATCAGAAAAGAAGGAAGCTCACTCAAATGGTATGTCATTAAAGCCATCATTTTATAAATACAGAAGACACCTGCCCAGGAATAGAAATCCCATAACCTGACTCACATCTACTCCTGAGTTTAAGTCCTTATGTTTTACCCAAAAAACTGTCAGCTTGGTCCATGGCTTATGTTCTATCCAGCTTAGATAGTCTTTTAGCAAAAGGGACCTAATACCTGGTCAAATCTTTGTGATATAATGATGGTTATCATAAGAAATTTGATAGAAAGAGAAAACAGGAAGGCCTATATTGCTATATTGACAGTCTGTGCTCTCACCAAGTGATCTCCAGCCTCTCAGCCCAGCTGAACAGCCAAAACCTGCTATGCAGGACCCATGAACCCAAAACAAGCATCCAACATGGAACAGGGCTGGAGGCCAATTCAGCTCACACTCTGACTTCCCAAAAGCCTAAGTCCTACCCAACTAGTCAAGGAACTGGCATGTGCCAGGTCCTCTCTCTGTTAGCTTTGCTGACCTCCCTCACTTGCTTCATCTAAGACCTAGCAGTCTACCACTGTACAGTTCAATGATAACTTATTACTTGAATGACTTTCTTCCCTGCTCCAGATAAGCCTGAGAAAAGTTTACATCCCCTCTTAACTGGGCAGGGGTTTGACTTCCTCCCTATTACCACTGCTTAGTAAATCCTATGGCGAAATGACACAGATTATTTCAGGTTAGATGTTAGAGTCAGGCAGTCTCGGCTTTAATACCAGGTCTACCACTTAACTGAAGCACCTTGAGCAAGCCAATGACATGCCTTGAGTTTATTTCCCTATTTTACTTATAGTGAAAACAAATCCTAATTCAAAGAGTTGTGATGGTTTGACAAAGTAATACATCTATCAATACTGTTCATAAGACAGAAAAAGCAACTAGATAAAGTCTCGGGAACATAAAGAATTTAGTATCTTTCTATGATGGGCTGCAATGAACGTCTGAGAAAGTTATGACTTACTTAACAGAGCCTTCAATTGCCAAATTAAATTAATTTTTCAATATTTATTTTTAATGTTTTTAGTTATATGTCTGTGGGATATGAGTGCATATGAGCATAAGTATCTGCAGAAGCCATAAGCATTGGATCTCTTGTAGCTGGATTATGAGCAACCTGACATGGGTGCTGCAACCAGACTTGTGCTGTGGGATGTTTGTAGACTGTGTGAAGATGTATTGTTGTGATTGGTGTAATCAAAAGCTGAACATCCAATAGCAGGGCAGAAGGTATAAGTGGGATTTCCACACAGTAAAAGAACTCTGGGAGGAAGAAAGGTGAAGTCACCAGCCAGACAGAGAGGAAGCAGGATGGGCAGTACAGAAATGAGGTAACACCAAGTGGCAGAACATAGATTAATAAAGATAGGTTAACTTAAGTTATAAGAGCTATTTGGGCACAATCATAAGCAAAGGCTGAGCTTTTACAATTAATAAGAAGTCTCCATGTCATTATTTAGGAGCTGGCAGAACAGAGTTACAGGGTTGGTTCCTCTAGACAAGCAGAATTGCTTTTAACCACTGAGCCATTTCTTCAGCCCTAGATTCAATAGTTTTTATCTGACTTCTGGATGCTCGAAGTACCTCAAATTTCAATTACATGTGACAAAACAACCTTTGAGACATTGCAACATTTGCGTACACTAAAGTATCAAAATAAAAAAGAGTAGTATTTAAATTCTTTTCAACCCATAAAATAACACAAAACTATTTCCCTAGATTAAACAGTTCTTGATATTAATAGAAATGCTGCTCAGGAGGTACACAACATTAACACAATTTAGATAACTCCAAACTATATTATATTTTTGGCATGGCGTTTAAACCATGCTGTTAGAATATTGCTTCACACAAAGCTTTTCTTTAGTGTCTCGCAATCATATTTTCCTTGAAACTATGACCTGTAGATATATTTTGTGTGACTGCACAGGACTCATCCTAAAACTTCAGCATTCAAAAATATTTAGTGAACTAAAAAAGACAGAAAATTAATTGATCCATTTTTAAGATGTTATTTTCATTACCAACATTTAAAATTATATAAATCACACTTAGAAAAATGGTACTAATTCTTCAAAAATTTCTGAAATTTTGCCAACTTTCATTCACTAAGCCATCACATCTTTCTGGATTCTATGACAATTAGGGTTAATAAAAGTACAAATATTTGACTCAGCCTAACAAAAGCACATGTATATATTCGCCCTCTAAATTCTTGGGAATTCCTACTACATAATGAAAATAATGTCAAGCTACTTCTCCACAAGGTGAATGTGACAGCCAGTCAGTCTGACCATAGCACTACTGTGAGGAGACACTCAGCAGAAAGGGTTATCTGTGATCTAACAACAGATTTGCATGCTCCCTGTTAAGTGTAAAATAAAAATTACTAGCAAAGCTTATGCATACGGAAAACAAAATAATGCTCTGCATAGGAATGGACTACTTGAAATAACAAAGGGATGGGTAGGTGTTAACTCCACTTTGTGCCAGAACCATAGTAGTATCAACATATTCCCAACCTAAAAGTGATCTCCTCCCAACCAGTAGGAGGAGCAAGTCAGCTTAAAGTACATTAAGAAATTTCACAGAACATGCATAAGTTATGACACCCAAGTGGTCCTGAGGATTGGATTTGCTGGGAAAATTTCACACTGCCTCTAGAGAGTGCTCATGATGCTGGACTCAGTGAATCATCATTTAGTATTAGCAAAGGCAATTTACTGTGCAGATAATGAAACATAACCTCAAGCCTCACAGGAGCCTCTTGTGAGAGCCTGGGAGGGGCCATCTAAATGTGATCTCACTGTTTTATGTTTTTACACATTCTGAACAAGCATTACCTATTCCCATCACCACAAGACTACTTCTTCTGCTTCCGCTTGTCTCCCTTCTTATATACATAGTGGGTGGGTACATAGGCATTTGGGGACCTGGCTGAAAAGTATTTAAGAATTCATTTAATTAAAATTTTGGGGTAGGTTTATGTGATTTTGTGTAAGGAGAAAAGTAATTTCTCTAAGTTTGGATAGAGAAAGGTTTTTGGGAATGCTGGTATTGCCTACTGCTTGATGACCTCTCTGTTCTTAGTTAAAACAAAAGACTATAAAGTAAATATGGCCTACAATGTCCATCAGAAACAAGTACTGGTGTGAAGAAAAACAGCCTTGAAATAAAATCCCAGAGCCAGAAAGTAGTCTATGTAAAAGATTCACAAATCTTACAAAATAATAGTAAAATAAATTTTATTAATAAAGTCTTCCAAATTTGACATCACCCATAAAAATGAACGTAGAATTTTGTGACTGAAAGCTGATTTTTTCCAAGCTATTGATAATTTTAAAAAATAAATAAATAAATTTTGCTAGAAGGAAAGTCTGAATTACCTTCCTGGTTTCTCAATAGAATATACTAGAAAAAAAATCATGTTGATTTTTTTTAACTACCACACATCATCTCAAACATCATCAGCTTGAAAAACCACTAACAAACCATTTAGTCTGTTGCTCTAATTATGCTCCAGGAGCTATTCCAGATGCTTCTAAATCCTAATGAATATTTAATCTATTGGATTTTATCATAAATACAGTTCTAAGAGAAGTTCAAAATAATCTAGAATTATGCTAAGACTCACTGTCTAATGTTCTTAGGAAAATGTGTGTGTGTGTGTGTGTGTCTGTGTGTGTGTGTGTGTGTTCTGTTCTGTTCTGAGGATCACTGCATAAGGCAGCCAGTTTTCTGGTCCACAGAGGCTGCAAACACTCAGTAAAACCTCAGCACCTTCAGAGCTGGCACTATGAGCAAGCATGCCTGAGCCAACTTGTTGTTCTACATTTTTTCAATCTAACCCAAGTGCAGATGAACTCAGGGCTCTATACACTATGTTAAATATGTCAATTACATTTTTGAGAAAGAGTCAAAATCTACATTAATAAAAATAAGTAAACATGATTTTAAGTGTGCATTACATGCAAAGGGCCAAGAGAACTTAAAAATCACCCTTGACTTGTTCAATAGACTTGTTCACTTTCCTCAGATATGTTATTAAAAATAAAATTAAAATAACAGTATTGTTTGCTAGACTGATCTAGGTTGCTGGCTTGAAATACATTCTCCTGCCTTGGCTAGAGGTGGCGAGGCCCACAGAATTAACAAGACTGTAGGGTTCAGGAATGAGGAGGAGCTTATGACTATTTTTAGAACCTGTGAACACTGTTCACTTTTAGAATGGCTTCTCAGTTGGAAATGTCACAGACCAAACCAATAAGCAAATTTCATTGTATAGAACTACATATTCCACTATCACTTCATGACATTAAAAAAATAATAGATAAGCCTATCTTCCTGCATGCAAACACACTTGTGTAGTAGTAGCACAGGTCCATAGGGTCAAGCCAGTTGCCAAGGCATGCACATAACATACTTCCCTATGAGCCAAACTTGAATCAGCCTGAGAGCTAGCAATATGTGTTGTCCAGCTTATAAACACGCCCAGCTAGTGAGGGGTGACCACACAATGCCAGGGAATTTGGATGCAGCCAGGATGCTGGGAGGAGGCTATATAGAGTTCCTCACATTGCTGAATAAATAAGTCTGCCATTTGATTTTCACCTGTCTCCTGGTGTCTGTGCTCTTGATGCCATGTCTTCTCACCTCTTTCCCTGAGGGAACCCTTAGGACCAAGCAATACACATGGATACTCACAAATGGAATCCTTCAAGGGATATGTTTCTATTGGATGCTTCTGACAGTGACTTAGATTATCTTCTAAGCAAATTGTACCACTCTCTTTAATGTTCATAGGTGTTTAGGTTGTTTGCATCCCAACACTTAGAGCAGCAGGGATTCACTGCTGATGCATCACCTAGACGTTGTCATCTAACAACTTATATCTTTAGTAGAAAGAATATAATTAGGGGTGTGGATGCAAATTACAATAGCAATGGTAGAGACACGGAGATGCAAAAGCAGGAACAATTTCCATTAAGAACAGAAAGCTATTTCAATCAGCTAAAATCCTTGGAGAAATAATACTGTTTTTCTTTTTTCTATAGCTTGTCAATCCCCTTTCAACATCTGTCTTCTTCCCTTCCCACTTTCTACTCCTTGCCTCAGATTTGAAAGTGTCTGAATCATCCAAGAGCAACATTTAAGACACTAGTCCATTAAGTCACCATGTGGAAGATACACTGGAGAAAATAATAAAAGGCAGAGATGAAACTAGGGGTAAGGGAACTGTCAGTTATTTTAGTACGAGTATAGAAATAACCCCTTAAAGTGTGACCTTTTTAGAGGAACATAAGGGTCTGAGTCCTGCAGACACCTGAAGGTTAAAATGAGGAATGGAAAATGCAATAGACATAAGATAAAAGAGTTCTTAGTCTGACTGAAGGAAAAGAAAGTAATGGAAAGAGATAATCATAGTAGAGAGAGTCGAGAGGAACAGGGTCAGATCACAGAGTTCCTGACTTGAAGTCTATAAGGACATTTACTTTTAGGCCCATAGAGTCTATTGGGAGGGCTTTGAATAGAGAGGGGCTTGTTGCCTGGGAGACAGGAAAGCACAGTTACATGCAGGGAGTTGAGCTAGGAGGGAAGTACAGTTCAGGAGAGAAACAAACATGCTGAGACCAGATGGCAGGCAGGCAGGGAACAGGTGAATTCTGGGTACATTCTGAATGTAGAGCTGCAAAGTCTTTTTTGGTACTTTTACTATAAGAGGCATAATCAAGCTATGGAAGAAATGAGAATGACTCTTGAGATCTCATCCTTAGAAACAGACCTAGATTCTTTAGCAAGCGGCCAGAGAAGTATCATTTGTCAGGTTAGTGGGCAGGATTTAGTGAGTCTACAATGTGTGATGCTTTAGAACCTACTGGACATTCTAGAAGAAATTTAAATAGGTTAAATAGAGTTGTTTGGAATTCTTGAAGGAGGTTCAGGTTAAAGATGGAGTTTGAGACTTGAGCACCTAAAGATGACTTGGAGATTGGATGGATACTCTGAGATTTCTCAAAGTCAGCTAAAGGTTCAGTAGTCATAGTAAAGGAAGAGGACCAAGACTGAAACCCCAGGCAGTCCAATGTGGCAATTTATAAGCTAGAAGAAATGAAAACAAATAGACAAAGGAGGCTATTCTTCTACCAACTAAACTGCAAAGGGAAAATAAATCAGCTCATACTTCCCAAGACCCATGTTCTATGCTTTGGAAAGATTATAGCTCAAATGTCCACATTAACCCATTCCAAAGCAAAGACCTCCTAAGGACACAGGCATCATTCTAAAAACTACATGTTTACACATATGCATACTCACTCTGCCCATTCACAGGACCAGCCTAAGGTACAACCGCAGCACACAGTTGGGAGCACACTAAGAGGAGAGCCTTAGAGTCTAATGTTGGCTCTCTAGAAACAGCAGCAGCTCAGCTACCTCCATCTACCTCATCAGACCAGCAGAGAGTGACATCAGAACAGAAATCTCATCTCAACTGTTTTGTTTTTAGAGACAGGGTTTCTCACTGTAGCCTTGGTTGTTCTAGAACTCACTCTGTAGACCACGCTGGCTGCAAACTCACAATAATATGCCTTCCTCTACCTCCCAAGTGCTGGGCTTAAAGGGGTATGCCACCATCACCCAGCTCATCTCAACTTTATGGCAGTGTTCTACTTCAGCTATAGAGTGTTTCCACCAAGAGAAGTAAATGCCAAAAAAGGTAAACTTATCAACATATCTCTTCACATTCATCCGGGTTTTACAGAAACAAGTGCTAACTTGAAGCTCTCCTTAACAATGTGTAAAGTGCCAGACAAAGAACACTATGATGCCCCTTCTTGGGAAGCATCAGGACTACAGCAATCCTAGGGGTGCCAGGCCCTCCATAGGAGGACTTCTGTGCCTCTGGGCTCTATTGTATTTCTACAGGATATCATAGTGCTCAGGAAAGGTCAATTTTTATAAATTCTAATTAAATACTTTCACTTGTTTCATGCAACTTGTATATTTCTAGTGCTATTCTGGACTAAGTATTCATTTAATCCCCATTGGCTTCTTTGTTAATTAAGGCTTTAAGTAGTAGTGATAAAAAGAATGTTATGATACATGGCCTATTTTTCAAGCAATAGAATTAGAAACTGTAGCTATACTTTGCCTAAGTAATTGAGTGATCCACTAGGGTTAGGAGTTGGAAAACTCTGGACCTGGTAAAGCCAAGTGATTAAGTGCTTATGTTTTCTATTTGTTAACTCTTCTGTTGGTTTCACATGATTATTCTTTGCACTGAGAAGCTTGACTAAGATAGCTCTATCATGAAGCATAACAGAAATGAAGAAATCTAGGCTCTGCCTCAACTTTACTTTGAGCAGTTCTGACCCTGCTGTGGTCTCTCAACACTATTGCCACTTGCCACCAGGCACCACAGAGAACTTAATGAAACCTGAGCAATGTGTAGATGGCTTATTGATGGTCACCATAGGGAGTGACTATCTCCCAGTGAGGTGAAGACAACTCTGAATTAACTTCGGGCTCTTGGTTCACACCAGTTTACCCAGTAGCATCTAAATCTTCAGTTAAGACCTTCTAATGCAGAAAAAGAAAACACTTCGGAGACAAGAAAATCTGCGAAAAGACTAATTTGTATTAGACAGGAAGAAGAAAAGAAGCAATTACTTATGAAACAGAATAGAATAAGTATTTATGAACAAACTTGATGACTGTTTGCAATCAGTTCCCAGAATATCTGATATATTTATACTCACATCAAAATAGTATGAAGTTTGAAAATAGTGTTTTCTGCATAGCCTACTCTTATTAGCCATACCTTAGCCAAGTCTTGAATAGAAAAATTAGGATAACATGAGGAGTAATTGAAGAGCATCAGAAGGCTCCTCACTGACCCAGAAAACTCCTTAACAACTGGACTCTTGGAAAGTGTGGTTTTGCCACCAGAGTAAAAGTAAACTCATGTCTCTTCTTAATTTGAAGCTATTCCAAAGCCCTGTTACACATCATGTGGCAGATGTTCACTGAATGCTTATTGGATGGATGGACAGACAGATAGAATATGAGTTTTATTAGCACTTTGTAGTTGTCCATCTAGACACTGAATACCAAAAAGGCATTGAAGAAGAGTCAAAACATGTCATGGGCTGAATTTTAGAACAATTGACAACCTCAGTATGTAGTCAGGGAGCATGTGAGCAATGCTAAAACTTGCTTCGTATCTAACACAGTTGATCACAAATTATTAGTTATGTTTCTGCTCTCCAACCCATTGCATCAGAGAAAAGCTATTAAAAGGCATAGCCATGTCACTTAAATCTCTGTATTTTACAATGTCTAACACCATTCCTTGCACATATTGAATGCTCATTCAGTATATGTGCTGACACAAATCACAGATTCTGGGAATACATTCAAACAGTTCTTTTGAAACGCAATGCATTTTAAGTTTCAAACTGGTTTGGAAGATAAATCTTAACATATGAATTTGGATAACTTATTACTAATCCAAGTTGGATTTATGCCTCAAAATGAAAAAATAAAATAGAAAAATTTTACATGATTATTTTGTAACACAAAGTACTTAAATCTTTTTTAGTTTTTCATCTAAGTACAAGATGTGCTGGGGTAAAGGTGACACAGAAATTGTGGGAGTGGCCAACCAATGACTGGTCCAAACTGAGATCCATGACACAAGAGGGAGCCTACTCTGATAGTGCCTCTAGGGCCAGAAAGAGCTTGAAGAATCCTGAAGAAAAGGAAGAGGCCTGTGTCCCAAGAAGAGGGTACAAGAGACAGTTCCCCTTGCCTGCACTGTATGTATCCCCTCCATTTCCCACAGCCACACTTCTATAGCATCTTTACCATCTCCTGTGCCAAAGTGAAGTGGCAAACTCTGTACTCTGCCTTCTACATTTTCTTACTCCCTCGTTGGAGGCGACTAATTTTTTCCAGAGCCATGTTGATGGTACATGGAGGTACTGAAGGAACATCTCTGAAAAGTCCTAAGAAGTACACAGGCAAACCTGTTACATTTATTGGACAAAATATCCCTTGCTTCTGATCTCACTATTTCTGTTGATGGAAAGGAAATCAAGATCTTTTTGCTACCTCTAATCCCTTCTATTCCCAGTGTCCATCCCTTCATGGCAGTTTAGAGAACAATTCTCCTGGTTCAGATCTTTGTATTTCTCATTTGTATCATTACAATTGTTTTCTAACTCATCCCATCTCCAATATCTATTCTCTCTAATGCATACCAAAATATACACTTGATTAAGCTTCTGAGATGTTTGCTATCATCCTCCTCCACTTAAAAGAGTACCACAGCTCCAATCCCAACAATGAGGATCCTAAGGGTCCCCAAAATGTTCATAATGTCATATTCTTCACAGATACTTTTCTGGGGACATTGACATCCCTGGTTTCTGCCACATAAAATAACACTCATCTTTGCTCTTCATACCAATTTTTCTCATACACCTTTACTTTTCATTGTGCCCATATTACCCAATATCTGTTCGCACCTTTCACATACTACACTTCAATGTGTACTCACCTCAAACTTTAAATAACACTTTCTTCATGAAACCTTCCTTACTGTAACCCACCCTACCATCATTTCCCCTTTGAATAAATTATGTGACATTCTAATATCCCATAAACCAAACATCCAGTCTTATGTTTATAATCCTAAAGTCCATACCATAGGACCTTGAATATCAAATCAAATATCACTTGATCTTGGAGTGAGCCGCATATGACCTGAGTTATTCTACATTAATGAGATGGCATGATGCTAACACATAGAATTCTGTTAAATTCACCTCCATAAGCAAGTTGCCCCCAACCCTGTCCTTGCCAAACATTTTTGACAAGTTGAATCTGTTTGGTAATATTTCCATTATTCTTAAAACCTTCAAGGATAAAATGAAATATAAACCATATTCATTCAGCAACACTCTACAAATGGGAGTTGATTTTATTCTTGGTCTTATGGTGCCTATGTACTCTTTTCACAGATTCAAAAGTTATATGAATTTACCTAAGGAACAGTGTAGTAGTAAGGTTTCTAGGTCCCAGGCAGCCAGAGTTCCAGACCCACAGACCTGCTGCCCAAGACCTCTTTGTAGCCCGCTGCCACCCACTGCTGCTCAGGCCCCCAGAAATGACTCAGGCACTTATATTAACTTCATGCTGTTTGGCCTATGGCTCAGGCACTTTGGTAGCTAGCTCTTACATCTTAAATCATCCCATTCCTATTAATCTGTCTGCCACGTGGCCCGTGGCTCCTGTACTCTTACATGTTGCTCCTTGGGCGGCTTCAGCTCGATCTGCCTGACCCCACTCTGCTTCTCCTGCCTATGCTTTGATTTCTTCTCCTACTTCTTCTATGGTGCCTGTCATGGCCCAAAACAACTCCTTTATTTAAAGATTGAGATTCACAGCATACATAAACACATTCCCACATCATAACAGTCCTTGAAACAGGATAGGCATTGGGTCAGGAAGGTTCTCTTTATCTGGCTGAAATCAAATCCAGCTAAATAATAAGTCAACTGAATATCCCCTCACTGGAGTAAAAGGACATGCTACTCTGAATTTTACATCAACAGCAAAGACTAAATCCACTAAAATAAATCTGACTTAATACTATAAATGAATCCTGATAGGCACAATTCATTCTCTCCTACATGAACTATTTTATTTTAGTCAACACATTGAGTTTTCTGCAGGAAATTCTCAGCTAGAGTGGCTGACATGTTTTAAACTGATAACACTGATCAATAGGCCACAAAGAGCACATTGTACTCATTTAATAAAGAGTAATAATAAGCAGGATCCTGACATCTGAAAGATATTTTCATTAATTAATTCCCATGTATAGTGATACAAGATACTGAAAGACCCCCGGGGGTTTGAGACCCCCGAAACGGACCTTTCCTCGGGAGGAGACCCCATGACCCAAGGAGGACCGAGCCACAGATCAGCTGCAAACAGCACGAGGTTTATTGAATAACGCAGGACCTGCGGGCTACCGAGCCACTTGGGATGGCTGGCGCGCCCAGCCCTCTGTTTAGGGCCTTTTTTATAGGGTTAGGGAAGCAAAAGCGTGCGTACAGAACAGAAGCAAAGTTACAAGGTTTTCATTGGCTGGTTTGAATAAAATCACCCATTGAGGGGTGAGGGCCCCCACGACCTGGTTATCACCCGCCCCCAGGCCTGCTGTTTTTCTTTTGTTCCTTATCTCTTTCTGGAATTCCTTCCCTGATTCGGCTGGGCCTGATCACATAGCTATGTAACTGCTTTCCCTCCCTTCCCCCTCTGCCCAGCTGAATCCTTGGATGGGGGCTGTTTCCTGACCATGGCTCTTAACCACATTCTTTTGTCTTTACTCTAGACACCTGGACTTAGTCTTAACTGCAGTTTTTCTTTTATCAGTGAAGCTAATCTTTATTGTCCTGTTAATATGTCTTAGGCGAGTTTGCTTACTGTCCTTGCAACTTGCTGTTGCTAGCTCTACTTCTTGGGTAAGAGAGATTTGCTAAAACAAGCAAAAGGGAGGGGGCCTTACAATACCCTTGACAGCTTAAAAAGATTACATAGTCATTTTCACCCAGCACTTGGACCTCAGTTCCCATAAAAAAAAAATAGCACAAAATGCATAGTTAACTCAATATGAAGCCTTTACTGCTATAGATTAAAGGCTGTATTTTAGGCTGTAGTCATAGTATAGTTCAGTTCTGATCTTTCTGAACCAAATAGACTGAATGAAAAGCTTATCATAACTGTCAGTCAATCTTTAGGACTTCAAATTATCAGAAATACAAATTTTTAATTATTCCCTATAACATGTTCACTGCTTCAAATAACTATAATTTTTAATTTTCTAATTTGTATTTTTATTCATGCATTTGTATGTTTGCATGCTTTTGTGTATGGGATCATGAGTGTTTGAGAGTGGAGCCCAGAAGACAGCCATACATTATCCCTCAGGAGCTCTCTACTTATGGGACAGACTCTCTCATTGACCTGGTACTCATCAATTAGGCTAGGTCAGCTGGCCATGAGGACCCACACCTTCCCTGTCAGCATCTCTCCAGCACTGGGACACAAGCAAACATTACCATGCCCAGCATTTTCATATGGGTTACTAGAACTGAACTCAGGTCCACACTACACGAGTGTGGGCCTTGAAATTTTTGTATGGATTTTTCTCTTCTCTCTAGGGATAAAATGTTCTTTCCTATTACTACAGATAACTTCTATTCACTCTTAAATCCTTTAAATCATATCTTCCCTTTTTTATATTCTCTTTATCACCTCATTCCTTATTCTGTTTCTTGTGGGAATTCAATAAAAGCTTTAGAAGTTTCAGAGATATCAGAGGGAATCTATACACAGTTTATGTAGGGAGCTAATAAAAGCTCCAGAAGTTCCAGAGCTCTAACCACAGTCAGTCTAGGAGAATCAGAGAGTGGTGATTCACACCTTTAATCCCAGCACAGGGAGCATCCTGGGAGTGGTGACCTAAACCCTTAATCCCAACTGAGTCAAGGTCACTTTAGATTATAGAAGGAATTCCAGGCTCCCAATCAGGCAGTGGTGGGGCCAATTAATTTACCTAGAGAATATTTAACCTTAAGGCAGGCATAGAGTGAGGGGAAGCCAAGCCAAGTAAAGGGAGGCTGAGGAAGCTAGAAGACAGTTGAATAAGATCTGACTATGGTGTTTATTCTCTCTAAAATCTCTGACTTCTTCAGAGATCTATCCCTGAGTCTCATTTATTCGAGGGACAACTGGGGTCCAACTTTGGGGCATGAATTCCTCCCCTCCCTACCCAAAAAACTGCACTTGCTGGCCAGAACAACATGTGGCCGGAAGAGTAATTACTAGCAGCTATGCTTTCTGTTCTGGGTTACCCTCCAGCCTTAGGCAGACCAGCCACTCTCATCTAGGTAAGTCTTTCAGACAGTGGCCTCTTTCTCCTGGTAGGTTGTTTTCCTTTTTGGACTGCTCCTTGGGTTGCTATCACACTAGGTAGCTGCCCCACTTCACAATCGATTGAATCATCCACAGACAACCAGTAAGTAAATCAGTTTTTTTTTTTTAAAAAAAAAAAAAAAGAGAGAATTTGTTTAAAGCAATGGAGAGTGATTGGTCATACTATAACCTCTTGTTAGACGATTTGACATTAAAACCAGTGAAGAAAAACATAGATAAGGTAGATGGAAATATCATAATGTTTATCATACTATTTACCATGAATATTTATTGTTTGATATCACAGAAAAAGTCCACTAATATAAATCCAAAGAAAAAGGTTTTTAAAAAGCATGTTGAGAGAGAAAACAAAGATGCTCAAATTCAAACAGAGGAATATGAAGAAACAATTTCAGCAAGGTCATCTACAATTAGACAAAAACAGGCAACATTAATATACCCAGTAACCTTTAAAAAATTGAAGGATGATAAAGATGAAAGAGAAGCTACCTGGCTCTAGTACAAATGTTAGAAATACGGAGAGTAAAGGAAGCAATTGTATCATATGGGATGCATTTATGATTTGTTAAACAAATGGTGAACTCCTGGTCATGCTGTAACTGGGTCACCCCTAAAGATTGGTTAGATATTGTTACAGCTGTGCTAGAGGCAGGACACTTATGCAATGGAAATCGTGTGGAGGGAGGAGGCTAAAACAATACAACAACAGTACCAGAGGCATAGAAGTCTCCCAAGACCAACTTCTTGGGGAGGGAGATTATGCTGATATTGACAGCAGTCATTATACAGTGGCCATATTCTGGATTTATGTTGCATGTCAGCTTTAAATGCCTGGGACCAGATTGAAAAAAAAAAAAAAAAACTTTTACAGACTTTTTGCACAGATTAACTGCAGCAGTAAACAGAATGGTACTGGAATCAAAGCCAGGCGAATAATCACTGAATCACTGGCTTTTGAGAATGCCAATGTACAGTGTAGAAAAATACTTAGACCATTAAAAGCAAGGTCAGCACCTTTGTAGGATTGGATTCATGAGACACTTAATATGGAGTATTATGACAGTGACGATAACTGAGTAGGAGAGCTTATTTCAAGAGGTATAAGAAAAAATCAAAATGTCAAATGTTATAATTGTGGAAGGAAAGGTCACATAAAAAGAGATTGTAAACAAGGCGATCCCAGAAACAATGCTTTGGGTAGGAATAATAACCAAAATAACCTTCTGGAATATGTAGAAGGTGTGGAAAAGGAAGACATTGGACTAATGAATGCAGATCAACAAGGGACAGACAAGGTAACTTTCTGCCCTTGGGAAACCTAAGGGGGCTTTCAAAACCCCCAGGTCAGGTAACTTTCTGCCCTAGGTAAACCCCCCAAGGGGGCTTTCAAAAGCCCCCATATCAAGTCCAATCCAGTCTTACCCTGCCATTGTGAAGGAAATACCTTCCCAGAACAATTAAAAAGATTAAAACCTATTTTAAAAAGACATAATACATGGAATGATAGAAAATTTACAGAAAAAGAAAAAATTCAGGAAAAATTATAAAGCAAATATTTTGGCAAACTTCTATCAATGAAAAAAGGCCAAAATTAAAAGTACAAATAAATGATGTTATTATTGAAGGCTTATTGGACACGGTCACAGATGTATCCATAATTTCAACAGAGTCATGGCATCCAAGTTGGCCCATTCAGGGGGTAAAAGTTCAGTTTTTGGGTATTGGGTCCATATCCCAGATAAAACAGAGTGCAAGATGGCTTGAGTGTATAGGACCAGAAGGACAGAGAGAAATACTAAAGCCATATGTGGCTGATATTGCTATAAATTTATGGGGAAGAGATTTACTGCAACAGTGGAATACACAGATTCATATTCCTCCAAATACAGAAATAAGCCATAAATTAGCACATGGTTCCAGAAGAGATATTAGGTATTATGAGAAACAGTCACAGACCATTCAGGTTATAGAGAAACAAGGCAGAACAGCTGCTGATCTTTCAAAAACACCCACAGCACTACCTCTAAAATGGCTAACAGAGAAGCCTATATGGGTTCATCAATGGCCTCTAACAAAGGAAAAATTGCAGGCCTTATAGCAGCTGGTACAAGAGCAGCTAAATGCTCAGAACATAGAAGAATCAACCAGCCCTTGGAATTCTCCTGTATTTGTTATTAAAAAGAAATATGGAAAGTAGAGAATGGTAACAGACCTAAGGGTGATAAACAAGATGATCCAGCCAATGGGCTCTCTACAATCTGGGATTCTTTTGCCTTCTCTGTTACCTAAAGAATGGCCTATTATAGTTATTGATTTAAAAAACTGTTTTCTTTTTTACAATACCTTTACAAGAACAAGACAAAGAAAAATTTGCCTTTACAGTGCCCACTTATAATAATTCTCAACCTGTAAAGAGATTCCAGTGGAGGGTCCTCAATCAAGGAATGCTGAATAGCCCTACTCTGTGCCAGTATTTTGTACAAAAGCCAATAGAACAAATACGCAAGAAATTCCCACAATCTATAATTTATTATTTCATGGATGACATCTTGTTGGCCGATTCAAATATTAATACCTTCGAAAAACTTTTTGAAGAAGTGAAAAGAATTTTTCCTGCTTGGGGATTACAGATTGCCCCAGAAAAAAATACTAGGAAGGGATTCCATTAAACACTTAGGCTATAAAATAGGCCAACAAAAAATTAGACCCTAAAAGGTACAAATCAAGAGAGATAGATTGAAGACACTTAATGATTTTAAAAGATTACTAGGAGACATTGCCAACTTATGACCCACTATTGGAACTAAAAATGATGAACTAGATAATCTGTTCAAAACCTTTAAAGGTGACAAGGACTTAAATAGTCCAAGAGAATTGTCACCTGAAGCTGAGAAAAGATTGGCTTTGGTGGAAAAGAAATTACAGGATGCACATGTGGATTGTGTCGATCCAGACCTTAAGTGCATTCTAGTTATCTTGTCCTCTAATCATTCTACTACAGGAATTTTAATGCAAAGGGAAAATGTTGTATTGGAATGGATATTTCTTCCACATAAACCAAGTAAGAAGTTAAAGACATACCTGGAAAAAATTTCTGAACTTATTTTTAAAGGAAAATTAAGACTTTGTCAATTGACAGGAATGGAGCCAGCAGAAATTTTTGTACCTTTAACTAATAAAGAAATTGACCAATTATGGGTAGAAAGTGAACCTTGGCAGAGAGCCTGCAGTAATTTTTTTTGGGAGATATTAACAACAAATATCCTAAAAGCAAAAGAATTGAATTTCTAAAGAAAACTAATTGGATTCTCCCTTGTATTGTACGAGATAAACCAATTTCCGGAGCCCTTACATTTTATACCAATGCAAACAAATCAGGAAAGGCAGGTTACAAATCAGAACATATAAGTAAAGTGGCTCAAAGCCCTTATAATTATGTTCAAAAGTCAGAATTATATGCTATCCTGATGGTATTAATGGACTTTACTGAACCTCTTAACATAGTCACTGACTCTCAGTATACAGAAAGAGTTGTTCCACACATTGAAATGGCTGATTTTACTAATGATGAATCAGAATTAACTTCATTATTTATTCAGTTACAAGAAATAATCAGGACTAGAATTTATCTCTTCTATATAATACACATTCGTTCCCATACAGGTCTGCCAGGTTCTTTATCACAAGGTAGTGTTGAAATTGATAAATTATTAATAGAAAATGTACTAGAGGCCTCAGAATTTCATAAAAAGCATCACATCAATAGCAAAGGATCAAAAAAAATTTCTCTATCACTTGGCAACAAGCCAAAGAAATTGTAAAAAAGGTGTCCCACCTGTTATTTCTATAACCAAACTCCATTGCCAGCAGGAAGTAATCCTAAAGGTATACATAGTAATGAAATCTGGCAGATGGATGAATTTCATTTTACAGAATTTGGGAAATTACAATATGTCCATCATACAATAGATACATTTTCAGGATTTTAATGGGCTTTGAATTCAGAAAAAGCTGATTCTGTAATCAGACATTTGCTAGAAGTTATGGCCATCATGGGAATACCTTTACAAATTAAGACAATGCTCCGGCATATGTCTCTAGTAAAATGAAAAACTTTTTGCTTATTATAAGATAAAGCATATTACAGGAATACCACACAATTCTACAGGGCAAGCAGTCATAGAGAGATCAAATCGGACTCTAATGGACATGTTAAATAAACAGAAAGGAATAACAAAGACCCGCAGAGATAGACTACATAATGGCTTTATTAACTTTAAATTTTCTCAATGCTAATGAGAAAGGAACAACAGCTGCTGAAAGGCATTGGACTATAGAAAAAACAGCTGAACTAAATCAGCCTGTTTACTTCAAAGATGTACTAACCTCTGAATGGAAGCCAGGACATGTACTACATTGGGGAAGGGGTTTTGCTTTTATTTCCATAGGTGAAGAAAAGTTATGGATACCATCAAAATTAATAAAGACTCTAACTGAACCAGAGAAACTTCATGAAACTAAGAACTGATAGCACATCCACCCATATTACAATTCTTTAAGTTGTAGGAAAAAACAAAGGGTTGGGGCAGATTTCTGTTTTGTCTTTACAGGAAACTGGAAATACCCATCTTCAAGAAGTTAAAAGACCTTGGACATCTGGACATCTAAAGCAAAAGGGAGGCTATCCAGAAAATTTTACAAGCAAAAGAATATGGTAACTATTGGTACCAGTATACTTCATAGGGTAAAATCTCATTGCTTAACCTCTACAAATATTTTTGTTAGTTGAAGTCCCAGTTTAAATATAATTTAAAGCTGGTTTTAGAGTTGGAGTGTGGCTCTCTCCTCTAAACTCAGGCATACTTATTAAAGGAAAATAAAAAAAAAAATCTCTGTATCATATCAGAGGAGCCACCTGATATGGGACAGAAGAATAACAAAAAATAAGGGACTATTCTATTGTTACTAATCCTATGCTCAATAAATTGTTATATGATTAGTTTCCTATATATTGTGTTGGTTTCTAGTCTCTTATCAGTTTTCTGCAGTGATCCAGTACAAGATCTAATGGAGAACTTGAAGTATCCAAAAGGAAGATGGGGTCCCACTTGGATGGTTTCACATGAACTCTGACAAAGCCCCTAGGCTGACAAACAACAATCGAAGATCAGATTTGGATTACAAACTGCCAGGACAATTTTACTGCAGCTCGCTGAGATGAACCAGCTTCACAGATTTCTATAGCCAGGACTTGAGACAAGCTGTGCACTTTCCTGTTATGCAGAAACTGGACAACAAATGACACAGCTACTTATTTCAGGACTTGACATTTAACAAAACTTTTCTTTTCAGGATCCTCAAAAGATGCCATCACCCCCAGTCAACAGGAAGTAAATTTAAAAACATGGTGCCCACATTCCCACGTGGTGGGGTGGGTTGGCTTGGGTTGTTCAATGGGTTATGGATAATTGTCATTGTTTTGATTAATTGGTTAAAAATTGTTAATAGTTATGGTTAGAAAAAAAGTTAAACATGAACGATTAGATTCAAGATTAGTGTTTAAAAAATAGAAAGAAAAAGGGGATACAGATATACAGGATACAAGGATATATTATTGAATCTTCTTTTAAAAGGATTTACTAGCTTTAAATATTTTATATTGCATTGGTTTTCTGTATATTGTATACAAATTGTGTATATTGAGATTAATTGTGTCACTGTATAAATATCTCTATGCTTTTTTAAGGTAGTATACTTATTCAGTTCATCTAACATTGTAATACAAGTTGCTAGTTCATGAAAGTTTTTATTTCCAATTAATTAGAATATAAAGCAATGCAAGCTAGTAGTTAGACATTACATTCAGACACAGTCATGTTAGATATGTTCTCAAGATCAAACAAATATATTTTAGATGAATAGGTCTTCTTCAAACACTTCAGAGATCCATAGAATATGGCATTTAAAATATTTTTAGAACTTAAAGACTTTTCTGGACAGTGAGACAGGTCTGCTCCTGGCTGCCCCAATCTACTTTAAGAGTAAGAAGGGCACTGAAGAAACTCCATATGGAGTCTAGTTTCTTTGTGGCAACCATTAGCTATTGGACAAGAACCTGTCCCTGTATTGACTACTTGACAGTATGCTGTTTTATCTGGACATGCACGGTCCCTCAGAAAGTGACCTTTGAACGTTGACAGAACAAGCTGAGTTGGTCCTTCAGGTTCCTGCTTTTCAGAGAAAACTGTCAGAGATGGCCCATGGACAGTATGAGGCCAGTAGCAGCTCCTGGTGCACTGGGCCTGGATCTTCCTGGAGTTGGGTTGCTTGGGAATGCAGCCCAAAGCGGATGGTAAACTCCACCTAAGGTTAAATACCAGCACGAGACCGATAACCAACAAGTACCGCAAGGGAAAATTGAAAAGAACTTTGAAGAGAGACTTGAATCTTTAGGACACAAGGAGAAATGACTGAACTACACCAAAATGGGCAGAACAGACTTCCTGCTTCACTGAAATGAGAAGAGACTCTGGGCCTGTAGGCTGAAGATGGATGCCCCAACTTTATAAAGGAATTTTGGGTGACTGTCCAGGCAGATAGGTATCATCTCTGTCATTTCTAGTTTTTGGAAGTTGCTTGCACTTCCTGATTGTTTGGGTAAATATTTCCTTCTTGGGTCTCTGAGGTAGCTTAAGATGAGATAGTTAGAGTTACAGTTTTCTAATGACAGTTTTAGAAAAGAAACTTTGAAGTTAATGTTTATAAGTTTAAGAGACATCTAAATAATAGTGTTTAGTTAGAAAGAAAGTGAATTAGGTATAATCCTTTGGACTCATCAAAATAGGATAATTAATGAAATATTTTCTTTACATTGTCAATTGTTAATTGACTGGACATTACTCATTTATTGTTTGTATATATTGTATATAATTATTGTACCTATTGTATATGGTTTTTCTTATGTTAGCTATCACCTTTGTTTTTTTTTTTAATTTGACACAAAAGGGGATATGTGGGATTCAATAAAAGCTTCAGAAGTTTCAGAGATATCAGAGGGAATCTACATACAGTCTTATGTGGGGAGTTAATAAAAGCTCCAGAAGTTCCAGAGCTCTAACCACAGTCAGTCTAGGAGAATCAGAGAGAAGTGATTCACACCTTTAATCCCAGCACAGGGAGTATCCTGGGAGTGGCGACCTATGCCCTTAATCCCAACTGAGTCAAGGTCATTTTGGATTATAGGAGGAATTCCAGTCTCCCAAGCAGGCAGTGGTGGGGCCATGCCTTAATTTATCTAGAAAGTATTTAAGCTTAAGGTAGGCATAGAGTTGGGGGAAACCAAGCCAAGGGAAGCAAGGCTGAGGAAGCTGGAAGATGGCTGGGTAAGATCTGACTGTGGTGTTTATTCTCTCTAATATCTCTGACTTCTTCAGAGATCTATCCCTGAGTCTCATTTATTCGTGGGAGTTTCTATCATTTCTATTATCATGTCCAATATCATTCCTTCCCCTAAAATAAGGCCCTGGGCAATGATTTTAATAATCTCATACAATTCCACCATTTTCTTCCTTCCTAGCATAAAAACTATGCCATTCCCACTCTCCCAAATGATCCAAAAACATGGTCTTACTCTCCATCATCTTCAGTGTCTATGGCATTTGACAGAGCTGCTCACCAGTCCTTCTGAAATGTCTTTATCTAGTTGTCATTCATCCAGGTACCGTCATTGAACTCATTTTCTATCTCTCAATGCCAGTATTGCTCCTGATGATAGATACGGAAATTCCCCAATATAAACTTCTTATCTCTTTTCTTTACCCCTCACATCCATATTTGTACCACCCCAAAATGTATTCTAAAGCCTCACTCCTCTGGAAGAATCTGGTCCTAAACTTCTAACCCTGAACAAAGTGGAAGTAAACCTCCTTTCCTTCCTCTCTCCCCGAGAGCCTTTATCATCACTTGCTAGAAGCTACCTTGCTCTTTTAAAATTCCTACTTATTTCAACCATTAAATAATTATGGGCCAAAATTTTCATAGTTATTGACGTGTTTTACTTCTACATATCCATAACCATTACTTTAATTAATGTTAGTGTAGTCACACAAAGAAAACACTACTCACATACTACCTTATGGGTACATAGTCATGTGATCAGCATGGCCAATGAAATGGAACATGAGCCAACATGATAAGTTACATGTCTGAATAGCAATAGAGAAAAGTATAGGAGAGCTCTGTGTTCTTTTCTCACATTGCAGTGATCACAATACTTTGGAAAGGGAAACATCCATAAATTAATGTTCATTAAGGTCATATAAAAAAAGAGAATATACACACCAAGCCACAACCTTCATTTAGTAAAAGGAAAAAAATTAAGCCATTTTGCTTATCCCCTAGAACTTAGGGTGTGTTCTTTCCATATATCCCCATCTGCTTTCTCTCTTACCTCTTCAAAATACCCTATTATATAAGATGCTCTACATACTTTCTTCATCAAGATGATATCACTCTATGATCATCTTATCAGTTCTCCAGAGAAGCCCCCAAAGATGTTCTTAACTAGATTCAATACTCTATTTTTACTCTTTCATAACACCATATCTTTATTTTTAGGGTATGTGTCACTGTTGTTGATTCTTTGATTTTAAATCCACCTCTTCTACTGGCCTGGGATACACTGCATGCAAAATCAGAGACACCACTCAACACAATGCCAATAGTAGTGGTGGTTGTTTTGGCTCTTTTGAGGACCCACCATCCAGCTCCCAAATTAATCACACACAGAGATGTATTTTTTTTTTATGACTGCCCAACCTTAGCTTGGCTTGTTGCTAGCCAGCTCTCCTTAGCTTTAATTGTCCCATCGTGTAGCTGTGTGGCTGTGTGGCCATGTGGCTGGGTGGCTGGATGGCCATGTGGCTGAGGCTGGGAGGTTATGTGGCTGGGTAGATGAGTAGCCCTGTGGTTATGTAGCTGTGTGGCTGTGTGGCTGTGTAGCTGGGTGGCTGGATGGTTGGATGGCCATGTGGCTGAGGCTGGGAGGCTGTGTGGCTGGGTGGCTGTGTAGCTGGGTGGCTGGCCCCTATCATCCTCCCCTCCTTGTTCTACTTTTCCCTCCCCTAGATTTTTTCCTTCTATATATTCTCTCTGCCTTCCAGCCCCGCCCATCCTTTCTCCTGCCTTGCTATTGCCATTCAGCTCTTAATTAGACCATCAGGTATTTTAGATGGGTAACATATCACAGCTTCACAGAGTTACACAAATGCAGCATAAAAGAATGCAACACATTTTTGCATCACAAGCAAATGTTCCAAAGCACAAAGAAATGTAACACATCTTAACATAATGTTCCATAACACAATGGCATGAAGTAACAAACTGAAAAACATTTTGTTTTGTTTTGTTTTTTTAAAACAGGGTTTCTCTGCATAGCTCTGGCTGTCCATAGAACTTGCTCTGTAGACCAGGCTGGACTTGAACCCACAGAGATCCACCTGCCTCCACCTCCCAAGTACTAAGATTAAAGGCATGTGTCACCAACTCTCATCTTGAAATTAAAAAATAAATAATTGAGCTAATGTTTGTGTCTGCATTACTGAATAAGAATAATACGGTATCATAATACATAAGAGATACTCATTTAATGCCTTTTCTTTACTTCATGGCATGGTACACTTAATTCTTAATACCTCTGCTACTATCCCATTCCCAAATATAATGAGACAGCCATAGATGAAATTACACAGATTTCATCAATGAAAACTACAGAGAACACTATAAAACAGTGGTTTTCAACAGGTGGGTCACAACCCTTTTGGAAAATCAAATGACCTTTTCATAGGGGTTGCATATAAGATATGTGCTGTCTAGCAGCTATTTACATTACAATTCATAACAATAGCAAAACTATAGTTATGAAATAGCAGAGAAATAACTTTATGGTGTGGGTCACCATATGAGGAGCTATATTAAAGGGCTGAAATATCAGGAAGATTGAGGACCACTATTCTAAGAGCCTGTTAAAAAGTTAAGGAGAGAAGAGAAGACTGAAGTATCAATCCTCATTTATCCTTAAAAATTGATGATTCCTACCTACTAAAATGGGAAGTATACATACACTATATGTTGAGTTACAGATCTGTGTATATACGTATGTATTTATTTATGGCCTAGTAGCAAGGCTGATCATGTGACATGCAAAGTACCGGATAGTTCTATTTTCTGTCACTGAAGTGATGGTTATTGATTTGTACACACACCTGTATACAATACACACAGGTATTGCCATGCTCTCCTCAGATGGGGGGAAAGATATATAAATGCCCATTCAGTTGATAACTAAATATGCTGATGTACAACTAAAAATCATCAAAGCCACCATCTGCTTAAATTGGAACAAAACCAATCACAACCTGTCCTTCTGCAACATGACTTCGGCACAGATCTATATTGTGAAGAGTCATTTAAGGTCCATCAGGCTTCCAACTACCTTTTCTGCAGTCCTCATGACTTATCCACCAAATATACTTGCCAATCTTTGCCTTTGAGATCTACATACTTCATGTTGCCACCTTTGACTCCAGACTCTGGCTATAAGCCTCTTTCCACTCTATCTTGTTTCTTGAGTTCATAAAATGACAGGAAACACTCCATTCAATCCTAGTCTTAATTACCTCTCCTATTCATCCTGCAGCTCTCAGCTCTGGCCATTATAAAAACAAAAATCTCTAGACTGACCTGCATCATTAAAAATAAAAACAAAAACAAACAAACAAACAAAAAAACCCAATCAGCTTGATCTTTGATAAGGTGAAGAACTGAAGGAAAACAAAGAGAGACATTCTGGGTACTGGTGAGGCTGTTTCTGAACGTTGTGTTAATCATATGAGTATCCACTGTGCAGATACATTGAGCTATTCATCCATTATGTTTGTTACTTTCATATATATATTTTACTTTAATAAATACTTTTAAAAAATGGTACACAAGTCATATGTATTCCCTCTTTATATGGTATATATTTCACAGCTGGAATTTTTATATCATTTGATTAATGCTTATTATGAGCCCACTCAGCTGTAAGTGCCACAGGGATAAATGTATAAACAAGTACTTAATATTCAGTGACTAAGCAGAGAAACTATAATGGGACGGGCTCCACTGAGGACAAAACTAGGTCAAATCAAATGGCACAGAATCTTGGATGAAATAAGCCACAGCTACCTTGTGTCCTGCTATGGACTTGTTCAGGGCTCCTTTCACTTTAAAGGGTTTATTTACAACATACTAGAAGATTTTTTACACTGGAAAGGCAGTCTTGTTCTGGCCAGAGGCTGAGGGAGACAAGACTGAAGACAGTAAGAGGAGACAGCTGTGTGTGTGGGGATGGAGTGACAACAGAAACGAGAGCCAGCACCCTCCGGCCGGCGGCCTGGAGCACTGTCAACTGTAACATTTGCTACAGTTCTTAGCAAAGAACTGTATTGGTGGGTTTTCCTCTGGACAGTGTGTTCACCATTGTATTACTGTTGAAACTTCACTGATTTTTTTCCCTGTTTCTTTGCTTTCTCTGTTTTCATGCCTATATTGGCTATTTATGATCATTTGTATTTCCATATGAATTTTAGGATAGTTTTTCTTAACTCTGTGGAGAACATAATTCAAAAACTGATGGGTATTGTCTTGAATGTAATAAGATTGTGTTGAATATGTAGATTACTTTCAATAATATAGCCATTTTCATATTATTAATTCTGTCAATCCACAAATATGAAAGATCTTCTAATCTACTGTCTTCTTCAGTTTGTTTCTTTGATATCTTCAAGTTTTCATTATAAGATATTTTACTTCCTTGGTTAGGTTTATTCTTTGGTATTTTGTATGTGTGCCCATATGCATATATATACACATATGAACTTCACATGTGTCATACCACTGGAACTATTTACCTTATTTCTCAAGCAGTGGCTCTCAATGAGACGTGGGACTCTCCAAAGAGGCCAGGCCATTTAGACAGCAAGCACTAGGAATTCTGTCTATGTACCTCATAAATACTAGGATCACAGGAGCACTGCATAGAGGCCAGGTATTCCATGAATACTGAGCATCAAACTCAAGTCTTTGCTCAGAAAAAAACACCTGTGTCTGAGTGATCTCCTGGGCCCCAGATTTTGTTTCATTTTTACTATCTTTCTACTTTTTGGTTGATAAACTTTGTATTTACTCTTGGTTCCAAGCCTCCTCAGCTCTGCTTTGTCACGCCAAGTGGAATAAAGGCACCTCCTTAGGAAGAGGGATTTTCTCAAGAGACTAACAAATTGTAAGCAACACTCTCACTTCTCATCTCCTTCCCAGATCGTCAGGCTGACTTTGGCATGTTGGGGGGGGGGGCTCTCTTCTTTTCCTCTTTACTTTCTTTTCCATATCAGGCCTTTATCATCTCATCCTTGATGCAGCAGTGCTTCAATTTTCTCAATAACATCTAAACAGGAACTTCACTCTATTTTCTGACTCCTGAGAATATTTTTCACGATCTTAAGTTTGGTTTTAAAATACCACTGCTGTATTTGTACCAGTTACAGAACAGAGTACAGAAATATTTCCACTGCTCATTACAAGAGCATTTTAGCTTTAAAAATGTAATGCACTGAGCTAATTTCCAAAAATCTTTAAAGAAGTACAAAGCTCTTAAGTACTTAGTTCTGAGTAATTCCTTGGTCCCAGAAGGCCCTTCCCACTTCTTTACTCTCAGGTCTTTCAGGGAAGCAAAACCAATGAACAGATAAATCTCACCTACACTGCCCATCTGTCCTTCATGGTTGCTGGCACAAGTGAAGGCATTTACTGCTTTACAGTCCTCAGAAGGGACAATGCAAAGCATGATACAAAGCCATTTAAATATAGCCACAGCGGGAGTTGGCATTGTTACAGCAAATTAAATTTTAATGAGACAAAGAAAATGCTGAACCTTCAGTAAGTTAATAAAAGAGCAGCCAAAGGACACAATGCACCAGAGCCAAGGTATAAACAGAGAAACAATGACATGTCATGCCCATTCAGGGTCAAGGTTTCCAAAACACATAAGATATTGATATCTAGATGTGGAAAGACCTTTCCTCTGGGGGAAAAAGATGCTAGTTTTTACTTAAAAGCAAAGTAAACAGATATAAGATTCTTCTTGAAGCCTGAAGTCGCATAATGTATAAAAAGGTCATGTTTCTATATCAAGGAAAGATGCTATGCACACAAAGCCAACTGGCTTAAATATAGATGTTAACCAAGACAAATTGACCTCAACAACACCACAATGTGTGTTCTGAAGTTGTGCTTCTGGAATAGATTCACAAACAGGCTCTCTAAAACTTCTTCCACAAACTTTTCCAGGTTCACTCTGATCTCAAGCCCTAGACCTCAGAACACTGTGTCAAACTGTCACCTACCTTACATCTTTTCACTGGGCCCAAGCAATAATAGTTATTGGAAATAAATGGAAGCAAAGAAAGAGAAGAGTAGGTTCATATCCCAGAAAGATGTGGGTTAGCCTTGGGTAACTACCCGCCTTCTACACCAAGGCAAGGCATATCTCCTTAGATTAGGACCATTTCCTCCCACATATCTGATTTATGTGGATAGCAGTAATAGAGCCTTCCAGACTCTGGCTCCCCTCCAGAATTGATAACCAGGAAGTAAATCAATGAAAATTTTCAGGAAGAGGGTGAGATCATGGTGCTTAACAACTTACCTACTATCAGTTATCATCTTGGGCTGGTTGTGTTCATTATAACCACAAGTCACAAACCATTGCTTTTCTAAGCTAAGAATCCAGTCTGACATCACCCTGGTTCTACCCTATATGCTCTTCAAAGCAATTATAATAGTTCAGAATATGGATTACAGAATCAGACTACCTGATCGGAATTCTGTCCTTGTCAGTCAATATCGTAATGACTGCAAGAATGATCTGCATTCTTCAAGCTTCTGCACCATAAGGATTCTAGGAAATACAGTTCAGAGTATTCTCATGGCAATTAAATCATGAATGTAGCAATGAACTCAATCCCTGCTATATAAAAGTTCTCAGGAGCAAGAAAAAATGCCCCAGAGGAAGACCATACTGGTTGAGTAAGTTGTCAAGTGAGAGCAGTGTGCTCTCTTGACACATAACTAGGACACAGCACTGTCACAAGGAGAGACTTGCCAAGATCAGCCAGAGCCACCCAAACTCAGAACATGACTTTACCTTTAAATTCATTATGTTTCTGCACCAGCTGGCAAGATGTTTCTGTAGCTATAACTTTCTGTAGACTATTCAGAAGCAGAGACATTTATCACTGATGGCATATCCTGACTTGTAGAAACTGAGACATCTAGAAACAGCCATCTGAGTAATATCACTTTTATACCTTGTCACTTTCTGAAATGATCCAGTGAGAGAGAAAAGTGAAGTTGCTTATGGCTTTCTGCCTAGCAGGTGATGCATGCCTCTCCCTGTGCCCCATGAGGCTGGAGTGTTTCTGCAGGAACCTTTCTCTTCCTCCTGTGAACAGCTCAGTCTCCTCTAAGTCTTCACAATGTATCCCTTCTTTTCAGTTATCTAAGTGAGAAAATGAGCACAGATGTATTACAGATAATATTAGGAAAATGTATCTTTGCTATCAATCGTGAGTATACTACATCTGCTCTCTGGCATCTTCATCTGCATTTACATCTTTCTATGGTCTTTATGTGTTCTCTTATGGTTAATAATCACAGACTTAATGAACATTCATAAAATGTTCTTGAATATTGTAATAATACAACTCTTTTGAGTCCTTTGCACATTCTTGGATTATAAAGATGAGTGGAAAAGAACTGGTTTCTCTCAAAATAAATATATTTTTCAAGCATGAAATCAGAAACAAAGAACCTTGAACCATCAGCCTTCCATTTAACAAAACAAAATCATATCAACAAGTAAATTTCTATCCTTTTTGTTTTTCAGTATAGGTCTCTGACTTTGACCCAATGATAAGTAGGGTCAAACTTAAGCTGGTTATTCTACCATGTTATTTTATGACTCTACTTATTTGTATTGCTTTTAATCTATAAGATACATATCAATATTTAGCAATCAACTGCATATCTACATATCACTAGTACTGAAATATAGAAAAAAACTCATAAAAAGATAAAAATCCACAGGGATTAATTCAACAACATAATGTAAAATTTATACACTGAAAATTCAAAGACATTGTTCAAATTATAGGAACCTCAAATAAATTGGTATTAATCAGAAAATTTAACATTGTTCATGTGGTGATTGAAGACCAAAATGAACTACAAATTTATCAAAATCTACCAAAATCATAAAGAGCATCTTTGAAAATATTAATGTATTTCTAAGGTGGAAATGAAAAACCAAGAGACCCAGAATAAATAAAAGAATCTTCAGAAAGAACAAACTTGAAAAAGTCACCATAAATCTAATAAAGACTTACTAGAAATAGTGTTGCAACCAAGACAGCATGAAAATGGATTTGCAGAGCCGTATAGGACAACTGAAAGTTAGTATGTATCTATATGTTGGCTCAGCTGAGTTCTGACAGGGTAATAAAACCATTCCCTTCAGAAAGAACAATCTTTCCAACTAATGGTACAGGAACAACTGAATACACATACATACATACACAGATACACATGCACACACATGCACAAACGCACACACACATACACACACGCACACACATGCGTGCACACACACATGCACACGTGTATGCACATGCAAATGCAGACACGCAAAATGAAGTCTGAATTTACTTCATATCATATACCAACTAATTAATCAGAAGTTTAAAAGTTATAACTAAAACTATAAAGCTCTTAGCAAATATATATATATATTAATCAAGACTTTAGAAGAGGTTTTAACTTCCAAAAGCAAAGTCAAATAATATAAAGGAAATTATTTTGATCTCACAAGAAAATACAATGACAGAATGAAAAAGAAAAAAAGCATTTTCAGATTATATTTTATAAACAGGTTGTGCTTAGGTTACGTAAAGAACTTGGCCTAGAGCTAAATCATAGAATATTTGCCTAGATTATATATAAAGAGCTGCTACAACTCAATAAAGCATTTCATTCAGTTCTCTGCTGTTAAAACAGAATACCTGAACCTGAGTAATTTGTGAAGAATAAAATCTATTTTTTTCACAGTTCTGGAGGCTAAGCAGTCTAAGACAAGGGTGTTGGTGAGAGCCTTTTTGTTAAAGCTATACAGGACAAGAAGCAGGAAAGTGACCTAGCCACACAAATAATGAACCTTTTTATAGGGGTCGTAATCTTATCAGGAGGAATACTGATGCTTACATCATCTCAAAAATACTCTATCTTTTAATATTACCACATTATAAATTTTTTATTTTAAAATCAAAGCATTACACAATTTAAAAAGTATCAACAGATTTGAATAGACATTTCTCCAGATAACATATTTGGTAACCTAAAAATATGCTTTTTAGTTATTAAGAGATGCACGCCAAAACCATAATGAGCTATTGACCCATACCTAAGATAGTTGTGTTCCAAATACAGACGACAGCAAAAGTGAGCAATGATTTGAAGAAACTGAAATATTCACATGTGCCTGTAGGCATGTAAAATGGTACATCCACTTTGGTAGCTCCTCCAAATATTAAGCAAAAAGTTACCAAAAAACAATGAAATTTAAAACATATGCTCACATAAATACTATACATAAATGTTAATTTAGCATCATTTAGAATAGTAAAAAATGTGAGAATAACCCAAGGTTAATAAGCTAGCAAATTGGGTAAATAAAATTATAACATGTGGTAAATATGCATGTCATACATGGAGACTTATATCTATGTCCAGCTAGATATATAGAAGATAGATAGATAGATAGATAGATAGATAGATAGATAGATAGATAGATAGATAGATGGATAGATAGATGATAAATGGATGGGTGGATGGATGGATGGATAGATAGACGATAGATGCACAGATGGATAGATGGATGGATGGATGGATGGATGAATAGACAAATGTGTACATATCCACACAATGAACTATTGCTCACTCTTGGAAAGGAAAATTACTGATACAAAGTGAATGAACCTTTAAAAACTCTGACATAAAAGACTGAAACACAAAAGGTCATATGATATTAAATAAATCCAATGTGCATGAAGTGTCCACAATAGGAGAGTCCAGAGAGGGACCAGCGCTTGCCAGTCACAGGTGTGCTGTTCCTTCTTGGAGTGACAAACAGTAATTAAAATGAGAAAATGTTGATTGCTGTACAGTTCCCTGAATATTTAAACCCATGTAAATACCAATGGATAAATTGCAGCATATATGAATTATGTCCAAAATTTTCAGGAAAAAACCTTCATACTTGAACCATATACAGATTTTAAAAGTATGTCAAGTTTTGATAAGGCTCAAGTAATCCCACTAAAAATATGCCACACAACAAACATACATAGAGTAAGGAGTTGGGAAAAGGAGTCTCAAGCTACAGTAATTTTTCAAAGTGTGCTTGGTAGTATCTCTCAACAAACTTCTCTAAGAATCAACTCCTGAATAATCATGTTTCCAGTGAATGCCAGTGATGCTCAGAAATATTTACTCCAAAAAGGCCATAACATGCCTTTTCTTAGGTCTAAACTCAGCTTTAGCCCAAAGAATCAAAATTAATGAGTACTCAGACAGATACCTGAGACGAAGCAAACCTCACCCCAAAAATGCAGTTTAATGTACCTGACATCTAAAAACAACAATGCTAATTACATCCCATCAGTATTGGGGTAGTAAACATCAGAGCTGTGATGCAGGCCATTACAGACGCCTACCCTAAATGAAAGGCATTTGACTCTCAGGGTAGCATATAATTTCTTATATTGCTTGAAAGAGGAAGCATGTAGGATAAACTCTAGAGAGAAATCTGTCAGCAAAGACAAGTTTGAAGCTTGTCACTTCAGCCCTTTCTCTGCAGTTTCACCTCTTTCCTGTCTAGTGTGTTTAAACAAAAGGAGTGTTCAGATACCTACACTGAGGACAAGTACATGTAATTATCCCTGTTTCTGAGCTATGAAGGCTCTACATACGGCCTCTACAGTCATACAGTGACCTTGACATCTGTCTGTAATAACCAAATGTCAGCTCAAAGAACTTCAAAGTGCAGAGCCATCTCTCTTTAGCACGATATAGAGAGCAGCCTTGTCTTCCCTTTTGAAACTCTGTGTTCATATTGTGCTCATGAGAAAATGTTTAATTATAAGGGCACTTTACACTTGTAGGTAAGAAGAAAGCATATCAGTTTGGTACTCCAACTCATTAGGAAAACAAAGTGAATGAGTGATTGAGTAAAGTACCTTCCTAAAACCCACTGCAGAGTCTAACAACTGAGTCACACAGGACACCACTGAGGTGGGTCAGTCTTACCTTAAAAGGAAGATTTTGTGCTGAAGCCATATTATAAAAGCCACATTTTTTTAATTCTTGCAGATTACTTTTGTGACAAGAAAACTAGCAATTTTTATAAGAAAGAGAGACCCTGCAACTATGAACAAATCTTACATTTCAGTCACTACAATTGACCTAGTATTTGTATAACTCCCAAAAGTCCCCCTTCATATTCTAAACTTTTGACTTGTACAGTGTTCAAGAGATGAGAATATGGATTACACAGACTATGCCAAGAAGGTCATAGGCGATAAATGCTATTTCTAATAAAAGGATATACTGCCAATTATGCTTGTTTATTTTTAGTGAGAAAGTGGTTGGTGTAGCGCTGAGCACAGAGGAAAACAGTGCACTGTCCCTGACCTGCATTGTACGTCCAACACTTTTCCAGTCCAACTATATGCACTCAGAAAAGCCACAGACACCGTCTCACACCTCATCAGCCCCTTCTATAGTGTGGAGTAATAGTCCCTTCAAGACACCATTTTGTTAAGCAGTTTATCAGAACATTTCCTTCAAACCCCACACAACATACTGAAGGTTGATTTTCTCAGTGTAGGCTCACATTCAGAAAACCAACTGTATGCACACTGCACCACATCGCAAGACTCTAGAGCAAGGCACTGATTTCTGTGAGGAGGCCGGAAACAAGAATGTAATATTCTTTCCTTTGTTACTAGAGAAACAGCACTTCAACAAGGTTAAATTTAAAAAGTTGAGGAAAAAAGGAAAAGAAACAAATTTGTACCTCACTGTGAATATTATCATAGTCACCTTGTTCTACTCAACAGTACAGTAGGCATAGTCAGGAGAGCTCTGCTCATAGGGCGATGAATTAAGAAAGGCAAAGCTGAATCCTGTTGCATACAAGTTAGTGGACTTTGGTCAAATTTCACAATCTCCCAGACTCAGTCTGTTTATCATTAAAGTGGGCATAATGAGGTATGTTTTTCACTGTATTGTTGTAGCGTTTAAAGGAAGTACTCTGATAAATTGCTTAACAAAATGATTAACATATTAGCAAATGCTACTCTCACTTAGCACATTCTCATGTAAACTTTTCCCACTGAATTGCTTTAGAAACCAATTTTGTGAATCTCAGTCATAACACATCAAAGCAATGTCAAGATGCAGGCAATTGCTGTCTGGATCTGGAACCTAACTTTCCCAGCCAAGGAAGCTGGGCCTGACTTTAATTTGGATTATGACCACAACAAAGTACACTTGAAATACAAACTGCATGTGACTTTTACTCCATAACTCACACCAGCAATCTAAAAGGACTAACTGGCTTTGTCGAAGCTGTGCAAGCCGAAGCTGAGTGATGCATTTGGGACACTAGCATCTCACTGAGGCTGTCAGAGCACACTGAACTCCAGCATCACACCAGGAGGAAGGCCTTTTGTGTCAAATGAGCAGTTTAAAAAGATTAATAACCAACTGGCACATCCCAAAAGCCATGTAAGTGAAGTCCATAGAAGAGCTGCGAAGGACTCAGAAGGGTGGGCCAGAATGAATCATCACTCTTACACCAGAAGCCCCCAGCCTTGCTACGTCCTCAGAAGACAGTACCAGTGTCATTTAGGCACTCATGAATGTGATCAGAAATGAGAGCAGTAGGCATTTAAGAGACCCAACAAATTTGCACAAGTATAAAGCTAAAATGCAAATGTCTTCCTCCATATATAGGGAAGGAAGGACTCACCGGGGAGCTCTGCACTCTCTGTACACCTCTGCCAGCTAAGTCTAGTGTTGATTTCATCCTAGCTCAACTTAGCACTCCTTATTCAGACAGTCTGCAGGTTTTGAACTGAGACATGTGCAGCACAAGTGGAGTCGCTTATGTCATCCAGCCTTCATTCTTACTCTGCTACTCATTTCTCTCATTGCTATCAATACTTAACTTGTCACTTAGGAGAGAGGGCAAGTAAGAACTGGGCCACAGAAGTCAGGTACAAATCACACTGTCACTGTTTTTTGGACTATCTTCAATCCCACAGGCACGTGTGTCTCCAAATTTCCCAGTGTCATGATTATGACATTTGTCTGTTGAACTGGAATAGCTCCCTGAACCCTCCACACTAGTCAAAACAGCTATTACACTGCTTACTGGGAGCCAGTACTGCAAAAGGCCTTTCCTTCTTGATTTCCATTGCTTACAACCACCCAAAGAAAGTTTGTATGGTTCTGGTTCCTATTACAGGGCTATTGTAACTATTCGCACTGTTGTTAAATAATACTGCACTCGGTTAATATGCCTCTTCAACCTCTTCCCAGAATCCTTCTGAGCCCCCAGACAAACTGGGATTAGTGTTTTCTACTTCAGTTTCTACTTGCCCTTTGACCTCTTGCTGCTGAGTGGCTTCCTACCAAGAGGTATGCTCTACTTAAAAGGTACCTCTTTTAAAAGCTGATCTCAAACATACCTCCTAAGTATGAACCTTAAAAAAAAAAATAAATTTTATTACCTCTTTTTATGTACCACCTTTATGGAACTTGCCTTAAATTTTGTAGGCCTCTCTCCTCTAGATTCTGCCATCCTTCAAGAGGGTGACAGCCCAGTAGCACTATCTGCTCAGCGTCAGTATGCCATACATGTTTGCTGCAGGAAAGCCTTATAAACACATCAAATTAGGACAAAAGAATACCTAAATGTCTGCTCTCAGATTCTAATATAGTTTCTCCTTTTCATCGGGTATTTTAGCTTTTCTTTAATTTATCTTTTCCATATCAACACTATAGGCTACATTTATAATATTTATTGCATTTATAATATAGTATATTATTTTATATTTATATATTATAACATGGAATGGTTATTTTATAAATATTATGAAATATAATAGAAATAAACATCTTATTATTACTCACAATAGATCTGATGATGTCTATTTAACCAAGGTTCCTGTTGGTACCATACTAAATGGGCTTTAACAGAAGATTAAGAGTCTGTACAAAAAGCTACCTATGACGATGTTAGCAATCAAATTATGTGATAAGCTTATCCACATTGCCATTCCCAAGCTTGCAGACCCTTAAGGCTCTACCCCATCACACTACATAACACTGAAGAAGCTACTGGTAACTCTTTGAAGACATTTTCAGCTTGCTCCTAAATCTCCACAGAAATTAATGACCCCCAAATTTCACATCTGTTTTGATTTGTTTCTGACTTTACTAACTTGTTTTTCATAACCTGAGATTAATTCATTTATGCCAGGTTTACAGATACACCTAGCTATTTCTATCAGAAGAGATAATAAAAACTGTTCAACCTTTCATAATGTGCTAATTACTATTCAACAAAAATAATTAAAACACAGTGTCTTCCCTAAAAGCAGAAACAGGCAGGACAAGGAAAAGAATGTGTAAATAGGTGAAGGAAGATGAATATATAATTAAGATGATAAAAAGAGCTAGCTTCTAAATATCTTTAGGAAAACTCTAAGTGGGCTGTAAAGAAGGTATACGTTTGAAGGGAAATGACACTCAGGGCTAATGTAAACGAGTTGCTAAAAGGAAGTGGGTAAGTTTGAGAATAAAACCTGGGGACCTTCAAGAGGAACCAAGTTATGGCTGAGAAGGAAATGTGACAAAGAAAACCCCCATGCGCTTTGGGACTTTCAATATTTTCATTACCCTTTGAAATGTATAGATTTTGATTATATCCACCTAGCACAACTCCCTTCACCTCGTCTGCTCATCACAATCAGGATTCTAATGCTGGCATAAAAGACCATGGCCAAAAGCAACTTGGGGAGCAAAGGGCTTATTTCAGCTTACAGTTCCATGGCACAGCCCATCACTGAGGGAAGTCAGGGTGGAACTCAAGCAGGGCAGGAACATGGAGAGATAGGAATTGAAGCAGAAGCAATGGAGAGATACTGCATATGTACTCATCAGGTTTGCTCAGCCTAGTTTATACACTCAAGGACAATCTGACCAGGGGTGGCCCCACCCACAATGAGCTGGGCATTTCCACATCAATCACTATTTAAAAAATACATTACATGCTTAACCACAAGCAAGTCTTATGAAGGTACTTTCTCATTGAGAGTCCCTCTTTCCAAATGACTCTAGCATGTATCAAGTTGACATAAACTAACCAAACAATTGCCCCTCTCCACTCAAGTTTATGTTCTTTTTTTTCCTTCTTTCCTTCCTTCCATCCTTTCTTCTTTCCTCCCTCACTCCCTTCCTTTTCTGTAGTCAATAGCCCCAAGTTCAACTAGTGCTCTCCATTCAATTAGCACACTGATGTGGAATCATCCACAGTGTACCAGTGCCTACACCCCCAAAGGAGAGTGAATCTTCTTTACTTGGCAGCCATTAACCCTCAACAACTCCTAAGCTAGGCATAGGGTGAGAACTCAGGAGCCCCTTTCTGACCCATGCTGAAACTCTGACAAACTTAATTCAGTGTAAGTCTTGAGGAGTAACCCTGGCCTAGTATGAGTCTATGTGTGAAATAGCCCTGCCAGGTCCGGAAGTCGGCATTGTGCTTCCTTCTACTGGCTGGTACCTAGACCTTTCTGCTCCTTTCTCATGATGTTATTTGAGCCTTGGGTATTATCTCAAAAGCAACTGTGGCCAAGACAATGTCAGCCAATAAGAAAAGCTGCTAAAGAAGCAGGTCTAAAGGAGCCCCTAACATGAGCAACTCAAGAGCTTTTTAGTGAGGTCCTACTAAGTGTAAGTTAGTATACTAAGATTTGCCGAGCTGACCTTGCCCTCCAGATCTGTGTAATGCAGATAAAATGGTAAAGCCAAGCTAATCATGCCCTAAGAGGCCTTCAAGATCCATTGCAGACCAAGATAACTTTTTAGACAGATGAGCTCAGAGATGCTGAGGAGAAGTGGCTCTTCATAAGCATGCTGGGACATAGGCTTTCCTTCATGGAGAGGAGATTGTTACAGAGTAAATTAGCAACTAATAATTTCTTGTTAATATACGAAAACTCTCAGACTGTTCTGAGTAGTTTCTGAAACAGGAGAGGTAAGCTGAGATGTAAATGACATTAAGAGCCCACCTTGAAAACAAGGGACCATCTAGGACACAGCAGCCTCCTCAGAGATGAAGGAAGGGGCTGTGTAAGCTGAGCAGAGGCAGGGAGGTTCTCTCCAGATGAAGGCAAGGCAAGTCTGATATTATTACAGTCACAAAGCTACTGAGATTTAATGGAGGGAATGGTCCAACACAATCTGCATCAAAAGTGTCAGTTGAGATCTAGAAATCAAATTGTCTAGGTGGGTACAGTGATGGTGACGGTGCCTGAGAATGGGATGATTCCAACAAATTCAGACTCTGGGAAATTGTGTGAATAAAATTATAGGATATGCCATGAATTAGATATGGAATGTCATGCAAAAGTTTAACTTTTTCTCTCTTTCTTTCTTCCTTTCTTTTCTTCCTTCCCTTTTATATATATATATATATATATATATATATATATATATATATATATATATATATATATAACAGAATGGTGCCATTTTTCCAGTATCAATGATTTGGGGAAGAAAGTAGCTCTGAGAAGAAATTCTGAGTCTGGCTTTGGGCATGTTATTCGCTAGACACTAGTAGAATGCCCTAAGGAGATGCTGAAGAGGGACTTACAAACAGGCACATGAGGTCTTTGGAGTGAGTACATCATCTGTGTTAAGTCAACTTATAAAGCAATGGTGGCAGATGAATCTGCCTAACCAGGCAAAAATAAAAGGGCCCCATAGGAGAAAGATCTTGGGCAGTCCAACATTAAGAGATAATACAGAGATTTAGTCAGACTCTTTGGGCCTCTAGCTCACAAATAATGACATGGATACTTATTATTATTTATGAAAGCTTAGCTTAGGCTTGTTTCTAACTAGCTCTTATATCTTAAACTAACCCATTTCTAGTAATATATATTCTATCATGAGATGTTACCCCTCTTCCCCTTCCTTTCTTTCCCTAGAAATCCTGCCTATAACTCCTGCCTAGCTACTGGCTGTTAAGTTTTTTATTACACCAGTCACAGGAATATATCTTCATACACTGTACATCCCACATTTTCCTCTTTTTGTCAAAATAAAAAGAAAATGTTTTTAACTCTAACATAGTAAAACTATATAAAATAAGAACAGTTATCAGATAAAAATTACATTTACAATGCTCAGTCAATCTGTATTTGGCAAATTCAAAGAAAATATTCTACTATCTATCTTATCTTAGTGAGTCCAAACAGAGGATTAAGAACAAGTACAAAAATAATAAAAAGAGGCCAAGAGGTATGATATGTAAGGTGAAAAGGACAGCATTACAAAGAAGATTAGGACTCTCTGATGGTGAGAAGTTAGTGACCTCTGATGTCCCCATGGAGCTAGCTGTCCCAAGAAAATGCAGGAAACTGAAGAACTGGAAGGAAAAAAGAGAAGGTTAAAACAGATGAAATAAGGAAGTTAACGCTTTATCTAGACACAGCCACTATAGCTGAGGATCCCTCTCCCAGGAAGAATATGCATACAGACACACACAAACTAAAATATTAGGAGTCCTGAGGTGGTTTGGATGAGACTGGCTCCCACAAGCTCACTCACATGTTTGAATGCTTGGTACCTAGTCAATAGAATGATTGGGAAATGAGTGACATGCAATCTTATTGGAGAAGGTGTGTCTCTGGGGGGTGGGCTTTGAGATTTCAAAAGCCTCCACAAGGCTCAATCAGTGACCCCTCTCTCCCCCTCTACCTCTTTCTCTCTCTCCTTCTCTCTCCATTTCCTACCCCTCCCTGCAATTTATGGATCAGCTGTAAGCTTTCAGCCTTGCTGCCTCTCTACCATGATGGTCACGGACTAACCTTCTGAAACCGTAAACAAGACCCCAATTAAAAGTTTCCTTTCATGAGTTGAATCAATCATGATGTTTCATCACAGCAATAGAACAGTAACTAAGATAAACTAAGGCAGAACCATTAAGTACAATTCTCTCTAAAACCAAAAGCTCTCTCCAGTGGTAAATCCAAGCCAGACCAAATCCCAGCATAGAGATAGAGAAGACACAATCCCACCCCAAGTTGTGAAGCTATTGCTAGTTATTAGCTGCTGGGAAAGGGGCAGTAGTTTCCTTTAAGAGTGTAGCCCCTGGTAAGTCAACCACTTAAGACCATACAGCTAATATATGAGTAGCACAAATTAGTCTTGAAAAAATAAAAAGAAAAAATGAACACCAAATTGGGCAGACAGAAGAAGGAGTTAAATTGGGGAAGAGTTGGAATATAGTCAAAACATGTACAAAACTATCAAAGAACTAATAAAAATGCCTTTACAGTAAGGAGAATCTTAATCTGATACAGTCTTGTTTGTTGTTTGTTTATTTAATTGCCTGCAGAACTGACTGCTAGGATCTTTCAAAGAGTCAGCACCAGAGCTTGGACCAAGGTTCCCAAAACACATTCAAAGTGGGAGAATCTTATTTTTAGCAGGTGGTTAAACACAGAAAACAAACAAAAGCAAAGCTTTTCAACCACGGAATATTTCTCTGAAAAGAGAATTTAAAAGGAGTCATAACCAGACCTTTCTCAAACAGTGTGCTCTGAGATTTCATTTAGGAAAACAAAACACTGCCAAGGCAAGTAGCCTTTGGAAGACTGAGGAAGGGTCTGATGCTGCCGTGAAAATCTTATTTCTGCTTAAAAGGACCAGGGTATAGCCAAGCTCTGCAGCAGAGCAGAGAGATAAACATGCTCCCCTGGAACTAAGAAGGCATTATAGAAAAGTTGTCAAGGTCAAATTAGGAAACACAGAAATTACTGTGTTTTAGTATCTTCTCCTACAGTAAGTCTTTGTCCTAGATTATCACCATGGGTTGTTTTTGTCTTAAGCAAGGTCAGTTTGGTTTAATTAATCTAAGTAGTTGTGAAAACTCTAGACAGCCTCAAGAAAATGCCCAAAATATAAAAACAAAATAAAAGCTGAGATCCAGAGTCAAGAAGTGGATGTTCTGGTCTTCATATTTAGACATCTTGCTGAATTTGACTGATTCTGACTCCCTAAAGTCTCTTCCTTGAAGTTATCTCAACAATAGTTACTCTGACAGAATTCTACCTACCTCACCAAAATCTGTCAATCCCGCCAATGTTCTCTGACATGTGTGTGGTGTGCATGGGCAGGTATGGTATGTATAGATGTCTTCCCAATAAAGCAATATAGGTAAAATTTAGATACACTTTGCTTATACTAATGTGGTTACTTCAAGGTGAAGTCATATTGATTTCTTGGAAAACACATCTGTTGAGGACTTGCCTTTAGATTGAAAAAAAAGGTAATGTAGACTCTTCAGTTTATACCATGTATTGCTTTGAAAGGTTATGCTTCATTTAAAGAAACTATCGAGGCTGCAGACTTGGCTATTTGTAATTGTGCTTCAGAATGTTCTCTCTGCTTTTAAAGAGACTAATAGACCAAGAAAGATCAATCTGTCCACCAGCAGAAGTCGATGTACCATGTAGACAATCAGGGCTTTACCCTTTCTCTTCTATCATCTGTCAACCAGGTATACTGCCAACACTCGTGAAACAAACCTCAAGCACCAAATTACAAAACCACATATAACTAAAAACTAAAATAGCTGTCAGTCATTGATGTTGTCAATCACTGATATCATACATTTACCATTATTACTATTGGCAATGTTATTACCAATCATGTTTTTGAAAAAATAAGAAATATCCATATGTAAGAAATCCAAAAAATAAAAAATAAACTGATTGAGATACTGTGTATAAATCAACAGATGTATCAACAGATGTAAGCCTTCTTCTTGATCAATGGGATTAAGCTTCCTATGACCTAATTCTGTAAAGAAATAGCCTGATAGACATGAATTGTAAGTGAAGATTTTGATGAATCCATCTAAGGGAGACAAAATTTTTTTAAAGTGAAGAGAGTCATTCAGTTTTTCTGGCAAAAACATTAATACCACAACCATTATGGTCTATGGGAGAATATTTTTCTGTTGATTAATTTTTCAATAGAGTGACATAGACAGACAGACAGAAACACTTCCTAAGCAGGAAGAAGTTCACAGACTTGACATTCACCATCACCCACTGGTTCTATTCTTTTCTGTCAGGTCATAGAAAAGATGAATTGAGATGATTCATTATTTAACCAGATCAAGTAACACAAAGTTTAGAACATAGACTTAATTTTAAATTAACTTTGATTCCATATACCTAGACCTCAATTATTGAACTAAATGCCAACTGTATCAACTACAGTCAAGCAAACTTTTACTATATATGCATTATGTGCCAGTTTGTGTATTAACTCATTTAATTCTGAGAACAACTTCTTAAGATGGCTGATATTAATAGTCTCCGTTTACATGGATGAAAGGCACAGAGGCTTTCCCTTATCACAGAGCTTGTAACAGAAACAGAAGGTAAGACTGGCCTGGAGAACTTCACAAAAGGAGATCTCAGTTAAGTACTTTTAACCTATGAAGTGAGGGGACTTCGGTCTTAAGTGATGTTCTAACATGTCCTCAGAAAACATACCTCTTCATTTCTCAATAAAAGCAAATTCTATAATTCAAAAATAAGACTGACCTAGGATTATAGATCATAATAAAATGACCCAAAAAAGTGGTAAGAACCATACAGAACACATAGATGGGCAAATTATAGTACCTCCTACAAATTCTTCAAGAGGGGAGTATACATCAAAAGGTCATCAGACAACCAACAAGCAGCCCAACAAGGGCTCTAAAATAGGCCAGTGTGCTGACCGCTTGGTCCTAGCCAGGGGCACTACTGAGAGATGCTTAGGCTTTAACAGGCAGGGCTAGGTGAGAGAAGCTGAGTCTTTCACCTTTCAAAGAGGCTAATAGAATGCTCACTTCTCTCTTCTTCCTAATGTCCACCCTCAGCCATAAAGCAAAAAAGCCATGTCAGCATAAAGTCCCACTCTCTTGTCACACACAATCCTTGAGGCTAAATTTCCCCCTTCCCCCTTTGTGGTCTCCGATGCCCCAGCCTCAAGATCTATCCCAACAAGCAGCTATTTCACACCATGCACTTATTCTCTCTCCCTTCACAGAGTAAAAAGGAAGCAGCAAGTTTTACTTAACTAAACCACAGTCATAGACTTAGACACAGGCAGGGCAGAGACATCAGGCCAATGTGTCATCATTACTGACATAAACCAAAGATCCTCCAAAGTCCCTTCGGCTTTAAATTTGTGGCGGCTAAGAAAGGAGGCTGCAAGTTTGGGGTTATAATACTTTTAAAACACACACACACAAAAATCTATGAAAGGTATAAAAGAGAGGGAGTGGAGGGAGGAGACATTAAAAGACCGAGGGGGTGGGCACCGTACACAAGGGACAGATATTTAGAGCAGAAGCTGAAGACACAATCTGGACACACACATGGACCAAAAGACAAAATCCAATGCCTGCTCACATTGACTGCATGACTTTAAAAATGGTTGCCATGGTCTCTTCTCTTCTTCCTCCAACATGTTTTCCCACAAATAATAAAATAATTTTAACAAAATGAATAGTAAAATATTGAATTATTTTTAAAATCTGAAACATTTTATCTTTTTTCTCAGTTGCCAAGCAACATACTTTTGCTCTGATAAGATCTGAGACCTTGATAAACATCCTTAATTGAATAGAAGGGTTATAGAAGGATCTCTGGGTTACAGGATGAAGTCTTAAAAAGAAACACACACAAAAGTAAAGAGAAAGATGCAGGACTCATACCAAATAGTTGAGCTTTGATCCTGCAAATAGCAACCTGTAGATTCTTGAACTGTAGGAACCTCCTGTGTGGAGCTAAAAATAAAGGGATACTATACACAGCGACTCGGATGGCTATAGAGGTACAATAACATGACAATGTCACTCTTCACCCACAGAAGCTGCAATTACTTACTTCCAGACACTAAAAGGGTTTCATTGGCTTTAGTTCTCTTCTGGGTAAAGGTGTTAAGATATGCACATTGAAATTACTCAGGATACAACCCCTATGCTGAGTACAATCAGCTGTACAAAATCCAATGCCTGCTCACATTGACTGCTCACATTTGTCCTCTATTTTCATAAGTCTGCAAAATATTTAGGAAAACATATGCATTGAACACACATATACTTTGGGGGTAGCTATTCACTGAACAATACAGTATAGCAACTACTTCCTCAGCATAGGAAGAGAGAATCTATTTTGAGAAAATGCCTCCATAAGACTGGCTGATAAGAAAGTCTGTGGGATAATATCTTTTTTAATGATTGTTGTGGGAGGACCCAAATCACTAGGAATGCCTCCCCCCTTCCACCTCCAGGTCAGGGAGTTACAGATTGTATTTAAAAAGCAGGCAGAGCAAGCCATGAGAAATAAACCAGTAAGTCCCACTTCTCCATGGTCTCTGATTCAGTTTCTGCCTCCACATTTCTCCTTTAAATTCCTGCTTCAACTTCCCTCTGTGATGGACTGTGACCGGGAAGTGTAGCCTGAAATAAACCTTTTCTTCTACAAGCTGCTTCTTCTGTTCATGGTGCTTTGCTACAAGACAGCCAGCATTGTAGACTCTGGAACTCTGAACTGTAAACCTGAGTAAACTCTTCCTTATATTACTCTTGGTCATGGAGTTTTATCATAGCAACAGATAACTAGGTCACATATGTGAGCTAGCAATTCTATTTTTACATATTTATCCAAGATTATGAATGCATTTCTGTACAAATATTCTCAGTGGCAAAATTTATGATAGCCAAAATTTAAAACAATCTAACTATCCTTCTGTTGAAGAAGAGATTCTAAAAACTGGACAGATATGTACAACAATATAGCATTGATCAATAAAATTATGTTGCTGATACGAAATAAAAGATGCATTAAAAAAGATGCCAGGTAGCTACAAAAAATCCCTATATATTATATAATTCTACATGTATGAAATGTTTATAGTAAAAAAAATCAAGACTACAAACAAATTAATATATTTTTGAGGTGACATAGAAAGTTTGAAATCAACTATTAATGAATATATGGTTAAATACAAACTATATTTTTTAAGGAGACAAACACATTCTAAAATCATTTGTAGCCATTTTTTACATATCTCAAAATATAACCACTGAATTCCTGTTGCTTCTGAGACTAGCTCTTGCTATATAACTCAGACTGATCCTAAAACACTTGACCAAGTGGTGACATTACAGGCGTTAGTCACAAGACTAGATTTAAAGCATACACTTTAAATAGCTAGATTTTATAACACATAATTGAGATACTAAATGAACAGAAAGAAGAACAGGAGTAGAGGGAGCCAGCAGCCTAACTATGCTATCAGCAATCGAAATGCATCATAGAGAGAATTATTTGGAGGAGAAAGGCCTGCTATCTCATCTCTTGCATACAATGTAACCACTCCATGCACATACCTATAAGGGACAATAAAAACAGTGGTGTTCAGAAGACCATAGAGGCCCCTTTAACTGATTAAATACAAAAATGAATTCCCCTGTAGTTTGTAATATGTGGTTATAATTATACTTTGGCCAATTTTTCTATGACAAAATTGGCTGTCCTATCAAGTAGTAATTATTGTATCAAACACTGAAATAATAATTTCAATGAATATTTTTCTGTGGATAAAATTTAGATATTATAATCAATTTGTCTTTAAAGAATAAACAGTACCGTGATTTAAATAATGCAATATAGGGCCAAAACACAACCAGTTGTTTCTGTTTGCAAATAGTCATATGTGTTCATTCACGTATTATGTCTCTATTTTGTATAGAAATGAGGTAACAGACATACAGATGGCAAACTCTAAAATATTTATAATCTAGTCTTTTAAGAAATAGTTTGCTGATACCTTTCCAGAAAAATATTAATGATTTAACTTTAAATAAGTAATATATATACATCCAAGCATACCCTCTTTCTAAGCATTCATCTCACTATGTAGTTCACATCTTAGTGGTGTTTACTATTGTTCAGCCCGCCATTCCTGAAATTATTCTCGGAGCTCTGAGGTCTAGAGTACACACATGTGAGCACCACACCTATAGAAAATCTTGGGGGTAGGTAGGTTGTTATCTGGAACCACAATGACAAATCACAAAAGGCAAAACTGCCATTGGTTTAAAATCAGGTATGTCTCTGAAGCAACTCAACTGTGATTTCACAGTTGAGAACTGTCTTAAAAGCAATTTCAAATGAGTTTGTAAAATGACTTTGGATAAAAAAAAATAATTGTCAAGCCTCCTGCTGTCACTATTTTGAAAAAGAAAACACATTTGGATATTAAATTCTAGAGTATTGGCTAAATCTGTGTTTTTACTTCCCAGTCACATCTCAAATTGAAAACTTTAGGTGCATATGTTATCAATGGCAGAAAAAATGTAGCTGATGTGTCAGGAAAACAGATTTACAAGACATTAACTCTCCATTAGGTACCTAATAGCTGAAGAAACTAGTGTGTCTCAGACTAGGTCCACAAATTCATTTCTCCATTAGAAAAGAAAAAGGGAAAGGTGGAGTGTTCGGTTTAGCATCTTCCTAGGGAATTCCCTCTGCACAGATGTGCATAAAAACACAAGTTCCTATACTTCAACATTTTTCCTAAAATGGTGTCTAATTCCAGTACCTTAGTGGTTTTTAAAGAGAGGAATCATTTCTGAGAAACAAGACATTGTGCTTGTACCTTAAATTTGTAATCTCAATTAAAAACTTTAATTTGATAATCAACATTAATATAATAAATGTAAGTAGATGTTTCTCTAAAGGCTGAACCATGGCTGGAGAAGCAGGGGCACACAGTTAAAAAGTTGCAGTGTTTTCTAATTTTCCTCTATAATACAGTTAGCTGGGTGTAGAAGACATACTTTAATTCACTTAGGAGACAAAAGTTGATGTTCTGGGCCAGTTAGGGCTACAAGGTAAGGTCATTCTTAAAAAGCAAAGGTGAGACAGAAACACCACTTAAAGAACCTCACAATGAGATCAGAAATGTACAGCTTAGAAAATTCATTCTATATTTTTATGATTATGTTTCAAAATATTGTTCATTTTCTTGTCCATTTTCAAACACATGACATTTCTCATTAAGAACTTTATTGAAGCTCTCCAGAATAGTTTATTTGTTTATTATAGAAATTAATTTTTATAATCTTAGCTCATCACCTATATATTGTTTCATTAAGTTCTAAAGTTGCATGTTTAATCATTGCAAGCAACATTAAAGAGGTCTGAAATATACAAACCAACTTCTAGTAAAGGAAACAAGGAATGGTACCCATTCCCATGGTCCATCTAGCTCCAAGCTGGGTAAATGAGAATCCATCAATATGTTTTACAGGAAAAAATAAATGGGATGGTAAAGCAAAAGCTAAATAAATGCACATTCTGATTGGTTTTGTCTTTGTGATGAAACACGGATAAAACCAATTTGGGGGAGGAACATTTTACTTTGTTTGTAGGTCACAGTTCATCATTGGGAGAAGTCAAGGCAGAAACGGAAGCAGAGGCCATGGAATAATGCAGCTAACTGCTCTGTTCCCTCTGGCTTGCTAAAATCCCTATTTTTATACAGTCCAAGCACACCTGTCTAGGGATGGCACTACCCACAGTAGACCAGGCCTTCCTCCATCAACTAGTTATTAAGCAAGTGCCCTACAGATATGCCCACGGGGCTAAGCTGAAAGGGAAAATCCCTTAACTGACATTTCCTCTTTCTGGATGTATCAAGTGAATGCTCAAGATTGGCATCTTCCAGTGCTTCAGTGTAGTATGAGGTTTCTGGCCCAGACCTTCGGGCCTACTCTCAAGGTTTAGGCCTGCAGAGATACACAGATGCTTACAATAAATAGTTTTAGGCTGATCGGCCTAAGGCTCAGGCATATAACTTGTTAACTCTTTATCCTTAATCTAACCCATGAATCTTATCCTGTTCAGCCATGTGGCTTGGTACCTTTTCTCAGAGCACAAAGTTGTCCTCTGATTCTTCTGGCTTCTCTTTGGCATTCTGCTCTGTTCTGCCTGTTCCTAGACTCTTCTTAGACTGGTAGCCCCACCTATACTTCCCGTCTGCCTTTGGCCAATCAGTGCTTTTTATTAAACTCATAGGCGGGGACAATTATTTACAATGGAAAAACATAATCCCCCTACGCTTCAGTTCCTATGTGGTTCATAAGCATTCAGTGCCTTAGCAGCTGATGATTTTAAATGCCAAGATAAACTGGGCACATGGACAGATTCTATGTCTGAGCCCAGCCTAACTCAGACTTTTCTATGTACTTCATCTCTTATTCATAAGCTAGTGCTTGCTATGTGTACATCAGGAAAGAAGGTCAGGAAAACAAAGAACCACAGAAAATACCAAGAGAATTACAACTTTAAAAGTGATGTTCTCACAAAATGAAAATCTATTTTAAAAAGAGAATGGATATGGTCTAATCCAGAACTATAAATTGGCTAGATGAAGACCTATCATGACAGTGAAGAAGCCGTTTAACAGCCAAATCAAGAGCCTCATACTCTTGACCACATAACATATCTTTCCTTTTCCTCCAGATTTGTGGGAATTGTTCATTTTATGTTATTTTGAAAAATGAGTAAGCAACAAAACAGTGGAGAACAACTACTATAGCTACTTTGTTAGGTAAAGCCAATCACAAAGCGAGAGCTTTTAGACAATCCATTTGTGGTTTGTACTATCATTAAGAATACTGACATTTCTGTTGTGCAATCTTCCGGAGTGCCATTTAGCTATTGAGAAAAAAGTATTCAAGTACAAACTGCCTTCTCAGAAATATCTGACCTGGTAAGCTGCCTGTAATGAAAGAAATATTAAGTGATAAGGGTTCTGGAAAACAACCAGCCACTTCCTCTGTGTGGTTTTCTGTCCCAGTTCTTGAAAGTACATCTTTTTTTTCACCAGAATATTATTCTACCCATAAGCCATTTTAAATTGATAGTTGTTTACTGAATTGTTATAGTTACACCATAATATACAAATTTAACTTAATAGTAAAAATTTCCATTTGTTCAACGATTTTATTTTGTTTTTAGTCTATGTGTATGAGTATTTGCTTGGACGGATGTACATAGATTGTGGAATTCAAATACCATTAGTAGGATAAAAAGAAAATACTACTAAAATGAAAGAGCATTAGAGACACTTGTGGTATGAGTTCAAAATCAGAAGCAAGTGAGTGGGAGATGAAAGAATGGTTCAAAATGTGAGAGCACAGGCTGCTCCTTCCAGGGACCAGGGCTCCATGCCTCACACTCACACAGTGACTCAGAACCATCTGAAACTTGAGTCCCAGAGGATCCTACACCCTCTTCTGGCTTCTTTGGGCACTTCATGTACATGGTGCACAGGCAAAACAACCATACACATTTAAATAAAGATAAAAGAGATAGGGAGTATGTGAGTAGGATTAGGTAAATTATCAGGACAGGCTGGAGGGTGAAGAAGAAAAACACACATAATGTAGTACGAGTGTATTGAAAGAGAGAAATAATACAAAAAAAAAATACTCAGAGATTTAATAACCTTAGTTGCTCTTCAGGAAGGAAAACCTACAAGAAAAACTAGATTATCGTATTTGAAAATGTATTGGCTGGTTTTATGTGTCAACATGACACAAGCTAGATTCATCTAAAAGAAGGAAGCCTCAGCTGAGGAAACACCTCCCTCAATTAGTGATCAATGTAGGAGGGCCCAACCATGGTGAGTAGTGAACAAGCTAGAAAGCAGTTTCTCTGCATGGCATCTGCATCAGCCCCTGCCTCCAGTATCCTGCCTGACTTCCTTCAGTAATGAACAGCAATGTGGAAATGTAAGCCTAATAAGCCCCTTTCTACCCAGCTTGCTCTTCGGTCATAGTGTTTCATCTCAGCAATAGAAACCCTAACTAGGACAACAAACAACCCCAATATACATTACCAGATGCTGATGAGCATCTATAGGCTGGCATACCAATGCACTCTGAAAAATGGAGCCTTTTCACAAAATCAAGCAAAGACATATTGCATGGCTCTGAAATGATACTTCAAGCAAAGTTTGTGTGCTTAGGTGCACAAATATGCACACATAAATATGTTCATGGCAGCTTTTTAGATAATTGACAAGAAGTAGCAAAACAAGCTCATGAGTAGTAGATTGGTTACTCTGTGGGCTGTTCATGTAGTAGAATATTATACAACAAGCATTTCCTGCACAAAAAGCCAAATGCTAAATCATTTAGACTTGGAAAACATCTGAACTCTTCTAATAGTAGCTGTGTTCCAACAATTTGTGGGTGATGAAATTTAAATGGCATCATTGTCACACCACAAAATATTTTTGAATCTTTCTCAAATATTTTATTATATTAAAAAACATCAACTTTCAAGCCAAATTAAAATAAGTTCAGGAGTGGTCATAGTTTATAGTTTACTAATCTCTGCTATACAGCAGTTTTTAAAGTACAAATTACAACTACCTGTACAAGGCCAAAGAATCTTCAGCACAAGATTGATGTTTAAATTAACAAGTTCAAAGTGAATATATCCTAGAAAGCCAAAAGTATATGCTATCAATTGACACAGAAAGAATCACTTAACAAAACCTTTATAAATACTAGGAAGAGAACTTTATCAACCTAATAAATAATAAGTGCTGCATAGATAGTTTAGTCAGTAAAGTGCTCACTTTGAAAGCATGAGGACTCGAGATCAAACTCTAGAATCCTTGCAAAAAAGAGTCAGGTATGGTGGAATATGCCTATAATCACAACAATGTTGAAGTAAAGAAGAAGAGAACCCTGGGATGTCTGACAACTTAGCCTACTTGGTGAGTTTCAGGCCATTGAAATACCTTGTCACAAAAATAAAAATATTTGGCATCAGAACAATTATACCTGAGGTTGTCCTCTGGTTTCCATATGCATATATACAGACATAGGCATGTACACACACACATATGCAACCACACACACACACACACATACACAATACACATACACACATAAACATAGATACACACATACATACATACACACACAGTGGTTCTCAACCTTTTGAATGCTGTGACATTTTAATATAGTTATTCATATTGTGAAAACCCTCAACCAAAAAAAATTGTTTCCTACTTCATACGTGAAATTTTGTTACTGTTATGAATTGTAATGTAAATATTTTTGGAGTTAGAGGTTTGTCAAAGGAGTCAAAACTCACAGATTGAGAACCACTGATCTAGCCCCCAAATCTATAGTTAACATCATATTTAATAGTAAGAAGTTAGAGTTTAGATCCCGAATAAGGTGAAATATTCTCCCTCCATTCATGCTCAACATTGTACTAAAAGTCTCATCTCACATAATAAGACAAGAAAAGGAAATATGTACTATAAAATCTGGAGGGAGAAATAACACTGCATTCACATTGGCAGGTGGCACAATTATCTAATAGCCAAAATCTATGAGAAGTAAAAGCTTTCTAAAACTAGTGAGTGTAGATAGCAAGGTTAAAGAAGTTTTTTATTTAAAAAAAAAAAAAAGCTATAGCAGTGAACAACTGGAATTCTGAACTTAAAACAATTTTACTTAAAATGGCAGCTAAAAAGATTTAAAATACCTGATAGCTAGTAAGATGAGAGTCTATGAAGAAAACCACAAAACTGATGAAAGAGATAGGAAATCTAAATAGCAAAGTGATGTACACCTGTGGAGGAGAATGTAGGGGATTGTGTTGTTTCATGGCAAATAATTGTCCCACCCACTGGTTTAATAAAAAGCATTGATTGGCCAAAGGCAGGCTGGAAGTATGGGCAGGGCTACCAGATTAAGAAAACTCGGAGAATAGGAAGCACAGAGCAGAATGCCAGAGAGAAGCAGAGGACAACTATGCTGCTCTAAGAAAAGGTACTGAGCCGCATGGCTGAACAGGATGAGTCATGGGTTAGATTAAGGGTAGAGAGTTAGCAAGTGATATGCCTGGACCTTAGGCCAATCAGCCTAAAACTAATTGTAAGCACCTGTGTGTCTCTGTGGGTCTATGGGTCTGCGGGTCTGTGGGTCTGTGGGCCTAAACCTTGAGGTTAGGCCCCAAAGTCCAGAACAGAAACCTCCTACTACAAGGGAAGACTCAGTATAATAAAGATACCAATTCTTCCCAGTTTGATCTACAGGTTTAGTAGAATTTAAATAAAATTTCCAACAAAACACTTTATGTCTATTGATGTAATAATTTTAAAGTTTAGGTAGTTAAACAAAAGACCAAGAATAGCCAACACAATACCAAAGGACAAGAAGCTTGTAGGACTCATCTAAGCAAACTCTGTAATTAAACTATTAACACTGTGTGAAATTATGGCAGGGAGCATGGCAACAGATAGGCAAATACAGTGCTAGAGAAGTACAGAGTTCTACATCCAGATCCACAGGCAACATGCAGAAAGTGACACTGGGCTTAGCTTTGTCTTTTGAAACCCCAAAGCCCACCCCTAATGACTTACTTTCCACAAGGCCACACCTACTCCAACAAGGCTGTGCCTAATTCCTCAAGTAGTACCATTCCCTGATGACCAAGCATTCAAATATGTGAGCCTATGGGGTCCATTCTTAATCAAACCACCACAGTCACAAAACTTACTGACCATTGGCATGTTTCCACTTACCTTACCATTGATCCACACCTATAGGTTACAAACAGCATGGTGATCATTTAGAAATCCCCACAATTTAGATTAGACATTTGTGTAGCACTTATATCATCGGGATATCATTGATTTACCTCCACATTTCTCTTAATTCACCATTCTATAAAGTTGGAATTATTACAAATCACTTCTTGAGAGATGGTTTGGTAGTCTAGAGCACTAGCTGCTCTTCCAGGGGATCCAAATTCAATTCTAGCACCCACCAGGTAGCTCGCTATCCTCTGGAACTCTATTCATAGGAGACCCCTTTTCTGCCTTCCATGGGTACTGCACACACATTGTATACAGATATGCATGCAGGAAAAACACACAAAATATTTTTAATAAGAAATCTAAGTCTTAAGGTTATATATATTAGTTGTCTAACGTCATTCAAGTCGCAATTGGAAATGCCAGAATTTAAACCTGCATGTTACAGAACTTACACTGCTAATTTCACAGCACACGAATAGAAGCTTTTCCCTATAAAACTGTGCTTACCCACTTAGTTATCTATTAGTAGTGTTCAGAATCACCATCTTCCATCAGTAAATCCTGGTCCACATGTCTACACAGCTTTATTGATGTCTCCAGAGCTGCATCATGCTTCTCTCATTACCTGCTGCTGACTGACCTTTCCCAAACTTTCAGATCATTACTGAAACTTACCTACCAACCTGTAGCCTCTGTGATCAGGACACATTGTGAAAAGATTCTATTTCCAGTTACCAAGATTTTCTCTGTCTATGCCTAAATTGAACGAAGACAGTAAAGAAATCACTTCAACAGCAACTTTTATACTTGAAATAAATATTCTTTAAAATTCAGTCATTAAAAGTGCATTAGTCTCTTTTTCAATTGGTTCCTAGAGTACAGAGTAATAAAAATTTTAAGAGGCAGTTCAATTCCTATTTGGCCTAGTTCCTAGAGTGTAGAAACCCAAGCATAAGTCATCTGTTTCCCCTCCCTCCAGTATACTCCACAAAAAGCAATTCCTAGAAGAACTTTTGTTTCCAACAGGTCATTTTAGCTTAGCCTCTTGACCACACAAACCTGATCCTAACTTAGTGGCACATCTCTGTCACACAAGATGCTTCAGTACTTTTTTGTCATGGAGCCACCCCACCCTGTCTACAAGGGCAGAAATAACGGATAAATGTGAAATGCTAGTGTAATTCCAGGACTAAGTGAAACTAAACTTCTGAAAGTCTAAAGACAGTATGAGCTCACTACTTACTTCTTTGGCAAACTGATGTGGGAATGCTTTTATGTATGCTGTGAATCTCAATCTTTAAATAAAGGAGCTGTTTTGGGCCATGGCGGGCACCATAGAAGAAGTGAGAGGAGAATTCAGAGCTTAGGTAGGAGAAGAAGGGTGGAGTCAGGCAGATCCAGCCAGCCGCCCAAGGAGCAACATGTAAAGAGCACGGGTGAGCCACACGGGCCACGTGGCCCACAGATTAATAGAAATGGGTTGATTTAAGATGTAAGAGCTAGCTAGTAATGTGCCTGAGCCATAGGCCAAACAGCATGAAGTTAATAGAAGTGTCTGAGTCGTTTCTGGGGGCCTGGGTGGTGGTGCGCGGCTAAGCGGTCCCGGGCGGCAGGTCTGTGGGTCCCGGATCTCTGGCGCACGGGACCCAAACCCGCTACTACAGCAAACTGCAATAAGGCTGTTAGAACTGATCTAAGTGAACTAGGCATGGCAGTCATGACTATCATCCTAGAACCAGAGAGAAAGAGGCATTATCAGTAGTTCAGGGACATCCTCAATTATATATGAAGTTCAAGACTAGCCTGAGCTACATTAAGATCCTGTCTGAAAACATAATAATAAAGAAGCCAGAAAAGCCCAGAACCCTGATTAAGTTCTATTGTACTGAGAGGTCTTCCCCTTGAGTTTTCTTGACTCTATGAGGTTATGTCTTTTTTGTGCTTCATTAGTTCCTTTTCTGCCCAGGTTGAAATAACATAGTCAGCAACTAAGAGTTAAAGGAGAGGGCTATTCTATTGTCAAACACATAAAAACAGAAGTGTACTATTATGTTTTCTCTAGAGCCAAAAAAAAAAAAAAAACCTCTTTCATTTCTCAGCATGCTCCAGAACCACTGCCCACAATTTATTAGTAAGATGAGTTTTTGAGAAGTAGTGTACACTGTCCCCACTGGCACACAGCTTATGAATCTGTACAGAGGGCACCTAATGCCAAAGAGCATGTTCTCCACATCAGGCAGCTTCTAATAGAATTCCTGTGGAAATACAGGCTGCTTACTGGGGATACAGGGTCACAAGTTCAATTACACACAACAAAAAGCTTGTGTTGACATTCATCAGTGAACCTTATACTTTGCTGATACACACAAAGACATAATTGAGAGGTATTCTGTGGATAAAGACCATCCCTATTTATCTTCCCAAATAAATATGTTTTATCATGTGAATAGCACAGGAAGTGATGCTTTCCCCCATCAAATATGAACCCAAAGTCTTCTCCCTCCCAAGTCCACACAGAACACTGCTCCTCAAAGAGAAAACTCTGAAATGGGATTCCCACTGGGCTTCAGTCAGCCAGCCACTTCACAGACACTTACCAAGAGCCCTATTATCCCAAGTACTGACAGAAGGTGTTATTAAAGGCGTGGCCTTGTGGTGTTGTCACTGAAGTTGGTCTTTAAAGTTTCAGATACTCTAGCCTAGCATCATCCTTCTCTCTTCCTGCTTACTACAAATCCAGATGTAGAACTCAGCTACTTCTCCAACCACCATGTCTGCCTGCTTATTTTCATGCTTCCCACCATGATAATAATGGACTGAACCTCTGAACTTAAAGTAAGCCCCAATTAAATGTTTTCCTTTATAAGATTTGCTGTTGTCAGGGAATCTATCTACAGTAATAAAAGACTAACTAAAATACATACCTAGGAAACACTTAGAAGCAAGCAGCCAGCTACAACCTGAGCACCTTGAAGTATGGATGTATTAGAGCAGTGATTCTTAACCCCTATTGTTAGAACCCTTCAATGCAGTTCCACATGTTGTGGTGATCCTCAACAATAAAATTATTTTTGTTGCTTTTTCATAACTGCATTTGCTATTGTTGTGAATCACAACGTGAATATCTGTGTTTTCTGATGGTCTTAGGTGACTCCTGAAACCCAAAGGTTTCATAGATCAAAGGACCCATAGATTGAGAACCACTGTGTAAGACTAAAGCAACCAAATACGTGGTATAAGAGCTAAACTCTATAACAGATTTTCTGTACATGTGAGAGAGAGAGAGTAAGAGAGAGAGTTAGTTTTATTTTGGGTTAATGACACTCAACTATTGGTTCATTAGAGAATTGGGACACTCTAATTAGTATAACCACCCTGAAATAGAAATGGGAAGGTATCAGAGAAGATGGGAAAGTAAAGGTAAGGAGCCCCCTGTTGGCCCCAGGAGAGAAGCAATGTGGATATGAGCTGAGAAGACAGCAGCATAGATTGAGACAGAGATTGCCCACATCTGTAGATGGTCTGAAAGGCTCAACAATCAAAAGTGAGAGACAGCATCTAATATTCCAAAGGAAGTAACTTTGCCAGTGGCCATGTCAGAGGAACAGCAGATGGCAACTGAAATTTAAGCTGTCAACCCACCAGGAGGAAAGTCCCTGGTGGGTGAATCATAATCATGTACAGGCAGGGCTCCAAGACACAGACCCCAAAGTTTCTTTTGGTCCTGCTGTGCCTTTATATGCTTGCTGCTGTCATCTTTCTCTGGTATCTGCATGGTGTGAATGTGTGGGGGGAAATCCCCACTGCTTATAATGTAGTGTGTTTATCTCAAGGAAACATCCAGTTCTACTGTGCATTTTTACCTGTGGATTGTTATAAAGATGCTTTCTTTCTAAGCTGTACTGTCTAACAGGTAATAATAATGTTAATTTAAAGAATTTTAATAATTAAGAACAAAACAAAGAAGTTTCACACAGCTAGAAAATATAAGTCTCTATTGAGAAGTTGTATAGACTATGGCTTAGCTTAATATTAAGAAAAAACAATTGAGTCCCAGTTATCTAGCCAGTTTAAATTCTTTTAAGTGTAATGTTGGAAGGTGTGTTTGCCAGTTTCAGAATGCATCACGGCTGAAACAAAACTTTGAAAATAACTTAAAACTGGACTAAGATTTATTTTGTCATGTACCTTTGAAGTGAAAAACTCAAGAAAATCTAAAGTTTTAGAAAGGCACACAGTTGAGTGAGGAATGAGTTAAGGTCAGGAATCAAGAACAAAGCAGCCCAATTATCATCAGCTGATGAACCTTTCTTGTTCAGATTGTCTGATGGCCAAAGGTGATGATTAGTTTTTGTCCTCAATCTACTGATATAGAAACTCTTGATGAGTTGGTAAACATCCTTAAGATTTAAATTAGAGCTGATTGTTTATCATATATAAAAGTTTAGGTTTGTGATTCCTTTAAGATTCCTGATAAGATACCTTTTAAGATAAGTAATGAAGTTATTAGTTCTTTGTTTTTAACCACAAAACACAGCCTTCCAGTAAAAGAATATTTCGTTTCCCTACACTGTTAATCTACATACAAAAAGCTGCTTGAGTATGAATGTACATGGGTTCTTGGGATAATTTTATACCTATAATATGTAAAATATTTAATCATCAAAAGGCTATGGAAACCATGCTGCTTTTACTTGTATTTATTGCAATTGTTAAGAGAGTGTGTCCTTTCCCTAACTCCGCAGATGAAAAACCATCTCACTAAGCACAGACTTCTTGGATTCCCCTTGAGCCCTGTGCTGCTGGGAGATGGCCCCCAGGCATGAGTACACATCTTTTGGTAGTCCACTGGAAGGAGAAATTCTGGGAAAATAAAAATTAATACAATACTAGTTTTAGATATTTTAATTTTATTGAAACTGTGTTTTTTCAATTTCTAAAGTGTCTGGGAATTGCTAGAAGCACCAAGTGTGACTTCATTGTTTACAACAATAGTTAGAACATTTACAAAATGATGATAAAGTGAATGAAGGGCACATACTGCCCACGAGAAGCCTAGACAGGGAGAAGTAGTACATCCAGCCAATGTTAAAAAGTGGGAAGTGTAATGTGAGCACATTTGTCCAAACAGGACATCCTAAAGCACTGTGGCCTACTCCATGGAGTTTCTCTCCAGCTGTCAGCCATGCTAACTCAGCTTCATAAAGGAGCTTTCCATACCTGTGATTCTTTCTCTTAAAGTGAGAATTCAGATTGGACCACATGGAAATTCTGGAATCTCCCCAGACAGCACAGATTCCTCCAAGAACACCACTTTTCCACCCCAGGCATGTGACATATATGTAAAGACACCACCACAGAATTCCAATCCCAGAACCAAAGCCCACTAAGCTACAATCTCACACAATGTAGAGAAAAAAACAAACTCCTCTATGCCTACTGGAGACTCTCACTAAGAGGGCTGAGCTAGCCCAACAGGGTGTACTCACTGCTGTCTGTTTTCAGCATCTAGTGTTGCATTTCCTTACACAGTAGGTGAGAGTCTCCACTGGGGACTGTAATCTCCCCAACAACAACCCAAAACCGATTTTACAACTAAATCTCCCTTGGATTTTATGGTTCACAATTTAGTTACTAAAAATCATGGCTATATCAACAAAGGTTAGGGGCCAGTACATTCAGAGGTAAATATAAACTCATGTAGCCAGAAACCATGGCCATAAAACAGCAACTCAGAGCCTAATGCTAATATGTAACAATAGCTCGATTTAATAAATAAATAAATAAATAAATAAATACCTTTGTCAAGTATTTCACAAGTTTTCTAAATTTTCTATAACAAGTGGAAGTCTACCAGTAGAGCTGGTTCACTGTAGCTTACTATACAAAGTGAGTATTCTAATCAAATGAAGGAGGCCATTTCCATATAAGCTACTCAATAAGAAGCATTATACAGTTAATTAGGAGAAAAAACAGAGAAAAGAGATGTGTGTCTTAGTAATTTATCCCACATAACACTAGGCTTAAATTAATCTTGTAAATGACTGGGGTTTTATCCGTTTATTTGTTTGGTCTACCCCTTCCATCCCCCAAGAAGAAATAGAACAAAATTCACATGATATTCAATAAGAACATTTAGATTCAAATTGGTTGGACAAATGAGCATTCTATTTACTTTCTGTGAAATCACTATGCCACTACCACCTGACCAGAAGCTGGGATATCAAGAGTTAATTGTAATCCAGCCAGCCAGCTTGCATTTGACATCATCCTCAGACCTTGTCATCAGATCCTTTAGGATATGAAGGCTCAGAATGGCCAAACATTGACAGCAGACCCGAAGCTCCTTTTTTAATTTTGTAGTTTCTGCCACATTGAACTGACAATCTGTTTGCACAAAGGAGTCTTGAGAAAGTTGAAGAATCCTTGCCTCTTTCCACCTAGATCATAAGTGGACAGGTATGGAGGTTACTATGGAGTACCAAGGAAATTCTGGATTCTTTGGCATTCATAATTGAATGCTGAAGACCATGAAGTACACAGTCATATTAAGATTAAAAATAAGCATTCTGAAACAAAATACCAAAGCTCGTAATGGTGTTACTTTGTCCTCACATGTGCTGGATGAGCCTGGGAGATGTGAAAGAGGTGGTCTTGGAAGAAGGATGCTATCATTTGTGTCATTTTGAATTCACTAAGAGCTGGAAGACTTGTGAGTGGAGCTAGACTCAGGACATGTCTTGGCCTCCAGTAAAGTAAATACCATGTGCCTAGTAAATTCTCCTCTTGATGTTCATTAATGTACCATTCTGGTAGCTGGGACTGCATGGATGAAGAACTTGTGATGCAATACAGACATCTCTTTCAAGATACTTTGCTGCCATGGAGCTGAGCTTACAGTGTAGCCAGCATTTGGCTTATGCATGGATTTGTGTATATGCATAAGGGGAGCAGAGGGAGATTGCTCTCAGATTTCATTGATACATAGAATTAGCTGTAAGCAACCATTTAGCTTAGTTGCTTATAAACTAACAGAATTTAGTATTCTGAATACTATTTTTAAGAAAACCTACCTTTCAACCTGAAAGAGTATGTGTTCTTGTAAAACTCCAGAATTGAAGGCACTGGAACTCCTGAAGTTTTGTAATCACTGATATCATATGAAGATAACATTAATCTAATCAAACCATCAAAACAGATTCTGTACACACAGTGACTAAGGAAAAATGGACTAGCACAAAAAAGGAGAAGGGTTCATGGAACAAATAGAAATGTTGTTGGGTTATGTTTTTCAGAAAAAAATTCTAAGAAGCTTAAATATTATCACCTCAGTAATGTTAGGCAGACTAAGTAAGCTTTATTTCTTGGAAGGAAATTATACTGTTTCCTCTCCAACTCCAGAAGGTATCTGTCTTAGTTAAATTACTAATGATTGTGATAGAAGCAACATGTCCAAAAAAAAGTTGGAAGAGAAAGCATTTATATGCCTTACACCTCCACATTTTAGCCCATCATGGAACAAAGTCAGGGCAGGAACTCAAACAGGGCAGGAACCTGGAGGCAGGAGCTAAAGCAGAGATCATGGAGGGTGCAGCTCAGTAACTTGTTCATCATGGGTTGCTCAGTGAACTTTTTTATAGAACCAAGAACCACAATGGGCTAGGCCCTCCCACATCAATCACTAATTAAGAATATGCCTTACAGGCTTCCCTGCAGCCTGATCTCAGTGGCTCTTAAGTAGTGGGCCACAACCCCCAGGAGTGTGTCAAAGGACCCTTTACCATTTAAATCCATCAGAAAACATGGATCCTTTAATCATGATTTCTTGTTTACTTAAAAATTGCTTTGTTGGTAACCTGTTTTTATTCATTTATTTATTTTTTAATTTAAATGCTTTTATTTTTTAAGATGTCCACCATTGTTCCCCAATGACGTCTGCTCAACTATGTTCACAGTAGCATTATGCATAATAACCAGAACCTGGAAACAATGGAGAAGCCCTTCAACCGAAGAATGGAGTTTAAAAATGTGGTAAATTTACACAATGGAGTACTACGACTACTACTCAGGAGAGAGAGAGAGAGAGAGAGAGAGAGAGAGAGAGAGAGACAGAGACAGAGAGAGAGAGAGAGACAGAGAGAGAGAGAGAGAGAGAGAGAGAGAGAGAGAGAGAGAGAGAGAAGATACCCTGAAATTTGTAGAAAATTCTTAACAGCAGCAAAAATACAGTTATAAAGTAGCAAGAAAAATAACTTTACGGTTGGGGCAGCACAGCATGAACCATATTGAAGGGTCTCGGTGTTAAGAAAGTTGAGCATCACTGCTCTACAGGCATTTTCTGAGATTTTTATCCTAGCAGATGACTAGACAGCAGAGTCACAAAACTACCATCTGATGGTGAATACAAAAGAGGAGAAACTGAAAGCCCAGTTTTTCAAAGATGTACAAAAGAAGAAAATAAATAGTATTGTTCAGGAACATCTATTTACTTACCCAGAAGCATCCAAAATTACTGTCTCTTTGTTTACATGAGGTTAGATCAGTGGGTTTCTGACTTCAAAAAGTCACTTTTTTTTTCAAAGAAGACATTAAGCAAAAGTATAATCAACCAGCCTGTTTAATATAGGGATAATCAATCCCTTTACTTAGCTCTTTGCAGATACCTTTCACCATATTCCCCCTACACATACCTCCACCAGCCCCAAGATGTCCTGCTTGTTCAGTGAATCAGAGGTGTGAAAATCATGAGAGCATTGATAGAGAACACAACAGAGTAAAGAGACATCAAAACACCAGAGTGGAAAAACATAAAGTGATAAAGGGTTGAAGTGGCTTTGCTAACCTGAGGAGCCAGGGCTCACAATGCTCCCAGGTTACTTTTCTGTCTGTTGTTGCAAATGACTAGTTAATTGATTTTCACTTACCAGTCAGTGTATGTCTGCCTTCTGAACAACTAGACCTTTTTTCCCAAAATCTTAGAGCATCTTTATTGTTTCAGATGCTCTAATCAGAAGATGGATTGTCTTAACTACTGACTTTCTAGTTGTAAGCTCTCCAACTGTAGCAAAACTGTAACTTGTTGTGATATTGGCTTGGAAAATATAATAAAAATCTGAAGAGGATTGAGTGGCTTAAATCAGGGAAAATAAAGCCCTTGAGTACTGATGTAAAACCTTTTAGTTCAGGAGCCCTTAGGAAAAGAAATAAAAAGTACAAACTATTAGAATTAAATTGAGTTATAAAATTCCAATAAGAATTTTGTTTATACTGAAGCAGTACCTTCCTTGGTCCACTAAGTTTCTTAAAGGCTCAAGAATGAAGAAATGTTCTGGCAGCTCAGCTGGCAGTCATGTTTTATCAAGTTGTGTACCTTCTAGGAGGGGAATGCTAGAGGGAGCAGTCATTGGGGGCCACTCTTCATGTTTACACCCTCATTCCATTCTCTCTACTTCCTGTTCTACTGAGAGCAGGCAGCTGCTAACCCACCCTACTGTGTCCTCCACAGTGTATCTTGCCTTCCCTGCCCTACCTGCCTTAATCTCATCTCCTTGAATCAAAGGCCATCCTACTCTACCCCATAAAGTTGCTCTTGTAGGTATCTGGTTGTGGCTAGATGAAATCACTGAGAATATTTCCCGTGACTCCTCATATGAAAAACTAATAGTGCTTGCTATTGGAAAACATCCAGGGCAGGGCTGTCATCCAATGTCTATGTAACCTGGCCTCACACACTATCTAAAACACAATGTCACAACCTGAGCAACAGCTCAGCAGGACTTCCTAATCTCCTCAGGGATCCATAAACCACTATTTTACCTCTACTGCCTCTCAGAGCTCATACATTGCTGCCACACAAACCCAAACTGCTCAGGAACCAACCACACAGCATTCCTCTTGATTTATAGTCTTGAGCCATGTCCCAGACCATGAACTCCCACAGCTCCAACCACATACTCTGTCCCTGAGCTCTTGGTTATACAGCCCTCCTCACTACTTCCCTTAAACTGTGGACATGTCAGATCCCAAACTTCTGACCTCTTATTATGCATGCTACCTGGAAGGTTTATCATTATATTGCACCTGTGTAGAACATTAATAAAAAGCACTTGTGGAATAAACAAGTATATGTGTGTTTTCAATTCCTCATCTTCATATAGAACAGTGCAGAAATTTATACAAGAGAAATATGAACAGAGTTTCCCTTCCCCCTTTACCCACACTCAAGTCTTTATTGTCATTTGTTTGTTTTACTTTGATGTTATCTTAGGATACACTCTGATTAGCCTTTAATTTGTTGTAATAAATCTCCATTATCCCTGATATGACTTAGAACGCATGGCTGTCTGATTAGTCAAGGCAATGATTTATAATTAAACTACTATAGTAACCCTTCCCTTTAGTAACCATCACCCTCCCAATTTCACTGGAGACTTTATTCTAAACAAGTTCATGCTCTGGCCATAAAATAAGCATACCAAAGTGCCAAAGAAAGGGGATAATGTGCATCTTTATACAAAGATTCCTGGAAAAGACAGTCAAAATCTGATGGCACTCAGTGGCTAGGTTTATTCATATCAAAATTCGTGCTGAGGCTTTTTTCTCAGTGTGATATCATGGTACTGACCAGGGGGTAGGGTCTTTAATAGGAACTAATTTGTCCTGAAATCAAATTACTTTTTGCATGAGTAGATTAGCTAACCAGACAGAAGCTGAGTCTAGCATCTTTCCATGCTGTCTTGCACTCTACTTTCTGCTATGGGATAGGGCAGAACATAGAACACGGCCCTCATCAGAAGTCATTCACTCACCAGACCCACATTCTTGGGACTCACAAATTCACGAGCCAAATGTACTACTTTACAAAATATCCATAATGTACCTCTTTATTTTACCAAGTACTCATATAATGCATCTCTTTACTTTACAAAGTATTCATTATCAAGGATTCTATTATTGTAGCCAAAACAGACAAGAACTTCTGCTAATGCAGAACATAATAAAATACAAAGCAAGCCAGGGGCCACTACCTCACCACTAGCTTGCTAGTGGCCTACTCTCCAATGCAAATGAGGTGATAAACCATGTATATTCTTCTATCTGATGAGGCAGACACAGCAGAATTTTAAGATAATCCAGTCTACGATGGAACAGAAAGTGATGCCCTCACTCTGATCTTCCAACTTGCTATCACACTAAGTAACATGAAAAAGTAAGAAGGGAAGAGTCTCAACAGAATGCACATTTCACAATGGCCAGCACAGGAGACTGTGGCATCTAAGACCTTCTGTAGTGAAGAGTCTAAGCTTATCAAGGGGTAGTTGTGTGTTCACAAACCTGTGCTTTCAACCACACTTGTGGAAATTAATACAGAAAATGCAAAAGAAACAGCATTAGCAGACTTTAGAACTGCAACCCCACATGCCCTCCCTAAAGTTTCCTGAGTTCTGTGGTCACCTATAGTGTTCAGATTCACTGCTGTAAGGCTTATGAGGGGAAAAGGTCCATTCATCATACTAGATGAACTGCCAGAACACTCACAAGTTTCCTACTGTGAGGAAAAGTACAGAAAACAATGGATTTAGGTCATGCCATGGTGAAATGTCCACATTTGCAGATAATTTCTTTTAGAACCTGTCCTCATTCTCCATGCTGAGACTAAGCTCAGCTTCATAGCTTCTGAAAGTCAGGTGGGGCAACAGACTAAAAAGGGGGCTCAGTCCAAGCTTATTAAGCTCCTGGGTCAAATCTTCTTCCTTCCTGTCCTACTGAGAGGAAATAAAAGACGCTACAGGAACTGCATGGGCTGTGTTTCCTGGCTTTTGTACTTCAACTCTGCCTATGTTTATGGAAATGAAAACTACATTTTTATAACTGGAGTGAATATAAATTTCCAAAGCATATTCTATACTAGAAATGATGAATCAAACCCAAGAACTGTATTTTGGTCCACAAAAACAAACAAACAAAAATTTAAGGTACATATCAGCAAAATGTCACCAGCTATTTCTCTGGAGACAGGCTGTTCTTTATTAAATGCATCTGTCTATATTTTTTAATGTTCAAAGTTTCTTTTTTGAAGAAATGGTGGTATCAGAATATTACATTGTCCATATCCAAGGATGCAAAAGCTTCTATTTCCATGTTTATCTACAGGTTTTATCCATGAAGCCCGATTTCCAAGAGTGCTGATGGAAGACTTCTCTCTTCAGCTTTTCACATGGTAAACAGATGATTTTTCTCAGTGTCACGCTGTATAAAAGGTCATACAGTGAGACAGCTGTAGAGAAACTCTGTATCTAAACTGCAGCAAGGCATATTTGATAACGTCCCACCCTGCTTAAGTTAGCACCTCAGACTCTCCCAGCCCTCACCCCAGACAGGGTTTCTATGTGTTAACAGTCCTAACTATCATGGAACTCACTTTGTAGAGCAGGCTGCAGCCTGCCTCTGCCTCCCAAGTGCTGGAACCAAAAGTGTACACCACCAGCACTATCCTGCATGTCATACTCTTTAAACTCTGCTGGGCATTTTAAGGAATTTAAATAAAGGGTGAGAGGAAGAGGGTTTATAGAATTGTTTCCCATTGCTTTAAATCTGTATTAACAAACCTTAGATAAGTCCATTTAAAGATGAGTGTCTACATGCTACTTCACCATGTGGGTGACATTCCAGAGACTCTCACATGTAAACATAACTAGTTGTACATTGTCAGCAACACAATAGCTCCAGACAGGCTCTTTTCTAGATCAGGGTCATATGCTCTGGTTTTCCTTTAGGTCATATAAATCTTTTGCCTTTTTACTAAGCCAGTGTCACCGTATACACAACTGCATATAGTCTAGGTAAATGTTTCCAAAGATGTATGTGTGAACTAATGCAATAATTTCTAGAATGTGTCCACTCATTTTGGAGACTACAACAAAAACCAAAGATATTAACATGAAACCCACATCGTACATAATGTTAGAATAGAAAGGGCTAAAGAACTGATATCTATATAAATGCTGAGGAGATAGTGTGGGAGATTATGTTGTTATATTGTAAATAATTGTCCCACCCACTGGTTTAATAAAAAGCGCTGATTGGCCAAAGGCAGGCAGGAAGTGTGGGCGGGGCTACCAGACTAGAAGAACTCTGGGAACTGGAAGAACAGCACAGAATGCCAGAGAGAAGCCAGAGGGAGAAGAGGCCAACCATGCTGCTGTGAGAAAAGGTACTGAGCCCCATGGCTGAACAGGTTAAGAGTCATGGGTTAGATTAAGGGTAAAGAGTTAGCAAGTTATATGCCTTAGGCTGATTAACCTAAAACTATTGGAAGCATCTGTGTGCCTCTTTGGGTCTGTGGGTCTTGGGGCCTAAACCTTGAGGTTAGGCCTGAAAGTCCAGGCCAGAAACCTCATACTACAAAGGCACAGAACCTTGTACTACAAGATAGTACACATATTAACAAGGAAACCTGATTCCTAATAGTTTTTCATTAAAGTTGCTAAGCTCAGGGAGCTACTCATGACAAACCACCTGGGTAAGATCTATCCCAAGATCTCACACTCATCATAATTGTAACTGTTCTCTCATCATCGGCAAACCTCATATATAAAATATACATTATTGGTTCAACTACTTTCCTCTATAGTTCAGAGGAAGAACAATTCTGGGTGGCTTCAGTGACACTAATGTGCTTGCCCTGCCAATCAAACAAAGCCTGTGAGCAGTATGTATCATCTCATAAAGGGACTCTTGCCAATTCTTTACAGAGGTCCCCTCACTAACTAGTGTCTCTAGATTACTTTTGTCTGCTGTTTTCATTCACCCCTTTGTGATGAGTAGACTCTTATCTTCCTCTCCCACTAAATCATATTAATCCATCATCTATAAGAATGACTAATGACTCACCTTTCAGGGTCTCATTATTCTGTTTAGGTGGAAGGGTAATGATGTGGGAATGTGTCTATGTATGCTGTGAATCTCAATCTTTAAATAAAGGAGCTGTTTTGGGCCATGACAGGCACCATAGAAGAAGTAGGAGGAGAAATCAGAGCATAGGTAGAAGTAGGGTGGAGTCAGACAGACCGAGCAAGCCACCCAAAGAGCAACAAGTAAGGAGCACAGGTGAGCCATGGGCCACGTGGCAGATGAATAGAAATGGGTTGATTTAAGATGTAAGAGCTAGCTAGCAATGTGCCTGGGCCATAGGCCAAACAGCATAAACTTGATATAAGCATCTGAGTCATTTCTGGGGGCCTGAGCGGCGGGCGGCAGGCTGCAGATTCTGGGCCTCTGGCTGCCCGGGACCAGGAAGCTGCACTGCTAGAGATGGTGCCCAACGTGGAGCAAATATCCACTTAATGCCTAAGAAAGTTTAAAAAGGGTTTTAGCAGAAACTGAGAAACAGCAGCTTTCAAACTGTGTATACTAAGCAGGTCATTGTACAAAGAAAGCATGGCGGCTGGGTCACATTCAAAATGGCGCCTGCAGACTGGCAACGGCAGGCAGTGTAAGCTACAATCAGGCCAGTTCCTGAAGTCTTACAGAAGACTCAGTAGCATTTGATTGATTTAAGGTTTCTGTTTATTTTGAACAAAAAGGAAACAAAGATGATTTCTTAGTAGCAGCATTTTCTTTAGTCTGCTCTGTTTGCTGGCCACGAAGAGAGATTCTCTTTAAGAGAATTTAGTGACTCAGCCTAATCTGCAAAAACTATGCAGCTCTTTAAGAGAGTGTATGTTAAAAGCTCTTATGGTTGGAAGATGATTAAGGATTCACAATAAAACAGATTCAGATGAAAAGAAAAACATGTAAATGGGTCACAATGTGTGTAAAAGGTACATAGGCTTCAGAGAGAAAAGAGAGAAGAAAAAGTCTTTAAAAAGAGAAACAGAGTAATAAAAATATAATAAGCCATGTAAAGATGGAAAATAGACACAAAGTCTGGATTTTGGTTGTTATTGTGTTTTCTTTTAATTTTTTAACTGTTAATGAGCTAACTGCAGACAGACAATGGATTACAAATGCAAAGGCTACTAAGTTAAACAAGAATATATATTTTAAAGGTATTTTGATTTTGAAATTTGTGTCTAAGGATTTATTGCTTTGGAAGAGTTCTGCTTTTGTTTCCACAGAAGATGAGAACCTGTGGATTGCTTCCAGGCAAATATGGTTTCATCAACCAAGACCCCCTGAAAAAAACTCTAATAGGAAGAGATGGCCATATCAGCTTCAATACTGCAGAGTATGATCCTATCTAACTCATGAGATTTTCAACACCCCTTAATCAGCAGGAAGTAGTAATGGAAAACTATGCCCAAATTCCCAAAATATTGTTTATAAATGTTTGTTTTCATTATAAATGGTTAATGGTCATAGTTAATCTCTTATAAGAAGAAAAAGGGGAAATGGTATATGAATGATTTTTAAAAAATTAGATTATTGAATTTACTTAGATCAGGAAATCAGCTGTTTATCTGGAAATGTTTTACATTGGTACGGATTTTGGTTTATTGATACAAATTTAAGGTCAATTTTGTTATGCTGTATGTATTTTTGTATTCCAGTTTAAGGTATGATGTACATGTAACTGATTTAAAATTGTAATGTACAATTAAGAAATGAAGGTTAATAGTCACCTTTGATAATCAAACTTATAGTTAGGTTAGTTAGGATTTTTAGGTATACAAAGATATAATTCAATTAGATAGGTAATCTTCAAATACTTCTCAGACCTACAGAATATGGCATTTAAAATGTTTTAAGAACTTAGACTTTTCTGGACAGTGAGACAGGTCTGCTCCTGGCAGCACCAATCTTCTTCAAGAGAAAAATGGGCATCGAAGAAACTCCATATGGAGTCTACTCTCTTTGTGGCAATGGTTAGCCGATGGACATAAACCTGTTCTTATATTAACTGCTTGACAGTATGCTATTAGAAGTGGACATGCAGTTTCCATAGGAAGGTGACCTCTGAACTTTGGCAGAACAAGCCGATACGGTCCTTCAGGTTCCTGCTTTGTAGAGAAAACTCTCAGACATTCTTCAGGACTCGAGGAGAAGCAACTGATGAACTGTGCCAGAATGGACAGAGCAGATTTCCTGCTTCACTGAAATGAAAAGAGACTCTGTGCCTGTAGGCTGAAGATGGATGCCCCAACTTTATAAAGGAACTTTGGGTGACTGTCCAGGCAGATAGGTGTCATCTCTGTCCTTTCTAGATTTTAGAAGTCGCTTGCACTTCTGGTTTACTTGGGTAAATATATCCTTCTGTGGTCTTTGATACAGTTGAAGATTAGATAGCTATAGGTATAGTTTTTCTTAGTCATTTAAAAGGTATATTGGATATGAAACTTTAGATTCATAAAGATAAGATAGATGATAAGAGCATTTCCTTTAATTTTGCTAAATACAAGTAGACTAGATATTATAACTATAATTCTTGCTTGATGGCTATTTTGTTATATGTAATTTTGCTATGTTAAAATTGAAACCTTCCTTTTTGATTAGACAGAAAGGGGGAAGTGATGTGGGAATGCCTTTCTGTATGCTGTGAATCTCAATCTTTAAATAAAGGAGCCGTTTTGGGCCAGAAGAAGTAGGAGGAGAAATCAGAGCATAAGTAGGAGAAGCAGGGCGGAGTCAGGCAGATAGAGCAAGCCACCCAAGGAGCAACATGTAAGGAACACAGGTGAGCCACGGGACACATGGCAGACAGATTAATAGAAATGGGTTGATTTAAGATGTAAGAGCTAGCTAGCAATGTGCCTGAGCCATAGGCCAAACAGCATAAATGTGATATAATCATCTGAGTCATTTCTGGGGGCCTGAGTGGCATCCGTGGGCTGCTAAGGGTTCTAGCACTGCAGGTTCTGGGCCTCTGGCTGCCTGGGGCCAAGAAGCTGCACTGCTACTGGGTAAACTGGAACTTGCTATCTACAGAGATTAGAGAAGTGCTGAATTAATGAATACAATTAATTTGAATTCTCAAATGTAGCTTGAAAAACCAACTACTATGAAAAAAAAATATCAGGTATGTTGACCTTATAGATGCTGCCAAAAGTGGAATGCAAGTGTACTTCTTACTTCTACCTATAGTATCATCATCACAATAATGGTTTAATTAGTACTGTTTGCAGACAGCTGAGTTATTAAAAGTACAGCTCCTTGAGCGCAGTTAGTGTTACCATCTGGATGGTCCATCACCCATGGTCCCATTCCTTTCTGCTGTTTGCTGTCCAGAAGTCAACACTTCTCCAGACACATAGCATGTTGGCGCCTAGTACAAATGGGTGTGCAAGGACTGGATGAAGGTCAGAGATTTTGCCAAGAGTTCATCTCAGAAAAAGAGTACAGCCTTTGGTAGAGGCAGAGTCCGTGTGAGCAGCAAGGTGCTGGCCTCCAGGCTAAACCTGCGAAAACTATGATGTATCTATTGGAAACTGTATATCCCATATGCATGGAACAGAGAACCCTAGGAAATAAACTAAACTCACTTTATCTTCTAGACATCCTGGTCTCCTTTAGAACATTTCCTAAACCAACGTCTACTGCCAGCCACTGTCTCACATTCTCATCACTCCATGTCTTTAGTGTTTGAACTTTCAACAGGAATGGGATTTTAAAAAAGTTAAATTTCTATTAAGCAACCCTGACTCAAGTGGCTTTGAAAGCCAGAACAAATGTCCTGCCTCTTCAGAAAACTGTTCTGTACCTAGGAGTAACTGGAGTTCTCTAGTTCTCTACCAACTAGAAACCAGCCTTAAATAATTCATTCAGCTCTAGTAGTTAATCAGCTTCTTCTTCAAAAGACTCTTTAGTCTCTTGAATACTTTGGTTTCTCTAAGGCAGAGAATTCTAAAACTGAGTTTTATGATTATATGTTTTTCTGAACAGAATTTAACTGCACTATCCTAATTTCTATTTTTAACACTGAAATAAGTATCTACTCACAACTGACTATATAATGAACCATGTTTTGGTGAATATGCACAAATACACTGTGGGGGGCGGAGCAGATACTTTCCAACTTTGGCTAGTTCACTACTCCTTGGGCAACCTGGTGGTTCCTCACTCATATAAGGTCATTATATGAATGCTGAACTTAGTAACAATACTCTGTCAGCATAGCATACTATAGCTCAGAACTCATAGACTCTAATGATCTCCCCACTAGCCTTTTGAGTAGCTGGGACTATAGCCATGCAGAACTGCACTCAGCAGAGATACATTCCAAGACATGAAAAATGTGATTTTGCTATTAGGTGAATATTAGAGTGTTCTTAAATGAATCTAGATGATAATACCTAAACACATAGGCTATGTACTATGGTCTGTGGCTTCTAGACTATAAGTTACTAAGTAGCTATAATGCAATGGTATCTGAGTATGCTGTTTACTGGCTTGTTCCTTATGACTCGCTTAACGTGCTTTCTTTATCATTATTATATTTTTATTTAAATTTTTTAATATATCCACCACTGATCCTCCTCCCTCTCTTATTCCCAGTCATCCCACAGCTTCTCCCCACCCCATTTCCCCTATTTGTTCTCAGAGAGGGTAAAGACTCCCAGGGTGAGTCAACACAGTCTGGCATATCCAGTTCAGGTAGGACCAAAACCCTCTCCCCAGTATCAAGGATGAGCAAGGTGTTCCTCTGTAGGGAATGGGCTCCAAGAACTAGTTCATACACTAGATATAAATTCTGGTCCCACTGCCAGAGGCCCCACAAATTGCCCATGCCATTCAACTGTCATCCACATTCAGAGAGGATCTAGTTCAGTCCCATGCACGTTTCCCAACTGTCAGTTTAGAGTCAGTGAGCTCCCAGTAGCTGTGGTCAGCTGTCTCTGTGGGGTTGCTCATTATGACCTTGCCCCCTTTGCTCATGTAATCTCCCTCCTCTCTTCAACTAGCATGTGAGCTCAACCCAGGGCTTAGCTGTGGATCTCTGTATCTGCTTCCATCAGTTGCTGGATGAAGGTTCTACAATGACAATTAGGGTGGTCTTTCATTTCATTATAGAAAAAGGTCAGTTTAGGCACCCTCTCCACTACTGCTTGGAGTCTTAACTGGAATCATCTCTGTGGATTCTTGGGTATTCCCTCTCACCAGGTTTCTCTCTAATCCCACAATGGCTCCTTCTGTCAAGATATCTATTTCAATGTTCTCCCTCCCTAAACTCAACCATATCATTCCCTCATGTTCTCTCTCCACCTCCCCTTTCCTCTTGGGGTGACTCTGCCAAAAAAGTGACAGACCTGTACGACAACAGTTTTAAGTCATTAAAGAAAGAAATTGAAGAAGATATCAGAAAATCAAAAGAGTCCCCATGATCTTGGATAGGTAGGATCAACACAGTAAAAATGGCAATCTTACCAAAAGCAATTTACAAATTCAATACAATCCCATCAAAATCCCAATACAATTTTTCATAGACCTGGAAAGAATAATACTCATGGAAAAACGAAAAACTCCAGATTGCCAAAACAACCTTGTTCAAAAGAACTTCTGGAGGCATCACTACCTCTGACTTCAAGATCTTCTATAGAGCTACAGTAATAAAATCAGCTTAGTATTGGTATAAAAATACATGAGGATGAATGGAATCAAATTGAAGACCCTGACATTAATCCACACACCTATGAACACCTGATTTTTGACAAAGAGGCCAAAAATATACATTAGAAAAAGACAGTATCTTCAATAAGTAGTGCTGGCATAACTGGATCGTGGCATCCATGTCTAACACTGTGCACAAAACTCAAGTCCAAGTGGATCAAAGACCTCAATATAAACCCATTTACACTGAACCTGATAGAAAAGAAAGTGAAAATTAGCCTTGAACACAATGGCCCAGGAGACCACTTCCTAAAAGTAGCACAGACACTGAGTGCATCAATTAATAACTGGGACCTCCCAAAACTAAGAAGCTTCTGTAAGACAACAACATGGTCAATAAAATAAAACAATAGCCTACAGAATGGGAAAAGACCTTCACCAACCCTACATCTGTCCGAGAACAGATCCCTAAAATATATAAAGAACTCAAGAAATAGGAGATAAAAAACCTAAGTATTACAATTTTAAAAAATGAGCTACAGTGCTAAATAGAGAATTCTCAACAAAAGAATCTCAAATGGCAGAAAGACGCTAAAGAGTTGATCAACATCCTTAGCCATCAGGGAAATGCAAATCAAAACAACTCTGAGATACATCTTATACCTATCAGAAAGGCTAAGATCAAAACACAGATGACAGCTATGCTGCAGGGGAGTCAGAGTAAAGAGAACATTCTCCATTGTTGCTGGGAGTGTAACTTGTACAACCACTTTGGAAATCAGTATAGTGGTTTCTCAGAAAACTTGGAATCAACCCACCCAATTATCCAGCAGAACCACTATTGGGCATATATCCAAAAGATGCATATTCTTACACCAAGGACATTTGTTCAACTATATTCATAGCAGCATTATTTGTAGCAGCCAGAACCTGGAAACAAGCTAGAGTGCCCCTCAACTGAAGAATGCATTTTAAAAATGTGGCATATTTACCCAATGAAGTACTACTCAGCAGAAAAAAAAAATGGTATCCTGAAATTTACAGGTAAATGGTTAGAATGAGAAAAAAGTCATCTTGAGTGAGGTAACATGGACCCAGAGAGACAAACATGGTTTGTACTCATTAATAAGTGAATTTTGGAAGTAAAGCAAAAGATAACCAGGCTACAATCAACAACTTCTGAACAGTTATGTAACAGGAGGAACCTAAGAGAGACATCATGGACCTCTCTGGGAAAGGGAAATAGAGAAGATCTCCTGAGTAAATCACTTGCTTTCTTATAAAACCCAGGCCCAGCATTCCGGAAATGATATCATATACATCAATCATTAATCAAGAAAAATGTTCCCACAGACTTGACTGTAGGCAATTTAATGAAAGCATTTTCTCAATTAAAGTTCATTTACCCACATAACTCTAGCTTGTGTCAAGTTGCCACCCCCCCAAAAATAAAAACCAAAACAAAACAAAACAAACAGGGTAAACACACAAACACACACTGTGGTGGTCTGAATAAGAATGGCTCTCAATGGGTTCATATACTTGAATGTTTGGTTCTGCGTTGGTAGAACTAGTTGAGTAGAATTAGAGGATTAGGAGGCATGCACTCGTTGGAAAAATTGTGAAGAAAGGGTCATAGCAGGTACAAAGTATCTGAAAGAAGAATAAGAAAAGTCATGGGGAATCTTTGAACAGGGAAGGAGGAAGGTGATGGTACAGAAGGAGGAAGGAAAATAAAGCAGCAGCAAGGATGTCAAAGAAGTCATAAGAAATCAGAGTATTATCAATGTATGTCTCAGATAAGGTTTCTATTGCTGCGATAAAACACCATGACCAGAAACAAGGAGGGGAAGAAGAGGGTTTATGTGGCTTATGCTTTCATATCTGCTCACCATCAGAGGAAGTCAGACAGGAACTCAAAACAGGGCAGGAACCTGGAGGCAAGAGCTGACACAGAGATTGTGGAGGGGGACACTTGCCGGCTTGCTCTCCAGGGTCCCTTCACCTTACTCTCTTATGGAACCCAGAACCACTTCCTCAGTCACAGTGGCTGGGGCCCTCTCACATCAATCACTAATTTAAAAAATAGCCTATAGTCTGTAGACTACCCACAGCCCATCTTATTGAGCTACTTTCTCAACTGAGGCTCCCTACTTTAGCGAATCAAGCTTGTTTCTAGTTGACATAAAACCAGCCAATACAAGCTACCTAAAATTATAAATAGGTCTGTGTATTCACAGACATATATAGTTTAAATGAAGTTATCCTATCTGGGCTGACAACTCCCCCTCCCCCCAAGGAACCATAAAGTATCTTACAAAAACACTCAACAAGAGGGAGATCATATCTGGTACTGAAAAACAGGCCAAGGACTCAGAGCTAGTGAAGTCATGAATCTTGGAGGAAATTCTAAATTGCTGATTAAACCAGCATAATTCTCTGCCTACACCTGAATGTTTGAGTAGTTGCCCTTGTACATACAAGTATAAGTTTCGCCCCTTGACAACAAAAAAAGAAAGTATATGAAATTAAAGTCTCCTTGCAATAGACTGAGACCACTATAGAAAATTACAATTGATCAAAAGCCCAGAACAAGTGGTGTGTAGAGCACAGCCCCAACTGACAGATGTACAGCACAGCTCCTGCTCCTCAGGCTCAGGAGTCATAGTGGAGCTGGAGAAACAGGACATTTGCTGTGAGATTTAGTCTCCTAGCAATGTCAGAAAAGATACACCTATGGAGAAGTCTCATCAGCTGCCCAGGCAAGACTTGAACAGTGGTGACAGTAGCAGACACAGACAAAGAACTATAGAAACTGAGGAATTCTAGGAGAAAAAGAAGTAATCTTTCCTGGGAAAAGGCCCTAAATAAAAGTGGTTATTCAATGCCTAGCAGTCAGCCCTGAAATTATGTACATACAAGTACATTACACAAGCTTAGCAGTTTGTATTTATAAATTTAGGTGCACACACACACACACATAACAACAATTAAATAGAAGGCATGAATTTGATACAGGGCAAGGGGCAGGCACATGGGGAGGGCTGAAAATAGAAAACAGAAGGGAAATATGATGCATTTTAATTTTAGAAAGTAAAACATATTTTTAAAGAAGTCAGGTAAAACATCCTATACCCCAACCATACCAGTAGTCAAAATCGTGCTGTGAATATTCATTTGCCAGATTTGAAGGAATTGTCTTTTCTGTAACTGAAAATGAAGTAGAAGAGATACATGTGGGAAAAGTCACTCAGTTATTTAAATTGAAAACATTTAATGTCCAATGAATGCCATATAAAGTACTTAATTCTATGTGTGGTCAAGGACAAAGAGGTACAGAGGGCTGGAAACATGTCTCAGTTGACAAAGTACCTGTCATGCAAACATGAAGACTGGTGTTTGAATACAGAGAAAACACATAAAAGCTATGCTTAGTGACATGTTTGTAACTCCAGAACTGGTAGAGGGAGATGGAGCTGGGGAATGGCTATCAAATCAAGGACAAGAGAATCTTCCAAGATTACTAGTCAGACCCTATAAGCAAGCCGCAAGCTCTGAGGCTCAATGAGAAACTCTGTCTCAGACACAAGTTGGAAATTTATCTGAGACAACACTCACTGGAAGTCATCTTTGGCTTCCACACATGTATCACACACACATGTACACATGTATCACACACACATGCACACATGTACCTACACACATACATGCACACACATATGCATACATATACCCTACATACACACACATGTATCATACACATATGCATACATATGTCCTACACACACACATGTACACATGTACTCTACACACACACACATGCACACATATACCCTACACACACACACACTCACACACAGAGAAAGAAATTAAGGGGGGGATGAAGAAATAGAAAGGAAAGGGAGAAAGTAGGAAAATTAGAGAAACCATACAAATAATTTCAGTATAGCCTTTGCATAGCTACAAAAGCCAACATTTTCTGCCTCAAAGAAAAGCAAGATCTAAAGAACTAACGTTCTGAAGGTTCTGTTTCTAAATTTTCCTCCCTGCTATTCTGTGTAGCAGTGGTTACTGAACACACAGGACTTGGAGTATTTCAGGAACACTGGAAGTAAGTGAAGATGTTATACAGTCTAGTCATCACCTTTCACCTAAGAGAGGAGAGGCAGGCTTGACTCAAGATAAGATCACAGCCAGCTGTGCCTCTGCCACCCTCTCGCCTCTGCTGCCTCAGGTGCTCTGCTCAGGAAAGAGCAGCCTCCTCCTGGAAGTTCTTGCATGGCATGCTCAATAATGCAGTTTCTGTCAGACATTTAAACAAGACAGACCCTATAAATTAGTGCTGAGATCTCACTCATCTGTTTTCAAGTGTTTCATGATCTACTCTCTTCTCTAGCTTTCTTGAGGTTGTTTTATAATATGAAACTGTTCTTAACACAGCTTGGAATCAAGTTAAAAATTAATTTCACAAATATATACAATGCTCATTATACACACTGTGTTAAAATACCATTAAATGTGGGCATGCTTATGTTAAAATACCATAAAGACGACTATTTGAGTTCTTATATCACAGAAAAGTTAAACTGGACCTGGGAAATAAAGAATGAATATTAAAAAGACAAAATAGATGCTTGACAGACAGTTGATTTGGTAAACATGAGGGCCTGTGTTCAGATTAGACACAGCTATAATCCTAGCAGGCAAAGCAAGCACGTCTCCACAGCTTACTGGTGTCTCTGGGCTCAAGAGAGACCATATCTTAAAATGTAGTGGGTAAGGTAGAAGACTCCAGAGGTCAAGCCTGCATCTACATGAGTGCTCTCACACATAAGCACACACAGAAATACACTACACACCAAAGAGAGAGGAAAATAAAAGCAAATTCAGGGATGACACTTTACTCATAGAAGGACAGTCCAAAGGCATTTGCTCTTCTTTATACACACAGTTATGAACAGTGTAGCTCTCCACTTTTCAGGCTACAAAAGATTATCAACAGTGAGAACCTGAGTGAGGCCTGCCTAAGGGGAAGACAGTGCCATAAGCGCATGATTATCATAGGATCATGCCCTATCCAGGGATATTAATGCAGTCTGAGAAATGTTAAAGCCTATTGCTAGAAACTTCAGTCTGGAAAATGTATTCCTATCCAGCTCACATTGGCCCTCTGATGCTACACAAGACAAACACTATGGTTGTTCATTTTCTTATAATTCTAGGAAAATTTGGGTTTACATTTTTCTGTCTGGTGAAGCTTAACTAAGACTCCATAACAATGCTTCCAGGATACTTTATCATCACTGAGTAGGCAGCTCTGTACATTCTGTGCTCCCATAGTATTTACTTGTTCATGCGGTGATGAACATCTATCTACCCATCCATCTATATCCATAGATCAATTTTTAAAAGTCTTTACCTTATGAAACTCAACAACTCAAAGATTTATATTTCCAAGACTTTGCTCTAAATTCCAATTCAATGATCCTATTACTTATATCTTCTAAAAGTTGCAACTTCCAAGATATATAAATATTTACGTGACTTAAATTGGGTGTAACAAATAGGCTCTTCATCAATGGTAAGAGAATTTTGATTGAATTCACAGGAACAACTCTTGTGGCTGGATACCAGAAATGCCAATGAAGCATTTTAATATTTGCTTGACTAAATAATTAGTTGAATGATTCTCATTGTTCAGATACAATATTTGAATTGTCAAAATATACATAAATACATACACATAGGCAAACATGAATAATCTTCCTACAGGAAACACTGGCCACCTAGATTTAAAGAACATACACAGCTTTGTGAAGTCACTTTCAGTGGAGGTGACAACTGGTCACAGCACTAGCTGGTACATTCCCAAACCTTTCAAGTGTTCCAATGGCCTCTCAGATACTCTGGGATTTTCATAAACAAAAAAGCATAATACTTAGAACAGTTTATATTATTTGATCAAATATATCTCATGATTAATACAACATAATCCACACATACAAGTATGGTACAATAAATTCTACTTTTCTGAACATCTTAAATTGAACTACCCCATCTAAATTTTCCAATTGGTTGCCTCTTACTTTGTGATTTTTATGTTGTTCAATCAAATGACTTTAAAATTAATGTAATTTTCTTAATACATACAAGTATGATTCTGTTTTTCAAAACTTCTTCAATTGATTTTCTATAAAAGTACATATAAGGTTATTAAATGCTAAGACCTTAAAAAAAAAAAAAAACACTATATGTTCCATTAACCATCTAACACAACACAGTGCAGCATGCATGATATGAAACACAGTTCTAACAATTCATAACAATTTCTGCTGTCTAGATACATGAATGTGAAATGCATAGCTTTTATTTTTAAACCAAAACAACAGATTTGTAAGAGTGATCATTTCTGCTCTCAGACAGCAAGCACTGCACAATCCAGACAAGTGTGCTCTGGGGAAATCCTGCTGAGTTCCTCACATAAAAGGGGATCTCACACTTGCAGAAAAAGTTACTTTCACTTTCACAGAGTTTTTCTTATTCATTAATGATCTTGGAATAAAATTAAGAGCAGTGAAAATTCTGGGTAAGAAAACAATAGTGAGAGGCTTGAAATGCAGCACTGTCTTGTGGGAAATACTCCACATTGCAGGGTTTGTATAGTCTATATAAACCACCAATATCCACTGTGAATGAGAAAGAAAGCCATATTCACTTCACATCTGGGCTCAGAGCCTTCTCTGTAATAGTAAAGCAGTCTTTGTCACTGTTCACACGTCAGCTTTGTCCTGAAAGTAGCCGGACAACCCCATCAACCAAAAACACAGATTTTTCTACCTCAAAGCAGTTGAACTTTCAGACATCCCTGACCTAGAGTTGAGAGGAGCAAAGACTCACAATACCTGCTATATTCAGTCCTTTTATCCATGGGATTAGTCAAAGAAAAGGAGAAATGAACTTTCTTCTTCCCAGAATGCTTTAGTATTTGAGGCTTTTGTGCCAACCACAGATCCTTAGGCATCAAGTGGTTTTCTCTGGCCTGATCACACCACTACTAAGTGCTTTCTAAAGCACCAGTCAATATCATCTACATACTGATGTTTTTGATGTTTTAATCTGCATCCAAGTTGGAAACCAGCACAATAAAGAGTAGTTTTATAAACCTGGGGTGCCAGGAATCCTGTCACTTGGGAGAGGAACTAGGAAGCAGGAGGATCACTAAATTCAGGGCAGCCTAGACCATAAAGTAAGCTTTCCTTTAATTTTGCCCTCCCCCAAACTGGAAGGACTGGTGGTGTTCTTTTGCTCCTGTGTAAAGAGAGGAGACCTAACCTCTCTTTCTGTTTCTAGAGTGTCTCTAAACCACTAATAATAGGAGGAGGAAGAAACTCTAGAGTTGGGCATGTAACTCACCACTACCAGTGAGGCCTCTAAAGCTCTAAAGTTTCTCTAAAGAGACCTGACTTATCCAAAGCAAAGGTTTCTTTGTGTGTCCTGGTGGCTAGGATGATGTAGGAGAACACAGTTATTGTCTATTGAAATGTACTCAAAAGTAAGGGGGCAGAGATCCCCTACTTGATCAGACACCATACAGACCTCCAGAAGTCCAGGTAGAGTCCACTTGACAGCAGGTTTCCTCAACTCTCTCAGTGGGCCACCCACTCTATCCTCAATAACTCCACCCTCCTCTTAATGTATATAGTCCAGACCTCAAATTGGGCAGATATTCCCTGCAAATCAGAGGCTACATCTGCCAGAAGACTAGAGAGGAAACAGGATGCAAGGTACAAAACATCTACTTAACAATGACAAATTCAGAAATCATCTCCAAGATCTATAATCACCCCAAACCCAGATGCCTAAATGCTTGTTACGAATATGATCAGCAACCAGCCAGGGCAATATATCACCACAAGACCAGCTATTCTACTACAACAAGCCGTAAATATTCCAACACAGCTGAAGCACAAGAAAAGGACCTTAAAACCAACTTTATGAAGACATTAGAGGTTCTTAAAAAGAAAATAAATAAATCTCTTAAAAAACTTGAGTAAAAGACAAAAAAAAAAAATCCAGGGAAACTCAAACAACAGAAAAAAGAACAGAGAAAATGAATAGATTCTTTTTTAAAAGACAAAAAACTTAAGGGGGGACGGTTGAAAGAAACAAATAAAACTGTTTAACACATTTGGAAACAGAAGCAGTAAAGGAAAGGTAAACTGAAGAAATCCTGGAAATGAAGAATCTAGGTAAGTGAACAAGAGCTATAGAGGCAAGCTTCACAAACAGAATACAACAGATAAAGAGAGAGCCCCAGGCATGGAAGATACAACAGAAGAAATGTATACATCAGCCAAATAAAGCATTAAATCTAGAAAATTCCTGATACAAAGCATTAAGGAAATGTGGGACACTATGAAAGGACCAAACATAAGAGTAGAAAGAAAAAAAAATAATAGCAGCTCAAAGGTCCAGAAAATGTTTTCAACAAAACCATGGAAGAAAATTTTCCTAACCTAAAAAAGAACATGCCTATAAAGGTACAAGAAACGGACAGAACAAGAAAAGGAAGTACTATCACCAAATGTAATCAAAACACTAAACATATAGTAATACAAAGAAAGAATATTAAAAGACCAGGCAACATATAAAAGCAGACCTATTAAAATTATACCTGACTTCTTAATGGACACTTTAAAGGCGAGAAGGGCCTGGACAGATTTGCTGCAATCTCTAAGAGATGCCAGCCCAGACTACTATAGCCAGACAAACTTTCAATAACCATAGAAGAAAATGTAGTCAGAAGGTTCTGGCCAGCCTAGTCCCTAAGTCCTGACTAGCAGTCTCTTAATCCCAAAGAATCACTTAAAGGCTTATATTAATTACAAGATGTTTGGCCTGTGGCTCGGACATACTACTTGCTAACTCTTACTCTTAGACTAACCCGTGATTCTGATCTTGTTTAGCGTGGCTCTGCACCTTTTCTCAGAGCAGCATTCTCATCTTCTTTCCTCTGCACCCACTTCTGTAAAACATTACTAAAGCTTAAATCACACACTGACCCTCATACATTGATAGTAGGAGACTCAATACCCAACTCTCACCGATGGAAAAGACATCCAGCCAAAGCTAAAGAGAAATACTGGTGCTAATAGACATTATAATAGGTATCTACAGGACATTTCACCTAAACTCGCTTTCTCCAAAATTGACCACATCCGCAGTCACAAAGAAAGTCTCAACAGTCTATCAGACCCCTACAGATTGAAGCTGGATTTCAACAGCAGAAAGTCTACAAACTCATGAAAACTGAACAACTCTCCACTGAATGAAAGCTGGGTCAAAATACAGATAAAGAAAGAAATTAAGGACTTTCTAGAATTCAATTAAAATAAATATATAACTTACCAAACATACAAGTCACAGAATTCTAACAGACTTTCATAAAGAGCTAACACAAATACTTTTCAAATTATACCACAAAATATAACAGAAGGAACATTATCCGACTCATTTAATGAGGCCAAAGTTACCCTAATATCCCTAACTACACAAAGATAAGAGAATTTCATACAAATTTGCATTATGAACATACATGCAAAAATACTCAATAAAATACTCATAAATCAAATCCAAAAACATATAAATAAAAGATTATCTATCACGACTAAGTAGACTTCATTTCAGAGATGCAAGAATGTTTCAGCAGCTAGAAATTAGTCACTGAAATCCACCATATAAAGAAATTGAAGAACAAAAACACATGATCATCTCATTATATGGGAAAAAAAAGCCTTTGACAAAATCCAACACTCTTTCATGATAAAAGTCTTGGAGAGATCAGTGATACAAGGGGCATACCTCAACATAATAAAGCCAATATACAGCAAGCCTATAGCCAACATCAAACTAAATGGAGAGAAACTTAAAGTCATTCTACTAAAATCATAGACAAGACAAGGCTGTCCACTCTCTCCATAGCTTATTAATATAGTACTCAAAGCTTGTAGCTAGAGCAATAAGACAACTAAAGGAGACAGAGGGGATACAAATTACAAAGTAAGGAGCCAAAATATCATTATTTGCAGATGTTATGATAGTTTACATAAGTGATCCCAAAAATTCTACCAGGAAACTCCTACAACTGATAAGAGTTTTATCAAAGTGGCTGGATACAAGATTAACTCAAAACAACCATAAGCCCTCCTATATAACAGACTGAGAAATAAATCAGGGAAGCAACATCCTTCACAATAGCAACAGTATAAAAGTTCTTGGGGTTGCTCTAACAAAGCATTTAAAAACTTTGTGACAAAATCTTCAAGAATTTGAAGAAAGAAACTGAAGAAGATACCAGAAGATGGAAGATCTCCAAGCTTACAGATTGGTACAATTAACACAGTGAAAATGGCCATCTGACTAAAAACAGTCTATGATTCAACACAATCACCATCAAAATTATAACATAATTGTTAATATACCTTGAAAGGACAATACTCAACTTCACACAGGAAGAAAAAAAAAGGACAATTAAACAATCGTGAACAATAAGCATGCTTCTAGAGATATCATCATCCCAATTTCAAGCTGTACTATAAAGCTATAGTAACAAAACCATGCTTTTGGAATAAAAACTGACATTTTGATCAATGAAATCAAATTGAAGACCCAACATAAATCCACACACCTATGGACATTTAATTTTTGATGGAATCAACAGAGCAGGGGTCATAGGAGCTCACAGAAACTATGCAATAATTGCAGAACCTTCCTGGGTCTACTCTAGATCCTCTGAATATATGTTATGGTTGTTGGCTTGGTGTTTTGAGGGGACTCCTAACAATTGGGTGTCTGACTCTTTTGCCTGCTCTTGGGATTCTTTTTCTTTTATTGGTTTGCCTTGCCCAGTCTTGATGTAAGGATTTGTGCCTAGAATTACTTTATCTTGTGTCATATTTTCTAAGAGACACTTGGCGTTGGGGGGGGGGGGGCTGGAAGAAGTGGAGGTAGGGGAAACTTCAGTCAGACTCTATTGTATATGGGAAAGGAAATAAAGGAGGGAGGGAAGGGAGGGAGGAAGGGAGGGAGGGAGGGAGGGGGAGGGGGAGGGGGGAGGTGAATGAAAAGAAATGGCTCAAAGGATGTAAAGGAATCATGTATGTGACCCTCTTGATTTTAGAAAGAAGACAATACATTACAATTAAAGGCTACTATTTGTTCTATATTTTTCTTCTCTTTTTATGATAACAATGTGTGCCTCTGGAATTAAAATAAAAATCTTTTATTAACTGTTTGTTTACTGGCAATGCTCAATTGGTAAACTGCCTCTGTCTGAGACTGACAGAGAAGAACTGTTGCTAAAAAAGAACCTGAGTCATCCAAGGTTTCTATGACCTGAGCTCAAATCCTTTTGAAAAGCAAAATTCCTCCAGCTTCATCTGGAAACAGGACTTATGAAAGGAGACACTTGCACCTTCTAAGAGTTTCATGGCAAATTTCAACAGAATTGGGTAATAAAACCTACTTTTTCAGTGCTTGGGGTCCAGTTTGTAAAGTTAAGAGTAGTTATTCATCATTTTTATAGTTACAAACCTGAAGCACAATAAACAACTTTAATAAATTGGTAAATTCCTTAATATTAAAATGCAGTAAATGTTGAATTTACTTCATTTTTAAAAATAAAACTCTCTCAGCCTCAATAAACTAGAAGATAAAACTTATAAGGAAGTATATCCATGTTCAAAGATTTGAGTTAGTTTTGAAGATAAGTTTCTTTGTGTGTTGATTTTATTGTTTTTCAAACAGCTATAAGAAATGATTATAAGAACTTAGAAGGTTCAAGAGAGAATATGTATCTAAAATGTACCTCTGCATTCTACTTGGAGATTCCATCAGCTGTGCTGACCAAAAGAAACTAGTAAATAAAGGTCAAAGACTCTACAGTTTGTGACTGAAAGCACCGGAGGATTGGCTGAGATGATCTCAGATCTCCTCAGTGTGCTTGTGTGGCACTTCCCTGAGGACGACAATGGCCCCGCAGGCACACAGTTTACCTATTTCAGCTGCCACGGTAGTAAAACTGTTTTCCCACTTGCTTTCACAGGCTTTTTGTTCATGCAAAAATATGCAAGACCTTAATCCATAACACTCATATTTCACACCAATCCCAAATAAAGTGGCTCTGGAAATGACTTAGTCAATCTGCAATTCAGGATTAACTTCCTGGCTGGTTCTTATCTGTTCATACACCAATGATTATGACAAATTGTGTAAGGATTTAAAAGTAGAGGAAAGTATATTTTACCATCCATATCAAAAATTAATTTGTAATGGCAGAATAAATACAAGCTACCAATGCCCAAGTTCACAGGTTGATGATCCAGAAATATCTCATTGTGCCACTTCATTTTCCAATTAATTACTGAAATAAAAATGCAATGCAAATGTGCTTGAATGTGGTGAGGATATATCGACTCTTAGCAGAAGGACCATTACTTAAGAATGAAAACACTTAGATACAAGAAGTGAATTAGATATGAAGTTTTTCAGTAGAGTGATCATTATAATAGATTTATAGTTAAATTATTATACTCTCATATTTCAAAATCATTTGGTTGCCCCACTATGTTTACTTTAATTCAGGTAATGATGTGTCAAGAGTGATATCATCTCTATCTGAAGATCTGCCTTTAAAAGCCTTTGACAAAAGTCCACATCTTTTTATAAGAAGGAAGTGCACAGGTTAGAAAAGAAAATGCCCATGGTACAGGCCAGCATTGCACACCCAGCAGCAGAAGTGTGAAAGCTCTCCTCTCCAGTGCCCACCCTCATGACTCTGCTTATCACAGGACCAAAAGTCTTGCCAAGACTTATGTAATAAAATAAAACACATCCTAATAGATAGGGAAAAAAAAGGTGAAATTGCCTGGATTTTCTGATAAAATGATTTTTATATAGAAAATTCTAAAGTATCTACAAATATTGTTAGACCTGGTAATCATATTAGGTGACCTTATAGGACGTACATAAACTCAGTGTTCCAAAATAAGTAACATTTCTATTAACTAACAGCAGCTATTCAACAAAGAAATTAAGAGGAAGGGAAATCACATTTATACTAAAAGAAACAATAACAAACAACAAAATGATCTATATAAATTTAAAGAAAGAGGATCTGGTAAAATGGTTCAATAGGTAGCAGCTCTTGCCATGCAGGCACAAGGACCTTAGTTCTAATCCCCAGTGCCCACACAAAAACCCAGGTATAGCCCAGCTTTGGGGACAGGGGAAGGTGGGATGCAGAAGGAGATGGTTACCAGCCTAGCTCCAGGTTCAGTAAGAGACCCCATCTCAGAGGAATAAGGGAAGGGATACAGCATGACTCTTAATGTCCTGCCTCCAAACTCAGTATATGAACTCATACATGCATGCACTGCAAATATATAAGACACACATATATATACACACAAGACAGTAAAGGGCCTGTATACTAAAAACTATAAAACATTAATGAAATAAATTGAAAAAAATAGAAGTAAACTAGAGGATATTCTATAATCATATATTGGAAGAATAATACTGTAAAACCACTACAAATTATTGAAAGAGTAAACATAATCTTTACCAAAATCCCAATGTCATTTTTCAAAGAAATAGTCAGAAATTCTTAAATTAAAATGAACACATAAATGACCCTAAATATCTAAAGCAATATTAAATAAAAAGAACGAAGCTGGAGGCATCACATTTAATTTTAAAACATTATAAAGTGAGTATGATAAAAATAACATAGTACATTAAAACAACTTTTTAAAAGACACATTGACCAGTGGAGCAAGATAGGAAACTCCAAGAGTAGACAAAAATATTTGATCAACTTATGATTTTTAGAGCTGAGGAGCAAATACAAGGCCTGTACTTACAACACAAACACTCTACCACCGAGCCAGAAGAGACAGGAGGAGTAGGCACTAACAAAGCATTATGTATCTCAAAATAACTAAAACACAAATTTCAATTGTCTTAACATAAACATGATTGGTAAGCTGGGTAATGGACATGTTATTTAGGCTGATTTACCAAATGCCACAATGTATATACAGTATCAACCCACCACATTTCACCTAATAAGCATATACAATAATATTTGTAATGAGAATAATAGTAATGTTTTCAGCATAATAAGATAAATAAACCATAGTTCTTTATTTAAAGAACCATTTTTAAGTGAATCACTTGTCCCTCTATTTTTTAAAGAAATGTTTCCTTAAAATAGTACACAGTTACTTCTCGAGTTCATTAAAAAGTGATGAAGTCATTACGTTCACCTTTCCATTAATCTACTAAAGACAATTATCATGATCAGTGACCCAACTCATGGCAGCAGCAACCGTCTTTCTAAATGACTTTGAGATCTTATGGATAGCTATAGGGTCAAATTGCCAGCAGCCATCAGGGCACCACAACCAAGACTAGTTTCTTCCATTCTGAACAACAAAGAAGCCTGAGCCTTTGTATGCTTCCCAACTCCCCCTCTTCACGGGGAAGAACACTGAATACACTGAAGGCAAGCTTCCAGAATCAGCTGCAGCCCTAGAATGGGGCATTAGCATGAAACGGGATCCAACAGAAAATATCCAGGTACAGTATTGAAAATTTACCCATTTGTGTCACTGCTAAAACCAGCTTCCATCTGCCCACAGACTCTAGAGTAGTTTTCAAATGATAAATCTCAAATATCTTGAATAGAAAAATGACAGTTGATAAAAGCCAATCATGTCCACTCCAACCCAACTATAGATAATACAAAAGAACTGGGAGGGGGCATTTTCTTTAAGGAATGACTTTTTTTTTTTCTAGTTCAAAGTGATTTTAGAACCAAGAATATTAAGCCTCTTCCAAAAGGTTTTAAAGCTCTAGTATAATGTCATCTCAGCAAATACAGTAGATGTTCTGCTTTCAAGCTTCCAGACAGTGCACATTTTAACCAGGCACATTTAAATGACCCAGAAAGATGTCTCCTGCAGTGCAAGCACATCCTGTTCAGAGTATGGTTGAGACTTTGGGAAAGAGGGTGATAGGTTCTGATTAGGGAAGGAATTATTTACTGCATTTTAAATGCAAACAAAGGTCACAGATTGATGCTACCACCTCCAACCCAACAGAAAATTTTTAAGAAATTTTCAAGATAAAGGTACATGCACAGTTACTTAAGCAAAACCCATGGAGTCTGTTAAGGGACATGAATTTCTCTGTTGTTTATAAATATTCATTTTTTTCCTATACACAAGCTATTCACTAGATTTTAAAATCATCTGGAAGCCCTGCCACAAGTGATCCTGGTAGGAAACAGCAAACAGCTGAGAAAATGTTCAAAGACAGAGTCAATGAATCTATTTCTATCCAACACAGAACAGATTTCACCCTGGTGATTCAGCAACCCTAGACCTACAGTTCACCTCTCCTCCCTAAACCCACGCTCCTTCAGGCTATATAAGATACAATAAATTTGGGGACAGTGGTGAAGAAACTCATGATCATTAATGGGGAAATGTCAGGTGCCCTACCTACACACCCTTAGGCAGCACTCTCCTTAATCCGGAGAGCACCTCTGAATTCATAGGATCTACTGAGTTGCCAAAGAAAGCAGTTCCCCAGCACGTACTGACCCACCGTTCATGCCACTGTAGACATTCCGGTGATGGGATGCTGAGTCCTCTTGAGCCGGTCTTCGGAGAGTGCCCTCCCTGCTGCCCCCGCTGCTGCTACCTCCTCCACCGCTGCTTATATGTTTGTGATCGGGGCTGCCCCCGTAATGTTGTTTGAGGTGCTCTGGGCTTGTTCCCCTGGCTCTGGGGAGGTGTTCCAGGCTCCCACCAAGGGCATGTTTCTGAAGATGCTCAGGGCTCCCTCCGCTGTGCCTGGCATGTTCTGGGCTGCCCCCTGGTCTGTGCTTCTGGAAATGTTCAGGACTCCCACTCAACACGTGCTTGGGCAGCATTTCTGGGCTGCTCCCTGGATGTGGGTGCCTCTGCTGTTCCGGGCTGCCTTTGCACAAGGGTTTATGGTGCTCAGGGCTAGGTCCTTTCAGTGCTTTGGGGTGATCTGGAGTCCCGGAAGCCCTGGGTTTGTGTAGATGTTCAGGGCTGGAGCTCCTATGTTTGGTATGCTCTGGGCTGCCCTCACTCCTGGGCTTCTGTAGATGCTCAGGGCTTCCCCCACTGGCATGGTGTTTGTGATGATCAGGACTGTCAGTGCTGCCAGTGCTGGATGTGCTGCTGCCATCACCCACATCCCGAACATAGGGTGCAGCGGAGGCCACCAGTTGGCACAGGCTGGCCTGGCTGTCGATGGAACAGCGGCTACCTGCACATCCCACTCCCTTTTCCTCATCCAGCAGCACACAGAGTTCCTTAAGCTCCATGTTCTCCTTCACCACCTCCTCCTGTTTCACCTCCAACTCCTTTAGCTTCTGCAGGTATAAGGCCACTTCCTTGTGCATCACTCCTGCTGTGTAGCGACCCAGTCTCTGCCACTCCCGCGACACCCTTTTGCCCTTCTGCCGGTCATCATCTAGGAAACAGCACAGATCCCTCAGTTCCTGGTTGTCCTCCTGCAGTTTTTGGTTAATATCCTAAAAGGAGAAATGGGAGTTCAAAAGAGGCAGACAGAAAAAAAAAAAAAAAAAAAGTGGCATCAGGTTTATACCTTCGTTAGGGAAATTCCAGAACTAAAGAATCCTTACATAGGTTCTCAACATGTGGGTCACAACCCCTTTGGCAAACGCAGTGTGAGGGACCATATTGAAGGGTCTCAGCAATAGGAAAACCACTACATGTCCGATGAAAGACCACAGAAAACTGAAAGATCGCAAATATCCATGAAATTAAACTATAGGTACTGATTATGTTCCCTTGGGTTTATACTCTAACCATTATTTTATTCACTGTTTCCTAGCATTTAGAGGATAAACAGAAGAACCTGGACCTCAAGGAGCTTCATTAGGCCAGCAGTTAGGGACCAGCCATTTAGTGGACAGGAAATTAGTGCCCTATACTCCAGAGACAAAGGTGACTCACACAGGTAATCCAGCAACCTGGGAACCAGAGGCAGGAGCCTCCATTGGACCTCAAGGCGAATCTCTATACAGTGGGTTTCATGGCAGTGGGAGAAAAGAGGAAAAAGAAGAGAAAACAAAGTTGCTTGTTCCTTATGACTGCAGAGAGGCTCTGAGGCAGGGCAGCTTTTCTTTACAAAGTTGATGTGCCCTCCCCAGGCCCCTAGGGCAAAACACAGCGCCCCCTAGTGCCATTCCAGTTCACCATCACGCTTAACATAATCAGCTGTTCTAATACTCCTCCCAAAAGTGCATCCCTCAGCAAATGCCACCTGTTATTCTTTATAAGAACACATGGTTATCCCCATATCAACCCTATCACCTCCACTTCTGAGCTAGACAAATCTTAGGGATATGGACCTCTAAAACTTAAAATTCTTACAATGCCATGAATCACTTTAGTAGCTTCCCATTGCTCTTAGGATGCAGAGTCCCTCAGATCTTACAGAATTTCAAATATTCTGTCTCTGTCTGCTTCTCCAGTTGAAGAGTGGTTCAGTAATTCATTCACAAAGAGTTAGTAACTACAGATTATGTGTAGGTACTAGGGCAAATGTTAGAAATGTGTTCATGGGCATTCATGAGGCCCTAGAACCTGAGATCTTAAAGCTTTCACTCTTGTAAGAGAGGGGAGTCAAACGCAAACCTGGATAGTAGTACTGTGCATGAAGCATGCTGGGGGAAACACCCCTCTCCCTGCCCCTGTCTGCCTTCCTGTCTTCTCCCTCACTAACATCAGTACAAGCAATCCTTGCCAGACTGCTCTTTTAAAACACTTTCTGCATGTTTTACCCCTCCTGAAACACTTCGGGTTTCCCCCTCTGCCAGGAAAATATTAATAAATCCCTTTTATACCCAATTATGTTTAAGCATTCCAGGTAAAAGATAACTGCTTCGTCACAGTATGAACTTAAACAAAATGAGTGATTTCTCTGAGAAGTATTCCCTAGTACCATAACATCATTCAAGATGAGATGACACTCCTATTCAATGCTAAAAGCCTTTGGCATACTTGAGCATTTATTAGAAACGACCTTCAATTCCTTTCTTATACACCATGCTGTGTTCAGTTGGGCCCTGTGCAGGAAGATGAGGGGAAGTTATTACTTCATATTGATCCCTTAGAAGAAATCAGAAGCTCTGAGTATTCAGAGGAAATGATAACAAACAAAACCAATCTTTATTAGCTTCAAAAATTAATCAACATTTAGGTCCATCAAAGCACTTGAGATAAAGTTCAGGTTGAATGAATTTCTACCGCAAACACTTGGATGTGTCTATGCTTTGGCTGATCTTATCTAGTGTGATAATTCACATGAGTGCTGTTATCTTAGGCTTTTTCTTAAGAAGTGAGATGGACCCTTTCCAACATTGGTCCAGTAGCATATGTCCATTTATATCTTCAGTAGCTCCTGCTTCCTATTCCTGTTTTTGAGAGTATTATTTGTCTTTACCTCTGATGGAAAGATAAGCAACCAGCTTGAACCAATAATCCTGTGACCTAGCTTCTTCAAATTTGACACATTAAGATATAGACTTTCCTTAACAAACAAATAAAAACATTAAAAGCACTAGGTTTTTCTTTTAACATCCCACTGGCCACAAGATATTACTCTAAGTGCCTACTATAGCTTTTAAAAGTTTTAAATCACTCAATATTTCAACCTACTAAAAGCTGTATCTTTGGCATAAGAACTGTTTTCATATCCTCTTGTATACTACAAAGATTCATCACTCAAATTGGTTTAATAAAATGCTGATTGGTCAGTAGCCAGGCAGTAAGTACAGGTGGGGTGAGCAAACTAAGAATGATGGGAAAGAGAGGGGCAGAGTCAAGAGTCTCCAGCCAGACCCAGGGGGAGCGGGAGATGAACATGCCATGTTAATAAAGGTACTACCATATGGAAGACCATAAATAAGAAAACGGGTTAATTTAAAATGTAAGACCTAGTTAGTAATAAGCCTGAGCTTATTAATAAGCCTAGTTATTAATAAGCCTGCCACCCTCTGAGTTGGTTATTTGGGACTGGGTGGTTGGGGCATCTAAATTTATGTTCTGTGCAGATGTAAGATGTAAAGAGTACAATGGATTGAATGGGAATGCCCCCTCCCCCAGGCTCAGCTATCTGAACAAGTCTCCAGTTGGTTTACCTTAAGATGTTTAGGAGGTATGATCTTGCTAGAGGAAGTGTGTCACAGGAGGTGGATTCTGAGAGTCAAAAGGCCTCTCTCTCCTGCCCTGTTATCTCTACTATCTACTTTGTATTAGCAGTTGAATATGTAAACTCTCAGCTACTGTTCCTGACACCAAGCCATTTGCTGCCACAATGGACTCATATCTCTGGAATAATGAGTCCAAATAAACTCTTTCTTACAGCATGAATTCTATTTAGTATTATAGTAAAAACCTAGAGCCAGATACTGGGGAAAAGCTGGAATATCAGAGAAAGGAAACAGACCACAGCCACTTCTCACCCAGCCAACTTCTCAGGCCAAACAGTCTCTTCATGAGTCCTCAGCCTGGCTGGTCACTCAGACAGAAGGGCTGAATTTCTGCCTTCTCCTGCCTTTTAATTCTTTCCCTACCCAGCTATTTCACTTCCTGGTTCAACTCTATCATAATCCTAGAGCTAGAATTAAAGGTGTGAGCTACCACTGCCTGGCTATTAGGCCTTCCACTCTCAGAGATCCTGACAGATCTCTGTCTCCTAAGTGGTGGGATTAAAGACATGGGTCACCACTCGCTTACCTTCACAGCTTGACTGTGGGTAATTGTGTCCTACGATCTTCCAAACTGATTCTATTAAATATATGATATACCATTACACTTTCTTCTATAAACTGCCATGGCCAGGGTGTTTTATCACAGCAACTGAGGAAGCAATGAAATTACTATAAAGGGCAACAAAGCCGTAACTACTTAATTCCTGCAGAGCAGTTCCCACCTGGACCAGGATCAGTACAAACAGATGGATTTTAGTTTCTCATAGCATCAGCACGCTAACCAAACTGCCTTTCACCAAGCTTTCTGGGTCAGCACATTAGACACAGAGAACATCCACTAAGCATGTTCTGAACACTCTGTGTGACCTTGAGAAAGCATTCTCAACTCATTGACCTCTCTGTACATGTGTAATGTTTAACCTTCATAAAATTTCATATAGTATTAAAATCCCCATTGAACAGATTGTAAAACTGAGGCTGAGAAAACTGTGGCCAACCGGTTCCCTAAGCTGACCAAACTGTACAGTGACACCACCTCCTAGTCACTTCAAAATATTTATATATGATTCATTTTTAAAGTCAGATCACAAATGTTGTCATTTCAATTGCCCAACATTTACAGTTTTCAAGACTGCTAGGCCCTCAGAAGACACCCAACTGGAATCACTTTCTAACAGTTAAGACTAAATAAATATATATATATATATATATATATATATATATATATATATATATATATATATACACCTATCCTCCAATCAAGCATATTCATGACTCACTATGAAATCCAGAAAATCTCTCATCCCAACAGATGAACCCAAGGGATGACACTGGCCTTCAAGAGATTTAAAACTACAGTTCACTCAGAGTGGACCAAAGGCCTTGGGATCTACCATGTTTACCAGAAGAAGGAAGCAGAACCTGCAACAGAAAGTGGCCTGTAAGGATGAGTGGTCCCCCTGAGTGAATGTGTGCTGTTAACATGGGCATGGTCATATCACAGTCCCATGGGGAGCGGCAAAGCCTTCCCTAGGTGAGGCTCAAAAATATAACAAAGCTTCCCTAGGGTTTAAAAGCAAATGTTGTCAGTGTGTGGAGAAATACCCACTGTAGCTTTCTCCCTTCACCAGGTGTTCACAACCCATAAGAGGGCTCCCATACAGAGACTAACTGCTCTTGCGGGGGTTGGTCAAGCCTTCCTCCTCCATGTTCAGCTACATACAATAGCCCTACCTCCTTCTTTACCTATATGTAATAATACCTCTTCCCCCTCGTTCATTTGTTATAACATACTGAGCTTAAAGGGTGCTGTGGCCCCATCCCTCCATCAAACCGAGTATATCTCATCAGACCCCAGCTTTCTGTGTGTGTTTCTGTGTTTTCTTCATTCCCTTGCCATCGCTAGTCAGGGTTCTGGAATTCAAGTCACAAAAGAACATCATAGTGACCAGCCTCAATTGCTTCTAAACTTGATAAGGAGATAGCCTACAAAACGCTGTACTGTTGGGTCATGAACTCAGACCTCTAAGTTTTCTACTTGAGGCAAAATTGCTTTAACTGACCCAATAGTTATTTCTCTAAATAAGGTTACTGGGGAAATTGACCATATAGCACGTTCTCACACCACTCCTCCCCACTCTCTTTGACCCACACATGGGTTACACAACCTAAAAGAACTTCCAAGGATTCCTCATCCAAGTGAAACCTTTAAGAACCTAATGAAAAACTCTTCAGTCCACACTTTGTTTCAGACCATACAAGACCACTAAACTGCAGCCTGAGAAACAAATCTTACTGCCCAACCTTGCCTAAAAAACCTGTCTCCTGGAGGCATATAGTTCTACATGTATGCTTTCTCCTGATGACAGTGACTACCATAATTTGCAGTCAGTTTAAACATCAAACCTCCCTCTACAGTGTTGTACCTTATTTTCACAACACCCTTATTAGGAAGTAGAGCTTATCATTCATATTTTATTAATCAACAAAACAAGAGTCTGAGAAATTAATTACACAAGATTGCCTCCTTGGTAGATCGGAGTCCTTAATTCAAACTTACTTCTAACACCATATTCCTTCTATTCCAGCCTTCCTCTCATTTCCCCTAGGTGTCTGGGACTTAATAAATACCCCATTGGTAATGAATTAAAATTTTTGACTCTGGGAATATTCCTATCTGCACCCACTCTAGGGAGTGTGTGACACTGGGCTAGGACATGAGAGAATCATTTCCCCTGGTGCTCACACTTAGGTGAGCCTGGGGCATCTGGCCCTTTCCCATTCCTTGATACCTCAGAACCCCAGAGCTGGAATGCTGGGGCTATTAAGGAACAGTGCATGTTCCCTGAGAATCCTAGTTGGAGAGGAGATGGAACACTTTGTGCCTGGAGGGATTTTGGTCCCTGGGGTTCCTACATTGATTTCGTTTGTGTCTGGCTTCCTATAAACAAAAGCAGAACAATGAGAGGAAGGAATACCAGGAGGCACTAGGCAAGCTGTGAGCAAAGGAAGTTTGCAGTGCACAACTGCAGGGCGGTTCCCGGGTCTGCAGCACCCTGGCTGGCACATTAGAGCTCTCCAAAGAGAAAAGAAAGTTCCTGGGTTTGGGGGTAGCCCTGGCTCAAAAACAAAGCACCACTAAGGACACTTACTGGCACAATGGTCCCCACCCACGCTTAATAAAATCAATGTGAAATCCAGAGTGACTAGCTCAGGGAAGTAGAGCAACTCCAGATGACGCCAACCTTAGGAGGGGAAGGAAATCACAGGGGCTAGTTAAGGCTTGAAGGTAAAAACCAGGCTCACCTGTGCCCAGGACCGGGTCACACTCACAGGGTCTCCTCGGGTGGAACCTGACGCTTCTCTCCGGTTCCCAGAAGTGGTGCCCTTTCTTTGCCCTCTGTTCACCAGAAAGCTAGTGGCGCTAGAGTGCTACACTTGATCCCTAAAGGTGAAGATGCCCTGGGGTGGCAAGCTCGCTAGCCTTCTCCTTCCGGGGACTGTAACCCAATTCCTGAAGCATAGACTTTCTAGGCTCCCCGTGTCCTTTCTTGACTTCTGGTAATCTTGGTTCTTGCTCCCCTAGTCTCTGTAGAATCAGCGAGAAAGCCAGATGCCGGTAAGTCCCCATGAGAAGGAAGGCAAAAGCCTCCGAAGTTTGGAAAACTTTCTTATGGGGTGGAGCACAAGGGATGCTACTGGGGAAAGGGGGAAGCTCACCTGTTGACCGAGGGACGAAAGTTTGACTGCCCCTCCCCCCCGCGCCCCACTCCCATATCCTTGCCCTGATCAGACAGCCTTCTTGCTAGGCCCAATGCTCACCTTGAGCCCTCGGATCTCGCCGAGATGCAGCTGCAGGCGGCGGTTGACCTCGCGAATAAGGTTGCTGTGGTCCAGCATCGCGCTCACCTTCTCGGCCTCCGCGCGCCGCAGGCTACGGATCAGCTCCTCCTTGCTCCACTGCAGCAGCTCTTCGTCGGTCACTTTAGACAGATCCTCCACACCCGGGGCTGCTGACACGCCGGCTGGAGCCGAGGGACAACTTTCAGCCGCCGGCGCCGCGCCTCCAGCCGCCTTAGACATGGTATCCGCGCGGCCGCAGGTGTGAGTAGGTGGAAGAGGCAAAGCGACTGGAGAAGGCGCGGGCGCGGCTGGGCGGCCACCGCCCACACCCCTGTGCGCTCCGAGAGAGTCAGAGGCACCGCCCGGGGACCACTGCGTGGGGACGGCGGGGGTCACGCTGCGCGGCCATCCTACCTCGCCATCCTCGCGCACGCACCTGCCGACTCCTGGGGCCGGAGAGTCAGCCGCGGGGGGCTGCAGCGGTCCATCCCAACTCCGCGCAAGTCCATGGTGAAGGGCGCCAGGGAACTGGAGTGGGCGGGGACACCCAGAGGGCTCTGCCTCAATCCCCTGCTCTCTCCTCCGCCCAGATCGAGATTGTCGGTCACCTCACCCCCCCCCCCCCCCCGATCTGTCACAGGCACGTACGTACACGCCCTTCTCTCCCCCTTGCTCAGCCAGAGGCTTCGTTGCTCTCCTAGCTGCCCAGAGCTTGCTGAGCGCCTGGCCTTGCCTGAAAGGCTCGGCGCCGCCGGATAGCTGTAGTCTTCTGGCGGCTGATCCTAAACTGTTCTTAAATGCCTTGGGTTTTCAGAGCCCAGAGGAAGAAGGGGGAGGGTTGGGGGAGCGGCAGGGGAAAGAGGGTGGCGCCTAGGCGCCGGCATCCTGCAAGCGCTAGACAGGGATGCTGCTCAAGCTGCTTCCCGGGACTCTGAGCACTAGGTGCTCTGCTTCCAGGGATGTCTGGGGGCGCGGCTTCCAGAGCGCAGGGGTGGGGCTGAAATCTAAAGCAGGTGCTCAGCAGCAGGAGTCAGTGCCTGTCAAGGCTCGAGCGCGCCACCAAGTGACTAAAGGCGGTCCCCTCCCCTCCATCTCTGCAAGCCAGACTACTTATCAGGCAGGGAGGGGAGACAGCTTACTTAGTACTTGGGAAAACTGGAGATGCAAAAAACACGCGAGCAAGACCTATGGGATAACTAAGCAGATTCACTTCGGGGAACTGGAGAGAAGGGAAAAGTCTATACCCGATGTAACTAAATTCTGAAGCTCGGAAAAGCAGGAGAAAGGGCTGCTGAACCCAGCTCTTTAGGAACATCCACCCCACCTTCAGGCCTTAGTTTTCTCTAAAAACTCAACATCTTATGAAGAAGGGGGAGACACTGGGCCTTTTGAAATTTTCATTTGAGAAACACCAAGGCCTTAGGAAAATAAAATAACTTCTACTTCTTCTGGGGCCTGGATTTCAAGACCTTCACACGCCTGCCCTCATCAAAGCAAGGATCTCCCATAAACAAGCTGAAAAACCAACTGAGTTTTCCACTGCTTTGTGTTTCAGGCTGCTGCAGGCTAGGCTGGGCTTTGATAGTCCTATCTAGAAGGAGACTGGTCAGATTTTGTGCACGGGTTAGCCTCTGGTTGAGTAGAGTGCAAACCTTTTTGAGCTGAAAATAACTTATTGTCTTAAAGGCCCTGCACATGGCCTTGACAATGTCATTTCTAGGAAGCAAGGCAGGACCAGAGAATTACAAAATCATACAACCTATCCCATCCTGGGCTTCTATCACCATGAGGATCTCAATCACTGTCCTACTGGTGAGACAGTGTGTGTCCTCTTTCTAGAGAGACCTTGCTTTCTAGAGAACTGGGAAGGCCATACTGCTGCCCCCTGACCAAGAGGTCTCCTCACCCACCATGTTCCGGTTCTTTCTATGTCTGATCTTGACCCCCGTTCTCACAGCATGTACTTTCTCCGACTTTCTCTCTGACACATGGGAATCTAACTGACACTTCTCCCCAGCAACCTTTGGTCAGATTTGCAACCCCAAAATCTTTCTAGGGAGACATAGAAACACTGTAATTATCAGAGAGGTGGCTCCTCTCTATAGTCTAAGAAAGGAAAGAAGAGGTCATTCAGCATTCTCAGACAGAAGCCAAGCCTCAGCTACTTCTCCTGCACTTCCCACTGCTCACCTTGGTACACAACCATCATACCCTTTTACCTTAGCAACTTCTCCAGTCTCAGTACACTACATCACATGCAATTTTCTTGATATTTCCATGTCTCTTAAATAAATGCACAAATTTTTTTCAAAACAGTGTCTCACCATCAGTTTGGGATGGGAAAAGGAGATGCAAGATGGAGAGTTGCAAGTCTTGCTCCTTATACTTAAATCATCTGGAGTTTCTGGCACTGGGGCCACCATGGGGTGGAGCATTTGTCACCTAATGTGAAGTCTGAAGTCAAGCCCATTTATTATAGTGCCCAGAAGCAGCTCCTTGTCTGAGCCTTGGAACCACCATTGTATTTATCCCCCTCTTTTGCCATGCCTTCATCCTTTGTCATGCCCTGGTGAGGTACAATTTGAGTGGATCCCACTTCTACTACTGGTCCCTAATCTTGTACTTCACAGATTCCCAGACTGTGGGAAAGAAAGATCTACTGGCTGCAAGTCACTCACTAACAGACCAACTAAGAAAGTGTGTTTTCCCTCTGTGAGCTCCTAGACTCCTAGATCTACTTCCTCACTCGGAATAAGCACTGAATTTAAAAAGGAGAGAATATTGAGGTTGGAAGGAAGAAGCATTCCATGGACCATTATTTGTTCAGGTTCTTTTATTCTCTTTGTTTGAATAGTCTTACAATCCACAACATAGGCACAAGTCCTCTTAATTTTAAAAATATTAATTACTGTTAAGTAATTATTCATACTGTTTAGTAATTAAATGCTTAATTGTTCTATAGGGGAAGTAGAGAAGTGGTACAGTTGGAACCTTTACAAAATTGTTTAAAATTAGGATAAAATGTGGCTCTATTGATGTAGCCTCAAATTTCTACAGTTGACAGGGTTTCTGCTAATGATGCTATACAAAAGCAATCTGCATGGTAAAACAGGACAGACCGCACTTCATCTGTGTTGAGCTTAGTCAGTAACACAGGCAACTATAAAAACATTCTGTCTTGTTTCACCAAGAGCCAATTTCCCAGGAAAAATGCAAAATTCAGCACAAATGCATCACTGTTCACCTTTGACATCCAGTTCTGAGTCCAGGAGTATGCCTTCCATGCCGAATGGACTGTACTTGCACAGACCATGAAACAAAATACCTCCATCTTTCCATGTTTCTTCTTGCTAGATGAGATCACAAGATGCAAAAAAGGAATACACCTTCCCATGCCATCTGGGATCAACCCGTCTGGGAAGAGAGAGTCTGAGACAGTATCACAGTACCTAAGAAACAAAAAGGAGGCAGTGAGACCACGGAAGCAGAGGTTGGAGCCCTGCAGTTTCCTCAGTTTCTGTAGCATCCTGGAAGCTGGAAGAGACAGAAACAGATCCTGCCTTGCCTCCTGGTACACCAATTTCAACTCTGTGGATTTGTTTTAGACTCCTGGCTTTCTAAGAAAGACTACATTTCTGTTATTTTAAGCCAGGATCTTTGTAGCCTCCACAGGAGACCAACAGTGCACCACTTATGGCCTGATTGTGCTTTAGTTGCTACTGTCTTCCTGGCTCTGTAGCTAGTGAGGACCTGCTGATCCCACCCACCCCTTCCTTTTCAAAGGGCAAGGATCTCATTCATCAGTGAATCTTCTACCAGATCTGGCAAATACAGTGTTTGTTGTAAAAGCTCAGTAGAGGTTGTTCAGATGTGTCTGAAGTTCAGTCCCTGGTTGCCTGTGTTCTGATGTGCACACAAGAAAAACACAAAAGGTGGGTGGCTTCCTGAGAGGACCTCCATATGGGAAAACAACAGATCACACACAAAATCACAGCCACTGCCATGCCTGCAGGCCCCATCAACTTAGAGTATTTCTGAGAATTCATAACATTAGGAATAGAGAAAAGAGTGCTAAGTGCAGGGCCTACTTATCAGGCCTGACCACAGAGTAAAATCCCTGCAGAGTTCACACACTGCTGCTTGTCCTCAAAGAACCCTGAGTCATCATATTCTGAAAGAATCCGGTCCCTCTGTTCACACTTTAAAAGTGAAAACACCATATAAATGTGTGAGATTTGTTTTGTTTTGTCTTGTATACAGAAGTCACAGTGGATAAGGCAGATTAGGGAGGAAATCTGTTTTCTCTCCAACAGCTAGGGCTCTGACAGCTATGGTATCAACCATGATGTTTGTGTCAATTCTCACCTAAATAATTCAATGTTGTAAATAGGAGAGTAAAAGCAGAGTCCTTCCCAGTGCCTTTTAGAACAAACTCCACCCTGCTCCAAGGTGTCATAGCCATGCTGTGCTTAGAAAAGTACTTTCTCAAAATGAATGCAGTCTTCTTAGTGCTCACCTACTGTAGTGGGATTATGTTATATTGTAAATAATTGTCCTGCCTACAGGTTTAATAAAAACTATGATTGGTCGAAGTCAGTGTGGGTGGGGCTACCAGACTAAGAAAATTCCAGGAACAGGAAGAACAGAGCAGAGATGCCACAGACACACCAAAGAAGCAAATGCAGAGGACATCTTTGCTGCTCTGAAAAAAAATACCTAGCTGCATGGCTGAACAGGATAAGAATCATGGGTTAGTTTAAGAGCAAAAGCTAACAAGTTGTATGCCTGGGCCCCAGATCAATCAGTATACAAATAATTAGTATAAGCAACTGTGTGTTTCAGTGGGACTGTGGGTCTGCAGGTCTGGGCAACAAGGGTGTGCTGGAAAGTCTGGGCCAGAAACATAATACAACAACCTACAGGATATATATTACTAATTTATTTTTCAGAGAAGGAGTTGGAGGCTCAGGCTAAACTCTTATAGTTGGAAACGGAGTTGCTTCTGGTACCCACATTTGCTAGAAAAGAGAGGAAAATTTGAGAGCTCTGAGTATGCAGCCTGGAGTCAATCTGTGAAGAATTCAATGAGGCAGATTTTGGTCTTTAACAAAAAAGAAAATGAAAAGTTAAAAAGCAGTAAGAAAAACTGGGGTGTTAGTAACAATGAGAACAGGCTTCAAGATAGCACAAAGTAAATCTTTAGTCTTCGACTGCTGGTGAAGAATTCTAGAATAATTCACCAGAAAGAGAGTGCTGGCTTGTCTCTGGTTTCTCTATGAGCATTAGAAGTTTCTAAAGCTGGCATTGCACTTACTCATCAGAGCTGTTCACATGTGAAGATCCCTGCTTCTGAACTACCATGCTGCTGGTGGATTTCTTCATCGTGAAGCCTCAACTTCACAACACAAAAACAGAAGTTGTCACTGACTAGCAGCACTGCAAATGGATCCTTCACCTGGAATCTACCACCTCATTTCCTTCACTACACTCCTAGAGAGTCTCTAGTCATGAACTCACAAATATCCAGCTGTCTCGCCTCCTGAGTACCAGGATGAAAGATGCCTGCCTGAGGGTATGTCAAAGGGACAGAGGCAGGAGTACAAGATCAGCTATGTTACCACTATTCTCCTAATTTTCACTTTAAACTGTGAGTTCCATGGGGGACATAGCTGCTGGAACTATGCCTGACCTGTAAGAGGCCTCAGAAGCTCTTTTAAGAAATTCAAGCGTTGTGGATATTTACCATTTACTGATAATTATATGGAGCCCCTAACAGTGTGAAGCAAGGTTCTCCTTGCTTTCATTTGTCAAAAAGTGGAATCACTTGATGTCTAAGAACAGCCATTGGATTTCTCCCTGTTCCTATTAGGCCACAGTCTTGTGACCTAGAGCTGAACCTTTTGGTAAGCAGTAATGTGTCAGGGAAGATAATTCTGAAGCAGTTTTTGAGACCTGCTTCTATCTGTTTAAGGATTTTCTGCCTAGAATGTTTACCAACCCCCTCCTGGATAAATGTGTGAATGTGAGGCTTACCCTCACTTAGACAGCTCTTCAGAAAGATGTTATTAATGCTTGTAAATACAATGTGGTGGTCCTACAACATAGCTATTTCTGGTTCAAAGTGTAGAATACTATGTTGCTTGGATTTGCATTCAGTGCCCCAGAGGAAAGCTTATGTAAATGTCCAAGAGATCATAAAGCCAAGCTAAGCAGTAGGAAGCACAGCAAAGCCAAAACATGGGTTCTTTAGTTCAGAGACTTTCATCTTGTCCCTAGGCCACACAGAATTTTCAGCTGCATCATAATATTCCTGCTATTTGTTTACTTCTGGTTGAGGGTGAGCACTACATCAGGTACTGCAAACAAAACCTCTCATTTGGCCTGAGTGAAGTTTGAATACTAGTTTTAGCAAATCACTGGAAAAAAAATGGTCGTGTTGTATATGTGTTATATGTGTGTTTGTATATAATCTATACTTAATATGTGTCCATGTGCTGTGTGTATTTGAAAGTGTGTGAATTCTCATCTCTGTAGCGATTAAAATAGAAGATGTCTCAGACTATGACAGTGGAAAGCACACTATCATATAAAATGATAGGGCCATTGTCTCATGACAGAGACAGAAACCCCATACCTCCAGATTCTCAGTGTTTGCTCTGTAAGAAACGTATATTCCTAAGCAAATCAACTCATATTCTCCCAGAACTAAGATGAAAGGACTTTAGTAAAATCAGAAATTTTCTGGAACTCCAGGTAAAATGTCAAGCTACCAGAAGAGCAGAGTTCAGCTTAACTGAGACAAAAAAAACTGACCTCCCCAGTTATAACTAGACCAGGTGTCTCCTTTCCAGTTCTGGTTTCTATACCTTTAAAATAATAGATATAAGAATCAGGCCTTTGTGTCAAAATAATAAAGGGAACTATAAAGTACAGTATGTGACTAAAGATGTGAAGTTTGAGTATTTGATAGATATTATTCTCTCTACTTTGTTATCTCTCTCCGACCAGTAAAGCACCCTCTAATGATTGATGAAGCTCCTATTTGTTTCTGTACTTATGGAGTTGCAAGACTGACTATACAGAGGTCACAAGTTTCACCCCACAGCCAACCCAGAAGCTACATTGAAATAAAAGGGAACATGAGTTTTCAGTTACAACCACCAACACCAATGCCCAAGTCAACTCTGAAGCCCTGGTTGACACATAAGGGAGGCTTTGCATGAGTTAGCAATAGGTACTCATTTTTGCAGTAATTTGTCCAGCTATCTGTTACTATGGGTTTTCCTGATAAACAAAACAAGGTAAACAGATCTACAGGTATATGGATGGATGGATGGGTAAGTGGGTATACAGATGGACAGTTGGATGTATATGCAGAGAATCTACAAGCATAGAATGTAATCACAGAGGTTGAGAAGACCCAAGAGCTGAACCTGGTTACCAGAGAGTCAATATTATCAACTTATGTGTCTCTGAATGTCTGGGAACCAGGTGAACAATAGTATGAGTTACAGTCTGAGTCCAAATGTGACATCAAAAAGTCTGCCCCCAGCTTGAAGACAGGCAGAGAATTCTCCCTCATTCTACTTTTTTTTTTTTGGCTAGGACCTCAATGGATTTAGATTAGCCTGACTTGCCCTGGGAGGTACAATTGTTTTACTCAGCCTTCTTTGCAGATACTAACCTTTTTCAGAAATATCTTAAAGACTTGTCGAGAAGAATTTAGTCAAACATTCATAAATAAAATGGCCCAGTCAGGTTAGCAAAAAAAAAAAAAAAAAAAAAAAATTAACCACCATACATCAGTGTATGGTGGGCCATAAGCTTACTCCAAACTCCATCTTCTCACAAGCTGAGTACCCTATTAGAAACCTTAGCCTACTAAATCCTGAAGTAGCTATTCCTTTAACCCACTTTACAGTACTGCCAATCTTTTTTAGAAATGGTACTTAAAAGTCTTGCCTTCCTTCATAGACCTTCACTCCTTCTACCCACCCTCATTCCTATTGTTTCTGAACTGATAATTTCTTCAGGTGAAATTTAATACCAAAAGAAGGGCAGACCACTTTATAAGCTGATGGACTGAAGTATCATTTTATTGTCTTATTCTTGTTGTTTGTTTGTTTTTAACATAAAGTCTTCCCAGAAAAGTATCTGAGTTAAATGAAAGTGTTCAATGCTGAACCTTTCATTACAGTGAAAAAACACACACACACTTCCTCAACTGAAAAAAATCTATGAAAAACATTCACCTGAGCTGGAAATAAGAGAGCAGAGAAAAAAACCAAAATCAAAATAATCAGGAAAGAAAAAATGAGAGTTCACAAGGCCAGAAATGATATAAACAAGTAGGACAATAAACAGAAACAAAAACTGAGAAAGCATTCTGTGAACTCTGAGTCCCAGAAATGACACTAATACAAGGGTACAACAGAAGGAATGAGCCACTGTTTCCCAGCAACAGACAGGGTGCTGTCAGTTCAACACAGGTGACACCAGCAGTGGAGCATCCCAAGCCTAAGAACATGGTGCAGCTGGCATCAGAAGAAGACAAGCAGTCGATGTGATTTTGTCTCTTCTACAAATGGAGAAGGGGCAGGGGTGCATATGAAGTCTCTGTGTGATTTTCCATGTACAATTTAACCAAACAAAGGGAGGGAGTAGATAAGCAGCACCATGAGGATGACTAGAGAAATGACTCAGATGTTAGCCAAGAAATAGCACTGCAGCCAGGGAAAGCTCTTGCTATGGCAACAGGCTTAAAATCTAAATGAGACTCTGCAGTGGAAATGCAATTGTTTTTATTCCAAAAAAGATAAACAGATCAACCTAACAGAGGAAGTGGAGGGAGAATAATTCAGAGAGGGGAGAGGAGTTATGAATAATACTAAGGATGTTTGAAAAAGCCACAGGGAAACATATATTCTACAAGATTACTTAAAATACACATACAGGGAGGGGGAGGCTGAAGACTGACTGGGAGGGATTGGAAGGAGGGCAGGGAAGGGGAGCAGGGGGATACATGGATAAAAAAGACATTTTTATGAAAAAAATAATGAACATACAAAAAAAGCAAAACACACACACACACACAAAACAATGTTTTAACAACACATCAGTGATTGTCACCACCTAAATAGAGACTTCATGTGCATCAGGAGACTGATGACATTGGAGCCTGTGGAGATTGCTAATTTTCTCCTAGTGACCATAGGCATGAAATCTTTGTTACAACTCATCAAGTTATCTCCTAAAAATGTTTCATTGGTTGTATGAAAATATGTAAATTATACTTCAAAAAAGTTTATTTAAATGCTTTCAAAGAATATATGACAGAAATCCCAATACCAATAATTGATATTTTCCTTTGAGTTGTTAGTCAGAATGTCCAAGAGACCAACAATATAGACTATTGTTCTTGGTTGCCTGCCAGAACTTAAAGGGAGGAAGGACCCTGTTGCTAAAGACACCACACACGGCCAACACAGAATTGGAAAATCAAACTGATTCTGGCCTGGAAGCCTGCTTTCTGAGCACCATCTCTCCTAGTATGGAAAGGTTTATGCAAGCTGCCTAGAAAGAAGTTATCAGCAGTCATATCAAGTTTTCAACTGAACACAGCAATGACCAGCAAGAAACCCTAAAGGAGCAATGCTGGCACTGGTATATTGACATTAGCGAACAACTGTCTAATTGTACGTAAGGTAAAGTTAGTAGGAATGATCTCATGACTGTACTGTAAAATTCACTCAGAATCCATGGTTGGAAAAGACATAAACCTTGGAAGAAAACCTACTACAGATGATCCATGGACTCAATTTGACTAGAAAAAGTCACAGGATAACAGAATGGATACAAAAATGGGATGCATACAAAGAAACATACCTCAATCTCAAAGACAGACATCACCTCAGAATAAAGGGTTGGAAAAAGATTTACCAACCTAAGAAACAAGCTGATGTAGGTATCCTAATATTTAATAAAGTAGACTTTAAACTAAAATCAGTCAAAAGAGATGGAGAATAACATTTCATATTTATATTCATCACAGAAAAAGTCCATTAAGATGAAGTCTCAATTCTGAACATTTATGCCCCAAATGCTAGGGTACCTACATTTGTACAAGAAATGTCACTGAAGCTTAAATCACATATCCAACACCACACACTAATAGTGGAAGACTTCACCACCCCACTCTCACCACTAGATAAGTCTACCAGACAGAAACTTAACAGAGAAACAGGGGAGCTAATGGATATAATGACTCAGATGGATATAACAAAGATCTATAAAACATTTCTCATCTCAGTACCTCATGGAGCCCTCTCCAAAACTGATCACATACGTAGTAACAAAACAATCTCAACAGATTCAAAAAAAAAAAAATTGGATTAACACCTTTACCTTACTGAAACCACCATGGCTTAAAGTTAGAATTTAACAACACGAATTGCAGAAAGCCTTCAAACTCATGGAAACTAAACAATAATCATTTGAATCATCACTGAGTCAATGAAGAGAAAGAGAGAGAAACAATGAAAGACACAAAGAAATTGAAGACTTTCTAGAACTCAATGAAAATGAAGGCACAACATATGGGACACCACTAAAGCAGTGCTAAGAGGAAAGTTCATAGCACATAAAGAAAGTGGAGAAATCTCACACTAGTGACTTAACAGCAAATCTGAAGGCACAAGAACAAAAAGAAGCAAACTCCCCCAAAAGTAATAGACATTAGTAAATAATCAAATTTAGAACTGAAATTTAAAAAATAGAGATAAAAAGAACAGTTCAAAGAATCAATAAAAGAGTTGTTTCTTTAGAATAATAAATATGATAAACCCTTATCCAAATTAACCAAAATCAGAGGGAGAATATGCAAATTAATAAACTCAGAAATGAAAAGAGAGTCATAACAGACGCTGAGGAAATCTAGAGAATCATTAGCACATACTTTGAAAAGTTGTATCCCCCCAAAATTGGAAAATCTAAAAGAAATGGACAATTTTCTGGAGAGCTACCATATACCAAAATTAAATCCAGATCAAATAAACAATTTAAATAGACCTATATCCCACCAAGGAAATAGAAACAGTCATCAATAATCTCTCAACCAAAAAAGCCAAGGACTTGATACAGAATGTTTTTGTGTATGCTATGAATACCACTAGATAATAAAGGAACTGTTTGGGCCTATGGCACAGACACTTAGAATCAGACAGGAAATCCAAACATAGATACAAGGGAGAGTGGAGTCAAAGAGATACAATCCAGCTGCCCAAGAAGCAATATTTAATGGAGTACAGGTAAGCCACAAGCCACGTGGCAAGACAGATGAACAGAAATGGGAAGATTTAAGATGCAATGGCTAGCTAGCAATAGGCCTGAGCTGAAGGCTAAACAGTTTGTAACTAATATAAGTGTCAGAATCATTATTTGGGGCTAAACAGCAGTGGGGATGTGATCCAAACCTTGGGTTAGGCTAGGCCAAGGGCATAAAAGATTCATTTGGACTGTAGAACTAGACCAAACCAGAAATTTCATACTACAAGGGCTAGTTTCAGTGCAGAATTCTACCAGAATTTTAAGGACGAATTAATACGGATATTCCTCAAATGGTTCCACACAGTAGAAACCAAAGAAAGATTGCCAAACTCTTTTTATGGGGCAACAGTCACCAAGATACCCAAACCACCCAGAGCCACAGCTAGTAAAGGGAATTACAGGTCAATTTGCTTGAACATTAATGCAAGAATGCCCAATAAAATACTGACAAACAAAATCCAAGAACACATTTAAAAAAAAAAAATGCATCCACTGTGATCAAGTAAGCTTCATCCCAGAGTTGGAGGTATCATTCAATAAACACTGAAATAAAAAAAAAAAAACCACAACTAGATGCTGAAAAACCTTAACAAAATCCGACATCCCTTCATGATAAAGGTCTTAGGGATACAAGGAACATACCTAAGTATACTAAAGGCAATATACAGAAAATCAATAGCCAGTATCAACCTAAATGGAAAGGAATTCAAAGCAATTCCACTAAAAGCGGGAACAAGACAAGGCTCTCCATATCTATTCAGTATAGTACTTGAAGTTCTGGCTAGAAAAATAAGTAAACATAAGGAGTTCAAGGAGATACAATTGGAAAGGAAGAAGTCAAACTTTTGCTATTTTCAGATGATATGATAACATACCAAGGAACTCCTACAGCTGATTAACACCTTCAGTAATGTGGCAGGACACACATATATCTGAGCCCTCCTATTTATAAATGACAAACAGGCAGAGAAAGAAATCACAGAAAATCACCCTTTATGATAGCCACAAATAACAAAATATCTAGGGTAACTTTAATAAAGAAGTGAAAGATCTGTATGGCAAGAACTTTAGGACTTTGAAGAAAAAATTTGAAAAAGATATCAGCAAATGGAAAGAATCCCCCATGCTCTTGGATAGGTAGGATCAACATAATAAAAATGGCAAATTTTCAAAAAGCAACCTACAGATTCAATGCAATCCCCATCAAAATCCCAACCTCAAGTAGACAATATTCAATTTCATTTGGAAAAATAAAAGCCTAGAAGAGCCAAACAACCCTATATAATGAAAGAAGTTCTGGAAGCATCACCATCCCTGACTTCAAGCTCTAATATAAAGCTACAGTAATAAAAACATGTTGGTATTGGCATAAAAACCAACATGTTAACCAATGAAATTGAATTAAAGAATTAAGTACCTATTATAAATACCTTATTTTTGACAAAGAAGCCAATACTGTTCAGTGGAAATAGGAAAGCATCTTCAATAAATGGTGCTGGCATAAATGGATGTCAACATACAGAAGAATGCAATAGATCTATATTTATCACCCTACATAAAACTCAAGTCCAAATGGATCAAAGATCTAAAAATAAATACAGTTTCACTGAATATGAACAAAGAAGTGAGAAGTAACCTTGAAAGCATTGGCACAGGAAACCACTTCCTAAGTAAAATTTAAAATACCAAAATCACTGACAATCAGCAAAACAATTAATAAAATGGGACCTCCTGAAACTGAGAAACATTTTAAAGGTAAAGAACACAGTAATAAGACAGAATCACAGCAAACAGAATGGGAAAAGATCTTCACCAATCTAACATCTGACAGAGGACTGATCTCCAAAATATATAAAGAACTCAAGAAACTAAACATTACAAAAACCAAGTAACCCAATGTTTTAAAAATGGGGTATAGAACTACACAGAAGAAGGTCAAATGGCAGAATGACACTTAAGGAATTGTTTAAAATCCTTAGTCATCAGAGAAATGAAAATCAAAATGACTCTGCGATACCATTTTATACCTATCAGAATTGCTAAATCAAAAACACTGATGACAGTTTGTGCTGAAAATGTGGAGTAAGGGAACACTCCTCCACTCTTATTGTAAACTTTGTAAACTTTTACAGCTACTCTAGAAATCATTGTGGCAGTATCTCAGAAAATTGAAAATCAGTGTACTTCAGGACACAGAAATACCACTCTTGTGCATATACCCAAAAGATGCTACCACACTTGCTCAACTATGCTCATAGGAGCACTTTTGGAATAGCCAGAACCTGGAAACAACTTAGATGCCCCTCAACCAAATAATAGAGTACTATTCAATGGGAGGAAAACCCAATGATGAAATTGGTGAAATTTGTAGGCAAATGAACGAAACTAATAAAAATCATCCTGAGTGAGGTAACCCAGACACATAAAGACAAACACTGTATGTACTCACTTATAAGTGGGTAGTCAACACAAAGCAAAAGATGAACAGGCTAGATTCCACAACCCCAAAGAAGTTAGGTAGAGGGGAGGACAACCTTAAAAGGGATACACATGAATTGCCTCACGAATGGAAACTGATTAATATCTCCTGGGTAAATTGGGAGAGTGTATAGAGGAGAGAGGATATGAAGTGGGAATGTGAGAGTTGAAATAACCAATTAGAGGACAGAGAAAGAGATATGTTGACAGAATGAGCCATCATGGGTTAAGGGGAAAACCTGGTGCTAGGGAAATTCACAGGAATCCGCAAAAAGGTCCCAGCTAAGACTCTGAGTAATGCTGAAGAGGGTGCCTGAGCTAGCCTTCCCCTCTAGTCATATTGATGACTACTCTAATTGTCATTATAGAACCTACATCCAATGATTGATGGAAGCAGATGCAGACACCCACAGACAAGGACTTGGCCAAACTCAAGGAGTTCTGTTGAAGAGAGGTAGAAGCAACTAGAAGAGTGGAAGGGGGCAGGGAGATCAAAGCACAATGGAGGAAACCATAGTGGAAGCTGACCCTAGCTAATGGGAGCTCACGGACTCTGGACTGACAGCTAGAGAGCTTGCATGGGACCAAATTAGGCCCTCTGAATGAGGGTGGCAGATACATAGGTTGAGTTTTTAGTGGGCCCCTGGCTATGGAACCAGAAATTATCCCAGTTACATGAACTGGCTTTTAAGAGCCCTCCCAATAATGGGATGCCTTGCTTAGCCTTCATACAAGGAGGAATGGATGAGCCCAGATTCAACTTGGTAAGACAACTCAACTTTTTATGGAGAGGAGTGGGAGGAAAGTAGGAGTAGAGTAGAAGAAGGGGAGAGAGAAGAACAGTGGAGGGTATGTAAAAGGCAAAAAAAGAGAACCCTTCTTAAATAAAAAAGGAAGAAAAAGAGGAAATTTCCTCTTTATGGAAAGATAATGGATATTGGCAAAGATCCTGAAGGAGTCAAGAGACTTTGGACATCAAGATGTCAAGAAGAAGGGAAAGCTATCCAGAAAAAATAGCCAAGCCTCCACTCCAAAAAAACCTTATCTGCCCTAATGGTACCAATATTCTCTATGGGGTAAAATCTTACTACTTAAACATCAATATATTTTTACTTTAAAGATAAATTGTAGTCCTCACGTGATCTCTGAGGTCTCTAGAAAGGAGATGAGGCCCCTCAAAAACTGATTCTACCTGGTTCATAATGATGCCATTGAGCTAATAAACATCATTAAAAGATTGGCATCTGACTGCAAACTGTTCAGGGCAGTTCCAGGATGCTAGCTGAGATGATCTATAATCGTACATTTCTAACCAGAACTTCAGGTAAACTTTACCCATTACTCTGAGACTGGCTACAAATGTTATAGCTAATCTTAATGAGACTTAACCATTGTTTTAGCTTCCTTCTTACAGGATCCCACAGAGATACCATCACCTGTAGAAAGCAGGAAGAAATTCTAAGAAAATGACACCTCCTCTCCCAATATGTCTGGTTTTCTCAAGGTTATGGATAATTGTCATCCATAACAGGTTGGTTGTAAGCTTTAATCATGTTGGGGGTGGAACAATAAAATTTAGACTCAGGAGTCTCTTTTGGAAGAAAAAAAGGAACTGTATAGGGTAGGATAGTAAGGTAGATTATTGTATCTACTTATAAATTATTTTAAAAACTATCAGCTTTATAGAATTTGTATTGATGTGGATTATTAATATATTAATACAAATGTACATTTATATTTATATTTCTGTTTAAGAAAATTTATAAACTGATACAAATTCAAAACTCAATTTGTCATACTTTACATACATTTCTACTCTCATTTAAAATATTTTTTATATTGAAACAATTATAAGATTATATTTGTTATACTGTATGTATGTTTTACTTACGTTTAGGATATTTTGTATATTGATAGATTAAGGATAGTATTCTCATATTACATTATATATTTCTACCTCTGATTAGATATTTTTGTATTGTCATAAATTTGAGGTATTGTTCTTATACTATACATCTGTTTACAGATTATTTTTATACTGTAAAGCCTTAGTCTTTAAGCTATATAGGTTGATAAGAATTACAGGCTAACAGTCATTCAAACTTGTCATACACATAGTCATATAAGATAGGTTTCCCAAATACACAGAAATATATGTTACATGGATGGGTAATCTTCAAACAGTTCACAGACCCAGAGCATTTAAATGTTTTAATAACTTAGAATTCTGTATATGTGAGACAGGATTGTTCCTGGCAGCATCTGACTACTCCCAAAAGAATGATGGGCATTGAAGACATTCAGTATGGAGTCTGTCTTCTTCTGAATAGATGGCCTTTTGGGCAAATCCTTGCCTCGACTGCTGACAGTAGGTACAATACACTGCCCATTCCGGACGAACAGGACACAAGGAAAAGCAACTGCTGAGCCTTGCCAAGACAGCATAGGGCTATCTTTTAAATTCTCCTGTTTCTGAAAATGGTCTGTCAGATATTATAGGCCTGTATCCAAAACTGTGTATCCCAACTTTGTGAAGAAAAATTAAGTGACTGTCTAGGCAGCCAGTTGTCTCTGTCATTTCTTGCATTTTTTGAAAGTTGCTTCCTTACACTTCCTGCTTCCTCGGGTAATATTTTTCTTCTCAGGTTGATGGAGTTGAAGACTAGATAGTTAGAGTTACAATCCTCTCATATTTTAGGTAAGAACTTTTCAGGTATGAGATTTAGATTCTTCATGATAGGACATCTATTAGAGTAAACTCTGTAATTGCCCACTTACCTTTGTTCTGAACATTTAGTGTGTGTTTCTTGCTTGATGTTGTTCTTAATGATTGTGGTTACATTTTGTTTATGTTATTACCTTTTGTTCTAGACAATATGTGATAATTGATCTTATTGTATATGACTTTGAATTAGGTCTAGAATCTTCTTATTTAGACCAAAAAGGAAGTTTTGTGGAATTCACTTTGCCAATGACCTTAAGGTATTTGACCTGATATGTATAGTGGGATTATGTCACTGTAAATAATTGTCCCACATACGGGTTTAATAAAAGCACTGATTGGCTTAAGGCAGACAGAAAGTGTGAGTAGAGCTACCAAACTAACAAAACTCTGGGAACAGGAAAAACAGCAGAGAAGCCATTGACACACCACAATGAGATGCCAGCAGATACAGAGGAAAGAATTTGAAATGCTGCTCTGAGGAAAGGTTCCAAGCCTCATGGCTAAACAAGATAAGTGACATGGACTACTTTAAGAGTAAAGAGTTAGCAAGTTGTATGGCTGGGACTTAGGTCAATCTGCATAAAATTAATGTCAAGTGTCTGTGTGTTTCTGTGGGACTGCAGAACTGTGGGTCTGGGCCACAGGGCCAGGCTGTAAAGTTTAGGCCAGAAACTTCATAAAACAGATATGCATGTTTTTCTGAATATGTAACTGCTTAAAGCTGAGGAGGTGGTTCTCTGTCTGTCTATCTATCTATCTATCTATCTATCTATCTATCTATCTATCTATCTATCTATCTATCTATCATCTCTTTCTCCCTCTCAGGTGGTCAAAAACCAGATGATTGGTTCCCTTAACTGCTGGGAAGAATGGAGAACACAAATGGCTGTTTACTTTGTTTTATATCAATGAGTGTATTATCCCCATTTTATATCTTAATAAATCTTTGATAGCCTTTAACATACTCTTGTGGATTCATGTTACTGGATATGACAGTGAAGCTGTCAGCTACGATCTCTCAATAATATGTGCTAGTACATGACCTTCACAAAAACAGTCAAAATGCCAACATAGTTGGGGGAAAATTCATAAGGCCCCACCTCTAGATGAAGATCTACAAGCAGTTAATGGCTGCTGGTGGAGAGATAATCAGTGTTCCTCAGGGTTAAGCTCCTTGATAGGTCATCCAAGCCTAAGTAGACAGTCTTAAACATATATACATATGAGCAGCACTACTTGGACTTTGTAAGATATATACTTACATAATATTATATATAATGAATAATATATTATAATGAATAATAATACATATAATGCACATCTCAGGAAGAGTTTCTCATGATCTTGAACCTCTCTTAGTGCCTATTAGGAGAGGAGAGGAGAGGAGAGGAGAGGAGAGGAGAGGAGAGGAGAGGAGAGGAGAGGGGAGGGGAGGGGAGGGGAGGGGAGGGGAGCGGAGCGGAGGGGAGGAGAGGAGAGGAGAGGGGAGAGGAGTAGTTTCAATACACACAGGTGCAAGATAAAAGGCTGCCTGGCATTCTATGTGTTGAATCTGTGCAATATGGAATGGGAAAACTCCTTGCTAGAAAAAGTGGTAGTCCGAGAATGGCACACTGGTAGAAATGCCTAGACTGGAAGTAGCATTTGTCATAACTCATATATTCCATTGGCATAACCAATTCAGCTTTATCTAGTTGAAGAGAACTGAGATGTATGGCACTGCAAAAAGCAAGAAGAGCTACTCATGGATGAATCTTAGACCATTACTTACTACAAGTTGTTTCCTTGGAAGCTGTTTACCACATGGGCAATTAAAATCCCTGTTGCAGTATTTTGTTGCTCTGAGGTTGATATTAGATTGATACTTCTCTTTTCATCCATTTATCTATTCAGTATTTCTAAGAGACAGAATTCCATCACATGGCCCAGGCTGGCCCCACATGATTGATTATTCTTTAGCCTCCTGAGAATCTGAGACTTGAGGCATGTGCCACTGTACCTGGCTAACATGTTTTTTGAGTGTTACAATGTGTTTTCTTGGTCCCGGGCAGCCAGAGGCCCAGACCCACAGACCTGCAGCCCCAGACCTCTTAGCCGCCCGCTGCTGATCAGGCCCCCAAAATGACTCAGACACTTATATTAACTTCATGCTGTTTGGCCTATGGCTCAGGCACATTGCTAGCTTGCTCTTACATCTTAACTCAACCCATTTCTATTAACCTTTTTTGCCACGTGACCCGTGGCTTACCTGTGTTCCTTACATGTTATTCCTTTGGGCTTCTGGCTCAGTCTCTGTGCTAAAACCCTTTTTAAACTTTCTCAGGCTTTAAGTGGATATTTGGCCCCATGTTGGGCGCCATCTGTTACAATGTGGTTTGTTTTGTCCCGGGCAGCTGGAGGTCCAGACCCACAGACCTGCTGCCCCAGACCACTTAGCCGCCCACTGCTGATCAGGCCCCCAAAATGACTCAGACACTTATATTAACTTCATGCTGTTTGGCTTATGGCTCAGGCACACTGCTAGATTGCTCTTACATCTTAATCATCCTCTGCTACCAAGGAACAACATGTAAGGAACACAGGTAAGCCACGGGTACGTGGCAAAAAAGATTAATAAAAATGGGTTGAGTTAAGATAGTCTTCAGAGAGGAAATAGAGAAGGTAGAGAAATAGAGTACTAAAAATATAACAAGCCACATAAAGATGGAAAATAGACACAAAATCTGGATTTTGGTTGTTATTGTGTTTTCTTTTAATTTTTAACTGTTAATGAGCTAACTGCAGAAAGACAATGGATTGCAAATGCAAAGGCTACTAAGTTAAACAAGACTATATATTTTAAAGGTATTTTGACTTTGAAATTTGTGTCTAAGGATTTACTGCTTTGGAAGAGTTCTGCTTTTGTTTCCACAGAAGATGAGAACCTGTGGATTGTTTCCAGGTAAATATAGTTTCATCAACCAAGATCCCTGAAAAAAATCTCTGATTGTTAGAGATGGAAATATCAGCTTCAGGGCTTCAGATTATGATCCAGTCTCAAGAACTCATGAGATTTTTCAATGCCCCATACTCAGCAGGAAGTAGTAATGGAAAACTATGCCCCAGTTCCCAAAATATTGCTTATAAATTTTTTCATTATAACTAGTTATTGGTAACAGTTAATCTCTTTCTAAGAAGAAAAAGGCGATATAGTATATGAGTGATTTTTTAAAAATTAGATTATTAAATTTACTTATATCAGGAAATCATCTATTAATCTTGAAATGTTTTACATTGGTATGGATTTTGATTTATTGATACAAACTTAAGGTCACTTCTCTTATGATGTATGTATTTTTATACTCTTGTTTAAGATATGATGTTTGTGTAACTGATTTAAAAATATAATGTATAATTAAGAAATGCATGTTAGATTTTTAGGTATACAAAGATATAATTCAATTAGATAGGCAATCTTCAAACACTTCTAAGACCTACAGAATATGGCATTTAAAATATTTTAAGAATTTAGACTTTTCTGGACAGTGAGACAGGTCTGCTCCTGGCAGCACTAATTTACTTCAAGAGAAAAATGGGCATTGAAGAACCTCCATATGGAGTCTATTTGTGGCAATGGTTAGCCACTGGACAAGAACCTGTTCTTATATTGACTGCTTGACAGTATGCTGTTTAAACTGAACATACAGGTTCCATAGGAAAGTGACCTCTGAACTTTGGCAGAATAAGCTAAGATGGTCATTCAGGTTCCTGCTTTACAGAGAAAACTGTCAAGACATTCTTCAGGACTCAAGGAGAAGCAAATGATGAACTGTGCCAGAATGGGCAGATCAGATTTCCTGCTTACTGAAATGAAAAGAGACTCTGGGCCTCTAGGCTGAAGATGGATGCCCCAACTTTATATAGGAACTTTGGGTGACTGTCCAGGCAGATAGGTGTCATCTCTGTCCTTTCTAGATTTTGGAAGTTGCTTACACTTCTGGTTACTTGGGTAAATATATCCTTTTGTGGTATTTGATGTAGTTGAAGATTAGATAGTTATAGGTTTAGTTTTCTTTAGTCATTTGAAAGGTATATTGGATATAAAACTTTAGATTCATAAAGATAAGGTAGATGATAGGAGTATTTTCTTTAATTTTGCTAAATCCAAATAGACTAGATTTTATAACTGTAATTCTTGCTTTATGGCTATTTTGTTATATGTAATTTTGCTATGTTAAAATTGAAACATTCCTTTTTGATTGGACAGAAAGAGGGAAGTGATGTGGGAATGCCTTTCTGTATGCTGTGATTATCAATCTTTAAATGAAGGAGCTGTTCTGCGCCATGACAGGCACCATAAAAGAAGTAGGAGAAGAAATCAGAGCATAGGTAGGAGAAACAAGGCAGAGTCAAGCAGATCGAGCAAGCCGCCCAAGGAGCAACATGTAAGGAACACAGGTGAACCATGGGCCACATGGTGGAAAGATGAATAGAAATGGGTTGAGTTAAGATGTAAGAGTTAGCTAGCAATGTGTCTGAGCCATAGGCTAAACAGCATAAAGTTAATATAATCATCTGAGTCATTTTCTGGGATCCTGAGCAGGAGTGGCAGGTGGCTAAGGGGTCTGGCGCTACAGGGTCTGGGCCTCTAGCTGCCCAAGACCAAAAAAACCCCATTACAACATCTAACAGAAGAGAAAGTAGGAAATAGCCGTAAAGCCAATGGCAAAGAAGACAATTTTTGAACAAAACACCAGTAGTGCAAGCACTAAGACCAACAACTAATAAGTGGGACTAATAAAACTAAGAAGCTTCTGTAGGTCAAATGATACCATCAATAAAACAAAAAGACAGCCTATAGAAATAGGAAAAGTTTTCCACAAACTCCACATCCAATAGAAGCTTAATATCCAAAATATATAAAGAACTCAAAAAAATTGACATTGAAAACCAAATAATCCAAGTTTAAAAAAAATAGTGGTAAAAATCTGAGCAGTGGATTCTCAATAGGGGAATTGCAAATGACTGAGAAACAGTTCAAAATGTTTAACATCTTTAGTTATCATGGAAAGGCAAATGAATACTATTTCGAGATTTCATCTTACACCTGTCAGAATTGCTATAGATGACTCATGCTGGAGAGGATGTGAAGCAAAGAAGACATCCCTCCACTGTTGCTGGGAATATAGACATGCACAGACACTATGGAGATCAGAATGACATCCTTTGGAAAACTAGGGATTGATCTACCACAAGACTCAGCTATGCCACTCTTGGGCATATGAACAAAGGTGCTCCATTCTATCACTAGAACACTTTTCAACTATATTCGTTGTGATTTTATTCATAATAGGCAGAAACTTGAAACTACCTAGTTATCAACTGAAGAATTGATAAAGTTTTGTATGTTTAAACAATGGAGTATTGTCCAATGGTTAAAAAAAAACACATCATGAAATTTGCAGAAAATAAATAAAATTAGAAAACTTACTTTGAGTAAGGTAACCCAAGCTCAAGCTCAGAAAGACAAATATGCTATGTATCCACTTATAAGTAGATATTAGCTGTTACATAAGCTATAAACAAGCTACATTCCACAGACTCAAGGAGGTTAAGGAAAGAATAAGACTCTAGGGTGTGGAGAGAAGGGAGAAAGAGAGATAGAGAGAGGGTGGAGGGTGAGAGGGAGAGAGAGAGAGAATGCATGGATCTCCTTGGGAAGGGGAAATAGAATAAATTTTGCATGTGGACTGGGGCATGGTGGGACACAGGAGAAGGACCAGGTTGTAAGGTGGAGTGGGCATAAAGGAAGAGAATACAGGAGGAGGTATCCAGTACTGGGGGCTTTGTGTGGGTTGTTCTATAAACCTAATGCAGTGAAAACTTCTGGGACATTTGAGGATGATGCTAGTGAGAACTTCTGGTAATGACAGATACAGAGTTTGAATTGGCCACTTTGGCAGCCAGGCAAGGCTTCCAAATGGAGGGCCTGGGACATATTCAGTTGAGTTGTTGACTTATAGGGTCCTGTGAGAATTCCTGAATAATCCAGAAAACTGACAATGGGGTCCCATTGCTGAGAACAACATCCAATAGCTTATTGAATGTAGAGAGCTCCAGCTGGTGCCTGTGTAGAGACTTCACTCCTATGTTCTAATTTTTTGGTAGAAAGGGTACTCTGCAAGATACAAAAATAAAAAATGACTGGACACCAACCCAGGTACAAAACCTTCAACCTACAAGATTTGTTGAAGCAATGATGGTGCAGAACTTGTGGGAGTGGCCAGCCCATGTTTTGTTTAACTTGAAGGCTAGGCCATGAGAAGGAGTCTATGCTTGCCACTGCTTAGATTCTCAAGAATTGGAGACTGGATAGCCCAGAGACCTAGGGTATAATCAAACACTAATAAATAAATAAATAAATAAATAAATAAATAAATAAATAAATAAACAAACAAACAAATAAATAAATAAATAAATAAATAAATGAATGAATGAATGAATAAACAAACAAACAAACAAATAAATAAATATTAAATAAATGATTCCTAATGATATTCTACTATAATCACAATCATAAACTTGTGCCTGAATAAGATATAAAGGGGTCATGTATCTGAAAGAAAGAGAAAGTGGGCTCAGGGAACTGGGTAGTATAGAGGGAGGGGAAACTATGGTAGGAATGCATTGTATGAGAAAAAAATTGATTTTCAACAAAAATTTTAGAAAAAGAAAATTGAAAATAACTGTTCAAGAAGGGGAACTTAATATATTTTGATATATGATAGAATTTTATGTGTATAATAATAAAGTGGTTTTGTTATATTTTAACCAACTATTCATTCTAAAATATGCTATATAATTCCAACTTTGCAAACAAGAGGTAAGAACATTAAAAGTATATTAATTCAGTTAATGTATTGATCCAGATAAAAGTTATGAGCATTATAGTCTATAGCTAGTCTACTAGTGACTATTCCATATCCTAATTATATCTATTAAACTGTAATTTGGCTCAAAGGAGTGCAAAGATTATATCCATGCTATCATCTCAAAATGGTATGCTTCTCTATTAACAGAAGACATGAGTCTTCTTAAACTTCACTTTCAAACATTCTTCAATCTTACTTTATAGTGTCATCTTGAGACCCACTTTACTATGTCATCATTAAGCCATGTTTTAAAATTAAAGGGAAATAATTATGCCATAAGAATGTAGATAAACAAATGGTCCTCATAATTTTCTAGATCTTAACTAACAGTGAATTAAACATCTTTTGAATATCTAATTTCTTATTAAAATCCAGAGGTTTTGTCTAAAGCCAAGCATTACATTAAACTTGAGTTACCTTTTGCCTTAATAAGAAAGAGTAAAGTTTTTTTTTCTCTGATTTATAAATTCCTGATGGGCTGGATGGATATGTAAAAACACAATGAGGTCAAAATTCTTGCAATGATTCAGTTTCTATCTTTCCTTTGTGAAAGTCATCCTAGGATGTTACTCACATTAATAAATAGACATTCTCAGGGAAAAATAAAACTCTAACACACATACACATAGACACACAGACACAAAGACACACACACACACACACACACACACACACACACACACCAGTTCATGTAATTTTTTTATTTGCTTGGCAGTTACAAATCTGATCATGTTATTAACTAAATTCTCCTAAATATAAATATACTCTCTAGAGACTGACTGCATCTATAATCTTGGGATTACAAATATGTGACACTTGTGCTGCCCTTTTCCATTTCTAAGTAAATGGTGGAGATTATTAATTGATCAAAAGAATCTTTCCTCCTGAATCTTGACCAGATTTCATATTGCAATCTTTCTCACAACAGCCACTCACAAATGATAGGAATAGACATTTATTAGTCTACATTCCCCTCCTGTGTTAAACTGAAAGCTCAGTAAGTCATTGAATACTGTTTTGTTTCTATTGGTCCATGACCCTTCTCATAATGGAGCTCAGTAAATACTTAGTGAATTAAAGAATATATGGTTTCTATAATGAAAGATCATGAATCAAGATGAACTTGACTCTATAATGGAAGCATCGTGTATACTTTTAACCGACTGAATGCTCATCAAGCATGAGTAATGAACCCAAATGATTAAATTAATTATTCATAAAAACAATTTAAAATTCACAACATTGACTGGCATATTATGCATTAAGTTCAAAGCTAGATGACTAAAGAACACAAAGAAACAGGGCACCCAATTCCTCATCTCTAATACCTAGTTTAAACATTTCTTATTGCAACACAATCTAAGTGAGAAATGTCACTACCACACAGGTAGTTCTGGTGACAGGAGACTCAGAAGTTTGGAGGACAGAGGGGAAGATTTTCCTTTGAGGCTAAAAGGAAAATCAGTAGGTGAATTAACTCTTCTATTGCTCCTCTGTTTCCTCCAGGAAGCTCTGTTGTGTGATCTTATGCTTGTCTATCAGATTATCAAGGTAGCAAAGTGGCCAATCACCCACAAATGGAGCACAATGACATTCTGAATCCTTGAATAGCTAGAAAAATAAAATATGCTTGCATTCTTCTGGCACCTCAATTTCTCATGGCCAAAGTCATAGCCTGATTCAAAACAGCCATATCTTTAATGTCAATACATAGCAACAGAAAATATGTGAACTTATAAATCCATGAGTAGGTCAAAATTCTAAAAAGGTGATGAAATGGTTGGTGTCCTCCTTTCCTGCAGGTGTCTTTTACCTATACTTGCCTATCAATAATGTCAGAGGAGGTGAACTTAAATTTTAAAAACTAATTTGGTCTTGGACTCCAGTGGTGTCAAGTTCTTTCCCAAATCTGGCATCTAAACATCTCTCACAATGGCCTCCCACCCACCCCCCTGTAATGACTTGTGTCCTATTCTAAAATCTTCCCATGCATTTCACATGGACAATGCAGTGTCCTGAGAATAAGCTGACAAACTTAGTGCCTAATTTGTCAAGTCAAATAAGATGCTCATACGGCCTCAGCATTCAAATTTGTGACCTGATTACCTGATAAACTATGAATGAGAGAATCACATTTTATATCCCAAATAACATTAAAAATCAACATGTAGCTAGAAATGTTATGTGATTACATATTAATTACTCTTTTTATTTTTTCATTTAAAAACTTCATTCTCCCTTCATTTTCTCCTCAAAGTCATACTGTAGGTGTATGTCTCTGAATTCAAGACCAGACACTGTGATATTAAAGATAGTTCTCCATCTTACACACCCAATAACTTACGGAAAAGGACATTTCTTGGTAGTTCCTCTAGTACTGAGATCGTATATCTCCAGGGAGATTATAACTCTTTGCATACAAATCAACATGAATTTGTCATTAAAAGTGATCCAAACAAAATCCTTTTATTTCAAGCCTCTGTGTATAATGAAAGAAGATATATTCAACTGTTCTCTTATGAAGGAAAACTGTATTCATCTCAAAACTGATCTCAAACTGCTAAAGTCCACTATTTGATAGCAGACTCCAATGCTCACACCATCCATCTTAAATTCTTTTTTACTTGGTGCACATATATTATGCACCAATATTAATCTAATGGAGTTTATTCCTTAAAACTTGGAGAAACAAGTATAATGCTTAATCTTGGCTATCAACATGGCAAGATGTACAGTCACTTACAAAACAAATTTCTGCACATTTGTAAGGGTGTCTCCATAGGAAGGGAGACCCTCTTTGAATGGGAGCAGCATCATTCTATGGCCTGGGGGCCCAGAATAAACAAAAACGGGAAAGCAAGCTAAGCATCAGTTTTGTCTCCCTCTGCTCCCTGACAATGTGACTAACTGCCTCACATTCCTGCCACTATGCTCTGTACCCTGAAATATGAACCAAACAGATGCTTTGGTAAGTTGCTTTTGTCTGATAAATAACTATAATAAGGAAATCAAATAGTACACAAAGAGTTATAAAAATGTGTGTGTTTAAAATATGAAATCCAAGTTAGTTTTGTATCCCATGCCCCTTTATTTCACACAAAGCTGGTGCTACCATTAGAATATGCAGAGTCCGTAGTTCCCATTTTATTGTTATTATTCTACTAAACCAAAGTTTGATTTGTTCTTCGCATATTACGTGGTTGGTATGTTACTAAAAAGGCAAACTGAATTTAAATGGGCAAGCTCACCAGTGACAATATGGCTTGCTGCCCCTCAGAGAGGGACATAAGTATCTTAGAACCATTAGTGTTTATTAATGGATATATAGCACTGTCTTATCCAGAAAATATACTATCACTTCTCTTAAATACCAAACACATCTCTACCCTTCCAGGACCCTTTTTCCAATGCCTGTGCCTGCTTACACACTCTCTTCTGACAGAGAGGGCACTTAGCCACCTCACAGGAAGTAGACAGTGCTAAGAATCCTCCGGCCAGTGATAGACAGGATTTGCTAGAATGATAGCAAAGATTGTCTTTCAGCTGAGATGGTGAGTAGTCCACATTGTCTCTTTGAGTCCTTGGGAGGGACATGCTTCATTGGCCCAGTAGTTACTACATGACTTTATTGTACTTCACGGGCTTCCTTCTATTTTCCTAATTTTGTAGTCACCTCTCTTGCATATTTCTTAGGATCACCTTTCAAAACAAATAACGCACCATTGAGCTCTTGTCTGGCTGTGTGATTGTGGACTTCTGAACAAAGCCAGACCTCTGTGCTTTGAGGGTCTCAAAGGGGTTCTGCCTTAGAGAGGGTGGGGAAGGGGCAGTGGTTATCATTCCATCAAATGATAAAATATGCCTTTGTTGAAACCCAAAATTCATGGGCAGTTCATATGATTGACAGGATTATCAAAATAACATAAGAATTACTGTAAGGAAACTTAGTTAGACTGTCCAGCTTCCTTATTCTAAAGTTATACAATCTTTCACAAAAGTGAATGTGCATCCTGGTTACCTAGCCTCCCTGGGGTGTGGGTTGTAGCCTGGTTAACCTTTACTTTTTAGGTAACATCCACTTATGAGAGAGTACACAGCATGTTTGTCTTTCTGAGTTTGGGTTACCTCATTCAGGATAATTTTTCCTAGTTCCATCTATTTGCCTGCAAACATCGTGATATCATTATTTTTTACTCGAGTAATATTCCATTGTGAAAATGTATATTTTCTTTATCCATTATTTGAGTGAGGGACATCTAGGTGGTTTTCAGGTTCTGGATATAATGCTGCCATGAAAATAGTTGAACAAGTGTCCTTATAGTACAATTGAATATTTGTAACAATGAGGTTTCTTGTTCCCAGAGCAGCCAGGGGGTCCAGACCCACAGACCTGCAGCCCCAGACCTCTTAGCTGCCTGCCGTTGCTCAGGCCCCCCAAAATGACTCAGATGCTTATATTAAGTTCATGTTGTTTGGCCTATGGCTCAGGCACATTGCTAGGCTGTTCTCTCATCTTAACTCAACCCATTTTCACTAATCTTTCTGCCACGTGACCAGTGGCTCACCTGTGTTCTTTACATGTTGCTCCTTTGGGCTTCTGGCTTGGTCTCTCTGACTCCACCCTGCTTCTCCTACCTATGCTCTGACTTCTCGTCCTACTTTTTCTATGGTGCCTGTCGTGAGCCAAAACAGCTCCTTTATTTAGAGATTTTCACAGCATACAGAAAGACATTCCCACATCACCTCCTCCTTTCTGCCTAATCAAAAAGGAAGGTTTCAATTTTAACATAACAAAATTACATATAACAAAATAGCCAAAAAGCAAGAATTACAGTTACAATATCTAGTCTATTTGCATTTAGCAAAATTAAAGAAAATACCTTATTATCTACCTTATCCTTAAGAATCTAAAGTTTCATATCTAATATACCTTTCAAATGACTAAGAAAAACTATACCTATAACTATCTAATCTTCAACTACATCAAAGACCACAGGAGGATATATTTACCCAAGTAAACCGGAAGTGCAAGCAACTTCCAAAATCTAGAAATGACAGGGATGACACCTATCTGCCTGGACAGTCACCCAAAATTCATTTATAAAGTTGGGGCCTCCATTTTCAGCCTACAACCCCAGAGTCTCTTTTCATTTCAATGAAGCAGGAAATCTTCTCTGCTCATTTTGGTATAGTTCAGTCACTTCTCCTTGTGTCCTGAAGATTGAACTCTCTCTTCAAAGTTCTTTTCAACTTTCCCTTATGGTACTTGTTGGCTATTGGTCTCGTGCCAGTATTTAGCCTTAGATGGAGTTTACCACCTGCTTTGGACTGCTCAAGCAACCCAACTCTGGGAAGACCCGGGCCAGGCATGCCAGGGGCCACTACCTGACACCATCCACGGGCCATCTCTGTCAGTTTTCTCTGAAAAGCAGGAACCTGAAGGACCATATCAGCTTGTTCTGTCAAAGTTCAAAGGTCACTTTCTGAGGGAACCTGCATGTCCAGTTTAAACAGCATACTTTCAAGCAGTCAATATAAGAACAGGTTCATGTCCAGTGGCTAACTGATGCCATAAAGAAATTAATCTTCATATGGAGTTTCTTCGATGCCCATTTTTCTTTTGAAGTAAATTAGTGCTGCCAGGAGCAGACCTGTCTCACTGTCCAGAAAAGTCTAAGTTCTTAAGATGTTTCTTATGAAATTCTGTGGCCTCTAGCATGTTTCCTATTAGCAACCAATCAATTTCATCATTACGTTGCACCAGAGGGTCTGGGAGATCCGTATGTGCCCTGATATGTGTTATATACATAGGATGTACCTTATCTCTGATGATAGCCTGTAGTTGTATGAACAGTAAGGTCAAATCTGTATCATCAGGAATGAAGTCAGCAGTTTCAATATGTAAAACAACTCCTTCTGAGTCAGTAATTACATTGAGAGACCCTGTAAAATCCAACACCACCATAATAATTGCATATAGTTCTGATTTCTGAACAGAGTTATAAGGGCTCTGAGCCACCTTAATTAAGTTTTCTTATTTTTAATGAGCCTTTCTTAAGTTGTTCACATCAGTATAAAATGTAGGAGCTCCAGAAATGGGTTTATCCTATACCACATGAGGAAAGATCCAATTAGTTTCCTTTATAAATTGAATTCTCTTACTTTGAGGATATTTATTATTAATCTCTCCTAAAAAAAATCACTACAAGCCTTTTTCCAAGGATCACTGTCTGCCCATAATCGAACAATTTCTTCATTAGTCAAAGGCACAACAATTTCTGCAGGGTCCTTTCCAGTCAATTGGCGAAGTCTGAATTTACCTTTAAAACTCAGATCAGAAATTTTTTCAATATATGTTCTCAGCTTCTTGCTTGGCCTATGTGGCAGAAATATCCATTCTAATATAATATTTTCTCTTTGCATTAAGATTCCTGTTGGAGATTGTCCAGAGGGTAAAATAACTGGTATTTAATCTAGGTCTGGATCCACAAATCCACATGTGCTTCTTGAAGTTTCTTTTCCACCAACTCTAATCTCTTGGACAATTTAAATCCTTTTCACTGTCCAAAGTCTTGAACAAATTAACTAGTTCATAGTTTTTTATACCAATAATGGGCTGTAGGTGAGCAATGTCTCCTAGTAGCTTTTGAAAATTGTTAAGAGTCCTCAATTTATCTCTACTTAATTTTACCTTTTGTGGCCTAATTTTCTGTAAACCTATTTTGTATCCTAAATAATTGATAGAATCTCCCCTCTGTACTTTCTCTGGGGCAAGTTGTAGTCCCCAATCAGGCAATATGTTCTTTGGTTCTTCAAACAATATTTCTAATGTTGGGTCTATACCAAGAATGATATAGCCGGGTCTATAGGTAGATTGGTTCCCAGTTTTCTGGGAAATTACCATGTTGATTTCCAAAGTGGCTGGACAAGTACATACTTTTACCAGTAGTGGAGGACTGTTCCCCTTGCTCCACATTGTCTCCAGCTAGAGCTTCCATTGATTTTTTTTTTTTTTTTTTTTTTTGGCTTAGCCATTCTTAATGATGTAAGAAGAAATCTCAGAGATGTTTTGATTTGCATTTCTCTGATGGCTACAGATGTTTAACATTTCTTTAAGTGTAATTCAGGCATTTGAGATTGTTCTATTGAGAATTCTCAGTTTACACAGGAGAGCCCAAAGGAAGATATATGAATTTCTGGGAAGGGAAAATAGAGGAGATCTCCTGGGCAGACTGGGGGTGGGTGGGGATGGGAACACAAGGGACTGTATTAGGGAGGGTAGAGGGGGAGAGTACTGAAAGAGAAGTCTTCATATGGGGGATATTTGGGGCATAGGTAGAAACTTAGAGTAAGAAAAACTTCCACAAATCTACAAGAATGACCCCATCTAAGACTAATAATGGATAGGTAGCATAACTGGTAATCTCCTGTAATTAGATTGGTGACTATCCCACATATCTTCAGAGAGCTTTTATCCAGTGACTGATGGAAACAGATGCAGAAACCCATAGGCAAGCACTGCACAGAGATAAGGTAATCCTGCTGAATAGAGGGAGGAAGGATTGTACAAGACAGGAGAGTCAATATCATTACAAGGGAACCTTCAGAGACAGTTAACCTGGGACCATAGGAGCTCGCAGGGTCTGGATTAACAGTTAGGGAGCCTACATGGGCCCGACCTAGGCCCTGTACATATGTGTGACAGTTGTATAGCTTGGTCTACTTGTGTAACTCCTAGCAGTGGGAGCAGGGCCTATTCATAATGGTTTAGCTGTTTTGTTTTTTTTTAAATAAAACCTATTCATCATACTGGGTTTTATTACCCAGCCTTAATGCAAGGGAGGAGCTTAGTCCTACCTCAACCTGATATGCCAGGCTTTGTTGATCTCCATGGGAAGCATGTTCCTTTCTGAACAGAAACAGAAATTGAGAGAGATGGGAGGGGGAGAGGTGGGAAGGGGAGAGGTGGGAGGAGGAGAGGAAACTGTGGTCAGGGTGTAAAATAAATGAATAAATTTGATTTAAAAAGTTTAAAGTGATTGTACTTGAAATTATGAAAAATGTAAGGCACCAATGTTAGGGAAAGCGTAAAATCCTAGAGAGACAGAGAATGATGCTAGCTGGAGCCACTAAAGGTGGCCTTTCTTACAGGGATGGTGTTGTCTAACAACACCTTTGGAATATATGGAGTATTTCAATAGAGAGAAAATGATCATTTGATTTAATGCAGGAAAGAATGAAGAAGTCATATTCAGAAGCTGTGTGTTATTCCTTACTCTATGGAAGCCAGTAAGTAAGAGTTTAGGTCCAAGGACAGTGTCTTGGGAGTGAGAGCACCCTTCATAGAGAAGAGTCAGACCGAAAGCCTGCTTCTGGGGAGATAGAGTATTTTCCCATTTACTCTTCCTTACATACATACTGTTGAGGCTACAAAAAGTTTCTTTTTTCCATTGCAAAGCCTTTCCTAAGAACTCTGATGGTCTAGATCACAGTGGGTCACCTTTACCTAAAGCCCTGTAAGGTCTCTACGCTGATTCTGAGGGGCTGCATGCAGGTGTTATCTTGCTGTTCACAGGCATAGACCTAGCTGAGCAGCCCACTATTTGCATGGATTAGGAAGAAAGATGGTCTGAGAGGCACACAGTCTCCAGTCTCACTTCTAGTAATAGTTTGAGGTATTTGTTTGTTTTATCAAAATGAAGGAACTGAAACTCCAAAGCTAAAACAAAAAGGTGGGTTTGTAATGGGTTTCAGCACAGGTCTCATGGCATCAATGGATGAGCCTATCAGCAGGAGTAACCAAACTCAGGAGAAAATCCCTGACTGCTGTGCTCCACTTCATCTCACAGTAGCACTCTAGCCACACAGTCACACAATTCCAATCCACAAGAAAGAGCTCATGGATTGTCTCTGAGCCCATTCCTAAGACAGAATCCAGGGGACCTGAAAATGGGGCCATAGTCATCATTTATACCACAGGGCTAGATTTGGAAGGAAAGCGGGAGTTTCTGCTAAAAAGAAGGATCATGAAGGGGAAGAGGAACCTTGGCTTATAGAGGGCCAGTTGAGAGAGGTATTTTAGTCTCCATCCCTTGGAACAAAGTTATAAGGAGAACCAATAATAAACTGTTAAAGAAACAGGAGGAAATGCTTTAAAGGTAGCATGAAGTGTTATAGTTTAGATCAGGAATGTTCCCCAAAGGCTTGTGTGCTTAAGATTGTGTCTCCAGGTGGAAGTGTTCCTGATAGGTAGTGGAGATTTTGCATATCTGGGTCTTATTTGAAGCAGCATATTCTTCAGGTCCTTTTCTTAAAATGTGGCTTTGTTTTTCATCTCTTTACTCTTGTTGCTCTTTACTCCCTGGTAACTATAAGATAAGCAGTTTTCTTCTACTACATACTTCTCCTGTGATGTTCAACATCCTTGAAGACCCAAAAGTTCTGTAAATCCATGAGCCACAGAAATCTTTCCTGTGTTTACATTGTTTATCTCAGGTAAACCTTTGTCACATCAATGAGAAGCTAATACCCTATGCCATGTAACACAGTGCTGGATAACCTTTCAAGGTGCATAGAACATGTGATGTTAACCAAAGAAGGTCTTTCACCACTAAACTCCAGTCACATAACCATGTTGCTGTATGAAGAGTACATGACAATCGCTTCTAATTTGCCAAACCCATCAACCAAGCCTGCTATCCAATCTTATATAACACTGAGAAAATGTTCAGTTATATTTTGCATTTTTCATAAAACTAATTTTTACTAAGACCTGCATAATAAAAAATACAGGATAAATGGGTATGGGGTTATTATAGTTGAGGATGTATGCATAGTTAAAACTAAAGATTATCCCCAAATGGGAAATCCACTCCAGGAGAGTCACCTGGTGATTGCTGTTTAACTCATAGTCAGAAGCATTACTGACTTTGATGTGACATTCTCACTGGCTTACTGCATTCACTCAAATAAAATGCATTTCTGAGATGAAATATAATTTGCAGTTCCTTCAGAGAATAGATTTTTTTCAGCTGTATCTGAAGCATTATTAAACAATAAAAGAACACGGATCTAACAGTCACCTGTGGGACAAGTCAGATCAAGCCCTCTTCTGCTTAAGAATGAGGAAGAGTCCTATATACAGATTTCCACAGCCAGTGTCAGCATTTAATGTTGTTGCTAACTTCCAGAATTATAGATGTTTCTTCACTGGCCCAATGCAACTGAAAATCAATGATGACTTTTCATTATAATAGTCATATAAGGTAAAAATATATTTGTCCATGATATGTGTCCTGCCCTGTTAGATAATGAATACTCAAATGAATACTTCTCACTTTTCTGTGGGAGATTATGTTGTTGCATTGTAAATAATTGTCCCACCCACTGGTTTAATAAAAAAGCACTGATTGGCCAAAGCAGACAGGAAGTGTGGGCGGGGCTACCAGACTAGGAGAACTCTAGAATCAGGAATAACAGAGCAGAATGCCAGAGAGAAGCCAGAAGAAGCAGAGGACAACTATGCTGCTCTAAGAAAAGGTACTGAGCTACATGGCTGAACAGGATAAGAGTCATAGGTTAGATTAAGGGTAAAGAGTTAGCAAGTTATATGCCTGGGCCTTAGGTCAATCAGCCTAAAACTATCATATGCATCTGTGTGTTTCTGTGGGTCTGTAGGTCTGTGGGCCTAAATCTTGAGGCTAGGCCCGAAAGTCCGGGCCAGAATCCTCATACTATACTTTTCTGCTTTTCTGCTCTGTCACCAGAACCATCTTCTATATAAACTTGCACAGGAAAATTGTTGTCTTCTGGGAAAGATGTTATGGTAAATATTGTGCAGAACATAATGGCATTAACCAGTAATCTCAGCATGTGTGATGTTTATATAGAAGGTCGTGGTGGTATACATAGATCATTCTAGGGCAGCCTGAGTTATATAGCAAAACCCTGCACCAAAAAAAGAGGAGATGGAAGAGATGGGTGAATGGTGTAAACTCAAAGAAAAAATGTTGCAAACTAAAATATCTTAGGCCTGCCTTCCAGAGCAGACTTCAGTATAATTTGATACCCTCATGTCAAAGTATAACACAGCAAAATCAATTCTATGAAGGCTTAATGTGATGCATTCTAAGGCAAATTCCACAGAAAAATGGTGATACTGACTTCCTTGAAATCTGAGGAATCCAACTCAGACTCACCAAAAGTCTGAGTTCCTCTCAGTGATAAGAGTGTATTTTTTATACCAATCATGAAGAGGTATGTTCTTATATAAAACAATTTATCTACTGAAAGCATCATTAGTTCAAAAATTAAACCTTGTCAGTTGAGAATTTACATCTAAATTTTTGGAATTTATAGCAACTTTTTAAGTAGTTATAAAATAACAAGGTCACAACATACCTCTTTGGTGTGTATGCCTTCACTGCTACATATTGAAAAAGACTTCAAACCACAGTTGATTCTGGACTGTGGATTCACAATGAGTTTATTGTTGTCATATACTTACTGAAATGAACCTTTTTTGAGACAGTGTGTTGTTATGGAGCCTAGGCTGGCCTCAAATTTATGATGCTCATGCCTCAGTATTCTAAGTGCTAGAATTCTAATTTTTTGCCATCAAGCCCATACCTCTTATAATTTACTGACATTATTCTAAGTCCAAAATATAGGAATTCATGCATGAAAATATGTACATACATATGTTTGAATTTAATTAATGACTTTATGTCAAGTATGAATTTTATAGGTGTGGATTCTTTGATTTAATGTTAGCCATTTACAATTATATACAGATGAAAGACTAACAAAACTAATAGAGTAAAACTTTTAAAAGCAATCCTTAGAATTCATTAATAACAGACAAGTGACTTAATTTTAAAACAAGCAAACAATTTGAGTAGCTAACTCTCAAAAAGACATTAAAATCAAGACTGTTTCACATGATTATCTACCAGGAAAATACAAATGAAGCCACAATGAGACGGCACTTACACTCATTAGGATGCTCATGTTCAGAATCACAGCAAATGTTATGAAAGATGCAGAGTACTGAAACTCTCACTTGCTGCTAGAGGGACTATTCAGCAATTCAGTCACTTTGAGAAAATGTACAAGAGATCCTCAAAAGACTACGTGTAGAGCTACTTGGTGATTCTAGCATAGGATTCAGTCATAAGAGACAAAAGCTTATGTCTATACACAAAGTATGCACAAATATTTAAGGCAATGTTACTCAAAATAGCTGAAGAGTGAGAAGAATGAAGCTACCGAACAGCAGGCGAATGGACCATAGTATATATGCAAATAGAATATCATTGATAGGTAACAATGAAAAAGATATACACTGTGCAACACAAATGAACTTTTACTACTTCATAGTAAATGACAGAAACCAATTATAATAATATAGGACATGATTCCACTTACAGGAAATGCTTTCATTAGGCATTAGACATAAAAGTATGGCAGTGGTTGCCCAGAACTACAGTAAATAGACAGATTACTAATGAACATGAATTTGTTTTGGAGTTGATAAAATCCAAAATTATTTGTGGTGTCAATTGCAAACTAACATACTATGAGCAGTTGAGGGTCCAGCAGGATTGCTCTTCTAGAGGACTTGCTTATCTTCCAGAAAACTAGAGTTCAGTTCACACCACTTATATTAGCAGCTCCTGGAGAGCTGATGCCCTCTTCTGACCTTGCTGGAAGCCAAGGCCTGTGTTGGCTGCAGTAAAAGCCATTTTTACCTTTCACTTAGTTTATAAGCTAAGTAAGTTTGTAGAGTATATATATATATAAATATATATATATATATATATATATATATATATATATATATATATATATATATATATATATATATATATACTCCAGCTCTCCAGGAATGAATAAAGGCAATCTTCCTGCCATTTAAGACATTCTGCAGGTTTGACCTTTTATCCTTCTAGGACTGCAGCCCTAAGTAGAACCCTATCTTTCTGTCAGATAAGAACACTTGCAAACAGTTATGGTCAGGGTTGTGTGACAACCTTTCTATGACAGTACATCTCACAGATAAGGTTGCTTAGTAACCCCTCTTTCCCATTTTTGCCTACTCTGCTAACTTCCAGCCTCACTCGCTTTATAAAACTCATGAGAAAAATAAAAATTACAGCTTTATCAGATCACTGTCTTGCTATCATTTATCATGTCCCTTGTCCTCCATTCTTCCCCTTCAGGGTCTGTGCTTCTGTTGAAGACACCACTGGCTGGGACATGGCCTCTGTGTGCTAGCCACATAAGTGTTATGCAAACACATGCAGATAAATAAAAATAAAATAAATTATTTAAATAAAAGCAATTTTCATACTTCAGGAAGGGTTGGAAATTAGAGGTACTAATTACTCCTAAAGACAAATATATAAAAGGGAGAAGAGAATTTAAAACATTGTTTGTGGCTTCCTAAAGGGAGAGTTAAATCATCTCCATAAATTCATGGACATGGGCTATGCAGCCCATTTTCTATCCCAGAACCCCCTCTCTGCTTAGGGTTGGTGTTCCACAAATAAAGAAAACTCAGTGCCAGATTTCAGAGAAAGGCAGAGATATCAGAGAGTAAACACCACAGTTAAATCTCATCCAGTTGTTCTCCAGCTTCCTCAGCCTCAATCCTTGTAGCTTCTACTGCTTGCTTTATCTTTCTATGCCTGCCTTAAATACCTTCTTCACCCAGTTCTTTCACATCCAGGTTAAGATGAAAGGCGTGGCACCACCACTGCCTGCCTAGGAGCCTGGAACTCCCTCTGTAAACTAAACTGGCCTCAAACTCAGATCTGCTGGGATTAAGGGCATAGGTCACCACTCCTGGATATTCCCTGTGCTGGGATTAAAGGTGTGAGTTGCCACCCTCTGATCATCCTAGACTGACTGTGGGTATATCTCTCTGATATCTCAGATTGGTTTTCATTAAATATGAAACATTCCCATACGTTGGTTTGGGGGCTTTATTTCACCAAGGAGCAGTGAGTGACTTGGAACCTATGTTTGGGAGTCTGGAATTCAAGATCCAGATGAAAGGGAGGTGAGATAGGGAATGAAGAACCAAGGGAATTAAATTACAGCTTATATATTGAAGGTTAAAGTATAAGAAGTCCAAAAGAAAGTTTAAAAATAAGAAAGAAAGCCTGGAATGTAGAAGAAAAGCAAGCCTACCCTTTGTTTTCAGATAACTTTCAGAAGAACATATAGAGAAAGGGGGTATTCCAATCACAATGTCAACCAGATCAAGCCATTCTGACCCTAGAGAAAAGCAAAGGAGTAAATGAACCAAGCAGCAGAGAATGCACTGTAATGTTTAGCTGAGTTTCATCCTCACATAGAGAGAGTTAGGAATTCCCTCCCAACATCAATGAACCAAATGTGAAGAGAGATACCCCAGAAAGCACAACAATGCTATGAAATAGAGGAACGTAATACATAAGATGGTGGTGGCAGAAGAGAGAGCCAAGTCCCCATTGTAACAACAACATCTCAACATCAAGATGGAATATCAAGAAATTATAGTACACATTTGGCTGGACAGGGTCTAGGAGAAGGGATAAGATCAGGTACCTCCTGCTATTGTGATAATGACTCTAGATATTAGCTTTAAAACATCACATGAGGCTGGATCCTGGCTGGTACCCGGCCATCAGTGACATTCAGAAATGGCAACATTATAGTTCAACCTAAGTTTTAGTAGAAAGCTAATTTTAAACACTTCTTTAAAGAACAGAAATGATACTTGAGGTACCACCTCTCCTGTTCTCTCTAATCTGATTCATGTGCATCCCTTGTGTTCCTTATCTGTACTCATGCACCTGCTTATCTGAGGCTTCTAGGGCTTTGTAATCACCTGTCACCACCTTCCCTGACAATTTGCCACCTTTGACAAAATGGCTGTTAATGTTTCTAGAAGTCACCATGGGAGCAGTCATGAAGTAAGCCCTCAGTATTTCCAAAATAAATGAATATCATTGCTTCCCCTGACTGGTCACTTGTTTCCCCAGGTAGCCCTTTAAGACTAAAAGTTATTATCTTCCAGCATCTCTATCGAGCTTACTATTTTTCAATACACAGAACCTAACTTCTTTCTCTTATTTTTCTTAGTTTCTCTCCTCCATTTGCTCCTCACTCCTTCCTTTCCTCTCTCTCTCCCTCTTTTTCTTTCTTCCTCCCTGGGAACCTCTTTTTTATGGAATTCTATCTACAGAGGTGGTCTGCACTAATCATATGCAGACTCTCTCAGAATTGCTAATAGGACATATGACTTCCTTTGGAGGACTGGATTCTAAGGAGATATGTTTTATAGAGAGTCATGAAACCCTCTGTAATTGGAACAAATAATTTTACCTCTTCTTGGAAGGCTGAAATCGATGGTCTGTGCCTCATCAGGGTTAAGGGTACCCAAGGAATACTGCCACTTTAGTAAGGCCATAGTAACATGTATTGCCCTCTTTCCATTAGAACTAGACCTAAAGCATCAACTGTGCAAGCCATCTTTTAACTAACCAGGGTCACAGAGCTTTTCAGAGGTGCCTGTCTCTATGAATGTGTCTATGGGGTCTACAGCACAAACAAGGAAACACAGGAGCCAAACAGAAGGGCAATGACAATCACAAAATTCTCTAAGTCCACCCAGCCAAGAGATGCCCACTTCCCAACAGCCCCCATGTCACATTCTGTCAAAGGGCCACTGATCTAAGGATCCTGCTTACAGAAGGACCAAAGGCTCAGCCTTGGCTTGGTGCAAGAGCATGAGTGAGCCCCTTCTCACTGAGCCCTCACTTCTTATCTGTACTGGGGCAGGGCAAAAGTCTTAGCCATTTGAAAATTTCAGGATTTTAAGTAAATTCTGATGGTTTCTCTAGATGTCTAATATCTGACAGAATGTTGTTAAAACATTCCACAATACCAGAAGCCCATGCTAGAGATTATTTAAGAAGTTTGTGGGAAAGATGCAGACAGAAAAGAAAAGAGAAAATATCACATAAATGTTGCATACTAGAGATGAAATAAAAATTGCAGCATTAACCAAATATAAACATTGTATCTCTCTCCTTATTGTCTTCTACTTCATAGTCAAGCTCTTTTCCCCATGCAATGAAATTCTTTATCCTGTTTGTTTTTAAATGTATTGTTCTACTTTCCCAGTAGATGGCACCCCATTACAACTTTCAATTGCCTTTTGTCTAAACACTCATTTCAGTCTTGAAAGTAACTAGCCAGAAAAAAACAAAATGCAGAGTTAAGAGAATTGGGTTCTACATACAGTAAATCATTAGGTAATTCAAATGTTTTAAATTTTAAAGGGTTTTTTAGAGCCTTGTATAAACATATAATGTATGTACATTATTCCCACCACAGCCCCTCCCCCTTCAACGCTCATGTCCCCCTCCCAAATTTATGGTTTCTTCTCTGATTATTATTACTTGTACACACATATATGTATATATATGAATATATGTTCATATGCATGTAAAAACAGATTACTGAGCCCATTTAGTGTTGTTTATATTATGTTTGTGTCCAGGACTAACCACTTAGGGTTGGACATCTCAGCAGCCAATGGCCACCTGTAGCTCTTCATCTAGAGGTGGAATTTCCCTGCTCAGGTTGGCATATTAATTGTTGTTGCAATTGTACTGGTCTTGTTCAGGCAACCATATTATTGAGATTTCATGGATATATTTTTCCTATCATGCCTAGGGAACACTATCTAACAGTAAAAACCATAGATAATTTAAAGTGTGTGTGTGTGTGTGTGTGTGTGTGTGTGTGTGATGTTGTTCAGGTGTTCAAAGATAGCCTTGAGTGTGCACTGTGGCAGAAGTAGTAAGAAAGATGGTGTCTAAACAAACTACTGAAGATTCTTGGAAGAACAAACTGTACCTGCCACCTTTACCTAGATGTATTTATTCTTATCTCCCATCTAGAAAGGAAAGCCTAGCCTGAAACAACACTGGGGATCTATTGCTGGTTCTCTAAATACCACAATCCACAGCTTCTACGAGCTCATGGAATTTGTGGTATTGCAACTATCCAGTCAGCAGTCTGCACTGTAGGGCTGGCAGGGCTGTCCAGCTTCTCACTAGATTCTAAGACCTTTTTATTCCAACTCCTGAAATCTATATTAAGCAGTGTTGTCTCTTTTCCATAGATGCTAAACTCTTAAACACAGATTTTGGTGGCGTGATTTGATAGATCAGATATGGACTACTACAACCTTTGTTCTTGCTTTTGTAATCTCTGCTCTCTGCAAGGGGAATTATCAAACCATTGCTCTCAGTGGCAGTTTGGGAGAGTAGAGGACATCAGTGACCTTTCTAAACTGACTGGGCTAAATTAATCTAAATGGTCAGTGTATGGTTCTATAGATAGGTGACCAGTTGCATGAGCAATTAGGTTTCAATAGTTTAATCTACTTTGAGATGTGTTTTCAGTGACCCTTCTCAGCTCCCTCTGGTCACAGAAGCCTCTCCCACATGAATCTTAAGATTTGTACATTTAGACATAGTTCTGCACTCTACAAGGATAGGAGAGTGTGCATTTTAGTCTTGTGGTTTAGTTACTAAGGAAAGTCTCCCTTATTTCAAGGTTAGATTTCCTTGGGCAGATCTTCACTGCCTCTGAAAGACTATATTTTACTTTCAAATGTGTTTTCCCTACAGCCTGAAGACCCTCCTCAGTGATGACAACATGCAAACTAAAACAAGGGTGACAGGCAGTCCATCTCTATGCTAGTCCCTCTTTGAAGCATCTTTCTTGTGAACTTATTTATTCCTTAAAGCACCCCATGTGGTGCTATGATTATTGTCTCCATTTTTCACAAGGTTGTCTCATTTTTCTTCATGTGCTAAAAGCCAGGAAAGCAAATACTTATCTCTCTGGTTACTCCACACTGTAGTATGAAGTTTCTGGCCCGGACTTTTGGGCCTAGCCTCAAGGTTTAGGACCACAGACCCGTGTACCCACAGACCTGCAGACCCACAGTCCCACAGTCCCACAGTCCCACAGAGACACACAGAAGCTTACTATAGTTTTAGGCTGATCGGCCTCAGGCCCAGGCATATAATTTGCTAACTCTGTACTCTTCATCTAATCCATGACTCATCTTGTTCAGCCATGAGGTTCGGTACCTTTTCTTAGGGCAGCATAGTTCTCCTCTGATTCTTCCGGGCCTCTCTCTGGAATTCTCTCTGGTGTTCTGCTCTGTGTTCTGTTCTCAGAGTTTTTCTTAGTCTGGTAGTCCCGCCCACACTTCCTGCCTGCCTTTGGCCAATCAGCTCTTTTTATTAAACCAGTGGGTGGGACAATTATTTACCATGAAACAATACAATACTCCTACACCACTCTACTCTGTAAATCAACTTAATCTGTAGGAACCTTAAAGAAGCCCCAGACTCACTGCAGCAACTTAGGCAGGTCCTTAGGAGAAGAGGAGTTTCTTTAGCCTCTGTTAGACAGTCAAAAAAATGACTCAGATATTCCAAACCCAAGCTGAATGGAAATAGGAGCAGCTTCCAAATAGTATCACAGAAAAGAAATCAAGGTTGGTACACTACAAAAAGGGACTGCATGTGACAGTTTGCCGAGGACTGCTTATGAGTATGTGAGGCCAGAAAGAGATTTAGAGAGTAATAGAGTTCACCAGCCTTACAAAGGCACAGAACTTTACTACAAATCCAGGCAATCCTGGAATGTCTTATTCCACTCCAAGACAGACTCTTGGTTCACAAGTTATCAAGAAAGAATTACAATTATTATTTGGTATTTTTGTATTTAGCAAAATTAAAGAAAATATTCTATTACCTATCTTATCTATGAGTCCAAAGTCTTATATCTAATTTACCTTTTATTATAACTAAGAAAAACTATGCTTACAGCTATATAATATTCAACTTCATCAAACACCACAGAAGGATATATTATCTGGATAAAAAAGGACATTACAAGCAACCTCCAGATTCTAGAAATGACAGATGTCTGACTTCCTAGATCACCCAAAATTCCTTTGTAATGTTGGATCATCCATCTTTAGCCTAAATTTTTAGATTTAGAATTAAGATTTAGATTCTCTCACAGACTTTTCAGTGAAACAAGAAATCTGAACTACTGCACTGCCCATTCCAGCATAATTTGTCAGTCACTTCTCATGTCCTGAAGAATGTCTGGAAGATCTCTCTATGAAGTAGAAACCATCTCGATTTCTTCTGGAAAATTTCTATGGGTCCTGCTTGTCCATTTTATACAGCATACTGTCAAGCAGTTGAAGCAAGAACAGTTTCTTTTCCAGTAACTATTTTTTGGCACAAAGAAAGTAAATTCTACATGGAGTTTCTTTAATGCCCATTATCCTCTTGAATTAAATTGGTGCTGCCAGGAGAAGACCTGACTGTCTAAGAAAGTCTAAGTTCTTAAAATATTTTTAATATCATATTCTGTTGGTCTTTGAAGTGTTTGAATACTATCTATTTGATTGAAATATATTTTTGTATACATAAAAAGTCTAACTAACATGACTATAAATTTGGTTATCACAGATGACTATTAATCTGTACTTCTTAATTATACATTACAATTTTAAATGAGTTATAAAAACAATACCTTAAACAAAAGTAGAAATACATATCACCTTAAATTTGCAACAATAAGTGAAAATCCATACCAATGCAAAATATTTTGAGATTAATAGTTGTTTTTATATCAAAGTAGATTCAATAAACTATCTTCTTATCATTTCTATATTGTATTCCTCCTTTTTCCTAGAAGGGGATTGACTGCTACCATTAACCATCCATTAACCATTTATAATGAAAACAAACACTTATAGATAATATTTTGGGAATTTGGGTATAGTTTTCCATAAATTACTTCCTGATGATTGGGGGTGCTGGCAACTTTATGGGAGTCCTGAGTTGGCATCATCTTAGTTGGCAGCCTTGAAGCTGATATAGCCATCTATTCTCAAAGATTTTTCATGTGGTCTTCCCTGATGAAACCTTATTTTCCTTAACCAGGAATAAATCCACAACCTCTCATTTTCTGTGAAAATAAAAAGAAAACCTCTTCTCCAAAGCAGCATTTTTTTATTTCGGTTTTGAAGTCAATTCATTTAAATATGTGTGTGTGTGTGTGTGTGTGTGTGTGTGTGTGTGTGTGTGTGTGTGTGTGTGTATAGGTTGAATTAATCCAGCAGCATTTATAATCAATGTCTTTTAGTAGCTCTTATTATTAACTTTGCAGTCAAAAAACTTAAAGACTAGATAGTAGCATACAGTATCGAGATGCTCTTTGTAATTTCCATTTAGATGGCTTTTTTTTTTTTACTTTATTTCTTTTTTAAGGACTTTCTATATCCTTTTTCTTTTTACTTTTCTCCCTCAAGTCTACCTATATTTTTAAGTATGTATTTTAAACATGTAAACCATTTAGAGGTTTTTTTTTAAAAAAAAAAAATCTGTCTTTGCTGTATATTTCTTATCTCTTATCTTTTTCTGTTTCTGACCTTTAATCTGCTGAGATGTGGCTTGGATTAAAGAGTTAGCTATGGCTTTACCCAGCCTCCAGTCTGGTTTCATAGAGAGTTTCCAGCAGAGGGACTGGAAAGAGTTATATTTACTACCCCAACTACGGAGAATTTTAGGGTGCACATTGTCACCAAGTAGAGCACCACTCCTACTTCTCGTGATCTCCATTTAAGTATTTGGCAGGAGGGCCTCTTAAAAGAGCCACACAATTTTTTTTTACTGCTAAAGCTGAGTCAGGAACTTCTCTTTTAAAAAGCTGTACCACTGCTTGCCTCCCAAACAGAGATGTCCCATGGAAATATTCCTACTAAGAAGCAGTCTTGACTTTGTTCCCTTTTTGTCTGTAAGAGCAGTAACCCTAAATTTGTCGTAAGCAGCTCCTACTTGTACCTAAGCTTCTGTGAGACTGTGGGAACACATATTTCATCTCAGGCTGCATGCAACAAATCCACCATTTTGTAATTCAAACCCACACTTCATGCAGTATCTGTACTATGACCCACTTCAGAGACACAACTCGGAAGCAGCTTGTGGCTCTGTTTCTCTGTTCTAGAATTTTTTATGCTTTCTCAGGCTTTATGTGGGTGTATGTGAGCTGTGCTAGAACTCCATTTGTAGTAAGAAGTTTTTGGTTTGGATAGCCCTGAGATCTGAATCAGCAGTCCCAAATAAGAACTGGACTGTTAGTGGTGGCTCATAACCCTAATCTAGCACTTAAGAAGCTAAAGCAGGAAGATACCTGTGACTATAAGCTTCATGGGCTACATAATGAGTTTTTCTCCAACATTTCTCCCATTCATCCTGTTAGTCAGCCAACTCCAGCAGACATTCCCTGGAAACCCATACACAGGAAAACCCTGTCAACCAAAATCAAAAGTGAACCAGATGTTCACTTTCCCTTTCCCTCCCATATATGCAGCCGCCCGGCTCATCCCCAGCTCTGTAGCACATACTTGTAGCCTCTCCTCATTCTCCACCCCAGACCCCAGAATGTTAAGCAGATTCTAGAGGAAAGTCCTGCTTTTGTTTCCCTTGTGGACCTTGCAGCCTCACTCTCTCAGCCAATCCACATTGCTAAGTGTTAGCTCCCAATACCTGGAAGCACATTTTCACAGAACCTATCAGGATTTCAGAAGAATTTCATAGCAGGAAAGGCCACCACACTCTTCAAAGAAAAAAATAGAAACAGAACAAGGACAAAAACATCCATCTTGTAGGGGGAACTCAGCCAGCTAGCTTGATGAAACTTGATATCCTAATGTGCCTAGGCATGGCACTAGTCACTTCCCACTGAGACAGCTTGGAGTGTGCAGCTGCCCCTGGTGATTGGTGATGCATGATCATTGACATTCTAGAAGCCAATGTAAGAGACAGCATAGCTATCAGATTCTCCAGCTGCCAATGGGAAATTGGGAGGGGATATATAGGTTTTCCTCATGTTCGGCATCAGTTGGTATGAGGCATTCTATCTGGGCACCTCTTTGGGGAGGGGATGAGAAGGAGCAAGGTTTGTAAGCCTGCCATTTGCATTTGTTTAAAATAAGTCTGTGTTTTTTGCTTCTCACCTGACTCTCAGAGTCTGTGCCATAGACTAGACTCCATACCTTCTTACCTTCTTCCCCAAGGGGTACCCAGAGAGAATGCCCTGTAACACCACACAAAAAAGAAAGACCACATATCGGCACCTAGAATTATAATCTTTCTAAGTCCATATGCCTAGACTGCAGTGTAAGAACCCAATAACGGCCAGGATTTTATGTTCCCATTCAATTCAGCAGCACTACAATAGTGTCCCTGAGTATTTCAGTATAACTTAAACCTAAGACAAAGACCTTAAAACAGCCATTTTGATTAGGATAGATGTCCCTAAAAAGAAATGAATAAGCCCTTTAAAGAAGTCTATGAAACACACAAACAGGAAGAAAATGAGCACAACAGCTCAAGGACTTAAAGTAGAATTAGAATCAGTAAAGAAAACACAAATTGAGGGAAATCTAGAAATGAAAATTTTAGGAACTCAAAGGGAACCTCAGGAGTAAGTCACCAACAGAACTCAAGAGATGGGAGAGAGAATGTAGGGCATCCAAAACAATAGAAAAAAATAGATAAGTTGGTAACGAAAATGTTAAACCAAAAAATCTCTGGCACAAAACACCCAGGAAATCTAGGACACATGCAAAGACCAAACGTAAGAATAATAGTAACAGAGGAAGAAGAAGAAACCCAGATCAAAGACACAGAAAATACCTTCAACAAAATCATAGAAGAAAATTTCCCTAGCTTTAAAAATAATATATCAAGATACAAGAAAGATATATACCACCAAATAGACTGGACCAGAAAAGAAAGTATTAAGGGCAAAATAATAAAACATTAATTTATAGAACAAAAATATTAAAATCTGTGAAGAAAAAAAAAAAACAAGTAACATAAAAAGGCAGACTTATTATAATGATACCTGACTTATATACCTGACTTATTATAGCCAGAAGTAGCTGGACAGATGTTCTACAGATTCTAGAAGACCACATATGACAGCCCAGACTACTCTACTTGGCAAAATTTTTTGTTATCATAGATAGAGAAAATAAGACAACTTATGATAAAAACCAAGTTTAAGCAATATTTGTCTACAAATCCAGTTTTTCAGAAGGCACTGGAAGGAAAGCTACATCCTAAAAAGTTTAGCCACACACAAGAAAACATAAGAAACAATCTCAGGCAGCAAATTAAAAGATAAAAAGAGGAAACTCACACACACACACACACACACACACACACACACACACACATACACACACATACACACACACACACATGTGCACAAACATGCTTACACACAGCCACAAAATCAAAATAACAAGAATAAACAAACACTGCCCATTGATATTTCTCAACATCAATAGTCCTGATTCCCCAATTAAAAAATAAAGACTAAGCCAATGGATGTAAAAACAGTATTCATCCTTCTGCTACATCCAAGAAACATACCTCAATATCAAGGGTATACATCAGCTCAGGGGTAAAAGAATAGAAAATGATATTTTAATCAAATGACCTAAGTAGCAAACTGGTGTGTTCATTTTAATATCTGACTTGGAGATTCTTTGTCTTACACTGCTATTTATGAGCCCTTTCTTTTTAAGTATCTTTTTTTACATAATATATAATTATAAATAAATTGTAGTATAATTAATATATTATATAGAAATATATATATTATTTTCTCTTTTACACTACAGATCTTAAGCACATATATCATGGCTCCCAGTTTACTATTTTCATGGAGTTCTTCAGTGTGCAAACAAATGGTCTCTGTTTTCTGTGCCTCCTCTTGGGTTCTTTTCCTCCCATTTGTTTGTTATGTTCAATTCATATGTGTTATAATAAGCTTCATCTTATTATATATTTTATATTATTCTATATTTTATTATATTCTCCCAGAAGCTGGTTTGATTTTAAGGAGACAGAAAGAGAGTAGATTGAGATTGAAGGACATATGGGAAAGAACTCAAAGGAGTAGAGGAAGGAGAAACTGTAATTAAAAGATATTACATGAAAAAATCTATTTCCAAAGAAAAGGAATTCGTTTAACAAATGTAAATAAAAGCCATGTGATATATATATCACTGTGCAGGTACTAAGAAGGCTGATAATTTTAAAAGTCAATACCCATTGTTACTTACAATTAGGAACAATTTTAAAAATCTCATAATTTAAGAAGGCTGAGAGTGGAAGAAATAGTATTTTTCAGGGAAAAGCACACAATTGTTTATCCAGTCCCAAATGGTTAGCCCTGAAGATAAATATAAAAGTAACATACAAATTAAGATGGTTATATTTAGAAATATGTATGTATGTACATATGCACATATGCATATAACACCAATTAAAGAAAAAAATAACCATGAATATGAAAGAGATCATAGAGGGGTCTATGCTGGGCTTGGAGTTTGAGAAGCAAGGGGAGAATGTATGCTATATGAGAGAAATATGTTATATTATAACCTCAAAATTAAAAGAAGTAATAAAAAAAAGGCAAGGTCTTAGACAAAGGCTCAGTTTATGAAGTGCTTGCTATACATGTACTAGGACATGGCTTCAGATCCCCAGTGTCAACACAAAAGCAAGGCACTCTAGCATGTACCTGTTATCAGAGCTGGCTACTTGGGAGGTCAGGAGACAGACAAACCTCTAAAGATTGCTGGGCAACAGGTCTAGGTGGATTCAATGAGAAACTGTCTCCAAAAAATAAAGTAGACAGAAATTGAAAAAGAGACCTAGTGTTGACTTCTGGCCTCTACATGAACGTGCACATGCATGCATGCATGCAAACACACATGCATGTGTGCAAACATCTCTCTCACACATGCATACATAGATGGGTACTGTCTAAAATTGCTTCCCAGGGTAAAATTCTATTCAAGTCTTCATATTAGAGCTTGTCAGTGATACAGCATTGTGAAAGTACAAATAAACCCAATTTAGTCTAATTTTATTAAGTATATCTTTATTAATCCTCAGCAGGAAGCATAGTAGAGACATCACTGTTTAGAAATATACTAAACTGGATTGTTAAAAGTGACCCCTGATATTTACTTTCTAGTCATGATGAAGCTTTGTCATTGCTCAGCATCTTCCCCAGAAGTATCTGAGTCAGTGCCAACTCCATGGAGTGCTGTTTCTATTCTGTGCTGATTCTGGGAAGCAGAAATATGCTTCTCAAAAGGAGGGACCTTTGTCCAGGCAACATGAGCAGCTTTCTGAGTGAATGTTCCTCACATCTTCTGCTGCCTGTTTCATTTTTTCTGCCTCGAAAATTTTATTTGTATACTGTGGGGATATTTTGTAGTATAATAAAAACATTCTGAGATATCAGAGGGATCTACCCATGGTCAGTCTAGGAAGATCAGACAGTGGTAACTCACACCTTTAATCCCACAGCACAGGGAATATCCTGGGAGTGGTGACCTACACCCTTAATCCAGTCTGAGTTGGAGGTTATCTTAGTTTACAGAAGGAGTTCTAGGTTCCCAGGCAGGCAGTGGTGGGGCCATGTCTTAACTGAGCCAAGAGAGTATTTAAGGCAGGCAAGAAAAAAAAATCATAACCACAAGAACTCATACAACCTTAGGCTTATAGATTTAGGGTTAACAAGACTCCACCCTACCCTTAAGTTAATAAGATACTGGTTAATGCTGTTGCAAAAGGAGATGCTATAATATTTGCCAGGGGTGATAGACAGGGAAAACACTACAGAATCAATGCATAGAGCCGCAGGTTAATCTTATAAATTCATTCCTGCCATCCAAACTCAGAAACTGAATCTTAGAGGAGGGTCCTTCCAGACATGCTCACTTTTATGCAGACTGTCCTCAACACAGTACAGGTGAGTTTATTGTTGCTAACCTGCCTGAGCTTGACTACACTTCCTACAATACTCTAAATAGGCTTTGGAGCACAAACCAAATGTCTTCTATTGTTAGGGTACCATTCTAGTTAAGGTGTGAGTGGCTGCCATCTTAGAGAAATAACTAGACATTCAGAAAATGAAGCTAACATTGACCCAGCTCTGCTCCATGGACGCCTTCATAGTGTGGATCTCATGTGAATGGTGGACTCTTGACAAATAGGAACTGTTTCAAGGGAGGGAAAGATATATTTTCAGCACTGTTGAAATGAAACTCCATACACATCAGGTGTATATTCTCCTCATCAGTACAAGAACTTACCATTTCCAACTCAACTCTCCTGTTCCCTATAATCTGTGTCAGGGTTCCTTAGAAAAACAGAATGGACATAGTGAATATATATTTAAAAGGACTTATTAGATTGCCTCACAAGATATTGTCTAAGTAGTGCAGCGATGATTGTCTCACACTTAAAAGCAAATAATCTGATAGTTGTTAATCTGACCCCCAGACTGATTTACTCAGTAGTCCCAGGGTGGTGCTGAAAGCTTGGAGGAGTTGTGGAGAGCTACTGGTCTTCAGTCTAGGGAAGCCTCAGAACATTGCCACTAGTAGCAGGACAGCAAAGGTAGCAGGGTAGATGGACTCACCATTGATAGCAAAGTTCACACAAGTAGAAGTGCTCTTCTGTCACTGCTTAAACATTGCCATTGTTGTCCATTGCCTGCAGTACAGGAATTGAGTTAGCTTCCCACCTTAGACTGAATGCCCATCATCTCCCTACAACATCCAACTGCTGAAACTCTTACCTGCCTTTCGCATTTTCATCCTTGTGTAGATATTTCCCTAAAGATCTAGAAAAAATCCTTCTCTATCAGGCAAGACAATTTTTATCCTGTCTTCTGCTGAAGACCTTTATCAGCTATTAACAGTCACCACACTTGCACTTAAAACATTCCTTTGGTGGAAACTGCATGTGTCATCAGTTCTCTATTCATTTTATGAGAACTGTAAGCAGCAGCATGTAGCATGAACTATCACTCAAAAACAAAAGTAGTTACAACACAAAGAAGAATTTTCAGTGAGAGATAAATACCTAATGGTGTCCTTTCCCTTGGTTCAGTTCAAATGAAATTAATGATTATACACACAAATATACCAAAACTTTCATTTTCTGTTATCTTAGTTTATTAAACCCTGTACCATATAAAATATTACTTTATCGTTGTATCTGATCACATTGCAAATTAGAGTCATTTCACTTGCATTTATTGAAAACTAAACTCAGTGAATGGTTCATCCTTACCTCCAAAAATTGTTAATGATATGATGATGATGGTGATGGTGGTTGCCTAATGAGAATCTGAAGTAGCAAATTGACTGTGAATATCAGATTCGGGAGTCTGACAGTTCAGAACTCTGTCTTCCAATTTGAGCTTTCTCTCTGGTGCCTAAGAGTATCATTTCTAGCTCTAAGTTGACTTCATCCTAATAGCTAATGAACCCAATGAGAGGAAGGCAGCCACTGACCTAATTCTAAGGGGAAACCCAGGGTGGCTCCAATTGCCTAACTTAGTCATCCTTGAGCAATTTACTATGTGTAGCTAGTTATTATCAGTAGGTATCCAGGTTATGTCCACTATTTTGTTTTTGTAGCTTGAGTATTGGCTTTGTTTTAAGAGGTCTCATATAGCATAAGGGTTGGCCTTATTACTGAGGGTGATTTTGAATTTCTAACTCTAGTGTCTCTGACTCTAGTGCTAGAAGAGCAGGCATTTACCACTATGCCCAATTTGTTTATGTTTGAAATCAAACTCAGGGCTTGTGAAGAGAGCATGCATCTATCTTCTGAACCACATTTCCAGCTCCTGGTTTTGTGAATTTTTATTTTTGTTTAATTTTATTGTTATAAACAATGCAGCAACAAATATAACTAACTTACACAATGTAACTACTCTATAAATGACAAGCAAAAATATAGACAATGACTCTTAAAATATTTCAGAATACACTTTGGAGGAATAATCAAGAAAATATTGTGGATTCCAATCATCCCTGAAACACTTGAGAGGGACTTCTCATTTGGAACTAATGGCTATATCACCAGAAGCAGGTAGGTCAAGGAGCAGAGAAAAGCTATGATTATGATAACCAGAAACACAGATTTAAATGCTCAGCCTAAATTACTATCTCTATAATGGAGAAATTTCCAATGTTAACTAAAGAACAGAAATCAGGGCTTTTCAAAACCATTATATCCCCTATGTATAGCCATTTTTGGAAACTATTTTTAACTCTTTGAAAAGATAATTATAACTGTATGTATGAGTAATTGTACCAAAGTGGTCACTGTTCAGCCATCACTCTCTCAAATAAGCCAAGACTTTGCTTCAAGGAAAATTATATACAAAGTTCTAATACATAAATAAGTACGGTGCTAGAAAGATGGTTTAATGGTTAAGAGCATGTACTATTTTCCCAGAGAACTTGTGCTCATTTCCTATTTGTAGTATGTGATTTCTGGCCCAGAATTTCGGGCCTAATCTCAAGGTTTAGACCCACAGACACACACAGATGTTTATAATTGTTTTAGGCTGATCAGACTGAGGCCCAGGAATATAACTTGTTAACTCTTTGCCCTTCATCTAATCCATGACTCTTATCCTGTTCAGCCATGCAGCTCGGTACCTTTCCACAGAGCAGCTTAGTTGTCCTCCACTTCTTCTGGCTTCTCTCTGGCATTCTGCTCTGTTTTGCCTGTTCCTAGAGTCTTCTTAATCTGGTAGCCCTGCCCACACTTCCTGTCTGCCTTTGGCCAATCAGTGCTTTTTATTAAACTCATAGGCAGGAACAATTATTTACAATGGAACAACATAATCCCCCTACAGTAAGTTGACTCACAGCTACCTGTAACACTCTAAGGCCCAACACTTTTTACTAGCCTCTGTAGACATTTCTCCTCTTATACACATAACACAGATAGACACACATACACATGCGCGCGCGCACGCACACACACACACACACACACACACACACACACACACACATAATTATAAGTAAATCTTGATTTAAAAAAAATAAGTACAAATGGGAGATCAACTGCTGAAGTGGAAGGCTAATCAAGAGCAGAAGGATATAGACATGGAGACACAGTTCTCTCACTGTTGGTGGTCTCATAGTAGTGCTAATGAACTCCTGGAATAACAGTTTGAAAGAAGAAGATTGGGTGCCTCTCAGCACCAGGATCTTGACTGCAATTGTAATATGGATTATCTTATTCAATTTCTTACCATACACAAATGTAAAGGAACTCATTTAAAATAATAACTGTACCAAGATTCTAGTCAAATAGCAATAATTCAAGAAGATACCTACACCATAGTTAGAAGAAAGTATAGCTAGTATTTTGTGTACACTAGCCACTTAAAATTCCCTATGTGTGTTTTCAATTTTTAAATACTTATTTTGTTTGTATTTTGTTGTAAACAGACTCTTTTTTTCCCTTTCTGCCAGTTCATGAACAACCACTCAGTGGCCATTGGCTCAGGCTTGTTACTAGCTAACTCTTACACTCCAAGTTTACCCATATTGCTATTTATGCATTGCCACATGGCTCATGACTTGTTGCCTCATTTTTACATGTTCTGATTGTGTGGTGGCTGGCTGGTATCTCTTCTCTCTGCCCTTTCTCTTCTCAGAATTATCCTAGTCTGCTCACCTCAGTTGTATTTCCTGCCTGTTTACTGGCCAATTCAAGTGACAAATTTTTACAGTGTATAAGAGCATTATCACGTAACATTTCCCCATTGTGTCTAATCAAAAAGGAAGGGTATAGCCTTAACATAGCAAAATTATCATAGTAAAATTTAAAATATAACAAAACAATTATTAATCAAGAATTATTGTTACAATATTTAGACTATTTGTGCTTTTAAAAAATCAGAGAATGTACCTAATTATCTATCTTAAACTCATGAGTTTAAAGTTTTATATCTAATTTACCCTTTTGTTATAAATAAGAAAATTGTAACTATGAATCTCTAGTCTTCAACTCCATCAAAGACTCCAGAAGAATGAAATAGTACTTAATGACAGGGATGTAACACCAAAAGTTTTGCAACACTTGGGAATCCAGTTTTGGCCTATAGGCCTAACATGTCTGATGAATTTTCTGTAAAGCAGGGGATTTTGAAGGACTGTTCTACCTCATCATGGCAAAGTTTGGCAGTCACTTTTCTTTGTGTCCTGTTGGTCCTTTGGAAAGTAACTGTCAGCAAAAGGGCATTTTCTATGCCCACATGGCTAGCTTTTGCTATAAAGAAAACAAAATCCATAGGAAGTTTCTTTGATACCAATCATCTTCTTTGAAGTAATTAATGCTGCCAAGAGCAGATATGTCTCACTGTTTAGAAAGTCTAATTTCTTAAAATATTTTAAAAGGCATATTCTGTAGGTCTTTGAAGTGTTTGAAGATTACCTATCTAACTGAAATATATAGTTGTATACCTAGAAATCCTAACTAATATGCTATAAGCTCGACTATTATAGATAGCTTTTAATTTTATTTATTATCTTTACATTATATTTTTAATTGATCTACATAAACATAATACCTTAAACAAGAGTAGAAACATATAAACAGTATAACAAAATTAACTTTAAATTTTTACCAATATATTATACTCTCCCAAAAGATAACATTCATGACCTACTAAATAACCAAAGACAACCCATACTACCCAAATTCTTGAGAATGTAGATGTCATGTTCTCCAAACTTCTTTCTATTGTCTGTGGATGAAGTATCTTTAGGGTCCCTAAGAAAATTTGAGATAACAGCCAAGTCCCGAGAAGACCAGTTATATTCTTTGTTGATAAATAGCATCTATTAAGATTCAAGAAGCCTCTCTTGTTCAAACCTGATCCATAATATTATGATGAAATCCATAGCATGTCATCACCTGTAGGAACAAAAATTGAAAGCATTTTTGATTTCCATTTGAAAAATATGTATTTTTACTTCTTTTTTAAAGCTAAGGCATTCCTAAAGCATCTATATTGGTTCAATTTAGCTGTCTATTTCATAATCTCATGTTCCTTAGCAGTTGTCTCTTGCTTCTCAACAATCAAAAACTTCAAAATTAACACAATAACATACAGAATTTAGACCCTCTCTAAATTCCCATCTCTACCTGGCTTTTTGCTATTATTATTAAACTTCTTTCTTTTTATAGATTGTTTAAACTATTTTTATATGACTATAGCCTTTTTCTTTTCTTAAGTTTATGTGCATTGTTGAACACACTGTAACCTGTTTAGAGGGTTCTCTATCTGGACCTCTTTTATTGTGTATCTTTTGGCCTTTTTGCATGAGCAAAAGCTAAATCTACCACATAGCACACTGCACATCTTGGAGACATCTTTGTGCACCATGGTGGAAACCTGCCATGCTGTAGTTCAAGGCTACATGTTGTGGTGTCTTGATACCATAAGGAAGCTGCTTTTGGTTTGGATTATGTGCTGTAGAACCTTTTTAAAAAACTCTTTCTCTGGTTGTATGTGACTATACAAGTGGCATGTTGGGTACCATATGCAATGCTCCTGGCAACACCAATCTACTTCAGAGATGTTGGACATCAAAAACACTCAATAAAGAGTTTTCTTTCTTTGTGGCAACAGCTAGCCATGTGAGCAAAAACAAACCTATCCTTGTCTCAATTGCTAACAGCTATTATCCAAACTGGACCAGCAGAATGCAAGAAAATGACTGCACAACTTTGCCAAGACAAGGTGGGACAGTAGTTCAAAAATCCTGCTTCACAGAAAAGTTTGTCATATATTCTAGGCCTGCAGGATAAATATGAATGTCCTGACATTGCAGAGGAACCTTGGGTACTGTCCAGGCAGGCAAATATTTCTGTCATTTCTTAATCTTAGAAGTTGTTTGCTTTGCACTTCCTGTTTACTCACATAATCTTATATCCTTTCAGAGTCTTTGGAGTTGAAGACTAAATAGTTATAATAATAGTTTTCATTAGTTATAATAGAAAATAAATTAGACACAAAACTTTATACTCACCAAGATAGGGTAGATAATTATTTTCTTTAATTTTGCCAAATATGATGGATTAGATAGTGCTACTATAATTCTTACTTAATAACTGTCTTATTGTATATACTCTTACTAATACTAAAGTTAAAACCTTCCTTTTTAATTAGACTAAGGGTTGAAATGCTATGGAATAATCCTCTTATAGACTGTAAAGTTTTGTCACTTGAATTGATCTAATAAAATGCCAATTGGCCAGTAGACAGGCAGGTGGCATTGGCAGGGCAACCAAGCTAAGAATGCTTGGAAGAGGAAAAGCAGAGTCAAGAGACAACAACCAACAAGTAAGCAATCAGGACATGTAAAAATGAGGTAACAATCTATGAGCCATGTGGCAAAGTCTACATAGAAATATGAGTCAACTTAAAGTGTAACAAAGAACTAGTAACAAGCCTTAGCTAATGGCCGAGCATTTAGAATTAGTATAAGCATCTGTGTTGTAATTTGTGAAGTGACTACTGGGTATTTGGGAGTTGCTGGTGATACAGAAACTTCTGAATACATTTTGTTTTATTCTTTGTATTGAATTATGCTGTTTTTGTCCCTTAGTTTCTCTCTCTTTTTCCACCTCTAAGTAACCAATGTAACAGCTTCTTATCTATCATTCTATACCATTATGTTCATCCAAACTTATGTAGACAAACATATAAATTTACAAGTAATGTCAACTTTGTTCCTAATGCATATGAAATTATTACATAGTAGATATTTCTTAGCATTCTTTTTCACTAAACAGTTATCTATAGAAGCTCCCACACAGATGATTGTTAGATTAGGATAACATGAGTCTATTCTTCACTATAATGACATAATAGTCCATGATACAGACCTGCCACAATGTAATTTTCTACCAACAATTTGTTTCCATTTTAATGGGTTTGTTGTCTGTAATTTGTGTTTTGCTTTGTTTCACAATTACAAGCAACATAGCAACATTTTGTACATAAGTCCTTAGGTACAGCTGACAAATATAAGATGTCTAAACAAAAGTATATACCAATTTTAAATGTTTGACAACATTGGGTTGGTTATCATTTTAAAGTACAGTTTCTTATTTCACAGGTAATAATTAAGTTGGGTACAAGTTTGCTAAATTTAGCCATATCATCTAACACTGAGTATTATTACTTTTACACCTTTTTATATTATACATCACTTTATTTATTTTATATCTTGGGTAGTCTCCCACTTCACCCTCTATTCTTATTCCCCAACCCTCTCCTCCATTTCTGTTTAGGAAAGGACAGGTCTCTCATGAGTATTAACAAAGCATTGTATATCAAGTTGTAGTAACTAAGCTCCTCCCCGCATATTAAGGCTGGGCAAGATGACCCAGTATGAGCCATAGGGTCCCAAAGCCAGTAAAAGAGCCAGAGGCAGCTCATTCATGTTCTCTCTGTTAGGAATCCTATAAGAAGGTCAAGCTACACAACTGTAAGATATATAAAGAGTGCCTAGGTCAGTTCCATGCAGGATCCCTGATTGTCAGTTCTTTATAGTAGGCCATCATAATAAACACAAATGGGCTGCCAATGTTTTTACTGGTATTCTCTTCAGTGTCTAGCTAATAAAAAAATCTATGAACTGATTCATAGTGATACTCTGCTATACTCATATAGATGGGTGCCTAGTCCAGTCATCATCAAGGGGGCTTCTTTTAGTGGCTGACAGGAGTGGATGCAGAGGTCCACAGCAAAACACTAGGCTGAGAGAGAGCCCATTTGGGAGATCTCCATCAGGTTCCTTCCCTAAGTATTCAGGGAACTCCTTGGAAGAGGGGAAGGAGGATGTGTGGGAGTCAGAGGAGTTGAGGATCAAGAGAGATCACAACTTGATAAATCAAATAAACAATACTTATGGGGGCTCATAGAGACTAAAGTGGCAATTTCAGAACCTTCATGTATCTAGGATAGATCCTCTGTGATGTGGTAATGTCTTTCTGCATACTGTGGATATCAATCTTTAAATAAAGAAGCTGTTTTGGTCCTTGGCAAACACCATAGCCAGAAACAGGAGCATAGTTAGGAGGAGGGCAGAGTTAGACAGATTAAGCCAGATGCTCAAAGAAGAAACACATAAGGAACACCGGTGAGCCACGGGCCATGTGGCAGACAGATTAATGAAAATGCGTTGAGTTAAGATGAAGGAGCTAGTTAGCAATGTGCCTGAGCCATAGGCCAAACAACATGAAGTTAATATAAGTGTCTGTGTGATTCATTGTGACTTTGGGATTGCTGGTCCAGATAAGCGGCAGTGGGTGGGACCAAACCATGGAGCTAGCTGGGCCAGAAACCTCATTTACAACACCTCTGAATATGTTATGATTGTTGGCTTGGTGTTTTTGTGGGACTCCCAGCAGGGGAAGTGATAGGGTGTTTCTGATTCATTTTCCTGTGCTTGGGACCCTTTTCTTCCTACTGGGTTGTCTTGCCCAGCCTTGACATGGGGGATAGTACCTGGTCTTATCATATCTCTGCTGCGTAATGTTCAGTTTATGTCCCTGGGAGGTCTACTCTTTTCTTGAGGGGAAGAGGGAGAAGGGTGTAAGGGAGTGGACCTGGGGGATAGAGAGGAATGGAAGGAGGGGAAGCTGCAGTCAGGATGTTGTGTATTACAGAACAGTAAGAAAAATAGCGCTGAGTATTCTTTTACGGTGAAGGGAATTTTGTTTCCTTTTCTATGAACTGCCAGCTCATAGTCTTTGCAGTTCTTCTATTGCATTGTCTTTACATTACAAGTCCATCAGGGCCACTTCCGTATCATAAACACTTTTTTTCTTTTAGGGATTATTTGATCCAAAATTCCAAGATAGAATAAACTAGAACACAGGACAATGAGATGGTGCAGTAGACAAAGGCACTTGCTATCAAGCCTGAGGAAATGAGTTTATTCTCCAGAACTCACGGGATGAAAGGAGAGAGCTGACTCCTGTGAGGTGTCCTCTGACATGCCATGTTGCACACATGCCCAAACACACACTAAATGAATGTAAAATGTTTTTAAAATTATAGATAAGAACAGAAAATATAAACTAAAGCACATAGTATTTATATTCTTATTGTATAGTTAGAAATTCAATGTGTGTGGGGGGGAATGAGTGTGTGTGTGTGTGTGTGTGTGTGTGTGTGTGTGTGTGTGTGTGTGATTAGTATTTAAATGTGGCCCTAACTCCCAATGTAATGATGGGGAGTTGAGTGAGAATGGCCTCCCTAGGCTCATAGGCTTGAATACTTGGTCCTTACTTAGTGCAACTATTCAGGACAGAAATGGCTCGGGCACTTCCATCTTTCTCTCAGAAAGCAAAAGTCCAGGAAATTAAAAACTCAGGGTAAGGCCTACAGCTTAGTGAAAATGAACATTTGTCAAATTTATCCATCATAGCATGATATACACCGACATTTTAAAATCTGTCCCAGTAAGTAGAGACAAGCAGCAGAATCTTATTGTTGCAAACTCATGAACAGTTGTGTCTGTTCTGTCCCTCGGATGTAGGGATCAGCAATAATTTAGCTCAGCACTTGTTATGTAGCAGGCCTTAACAAATATTGTTTACCTCAGACTCCATGTTGTATCCTAATGTAAGTTATTAAAACATCTTGTAATATAGTGATTATCACACCAGATCCTTAAGAAGTCGAGGCACATAAAGGTTAAGTGCCTTTCCCACAGTCATACTACTGGGAACATCAATGCAAGGGTAAACTCCAAGCCAGGTTCTTATTTCCAAGCTATTCTTTCCTCCACACCCATAAGAAACTCAGCACATAGGACATGAGACTAACTACAAAGAGCCTCCCACAAAGCTATACCTAATAGGATCCACCTTATTTTAAAATAGAAATGTGTGGCTTAAAAGTTAGTTCAAATATCATTAACACATCATCTAGGTTAGAGAAATTGTAATAACCACAATAATAATAATAGATAAAATAGAAGTGCTTACCACTCAGTGGGCACATTGCTAAGGCCTTTAAGTGGCTGTCCCATTAAAACCTCATTACAATCATTCAAGAACATACAATTATTTTTTGAGAAGAAAAATGGTAAGTAACTTGTCTAAAGTTAAACAGATTGAGTTTTTGGCTATAACTGAAGTTCAATATTCAAAGACTTCTCTTATAACAATATTTTTCTAGTGTTTTTTGTAAGTAGACATGTACTTATATTTTAATCAGATGAAAAATAAAGATTAAAATTAAGTGAGAACCATTTTTACATACTATGTTGTAATACAGCAAAACATGAGAACCAGTGATAGACCTCTTGAAAAGGTTAATGTGGGCTGTAAGGTATTTTATCCTTAATCAGGCCATGTGTCTGTAAGGTAACTCTGTCCTGCAGCCACCTTCTCCATATGTTTAGCTCATGCCCTCCTGGCAAAATTCAGGCTCTTTACCACTGAAGTCCTAGAGAACAGATTAGATCTTCCAGTCATTCCACCTGGTATCAGCTGTTTGTACTACAGGATTCTGAGGTGTATTTACTCTCAGTCAAGGAAAGGATTGTTGGAATTGATTAGAAATATCTAACTGCCATTTTAGCTAGGGACAACACATGAAACAGATGTCTGAAGCTCTTGCATTTTGCTATAGCAACACAGATGGTGGTAAAGATCTTCTAATTTCAACAAGTCAGGCAACTAATGATTTCAGATCTGGGATACAGCTTTCGTATTAATTACCATTTACTATGACCAGAGCAGTCTCTTATGTGACTATGCCACATCTGGAGATGATCCAAAGCCATTCCTCATTGTCTTTCAAGTTCCAGAGGGACTAAAGTTCTTTAAAGTTCTCTCTGGTCTGTCTGGCATGTGTGGTAACAAGTTTCTGGACAGGGTGCATGGATTTGAAAAGGAAAACTTTTCATTTTGGGTGAAATCTTAACGTCAAGTTGTTGACTCTCTATTTTCTAATTTTTTATGCCCATAGGTTTCTAATTTCAGTACATAAGGAAGTTGATATCAGGGATTTGTTAAAAATCAGGTTTCTAAATCTCTACCCTAAAGGGTCTAATCCACAGAGCCAGAGATGGATCTGGGTAGAATATACTCAAATATTGCTAATATTTAAGAACAAATAGTATTGGTCCAAGATTGAGTGGATAGCTATTAGGAAGAGGCCCTTGCAAAAAGGATTTTATTATGGTTATTATAGTGGTTATGGTATTTATGGTCGCCTCCCGGTGAGGTTATAATATTGGCAGGTTATGAAAATGCACATTTGTAAGTCCATTTTGCTTCTGAAAACTCCAGAATTTCTTTTGCGACTTGGTAGTAGTTAAAAAACAAAATATTTAAAATACTGCTGTTAATTTCATAATAAATATGTGACTTATTTATCTTAAGTATATAGAGATAGTTGGGAGAAAGCAGGCTTTCTGTATAACACTGCTTTCTCTGTGCACTCAGTTCACAAATGGCCTCAGTTATTTCAGAGTTCTGCAAACCCCCCTCTGTACTATTCTTCACTGACAGAAGGAAAGGCACTGCACATCACAGAGTACTTGCTGTGTGCTGGGAGTGGAGTTCGGTTTCTCCTTGTATACACATTGTTATTTAAAACCAAGAATTAAATTCAGCCTTCTGTCACCTACACCATAAAAACAGAGACTCAAATTTGGTTAAACTATCACTTTACTGAAATTAGATAAAAAATTAAAATAAAAAATGTTTTGAGTAATGATTTATTTTCTAGCTGCATTTCCATTTTTAAGCTCAAAATTTACATTTGGAAACAGAATTAAATAAACTTTGATTCTTTGATTATCCCCTAGAACGAATCTTTGTATTGTGGAGACCTCATCAAAACTAGCTTACATGAGTACAGGCATTCTTTTTATTAAATAGGTAGGCCACTGTTGATAAATACCTAATCTATTTTCTAAATTCAAGACTTCTCAACCTGAAAAACTAAAAAGAGGAAAGTAGAGTCCCTTTGTCAATCCTCCTTCATTTCTTGCCTCTCTCTCTCACGTCAATAAATCAATCAACCAACTTATCTATCCATCCATCCATCATCCATCCATGTATCCATCCATCCATATATCTATCTTTCTTTCTGTCATCTATCTATATCTGCCTTTCTTTCTTTCACCCTCATTTTTTTCTTCCCTCCCTTCCCTTCTCTCTTTCTTTTCTTCACACAGGGTCTCACTATTTTGTTAAGGCTCTCCTGGAACATTTGCTCCTGCTATAGCTTTCAGTGTAGTTGTAGTCAGAATTATAAGCATGTGCCATTATACCCAGTTTAGAAGCTCTTTAATAAAAAGCTAGCATGTTCATCTGGGTGTGGTAGCCCATATTTGTACTTCCAACACTTTGGTATGTGAGGTAGAAGAATTTCCAGGCAGGGCATTTGAGGTCAGCCTGGTCTACAGGGATAGTATTAAGTAAGCTAGGTCTAATAATTTTTTTTCCAAAAAAAGGGAACTGATAGATATGGCTTAAAGTGATTAAAGTTCCAACTGGCTTTAGATTACACTCGTATCTGAGTACATTTAAGTTTCCTGAGAAATTTTTTAGTAGATAGTAGGAGAATGTATATGAAATGAATATATGTAGAAATGAATGCAGGTGAAAGACAATAAACAACACCAGGCACAGTTATTAATAAACAGGAAGCTTTTGTCATATGCCGGATATGCCTATAATCGAAGAGTGACTTTGGCCTTACCATATTTTTTTTCAGTATTTTTATAAATAGTAATAGTGAAGATTTGGGGCTGTAGGAAATAAAAGGAAGTGTGCTAACAGTACTCTGGGAGCTGACTTCAGCGACACAGCTCTTGTTCTACTGGAGATGGAGCTATAGTTCATTAAGGAGCGTTTGAAGGGAAAGCCTAAGTTGCTGCTGCATTGGAAAATTGGTTAATGCCATTTGTCTTTGTGACACCAAGGAGAAGCACAAGGAGAGTCAGCAGCTACATTTAGTTTGTAATGACCTTTCACCTCTGTTGACCTCTGACCCAGCTGTTTTAATCACACAGACACAGGAGCTGGACAGGGTAATGTTTCAGGGGCCATTTTCCTTTGCAGGAGGAAAAGAGATTGAAAATAAAGTCTTTCCACCAAGACAAATGACTGCTGAGCTGCAGCTGACAAAGAGTTAACAAGAGCTCCAGCCTTTTCCCCTTAGCTCTGTAATTGCTGTGAGCCAGGGAAGCATTTGCAAGAGAAGCTTGCCACAGAGGCCTCATTTTTCAAAGCTATGTCAGAAAGCTCCTCTAACTGAATGGTTTATACAGAGACTAGGATTTGCGTTTGTTTCCCAAATGCAAGTGATCTGAACCTTCTTAAACTGTCCCTAAGCAAAAGTTCCCTAGAAGGTCCCTTTTTATATATTAATATATTGTCCTCCCAATACCACACCACAGGCAAGCAATGAGTGGCCTGTGAAAAGTGTGTGTGTGTGTGTGTGTGTGTGTGTGTGTGTGTGTGTGTGTGTGTAAAATTTTGAAGCCAAGGATTTTAAACTTGAGCATGCATGACATTCACAAGGGAAACCTGTTTTACTGGTTGCTAATTCGACTTTGTTTTCTTAAAGAAAACTTGGGTAGGGTCCAGGTATTAGAAATCTGACAGTTTCTAGATTTTACTGAAGCTTTTATTTTGAACTGCTTGAGGGACCCATTGTCCTTGTCCACTGTCTTCACTTTTCACTGCCTTCCTTCTGAGTTAATCACACACACACAAACAAGTCCTACAAAGACAGCAAGTATTATTAACAGACATTTTGCTATTCACCTTGTACTTGGGCTATAAATCCTCCAAAGCAGGCATCATTACCCCAGTTATAAACCCATCTGGCCCAAACCTAATTCTTAGGCTTGTGTTATTAAATATTTTCTACTTGTTTGAGTCAAAATTAACTGTCCTAAGACTGATGGTGGCTGTAATGGCCTCAGACTGATGATCACTGTAGTGGCCCATCAGGTAAAGGCACTTGTTGCATAAGCAACCTGAATGTGAGCCCTCGAGTTCATGGAAGGGTCAGCAGAGACAACTCCACAGGCTATCCTCTGACCACCAGAGTGGCACTCAAGTCTGCTCATATATCATATATTCATGCACCTGGACACACATACATTAATAACAGAGTTTTAAAAGTTGACTGACTGGCAAGTATCTGAACTAGATGTCTTTTCTATATACATATTATAAATACAACTGTACTTAAATATATGTTTATATTAATTCTAAGCAGAAGAGTCTAACTTATCTTTCTCCTTATGTTACTTTGAACAACAACAAAATGCTATGAAAATATTGCTAAATTCATCTGCCCCAAACAGTATTTGGTTCTGGTTCTTTATAGGACCACAGGATAAGCCAGATCCTAGATTTACTGACACTGAAACAATCTTGAACAGATCAAGGTTCGTGTAAATGTCCAATATGAGCACCACAGATTGTTTTTGTGTTGTCATAGTTGTTATTGGTAATGGTGGTGATGATGGTGATTCCAGGAGTAATGGTGGTTGTGATAGTTGTCATAATAATCATGGTTATGGTGATGGTAATGGTAATATTGGGAGTTGTAATATAACATACACTAATATTTCCTAAGCCTTAGATAGTACCAGAAATGACTAGAGGGAATGGTCAAGAGTATGCACAGCAGCAGTCCAGCTTCTGATCCAGCAGACCTCACAAGAGCCAAGCACTGAGAGCCAAGTTCTCAAGTAAAACCACAAATTCTAGTCTGGGACCATAATTTAATGACTAACATTTTAGAATAAAGCAGCCCATGATTATAATAGACTTCCTAATCAATACCTTATCTCTAGACTCAACAGACACTGCTAAGGCTTACTACATACACTACATCTTTGTCACTTGGAGGATAAGACAGCCTGGACAAGGTACCATGTAGATCCTCACAGAGCTTGCTGCATAGGATAGTCAGGAAACAGAAAACCATAAATTGTCCCTTGTTCCCATAATTGAACAAGTGATTTAGTAACAGTGAGTGAGATGGAGTGGTGAGATTCTAGTTAAATCTCTAAGGAGATAATATCTATGAGAGCAGAGGCCTAATTATGGCAAAGAAGCAAGCCAGGGCCATAAAGTTACAACACAAAAGCAGGTGTAAAGGCTCTGAAGTAGAAAATGTCCATTGTATTCTAGGAAGAGCAAGAAGACTTGTTGCTGGAGAGAGAACAGGAGGCAGAGGTGTTTGGTAAGGAGACAGCAATGGGAGCAGTCTGCATTTTAAGTAGGGTCCCCAGAGGTTTCAGGCATCTGGTGGTAGGAACAACTTATGATTCATTGCTTCCCAAAGCTTGACAACTTTTATTAATCTTGTTAACAAAGTGTGCAGAGTTGCATTTGGATCATGCTTCACAGAATGCCGCTTTACAGAGTGAGATTTCTTTGCCATGCCCAGAAACTGGAAATTATTCTGCTCTCAAACAAAAATCTAAGTCAACCTTTTAACAAGTGTAGAATCAGATAGTAGTTCCAATTCCTCCTTGTGAGGATGGACAGAATTGCTTTGTTTGGTTACAAAAGTATATTTGAAGAAATAATGGAATTTACATGAATTCATTCTTACACGTAGTCTATTGCATCAAATTGAATTTTGTATATGAGAGAGACAGAGACAGCAAGCAAAATTGGGTAGGGTGTTATGGGCTAAAGGCAAAAAGCCTTGAAAAGGTAAAAGTACAAGGTGGAAAATGGAGAATAAGAACCAAGCCTTATCAGGGAGAGATAATAGAGAAATCGCGGTGGACAAGAAAATCACAACACACATCAACCTTTGGTCCAAACTGTGCTTCAGAGTTGAGATAAACACAAAATGGGCAAATATTAGTTCTCCTGTCCTCCAAAAACAGGGGCATGTAACCAGCTGGCTTTTTAAAAGGGATCCACTATCATGCAGACCACTTTACCCATAAAGAAGTCAGACTCAATTATTTAATATCAAAACAATGTCTTTGCTTTAACTAGTACACTGCCAATGGCCAGAACCGTGCATTATGAATTACTCTTTGCTTCTTCCTCCACTTTCTAATTTCCTGCTAGGGAGACAGGGCTGAATAGGGTCATTAATCTGAATTAGAAATACTGTGACTTGCTCTGCATTTCCCTTACAACACTGTGTGGCCGAACTGCAGCTGTGGAAGTTTCACTTTCCACACTGCTCTGAGGAAGAGGTGGCATGGGGCAGATGCAAACTAGATGTATTTTGAGACTTCTGTCTTTCCTCATCTGGATATTGTTACAATTGCTATTTGGGCTTTTTAATTATCAGTACTTTTTCAATTCTTTAATGTCTCTAAACCATTAGCTTTGCTTAGTCCTTTACCAGAACTCTGAAAGTACCTCCATACCTAAAATAGTGTGCCTCCTCCTACCAGAGAAATATCTTAGCTATCACCAACATAAAAAAGCAGCTGAGATATTTAAATTATAAAGCAAAAAAACTGGTTCAAAATTTGGGATAGTCCAATAAAAATATGTGTCTTCAGCCTCTAGTATGTGGGTTGAATGGCAGGAATGCATGATTGAGTTTATTGCAGAAAAAGTCATTTATCTTTGGCAGAAAGAAATTATTTTTTTTTTAAAAAAAGGAGAGACCAAGGTCTCCATAAAGATGAAGACACCAGTCTCATAATTCTTCAAAAAGTTTACTTCCAGTAACTTATTGACTGCCTACTGAGCTCCACACTCTAAATGTTATACTACCTTTCTGAATACCAAGCCTATAACACTGGCACTGTTACAATAATGTTTCTTGGTCCCAGGTGGCCAGAGGTCCAGACTCACAGATCTGTAGCCCCAGACCACTTAGCCACCCACCAGTGTTTACCCCCCCCCCAAATGACTCAGACACTTATATTAACTTCATACTGTTTGGCCTATGGCTTAGGCACATTGCTAGCTAGCTCTTACATCTTAACTCAACCCATTTCCATTAATTTGTCTGCCACATGGGCTGAGGTTCACTTGTGTTCCTTATATGTTTCTTCTTTGGGCTGCCGGGTGGGTCTGTCTCTGACTCTGCCCTTCCTTTCCTACCTATTCTGATTCCCCACCTACTTCTTCTATGGTTCCTGTCATTGGCCAAAACAGCTCCTTTATTTAAAGATTGATATTAACAGCATACAGTAAGGCATTTTCACATCATCTCCCCATTTCTGTCTAATAAAAAAGGTTTAAATTTAACATAACAAAATTACATATAACAAAATAGCTGTCAAGTAAGAATTAATTTACAATATCTAGACTATTTGTATTTATCAACATTAAAGAAAATACTCTTTCATCTACCTTATCCTTGTGAATATAGTTTCATATCCAATATACCTTTTAAAATAACTAAGAAAAACTATACCTATAACTATCTAATCTTCAACTACATCAAAGACCACAGAAGGATATAATATTATTCTAGTAGACAGGAATTACAAACAACTTCCAAAATCTAGAAATGACAGAGATGCCACCTATCTGCATGACAGTCATCCAAAGTTCTTTTATAAAGTTGGAGCATCCATCTTCAGCCTACAGGCCCAGAGTCTCTTTTCATTTCAGTGAAGCAGGAAATCTGCTCTGCCCATTCATCAGTCTCTTCTCCTTGAGTCCTGAAGAATGTCTGACAGTTTTCTCTGCAAAGCAGGAACCAGAATGACCATCTTGGCTTGTTCTGCCAAAGTTCAGAGATCGTTTTCCTATGGAACCTGCATGCCCAGTTTAAACAGCACATTGTCAAGAAGTCAATACAAGAACAGGTTCTTGACACAAAGAAAGTAAACTTCATATGGAGTTTCTTCAATACCCATTTTTCTCTTGAAGCAGATCTGTCTCACTGTCCAGAAAAGTCAGTTATTAAAATAATTTTAAATGCCATATTCTTTGTGTTTGAAGATTACCTATATAATTGAAATATATCTTTGCATACCTAAAAAATACTAACTAATATAAGTTTGGTTATTATAGGTGACTATTAATCTGCATTTCTTAATTATACATTACAATTTTAAATCAGTTACATGAACATCATATCATATCTTAAAGAAGAGTAGAAAAATACATACAGCATAACAAAATTGACCTTAAATTTGTATCAATAAACAAAAATCCATACCAATTTAAAACATTTTGAGATTAACAGCTAATTTTTTGATTAAAGTAAATTCAATAATCTAATTTTTTAAATCATTCATATTCCATATCTCCTTTTTATTCCTTAGAAAGAGATTAACAATGACCATTAACCATTTATAATGAAAACAAACATTTATAAACAATATTTTGGAAATTTGGGCATAGTTTTTCATTACTACTTCCTGCTGATTAAGGAGCATTGGCAAACTCATGGGTTCTTGAGACTGGATCATCTTATTCTGCAGCCCTGAAGCTGATGTGATCATTTCTTCCCATCAGAGAATTTTCAGGTGGTTTTGGTTGATGAAACTATACTTGCCTGCAAGAAATCCACAGGTTCTCATCTTCTGTGGAAACAAAAGCAGAACTCTTCCAAAGCAATAATTTCTTAGACACAAATTTCAAAATCAAGAACCCTTTAAAATATATATTCTTATTTAACTTAGCAGCCTTTGTAATCCATTATCTTGCTGCAGTTAGCTCACTAACAGTTAAAAATTTAAAAGAAAACACAATAACCATTATCCAGATTCTGTGTCTATTTGGCATCTTTACATAGCTTATCATATTTTTATACTCTATTTCTCTTTTTTAGGGACTTCTTCTACCCTATTTATTTTCTTTCTGAAGCCTATGTACATTTTACACACATTGTAATTCATTTACAGTTTTTTTTATCTGAATCTGTTTTATTGTGAATCCTTAATTATTTTCTAACTAGCAAAGCTTTTAAAATGCTACTACTCTCTCAAAAAGCCACATAGATTTTTGCACATAAAGCTGAATCAGTAAGTTCTATTAAAAGGGCTTTGTCTCTGTTCACTGCCAACAAACAGAACAGACCCCCAAAAAAACTGCTACTAAGAAACTGTCTTTGAATCTGTTTCCTTTTTGTTCAAAGCAAACAGAAACCTTAAATCAATCACATGCTACCGAGTCTTCTGTGAGACTTCAGGAACTGGCCTGGTTGCAGCTTACACTGCCTGCCTCCAGTCCGCTGGCACCATTTTGAATGTGGTCCAAATACCACGCTATCTCTGTACAATGACCTGCTTAAGATACAGAATTTGAAATCTGCTACTGGCTCTATTTCTGCCTTAGAACCCTTTTTAAGCTTTCTCAGGCTTAATGTGGGTATTTGGTCCATGTTGGGATACCATCTATCACAATAAGGTTTCTGACCCAGTCTGGCCAGAGGTCCAGACCCACAGACCTGCAGTCCAGATCACTTAGCCACCCAATACAGCTTAGGCCTCCAAAATAACTAAGGCACTTATAATAACTTCATACTGTTTGGCCTATGGCTTAGACACATTGCTAGCTAGCTTCTTCATCTTAGCTCAACCCATTTCCATTAATTTGTCTGTCATGTGCATGTGGGCTGAGGCTTACTTGTGTTCCTTACATGTTTCTTCTTTGGGCAGCTGGCTTGATCTGATCTGACCCTGCCCTTCCTTTCCTGCCTATTCTGATTTCTCATCTACTTCTATGGTGCCTGTCATGGGCCAAAACAGCTCCTTTATTTGAAGGTTGATATTCACAGCATTCAGAAAGACATTCCCACATCAGGGAACTTTGGGGAACACTTATCAGCACCATAGTAAAGAGATATGTATTTTTCTTGCTGAAATGAAATCATTCAGTAGGTTTCAGGGTTGTTTCCATCATCAGTGGGTGTGATGGTTAGTCTCTATCATCAATGGATGTGAGTACCATCTCCATCATTAATGGATATGATGGTTAGTCTCCATCATCAATTAAACCAGACTTAGAATTACCTAGAAAGCATACCTCTAGGCATGGCTTCAAGGGCATTTTTAGAGTTGTCTTAACTGTGGAGTGAAAATCTTCCCTGAATGTGGGTAGCACCATCCCATGGGTTGGGGGTTCTAGACTAAACAGGGAAAAGTGAGTCAAGCACCAGCGAACTACTCTGGCTGCTTTCTAACTATAGAAGCAATGTGACCAGTTACCTCATTCTCATGCTTCCATGAAAGCCATCCATGATGGACTTCATTTCCTTAAACTGTGATCTAGAATAAATTTTTCCTCCTTTTTGTTGCATTTGTCAGGCATTTAGTCATGGCCATGAAAAGTAATTAATAAAATGGTTGTTTCATCTGTGGTGCCATGGAGGAAAGGTTGAACCAAGGAGATACATCTATAATAAGTATCCTCCATCACAGACTTAGATCAGAGACAATACAGTCAAATGCCCTTAAGAGTCTAGGTACAAAGTCAGCACTTCATAGCTATGCAACGTTTCTTTCACATTTCATAGTGTGACTTTCAAAATAAGTAAAACTTTAATTTTATTAATTTATTTCCATGCTTAAATACCTAGTAAAAATTATGATGGAATTATTGGGGCTTGTAGATAATGGGTGTTACCTCCAGAAGCACAACTGCATTGCTGCCCTTGTTGCAAAAAAAGTCACAAATTATTGTAGAGAGCCAGAAGGATTTTAACACAGATACCTTTGTCAAAAGTAAATTTCACATAACTACCTCTGTCCAAAGACAGCCACTCTTGGCTTGTCTCACCTCCTTTAGATTTCTGATTAGCTAGCTGCTTTACTATTACCCATTGATTAGTAGAAACAGGTCATAAGTAAAAGTGGATAAAAGACTAGAGGCATGTCTGGTAGGTGCTGAAACAGGTGCTGCTGCAACCTTCTGGGATCATCTTCAAAGGCTACAGCTACATTCCCTCAGAAGGTCTTGGATGTTGTTGTTGGGGTTTTTATTTCAAACTCTGAATACAGAGCTGTTGTATGTGGTCTGGCTGTCACACCCACTGGCCACTGCCAAACTATTATATGACTCTCATTTTTTTATACTTGTTTATGAAATCTTCTTTCCTCTAATTGATATGCTTGCCCACCCCTTCTTTCACATCCTAAGTGGTACAGTTCCCAAAAATATTCCATTTGTAGCTTTTTGCCCAGAGCCTCCTAAGACAGTAACATCCTCTTCTCCTTCCATATGCCCCACCTCCTCCTGGGTAACCCAGAAGTGGCTACAGACAACATGCTTTGGAGCTTTGGGCCTTGAGGGTTTTTTTTGATGCTCCAGGGCTATGGAAAACTCAAAAAATTTTCTGTAGTCATGAGCCCCAAGTGTCTCTAGGCAGTATAATTATAAGTCAATCAGCTCCTTCCAACTTTTTCCCTTAGGGCTGGCAAAATCATTAGCACAGTTTCCCTTTCTCCTCAGCTGGACTTTGTACAGCCCATTTACCTCAATTCTCATGAATCTTTTAAATCCAATATCATTCAGGCAGAGGGAGTATTATATATTTAGACCAAAGCTGCAGAGGTTGTCATTGACTGGCTACCTTCTTTTTTTGACAAGTGCCAGAATAGGAGGTGATCCCCTAAAAGAAGTCTTCCAAAGGGACATCCTAACATACAGCCAATAAACCCCATGATCCTGGCTTGGAGATACTTATGGAGATAATAAGGCTAGAGGCAGCCACCATTACTCTTGTAAGAAAGCACCAGGTGTGAACCCGGAGAAAGCACTTTACATGAATCAGAAAGTGTGAGACACCCTATTCAAACATATCTAACCTCAAAACTCTGGCTAGAAAAGAAAAAAAAATGTGAACACGGCTTACTGGTCCAGTGGAATGCTTCCACATACAGGGTAATTCTTTATGGAAATCAGTATTGTTGAGTTGGCATCTAGTGGGCTATGAGATTCTCCACCAAGATACCTAGTGATTTTTTTCCTCTTCCTGTGGCTTCAGTAACCCAGCCTGGATGCCCAAAAGGAAGTGTTCATTATAAGGCTGTTGATGAGGCAGAAAGAGTTCTGCCCCTGCTGAAATCCTAGCCCAAAGCTCAGGCCAGCCAGAGCTCAATAGAGAAATGGCATCTCCAACTTTGATACTCTCAGGTTCCCAGAGTGGTGTGCATTTACCTGAGATCACACCGTTCACATCTAACTTGAAGCCAAATTCACAGTCCATTTCTCCCCAGTGAATCACACTTGCACAGGCATCTGCTGGCATCACAATTCACAATGGGCTGTTGTCAACATTTCCTTCTCAGTTTTCCCCTTTTCTTTAGAGTGAAGCAGCACCACCCTGAAGAGGGCATCATCAGAGAAGCATGTCAGGGGAGTACATGCAGAGTCACTGGAGCCTGGTTTTAAAGCCCAGGCAGAAATTTACTATCTGCATGACTTTGGAAGCTATCTAAGCTTCCTAAACTTGAGTATCTTTATTAATAAAATGGAGTCAATTATAATACCTACCTCATGTAGCTGTGAATGGGAAGCACTATCCAGTGAATGCATATATGCAATTTTAAATTCTCTTATATTTTAAATAAAGGAAAAGAAATGAGTGAGGTTAATATTATTTGTCTTTCATATAACTTATATCAAAATAGTATCATCTCAAAACAAATATACAAATGTAAATAAGAAATGTTAATGTCAGCACATCTCTGAATGGTCATGTGTTGTATATTTATAGGCAATTTTAACATATACCAAATGTTGGGTGGCCATGCATGACTAAAGTGTGGGGAGGGGCCAGCATAAAAGGTAGAAGGTGTTAAGTCAAGAAAGCACTTCCTGTTTAGGCACTGTGGTCCAGTTTTCCCAGTTTATATTAGGTTAGTTACTTTTCACATTTCTCTGAACAGATGCCTGAAAAAAGAAATTTAGGGGGAGTTAGAATTTGTTTGGCTCACTGAGGGCAAAGTGAATGTGTCAGGGAAAATGTGGAACAAAATGGAAGCTGGTCCCATTTCCTGTCAGGACCCAAAGAGAATGTGTGCATGTGCTCCTTATCATGTGGTCTATGGCATGGTGCTACCCACAATCATTGAGGTCTTCCCTTAGTTAAATCTCTCTAGAAAACATCCTCATAGATATGTCCTGGGTGATCCCAAATCCAATCTAGTTGATGGCATAAATAACTATGTTTACAAAGCAAACTCAGAAATTACACAGCCCCAGTGCTAAGAGGCTGGGGGCTTTCTATGGTGGTCTCTTTCTATAGTGGGATAGCTAATGCTTTGATGCTCAACTGCATTTTCAAAGGTGGCTTTACTTTCCTTCTCTGAGCAAACAGGCAGATATTGCTTGCCACCACCCTGAGCTTCAGGGGCATCTCTGTCAGACACCTAAGTACTTATTATCATCCAATGTAAACCCCTCAGGCTCTTCTTGAGTGTTCCTAGCAATGGGCATCTCACTGTGTGCCTATGACAGTCATTCCTTGTTGGATTAGGGTTTTTTGGTCTCGTGCAGCTAGAGATCTAGACTCATAGATCTGTAGCCTCCGATCTCTTAGTCGTCATCACTGCTCAGGCTCTAAAAATGATTTAGATGTTTATATTAGCTTTATGTTGTTTGGCCTATGGCTTAGGTACATTTTTAGTTGGCTTCTATTTTTTTAACTCAATTTATTTTTACTAATTTGTCTGTCACATGGCCCATGGCTCACTTGTGTTCCTTACGTGCTTCTTCTTTGGCATCTGGCTAAGTCTAGTGCCACGAGCCACATAACAGACAAGTTAATAAAAATAAATTAAGATAAAAAATTAGCTAACAATATGCCTGAGCCATAGGCCAAACAACATAAACTTTATATAAGTGTCTGAGTCATTTCTAGAGGCCTAATCAACTACAGGCAACTAAAAAGTTTACAAGTCTGTGAGTCTAGACCTCTGGTCACCCAAGACCAAAAAACCTCATTACAACAATTCCTCCTTTATTAAGATCAATGGTGTCCCTGCCTTTTACTCTTTAGCCATAATGGCGGCATTGTAAAAAACAGAGAACAAACCAAAGCCTTTCCTGTGACACAGCCCTGCCACTGAACTGATAGCTCTGAACTGCTCTGACTATACCCATAGCTGCTCGTGTGGTGGTGAGATCCCCAGGTCCAGCTGTCACTAAGTCCTAGTAATGCACTTTTCATGGACTTTAGTACACAGAACTAGTGTGTCTAGTGAGGACCTTAAGACAGACGGTCCCAGTGAGAGGTGACCACACCATCAATGCCACTTTCAACTTTTGATGGCAGGTAGCCCTCAGCCTGGATAGAGCCTGAATTATGTTGTGTGTCTTGGAAGCTAAACTAAGGGTGGAAATCTAAGCCCAGTGTCAAGTATCCTCCACCTGTTTGCTTTGCTTCTCTTAAGCCTCCCAGCTCAGGACAGCTCCTCATAGACTAGAGGGGTGCTGAGTATTACCTTGACTGTTCTTTCTCCAAAGAAAGCAGGTAACTTTCCCCTGTACCCTTCCAGCAGTGGGAGCACATTTGGTCAGTTTTCCCTTTGTGTGAATGGATATTTCTACCTCACCAGCTATATATTTGTTCCCTCCTTTCTATAGCCTCAAAATGCTTCTCTGTCAACTGGTTAACTCCAAACCAAATTCTCATGAAGGCCGAGTCCAAAAGGAGTGGTATGGTTGACATGTGGGGATGTTAGGCCAAGCCAAGCAGACTTCTCTAAAGACGTATGAGGAATGGAGCAGCTGCAAAACAAGATTAAGTTTAGCTTTGCTTCATAGATCAATATCAGTCAATCCTATTGAGCTCTCTGCCCACATATGCTCATTAGCCAGAAGGACCCAGAAGGGGAATTCTGAGACTTGGGGGAGGGGAGACCTCTTACTCCCCCCACCAAAAAATTACCTCACAGAGGTCAGATGTTTGCCTGTAGGGTCAATATGTAATTCATGCTAAGGTATGAATGACTTATCAGCTTTTTTTTTTTTTTTTTTTTTTTTTTTTTTTTTTTTTTTTTTGCTAAGAAAAATAAAAGGGACCCTACCCAGCTGGGAGTTCTAGGCATCCACTAAAAAGCCTGGATATGGACTAACTAACAGAATAAAGAAATAAGAAGTAAATGTTAAATGCAATGTTCTCTATTTTCACATCTTTCTGAGGGTTGGGGGCTGTGGTGTTAACTTTGGCTCATCCTGAATTAAAATCCAGAGACTAAGAAGGAAAGGAAACTAGCAGGTCTGTATTCTTCCCTGTAAGTGTGTTTGTTTGTGTTCTTGCTTGCCTGCTTGTTTTAATCAGCTAGGTTTCATTTGATTGGCTCTTATGCCAGGGCCCACAAAGTTGTCCAGAACTTTTTGATGTGCACCCTGTTCATTCTCTGCCTTCTTAGGTTAATGAGTGAGTACCAAGAGCTTAGCCACTGAAATAACTTCTCTGAGTTCTCACAGACAACCGGCCCAGCAGTGTCACATGTGGTGACCAAACTGCACCTCCCTTTTCTCCTCCATTCAGAGTCTTATAGCTTCTATTACATTTTACCTCAAGCTTCTCTGATGAGCTTACAAGACTTTATATCAGCTGCTTTGCACCATCCATCTTTTTTCTTTTGGTCATTCATTTCTTCAGCAAACATTTATTAGGTTCTTTCTATGTACTGAAATAACCATTACTATCATTTGAGAAAATGTCAAAAGTCATTGACACAGAGTCAGTTGCTTTTCCATTACATATCAGTAAGCAGAGACTTCAGGGTGAAAGGGGGTGGGTATGCTGAATAGCACCATCCCTATATGTCTATGTCTGACAGCTAGGAACCATTTCCAAAAGGTTCCATGATGTCCAAAAACAGCACCACATATCCTGTGCAGAATATTCCAGTGGAAGTATGTAGTGTTGGGTGTTTTAACCATAGGAACAACACAACTTTGTACATATTTTAGGAGATATTCTTGCCATGAAGGGAAAATGGTTTGGGTTTGCAAAGAATACAATGTGAAAACCATAATACTGATGTTTTTAAAAGATATGGTGTCCTGAGTTGACCGAAAAAAAAAAGAGTTTCTGGTGCCTATGAATTAAAGGATTCCCACGACTTGTGGAGTTGGGTGAGACTAGACGTCATTGCATCACCACATACGTATGTCATTACTAAGATGGAGAAGCACAGCAAGCAGGCTTATAGAACAGATTTTAGACACATGAGTTTTCCTATGTCTGTGAGGTGAGCTGTGTTAAGTGTGGGTGGGTCTGTAAACCTAGAACTAAATCCTGACAAGAGAGAAATTTTGTCATAGCACAAGAATTTTAATCACTATGATTCTGCTGCGTTTATCTCAGCTCATTTTGTAGATAGTCAGGTACTCCTGTATCTGAGTGGTAGCTACTGTGGCTGGGCACATAGATTTCCAGGTCTCAACATGAAGTAAAGTCACCTGAGAAAATTTCTTCCAATAGCTCTTCATCATCTGAGTCCCTGCCCCACATGGTTCTGGGAACTGTTCTCTCATGGCTTTTACCCTCTGGCTATAACATAGACACTGTTACATATGGCTCTTGTGATGAATTGAGGGCTTCTGTTTAAAAATGACATCTAGGATTTCTCATTTTTATATTTCTCCAATTTTAACAACTAAAGAACTCATGGAATGTCCTCCTATATACATTCGTTTGCCTCCTAAGAAAAGTTTAACAAAAGTTAGCTTTATATTTTTAGTATTTTCACAGGTAGAAATGTACACAAAGGAGATACTGGTGACCACATATTTTCTTTAAATATTCATGCTGTTGCAATGCTATAGAATGGCAGGTTCTGCTTTCTTATGTACTGCCAGCATGAGAACCAATCAATGTCATCAGTATGCACCACACTAGGGATTTTTCTACATTTTAGACTAGACTACACTAAGGAGCTCCAATTTATATGTTAAATTCATTGAAATAACTTGACTTACTTGCTGAAATAACCATTACTATCATTTGAGACTACAAAAGTCAGCACATATAACCATATGTGATGTGGGAATGTATTTCTGTATTCTGTGAATATCAATCTTTAAATAAAGGAACTGTTTCAGCCCATGACAGGCACCATAGAAAAAGTAGATGAGAGAATCATAATAGGTAGAAAAGGAAGGGTGGAGTCAGAACAGATTAACCTAGCCACCAAAGAAGAAACATGTAAGGAACCCAGGTGAGCCACGAGCAAGTGGCATGCAGATTAATGAGAGTGGGTTGAATTAAGATGTAAGAGTCAGCTTGCAATGTGCCTGAGCCATACGCCAAACAGCATGAACTTAATATAAGCTTCTGAGGCATTTTGGGGGAAGCCTAAGCAGTGTAGGTGGCTAAGAGGTCTGGGGTGGCAGGTCTGTGGGTCTGGACCTCTAGCCAGAGAGGGACAGAAACCTAATTGTAACAGATGGTGGCACAATGTGGGTAGAGCACCCACATAAAACCCAAGAAAGATTAGAAAGGGTTCTAGAGCACAGAAACTGAGCCAAAGCTTCCAAATTGTGTATCTGAAGAGGGTCATTGTACAGAAATAGTGTGGCCTCTGGACCACATTCAAAATGGTGGCAGCAGACTGGCAGCAAGGAGCAAAAACTGCAACCAGTCCAGTTCCCAAAGTCTCAGTAGCATGTGACTGATTTAAGGTTACTATTTATTTTGAGCAAAAGCAAATACAGAGTCAAAGATATTTTTTTAGTATCAGCATTTCTTGGGTCAGCTCTGCTTGCTAGCAGTGAACAGAGACATGGCCCCTTTAAGAGAACTTCCTGACTCAGCTTTTTCTGCAAAAGCTATGTGGCTCTTTAAGAGAGTGTGAAGATTTTAAAAGTTCTTCTGATTGGAAGATGATTAAAGATTCACAATAAAACAGATTCAGAAAAAAAAAGAACCCTGTAAATTGGTTGCAATGTATGGAAAAATGTACATAGGCTTAAGAAAGAAAAAAGAGAAGGTAGTTAAAGTCTTTAAAAAGAGAAATAGAGTAATAAAAATATAATAAGCCATGCAAAGATGGAAAATAGACACAGAATCTGGGTAATGGTTATTATTGTGTTTTCTTTTAACTTTTTAACTGTTAATGAGCTAACTGCAGCAAGATAATGGATTACAAAGGCTGCTAAGTTAAACAAGAATATATATTTTAAAGGGTTCTTGATTTTCAAATTTGTGTCTAAGGATTTATTGCTTTGGCAGAGTTCTGCTTTTGTTTCCACAGAAGATGAGAACCTGTGGATTGCTTCTAGGCAAATGTGGTTTCATCATCCAAGACCACCGGGGGAAAAAAAAAAAAAAAAAAAAAAAACTCTGATGGAAGGGATGGTCATATCAGCTTCATGGCTGCAGACTATGATCCAGTCTCAAGAACCTGTGAGACTCAAGAACCTGTGAGATTGTCAACACTCCTCAATCAGCAGGAAGTAGTAATGGAAAACTACACCCAAATTCCCAAAACAGTGTTTATAAATGTTTGTTTTCATTATAAAAGGTTGGTGGTCATAGTTAATCTCTTTATAAGAAGAAAAAGGGGATATGGTATTTGAGTGATTTTAAAAAATTAATTATTGAATTTATTTTAATCCAAAAATGAGCTGTTAGTATCAAAATATTTTAAATTGATATGGATTTTGGTTTATTGATACAAATTTAAAGTCAATTTTGTTATGCTATATGCATTTTTCTACTCTTGTTTAAGATATGATGTTTATGTAAGTGATTTAAAATTGTAATGTATAATTAAGAAATATGGAAATGCCTTTCTGTATGCTATGAATCTCAATCTTTAAATAAAGGAGCTGTTTTGGCCCTTGACAGGCACCGTAGAAAAAGTAGGCAGAGAAATCAGAATAGGTAGGAAAGGAAGGGCGGAGTCAGGAGCAGATTGAGCAAGCCACCCAAGGAGCAACATGTAAGGAATACAGGTTAGCCACGGGCCATGTGGCAGACAGATTAATAGAAATGGGTTGATTTAAGATGTAAGAGCTAGCTAGCAATGTGCCTAAGCCATAGGCCAAACAGCATGAAGTTATAAGTGTCTGAGTCATTTCTAAGGGCCTGAGCAGCAGCAGCAGGTGGCTAAGGGGTCTGGTGTGGCAGGGTCTGGGCCTCTGGCTGCCCAGGACCAAAAAACCCCATTGCAACAAATGCGTGTTAGGATTTTTTAGGTATACAAAGATATATTTCAATTAGATAGGTAATCTTCAAACACTTCTAAGACCTATAGAATATGGCATTTAAAATATTTTAAGAACTTAGACTTTTCTAGACAGTGAGACAGATCTATTCCTGGCAGCACCAATCTACTTCAAAGAAAAATGGGCATTGAAGAAAATCCATATGGAGTTTATTTTCTTTGTGGCAGTGATTAGTCACTGGACAAAAACCTCTTCTTGTATTGACTGCTTGACAGTATGCTGTTTAAACTGGGCATGCAGGTTCCATAGGAAGTTGACCTCTGAACTTTGGCAAAACAAGCTAATATAGTCCTTCAAGTTCCTGCTTTGCAGAGAAAACTGTCAGAAATTCTTCAGGACTCAAGAAAAAGCGACTGATGAACTATACCAGAATGGGCAGAGCAAATTTCCTGCTTCACTAAAATGAAAAGAGACTCTGGGCCTGTAGGCTGAAGATAGATGCCCCAACTTTGTAAAGGAACTTTGGGTGATTGTCCAGACAGGTGTCATCTCTGTCATTTCTAGATTTTGGAAGTTGTTTACAATTCCTGTTTACTAGGGTAATATTATATCCTTCTGTGGTCTTTGATGTAGTTGAAGATTAGATAGTTATAGGAATAGTTTTCTTAGCTACTTTTAAGGTATATTGGATATGAAACTTTATATTCACAAGGATAAGGTAGATTATAGAGCATTTTTTAAAATTTTGCTAAATACAAATAGACTAGATATTATAACTATAATTCTTGCTTAATAGCTATTTTGTTATATGTAATTTTGCTATGTTAAAGTTGAAACCTTCCTTTTTGATTAGACAGAAAGGTGGAGGTGATATGGAAATATCTTTCTGTATGCTGTGAATATCAATCTTTAAATAAAAGAGCTGTTTTTGTCCATGACAGGCATCATAGAAAAAGTAGGTGGCAGAAATCACAATAGGTACGAAAGGAAGGGCAGAGTCAGAACAGATAGACCCAACCACCAAAAAGAAACATATAAGGATCACAGGTGAGCCTGGTACATGTGGCCTACAGATTAATGAGAATGGGTTGAGTTAAGATGTAAGAGCTAGCTAGCAATGTGCCTGAGCCATAGGCCAAACAGCATGAACTTAATGTAAGCTTCTGAGTCATTTTGGGGGAGCCTAAGCAATGGTGGCTGCCTAAGTGGTCTGGGGCAGCAGGTCTGTGAGTCTGGACCTCTGGCTGGATGGGGCCAGAAACCTAATTGTAACACATATGTGGTGGTTTGAAAGAAAATGATCCCTAAAGGGAGTGGCACTATTAGGAGGTTTGGGATTGGAGGAAATGTGTTACTGTGAGGATGGGCTTTGTAGTCTCTTTTGCTCGAGCTTCCCACACTGTGACAGTCAACTTCCTGTTGCCTGCAAGATGCCACACTCTCACCTCCAGCAACATGTCTTCCTGCATGCAGTCATGCTCTCTGCCATGATGATAATAGACTGAACCTCCGAAACTGTAAGCCACCTCAGTTAAATGCTTTCTTTCTAAGAATTGCCATGACCATAGTGTCTTTTCACAACAATGAAAACTGTAACTAAGACATGACTTAATACAGTTTGAGTACCATGAAGCTCTGCGTCTCCAAAGCCTGCCTTTGGGCAGAGTGCTCTCTGAATTCCTGTCTTTGCACCCAACTTTCTGCTTGGATTTTGTTTCCTTCAGAAGCTTTCAGAGACATCAACAGCTTTGTTGGATATGCTTAGTTTCTTACTCTCTAGAGAAGATTCCCAGCATATAAATTTAGAAGCTTTTAATGTATTCATTTTGTAATTATTTCAGAAAAGTGTATGGGCTAAAGGGAAAATGTTTTACCCTCTCAGTGGAATGCCTGCACTTTCAGGAAGACTAAATTGAAAATTATAAATGTCTGACTATGAAAACTGAGTTTTCTAAAGACCTAAGAATTGGAACAGAAAAGCAATAGAAAACTTAGGAATTAGATACAGAAACTTCTGATTAAACATTATCCATAAATGTATTAATAATAAAGAAAGTGTGGTGGCACATGCCATAACCCCACATCTAGGATACAGAAGCAGGAAGATAATGAACTCGGAGCCAGATTGTCCAAAAAGACCCCTTGTCTTTAGATGCCCATTTCTTTCCCTAGACTTGGAGAATTCTCTGCTATAGTCTCACTGAAAGGATACTCTGCATTTAGTTATTATTTCAAATCCTTCTAGCATGTATATTCTTAAATTCAGTCCCTTGAAGTGCACAGGGTTTGTAGATGTTTGGTCATTCTCTTAATTTTTCTCTTATTGATTTTTAAAGGTAGTATTTCATTAATCCTGGTCTCCAACCAGAATTCCATTAATATTCATTCTACTGTGGTTTTTATTTTATCAATTGAGTTTTTTTTTAATTTCGAAAATTTCTAGTTTTTTAAAATCTCAATTTCTTTGGTGGGCATCTCATCCATGCTACTGGCTTTATGCATATAGCTGATTTTCTCATTTTCTCAAATTTCTGTCTTTTTCCCCTCTATGCATCTGATTTTCCTCTCAGGGTCATGTGTAGGGGGACTATGTTGATCCATTGTAAATAACTGTCCCTGTTTATGAGTTTAATAAAAAGCGCTGATTGGCCAAAGGCAGACAGGAAGTGTGGGCGGGGATACCAGACTAAGAAGACTCTAGGAACAGGAAGAACAGAGCAGAATGCCAGAGAGAAGTTGGAAGAAACAGAGGACAACAGTATACTGCTATGAGAAAAGGTACCAAGCCGCATAGCTGAACATGATATGGTTAGGATAGGTAATCTTTTGGTCTGAATGAGGCATTGCAGCTCCATTTGAAGATCTTGTTGAACTGCCTGGTTTTGAAGGATCAATCTTCAGTGCTGCTCAGAGAAGAAAACTTACTATTGTAGCAGCAACAACATCAAAGCATACACATTTTTATACAATTATATATATGCATATATATATTCATGAGTAGCTCTTCAATTTTTCATATTCTTGTTGACTCCTGTTCCTAAATCTCTCTAGCGTTTCCATTGTTCAGTGAACTAGAGAAAGCAGAGGGTGGAGAAGTGAACAGTTGCCTTCTGTTGATAACCTTTCAGCCTTGGCAGAGGTAAGGCAGCAGCACAAACATGCTGGTTGTTTAAGTGACCCTCAAATTTGCTATCCTTTTTATTAATTGGGAAATTCAGAAGAAATAATCCAGGGTTTGAGAAAGCAGAGTACCTAAGTTTGCTGGGGTGCAAAGAAAGTTCTGACATGGGGACAAAGTTACAATTCAACTCTTTAACAGAGGGTACTTTCACAACATTTGCATGCCTCAGTGATTCACACTGCCACCTTCCAGGACCCTCATGACAGCCCTGAAAGCTATAGAGAAGTGGATCCATTGCTACCCACTTTCCAGGGGTTCAGTCCCATCCAGGATTTCACCAGTGCAACTGGTATATCTAGTAATCTCAATCTAATGATGAACCTCTTTCTAGTACACAACTATTCAAATACAGAGCCCTAAGTTCACACAGCCCTAAACTCATAGCAAAAATAGCACCTGCACATACACAGTGAGAGGCTTAGGAGTAAAATACAGGGCTAGTGTTAACACTTCAGTAAAAGCACTTTCTGCCAAGCCCTCACTATCCAGGAAGTGGAAGGACTAGCTTTGGAAAGCAGCCTTCTGACTACTGAGTTCACTGAGTTATGCCTGCCCTCCCCTCTCACCCCACAGAGAGATAAATATGCTTACCTGCCTTTTTAAAGAAACCAATAATTTTTTTTAAAACCCTCCAAAATTTTGATGCCCTACAAAGTAGTGAAAACTCTGACCCCTAATTTGGTCTGTACCTCCTCATACATTGACAGAATTTGGTCCTGATATTTCAGTATTTTCCACAGTTCTCTGTACAGATATAACTCTGTACAGATGATTAAAACTAGTACATGGTCAGGGTGTAATTTCCCATAAATGAACTCAGAGAACTTCATTTCATAACTCTTTCACCTCTTTATTGGTCAGTTTTCAGTATTGTGGAGCCAGCTAGTAGGTACCATGCTGTTACTTGCATAACTAATTCAATAAAATACAATATTAATGTGCTGTATATTCTTAGTTCCTGAGAATACTGCAGTGTACAAAACTCCAATGGCTGATTTCTTCATTTTCCTTCATTAGCATAATCTTTTGTAGTGTTAAGCAGAATTATTATTGTGCTAATAATGGCTCATGTCTCATGAGTACTCATGTTCTGCTAAGTGTCATTTTATCATTATTTCATTTATTAGAAATAACCTAATATTTTAGATGGTGGAACTGAGGACTAAGAAAGTTGAAAAATTTATTCAATGTTTGACCTAATTGGCTCCAGGTTCTCAAAGTCTAGCCTCTCTATTCATCTCCCTTAGCAACTAAAGGGACAACTACCAAGAATTTGCCAATTTTTTACTGGCTGAAATAGAGTCATTGTTTTTGGTACAATCTTTCTAAAAATATATTTCAATATTTACCCTGAAATGACATTGCAGACAAAGCTAGTCGGGAGGGGTACGCCTAGAGCTATGTCTAGTAGGCAAGTTGACCAACATAATATTTATAAGGCATTTTAAGACACAGAAATAAGTATGTAACTTTCAACCTCAAAAAGTTTTCAGACCTTGTTATATAAAACCCAAATAATGCATAACAACAGAAAGTTACTGGACAAAATAAATATAAATAAACTAACACAATACAACTTGTAAACGGTAAAAGATAACTCTCACAGGAGTGTACACTGCACCCTTTGTTCAGAGTGAGGTCTTGTGTGCCAGAGAATATGTAGGGGATGGAGATGGTGAGAATTTGAGAAAAGGACAAAAGCACTGAAAAACTGGGGGTACTTGATGGTGCAGCCAAGGAAAGGAAGAGAGAGGTGAGGAAAGGCAATGTGTAGGTGAATGTCCTGGGGCACGTGTGTGGAGGCAAGGAAACAGAAATGAACAAGAAAATTCTCTCATCCCATCTATATACTGTTTATTCAAAAAGACAATAGGAAAAACCAAAGTTCTGCTTTAAGAGAAACTCAAAACCATTTCTCTGAGTTTCCCTTGGCCACACTACCTCTTGGACATTCAAGGTGGAGACTTTTAGTTGGACCCCTTTGGAGAGGATTTGTTCAGTACAATTTTAATTCATAAGGCTGCTGAAAAATGGGGTTACCAAGAGCATACTTAGTAATTCCTTTTCCATGCATTAAGTAAATGTATTGGCTCAGTTAAAGGCAAAAGAGTACCACAGCAAGCCCTCTCCACACCTGCCTCCATTTCCATTTGGGACAGGTTACTGCACACTGCAAAGAGGGATACACAGTAGGTTCTGAGAATAACAGTGAAGGTGGTGGTGTCCAGTCGTCTCTCACTCTCCAATGAGATGTGCACTAAGGATAAAGGCCTCCTGCCTGATGCTCTTACAGAAGTCTCTCTTTGATACTCTATCTCTACCTAACTCAGTCCATATCATACCTGTAGCCGGACTCTGGGGAAGCAGAGGGAGGAGGATCAAGAATTCAAGGAAGTATAACTATATGAGAACTTACCTCAAAATTAATTCATTAACATTAAAGATTTTATAGTACTGTTTGGTAGTTGGGCCTTGAACTCACAGGAACACAGAAAGATCTCCATCTCCTAAATTACGAGATTGAAGGCAGGTCATCATTCAGTCATTCCCATGCTGGGATTAAAGGCATGGGTTACCACTCTCTGACCCTCTTGGTTTGATTGTGAATGATTCTGTCCTCTGATATTCCAGACTGATTTTATTAAATATAAAATATATCACTACATATCCCCTTTTGTGTCAAAAAATAAAAATGGTTATAACTAATATATAAAACCATATACAATAAGTACAGTAATTGTATACAATATATAATCAATAATTACATGAGTAATGTCCAGTATATTAAAACTGACAAATTCAAAGAAAACATTCAATTATTTATCTTATTTTGGTGAAGATAAATAATTCACTTTCTATCTAATTTGTATTACTGACTAAAAGCTATATTCTGACATCTCTCAACTTATACACATTACCTTCTGAGTTTCTTTTCTAAATCTGTCACTAGAAAATTATAACTATCCCATCTTCAACTCTCTTAGAGACCCAATAAAGAAATAATATTAACTAAGTAAACAGAATGTATAAGCAAGCAACATGCGAAAAGTGTAAACAATGAAACAACCTACTGCCTGGACATTCACTCCAGGTCTTATTGTACCATTGATGCCTCCATTGTCTGCCTCCAGGACTAACTTGTCTACAGACTTATCTGAGAAGCAGAATATTCTCAAAGACATTCCTACCTTGTCTTGGCAAGGTTTGGAAATTCTTTTGTGTGTGTGTGTGTGTCTCCTGTTATTTCATTTTGAACATCATACTGTCAGCAGTCAAGACGAGTACTTTCTTGCACAGTAGCTAGCTTTTCTCACAAGGAAGTTCAACTTTATATGGAGTTTCTTTGCTGCCCATAATCTTCTCTGAAGTAGATTGGTGCTGCCAGGAGCAAATGTCTCATTGTCATAAAAATAATAAGAACTTATGTTATTAAAAAATCTTAAATGCCATATTCTGTGGATCTCTGAATTATTTGAAGACCTATTTATCTAAAATACAACTCTGACCTTGAAAACATATCTAATAAGACTATAAGTTTTATTGTAACGTCTAACTACTAACTTGCATTTCTTTATATCCTAATTAGTTGGTAATAATAACTTTTATGGACTAGCAATTTGTATTACATTGCTAGGTAAACTGTATTGGTACAGCATAGAGATATTCATATAGTAACAAAATTAATCTCAATTTTATATCAGTATACACAATTTGTATACAGTATACAAAAAATCCAATCCAATGTAAAATAAAGCTAGTAATTGCTTTTTAAAAGTAGATTCAATAATATACCTTTATATTCTATCATATCTGTATCTTCTTTTTTTCTCTTTTTCTTTAAAAACAAGAACCCTGAATCTAATCTTTCTTTTCTAGCTTTTTTCTAACCATAACCAATAACAATTTTTAACCAATCACCCTAAACAATGACAATCATCCATAACTCACTAAAATACCAAGAACCATCTACCCCACCTTTTGGGAATGTGGGTGCCATGTTCTTAAATTTACTTCCTGCTGTCTGGGGCCAACAGCATCTGTAGGGGTTCCTGAAAAGAAAAGTTTTGTTAAATGTCAAGTTCTAAAATAAGTAGCTGTATCCTTTGTTGTCCAGTCTCTGCATAATGGGACAGTGCATGGCTTGTCTCAAATACTGGCTAGAGTAGTCTGAGAAGCTGGTTCATCTCAGCTAGCCATCTCAAAATCGTTCTGAGCAGTTTGTAGTCCAAATCCAATCTGTGATTGGTGTTTGTCAGCCTAGTGGCTTTGTCATAGTCCATGTGAAATCATCATTGTGGGGCCCCATCTTCCTTTTGGATACTTCAAGTTCACATTGTCATGGATCACTGCAGAAAGCTGATAAAAGACTAAAACTGAACACAATGTACAGGAAGCTAAATGATGCCTTTTATCTATAATTAATTAGTATTCTATATGAACATCAATATCATGACAAAAGTTTAAATATATATATAATCTTATAGATTTTAATATAAATATTTATTCAGCATGGGATTAGTAACAAAAGAATAATCCCCTATTTTTAATTATTCTTCTGTCACATATCAGGTGGCTCTTCCGATATGATACAGAGATTTTTCATTTTCTCTTAACAAGTATGCTTGGGTTTAAAGGAGAGAACCATATTCCAACCATAAACTCAGATTTAAACTATAATTAAACTGGGACTTCAGTTTCTCTTACAAATAAAGACATATAGACCACTCTCTAACCCTCATGGTTTGACTGTGAGTGATTCTGTTCTATGATATTCCAGACTGATTTTATTAAATACAAAATATTTCACCACACTTTTGATTACAACAAATAATGAATAAAATATACACTTGACCTTGTGTATTTTATTTCCTCATTTTCCCTAGCAATCTATAATTCAGTTTTGATGTGGGACTATTAATTAGTATATTTTCAGATGGCTTGTGTTTCCACTGTTTTACTCATTTCTTCTTTTCTGAATTGCAATTCATTTCCTGAGAAATGTAAGTAGAATTTCAAACACCATTTTTCACAGCTCAGTTGTTGCAAGTAAAGAATACACAAAAGTTTAGATTCTGAAAACATGGTAACAAGCATTGATTCTCCAGATAGAAGTTTCTACATACAAAATAAGAAGGCACAGCTTCCAATGCCAAGCACCACTCCTAATAAAGCCTTTGGAAATAAAAGAAAATTAGACTAGATTAGACTGACTATAAACAAACTCTCTTCATAAGTTAGATAGCTGTTATTTGGGGATTTTTACATCAATAAATACCTATTTATTTTTCCCTTGGATAATAGGTGAACAGATGACCTTGTGTCTTGATTTGAACACTTTTGACACCATGCAACACTAAACTAAGTTGCATATTTTTAGAAACAAATTTATTCCTTATTCTTTCAAATATTTATGAATGCAGGCTGGGAAGCATCATCTTCTCCTTGTCATATCATACCCTTTGCTACATCTGATCCTGGTCACACCTTTCCCTTTGTTCATTTTACCTTGTTTCTAATGATCTCATGCTCAGAGTGAACCTGAGAGCATGAAGAGACCTTACATAACTGACTTAGAGGGGCAGACAGCTGTAAAAGATGTTGAAACTGAACTCAGAATGAGGGAAATTTAGTTTAAGAATTGAGGGAAGGATGAGACATCACGTTCAGTAAACAGCATCAGACTCCTCTTGGTAGCTTTAGGCCCAGGTTAGATGGCCCATAAGCAGAGGGCCCTGAAGTAACATCATTAGCAAATGGAGTTGAAAGTGAATGTAGGCTCACAGAATCCCTCCTACCTTCACTGAAGTTTTTTATTTTCAAATGTTCAGCTACACATTAGGTAGCCAGCAATTGGGGTTATTATTTTATTCTCTGGTAAAAATATAGAATACTCATGATAAAAAATGTATTTTAATTATCAGTTCCTAATGCTATGCCATGCAATAAAAAATTAAGGAAAATGAAATGCCTCAAAGCTGTGGTGTTTTCTTTTTCAACAGTCCAAATAAATCCTCCATTCCTGCTTGTTTTCTAGTCCCTGTAGTCCTGAAATAGTCTCAATGCAATCTGCCTAGTCACTCCTCTCTCTCCTCATCAACACCTGCCTTAAACATGAGAATGGCTTCTGTTACCCTTAACTTATTTAGAATGCTCATTTTGGTGTCCAGTTGCTCTGTACATGTCTGAAACAAGGCAAGCAGTAAAGCAAGACCTCTGAACAAGCTCCCAGTAGACATGAAGCCACACAATCCTCTTTGTTTCCTCATCTACTAAACAAGTAAGCATTTTGCAGAGGCAAAGTCTATTATTTTGCAGGATGTCATTGGCAACTGATAACAGAAATACATTTGTTTAATACGTGGTTAGAGGTTAATCAGTATTTCATTTCTACTTCTGAACAACCTCACATGAGTTGTTTGCTCCTTGTCACCATACCAGGTTTATTATTATCATTGTTATTATTATTATTATTATTATTATTATTATTATTATTATTATTTCTTTAGCGCCCACACAGCAATTATTAAATAGCAGATATTTGTAACTGCTGATTAATATGTCTCAAGGTCTTGCCATGCGCAGACTCAGTGCTGTTTCTTGGCCAAAATACTTCATAAGGGTTGGGTTTTTTTGGGGTTTTTTTTGTTGTTGTTTTTCCTGTAAGAGCTCTTATTCTGACCCTTTGTGGAACCAGTGTCTCCTCACCATGCCTGGCCACTTCTTCCTCTATCCTACTATTCTCACTGCTGCTACTGGGGTGGATAAGCTAAAGGCTTCAGTTACTTGTCTGGAAATCTACCTACATAGTCCTCCACTCCCAGGGCCCAATGCAAAGATATGCATCATTCAAATCCTGTGCCCTCCACCTTCCACAGCAGACCTTGCAGCTGGGTCCTCACCATTGGATGCCATAGTCTCCTCCTCTGTAGTAGTGCCAGACACTCTTGCAAAATCTGTTGTTGTTAAGAAAACAGATATTGCCCAAATGACTCTTGTACCATTGAGGAACTTGACATTAAAATAATCCTAGTACTCCAACAGACATTCCCTCAACTGGAATCCCTATGACAGATATTCCTCTGTCATTTTTTGCCTGCTTTTGTACTTGGAAAACTCTCAGTAGCACAACTTACCCCTTTCTATTACAGTTATTTATTCATGTGCTTGCCTGGGTTTCCCAAGAATCAGCAAGCCACCCAAAGCTCTGCTCCTTTTCCTCTCTAGAAGCACTAACAAGAGCAAAGGCCTTACCACAAGCCTAAATGAGGTATGAAAGAGACAAATACAGAAGACATGCTGTTAGGTGTTGATAAAAGATGCTCAATGGTGTGTGGAGTCAAGATGGGCTGGCTGCATTTACCAAATCCTTGGCAGTGAATGAAATACAGAATACATCTTTAGAACTACTGTGATTTGAATCTATGTTCCAGAAGAGTCTGAAAGGGAAAGAATTCATGAATTAAAATGTAAATAAATAGGTAGGTAGATAGATAGATAGATAGATAGATAGATAGATAGATAGATAGATAGATGATAGATAGATAGATGGATACATACATGCATACATACATACATACATACATACATACATACATACATACATACACACACACATTGAGAGACAGCATTCCTTCAAGCACTCATCAGAAAAGAGCTTCATTAACTTCAGCTGTCCATCAAGTTGGTGTCAAATGTATCAGGGAACTGAATTCTAAGCCTATTATAGTAGGTGAAACAAATTCTTAATCTCAGGGTCTTCAACATAGTAATAAATAACTACCAATAGTATTAGATGGCCTAGATAGAATACCATCCTTAACACACACACACACACACACACACACACACACACACACACACACACACACACACACACACACAAGACATACACACACAGTTCTGTCACTCACAGGATTTGTTATTCAGTGCTCATATACTACTACAATAAACCACAAACTTTCATTTTTATGATAAACAGCATTTAGAAACTTGTATATCTCTTTCCAGTGCTCTCCAAATTAAAAGCAGCTGTGTCAAAATGCTATAAAGGTTTGTGGATTATGCTGCAACAAAGGATGGGTACAGCTTCAGAGCTGAGGATAATATAAGCCACAGAGATTTCAGCAAAAAAAAGAGAACTTAAGTCACTCAGCCAACAACCCCTGCCCCCAGGACAGCAGGGCTATGATAGATTCTCACATTACTCAAAGTTCTTGCCTGCCTTCAGCTGCCAATGTGAGACTTTGGAAGTGCTTACAAATCCCAAATGTCTTCACAGCAGCTACAGAGACTGCAGAAGACTTCACAATATTATGCAATATATCTTATTCACACTTATCTTTATGTAGCTCTATATATAATGTGTGGGAAATAATAAAGCTGTTTTCATTGGCAACCATTTGGTGGCTTTTCAGTGTTAGAATCAGGATTAGCTTTAAAATTACAGAAATAGTAAACATTTTAAAATAGTATTAAGTGTCACTTTTTAAAAAAGTACCATATTTGCCACTTACAACTTTTGTTTTGCCTTATTTCAATTGGACAATTAATTTTAATAATTGTTGGTTATCAAAGGACAAATGTTACTTTTAACACATACAGAATAAACAACTGAGATTTTTATGTTTATGTTTATTTCATTTTAGCAGAATAAAAAATTACATGGATTGCTCACAGTATATTTTATTCTTGATATTTAACATGTTTTAAAATGTAGTCCTTAAATTGTGAAAAATATTAAGTATAATGATATAGCTAATGGTTTCACTAAAATTGTGTTTATTGGTTTTGTGTTAACTTGATACAAACGAGGTTTATTTGGGAAAGGGACTCTAAAATGAGAAAAGGCTGACAAATCTATCAATTATTTCCTTGATTAATGACTGATGTGGGAGGGCCCAGTCCACTCAGTGTTATCCCTGAGCTGGTCTTGAGTTGTATAAAAAAGCAGACTGAAGCAAGCAATGAAGAGCAAGCCAGTAGGTGGTACTCATCTATAACCTCTGATTCAGTTCATGCTTCCAGGTTCTTACCTTGAGTTCCTGCCCTGACTTCCCTCTGTGATGAAGTATTAACTGAGGGCTGTGAGCTGAAACAAACACACCTTTTCTCCCCAAGTCACTTGGTCATTGAGTTTTATCTCAACAATAGCAATCCCAATTGAGACAAAACAAGAGAAAAATGTTTCTAGAAACATTTATATATATATATATATATATATAATTTATTATACTTACTCCAGTCTTAGCAGAATATTAAATTATATAGTTTGATCACCAGTACATTTTATTCTTAATAAGCAACCCATTTGTAAAAATAGTTGTTAAACTATAAAAAGTATTTAGCATAATAATATACTTTATGGTTTCACTAAAATTGTGTTGATTAGTTATATTTATATAGCTAATATATAATATATAGTTATTATGTATATAAATTACATATACAAGAAAGAGAAAGCCAGAGAGACAAAGAGTATTTAACAACTGATGAATAGTGAATATGTGTTACTACTCATCCAAGCATCACTGACCTATCAAAAAAATTTCAAGACATGAACAATAGAAATTAAATTGTTTATGCTAATTATTTTTCCACTTGTCCATTTGTTATTACAATAATATAAAAACTGATAAAATGGAAATGAGGATGTAGCTAGAAGCCAGGTAACACAACTCAGAACCTTTGTGAGTAAAATATATGGTTTTGTAGGCATTCATGTGTCCTCACACTAGTTCTTAACACGAAGGGTGGCCAACAACTGAGCGACCAAATGAACCCAAGTTTACTGAAGCCCCAAGGTAAGACAACAAGAATGATTAAAAAAAAAAAAAAAAACACTGTTTCCTAGTCATTTTTACTCTCAGATACAACCAGGGGAGCTAGACTTTGAGAGACAAGCCTCTGGAATGAGGCAGCTTGTGTCTGTAACTCAGGGTCAAAGGCTGCAAAATAGTATTTGAGAGCCAAGAACCTGTCAGAGTTTCCTGTGCTCAGAGTGGAAGGAGGACCTGTATGTGACACAAACTCCCTCCTGCCCATAGCAGATGGTCTGCATGGGTTCACTGTGCTGTGTTTATGATGACAAATGCAAGAAAAAAAATGGCAAACATTTTTATCCTGTTTTGGTTTTTATTTGGGGCTTTTTGAAAGAAATGAGTTAATTTTTCATTCAGATGTGTCTTACTTTATATATGCTTTTTGTGAATCTTGGTACATGCTTTTATTTATACAGTTACTTTCTCAAAGCATCTTAAATTTTTATGTTATTTCTCACAACTAAATAATCTTGATTTCTAGTATATTCTCTCCCCATAATTTTATTGTCATTTAAAGTGGCTAAAATTTTCCTCAATCAGTGTATCCTGGGTTGTTTTTACAGTGTGCCACATTTTGTATTACTCGTCAGGGACTTGTACTGTCAAATACTCATTGAGTGTAAGGAAATTTAAACCAAAAACCAAACAAAAGATGAGAAGAATGACAGGGTGAACAATAGGGTTGTGGTCAAAGTTGCGTAGGTTTATGCCACAAAGAACAAATGCACTTCACAGCCAAGACATGAGTTAAAAGGTACCATTCTGTCTCAGAGTGAGGAACACAGCTCATTAGTCTGCAAAGTGTTACCTTCTTTCAAAATTTCCAAAAGAAGTAGTTATGATTCCCCTGTCATAAAATAGCCTTAGAAATAACATTGTACAGGACAGCATGTGGCTTTGTGAAAGAGTGTACATACAAACCCCTGAGTTCAGTCTCCAGCACTGAAAAGAAGTCAATCTTTACATAGCTATGACTTGTAGAGTTATGTTCAACCCCATTCCTAATGAGTAGCATATCTGTGTTTGAATCATCCTTTCTGTTCATTTTGGTCCCATCACAACACCTTAAGCTAAAGTGTTTTAGAAGCTGTGAGTGAATTTAAAAAAAAAAAAAAGGATTTCCCAGTGTTGAAAAATACTTCTATCTAGTGGCATCTGTAATGTATATGACCACATTCCTAGATAGCACCACTAGTGATAACCAACTACTTCTCACACTGCTAACTACTGTGTTTCTCTAAGAGTTTCCACATCACCTGTTTTGGAATTATGCAGGAGATGAGTCTAGAACAAAATTAAAGCCCTGACAATCAATGCCTTTGAAAAAGAGCCTTTGGAACCTGTGGGGGTTTTTTTCTCACAGGTTCTACAGCATTCCATTAAAAAAAAACAAACAAAAAAAAAAACAACACATGTTTAGATGATTCTTAATAGTGCCCATAAATTACAGTCTTGTGGAGGAACAATTCCTAACTCACCCCAGACTGATAATACAAAAACTCTGGGAATAAATCCTCATCCTTTGTTTGCAAAGATCCTGAGATAATTCTAAGGTGTATAGAGGTGGAGTGCCACACTTCATACTCTTCTTTTGCCATGTTAACCCAGCTGCATTATGCAATGTCAGCTATAATCAGCACAGAAGAAACTCATGGAGAGGATCAAAGGAAACAGGCCAACAAATGTCAGAGTCAATGGGAGAGAGAAACTCTGGTAAAACCTTGTCACAGCATGGGCTTTAAAGCAGTCAACATCAAAGTCTGGTAACTGATTGGCCAGACCTGAAAGAGTGGCATTCAATGGAGTGTTCATAGAGACTATGCATGACCAATAAATAAAGTTCAGTCAATGTCCTTATTCCTTGAACTTAACCATGATACACCTCATTGGGATTAGAAGAAAATAAATGAATCCTTTGAAAGAAAATGTTTAACTAGTCCTACTATATGTCTCAAAACCCATGACTGGCATACTTATAGACCCCAGAAGTAAATATACTACTGTGATTTTGCTGAATGTACATAGTATCAAACTGCCATCTAAACAAATAATTCTATACCTATTAATTAGTTCACTCTTAGACAATATCAGACAAGTTCCTTTGTCCAATGGAAGGTAGTTAATGCATAAAACATAGCAGAAAAGTACAGAGAATAAGTGTCTATGGAGCTAAAAATGAAGTATCCTTATCACATCCCTCCTAATAAGACTCAGGGACCATAGAGGTAGCATAAAGATCATAACATACAGAGACTAGAAAATACCCAAGAAAACATTTTTTTTCTAGACATGAATGAACCACCATACTAAAAAGCACATAACAGTTGGATTTGTCTGCATGAGACCTATACAAAATCACCTATATTTTATCTTGGAAGTGGAAGGATCGTGGAAGACAGTACTGATGATTTGAACTGTGGGAGCCTGAAGCAAGAGGTTTCACACAAAAAGAATTTTAGTATGTTGCATAGGGATTATTTTGTGATATTTTGGTGAAGAATGTGGTTGCTTATATTCTTGTCTAAAAAGTCTACCTGTAGCTAGATTTTTGGATTAGTTGTATTGGCAAGGAGATCTCAAAAACAGCCTACTATAGACTCTGTCTTATGCTTACTAGTGTTGACTCTTATGAAGACTTATAATGAAAAGGAACAAGCTGAGAAAAGGAAAACTACACAATGCACAATTTGAGGAAGAGTCACAGGAAAGCTAAGGTATGTGTTCAGGGAGATAAAAAGATTAAGAAATGTAATAAAGGGAGGGGTAACCTTAGGACAATACCCCACACAGCTAAGCTTGTGAAAAGGAACTAAAGAACAACTTAAGTCCAGGCATGGTGATATATATATATATCATATATATATATATGCCTTTAATCCAAGCATTCTGGACACCGAGATAGCTGATCTCTAAGTTTGAGGTCAGCCTGATCTACAGAGTAAAATCCAAGACAGCCAAGCATAGGTAGTGAAGGAAACCATTGAGAACAGAAAGCTGGTGAAGATGTAGTTGAACAAGGAGGGCATGTTCCAGCTCCAGCAAACAGTAGAGCTCAGCAGCTTTAACCATGTGGTTCTGGCTTTAGTGTCACAAATGGAAGAAATGGGTCAAGGAAACTTCTTCCATAACTAAGGCTGCTGAGGCCAGTCATGGGACAGGGACATTACTGAATGGAGGCCTAGAGAAGCCATTGTTTGAGAATATGTAAATTTGAAGCATGGATTGCCATGGAGATTCCAAGCAATTAGAGATGCCAAAGTTGTGGAACACCTGCCAAGGAGAGCTGCTAACAGGGAGTGGAACAAGCCTAAGAAGGAAAATAAATGTGTTGTAGTCAACAAAGCTGAAAGATGAAGATATAAAGACATGGAGATGAAAAGTTTGGAGTTTGCCCCACTAAAACTTTGATCCAGTATGTCCTCGCTATTCTCCATTTTGGAATAGTGATGTCTTGATTTTATAGAGGATTGCAGTTAGGAGATTTTTGAGTCTTCAAATAGAACTTTGGACTTTAAAACAAGTTTGAGACTGTTAAAACCATGGAGACTTTTGAAGTCGGTCTGGATGTATTTATGCATTATGATATGCTTACAAGTTTATGGGGGACAGGGAGTGGAATGTGGTGGTTTAAAAGAAAATCCTCACCACAGGCTCATAGCAAAAAACTAAGAGGAAGGGCCTTGTTGGAATAGATAGGCTTTTTTGGAGGAGGTGCACCACTTGGAGGCAGGCTTTGAGCTCTCATATATTGTCAAGGCCTAGGGTATTCACTTCCTGTTGCCTGATGATCCAGATATTAAACTCTCAGTTCCTTCTCTAGCACTATGTCTGCTTGCCATGATGATAATGGATGAAACCCCTATAATTGTAAGCCAGCCCCAATTAAATGTATTACTTTATAAGAGTTATTGTGGTCATAATATCACTTCACAGCAATAGAACCCTAATTAAGACACCTTCTGAAATCTAACTTAGAGGAATATTTAAAATGCTCTCTCTCTAAAACAGTACTTCTACCTGTGAAGGTAGAGAATACAGTCTTGTCTCTTGAAACCCCTGATAACTGCTGAACATCAGCACAGTTCTTTTTCTAATCAGATCACCATATGACAAAAACTCAACTTCTCTGTTTGGGCTCCATCCTGTAGTTCTTTGAATCCAGTAAAGTTATATGTGATATTTAAGTGCCTCTTAGGAACTGAACTGTTTCTGGATAGCTAAGAGGTTGTGGTCATTATCTCATTTGATAATAAGCAAAGGTCTGTTCTCAATACTTAAACATGATAATTACAGAGATTACAATGCAACATCGTGGTCTTTACAGTGTTGTCAATTTCAACAAGTGTATGAATTACAAGTGTATTAAGAGATCAATGGGAAGAGAAGGACACTCCAAAGTCAAAACAGAACTTACATACACATAAAAGTAAATGCTTTTTTCTGCAAGTAAAGATTTTGTAGGCAGTCCAAATTTTAGAGGTAAACTTCTTTTTGGTATGAATGCCTACCCAATATATATGATTGAACATATTAGACCTATCTAAAGTTGCTATCTCTCAATTTTCTAACCCTAGTCAAACAACGGTAAAGAAACTTGAAAAGATATGCCATGTGTGGTAAAGAGTGAGACTATTTTCCTGAAGGTGGGAGGTATATGAGCCTCAGAACATAAGAAAAGGTTCGAATGAAGAGGGCTATCATTCTAAGGAGAGATCTGGAATTGAAGAGCCAAAAAATCAGACCCATTCAGCTGGGCAATTAGTGGCTTAGGTATGGTGTATCATGAAGATGACTCAATCTCTGGAGTCAGTGAGAAAAGTTAAAGAAAATTATAAATGTCATAAAAAAAATAAAATTTTGCCCAAAACTTCAAGATTAATACTTGAAGGTTGACTTTAAGAGTTTCTGGAATCTTAGAATCTTAGAATTTTGACTTGAACTAATCTTCAGGAAGATCTGAACTGCTGTCTTTCTTTAGCAGCATGTCATGGCACCACTTGATACCAAGGTTTCACATATAATCTAATGATTAGAGAAGAATAGAATGGAAGCTGTAGAAGGAAGTAATCAGAAATGCTCAAAGATAAAGATGTCTATGTTTTACAGAGGAAGAGGTTCAGCTTCTGAAATGGTAGAAAACTGCCCTGTGGTTGGTCAGGGCACAAAGCTTGCAAATATGTGTTTTCTTAACTAAATAATGATTAGGCATAGGGGAGATGATAATCCTCAAACCTATAAATCTCCTTTACATTTAATGACTATTGCTTGGCCTGAGAGTTGATGAGGCACATATTTGTGTGTGTGTATTGGCAAAGTTCTTCTGAGGTTTAGTCTAAGCCTTGAGGGGATACTTAAGTTCAGGGAAATTAAAATGTGAATTTTTCTTTTCACATAAATCACAGAGGTTGGGACAAAAGCCATCCAAACTAATTATGCAAATCATTTAAAGCATTAAAGCATAAATTCTTTAGTTCTGAACTGTCAGAATTACTCAAAGGTGAGATGAACCTACATTAATTCTAACATTACAGAATTAATATAAATATCTTCTTTGCAAAAATCTATCAGTCCCCTGCTCAATTGTCTTCTTACTATACAAAACTAAATGTGAAATGTAAAATGTATTATTATGGGGTTTAGTCAAAAGAAGTTTTAAAATATTGTCCTAAATATATAATAAATGTTTCTTTTAAGATATCTCCAATATTTTATCTTTAACCTTGGAATTTACATTACTTATTGGAATGAATCTGTGCAGATATTTTAAAATATTGAATTTTACCTAGTAATACCAACTGTAATGACAGTTACTTGGAGCTTTGGTTTAAACAAGTTCCTAATACTGAAGGTAAATCAGATGATAAAGACCACAGCCAGAGAGCATATGAAATCTACCAGACTCCCAAATGTAGCACATTTTAAAGTGCTGCAGCTTTATATTTTCATAAATAAAACACATTTGTCTATTAAAGTTCAGTTTTGTAAGACCTAGACTAAGACTTGAGAAATTACCAAAATCATCAGTTACATAAGGGAGCACTGGTAGGGAACGGGGAGTGGGAACCTAAGTCCTCTCTTTAGCACCCTCACCCTTAATTCTATGGTTTCCCCTGGAACTCTTCCTTCCTACAGGTAGAAAGAATTCCTTTTAAAAATATTTCTTTTTCTATAAATGAGTCAACTGAATGAACATCTCAACAGCATTATTCTATGGTAGACACAGATATATACGTATATATCAGTGAGATACCACAAACATGTTAAAAAAGAAAAGGAGGATACTGAATAAAACTTTTTTGTTAAATGTCCCATTTTTGAATACCCTGTCACCCCTATACACATTGCAGTCCTCCAACCTTAATAAATGATTCATACTTCTCTGAAGACATCATCCGTATTCATCTTCTTGGCACTCTCATGTTCACGTGTACTAGACATTCTGTCCGAGCTCTGCTTGTACAATGGGTACTTCTCAACCATCCTGGGAAATATGAAAGAAGGAACTTACCTCAACAGAACTTTTTCCCTCCCCATGCATCTGCCCTACAGTCATGAGGTTAGCTTATGTTTGAAATATTGATGTGTTTGGTGGAGAAAGCAAATATTCAAAGCCAAGTACCCATAGACATATGATATTTAGATTACTTCTAAATGGTTAATAATGATTTAACCACCAAAAATAGCTAGTGTACTTTTACATCTATAGAAAATATAGAACCTCTAGGATGAACAGAGATAGAAAAATAATGTAAAAATATGTATGTTAGCCTCTACAATTGTATTGTAGATTGTCTCTTCAGCCGAAAGCTCCCCAAGCCATCTAAGCACACTATTTTCAACAAGCCCTAGTTTAATTAAACCATGCCAACCTAATATATAGGATGAGACCTTTTGCTTCTCTGCTCTGTGACTACTCAGAATAAAAAAAGTATTATTGGCCAGAATATCCTGAAAGAAAGCAGATTACAAAGGCAGAAATTCTTATCCTACCATTGGCATATGGCATATGGCTGAAAGACAAGGTTAGAACCTAAATTAGAATCATGTAGTGTCTTTACCCAAATCCTGACTCTGAAAGGATAACACTTGCTTTGATTGCATGTGGAAGGTAAAGAAAGTAATAAATCATGTGCCCTGGATACTTAATTTTTTGAAAGATAAATAGGTTTACAGATAGTTAGCTACATAGGTAGATAGATAGATAGATAGATAGATAGATAGATAGATAGATAGATAGATAGATAGATAGATAGATAGATGATAGATAGATAGATGATAGATAGATAGATAGATGATAGATAGATGATAGATAGATAGATAGATAGATAGATGATAGATAGATAGATAGATAGATAGATAGATAGATAGATAGATAGATAGATGTAGATGGGTGGATGGATAGATACACAAGTAAATAGGTAGACAGAAATAGATAGAGAGATAGATGATAAGCTTTTAAAACAAATAGTCATTTAGCATCTCAAAGTGATGATCAGGACAAAGGAGTAAAGAAGAGCTGTTACTCTTGACAAGGAAGTATCACCAGCCACAAACATGCCAACATTCAGCTATGTTGGTTCCTGTTGCAACATATACCACTTAGCATTGTGCAAATGTTAAATGGTTTCATAAGGCTCTTGGCATCTCAAAGATTACTATATAGAAAGGGAATTTAAAGCTGGGCAGTGTTATCACACACCTTTAATCCCAGCACTTGAGAGGCAGAGGCAGGAGGATCTCTACATGTACCACACCAGCCTGTTCTACAGAGAGAGTTCCAAGACAAGCTCCAACGCTACACAGAGAAACACTGTCTCACAAAAAGAGGGATTTGGAATCCTTTCTGAAAACTGATTACAGAACACATGAAGCAACCCTCAGTTTATGTTACTAAGAACTTTGTAGCAGATGTTCCCTGAACCTCATGCATTTTATAGATCATTTCCTTCTACAAAGAAAATGCACATATAATTTTTGTTTTTAAGCCAAAGGTTGACACTGCTGTCCTTATCAGTTGCTCTACACCTTCTTTTTTTTGAGACAGGGAACCTGTAGACTACAGATTTAATAGGCTGTTCAGCAATTTCCAGAAATCTGCCTGTCTCTACGTACCCCCATCTTACACACACACCATTAGTAGATTCACAGATGTGGTATCTGCTGCTGAACTCTGCTCTTTACAAAGGTATTGTTAAGAATCCATGCAAGTTGTTATGCTGTTTGGCAAGCATTTTACCAACCAAGCCATCTCCCCAACCTCTGACATTCTTTCTTGTGCTTAGTTATAAATTCTCAGTGGCATAGAGACAACACATATGATTCCTATGACTTACTGGGTTAGGGCAATAGTTGAACCTCTAGGTGGTGTTCCTCTCTGCTTTCTGATTGCCATATCAGCCACAAGCCACCAGTGCCATAATACAAACTACGTGGCCTGTACTCTTTCAAACTCAAGTCAAACTAAGCTCTTTCTCTGCTATTACTTCCTTCAGGTACTTGATTACAATGTGATTATGAGAGCAATAATGATCACATTATAATCCACACTTAGTACATGTGGAAATGTAAACAGATGGCTGCCTGTTCCACTGTCATATTATGGAAGAGCCAGGTATCAGATCAGTAACTTAATGTCTTTTTAGTATAACAATCATATAAGACCCTATTTGGGATCTTTGCGTCTTCCATTCTTCTTCTTCAAGTTTCTCTGTTGCTCTGGTAGCACACATGGGTACTCCCAATATGTGGGAGGTCAAAACAGAAGAATCACAGATTTAAGACCTTGTCTCAAAAAACAAAACAAACAAGCAAACAAAAAATACTCTGAACAGTTTGGCTCCCTGTCCATTGGAATATCTGAAATGACATGTCTCAACAATACAAAGAAATTTGTCCCCTTTATGTCCTTCTCTCCTATTCTCTGCTCCACACTCCCATTGTTCCTTGAGAGAAATATTTATTTATTATGCTTCACCTTTAAAAGTCAAGAGTTCATGTTTATTTCAATACTATAATTCAAGTACTAAGATATTATTTGTCCATAAATATAGGCTAATGCTCTTGTACATTATAAAGATTTTTCACGTGTATTGGTTTAATAAAATACTGATTGGCCAGTAGTTTTGCAGGAAAAAGAGGTGGCTGAGCAGACTAGGAGAATTCTGAGAAGAGCAGAGCAGAGCAACAGATGCCAGCCAGACACAGAAGAAGCAAGATAAGAATGCTGCATTAAGAAAACATTTCTGTGGCTAAACATAAGTAGAATTATGGATCAATTTAAGAGCTACTTAGTAATATGCCTAAAATACTGTCCCATCATTTACTATAATATTAAGCCACCAAGTTAATTATTTCATAAGTGGCTGTGGGACTGGCTGGACAGAACAGAAAAACTTAAAGACAACAAATGGTACCCAACATGGGGCTCAAACCCAGGACACTGAGATTTAGAGTTTTATGCTGGTACATTGGGTACCAGATAGATATTGGGGAAAAACGGAAATATCAGAGAAACAGAGGAACAAGCTATGTCTCACCAAGGCAACTCCTCAGCCAAAAGGGATAGATCCTGCCTCTACAAATCCTCAGACTGAATGCCTTTGAGTCCTCAGTGGAAGGGTAGCTCCAATGAAGGGAAAGACTCCTGCCTCTTTCTTTGCCCAGCTATCTCACTTCCTCCTTCAAATTTCCTAGAGCTAGCATTAAAGTTGGGTGTCACCTTTAGTGTGTGGCTCTGCTTGGCCTTGAACTCACAGAGATCTAGAGAATTTCTGCCTCCCAAATACAATGGGAAGAGATGGCCATATCAGCTTCAGGGCTGCAGATTATGATCCAGTCTCAAGAATTTGTGAGATTTTCAATGCCCCTTAATCAGCAGAAAGTAGTAATAGAAAACTACGCCCAAATTCCCAAAATATTATTTATAAATGTTTGTTTTCATTATACATGGTTAATGGTCATAGTTAATCTCTTTCTAAGAAGAAAAGGGGGATATGGTATATGAATGATTTTTTTAAAAAGTTAGATTATTAAATTTACTTAGATCAGGAAATCAGCTGCTAATCTTGAAATGTTTTACATTGATATAGATTTTGGTTTATTGATACAAACTTAAGGTCAATTCTCTTATGCTGTATGTATTTTTCTACTCTTGTTTAAGATATGATGTTTATGTAACTTATTTAAAATTTTAATGTATAATTAAAAAATGAATGTTAGTTAGATTTTTAGGTATACAAAGATATAATTCAATTAGATAGCTAATCTTCAAACACTTCTAAGACCTACAAATTATGACATTTAAAATGTTTTAAGAGCTTAAACTTTTCTGGACAGTGATACAGGCCTGCTCCTGGCAGCACTAACTTACTTTGAGAGAAAAATGGGCATCAAAGAAACTCCATATAAAGTCTATTTATGGCAATAGTTAGCCACTGGAGAAGAACCTGTTCTTATACTGACTGCTTGACAGTATGCTGTTTAAACTGGACATACAGGTTCCATGGGAAAGTGAACTCTGAACTTTGGCAGAACAAGCTGAGATGGTCATTCAGGTTCCTGATTTACAGAGAAAACTGTCAGACATTATTCAGGACTTGAGTAGAAGCAACTGATGAACTGTGCCAGAATGGGCAGAGCAGATTTCCTGCTTCACTGAAATGAAAAGAGACTCTGGGCCTGTAGGCTGAAGATAGATGCCCCAACTTTATAAAGGAACTTTAGGTGACTGTCCAGGCAGATAAGTGTCATCTCTGTCCTTTCTAGATTTTAGAAGTCACTTGCACTTCTGGTTTACTTGGGTAAATATATCCTTCTGTGGACTTTAATGCAGTTGAAGATTAGATAGTTATAGGTACAGTTTTTCTTAGTCATTTGAAAGGTATATTGGATATGAAACTTTAGATTCATAAAGATAAGGTAGATGATAAGAATATTTTCTTTAATTTTGCTAAATACAAATAGACTAGATATTGTAACTATAATTCTTGCTTGATGGCTGTTTTGTTGTATATAATTTTGCTATGTTAAAATTGAAACCTTCCTTTTTGATTAGACAGAAAGGGGGAAGTGATGTGGGAATGCCTTTCTGTATGATGTTAATATCAATCTTTAAATAAAGGAGCTGTTTTGGGCCATGACAGGCACCATAGAAAAAGTAGGAGGAGAAATCAGAACATAGGTAGGAGAAGCAGGGCAGAGTTGGGCAGATCAAGCAAGGCGCCCAAAGGAGCAACATGTAAGGAACACAGGTGATCCACAGGTCACATGGCAGACAGATTAATATAAATGGGTTGATTTAAGATATAAGAGCTAGCTAACAATGTGCCTGAGCCATAGGCCAAACAACATGAAGTTAATATAAGCATCTGAGTCATTTCTAGGGACTTGAGCGGCGGGTGGCTGGGTGGCTAAGGGATCTGGCGCGGCGGGGTCTGGACCTCTGGCCGCCCAGGACCAAGAAACCCCATTGTCACAGAAGGGCAGCTCCAATGAAGGGAAAGACTCCTGCCTCTTTCTTTTCCCAGCTATCTCACTTCCTCCTTCAAATTTCCTAGTGCTAGCAATAAAGTTGGGTGTCACCTTTAATGTGTGGCTCTGCTTGGCCTTGAACTCACAGAGATCTAGAGGATCTCTGCCTCCCAAATACTGGGTCACCACTCCCTGATCTTCATGGCTTGGCTCCGTCCTATGATTTTCAGACAAGCATCATTAAGTATAGAATATATCACTACATACAAAAGTTATTTTAGAAACAGTGTAAATTTAAAAAAAAAAAAAAAAAAAGGATGTCCCTTTCCAGAATATCAGGTTCTTTTTGGATATTCTTTCAAAGTATAAATATTGATCTAATTAGAAAAAATGTGAATTTCAAAATCAATCAAGGTCTCTTATAGCCATCTAGTTAAGCATGAGTAATTTAGTTTCTAATTCAACAATATGTATATGTATTATGAAGTGATGTCATATCAGACATCATCTCAAGTTCTAGACTTTGTTAAAAGTAAATATCTCTGAGTTAAGATAAAACTTTTGGCTCTCTTTTGGAAGCATTCCAAGGATCCCTCACATCTAGGACCATGATTAGAAGAATAGAAAATCTCCAAAAGAGATTGCTGATTGTCCGTTTGTGAGTAGTTTAGTATCTTTGTTCTTAAGCCCTATGATTCCATTTCTTTCCACTAAAGCCTCCTGAGCCTTCAGCACACCTATGGAGATATACAAAAGAGATTATTGCAGTGAGGTGTTTTTAAAAACCTATTCTGGATTGTCCAGTAAGCCATGGACTGACTCACCTGCACACTGTCTCTGTAAAGTGTGTAAGCCTACAAGTTGAAGCACTGGCTTTAGAAGTAGAGTCAATGAAACAGGAAAATATTTTTAGAAGTAACACCTCTAAAGATAAGTTAAATAATAGACACACAAACAGATGTATCTTTGAGTTTTCCCTCAATGTCTAGAAAAATTTACATTGTAAGTTATCCTGTGTTGTGATGGGATCATATAGAATAATGATAATGATATTGAATTGTAATCCTCTTGGAGTCAGGTGGCATTAAACACTCATCTTTGTCTATTCTAGTATTTGCTTCTAATGTACTGCTCAAGACTAGCTCCATGCCAGCACCCTAGACAGTGCCTGTCTTCAAGAAACTACAGAGTATCACATTTCAGTTTGTCCTATTTTTCTTAGATTTTTCATACACAAGAAAACTATGCACTTTGTGTTCTGTTCTAGGGACTATTTTGCCTCTACAACAAGAGAGGACAGACTTTGCTAGGAACTGCTGTGGATTGCCTTAAGTTTTCCAATGCAGTATACTCTGGCATGTGGAATATACATGTTAGAACAGCTAACAGTGAGTGACTGCAAGAAGCATGCAGCTGTGACTTCTGGTGCCTCTTAAATAAAGTATAAAGTGTGTTGCTATTGTCTGTGAGCTGTCTGTGGTCCTTTATTCAGCTGGCTGGGTGAAAGGCCAGCTGCTTGATAATCGTCACATCTAGTTACTTGGTAACACACATGGGAGGCAACATCTTAGTTGCTAAGCAATACATTCAGGTGAACCTTTCTGTTGTTCATATCCATCCAGTTTTACAAAACATGTTTAAGATGAGGGTATCTTGTTCTACCTTTAACCTACACCTTTTTATATTTTTCTACTTAGAGCACAAAGTGTATGCAGGTCAGTTCTTGGACCATGACTTGCACTGATGATATGGGCTTCAGAGCCGTTCTTATTCTTTTTGGCGTTCACTGCTATCATGGTCCTTCTGGAACTCAGCTTGGGACCTGCCCTTCAAGAAGGGCCAAAAGATGGCCAATCACAAAGAGAATCATGGGAAGAAAGATAGGTGTGCCCTATTTTGCTTACTTACTCACTCATTATTTGCTACATTCTTAAACACCTACTCTCAATATTTGCATGCAAGTTTTTTAAAGACACCACTCTGCTGGAGAGACCACCAGCCCTGGAAAGAGGAATTGGAACAGGAACACTTCTTTTCAGTCCTTTCGAAACAGGTTGAATTTTTTTCCTGTCCTAAAGGGCTGGCTGCAAGCTAGACAACCAAGTTCACAACTCTATTTCTATTCTGAAGGTTTTGGAGGATCTCAGTAAATGATCTTTGTTGTTTTACTTGGCAATGCTTATGCAGAAGAAAAATAAAGAAAAATGGAGTTCTAGTTCTACTAAAACCTAAAAATTTAGTTGAATATTCTTTCTACTTACAGTAGAAAAATCACTTGCCCACAAAGGTAGTGTTTAGATTCTGTCTGGGATTCCCATGTGCTAGAGCCTGCTACCATGGGTTGCCCATGGATGAGCCTCAGATGAGGTAAATGCCACAGATAATTTAACATGCAGACATTTATTTTCTTTCCAAAAATTAAACTCACTTCAAAAGATTTCTCAAAGAAATTTTTTTCAAAGTCAAATGTTGCCTGTAAAATATGAATACAATTTTTTATACTGACTCAGTTCATTAATAGGTAGAAAGTGACATGTGCTTCACAGAGACATGTCCTGTATATTTTTCACTGCAATTACAAATCTTCTGATAGGTTACCTCTGCTGGGACAGCCATGCTGAGTAGTTCTGGCTCTGCTAGGCCACACTGAGTAAGTAGGTCTGCCTCTGCAGGGCTTCACTGAGTGGGTCTGTTCCCTGCTGGGCCTGAGGGGTCTGCCTGACATTCAGGAGTACCACAAATGAGCTAACATTCTCTGACAATAGATATCCCCTAGCTCAGCCTCAATTTCTCCACCTTTAAGTGGTTATAAAATAAGAGTAATTAACAATAATTGTGAGAATATGCAAATAACAACCTTTGTGTACAAAAAAATCATAGCTTTGAATACAAGTTTTTCTTCTTTGGGGCCTTTAATGCATCAAACTTAAACTAACAAATGTCTGTTGGTATGCTATGAGCAAGGCTCTGTGCTAGTCACTTAAAATCTTTGCTAAAACAAGTTTATGTTGAAACAAACATTAAAATAAAGGTCACTTGTGATATCCATTGCTTAATGTGATTTCTCTATAGAATATCTAGAGAGGTCTGAAGCACTCACCCAAAGAGTAATGCTGGCCTCTGTCTGGGCAGTAGCTCCTCCCCCTGTGTGTCTGCTCATAAAAGCCATTGTGGTGGGAGAGGGCAAAGGGAATACAGCTCTATGACACACCCTTATCCCAGCAGGTCTCTGCTATAAAGTTGTCAGGAATTATTTGCTCAGGTTGTTGAAACAGTGACAACGAGGAAGAAAAGAGAAGAGAAAGTTCAGCTTCCCAAAGTTCTTACATGGTGTTACTGTCTTCTTTGTTTCATTTTTCCCTTTCAGTCCTTGACTGTCTAGAGGGGACCAGAAAGTAATCTCTACTACTCCTGTATATGGATACAAGATCACAGATAAAATAAACAATTAGGAGGGAACCCAAAACTAGAATAAACAAACAAAAAAGCATTCATTTGAACAAAAATCTATGCAGGCCTCCCAACGCATCTTCATTCATGGGACATTACTTGAAATGTCAGTTTACATAAACCACCAATTTCACATACATAGCGATGCCCTGCATCCTTTAAAGCAAGGAATGTATAACAAGAGGATACAAAGTACTTCAAATGTCTAAGCCATAGTATCACACTCAAAAGCCCTCCTGTGACCCACTTCCACACACTCTTCAGTGGGGCAAACTTTATCAGAGACTTGCATTCAGAACCAACCAAGGACCACAAGGTAAACTGGCAGACAAATAGAAGTCTACCAGCAGAGCTTTTGTGAGTTGAATGAGAAGAAATTCCAGTCCCCCATTCTGAGTTAGTGTATTCAGTACCCACTGCTCTCTCCTGAGACGTGTGCATTGCTAACTTGTTGGCAACACAAAGGGAAACCCAAAGAAAGTGTTATGCTAACTGTATAGTGTTCCAAGTTAATTTTCTTCCCAAATTTTACCCTTTGCTGAATTAGTAGCAAATTGCAATATAAACATATGAAATTAAAACTGAGCTTATACAGTTCTCAAATTCACACTGGTCTTACAACATTATCCTAGAATCTTGGGATGATCATTTTGATTCTCACTGTGATCTTATGCAATGTCCTTGTAGCTTGGAATTTTGAAAGCATTACTTCATAAGGAAGTCATTTTGAGATTTTAGAAATCAAATGCTCTTGGTGAGTGCCCAAGAATTATCATCACTTTGAAATAAATTTCTGATTGTGAAAAAAAAATCTATTTCTGTGTGCTTCAACTCAGGTTCTAATAAGGATTTTGTCGCCAATATTCAAACATCAGAAACTAATGCAGTGCTTACATATTAACTATTTCCTGAGATTCACAAGACACACTATTTTGACAGTGTTCTATAGTATACTTAACACAATAAGACAAAATTGCACACTTTACTCACACACAGAGTAAACCTATGTAAATCCTTTTCTCCTATCACATACATGTTATTTATGCAAATGGCATCGTTTTTAGTTCTTTATTCCTGTTTGAACATGATGTATTTTAACAAAACTTCCTTCTATTTCTGGAGTTAGCAGTGACCAACTAGAGCCTCCTGGACATGCAGCTAGAACCCATCAACCTCTTTGTATGACATCTTACTTCCTGAACACAAGCCTTTTACAAGTGGATTTTTTTTTCCTAATTTTGAGACAAGATGTATTGGAAACATTCAAATACACGGTAAAAGACCTCAGAAAACATGACATTGGGGGCATGCTTATCATTAGCATAACACAAATATACCTAGATTTTATTTGATTTAGCAAAAGACTATAGAGAGGATATTTTTTGTTGGAGTTGGGGTTTTTTTCTTCTTCTTTTCTCTGCCTCACAAAAACCAAGTGTTCTCTAGCAATGAGGCAGCGGAAAAGAAATCAATACTTGCCATGTACCATGTAACCAATAGAATAAGGGGAATGATTTATGTATGGATGGATGCAGCCTGAATCAGCTGGGGCCTCATACGGAGAGCAAGAAAAAGAGGAGAAGAAGCAGGGAGAAAGAAAGAGAAAGGTTAGGCTCAACTGCTTAGACTATTCTTAAATTGTGGCCAGAAATTTTCTTTTTTTCATTTTTCCTCCTGCAGCAATAATGCCCATCTCCACCTCTGCAGGACACAGAAAAGCCTGCAGTTTGTGGGATATATGATGGCTCAGCTTTCCATCCTTTCCTGAGTCCTGATGCCATGTTCATATTAAAGTGTACTGAGAAAGGGAAAATGATGCATGGCCTGGAGCCCTTCAGCCTCTAGTCATCTCCACCCCAAGCAAGGTTGATAAGCACTAGCTGACAGAGAGTCAGGTCATCAACAGGATTTCACACACACACACACACACACACACACACACACACACACACACACACACACACACACACCACAGCTCCGGTTCCTGAGGAGACCAGCGGCAAGGGTTTGCACAAGAAAACTACTCTATCCCTCAGGAGTTCCTGCTGGAAATATAGTTTGGTTATCTGGAAATCCAGGAAGCTGCAGCATTTAAAGGTATTTAACCCTTAACAAAACTCCTAGATGGGGCTCATCCCCTCTCCGGAAGCTGAGATATAAAGTGTAGGTGCAAGCTCGCAGTGGGGAGGGGGGCTATTTCACAGTTGGGTATGTGTCATATTATACACTGAATTTTAGTTGTGAATTTACACCAGCCTAATTTTTTCCCTTTAAGATATGACTGCAAATGTATCTTTAAATGAAAAATTTTTTTTATACTACCACTTTCTGCCTCAAACTCAGAATGAAGCATGTAAAATTTTGTGAGAGATAGATTTGAGCATTTTTTGAAGTAGATTTATTATAAAGATATAATTTCATAAATCTAAATATATCTTTGTGGATTATCATCTCTATATATTGTACTGCAAATGTAGGAAGCTTGACAGTACTCTTTTCATCAGTCCGTTAAAAGGCTGAATTGTGTCCTTTTCTGAGGGAGAATGATGCTAAATAAATGTTCCTATGTTTTTATGTTCTTCACCTCAGATACAGGTTAATGTCAAAATTGAGGAGTCCCATAGAATATCTTGCATGCTGTATGTGATTCACTACTGTACACATAATACACAGGAAGATATTTTAAACCACAAAGGTGCTAGAATAATGTCATCTTGTTAAGGCTTGCTTAATTTAGTCAGTATTGTTAACACTTAATCACTTAACCCCCATCTTCAGTTGACAAATATATTAATATAAACTCTCTTGATAAAATTCCATTACTTTAATAAAGAGATTATACTTACAAGATACAAATTATCTTGAACTCTAATATCAAAATATCATGCTATTTTAAATACATATATTCACAGTATACGAGATGACATTTTAAGCAATATTTTACATGTACATTTGTTAACTAGTTCTTTTTCTTTCATTTATATAATAATCATGAGGTACATACACATATAATATGTATATATACACATATAAAATCCCCATGTTTACACTCAGAGCTACACATTTACTTAGTAGTTAAGTTTGCATGCATAGAATAAAGAATTGGAAATAAAGTGAAGCTATTTAGAGAGATATAAGAACTATTTTCAGTGGTAAGACATACCATAGTCTTTTAAATGACTTTTAATATTTAATACTATTTTGTGGATGTCACTGAAGAATAGTTAAGTTTAGTTTTATCATTATAAATTATCTACTCTATTTAAAAATTATTTGGGGAATGTTTCCATGCAAACTAAGTTAGTACATCTAATTTCTCTCCTCCAAGTAAACTTAGGAACAACAACAACAAAAGTGTACTCCAGAAGTAAGGTATGCAAATAAACTATCTTTTAGTAGTTACAATCACATCTACTTCCCAAAACCAGAAGAATAAACCTGACTTCTTCTCTTGATGTAAGAAAAGATTGACAAGATTTTGCACTGAACTGGATTGTCACTCCCGTGCACAAACATGTAGAGAAACAGGACCTGTAACTGTCTTTATTTTTTATTCTGTTGCCTCAGCCAAGCTGCCTGGGTAAGGGATGAGAATGAAAAAACTTGGAGAGAGTCCAAATGGAGTGGAATCTGTAAAGCTCATCGGTTGTGGAAGCCTCGGCCAGAAGGATCCTTCTTAGCATCCTATAAGCAGGTATGTTGTTACCAGAAAACTAACTGGAAATTAGAGAGCATGGTCACCAACAAAGTGATGTCAAAATGTAAATAAGGTAAGCATGTCCAGAACTCGGTGATGTATTACTGTCACTTAAGGAATACTGTTATCTGTAGCAGAGAAAGACAGAGTCTGGGAATGGTCACAGAGTGTTTAATGAGTCCAGCCAGGACTAGAATATGATTTGAAATGAGCCTTACAACACAGGCACCTGTGGTGTTAGCAGACAGTACCCTGGTCTCACAATAGGAAGAATGCATAAAATGAGAGACTAACTATGGGCAAAAGACAGATCTATAAGCAACCTGAGAACTGGATTTCATCACTGGTAACAGAGTCTCAATGAGTTCTTTGCTTAAAAAGTTTACTTGTACTATGCACTGTTTTCCTAGGTTCTAATGAAAGCTAATACTCCTTTTACCCCCACATGATATTAATTTTCTATAAACATCTGGAGTTAAGACTCACAAATGAGTCAAGTCTGCAACTTGTACTGTGACATAAAGCCAAATTTCCTGGTAAGCAAGGGTCTTCAGCAAGCACCTGCTGTAGTTTATTGGCCTTTATCAGTGGCTAAACTTTGACAGATGAAATGTCCACTAAAGAGAAAAATTAATACCTAAGCTTAGCTGCCTGCTTTGTTTTAATATCACAAATTATTTTGAAACCAATTAGCACAAATAACTATTTAATAAATATAAAAAATGAGTTTTGCTGTTATTCCAGAACCCAAGGAAACCAAGATAAACTTGCAAATTGTTCCTCTTCCTTAATTATCAATTAATCCACCTAATAAGAATTAGTGAAGATGATTTTAAGTCATATGCTTAAGTCTATTTTCATCATTGCATCAGGAAAAAGACTGAATGCATTCTAATGTTAAAAATAAAAATAATATTAGCTCTGAAGAAGAGTGTAGTGCTCCAACCTGACAGATAACTAGCAAGTATCCATGGAACAAAATGTTTCTTGCTCGTTTCTTTTGTTTTTATTCCCTCCAGTTATGGGAGTAGGCAGAATTAGCCCAGCTCAACTTGAGCATAATTGGATGGCAAATTTCTATTTTTACATTTAAAATGATTTCCTAAAACCATATAGAGCTTGGACTCCACTTAGCAGAACGCTAAACAAAGACATATGGTAATCCATATTTGTTCACTGCCAAGCACAGTCACCTAGATATTCCAGATCTTGCCCAGACATAAAGGCACAGAAATGTCCTACTAAGAGACTAAAAGGACAGATGCTAAAAGCCACCCCTCAGCTGGCATGCCTGGTGGGATGAGCTTCTTTGGCCCTTGTCCTGGTTCTTTGCATTTGCATCTTTATAGATTATGGGAAGCTGTAGATCCTTTCATCTCTCACAAAGCTGCTCAGTTCCGGCCACAACCTCAGATGGTTTTACTGTATGAGCTGTCTCATTTATCCAAGCAGACTTTTTTTTTCTTTAAGATCTAAACGAAAACACATCCTCCCTTCACAACCCCAGGGAATAATCCAAAAGGTGGGAGGCTCCTAATACAACAATTAATTGTGATAAATTTCTAAATTTTACTCCTTCACCCAGAGCTATTTCCATGGCAACATCCTCTGCTCCTATTGTTGGGTTGTCTCACAGCAGGTTAAGCCCAGGGCACCCAGGGCAAGCTGATGGTCAGCTTTTATTTTCTCTGGCCCTTCACAATGGTTAGTTGAGGTCACCAGAAGCCAAAGGGTAATTACTTTTTCTCCTCAGGGTTAAAGGTACACAGATTGCTATTGGAACAACTGTATGGATGACTTTCAGCTTTTAATGTTCAATCCTCTTTTCTCTCATCAGACAAATAAGTATGACACAGCAATCATAGTGCTTCCTCCATGTCTAAATTTCAGAGGAGAAAGCCAAATGTCTCTTGTGGCCAACAGACATTAGCATAAAATGCTTTCACAATTGATTTGGAAAACACAACACACAGGTTATCTATCTTTTGAATAAAAAGGAGGTAAAATCATGGCAGAAAGTTGAAGCAGGGAGCTTCTTCTCTTCTGTTAATCTGGTGCCCATCATCTCCCAGCCTTAATAATTCTGCCGGAGACATGTTAAAGCTGACAAATGTAAGCTTTCCTCCTTCACCTGGCACTCTGTTCTTCCCCTATAAATGCTGATCTTTTGCCATGGTGAACTAAAAATAAGTGAAGTTAAATATTCTCTAATTTCTTCACAGTTCTTAAAGAGAAATCAGTCTCTAAAATAATTGGGGGAGGAATTTCTTATCCAACTCAATTCCCAAAACGTTTTGCTCCTCTTAGTTCAAGTACCACTTCCAGATGAGACTTCTGTATTTTTAATCTGAAATTTCAAATAGATGATTTGCATAAATTTCAAAAATGGAGACAGCCACCAGATGGTTGGTCATTT